>JALAZF010000422.1:2722500-5225000 GCA_022829125.1 Lathyrus tuberosus
AGATTTTCATTTTCTATCCAATCTCACTGAATATTTGATGATATCATGCAATCTACATATCAATCTGCTCGTTTTCACCTCACGATCATGTCTATGGTCTTTAATTTCATTTATTTTAAGCATGGAATAAGAAATCAAAGAGAAACCTCAAGAACCCTAAAATTTGCATGAAGGCTCAGAAATTCCATACACTATTCAAACAAAGTAATTGATTGAGGGTAAACACTTTATGCATGATTATGAACATATGACCAAATTATTGTGCAACAAAAAATGCATGGATCATAGAGTTAGAAGAGCTCAGACCTACCTCTTGCAGCTGGTGATCGTGTTTTGTGTTAGAGGTGTTGCAAGCTGGTTCCAATGATTTTCACAGCTTCCTTAGGTGCCAAGTGATGTGTCTGAATGCTTAGAGTGGTTTGAAACAAGCTGGAACTGAAGATGGTACCTCAACTGTAAGTCTGCTAAAATCTAGAGCAGTTGGATGGTGATTTTGAGAAATCAGTGTTCTAGATGTTGTTTAAGTGTTTGGATCACTTCTATGTGATGTTTATGAGGTGTGTGTGCGATTGGTTTGGTTGGAATTAGTTTCAAACTTAAAACCCGATAGTGACTTGCTTTGGAAGGCAATTTTGGAGGGAAGGAAGAGATTTTGAGGAAAGCATCTGTTTGATGGCTTTGGTGTACTCAAACCGAGCACAAATGAGCTCTATTTATAGTAGAGCAAGTTTGTTTTGCAAGCAATAGTGAATGGCAACTGCTGCAGAAGTTTAGCAGATGTTGATCAATAGGAATCCAAGTCTCCTCTATCCATTGACTAGAGGTTAGAGCACAGGCTGCTGGTTCCCTAGTTCTTGGATAAGTCTTGACTGAATTCAGTTGGAAAGGGCTCAGTCCATGCCACCTTGGTGAATCCATTAAATGCTCCAAACCAAAATTGGAGTCTTGTCCCTCTTTTAGGCATTTCTAGGTTTGGCATGCTACTTTTGGTTCCAAGGACTTGGGAGGCTGATGGATCAGTGTTTTCCCTCCTTGGTCCCCCCTTGAGGTGTTCAGATTGATAAACTTGTTTGTCATTTGCAAAAGTTGCTCAAATCGAGCAAAATGCACAAATCTGCCTTGCCATGACAGTTTGCAGCAAGGCACATTGTTATTGTCATATCTCATGGCTTAAGTGGAGTTTCATGGAGTTCTTGGCCATTTTGGAAAGCTCTCATATGATACAACATATGCGTGATCATAGTTTGTCTTGACACTTTTTGGATACAAGTGAAAAGGTGATCGGCGAAAATAACTGCTGGATGACCCCTGTTTACAACTATCTTGCTAAAGACGAACTTCCATCCGACCCAAAAGAGGCCAGCGTAGTTAGGTGAAGAGCTTGCTCCTACGTCCTGGTCGAAGATAAACTCTACAGGCGAGGATTCTCCATTCCGCTGCTCAAGTGTGTCGGGGAAGAAATGGTCGCACACATCTTGCGCAAAATCCACGAGGAAATCAACGCCCAACATCTCGGTGGAAGGTCCCTTGCCCGAAAGGCCCTCCGAGCAGGATATTACTGGCCGACCATGCAGCACGACACTAAAGAACACGTGAAGAAATGCGATAAATGCCAACGGAACGGGGACATGCACCTGGCTCCACCTAACGAGCTCAAGGCATTGTCCTCCCCGTGGCCATTTGCCTGGTGGGGCCTAGACATCCTAGGACCCTTCGTAGTAGGGTCAAATCAGAACAAATACCTAATAGTGGGCGTAGATTACTTCACAAAATGGATAGAAGCGGAGGCTCTAGCCAAAATAACTGCCCCCAACATACTGCGTTTCTAAAAACGAAACATCCTTGCACGTTTTGGTGTCCTCCAGGCGATAGTCACGGACGGACACAATTCACGGACAGGAAGTTCCAGGACTTCGTCGCCCAGCTAGGTACGAAGCAACACTTCGCATCCGTCGAACATCCCCAGACAAACGGGCAAGCCGAAGCGGTGAACCGGGTCATCCTTCGAGGCCTCTAACGAAGAAGGCTTGGGTCGAGGAGCTACACAGTATGTTATGGACATACCGCACAACTCCACACTCTACAACCAGGGAAACACATTTCCGTCTAGCGTACGGGACCGAGGCTGTAATCCCCGTCAAAGTTCACGTACCCTCCAGGCGGACAGAGTCGCCCCTAGAGGAGGAGATGAACGACGAACCATTAAGAGAAGAACTCGACCTCGTCGAGGAAATTCGAACTGGGGCAGCCCTCCGCGAAGCCTCACTAAAACAAAAAATTACCATCAAGCACAATGCCAAGGTGATAAGACGAGGATTCGACGTGGGAAGCCTTGTTCTAAGGAGAAACCACAAAGACTCTTACGAGGGCAAATTAGCCGCCAACTGGGAAGGACCCTATCGTGTCCGAGCAACAATGGAGAATGGGGCCTATTACCTAGAACATCTCAACGGGGAAGAACTTGCTCGACCATGGAACGCCGAAAAACTAAAACAATACTATAGCTAATTCTCGGTTCGACCAGTCACGACGACGAACGTCAGCTACCGACCACTATGCACGCCTAGGTAGAAGCGTCGCATACCAATAAAGCAGAACCCCGCTCAGTAACGGGCTGAGTAACTGCTCGACAGCAGTCCTCGATCAAGCATCGCCGTCGTCAAAGTACCATGACTGGCAGAACTCCAGCTTGCAATGGGACGTTCACGCCGCAAACTCAGGCCTCAAACGCGACCTGAGCTCCGCACCCCCGCCTGGATATTTCCCAGTCGTTCGACCAGTACCCCTCACTTCCGAACACATCTACAATGAGCAAACCCCTGAAACTTCACATAAGTCAAATACTCCCTATCACGGGCAGACATACATTCACAACAAGCATGAGTACAACGCTTAGTAGAAAATAAAAGCAAGTAAAACCATGCAAATAACAGAACCGGCCACCAAGACCGGACATATAATTTAAATATGATAACTGGCCACTAGGACCACGATTGTGCTGGATTACATAAATCGGGGGCCATGCCCCCAAAATAGGTTACAACAATTACACGGCACGCAGGCCGGACAAATTACAACAACATAAAGAAAACCCCTCACTCATCCATCTGGGCGGCGGGATCAGGCTGAGGCTCCTGGTTCTCCGCGGGCTGGTCCTCGACATTCTCTTCAAGGAGGGCGGCAGGCATAACGATCCGGCCATCCTCAACATGCGCCAGATAATGCGTACCCTCGGTAGAAATGTCAAGTCCAGGGTTTACCACCCGTAGTTGAGACACGACATTTATGAAGGATTCGTCCGCAATGACAATAGTGTTATCCTCGGCCGCCAACATACAGGTAACTAGCTCAGACCTTGTCTTCAGTTCCTTAACATCCTCGGGTTCATCTTCCCCCGGGGCATTAACCGCCCTCAGCTACTGGACCAGCTCCTCAGCCGCCTTCTTCTCCGCCGCTAGTACATAATTCTCCTTCTTCAGCCTGGCCACGTCCTCGCCGGCCTTCTTCCAGGCATCGCCAGCACTCTTCACCTCTTCCGTGAGAGATGCCACGGTAGCCCGAGCAGCCTTGAGCTCTGACTCAGTTGCGGAGTCTCCTTCAGCGTATATAGTCGCCATTTCCAGAACTCTGACCAGTGCGGAAGCATCTTGGGCCACCAAGGCCCTCTTACTCGGACGGTCCATGCTTTACAGCCGAAGAGATTCTGCCCGCGGAACGATCAGGGAGTTCCCCTCAAAGTATCTTCTATCAAGTATGCAAGGAGGAAGCTCGAAACTCCTTTTCTCTAGGGCCCGGCTGAGATCCACGGCGTCGTTGGCCCTCGGCCGCTTGGTTCGCGGGGTCAGAGGCAGGGGAGATCCTCGGGGAGCAGGAGGGTGAGAAGAGGTCCCCGCAGTAGACTGAGCAGGAGTGGGAGCACGCGCATTGGCAAATCGAGACTTCAAAGGAACTGCTCCGGCCTTGTTCCTCGCAAGAACATTCTTCACCACCCTCTCATAAGCCTGAGGCATCTCACCTGCACAAATAGAACACAAGCATGTTAGATACGAGAAAAGAAAATAGTTCGGGTAAATTATAATAACTAAGACTACCGAGCAGCTTCTGGTCTTCCGCAGGAGTCTTGCACTCCAGGAGGGCCTTGGTATTAATAAAACGATACTCACCCCTCTGACTACCATCCTCCTCGAAAATCAGAGACCCCTTCTTTGTCCAGCATTCAGCGAGCTGGAAGGAGTTAACGTACTTCACCAGCGTCTCGTATGCAGCGGCATCCTGCCCGTCTAGCTCGTGTGGCTGAAGAACGTAATCGCCAGGCTTCTTGGTGAAATGGCAAGGTCTCCAGTGGATGGGGAACTTATACACTCTCTCCCCGATGAACTTCCAGGACTCGTCGCGCAGCTCATTTCCCTCCTCGTCAACCTCGATCTCCCAGAGATAAGTGATGTCCTGGGCAGCTTCCGATACGGGCTCAATGATGTAGTATATCTCCTTAAACGTCTGTATCGATTCAGAGAAAGGCTTGAACAGCTTACGCGGCTGCTTCAACGAGACTCATCCGTATTTCCTCCCCGACAGCTGCCGTTGAAGGTGGAAGACTGTGAAGAACAAGGGAAGAGTAGCCCCAATCCTCAAGAAAGCATAGGTCGGCTCGAACTCCCGTATGAAAGCCAATGAGTTCGGGTGCAGCTGCGTGGGGGACCAACTTCAAGTGCACGAACACCGATTGCTGAAAATCAGTGAACGAAAATCTCAACCCCAGCTCTTTGAAGGCATATTCGTACATAGTTAAGCGATCCACAAAATCCGTGCAGACCCGATCATCTTCGGATGGAAAGTGCACCTTCCACTCCCCCTCTGGTCCGACCTCTGTAAAAACGTCCCCCAGGTACGTGGCGAAGGTGGACCTATGCTCGTCTGGTTCGGCCACCTCCCACTCCTCCGCAGAATCAACGACGATGTCCTCTTCCATATCATCCATTTCCTCTTCTTCCCCGACCTCGCTGGGGACACTTGAAGTAGCCGAACTACTACTGTCTGAGGAACTTGCTTCCTCTTCAGACGAGTCCAGGATAATTTCTCCATTTGGCCCCATCGCCATATCGATCACCTGAAAAGCAGAGAAAAAAGTGAATTCGACAATAAATCAAATCCACCCTTCCACCGCTATGTGAGAACAAGATTTGGTTCTCCAATATTATCTCTAAGTTTTGATGATAACAAATGAGTATTGGCATGAACAATTTTGCACAACTAATGTTGTTACTTGTGAGAACCTAGCAAACAGGTTATGCTCCTGAGAATCAGTGCAATGTTCAAAGAAAGACATTTCGTCTATGCACTTAAAAGAGCTGAACGAAGATAACACAAAGACTTGAATTCGAAAGGAAAAGAGTATGAGTTCTGAAGATCTGAAGACGAGGGTTCTGATGGAACGAAGTCCAGATGCTGAAGCCTCACGTTCTCTGATCAAGGTTCTGAAGACCTACCCAAAGTCGACTCTCATGCTTCAATAAATATCATCAGAAGCCTCTGAAGATATGAAGAAAGTGGATTAAGAGAACAAGGTTCTAAAGACAAGTTCTGAAGATTCTGGAAGCGCAGAGCTGATGATACGAAGACTTGATAATCTCAAGAACCGAGCAATGTTTTCCCTTCTTACTCATGCTCACAAAAAGCCTCTGTAGTTGAGAAGCCAAGAAAACCTGTCACACTGTACAGCTGTACCACATTACAACGTTAAAATTCTTGAAGACTGTGTGAAGTACAAACAAGACAATTTGACACAGACAGGACGCGCAACATGCAGAAGACTTTGTACTTGTCCTCACGCTTCTAGCCGCAAGCCTACTTAGCTATCATGATTTCATCTCAACGGCTCTTTTCAGTCGGCTATAAAAGGAAGCTCAAAGACTTGAAGAAAGAAAGATACACACACGCGAACTGCTACAATACTTTCTAACTCTGTTATTTCTTAAGTCATTCTTGGTCTAAAAACTTGTTTACACTATCAGCTTGATAAGAAGCAATTATCTATAAACTCATTGTATTTGAACTCAAAGTTGTATTCCTTAAGAGAGTCTTAGTGATTAGATCTCTTGAGAAGTCTAGGACGCGTGTCTTAGAGGTTGTGCCTTAAGTAAGACCTGTGTGGTTGGATTACTTGAGAAGTCTAGATCGTGTGAGTTCTAGAGGTGGTTGTTAGTCACCAGCTGTGTTAGCTCGTGCCGTGTACTATTTTGTTGAATAGTGGATTAAGACCTCGTTGAGAGAGGCGAAATCACCTTGGCGGGTGGACTAGATTAACTTGAGAGGTTCTCAAGTGAACTAGTATAAACATAACGTGTTTATATCTCTTTGTTTAACCAAGTTGTTTTTCTTTAGAAAAAGGGGTAAAGTTTTAAAGAGAAAGTTATTTTAAACAAACATTTTATTTTGAAAAACCAATTCAAACCCCCTTTCTTGCGTTTTTCACACCTTCAGTTGGTATCAGAGCCTGGTTCTGAGGTGATAAAAAGATTGAATTTTTTATCAAGCACTTAACAATATTCAGTACCGATCCAAGTGTGAAAAACAATGACTACACCACCACCAACAACTTCTGAAACAAATGTTATTGAAAGAGAATCTTACACTGCAAAACTCCTATCTTTGATGGAGAAAAGTTTGATTATTGGAAAGATAGAATTGAAAGTTATTTCTTATCATTTGACCTAGATCTATGGGATCTAGTACTTGATGGCTATAGTCATCCTGTAGATTCTGTAGGTAAAAATATTGAAAGAAGTGAGTTTACAGATGCTCAAAAGAAAACTTACAAAAATCATCACAAAGCAAGAACCATTCTGTTGAACGCAATTTCTTATACCGAGTATGAGAAAATCACAAACAAAGAAACTGCAAAGTCCATCTTTGACTCTCTTTGTATGACTCACGAAGGAAATGCTCAAGTCAAGGAGACGAAGGCTCTTGTGCTAATCCAAAAATACGAAGTCTTCAAAATGGAAGATGATGAGTTTGTTGAAACCATGTTCTCAAGGTTTCAAATGCTTGTTGCCGGACTCAGAGTTCTGAACAAAGGCTATTCTACTGCTGATCATGTCAACAAAATCATCAAAAGTCTTCCGGCCAAATGGAGACCAATGGTGACTGCCTTGAAACTTGCAAAGGACTTGAATAGTATCAGTCTTGAAGAACTTATCAGTTCTTTAAGAAGTCATGAAATAGAGCTTCAAGGAGATGAACCTCAGAAGAAAAACAAATCCATTGCACTGAAGGCAAAGCCAGAAAAAAAGAAGGCGTATCAGGCAGAAGAAGAAATGGAAGAATCTGAAGAAGATTCATAAGAAGATGATATATCACTCATATCAAGAAAGATAAGTCAACTTTGGAAATACAGAAGGAACAAGTTCAAAGGACCAAGGAGAAGATTCGAATCTACATCTGGTCAAAGAAGAAACTAAGGAAAAGATGTTACGTGCTTTGAATGCAAAGAACCTGGACATCTCAAAAATGACTGTCCAAGGGCCAAGAAAGAAGAAAGACCTGGGAAAGCCAAAAAGGGTCTCATGGCAACCTGGGATGATTCAGAATCCGAAGATGATGCTGATGAAGGTCGGGTCAACATGGCATTTATGGAAGAAACCAGAAGCAAAGTGTCAGAGGAAGAACAATCAGACTCCGACGATGAAAGAGAGGTACTTTCCTCCTTATCACGTTCTGAACTTGAATTAGGATTAACTGAACTCATAAAAAGATATCAAAACCTTCAAAGCAAATTCAAAATCTTGAAAAAGAGTTTTATAGTTTCTTCAGAAGATCTTACTAAAAACAAGAAAACCATTTCTGAACAAAATGAGAAAATATTTGTCTTAGAAAACTCAAACACTGTCCTGAAATGTAAAGTATCTAAGTTAGAAGAAGAGATTGCTTCAAACTCAACTAACACTAGTGAAGAAGACAAATATGATAACGCATTTAAAAACTTTTTTACCAAAAGCGTAGATAGAAGCAAAATGGCTTCACTAATCTATGGAGTCAGTAGAAGTGGCAGTAGAGGTCTGGGATATTCAGGATCATCTCAACCATATGATGAAACCAAAAACATCAAAATAATACCTCTGTCCAAACAGTTTATTGCCTCTGGTACTGGCCTTAAACATTCATAACCAAAAGGCTCAAATGCTAGGATTACACAAACACACACACTAAAGAAATATCCTAAACACGAATACTATGCACAAACTCCACACCGTTTTGCTAACGTAAGGAAATCTAAAGGGATCAGAACCTTTAGAAAAACTAATGTGAAAGGACCCACAAAATGGGTACCTAAAAACAAGATAATCTATGTTGCAGATATCCTTAATAGCTCCATTGAAACACCAGTCATGGTACCTGGACAGTGGATGCTCGCGACACATGAGGGAGAAAAGCTTATGTTCCAATATCTGAAACTTAAGCCTGAAAGTGTCGTCGGTTTTAGAGGAAATCAGAAAGGAAGAATCATTGGCTCCGAAATTGTTGGAAATGGTAAGCTTCCTTCCATTAAGAATGTTTTATTAGTAGAAGGTCTAATGCATAATCTGTTATTAATAAATCAACTTAGCGATAGTGGCTATGATCTTATTTTTAATCAAACGTCTTGTAAAGTTGTGAGTCAGAAGGATGGATTTGTCCTATTCAACGGAAAGAGGAAAAACAACACTTAGAAAATTAAATTATCTGATTTAAAACATCCAAATGTAAAATGTCTTCTTTCTGTAAACGAAGAGCAATGGGTCTGGCACAGACGTCTTGGCCATGTCAGTTTGAGAAGAATCTCTCAGCTTAACAAGCTTGGTCTTGTCAGACGCTCTTTGTGAAGCATGTCAGAAAGGAAAGTTTTCAAAAACCTCTTTCAAAGCTAAAAATGTTGTTTCCACCTCTAGACCGCTGGAACTTCTTCACATTGATCTATTTGGCCCTGTAAAAATGGCCTCTCTCAATGGTAAGAAATATGGACTAGTCATCGTTGATGACTACAGCAGATGGACATGGGTAAAATTCTTAAAACACAAGGATGAATCACATTCTGTATTTGCTTCCTTCTGCACTCAAGTACAAAATGAGAAAAATTGTAAAATAGTCAGAGTCAGAAGTGATCATGGTGGAGAATTTGAAAATAAGGACTTTGAAGAGCTTTTTGATTCACATGGAATATCTCACGACTTTTCTTGCCCTAGAACTCCACAACAAAACGGAGTTGTAGAAAGAAAGAATCGAACTTTGCAAGAAATGGCTTGCACGATGATCCAAGAAACTGACATAGCTAAGCACTTCTGGGCAGAAGCAATTAACACATCATGTTATATTCAAAATAGAATCTCTATAAGACCTATCTTGAATAAAACTCCATATGAATTATGGAAGAATAAATTACCCAACATTTCATATTTTCATCCATTTGGATGTGTCTGTTTTATGCTTAACACTAAAGAGAATCTTAGCAAGTTTGATTCCAAAGCACAAAAATGTCTGTTGTTGGGATACTCTGAACGCTTGAAAGGCTACAGAGTCTACAACACAGAATCAAGAATTGTGGAGGAATCTATTCATGTTAGATTCAATGACAAGCCTGACTCAGAAAAGTCAGAGCTAGTTGAGAAACTTGCAGATTTGGAAATCAGATTCTCCGAACCTAAGGAAAAGACAGATGAAGTTAAAGAACAGCAAGATCCTACACCAGAAACCACTGAAGTAACTCAAAATACCTCCTCTCAACGAAAAAGAAGACTGTCCACATCCCATCCGGAGGAACTAATTATGGGTAACAAAGACGCTCCTATCAGAACCAGATCATCCTTTAGACCATCAGAAGAAACACTTGTAGGACTAATATCATTGATAGAACCAGCTACAATTGAAGAAACCCTCATGGACAAAGACTGGGTTCTGGCTATGGAAGAAGAACTTAACCAGTTCTCCAAAAATGATGTTTGGGATCTAGTTCTTAAACCCAAGAATGTTCATGTAATAGGAACTAAGTGGGTATTTAGGAACAAGCTAAATGAAAAGGGAGAAGTTGTCAGAAACAAAGCACGACTTGTTGCTCAAGGATACAGTCAGCAAGAAGGAATTGATTACAACGAAACATTTTCTCCAGTTGCTAGACTCGAAGCAATACATTTGCTAGTATCCTTTTCAGTAAATCATAACATCACTCCATATCAAATGGATGGTAAGAGTGCATTCTTAAATGGTTATATATCAGAAGAAGTTTATGTCAAACAACCTCCTGGTTTTGAAAATTCAGAAAAATTAGATTTTGTTTTTAAACTTAGAAAATCACTCTATGGTTTAAAGCAAGCTCCCAGAGCTTAGTATGATATATTAAGCAAATTTTTATTAGAAAACAATTTCACCAGAGGAAAGGTTGACACAACTCTTTTCTGCAAAACATATAAGAATGACATTCTTATTGTTCAAATCTTGTTGATGACATTATTTTTGGTTCTGCTAACTCTTCTCTATGTGAAGAATTTTCAAAGTTAATGCAGACAGAATTTGAAATGAGCCTCATGGGAGAACTGAAGTTCTTCCTTGGAATTCAGATTGATAAAAAATCAGAGGCCACTTACATCCATCAAACCAAGTACACAAAAGAACTTTTGAAGAAGTTCAATATGACGGATTACAACATTGCTAAAACACCAATGCATCCAACTTGTGTCATGGGAAAGGAAGAAATAGGAGTTAAGGTTTGTCAAAAACTCTATCGTGGTATGATAGGTTCTCTCTTAAATCTAACAACTTCTAGACCTGATATATTATTCAGTGTACATCTATGTGCTAGATTCCAATCAGATCCAAGAGAATCACATCTAACCACTGTCAAGCGAATTCTAAGATATCTGAAAGGAACAACTAACCTTGGCCTGATGTATAAGAAAACATCATAGTATACTTTTTCTGGTTACTGTGATGCAGATTATGCTGGAGACAGATTAGAAAGAAAGAGCACATCTGGAAACTGTCAGTTCTTAGGAAGCAACCTAATCTCATGGTCAAGCAGGAGACAATCTACAATTGCTCTCTCAACAGCTGAAGCAGAATACATATCATCTTCCCTATGCAGTACTCAAATGCTATGGATGAAAAATCAGCTGGAAGACTTTCAGATATATGAGAGTAACATTCCTATCTTCTGTGATAATACTGCTGCTATTTGCTTAAGTAAAAATCCAATTTTGCACTCTAGGGCTAAACACATTGAAATAAAACATCATTTTATTAGGGACTATATTCAGAAGGGAACTCTATGCTTAAAATTCGTTGATACAGACCATCAGTGGACTGACATTTTTACAAAACCCTTAGCTGAAGATAGATTTCTAATCATTTTAAAACATCTGAATATGGAATACTGTTCAGAATAAACACATTTTCTGAACCTCATGTGTTTAGTCAGAAGAAAAGAATTTTCAAATCATCAGAACCTTTTTTTTCTTAAAGCATCTCAAGTTCTGATAAATATGTGACATGTCATATATTCAGAAAATTATTTTTGCACGTGATTTAAATAAAATTAAATCACTTTAACTATTCAAATTGAACGAACAGCATTTTTCTCGAGATTGACTCAGTTTTATCACATTTATTCACCTATTCCCTTACATGTCTATCCACTCTAATACCTCACAATCTCATAAATACTAGAACTTTTCACTCCATTAGAGAATAGTTAACACGTGTAACCTAGATTACCTCAAAATTCTTCTTGGGAACAATCCAAAGATGTTCATTCTTCTACCTACATGTTCTTCAACTTTTCAAAACATTCTATCACTTTCACTCCTCACAAAAACCCTAAAAAAACCCTAAATCTCTAATCTTCCTCTAAATCACTCATCTTTTCAAAATTATGACCCCAATGCAAGAAGAAGTTGTCAAGTTCTCACAAGAATTTGGAGCATTATCAAGGAGATTGTCAGCTCCCTTAACCGAGCCATCTTCAACAATATCTCTAACAAACCAAATGGTCGCTTCATCTTCATCTCATTCTTCTCAAATAAACGAAGAACACATCACCTAAAGAAAAGCTTATGACACCTGTAATCTTGTGAATCTAACGGTACTCAAGGAACCGCATATGGATTTAATCTGATCAAAGAAGTAGAAGCTCAAGGATGGACCAATTTCTTTGATAGGCTCAAAGGACCAGTTTTTGAAGCACTTGTAAAAGATTTTTGGAGACAAGCTGTTTGTGACAAAATCCATGTTGTCTCCTATGTCCTGGGGAGAAAGATCGTCATCACTGAAAAATCCATTGCCGATCTTTACAACCTGGAGTTTATGAAAAACAAGAGAGTCTATGGAATGAGCTGTAAATCTTCATTTGTGGAAAAGAAGATCAACCCAATCATCTACGCTAACTATCAACTGAGTAAAAAGGAGTACAAGATAGAAGACTTGCACGCACACTTAAGAATCTGGCACAAGATCATTCTTGGCTGCATCAATCCTAGGCCTTCATCAGATTTCCTCAATGCCAACCAGAAATACATGTTGTACTATCTGATTATCAAAGAAAGAATGTGCCTACTCTCTATCCTATTTTAATATCTGAGAGACATGGTAACAAAAACCAGAACAACCGATGGTTACAGAAATGATATACCAAGATACATCCCTTTTGGAAGAATGCTCTTAGACATTTTCTATGAAAGCGGTATAATAGACACTCTGGTTGCAGAAGTCAAATACACAGAAGATCTGACCACAACCCTTGGAGAACCAGTAAACACCACAACTCTTAAGCAAATAAGAATAATCAATAAAGTAAAGGTGAATCCTTTCACCATCTCTGATGACTTAAGTAAACGTAGGGTCCTTGTGTCGGGTTATCCTATCTATCACAGTCTCACAGAAGTTACCAACTTGAAGAAATAGCTGTATACTTAGATGGAGTAAAAGCACGAGGGTATGATGTCTGTGAAATCAAGCATGAAGAAGAAAAGTGGGAGCAAACAAAGCAAAATAAGCAGACTGGTCAATTAAATGCTGAACCAATTCTTATTGAGTCTCCTAAAAGGAAAAGAAAGCATGCTACCATCATCTCTAAGCCTCAGAAAAGGAAGAGGAGTAAAAGATCAAAAATCCTTGAGAACACAAGTGTATCTACTACATCAAAATCCAATCCTGATCCATCAGTCTGTGTCAAACCATCTAACCTACAACCACCAATGTCTCATTCAGAAAACCCACAAATTCCTTCTTCATCAACAACCTTACCTATCATAAACCAAGACATACCTGTCTCACCAATAGCCTATGTTTTTCATCATAAAATCATAACTGAACCTGCTGATCAACAAAAACCACCTGAACCTGCTGCTACTGAGATTGACTTATCTCAGCAACCACCACCTGAAACCAACTCTGATAAATCCAACCTCGCTCTGGTTATCTACAATGCTCTACCTCCAACATCCTTTGAAGAATGTCCAAGTCAATTTCATGACAAAGCACTTGAGATGTTTGCTAAGCTAAGAGCGAAACTTTGTACAAGCACAAAGCTCATGGAACTTGAGAGTGCCTGTCAAAGCTTTCAAAAATGGCTGGATATGGAACTTACAAGCATTGTAAGTTTCTCAAATACAACTATAACTACTGAACTAGCAAAGGCTAAGGAGAGAGCAGAAGCTGAAGCAAGAGTCAAAGTACTCAAGTTCTTGGCTGCCAAGAAGAAAGAAGCTGAAGAAAAGGCTGCTAAAGAAGCAGAAGAGCAAGCTGCGAGAAAGGCACATGAAGCTGCTGAAGCTGAAAGAGCTAAAGAAAGTGCTATGATTGCTTCCACTTCTGATCCTGTTATCAAGCGTCTGGGAGAATCCATTGATGAAATCAGAATTGAACAAAAGAACTTCAGAGAAAGGTTTGATAAGCAAGATACTGTCAATGAAAATCTTCAGATAATGATGAAGAAGATTTGGGACAAGATGTCCTCTGACAGCAAATAAACCTCTGTTTTTCTTTTAAGTTTTAGTTCTGTGTTTTTCACCCTTGGACTACCCTGTGTTTATCTTTTTGATTCATGACAAAAAGGGGGAGAAAGTATATGAATGAGATAATTTTGATCTTATAGTCATTCTATGAAAAACAATGTTGCTTACATTGCAAACAGATAAAACTATCATCTCTATTAGATTATTTTTCTGTATTTTTCTTCTGTGCAGATAACTCATAAATATGATGATTAAGAAAAACTCAAAAGGTTAATGAAGTCAGGGGGAGCCCGAGCACGAACCTTAATCAAATCTAATACTCAGGGGGAGCACTTCATAAAAAGGATAAGCTATCCTAAAAACCTTTTTCCATGTTCTCTGTGTTATATATTTATATATCAAAATTGCGTCATCAAATACATACTTTTGACATCATAAAAAAGGGGGAGATTGTGAGAACAAGATTTGGTTCTGCAATATTATCTCTAAGTTTTGATGATAACAAATGAGTATTGGCATGAACAATTTTGCACAACTAATGTTGTTACTTGTGAGAACCTAGCAAACAGGTTATGCTCCTGAGAATCAGCGCAATGTTTAAAGAAAGACATTTCGTCTATGCACTTAAAAGAGCTGAACGAAGATAACACAAAGACTTGAATTCGAAAGGAAAAGAGTATGAGTTCTAAAGATCTGAAGACGAGGGTTCTGATGGAACGAAGTCCAGATGCTGAAGCCTCACGTTCTCTGATCAAGGTTCTGAAGACCTACCCAAAGTCGACTCTCATGCTTCAATCAAATATCATCAGAAGCCTCTGAAGATATGAAGAAAGTGGATTAAGAGAATAAGGTTCTAAAGACAAGTTCTGAAGATTCTGGAAGCGCAGAGCTGATGATACGAAGACTTGATAATCTCAAGAACAGAGCAATGTTTTCCCTTCTTACTCATGCTCACAAAAAACCTCTGTAGTTGAGAAGCCAAGAAAACCTGCCACACTGTACTGCTGTACCACATTACAACTTTAAAATTCTTGAAGACTGTGCGAAGTACGACGCGCAGCATGAAGAAGACTTTGTACCTGTCCTCACGCTTCTAGCCGTAAGCCTACTTAGCTATCATGATTTCATTTCAACGGCTCTTTTCACTCGGCTATAAAAGGAAGCTCAAAGACTTGAAGAAAGATACACACACGTGAACTGCTACAATATTTTCTAATTCTATTCTTTCTTAAGTCATTCTTGGTCTAAAAACTTGTTTACACTATCAGCTTGATAAGAAGCAATTATCTGTAAACTCATTGTTTTTGAACTCAAAGTTGTATTCCTTAAGAGAGTCTTAGTGATTAGATCTCTTGAGAAGTCTAGGACGTGTGTCTTAGAGGTTGTGCCTTAAGTAAGACCTGTGTTGTTGGATTACTTGAGAAGTCTAGATCTTGTGAGTTCTAGAGGTGGTTGTTAGTCACCATCTGTGTTAGCTCGTGCAGTGTACTATTTTGTTGAATAGTGGATTAAGACCTCGTTGAGAGAGGTGAAATCACCTTGGCGGGTGGACTAGATTAACTTGAGAGGTTCTCAAGTGAACTAGTATAAACATAACGTGTTTATATCTCTTTGTTTAACCAAGTTATTTTTCTTTAGAAAAAGGGGTAAAGTTTTAAAGAGAAAGTTATTTTAAACAAATGTTTTATTTTGAAAAACCAATTCAAACCCCCTTTCTTACGTTTTTCACAACTTCACGCTAGTCAAGTGAAAGGGCACGTAAAGGGCTGAGGACAATGTCCCCGGCCTAAGCCATAACATCAAAAGAAAAATTAAAACCTCCCAGCGAGGAGACGCTCGAAACAAGTCATCCCCAAGCGAGGAGCTTCCCCGTACTCATACCCAGATTCCATTTGAAGCTTCACCGGAAACCGCAAAGCTTCACCGGAATCTGGGAGTATTCGACCGGATAATTCATCACCAACTCAGAAGATGAACAATCATGGCAGTTACACATACATCGCCGTCGCAACGACGCCGTGAACCGCCCTCCTCACTAAAACATACCAAAACATCCGACGACGTACCAGAAGTGGAAAATGGCACGGCCGCCATCCACTACCAACAGTCACCAGAAATCAGCCTATTTCATCTCCTAAACCTAAACCTAACCGCATGCAAGGCTACAAACAACCATTTAATGGGTAAAAAAGCACAGAATAAGCAAACTTACTTGATTTAGAAGATAAAAAACGGTTCCCAGGAAGCTGACGCGGTGGCCGGAATAGCAGATGATAGTGACGGGCAGGAATTCTGAAGAAGACGAAGATAAATCAGAGTGAAAAGTTCAAAATGGAGCGAGTTTCCCCCTTTTATACAGAGGGGCACATGCAGTGGCACGTGCTCGTTGGTCATGATGGCTATTAACTAGCCATCAAATCCTAGTAACTGCTACACGGAGCTCTAGGCATACGTGGCGCCCTAACGTTTCCAATTCTGACTAACTGTTAGTCTCCCCGGACGTCGGGCAACACGGTCACGGTCATGAATGCCACAGACACCCGGGGTCACGGACGCCACAAGACCATCCTCTTTGTCTCCGAATGATGACTCCACGCTATCTCCCCGGAGCATCGAGCTGTCCTTAAGTCATCACCCCCATGCTCTGGAGCAACGACTTGGGGGGCTCCTGTTCTAGACTGGACCGATGGCTAGACACGGCCCAATCTGCTTCTGCTCCCAGAACGGCCCAATTGCCTAAGTCTAATCCACTAAGGGGCAAAAGTTACCTTTCTGCCCCTCCAACCGGGCAAGGACGGCTTCGTACCTCCCCGGAATCGCTGCCCGTTACGCACGGCTTCTTCACTCCCCGAACAGCTAAGGGCAGGTGCCCAAAACTATGCTTATGCCCGACATAACGGCTAGTTTTGGGCACCCTGCCCAACATAACGACTAGTTTGGGCAGTTACCTATTCTTCGGGAAAATGGTTATTTAGCCCTGAAAATAGGACCATTGGCCACGCGCTGGGGGTTCTATATAAATCATCTCACTTGAGAGGGTCAGGTATCCAATATTCACCCTACGAACTCATACTTTGTACTTGCCCCTTTTCTCTGACCCTTTCTTACTTGAGCGTCGGAGTGCCTTGCAGGTACACCTCATCCTCCTCTTCATACGACCAGCGTCTCAGACGTACTTGGTGGCCCACTTCTACAGGATCCGATCCAGCCTTCACGATAAATATGTAAAGGTTCAAAATCTGTTTTTCCGATGGTTAAAGCATTAAGCACAGAGATAAGAACAAATCAACGATTACTGAATTAAAATTGTCATTGCATCAATAAATTGGAAATCATTACAATCAGAATCAGGGTCACCCCCTAGCAATAGGGGGCTTAGCTACTCATAACAGAAATTACAATCAACGAAGAAAGTGTTGTCATTACAGAAATCGGAAGAACTCAATCTTCAATAGTGAAACACTCTTGAAAATACGAATCCAATCTGAAATCCTGAGTTCTCCAGCCTCGAAAATACTTCTTTGCTCTGAAAAATCGTCCAACCCTTAAAAAATCGCGTTCTGGGACTAAATAGGCAAATTCTGGGCTTTCAGGAATTTTGGGCGTCATTGCGCGTAATGGCCTGTTCACGTGCCAAATCTCTACGCGTAAAGCTTCCTGGGCCAGCCAGCTCGCTAGCCCTTACGCGTAATGCCTAGACTGTTACGCGTAAGGGCAGAGACCTTGAATTCCTCCCTTTTTGTCACCCCTCTGCTTGTTTGCGTACCATACGCGTAGTGATGAGGGCCTTACGCATAATAGCTGGAGTGTTACGCGTAATGGCAGCAACATTGTCAATTTTTGGGTTTTTCTTCCGCTTTCTAGCTCCGGCTTGATTTTGCATCCAATGCTCGATCCTCTGAGCTTCCAAACCTTTAATTGACCAGCTGACATACCAAAAGCGTAAAATATCCTCGAGAAACTCATAATTAATGACACACGTAACATAATCAAAACAAACCTAATTACTACTAAAACACACTCAACTTCACACAGTTTGCCTAACTTATTTACGATTAAATAATGAAATACATAGCACAAATGGTGACTGATCAGTAGGGATGCTTATTTCAATAAAGAGGACGAAGCTAAAGTCAACATTGCAAACTTGTAGGTAGGGATGTTAAGTTTGTTGCTCTAACTTTAGCTTCATCCTTATTTCATTGTGGACACGCCATTATGGGACATGTATGGTACGTTTCTGAAGCATTCTATGACTTGATATGTTGTATTTGTTATTTATGGTTTGTTGTTGATGAATATTGTTGTTAATGTTTGTTTAAAAGATGAGTTTATTATATTATGTGGTTTGAGTGTTTTTCCAATCCCTTATCGAATATATAATTTTCCAAACTGCATTCGCAAATTATGATATGATAGATAAAGTTGTACTAGAAAACAAGTACATGTTCAATTCTTAACAAGAATTCTTCACACTGTTAAATGCATGCTGTTCTTTGATAGTTAGAACTTGGTTTAATGATAATAGGTCTCCAACCGCCTCTCTCTCCACCTCTGATATTGTTTGCAAAGAGATAATATTTTTCAAAAAGAACTAGAGATGAAGGCAGGGGTGGTTGAAGAACTAGGACCATTAAACCAAGTTCTTACTGTCAAAGAACAAAGTATGGATAAAGCGTTGAAGAACTCTTGTCTAGCATTGAACGTGAATTTGTACTTCTAATATAACTTAGTTTGTTATATTATAATGTTCTAGTGCAGATTGAAAGGTTATATGCTTAGCGAGCATTAGCAAAATAAGCATTCTGCATAATTTATAATAAACTCAGATTTATATATCACAACGGTTGTTTAGCACAACTGTTGTTAAATATGTTGCATTAAAGGATATGACAACGATTATCTAAAGTAACCGTTGTAGTAGGTAACGCATTACATAGATACAATCACAGTCGCATGTCCGTGGTGGAAAGTATCATACATACAATCACACCTTGCGTCACAACGGTTGGACCAGCGTGATGATATCCCATTTTCAACCATTGTGATAGGTGTTTTCCATAGTAGTGAAAATAATGGAGGAGAGAATGACCTATATATAAAAAAACCAAAACAACATAGGAGCCACAGGCAATAACGCATGCTGCTAAAGGTTCGATGCATACGCCACATCCATTGGCTACACACAAAAACATGCGTCACACATATTGACACCTAAGGCTAAACAAAGAGTGCATGCTATTTGAGATTTTTGTTTGAAAAATGGTTAGCTTAGTGCAAAATGATTATTTGAGATTTTTTTATTTATTTTAAAAATGTGATTATTTAAAAAAAAACCAAAGAATGAAAAGAAATCTAAATTTAATCAATGGGGATAATAAAAAATAGTGGCAACCTTTTGATTATATATATTTTTATTAAAGTTTTGATTTTATATAGACTTTTAGTTTTAAAGTTTTTGTGCTTTATATTCAAAATGGTTGATCATGAAATCTTGTTCTATATTAAGAAATGAAGAGTCTAATTCCATTCCAACTAATATAATATTGGTAAAAATTAAAATCTTAATCATTAAGTAATATAAATTAATCGTTAAGTAATGTAAATTAATAATCAACTATGTCCCATGATTTTCTGCCCAACTAGTCGTTCCACACAATTATATTTTTACAATTTTTCTATATATAATATAGGCTCTTTTTTTTTTTCCTATTTGAATTTTTTTCTTTCAAGAAAGCAAACCTTAAAAAAGTGCTTTCTTCATAATTTCTACTCTCTTCAACGCTAATAAATTCTCCCATAAACTAACCATATCACACTCACATTCTCTAAAACGCTCTGTCGTTTACCCAATGGCAACAACACCCACCAACGACAAAAACAACAACGGCTCCTACCCACCTCCACAAAATCCTCCTCCCGGCGGTTACCCCGTCGGCGTTCCCTATCCCTACGCAGCTCCTCCTCCACCACCCTCTTCATACCCCACCACCACCGCATTCTATCAACAACCAACAACCACCTTCACTTACCACTAACCCTCCACCCGCACAAAATCCATCCTATGCGGCTTCATCTCTGTCATAACTGTCATCCTCGGCATCACTATCTTGATCGGTTATTTCAATCTCCAGCCACGTGCCCCTGAGTTCCGAATCGACTCAGCTTCACTCACTTCCTTCAATATCAACGCCTCCGGTCTCACAGCGAAATGGGATTTCACTCTCACCGTCTCAAACCCTAACAAAAAAATCGATTTCTCATACGAAGCCATTGCCGCCGGTGTCTTTTACGATGCCGGTGAAAATGATCTAGGGCTTATTGCATCGACTCGTCTTGCACCGTTTCGCCAACCAACAGAGAGTAAAACTTCGCTCCAAGTAAAATTCGCGGTTGTGAATGAGTTTCTGGATAACCACGCTGCTAATGGTATTGCCGGAGGACGGGTTCGCGGCGTGGTGAACTTTGGGTTGGCGGTTAATGCTGTGATTAAACTCAGTGGTTGGTTCCACCCAGGGGATCATAATTTTAAGGTTGCATGCGAACCTTTGAACTTTGTAATTTCGTCGTTGGATAATAACAACGCTACTGGTCAATTGTTGCGTGGTGTAACATGCGATTGATAGATATATAATGTACTAGGAAGTTTTTGTTTATTGTGTTTAATTTATGATGATTTAATAAAATCTAAAGTTCCTTACACGTTATTTATTTTATTATTTTTAAATAATATACTTTTAATAGCAAATTAATATGAAAAAAGTGATACATTGACACCATAAATTAATTTTACATTTTTAATCAATAACGATCATATATTCTGTCAAATCAAGTTGAAATTTTCTTTTAAATCAGATTAACATTTTCAGTGCACCTCCATTAAACTCAATTAATCTATTACTAAAGGAATATAAAAAAAATACCAAAGTAAAAAAAAATGAGGATATTAGTAAGCGGAAGTAGTGTTAATCAGACAGTAAGAAGGAAAAACAAAAGTTACAACAACAAAAATACAAAAGAAAAAAATTAAGAAACATTAAAAAGTTTAATGGAGATGCACTGAATGTGCAGAATAGTTTTACATTATCATTCAATGAAAATATATCATTTTTTCATATCATACAAATAATTTAAATTTTTTAGTCTAACTTGACGTGATACACGATGGTCATTGGTCGATAATGTACATTAAATTAGTTTACACTGTCAGTGTATTTTCTATTTTCTCAATACCAAAACAACTAAAAACTCATTTGAATTTCATAGAAAAGACACACAGGCGGCTAGAAAACTCGCCTCTGGGGTTCAGGCTAGATCTTGGACTGCCAGAACCACTATCAACAGATCAAAGGACACCATGAGAGGACTAAAATTCGCAAACCACTACCAACGTCAAAATCAAGACAAACATACAATCCACTATTGGTTAAGGCAGATGATATGGTTTTAAAGACATTCAAAGAGATGTACATGAGTCTACCTCAATTCTATATGAAAACATTTTCAAGCAAAACAAAAACTTTTTTCTCCTGATCCTTTTCTTTTTCTTTCACATATTGAAACACCAATAAATACACCATCATTACGAATCCTCCAAATATACCAGACAACAGCATGTTAAATCATATCAAAATCACCCTTAGACTTAGTCCTTCCACCTAAAGAGAGGAAATACTCCCATAGTAGTCAATGAACACTAGAGTAACAACATTCCAATTCAACCATAAAAAGATCATATACCAAGTTATCATAGCTAGCTTAAATGAGACAAAAGGATGGGAAATAGATTCAATAAAACTCCTTGATAACCCAAATTTTATGAGTTATTACAAGGCCTAATAATTAGATATTGTTAGTTATTTTATCATTCAATAGTTAATTTCATTGCATTTTGTTGTTTTTAAAATAGTTTGTAAAGAGCACAATAGCTGTTCTCTTTTGTAGTTTTTATGTGTTTGTTGCTTTTTGAAATGTTAGTTCCGACGAGGCCAGACACGACAGCCTGGGACATCATTTGTTAGTCAAAGGAAAGCATAAGGTTGGAAGCAACTGGGAGAACAAAAAGAAACAAAAATTGCATTCCTAGGCACACGTGACAACAATCTGCATTGGAGGAAAAGCTGATTTGAAAGGATAATAAAGGCGCTAGAAGACAAAATGTAGTATGAAGTATAACCACTAAGCACGACGTGTAGTAAAAAGGATAATGTCGCTTGTTCCTTTGTACCAGCAGCCTACCACGATACACCTTCTCCCCCACCACTGTTTGTACCTGATTCCAATGTTGTACGGATGGAAAGGAAACTGAGGGAACTTTGCTGATTTTCTTTTGGGTCATAATGATTTATTCTCAAGCTCATGGTCCAAGGCAAGTTTCAAAACCCTAGTGAAGCAACTATAAAAGCAACTATTGAAGAAGGAAAAAAAGTTCATCAATTGTTAGAGAAAAACTCACATAGAAGAAACCAGTGAAGAAAATAGTTGAGTGAAAATGGGGATTCTTCTTCTCACCATTATAAGTGGCTATTGTTAAATCTTGGCGCGACAGAAGTTGTCTCCTGGTGATTATCCATTGCAAGAAGACAAGGTGTTGCTCTTAGGTTGTTATTTCTTTTCTATTAAGTCTTTGAGAATGAATAGCTTAATGACCAGTATTGTTGTATGTACTAAGCTCATTATGAGTTAAACCTTTGTTTGTTGAGAAATTATAAGTTTATATAATATAGTTTATATGATAAGTGATGTGTTATTAATGCTTTGTTTTTTAATGTGCTAACTTGCTATAAATGTGTTATTCGATTGATCAATTTGGAAAAAGAAACAAGCTTGTTGTTGTGAGAGATCCAACAACAAAGAAATTTCATGATAAAAGTGGTTGAAAATAGTAGGATAAAGATATTCACTAGTTTAACTTTTTAGAGATAAATGGCTACAACCATAAAGGATTTTTAGAATTAAAAAAAAAAGACATACTTTAGGGTACAAGTGAGGCTTAGAGATTTGTTCTCTTGCCCTAAAGTATACGCTTTTTATGATGTAGAGATAAACCCTTAGATCACTTTCTGACATTTCCTGGCACGACACAGCACACCATGAACACAAAAATGACAAAGTTATATTAATAGATAATTTCCCAACATACTCTCTATTATTGAACTCAATCACCCTTTCTAACATTATTTCACTCTTGTTTGCTACTCAACTGAACCTATGACAATTATATATTATTTTTATCTTGCTCATGCTTACTTACAAAATATAGATTCTTGCAAAAATCAACCTAAGTTACTTTCCATTCCCAATAGGTTCGACATCTAAACTGTTTTATACTTGCTCCCTAAAACATACATGTATACTTGCATGTGACACCACACGTTTTTAAGAAACAAGTTTTTGGCACTGTTGTCGGGGGGTGTGTTAGAGATAACATTTTGATTTTGTATGTAATAATATTATTTTGTTAAATTAGAATTTGAGCGTTTTCCATTTTATGTACTCTAATGACACGAGAGGTGCTTAGCTATTGAATGCGCAAGTTGTTAAACCTAGTCTACAGAAGAGATCCTATACTTGAGACAACATATAGAATACTTATGAGACTTCAAGATATTGGAAACTTACCAGGAATCCCTCTTCATTTTCTTATTTTTGATCTAGAGGAGGAACTAGTTCAGGCAGAGGATGTCATGGAAGATACTGACATCATTGGCATTGCCAATGATAGAGAAAAAAACACCAGGGACTATGCAGTTTTTGATCTTAATGTTATAGACACTGGTATCATTCATCCAGAGATTATTGTAGCTTAGTTTAAGTTTAAAACAATGATGTTTCAAATGTTAGAAGCAATTGGTCAATACTCAGGTGTTGCAAATGAGGATCCACACTTGCATTTGAGGCAATTTCTAGAAATGGCAAGTAACTTCAAGATCTCTGGCATTAGTGATGACGCCTTCAAGTTGATATTATTAGGGATAGAGCCAAGAGTTGGATGAATTCTTAGGAGCCCAATTCCATAGCCACATGGAATGCCCTAGCTGAAAAATTTTGGCCAAATACTTTCCTCCTGTCAAGAATTCTAAGATGAGGAATGAGATAACTTCATTTAGATAAGAAGATGATAAATCTTTATTTGATGATTGGGAGATATTTAAAGAGTTGCTTAGACAATGTCCACATCATGGGATACCAATTTGCATCCAACTAGAAAACTTATACAATGTATTGGTTTCCTCATCAAGAAACATGTTAAATGCTTTTAGTGGCAGAGCTTTGTTGTCTAAGTCATATGAAGATGGATACAAGTTGATTGAAAGCATTATAACTAATAATTACCAATGGCCACTCACAAGAGTTGATGTTGCTTCTACTCTGAAAAATCCAACTCGTGTTCATGAATTCACTGAGACTATAACCCCACTCACAAGAATTAATGTAGAAAATTTTCCCACTTTAATACACGAAAGAATTATGAAAAACACACACACACAGAGAGAGAGAGAGAGAGAGAGAGAGAGAGAGAGAGAGAGAGAGAGAGAGAGAGAGAGAAAACACAAGGATTTGTTTAGGCAGTTCCCCAATTGTCTTCACTATGGGTACGTCTGCCCCCAATTTGAAATGGAATTGAGATATTAAATAATCTTTGCAAAAAAAATACAAGAGAGAAATAGAAATTCAAACCCCAAATCCCAAATTTGTTGTTGATTCTATCTTCTTCTATTCTCTTTATCTTAAGCAAGATGAAGTGTCCCAAGATTTTTAATTTGATCCTCCGGTTACGGTAATTCTTTGACATAAACCCCTTTCTTCAAAGCTTTCACTCGGCTTAATCCTAATTGCAAAATCTTGTCCCAACACCCCCAAATTACAATTGATATAGGAGGGAAAAGCCCAATTGGTTTTATCAATGAAACTCATAAAGTATTCTCAACCCAATTGATTTTATAAATCCTAAATTGTACCTTATCAAACCTAAATCTAGATAGCACCCAAAAAAAATTCTTATGTGTATGCATAGAGAAAGGTTGAAGATGATGAATATTGCTTTATATGATCTTTGGTTTCATCTTTTTGATATATATATATATATATATATATATATATATATATATATATATATATATATATATATATATATATATATATATATATCGAACTCTAGTGTCGACAAGGGTAGTTTCATGGTTTGACAGGAGTTATGCATGATGGATCAAAGTTTGTTCAAGCATGCTATCGAAATATGTTAGTTTTGTATTTAAGTTAGCATGTCGAATTAGGCCTTGCTTGTAAGTCCAATTTTTAAGTTAACTTGTAGCCTAAGTTAGCTTAGTAGTATATAAATAGACTAGTTCTCTCAGGCTGTAGA
Source organism: Lathyrus tuberosus (assembly GCA_022829125.1). Taxonomy (NCBI): domain Eukaryota; kingdom Viridiplantae; phylum Streptophyta; class Magnoliopsida; order Fabales; family Fabaceae; genus Lathyrus; species Lathyrus tuberosus. The sequence goes on from JALAZF010000422.1 coordinate 2,747,845, forward strand.
GAGAGGTTAATTGTTGGTATTCACTTGTAATCTTTAAACCCTTATTGAGAAAGTGAATAGAAAAATAAATATAACCAATTCTTATTTTTCTTCTTCCTTCTTTTCTCCCTTTTGTAAAACCTAATAAGGTTTCTTGTGTTTGTTCAAGAAACTCAATCTTTTTCTCATATTTTAGTTTGCTATTGACGACATCAATTCACAACCAACTGGTGCAGTGAGTGTGAAGGAGAAGATGTAGTCAACAAAGTATGAGATTGAGAAATTCATTGGTGTGAATGATTTTGGTTTGTGTCGCTTGAAGATGCAAGCCCTTCTTGTTCAACAGGGTTCGTTATAAGCATTTAAAGGATCGGAGAAGATGTACGCTGCCCTATCAGAGAAGGAGAAGACAACGATGGTCGAAAAAGCCCACAATGTCATTGTATTGAGCCTTGGTGATAAGGTTCTCCGACAGGTTTCAAAGGAGAAAACTGCAGTGGGTGTGTGGACGAAACTTGAAGGCTTGTACATGACGAAATCGTTGGTTAATCATCTCTACCTGAAGCAGGCTTTGTATTTATTCAAGATGAGTGAAGACAAAGCCTTGGCTGAGCAGTTGGATATGTTCAACAAGTTAATTCTTGATCTTGAAAATGTTGAGGTCAAGATTGATGATGAAGATCAAGCATTGTTGTTGTTGTGCTCTTTACCTAAGTCTCATTCTCACTTCAAAGAAACCCTCTTGTATGGAAGAATGTCATTGACCTTTGAAGATGTTTAATCTTTCTTGTACTCTAAGGTTTTGAACAAACAAAAGGAGCATAAGCCATCTTCTATTGGTGAAGGTTTGTCTGTTAAAGGGAAATTATTGAAGAAAAATGGTAGGTTTGAGAAGAATACGGGTAAAGTTCTACATAATTCTTATGGTAGTAATGCTCATACTATTAAGTGTTATCACTATAAGAAGGAGGGTCATACAAGAAAAGTATGCCCTGATTGAGTGAACAATCATGGTGGAAAGGATAATGGTAATGCAACCATTGTGCAAGATGGTTATGAATCATCTTATGTCCTGGTGGTTTCAAACAGTGACTCTAGCAAGTAGTGGATTATGGATTCAGGGTGTACTTGACACATGACTCCAAACAATGACGTGTTTGAAGAATTGTGTGATCAAGATGGTGGATCAATGTTGTTGGGAAACAACAAAGCTTGGAAATTGCAAGTATTGGATTTCTAACATTCAAGCTCCATAATAAGTTAATAAGGCTATTGATTGATGTTAGGTATGTACCTTATCTTAAGAGGAATTTGATTTCTCTTAGTGAATTCGACAAGAAAGGATATGTTTCCAAAGGAGAGAAAAGCATCCTAAGGGTAATGAAGGGGTCGAAGGAAGTCTTGAGAGGCATGAAGAAACAAGACTTGTATACCCATAAGGCTGAGGTTGTAAGTGGTTCAGCAGATGTGGCATCCACGAAACTTATGTCGAAGACTGATCTATGGCACAAGAGACTTGGCCATGTGAGTGAAAGAGGCCTGGTCGAATTGTCGAAACAAAATCTACTGGGTGGTGATAAGGTCAAAAAACTGGAGTTTTGTGAACCTTGTGTATTTGGTAAATCTTGTAGAATGAAGTTTGTAAAAGGTAAACAAAGAACACATGGATCCGTTAATTACATTCATGCTGATCTTTAGGGACCTACGAGGAACCCTTCACACTCATCTGCAAAGTATTTTTTTATCCATAGTTGATGATTACTCTAGAAAGTTATGGTATTCATCCAGAAGACTAAGGATGAAACTTTTGAAAATTTCAAAAGTTGGATGACTCTAATTGAAAACCAAATTGGCAGGAAGGTCAAGAGGTTGAGGACCGACAATGGTCTTAAATTTTGCAATGAGGCTTTCGACAACTATTGTGTTGCATATGGTATTGTCTGGCATAGAGCTACTGCAGGGACACCCCAATAAAATGGTTTGGCTGAAAGGTTTAATCAAACCATTCTAGAAAGGGTGAGGTGTTTATTAGTAAGTGATAGATTGAAGAAGGTGTTTTGGGCATAAGCTATTGTGACTGCAACATACTTGATAAATAAGTGTCCCTAGACAGCCTTAGGAATGAAGACACCTGAAGAAATCTGGTCGAGACATCCACCTTTTCTCGACAGCCTTAGAGTATTTAGTTGTTTAGCCTATGCGCATATTAAACAAGACATGATCGAACCTAGAGCTCTGAGATGCATATTCCTTGGATACCTATAAGGAGTCAAAGCTTATAGGCTGTGGTACCTAGAGCCAGGTCACAAGAGGTGTATCATAAGTCAAGATGCAGTTTTCAATGAAGCTGAGATAGCTTTCAAGAAAACTGATGACATTGGTCGAAGTTCGAATATCTCTAAAGAAGAGCTAGAACAGGAAGAGATTCTTGTTGAGGTGAAGCATAATGATGTTGAATTGCATAACCCAGATGAAGTTAAAGAAAAAGCAAAAGTTGTTGTTGAAGATGAGGAGACTGATAATGACTACCTACTGGCAAAAGACAAATTGAAAAGAGTCATTAAGACACCTCAGAGACTTGGTGATGCAAATCTTATATCTTATGCCTTAACCTATGCTAGTGAGGTTCTGGACGAAGAACCTAGATACTATAAAGAAGTTATGAGGAGTCGAGACAAGACATTGCCGAGTAACAAAATTTTCCACTGTATGTAGTTGATAAAACTGCATGATGAAAAATAGTTTGTTCTCTTGTTAGTGTAGAGTTTATTCCAAGGTGGATATTTGTGGTATTTTTGATCAAACTCAATCTTTTTCTCATATTTTTGGTTTTTTCTTGACGACATCAATTCACAACAATATGTGTGTGTGTGTGCATGTGTGTGTGCATGTGCGTGCGTGTGTGTGCGTGTGTGTGTGAGTGTGTACATGTGTGTGTGCATGTACTTGTGTGCGTGTGTGTGTGCGCGTATGCGTGTGCCTTGTGTGTGTGTGTGTGTGCGTGTGTGTGTGTGTGTGTGAGAGAGAGAGAGAGAGAGAGAGAGAGAGAGAAGGAGAGAGAGAGAGAGAGAGAGAGAGAGAGAGAAAAGATATGAAAATCCGTACTTAAATTTTTTTACAAGTTTTTGGAAATTTGAACAGGATGTGTCGACCTATAGATCATATGTGTCAACCTATAGATGCATTTTTGCTTCTATGTGTCGATTTGAAAACTTATGTGTCGACCTGAACTGAACAAAAGCTTTGTTTTTGCAAAAAAAAAACACTCAGTATGTGTTGACCTAAAAACTGGATGTGTCAATCTGAAATTTACAGAAGTTTTGGTTTTGCAAAAACACTCAGTATGCGTCAACATGAATTTGAAGATGAACATAGAAGACTTGGAGCACTTGAATTAAGGTGGTGTGTTAAAATCATTTTGAGTAATTCAAGTGTTGTAACAGGTTAACACGGGGGTGCAACCAATTATAACAAATGGATTTTTCCTTCTGGACTAAAGAACAAGGCAGAATTTCAAGGGTGTAACCGGTTAACATATGAGGTTAACCGGTTACCACTGAAAGTATTTTTTGTTGTAGTGTCAGTTGTAATCGGTTAATCATTCGATGCTATCACTGTAAGAAGGAGGATCACACAAGAAAGGTGTGCCCTGAACGCATGAAAGATCATGGAGGTAAAGATAATGTCAACGCACTCATTGTTCAAGATGACTTTGAATCATTTAATGTTCTTGTGGTTTCAAGCGACGACTCAAGAAAAGAGTGGATTATGGATTCAAGTTGCACTTGGAACATGACTCCAAACAGAGAATTGTTCGAGGAGATATGTGATCAAGATGGTGGATCAGTGCGGTTGGGAAACAACAAAGCTTGTAAAATTGCAGGTATTGGATCTGTGAGATTCAAGCTCCATGATGAGTCAATAAGGTTATTGACTGAAGTCACATATGTACCTGATTTGAAGAGAAATTTGATTACTCTTGGTGAATTCGACAAGAAGGGATATGTTTTTCAGGGAGAGAAAATTATCCTAAGAGTCATGAAGGGGTTGAAGGAAGTCTTGAGAGGCGTGAAGAAACAAGGCTTGTATACCCTTGAGGCTGAAGTTGTAAGTGGTTCGACAAATGTTGCATCCACGAAACCTTTATCGAAGAAAAAAATTTGGCACATGAGATTGGGCCATGTCAGTGAAAGGGGTCTGGTTGAATTGGGGAAACAAAATCTACTTGGAGGAGACAAAGTCGAAAAGCTGAAATTTTGTGAACCATGTGTACTTGGAAAATCTTGCAAAGTGAAGTTCAATAAAGACAAACAAAGAACTCATGGATCCCTTGATTACATCCATGCTGATCTTTGGAGGACTGTAAGGTGTCCATCACATTCAGGAGCAAGGTATTTTATATCCATAGTCGATGATTATTCCAGAAAGTTATGGGTATTCATCCAGAAGACTAAGGATGAAACTTTAGAGAATTTCAAAGGTTGGAAGACTCTGGTCGAAAATCAGACTGGCGGAAAAGTCAAGAGGTTGATAACCGACAATGGCCTTGAATTTTGCAATGAGGCGTTCGACAACTTTTGTGCCGCCTCTGGTATTGCAAGGCATAAAACTACTGCATGTACTCCATAATAAAATGGTTTGGTAGAAAGGTTTAATCGAACTATTTTGGAAAGAGTAAGATGAATGTTCACTAGTGCTGGATTAAAGAAGGTGTTTTGGGTTGAGGCTGTTTCGGCAGCAACATATATGATAAACAAATGTCCTTTGATTGCGTTAGATATGAAGACACCCGAAGAAGTTTTGTCGGGACATCCACCTAATCTCGACAGACTAAGAGTAAATGGTTGTGTGGCCTATGCTCACATTAGGCAAGACAAGGTCGAACCTAGAGCTCTGAAATGCATGTTCATGGGATACCCTGAAGGAGTCAAAGCTTATAGACTATGATGCCTAGAGCTAGGTCACAGGAGGTGTATCTCTAGTCGAGATGTAGTTTTCAATGAAGTAGAGATGGCCTTCAAGAAAAATGATGATGCTGACGAAGAGCTGGAACAGGGAGAGATTCCTGTTGAGGTGGAGCATGTTGATGGTGAATCGCGTATTCCAGATGAGTCGAAGAAGAAGCAGAAGCCGTTGTCGAAGATGAGGAGACTGATAATGACTACCTGCTAGCAAGAGACAGACCGAGGAGAGTCATCAAGCCACCTCAGAGACTTGGGTATGTAGATATTATAGCTTATGCCTTAATCTCTACAAGTGAGGTTCTCGACGAAGAACCTATAGACTATAAGGAAGTTATGAGGAGTCGAAAGAAGACTGAATGGCTGAAGGTCATGGATGATGATAACAACACCTGGGAACTGATCAAGAAACATGCTGAAGCCAGGTTAGTCAGCTGTAAATGGAATTTTAAAGTTAAGGAAGGAATCGAAGGAGTGGCGTTGAAGAGATACAAACGCCGAATGTCAGGTGTTAACCGGTGTTTCCACCGACCAAGTGAATTATACCCAAGGAAACCCGTACTCGAATACTTATAATCCTGGTTGGAGAAGTCATTCGAACTTCTCTTACAAAAACAATAATGCATTGCAACCACCAAGTTCGACACCTGCTGTACCACCTGGTTTTCATAAGGTAGGACCACCCGCTCCACAAGCACCTAGAAAGTCAAATCTGGAGATTATGATGGAAAATTTCATGAACGCCCAGATACAGTAGAATAAGGAATTTGCAAACCAAAATGCTCATGCAAGCGAATTGATGAGGCAAATGACTAACAAACTTGATGCAATGGCTACGCATAACAAAATGTTAGAAACCCAGATTACTCAAGTAGCCCAACAACAACCAACAATACCAGCCCCGTCTGGATCTTTTCCTGGCCAACCTCAACCTAACCTAAAAGGGCAAGCAAATGCCATGACTTTGCGAAGCGGAACCAAATATGATGGACTGGTTAACCCGAGACTTACAAAACCAGCCATGTATCAAAGTCCAAAGAAAGGAACTGAGAAGGAAGATGAACCAAAAACCAATGATGCAGATGATAAGAGTAACGAAGTCATGGAGAAGGAAACACCTTATGTGCCTCCACCTCCATATAAACCACCTATACCTTATCCGCAGAGACTAGCCAAAAACAAGAATGAAGGGCAATTCAAGAAATTCCTGGAACTTCTGAAACAACTAAATGTTACTATACCATTCACGGAAGCCATAACCCAAATGCCTTCATATGCGAAATTTCTCAAGGAAATCCTATCTAACAAGAAAAAGCTCGAAGATAACGAAACGGTTATGCTCACTGCCGAGTGTAGCGCTATACTTCAAAATAACATACCACCTAAGCTTAAAGATCCAGGGAGTTTCTCAGTACCCTGTGTAATAGGAAAGTACGCTATAGACAACGGTCTATGCGATTTAGGGGCCAGTGTTAGTTTGATGCCGTTATCTACGTGCAAGAGACTCGAATTAGGAGAATTGAGACCAACCAAAATGTCTCTGCAACTTGCGGACCATTCTGTCAAATATCCTGTAGGTATGCTGGAGAACATCTCTGTTCGAATTGGTTAATTCTTCATTCCTACTGATTTTGTGATAATGGACATAAAGGAGGACTACAATGGCCCGATTATATTAGGAAGACCATTTTTAGCAACAGCCGGAGCTATAATTGATGTTAAGAAAGGAAAGCTGACTTTCGAAGTAGGAGAAGAAAAAGTCGAATTAATTTTAGCTCAATTCTTGAAAGCCCCAGCTATTAATGACTCATGTTGTTTGCTAGATATCATTGACGAATGCGTAAAAGAGGTGGAAGTGAAATCACCTGAACTCACTGAATCTTTTTTATTCAAAAATGATAGTTGTAACGAACCATTCGTCGATGACTACTCGAAAAAATGTCTTGCATTAGCACCCGAACCATCATCCGATGAACAAAAACCTGCTATAGAATTAAAATCGCTACCCAAAAATCTAAGGTACAAATTCTTAGATACAAAGCTTGAAAAACCAGTCATAGTTAACGCTGACTTGGGACAGACAGAAACTGAGAAGTTACTCCATGTTCTAAGGAAGTATCCGACTGCACTGGGATATAATATCTCTGACCTCAAAGGGATAAGCCCATCCATTTGTATCCATCACATTATGCTGGAAGATGATAGTAAGACTTCTAGGGAACATCAAAGAAGGATAAACCCTATCATAGGCGATGCAGTCAAGAAAGAAGTACAAAAACTCTTAGAAGCTGGTATCATATATCCGATATCAGATAGCAGCTGGGTCAGTCCAGTACATGTTGTACCTAAGAAAGGAGGAGTAACGGTTGTCAGTAATGAAAAAGGAGAATCTGTAGCAAAACGTATTCAAACTGGATGGAGGATGTGCATAGACTACCGAAAACTGAATAAAGCCACTCGAAAAGATCATTTTCCTTTGCCCTTTATAGATCAAATGCTTGAGCGTCTGGCTAAACATTCGTATTTTTGCTATTTAGATGGATACTCAGGATTCTTTCAAATTCCTATTCATCCCAACGATCAAGAAAAGACTACATTCACTTGTCCTTATGGAACGTTTGCATATGGACGGATGCCGTGTGGACTATGCAATGTCCCTGCAACATTTCAAAGATGTATGATGGCCGTATTCGCCGACTTTATAGATAATATAATGGAGGTGTTTATGGACGATTTCTCTGTTTGTGGGAAAAGTTTTGAGGGATGTTTATCGAACTTAGAATTGGTTCTCGAGAGATGCGTCAGGGTCAATCTGGTGCTGAATTGGGAAAAATACCATTTCATGGTTCGAGAAGGGATTGTGTTAGGACATGTTGCATCCGAAAGAGGGATTGAAGTAGAGAAAGCAAAAATAGAAATAATAGAAAACCTTCAGCCTCCGAAAACCATTAGAGAAATCCAAAGCTTTCTTGGACATTTCGGTTTCTACCGACGATTCAATTAAGATTTCTCTAAGATCACTAAACCACTGACTGGATTGCTAATGAAAGATACTGAATTTATATTTGATGAAGATTGTTTGAAAGCCTTTGAGCTACTCAAGAATGCCTTAATTACCGCACCTATTATGCAGCCACCAGATTGGAATGAACCATTCGAAATAATGTGCGATGCTAGTGATTTGCCGTTGGCGCTGTCTTAGGTCAAAGAAAGGACAAAAAACTTCATGTTATCTACTATGCAAGTAGGACCTTGGACAGTGCACAGCTGAACTATGCAACCACAGAAAAAGAACTTCTAGCTGTTGTTTTCGCATTAGATAAATTTCGTTCCTATTTGGTAGGAGCATAAATAGTTGTCTACGCCGATCACGCTGCAATTAGATACATATTGAATAAGAAGGATGCTAAGCCTAGACTTTTGAGATGGATCCTGCTTCTACAAGAGTTCGATTTGGAAATAAGGGATAAAAAAGGAGCCGAAAATGTAGTGGCAGATCACCTTTCTAGGATAGAACATCAAGAACCGAAACCAGTTCCCATCAATGATGATTCTCCGTATGATAGACTTATAGCCCATATGGAAGATGAAAGCATGAACCAAGAAGACCCTTTGGAGTTTCAAGAACCCAATGAAGTCTCATGTCGTGTAGAAGCCTCACTGCCTTGGTACGCTGATCTTGTCAACTACCTAGCAGCAGGAGCGCTTCCACCTGATTTAACCTACCAGCAAAAGAAGAAATTCTTTCACGACCTAAAAAATTACTATTGGGATGAGCCCTTACTTTTTAGAAGAGGCGCCGATGGAATATTCCTTCGATGTGTCCCTGAATCTGAAATAGAAGATGTCATATCTCATTGTCACGCCGCACCGTACGGAGGGCATGCGAGCACCTCTAAGACTTGAGCAAGAATTCTGCAATCAGGGCTATTTTGGCCTAACCTTTGGAAGGACGTCCACATCGTTGTCTTAAACTGCGACCGGTGCCAACGCACATGTAACATTTCTAGACGCGATGAGATGCCGCAAAAAGGTATTCTAGAAGTGGAAGTTTTTGACGTGTGGGGTATTGACTTCATGGGCCATTTTCCCTCCTCCTGTGGAAACAAGTATATACTCGTCGCAGTAGATTATGTATCAAAATGGATCGAGGCGATAGCTTCTCCCACCAATGACACACAAGTAGTTATTAGATTATTTAAAAACACTATTTTTTCTAGATTTGGAGTGCCAAGAGTTGTTATAAGTGATGGAGGATCTCATTTTATTTCAAACATATTTGAAAAATTATTGCTCAAATATGGGGTCCGACATCAAATAGCGACACCTTACCATCCTCAAACCAGCGGACAAGTCGAAGTTTCCAATAGAGAAATTAAACAGATACTTGAGAAAACCGTTGCAACATCTAGGAAAGATTGGTCGATTAAACTTCACGAGGCTCTTTGGACATATAGAACTGCTTACAAAACTCCTATAGGAACCACCCCGTTTAAACTGGTTTATGGAAAGTCGTGTCATCTGCCCGTAGAACTTGAGCATAAGGCGTATTGGGCCATAAGGACCATAAACACCAATTACATGGCAGCTGGCGAGAAAAGGATTCTAGACATCCATGACCTTGAAGAACTGAGACTTGATGCCTATGAAAATGCTCGCATTTACAAAGAAAGTACCAAAAAGTGGCATGACAAAAGAATAGCAAGAAAAGAGTTTAGAGAAGGGGACACAGTTCTTCTTTTCAACTCTCGACTTAAACTTTTCCCAAGAAAGTTACGTTCTAGATGGTCTGGACCATTCAAAGTTACTAGGGTTCTAAACAGCGGTGCAGTCGAAATCGAAGGAAATTCATGTGAACCATTCATAGTAAATGGGCAAAGACTTAAGAATTACCATTCGACGGAAAACAAAGAATTCTACTCTAGTTGCAAGTTGGAAGAGCTCCCCGCTCCTCCAGACGACTGAAATTCTTCCCTATTTCTAATGTCGAGCTTCCGACATTAAACAGAGCGCTCAGTGAGAGCTTAAATTACAAATCTTAGTAGTAGTATTTATTTTTGTTTGCTCATGCATAGTTGTTATTACTTTAGTTCATGATTGCATTTCATTATTAGTATTGTTATTATTAGTTTTAGCTTGTTAATTAATATCTTCATGAATTGTGTTTTCGTTACTGTATTACCATGCCATTTGCATTATGTTTGTTGTGACTATTATTAGCACTAACCCCTGCATGTAGTGTATTTTCCCTAACAATATATTATTTTCTTTCTTGATTTTTCAGGTTCGCAGTCCTTAGGATAGATCCATCATGCAAACTTTTGAAAACCACGCCGTTGTGTTCAGAAACGACCTTCAGAGGAGTCGCTTTGAGGCTCTTTCTCAAAGAGACTTTGCTCTGTCAATTTATCCTGATGACTCAGCTATGGTTACCCTTGGCATTAGGGACAGTGTTGTTTACTTCTTTAACCAGCTTGGTTGGACCAATTCTGCTTTAACAACAAATTTCAACACCTACCATAACATGACCTTGGAGTTCCTAAGTTCCCTATACTATGAACCAACTCGAGGGTATGAATTTGGCCGTGGATTGGCTACCTTCCGTTTGTTTGGAAACAAATACCGCTTCACTCACCATGAGATGGCTGAATTGTTGGGTTTTCCCAATGATCCCGATGCTGTCACTAAAACCCCTGAAGATGCTTTTGCTGGTTATGACCTTGAACAATTTTGGGGTACTATCACAGGTAACTACCATCCTGACCTAAATGCCATGTCCTCTGAGAGTATTCACAATCCTGGAATTAGGTATTTCCATAAGATCCTTACTCACACTCTTTTCGGGAAGGAAGAGAATGTTTATACTGTATCCCAAGATGAGCTTTATATCATGCTTTGTGCCTCACAAGGAAGGCCGGTCAATGCTGCCCCGTTTATGTTAGCTACTTTTCTAAAGCTGGCTCGTGACTCATTTCACCCCATTATCATTGGAGGGTTAGTGACTATGATCGCTGATGCCATTGGCTTGCGCTACCATCTGAACCGTTTTGTTATTTTCGGTAGTATTCGCCCGATGGATATCAACTTTTGTTTTAATCGTGGAATCATAGCCAATTTAGGACCGGTGGAATTTGAGTTACTAATTGATAATGTTGTTGTCCATGCCTTCACCTTGCCAAATCATGAGAGAACAAGTGTGCACAACAAGGATAACTGGTTGTATGACTTGGATGTGTTGAACAAAACATTTACTCCACCAGATTCACCTCAGCCTGATAAACACATGGATCCCATTGTACCTCAGAAAGCCACAAATAGTTCTACCACTGCTGGACCTGATACTTACCATACCACAATAGCTATTCCCGATGCCATTTACGCACTGCAAGTTAGAGTAGATGATCTCAGTACTGATTTGTCCTCACTTTGAGTAGATCACATTCAGTTTGTGGATGTCGTGAATGAGCAGTTTGATCACCTTTACCAGATCGTGTTCTCACTCCGCAATGTCGTCGACTCTTTAGTCGGACGACTTCACGGATGATTCTAGTTTTATTAACCTTTTTCCCTGTTTTTCTTAGGATAGTTTACATTTTCCTTGTACTGTTTTTCCCTTTCCTGTACTGTAAGTTCTTCCTTTTTCAATTAGTATTGTGTTATTTCCCTTTTTTTAGTTCTTTTCACTCTATCGTTTTAAAAAAAATCACTATCGCAGCCAAATGGCGTTCGCCATTTCACTGTAGAAGGCAGAAGGCGCGCGTCTTTTGGATAGACCGCCCTTTGAAATCTTTTCACCATTTTTCTCATTTCCCACTCGTTTTCATTTACTCTTTCACCACTCATATTTCATTTCCCTCTCTATTTAAACCCCGTATCACCATCCATTCACTCATCATCAAATAAAAAAAAAACTAATTTCCTCTCATAACCCATTTCTCAAAGTATCTCTCTTTTCTCTCTAACCAACAATGGCAGCAAACCAAGAGTTTGACTACATGGGTATTGTGTTCCCGGAGGGGGAAAACGGAAACAACATGCGTGAAGATTTCCACCGCACATCTAAGCGAGAAGTCGAAGCTACGAGGTATCCCGATTCGGAAGCTCTTCGTACTTTAGGTCTCATGCAAAGCGTCGCTTGGATGCTGAGGAACTTAGGTATGACTCGTTTATGTACTCTTAGTTAAGAAATTTCTATTAGATCTACCTATGAGTTCCTTAGTACTCTTCGCTATGTCGTTGACACCACTCGCACCTCCGGAACCTTACACTTTAGGTTGCTCAACTGAGATTTTTCACTGACCTTCGAGAGAATTCGAGAGATTTTTGATTTCCCTGCTCCCGTTGCGGGAGCCGCAACCATTGCACCCCTGGAGAGTGAGTGGCAAGGCAGTGCCTTTGAGTTTTGGAAAAATATAACGGTAACACCACTGACACATGGGAAGGCCTTAAGGCCACCTCTATTCAAAACCCCGTCATTCTTGTTCTTCACCGCATCCTTGCCTCTACCATCTTTGGTCGAAAGAACACAGGAAATGTGAATTCAAAAGATCTATGCTTCCTTCACTGTGCTCTAAACCAAACCCCTGTAGACCCCGTGCCTTTCTTCCTTGCCCACCTAGTGAGTGTCTCTAACAGAGTCGGAGGAGCCATCTGTATCGGCAGCATGATTACCACCATTGCTGAGGCTCTTAATCTTGATATTATATTGGATGCAGATGAGTGCTTTCTGAGTATTTTTGCCGACCTAGACTTCTGGAAGAGCACGTGTCTTGTCAAAATTTTACCTGATGGCAGGTACTGCATCTTGATTCGTGACCGTGAGCACCGTAGTTTTTCTTTTCCAGCCCCCGATCGTATTGATGTGCGCTACCGCACTAATTGGTTGCTTGTTTCTGAACAAGAGGATGGGGCTGCTGCTCAACCTCGTGTTTCTGACACACCCGGTCCTAGTACCGCACCACACACTGCACCTTTATCTGATGATTTTGCAGGTATGCGAGGATCGCATGATGAGATTTTGTCCGAGCTCCGGTAGCAGAGAGAGCGAGATGAGAAGCGTAGAGAGGAGTACTACGAGTTTCAAAATAGGCAAGTGGAATTCATGAACAGGGCCGAGCTTAGCCTTTGAGATCTTACTTCCGAGGTACTAGGTCTGCGCAGGGATGTGCGTAGCATGCAAGCTCATTATCCACGCGAGGACCCAGATGTCAGAGATGATTCCCATCAGCGTCGAGGCCGTGCCCGCCGCCACTGATTTTCATTCCAGGTTTTATCGCTCCTTTCTTTTCACCTTAAATTAAAACATTGAGGACAATGTTCGATTTAAGTGTGGGGGAGGAGTTATTTATCGCTTTTCATTTATTGCTTTATGTTATTTCCCGTTTTCCTAGTTTAGTTTGTTTCTTTTCCCGTTTTCCCCAATTTAAAAAAAAAAATTTCGACTCAATGGCAGGACACACTTAGTATAGGTTGTTATCTTTTGATTCAGGCTAAGTAGGCAGACTTGGGAAAGTTTTGTTAACATCAGTACTGTTTTTACACCTTAAAGTTCCTAAGTATGCAATATTAGTTTAAATACATATTATACCGAGACCTTGTTCTTTGTTTCTTTAATAGTAGCCTCTTGATTAGTTTATCTTAGCAGTCAACACCATCCTGGTTTGCGAACTAAGTGATGTACCGATGCAAATATGTGTTGATCTCAAATTGTGATTTATGTGCTTTTATAGAAAATGTGAATTAAAGACCTGTTCTCACTAAGTTAGGTGGTCCTCACCCGATCATTTAGCCCAAAGGATCAGAATCTTGAAATTCATCGCAAAAAAGAAAGGAAGAAAAAGAAAAAAAAATTGTTGAATAAGAGATCACACTAACAGGTACGATTACCATGTGAGCAAAAGGATAACGGGCTTAATGTGATTACGCGAGAATGAAAGAGAGGTGAATAAGAACTTAGTCCGTAGGTCAAGGTACGATATCATGATTTGAACCGGTATTGTATAGGAAGGAATTCTTTGTCAACTTTTATGGAGTCGTGTCGTTACGATACTCTTGTTTGCACTATTCAGTACCTATCTGTCTGCTTTAGCCTAGCAACCTTGTGCTTAATCGTTTCCGGTGTGCCTACGAGTCGAAATACCATGCTTACCTGTTTTTATTCGCATTAGGAGTTTGCTTGAGGACAAGCAAAAGTCTTAGTGTGGGGGAGTTTGACGACTCGATTTTGTATAGGTTATTTCGATTCGTTTCGTGCATGTTTAGTCGTATTTTTATCGAGTCTTTATCGTATTTTGTATCATGTACTTATGTTTTCCTTTACTTTGTGATTTCAGTACCAGTATCAGCCATATTGAGAAAAAGGACAAGAAGTGTGGCAAAAGAATTGGAAAAAGAGCAGAACTGGAGCTTTCTGCCTCCCTCTAGCATAATGGCGTTCGCAATTCCCTAAGGGGAACCAAATGGCGTTCGCCATTGCCCCAAATTGCCAGATTTTTCTTTTTAGCCAAATGGCGTTCGCCATTGGCATATGGCGTTCACCATGCATCGCGGGAGCAGTTTTCCAGAAGCAGTTTTGCACGCAGTTTGAATTCAAAACTCCTTTCCAACCGTTTTGGAGCCAGTTTCTGTCTATAAATAGGACTTCCCAGCCCAGCATTCAGTGTCCAATCTACACCCTGCGGAAGCTCTGTCGAATTTTCTCCCGAACTACAAATTATTAGCCACAGTGATAATTGCTCACACTGAGTGATTATCACGACTTTTGTTTCTTTTCTGTTACTCTGTTGCTGTACTTGGACCGTATTTCAGATTTATACAAGTTGTTTTAGTTTATTTCATCGCACTTTCAGGTTATTACTCTATTGTTCCATTTATCGTTTACTGAATTATACTTACTATTATATTTACTGTTGATTCAAAAGCTTTTCTTAAAAACCAAATAACATAATTTTATAAAAAAAAACCCTAAGTAATATGTGTTTTTTCGAATCCAGCACTGTTAGTATTTCAGTAATACGTTTATCCATGACTAACTAAATTTGTATGAGTCCGTAGTTTGAGGACCGTAGTCTCGACGGGACTCTGTAGGATAATCAACACCGTTGTATGATCGAAATTCTGGTTTTGTTGTCTAAGTTAACTTTAAGTAGACTAGTCGCGACGGCGAGAGGCTGCTTAACATCATTTCGTCACGAGAGTGAGGAATGCACTAAGACGAGTCCAACAGAGCGAGAGTTTGAGGCACTCGTCAGATAGTAGGCATAAAACACTGGATCCTAAACACAGCGAGAGCGCTTTAGGTAATCTTTTCGGTCTTGCCTGTTTTCAAAAAACGCCTTTTAATTACCGAGCGAGCGAGAGCAAAATCTTGGGGTTATCTGGCGTGGCTCGATCAATAGCGCGAGAGTGTGAGATTAGGCCTTTAGATTGGTATTTCCTTCAGAACAACTTCGACATCACTTCAGCCCCAGAACCTATAGAGTCCCTAAGAACCCCGGAAATCATTCTATGGTCTCAGTTTCCTTATTTGTTCTAAAACCTTTTATTTTAGTTATTTTTTCTTTAATACTTTTATCCGGGACAACTTCCTGCTTTAGCCTTGCACCGTAATTTTAGGACACTGCCTTTTGACTATCAATCCCTGTGGGTTTGGCAATCTTTTAAAACTACGCGATACCCTGTATGCTTGCAGTATCTATCCGACCAAACACGTAAAGTCGCGATCAGTCTAGCATGGACGAAATCATTACCTGAGCAGAATGCTACATCAAAGGAGAGGATAGTAACATGGAAAAAATATATCGGGATTCAAATAGAAAGAACAAACTAGAGAGGAATGATCGGGGCACAATAAGGAATACTCTAAAAGTGAAGCCAGGGATCGGCCGACGTTGAGACCGTCTCAGTGCCCATTCGAGAGAGAAATAGAGTATACACCATTATATGCCTGTCGATCAGATATCTTGAAGGAAGTATGTCATCTCAATCTACTGCCTGCACCAAGGTGCTCAAAAGGAGGGGTACATGCAATAATGGGAAAATATGAGAATTCATGATGTGCATACCATAGAATTCGCGGACATCATGCCAAAAACTGTCACCAGTTAAAAAAGAAAATCAAAGTCATGATCCAGAGGGGCAGACTATTTTCATATATCAAAGACACAAGAGGGCACTCAGGGAAGAGGAGTCTTCCTCGAGAAGACAACACGAAAATTTTGGTACAGAAGAAAGGAAAAAATACAGAAGAAGTCCGTGAAGTCCGGGTATCTCGTCATACGCTAAACACCATTTTATGAGGGTTCACTGAAGGAGGAAAAACTAGTTCATCTAGAAGAAGATATGCCCGAACAGTTATGCACATCGAACAGAGGCAATCTTTGAGGGGAAGAGAAAGCTGGACCGCAATCAGCTTTTCCAAAAAGGACTCTAAAGGAATATTATCTCATGAAAATGATCTAATGGTGATCAAGGTTCAGATCCAGGATTAGAACGTGAGATGAGTCTTGATAGATCCTGGAAGTTCAGTTGACGTTTTATACTAGGATGCATTCAAGGGGGTGAATTTCTATACCTCAGAGTTGTTGTCGTTTAAAGGTACCTTAGTGGGATTCTCCAAATAACATGTGCAGGTCCTTAGGTATCTGCCTATAATGACGACTTTTGGTAGTGGAGATAATGGAAAAAGTATCAAGGTAAGGTATTTAATTGTTAATGTTACGTCTCCCTATGACATTATTATTGGCAGGCCATCATTCAATGCTCTAGAGGCAGCGTTGCCCATGTTGTATCTCATGCTGAAATACCTTATGGAAGACGGCCGAGTAGGAATAATAAAGCGCGACCAAGGAATAACCAAGAAATGTTAAAAGGATAGCCTAAAACTTAAAAAGAAGGATCAAGCCAAAGATCCCGTCAAATATGATAAATGAAAAGTGAATTCAATACATGTCCACTTGGAAGAAAAGATGCAAGAAGGTCGGCTGACAACCAAAGGAGTTACGATGTTGAGTGATACTTTGCCACCGCAGATGCCTCAAAAGAGCATCATTTTATCCTTAAGGATGAAGGCGAGGGAATGTCGGATATCTTAGAGGCACTGCCTAAATGTACAAAATGCTTAATAGGGGCAAGGATTACAAACGAAGCCATTGTGTCAAGAACAAGTGGAAAATCGGAGGTAGTCAAGAAGGTCAGAGACGAGCAAGCCTAGTGTAATACCCCAAATTTTGACCACTTAGATTTCCCATCATTGTGAAAATCATCATCACAATAAGGATGAACCATCATGCTTCATCAGTCTCCCCAAAGATGGGTGAGCATCCAATACAATCAAAATTAGGGTTTCAAGCCCTCTCTGAGTGCTTAGACAAAGGATCAATCAAGAAATGACATGATCTTCAACTTGTATAATCTCTTAAACATCCACAATGGATCAAAAAGGACTCCCACTTCAAGTATTAAGCACAAGGCTGCTCCCTTCTAGGTGGATCAAGTCTCAAGATCGACAGTGTCACCAAATTAGGGTTTTGGTCGACCAGGGCCTCCAGATGGAAATTTTTATCTGGGCACAAGGCAATGATCCAAAACATGACCTAATATGCTTCATGGAACCTCATGAACCCATGCATCAAGTCAATTTTGCCTCAGGGGATGCATTCATCAAAAATCAGGAATTAGGGTTTCTTGACCTAATTCACCCCTAAGTTGACTTTTGGGACAAACCATGAGCCAAGACCTCAAGAGATGATTTGAGGGTCTCTAATACACCATATTGATCCATTTGGAACAATGGATTGATCCAAGAAGCTTGAGCAACAAGTCTCAATTTCATCTGCACCACAATTAGGGTTTTAAGGGAAAAGTCAACTGTAACTTTGACTTTTGACCAAGACATGCTCCCAAACCCTAATACATGATTGAATATACCCTATGACACCCATGGAACATGTCCATCAAGTTTGATTTAGGTCAAGGACATGATTTCCTGAAGAATTGCACAGTTTGGAATTCATCTGATAAAAAGTCAACTGTGCACAAAAGTCAACTTTGACTTTTTGAGATTTTTCACCAAAATGGATTTTTAACCCTAAAATGATGTTAACGTATGATTTGAATCATCATTCATCAAGAAAAATCAAGAAAAGTGAGATAACTTGTAAAAGGGGTAACCATAAAACTTAGAAATTTTTCTAAGTTAAAAATAAAGTGGCAAAGGTACCAACTTTGGAGGACCATAACTCCTAAACCACAAGGCCATTTTTTCTCATCCAAAGATGTATTTGTAGCCCTCATTATCACCTACAAAAACTTCAACTACAAGTCATTCCAATTCATTAAGGATTTTGAGTTATGGAGTGATCAAAGTGGCTGAAAAGTGAAAAAGTCACTTTTTCCAACACTTAGTGAAATTTTCACTAAGTCAGAATTTGCCTTCACTTTTTGCCAAATGTAGGGGGATTTTTCACTTGGAATCAAAAGAGATCAAAACCAAACTTGTTCAAACAGTTGTTGTATCATGTAAGAGCTTTCCAAAATGGCCAAGAACATTGCCAAATTCAACCTACACCATGAGATACAACATTGCCAAGTTGCCTTGCTGAAATCTGTCAAGGCAAGGCAGAATTTGCACTTTGGCTCGATTTGCCAAAATAAGCCAATTTCAATAGTTCCTATCCACTTGGACACCTCAGAGGATTGAATCCAAAGGGGACAATCACTGAGCCAAGCCTCCAAGGTCCAAGGAACAAGGAATAGCATGTTGAACCTAGAGTTGCCAAAGTAGGGACAAGACTTCAAATTTGGAATGAGGCATTCAATGGAACCATCAAGGTGGCATGGACTGAGCCATTCTCATCTGAAATCAGTCAAGACTTATCCAAGACCAAGGGGACCAAAGCTCTGTGCCCTAACCTCTAGTCAATGGCTAGAGGAGACTTGGATTCTCATTGGACAACATTGGCCAAACCTACTTACCAGCTGCCATGCACTATTCCTTGCAAAACAAACTTGCTCTACTATAAATAGAGCTCAATTGTGGTCAGTTTAAGTACACCAAAGCCATCTAACAGATGCTTTCCTCAAAATCTCTTTCTCTTGGCAAAAATGCCTTTCTTAGCAAGGTAGCTATCGGGTTTTGAGTTTAAGAGCAATTCTGCACAAACCAATCACTCACACACCTCACATACATCACATATGAGCTGATCAAACACTCACATAACTTCTGAAACATCAATTTCATGAAATCACCAGCTGGTTGGTCAAATTTTCAAACAAGGTGCAGCTGAGGTACCACAAAATGATCCAGCCAATTTCAATCAAGTCCAACCATCCAAACACAATCCATAGGGTGTAGGGAAGCTGTCCAGATCATCACAACTCATCTGTAACACCTCCAAATCAAAAATCACTTTGAACTTGCTGTCACGGCTTGGAGGTAAGCACATACTTGGTCATCTCTCAATCTATGCATATTTCCTCGCACAATAATTTGGCCATATGTTCATAATCATGCATGGAATGTTTTTCCTCAATTAATTGCATTGTTTGAATCGTGTATCAAAAATCCTAGCCTTCATGCAGAAATTAGGGTTCTTGAGGTTTCTTCGTGATTTCTTGTTGTATGTTTAATTTAAATGAAATTAAAGTACATAGACATGATCGTGAGGTTGAAACGAGCATAATGATATGTGGATTGCATGATATGATTACGTATTCATGGAGATTGGATAGAAAACGCAAATCTGAGAAACCAAGAACACGCGCGTGTTCTTCAGCTTGTTCTTGGCGCCTTTTTTTCAAATTCAAATATTTGAATTTTGTGATTTTGTTTAATTGATTCAAAAATTAATTTCTCTCTGAGTTTTAATGATTTTGAGTTGATTCTTTTTTTGATAATTCACAAAAATGTTGAAATATTTTATTTTATCAAAAAATCCCAAAAATATTATTTATTTCATATAATTGATATTTTTGTAAAGAATTAATATTTTGATTATTTTTGGCATTTTAAATATTTTTTCCACATTGATTTTGCAACTTTTAATGCTTTCTAATTATTTTGTAGGTCAATACTTAATTTTTGAAGCATTAATCCAAGATCACAATTTGTTTTCCATGTGTTAAACAATTTTTGATCATTTTAATTGAATTTTTATTCAATTAAATACATTTTGAAAACAAATTAGGGTTTTGGATTAATTCAACCCTCATAAATCATTTTCAAAACACTTTGGGCCTTTATTAGAGTGTAAGACCCAATCCTTTTTTTTGACCAAAAACTCTTTGGGCCTCACTTATTGTATAAGTCCCGATACCGTCAAAAAAACAAACGGCGCGATCGTCGCCTTTTCAAAAATCATTTGGGCCTACCTTCGAGTAGTAAGACCCATTTATTTTTCTTCAAAACTCTTTGGGCTTCTTGAGAGAGTGTAAGACCCATCCCCCCTTGTACAAAAACTTTTTGGGCCTCACTCATTGTATAAGTCCCTCTGTACAAGTAAACGGCGCGATCGTCGCCCGTTTAAAAAATAAAACCATCCGGGCCTACCCTCGAGTAGTAAGACCCATTTATTTTTCTTTAAAACACTTTGGGCCTCTAATAGAGTGTAAGACCCAATCCCCCTTTTAACCAAAAACATTTTGGGCCTCACTTATTGTATAAGTCCCTCTGCGTTAAAAGAAAACCTCGGCGCGATCGCCATTTTTAAACGAAAAATCATTTGGGTCTACCCTCGTGTTATAAGCCCCACTCTTTTCTTTAAACCCTTTTTGGGCCTCTTGAGAGAGTGTAAGACTCATCCCTTTGTACAGAAAACCTTTTTGGGCCCCAGTCACTTGTATAAGTCCCTCTGTACAAATTCAAACAGTGCGCTCACTGATAAAACCCTGGGCCTCTCCTTGAGCTGTAAGCCCCAGATCTTTCTTTTTCAAAGCACTTTCTCCTTTGATTTTGAATATACTGTTGTTTTTAATCTTTCTTTGTTGAACAACTAACCAAACAGCATGGAAGCACTACAACCGAGTAAGTGGTTATCGCTTTCATTTACTGCTTTCATATTATAAACTGTATTGTGGGGCTGCTCACTGTAAGTCTCCTTTCATAAACTCATATCTACTGTGTAATAATAGTATAGATATTTCGAGTTTCCCCGGCAACTACGTCTAGAACTAGGTGACGCCGTTTCACTTATTCGTAGAAATAGATGCCTAGATCCCCAATAGGAGCACCAGATACAGTCTTCTCTCCGGCTGTCCTCCTTAGGAATAGTCAAGAAGCTCTACTACCCAAGATGAATGTATTCTCCGTGAATGGCATCTTTGAGTTTCTTCCCAATTCTTGAACTTTCCTGACTTGATCTATTCCTTGTGGATAGCTTGCCTTGAATGTTTCGGGGTTTGGGTACCCATTACGATCATAATCTTGGACCTTAACTAAGGAACCCTCTTTAAAAGCTAAAAGTTGCTGGATAGTAAACCTCGCACGTTTACCAGTGGTTTCATCTTTAAAAGAGTTATCTCTCCTAATGGAAAAGAGATGATAGACCCACGGGCTTCTTAAAAGCATCGGCCTCCTCTTGGGTGTTATTCAAGGACCCTACGGCTTCTTAGAAGTATTCACAGCCTCCTCTTAGGCTTCGTATAATGATCTCTTCCTCCGGGAATGATAGCCTCCTCTTGGGCTTAGTACAAGGACCCGTCGGCTTCTTAAAAGTTTCCAGCCTCCTCTTGGGCTTCGTACAAATTGTCCCGACGACCTCCTAGAGGTATAGGAACAGAACCTAGTCATCCTCATAGAACAGTCCTTTCATAGAGTCTACTACTGTTTCTCAAAGCATAGTACGAAAGATAAAACTCTAGACACGGATAGTCTAACTTCCTTGAGTCTCAAAGACATTCTCAAGCACCCTTTGTTAAATAGGAAGGAAACCCGCAGACTCAGATAGTCTCGATACCCTTTGGATTTCCCGTTTCCTCAAAGAGAAGGAAATATCCCTGATCCTCAAATCAAATCCCTGAGTACAGTGTTGCTCATATAAGAACTGATTTTCTCTTTTAAATCAGTATATTGGATCTGTCACTCAACTGAAACAGTTACAATAGCCTCCATCTCGGGCTTCGTACGAGATACCAAAATTCTCCCCAGTGGAGTCAAAACAACCTTTTCGCCTCTCTCTCGGGCTTTGTACGAGATACAAAAACACTCTATTACTGAGTATAAAAGATTCTCCAACTGAGTCAACTCTTTGCTAGCCTCCTCTTAGGTTTTGTATAACGATATGCCCCACTGGGTCAAAAACTTTTAGCCTCTCTCTCGGGCTTTGTACGAGACACAAAATAGCCTCCTCTTAGGCTTTGTATAATGATTTTCCTAGCGAAAATTAGCCTCCTCTTAGGCTTTGTATAAGAAAACCACTGGTTGATCCAATCAACCTTTTAGCATCAAAGCTGTGCCTCGTTCACAGTACACAAACATCAACAACTCCTTTCCCTTCATCTAATCGCTGTAAGCGGCAAGCCTCTGGATCATCTACATCCATGCCAATGTCCCTCTTTTAGCATGAGAAATTCCTAAGGAAAGATGGCATTGCTCTACACTGAGTTAAAGTCTTCTCCTTCAGGTTAAAACCCTTTCTTCGGAAATTATGGCATTGCTCGGATCCGCGTATCCCAGTTAAAGTAATTCTCCTTCTCCCCTCTTTAGAGATGACAAATTCTCTCTAAAGTCGAGGTCTTTCAGCTTCACGTCTTGGGCTTTGAACAAGACACAAATAGACCTTTTAGCTTCACATCTTGGGCTTTGAACAAGATACAAATCACCTTTCGCTTCATGTCTTGGGCTTTGAACAAGACACCAAAACACCCCTTTCCTCCCATAGAATAGGAGGAACTACGAACGCTCTGATTTCCCTGTTTCGGTAAACGGGAATACGTAGGCATAAGATCGAAAGAAAAGATCTTAGCGAGCGCAATCAACAAAAAACCCAAATCCCATATCTCAGTAATTCAAAAGCAGTAATTCAAAAGCACCAGTCCTAACATCCTAATCCTTATTCCCCGCCAGAAACATTAAGCCCTAAAAAGAAAGAGAACCGTATTGGCTAAAATACAAATAACCAGTACAAAGGCCCCCCACATTGATAGCATCCGTAACTTAACAGACCGCTGTTTAAACTCAGTATGCAAGCAGGGTTAATTGGAGACATCTATTTCCCTTCCTTATTCAGCTCACAATAGGATAAAAAATGAATCGACCTGTAGTTTAAAGCTCAAACCGCAGAGAGCGACCAGCACTTAAGAACCGCGTCCAAAATCGCTCGCTACAGAAAAGTGGCGCCCACCGTGGGGCCAGATCTCTTTTTGCCTTAGGGCATCATCCCCGTTTTCCACGGAAAATGGGAACTCTACTGAAGAGAAAGATTGACCTATGCTGGTCCATCTCTTAGGCTGAGAACCACAGATTGGGGCTTCCGCCGGGGAACCCATTTCTGTCAGGAACTTAAGAATCGTAGCTTTATAAGTCTAGGATGATTAGGACAAATATATATACTGCTTTTCCTAATTGCTATACGTGTTTATTTTTCTGCTACTGGGAATGCGTGTGATGCCGCATGTGGTGAGATTGAGTATACACTTAAGAAAAGCCAACCTTTTTCGTAGTGCGGAAGCTATCGGAAATAGCTGTTACATTTGAGGCTGGTGATCTATTCTCGGTGAATGGCACTTACTCTAAGATTGCACACAACTCGCTGGCGATCTGCTTGTTGTTTTGCTTTCCTGGGAGGAGCTGATGATAATGAGTACAGGTACAAAAATCAGCCTAGTATAAACCTTTGGGGATGGGTAGAGCCTTGACTTCATGACAATGACCCTCTGACCCCATGTTTTTTCTATGTTTTTGTGTGCTGCATTCATGCATTCATTTAATAAAACATTAAAACATTCAAAAAATTTCTCTTCTAGTCTCTCTGTTTTTCAAATTAAACTAAGACTGTGATTGCAAATATCAGAGAAAAAATATTGCATTAATGGATTTCGGTAGAAGGAGAACTCACCAGTATACCTTCAAGGTTCCAAAACTAGGGGATTTGAGAAAGTTAGCAAGGATGATCGTTAACCCAGAGGCTTTCAGAGCCAAGCACGGTGGTTTGCTACCACTGTTAAGAGTCCATGTGATTAAGGGGATCATGGACGCGTTCATTCAATTCTACGATCCGATTTATCATTGTTTCACATTTCCGGATTACCAGCTATCACCAACGCTGGAGGAGTATTCTCATCTGACTGATTTACATATCACTGATCGAGCTCCATTTTCTGGACTGGAAGAAATTCCAAAGAATCAGACTATTGCAAGAGCAATTCATTTGGACGAGTCTGAGGTCAGGACTCACATGACCACTAAGGGTGGCACCCAAGGTTTGCCAGCCCAGTTCTTGACAAAAAAGGCTCTATACTTCGCTAGTATAAGGAACGGGACTACTTTTGAAAGCATCTTTGTCTTGCTCACCTACGGGTTATTTTTGTTTCCCAACATCAATAACTTCGTCGATATCAACGCTATTAAGGTTTTTCTCATTGGAAACCCTGTGCCGACTTTGCTCGCAGATGCGTATCATTCTGTACACTTGGGAAATTTGTACAGCGGAGGGGAGATCACATGCTGTGTACCTCTGCTTTACAAATGGTTTATCTCTCACTTGCCCAAGTCTGCTGCTTTTTGGGATTGGAAGAGTGTCTTACGTTGGTCGCAGAAGATCATGTCTCTTACCAACTCTGATATAGATTGGTGTAATAGGATTTTTTAGGGAATCAGAATCATTGATCGTTGTGGAAACTTCCCCAACGTGCCCCTCATAGGAACTAAAGGAGGAATCAACTATCATCCGATATTAGTTCTTCGTCAATTTGGATACCCGATGAGACACATCCCACTGGGTGTTCATCTAGAAGGTCTTTTCTTCAAAGAAGGAGAAAGTGACAGAGCACTAAAGATGGAAATAGTGCAAGCTTGGAAACAGGTTCATAAGAAAGGACGAGAGTCTCTGGGAAAACCGGACTGTGTCTCGGTGAAGCCTTATCTCCATTGGGTACAAACCAGAGCTCTCAAGCTAAAAATGCCTTATCCTCGTTACGGAATTCTTCCACCGAGGGAAATTGTCATGTACTTCATGACGGAAACTGAAAGGCTTCAGGTTACTCTCAACAAAGTTCAAAAGGAAAGAAGATCTTGGAAGAACAAGTACCGCACCCTCGACGTAGACTGTATCCAAGTACAGCAACTACTAAAAGAGAAAGATGCTCTGATTGAAATTTTGGAGCAGCATGCTGTAGAGAATCAAGATGACCAAAGGAATTTGCTCACTTCTTTCACTTGGCAAAGGAATGAAAACCCGACAACGGCCCAAGCGCCCCGGTCAAAGAAAAGGAAGATACCAGAATCAGCACCTGATTTCTCTTCAGAGAGGACTCGGGACCCATTAGTTTAGGTTTCTGTTTCTGCACTTTGTAATCTACTGTATTTCCATTTCTGTAATCCTTTGAAATTTCAATAAAAAGGGGTTTCCCCACTGTTTGATATTTGCAATCTAATTGTCGAAGTTTATTTTAATTAAACCTAAAAACAATTAATATAATCATTGCGTTCATCATTCTCACATCGCGTATTCTCCTTACCTACGAATCTCACGTTTGTGTCTCGATTCTAGAGTCAAACTGTCTCATTCGTATAATACTCGGGCCAATCGTCAGAAAAAGATGGATGATCTTGAGGAAGAAAACAGAGAGTTGAAAGAAGAGATCGACGCTCTGAGAGAGGATATGAGAAAGCTTCGTAACGACATGCAAGCCATGGCAGAAGCTCAGCTACAAAGAACTGTGATCTCAGAGATTACCTCAACGCCCATCATAGAAAAGTATGATCCTAGGTATCAGATGCCGAAAGATCGTCCTTGGGGCATGCCTGTTAACTATATCCCGGAAGGATATGTTCCGTCGATCACTGAAGATCAGGAAAGCGAAGATGCCAGGGGCATACTCAAGACTCCTGAAGGTTACAAACTTCGGGAGGCGCCAAGACTTACTGCCGTAGTCACGGTACCACCCCCTGTGGTGCACACTGTCCCGGAAGGACAGATTCCACGGACACCTTCTGGTAAGAAGGAAACTATGTTTGACAGAATGGATGAATTCCAGGAGCAGTTCTTGGAAATTCAGAAAGAGCTGCAAGCCATTTGCGGTCAGGATCTATTTGGAAAGGACGCCGCAGACCTCTGCTTGGTCCCAAATGTAAAAGTCCCGCACAAGTTCCAAGTGCCCAACTTTGAAAAATACAAGGGTAACTCTTGCCCTCAGAGCCATCTGGTGATGTACGCTCGGCGGATGTCAGCCCAGACGGAGAATCAGGACCTGCTGATTCACTACTTCCAGGATAGTTTAACCGGTGCCGCACTCAAATGGTACATGGGTTTAAACCGTACTACGATCAGTACATTCAGAGATCTTGGTACTGCCTTCGTCCAACAATACAAATACAATTTGGACATGGTACCCGATAGAGATCAACTCAGATCAATGTCGCAAAAGGACAAGGAAACCTTTAAGGAGTATGCTCAAAGGTGGCGTGAAATTGCCGCTCAAATTTGTCCACCTCTTGAGGAAAAAGAGATGACAAAGATCTTCTTAAAGACCTTAAGCTCATTTTACTATGACCGAATGATTGCCAGTGCGCCCAGTGATTTCACCGAAATGGTCGGCATGGGTGTACGTCTTGAAGAAGCCGTCCGAGAAGGACGTTTGGTAAAAGACACTGGATCAACGAGCGGTACTAAAAAATACGGTAGTGCTCTCCCTAAGAAAAAAGAGCAAAATATTGGGAATATCTCTCTCGAAAAGCAAAGGCGACGTTATCAGCCAGTAGCAGCTGTTACTCCTGCTATCGGCCCCGCGCCTGTTCCTATGTATCAACCTCAGATTGCGCAGAGCCAACCTGACCAACAAAGGACACAACAGCCTCTTCAGCAGGCTCGTCCTCCATATAACAACAACCGTACAACACAGCCACCAGGATTTGATCCTATACCTGTAACGTACGCAGAACTGTTTCCGTTACTGCTAGCCAAGGGGCACATCCAGACTAAGTCTCCCCTTTTAGTTCCGGAAAATCCGCCTTTCTGGTTTAAGGTGGATCAAACATGCCCTTATCATCAAGGAGGTTCAGGGCATAACATTGAGACTTGCCTCAATTTCAAATCCGACGTGCAAAAGCTTGTTAGGAGCGGGCTCTTATCTTTCAAAGATACGAATCCTAATGTTCTTACGAACCCGCTGCCTCAACACGAGAAAGCTGCAGTCAATCTGATTGAGAAAGAGACTAACAATGTCTATCAAATTCACGATGTACTCTTATTGGGGACCAATCTGGTCAAGATGCATTGTAGACAGAGTGGATATGGCCATGTGCCACCTCATAATTATCACCAGTGTGATATCTGCTCTAAAGACAACCAAGGATGTTCGGTAGTGCAATCAGCTCTACAGGAACAAATGGATCTTGGATGGATCCAAGAGCACCGAGTTCGTGGAGTTAACATGGTTTACACAAATTCCAACGTCATTCAAAACCACGACATCCGTGCGATGAATGTCAACTTGGTGGCGATGCACTCAAGGCAAAGCCAGTATCATAATCTTCCGCGGCACGATTACAGTTCCTGTCTGATTTGCTCGTTAAACAAACAGGGATGCTCTTTCATACAAGAGGCCCTCCAGCGTCAGATGGATCTTGGATGGATCCAAGACTACCATGATAGGAACTCCTATCAAATCAACATGGTTCAGATCTTTGACATTCGCGTGATGAATACCAACCTGGTAGAGTTACATGCTGGGCAGGTCCGACTCGGATTCTTAATATCACATGATTATCAAAACTGTAAAGCAGGTTGCGAAAACGATCGAGGTTGTACCCTTGTCCAGGAGGCACTTCAGCACTTGTTAAATCACTGGTGGATGCCAATCTATATGGACGAAGATACTCAGCAGATTAGTATCAATAACAGGAATCCTACTCGTCGTCAAAGTCAGGATGTCCGATCAATGGAAGGTAACCTAGTGAGGTTACATTGTATTCAAAGTGGGCGTGGCCAGGTGCCACCACACAACTATGACAGTTGTAGCGTATGTTCGGAAAGTAACCAAGGGTGTTACCTTGTGAGAGCAGCTCTTCAGGGTCAGGTCGATCGTGGAGAAATTCGTCCATATCCAGGTTCAGGACCCATCATTTGGTCGCCGAACTACCTTGCCGATCAAGTTGAGGATGTTGTCACGATCTCTGGTCATCACCAGATCAAGGATGTTTTTGCCATCATCCCTCTACTTGACGAATCTAGAGTTCCCAACCGGGAACGGATCAAGGTTACTTATGATGGTCAGAAAAATCAGAAGGTTCCCATAGTCATCTATCTACCGGGACCACTACCGTATGAATCAGCTAAGGCAATCCCTTACAAATACGGTGCAACAATAATCGAGAATGGAAAGGAAATTCCATTACCCTCCGTCGTGAATATTACGGACGTCAGTCGTGTAACACGGAGTGGTAGAATCTTCAATCGAGGGGTTGGACAATCCAACAAAGAAAAGGAACTTCAGGCAGAAATTCCTGATCCGCCAGTCGGTCAATCTAGTAATCCCGACTTTTCAGAAGACAAAGATGAGATGCTAAAGCTCATCCAAAGGAGTGAATATAACATTGTTGATCAACTGTTACAGACTCCTTCAAAGATCTCAGTATTATCACTGTTACTCAGTTCAGAAGCACACAGAGAGGCTCTACAGAAAGTCTTGGAGCAAGCCTTTGTGGAACAGGATGTAACAATCAGACAATTCGATAGCATTGTCTCTAACATCACTTCCTGCAATAATTTGGGATTTAGTGATGAGGAATTACCTGAAGAGGGTCGTCGTCATAACATGGCGCTCAACATTACAGTTAACTGCCAGGGCGATGCTTTAGCCAACGTACTGGTAGACACAGGGTCAGCCCTGAATGTTATGCCGAAGTCCACCTTGATGCAATTATCATTTAAGGGCCCTCCGATGAGAGTCAGCGAGGTCGTCGTCAAAGCATTCGACGGATCTAGAAAAACAGTTATCGGCGAAGTTGATCTTCCCATAACTATTGGTCCTCACACTTTCCAAATCACTTTCCAGGTCATGGACATCCGGGCAACATACAGTTGTTTATTAGGAAGACCTTGGATACATCAGGCTGGAGCGGTTACTTCAACCCTCCACCAAAAGCTAAAGTTCGTCAAGAACGATCAACTTGTCACGGTTTGTGGGGATCAAGCCTTGCTTGTGAGTAACCTATCATCATCTGCTTGTGTGGAACCCGAGGAGGTTATTGGAACTCAGTTCCAAGCACTATCGGTGAACAAGAACGATCAGTACCAAGAAGGAACTTCAATTTCTTCATACAAAGATGCTATCAAAGCGGTCGAGAGTACCGATACGATAGGATGGGGACGGCTTGTCATTCCTATTGACAATAAAATAAAGAGGGGTCTTGGTTTTTCTGCAACCTGTACCCAGACAGCCGCCAACGATGAAAGTCTTCATCCCCTTCAAAACTTCTTCCACAGTGGAGGTTTTCTTTACCCAGTGTCTCAGACAGTTCATGCTATCAATGAGGAAGATCCCTCTGACACAGATGAAGAATGGAAGTCCTACCTTAACGAGGACGACTATATGTCTCAGGAAGAGGTGCCTATGCCTTTTTGCTTTCCTACAGAAAGTCCGAGATTTATACCAAGATCAGATGTCGAAATGATCTACGGAGATTGTGATCCGGAAGGATGCCGTGCTCCGCCAAATTCATTAGAGGAAGACACTCCGATGAAAGACAACTTTGATCACAATTACTATGGCCCAATGGATGGTCTGCCAATGTGGCAGCCTTACCCAGGAAACTTGGGGCAAGAAAGTCAGCCGAGTAACGAAGCTCAGCTGAGCATCATTGAACAGAATACCTGTGTCCCCACCATGTCATGGGATCAACACTCAGGTCATTCAGAAACTACTCAACATGAAGATGAATTCGCAACGTTTGCAGGACTAGAATTCATCAACTATGCTTTTCCTGAGGTCAACGTCATCGAGAGGGATGACTCCTCCAATTCCACAGAAGTGTGGGACACCCTGGGACAACCAAGTGGAAAATTTGACTATATGGTCAAGTACACCGCTCCCGAAAGCTCTCGTATCAGGCTCGAAGACATCCAGCCAACTGGATGGGGAGATACAGCTGAGAGCACAAATGCTATGCAAAATGCAACAGAGGAATCCTCCTACGACAATTCTTCCTGGGGAACAGATTCCAATGATCCTACTCCACCAGAAATCAGCGTCATTTCTGAAGACAAATCAAGGAAGGTGCCAGACTTTGTGATTCACCGAGGAGTTCGCCGCCAATGGGTTGCTGTCGAGGTTCCGAAGGTCGTTCGCCAGTCAAAGTAATTGCCATCTTTAACCTTTCACCCTGCCCAGGTGAAACGGATGTTTTGATAGGGCTCGCTTTTTGTAAATTTCCCTCTTCGCTTTGCCCAGAGCGAGTGAGTTTTGTTTTATAGGGCTGTAGTTTCAAGATTCGACTTGTTCATTAATAAAATAACGTCGTTCTGTAATTTCCGCATTAATTGCTGTTTTCTCTTTTTGCTTTTTCAGAAAATGGTAATCCTAAAAAACAATTCAATCATAAAAACAAGCAGTAAAATCAAAACACTGCACACACTTACATTTTCTCTATCTCTTCTAAACACGAATCATCATGTCATGCAGATTGCTTATTTTATACCCCGTTGAAACATACGATCCGTTGCCTTCTTCCAACTTTGAGTTCCCGGTATTCGAAGCTGAAGAAGAAAATGACAACGAAATTCCAGGAGAGATCTCCCGACTACTCAGACAAGAGGAAAGGTCCATTGAACCTCACAAAGAGCCGTTGGAAACGGTTAACTTGGGTTCAGAAAAAGAGAGAAAAGAAATCAGGATCGGAGCATTGCTCAGTCCAACTGTCAAAGAGGGTTTGATAAAGCTTCTCAAAGAATTCCCCGATGTGTTCGCTTGGTCCTATCAGGATATGCCAGGGTTGGATACCAGCATCGTGGAACATCACTTACCGTTGAGATCGAAATGTCCGCCAGTAAAGCAAAGGTTGAGACGCACTCACCCGGACATGGCCATCAAAATCAAAGAGGAGGTACAGAAACAGATCGACGCGGGTTTCCTCGCTACATCTGAATATCCTCAATGGTTAGCCAACATCGTACCTGTTCCTAAAAAGGACGGAAAGGTCAGAATGTGTGTCGACTACAGATATCTGAACAAGGCAAGTCCAAAGGACGACTTTCCTTTACCACACATTGACATGCTGGTTGACAGCACAACAAGGTTCAAAGTATTCTCCTTCATGGATGGATTCTCGGGCTATAACCAGATCAAAATGGCGCCGAAAGACATGGAGAAAACTTCGTTCATTACCCCATGGGGTACCTTTTGTTACAAGGTAATGCCGTTCGGTTTGAAGAATGCCGGGGCAACCTATCAAAGGGCCATGACTACTCTGTTTCATGACATGATACATAAGGAAATCGAGGTATATGTCGATGATTTGATTGCAAAATCAAGAACAGAGGATGAGCACGTTGAACATCTGTCAAAATTGTTCGAACGTCTAAGAAAATTCAAGTTCCACTTGAATCCCAACAAGTGCACCTTCGGTGTCCGTTCAGGGAAACTACTAGGGTTCATCGTCAGCCAGAAAGGGATTGAGGTTGATCCTGACAAGGTCAAGGCCATTCAAGAAATGCCTTCTCCGAAAACTGAAAAACAAGTCAGAGGATTCCTGGGACGTTTGAACTACATCTCCAGATTCATATTCCTTATGACCGCCACTTGTGCGCCGATTTTCAAATTACTCAAAAAGAACCAGGATTGCGCTTGGTCAGAAGATTGCCAAACCGCCTTCGACAGTATCAAGGAATATCTGTTGAATCCTCCGATTCTATCACCTCCAGTGGAAGGAAGACCACTGATCATTTACCTCACAGTCCTAGAGGACTCAATGGGATGTGTACTTGGCCAACAAGACGAAACTAAACGGAAAGAGTCTGCCATTTACTATCTAAGCAAGAAATTCACCGACTGCGAGACTCGGTACACGATGCTTGAGAAAACTTGTTGCGCTTTGGCTTGGGCAGCCAAACGTCTTTGCCAGTACATGATTCGTCACACTACTTGGTTGGTCTCCGAAATGGATCCAATCAAGTACGTTTTCGAAAAACCTGCTCTCACGGGAAGGATTGCCCGTTGGCAGATGTTACTATCAGAATATGACATAGAGTACCATGCTCAGAAAGCCGTTAAAGGAAGTATTTTAGCCGATCATTTGGCTCATCAACCGATTGACGATCAAGAATCAATCGGGTTTGACTTCCCAGACGAAGATGTCATGTATCTAAAGATGAAAGATTGCGATGAACCGCTACCCAGTGAAGGGCCAGAACCAGGTTCCCAGTGGGGACTCATCTTTGACGGAGCAGTTAATCATTATGGAAACGGAATTGGGGCAATCATTGTTACCCCTTAGGGTTCCCACATTCCTTTCACTGCTAGACTTACGTTCAAATGTACGAACAACGAGGCCGAATACGAAGCATGTATCATGGGTCTCGAAGAAGCGATTGATTTAAGGTTCAAAAACTTGGACGTATACGACGATTCAGCCCTGGTTATTAACCAGATAAAAGGAGATTGGAACACATACCAATCACGATTGATTCCTTACAAGGACTATGCAAGAAGGTTGTTACCCTTCTTCAATAGAGTCGACTTTCATCACATCCCTCGTGATGAGAATCACATGGCTGACGCATTGGCCACTCTCTCTTCCATGATTAGTGTAGGTCAATGGAATGACATACCTAAGATCGACATAATGCGCCTTGAACGGCCCGCTTACATCTTCGCGATTAAAGCAGTCATAGACGACAGACCTTGGTATCACGATATCAAATGCTTCCTTCAGAAACAAGAGTACCCATCTGGGGCACTCAGAAAAGACAGGAAAACCCTCAGAGGATTAGCTACAAACTTCTTCCTGAGCGGTGACACTCTTTATAAGAGAAATTTTAACGTGGTCTTGCTCCGATGCGTCGACAGACCAGAAGCAGACATGATCATGAAAGAAATTCATGAAGGATCCTTTGGCACTCATGCCAACGGACACACAATGGCGAGAAAAATTCTCAGGGCCGGGTATTATTGGTTGACCATGGAATCCGACTGCTACAAGTACATGAGGAGGTGTCACAAGTGTCAGATATACTCCAACAAAATTCATGTACCGCCATCACATCTCAAAGTTCTTTCTTCCCCATGGCCATTTTCCATATGGGGAGTCGATATGATTGGTATGATTGAGCCCAAGGCTTCAAACGGACATCGGTTCATCCTGGTAGCCATTGACTATTTCACCAAGTGGGTCGAAGCAGCGTCATTCGCCAATGTAACCCGACAAGTGGTGATCCGATTTATTAAAAACAATATCATCTGCCGTTATGGTGTTCCAAGTGAGATCATTACGGATAATGGATCTAACTTGAACAATAAGATGATGAAAGAGTTGTGTGCAGAGTTCAAGATCGAACACCATAACTCATCTCCCTACCGACCCAAGATGAACGGAGCGGTAGAAGCGGCTAACAAGAACATCAAGAAGATCGTTCAAAAGATGGTTGTAACCTATAAAGATTGGCACGAAATGCTACCCTGTGCTCTTCACGGTTATCGAACATCTATCCGCACTTCAACAGGGGCAACCCCTTTCTCTCTAGTATATGGCATGGAAGCAGTGCTCCCCATAGAAGTAGAGATCCCATCAATCCGGGTATTGATGGAAGCTCAGCTCACCGAAGCTGAATGGTGTCAAAGTCGACACGACGAACTGAACCTGATCGAAGAAAAGAGAATCACGGCACTATGCCATGGTCAGTTGTATCAACAAAGAATGAAGAGGGTGTTCGACAAAAAGGTCCGACCTCGTGTCTTCAGGAAAGGAGACCTCGTGCTCAATAAGATACAATCATTTCTCACTGACTCTCGGGGCAAATGGACCCCAAATTATGATGGCCCCTATGTGGTCACGAAAGCTTTCTCAGGCGGCGCCTTGAGACTTGCAACCATGGACGGAGAGGAATTTGCCTACCCCACGAATGTTGATGTAGTCAAGAAATACTTCGCCTAAACTAAAAAAAAAACGTCTCGGTGGATTGAAAACCCGAAAGGGCGGTCCAGGCAAAAGTTAGAGACATGGAAAAAAAAGAATCATCCCGATGGATTGGAAATCTCATAGTACAATCCAGGCAAAAATTAGGGATAATGGCAAGTAACTATGTTCAACAGAGGCAAGTCCCTTAGCAGCAGTTACATCACCCATCGGAGGAAATCTCCAGTCAACGGTCATCTTCGACGGAAGCTCAGGATGCCCAGAATTCAAAGTTGGTAGAAGGATAGTGGTCGTTATGTTTCAACGTAGCCCTTTTCCCTGTAAATTACCATTTTCAAACTTTGTATATACTCTTTGGAATCACGCGTTTGGCTGATCTCCATCTTATCAATAAAATTTGAGCCCTTGTGCTTTTGTTTGTAATTCTTGCTTGTTTTAGCTTTACAGAACGACGTTGTTTAAACTTAATCAGCGATTCTTGAAATAAAACAAAAATGAATTTACTTGTTAAAACTTTTTCTGCTTTTAAAATAAAGATGGCATTTCTTTTGACTGTTGAACATCAGAAGAACATCGATCGCTTCTCCCGAAGTAAGCGAACTTTAAAGTGCAGAAACAAAGTACTCCTTCTAAGCCAGTATGCCTGAATGAAGGGATCAACTGTGTCAGAGACCTTGTTTCGTCTGACATCCTCGGCCGAGTTCTCATCTCCTAAGCCCGATCAACATAGCTCCCAACGGGACTATCTCTCCTAAGCAAGGTGGAATTGCTATTTTGAATCAACGGTACCTCTTCGCCCCGCGATGGCCGAGTATCCAATTGTGTTCATCCATTAGTCTGTATGTCGCGTCTGTTTTATCAGCATATACATACATACTTCATGCATTTTATTTGCGTTCTCATTTCGTATTGCATCACTATCACTTGAGTCGGTCTTGTCCCCTAGTGATAAACAATTTTCTCAATCGAGTTTGTCAGTTCTTTCCTCGTCAGGAAGTGTTGCGTCTGCACAATCTCGCCACCAGTGTATCTTTAGATCAGAGTCGGCACTTGGCCACTTTGATAACTTGAACCTCTGAAAAGCCAGAGAAAACTCTCAATAAACATCACTCTTCGCCATTGAAGATGATATCCTTGTTTTCCCGGATTAAAGAAAATCCACAGAGAAAGCCTCGTGATCAGAGATTCGGCAGCACGCCAGTTTTTCCCCGAAAAGTCGTTGATGAAAAGGTCATCGACACCACAAAATTGGACCCCATCATATGGCGTTTCTCCGGGAAGATCCCGAGAAAAGTATGATGAAAGATCCCAAATGAAAACAGTCTCTCAAGAGACTCGCTTTCCCTAGTAGAATCAACAAATGGCGTCTCCAACAGAGAAGTTTGTACAACTCTACAACTCAGACGACTGGGTTCCCCAACGAGTCTGACATCAAAACTTTTTCCACTCAAATGGCATCTCCCCAGGAAAATTCAGCGAGAAGTTTGAGGAAA
Organism: Lathyrus tuberosus; assembly: GCA_022829125.1. Taxonomy (NCBI): domain Eukaryota; kingdom Viridiplantae; phylum Streptophyta; class Magnoliopsida; order Fabales; family Fabaceae; genus Lathyrus; species Lathyrus tuberosus. Next base: position 2,783,562 of record JALAZF010000422.1, read on the forward strand.
GCCGCTATGAATAGCGTCCCTTGTCAGTAAAGTTTATTGACAAAAGAAACTAAGACCAGTTCTTGGTAGGAAACCAGGATCGAGGGGAAGTTTAAATCAGAAACTAAGACCAGTTCTTGGTAGGAAACCGGGATCGAGGAGAAGTTTAAATCAGAAACTAAGACCAGTTCTTGGTAGGAAACCAGGATCGAGGGGAAGTTTAAATCAGAGACTGAGACCAGTTCCTTGGTAGGAAACCAGGATCGAGGGGAAGTTTACCTTTTCTAAGCATCATTGCTTAGCTAAAGAAGATGAATGCATAAGCTACCATTCATAACCACCATCAAAATTTTGGGTATTCCGATATTTAATCCTCTTGCACCCCGAATGCCCGAATCCCTTCGTCATTCATACCTTCGGGTCCAAGACGATTAAATAGGGGCATCTGTAATACCCCAAATTTTGACCACTTAGATTTCCCATCATTGTGAAAATCATCATCACAATATGGATGAACCATCATGCTTCATCAGTCTCCCCAAAGATGGGTGAGCATCCAATACAATCAAAATTAGGGTTTCAAGCCCTTTCTGAGTGCTTAGACAAAGGATCAATCAAGAAATGACATGATCTTCAACTTGTCTAATCTCTCAAACATCCACAATGGATCAAAAAGGACTCCCACTTCAAGGATTAAGCACAAGGCTGCTCCCTTCTAGGTGGATCAAGTCTCAAGATCGACAGTGTCACCAAATTAGGGTTTTGGTCGACCAGGGCCCCCAGATGGAAATTTTTATCTGGGCACAAGGCAATGATCCAAAACATGACCTAATATGCTTCATGGAACCTCATGAACCCATGCATCAAGTCAATTTTGCCTCAGGGGATGCATTCATCAAAAATCAGGAATTAGGGTTTCTTGACCTAATTCACCCCTAAGTTGACTTTTGGGACAAACCATGAGCCAAGATCTCAAGAGATGATTTGAGGGTCTCTAATACACCATATTGATCCATTTGGAACAATAGATTAATCCAAGAAGCTTGAGCAACAAGTCTCAATTTCATCTGCACCACAATTAGGGTTTTAAGGGAAAAGTCAACTGTAACTTTGGCTTTTGACCAAGACATGCTCCCAAACCCTAATACATGATTGAATATACCCTATGACACCCATGGAACATGTCCATCAAGTTTGATTTAGGTCAAGGACATGATTTCCTGAAGAATTGCACAGTTTGGAATTCATCTGATAAAAAGTCAACTGTGCACAAAAGTCAACTTTGACTTTTTGAGATTTTTCACCAAAATGGATTTTTAACCCTAAAATGATGTTAATGTATGATTTGAATCATCATTCATCAAGAAAAATCAAGAAAAGTGAGATAACTTGTAAAAGGGGTAACCATAAAACTTAGAAATTTTTCTAAGTTAAAAATAAAGTGGCAAAGGTACCAACTTTGGAGGACCATAACTCCTAAACCACAAGGCCATTTTTTCTCATCCAAAGATGGATTTGTAGCCCTCATTATCACCTACAAAAACTTCAACTACAAGTCATTCCAATTCATTAAGGATTTTGAGTTATGGAGTGATCAAAGTGGTTGAAAAGTGAAAATGTCACTTTTTCCAACACTTAGTGAAATTTTCACTAAGTCAGAATTTGCCTTCACTTTTTGCCAAATGTAGGGGGATTTTTCACTTGGAATCAAAAGAGATCAAAATCAAACTTGTTCAAACAGTTGTTGTATCATGTAAGAGCTTTCCAAAATGGCCAAGAACATTGCCAAATTCAACTTACACCATGAGATACAACATTGCCAAGTTGCCTTGCTGAAATCTGTCAAGGCAAGGCAGAATTTGCACTTTGGCTCGATTTGCCAAAATCAGCCAATTTCAATAGTTCCTATCCACTTGGACACCTCAGAGGATTGAATCCAAAGGGGACAATCACTGAGCCAAGCCTCCAAGGTCCAAGGAACAAGTAATAACATGTTGAACCTAGAGTTGCCAAAGTAGGGACAAGACTTCAAATTTGGAATGAGGCATTCAATGGAACCATCAAGGTGGCATGGACTGAGCCATTCTCATCTGAAATCAGTCAAGACTTATCCAAGACCAAGGGGACCAAAGCTCTGTGCCCTAACCTCTAGTCAATGGCTAGAGGAGACTTGGATTCTCATTGGACAACATTGGCCAAACCTACTTACCAGCTGACATGCACTATTCCTTGCAAAAAAACTTGCTCTACTATAAATAGAGCTCAATTGTGGTCAGTTTAAGTACACCAAAGCCATCTAACAGATGCTTTCCTCAAAATCTCTTTCTCTTGGCAAAAATGCCTTTCTTAGCAAGGTAGCTATCGGGTTTTGAGTTTGAGAGCAATTCTGCACAAACCAATCACTCACACACCTCACATACATCACATATGAGCTGATCAAACACTCACATAACTTCTGAAACATCAATTTCATGAAATCACCAGCTGGTTGCTCAAATTTTCAAACAAGGTGCAGCTGAGGTACCACAAAATGATCCAGCCAATTTCAATCAAGTCCAACCATCCAAACACAATCCATAGGGTGTAGGGAAGCTGTCCAGATCATCACAACTCATCTGTAGCACCTCCAAATCAAAAATCACTTTGAACTTGCTGTCACGGCTTGGAGGTAAGCACATACTTGGTCATCTCTCAATCTATGCATATTTCCTCGCACAATAATTTGGCCATATGTTCATAATCATGCATGGAATGTTTTTCCTCAATTAATTGCATTGTTTGAATCGTGTATAAAAAATCCTAGCCTTCATGCAGAAATTAGGGTTCTTGAGGTTTCTTCGTGATTTCTTGTTGTATGTTTAATTTAAATGAAATTAAAGTACATAGACATGATCGTGAGGTTGAAACGAGCATAATGATATGTGGATTGCATGATATGATTACGTATTCATGGAGATTGGATAGAAAACGCAAATCTGAGAAACCAAGAACACGCGCGTGTTCTTCAGCTTGTTCTTGGCGCCTTTTTTTCAAATTCAAATATTTGAATTTTGTGATTTTGTTTAATTGATTCAAAAATTAATTTCTCTCTGAGTTTTAATGATTTTGAGTTGATTCTTTTTTTGATAATTCACAAAAATGTTGAAATATTTTATTTTATCAAAAAATTCCAAAAATATTATTTATTTCATATAATTGATATTTTTGTAAAGAATTAATATTTTGATTATTTTTGGCATTTTAAATATTTTTTCCACATTGATTTTGCAACTTTTAATGCTTTCTAATTATTTTGTAGGTCAATACTTAATTTTTGAAGCATTAATCCAAGATCACAATTTGTTTTCCATGTGTTAAACAATTTTTGATCATTTTAATTGAATTTTTATTCAATTAAATACATTTTGAAAACAAATTAGGGTTTTGGATTAATTCAACCCTCATAAATCATTTTCAAAACACTTTGGGCCTTTATTAGAGTGTAAGACCCAATCCTTTTTTTGACCAAAAACTCTTTGGGCCTCACTTATTGTATAAGTCCCGATACCGTCAAAAAAACAAACGGCGCGATCGTCGCCTTTTCAAAAATCATTTGGGCCTACCCTCGAGTAGTAAGACCCATTTATTTTTCTTCAAAACTCTTTGGGCTTCTTGAGAGAGTGTAAGACCCATCCCCCCTTGTACAAAAACTTTTTGGGCCTCACTCATTGTATAAGTCCCTCTGTACAAGTAAACGGCGCGATCGTCGCCCGTTTAAAAAATAAAACCATCCGGGCCTACCCTCGAGTAGTAAGACCCATTTATTTTTCTTTAAAACACTTTGGGCCTCTAATAGAGTGTAAGACCCAATCTCCCTTTTAACCAAAAACATTTTGGGCCTCACTTATTGTATAAGTCCCTCTGCGTTAAAAGAAAACCTCGGCGCGATCGCCATTTTTAAACGAAAAATCATTTGGGCCTACCCTCGTGTTATAAGCCCCACTCTTTTCTTTAAACCCTTTTTGGGCCTCTTGAGAGAGTGTAAGACTCATCCCTTTGTACAGAAAACCTTTTTGGGCCCCAGTCACTTGTATAAGTCCCTCTGTACAAATTCAAACAGTGCGCTCACTGATAAAACCCTGGGCCTCTCCTTGAGCTGTAAGCCCCAGATCTTTCTTTTTCAAAGCACTTTCTCCTTTAATTTTGAATATACTGTTGTTTTTAATCTTTCTTTGTTGAACAACTAACCAAACAGCATGGAAGCACTACAACCGAGTAAGTGGTTATCGCTTTCATTTACTGCTTTCATATTATAAATTGTATTGTGGGGCTGCTCACTGTAAGTCTCCTTTCATAAACTCATATCTACTGTGTAATAATAGTATAGATATTTCGAGTTTCCCCGGCAACTACGTCTAGAACTAGGTGACGCCGTTTCACTTATTCGTAGAAATAGATGTCTAGATCCCCAATAGGAGCACCAGATACAGTCTTCTCTTCGGCTGTCCTCCTTAGGAATAGTCAAGAAGCTCTACTACCCAAGATGAATGTATTCTCCGTGAATGGCATCTTTGAGTTTCTTCCCAATTCTTGAACTTTCCTGACTTGATCTATTCCTTGTGGATAGCTTGCCTTGAATGTTTCGGGGTTTGGGTACCCATTACGGTCATAATCTTGGACCTTAACTAAGGAACCCTCTTTAAAAGCTAAAAGTTGCTGGATAGTAAACCTCGCACGTTTACCAGTGGTTTTCATCTTTAAAAGAGTTATATCTCCTAATGGAAAAGAGATGATAGACCCACGGGCTTCTTAAAAGCATCGGCCTCCTCTTGGGCGTTATTCAAGGACCCTACGGCTTCTTAGAAGTATTCACAGCCTCCTCTTAGGCTTCGTATAATGATCTCTTCCTTCGGGAATGATAACCTCCTCTTGGGCTTAGTACAAGGACCCGTCGGCTTCTTAAAAGTTTCCAGCCTCCTCTTGGGCTTCGTACAAATTGTCCCGACGACCTCCTAGAGGTATAGGAACAGAACCTAGTCATCCTCATAGAACAGTCCTTTCATAGAGTCTACTACTGTTTCTCAAAGCATAGTACGAAAGATAAAACTCTAGACACGGATAGTCTAACTTCCTTGAGTCTCAAAGACATTCTCAAGCACCCTTTGTTAAATAGGAAGGAAACCCGCAGACTCAGATAGTCTCGATACCCTTTGGATTTCCCGTTTCCTCAAAGAGAAGGAAATATCCCTGATCCTCAAATCAAATCCCTGAGTACAGTGTTGCTCATATAAGAACTGATTTTCTCTTTTAAATCAGTATATTGGATCTGTCACTCAACTGAAACAGTTACAATAGCCTCCATCTTGGGCTTCGTACGAGATACCAAAATTCTCCCCAGTGGAGTCAAAACAACCTTTTCGCCTCTCTCTCGGGCTTTGTACGAGATACAAAAACACTCTATTACTGAGTATAAAAGATTCTCCAACTGAGTCAACTCTTTGCTAGCCTCCTCTTAGGCTTTGTATAACGATATGCCCCACTGGGTCAAAAACTTTTAGCCTCTCTCTCGGGCTTTGTACGAGACACAAAATAGCCTCCTCTTAGGCTTTGTATACTGATTTTCCTAGCGAAAATTAGCCTCCTCTTAGGCTTTGTATAAGAAAACCACTGGTTGATCCAATCAACCTTTTAGCATCAAAGCTGTGCCTCGTTCACAGTACACAAACATCAACAACTCCTTTCCCTTCATCTAATCGCTGTAAGCGGCAAGCCTCTGGATCATCTACATCCATGCCAATGTCCCTCTTTTAGCATGAGAAATTCCTAAGGAAAGATGGCATTGCTCTACACTGAGTTAAAGTCTTCTCCTTCAGGTTAAAACCCTTTCTTCGGAAATTATGGCATTGCTCGGATCCGCGTATCCCAGTTAAAGTAATTCTCCTTCTCCCCTCTTTAGAGATGACAAATTCTCTCTAAAGTCGAGGTCTTTCAGCTTCACGTCTTGGGCTTTGAACAAGACACAAATAGACCTTTTAGCTTCACATCTTGGGCTTTGAACAAGATACAAATCACCTTTCGCTTCATGTCTTGGGCTTTGAACAAGACACCAAAACACCCCTTTCCTCCCATAGAATAGGAGGAACTACGAACGCTCTGATTTCCCTGTTTCGGTAAACGGGAATACGTAGGCATAAGATCGAAAGAAAAGATCTTAGCGAGCGTAATCAACAAAAAACCCAAATCCCATATCTCAGTAATTCAAAAGCAGTAATTCAAAAGCACCAGTCCTAACATCCTAATCCTTATTCCCCGCCAGAAACATTAAGCCCTAAAAAGAAAGAGAACCGTATTGGCGAAAATACAAATAACCAGTACAAAGGCCCCCCACATTGATAGCATCCGTAACTTAACAGACCGCTGTTTAAACTCAGTATGCAAGCAGGGTTAATTGGAGACATCTATTTCCCTTCCTTATTCAGCTCACAATAGGATAAAAAATGAATCGACCTGTAGTTTAAAGCTCAAACCGCAGAGAGCGACCAGCGCTTAAGAACCGCGTCCAAAATCGCTCGCTACAGAAAAGTGGCGCCCACCGTGGGGCCAGATCTCTTTTTGCCTTAGGGCATCATCCCCGTTTTCCACGGAAAATGGGAACTCTACTGAAGAGAAAGATTGACCTATGCTGGTCCATCTCTTAGGCTGAGAACCACAGATTGGGGCTTCCGCCAGGGAACCCATTTCTGTCAGGAACTTAAGAATCGTAGCTTTATAAGTCTAGGATGATTAGGACAAATATATATACTGCTTTTCCTAATTGCTATACGTGTTTATTTTTCTGCTACTGGGAATGCGTGTGATGCCGCATGTGGTGAGATTGAGTATACACTTAAGAAAAGCCAACCTTTTTCGTAGTGCGGAAGCTATCGGAAATAGCTGTTACATTTGAGGCTGGTGATCTATTCTCGGTGAATGGCACTTACTCTAAGATTGCACACAACTCGCTGGCGATCTGCTTGTTGTTTTTCTTTCCTGGGAGGAGCTGATGATAATGAGTACAGGTACAAAAATCAGCCTAGTATAAACCTTTGGGGATGGGTAGAGCCTTGACTTCATGACAATGACCCTCTGACCCCATGTTTTTTCTATGTTTTTGTGTGCTGCATTCATGCATTCATTTAATAAAACATTAAAACATTCAAAAAATTTCTCTTCTAGTCTCTCTGTTTTTCAAATTAAACTAAGACTGTGATTGCAAATATCAGAGAAAAAAGATTGCATTAATGGATTTCGGTAGAAGGAGAACTCACCAGTATACCTTCAAGGTTCCAAAACTAGGGGATTTGAGAAAGTTAGCAAGGATGATCGTTAACCCAGAGGCTTTCAGAGCCAAGCACGGTGGTTTGCTACCACTGTTAAGAGTCCATGTGATTAAGGGGATCATGGACGCGTTCATTCAATTCTACGACCCGGTTTATCATTGTTTCACATTTCCGGATTACCAGCTATCACCAACGCTGGAGGAGTATTCTCATCTGACTGATTTACATATCACTGATCGAGCTCTATTTTCTGGACTGGAAGAAATTCCAAAGAATCAGACTATTGCAAGAGCAATTCATTTGGACGAGTCTGAGGTCAGGACTCACATGACCACTAAGGGTGGCACCCAAGGTTTGCCAGCCCAGTTCTTGACAAAAAAGGCTCTATACTTCGCTAGTATAGGGAACGGGACTACTTTTGAAAGCATCTTTGTCTTGCTCACCTACAGGTTATTTTTGTTTCCCAACATCAATAACTTCGTCGATATCAACGCTATTAAGGTTTTTCTCATTGGAAACCCTGTGCCGACTTTGCTCGCAGATGCGTATCATTCTGTACACTTGGGAAATTTGTACAGCGGAGGGGAGATCACATGCTGTGTACCTCTGCTTTACAAATGGTTTATCTCTCACTTGCCCAAGTCTGCTGCTTTTTGGGATTGGAAGAGTGTCTTACGTTGGTTGCAGAAGATCATGTCTCTTACCAACTCTGATATAGATTGGTGTAATAGGATTTTTGAGGGAATCAGAATCATTGATCGTTGTGGAAACTTCCCCAGCGTGCCCCTCATAGGAACTAAAGGAGGAATCAACTATCATCCGATATTAGTTCTTCGTCAATTTGGATACCCGATGAGACACATCCCACTGGGTGTTCATCTGGAAGGTCTTTTCTTCAAAGAAGGAGAAAGTGACAGAGCACTAAAGATGGAAATAGTGCAAGCTTGGAAACAGGTTCATAAGAAAGGACGAGAGTCTCTGGGAAAACCGGACTGTGTCTCGGTGAAGCCTTATCTCCATTGGGTACAAACCAGAGCTCTCAAGCTAAAAATGCCTTATCCTCGTTACGGAATTCTTCCACCGAGGGAAATTGTCATGTACTTCATGACGGAAACTGAAAGGCTTCAGGTTACTCTCAACAAAGTTCAAAAGGAAAGAAGATCTTGGAAGAACAAGTACCGCACCCTCGACGTAGACTGTATCCAAGTACAACAACTACTAAAAGAGAAAGATGCTCTGATTGAAATTTTGGAGCAGCATGCTGTAGCGAATCAAGATGACCAAAGGAATTTGCTCACTCCTTTCACTTGGCAAAGGAATGACAACCCGACAACGGCCCAAGCGCCCCGGTCAAAGAAAATGAAGATACCAGAATCAGCACCTGATTTCTCTTCAGAGAGGACTCGGGACCCATTAGTTTAGGTTTCTGTTTTTGCACTTTGTAATCTACTGTATTTCCATTTCTGTAATCCTTTGAAATTTCAATAAAAAGGGGTTTCCCCACTGTTTGATATTTGCAATCTAATTGTCGAAGTTTATTTTAATTAAACCTAAAAACAATTAATATAATCATTGCGTTCATCATTCTCACATCGCGTATTCTCCTTACCTACGAATCTCACGTTTGTGTCTCGATTCTAGAGTCAAACTGTCTCATTCGTATAATACTCGGGCCAATCGTCAGAAAAAGATGGATGATCTTGAGGAAGAAAACAGAGAGTTGAAAGAAGAGATCGACGCTCTGAGAGAGGATATGAGAAAGCTTCGTAACGACATGCAAGCCATGGCAGAAGCTCAGCTACAAAGAACTGTGATCTCAGAGATTACCTCAACGCCCATCATAGAAAAGTATGATCCTAGGTATCAGATGCCGAAAGATCGTCCTTGGGGCATGCCTGTTAACTATATCCCGGAAGGATATGTTCCGCCGATCACTGAAGATCAGGGAATCGCAACAGAAGCCGCTGGGCCTGAAGGTTACAAACTTCGGGAAAGCGAAAATGCCAGGGGCATACTCAAGACTCCTGAAGGTTACAAACTTCGGGAGGCGCCAAGACTTACTGCCGTAGTCACGGTACCACCCCCTGTGGTGCACACTGTCCCGGAAGGACAGATTCCACGGACACCTTCTGGTAAGAAGGAAACTATGTTTGACAGAATGGATGAATTCCAGGAGCAGTTCTTGGAAATTCAGAAAGAGCTGCAAGCCATTCACGGTCAGGATCTATTTGGAAAGGACGCCGCAGACCTCTGCTTGGTCCCAAATGTAAAAGTCCCGCACAAGTTCCAAGTGCCCGACTTTGAAAAATACAAGGGTAACTCTTGCCCTCAGAGCCATCTGGTGATGTACGCTCGGCGGATGTCAGCCCAGACGGAGAATCAGGACCTGCTGATTCACTACTTCCAGGATAGTTTAACTGGTGCCGCACTCAAATGGTACATGGGTTTAAACCGTACTACGATCAGTACATTCAGAGATCTTGGTACTGCCTTCGTCCAACAATACAAATACAATTTGGACATGGCACCCGACAGAGATCAACTCAGATCAATGTCGCAAAAGGACAAGGAAACCTTTAAGGAGTATGCTCAAAGGTGGCGTGAAATTGCCGCTCAAATTTGTCCACCTCTTGAGGAAAAAGAGATGACAAAGATCTTCTTAAAGACCTTAAGCTCATTTTACTATGACCGAATGATTGCCAGTGCGCCCAGTGATTTCATCGAAATGGTCGGCATGGGTGTACGTCTTAAAGAAGCCGTCCGAGAAGGACGTTTGGTAAAAGACACTGGATCAACGAGCGGTACTAAAAAATACGGTAGTGCTCTCCCTAAGAAAAAAGAGCAAAATATTGGGAATATCTCTCTCGGAAAGCAAAGGCGACGTTATCAGCCAGTAGCAGCTGTTACTCCTGCTATCGGCCCCGCGCCTGTTTCTATGTATCAACCTCAGATTGCGCAGAGCCAACCTGACCAACAAAGGACACAACAGCCTCTTCAGCAGGCTCGTCCTCCATATAACAACAACCGTACAACACAGCCACCGGGATTTGATCCTATACCTGTAACGTACGCAGAACTGTTTCCGTTACTGCTAGCCAAGGGGCACATCCAGACTAAGTCTCCCCTTTTAGTTCCGGAAAATCCGCCTTTCTGGTTTAAGGTGGATCAAACATGCCCTTATCATCAAGGAGGTTCAGGGCATAACATTGAGACTTGCCTCAATTTCAAATCCGACGTGCAAAAGCTTGTTAGGAGCGGGCTCTTATCTTTCAAAGATACGAATCCTAATGTTCTTACGAACCCGCTGCCTCAACACGAGAAAGCTGCAGTCAATCTGATTGAGAAAGAGACTAACAATGTCTATCAAATTCACGATGTACTCTTATTGGGGACCAATATGGTCAAGATGCATTATAGACAGAGTGGATATGGCCATGTGCCACCTCATAATTATCACCAGTGTGATATCTGCTCTAAAGACAACCAAGGATGTTCGGTAGTGCAATCAGCTCTACAGGAACAAATGGATCTTGGATGGATCCAAGAGCACCGAGTTCGTGGAGTTAACATGGTTTACACGAATTCCAACGTCATTCAAAACCACGACATCCGTGCGATGAATGTCAACTTGGTGGCGATGCACTCAAGGAAAAGCCAGTATCATAATCTTCCGCGGCACGATTACAGTTCCTGTCTAATTTGCTCGTTAAACAAACAGGGATGCTCTTTCATACAAGAGGCCCTCCAGCGTCAGATGGATCTTGGATGGATCAAAGACTACCATGATAGGAACTCCTATCAAATCAACATGGTTCAGATCTTTGACATTCGCGTGATGAATACCAACCTGGTAGAGTTACATGCTGGGCAGGTCCGACTCGGATTCTTAATATCACATGATTATCAAAACTGTAAAGCAGGTTGCGAAAACGATCGAGGTTGTACCCTTGTCCAGGAGGCACTTCAACACTTGTTAAATCACTGGTGGATGCCAATCTATATGGACGAAGATACTCAGCAGATTAGTATCAATAACAGGAATCCTACTCGTCGTCAAAGTCAGGATGTCCGATCAATGGAAGGTAACCTAGTGAGGTTACATTGTATTCAAAGTGGGCGTGGCCAGGTGCCACCACACAACTATGACAGTTGTAGCGTCTGTTCGGAAAGTAACCAAGGGTGTTACCTTGTGAGAGCAGCTCTTCAGGGTCAGGTCGATCGTGGAGAAATTCGTCCATATCCAGGTTCAGGACCCATCATTTGGTCGCCGAACTACCTTGCCGATCAAGTTGAGGATGTTGTCACGATCTCTGGTCATCACCAGATCAAGGATGTTTTTGCCATCATCCCTCTACTTGACGAATCTAGAGTTCCCAACCGGGAACGGATCAAGGTTACTTATGATGGTCAAAAAAATCAGAAGGTTCCCATAGTCATCTATCTACCGGGACCACTACCGTATGAATCAGCTAAGGCAATCCCTTACAAATACGGTGCAACAATAATCGAGAATGGAAAGGAAATTCCATTACCCTCCGTCGTGAATATTACGGACGTCAGTCGTGTAACACGGAGTGGTAGAATCTTCAACCGAGGGGTTGGAGAATCCAACAAAGAAAAGGAACTTCAGGCAGAAATTCCTGATCCGCCAGTCGGTCAATCTAGTAATCCCGACTTTTCAGAAGACAAAGATGAGATGCTAAAGCTCATCCAAAGGAGTGAATATAACATTGTTGATCAACTGTTACAGACTCCTTCAAAGATCTCAGTATTATCACTGTTACTCAGTTCAGAAGCACACAGAGAGGCTCTACAGAAAGTCTTGGAGCAAGCCTTTGTGGAACAGGATGTAACAATCAGACAATTCGATAGCATTGTCTCTAACATCACTTCCTGCAATAATTTGGGATTTAGTGATGAGGAATTACCTGAAGAGGGTCGTCGTCATAACATGGCGCTCAACATTACAGTTAACTGCCAGGGCGATGCTTTAGCCAACGTACTGGTAGACACAGGGTCAGCCCTGAATGTTATGCCGAAGTCCACCTTGATGCAATTATCATTTAAGGGCCCTCCGATGAGAGTCAGCGAGGTCGTCGTCAAAGCATTCGACGGATCTAGAAAAACAGTTATCGGCGAAGTTGATCTTCCCATAACTATTGGTCCTCACACTTTCCAAATCACTTTCCAGGTCATGGACATCCGGGCAACATACAGTTGTTTATTAGGAAGACCTTGGATACATCAGGCTGGAGCGGTTACTTCAACCCTCCACCAAAAGCTAAAGTTCGTCAAGAACGATCAACTTGTCACAGTTTGTGGGGATCAAGCCTTGCTTGTGAGTAACCTATCATCATCTACTTGTGTGGAACCCGAGGAGGTTATTGGAACTCAGTTCCAAGCACTATCGGTGAACAAGAACGATCAGTACCAAGAAGGAACTTCAATTTCTTCATACAAAGATGCTATCAAAGCAGTCGAGAGTACCGATACGATAGGATGGGGACGGCTTGTCATTCCTATTGACAATAAAACAAAGAGGGGTCTTGGTTTTTCTGCAACCTGTACCCAGACAGCCGCCAACGATGAAAGTCTTCATCCCCTTCAAAACTTCTTCCACAGTGGAGGTTTTCTTCACCCAGTGTCTCAGACAGTTCATGCTATCAATGAGGAAGATCCCTCTGACACAGATGAAGAATGGAAGTCCTACCTTAACGAGGACGGCTATATGTCTCAGGAAGAGGTGCCTATGCCTTTTTGCTTTCCTACAGAAAGTCCGAGATTTATACCAAGATCAGATGTCGAAATGATCTACGGAGATTGTGATCCGGAAGGATGCCGTGCTCCGCCAAATTCATTAGAGGAAGACACTCCGATGAAAGACAACTTTGATCACAATTACTATGGCCCAATGGATGGTCTGCCAATGTGGCAGCCTTACCCAGGAAACTTGGGGCAAGAAAGTCAGCCGAGTAACGAAACTCAGCTGAGCATCATTGAACAGAATACCTGTGTCCCCACCATGTCATGGGATCAACACTCAGGTCATTCAGAAACTACTCAACATGAAGATGAATTCGCAACGTTTGCAGGACTAGAATTCATCAACTATGCTTTTCCTGAGGTCAACGTCATCGAGAGGGATGACTCCTCCAATTCCACAGAAGTGTGGGACACCCTGGGACAACCAAGTGGAAAATTTGACTATATGGTCAAGTACACCGCTCCCGAAAGCTCTCGTATCAGGCTCGAAGACATCCAGCCAACTGGATGGGGAGATACAGCTGAGAGCACAAATGCTATGCAAAATGCAACAGAGGAATCCTCCTACGACAATTCTGCCTGGGGAACAGATTCCAATGATCCTACTCCACCAGAAATCAGCGTCATTTCTGAAGACAAATCAAGGAAGGTGCCAGACTTTGTGATTCACCGAGGATTTCGCCGCCAATGGGTTGCTGTCGAGGTTCCGAAGGTCGTTCGCCAGTCAAAGTAATTGCCATCTTTAACCTTTCACCCTGCCCAGGTGAAACGGATGTTTTGATAGGGCTCGCATTTTGTAAATTTCCCTCTTCGCTTTGCCCAGAGCGAGTGAGTTTTGTTTTATAGGGCTGTAGTTTCAAGATTCGACTTGTTCATTAATAAAATAACGTCGTTCTGTAATTTCCGCATTAATTGCTGTTTTCTCTTTTTGCTTTTTCAGAAAATGGTAATCCTAAAAAACAATTCAATCATAAAAACAAGCAGTAAAATCAAAACACTGCACACACTTACATTTTCTCTATCTCTTCTAAACACGAATCATCACGTCATGCAGATTGCTTATTTTATACCCCGTTGAAACATACGATCCGATGCCTTCTTCCAACTTTGAGTTCCCGGTATTCGAAGCTGAAGAAGAAAATGACAACGAAATTCCAGGAGAGATCTCCCGACTACTCAGACAAGAGGAAAGGTCCATTGAACCTCACAAAGAGCCGTTGGAAACGGTAAACTTGGGTTCAGAAAAAGAGAGAAAAGAAATCAGGATCGGAGCATTGCTCAGTCCAACTGTCAAAGAGGGTTTGATAAAGCTTCTCAAAGAATTCCCCGATGTGTTCGCTTGGTCCTATCAGGATATGCCAGGGTTGGATACCAGCATCGTGGAACATCACTTACCGTTGAGATCGAAATGTCCGCTAGTAAAGCAAAGGTTGAGACGCACTCACCCGGACATGGCCATCAAAATCAAAGAGGAGGTACAGAAACAGATCGACGCGGGTTTCCTCGCTACATCTGAATATCCTCAATGGTTAGCCAACATCGTACCTGTTCCTAAAAAGGACGGAAAGGTCAGAATGTGTGTCGACTACAGAGATCTGAACAAGGCAAGTCCAAAGGACGACTTTCCTTTACCACACATTGACATGCTGGTTGACAGCACAACAAGGTTCAAAGTATTCTCCTTCATGGATGGATTCTCGGGCTATAACCAGATCAAAATGGCGCCGAAAGACATGGAGAAAACTTCGTTCATTACCCCATGGGGTACCTTTTGTTACAAGGTAATGCCGTTCGGTTTGAAGAATGCCGGGGTAACCTATCAAAGGGCCATGACTACTCTGTTTCATGACATGATACATAAGGAAATTGAGGTATATGTCGATGATTTGATTGCAAAATCAAGAACAGAGGATGAGCACGTTGAACATCTGTCAAAATTGTTCGAACGTCTAAGAAAATTCAAGCTCCACTTGAATCCCAACAAGTGCACCTTCGGTGTCCGTTCAGGGAAACTACTAGGGTTCATCGTCAGCCAGAAAGGGATTGAGGTTGATCCTGACAAGGTCAAGGCCATTCAAGAAATGCCTTCTCCGAAAACTGAAAAACAAGTCAGAGGATTCCTGGGACGTTTGAACTACATCTCCAGATTCATATTCCTTATGACCGCCACTTGTGCGCCGATTTTCAAATTACTCAAAAAGAACCAGGATTGCGCTTGGTCAGAAGATTGCCAAACCGCCTTCGACAGTATCAAGGAATATCTGTTGAATCCTCCGATTCTATCACCTCCAGTGGAAGGAAGACCACTGATCATTTACCTCACAGTCCTAGAGGACTCAATGGGATGTGTAATTGGCCAACAAGACGAAACTAAACGGAAAGAGTCTGCCATTTACTATCTAAGCAAGAAATTCACCGACTGCGAGACTCGGTACACGATGCTTGAGAAAACTTGTTGCGCTTTGGCTTGGGCAGCCAAACGTCTTTGCCAGTACATGATTCGTCACACTACTTGGTTGGTCTCCGAAATGGATCCAATCAAGTACGTTTTCGAAAAACCTGCTCTCACGGGAAGGATTGCCCGTTGGCAGATGTTACTATCAGAATATGACATAGAGTACCATGCTCAGAAAGCCGTTAAAGGAAGTATTTTAGCCGATCATTTGGCTCATCAACCGATTGACGATCAAGAATCAATCGGGTTTGACTTCCTAGACGAAGATGTCATGTATCTAAAGATGAAAGATTGCGATGAACCGCTACCCAGTGAAGGGCCAGAACCAGGTTCCCAGTGGGGACTCATCTTTGACGGAGCAGTTAATCATTATGGAAACAGATTGGGGCAATCATTGTTACCCCTCAGGGTTCCCACATTCCTTTCACTGCTAGACTTACGTTCAAATGTACGAACAACGAGGCCGAATACGAAGCATGTATCATGGGTCTCGAAGAAGCGATTGATTTAAGGATTAAAAACTTGGACGTATACGACGATTCAGCCCTGGTTATTAACCAGATAAAAGGAGATTGGAACACATACCAATCACGATTGATTCCTTACAAGGACTATGCAAGAAGGTTGTTACCCTTCTTTAATAGAGTCGACTTTCATCACATCCCTCGTGATGAGAATCACATGGCTGACGCATTGGCCACTCTCTCTTCCATGATTAGTGTAGGTCAATGGAATGACATACCTAAGATCGACATAATGCGCCTTGAACGGCCCGCTTACATCTTCGCGATTAAAGCATTCATAGACGACAGACCTTGGTATCACGATATCAAATGCTTCCTTCAGAAACAAGAGTACCCATCTGGGGCACTCAGAAAAGACAGGAAAACCCTCAGAGGATTAGCTGCAAACTTCTTCCTGAGCGGTGACACTCTTTATAAGAGAAATTTTGACGTGGTCTTGCTCCGATGCGTCGATAGACCAGAAGCAGACATGATCATGAAAGAAATTCATGAAGGATCCTTTGGCACTCATGCCAACGGACACACAATGGCGAGAAAAATTCTCAGGGCCGGGTAGTATTGGTTGACCATGGAATCCGACTGCTACAAGTACATGAGGAGGTGTCACAAGTGTCAGATATACTCCGACAAAATTCATGTACCGCCATCACATCTCAAAGTTCTTTCTTCCCCATGGCCATTTTCCATATGGGGAGTCGATATGATTGGTATGATTGAGCCCAAGGCTTCAAACGGACATCGGTTCATCCTGGTAGCCATTGACTATTTCACCAAGTGGGTCGAAGCAGCGTCATTCGCCAATGTAACCCGACAAGTGGTGATCCGATTTATTAAAAACAATATCATCTGCCGTTATGGTGTTCCAAGCGAGATCATTACGGATAATGGATCTAACTTGAACAATAAGATGATGAAAGAGTTGTGTGCAGAGTTCAAGATCGAACACCATAACTCATCTCCCTACTGACCCAAGATGAACGGAGCGGTAGAAGCGGCTAACAAGAACATCAAGAAGATCTTTCAAAAGATGGTTGTAACCTATAAAGATTGGCACAAAATGCTACCCTTTGCTCTTCACGGTTATCGAACATCTATCCGCACTTCAACAGGGGCAACCCCTTTCTCTCTAGTATATGGCATAGAAGCAGTGCTCCCCATAGAAGTAGAGATCCCATCAATCCGGGTATTGATGGAAGCTCAGCTCACCGAAGCTGAATGGTGTCAAAGTCGACACGACGAACTAAACCTGATCGAAGAAAAGAGAATCACGGCACTATGCCACGGTCAGTTGTATCAACAAAGAATGAAGAGGGCGTTCGACAAAAAGGTCCGACCTCGTGTCTTCAGGAAAGGAGACCTCGTGCTCAAGAAGATACAATCATTTCTCACTGACTCTCGGGGCAAATGGACCCCAAATTATGATGGCCCCTATGTGGTCACGAAAGCTTTCTCAGGCGGCGCCTTGAGACTTGCAACCATGGACGGAGAGGAATTTGCCTACCCCACGAATGTTGATGTAGTCAAGAAATACTTCGCCTAAACTAAAAAAAAAACGTCTCGGTGGATTGAAAACCCGAAAGGGCGGTCCAGGCAAAAGTTAGAGACATGAAAAAAAAAGAATCATCCCGATGGATTGGAAATCTCATAGTACAATCCAGGCAAAAATTAGGGATAATGGCAAGTAACTATGTTCAACAGAGGCAAGTCCCTTAGCAGCAGTTACATCACCCATCGGAGGAAATCTCCAGTCAACGGTCATCTTCGACGGAAGCTCAGGATGCCCAGAATTCAAAGTTGGTAGAAGGATAGTGGTCGTTATGTTTCAACGTAGCCCTTTTCCCTGTAAATTACCATTTTCAAACTTTGTATATACTCTTTGGAATCACGCGTTTGGCTGATCTCCATCTTATCAATAAAATTTGAGCCCTTGTGCTTTTGTTTGTAATTCTTGCTTGTTTTAGCTTTACAGAACGACGTTGTTTAAACTTAATCAGCGATTCTTGAAATAAAACAAAAATGAATTTACTTGTTAAAACTTTTTCTGCTTTTAAAATAAAGATGGCATTTCTTTTGACTGTTGAACATCAGAAGAACATCGATCGCTTCTCCCGAAGTAAGCGAACTTTAAAGTGCAGAAACAAAGTACTCCTTCTAAGCCAGTATGCCTGAATGAAGGGATCAACTGTGTCAGAGACCTTGTTTCGTCTGACATCCTCGGCCGAGTTCTCATCTCCTAAGCCCGATCAACATAGCTCCCAACGGGACTATCTCTCCTAAGCAAGGTGGAATTGCTATTTTGAATCAACGGTACCTCTTCGCCCCGCGATGGCCGAGTATCCAATTGTGTTCATCCATTAGTCTGTATGTCGCGTCTGTTTTGTCAGCATATACATACATACTTCATGCATTTTATTTGCGTTCTCATTTCGTATTGCATCACTATCACTTGAGTTGGTCTTGTCCCCTAGTGATAAACAATTTTCTCAATCGAGTTTGTCAGTTCTTTCCTCGTCAGGAAGTGTTGCGTCTGCACAATCTCGCCACCAGTGTATCTTTAGATCAGAGTCGGCACTTGGCCATTTTGATAACTTGAACCTCTGAAAAGCCAGAGAAAACTCTCAATAAACATCACTCTTCGCCATTGAAGATGATATCCTTGCTTTCCCGGATTAAAGAAAATCCACAGAGAAAGCCTCGTGATCAGAGATTCGGCAGCACGCCAGTTTTTCCCCGAAAAGTCGTTGATGAAAATGTCATCGACACCACAAAATTGGACCCCATCATATGGCGTTTCTCCGGGAAGATCCCGAGAAAAGTATGATGAAAGATCCCAAATGAAAACAGTCTCTCAAGAGACTCGCTTTCCCAAGTAGAATCAACAAATGGCGTCTCCAACAGAGAAGTTTGTACAACTCTACAACTCAGACGACTGGGTTCCCCAACGAGTCTGACATCAAAACTTTTTCCACTCAAATGGCATCTCCCCAGGAAAATTCAGCGAGAAGTTTGAGGAAAGCCGCTATGAATAGCGTCCCTTGTCAGTAAAGTTTATTGACAAAAGAAACTAAGACCAGTTCTTGGTAGGAAACCAGGATCGAGGGGAAGTTTAAATCAGAAACTAAGACCAGTTCTTGGTAGGAAACCAGGATCGAGGAGAAGTTTAAATCAGAAACTAAGACCAGTTCTTGGTAGGAAACCAGGATCGAGGGGAAGTTTAAATCAGAGACTGAGACCAGTTCCTTGGTAGGAAACCAGGATCGAGGGGAAGTTTACCTTTTCTAAGCATCATTGCTTAGCTAAAGAATATGAATGCGTAAGCTACCATTCATAACCACCATCAAAATTTTGGGTATTCCGATATTTAATCCTCTTGCACCCCGAATGCCCGAATCCCTTCGTCATTCACACCTTCGGGTCCAAGACGATTAAATAGGGGCATCTGTAATACCCCAAATTTTGACCACTTAGATTTCCCATCATTGTGAAAATCATAATCACAATATGGATGAACCATCATGCTTCATCAGTCTCCCTAAAGATGGGTGAACATCCAATACAATCAAAATTAGGGTTTCAAGCCCTTTCTGAGTGCTTAGACAAAGGATCAATCAAGAAATGACATGATCTTCAACTTGTCTAATCTCTCAAACATCCACAATGGATCAAAAAGGACTCCCACTTCAAGGATTAAGCACAAGGCTGCTCCCTTCTAGGTGGATCAAGTCTCAAGATCGACAGTGTCACCAAATTAGGGTTTTGGTCGACCAGGGCCTCCAGATGGAAATTTTTATCTGGGCACAAGGCAATGATCCAAAACATGACCTAATATGCTTCATGGAACCTCATGAACCCATGCATCAAGTCAATTTTGCCTCAGGGGATGCATTCATCAAAAATCAGGAATTAGGGTTTCTTGACCTAATTCACCCCTAAGTTGACTTTTGGGACAAACCATGAGCCAAGACCTCAAGAGATGATTTGAGGGTCTCTAATACACCATATTGATCCATTTGGAACAATGGATTGATCCAAGAAGCTTGAGCAACAAGTCTCAATTTCATCTGCACCACAATTAGGGTTTTAAGGGAAAAGTCAACTGTAACTTTGGCTTTTGACCAAGACATGCTCCCAAACCCTAATACATGATTGAATATACCCTATGACACCCATGGAACATGTCCATCAAGTTTGATTTAGGTCACGGACATGATTTCCTGAAGAATTGCACAGTTTGGAATTCATCTGATAAAAAGTCAACTGTGCACAAAAGTCAACTTTGACTTTTTGAGATTTTTCACCAAAATGGATTTTTAACCCTAAAATGATGTTAATGTATGATTTGAATCATCATTCATCAATAAAAATCAAGAAAAGTGAGATAACTTGTAAAAGGGGTAACCATAAAACTTAGAAATTTTTCTAAGTTAAAAATAAAGTGGCAAAGGTACCAACTTTGGAGGACCATAACTCCTAAACCACAAGGCCATTTTTTCTCATCCAAAGATGGATTTGTAGCCCTCATTATCACCTACAAAAACTTCAACTACAAGTCATTCCAATTCATTAAGGATTTTGAGTTATGGAGTGATCAAAGTGGCTGAAAAGTGAAAATGTCACTTTTTCCAACACTTAGTGAAATTTTCACTAAGTCAGAATTTGCCTTCACTTTTTGCCAAATGTAGGGGGATTTTTCACTTGGAATCAAAAGAGATCAAAACCAAACTTGTTCAAACAGTTGTTGTATCATGTAAGAGCTTTCCAAAATGGCCAAGAACATTGCCAAATTCAACCTACACCATGAGATACAACATTGCCAAGTTGCCTTGCTGAAATCTGTCAAGGCAAGGCAGAATTTGCACTTTGGCTCGATTTGCCAAAATCAGCCAATTTCAATAGTTCCTATCCACTTGGACACCTCAGAGGATTGAATCCAAAGGGGACAATCACTGAGCCAAGCCTCCAAGGTCCAAGGAACAAGGAATAGCATGTTGAACCTAGAGTTGCCAAAGTAGGGACAAGACTTCAAATTTGGAATGAGGCATTCAATGGAACCATCAAGGTGGCATGGACTGAGCCATTCTCATCTGAATTCAGTCAAGACTTATCCAAGACCAAGGGGACCAAAGCTCTGTGCCCTAACCTCTAGTCAATGGCTAGAGGAGACTTGGATTCTCATTGGACAACATTGGCCAAACCTACTTACCAGCTGCCATGCACTATTCCTTGCAAAACAAACTTGCTCTACTATAAATAGAGCTCAATTGTGGTCAGTTTAAGTACACCAAAGCCATCTAACAGATGCTTTCCTCAAAATCTCTTTCTCTTGGAAAAAATGCCTTTCTTAGCAAGGTAGCTATCGGGTTTTGAGTTTGAGAGCAATTCTGCACAAACCAATCACTCACACACCTCACATACATCACATATGAGCTGATCAAACACTCACATAACTTCTGAAACATCAATTTCATGAAATCACCAGCTGGTTGCTCAAATTTTCAAACAAGGTGCAGTTGAGGTACCACAAAATGATCCAGCCAATTTCAATCAAGTCCAACCATCCAAACACAATCCATAGGGTGTAGGGAAGCTGTCCAGATCATCACAACTCATCTGTAACACCTCCAAATCAAAAATAACTTTGAACTTGCTGTCACGGCTTGGAGGTAAGCACATACTTGGTCATCTCTCAATCTATGCATATTTCCTCGCACAATAATTTGGCCATATGTTCATAATCATGCATGGAATGTTTTCCCTCAATTAATTGCATTGTTTGAATCGTGTATCAAAAATCCTAGCCTTCATGCAGAAATTAGGGTTCTTGAGGTTTCTTCGTGATTTCTTGTTGTATGTTTAATTTAAATGAAATTAAAGTACATAGACATGATCGTGAGGTTGAAACGAGCATAATGATATGTGGATTGCATGATATGATTACGTAATCATGGAGATTGGATAGAAAACGCAAATCTGAGAAACCAAGAACACGCGCGTGTTCTTCAGCTTGTTCTTGGCGCCTTTTTTTCAAATTCAAATATTTGAATTTTGTGATTTTGTTTAATTGATTCAAAAATTAATTTCTCTCTGAGTTTTAATGATTTTGAGTTGATTCTTTTTTTGATAATTCACAAGAATGTTGAAATATTTTATTTTATCAAAAAATCCCAAAAATATTATTTATTTCATATAATTGATATTTTTGTAAAGAATTAATATTTTGATTGTTTTTGGCATTTTAAATATTTTTTCCACATTGATTTTGCAACTTTTAATGCTTCTAATTATTTTGTAGGTCAATACTTAATTTTTGAAGCATTAATCCAAGATCACAATTTGTTTTCCATGTGTTAAACAATTTTTGATCATTTTAATTGAATTTTTATTCAATTAAATACATTTTGAAAACAAATTAGGGTTTTGGATTAATTCAACCCTCATAAATCATTTTCAAAACACTTTGGGCATCTATTAGAGTGTAAGACCCAATCCTTTTTTTTGACCAAAAACTCTTTGGGCCTCACTTATTGTATAAGTCCCGATACCGTCAAAAAAACAAACGGCGCGATCGTCGCCTTTTCAAAAATCATTTGGGCCTACCCTCGAGTAGTAAGACCCATTTATTTTTCTTCAATACTCTTTGGGCCTCTTGAGAGAGTGTAAGACCCATCCCCCCTTGTACAAAAACTTTTTGGGGCTCACTCATTGTATAAGTCCCTCTGTACAAGTAAACGGCGCGATCGTCGCCCGTTTAAAAAATAAAAACCATCTGGGCTTACCCTCGAGTAGTAAGACCCATTTATTTTTCTTTAAAACACTTTGGGCCTCTAATAGAGTGTAAGACCCAATCCCCCTTTTAACCAAAAACATTTTGGGCCTCACTTATTGTATAAGTCCCTCTGCGTTAAAAGAAAACCTCGGCGCGATCACCATTTTTAAACGAAAAATCATTTGGGCCTACCCTCGTGTTATAAGCCCCACTATTTTCTTTAAACCCTTTTTGGGCCTCTTGAGAGAGTGTAAGACCCATCCATTTGTACAGAAAACCTTTTTGGGCCCCAGTCACTTGTATAAGTCCCTCTGTACAAATTCAAACAGTGCGCTCACTGATAAAACCCTGGGCCTCTCCTTGAGCTGTAAGCCCCAGATCTTTCTTTTTCAAAGCACTTTCTCCTTTGATTTTGAATATACTGTTGTTTTTAATCTTTCTTTGTTGAACAACTAACCAAACAGCATGGAAGCACTACAACCGAGTAAGTGGTTATCGCTTTCATTTACTGCTTTCATATTATAAACTGTATTGTGGGGCTGCTCACTGTAAGTCTCCTTTCATAAACTCATATCTACTGTGTAATAATAGTATAGATATTTCGAGTTTCCCCGGCAACTACGTCTAGAACTAGGTGACGCCGTTTCACTTATTCGTAGAAATAGACGCCTAGATCCACAATAGGAGCACCAGATACAGTCTTCTCTTCGACTGTCCTCCTTAGGAATCGTCAAGAAGCTCTACTCCCCAAGATGAATGTATTCTCCGTGAATGGCATCTTTGAGTTTCTTCCCAATTCTCGAACTTTCCTGACTTGATCTATTCCTTGTGGATAGCTTGCCTTGAATGTTTCGGGGTTTGGGTACCCATTACGGTCATAATCTTGGACCTTAACTAAGGAACCCTCTTTAAAAGCTAAAAGTCGCTGGATAGTAAACCTCGCACGTTTACCAGTGGTTTTCATCTTTAAAAGAGTTATCTCTCCTAATGGAAAGGAGATGATAGACCCACGGGCTTCTTAAAAGCATCGGCCTCCTCTTGGGCATTATTCAAGGACCCTACGGCTTCTTAGAAGTATTCACAGTCTCCTCTTAGGCTTCGTATAATGATCTCTTCCTCCGGGAATGATAGCCTCCTCTTGGGCTTAGTACAAGGACCCGTCGGCTTCTTAAAAGTTTCCAGCCTCCTCTTGGGCTTCGTACAAATTGTCCCGACGACCTCCTAGAGGTATAGGAACAGAACCTAGTCATCCTCATAGAACAGTCCTTTCATAGAGTCTACTACTGTTTCTCAAAGCATAGTACGAAAGATAAAACTTTAGACACGGACAGTCTAACTTCCTTGAGTCTCAAAGACATTCTCAAGCACCCTTCGTTAAATAGGAAGGAAACCCGCAGACTCAGATAGTCTCGATACCCTTTGGATTTCCCGTTTCCTCAAAGAGAAGGAAATATCCCTGATCCTCAAATCAAATCCCTGAGTACAGTGTTGCTCATATAAGAACTGATTTTCTCTTTTAAATCAGTATATTGGATCTGTCACTCAACTGAAACAGTTACAATAGCCTCCATCTCGGGCTTCGTACGAGATACCAAATTTCTCCCCAGTGGAGTCAAAACAACCTTTTCGCCTCTCTCTCGGGCTTTGTACGAGATACAAAAACACTCTATTACTGAGTATAAAAGATTCTCCAACTGAGTCAACTCTTTGCTAGCCTCCTCTTAGGCTTTGTATAACGATATGCCCCACTGGGTCAAAAACTTTTAGCCTCTCTCTCGGGCTTTGTACGAGACACAAAATAGCCTCCTCTTAGGCTTTGTATAATGATTTTCCTAGCGGAAATTAGCCTCCTCTTAGGCTTTGTATAAGAAAACCACTGGTTGATCCAATCAACCTTTTAGCATCAAAGCTGTGCCTCGTTCACAGTACACAAACATCAACAACTCCTTTCCCTTCATCTAAGCGCTGTAAGCGGCAAGCCTCTGGATCATCTACATCCATGCCAATGTCCCTCTTTTAGCATGAGAAATTCCTAAGGAAAGATGGCATTGCTCTACACTGAGTTAAAGTCTTCTCCTTCAGGTTAAAACCCTTTCTTCGGAAATTATGGCATTGCTCGGATCCGCGTATCCCAGTTAAAGTAATTCTCCTTCTCCCCTCTTTAGAGATGACAAATTCTCTCTAAAGTCGAGGTCTTTCAGCTTCACGTCTTGGGCTTTGAACAAGACACAAATAGACCTTTTAGCTTCACATCTTGGGCTTTGAACAAGATACAAATCACCTTTCGCTTCATGTCTTGGGCTTTGAACAAGACACCAAAACACCCCTTTCCTCCCATAGAATAGGAGGAACTACGAACGCTCTGATTTCCCTGTTTCGGTAAACGGGAATACGTAGGCATAAGATCGAAAGAAAAGATCTTAGCGAGCGCAATCAACAAAAAACCCAAATCCCATATCTCAGTAATTCAAAAGCAGTAATTCAAAAGCACCAGTCCTAACATCCTAATCCTTATTCCCCGCCAGAAACATTAAGCCCTAAAAAGAAAGAGAACCGTATTGGCGAAAATACAAATAACCAGTACAAAGGCCCCCCACATTGATAGCATCCGTAACTTAACAGACCGCTGTTTAAACTCAGTATGCAAGCAGGGTTAATTGGAGACATCTATTTCCCTTCCTTATTCAGCTCACAATAGGATAAAAAATGAATCGACCTGTAGTTTAAAGCTCAAACCGCAGAGAGCAACCAGCGCTTAAGAACCGCGTCCAAAATCGCTCGCTACACCTAGTATCTGTTATGGTCCTATTACGTTGCACATGATTCATTGGACAAAATTAGAGAAGTGCCATATGGCAACGATTTTACAATAGGACAGAGAATTACCAGGGGGCTTGATGCCCTAGTCGAAGAAAAGATGTTTTACAGAGGAGATCTATTGGCAAAGAAGATAGAAGACATCCAGAAGAAAAGATGAGCAGCTTTGAGTAATGAAAGAACAAGTAATGAGGCTCGTAAGTTGGAAGGATTAATGGAAAATAGGATACCTCGGGTCAAGAATGTAATGAACCTTTAATTTTATCTTGACTAGGTTTTGTAATAAATATCTTAAATAAAGTTATAGGGATGCATTATTTTCCCTCAGAGAGGGTGTTTAATGAGGCACCCATAGAAAATAAATGTGTTGTAAAGCGGACGAGATGGTCCTAGGATACAATTCCTAGCCAAAGTCTAAGAGCACTTGATGCCTCTGGTGTAATCGGCTTCTGTTGAGCTATGTTAATATACCTCTAGCCAAATTCCAAGCGCACTTGATGGCTCTGGCATAATCAGCTTCGGTCAGGCTACATTAATATACCTCTAGCCAAAGTTCAAGCGCACTTGATGCATGTGGAGTAATCGGCTTCGGCCGGGCAACGTTAATATACCTCTAGCTAAAGTCCAAGTGCACTTGATGCCTCTGGAATAACCATATTTGGTCGGGCTACGTTAATATACCTCTAGTAAAAGTCCAAGCGCACTTCATGCCTCTGGCGTAATCGGTTTTGACCGGGCTACGTTAATAAACCTCTAGCCAAAGTCCAAGCGCACTTGATGTCTCTGGAATTATCGGCTTCGATCGGGCTACATTAATATACCTCTAGCCAAAGTCCAAGCGTACTTGATGTCTCTGGCATAATTAGCTTCGGTCGGGCTACGTTAATATACCTCTAGCCAAAGTCCAAGAGCACTTGATGCATCTGGCATAATCGGCTTTGGCTAAGCTAAGTTAATATACCTCTAGTCAAAGTCCAAGCGCAATTGATGCCTATGGCATAATCGGCTTCGACCGGGCTATGTTAATATACCTCTAGCCAAAGTCCAAGCGCACTTGATGCCTCTGACGTAATCGGCTTCATTCGGATTACATTAGTATACCTCTAGCCAAAATCTAATTAATCTGCCAGCCTTTGACATATTCGGTTTTAACCGGATCATGCAAATTAGAACCCTCAGGTATCTATTTTGACATCCAATCCATGGAGTTCCAAACATTGGTCACGCTATCATACCCTAAATTTTGACCACAAGATTTCCCATCATTGTGCAAATCATCACCACAATATGGATGTACCTTCATGCCTTGTCAATCCTCTCAAAGATTATTGAGCATCCACTCCAATCAAGAATTAGGGCTTTGAGCCCTCTCAGAGTACTCAGACAAAGGATCAATAAAAAATGGACATGATCCTCAACTTGTCAAGCCTCTCAAACATCCATGAAGGATCAAGAGGTCTCCCATATCAAGAATCAAGAACAAGAGTGCAACATCTCAAGAGGATCAAGCCTCAAGATCATCAGTGTCACCAAATTAGGGTTGTGGATGACTAAGGCCTCTAGAGGGAAGTTTTCATCTGGGAATGAGAAAATACTTCAAAACATGATCTAGGAAGCTGAAAGGGACCTCATGGACCATTCACAAGTTCAAAATAGCCTCAGAGGATGCATTCATCAAAAATCAGGAATTAGGGTTTCTTGACCTAATTCACCCCTAAGATGACTTTTGGAGCAAGACATGAGCCAAAACCTCAAGGAATGTTTTTAAGACAACAAATATCTTATATTGATCCTCTTAAAAGTTCAAATTGACACAAAGGACGTGGTTCATGAGCAATATAAAGATGCAAATTTATCTGAACCAAAAACTAGGGTTTTTTAGAAAAACTCAACCATATCTTTGACTTTTGACCAAGACATGATCTCAAGCCTTGGGACATGATTCAAGACACTCTAAAACACCTATGGAATCCATCCATTAAGTTTTAATTAGGCTAAGAACTTGATTTCATAGAAATTACAGAGTTTGAAATTCATCTGACAAAAGTCAACTGTGCCAAAAAACCAAGTTTGACTTTTGAGATTTCTTGACAAACATGGCTTCCCTAAGTAAAAAACAATGTTAAATTATGGTTTTGATCATCATCCATCATGAAAAATCAAGAAAAGTGAGGTTACTTGACAGAATCTGTTTTGTATTTTCACCAACTTTGAGACCATTTCTCATTATGATCCAAGTTGAATCAAGACCAAAGTTAAACTTCAAAGTTGAAGTATGATAGAGGGGCTTTCTAAAAAGTACAAGAGTCTCCCATGATTCAACTTGAGCAAGAAGTTATAAGCCTTCAAAAATAGCATTTTTCACCCTGCCTACACAACAACATTGGTACATGACTTGTATCCCATGATTTCTTGAGCCAATTTTGGACACTTTCATCATTGTAATTCTATAAAATATCAACATGAATGATAAGGAATCTGATCACAAGGCCACCAAGTCAAAAATATTATCACTTAGGCATGTGGCATTCAAGATTCAAAACCAAAAACTTCAACTTTGTCATGAAGCATTAAATGGATGCATAGAGTTGGCATGTATCAGTCCATAACATTACAAATGAGTTAAGATTAGTTCAAGAATCAGAAGACCATAGGCCTGTAAGATTGACTCAAGTCAATGGCCAGAGGATACTTTGGCTACATGACAAATCTCAATGGATAATAGGGTGATCCAGCCCCAATCACTATTGCTCCCAAAATAAACTTACTCTACTATAAATAGGGATCCTTTCTGATCAGTTTGAGTACACCAAAGCATAACACCACATGCTTTTCTTTATTTCACTCTCAAAAACCCAGAAATTGCTTCTTTCTCAAGTAACATGCGAATTTTTCAATAGGAAGCAATTCTATCAAAACCAATGGTGTAGACACATCATATACATCATATGTGAGCTATCCAAACACTTCCCACACATCTGTAACCTCAGAATCACAAAGCTCAAAATCAAATTCATGCCTATATACAGTTCAGTTACCAAAAGGTGATCCAGGTTGTTTCAATCCATTCCAAGCTTCCAAACACCTTACATAAGGTCCATTGAAGCTGTCCAAGTCATCAAACAACATCTGTAACACCTCCAACACACAATTCAATTTCTTCTTGCAAGAGGTAAGCCTGAACTCTCAAACTCTATGATCCATGCATCATAAATGTGTTTTCAAGTTACAAACATGTTTCTGCACTTATGTAGAGTGTTTCCCCTCAATCAATTGCTTTATAGCTATCGTGCATAGGATTTCATAGTGTCCTTGCAGAAGCTAGGGTTCATGTGTTCCTCACTGGATTTTTCACTCCACACTGAAAATAAATGCAATTAATTGGTACCATTGGAATCCTTGTTCAAAAACGAGTGAGATTGATATTTGAATCGTGCAAAATCATTGAGTAATCAGAGAGAAAAGTGAGGTTTTGCAAATCATCCATGGCGCGGGCACGGGGAATAAGAAGGTGACCGTTGGCGCCTTTTTCAAATTATTTGAATTTTTGAATTTTTAAGTAATTTTCTTAATTGATTTCAAAAATTAATTTCTTCCTCAATTTTAATCATTTTATATTGGTTCTTTTTTTTTAATTCACAAAAATGTTAAAATATTTTATTCTACAAAAAAATCAAATTTATATTATTTCTTTAATATAGTTTGAATTTTTGTAAAGAATTTCATTTTATTTGTTTTTAAACATTTTTAACGAAATTTTCCTCTTGATTTTTCAAATTCAAATGAATTTCATTTCACACTTTCATATAAACATAACATGATTTTTCAAAACATTTTTCAAAACTCACAACTTGTTTTTAAATATATTTGATATTTTATATCATTTTTTATTTAATTTTCTTTGAAAAATTATATTTTCAATTAAAATCAGGATTTTTCCTTGATTTTAATTTTTCAAACTTCATTTGAAACACTTTTGGGCCTCTTTGTAGAGTGTAAGACCCATCCCCTTTGTAAATACGTATTTCTGGGCCTCAGTCATTGTATAAGTCCCGATACGATTTTCAAAATAAACGGTGTGATCGTTGTTTTTCATCTGGGCATCTCCTTGAGCTATAATCCCCAACTCTTGTATAAAATAACCTTTTTGGCATCTTTGTAGAGTGTAAGACCCATCCCTTTTGTAAATAAATAGTTTGGGCCTCAGTCATTGTATAAGTCCCTCCGTGGTTTTCAAAACCACGACGCAATCGTCACCTTTTCAAATAAATTATTTGGGCCTCTCCCTGAGTATAAGCCCCATTATTCTTTCTTCACAAACACTTTTGGGCCTCTATTAGAGTGTAAGACCTAACCCCGCTTTTTGTACATAAATAATTTTTGGGCTTCTGCTATAGTTTAAGTCCGACAACGTCTTTTGATATCGCAGTGCGATCATTGTTTTCAAATAATTCATCTGGGCCTCTCCTTAACTATAAGCCCCAATCTTTTGTACAAAAATTTTGTTTTAAAAAAACAACGTCCATGGGCATCTCCTTGAGTTGTAAGCCCCATACCTCCGTTTTCAAAATCATCTGTCTGTTTTAAAAGCTGGTACTAATAGGAGCATTATTCCCGGTGAAACTGCTCTTAGACCACTTGGGCCTCTCTTTGAGTTATAAGCCCCAAACATTCTTTTCTTTCAAATAACTTTCTTTCAAATTCAAACTTTAAGTTTTCTCAAAACTTTCTTCAATTCCTTAAAACCCTAATTATACAGTTATAGCCAATACAACTAATCACAACACACTTGGGCCTCTTCTCACAGTGTAAGACCCAATATCTTTTCAATATAATGCATATTTGTTTATATACCTGTTAATTAATTCATCTCTATATACCTGTGCATATCTGTTTAGAGTTTCCCCTAGCAGTTAGGTCTACACTTTGGTCAAACCAGAGGTTACTTCTAACTTAGTCAAAACTAGCTCCCTCATAGGAAACTTCCCTCAATACAGTCTGCCTCCTCTTGGGCTTATTCAATATGGAACAGAGAAATGCATTATTCCCGGTGAAACTTTTCTTAAGACTGTCAAAACTTAGAAATATATGTATACAAGAAATTCATTTCCCTGGAGGGGATTAATTCCCGATGAAACCTCTTTTGAATTTCTTCAAACCTTAGAACTGTTCAGCAAAGAAAGGATTAATTCCCGGTGAAACCTTTCTTGAACTTTTCTTAGGCTTGGACCCACAGGCTTCCTAGAAGCATCCCCAACCTCCTCTCGGGCTTAGTACAAGGACCAACAGGCTTCTTAGAAGTTCCCCAGCCTCCTATTGGGCTTAATACAAGAACCCAAAGTCTTCCTAAAAGCATAAGGTAGAAATTAGTCATCTCTACTCGTTCACTCCCCAGGAGAGTCAAATTTCTAAAACATCATACTAGTCTAAAGGTTGATCTTCAACCCTTAAACCAACAGCCTCCTCTTGGGCATCATACAAATACCCCTCTCTACACCATAGCCTACCATTTCTTAAGAGACTTGGATAGTCTCAGCCTCCTCTGGGGCTTCATACAAATTATACTTGGAAAGTCTCACTCTCATAGTCTCCCTTTGGACTTAACACATAGTGATCCTCAAATTTCCTAAAAGCATAGGAAAACCCTGGTTATTTCACCAATACACTAGTCTCCAGCAGAGTTAAAACCTCTAAGGTTTTCAAACTCGACTTTTAAACTTCCCCGACCTCCAACAAGGCTTAACTTTCACCTTGAAAATCCCAGCCAGGGTCAATTAACCATCGCCAAATCCTCAACAGAAACAGAGCCTCATGGTATCTGGTAGTTCAACTCTTCCATGATTCCTAACAAGAGTTAGATCCCTTTGGATTCCCCAATATAATCTGGACCTGCTTTTGGATTTCGACAAATCCTCAGCAAGAGATAGCCTCATCTTAGGCTTCATATTGGAATTTTCCCCAGTCAACCTCAATCTTGGGCTTTGTACAAGACAGATAAAACCCTCCCCAGTGGAGTCGTTTTATTTTAGCTTCAACCTTGGGCTTTGAACAAGGCATACAAAAAACAACATCTCCACAAATGAGACCATTGAATCCTCTCTGCAAGAAGATACTTCCTTTATACATCACATTTCAAAACAAATAATTAAAACCCTTTTTTCAGATAATTGCTGTAAGTGGCACACTTATTGATTCAAAATCCAAGCCGGAGTCCCTCCTTTATCCTAGCTAAAATTTATCTTTCATCTGACTGTTGTAAGTGGCAAGCCTCTGGATTCCATACATCCAAGCCAATGTACCTCTCTTAGCATGAAAGATTCATAAAGGGAAAAGTGGCATTGCTCTACACTGAGTTAAAGCTTCTTACTTCATGACATCCCTCTTATAAAGGAAATTATGGCATTGCTGGATCCCATATCCCAGTTAAAATAATTTCCCTTATAACCAATTACACAAACATCTGTGATGAATAGGTGTGTCATACCTCAAATTTTGACCACTAAGATTTCCCATCATTGTGTAAATCATAATCACAATATGGATGAATCATCATGCCTCACTAGTCTCCCCAAAGATGGGTGAGTATTCACTACAACCAAGAATTAGGGTTTCAAGCCCTCGCTGAGCATTTAGACAAAGGATCAATCAAGGAATGACATGATCTTCAACTTGTCTAACCTCTCAAACCTCCATAATGGATATAGAGGACTCCCACACCAAGAATCAAGCACAAGATTGCAGCATTCCAAGTGGATTAAGCCTCAAGATCCCCAGTGTCACAAAATTAGGCTTTTGGTCGACCAGGGAATCCAGATGGGAATTTTCCTCTAGGCATGAGCTAATGCTTCAAAGCATAACCTAAGATACTCCAAGGGACCTCATCAACCCAATCATCAAGTCAGTTTAACCTCAGGGGATGCATTTATCAAAAATCGAGAATTAGGGTTTCTTGACCTAATTCACCCCTAAGTTGACTTTTGGGACAAAGCATGAGCCAAGACCTCAAGACATGATTTGAGGGTCTCCAATACACCATATTGATGCATTTGCAACAATGGATTGATCCAAGAAGCTTGATTCACAAGTTTCAATTTCATCTGAACCACAATTAGGGTTTTGAAGAAAAAGTCAACTGTACCTTTGACTTTTTGACCAAGACATGCTCCCAAACCTTGGGACATGATTCAATACACCCTATATCACCTATGGAATCATCTATTAAGTTTGATTTAGGTCAAGGAATTGATATCATAGAGGATCGCACAGTTTAGATTTCATCTGCTGAAAAAAGTCAACTATGTAAAAAGTCAAAGTTTGACTTTTTGATTTTTTGGTCAACCAAGGTTCGTTAACCCTAGAACAATGTTAATATGTGATTTGAATCATCATTCATCAAGAAAAACCATAGAATGTGAGATAACTTGTAAAAGGGGTAACCATGAAAAAACTTAGAATTTTTCTAAGTTATGAAACAAAATGGCTAGGGTACCAACTTCCAAGGATCATAACTTGAGATCCAAGCAACCATTTTTGATGGTCCAAAGATTGATTTGTAGCTCTCATGGCATACTTTAAAAGTGTCAACTACATCTCATTCCAATTCTTCATGGATTTTTAGTTATGGAGTGATCAAAATGGCTGAAAACATGAAAATCACATTTTTCCAACACTTAGTGAAATTTTCACTAAGTCAAAATCTGCCTTACTTTTTCCAAAATGTAGGGACATTTTTCACCTTGATCCAAGTCAAACCAGGTCTTAGGTTGGACATCAAAGTTTAAGTATGCCATGAGGACTTTCTAACAAGTACCAGATCATCTCCAAATTCCATTTAAGCAAGGAGATACAATCCTTGAAACATGGCCTCATGAACTGATTTTTCCAAGACAGATTTGGCAGATTTTGTGCATTTTGCTCAATTTTTTCAAATCTGACAAATCCAAGCCTTGTCATCATTTTGGACACATCTGAGGATCAAATCCAAGGGGGATGATCTGATCTCCAAGCCTCACAATGCCCATGAATCTACAAGTAGCATGCCAAACCTAAAAAGCCTAAAAGATGCCAAGACTTCAATTTTGTTTTCAAGCATTCAATGGATGCACCAAGGTGGCATGAAATAAGCCTATTCCAACTGAATTCAGTCAAAACTTATCTCTGAACCAAAGCTACAAAGCATGTGCCCTAACCTCTAGTCAATGGCTAGAGGAGACTTGAGATTCCATTTGATCACCATTGGCCAACAGCCTGCTGTAGTTGCCACACACTATTGCTTGCAAAGAAAACTTGCTCTACTATAAATAGATCTCATTTGTGCTCAGTTTGAGTACACCAAAGCACTACAACACTTGCTTTCCTCAAAATCCCTTTCTCTAGGCCAAAATGCCTTCTTTTGCAAGGTAACTCTGAGTTTTTGAGTTAGAGAGCATTTCCACCACAGCTCATGATCCAAACACATCCAATATGTCATATCTAAGCTGTCCAAACTCTCACATGTGACCTGTAACACCAAAATCTCAAAGTCCCCTCTCAAAACCTCAAAATTAGACTTTTTTCATTTTTCTAGCCATGTCTTAATTCAGTCACTTTCAAAACCAGATAAAACCTCAAACACACTCCAAATATCATCCTTGAACTGTCCCAGATGGTTCCCCACACCTGGAACACCATTTGAGAGAGTTGTCATATTGGTCACTTTTGCCCTTTTTGCAAGAAAGAGCTCAAACTTGTTCCTAAGGATTCCAGCTGGTTCCAACCATTCTAAAAGCTTCTAAGGGATCAATTGAGAGTGTCTAAAGCATCAAATTACTTCTAGCACAAGAAACTTGGCAGATAGCCCAAAAAGCTCCTAAAGAGGTAAGCATCACAACTTGAACTCTTTGAAATATACATTGCTTTGAAGTCCACTGATCATGCACATCTCATACATGTTATATATGTTGTGTTTGAACCAATTCATCATGTAATTCATGCCTGTAACAAGAGGTTGCATAGAAAATGCAATTATAGGCATATTTCAAGAACACCATTGGGTTTTGAAATAGGAGCCTCATCTGAAAAAACCACCACCACCATTGGATTCCTTGTGAAATTCTAGGCAAGATAGACCTAAATGTTGTCCCAATCCATGGAGAAATGAGAAAGTTACAAGCTTCACGTTTTTTGCCAAAACCTTGCCTTGGCCAGGCCAAAAACAAGGCATGCCTCATGTATTCATGGGGTGGTTTTGATACACGGAACTATCACCACCCCAGTGGTAGAAGGCGCACGCTGCACACAAGAGGTCTGGGGTTCAAATCCCCCTCGCCCCAGATCCTCTTTTTTACCACTTTTTCCATTTTTTTAATATTTGTTATATTATTTTAAATGATTTGGAAAATTAATTTCTCCTTAAATTTTAATGATTTTTGATTGGTTCTTTTTGAAAAAAATCAAAAAAATGTTAAAATATTTTATTCCACAAAAAAATCAAATTTATATTAATTATTTAATATAGTTGGTATTTTTGTAAATAAATTCATTTTTAATTGTTTTAAACACTTTTAAAAGTGGTTTTTTATCTTGAAATCATAACCAAATGAGTTTTAACTCATCTTGTTATTAAAACATCATTTTTCAAATATTAACCAAAAATCACAAGTTGTTTATTCAAGCTTATTTGATATTTTATCATTATTTATTGATTTTTCTTTTAGAATTTACTTTTAAAAATGATGAAATTAGGGTTTCTTTGATTTTCACCCTCACAAATCTTTTTCAAACACTCATGGGCCTCTAATAGAGTGTAAGACCCAATCCCCTTTAACCAAAACCATTTTGGGCCTCAGTCATTTTATATGTCTCAACACATTTTCAAAATCTCGGCGCGATCGCATGTTCAAAAATCAAATAACCAGGGCCTCTCCTCGAGTTGTAAGCCCCATCACTTGTACAAAAACACTTTTGGGCCTCTAATAGAGTGTAAGACTCATTCCTTGCAAATAAGATACCTTGTTGGGCCTCAGACATTGTATAAGACCCACTATGTTTTCAAAAACCTCGGCGCGATCGCCGTTTTCAAACAAACCATCTGGGCCTACCCTCGTGTTGTAAGTCCCATCTTTCTTTTTCAAAATAATCTTTGGGCCTCTCCTTGAGTTGTAAGACCCATACCTTTGTACAGAAAACCTTTTGGGCCTCAGAAGTCGTATAAGTCCTAGTATTATCTTTTCAAAACAACTTCCCTTTTGATTTAGGTTCAAATATACAGTTGTTATCAAAACTTTATTTAATTTCTTTGAACAACTAACAAAACAACATGGAAGCTTGCTCACCTATAAGTTTTTATCCGCTTTCATTTACTTGCTTTAATATATATGGTTAGTCTTCTTTCATTCTTTTAAATACATGTCAAATATATATATATATATATATATATATATATAACT
Organism: Lathyrus tuberosus; assembly: GCA_022829125.1. NCBI lineage: Eukaryota > Viridiplantae > Streptophyta > Magnoliopsida > Fabales > Fabaceae > Lathyrus > Lathyrus tuberosus. Next base: position 2,819,591 of record JALAZF010000422.1, read on the forward strand.
GCATTGTGGGAAGCTGCACATGGTTAGTCTTCTTTCATTCTTTTAAATATATGTCAAATATATATAAGTGCATTGTGGGAAGCTGCGCACGGTTAGTCTTCTTTCATACTCCTTTACATACTTGAAATATATCAACTGTATATATACTAGTATAGTTATTTAGAGTTTTCCCCGACAACCAGGTCTAGAACTAGGTAGAGCCATCTTGGTCACTCTTAAATTACCGTCAAAACTAGATCCCCGTAGGATTTTCAGATACAGTCTTCTCTTCTCTTGGGGTTAAACAATATGGAACAAAGAGAAAGGCAGTATTCTCGGTGAACCTTTTCTCAGACTGTCACCCCTAGAAATTGTCAAAGAAACTCTACTCCCAGGAGTTGATCTATTCTCTGTGAATAGAATCTTCTGAGTTTCTTTAAATCACAGAACTTTCACTAAATGATCTATTTTTTGTGAATAGCATTTCTTGAACTTTTCTTGGTTTGGGACCCACAGGCTTCCTAAAAGCATCCCCGCCTCCTCTTGGGCTTTGTATAAGGACCCTTCGGCTTCTTAAAAGTTCTCATGCATTCTTTTGGGCTTCATACAAGGACCCTCACGACCTCTTAGAGGTATAGGACAAAACTTAGCCATCCTTTGCTAGAGTTGTCTTTCTAAAAGAAGTCACAAAAGGCCCTCAAACCAATTTTAGGGTTGATACTCATCCCTTAAACGAGTCGGCCTCCTCTGGGGCGTTGTACAAAGATAGGCCACATTAATAGACTTGGACAGTCTAAATCTCCTTGAGTCTCAAAGACATTCTCAATTTCCCTACAAACATAGGAAGAAACCCCGGATTCTGGATTAATCTCCAACAGAGTTAAAACTTGTGGGTTATAAAACCCCGTCTCTCTCCTAAAATCCCCCAGCTAGGGTCAGTTTATCATCATATAACCCTATCTCAAATCAGAACCTCAAGGTATCTGATTCATCAATTCTTCTGTATTCCTCTGCAAGAGTTGATTCCCCACTTGGACCTGCCTCGGGATCTCAATAATTCCCAGCAGAAGATAGGCTCCTCTTAGGCTTTGTATAATGATCCTTTCCTCAGGAAAGTCAGTCTCCTCTTGGGCTTTGTACAATGATTCTCCCCAACGGAGCTAACCTTTTCAGACTCTCTTGTTGAGTCAATCACCCTTTTAGACTCTTTTGTCGAGTCAATTACTTTTCAGACTCTCTCGTTGAGTCGATCACCTTTTCAGACTCTCTTATTGAGTCAACCACTCTCATAGACTCTTTTGTTGAGTCCGTTACCTTTTTGTACTCTCTTGTTGAGTCAACCATTTTTTAGCCTCAATCTCGGGCTTCGTACGAGACAGATAAAAACACTCTCTTGTTGAGTCAAACCCTTTTTGCCTCAATCTTGGGCTTTATACAAGACAGATAAGTACCTCCCCAGCAGAGTTAGCCCCCTCTTAGGCTTCATATAATGATATCCTCAAAGAGTCAGTCTCTTTTAGCCTCCGTCTTGGGCTTTGTACAAGACACCAATATATCCACTCTCTTGTTGAGTCGGTCTCATACAGCCTCCTCTTAGGCTTTGTATGAGGACTTCCCCAGTGGAGTCAATCAACCTCTTAGCTTCAACCTTGGGCTTTGATCAAGGCACCCAAAAATCAATAATCCCTCTTTAGAGATGACAAATTCTCTTTCAGTCAACCTTTTAGCTTCAATCTTGGGCTTTGAACAAGACACAAATACTCCGTTTAGCCTCTGTCTTGGGCTTTGAACAAGACACCAAAACATCTTTTTCCTCCCTTAGAATAGGAGGAACTACGATTTCTCTGACTTCTCTGTTTCGTTTAAACGGGAATACGTAGCCATAAGATTGCGAAATCTTAGCGAGCATACTAATCTAAAACTCTACGTTCAATACCTTCATATATCAATCAAAACTTAGGTCCAGCACCTTACCAAAAACATCAACAAAAAAATCACTCTCCCCGTCTCATTTCCCAAGAAACTTTCCCAAACCCATTAACAGATAAACACCATCAAGTACAAAGCAAAACCTAAAGCTAATATCCTGTGGATAACCACATATAGGATGGGTAATTGATAACTCCCCATTGTATAACCTGACCCTGGACCCCCCAATCTCTTTAAGCGTTTGTTCAGTTAAACATTCGCGTGCAAGGTTAGTTTTAGATACCTTCCCTTTCCTTTCTAGCTTCATGGGATAAATAAGAAATCAGAAAGTAGCACCCCTTTCTCCTCGAGGAGGAAAACCCAACTCCAGCGATAAGGTGGTCGTGTCATCGACAAAAATCGCTCGCTACAGAAAAATGGCGACTCTACTGGGGACAGTCCTTTTATTGTTTAGGACTAGGATATTATAGCTCCTAAGAGGTCTAGGATGTTAGCTTTAGGAATGAATATATATATATATATATATCGCTTTTCCTACTTGATATCCGTGTTTATTTTTCTGCTAATGGGACTGCGGGTGATGCCGCATCTGGAAAGATTGAGTATACACCTAAGATAGGTGATGGCACGAGACAGGTAATCTTACAGGGTGTGACTCCTAAATAAGAGGTCCCGGTAGCCCATCGAATCAGTGGAGATACCCTTTGCGGATTCAATGCCTATACGACTTTGGTTGTTGAAAGCAGATTATTCGATTGGGCTGTCCGTGAAACTGAGGATTTTAGTAGACTAAGACCATGTTACTATTTTGTAGTGCGGAAGCTATCGGAAATAGTTGTCATGCGATACTACCCTCATTTGAGATTACTCTAGGATACATCAGCTCGCTCGGGTGAACCAGCCTGCTGTTGTTATCCTAAGAGGGGTCAATGATTTTGCGGACAGGTACAAAAAATCACCAGTATAACCTTTGGGGATGGGTAGAGCCTTGACTTCATGACACCGAACCTTTGACCCCATGTTTTTTCTATGTTTTTATGTGATGCATTCATGCATTATTTCATTAAAAAACTTTAAACAAAGAAAATTTTCTCTTCTAGTCTCTCTTTTTCAAATTAAACTGAGACAATGATTGCAAATGTCAGAGAGAAAGATTGCGTTATGGATTTTGATAGAAGAAGGACTCACAAGTATACCTTCAAGGTTCCAAAACTAGAGGATTTAAGAAGATTGGCGAGGATGATCACCAACCCTGATGCTTTCAGAGCTAAGTATGGAGGACTACTATCTCTGTTATGGGTCCATGTAATTGAAGGAATCCTATCTACACGCATCCAGTTCTACGATCCGGTTTATCACTATTTCACATTCTCGGATTACCAACTAGCACCAACACTGGAGGAGTACTCTCACCTGACTGATTTACCCATTACTGACCAAGCTCCCTTTTCTGGATTGGAATAAATTCCAAAGGATCAAACCATTGCAAGAGCAATTTATTTGGACGAGTCAGAAGTCAGGACTCACATGACCACTAAGGGTGAAATCCAAGGTTTGCCAGCCCAGTTTTTGATAAAGAAAGCCCTGTACTTTGCTAGTATAGGGAATGTGCCTGCTTTCGAAAGCATATTTGCTTTGCTCTCCTACGGGTTATTTTTGTTTCCCAACATTGATAGTTTCGTTGATATCAATTCCATTAAGATTTTTCTGATTGGAAACCCCGTACCAGCCTTGCTCGCAGATGCTTATCATTCTGTACACTTAAGGAATTTATACAGCAGAGGAATGATCACATGCTGTGCACCCTCGCTATACAAGTGGTTCACTTCTCATTTATCCAAGTCTGCTGCTTTTTGGGATCAAAATAGTACTTTACGTTGGTCGTAGAGAATCATGTCTCTTACCAACTCTGACATCGATTGGTACAATCGGATTTATGACGGGATCAGGATTATTGAACATTGTGGAAACTTCTCTAATGTACCCCTCATATGAATTAAAGGAGGAATCAATTATCATCCAGTTTTAGTTCATCGTCAATTTGGATACCCGATGAGGCATGTCCCACGTAATGCTCATCTGGAAGGTCTTTTCTTCAAGGAAGGAGAAAATGACAGGGCACTAAAGACAGAAATAGTGCATGACTGGAAACATGTTCACCGGAAAGGAAGAGAGTCTCTATGAAAACCAGATTGTATCTCTATAGAGCCTTATCTCCGTTGGGTACAAACTAGAGCTCTCAAACTGAGGATGCCTTACCCTCATCATGAAGTTCTTCCATTAAAGGAATTTGTCCTTTATTTTATGTCTGATACGGAAAAACTTCACATTACTCTCGCCAAAGTTCAGCAGGAGAAGAGGTCTTGGAGGAACAAGTACCGCATTCTCAACATGGAGTGTAACAAAATACAGCAACTGTTAAAAGATAAAGATGCTCTGATTGAGATTTTAGAGCAACATGCTGTAAAGAATCAAGAAGACCAAAGGAATTTGCTTGCTCCTTTCACTTGGCAAAGGAATGACAACCCGACAACGGCTCAAGAGCCCCAGTAAAGAAAAGGAAAATACTAGATCCAGCGCCTGAGCTCTCCTCAGAGAGGACTCAGGATCCATTAGTTTAGACATTTCCTTTTACAGCACTTTGTAAAATTACTGTATTTCCATTTCCGCAATCTTTGAATTCAATAAAACGGGGTTTCCCCACTGTATGATATTTGCAATCCAATTGTCAAAGTTTCTTTTGATTAAATAACAAAAATTAAATTAATATAATCATTACATATCATTCATCATTCGCCCATAACGCATTCTTCTTCCCTACGAATCTCACGTTTGTGTCTCGATTCTAGAGTCAAACTGTCTCATTGGTATAATACTCGGGCCAATCGACAAAAGAAAATGGATGATCTCGAGGAAGAGAACAAAGAGTTGAGGGAAGAAATCGACACTCTGAAAGAAGATATGAGGAAACTTCACAATGACATGCAAGCTCTGGCAGCAACCCAGATGCAACAACAAAGGACTGTGATCTCAGAGATCACATCGACGCCCATAGTGGAAAAGTATGATCCTCGATATAACATGCCAAAAGATCGTCACTGGGGTATGCCACTCAACTATATCCCGGAAGAATATATTCCACTGATCATGGAAGATCCAAAAACTGTAGCAGGAGCCGCTGGGCCTGAAGGTTACAAACTTCTGGAAAGCGAAGATGCAAGGGGCATGATAGCAAATCCTGAAGGTTACAAACTTCGGGAAAGGGAAGCACCAAGAGTCATTGCCTTAATGACTATACCACCACCCGTGGTACACACTGTCCCGGAAGGATAGATTCCACAGATACCTTCTGGTGGAAATGAGAGTATGAATGATAAAATGAAGGAATTCCAGGTACAGCTCCTGGAGATGCAAAAAGAACTGCAAGCCATTCGCGGTCAGGATCTATTTGGAAAGGACGCCGCAGACCTTTGTTTGGTCCCCAATGTGAAAGTTCTGTACAAATTCAAAGTGCCCGAATTTGAAAAGTATAAGGGTAACTCTTTCCCTCAAATTCACTTGGTGATGTATGCTCGGAGGATGTCAACTCAGACAGAGAACCAATAGCTACTGATCCATTACTTCCAGGATAGTTTAACCGGTGCCGCACTCAAATGGTACATGGGTTTAAACTGCACTAAGATCATCACTTTCAAAGATCTTGGTGCTGCCTTTGTTCAACAATATAAGTATAATATGGACATGGCACCAGACAGAGATCAAATCAGAGCCATGTCGCAGAAGGATAAGGAAACCTTTAGGGAATATGCTCAGAGATGGCGTGAAATTGCCGCTCAGATTTTTCCACCTCTTGAGGAAAAAGAGATGACAAAGGTCTTCTTGAAAACCTTGAGCTCATTTTACTACGACAGAATGGTCGCCAGTGCGCCCAGTGACTTCACTGAGATGGTGGGCATGGGAGTTCGTCTTGAGGAAGCTGTCCGAGAAGGACGTTTAAGTAAAGATGTTGGATCGTCAAGCAGTACCAAAATATACGGTAGTGCTTTCCCTAAGAAAAAAGAGCAAGATATTGGTAATATCTCTCTCGGAAAGCAAAGGTGGCGGTACCAACCTGAAGCAGCTGTAACTCCTGCTATTAACCCTGAGCCTGTTCATACGCGTCAACCTCAGGTTGCTCAAAGCCAACCGAATCAACAATAATATCAGCAAAGGACACAACAGCCTCTTTAGCAGGCTCGTCCTCAGTACAACAACAACTGTACAACGCAATCGCCAGGGTTTGATCCTATACCAATGTTGTACGCAGAACTGTTTCCATTACTACTGGTCAAAGGACACGTCCAAACTAGTTCACCTCTTACAGTACCGGAAAATCCTCCTTTTTGGTTTAAAGCGGATCAGACATGTCCTTACCATCAAGGAGGACCAGGGCATAACATAGAAAAATCCCTCAGTTTCAAATCCGATGTGGAAAAGCTTGTCATGAGCGGGGTCTTATCCTTCAAGGATACAAATCCAAATGTTCAAACGAACCCGTTGCCTCAACACGAGAAAGCTGCAGTCAATTTGATAGAGGGAGAGTCTAACCACAACTATCAAATTCATGATGTACTCTTATTAAGGGCTAATCTGGTCAAGATGCATCGCAGACAGAGTGGATATGGACATGTACCACCTCATAACTATCACCAGTGTGATATCTTCTCGAAAGACAATCAAGGATGTTCTGTGGTGCGATCAGCTCTACAGGAATAGTTGGATCTCGGTTGGATCCAGGATCACCGAATTTGTGGGGTCAACATGATTTATACGAATTCCAACGGCATTCAAAACCACGACATCTGTATGATGAATGTCAACTGGGTGGCAATGTACTCAAGGCAAAGCCAACATCATGATCTACCTCGGCATGATTATGATTCCTGTCTGATTTGCTCGGTAAACAATCAGGGATGCTCTTTTGTACAAGAGGCCCTCTAGCGTCAGATGCATCTTGGATGGATCCAGGACTACCGTGATAGAGATCCCTATCAGATCAACATGATTCAAATCTTTGATATTCGCTTGATGAATACCAGCTTGGTGGAGTTACACACTAAGCAAGTCTGGCTTAGTTTTCTGACTTCACATGAGTATCAGAACTGTAAAGTGTGTCGTGAGAGTAACCAAGGCTGTGCACTCGTTCAAAGAACACTGCAACACTTGTTAAACCACTGGTGGCTTCCGATCTATCTAGATGAAGACACACGACAAGTCAGTATGATTAATGGGAACCCTACTAGGCATCAAAGTCAGGATGTTCGATCAATGGAAACTGATCTAGTGAAGTTGCACTGCATTCAAAGTGGACGTGGCCGGGTGCCACCACAAAACTACGAGCGCTGTAGAGTTTGCTCGGAGAATAATTAAGGGTGCGACCTCGTGCGAGCAGCCCTTCAAAGTCAGTTGGACCATAAGGAAATTCAACCATGGTTAAGCTCTAGTTCAATGTCAAACTATCATCCTGATCAAAGCAAGGATGTTATCTTAATCCCTAAGCGAGAAGTTGCCAAAGATATGTGCGCCATAATCCCTTTACTCCGTGAATCAAGAGTCCCTCTTAATGGTGGAAAAGTTCTCAACCTCGAACCAATTGAGGCCGGTTATGATGGTCAGAAAAATCAAAAGGCTCCTGTAGTTATCTATCTGCCGGGTCCAGTATCGTACAAATCCGATAAGGTTATCCCTTACAAGTACGGTGCAACGACAATTGAGAATGGAAAGGAAACTCCATTACCCTCCGTCGTGAATATTGCAGACATCAGTCGAATAACACGGAGCGGTCGAATCTTCAACCGAGGAGTTGGAGAACCTACCAGAGAAAAGAAACCTCAAATAGAAGTTCCCGATCAACCAAACAGTCAGTCCAGTAATCCTGACCTTTCAAAAAACAATGGTGAGATGCTGAAGTTCATCCAAAAGAGTGAATATAACATTGTTGATCAGCTGTTGTAAACTCCTTCAAAAATCTCTGTGTTATCTTTTTTACTCAGTTCCGAAGCTCACAGGGAAGCTCTGCGGAAAGTCTTAATGCAAGCCTTTATGGAACAAGATGTGACGATAGGACAATTCGATAGCATCATCTCCAACATCACTTCCTACAACAACTTGGGATTTAGTGACGAGGAACTGCCAGAAGAAGGAAAAAGTCACAACATGGCACTCAATATTATGGTGAACTGCCAGGACGATGCTTTAGCCAGCGTACTGGTAGACACCAGATCGACTCTGAATGTTATGCCGAAGTCCACATTAATATGACTATCATTCAAAGGATCCCCGATGAGGGGCATTGAGGTCATCGTCAAAGCATTTGACGGATCCCAAAAAGCAGTTATTAGCGAAATCGATCTTCCCATAACTATCGGTCCTCACACTTTCCTAGTCACTTTCCAGGTCATGGACGTCCGGGCAGCGTAGAGCTGTTTATTAGGAAGACCTTGGGTACACCAGGCTGGGGCAGTCACTTCGACACTGCACCAGAAACTGAAGTTCATCAAGAACGATCAACTAGTCACAGTCTGCGGAGAGCAAGCCTTGATCGTGAGTAACTTATCGTCGTCCACTTGTGTGGAACCAGAAGAGGTTGTTGGAACTCAGTTCCAAGCACTTTCGGTGAGCAATGACAAATCAGAAAAAGGAACTTCTATTTCCTCGTACAAGGATGCTCTCGAAGTGATCAAAAGTAATAATACAAAGGGATGGGGATAACTTGTCATTCCTACTGATAAGAAAACAAATAAGGGTCTTGGTTTTTCCTCAACCGGTACCCAGACTGCTACTAACGATGAAAGTTTTCATCCCATCCAAGACTTGTTCCACAATGGAGGTTTCCTTCACCCAATAACTCAGGAAGTACATACTATCAACGAGGGAGATTCCTCAGACACAGATGAAGAGTGGAAGACCTACCTTAACGAGGACGATTATATGTCTCAGGAAGAGGTCCCTACGCCATTTTGCTATCCCGCGCATAGTCCAAGATTTATACCAAGGTCGGATGTCAAGTTGATATACAGAGATTGTGATCCAGAAGGATGTCGTGTTTCACCAAACTCATTATAGGAATACACTCTGATGAAAGACAACTTTGACCACGACTATTATGGCCCAATGGATGGCCTGCCTATCTGGCAGCCGTACCCAGGAGACTTGGGGGAAAAGAGTCAGCCGAACAATGCTTATCAGCTGAGCATCATTGAAAAGAATACCTGCGTCCCCACCATGTCATGGGATCATTATTCAGGGCATTCAGAAAATATCCAGCATGATGATGAATTTGCAAAGCTTGCAGGACAAGAATTCATCAACTACGCTTTTCCCGAGGTCAACGTCATCGAAAGGGATGACTCCTCCAGTTCCAAAGAAGTGTGGGACACCTTAGGAGAACCAAGTGGCAAATTTGACTACTTGGTCAAGTACACCGCTCCCGAAAGCTCTCGTATCAGGCTCGAAGACATCCAGCTAACTGGATGGGGAGATTTACCTGAGAGTATAAATACTATGCAAGATACAACAGAAGAGTTCGTCTACGACAACTCTGCTTGGGAAACAAATTCCAACGATCCTGATCCGCCAGAAATCAGCGTCATTTCTGAAGACAAGTCAAGAAAGAAGGTGCCAAACTCTGTGATTCGCCGAGGAGTTCGCCGCCAATGGGTTGCTGTCAACGATCCGAAAGTTGTTCATAAGCCAAAGTAATTGCCGTCTTTATTTTAACCTTTCACCCTGCCCAGGTGAAACGGCTGTTTTGATAGGGCTCACTTTCTGTAAATATACCTCTTCGCTTTGCCCAAAGCGATAGAGTTTTGTTTTATAGGGCTGTAATTTCAAGAATCGACTGAATCAAAAATAAAATAAAGTTGTTCTGTAATTTCCGCATTTATTGCTGTTTTCTCTTTTTTCGCTTTTTCAGAAAATGGTAATCCTAAAAAAACAACTCAAATAATAAAAACAAGCAGTTATAAAAAAATACACTGCACACACTCATGCATTCTCTCTATCTCTTCTAAAAACAAATCATCACGTCATGCAGATTGCTTATTTTAAACCCCATTGAACGTACGATCCAATGCTTTCTCTCAACTTTGAATTCCCGGCATTTAAGGCTGAAGAAGAAAATGACGAAGAAACTCCAGAAGAAATCTCCCGATTACTCAGACAAGAGGAAAGGTCCATTGAACCTCACAAAGAGCCGTTGGAAATGGTCAACTTGGGTTCAGAAGAAGAGAGAAAAATAGTCAGGATTGGAGCACTGCTCAGTCCAACAGCCAAAGAAATTTTGATAAAGCTTCTCAAAGAATTTCCCGATGTATTTGCTTGGTCCTATCAGGACATGCCAGGGTTGGATACCAACATCGTGGAACATCATCTACCATTAAGATCAGAATATCCGCCAGTAAAACAGAGGTTGAGATGGACTCACCCAAACATGGCCATCAAAATCAAAGAGGAAATACAGAAATAGATTGACGCGAGTTTCCTCGCCACGTCAGAATATCCTCAATGGCTAGCCAACATCGTACTAATTCCAAAAAAGGAGGGAAAGGTCAGAATGCGTGTAGACTACAGAGATCTAAACAAGGCTAGTCCCAAGGATGATTTTCCCTTACCACACATTGACATGCTGGTATACAGTACAGCAAAATTCAAAATATTCTCTTTCATGGATGGATTCTCGGGCTATAATCAGATAATGGCGCCGAAAGACATGGAGAAAACTTCGTTCATTACCCCATGGGGTACTTTTTGTTACAAGGTAATGCCGTTCGATTTGAAGAACGCCGGTGCAACCTATCAAAGGGCCATGACTACTCTCTTTCATGACATGATACACAAAGAAATCGAGGTATATGTCGATGATATGATTGCCAAATATAGGATAGAAGAGGAGCATGTGACCCACCTGTCAAAGCTATTCGAGCGATTGAGACAGTACAAACTCTGCTTGAATCCCAATAAGTGCACATTTGGTGTCCGTTCAGGGAAACTTTTAGGGTTCATCGTCAGCCAGAGAGGAATTGAGGTTGATCCTGACAAGGTCAAGGACATTCAAGAAATACCTTCTTCAAAGACTGAAAAACAAGTCAGGGGATTCCTGGGACGTTTGAAATACATCTCCAGATTTATATTCCTCATGACCGCGACCTGTGCGCCGATCTTCAAATTACTCAAAATGGATTAGGATTGCGTTTGGACAGAAGATTGCCAAACCCTTCGACAGTATTAAGGAATACATGTTGAATCCACCGATTCTATCACCTCCAGTGGAAGGAAGGCCACTGATCATATACTTAACAGTCTTGGAAGACTCGATGGGATGTGTGCTTGGTCAACAAGATGAAACAAAAAGAAAAGAGTTCGCCATCTACTATTTAAGCAAGAAATTCACCGACTGCGAGACTCGGTATACTATGCTTGAGAAAACATGTTGTGCTCTGGCTTGGGCAGCCAAACGTCTTCGCTAGTGCATGATTTATCACACTACTTGGTTAATCTCAGAAATGGATCGAATCAAGTATGTCTTTGAAAAGCCTGCTCTCACGAGAAGGATTGCCCGTTGGCAGATGTTGTTGTCAGAATATGACATAGAGTACCACGCTCAGAAAGCCATTAAAGGAAGTGTTTTAGCCGGTCATTTGGCTCATCAACCGATTGACGATTAGGAATCAGTCAGATTTGACTTCCCAGACGAAGATGTCATGTATTTGAAAATGAAAGATTCCGATGAACCACTACCTAGTGAAGGGCCAGAACCAGGTTCCCAATGGGGACTAATATTTGACGGAGCTGTTAATTATTACGGAAACAGAATTGGGGCAATCATCATAACACCTCAAGGTACCGACATTCCTTTCACTGCCAGACTGACACTCAAGTGCACAAACAACGAGGCCGAATACGAAGCTTGTATCATGGGTCTCGAAGAAGCGATCAACTTAAGAATTAAGAACTTGGATGTATATGGCGACTCAGCCCTAGTTATTAATCAGATCAAAGGATATTGGAACACATACCAATCAGGACTGATTCCTTACAAAGACTACGCGAGAAGGTTGTTACCCTTCTTCAACAGAATCGAGTTTCATCACATCCCTCGTGACGAGAATCACATGGTTGATGCATTAGCCACTCTCTCTTCCATGATTAGTGTAGGTCAATGGAATAACGTACCTAAGATTGACATAATGCGCCTTGAAAGGTCTGCTTACATCTTCGCGATCGAAGCAGTCATAGACCATAAACCTTGGTATCACGATATCAAATGCTTCCTTCAGAAACAAGAGTACCCACCTGGGGCATCCAGGAAAGACAGAAAGACCCTCAGAAGGCTGGCAGGCAGTTTCTTCCTGAGCGATGATACTCTCTATAAGAGAAATTTTGACATGGTCTTGCTCCGATGCGTAGACAGACCATAAGCAAACATGCTGATAAAAGAAATTCACGAAGGATCCTTTGGCACTCATGCCAACGGACACACAATGGCGAGAAAAATTCTGAGAGCAGGGTACTATTGGTTGACAATGGAATCCGATTGCTACAAGTACATGAGGAGGTGTCACATGTGTCAGATATACTCCGACAAAATCCATGTTCCGCCAACGCATCTCAAATTTCTCTCTTCCCCATGGCCTTTTTCTATATGGGGAATCGACATGATTGGCATGATCGAACCCAAGGCTTCGAACGGACATCGGTTCATCCTGGTAGCTGTAATACCCCAAATTTTGACCACTTAGATTTCCCATCATTGTGAAAATCATCATCACAATATGGATGAACCATCATGCTTCATCAGTCTCCCCAAAGATGGGTGGGCATCCACTACAATCAAAATTAGGGTTTCAAGCCCTCTCTGAGTGCTTAGACAAGGGATCAATCAAGAAATGACATGATCTTCAACTTCTCTAATCTCTTAAACATCCACAATGGATCAAAAAGGACTCCCACTTCAAGGATTAAGCACAAGGTTGCTCCCTTCTAGGTGGATCAAGTCTCAAGATCGATAGTGTCACCAAATTAGGGTTTTGGTCAACCAGGGCCTCCAGATGGAAATTTTCATCTGGGCACAAGGCAATGATCCAAAACATGACCTAATATGCTTCATGGAACCTCATGAACCCATGCATCAAGTCAATCTTGCCTCAGGGGATGCATTCATCAAAAATCAGGAATTAGGGTTTCTTGACCTAATTCACCCCTAAGTTGACTTTTGGGACAAACCATGAGCCAAGACCTCAAGAGATGATTTGAGGGTCTCTAATACACCATATTGATCCATTTGGAACAATGGATTGATCCAAGAAGCTTGAGCAACAAGTTTCATTTTCATCTGCACCACAATTAGGGTTTTAATTGAAAAGTCAACTGTAACTTTGACTTTTGACCAAGACATGTTCCCAAACCCTAATACATGATTGAATAAACCCTATGACACCCATGGAACATGTCCATCAAGTTTGATTTAGGTCAAGGACATGATTTCCTGAAGAATTGCACAGTTTGGAATTCATCTGATAAAAAGTCAACTGTGCACAAAAGTCAACTTTGACTTTTTGAGATTTTTCACCAAAATGGATTTTTAACCCTAAAATGATGTTAATGTATGATTTGAATCATCATTCATCAAGAAAAATCAAGAAAAGTGAGATAACTTGTAAAAGGGGTAACCATAAAACTTAGAAATTTTTCTAAGTTAAAAATAAAGTGGCAAAGGTACCAACTTTGGAGGACCATAACTCCTAAACCACAAGGCCATTTTTTCTAATCCAAAGATGGATTTGTAGCCCTCATTATCACCTACAAAAACTTCAACTACAAGTCATTCCAATTCATTAAGGATTTTGAGTTATGGAGTGATCAAAGTGGCTGAAAAGTGAAAATGTCACTTTTTCCAACACTTAGTGAAATTTTCACTAAGTCAGAATTCTGCTTCACTTTTTGCCAAATTTAGGGGGATTTTTCACTTGGAATCAAAAGAGATCAAAACCAAACTTGTTTAAATAGTTGTTGTATCATGTTAGGGCTTTCCAAAATGGCCAAGAACATTGCCAAATTCAACCTACATCATGAGATACAACATTGGCAAGTTGCCTTGCTGAAATCTGTCAAGGCAAGGCAGAATTTGCATTTTGGCTCGATTTGCCAAAATCAGCCAATTGCAATTGCTCCAATCCACTTGGACACTTCAGAGGATTGAATCCAAAGGGGACAATCACTGAGCCAAGCCTCCAAGGTCCAAGGAATAAGGAATAGCATGTTGAACCTAGAGTTGCCAAAGTAGGGACAAGACTTCAAATTTGGAATGAGGCATTCAATGGAACCATCAAGGTGGCATGGACTGAGCCATTCTCATCTGAAATCAGTCAAGACTTATCCAAGACCAAGGGGACCAAAGCTCTGTGCCCTAACCTCTAGTCAATGGCTAGAGGAGACTTTCATTTCCATTGGCCAACATTGAGGAAACCTACTTACCAGCTGCCATGCACTATTCCTTGCAAAACAAACTTGATCTACTATAAATAGAGCTCAATTGTGGTCAGTTTGAGTACACCAAAGCCATCTAACAGATGCTTTCCTCAAAATCTCTTTCTCTTGGCAAAAATGCCTTTCTTAGCAAGGTAGCTATCGGGTTTTGAGTTTGAGAGCAATTCTGCACAAACCAATCACTCACACACCTCACATACATCACATATGAGCTGATCAAACACTCACATAACATCTGAAACATCAATTTCACAAAATCACTTGCCATCCACACAAGTTTGAAGTGAAGTTGCAGCTGAGATGCCATAAACTGATCCAGTCCATTTCAATTCAAACCAAGTGTTCAAACACACTCCATATGGTGTAGGGAAGCTGTCCAGATCATCACAACTTGTCTGTAACACCTCCAACTCAAAATCACATCTGAACTTGCTGTCACAACTTGGAGGTAAGCCTAAACTTGGTTATCTCTTAATCTAGGCATATTTCCTCGCACAATAATTTGGCCATATGTTCATAATCATGCATGGAATGTTTTCCCTCAATTAATTGCATTGTTTGAATCGTGTATCAAAAATCCTAGCCTTCATGCAGAAATTAGGGTTCTTGAGGTCTCTTCGTGATTTCTTGTTGTATGTTTAATTTAAATGAAATTAAAGTACATAGACATGATCGTGAGGTTGAGGCGAGCATAACGATATGTGGATTGCATGTTATAATTACGTATTCAGTGAGATTGGATGGAAAATGCAAATCTGGGCAAACTGAAAAACGCGCGTGTTCTTGGTGTTGTTCTTGGCGCCATTTTCATATATTTGAATATTTGAATTTTGTGATTTTGTTTAATTGATTCAAAAATTAATTTCTCTCTGAGTTTTAATGATTTTGAGTTGATTCTTTTTTTAATAATTCACAAAAATGTTAAAATATTTTATTTTATCAAAAAATCCCAAAAATATTATTTATTTCATATAATTGATATTTTTGCAAAGAATTAATATTTTGATTGTTTTTGGCATTTTAAATATTTTTTCTACATTGATTTTGCAACTTTTGATGCTTTCTAATTATTTTGTAGGTCAATACTTAATTTTTGAAGCATTAATCCAAGATCACAATTTGTTTTCCATGTGTTAAACAATTTTTGATCATTTTAATTGAATTTTTATTCAATTAAATACATTTTTGAAAACAAATTAGGGTTTTGGATTAATTCAACCCTCATAAATCATTTTCAAAACACTTTGGGCCTCTATTAGAGTGTAAGACCCAATTCTTTTTTTGACCAAATCAGCTTTGGGCCTCACTTATTGTATAAGTCCCGATACCGTAAAAAAATAAACGGCGCGATCGTCGCCTTTTTAAAAAATCATCTGGGCCTACCCTCGAGTAGTAAGACCCATTTATTTTTCTTTAAACCTTTTTTGGGCCACTTGAGAGAGTGTAAGACCCATCCCCCCTTGTACAAAAAACTTTTTGGGCCTCACTCATTGTATAAGTCCCTTTGTACAAGTAAACGACGCGATCGTCGCCCGTTTAAAATTAAAAACCATCTGGGCCTACCCTCGTGTTATAAGCCCCACTCTTTTCTTTAAACCTTTTTGGGCCTCTTGAGAGAGTGTAAGACCCATCCCTTTGTACAGAAAACCTTTTTGGGCCCCAGTCACTTGTATAAGTCCCGTTGTACAAAGTCAAACAGTGCGCTCACTGATAAAACCTTGGGCCTCTCCTTGAGCTGTAAGCCCCAAATCTTTCTTTTTCAAAGCACTTTCTCCTTTGATTTTGAATATACTGTTGTTTTTATCTTTCTTTGTTGAACAACTAACCAAACAGCATGAAAGCACTACAACCGAGTAAGTGGTTATCGCTTTCATTTAATGCTTTCATATTATAAACTGTATTGTGGGGCTGCTCACTGTAAGTCTCCTTTCATAAACTCATATCTACTGTGTAATAATAGTATAGATATTTCGAGTTTCCCCGGCTACTACGTCTAGAACTAGGTGACACCGCTTCACTTATTCGTAGAAATAGACGCCTAGATCCCCAATAAGAGCACCAGATACAGTCTTCTCTTCGGCTGTCCTCCTTAGGAATCGTCAAGAAATTCTATTCCCCAGAGATGAATTATTCTCGGTGAAACTTCTCTTGAATTTCTTCAAACCTCCGAACTGTTCAAACTCTCTTGAAAAGATAAAAGTTGCTGGATAGTAAACCTCGCACGTTTACCAGTGGTTTTATCTTTAAAAGAGTTTTCTTGAACTTTTTTTTGGTTTGGGGCCCACGGGCTTCTTAAAAGCATCGGCCTCCTCTTGGGCATCGTACAAGGACCCACAGGCTTCCTATAAGTAACCCGGCCTCCTCTTGGGCATTATTCAAGGACCCTACGGCTTCGTAGAAGTATTCACAGCCTCCTCTTAGGCTTCGTATACTGATCTCTTCCTCCAGGAATGTTAGCCTCCTCTTGGGCTTCGTACAAGGACCCGTCGGCTTCTTAAAAGATTCCAGCATCCTCTTGGGCTTCGTACAAATTGTCCTGACGACCTCCTAGAGGTATAGGAACAGAACCTAGTCATCCTCATAGAACAGTCCTTTCATAGAGTCTACTACTGTTTCTCGAAGCATAGTACAAAAGATAAAACTATAGACTTGGACAGTCTAACTTCCTTGAGTCTCAAAGACATTCTCAAGCACCCTTTGTTAAATAGGAAGGAAACCCGCAGACTCGGATAGTCTCAATACCCTTTGGATTTCCCGTTTCCTCAAAGAAAAGGAAATATCCCTGATCCTCAAATTAAATCCCTGTGTACAGTGTTACTCATATAAGAACTGATTTTCTCTTTTAAATCAGTATATTGGATCTGTCACTCAACAGAAACAGTTACAATAGCCTCCATCTCGAGCTTCGTACGAGATACCAAAATTCTCCCCAGTGGAGTCAAAACAACCTTTTAGCCTCTCTCTCAGGCTTTGTTTGAGACACAAAAGATTCCCTCGTTGAGTCAATCACCCTTTTTTTTTGCCTCCATCTCGGGCCTCGTACGAGATATAAATCCCTTAAGCAAGAGTCGAACTCTTTGCTAGCCTCCTCTTAGGCTTTGTATAACGATATGCCCCACTGGGTCAAAACCTTTAGCCTCTCTCTCGGGCTTTGTACGAGACACAAAATAGCCTCCTCTTAGGCTTTGTATAATGATTTTCCTAGCAGAAATTAGCCTCCTCTTAGGCTTTGTATAATGATTTTCCTAGTGGAAATTTGCCTCCTCTTAGGCTTTGTATAAGAAAACCATTGGTTGATCCAATCGACCTTTTAGCATCAAAGATGTGCCTCGTTCACAGTATACAAACATCAACAACTCATTTCCCTTCATCTAATCGCTGTAAGCGGCAAGCCTCTGAATCATCTACATCCATGCCACTGTCCCTCTTTTAGCATGAGAAATTCCTAAGGAAAGATGGCATTGCTCTACACTGAGTTAAAGTCTTCTCCTTCAGGTTAAAACCCTTTCTTCGGAAATTATGGCATTGCTCGGATCCGCGTATCCCAGTTAAAGTAATTCTCCTTCTCCCCTCTTTAGAGATGACAAATTCTCTCTAAAGTCGAGGTCTTTTAGCTTCACATCTTGGGCTTTGAACAAGATACAAATCACCTTTCGCTTCACGTCTTGGGCTTTGAACAAGACACCAAAAACCAATTTCCTCCCATAGAATAGGAGGAACTACGAACGCTCTGATTTCCCTGTTTCGGTAAACGGGAATACGTACGCATAAGATCGAAAGAAAAGATCTTAGCGAGCGCAATCAACAAAAAACCCAAATCCCATATCTCCATCAATTAAAAGCAGTAATTCAAAAGCATCAGTCCTAACATCCTAATCCTTGTTCCCCGCCAGAAACCCTTTTCCTAGAAAAAAGAAAGAAAGAACTTGTATTGGCGAAATACGAATAACCAGTACAAAGGCCCCCCACATTGATAGCATCCGTAACCTAACAGACCGCTGTTTAAACTCAGTATGCAAGCAGGGTTAATTGGAGACATCTATTTCCCTTCCTTATTCAGCTCACAATAGGATAAAAAATGAATCGACCTGTAGTTTTAAGCTCAACCGTAGAGAGCGACCAGCGCTTAAGAACCGCGTCCAAAATCGCTCGCTACAGAAAAGTGGCGCCCACCGTGGGGCCCGTTCCTTTCTTTCTACTTCTCTTGTGTGAAAAATTACACAAATGGCGACTCTGCTGGGGAGTCTCCTTTTCTGCCTTAGGGCATCATCCCCGTTTTCTACGGAAAATGGGAACTCTACCGAAGAGAAAGATTGACCTATGCTGGTCCATCTCTTAGGCAGGGAACCACAGATTGGGGCTTCCGCCGGGGAACCCATTTCTGTCAGGAACTTAAGATTCATAGCTTTATAAGTCTAGGATGATTAGGACAAATATATATATACTGCTTTTCCTAATTGTTATACGTGTTTATTTTTCTGCTACTGGGAATGCGTGTGATGCCGCATGTGGTGAGATTGAGTATACACTTAAGAAAGGCCAACCTTTTTCGTAGTGCGGAAGCTATCAGAAATAGCTGTTACGCGATACTACCCTCATTTGAGGCTGGTGATCTATTCTCGGTGAATGGCACTTACTCTAAGATTGCACACAACTCGCTGGCGATCCGCTTGTTGTCTGCCTTCCTGGGAGGAGCTGATGATAATGAGTACAGGTACAAAAATCACCCTAGTATAAACCTTTGGGGATGGGTAGAGCCTTGACTTCATGACAATGACCCTCTGACCCCATGTTTTTTCTATGTTTTTGTGTGCTGCATTCATGCATTCATTTAATAAAACATTAAAACATTCAAAAAACTTCTCTTCTAGTCTCTCTATTTTTCAAATTAGACTAAGACTGTGATTGCAAATATCAGAGAAAAAGATTACGCTAATGGATTTTGGTAGAAGGAGAACTCACCAGTATACCTTCAAGGTTCCAAACTAGGGGATTTAAGAAAGTTAGCGAGGATGATCGTTAACCCAGAGGCTTTCAGAGCCAAGCACGGTGGTCTGCTACTAATATTAAGAGTCCATGTGATTAAGGGGATCATGGACGCGCTCATTCAATTCTACGATCCGGTTTATCATTGTTTCACATTCCCGGATTACCAGCTGGCACCAACGCTGGAGGAGTATTCTCATCTGACTGATTTACATATCACTGATCGAGCTCCATTTTCTAGACTGGAAGAAATTCCAAAGAATCAGACTATTGCAAGAGCAATTCATTTGGACGAGTCTGAGGTCAGGACTCACCTGACCACTAAGGGTGGCATCCAAGGTTTGCCAGCCCAGTTCTTGACAAAAAAAGGCTCTGTACTTTGCTAGTATAGGGAACGGGACTGCTTTTGAAAGCATCTTTGTCTTGCTCACCTACGGATTATTTTTGTTTCCCAACATCTATAACTTCGTCGATATCAACGCTATTAAGGTTTTTCTCATTAGAAACCCTGTGCCGACTTTGCTCTCAGATGCGTATCATTCTGTACACTTAGGAAATTTGTACAGCGGAAGGGAGATCACATGCTGTGTACCTTTTCTTTACAAGTGGTTTATCTCTCACTTGCCCAAGTCTTCCGCTTTTTGGGATTGCAAGAGTGTCTTACGTTGGTCGCAGAAGATCATGTCTCTCACCAATTCCGATATAGATTGGTGTAATAGGATTTATGAGGGAATCAGAATCATTGACCGTTGTGGAAACTTCCCCAGCGTACCCCTCATAGGAACTAAAGGAGGAATCAACTATCATCCGATATTGGTTCTTCGTCAATTTGGATACCCGATGAGACACATCCCACTGGGTGTTCATCTGGAAGGTCTTTTCTTCAAAGAAGGAGAAAACGACAGAGCACTAAAGATGGAAATAGTGCAAGCTTGGAAACATGTTCATAAGAAAGGACGAGAGTCTCTGGGAAAACCGGACTGTGTCTCGGTGGAGCCTTATCTCCATTGGGTACAAACTAGAGCTCTCAAGCTAAAGATGCCTTATCCTCGTTACAGAATTCTTCCGCCGAGGGAAATTGTCATGTACTTCATGACGGAAACTGAAAGGCTTCAGGTTACTCTCAACAAAGTTCAAAAGGAAAGAAGATCTTGGAAGAACAAGTACCGCACCCTCGACGTAGAGTGTATCAAAATACAGCAATTACTGAAAGAGAAAGATGCTCTGATTGAAATTTTGGAGCAGCACGCTGTAGAGAACCAAGATGACCAAAGGAATTTGCTCACTCCTTTCACTTGGCAAAGGAATGATAACCCGACAACGACCCAAGCGCCCCGGTCAAAGAAAAGGAAGATACCAGAGTCAGCACCCGATTTCTCTTCAGAGAGGACTCGGGACCCATTAGTTTAGGTTTCTGTTTCTGCACTTTGTAATCTACTGTATGTCCATTTCTGTAATCCTTTGGAATTCAATAAAAAGGGGTTTCCCCACTGTTTGATATTTGCAATCTAATTTTCGAAGTTTATTTTGATTAAACCAAAAAAAAAACAATTAATATAATCATTGCATTCATCATTCTCACATCGCGTATTCTCCTTACCTACGAATATCACGTTTGTGTCTGGATTATAGAGTCAAACTGTCTCATTCATATAATACTCAGGCCAATCGTCAGAAAAAGATGGATGATTTTGAGGAAGAAAACAGAGGGTTGAAAGAAGAGATCGACACTCTGAGAGAGGATATGAGAAAGCTTCGTAACGACATCCAAGCCATGGTAGAAGCTCAGCTACAAAGAACTGTGATCTCAGAGATCACCTCAACGCCCATCATAGAAAAGTATGATCCTAGGTATCAGATACCGAAAGATCGTCCTTGGGGCATGCCTGTTAACTATATCCATGAAGGATATGTTCCGCCGATCACTGAAGATCAGGGAATCGTAACAGAAGCCGCTGGGCCTGAAGGTTACAAACTTCGGGAAAGCGAAGATGCCAGGGGCATACTCAAGACTCCTGAAGGTTACAAACTTCGGGAGGCGCCAAGACTTACTGCCGTAGTCATGGTACCACCCCCTATGGTGCACACTGTCCCGGAAGGACAAATTCCACCAACACCTTCTGGTAAGAAGGAAACTATGTTTGACAGAATGGAGGAATTCCAGGAACAGTTCTTGGAAATGCAGAAAGAGCTGCAAGCCATTCACGGTCAGGATCTGTTTGGAAAGGACGCCGCAGACCTCTGCTTGGTCCCAAATGTGAAAGCCCCGCACAAGTTCCAAGTGCCCGACTTTGAAAAATACAAGGGTAACTCTTGCCCTCAGAGCCATCTGGTGATGTACGCTCGGCGGATGTCAGCTCAGACGGAGAATCAGGACCTGCTGATTCACTACTTCCAGGATAGTTTGACCGATGCCGCACTCAAGTGGTACATGGGTTTAAACCGTACTACGATCAGTACATTCAGAGATCTTGGTACTGCCTTCGTCCAACAATACAAGTACAATTTGGACATGGCACCCGACAGAGATCAACTCAGATCAATGTCGCAAAAGGAAAAGGAAACCTTTAAGGAGTATGCACAAAGGTGGCGTGAAATTGCAGCTCAAATTTGTCCACCTCTTGAGGAAAAAGAGATGACAAAAATCTTCTTAAAAACCTTAAGCTCATTTTACTATGACCAAATGATTGCCAGTGCACCCAGTGATTTCACCGAAATGGTCGGCATGGGTGTACGTCTTGAGGAAGCCGTCCGAGAAGGACGTTTGGTAAAAGACACTGGATCAACGAGCGGTACTAAAAAATACGGTAGTGCTCTCCCTAAGAAAAAAGAGCAAGATATTGGGAATATCTCTCTCGGAAAGCAAAGGCGTCGTTATCAGCCAGTAGCAGCTGTTACTCCTGCTATCGGCCCCGCGTCCGTTCCTATGTATCAACCTCAGGTTGCGCAGAGCCAACCTGGCCAACAAAGGACACAACAGCCTCTTCAGCAGGCTCGTCCTCCATGTAAAAACAACCGTACAACACGACCACCAGGGTTTGATCCTATACCCATGTTGTACGCAGAACTATTTCCGTTACTGCTGGCTAAGGGGCACATTCAGACTAAGTCTCCCCTTTCAGTTCCGGAAAATCTGCCTTTTTGGTTTAAGGTGGATCAAACATGCCCTTATCATCAAGGAGGTTCAGGGCATAACATTGAGACTTGCCTCAATTTCAAATCCGACGTGCAAAAGCTTGTTAGGAGCGGGCTCTTATCTTTCAAAGATACGAATCCTAATGTTCTTACGAACCCACTGCCTCAACACGAGAAAGCTGCAGTCAATCTGATTGAGAAAGAGACTAACAATGTCTATCAAATTCACGATGTACTCTTATTGGGGACCAATTTGGTCAGGATGCATTGTAGACAGAGTGGATATGGCCATGTGCCACCTCATAATTATCACCAGTGTGATATCTGCTCTAAAGATAACCAAGGATGTTCGGTAGTGCAAGCAGCTCTACAGGAACAAATGGATCTTGGATGGATCCAAGAGCATCGAGTTCGTGGAGTTAACATGGTCTCTACGAATTCTAACGTCATTCAAAACCACGACATCCGTGTGATGAATGTCAACTTGGTGGCGATGCACTCAAGGCAAAGCCAGTATCATAATCTGCCGCGGCACGATTACAGTTCCTGTCTGATTTGCTCGGTAAACAAACAGGGATGCTCTTTCATACAAGAGGCCCTCCAGCGTCAGACGGATCTTGGATGGATCCAAAACAACCATGATAAGAACTCTTATCAAATCAACATGGTTCAGATCTTCGATATCCGCGTAATGAATACCAACCTGGTAGAGTTACATGCTGAGCAGGTCCGACTCGGATTCTTAATATCACACAATTATCAAAACTGTAAGGCAGGTTATGAAAACGATCGAGGTTGTACCCTTGTCCAGGAGGCACTTCAGCACTTGTTAAATCACTGGTGGATGCCAATCTATATGAACGAAGATACTCAGCAGATTAGTATCAATAACAGGAATCCTACTCGTCGTCAAAGTCAGGATGTCTAATCAATGGAAGGTAACCTAGTGAGGTTACATTGTATTCAAAGTGGGCGTGGCCAGGTGCCACCACACAACTATGACAGTTGTAGCGTCTGTTCGGAAAGTAACCAAGGGTGTTACCTTGTGAGAGCAGTTCTTCAGGGTCAGATCGATCATGGAGAAATTCATCCATATCCAGGTTCAGGACCCATCATTTGGTCGCCGAACTACCTTGCCGATCAAGTTGAGGATGTTATCACGATCTCTGGTCATCACCAGATCAGGGATGTTTTTGCCATCGTCCCTCTACTTGACGAATCTAGAGTTCCCAACCAGGAACGGATCGAGGTTACTTATGACGGTCAGAAAAATCAGAAGGTTCCCATAGTCATTTATCTACCGAGACCATTACCGTATGAATCCGCTAAGGCGATCCCTTACAAATACGGTGCAACGATAATCGAGAATGGAAAGGAAATTCCATTACCCTCCGTCGTGAATATTGCAGACATCAGTCGTGTAACACGGAGCGGTCGAATCTTCAACCGAGGGGTTGGAGAATCCAACAAAGAAAAGGAACTTCAGGCGGAAATTCCTGATCCACCAGTCAGTCAATCTGGTAATCCCGACTTTTCAAAAGACAAAGATGATATGCTAAAGCTCATCCAAAGGAGTGAATATAACATTGTTGATCAACTGTTACAGACTCCTTCAAAGATCTCAGTATTATCGCTGTTACTCAGTTCAAAAGCCCACAGGGAGGCTCTACAGAAAGTCTTGGAGCAAGCCTTTGTGGAACAGGATGTAACAATCAGACAATTCGATAGCATTGTCTCTAACATCACTTCCTGCAATAATTTGGGATTTAGTGATGAGGAATTACCTGAAGAGGGTCGCCGTCATAACATGGCGCTCAACATTACAGTTAACTGCCAGGGCGATGCTTTAGCCAACGTACTGGTAGACACAGGGTCAGCCCTGAATGTTATGCCGAAGTCCACTTTGATGCAATTATCATTCAAGGGCCCCCCGATGAGAGTCAGCGAGGTCGTCGTCAAACCATTCGACGGATCCAAAAAAACAGTTATCGGCGAAGTTGATCTTCCCATAACTATTGGTCCTCACACTTTCCAAATCACTTTCCAGGTCATGGACATCCGGGCAACATACAGTTGTTTATTAGGAAGACCTTGGATACATCAGGCTGGAGCGGTTACTTCAACCCTCCACCAAAAGCTAAAGTTCGTCAAGAACGATCAACTTGTCACGGTTTGTGGGGAACAAGCCTTGCTCGTGAATAACTTATCATCATCTGCTTGTGTGGAACCCGGGGAGGTTATTGGAACTCAGTTCCAAGCACTATCGGTGAGCAAGAGCGATAAATCCGAAGAAGGAACTTCAATTTCTTCATACAAAGATGCTATCAAAGCGGTCGAGAGTACCGATACAAAAGGATGGGGACGGCTTGTCATTCCTATTGACAATAAAATAATGAAGGGTCTTGGTTTTTCTGCAACCTGTACCCAGACGGCCGCCAACGATGAAAGTCTTCATCCCCTTCAAAACTTCTTCCACAGTGGAGGTTTTCTTCACCCAGTGTCTCAGACAGTTCATGCTATCAATGAGGAAGATTCCCCTGACACGGATGAAGAATGGAAGTCCCACCTTAACAAGGACGGCTATATGTCTCAGGAAGAGGTGCCTATGCCTTTTTGCTTTCCTACAGAAAGTCCGAGATTTATACCAAGATCAGATGTCGAAATGATCTACGGAAATCGTGATCCGGAAGGATGCCGTGCTCTGCCAAATTCATTAGAGGAAGACACTCTGATGAAAGAAAACTTTGATCGCAATTACTATGGCCCGATGGATGGTCTGCCAATGTGGCAGCCTTACCCAGGAAACTTGGGGCAAGGAAGTCAGCCGAGTAATGAAACTCAGCTGACCATCATTGAACAGAATACCTGTGTCCCCGCCATGTCATGGGATCAACACTCAGGTCATTCAGAGACTGCTCAACATGAAGATGAGTTCGCAACATTCGCAGGACTTGAATTCATCAACTATGCTTTTCCTGAGGTCAACGTCATCGAAAGGGATGATTTCTCCAGTTCCAAAGAAGTTTGGGACACTTTGGGACAACCAAGTGGAAAATACGACTTTATGGTCAAGTACACTGCTCTCGAAAGCTCTCGTATCAGGCTCAAAGATATCCAGCCAATTGGATGGGGAGATACAGCTGAGAGCACAAATGCTATGCAAAATGCAACAGAGGAATCCTCCTACGACAATTCTGCCTGGGAGACAGATTCCAATGATCCTGCTCCACCAGAAATCAGCGTCATTTCTGAAGACAAATCAAGGAAGGTGCCAGACTTTGTGATTCACCGAGGAGTTCGTCGCCAATGGGTTGCTGTCGAGGTTCCGAAGGTCGTTCATCAGTCAAAGTAATTGTCATCTTTTAACCTTTCACCCTGCCCAGGTGAAACAGATGTTTTGATAGGGCTCGCTTTCTGTAAATTTCCCTCTTCGCTTTGCCCAAAGCGAGTGAGTTTTGTTTTATAGGGCTGTAGTTTCAAGATTCGACTTGTTCATTAATAAAATAACGTCGTTCTGTAATTTCCGCATTAATTGTTGTTTTCTCTTTTTGCTTTTTCAGAAAATGGTAATCTTAAAAAAACATTCAATAATATAAACAAGCAGTAAAAACAAATACACTGCACACACTTACATTTTCTCTATCTCTTCTAAACACGAATCATCACGTCATGCAGATTGCTTGTTTTATACCCCGTTGAAACATACGATCCGATGCCTTCTTCCAACTTTGAGTTCCCAGTATTCGAGGCTGAAGAAGAAAATGACAACGAAATTCCAGAAGAGATCTCCCGACTACTCAGACAAGAGGAAAGGTCCATTGAACCTCACAAAGAACCGTTGGAAACGGTAAGCTTGGGTTCAGAAAAAGAGAGAAAAGAAATCAGGATCGGAGCATTGCTCAGTCCAACTGCCAGAGAGGGTTTGATAAAGCTTCTCAAAGAATTCCCCGATGTGTTCGCTTGGTCCTATCAGGATATGCCAGGGTTGGATACCAGCATCGTGGAACATCACTTACCATTAAGATCGGAATGTCCGCCAGTAAAGCAAAGGTTGAGACGCACTAACCCGGACATGGCCATCAAAATCAAAGAGGAGGTACAGAAACAGATCGACGCGGGTTTCCTCGCTACATCTGAATATCCTCAATGGTTAGCCAACATTGTACCCGTTCCCAAAAAGGACGGAAAGGTCAGAATGTGTGTTGATTACAGAGATCTAAACAAGGCAAGTCCAAAGGACGACTTTCCTTTACCACACATTGGCATGCTGGTTGACAGCACAACAAAGTTCAAAGTATTCTCCTTCATGGATGGATTCTCGGGCTATAATCAGATCAAAATGGCACCGAAAGACATGGAGAAAACTTCGTTCATTACCCCATGGGGTACCTTTTGTTACAAGGTAATGTCGTTCGGTTTGAAGAATGCCGGGGCAACCTATCAAAGGGCCATGACTACTCTGTTTCATGACATGATACACAAAGAAATCGAGGTATATGTCGATGATTTGATTGCAAAATCAAGAACAGAGGATGAGCACGTTGAACATCTGTCAAAATTGTTCGAACGTCTAAGAAAATTCAAGCTCCGCTTGAATCCCAACAAGTGCACCTTCGGTGTCCGTTCAGGGAAACTACTAGGGTTCATCGTCAGCCAGAAAGGAATTGAAGTTGATCCTGACAAGGTCAAGGCCATTCAAGAAATGCCTTCTCCGAAAACTAAAAAACAAGTCAGAGGATTCCTGGGACGTTTGAACTACATCTCCAGATTCATATTCCTTATGACCGCCACTTGTGCGCCGATTTTCAAGCTACTTAAAAAGAACCAGGATTGCGTTTGGTCAGAAGACTGCCAAACTGCCTTCGACAGTATTAAGGAATATCTTTTGAATCCTCCGATTCTATCACCTCCAGTGGAAGGAAGACCACTAATCATTTACCTCACAGTCCTAGAGGACTCAATGGGATGTGTACTTGCCCAACAAGACGAAACTAAAAGGAAAGAGTCTGCCATTTACTATCTAAGCAAGAAATTCACCGACTGCGAGACTCGGTACACGATGCTTGAGACAACTTGTTGCGCTTTGGCTTGGGTAGCCAAACGTCATCGCCAGTACATGATTCGTCATACTACTTGGTTGGTCTCCGAAATGGATCCAATCAAGTACGTTTTCGAAAAACCTGCTCTCACGGGAAGGATTGCCCGTTGGCAGATGTTACTATCAGAATATGACATAGAATACCATGCTCAGAAAGCCGTTAAAGGAAGTATTTTAGTCGATCATTTGGCTCATCAACCGATTGACGATCAAGAATCAATCGGGTTTGACTTCCCAGACGAAGATGTCATGTATCTAAAAATGAAAGATTGCGATGAACCGCTACCCAGTGAAGGGCCAGAACCAGGTTCCCAGTGGGGACTCATCTTTGACGGAGCAATTAATCATTATGGAAACGGAATTGGGGCAATCATTGTTACCCCTCAGGGTATCCATATTCCTTTCACTGCCAGACTTACGTTCAAATGTATGAACAACGAGGCCGAATACGAAGCATGTATCATGGGTCTCGAAGAAGCGATTGATTTAAGGATCAAAAACTTGGACGTATACGGCGATTCAGCCTTGGTTATTAACCAGATAAAAGGAGATTGGAACACATACCAATCAGGATTGATTCATTACAAAGACTATGCAAGAACGTTGTTACCCTTCTTCAACAGAGTCGACTTTCATCACATCCCTCGTGATGAGAATCACATGGCTGATGCATTAGCCACTCTCTCTTCCATGATTAGTGTAGGTCGATGGAATGACATACCTAAGATCGACATCATGCGCCTTGAACGGCCCGCTTACATCTTCGCGATTGAAGCAGTCATAGACGACAGACCTTGGTATCACGATATCAAATGCTTCCTTCAGAAACAAGAGTACCCATCTGGGGCACTCAGAAAAGACAGAAAAACCCTTAGAAGATTGGCTGGATACTTCTTCCTGAGCGGTGACACTCTTTATAAGAGAAATTTTGACATGGTCTTGCTCTGATGCGTCGACAGACCAGAAGCAGATATGCTCATGAAAGAAATTCATGAAGGATCCTTTGGCACTCATGCCAACGGACACACAATGGCCAGAAAAATTCTGAGAGCAGGGTACTATTGGTTGACAATGGAATCCGACTGCTACAAGTACATGAGAAGGTGTCACAAGTGTCAGATATACTCCGACAAAATTCATGTACAGCCATCACATCTCAAAGTTCTTTCTTCCCCGTGGCCTTTTTCCATATGGGGAATCGACATGATTGGCATGATTGAGCCCAAGGCTTCAAACGGACATCGGTTCATCCTGGTAGCCATTGACTATTTCACCAAGTGGGTCGAAGCAGCGTCATTCACCAATGTAACCCGACAAGTGGTGGTCCGATTTATCAAAAACAATATTATCTGCCGTTATGGTGTTCCAAGCGAGATCATTACTGATAATGGATCTAACTTGAATAATAAGATGATGAAAGAGTTGTATGCAGAGTTCAAGATTGAACACTATAACTCATCTCCCTACCGACCCAAGATGAACGGAGCGGTAGAAGCGGCTAACAAGAACATCAAGAAGGTTGTTCAAAAAATGTTTGTAACCTATAAAGATTGGCACGAGATGCTACCCTTTGCTCTTCACGGTTATCGCACATCTGTCCGCACTTCAACAGGGGCAACCCCTTTCTCTCTAGTATATGGCATGGAGGCAGTGCTTCCCATAGAAGTAGCGATCCCATCAATTCGGGTATTGATGGAAGCTAAGCTCACTGAGGCTGAATGGTGTCAAAATCGACACGACGAATTGAATCTGATCGAGGAAAAATGAATCACGGCACTATGCCACGGTCAGTTGTATCAGCAAAGAATGAAGAGGGCGTTTGACAAAAAGGTCCGACCTCGTGTCTTCAGGAAATGAGACCTCGTGCTCAAGAAGATACAATCATTTCTCACTGACTCCCGGGGCAAATGGACCCCGAATTATGATGGCCCCTATGTGGTCAGGAAAGCTTTCTCAGGCGGCGCCTTGAGACTTGCAACCATGGACGGAGAGGAATTTGCCTACCCCACGAATGTTGATGTAGTCAAGAAATACTTCGCCTAAACTAAAAAAAAACGTCTCGGTGGATTGAAAACCCGAAAGGACGGTCCAGGCAAAAGTTAGAGACATGAAAAAAAATCATCCCGATGGATTGGAAATCTCATAGTACAATCCAGGCAAAAATTAGGGATAATGGCAAGTAACTATGTTCAACAGAAGCAAGTCCCTCAGCAGTAGTTAACATCATCTATCGGAGGAAATCTCCAGTCAAAGGTCATCTTCGACGGAAGCTCAGGATGTACCGAACTCAAAGTTGGTAGAAGGATAGTGGTCGTTATGTTTCAACGTATCCCTTTTCCCTGTAAATTACCATTTTCAAACTTTGTATATACTCTTTGGAATCACGCGTTTGGCTGATCTCCATCTTATCAATAAAATTTGAGCCTTTGTGCTTTTGTTTGTAATTCTTAACTTGCTTTAGCTTTACAGAACGACATTGTTTAAAATTAATCAGCGACTCTTGAAATAAAACA
The DNA here is from genome assembly GCA_022829125.1 of Lathyrus tuberosus. Taxonomy (NCBI): domain Eukaryota; kingdom Viridiplantae; phylum Streptophyta; class Magnoliopsida; order Fabales; family Fabaceae; genus Lathyrus; species Lathyrus tuberosus. The sequence goes on from JALAZF010000422.1 coordinate 2,849,756, forward strand.
AAAATGAATTTACTTGTTAAAACTTTTTCTGCTTTTAAATTAAAGATGGCAATTTCTTTTGACTGTTGAACATCAGAAGAATATCGATTGCTTCTCCCGAAGTAAGCGAATTTCAAAGTGCAGAATCAAAGTACTCCTTCTAAGCCAGTATGCCTGAATGAAGGGATCAACTGTGTCAGAGACCTTGTTTCATCTGACACGCCTCGGCCGAGTTCTCATCTCCTAAGCCCGATCAACATAGCTCCCCGCGTGGACTATCTCTCCTAAGCAAGGTGGAATTGCTATTTTGAATCAACGGTACTTCTTCGCCCCGCGATGGCCGAGTATCCAATTATGTTTATCCATTAGTCTGTATGTCGCGTCTGTTTTGTCAGCATAAACATACATACTTCATGCATTTTTTATTTGCATTCACGTTTCATTTTGCATCACTATCACTTGAGTCGGTCTTGTCCCCTAGTGATAAACAGTTTTCTCAATCGAGTTTGTCAGTTCTTTCCTCGTCAGGAAGTGTTGCGTCTGCACAATCTCGCCACCAGTGTATATTTAGATCAGAGTCGGCACTTGGCCACTTTGATAACTTGAACCTCTGAAAGGCCAGAGAAAACTCTCAATGAGCATCACTCTTCGCCATTGAAGATGATATCCTTGCTTTCCAGGATTAAGGAAAATCCACAGAGAAAGCCTCGTGATCAGAGATTCGGCAGTACATCAGTATTTCTCCGAAAAGTCGTTGATGAAAAGGTCATCGACACCTCAAAATTGAACCCCATCATATGGCGTTTCTCCGGGAAGATCCCGAGAAAAGTATGATGAAAGATCCCAAACGAAAGCAGTCTCTCAAGAGACTCGCTTTCCCCAGTAGAAATAAATGGCGTCTCCAACAGAGAAGTTTGTACAACTCTACAACTCAGACGAATGGGTTCCCCAGCAAGTCTGACATCCAAACTTTTTCCACTCAAATGGCATCTCCCCAGGAAAATTCGGCGAGAAGTTTGAGGAAAGCCACTATGAATAGCGTCCCTTGTCAATAAAGTTTATTGACAAAAGAAACTTAGACCAGTTCCTTGGTAAGAAACCAGGATCGAGGGGGAGTTTAAATCAGAAACTAAGACCAGTTCCTTGGTAGGAAACCAGGATCGAGGGGAAGTTTAAATCATAAACTTATACCAGTTCCTTGGTAAGAAACCAGGATCGAGGGGGAGTTTAAATCAGAAACTGAGACCAGTTCCTTGGTAAGAAACCAGGATCGAGGGGAAGTTTAAATCAGAAACTAAGACCAGTTCCTTGGTAGGAGACCAAGAACGAGGGGAAGTTTACCTTTTCTAAGCATCATTGCTTAGCTAAAGAAGATGAATGTGTAAGCTGCCATTCATAACCACCATCAAAATTTTAGATATTCCGATATTTAATCCTCTTGCACCCCGAATGCTCGAATCCCTTCGTCATTCACACCTTCGGGTCCAAGAAGATTAAATAGGGGCATCTGTAATACCCCAAATTTTGACCACTTAGATTTCCCATCATTGTGAAAATCATCATCACAATATGGATGAACCATCATGCTTCATCAGTCTCCCCAAAGATGGGTGGGCATCCACTACAATCAAAATTAGGGTTTCAAGCCCTCTCTGAGTGCTTAGACAAGGGATCAATCAAGAAATGACATGATCTTCAACTTGTCTAATCTCTTAAACATCCACAATGGATAAAAAAGGACTCCCACTTCAAGGAGTAAGCACAAGGTTTCTCCCTTCTAGGTGGATCAAGTCTCAAGATCGACAGTGTCACCAAATTAGGGTTTTGGTCGACCAGGGCCTCCAGATGGAAATTTTCATCTAGGTGTAATACCCCAAATTTTGACCACTTAGATTTCCCATCATTGTGAAAATCATCATCACAATATGGATGAACCATCATGCTTCATCAGTCTCCCCAAAGAGGGGTGAGCATCCAATACAATCAAAATTAGGGTTTCAAGCCCTCTCTGAGTGCTTAGACAAGGGATCAATCAAGAAATGACATGGTCTTCAACTTTTCTAATCTCTTAAACATCCACAATGGATCAAAAAGGACTCCCACTTCAAGGATTAAGCACAAGGCTGCTCCCTTCTAGGTGGATCAAGTCTCAAGATCGACAGTGTCACCAAATTAGGGTTTTGGTCGACCAGGGCCTCCAGATGGAAATTTTCATCTGGGCACAAGGCAATGATCCAAAACATAACCTAATATACTTCATGGAACCTCATGAACCCATGCATCAAGTCAATTTTGCCTCAGGGGATGCATTCATCAAAAATCAGGAATTAGGGTTTCTTGACCTAATTCACCTCTAAGTTGACTTTTGTGACAAACCATGAGCCAAGACCTCAAGAGATTATTTGAGGGTATCTAATATACCATATTGATCCATTTGGAACAATGGATTGATCCAAGAACCTTGAGCAACAAGTCTCATTTTCATCTGCACCACAATTAGGGTTTTAAGGGAAAAGTCAACTGTAACTTTGACTTTTGACCAAGGCATGCTCCCAAACCCTAATACATGATTGAATATACCCTATGACACCCATGGAACATGTCCATCAAGTTTGATTTAGGTCAAGGACATGATTTCCTGAAGAATTGCACAGTTTGGAATTCATCTGATAAAAAGTCAACTGTGCACAAAAGTCAACTTTGACTTTTTGAGATTTTTCACAAAAATGGATTTTTAACCCTAAAATGATGTTAATGTATGATTTGAATCATCATTCATCAAGAAAAATCAAGAAAAGTGAGATAACTTGTAAAAGGGGTAACCATAAAACTTAGAAATTTTTCTAAGTTAAAAATAAAGTGGCAAAGGTACCAACTTTGGAGGACCATAACTCCTAAAACATAAGGCCATTTTTTCTCATCCAAATATGGATTTGGAGCCCTCATTATCACCTACAAAAACTTCAACTACAAGTCATTCCAATTCATTAAGGATTTTGAGTTATGGAGTGATCAAAGTGGCTGAAAAGTGAAAATGTCACTTTTTCCAACACTTAGTGAAATTTTCACTAAGTCAGAATTCTGCTTCACTTTTTGCCAAATGTAGGGGGATTTTTCACTTGGAATCAAAAGAGATCAAAACCAAACTTGTTCAAACAGTTGTTGTATCATGTTACGGCTTTCCAAAATGGCCAAGAACATTGCCAAATTCAACCTACATCATGAGATACAACATTGGCAAGTTGCCTTGCTGAAATCTGTCAAGGCAAGGAAGAATTTTCATTTTGGCTCGATTTTCCAAAATCAGCCAATTGCAATTGCTCCAATCCACTTGGACACCTCATAGGATTGAATCCAAAGGGGACAATCACTGAGCCAAGCCTCCAAGGTCCAAGGAACAAGGAATAGCATGTTGAACCTAGAATGGCCAAAATAGGGACAAGACTTCAAATTTGGAATGAGGCATTCAATGGAACCATCAAGGTGGCATGGACTGAGCCATTCTCATCTGAAATCAGTCAAGACTTATCCAAGACCAAGGGGACCAAAGCTCTGTGCCCTAACCTCTAGTCAATGGCTAGAGGAGACTTTCATTTCCATTGGCCAACATTGAGGAAACCTACTTACCAGCTGCCATGTACTATTCCTTGCAAAACAAACTTGCTCTACTATAAATAGAGCTCAATTGTGGTCAGTTTAAGTACACCAAAGCCATCTAACAGATGCTTTCCTCAAAATCTCTTTCTCTTGGCAAAAATGCCTTTCTTAGCAAGGTAGCTATCGGGTTTTGAGTTTGAGAGCAATTCTGCACAAACCAATCACTCACACACCTCACATACATCACATATGAGCTGATCAAACACTCACATAACATCTGGAACATCAAAATCTCAAAATCACTTGCCATCCACACAAGTTTGAAGTGAAGTTGCAGCTGAGATGCCATAAACTGATCCAGTCCATTTCAATTCAATCCAAGTGTTCAAACACACTCCATATGGTGTAGGGAAGCTGTTCAGATCATCACAACTCATCTGTAACACCTCCAACCCAGAATTTGATTTGCTCTTGCTGTCACGACTTGGAGGTAAGCCTAAACTTGGTCATCTCTCAATCTATGCATATTTCCTCGCACAATAATTTGGCCATATGTTCATAATCATGCATGGAATGTTTTCCCTCAATTAATTGCATTGTTTGAATCGTGTATCAAAAATCCTAGCCTTCATGTAGAAATTAGGGTTCTTGAGGTCTCTTCGTGATTTCTTGTTGTATGTTTAATTTAAATGAAATTAAAGTACATAGACATGATCGTGAGGTTGAGGCGAGCATAATGATATGTGGATTGCATGTTATAATTACGTATTCAGTGAGATTGGATGGAAAATGCAAATCTGGGCAAACTGAAAAACGCGCGTGTTCTTGGTGTTGTTCTTGGCGCCATTTTCATATATTTGAATATTTGAATTTTGTGATTTTGTTTAATTGATTCAAAAATTAATTTCTCTCTGAGTTTTAATGATTTTGAGTTGATTCTTTTTTTAATAATTCACAAAAATGTTAAAATATTTTATTTTCACAAAAAATCCCAAAAATATTATTTATTTCATATAATTGATATTTTTGTAAAGAATTAATATTTTGATTGTTTTTGGCATTTTAAATATTTTTTCTACATTGATTTTGCAACTTTTAATGCTTTCTAATTATTTTGTAGGTCAATACTTAATTTTTGAAGCATTAATCCAAGATCACAATTTGTTTTCCATGTGTTAAACAATTTTTGATCATTTTAATTGAATTTTTATTCAATTAAATACATTTTTGAAAACAAATTAGGGTTTTGGATTAATTCAACCCTCATAAATCATTTTCAAAACACTTTGGGCCTCTATTAGAGTGTAAGACCCAACCCCCTTTTTTTGACCAAATCATCTTTGGGCCTCACTTATTGTATAAGTCCCGATACCGTCAAAAAACAAACGGCGCGATCGTCGCCTTTTTAAAAAATCATCTGGGCCTACCCTCGAGTAGTAAGACCCATTTATTTTTCTTTAAACCTTTTTGGGCCTCTTGAGAGAGTGTAAGACCCATACCCCCTTGTACAAAAAACTTTTTGGGCCTCACTCATTGTATAAGTCCCTCTGTACAAGTAAACGGCGCGATCGTCGCCCGTTTAAAATTAAAAACCATCTGGGCCTACCCTCGTGTTATAAGCCCCTCTATTTTCTTTAAACCTTTTTGGGCCTCTTGAGAGAGTGTAAGACCCATCCCTTTGTACAGAAAACCTTTTTGGGCCACAGTCACTTGTATAAGTCCCTCTATACAAATTCAAACAGTGCGCTCACTGATAAAACCTTGGGCCTCTCCTTGAGCTGTAAGCCCCAAATCTTTCTTTTTCAAAGCACTTTCTCCTTTGATTTTGAATATACTGTTGTTTTTATCTTTCTTTGTTGAACAACTAACCAAACAGCATGGAAGCACTACAACCGAGTAAGTGGTTATCGCTTTCATTTACTGCTTTCATATTATAAACTGTATTGTGGGGCTGCTCACTGTAAGTCTCCTTTCATAAACTCATATCTACTGTGTAATAATAGTATAGATATTTCGAGTTTCCCCGGCTACTACGTCTAGAACTAAGTGACGCCGTTTCATTTATTCATAGAAATAGACGCCTAGATCCCCAATAGGAGCACCAGATACAGTCTTCTCTTCGGCTGTCCTTCTTAGGAATCGTCAAGAAATTCTATCCCCCAGAGATGAATTATTCTCGGTGAAACTTCTCTTGAATTTCTTCAAACCGCCAAACGGTTCGGACTCTCTCTAAAAATTAAAGTCACTGGATAGTAAACCTCACACGTTTACCAGTGGTTTAAACTCTAAAAGAGTTTTCCTGGACTTTTCTTTGGTTTGGGACCCCCGGGCTTCTTAAAAGCATCGGCCTCCTCTTGGGCATCATACAAGGACCCACAGGCTTCCTAAAAGCAACCCGGTCTCCTCTTGGGCATTATTCAAGGACCCTACGGCTTCTTAGAAGTATTCACAGCCTCCTCTTAGGCTTCGTATAATGATCTCTTCCTCCGGGAATGATAGCCTCCTCTTGGGCTTCGTACAAGGACCCGTCGGCTTCTTAAAAGTTTCCAGCCTCCTCTTGGGCTTCGTACAAATTTTCTCGACAACCTCCTAGAGGTATAGGAACAAAACCTAGTCATCCTCATAGAACAGTCCTTTCATAGAGTCTACTACTGTTTCTCGAAGCATAGTACAAAAGATAAAACTCTAGACTTGGACAGTCTAACTTCCTTGAGTCTCAAAGACATTCTCAAGCACCCTTCGTTAAATAGGAAGGAAACCCGCAGACTCGGATAGTCTCAATACCCTTTGGATTTCCCGTTTCCTCGAAGAGAGGGAAATATCCCTGATCCTCAAATTAAATCCATGAGTACAGTGTTGCTCATATAAGAACTGATTTTCTCTTTTAAATCAGTATATTGGATCTGTCACTCAACTGAAACAGTTACAATAGCCTCCATCTCGGGCTTCGTACGAGATACCAAAATTCTCCCTAGTGGAGTCAAAACAACCTTTTAGCCTCTCTCTCAGGCTTTGTATGAGACACAAAAGATTCCCTCGTTGAGTCAATCACCCCTTTTTTTGCCTCCATCTCGGGCCTCGTACGAGATATAAATCCCTTAAGCAAGAGTCGAACTCTTTGCTAGCCTCCTCTTAGGCTTTGTATAATGATATGCCCCACTAGGTCAAAAACCTTTAGCCTCTCTCTCGGGCTTTGTACGAGGAACAAAATAGCCTCCTCTTAGGCTTTGTATAATGATTTTCCTAGCGGAAATTAGCCTCCTTTTAGGCTTTGTATAAGAAAACCACTGGTTGATCCAATCAACCTTTTAGCATCAAAGTTGTGCCTCGTTCACAGTACACAAACATCAACAACTCCTTTCCCTTCATCTAATCGCTGTAAGCGGCAAGCCTCTGGATCATCTATATCCATGCCACTGTCCCTCTTTTAGCATGAGAAATTCCTAAGGAAAGATGGCATTGCTCTACACTGAGTTAAAGTCTTCTCCTTCAGGTTAAAACCCTTTCTTCGGAAATTATGGCATTGCTCGGATCCGCGTATCCCAGTTAAAGTAATTCTCCTTCCCCCTCTTTAGAGATGACAAATTCTCTCTAAAGTCGAGGTCTTTCAGCTTCACGTCTTGGGCTTTGAACAAGACACAAATAGACCTTTTAGCTTCACATCTTGGGCTTTGAACAAGATACAAATCACCTTTCGCTTCACGTCTTGGGCTTTGAACAAGACACAAAAAACCAATTTCCTCCCATAGAATAGGAGGAACTACGAACGCTCTGATTTCCCTGTTTCGGTAAACGGGAATACGTAGGCATAAGATCGAAAGAAAAGATCTTAGCGAGCGCAATCAACAAAAAACCCAAATCCCATATCTCCATCAATTAAAAGCAGTAATTCAAAAGCATCAGTCCTAACATCCTAATCCTTATTCCCCGCCATAAACCCTTTGCCTAGAAAAAAGAAAGAAAGAACCGTATTGGCGAAATACGAATAACCAGTACAAAGGCCCCCCCATTTGATAGCATTCGTAACCTAACAGATCGCTGTTTAAACTCAGTATGCAAGCAGGGTTAATTGGAGACATCTATTTCCCTTCCTTATTCAGCTCACAATAGGATAAAAAATGAATCGACCTGTAGTTTTAAGCTCAACCGCAGAGAGCGACCAGCGCTTAAGAACCGCGTCTAAAATCGCTCGCTACAGAAAAGTGGCGCCCACCGTGGGGCCGATTCCTTTATTTCTACTTCTCTTGTGTGAAAAATTACACAAATGGCGACTCTGCTGGGGAGTCTCCTTTTCTGCCTTAGGGCATCATCCCCGTTTTCTACGGAAAATGGGAACTCTACCGAAGAGAAAGATTGACCTATGCTGGTCCATCTCTTAGGCAGGGAACCACAGATTGGGGCTTCCGTCGGGGAACCCATTTCTGTCAGGAACTTAAGATTCATAGCTTTATAAGTCTAGGATGATTAGGACAAATATATATACTGCTTTTCCTAATTGCTATACGTGTTTATTTTTCTGCTACTGGGAATGCGTGTGATGCCGCATGTGGTGAGATTGAGTATACACTTAGGAAAAGCCAACCTTTTTCGTAGTGCGGAAGCTATCGGAAATAGATGTTACGCGATACTACCCTCATTTGAGGCTGGTGATCTATTCTCGGTGAATAGCACTTACTCTAAGATTGCACACAACTCGCTGGCGATTCGCTTGTTGTCTGCCTTCCTGGGAGGAGCTGATGATAATGAGTACAGGTACAAAAATCACCCTAGTATAAACCTTTGGGGATAGGTAGAGCCTTGACTTCATGACAACGACCCTCTGACCCCATGTTTTTTCTATGTTTTTGTGTGCTGCATTCATGCATTCATTTGATAAAACATTAAAACATTCAAAAACCCTTCTCTTCTAGTCTCTCTGTTTTTCAAATTAAACTAAGACTGTGATTGCAAATATCAGAGAAAAAGATTACGCTAATGGATTTCGGTAGAATGAGAACTCACCAGTATACCTTCAAGGTTTCAAAACTAGGGGATTTGAGAAGGTTAGCAAGGATGATCGTTAACCCAGAGGCTTTCAGAGCCAAGCACGGTGGTTTGCTACCACTGTTAAGAGTCCATGTGATTAAGGGGATCATGGACGCGCTCATTTAGTTCTACGATCCGGTTTATCACTGTTTCAAATTCCCGGATTACCAGCTGGCACCAACGCTGGAGGAGTATTCTCATCTGACTGATTTAAATATCACTGATCGAGCTCCATTTTCTGGACTGGAAGAAATTCCAAAGAATCAGACTATTGCAAGAGCAATTCATTTGGACGAGTCTGAGGTCAGGACTCACCTGACCACTAAGGGTGGCATCCAAGGTTTGCCAGCCCAGTTCTTGACAAAGAAAGCTCTGTACTTCGCTAGTATAGGGAACGGGACTGCTTTTGAAAGCATCTTTGTCTTGCTCACCTACGGATTATTTTTGTTTCCCAACATCAATAACTTCGTCGATATCAACGCTATTAAGGTTTTTCTCATTGGAAACCCTGTGCCGACTTTGCTCGCAGATGCGTATCATTCTGTACACTTGGGAAATTTGTACAGCGGAGGGGAGATCACATGCTGTGTACCTTTGCTTTACAAGTGGTTTATCTCTCACTTGCCCAAGTCTGCCGCTTTTTTGGATTGCAAGAGTGTCTTGCATTGGTCACAGAAGATCATGTCTCTCACCAACTCTGATATAGATTGGTGTAATAGGATTTATGAGGGAATCAGAATCATTGACCGTTGTGGAAACTTCCCCAGCGTACCCCTCATAGGAACTAAAGGAGGAATCAACTATCATCCGATATTAGTTCTTCGTCAATTTGGATACCCGATGAGACACATCCCACTGGGTGTTCATCTGGAAGGTCTTTTCTTCAAAGAAGGAGAAAACGACAGAGCACTAAAGATGGAAATAGTGCAACCTTGGAAACATGTTCATAAGAAAGGATGAGAGTCTCTGGGAAAATCGGACTGTGTCTCGGTGGAGCCTTATCTCCATTGGGTACAAACTAGAGCTCTCAAGCTAAAGATGCCTTATCCTCGTTACGGAATTCTTCCGCCGAGGGAAATTGTCATGTACTTCATGACGGAAACTGAAAGGCTTCAGGTTACTCTCAACAAAGTTCAAAAGGAAAGAAGGTTTTGGAAGAACAAGTATCGCACCCTCGACGTAGAGTGTATCCAAATACAGCAACTACTAAAAGAGAAAGATGCTCTGATTGAAATTTTGGAGCAGCATGCTGTAGAGAATCAAGATGACCAAAGGAATTTGCTCACTCCTTTCACTTGGAAAAGGAATGACAACCCGACAACGGCCCAAGCGCCCCGGTCAAAGAAAAGGAAGATACCAGAATCAGCACCCGATTTCTCTTCAGAGAGGACTCGGGACCCATTAGTTTAGGTTTCTGTTTCTGCACTTTGTAATCTACTGTATTTCCATTTCTGTAATCCTTTGAATTTCAATAAAAAGGGGTTTCCCCACCGTTTGATATTTACAATCTAATTGTCGAAGTATTTTGATTAAACCAAAAAAACAACAATTAATATAATCATTGCATTCATCATTCTCACATCGCGTATTCTCCTTACCTACGAATCTCACATTTGTGTCTCGATTCTAGAGTCAAACTGTCTCATTCATATAATACTCAGGCCAATCGTCAGAAAAAGATGGATGATCTTGAGGAAGAAAATAGAGAGTTGAAAGAAGAGATCGACGCTCTGAGAGAGGATATGAGAAAGCTTCGTAACGACATGCAAGCCATGGCAGAAGCTCAGCTACAAAGAACTGTGATCTCAGAGATCACCTCAATGCCCATCATAGAAAAGTATGATCCTAGGTATCAGATACCGAAAGATCGTCCTTGGGGCATGCCTGTTAACTATATCCCGGAAGGATATGTTCCGCCGATAACTGAAGATCAGGGAATCGCAACAGAAGCCGCTGGGCCTGAAGGTTACAAACTTCGGGAAAGCGAAGATGCCAGGGGCATACTCAAGACTCCTGAAGGTTACAAACTTTGGGAAGCGCCAAGGCTTACTGCCGTAGTCACGGTACCACCTCCTGTGGTGCACACTGTCCCGGAAGGACAGATTCCACAGACACCTTCTGGTAAGAAGGAAACTATGTTCGATAGAATGGATGAATTCCAGGAGCAGTTCTTGGAAATGCAGAAAGAGATGCAAGCCATTCGCGGTCAGGATCTATTTGGAAAGGACGCCGCAGACCTCTGCTTGGTCCCAAATGTGAAAGTCCCGCACAAGTTCCAAGTGCCCGACTTTGAAAAATACAAGGGTAACTCTTGCCCTCAGAGCCATCTGGTGATGTACGCTCGGCGGATGTCAGCCCAGACGGAGAATCAGGACCTGCTGATTCATTACTTTCAGGATAGTTTAACCGGTGCCGCACTCAAATGGTACATGGGTTTAAACCGTACTACGATCAGTACATTCAGAGATCTTGGTACTGCCTTCGTCCAACAATATAAGTATAATTTGGACATGGCACCCGACAGAGATCAACTCAGATCAATGTCGCAAAAGGAAAAGGAAACCTTTAAGGAGTATGCTCAAAGGTGGCATGAAATTGCCGCTCAAATTTGTCCACCTCTTGAGGAAAAAGAGATGACAAAAATCTTCTTAAAGACCTTAAGCTCATTTTACTATGACTGAATGATTGCCAGTGTACCCAGTGATTTCACCGAAATGGTCGGCATGGGTGTACGTCTTGAGGAAGCCGTCCGAGAAGGACGTTTGGTAAAAGACGCTGGATCAACGAGCGGTACTAAAAAATACGGTAGTGCTCTCCCTAAGAAAAAAGAGCAAGATATTGGTAATATCTCTCTCGGAAAGCAAAGGCGACGTTATCAGCCAGTAGCAGCTGTTACTCCTGCTATCGGCCCCGCGCCTGTTCCTACGTACCAACCTCAGGTTGCGCAGAGTCAACCTGACCAACAAAGGACACAACAGCCTCTTCAGCAGGCTCGTCCTCCATATAACAACAACCGTACAACATGGCCACCAGGATTTGATCCTATACCCGTAACGTACACAGAGCTGTTTCCGTTACTGTTGGCTAAGGGGCACATTCAGACTAAGTCTCCCCTTTCAGTTCTAGAAAATCCGCCTTTTTGGTTTAAAGCGGATCAAACATGTCCTTATCATCAAGGAGGTTCAGGGCATAACATTGAGACTTGTCTCAATTTCAAATTCGACGTGCAAAAGCTTATTATGAGCGGGCTCTTATCTTTCAAAGATACGAATCCTAATGCTCTTACGAACCCGCTGCCTCAACATGAGAAAGCTGCAGTCAATCTGATTGAGAAAGAGACTAACAATGTCTATCGAATTCACGATGTACTCTTATTGGGGACCGATCTGGTCAAGATGCATTGTAGACAGAGTGGATATGGCCATGTGCCACCTCATAACTATCACCAGTGTGATATCTGCTCTAAAGATAACCAAGGATGTTCGGTATTGCAAGCAGCTCTACAGGAACAAATGGATCTTGGATGGATCCAAGAGCACCGAGTTCGTGGAGTTAACATGGTTTACACGAATTCCAACGTCATTCAAAACCACGACATCCGTGCGATGAATGTCAACTTGGTGGCGATGCACTCAAGGCAAAGCCAGTATCATAATCTATCGCGGCACGATTACAGTTCCTGTCTGATTTGCTCGGTAAACAAACAGGGATGCTCTTTCATACAAGAGGCCCTCCAGCGTCAGATGGATCTTGGATGGATCCAAGACTACCATGATAGGAACTCCTATCAAAACAACATGGTTTAGATCTTCGATATCCGCGTAATGAATACCAACCTGGTAGAGTTACATGCTGAGCAGGTCCGACTCGGATTCTTAATATCACATGACTATCAAAGCTGTAACGCGGGTTGCGAAAACGATCGAGGTTGTACCCTTGTCCAGGAGGCACTTCAGCACTTGTTAAATCATTGGTGGATGCCAATTTACATGGATGAAGATACTCAGCAGATTAGTATCAATAACAGGAATCCTACTCGTCGTCAAAGTCAGGATGTCCGATCAAGGGAAGGTAACCTAGTGAGGTTATATTGTATTCAAAGTGGGCGTGGCCAGGTGCCACCACACAACTATGACAGTTGTAGCGTCTGTTCGGAAAGTAACCAAGGGTGTTACCTTGTGAGAGCAGCTCTTCAGGGTCAGATCGATCATGGAGAAATTCGTCCATATCCGGGTTCTGGACCCATCAACTGGTCGCCGAACTACCTTGCCGATCAAGTTGAGGATGTTGTCACGATCTCTGGTCATCACCAGATCAGGGATGTTTTTGCCATCGTCCCTCTACTTGACGAATCTAGAGTTCCCAACCAGGAACGGATCGAGGTTACTTATAACGGTCAGAAAAATCAGAAGGTTCCCATAGTCATCTATCTATCGGGGCCACTACCGTATGAATCAGCTAAGGCGATCCCTTACAAATAAGGTGCAACAGTAATCGAGAATGGAAAGGAAATTCCATTACCCTCCGTCGTGAATATTGCAGACATCAGTCGTGTAACACGGAGCGGTCGAATCTTCAACCGAGGGGTTGGAGAATCCAACAAAGAAAAGGAACTTCAGGCGGAAATTCCTGATCCACCAGTCAGTCAATCTGGTAATCCCGACTTTTCAAAAGACAAAGATGAGATGCTAAAGCTCATCCAAAGGAGTGAATATAACATTGTTGATCAACTGTTACAGACTCCTTCAAAGATCTCAGTATTATCGCTGTTACTCAGTTCAGAAGCCCACAGAGAGGCTCTACAGAAAGTCTTGGAGCAAGCCTTTGTGGAACAGGATGTAACAATCAGACAATTCGATAGCATTGTCTCTAACATCACTTCCTGCAATAATTTGGGATTTAGTGATGAGGAATTACCTGAAGAAGGTCGCCGTCATAACATGGCGCTCAACATTACAGTTAACTGCCAGGGCGATGCTTTAGCCAGCGTACTGGTAGACACAGGGTCAGCCCTGAATGTTATGCCGAAGTCCACTTTGACGCAATTATCATTCAAGGGCCCTCCGATGAGAGTCAGCGAGGTCGTCGTCAAAGCATTCGACGGATCCAGAAAAACAGTTATCAGCGAAGTTGATCTTCCCATAACTATTGGTCCTCACACTTTCCAAATCACTTTCCAGGTCATGGGCATCCGGGCAACATACAGTTGTTTATTAGGAAGACCTTGGATACATCAGGCTGGAGCGGTCACTTCGACCCTCCACCAAAAGCTAAAGTTCGTCAAGAACGATCAACTTGTCACGGTTTGTGGGGAACAAGCCTTGCTTGTGAGCAACTTATCATCATCCACTTGTGTGGAACCCGAGGAGGTTATTGGAACTCAGTTCCAAGCACTATCGGTAAGCAAGAACAATCAATCCGAAGAAGGAACTTCAATTTCTTCATACAAAGATGCTATCAAAGCGGTCGAGAGTACCGATACAAAAGGATGGGGACGGCTTGTCATTCCTATTGACAATAAAACAAAGAAGGGTCTTGGTTTTTCTGCAACCTGTACCCAGATGGCTGCCAACGATGAAAGTCTTCATCCCCTTCAAAATTTCTTCCACAGTGGAGGTTTTCTTCACCCAGTGTCTCAGACAGTTCATGCTATCAATGAGGAAGATTCCCCTGACACAGATGAAGAATGGAAGTCCTACCTTAACAAGGACGGCTATATGTCTAAGGAAGAGGTGCCTATGCCTTTTTACTTTCCTACAGAAAGTCTGAGATTTATACCAAGATCAGATGTCGAAATGATCTACGGAGATCGTGATCCAGAAGGATGCCGTGCTCCGCCAAATTCATTAGAGGAAGACACTCTGATGAAAGAAAACTTTGACCGCAATTACTATGACCCGATGGATGGTCTGCCAATGTGGCAGCCTTACCCAGGAAACTTGGGGCAAGAAAGTCAGCCGAGTAATGAAACTCAGCTGAGCGTCATTGAACAGAATACCTGTGTCCCCTCCATGTCATGGGATCAACATTCAGGTCATTCGGAAGCTACTCAACATGAAGATGAATTCGTAACTTTTGCAGGACTAGAATTCATCAATTATGCTTTTCCTGAGGTCAACGTCATCGAGAGGGATGACTTCTCCAGTTCCAAAGAAGTTTGGGACAATCTGGGACAACCAAGTGGAAAATACGACTTTATGGTCAAGTACACTGCTCCCGAAAGCTCTCGTATCAGGCTCTAAGATATCCAGTCAACTAGATGGGGAGATACAGTTGAGAGCACCAATGCTATGCAAAATGCAACAGAGGAATCCTCCTACGACAATTCTGCTTGGGAGACAGATTCCAACGATCCTGCGCCACCAGAAATCAGCGTCATTTCTGAAGACAAATCAAAGAAGGTGCCAGACTTTGTGATTCACCGAGGAGCTCGCCGCCAATGGGTTGCCGTCGAGGTTCCGAAGGTCGTTCGTCAGTCAAAGTAATTGCCATCTTTAACCTTTCACCCTGCCCATGTGAAACGGATTTTTTGATAGGGCTCGTTTTCTGCAAATTTCCCTCTTCGCTTTGCCCAAAGCGACAGAGTTTTGTTTTATAGGGCTGTAGTTTCAAGAGTCGACTTGTTCATTAATAAAATAACGTCGTTCTGTAATTTCCGCATTAATTGTTGTTTTCTCTTTTTGCTTTTTCAGAAAATGGTAATCCTAAAAAACAATTCAATCATAAAAACAAGCAGTAAAATCAAAACATTGCACACACTTGCATTTTCTCTATCTCTTCTAAACACGAATCATCACGTCATGCAGATTGCTTGTTTTATACCCCATTGAAACATACGATCCGATGCCTTCGCCCAACTTTGAGTTCCCGGTATTCGAGGCTGAAGAAGAAAATGACGACGAAATTCCAGAAGAGATCTCCCGATTACTCAGACAAGAGGAAAGGTCCATTGAACCTCACAAAGAGCCGTTGGAAACGGTAAACTTGGGTTCAGAAAAAGAGAGAAAAGAAATCAGGATCGGAGCACTGCTCAGTCCAACTGCCAGAGAGGGTTTGATAAAGCTTCTCAAAGAATTCCCCGATGTATTCGCTTGGTCCTATCAGGATATGCCAGGATTGGATACCAGCATCGTGGAACATCATTTACCGTTAAGATCGGAATGTCCGCCAGTAAAGCAAAGGTTGAGACGCACTCACCCGGACATGGCTATCAAAATCAAAGAGGAGGTACAGAAACAGATCGACGCGGGTTTCCTCGCTACATCTGAATATCCTCAATGGTTAGCCAACATCGTACCCGTTCCCAAAAAAAGATGGAAAGGTCAGAATGTGTGTTGATTACAGAGATCTAAACAAGGCAAGTCCAAAGGACGACTTTCCTTTACCACACATTGACATGCTGGTTGACAGCACAGTAAAGTTCAAAGTATTCTCCTTCATGGATGGATTCTCGGGCTATAACCAGATCAAAATGGCGCCGAAATACATGGAGAAAACTTCGTTCATTACCCCATGGGGTACCTTTTGTTACAAGGTAATGCCGTTCGGTTTGAAGAATGCCGGGGCAACCTATCAAAGGGCCATGACTACTCTGTTTCATGACATGATACACAAAGAAATCGAGGTATATGTCGATGATTTGATAGCAAAATCAAGAACAGAGGATGAGCACGTTGAACATCTGTCAAAATTGTTCGAACGTCTAAGAAAATTCAAGCTCCGCTTGAATCCCAACAAGTGCACCTTCGGTGTCCGTTCAGGGAAACTACTTGTGTTCATCGTCAGCCAGAAAGGGATTGAGGTTGATCCTGACAAGGTCAAGGCCATTCAAGAAATGCCTTCTCCGAAAACTAAAAAACAAGTCAGAGGATTCCTGGGACGTTTGAACTATATCTCGAGATTCATATTCCTTATGACCGCCACTTGTGCGCCGATTTTTAAATTACTGAAAAAGAACCAGGATTGCATTTGGTCAGAAGACTGCCAAACTGCCTTCGACAGTATTAAGGAATACCTGTTGAATCCTCCGATTCTATCACCTCCAGTGGAAGGAAGACCACTAATCATTTACCTCGCAGTCCTAGAGGACTCGATGGGATGTGTACTTGGCCAACAAGACGAAACTAAAAGGAAAGAGTCTGCCATTTACTATCTAAGCAAGAAATTCACCGACTGCGAGACTCGGTACACAATGCTTGAGAAAACTTGTTGCGCTTTGGCTTGGGCAGCCAAACGTCTTCGCCAGTACATGATTCGTCATACTACTTGGTTGGTCTCCGAAATGGATCCAATCAAGTACGTTTTCGAAAAACCTGCTCTCACGGGAAGGATTGCCCGTTGCCAGATGTTACTATCAGAATATGACATAGAGTACCATGCTCAGAAAGCCGTTAAAGGAAGTATTTTAGCCGATCATTTGGCTCATCAACCGATTGACGATCAAGAATCAATCGGGTTTGACTTCCCAGACGAAGATGTCATGTATCTAAAAATGAAAGATTGCGATGAACCGCTACCCAGTGAAGGACCAGAACCAGGTTCCCAGTGGGGACTCATCTTTGACGGAGCAGTTAATCATTATGGAAACGGAATTGGGGCAATCATTGTTACCCCTCAGGGTATCCACATTCCTTTCACCGCCAGACTTACGTTCAAATGTACGAACAACGAGGCCGAATACGAAGCATGTATCATGGGTCTCGAAGAAGCGATTGATTTAAGGATAAAAAACTTGGACGTATACGGCGATTCAGTCCTGGTTATTAATCAGATAAAAGGAGATTGGAACACATACCAATCAGGATTGATTCCTTACAAAGACTATGCAAGAAGGTTGTTACCCTTCTTCAACAGAGTCGACCTTCATCACATCCCTCGTGATGAGAATCACATGGCTGATGCATTAGCCACTCTCTCTTCCATGATTAGTGTAGGTCGATGGAATGACATACCTAAGATCGGCATCATGCGCCTTGAACGGCCCGCTTACATCTTCGCGATTGAAGCAGTCATAGACGACAGACCTTGGTATCACGATATCAAATGCTTCCTTCAGAAACAAGAGTACCCATCTGGGGCACTCAGAAAAGACAGGAAAACCCTCAGAAGATTGGCTGGAAACTTCTTCCTGAGCGGTGACACTCTTTATAAGAGAAATTTTGACATGGTTTTGCTCCGATGTGTCGACAGACCAGAAGCAGACATGCTCATGAAAGAAATTCATGAAGGATCCTTTGGCACTCATGCCAACGGACACACAATGGCGAGAAAAATTCTCAGGGCCGGGTATTATTGGTTGACCATGGAATCCGACTGCTACAAGTACATGAGGAGGTGTCACAAGTGTCAGATATACTCCGACAAAATTCATGTACCGCCATCACATCTCAAAGTTCTTTCTTCTCCGTGGCCTTTTTCCATATGGGGAATCGACATGATTGGTATGATTGAGCCCAAGGCTTCAAACGGACATCGGTTCATCCTGGTAGCCATTGACTATTTCACCAAGTGGGTCGAAGCAGCGTCATTCGCCAAAGTAACCCGACAAGTGGTGGTCCGATTTATCAAAAACAATATCATCTGCCGTTATGGTGTTCCAAGCGAGATCATTACTGATAATGGATCTAACTTGAACAATAAGATGATGAAAGAGTTGTGTGTAGAGTTCAAGATCGAACACCATAACTCATCTCCCTACCGGCCCAAGATGAACGGAGCGGTAGAAGCGGCTAACAAGAACATCAAGAAGATCGTTCAAAAGATGGTTGTAACCTATAAAGACTGGCACGAGATGTTACCTTTTGCTCTTCATGGTTATCGTACATATGTCCGTACTTCAACAGGGGCTACCCCTTTCTCTCTAGTATATGGCATGGAGGCAGTGCTTCCCATAGAAGTAGAGATCCAGTCAATCAGGGTATTGATGGAAGCTCGGCTCACCGAAGCTGAATGGTGTCAAAGTCGACACGACAAACTGAACCTGATCGAAGAAAAGAGAATCACGGCACTATGCCACGGTCAGTTGTATCAACAGAGAATGAAAAGGGCGTTCGACAAAAAAGTCCAACCTCGTGTCTTCAGAAAAGGAGACCTCGTGCTCAAGAAGATACAATCATTTCTCACTGACTCTTAGGGCAAATGGACCCCGAATTATGATGGCCCCTATGTGGTCACAAAAGCTTTCTCAGGCGGTGCCTTGAGACTTGCAACCATGGACGGAGAGGAATTTGCCTACCCCACGAATGTTGATGTATTCAAGAAATACTTCGCCTAAAGTAAAAAAAAACGTCTCGGTGGATTGAAAACCCGAAAGGGCGGTCCAGGAAAAAGTTAGAGACATGAAAAAAAAGAATCATCCCGATGGATTGGAAATCTCATAGTACAATCCAGGCAAAAGTTAGGGATAATGGCAAGTAACTATGTTCAACAGAGGCAAGTCCCTCAGCAGCAGTAGTTACATCATCTATCGGAGGAAATCTCCAGTCAAAGTTCATCTTCGACAGAAGCTCAGGATGCCCCGAATACAAAGTTCATAGAAGGATAGTGGTCGTTATGTTTCAACGTAGCCCTTTTCCCTGTAAATTACCATTTTCTAACTTTGTATATACTCTTTGGAATCACGCGTTTGGCTGATCTCCATCTTATCAAAAAAATTTGAGCCCTTGTGCTTTTGTTTGTAATTCTTTACTTGTTTTAGCTTTACAGAACGTCGTTGTTTAAACTTAATCAGCGATTCTTGAAATAAAACAAAAATGAATTTACTTGTTAAAACTTTTTCTGCTTTTAAAATAAAGATGGCAATTTCTTTTGACTGTTGAACATCAGAAGAACATCGATTGCTTCTCCCGAAGTAAGCGAACTTCAAAGTGCAGAATCAAAGTACTCCTTCTAAGCCAGTATGCCTGAATG
Organism: Lathyrus tuberosus; assembly: GCA_022829125.1. Taxonomy (NCBI): domain Eukaryota; kingdom Viridiplantae; phylum Streptophyta; class Magnoliopsida; order Fabales; family Fabaceae; genus Lathyrus; species Lathyrus tuberosus. The sequence continues at coordinate 2,869,265 of JALAZF010000422.1, forward strand.
AAGGGATCAACTGTGTCAGAGACCTTGTTTCGTCTGACATCCTCGGCCAAGTTCTCATCTCCTAAGCCCGATCAACATAGCTCCCCACGTGGACTATCTCTCCTAAGCAACGTGGAATTGCTATTTTGAATCAACGGTACTTCTTCGCCCCGCGATGGCCAGTATCCAATTGTGTTCATCCATTAGTCTGTATGTCGCGTCTGTTTTGTCAGCATAAACATACATACTTCATGCATTTTTGATTTGCATTCACATTTCATATTGCATCACTATCACTTGAGTCGGTCTTGGCCCCTAGTGGTAGCAGTTTTCTCAATCGAGTTTGTCAGTTCTTTCCTCGTCAGGAAGTGTTGCGTCTGCACAATCTTGCCACCAGTGTATCTTTAGATCAGAGTCGGGACTTGGCCACTTTGATAACTTGAACCTCTGAAAAGCCAGAGAAAACTCTCAATAAACATCACTCTTCGCCATTGAAGATGATATCCTTGCTTTCCCGGATTAAGGAAAATCCACAGAGAAAGCCTCGTGATCAGAGATTCGGCAGCACGCCAGTTTTGCTCCGAAAAACCACTGATGAGAAGGTCATTGGCACCAGAAAATTGGATCCCATCATATGGCATTTCTCCGGGAAGATCCCGAGAAAAGTATGATGTAACCCCAAACGAAAGCAGTCTCTCAAGAGACTCGCTTTCCCTAGTAGAATCGACAAATGACGTCTCCAAAACAGAGAAGTTTGTGTACCTCTACAACTCAGATGAATGGGTTCCCCAGCAAGTCTGACAGCAAAACATTTCCTACTCAAATGGCATCTCCCCAGGAAAATTCGGCGAGAAGTTTGAAGGAAAACCGCTACACATAGTGTCCCTTGTCAATAAAGTTTATTGACAAAAGAAACTAAGACCAGTTCCTTGGTAGGAAACCAGGATCGAGGGGAAGTTCAAATAAGAAACCGAGACCAGTTCCTTGGTAAGAAACCAGGATCGAGGGGAAGTTCAAATCAGAAACTAAGACCAGTTCCTTGGCTGAAAACCAGGATCGAGGGGAAGTTTACCTTTTCTAAGCATCATTGCTAAGTTAAAGAAGATGAATGTGTAAGCTACCATTCATAACCACCATCAAAATTTCGGATATTCCGATATTTAATCCTCTTGCACCCCGAATGCTCGAATCCCTTCGTCATTCATACCTTCGGGTCCAAGAAGATTAAATAGGGGCATCTGTAATACCCCAAATTTTGACCACTTAGATTTCCCTTCATTGTGAAAATCATCATCACAATATGGATGAACCATCATGCTTCATCAATCTCCCCAAAGAGGGGTGAGCATCCAATACAATCAAAATTAGGGTTTCAAGCCCTCTCTGAGTTCTTAGACAAGGGATCAATCAAGAAATGACATGGTCTTCAACTTGTCTAATCTCTTAAACATCCACAATGGATCAAAAAGGACTCCCACTTCAAGGATTAAGCACAAGGCTGCTCCCTTCTAGGTGGATCAAGTCTCAAGATCGACAGTGTCACCAAATTAGGGTTTTGGTCGACCAGGGCCTCCAGATGGAAATTTTCATCTGGGCACAAGGCAATGATCCAAAACATACCCTAATATACTTCATGGAACCTCATGAACCCATGCATCAAGTCAATTTTGCCTCAGGGGATGCATTCATCAAAAATCAGGAATTAGGGTTTCTTGACCTAATTCACCCCTAAGTTGACTTTTGGGACAAACCATGAGCCAAGACCTCAAGAGATGATTTGAGGGTCTCTAATATACCATATTAATCCATTTGGAACAATGGATTGATCCAAGAAGCTTGAGCAACAAGTCTCATTTTCATCTGCACCACAATTAGGGTTTTAAGGGAAAAGTCAACTGTAACTTTGACTTTTGACCAAGGCATGCTCCCAAACCCTAATACATGATTGAATATACCCTATGACACCCATGGAACATGTCCATCAAGTTTGATTTAGGTCAAGGACATGATTTCCTGAAGAATTGCACAGTTTGGAATTCATCTCATAAAAAGTCAACTGTGCACAAAAGTCAACTTTGACTTTTTGAGATTTTTCACCAAAATGGATTTTTAACCCTAAAATGATGTTAATGTATGATTTGAATCATCATTCATCAAGAAAAATCAAGAAAAGTGAGATAACTTGTAAAAGGGGTAACCATAAAACTTAGAAATTTTTCTAAGTTAAAAATAAAGTGGCAAAGGTACCAACTTTGGAGGACCATAACTCCTAAACCACAAGGCCATTTTTTCTCATCCAAAGATGGATTTGTAGCCCTCATTATCACCTACAAAAACTTCAACTACAAGTCATTCCAATTCATTAAGGATTTTGAGTTATGGAGTGATCAAAGTGGCTGAAAAGTGAAAATGTCACTTTTTCCAACACTTAGTGAAATTTTCACTAAGTCAGAATTCTGCTTCACTTTTTGCCAAATGTAGGGGGATTTTTCACTTGGAATCAAAAGAGATCAAAACCAAACTTGTTCAAACAGTTGTTGTATCATGTTAGGGCTTTCCAAAATGGCCAAGAACATTGCCAAATTCAACCTACATCATGAGATACAACATTGGCAAGTTGCCTTGCTGAAATCTGTCAAGGCAAGGCAGAATTTGCATTTTGGCTCGATTTGCCAAAATCAGCCAATTGCAATTGCTCCAATCCACTTGGACACCTCAGAGGATTGAATCCAAAGGGGACAATCACTGAGCCAAGCCTCCAAGGTCCAAGGAACAAGGAATAGCATGTTGAACCTAGAATGGCCAAAATAGGGACAAGACTTCAAATTTGGAATGAGGCATTCAATGGAACCATCAAGGTGGCATGGACTGAGCCATTCTCATCTGAAATCAGTCAAGACTTATCCAAGACCAAGGGGACCAAAGCTCTGTGCCCTAACCTCTAGTCAATGGCTAGAGGAGACTTTCATTTTCATTGGCCAACATTGAGGAAACCTACTTACCAGCTGCCATGTACTATTCCTTGCAAAACAAACTTGCTCTACTATAAATAGAGCTCAATTGTGGTCAGTTTAAGTACACCAAAGCCATCTAACAGATGCTTTCCTCAAAATCTCTTTCTCTTGGCAAAAATGCCTTTCTTAGCAAGGTAGCTATCGGGTTTTGAGTTTGAGAGCAATTCTGCACAAACCAATCACTCACACACCTCACATACATCACATATGAGCTTATCAAACACTCACATAACATCTGGAACATCAAAATCTCAAAATCACTTGCCATCCACACAAGTTTGAAGTGAAGTTGCAGTTGAGATGCCATAAACTGATCCAGTCCATTTCAATTCAATCCAAGTGTTCAAACACACTCCATATGGTGTAGGGAAGCTGTTCAGATCATCACAACTCATCTGTAACACCTCCAACCCAGAATTTGATTTGCTCTTGCTGTCACGACTTGGAGGTAAGCCTAAACTTGGTCATCTCTCAATCTATGCATATTTCCTCGCACAATAATTTGGCCATATGTTCATAATCATGCATGGAATGTTTTCCCTCAATTAATTGCATTGTTTGAATCGTGTATCAAAAATCCTAGCCTTCATGCAGAAATTAGGGTTCTTGAGGTCTCTTCGTGATTTCTTATTGTATGTTTAATTTAAATGAAATTAAAGTACATAGACATGATCGTGAGGTTGAGGCGAGCATAATGATATGTGGAATGCATGTTATAATTACGTATTCAGTGAGATTGGATGGAAAATGCAAATCTGGGCAAACTGAAAAACGCGCGTGTTCTTGGTGTTGTTCTTGGCGCCATTTTCATATATTTGACTATTTGAATTTTGTGATTTTGTTTAATTGATTCAAAAATTAATTTCTCTCTGAGTTTTAATGATTTTGAGTTGATTCTTTTTTTAATAATTCACAAAAATGTTAAAATATTTTATTTTCACAAAAAATCCCAAAAATATTATTTATTTCATATAATTGATATTTTTGTAAAGAATTAATATTTTGATTGTTTTTGGCATTTTAAATATTTTTTCTACATTGATTTTGCAACTTTTAATGCTTTCTAATTATTTTGTAGGTCAATACTTAATTTTTGAAGCATTAATCCAAGATCACAATTTGTTTTCCATGTGTTAAACAATTTTTGATCATTTTAATTGAATTTTTATTCAATTAAATACATTTTTGAAAACAAATTAGGGTTTTGGATTAATTCAACCCTCATAAATCATTTTCAAAACACTTTGGGCCTCTATTAGAGTGTAAGACCCAACCCCCTTTTTTTGACCAAATCATCTTTGGGCCTCACTTATTGTATAAGTCCCGATACCGTCAAAAAACAAACGGCGCAATCGTCGCCTTTTTAAAAAATCATCTGGGCCTACCCTCGAGTAGTAAGACCCATTTATTTTTCTTTAAACCTTTTTGGGCCTCTTGAGAGAGTGTAAGACCCATACCCCCTTGTACAAAAAACTTTTTGGGCCTCACTCATTGTATAAGTCCCTCTGTACAAGTAAACGGCGCGATCGTCGCCCGTTTAAAATTAAAAACCATCTGGGCCTACCCTCGTGTTATAAGCCCCTCTCTTTTCTTTAAACCTTTTTAGGCCTCTTGAGAGAGTGTAAGACCCATCCCTTTGTACAGAAAACCTTTTTGGGCCACAGTCACTTGTATAAGTCCCTCTGTACAAATTCAAACAGTGCGCTCACTGATAAAACCTTGGGCCTCTCCTTGAGCTGTAAGCCCCAAATCTTTCTTTTTCAAAGCACTTTCTCCTTTGATTTTGAATATACTGTTGTTTTTATCTTTCTTTGTTGAACAACTAACCAAACAGCATGGAAGCACTACAACCGAGTAAGTGGTTATCGCTTTCATTTACTGCTTTCATATTATAAACTGTATTGTGGGGCTGCTCACTGTAAGTCTCCTTTCATAAACTCATATCTACTGTGTAATAATAGTATAGATATTTCGAGTTTCCCCGGCTACTACGTCTAGAACTAAGTGACGCCATTTCATTTATTCGTAGAAATAGACGCCTAGATCCCCAATAGGAGCACCAGATACAGTCTTCTCTTCGGCTGTCCTCCTTAGGAATCGTCAAGAAATTCTATCCCCCAGAGATGAATTATTCTCGGTGAAACTTCTCTTGAATTTCTTCAAACCGCCGAACGGTTCGGACTCTCTCTAAAAATTAAAGTCACTGGATAGTAAACCTCGCACGTTTACCAGTGGTTTTAACTCTAAAAGAGTTTTCCTAAACTTTTCTTTGGTTTGGGACCCCCGGGCTTCTTAAAAGCATCGGCCTCCTCTTGGGCATCATACAAGGACCCACAGGCTTCCTAAAAGCAACCCGGCCTCCTCTTGGGCATTATTCAAGGACCCTACGGCTTCTTAGAAGTATTCACAGCCTCCTCTTAGGCTTCGTATAATGATCTCTTCCTCCGGGAATGATAGCCTCCTCTTGGGCTTCGTACAAGGACCAGTCGGCTTCTTAAAAGTTTCCAGCCTCCTCTTGGGCTTCGTACAAATTGTCCCGACAACCTCCTAGAGGTATAGGAACAGAACCTAGTCATCCTCATAGAACAGTACTTTCATAGAGTCTACTACTGTTTCTCGAAGCATAGTACAAAAGATAAAACTCTAGACTTGGACAGTCTAACTTCCTTGAGTCTCAAAGACATTCTCAAGCACCCTTCGTTAAATAGGAAGGAAACCCGCAGACTCGGATAGTCTCAATACCCTTTGGATTTCCCGTTTCCTCGAAGAGAGGGAAATATCCCTGATCCTCAAATTAAATCCCTGAGTACAGTATTGCTCATATAAGAACTGATTTTCTCTTTTAAATCAGTATATTGGATCTGTCACTCAACTAAAACAGTTACAATAGCCTCCATCTCGGGCTTCGTACGAGATACCAAAATTCTCCCCAGTGGAGTCAAAACAACCTTTTAGCCTCTCTCTCAGGCTTTGTATGAGACACAAAAGATTCCCTCGTTGAGTCAATCACCCTTTTTTTTTTGCCTCCATCTCGGGCCTCGTACGAGATATAAATCCCTTAAGCAAGAGTCGAACTCTTTGCTAGCCTCCTCTTAGGCTTTGTATAACGATATGCCCCACTGGGTCAAAACCTTTAGCCTCTCTCTCGGGCTTTGTACGAGACACAAAATAGCCTCCTCTTAGGTTTTGTATAATGATTTTCCTAGCGGAAATTAGCCTCCTCTTAGGCTTTGTATAAGAAAACCATTGGTTGATCCAATCGACCTTTTAGCATTAAAGCTGTGCCTCGTTCACAGTATACAAACATCAACAACTCCTTTCCCTTCATCTAATCGCTGTAAGCGGCAAGCCTCTGGATCATCTACATCCATGTCACTGTCCCTCTTTTAGCATGAGAAATTCCTAAGGAAAGATGGCATTGCTCTACACTGAGTTAAAGTCTTCTCCTTCAGGTTAAAACCCTTTCTTCGGAAATTATGGCATTGCTCGGATCCGCGTATCCCAGTTAAAGTAATTCTCCTTCTCCCCTCTTTAGAGATGACAAATTCTCTCTAAAGTCGAGGTCTTTTAGCTTCACATCTTGGGCTTTGAACAAGATACAAATCACCTTTCGCTTCACGTCTTGGGCTTTGAAAAAGACACCAAAAACCAATTTCCTCCCATAGAATAGGAGGAACTACGAACGCTCTGATTTCCCTGTTTCGGTAAACGGGAATACGTAGGCATAAGATCGAAAGAAAAGATCTTAGCGAGCGCAATCAACAAAAAACCCAAATCCCATATCTCCATCAATTAAAAGCAGTAATTCAAAAGCATCAGTCCTAACATCCTAATCCTTGTTCCCCGCCAGAAACCCTTTGCCTAGAGAAAAGAAAGAAATAACCTGTATTGGCGAAATACGAATAACCAGTACAAAGGCCCCCCACATTGATAGCATCCGTAACCTAACAGACCGCTGTTTAAACTCAATATGCAAGCAGGGTTAATTGGAGACATCTATTTCCCTTCCTTATTCAGCTCACAATAGGATAAAAAATGAATGGACCTGTAGTTTTAAGCTCAACCGCAGAGAGCGACCAGCGCTTAAGAACCGCGTCCAAAATCGCTCGCTATAGTAGCCATTGATTACGTCACCAAGTGGGTGGAAGCAGCGTCATACACAAATGTAACCCGACAAGTGGTGGTCCATTTTATCAAAAACAATATCATTTGTCGTTATGGTGTTCCTAGCCAGATCATTACGGATAATGGATCCAACTTGAATAATAAGATGATGAAAGAGTTGTGCGCCGAGTTCAAGATCGAACACCATAACTCATCTCCCTATCGGCCTAAGATGAACGGAGCAGTAGAAACGGCTAACAAGAATATCAAAAAGATTGTTCAAAAGATGGTTATAACCTACAAAGACTGGAACGAGATGCTACCCTTTGCTCTTCATGGTTATCGCACATCTATCCGCACTTCAACAGGGGCAACCCCTTTCTCTCTAGAGTATGGCATGGAAGCAGTGCTCCCCATAGAAGTAGAGATCCCGTCAATCCGGGTATTGATGGAAGCCAAGTTGACAGAAGTTGAATGGTGTCAAAATCGACACGATGAACTGAATCTGATAGAAGAAAAGCAAATAACGGCTATATGCCATGGTCAGTTGTATCAGCAAAGAATGAAGAAGGCGTTTGACAAAAAGGTCAGACCTCGCGTTTTCAGGAAAGAAGATCTCGTGCCCAAGAAGATACAATAATTTCTCACCGATTCCCGGGACAAATGGACTCCGAATTATGACGGCCCCTATGTGGTTAAGAAAACTTTCTCAAGCGGCGCCTTGAGACTCGCAACCATGGACGGAGAGGAATTTGCCTACCCCACAAATGTTGACGTAGTCAAGAAATACTTCGCCTAAATAAATTAAAAAAACGTCTCGGTGGATTGAAAACTCTAAAGAGCGATCCAGGCAAAAATTAGAGACATAATCAAAAATCATCCCGGCGGATTGGAAATCTCAAAGTACAATCCAGGCAAAAGTTAGAGATTCATGGTAAGTAACTACGTCCAACAAAGGGGGAAATCCCTCAGCAGCAGTAACGCCATCCATCAGAAAAACTCCAGTCAAGGTCATCTTTGACAGAAGCTCAGGATGTCCAGAATTCAAAGTTGGTAGAAGGATAACGGTAGTTATCTTTCAATGTAGCCTTTTTCCCTTAAATTACCATTTTCTAAACTTTACGCTTGGCTGATTTCCATCCTATCAATAAAATTTGAGCCCTAGTGCTTTTTTTTGCAATTCTTATTTGTTTTAGCTTTACAGAACGACATTTAAACAAGATTAACGATTCTTGCAATTAAACAAAAATGAATTTACTTGTCAAACTTTTTTCTGCTTTTAAAATAAAGATGACAATTTCTTTTGACTGTTGAACATCGAAAGAACATCGATTGCTTCTCCAGAAGTAATCGAGCTTCAAAGTACAGAATCAAAGTACTTCTTCTAAGCCAGTGCGCCTGAATGAAGGATCAGCTGTGTCAGATGCAAATATTCCATTCGACATCCCCGACAGAGTTCTTACCTCCTAAGTTCGACCAACGGTTGTTCCCCTCGGGGACCATCTCTCCTAAGCAAGGCAGAATTGCTATTTTTGGGCCAGATGATACTTTCCATCCCCTGCAGTGGCCAAGTATCCCGTCGTGTTCATCTATTAGTCTGTATGTCACGTCTGTTTTGTCAGCATAAACATACATATATCCTACATTATTGATTTACATTCATATTCATATTGCATTAATAACACTCTAGTCGGTCTTATCCCCTCGTGATAAAAGTCCTCTCAATCAAGTTGTTAGTTCTTTCCTCATTAGGAAGCGAACCATCTAAGCAATCTCTTGCCAGTTTATTTCTGTAATGAAGTTGGTCCTCAACCACTTTGATAACTTGAACCTTTGAAAGACCAGAAGGCATTCGACGAACGTCACTCTTCGCCATTGAAGATGATATCTCCGCTTTCCCGGATTAAGGAAAAATCCCCAGAGAAAGCCTCACAACCAAAGACTCTCAGCAACACATTGATTTTTCTCTCCAAGAGAGTCAATGTTAATGAAGTCATCGGCACCTCAAAATTTAATCACATCACATGGCATTTCTCCGAGAAGAACTTGAAGAAAAGTATGATGTAATATCCTCAAGCCGAAAGTAGTCTCTCAAGAGACTCATTTTCCCCAGTAGAGTCGACAAATGGCGTCTCCAAACAGGGAAGTTTGTGCACCTCTACAACTCAGACGAATGGGTTTCCCCAGCAAGTCTGACATCAAAAGTTTTTCCCATCAAATGCCATCTCCCCAAGAAAATTCGGCGAGAAGTTTGAGGTAAACCGCTACGAATAACGTCCCTTGTCAAGAAAGTTTATTGACAAAAGAAACTGAGACCAGTTCCTTGGTAGGAAACCAGGATCGAGGGGAAGTTTATTTCAGAAACTGAGACTAGTTCCTTGGTAGGAAACCAGGATCGAGGGGAAGTTTATTTCAGAAACTTATACCAGTTCCTTGGTAGGAAACAGGATCGAGGGGAAGTTTATTTCAAAAGAAAACTGAGACCAGTTCCTTGGCTGAAGACCAGCATCGAGGGGAAGTTTACCTTTACTAAGCATCATTGCTTAGCGAAAGAAGATGGATGAGCAAACTGCCATTCATAACCACCATCAAAATTTTGCGTATTTCGTAATTTAATCATCTTGCACCCCGAATGCCCAAATACCTTCGCCATTCACACCTTCGGGTCCAAGAAGATTAAATAGGGGCATCTGTCATACCCCAAATTTTGACCACTAAGATTTCCCATCATTGTGTAAATCCTCATCACAATATGGACGGACCATCATGCCTCACTAGTCTCCCCAAAGATGGGTGAGCATTCACTACAACCAAGAATTAGGGTTTCAAGCCCTCTCTGAGCACTTAGACAAAGGATCAATCAAGGAATGACATGATCTTTAACTTGTCTAACCTCTCAAACCTCCACAAAGGATTAAGAGGACTCCCACACCAAGAATCAAGCACAAGATTGCAGCATTCCAAGTGGATTAAGCCTCAAGATCGCCAGTGTCACCAAATTAGGGTTTTGGTCGACCAGGGCCTCCAGTTGGGAATTTTCCTCTGGGCATGAGCCAATGCTTCAAAGCATAACCTAAGATACTCCAAGGAACCTCTTGAACCCAATCATCAAGTCAATTTAACCTCAGGGGATGCATTTATCAAAAATCAGGACATGATTCACAAGTTGACTTTTGGGACAACGCATGAGCCAAGACCTCAAGACATGATTTGAGGGTCTCCAATACACCATATTGATCCATTTGCAACAATGGATTGATCCAAGAAACTTTATTCACAAGTTTCAATTTCATCTGAACCACAATTAGGGTTTTGAAGAAAAAGTCAATTGTACCTTTGACTTTTTGACCAAGACATGCTCCCAAACCTTGGGACATGATTCTATACACCCTATATCACCTATGGAATCCATCTATTAAGTTTAATTTAGGTCAAGGACTTAATTTCATAGAGGATTGCACATTTTAGATTTCATATGCTGAAAAAAAAAGTCAACTGTGCAAAAAGTCAAAGACAGATTTGGCAGATTTTGTGCATTTTGCTCGATTTGTTCAAATCTGACAAATCCAAGCCTTGTCATCATTTTGGACACATCTGAGGATTAAATCCAAGGGGGATGATCTGATCTCCAAGCCTCACAAGTCCATGAATCTACAAGTAGCATGCCAAACCTAAAAAGCCTAAAACATGTCGAGACTTCAATTTTATTTTCAAGCATTCAATGGATGCACCAAGGTGGTATGAAATAAGCCTATTCCAACTGAATTCAGTCAAAACTTATCTCTGAACCAAAGCTACAAAGCCTGTGCCCTAACCTCTAGTCAATGGCTAGAGGAGACTTGAGATTCCATTTGATCACCATTGGCCAACAGCCTGCTGTAGTTGCCACGCACTATTGCTTGCAAATTAAACAAACTCGTTCTACTATAAATAGAGCTCATTTATGCTCAATTTGAGTACACCAAAGCACTACAACACTTGCTTTCCTCAAAACCCTTTTCTCTATGCCAAAATGCCTTCTTTTGCAAGGTAACTCTCAGTTTTTGAGTTATAGAGCATTTCTACAACAACTCATGATCCAAACACTTCCAATATGTCATATCTAAGCTGTCCAAACTCTCACATGTGACCTGTAACACCAAAATCTCAAAGTCCCCTCTCAAAACCTCAAAATTGGACTTTTTTGCATTTTTCAAGCCATGTCTTGATTCAGTCACTTTCAAAACCAGATAAAACCTCAAACACACTCCAAATATCATCATTGAACTGTCCCAAATGGTTCCCCACATCTGGAACACCATTTGAGAGAGTTGTCATATTGGTCACTTTTGCCCTTTTTGCAAGAAAGAGCTCAAACTTGTTCCTGAGGATTCCAGGTAGTTCAAACCATTCTAAAAGCTTCTAAGGGATCAATTGAGAGTGTCTAAAGCATCAAATTACTTCTGGCACAAGAAACTTGGCAGATAACCCAAAAAGCTCCTAAAGAGGTAAGCATCATAACTTGAACTATTTGAAATATGTATTGCTTTGAAGTCCACTGATCATGCACATCTCATACATGTTATATATGTTGTGTTTGAATTAATTCATCATGTAATTCATGTCTGTAACAAGAGGTAGCATAGAAAATGCAATTATAGGCCTATTTCAAGAACATCATCGGGTTTTGAAATAGGAGCCTCATCTGAATTAACCACCACCAGCATTGGATCCCTTGTTAAATTCTAGGCAAGATAGACCTAAATTTTGTCCCAATCCATGGAGAAATGAGAAAGTTACAAGTTTCACGTTTTTGGCCAAAACCTTGCCTTGCCTTACCTTGGCCAGGCCAAAAACAAGGCATGCCTCATGTATTCATGGGGTGGTTTTGATACACGGATGTATCACCACCCCAGTGGTAGAAGGCGCACACTGCACACAAGAGGTCTGGGGTTCGAATCCCCCTCGCCTCAGATCCTCTTTTTTACCACTTTTTCCATTTTTTTAATATTTGTTATATTATTTTAAATGATTTAGAAAATTAATTTCTCCTCCAATTGGTTCTTTTTGCAAAAAATCACAAAAATGTTAAAATATTTGATTCCACAAAAAAATCAGACTTATATTAATTCTTTAATATAGTTGTTTTTTTTGTAAATAAATTCATTTTGAATTGTTTTAAACACTTTTAAAAGTGGATTTTTATCTTGAAAATCAAAACCAAATGAGTTTTAACTCATCTTGTGATTAAAACATCATTTTTCAAATCTTAACCAAAAATCACAAGTTGTTTATTCAAGCTTATTTGGTATTTTATCATTATTTATTGATTTTTCTTTAAGAATTTATTTTTTAAAATGATGAAATTAGGGTTTCTTTGATTTTAACCCTCACAAATATTTTTCAAACACTTATGGGCCTCTAATAGAGTGTAAGACCCAATCCCCTTTAACCAAAACCATTTTGGGCCTCAGTCATTGTATAAGTCCTAACACATTGCAAAAATCTCGGCACGATCGCCAGTTTAAAAATCAAATAACCAGGGCCTCTCCTCGAGTTGTAAGCCCCATCACTTGTACAAAAACACTTTTGGACCTCTAATAGAGTGTAAGACCCATTCCTTGTAAATAAGATACCTTGTTGGGCCTCAGACATTGTATAAGACCCACTGTGTTTTCAAAAACCTCGGCGCGATCGCCGTTTTCAAACAAACCATCTGGGTCTATCCTCGTGTTGTAAGTCCCATCTTTCTTTTTCAAAATAATCTTTGGGGCTCTCCTTGAGTTGTAAGACCCATACCTTTGTAGAGAAAACCTTTTGGGCCTCAGACATTGTATAAGTCCCTGTACAATCTTTTCAAAATAACTTCCCTTTTGATTTGGGTTCAAATAACAGTTGTTATCAAAACTTTCTTTAATTTCTTTGAACAACTAACAAAACAGAATGGAAGCTTGCTCACCTGTAAGTTTTTATCCGCTTTCATTTACTTGCTTTAATATATATAACTGTATTGTGGGAAGCAGCGTATGGTTAGTCTTCTTTCATTCTTTTAAATACATGTCAAATATATATATAACTGCATTGTGGGAAGCTGTGCATGGTTAGTCTTCTTTCATTCTTTTAAATACATATCAAATATATATATAACTGCATTGTGGGAAGTTGCACACGGTTAGTCTTCTTTCATACTCCTTTACACACTTGTCATATATCAACTGTATATATACTAGTATAGTTATTTAGAGTTTTCCCCGGCAACTAGGTCTAGAACTAGGTAAAGCCATGTTGGTCACTCTTAAATACAGTCAAAACTAGATCCCCATAGGATTTCCATATACAGTCTTCCCTTCTCTTAGGGTTAAACAATATGGAACAAAGAGAAAGGCAGTATTCTTGGTGAACCTTTTCTCAGACTGTCACCCCTAGAAATTGTCAAAGAAACTCTACTCCCCGGAGTTGATCTATTCTCTGTGAAAAGCATCTCCTGAGTTTCTTCAAATCACAAAAATTTCACTAAATGATCTAATCTCTGTGAATAGCATTTCTTGAAATTTTCTTGGTTTGGGACCCACAGGCTTCCTAAAAGCATCCCCGCCTCGTCTTGGGCTTTGTACAAGGACCCGTCGGCTTCTTAAAAGTTATTATGCCCTCTCTTGGGCTTCATACAAGGACCCTCACGACCTCTTAGAGGTATATGACAGAACTTAGTCATCCTTTGCTAGAGCTGTCTTTCTAAAAGGAGTCACAAAAAGCCCTCAGACCAATTTTAGGGTTGATACTCATCCCTTAAACGAGTCGGCCTCCTCTTGGGCGTTGTACAAAGATAGACCACACTAATAGACTTGGAGAGCCTAAATCTCCTTGAGTCTCAAAGACATTCTCAAGTTCCCTACAAACATAGGAAGAAACCCCAGATTCTGGATTAATCTCCAGCAGAGTTAAAACTTGGGGGTTCTAAAACCCCGTCTCTCTTCTAAAATCCCCTAGCCAAGGTCAGTTTATCATCATATACACTTTAGAGAGCGCTTTTTTCTTCAAAAGTGCTCTATAAAGTGGGACTTTAGACAGCGCTTTTGAAAGCGCTGTCTAATGTATACGTATAATGATTTTTTATATACCTTTAGAGAGCGTTTTTCCTTAAAAGCGCTGTCTAAAGTCCACCTTTAGAGAGCGCTTTTGAAAGCGCTGTCTAATGTATAACCTTAGACAGCGTTTTTTTTCTCAAAAGCGATGTCTTTTGTCTACGTATAATTTTGAAGATTTTTTTAAAAAATCCCATTTTAACCATTTTTTTTATGCAGAAACCTGTATAATTCACATTTCCATAAATCTGTATAATTCACATTTCAATAAACCAGTATGGATACGCATTTCCATCAACAAATTCTATTTCAAAACTAGAATTTACATTAATGTAGAATTCGCACAAATTCTATAAACTAGAATTTGTACATTTCAATAAACTAGAATATACATGCAGAATTCGTACAAATTCTATTGTATGGTTTCAAACCTGCATAGAATTTACATTTCAATAAACTAGAATTTACATTCACAAAACTATACATTCAAGAAAGAATTCTTCTTGCAATAAAAAATTCGCACAATTCCTCCTTAGTATCTTGCAATTGTTTCCTCGTGTAATAAGGACACGCCATATCATCCAAATACTACATAACAAAACAAAATACGCATTAGTTAAGAAATAATATATAGATGTTTTGTGTTATCAAGTAGCATCACTAATAAGCAATATTGTGAAAATTAATATACCTCCACTTTGACCCATGTAATATTGGTTGCTCTAGCCCGTGCTACTCGTGCGTATCTTCCTGGTTACTAGACATTTGACCTGTAAGATAGAAAAAAATAGAAATTAAATGACAAATATAAAAATCCATAATCCTAATCTATTGAATGATATAAGCTATAATTTTACAACTAGTACCTTTTTCAGTAACGTCTCTTTCTTTTCTTGTTTGGAGTATGTTCTACCCGTCTCTTAACAACACGGACGGTTGGATTGATCCAAATACCCTCATTATGATCATTTCTAGTATATGATTCATTCGCTATAATATTTTCATCTTGATCAATTCTAATAAATGATTCAATATCAACATCAATATCACCTTGATCTCCAACGTTTTCATCAATTACTTTGTTAGATAAAAGCACTATAGACCATTTTGTACTTGTTGGATCAGTGACATAGAACACTTGTTTAGCTTGAGAGGCTAGAATAAAAGGCTCATCTTTGTACCCCACCCTATTAAGATCCACTTGCAAAAATCCTAACTTATCCATTCGTACGCCATTATTATTTTCAACCCACTTGCAACGAAATATAGGAATCTGAAACTTCTCATAATCAAACACCCAAATGCGCTCGATAACCCCAAAATATGACAGATTTACAAATTTGGGGTTTAAATCTTTCACACTTGAAATGTGCTTTGCTTCAGCTACCACGATGACACCACTATTTTGCATAGTACTTTTATCATCTTGTTCTTTGGTATAAAATGTGTATCCATTAATTGCGTATGCGCTATAAGAAAACACGACCATACTTGGACCGTATGCTAAACATCTCAACCTTTCTGTTATTGAATCGCGGTCCGAATAATAATTTGAATAAATATGATCCTTAAACCAAGGTATGAAACTTTGATTGTGCTCTCGTACTATCCAATTCTCATTTCTATTCGGATTTAAACCTCGGAGAACATCCTTGTGCATTTCAACATATGGCTCAACCTCATTCTCATTGTACAGAACATACAAATGCACTTGATCCCGTTCGACCCTTGATACTGTCACAACTTCATTTCCAATTAACTTTTTTCCTTCTTTTTTTTTCGACAATATGAGATTTGGGGAGTCCAATTGATTGTACATTGGACAGATATTCAATACAAAACTCAACCGCTTCTTCAACAATGTATCGTTCGGCAATACAACCCTCTGGTCGACTTCGGTTTTTCACATACCCTTTTAATATTTTCATATAACATTCAGCAGGGTACATCCATCTCATATAAGCCGGTCCACACAATTGTGTCTCTTTCACTAGATGAACAACTAGATGAACCATTATGTCAAAAAACGAGGGAGGAAAATACATTTCAAGATCACACAAAGTAATAACTAGTTCTTTTTGTAATGTTGGTAAGATCGCAGGATCGATCACCTTACTGCAAATTGACTTGAAGAAAAAACACAATTTAGTTATTGCACTTCTTACTTTTTCTGGCAGAATAGAACGTATACCTATTGGTAGAAAATGTTCCATTATAACATGGCAGTCATGCGTCTTTAAACTCTTTAACTTGAGGTCTTTCATAGACACAAATCTTCTAATATCTGAAGAGTATCCTTCAGGAACTTTAACTTCACTTAGAAACTTACACAATACTTTTTTCTCCTTTCTAGATAGAGTATACGCAGCAGGTGGTAGATATGTTCGGTTTCCTTTCTTCAAGGGTCCTAATTCAGTTCTTATCCCCATATGTACCAAGTCCTTTCTTGCTTTAAGGCCATCCTTAGACTTTCCTGGTATATTAAGTAACGTACCAATAACACTGTCAAATACACTTTTTTCAATATGCATAACATCGAGAAAATGTCTTACATACAACGACTTCCAATATGGCAGTTCAAAAAAAATTGACCTCTTCTTCCACCCACTCTTGACAAGTGTATGTGCAAAAGGCTTTCCAAACTGAGTTGTCACATCTTTCACCTTTTCAAAAATTTGATCACCTGTCAATATAGTTAGAGCTCTACCATGTTCTGGCTCTCCATTGAATGCTTTTCTCCACCCACGATAGTGATGATTAGAATTTAAGAATCTACGACGACCGAGAAAGACATTCTTCTGACCAAACTCCAATCGCGTTCAATCTATTTTATCTTCACAAATAGGACACGCACATTGACCTTTTATGCTGTACCCTGATAGATTTCCGTATGCTGGAAAATCATTAATTGTGCCAAACAACATCGCCCTCAAGTTGAAACTTTCTTCCTTATACCCATCATAAACCTCCACACCGTTCTCCCACAAAAATTTTAAATCTTCGATTAAGGGTGCCAAGTATACGTCTATGTCATTCCCTGGTTGTCTAGGCCCATAAATTAACGTAGATAACATCATGTACTTACGCTTCATACATAGCCATGGAGGTAGGTTATAAATCATTATGATCACAGGCCAAGTGTTATGTGAGATACTTTGAATACTGTGTGGGTTCATTCCATCAGTAGATAATGCCAAGCGAAGGTTTCTTGCTTCTTTTCCAAATTCAGGATAATCATCATCAATTTTCATCCACTGTGGTGAATCTGCCGGATGTCGAAACTTTCCATCAATAATTCTTTCATCTGCATGCCAAGTCAAGTGTCTTGAATCGGTCTCACTACGAAACATGCATCTAAATCTCGGAATTATAAGAAAATACCATAAGACTTTTGCTGGAGACAACTTTTTCTTATATCGAGAGACACCACATTTAGGACACTCATTTAACGATGCATACTCATTTCAAAATAATACGCAATCGTTTGGACATGCATGTATCTTATCATAGCTCATGCCAATAGAGCACAACATCTTTTTGGCCTCATAAGTTCGATTGGGAAGAGCATTATCCTCTGGAAGCATATCTTTCATAAGGGCCAATAATTCTGTGAAACTTTTATCCGACCATCCATTGCCCGCCTTTAAGTTGTACAACTTTAATACCGCAGACAATCTTGTAAATTTGGTGCAACCATTATACAACGGTTTCTCTGCATCGCTTACCAACGTCTCAAACATTTTGGGACAATCCTTAAGATCTTCTTCAAGTACTTCGTATGTATCTGTGCCATTGTCGTATGAAGCGTAGGTCGTATTATCCCCCGATTCAACATTCCTGTTAATTTTCTCACCATGCAAATTCCAGCATGTATAACTTCTATCAATTCCACTCCTCAATAAATGCGATGCCAACTGAACCGCGTCAACCCGACTCCCAAAACAACAACCCAAACAAGGACATATCATTCGACTGGGGTCTTTGGCGTGCGCAACAACAAACTTAACGAATTCCGATACCCCATTGTCGTACTCTTTTGACAATCGACTTGAAAACATCCATTTCTTATCCATAGTTATACTAATTAAACTAAACAAAAACAAAAAGAAAAAATGTTATACCTGTAGGGAAACGATCCGACTTTCACACTTTGAACACAAGTAACCCCTATACACGTATCATAAAATGAAATATCATTAATTGACCAATTATGAGTCATAACTTGATAAGTGGAAACTAACTTATAATTTAAAGTATCAAAAAAATTCTAATTAACTTATAAAGTAGACAATTATAATTTAAAGTATCAAAAAAATTCTCTCCTCAATAAGTATAAAGTAGACAATTAACTTATAACAAAAAGTCAAAGTTTTAGAAAATAAAAGAAATGAACTTGGAAAAAAAGGATAGACCAAACACAATCAATTGGAAAAACAGTACAACACAACTAGCGAAATACAATTTTGATCAATACTAGGTTGTTTATACAAATTAACTTTGCCAAATATACAGTAGAAAATATTTAAAAGTAACCTTCCACAAAACTAGGTTGTATCATGAATGCATAACACAATGAGCTTATTATTAAAAAGAGGGACATTTGTAAAAATAAGAGATGAAAGATTAAAGATTCTGCAAAATATACATGAAAAATATACATGATAAATACTTTGCAAAATATACATGAAAAATACTTAGCCAAATATACATGAAAAATAAAAGCAAAAAATAGGTTCGATTCTGCAACAATAAAAGAGGGAGCTTTTATCCTCATCGTGAAAACTTTTTCAGCATAAAAATCAAATCAAAAACAAATTTTAAAAACAGAAAAATGAATAATAAAAAAGTAACAACGTACCTTATTCGTTTTCAGAGGATAAGAGAAAAAGAACAACAACAACAACAACGTTTTCAGAGGATAAGAGAATGGAATGCAACAGTGACGGCAACGGCAACGGCAAAGAAGGATGGCAATAATGGCATGCAAGAACGACGACAAGGGTTTAGAGAAATGGTCGAGAGAGAAAACGAATAGAAGTGTCTCTGAAAATGTTTAGAATTGTTTTATATTTTAATTAATACAGGACTTTAGAGGGCGTTTTTCCATAGAAAGCGCTTTCTAAAGTGAAAATAATTAGAGTCCTATAAGAGCGCTTTCTGAAAGCGCTTTCTAAGGTGGCCTTTAGACAGCGCTTTTTAAAAGCGCTCTCTAAAGCAATACCTATAGCAGCGCTTTTTGGAAAGCGCTTTCTAAGGTGGTCTAAGGTGGCAGTCTTTTACAGCGCTTTTTAAAAGCTCTTTCTAAAGCCTTTCTTTTAAGGCGCTTTTTTTTAGCGAAATTTTTTTATTCTTTTTTGCAGCACTTTTGTATGAAAGCGGTATCTTTTAGGTGCTGTCTAAACATATTTTTGTTGAGTCAACCACTCTCATAGACTCTCTTGTTGAGTCTGTCACCTTTTTGTACTCTCTTGTTGAGTCAACCATTTTTTAGCCTCAATCTCGGGCTTCGTACGAGAGAGATAAAAGCACTCTCTTGTTGAGTCAAACCCTTTTCGCCTCAATCTTGGGCTTTATACCAGACAGTTAAGTACCTCCCCAGCAGAGTTAGCCTCCTCTTAGGCTTCATATAATGATATCCCCAAAGAGTCAGTCTCTTTTAGCCTCCGTCTTGGGCTTTGTACAAGACACCAATATATCCACTCTCTTGTTGAGTCGGTCTCATACAGCCTCCTCTTAGGCTTTGTATGAGGACTTCCCCAGTGGAGTCAATCAACCTCTTAGCTTCAACCTTGGGCTTTGATCAAGGCACCCAAAAATCAATAATCCCTCTTTAGAGATGACAAATTCTCTTTCAGTCAACCTTTTAGCTTCAATCTTGGGCTTTGAACAAGACACAAATACTCCGTTTAGCCTCTGTCTTGGGCTTTGAACAAGACACCAAAACATCTTTTTCCTCCCTTAGAATAGGAGGAACTACGATTTCTCTGATTTCTCTGTTTTGTTTAAACGGGAATATGTAGCCATAAGATTGCGAAATCTTAGCGAGCATACTAATCTAAAACTCTACGTCCAATACCTTCATATATCAATCAAAACTTAGGTTCAGCACCTTACCAAAAACATCAACAAAAAAATCACTCTCCCCGTCTCATTTCCCAAGAAACTTTCCCAAACCCATTAACAGATAAACACCATCAAGTACAAAGCAAAACCTAAAGCTAATATCCTGTGGATAACCACATATAGGATGGGTAATTGACAACTCCCCATTGTATAACCTGACCCCAGACCCCCCAATCTCTTTAAGCGTTTGTTCAGTTAAACATTCATGTGCAAGGTTAGTTTTAGATACCTTCCCTTTCCCTTCCAGCTTCATGGGATAAATAAGAAATCAGAAAGTAGCACCATTTTCTCCTCGAGGAGGAAAACCCAACTCCAACGATAAGGTGGTCGCGTCTCCGACAAAAATCGCTCGCTACAAGGTGAAATTTCTCCCTTTAGAGATGGAAAATTCTCTTTCTCAGTCATCCTTTTAGCTTTAATCTTGGGCTTTGAACAAGACACAAACACCCTTTTAGCTTTAATCTTGAGCTTTGAACAAGACACAAATACTCCGCTAGCTTCAATCTTGAGCTTTGAACAAGACACCAAATTTTCTTTCCTCCCATAGAAATAGGAGGAACTACGATTGCTCTGATTTCCCAAATCTCTTTACGGGAATACGTAGGCATAAGATTGTGAAATCTTAGCGAGCACACGAATCAAAAACTTTAGGTCCAGTACCTTTTCAAAAACAACAGACAACCCGAAAACAGTAAAAATATTCTCTCAACACTCCCAAAGGATAAACTTTCCCAATCCACAGCAGATAAACACAAGAAAGCATTTAAAGATAACAAAAATACATGCAAAAGAAGGTTCCTATGGATTACCATAGATACACTGGGTGTTAACAGCTTCCCTTTGTATAACCAAACCCCGATCCCCAATCTCTTAGCATTTGTTAAAGAAAACATTTGCGTGCAGGGTTAGTTTAAGATATCTTCCCCTTCCTTAATCAGCTTCATAGGATAAATACATAAATCAGAAAGTAGCACCCAAAATGTTTGCGGTAAGGTGGTTGCGTCACCGAAAAAACTGCACGCTACACACGCGAAGTTGTCATAGTATTAACTTTAAACGATCTGGTATCCAATATAATCTACTCAGAATTAGCTAGTTTGTTTCAAAGATTGTTGAAATCCCTCAAAGCCATTAAAACCCATTGTCGAGGCTTCAAAGTTGTATGTAACAAACTTCAGCTAAAAAAATAAGCTAAATCGCTTATCTAATGTCCATTTGAAAAGATAAATTGCTGACAGAACGATAAAAATGTATTAGAACTATATACTCCAAGAGATTAAACGAGGTTATCCCTTAGGAGTCCAACTCACGATTCAAAGTGTGAATCGTTAATTTGTTGTCATCTTACATTCCGTCCAGGATGGTGGTACTTGACCCTGATGTTTTAGAACTAATCTGATCTTATTTATCAAAATGCTATGTAAGAATCCGATAATGGAGCTTGGATTACCACAAAAACTCAAAACTCATACTAGGGCTTCTCGATATCTCTCTACCCATGTATCAGTAGGTTATACCAACAGCCATAAGAACACAAGTGAAATAGAAATTATGGTATGATTAAGGATTAATTGGAAGAAACATAAGTAAAACATAAGTGGACTATGGTGACCCAACCATAATCACGGAAAGGTCGGCCTAGAAACCTTATAGGGATTGCTAAGAAAACCTAATTGCAAAAATAAACTGCGAAGATAACATGCATAAAACAAAACATAGTTACATTACGGATCATAACAAGACTCGGGTATAAGGCCAAAAGAGGAAAGCACAAGCATACTTAAAATAATTACAAAAAAAGACGATCGTCAACCACGGCCTTGAAAAAAAGACGATCGTGGACCGGACCATCAACAGGGGAGGGTTCAGTCTCTTCCATGTCCACAAGACGATCGTCGACCACGGCCTTGAAAAAATTAGTCTCGGGCAAATAAAGGTCGGGATAGAGGCATAGGATCTGAGCCTTCTCCCTGTTAAAAGCAGAATCACCTGCATTGAAAATATCGATTTGATCTTATTTAAAGAACCTTGCAAGTGGACGATCGAGTCTTGGGTAAGTTTTATCTCTCGGGACTATTTGCCAACATTTGTCTGTAGTTTTTGTTCTAAAGCCTCCTATCTCCCTCTCTTGACCTTGTCCTCTGATAATCATTTCTCCATCTCGGCTACTTTATCCACCCATGATTTCTCTTTATCTTTTAGCTGGTTAATCTCACGTCTAAGGTTAACCTCGTTCTACTTGCAGTCGTCTGTAACACCCTTTTCTACCCCTAAATAATATTGCAGCAAAAACAACTCAAATATCAGAGTAAAGCCCAAAAATCACCTCAAAGGGTGCACATTTCTCATTTAAATCAAAATAAGACACTTGCCCTATAAAACAAAGGGTTTTCCTCAAAATACATCAAAGAGCCTTCACATGGCAGCGGAACTCAAAATTCTCAATTAAAAGGTTTTCAACAAACATCGTAATAATCAAAATAAAACCATATCATCAAATGAAAACAAAAATATGGAAACCACATAGTTCGACTCAAAGAAACCCCAACCCGATGTTACACTATCAGAGCAAGACCCTCTACATCGACCAAAAGTAAAGCACAACTCCAAAAGTCCTCGAAGGCATCATCAGCTAAACCTGATCACCTGCACGTTACCCACGTGGAGGCAACATTCAAACAGGCAGGGTGAGTAATCACAATTCATTATAATCAATATTAAAACAAGATATGCATAATGGCGTCATCATCATATACAACATCATCAGGGTCATCATAAAGGAAAACATCAGGGATCATTATAGCACCAAATCACATCATGCCACATAAAATGCAGTACACAACAAGACTCATGCATGTGGTACCAATCGTCACAAAGGATGGACACTAGGCCATCAACCCTCCACAAGGGAGCACGTCATAAACACCTCAATCCACACAATGGGATTGAAGCCACCACTGGACTGAAGTCCTAACATCATCACTGGACCGAAGTCCTAACATCATCGATAGACCGAAGTCTAAATGCTATGAATGCATGATGCACAACGTCATAATCATCATCATCAACAAAAGTCATCACGTGCATCATCATTCATCAAACTCACATATTCGTCATATCATCAAATACGTTATCAAAACATCATTAATCATCATCTTGTAATCATCAATATAACTCATGGTAATTCACATCAAAATAGTCATGTATCATCATCATAAAAATCATCAGCATATCTCATTGTAATTCACGTCCTCAAATGTTCATCAAAACATCACATATATGCAGCTCATAATGTCAATATACATCATGGTAATCCAGATCATCAATTAATCATCAAACAACAATTATAAACATCTCCTAATCATCACTAACATCATGGTAAATCATCATAAAAATCAAAGCATCAAAACATCAAAAACAGCACAACAACATAAACGAAGTTTCGCGAAGAACAGACGTTCGCTCCAGGGTTCACTAGGCGAACCTATTAGCTATGACCTTCGCTTAGCGAAGTGGCCATCGAACCCCACAGACACCACCCTCAACACCAGAAACACAATCATCTGTCATACTCGCTGGTTGATTCGCTTAGCGAACCCACTCGTTGATTCCTTCGCTTAGCGAGATTCCCAGCGAAGCCCGCCCTTCCTCTCCTGAATCATCTCAGTAACCATACTCATGTTATCGCGCATTCCCTACGCTGCTCGCTTAGCGAGCCTTGGCGAACATTCTCCTAGAGAAGCAATGGTTCGCCTAGCGAACCTGCGATTACAGCAAATAGCTGCTACGCATCAGTAACTTCCCAGCCTCAAAGGTACCTGCGATTACAACTCCAAATGACCCAAAAACATCCTTATTACAGTTCTAATGCATCACGGAAACCAAAGGCACAAAACCTACGTCTATTAGGTCGATTCATGACACTACGGGAACCTTATTTTCCCTAAACCTTCACAAACTCTCAAGCTTCCTATAAACTCCTTAAATCTCTTTCGCCACAAAGCCGGCACAACATCAACAGGGAAATCAGCCCCAAGGTTTATTTTATCGGTTCAATTCAACATTATTAATCAATTCACAAAAATGCCCTTAAATTCATCAGTTTATCTCAAAACCCATAAACCCTCATAAACCCCAAAATCAGCCTTAAACACATTGAATCCCTATATTGAAAACAATGAAAGGTAATACTCCCCATACCTTAGATTTTTCGATTCGAAGCTTTCTCTCTCTTGAGCCTTTGAAAACCTTCACGAAAAACCTCGCCTTTCCCTTTTTCCTCAGAGCTCTCCTTCTTTTCACGGTCTCCACAAAATGAATCATAATTCTCCTCAATTCTTCCTTTTTGGTTAATTTATATCATGGGCCTCAAAATTGGGCTTTCTCCATAATACCCTCACTAATCCTCATCAAAAGTCTGTCTTACCCTCAATTCCTTTGATATTATTTAAAATAAATAATAATACATTATATCTCATAATATATACTATTATTTAATTAAATAACCAAAACTTCACAAAATCACCGACATCCACCCGAATCACCAAAATTCACCAAAATTCATGAATATAGTATTTAAATAAATTAAATAAATACTCTTATGAAACTTGGGGTGTTACAACTCTCCCCCATTTAAAAAAATTTCGCCCTAAAAAATTACCTCAAGGAAACAAAGTCGGATACGACTCCCTCATCTGATCTCCACACCTCAAGTCCAACTTTCCTCTTTCTTAGATCCTCTTAACCTTTCCAGGTGTCTCTTACAAAATTTCAGGTCCGAGTACAACACTCTCGCCCGCCCATACCAACACAATGGAGTCCTACACCTCCTTCCGCACGAAACTTCATACAACGTCATTCCAACACGAGCATGAAAACTGCAAATGACCATTCCACGATCGCCCTTAACCCAACACACAAGCCCTCGGCAAATCCTCTAAAGACTGGATCGTCCTTTCTGTCTGACCGTCCGTCTGCGGATGATAGGCAGAACTCATCCTCAACTTAGTACTTCAAGCATCTTGCAACTCTTCCAAAACCTCGATAAAATCTCGGATCTCTATCCGACACAATACTCGAATGTATCTTATGCAACTTCACAATCCCTCAATACCCATCTCATCTAGCTTCCTTAAAGAGTGATCAATCTTCATCTGTAAGAATTAGCCGATTTAGTTAATTCCTCCACTATCACCCCAAAAAGAATCACTCCCTTCCTCAGTCTTCGGCAATCCCGACACAAAAATCCACGGACATACTATCCCGTTTCAATTCTGGAATACTCGATGGTTGCATCATACCTAAGGCTTCTGATGCTCAAACTTTAACTTCTAACAAGTTAAGCACGCATATCCAAACTCCGCAATATCCCTCTTCATGCCCGGCCACCAAAACAACTTCTTCAAATCCTGGTACATCTTCGTAGCACCGGAATGAATACTCAACCCACTTCGATGTACTTCTTCTAAAATACTCTTCTTGATTTCCGAAACATCTGGAACACACACTCTATCCCAAAATCTCATCACACCATTCCCATCAATCCGAAATTCTCCTCTGTTACCTTGGTTAATCAAAGTCTACTGGTCAACCAACTTTAAGTCAGATTACTGTCCCATTCGGATTTCTCCCGGAATGCTACTCGTCAACTTCAACATTCTCAACTTCACACTGTCAGGAGTCTTCTCACACACCAACTCAAATCCCAGAATTGCTCAATTAATTCCAACTCTTTCACCATAAGCATTGACATATGCAATGACTTTCTGCTCAATGCATCGGCCACCACATTTGCTTTGCCTGGATGATAACTCAAATCAAAAAAATCGAAATCCTTCAACAATTCTAATCACCTTCTCTGCCTCATGTCCAATTCTTTCTGATTAAACAAGTACTTCAAACTCTCATGATCGCTGAACACTCCAAATTTAGAGCCAAACAGATAATGTCTCCAAATCTCCAGCACAAACACCACCGCGGCTAATTCTAAGTCATGTGTAGGATAATTCCTCTCACGAACTCGCAATTGTCTTAAAGCATAGGCAACAACTTGTCCATTCTGCATCAATACTCCACGAAGATCCATCTTCGACGCATCACGGTACACCACAAAAGATTCTCTCGGATTAGGCAAAATCAACACCTGAGCGGTCATCAACCTCTTCTTCAATTCCACAAAACTCTCATCCCAAGTTACGTCTTACCCCAAAGCTTGACCCCATTCGAGTCAACTGAGTCAAAGGTAATGTCAACTTAGAACAACTCCCACAAACTTGCGGTAATAACCCGCCAATCCTCGAAACTTCGTATTTCAGTAGCAGACTTCAGAGTCTCTCACTGTAACACAACATCAAACTCAGAAGGATCTACAACAATCCCACCACTTGAAATCACATGGCCAAGAAAGTTCACTTCCTTCAACCAAAACTCACATTTGACAGTTTCGCATACAACTTCTTCTCTTTCAACACTAGCACACAGTCCTCAACTGCTCAACATGCTCTTCTTCAAATTTAAAGCCTATCAAAAGATTTTCAATAAAACCCACTACCAACTTATCCAACTACTCAAGAAAATTCTGATTCATATACTCCATGGATACCAGGTGCATTAGACACGCCAAACGACATCACATTATACTTATAGTCACCATACCTCGTCCTGAAAGCCGTCTTCAGAATATCATCAGGCTTAACACGAATCTGATGATAACCAGACCTCAAATCAATCTTGATAAACGCACAGGCATCTACTAACTGATCCATCAATTCCTCAATCCTCGGAAGCAGACACTTATTCTAGATCGTCACTTTATTCAACTGCCGATAATCAACACACAACCTCATACTTCCATCTTTCTTCTTCACCTACATCACAGGGGGGATTTTTTTCCCTAAATAACCATGTTTCCAAGTATATAATTCCATTATACCCATGTTTTCACCATTAATACCAATATACCCATGTTTCAAAAAAAAAAGACATTGAAGGGGGCGCCATTAGAAATGGCTACCCTATTGAATCTGAAAGGGAGGCGCCATTGGTAATGGCTACCCCCTTGGATTTTAAAGGGAGGCGCCATACCCTCTAGAGCCCCCATTGTGAACGAATTTTTTTTAACATTTTTCAAATAAATTAACATTAATACATAAATAATAATAATTCATAAATAATATTTAATAATTTTAATAGTATTACTCATTCTAAATATTTCTTTTTAATAATTACAAATTACATAGACAAAAGGTGAAACACAGTACACTAATTTTGTCGATGAGGTCGAGGCAAATTTTCGCCCGTACCACATCCTCGTGTACGTACGTGTCTTCGTTCTCTTCACGGTGGCGGCGGCGGCGACGTCGGGTCCACAGGTACGGATGTTGTTAATGGGTCCGTCATCTGAAGAAATAGTGACCATGCAGACGAGTCAATATTAGGCAAGTCGTCCACATTAAAGGTGTTTCCCATGCCTGTATAATTTTGTTGGGGTGGTTGGCTAGATGATATGTCAGGACGATAGCCTGCTTGGTCGTAAGCGATCAAGGGTTTAAATGTCTGGGTGGGTAAGGTTTGGTTGGGTGTTTGATAGTCTGTGTTAATCTGGGTTGTAGTGTCATATGATTGATATTGTGGTGGATTTTGTTGGTATGTCGATTGAGTATAACCATGTTGAAATGGGGTGGATTGGTAAGGGGTGTTTTCATGGAATTGTGGTTGTGTGAGTGGGGGTTGGGTTGGATGTTGGCTTGGTTGATCGGTCTGCTGTTGAGTTTGTGATGATGTGGCTTGCTGGCGTGGGTCAATATGATATCTAGGATGGGAAAAGAAACCAATGGAAACTGACCTATACCAAGTCATATACTGGACAGACGGTTTGCTCTCATATGGCAAAACATTGTCGGTCAAAACAAAATGGTTGCGAAACTTCCATTCACGACACTCATGTTTTGCATATGTTTTCCATGGCTTATAGTGCCACAAGTCAGAGAGGATGCTTGTGTGCCATCTTTCGGCGACGCATTTTGGGGGACCGGGAATATCTTGTAGCATTCCAAACTGAAGCTTGACACGATCACTGTTGTGCATTTCAACTGTTGTGAAGTGGATGATTGGTACCTTTGCAGTCCACACAACAGAGTGGTGTTCGTCAGCTTCATGGATGACCTGTAGACAAAGATATGGCCGCCAAATAAACTGTAGGAGGAAAAAAATATTCAGTATATTTTAAATAATGTGTTAATATTAAATGTGCCTATAACCATTAATAGATAGGTTAGTGATAATACATCATGTTCACCCAAATGATCTAGAAGATTTCGGTACTGGGTGATGCTGTAATGGGAACATTTGTCGTAATTCATCCCTAGTGCAGACCACCTATATTTTGAAAAGGCAATATTTTTAAGTAATAGAGTAAATTAAAAAACAGAAAATAGATATTTAAAGAATTGGTTTAGAACATTACCTTGTAGTGTATGGAAAACCGAAATTATTGGTGTTGACAGACGCTAAGTTGGTCATTCTTGACCAACCCCAAGCTTGCAGAAGAATAGCACATCCAGTAAAATTACCCGAACCAGCAAATGCGTTGTTACATAGAGACTTATATAGGTGGGCGAGTGTTGCAGACCCCCAGCTATAAGTTTTTATTTTGTCGATGTCGCTTAATAACGGTAAATACATAGGATGCACAGCATTACCACTTGCACCCGGAAATAAAAATAAACCAAATAATAACATCAAATAAATTCTTGTTTTTCTTTCTTTGAATATTTCTGGAGATTCTTCTGTTAACCTTATTGCGCTATACATGCTCTTGAGCCATGAAATTAATAATTTTTGGCCCCTCACCTGTTTGTTGTCAGGGGCAACCCCTAAAAGTTCTTCTACCACGTCACCAACAATATTTGTGTCACCCCTTACCGCCTTACCATCAATAGGTAGACCCAAGAGCATGTATGTGTCTTCGAGTGTGACGGTACATTCACCTATCGGTAGATGAAATGTATGTGTCTCGGGTTGCCACCTTTCTTGTAGCACTAAAATGAACTTCGAATCTAATGAATAACTTTTTATATCTATTACCTCTCCAAAACCGGCTCGCCTCAAATACGGTTCAATAATCGGGTCGTAAGGCAAATATCTATGACTACGAGTGCGGAAGTCATATGTATTCTACAAAAAAAAAATAGTTAGTAAACTCATAGTTAGGAGAGACATAGTTAGCATAAACAAAAAAAAAGAGACATTATACTTACGTAAGAAGCGATGTTGTTTGGTGTTCCTCGATGTTCCTCTCTCATTGTTAACATAGACATTTTTTAACAAAGATACAGAGTGCTATAACAACAAGTAATAGATGAAATTTGATGAAGTGAAATTTGGAGGGTGCAAGCATATATGGAGTGAAATTTGAAAGTTGGAAGTTGGAGGTTACACGAATTTAATTTGGTCATGTAGAAAAATTAATGTTGGTAGATGAAATGATAGAAGAGCTATGACACTTGTACGTATGCATGCATGCAAGATTCTTTTATTTTATTTTATGGGGAACTCCATTTTGAATGGCGCCCTCCTTGAAAATTTAAGTAGAGGACTCCATTTTCAATGGCGCCCTCCCTTTATTATTTATAGGGAACTCCATTTTGAATGGCGCCCTCCCTTTATTATTTATAGGGAACTCCATTTTGAATGGCGCCCCTCTTGAAAGAAATACGACACTTGCCATTTTTTTATTCTTATTCTTTTATTATATTTATACTACACATTAGAAATGGGAACTATCATCTTAAACTACACTTCAAAATATAGAACTATGTCTAGAACACCAAATTATGTTATACATGCTCATTGTAACGGATACACCTTCATTTCCGATATTTTCGGTTTCGAGTTTCAAAATACTGATGTTACCCGATTAACAATGAGCAGGAAGTCCAATTTCTTGCATTTCAAAGAGCGAATAAAGTCAAAGATGTCAGGTCCAATATTGCAAATCACATATAGAAGCCCAGTTTTTTTTTAACATGGTCAGGTCAAGTATTTTCAAGAGAAAATAGAGGACGATGATGATGTTCAACGCGTGTTTAAAAGCCATGAGAACTCTAGGTTCGACTATATTGAGTTGTATCTGTTACTCTGCCAAACTCAACAATCCTAGGTGTTTGGTGAGTCTCAGGTAATAGATCAGTCACAGTCGTTGGGACAACACAAAGTTGATGCAGTTGACGAGGAGGAAGAAGAACCAGAGGCCATTGTTGATCAAATGGTGAATTTGTTTGGGACTGAGACTACACAGCGATCACGCCACTTGACGACATAAATGAAGAGGTATTACCATTAAATCAAGTCTACTGTCCTCCCCAGCACATGACAAATTTGCAATTGAGTGGAGACAAGCCATCCTCGGAACTGTTCTACAATCCTTCTCAACAAGTCAAAGGTGTTTTGAAAGTGGGGAACCAGTACCGCACAAAAGCGGAGTGCATGCAAGCTATACTAAGGTTTCACATGGAAAATTTTGTTGATTTTGAGGTAAACCGCAATGACTCAAATCGATATGTCGTTGTTTGTCGAAACAAACTTTGTAAGTTTTGGTTAGCAGCGTCCTATCGGAAGAGAAGAGGTTGTTGGGAGATAGGTTCAATTGATCCACCCCACACTTGTACAACCAACATTAATCGGCAAGATCATGGAAAACTTAGATCCCAATTAATTTGCCAAGAGATTTTGCATCTTGTGGGAGTAGATTCATCTGTGAAGGTGAGCACGATTATCTCTCATGTCGTTTCACGTTTCAACTATACTTCATCCTACCGAAAAGCTTAGATTGCAAGAATTAAAGCGGTTGAACATGTATATGGGAATTGGGAAAAGTCTTACAATCAACTTCCACAGTATTTGCTAGCACTTCAAAAATATGTTCCTGGTACGGTTGTAATATTGGAATCGCTTCCAGCATACACTCCTGATGGAACATGTGTGGATGGTTGTAGGATATTCTCTCGCCTCTTCTGGGCATTCCAACCGTGCATCAAAGGTTTTGCTTTCTGCAAACCTGTTATTCAAGTGGACGACACATGGTTGTATGGAAAATACAAAGGAACATTGCTGATGGCGGTAGCACAAGATGGAAATAATAATATATTCCCAATTGCATTTGCTCTGGTAGAAGGTGAGACAGGCGAGGCTTGGAGTTTCTTCCTCAAAAATCTCAGAACACATGTAGCCCCGAAACCCAACTTATGTCTGATTTCCGACAGGCACGCCTCTATTATCAGCGCTTACAATAATCCTGCAAATGGTTGGCATAATCCTCCTTCTGTCCATGTTTATTGTATAAGACACATGTCGCAGAATTTTATGCGGGAATTTAAAGACAAAAACCTTAAGAAGCAATTCGTGAACGCGGGGTATGCATTAAACCAACCATCATTCAGGTATTACCACAAAGAAATAAGATTGTCAAACACAAAAGCATTAAGCTGGGTGGACAATATTCCGGTGGAGAAGTGGACAAGGGCATTTGATGGAGGATGTCGATGGGGTCACATGACCACCAACCTTGTAGAATCCCTGAACAACGTTTTCAAGGGAACAAGAGGCAAAAAATGGGGCGCTGTTTTGGAATCAGGGCAGTTATTCAGCGAAAGCTGCATGACATTTATGAAGGAAGAAACTGATAAAGCGACCTCACATCGAGTTACATCATTTGACCGTCACGATTACAGCTTCATGGTTGAAGAGACAAAGGATCACAATGAGGGACGGCCAATGGGACAATACAGGGTGGAAATTCATAAATATTGGTGCGACTGCGGAAAGTTTCAAGCGCTCCGTATGCCTTGTTCACATGTCATTACGGCATGTTCTAGTGCTCTTCATGATCCGTTCTTGCAGCTATCAGAAGTTTACAAGGTCATGAACTTATTCGGTATCTACAGTAACAGCTTTCCAGTGGTAGCTAGTGAGGACTATTGGCCAGCCTATCATGGGGACACAATTTACCACAACGAAAACATGAGAAGAAAAAAAAAGGGCCGCCCCAAAAGCACGCGAATTAGAACTGAAATGGACACTTATGAGAAAATGGAAAGACTGTGTGGAATATGTCGTCTACCCGGGCATACACGGAAAAAATGTCCAAATGTTGGGACAAGTTCTAGATAGATTTACTTTTGTCATTAGAAAAGTTGTAACCTTTGAATTTAATATTTATAACAACTACTGGTTACAGAAATTAAGAAACATATAGACCTAAGAAATTACAACAATTAAAACAATATCATCAGTTCCAAACATCATAGACCTAACGTCGTTGTCATTTCTAATTCGTAGCCACTCACGTCGAATATTTCCATCTTCAATCGAGAAGTAAGAAACATGTCTTTCAATACTTCTAATTTGTTCACCATATGCAATGTCTCCTTCTAACCATCGATTCAAATTCCTTCGTAGTTGCTCTAAGCTTTGGATATTCCAGAACAGCATCCTTATCGGCGGCTTCGTTCTTGAAAAAATCACATGACCGTATCTTCTGAGATACATGATTGAATCTGCTAAAATTTTAAGATACAAAGACAACTTTGTTGTGAATGAATGTGCAAGAGTGTCATCTATTTATATAAGAGGTGTATCAAATAAAATAATATTTCATCAAAAATTAATATATAATATATTATAATTAAAATAAATTAATTAAAAGGAGGACTCCAAGGGGTATGGCGCCCCCCTTTATGTTTAAAGGGTGACTCCAAAAGGAATGGCGTCCCCTTTAAATATAAAGGGTGACTCCAAAAGCAATGGCGCCCCCCTACAATTTTACATGGGGGAGCCAAACCTGATGGCGCCCCCCTATAAACACACCTTTTTTTTTTAAACATGGGTAGATTGGAAAATTTGAAGAAAAGCTGGGTATATTGGAATATGTTACACTAAAACATGGTTATATGGGTAAAAAATTCTCACAAGGGCACCTCACAGGAAAACACTCGGTCGAACAACTACCTCTCAAACAATTCTCCCAGCTATTCCTTCAATTCACTTAACTCAGAAACATACATCTCATGTGTAATCACCGACATCAAGCTTGCATCGAGTATCAGGTCGATAGCAAGTTACACTCCACACTACAGTGGTAAATCACTGATATCTCATGGGAACACCTCCAGATAGTTAAACACCACCGCATCCCTTATGCCTTCCAATAATCCAACATCATAACACCTTTGTACCATCTTTCACAGACTCACCCACTTGCTTCACAGAATAAACAACTCTTCACCTTCGTCGAAATTAGATTCAGGTGATCGTCAGGAATTACACACCATCGGCATATCACTAGCCATCACCCTGTTCTATATCCTTCAAAAGCAGACATCAATAATGCCTGATTGTTCTCCTCAAGATATCCCAACTGGACCGTCAGACAAGAAACTCAAATTCGCCTCATCCTCAAGTCTATTAGTCTGCATCGACTCATCAAAATAATCTGTAAGCACCCGGCTTAACTCCAAACAATTTACTGCGCACACTAATCAAGCTCGCAAGACACGTCTATCCCATCCAACATGATCCCGTCTATTATCAACAAGAGATTAAGAGTGATCAGCTCCTCAATTTGTCAATAACAGCCGATATCATGAGGCGGTATAAACTATCTCCACCAACTATAGCAGCGTCCAACACCACACTTAGTCCACGCTCCACACTCGAAACACCTTGGAGAAGCACCGCCTTCTCCCCCACTTGTTTCATTCCCTACCTACAAACAAAACAAGTATCGACAGTGTTTTCACACACATGTCGCACACTAGGGAATAGACAACATTAGACAACCTGGTTGGACGGACCGACCTGCTTTGATACCAATAATGTAACACCCTTTTCTACCCCCAAATAATGTTGCAGCAGAAACAACTCAAATATCAGAGTAAAGCCCAAAAATCACCTCAAAGGGTGCACATTTCTCATTTAAATCAAAATAAGACACTTGCCCTGTAAAACAATGGGTTTTCCTCAAAATACATCAAAGAGCCTTCACATGGCAGCGGAACTCAAAATTCTCAATTAAAAGGTTTTCAACAAACATCGTAATAATCAAAATAAAACCATATCATCAAATGACAACAAAAATAAGGAAACCACATAGTTCGACTCAAAGAAACCCCAACCCGATGTTACACTATCAGAGCAAGACCCTCTACATCGACCAAAAGTAAAGCACAACTCCAAAAGTCCTCGAAGGCATCCTCAGCTAAACCTGATCACCTGCATGTTACCCACGTGGAGGCAACATTCAAACAGGCAGGGTGAGTAATCACAATTCATTATAATCAATATAAAAACAAGATATGCATAATGGCGTCATCATCATATACAACATCATCAGGGTCATCATAAAGAAAAACATCAGTGATCATTATAGCACCAAATCACGTCAATGCCACATAAAATGCAGTACACAACAAGACTCATGCATGTGGTACCAATCGTCACAAGGGATGGACACTAGGCCATCAACCCTCCACAAGGGAGCACATCATAAACACCTCAATCCACACAATGGGATTGAAGCCACCACTGGACCGAAGTCCTAACATCGTCACTAAACTGAAGTCCTAACATCATCGATAGACCAAAGTCTAAATGCTATGAATGCATGATGCACAACGTCATAATCATCATCATCAACAAATGTCATCACGTGCATCATCATTCATCAAACTCACATATTCGTCATATCATCAAATACGTCATCAAAACATCATTAATCATCATCTTGTAATCATCAATATAACTCATGGTAATTCACATCAAAATAGTCATGTATCATCATCATAAAAATCATTAGCATATCTCATAGTAATTCACATCCTCAAATGTTCATCAAAACATCACATATATGCAGCTTATAACATCAATATACATCATGGTAATCCAGATCATCAATTAATCATCAAACATCAATTATAAACATCTCCTAATCATCACTAACATCATGGTAAATCATCATAAAAATCACAACATCAAAACATCAAAAACAGCACAGCAACATAAACGAAGTTTCGCGAACAACAACCGTTCGCTCCAGGGTTCGCTAGGCGAACCTATTCGCTATGACCTTCGCTTAGCGAAGCGGCCAGCGAACCCCACAGACACCACCCTCAACACCAGAAAACACAATCATCTGTCATACTCGCTGGTTGATTTGCTTAGCGAACCCACTCGCTGATTCCTTCGCTTAGCGAGATTCCCAGCGAAGCCCACCCTTTCTCTCCAGAATCATCTCAGTAACCATACTCATGTTATCGCGCATTCGCTGCGCTGCTCGCTTAGAGAGCCGTGGCGAACATTCGCCTAGCGAACATGCGATTACAGCAAATCGCTGCTACGCATCAGTAACTTCCCAACCTCAAAGGTACCTGTGATTACAGCTTCAAATGACCCAAAAACATCCTTATTACAGTTCTAATGCATCAAGGAAACCAAAGGCACAAAAACTACGTCTATTAGGTTGATTCATGACACTACGGGAACCTTATTTTCCCTAAACCTTCACAAACTCTCAAGCTTCCCATAAACTCCTTAAATATCTTTCGCCACAAAGCCGACACAACATCAACAGGGAAATTAGCCCCAAGGTTTATTTTACCGGTTCAATTCAACATTATTAATCGATTCACAAAAATGCCCTTAAAATCATCAGTTTACCTCAAAACCCATAAACCCTCATAAACCCCAAAATCAGCCTTAAACACATCGAATCCCTATATTGAAAATAATGAAAGGTAATACTCCCCATACCTTAGATTTTTCGATTCGAAGCTTTCTCTCTCTTGAGCCTTTGAAAACCTTCAAGAAAAACCTCGCCTTTCCCTTTTTCCTCAGAGATCCCCTTCTTTTCACGATCTCCACAAAATGAATCCTAATTCTCCTCAATTCTTCCTTTTTGGTTAATTTATCTCTTGGGCCTCAAAATGGGCTTTCTCCATAATACCCTCACTAATCCTCATCAAAATTTCGTCTTACCCTCAATTCCTTTGATATTATTTAAAATAAATAATAATACATTATATCTCATAATATATACTATTATTTAATTAAATAACCAAAACTTCACAAAATCACCGACATCCACCCGAATCACCAAAATTCACCAAAATTCACGAATATAGTATTTAAATAAATTAAATAAATATTCTTACAAAATTTGGGGTGTTACATCGTCCCCGACCTAAAACAACCCTCGAGTGAGGACAAC
Organism: Lathyrus tuberosus; assembly: GCA_022829125.1. Lineage (NCBI taxonomy): Eukaryota > Viridiplantae > Streptophyta > Magnoliopsida > Fabales > Fabaceae > Lathyrus > Lathyrus tuberosus. The sequence continues at coordinate 2,905,807 of JALAZF010000422.1, forward strand.
GCGTCTCATTAGGTAAGAGCCAATATTTTGGGTCAACTTCTGATGTCTAACGACCTTCACCTTGTTCACGTCCTCTGTGGCATTTTGGTGATCATAGAGGAATTTTAACTCATCAAAACTGTTAATCCAAAACTTGAATTCATTCGATGATCTCAAGTGTTGGCCCCCACCGGCTTCACGCATCAAAGCAGAAATCTCCCATTCAGCCCTACAAACCTCGTCGCTCATCAAAGTTTTCATATACTTTAGAGATCCTAGACAAGCATCTTTATATGGTGAAAGGGGGTAGCTTGAGGACCCGAGACATTTGAGACCTTCTTGCTCGGAACCAACTTCCTTTTCTTCACTATCCGAGTCTTCAAGCCAGACAGGTCCGACTTGGTAATAGTTTGGCCATTTGCGTGCCTCACCGCCTGAGCATCTAACATCAACTTCTTCTGCTCTATCACTAACAAATTAGTCATTTTTCCTGTGGAGAGGAAATGGAAAAAAATGTTAGAAGAATAAAAAGGGCTACCCCGGGAAGGTAACAAAAAAGAAAAGCAAAAATTACCCAAAAAAGAAAGGATTTGTTCTTAGAGTAATGAAAATAGATCTCAGACTTTCATCATGCGAAAATAATCTAATATATCTAAGGATTTAATTTCCTGATCGTTCAATTTATCAAAGTCAAAATCGGACACTAAGAGCGGATTTTTAGTCTAATATATAGGAAAACAGTGGGATCCATCTAAGGCATACAGTACCTGAGGACATCTTGGGCCTCATTTAATCCGAAGGAACTGATCTTTAAAACCTTTGTAGTTGGTGGTATAAGCTTGAAGAAAGCTCTTGCCTGGAAGTCCGTTGATTGTCACTCATCCTTATTTTCCAATGCCTTTGATTTCAAAGAAGGAGAAGAATTAGCCTATGGTAGGTTCTATGTCTACGACCTCACAAACTATTTCGAAGGATTTTATAAACCCCAACTATTTGGATGAAGTTGAGAAGGGGCGGTATTCAAAACCTTTAACAAGTGATATTTAAAGTCAGTGAAGGGAAATTTGACCTTAAAATCTTCTAAAGCCCCAAGATAAAAATGAAACTATTCCTCTTTAAATCCCATAAGGTGAACTATACAAGTGCGTTCCCTGGGAATACAAGGTTCCAAAATAACATCATCTTCGTTCCCAGTGGAGGAGACATTTCTTAGAGAAAGAAGTTTAGCAACCTCAAAGTCGTCAATAGAACTATGGTCGTAACTCATTACTTATGCGTCAAACGAGTCTGTAATCTCCATCAACGCCTCTACCGAGGAACCTGATGAAGAATATTTGGAGTCAGAATCACTAAAAGAAATGGAAATGTTTTCGTAGGCCTCACTAACAATACAATCAAACTCAGTTAGGGTCAAAGTATCCCTACGACCTCTCACATAAAAATACTAAATATTTTTTATTTCTCGAGCACTCTGGGCTCTCGGCATATCGGTGTCATCATTGCATGCATCAATAATAGCCATTTAAATATCACAGAATAAATAAAATGAAAGTAAGAATACCTGATCTTGGTGAAGGATTGAAAATCTTGAAATATTGCTTTGGAAGGGATTATGATGAGTAGGGAGACAAATAGGTAACTTTAATGAAGATGAAATCCCTTTAAAGACCCAAGGAATTCAAAGCCTTGGGGATCCTTGAAAGGATCAAATTCCCATAAAAAGTCATCATTGTTGTGATAAAAGGGAATTTGACAAAAGATACACTAGGACATATCACTAAAATAGTGTATAGAGCATGAGGAGGTCGGGAGGACATCTCAGGTTAAGAACATGTGCGAGAGAGGCAGTTTCGAGTCTTACTTTGTCTGAATAATAGAGTCTTTAGGACTTCATGCCCGGGGGTGTCATACCCCAAATTCTGACCACAAATATTTCCCATCATTGTGCAAACCATCACCATAATATGGATGTACCCTCATACCTCATCAATCTTCTCAAGGACTGTTGAGCATTCACTACAACCAAGAATTAGGGTTTCGATCCCTCTCAGAGCACTCAGACAAAAGATCAATCAATAATTGACATGATATTCAACTTGTCTAGCCTCTCAAACACCCATAAAGGATCAAGTGGTCTCCCACATCAAGGATTAAGCACAAAATTGCAACATTCCAAGTGGATCAAGCCTTAAGATCGCCAGTGTCACCAAATTAGGGTTTTGGTCGACTAAGGTCTCCAGATGAAAATTTCCATCTGGGCATGAGCCAATACTTCAAAACATAAGTCAAGAAGCTCAAAAGGACCTCATGAACCCAATCATAGAGTCAAAATATCCTCAGGGGATGCACTCATAAAATATCAGGAACTATAGTTTCTTGACCTAATTCACCCCTAAGTTGACTTTTGGAGCAAGACATGAGCCAAGGCCTCAAGAAGTGTTTTGAAGACCTCCAATACATCATATTGATCCATTCACAAAGTTGGATTTATTCAAAGAACTTGGTTCATAAGTAATGCAAGGATTCAAATTCGTCTGGACCAATTAGTGTTTCCTGGTGAAAAGTCAACTGTATTTTTGACTTTTGACCAAGACATGTTCCCAAACCTTTGGACATGATTCAAGACACTCTATAACACCTATGGAACCCTTTAATTAGGTTTGAATTAGGTCAAGGACTTGATTTCATAGAGGATCACACAGTTTGGAATTCATTTGACAAAAAGTCAACTGTGCCAAAAAACCAAGTTTGAGTTTTTGAATTTCTTGACAAACAAGGCTTCCCTAAGTCAAAGACAATGTTAATTCATGGTTTGGATCATCATCCATCAAGAAAAATCAAGAAAAGTGAGGTTACTTGAAAAAGGGGCAACCATAAAAAACTTAAAAATTTCTAAGTTATGGAACAAAAGTGATTTGGTACCAACTTTACAAGGTCATAACTTCCAAACCACAAGGCCTTTTTCTCCCATCCAAAGCTCAAATGAAAGCTCTCATTACATACTTCAAAATTGTCAACTACATCAGATTCCAAATCCTCGTGGATTTTGAGTTATGGAGTGATCAAAATCACAAAAACATGAAAATGGACATTTTTTCCAACACTTAGTGAAAATTTTGGACAGAATCTGTCTTGGGTTTTCACCAACTTTGAGGCCATTTTTCACCATGATCCAAATTGATTCAAGACCAATGTTGGACATCAAAGTTAAAGTAGTCTATACAATCTTTCCAAAGAGTGCCAGAACTCATCCTAATTCAACTTGAGTATGGAGTTATAAGCATGGAAACATGACACCTTCAAGACTAGTTTTACAAGATAGTCTTGTACCTGCCACACGATTTGTCATTTCCTTGACTTGGCAAGCCTTGTCACCATACAAGACAAGTTTTTAAAGTGCAATGAACATGATCTCTGCAGAGCTATAACACCATAGAGCGTTTCAAGTCAAAAACCTCATCATTTGACATGTGACATTCAAAGTTCAAAATCCAAAAACTCAAATTTTGTCATGAGGCATTTTAGGGATACATAGAGCTGGCATGTATCAGTCCATGATCAACTAAATGAGTCAAGCCTTATCCCTGTAACAGAAGACTCATAGACTGCAAGATTGACTCAAGTCAATGGCTAGAGGAGACTTTGACTACATGACAAAGTTCAATGGATATTGGAGGGATCCAGCCTCCAATCACTATTGCTCCCAAAACAAACTTGCTCTACTATAAATAGAGCCTCTTTCTGATCAGTTCAAGTACACCAAAGCATATCAATACATGTTTTCCTCCAAATCTCACTAAAAAATTAGATTTTCCTTCTCTTTCAAGTCATTATCGAATTTTCAATTTGAGAGCAATTCAATCAAAACTAATCATGCCAACACCTCACATACATCATATATGAGTGATCCATAACCTTAAAACTCACCTGGAACATCAGAATCACAAAGTCACCCCCCATTTGCTCAAGCATTTTGGCCTACTTGCAGTTGAGGTGCCACAACAAGTTCCAAGCTGATTCAATCCATTCCAAGCCTTCAAACACATTACTTGAGGTTCATTGAAGCTGTCCAGATCATTACACAACATCTGTAACACCCTCAAAATAGAGTTCAAATTCTTCTTGCAAGAGGTAAGCCTGGCACTCTCAAACTCTATAATCCATGCATCATAAATGTGTTTTCAAGTTACAAACATGTTTATGCACTTATGTAGAGTGATTCCCCTCAATTAATTGCTTTGTAGCTTTCGTGTATAAGATTTCATAGAGTTCTTGCAGAAATTAGGGTTCTTTAGTTCATCACTTGATTTCTCACTCCACACTTAATATAAATGCAATTAATTTATATGACTAAAATCCTTGTTCAAAAACACACAACTTTCATGTTTACAAAAGTCATTTTCATTGAGTAATCAGAAAAATATGAGAGGTTTTGCAAAATGACCATGGCGTGTAGTCGTGAGGAAGAAGAAGATGGCCTTGGCGGCATTTTCAAATTTTTGAATTTTTGAATATTTGATGTTTTTACTAAATGATTTCAAAAATTAATTTCTTTCTCATTTTTTATCATTTTTTATTGGTTCTTTTTTTTAAAAAGTCACAAAAATGTTTAATTATTTTAATCTACAAAAAATCACATTTATATTATTCATTTAATATAGTTTGATTTTTGAATTTAATTTAATTTTTTATTTGTTTTTAAACATTGTTAAATGAAATTCTCACCTTGATTTTTCAAAACAATTGGATTTCAATCTTTCATGTGATTAAACATGATTTTTCAAAATATTTTTTAAAGTTGAAAACTTGTTTTTGAATATATTTGATATTTTGTATCATTTTATATTTAATTTCCTTAAAAAAATTATATTTTTTTTATTAAAATTAGGGTTTCTCTTAATTTTAATTTTTCAAACACTTTTGGGCCTCTAATAGAGTGTAAGACTCATCTCCTTTGTAAATAAATAATTTTGGGCTTCATTCATTGTATAAGTCCCGATATGATAAACGGTGCGATTGTTATTTTCATCTGGGCATCTCCTTGAGTTATAAGTCTCATCTCTTGTATAAAAATAAACTTTTGGGCCTCTTGATTGAGTGTAAGTCCCATCCCTTTATACATAAATAATTTTGGGCCTCAGTCATTGTCTAAGTCCCTTTGTGGTTTCCAAAATCACGGCGCGATCGTCGCCTTTTCAAATAAATCATCTGGGCCTCTCCTTGAGTATAAGCCCCATTTTTCTTTTTTCAAAAACACTTTTGGGCCTCTATTACAGTGTAAGACCCAACCCCTTTGTATAAAAAATAAGTTTTTGGGCCTCTGCTATAGTATAAGTCCCACCACGTATGTCGATATTGCAGTGCGATCAATGTTATCAAATAAGTCATCTGGGCCTCTCCTTGAGCTATAAGCCCCAAACAAATCTTTTTTCTTAACAACTTTCTTTTAATTCAAATTCAAATTCAATGTGTTTTCAAAAATTTCTTCAATTCCTTGAAACCCTAAAAGAGGGAATATAATTGTAGTGAATATAACAGGTTACTTTATGCTTGGGCTTCTTCTCAGAAGGCAAGTCCCCACATCTTTTTTCAATATATATATATATATATGTAAATACGATTGTCTGTATATACTTGTGCATATCTTGCTTAGAGTTTCCCCAGCAGTTAGGACTAAGTTTAGATCAAACCAGAGGTTACTTTCAACATAGTCAAAAACTAGTCCCCCCATAGGAATTTCCAGATACAGTTTTGCCTCCTCTTGGGCTTATACAGTATGGAATAGAGAAAGGCATTATTCCGGTGAAACTTTTCTCAAGACTGTCCAAATTTAGAAGTATATGTGTACAAGAAATTCATTTCCCCAAAGAGGACTAATTCCCGGTGAAACCTCTTTTAAATTTCTTCAAACCTTAGAACTGTTCAACAAAGAAATGATAAATTCCCGATGAAACCTTTCTCAAACTTTTCTTAGGCTTTGACCCACATGCTTCTTAAAAGCAACCCCAACCTCCTCTAGGGCTAAGTACAAGGACCATCAGGCTTCTTAGAAGTTCCTCAACCTCCTCTTAGGCTTAGTACAAGGACCCAAAGGCCTCATGCAGCTATAGGACAGAAATTAGCCATCTTTGCTAGTTCAATCCTCAGGAGAGTCAAGAATTCCAAAACATCAAACCATTTTAGGCTTGATCTCCATCCTTTAAACCAACAGCCTTCTCTTGGGCATCATACAAAGATCCCCCTCTCTACCCTAAAGCCTATCACTTCTTGAGAGACTTGGACAGTCTCAGCCTTCTCTTGGGCATCATACAAAGATCATTCTCCAGCTAAGAGCAAACCTCTCATTCAAGTAGACTTGGAAAGTCTCATTTCCTCTTAAATCTCACACAGAGACACTCAAGTTTCCTAAAAACACAGGAAAAACCCTAATTATTTCATCAACATACTAATCTCCAGCAGAGTTAAAACCTCCATAGGTTTTCAAACTCAATCTTTAAGCTTCACCTTAAAAATTCCCCAACTAGGGTCAATCCACCATCAACAAATCCCGAGTGGAATCAGAACCTCATGGCATCTGATACTCCAACTCTTCCATGATTCTCAGCAAGAGTAAAACCTTTGGATTTCCCCAACACAATCTGGATCTGCTCTTGGATTTCAATAATCCTCACCAAGAAGTAGCCTCCTCTTAGGCTTCATATAAGAACTTCCCCCAATGGAGTCAGTCAGCCTCAATCTTAGGCTTTGTACAAGACAGGTAAAACCCTCCTCAGTGGATGCAATCTCTTTTCTGCCTCAGTCTTGGTATTTGTACAAGACAGACATAAAACTCCCCCAGTAGAGTCAGTTTCCTTTTAGCTTCAACCTTGGGCTTTGATCAAGGCACACAAAAATCAACATCCCCTCATATGAGACCATGAGTCCACTCTGCAGGAGGACATTTCCCCTATACATCACATCAAGACAAACAATCAAAACCTTTTTCCCAGATAATTGCTGTAAGTGGCACACTTGTTGATTCAAAATCCAAGATGGAGTCCTTCCTTTATCTTGGCTAAAAATCATCTTTCATCTAACAGCTGTAAGTGACAAGCCTCTGGATCCTTAACATCCAAGCCAATGTCCCTCTCATAGCATAAAAGATTCATAAGGAAAAATGGCATTGCTCAATACTGAGTTAAAGTTTCTTCCTTCATGACATTACCCTTATTAAGGAAATTATGGCATTGCTGGATTTTCATATCCTAATTAAAGTAATTTTTCTTTATAATTTATCACCTAACATTTTGTGATGAATAGGTGAGATATCTCCCTTTAGAGATGACAAATTCTCTCTCAATCACCCTTTTAGCTTCAATCATGGGCTTTTAACAAGACACCAAACATTTTTCCTCCCATAAAATAGGGGGAACTATGATTGCTCTGATTTCCCAGTTTTCTTTACGGGAATACGTAGGCATAAGATTGCGAAATCTTAGCGAGCACACAATAAAAAAACTTTAGGTCCAATACCTTCCCAAAAACAAAGGAAACCCCAAAAACAACAAAAACACTCTCTCAACACTCCAAAAGGAGAAACTTTCCCAAACCATAGCAGATAAACACCAGAAAGCACTTAAATCAACAAAGAAACATGCAATAAAAAGTCTATGGATAACCATATATACACTGAGTGTTAACAGCTTCCCTTTGTATAACCTGACCTCGAATCCCCAATCTCTTAGCATTTGTTAAAGAAAACATTTGCGTGTAAGGTTAGTTTTAGATATCTTACCTTTCCTTTCCAGCTTCATAGGATAAATACGAAATCAGAAAGTAGCACCTAATTCTAACCATTGCGGTAAGGTCGTCGCGTCGCCGACAAAAATCGCACGCTACAGAAAAATGGCGACTCTGCTGGGGAGTCTAGGATTAGAGTTCCTAAGAGGTCTAGGCTTTGCTTTGCTTTTATTTCTCTGCTTATTTACTTTCTGCGGCATTTACTGTCATATAACTTGATAATTGTGTTTAAATTTCTGTTAACTGGGAATTCGATTGATACACATGTGGAAAGTTTGAGAAAAAATTAAGATAAGTAGTGGCGTCTCCAGGAAAGGCTTATAGGATATGAATCCCGACCAAGCTGATCTGGCAGTCCACCGAATCAGTCGAGGTACCCATGTGGATTCTCTAATGTTGAACGACCGATCATCATGAAAGCATAGTGTTCCCAGTGCGGTACCCATGACACTGACGATTTAGTAGACATTTAACCATTTAAACCATTAGGTAGTGCGGTGACTATTGGGAATAGTTGGCACGTGGTACTACACTCAAAAGAGATTTATCCTAGGATATTACAGCTCGCTCAAGTGAATCAGCTTGCTGTTAATATCCGTATGAGGGGTCAATGATTTTGGGAACCATTTAGAACCCGTTCTACAGGTACAAAAATTGACCAATTAGTTCACACCTTTGAGGATGGGTAGATACATGACTCTATGCTCGTGACGATGAACCCCTAAACCCATGTTTTCAAAGGTTTTTGTTTGCTGCATTCATGCATTCATTAAAAAAATCTTTTCAAAACCGAAAAAATCTTTTTTCAAAAGAACTAAAACAATAATTGCAAATATCGGAGAGGTTGCGTTATGGATTTCAGAAGAAGGAAAACGCACAAGTACACCTTCAAGGTTCCAAAACTGGATGATTTAAGGAAATTGGGAAGGATGATTACTAATCTCGAGGCTTTTAGAGCAAAGCATGAAGGACTGTTATCTCTGCTGAAGATCAACATGGTTGAAGGGATCCTGCCTACGCTGACTCAGTTCTACGATCAGGTATACCACTGTTTCACTTTTATGGATTACCAGCTTGCACCAACACTGGAAGAGTGCTCCCACCTGATTGATTTACCTATCACTGCTCGAGACCCATTTTCTAGACTAGAAGAAATTCCAAAAGAACAAACCATTACAAGAGCAATCTCTTTGGATGAGTCAGAAGTCAAGACTCACATGACCACCAAATGAGGAATCCAGGGTTTACCAGCTAAATTCCTGATGGAGAAAGCTCTATACTTTGCTAGTATAGGAAATATAACTGCTTTCGAGGATGTCTTTGTTCTGCTCACATACGGGTTATTCCTTTTTCCCAACATCAACAACTTCGTCGACACCAATGTTGTTAAGATATTCTTGATTAGGAATCCCGTACCAACCTTTCTCATGGATGCTTACCATTCTGTACACTTAAGGAATTTGTACAGTGGAGGGATGATCACATGTTGTGTACCATTACTCTACAAATGGTTTATCTCCCACTTGCCCAAGTCTGCTGCTTTTTGGGATCACAAGAGTAATCTGCGATGGTCGTAGAAGATTATGTCTCTTACCAATACAGACATAGATTGGTACAATCGGATTTACGAAGGAATACAAATCATCGACAGATGCTGAAATTTCCCCAATGTACCCCTCATTGGTACTAAAGGAGGGATCAATTATCATCCAATTCTAGCTCGCTGTCAACTCGGATACCCGATGAAAAATATCCCACATAATGCTCATCTGGAAGGTCTTTTCTTCAAGGAAGGAGAAAATGACAGGGCACTAAAGAAAGAAATAGTGCATTCCTGACAACATATTCACAGGAAAGGGAGAGAATCCCTGGGAAAACCAAATTGTTCCTCTTCAGAACCTTATCTCTACAGGGTGCAAACCAGAGCCCTCAAGATGAGGATGCCTTATCCTCGTCAAGAAGTTTTTCCCTTAAAGGAATCTGTCCTTTATTTCATGTCTGATGCAGAAAAACTCCAGGTCGCTCTCTACAAAGTCCAATGTGAGAAAAACTCTTGGAAGAACAAATATCAGATCCTTAATTTGGAATGTACGAAGATTCAGGAACTGCTAAAGAAGAATGATGCTCTAATTGAGATATTAGAGCAGCATGCTATGGAAAGTTAGGAAGAGCGAAGGAATTTGCTCACTCCTTTCACTTGGCAGAGAGTCGTCAACTCGATAACGAATGAAGGAGCTCAATCAAAGAAAAGAAAATTTCAGGAACCAGCATCTGAGCTCTCCTCAGAGAGAACTCAGGATCCATAGGCCTAATTTTCCTTATCGGCACTTTGTAAAATACTGTACTTTTCTTTGTAAAATACTGCAATCTTTCAAGTTCAATAAAAGGGGTCTCCCCCGCTGTGTGATATTTACAATATAATTGTTAACAATTCTTTTAAACAAAAACTAAAAAATATATCATTTTCAGTCTTTGCATATCATTCATCATTCTCACATAAAACATTTTTTTCTGAGTCTCACTTATCTGTCACACTCAAGAGTCAAACTGTCTCATTCGTACAATACTCTGGCCAACCGACAAAAGAAAATGGACGATCTCGAGGAAGAGAATAGAGAGCTGAGAGAAGAAATCAATGCTCTGAAGTAGAGTTTAGAGAAACTCCACCATGACATGCAATCCGTGGAAGCAGCCCAGGAGCAACAGCATCAAAGGACTGTAATCTCGGAGAGTACGTCTACACCAGCATTTAAGACACCTGGCAGTCATCCTCAGTACAACATGCCTAAAGGTTTCCCCTAGGGCGTGCCTCACAAATTTATACCTGAAGGTTACATCCCACCGGTCACTGAAGACCCGTAATTCATAGCAAGAGCAGCAAGAACTGAAGGTTACAAACTTCAGGGAAATGAAGATGCAAGGGTTACAACAGATACTCCTGAAGGTTACAAACTTCAGGTCACTGAAGCGCCAAGAGTTACTGCAATAATGACTATACCACAGTCAGTGGTACACACTGTCCCGGAAGGACAGATTCCGCAAGCAACTTCTGGCGGAAATGAAGATGTATACGAAAGTATGAATGAGTTCCAGGAACAATTCTTGGAAATGCAGAAGGAACTGCATGTCATTCGCGGTCAAGACTTATTTGAAAAAGACGCCGCTGACCTCTGTTTGGTCCTTAATGTAAAGATCCCGCACAAATTCAAGGTGCCTAACTTTGAAAAATACAAAGGCAACTCTTGCCCTCAAAGTCATCTGGTGATGTACGCTCGGAAAATGTCTACCCAGACAGATAATTAACAGCTACTAATCCATTACTTCTAAGATAGTTTAATCGGTGTCGCACTCAAATGGTACATGGGTTTAAACCGCACCAAGATCAATACTTTTAGAGATCTTGGGGCAGCCTTCATTCAACAGTATAAATACAACTTGGACATGGCACTAGATAGGGACCAACTCAGAGCAATGTCATAAAAGGATAAAGAAACCTTCAAGGAATATGCTCAGAGATGGCGTCAAATTGCCGTCCAAATCTGTTCCCCTCTCGAGGAAAAGGAAATGACAAAGATCTTCCAAAAAACCTTAAGCTCATTGTATTACGACCGAATGGTTGCCAATGCGCCCAGCGACTTCACTGAAATGGTGAACATGGGAGTATACCTTGAAGAAGCAGTCTGAGAAGGATGATTGGTCAAAGATGCAGAGCCATCTAGCAGTACTAAGAGATACAGTAGTGCTTTCCAAATGAAGAAAGAGCAATATATTAGTAATATCTCTCTGGGAAAGCAAAGGCGAAGGTATCAACCGGTAGTAGTGGTAACTCCCGCTATCAACCTGGCGTCGGCTCCGACTTATCAACCTCAGGTTGCTCAAAGCTAACCAAGTCAACAATAGTATCAGCAAAGGCCGCAACGGCCTCTTCAGCAGGATCGCCCGCAGTACAATAACAACAATCGTGCAACACGACCATCAGGGTTCGACCCTATACCGATGTTGTACACAGAGTTATTTCCACTTCTACTGGCCAAGGGGAATGTTCAAACCAGGACTACTCTTACAATACCAGAAAATACACCTTTTTGGTTCAAAGCAGATCAAACTTGTCCTTACCATCAAGGAGAAACAGGACATAACATTGAGAATTGTCTCAACTTCAAGTCCAATGTACAGAAGCTTGTCAGGAACGGGGTTTTATCTTTCAAAGATACAAATCCAAACGTTCATACGAACCCATTATCGCAACATGAGAAGACTACAGTGAATTTGATAGAAGGAGAGCCTGTCAACAGTTATCAAATTCACAATGTACGCTTACTAGGAACCAACCTGGTAAAGATGCATTGCAAACAGAGTAGGTACGGCCATGTGCCATCTTACAACTATCATCAGTGTGATATATACTCCAAGGACAAACAATGGTGTGCTATAGTACAAGCAGCTCTACAAGAACAAATGGATATGGGCTGGATTCAGGATCACAGGATTCATGAAGTAAACATGGCCCATGCACATCCCAATATTGTTCAGAACCACAACATCCGTGCAATGAACGTCAATCTCGAGACATTGCATTCAAGATAAAGTCATCATTATAATCTGCCACGACACGATTACAGCGCTTGTCCAATCTGCTCAATAGACAAATAGGGAAACTCTTTTGTACAAGAGGCCCTCCAACGTCACATGGATCTCCGATGGATCCAAGACTACCATGAAAGAAGTAACCATCAAGTCAATATGGTTCAAATCTTCAACATACGCCTGATGAATATAGGTCTAGTGGAACTACATGCTAAGCAGGTCAGACTTGGTTTTCTAGCTTCACATGATTATCAAGACTGTAAAGAATGCTGCGAAAATGACCAAGGGTGTGTACTTGTACAAAGGACTCTTCAACATCTGTTGGACCATTAGTGTCTTCCGATCTACCTAGATGAAGACACACAACTGATTAGCATGACTGACGGGAATCTTGGAAGACATCAAAGTTGTGATATCCGCTCAATAGATACAGATCTAGTGAGGATGCACTGCATACAAAACGGATATGGTCGGGTACCACCTCACAATTATGAACGCTGTAGAGTATGCTCGGAAAATAACCAGGGATGCTATCTAGTGCAAGTAGCCCTCCAGCACCAGTTAGACCGAAAGGAGATTCAACCATGGTCGAATTTCAAATCAATCAACATGATACAAGAATACCTCCCTGGTCAAAACAAAAACTTTGTCATAATCTCCGATCATGAGAAAACCAATAATGTTTGTACCATAATTCCTCTACTCGATGAGTCGAGAGTCCCTCTCAGCAATAGAAAGATTCCAAACTTAAAACTGATCGAGGTGGCTTACGACAGACAAAAGGCCCAAAAAACCCCTGTGGTCGTCTACTTGCCAGGTCCAATACCATACAAGTCAGAAAAAGCTATCCCCTACAAGTACAGTGCGACGACCATAGAAAATGGAAAAGAAACTCCATTACCCTCCGTTGTGAACATTACCGACATCAGTCGAGTTACCCGGAGCGGTCGGATCTTCAACAGAGGAGTTGGAGAACCTGCAAAAGAAAAGGAACCTCAAACGGAAGTTCCTAACCAACAAGTCATTCAATCCAGTAATCCAGAACCTATAAAGAACAATGATGAGATGTTGAAGCTTATCCAGAAAAGCGAGTACAACATTGTGGATCAATTGTTGCAAACTCCATCTCAAATTTCTGTATTATCTCTCCTACTCAGTTCAGAAGCTCTAAAGAAGATTTTAGAACAAGCCTTTGTGGAACGAGATGTGACAGTAGGACAATTTGACAGCATCATCTCCAACACCACTTCCTGCAACAACTTGGGATTCAGTGATGAAGAACTGTTGGAGAAAGGTAAGAACCATAATATGGCACTCAATATCACAGTCAACTACCAAGACGATGCTTTAGCCAGCGTACTGGTAGACACATGTTCATCCTTAAATGTCATGCCAAGATCAACTTTGGTTCGACTATCTTTTCAAGGAACTCCGATGAGAGGCAGTGAGATATAATCGTCAAAACCTTTGACGGATCTAGAAAAATAGTTATCGACGAAGTCAATCTTCCCATAACCATCGGTCCTCACACTTTCCAAGTCACTTTCCAGGTGATGGACATCCGGGCAGCATACAACTGTTTATTAGGAAGAAGACCTTGGATACACGAAGTTGGGGCAGTCACTTCGACACTTCACCAGAAGCTGAAGTTCGTCAAGAATGACAAATTGGTCACAGTATGTGGAGAGCAAGCCTTAATTGTGAGTAACTTATCATCATTCTCCTGTGTAGAATCAGAGGAGGTTATTGGAACTCAGTTCCAAGCGCTCTCGCTGAGCAATGAGAATCAACAAGAAAGAAGGACGTCGATTTCCTCATACAAAGACGCTTTCAAAGTGACCGGGAGTAATGACATAAAAGGATGGGGACAAATTATAACTCCTACTGATAACAAGACAAGGAAAGGTCTTGGTTTCTCTCTGACCTGTACCCAGACTACAAAGAAGGACGAAAGTTTTTGTCCTATTCAAGATTTCTTCCACAGCGAAGGTTTCCTCTACCCAGTATCTCAAGAAGTCCACACCATCGATAGGAATGACTCCTCCGATACAAATGAGGAGTAGAAGTCTTATCTCAATGATGACGGTTATATGTCTCAGGGAGAAACGCACATGCCATTCTACTATCTAAAGCAGAGCCCAAGATATATGCCAAGATCAGACGTTAAAATGATCTATGGAGATTATGATCCTGAAGGATGTCGCGCTCCACCCATCTCATTAGAGGAAGACAATCTAATGAAAGACAACCTTGACTACGATTATTATGATCCCCTAGATGACTTGCCTACCTGGAAGCCATACACGGAAGACTCGAGGAAAAAGAGTCAGTCGGACAATCAACTGAGTAGTCTTGAAAGGAATACACCTGTTCCCACAGAGTCATGGGATCATTACTCAGGATGTTTCGAAATTTTCTGGCACCATGGTGATGAATTTGCAAAGATTGCAGGACAAGAATTCATTAACTATGCATTTCCCGAGGTTAACGTCATTACGGAAGAATACTCATCTATGCCCACAGAAACATGGGATACCTTGGGATAGCCAAGCGGCAAGTACGACTTTCTAGTCAAATACACCACTCCTAAAAGCTATCGCATCAAATACGAGGACATCCAGCCAACTGGATGGGGAGATCCTCTTGAGAGTGAAAACACTATGGAAGATGTGACAGAAGAGTCCTCTTATGATAATTCAGCATGGGAGGAAGACTCCAATGATCCTACTCCACCAAAAATCAGTGCCATTTCTGAAGACAAACCAAGAAGGGAAGTACCATACTTTATGATTCATAAAGGAGTTCGTCGCCATTGGGTTGCAGTCGATGTCCCAAAAGTCGTCCATAAGTCGAAGTAATTACCATCTTTGTTTTGACCTTTCACCTTGCCCGGGTGAAATGGATGTTTTATATGGCTTACTTTTCTGTAAATGTCCCACTTCGCTTCGCCCAAAGCGACAGATTTTTGTTTTATAGGGTTGTGTTTCAAGAATTGACAAATCATGAATAAATAATGTCATTCTGAATTCTCGTATTTATTGTTGTTTTCACTTTTCGTTTTTCAGAAAATGGTAATCCTAAAAACAACCCAAAATAAAAACAAGCATTTTTTAGAAAATACACTGCACACACTCTTGCATTCTCTCTTTCTTTTCTAAAAAAATGAATCATCTCGTCCTGCAGATTGCTTGTTTTAAACCCCATTGAAACATATGATCCAATGCCTTATCCCAACTTTGAATTCTCGGTATTTGAAGCTGAAGAAGAAGAGGACGAAGAAATTCCAGAAGAGATCTCCCGACTACTCAGGCAAGAGGAAATGTCTATTGAGCCTCACAAAGAGCCGTTGAAAACAGTCAATTTGGGTTCAGAAGAAGAAAATAAAGAAGTTAAGATTGGAGAACTGCTTAGTCCAACTGTCAGAGAAGACTTGATAAAACTTCTCAAAGAGTTTCCAGATGTATTTGCTTAGTCCTACCAAGACATGCCAGGGTTGGATACCAGCATTGTGGAACATCACTTACCGTTAAAAGCAGAATGTCCACCAGTAAAGCAAAGACTGAGAAGAACTCATGCAGATATGACCATCAAAATTAAGGAGGAAGTGCAGAAACAAATCGCGCAGGTTTCCTCGCCACCTCAGAATATCCTCAATGGTTGGCCAACATAGTGCCAGTTCCGAAAAAGGACAGAAAAGTCAGAATGTGTGTAGACAACAGGGATCTGAACAGAGCAAGTCCAAAGGATGACTTCCCCTTGCCACACATTGATATGCTGGTAGACAGCACAACAAAATTCAAAGTCTTCTCCTTCATGGATGGATTCTTGGGCTATAATCAAATCAAAATGGCGCCGGAAGATATGGATAAAACTTCATTCATCACCCCATGGGGCACCTTTTGTTACAAGGTAATGTCATTCGGTCTAAAGAATGCAGGGGCAACCTATCAAAGGGCCATGACAACTCTACTTCACGACATGATGCACAAAGAGATTGAAGTGTACGTCGATGACATGATTGCCAAATATAAAATAGAAGAAGAGCATGTGACACACCTATCAAAGTTATTCGAGCGTCTGAGAAAATACAAACTTCGCTTGAATCCCAATAAGTGCACATTTGGTGTTCGATCACGAAAACTCTTAGGATTCATCATCAGCCAGAAAGGAATTGAGGTTGATCCAGACAAGGTCAAGGTCATTCAAGAAATGCCTTCACCAAAGACTGAAAAACATGTCAGAGGATTTTTGGGATGTCTCAATTTCATCTCAAGATTCATATCCCTCATGACCGTGACATGCGCGCCGATCTTTAAACTACTCAGAAAGAATCAAAGCTGCATATGGACAGAAGACTGCCAAAAAGCTTTCGATAACATCAAAGAATATCTGCTGAATCCACCGATTATGTCTCCTCCAGTGGAAGGAATACCATTGATCATCTACTTAACAGTTCTGGAAGACTCCATGGGTTGTGTACTTGGCCAACAAGACGAACCAAAAAGAAAAGAGTCTGCCATTTACTACTTAAGCAAGAAGTTCACAGATTGTGAAACTCGATACACTATGCTCGAGAAAACTTATTGCGCTCTGGCTTGGGAAGCCAAACATCTTCGCCAGTACATGATTTGTCACACTACTTGGTTAATCTCCGAAATGGATCCAATCAAGTATGTCTTTGAAAAGCCTGCTCTCACAGGAAGGATTGCCCGTTGGCAGATGTTGTTATCGGAATACGACATTGAGTATCATGCTCAGAAAGCCGTCAAAGGAAGTATTTTAGTCGATCATTTGGCTCATCAACCGATTGACGATCAGGAATCAGTCAGATTTGAATTCCCAGAAGAAGATGTCATGTACTTGAAAATGATAGATTGCGATGAACCACTACCTAGTGAAGGGCCAGAACCAGGTTCCCAATGGGGATTATTTTTCGAGGGAGCCGTCAACACTTATGGAAACAGAATTGGGGCAATCATCGTAACACCTCAGGGTACCCATATACCTTTCACTGCCAGATTGACATTTAAATGCACAAACAATGAGGCCGAATACGAAGCTTGTATCATGGGTCTCGAAGAAACAATTAACTTAAGGATAAAGAATGATGCGTCCGCAAGTGCACGCAAATATCGAAGTAATATAAAAGATTGTCGAACCCACAGAAACCAATGTCAACCTACTGTAATCTATCGTTGCTTTGTAAAGCTAAGGCTAATGATATTAGATAAAAGGGAAACTAAGACTAAAACTAAAATAAGACTAAGAAAATATAACAGAAAAGAGAGACCGAAATGTGGATTCCGTGTACCTCAGGCGCTCTGTAATTGGTTGGCGTTAATTTACTTATGTTCCGTAGAAAATATTGATCTAAAGACTCCGCCTCACACTCTCGCGTTATTGACTAAAGCCACATCTCCTAACCACAGGATTTTGCTCTCGCTCGCCCGTTTTAATTATAAAACATATTTTGAAAATCAATTAGATCCTAATCGATACCTAAAGCGCTCTCGCTGTTTTTAGGATCGACTAGTTTTCACTATCCGGTTTGACCCCCACGCTCTCGCAGTGCCAGCTCTAACCTTTACTTGCTTCTCACTCTCGTGACGAAACAATGTTAAATAACCTCTCACTCTCGTGACAAAGCTATTTAAATTAAACTTGGAAACAAAGACCAAAATAGAATTTATTACAAGTTAACGCTAATTTCATTACCGAGTCCCGTCGGAACGACGGTCCCCTCATACCGGACTCTAAACTATTTAGCTGAACATGGAATTAAATGAAAACGACATAAACATGGTAAATATAATCAATGACAGCATGCTTAAACAATTATGAAATGCAATAACAATAATAATAATAATAATAATAATAATAAAGTGATAAAATAAATAACCTGTAAATACGAGAAAATAAATAGAGACTTGAAGTAAACGGAACTGGAAATAACTTCAATAAAATGATGGCAAGGTTGTTGATCCAAGTAGTTACACAGATTATAGGCCTAAAAACTAATGAGGGAGTAATTCCTCGATGTGAGAAAATACTCCTTTTACAATTGTAATTTTCTGCCTAAAACTACGAACAACGCTTTCGCGCACAAAACTTGGATCCCCCCTTTTCACGTTCCCAACTGCATTCAATTTATAGTGTTAAGCAGTTGTCGTGAAAGAGAGAAAAAATCTCAAGGTGGATGTTAGTGGTCGGAAATATATGAGTCACTTCCTTGAATATTTCCTTGACTGGTTGAACGTTGGATCGTGGGTTGAATTGACACTGATAACCGTTGAGTGGTCCACATAATTTAAATTATATTCTGAGGAAAACATTTGTGCCGGTCGCCATGGTCTTTGTGACGAGGGTCGCACTAAGGATGCGTTACGGTCGCCACAGACCTTGTGAGGGTCGCCATACTCTTTGAGTGCAGAAGCTTAATTTTGCTGTCAACTGTCTTCTTTTCTTCTCTTTTTTTCCCTATTCTCTCTTCTTTTCTCATGCAAGTTGTTTGAGATGAAATACCTGAAAATGAGCTTGAACACTTGCAAAATAAAACGTAAATAACGAAAACGATAAAATAATTCATGCAAGTTAAGTCAATTTAACGATATAATTTCATGTTATCAAAGAACTTGGATGTGTATGGAGACTCAGCCCTGGTTATAAATCATATCAAATGAGAATGGAACACATACCAATCAGGACTGATTCCTTACAAAGACTACGCCTTGTTATCATTCTTCGATATAATTGAGTTTCATCATATCCCTCATGAAGAAAATCATATGGCTAATGCATTAGCCACCTTATCCTCCATGATTAGTGTAAGTCAATGGAACGACGTACCTAAGATTGACATAATGCACCTTGAAAGGCCCGCTTACATCTTCGCGATAGAAGCAGTCATCAATGACAAACCATGGTATCATGATATCAGGTGCTTCCTTCAAAGACAAGAATACCCACCTGGGGCATCCACAAAAGATAGGAAGACTCTCAGAAGACTGGCTGGCAACTTCTTCCTAAACAATGATATACTCTACAAGAGAAACTTCGACATGGTTTTACTCAGATGCGTAGATAGATAATAAGCAAACATGTTGATGAAATAAATTCACGAAGAATCATTTGGCACTCATGCCAATGGACACACAATGACAAGAAAAATTCTGAGACCAGGATATTATTGGCTGATAATGGAATCCGATTGCTACAAGTACATGAGGAGGTGTTACAAGTATCATATATACGCTGACAAAATCCATGTACCACCAACGCATCTCAAAATTCTTTCTTCTCCATGGCATTTTTATATACGGGGAATCAACATGATTGGCATGATTGAACCCAAAGCTTCAAACGGACATCGTTTCATCCTGGTAGCCATTGATTACTTCACCAAGTGGGTCGAAGCAATGTCATACACCAATGTTACCAGACAACTGATGGTCCGATTTATCAAGATCATTACGGATCATTACGGATAATGAATCTAACTTGAACAACAAGATAATGAAAGAGTTGTGTGCTGAGTTCAAGATCGAACACCATAACTCATCTCCCTACCGGCCTAAGATGAATAGAGTGGTAGAAGCGGCTAACAAGAATATCAAGAAGATCGTTCAGAAGATGGTTGTAACCTACAAAGATTTGCACGAGATGCTACTCTTTGTTCTTCACGGTTATCGCACATCCGTTCGCACTTCAACAGAGGCAACCCCTTTCTCTCTAGTATATGGTATGGAAGCAATCCTCCCCATAAAAGTAGAGATCCCATCAATAAGGATATTGATGGAAGCCAAGCTAACAGAAGCTAAATGGTGTCAAAGCCGATACGATGAACTGAATCTGATCGAAGAAAAGAGAATGACGGCTTTATGTCATGGTCAGTTGTATCAGCAAAGAATGAAGAAAGCGTTTGACAAAAAGGTCTGACCCCATGTCTTCAGAAAAGGAGACCTCGTGCTCAAGAAGATACAATCATTTCTCACTGATTCCAGGGGCAAATGGACTCTGAATTATGATGGTCTTTATGCGGTTAAGAAAGCCTTCTCAGGTGGTGCCTTGAGACTCGCAACCATGGATGGAGAGGAGTTAACCTACCCCACAAATGTTGACGTAGTCAAGAAATACTTTGCCTAAATAAATATAAAAAAACGTCTCGGTGGATTAAAAACCCGAAAGGGCGGTCTAGGCAAAAATTAGAGACATAAACAATGATCATCCCGATGGATTGGGAACCTGAAAAGACAATCCAGGCAAAAGTTAGGGATACATGGCAAGTAACTATATCTGACAATATTGACTCCTCAGAGGCAACGTCATCTGTTAAGGAAAACTTCAGTCAAGGTCATCTTCGACAAAAGCTGAGGATGTCCAGAATTCAAAGTTGGTGGGAGGATAGCGGTTGTTATGTTTCAATGTAGCCCCTTTCCCTTTAAATTACCATTTTCTAAAATTTGTAATGCTCAATGGGATCACGCGCTTGGCCTATTACCATTCTATCAATAAAATTTGAGCCCTGATGCTTTTGTTTGCAACTCTTATTTATTCTGCTTTGCAAAATGACATGTTTATATGATTAACATTCTTGAAACAAAAACGAACTTACTTTTGTTTTCAAAACTAAACTTTCAAATTTTCTTCTGCTTTTAAAATAAAGATGGCAATTCCTTTTGACTACTGAACACAAGAAGGAACATTGATGGCTTCTCTGGAAGTGATTAAACCTCAAAATGTAGAATCAAAGTACTCCTTTTAACTAGTACGCTCTGAATGAAGGATCAACTATTTCATATGTAATGCCTCATCTGACATCCCCGGTAGATGTGTTACCTCCGGGAACCGATAATTGGTTTGTTTTCCCCAGTAGGGTTACCCCTCATAAACAAGAAAAGATTGCTACCTTGAACCAATGATACTTTTTATCCCCCGCAGTGGCAGAGTATCCAGTCGTGTTCATTCACCAGTCTGTATGTCGCGTCTGTTTTGTCAGCATAAACATACATACATCATGCATAATTGATTCTTATTCATACATATGTTGCATTAATATCACTCTAGTCATTTTTCGTCCCCAAGTGATAAATGTCCTCTCACCGATAGAGTTGTCAGTTCTTTCCTTGTCTGGAAATGTATTGTCTGAGCAATCTCTCCCCAGTTTATTTTTGGAGACTGTCCTCGACCACTTTGATAATTTGAACCCCTGAAAGGCAAGAAGACATTTGATAGACACCTTTGGAACATCACTCTTCACCATTGAAGATGATATTTTTGCTTTCCCAGATTAAATAAAATCCCCAGAGAAAGCCTCTCAACCGAAGACTCTTGGCAATACGGCAGCTTCTCCCCGAAAAAATTGTTGTCAATAAAGTCATCAACACCTCAAAATTTGATTACATCACATGGCATTTCTCCGAAAAGGTCTCGAAGACAAGTATAGTGTAACCTCATGAAACAAAAAGTAGTCTCTCAAGGACTCCTTTTCCCCAGTAGGACAATAAATGGCATCTCTCACAGAGAAGTTTGCACACCTCTGCAGTTCAGACAAATGGGTTTCCCCAACAAGTCTGACATCAATTCATTTTTCCATCAAATGGCGTATCCCCAGTAAAACTCGGTGAGTAGTTTGATGAAGATCGCTACAAATAGTGTTCCTTGTTGAGGAAGGAACTCGACAAGAAGAAACTGAGACCAGTTCCATGGCGAAAGACCAGAATCGAGGGGAAGTTTATTTCAAAAGAAAACTGAGTCCAGTTCCATGGCTAAAGACCAGGATCGAGGAGAAGTTTATTTCAAAGAAACCAAGACCAGTTCCGTGGCAGAAAACCAGGATCGAGGGGGGTTATTTCAAAAAAAAACTAAGACCAGTTTCATGGCTGAAGACCAGGATCGATGGGAAGTTTTACCCTTTTCTAAGCAAAATTTCTTAGCAAAAGAAGATGGATGAGCAAATAACTGATATTCATAACCGCAGTCAAAATTTTGGGTATTCTGATATTTAATCCTCTTTTACCTTGAATGTCCGGACATCTTTGCCATTCACAAATTCAGGTCCAAGAAGATTAAATATGGGCATCTATCATACCCCAAATTTTGACCACAAAGATTTCCCATCATTGTGAAAACCATCACCACAATATGGATGTACCCTCATACCTCATCAATCTTCTCAAGGACTGTTGAGCATTCACTACAACCAAGAATTAGGGTTTTGATCCCTCTCAAAGCACTCATACAAAAGATCAATGAAGAATTTACATGATCTTAAACTTTTCTAGCCTCTCAAACACCCATAAAGGATCAAGAGGTCTCCCACATCAAGGATTAAACACAAAGTTACAACATTCCAAGTGGATTAAGCCTCAAGATCGCCAGTGTCACCAAATTAGGGTTTTGGTAGACTAAGGCCTCCAGATGAAAATTTTCATCTGGGCATGAGCCAATACTTCAAAACATGAGTCAAGAAGCTCAAAGTGACCTCATGAACCCAATCATAGAGTCAAAATAGCCTCAGGGGATGCATTCATCAAAATCAGGAATTATGGTTTCTTGACCTAATTTACCCCTAAGTTGACTTTTGGAGCAAGACATGAGCCAAGACCTCAAGAAGTGTTTTGAATACCTCCGATACATCATTTTATCCATTCACAAGGTTGGATTAATTCAAATAACTTGGTTCACAAGCAATGCAAGAATTCAAATTCATCTGGACCAATTAGGGTTTCCTGATGAAAAGTCAACTGTATCTTTGACTTTTGACCAAGACATGTTCCCAAACCTTTGGACATGATTCAAGACACTCTATAACACCTATGGAATTCATCCATTAGGTTTAAATTAGGCCAAGGACTTGATTTCATAGAGGATCACACAGTTTGGAATACATCTGACAAAAAGTCAACTGTGCCAAAAAACCTAGTTTGACTTTTTGAATTTCTTGACAAACAAGGCTTCCCTAAGTAAAAAAAAATGTTAATTCATGGTTTGGATCATCAGCCATCAAGAAAAATCTAGAAAAGTGAGGTTACTTGAAAAAGGAGCAACCATAAAAAACTTAAAATTTTCTAAGTTATGGAACAAAAGTGATTTGGTACCAACTTTACAAGGTCATAATTTCTAAACCACGAGGCCTTTTTCTCCCATCCAAAGTTCAAATGAAAGCTCTCATTACATACTTCAAAATTGTCAACTACATCAGATTCCAAATCCTCATGGATTTTGAGTTATGGATAGATCAAAATCACAAAAACATGAAAATGGACAATTTTTCCAATACTTAATGAAAATTTTGTACAGAATCTGTCTTGGGTTTTCACCAACTTTGAGGCCATTTTTCACCATGATCCAAGTTGACTCAAGACCAATGTTGGACATCAAAGTTAAAGTCGGATATACAAGCTTTCCAAAAAGTACCAGAACTCATCCTAATTCAACTTGAGTAGGGAGTTATAAGCATGGAAACATGACACCTTCAAGACTGGTTTTACAAGACAATCTTGTACATGCCACGTGATTTTGTCATTTCCTTGACTTGGCAAGCCTTGTCACCATACAAGACAAGTTTCTAAAGTACAATGAACATGATCTCTGCAGAGCTACAACACCATAGATCCTTGCAAGTCAAAAACCTCATCATTTCATGTGACATTCAAACTCAAATTTTGTTATGAGGCATTTAAGGGATGCATTGAGCTGGCATGTATCAGTCCATGATCAATCAAATGAGTCAAGCCTTATCCCTGCAACCCTCATAGCCTGCAAGATTGACCCAAGTCAATGGCTAGAGGAGACTTTGGCTACATGACAAAGTTCAATGGATATTGGGGTGATCCAGCCTCCAATCACTATTGCTCCAAAAACAAACTTGCTCTACTATAAATAGAGCCTCTTTCTGATCAATTCAAGTACACCAAAGCATAGCAATACATGTTTTCCTCCAAATCCCACTAAAAAAACTAGATTTTGCTTCTCTTTCAAGTCACTATCGAATTTTCAATTTGAGGCAATTCAATCAAAACCAATTATGCCAACACCTCACATACATCATATATGAGTGATCCATAACCTTAAAACTCATCTGAAACATCAGAATCACAAAGTCACCCCCATTTGCTCAAGCTTTTTGGCCTATTTGCAGTTGAGGTACCACAACAAGTTCCAAGCTAATTCAATCCATTCAAAGCCTTCAAACACATTACTTGAGGTCCATTGAAGTTGTCCAGATCATTACACAACATCTGTAACACCTCCAACACAGAATTCGAATTCTTCTTGCAAGAGGTAAGCCTGACACTCTCAAACTCTATAATACATGCATCATAAATGTGTTTCAAGTTACAAATATGTTTCTGCACTTATGTAGAGTGATTTCCCTCAATCAATTGCTTTGTAGCTTTCGTGTATAAGATTTCATAAAGTTCTTGCAGAAATTAGGGTTCTTGAGTTCATCACTTGATTTCTCACTCCACACCTAATATAAATGCAATTAATTTATATGACTGAAATTCTTGTTCAAAAACACACAACTTTCATGTTTACAAAAGTCATTTTCATTGAGTAATCAGAGAGATATGAGAGGTTTTGCAAAACGACCGTGGCGGGTAGTCGTGAGGAAGAAGGAGATGGCCTTGGCGCCATTTTCAAATTTTTGAATATTTGACGTTTTTATTAAATGATTTCAAAAATTAATTTCTTTCTCATTTTTTATCATTTTTTATTGGTTCTTTTTTTAAAAAGTCACAAAAATGTTAAATTATTTTATTCTACAAAAAAATCACATTTATATTATTTATTTAATATAGTTTGATTTTTGAATTTAATTTCATTTTTTATTTGTTTTTAAACATTTTAAAATGAAATTCTCACCTTGATTTTTCAAAACCAATTGGATTTCAAGCTTTAATGTGATTAAACATGTTTTTTCAAAATATTTTTTAAAGTTGACAACTTGTTTTTGAATATATTTGATATTTTGTATCATTTTATATTTAATTTCCTTTAAAAAATTATATTTTTTTATTAAAATTATGGTTTCTCTTAATTTTAATTTTTCAAACTTCTTTTCAAACACTTTTGGCCCTCTAATAGAGTGTAAGACCGATCCCCTTTGTAAATAAATAGTTTTGGGCTTCAGTTATTGTATAAGTCCCGATACGATAAACGGTGCGATCGCTGTTTTCATCTGGGCATCTCCTTGAGTTATAAGCCCCATCTCTTGTATAAAAATAAACTTTTGGGCCTCTTGATAGAGTGTAAGTCCCGTCCTTTTGTACATAAATAATTTTGAGCCTCAGTCATTGTATAAGTCCCTCTGCGGTTTCCAAAATCACGGTGCGATCATCGCCTTTTCAAATAAATCATCTGGGCCTCTCCTTGAGTATAAGCCCCATTTTTCTTTTTTCACAAACACTTTTGGACCTCTATTAGAGTGTAAGACCCAACCCCTTTGTATAAAAAACAATTTTTTGGGCCTTTACTATAGTATAAGTCCCACCACGTCTGTCGTATCGCAGTGCGATCAATGTTATCAAATAAGTCATCTGGGCCTCTCTTTGAGCTATAAGCCCCAAACAAATCTTTTTTCTTAACAACTTTCTTTTAATTCAAATTCAAATTCAATGTGTTTTCAAAACTTTCTTCAATTCCTTGAAACCCTAAAAGAGGGAATATAGTTGTAGTGAATACAACTGATCACTTTATGCTTGGGCTTCTTCTCAGAAGGTAAGTCCCCACATCTTTTTCCAATGCATATATATATTTTAGCCCCTGCCATTTGGGGCGAATTCGAAAAAGGACCCTGTAAAAAAACACAGATTTCATCCCTGCCATTTGAAGATTCTTTCATTTTGACCCCTCAATGCACACAGTCAACCGAATCTGTGATGTGGCGCTGCCATTTGACTTTTTTTTTTAATGTGATGTGGCACTGCCTTGTTGGAATTTTATTTGTTTTTTCTTTATATTTTATTACACGCGTGGCCTTTTGTTATTATTTTATTATTTGGTTGTTGAAATGTTAAAGGGTCAAAAATTAAAAATTTTTCACACACCAAGAATTAAACTCATGTCTTCATAGTAGCAAGATGAACCTCTTCCACTAGGCTAGTTAAGCTTTGTTGTCTAGTTGTTTCTTTTAAATGTATATATTACAACATTTCAAATGTATTTATTTAAATGTAATATAACATTTAACTAACTTCTAATTTCTAAATAAATAAATACATAAGAATGTATTAATATTAATATTAACTAACTTTTAATTTCAAACTGGAATTAATATCAATATGTTAATATATTTAATATTAAAATAATTAATATAAAGATATACATTAACTTTTAAAAATATATATTAAAATAATTAATATAAAGATATACATTAACTTTTAAAAATATATATTAAAATAATTAATATTATCTTAACGTTAAATAATTAAAAAAATTAATATTATCTTAACGTTAAATAATAAAAAAAATTAAAATTTATATTAAAAAGTTAACTAATTTAAAAAATAGCGTTTGTATAATATAATAAATATATTAAATTCATATTAACGTTAAATTAAATATTTATATTAAAATAAATAATGTTAAATATTTATACAAACATTAAATATATTTATAAATATAGTAAATATTTATATTAACATTAAATATATAAAATAATATATAATAAATATATATTAAATATATATTAAAATTTAGTAAATATAGTAAATATTTATATTAACGTTAAATATTTATATATTAAAATTTAGTAAATATTTATATTAATTGACTTGTTGATTAAAATATTTATTTTAACATACTTATATTTTAATTATTTAATTTTGACTTTCAGTTTAATATTAATTTTAATTAAAATAGTTGTTTTTAATATTAATAAACTGAAAATAATAAACTAAAAATAAAAATAAAAATATAACAATTTTTAATAGTAATTAATAATAAATTGAAAATAAAAATAGAAATATAGCAGTTTTTAATAGTAATTAATAATTGTTCTGGACTGGGATGGAGTCTGCCCTTCTGACGGGCAGGCCCAACCCACACGACCTGGGACGGCCCAACAAGGCCCTTATGCAATACCTGCGTCGAGCACGTGCCAGCCTTCAGCAGTGTCGCGCGCGTGCAGCAGAGACCGTCGAACAGAGACGTCAAGCCTTGCAGGGCTCAACGCCTCTCCCCGACATACAAGGGCTCCTCCCTGCGAGGACATGTTCTCTTGTAACCTCCCACCTCCGAAGGATTCGGTCTGCCCACCTTCCGGAGATCTCGGGACCGTTACCTCAGGGTGAAGACCACGCGTTGATCTTCAGTACGCCACGTAATCCCTGGCAGTTACTTGGATTGGGCCATGCAATCCAGCCCAGTGCAAGTAACGTTGGCCCCGCATTGGGGGATCTCTATAAATACCCTCTCTCTTGAGAGGGTCAGGTTACTTCATATTCTAAACTCACCTACTTTCTGTACTTGTTTTCCTCTGACCTTACCTGACTTGAGCGTCGGAGTACCTTGCAGGTACACCCCCCTCCCGCCGTATCATCCTCACCGGAGCTGAAGACCATACAACGTTGTTGGCCATTGTCAAACTGCCTGATCCAGGTACGATCAATAATAAACTGAAATAAAAATATTTTTAATTAAAATAGCAGTTTTTAATTTTAATTTTAGTAATTAATAATAAATTTACATTTTTATTGTATAATTATCTTAACGTTAAATAATTATAAATATATACTTAAATATATAAAAATATGAAATTGAATAAATTACATTTTTATAAAAAAAATTAAAACAAAAATTAATATTATGTTAACGTTAAATAATTAAAAAATTAACGTTTTAAAACTAATTATTAAATATAAATATAATAAATATATATTAACATTTGTATAAAAAATAAATTAAATATTTATATTAACTTTTAATATTTAAAAATAAACTAATTTATTAATTATAAATATAATAAATATTAAACTGAAATAAAATAAATAAATAAATAAAATATTAACATTTAATATGTAAGCCATTTATGCATTTAAGTATTATATATAATTGAAGCAAAAGAATACACAACAAAAACATGATAGCTTAGTGTAAGAGGTTACTCTTTGCTAGCAAAAGGTCTTGTGTTCAACACTAATTGAAGACATTTTGCTATTTTAATATTTCAACATGCAATCAATATGCCACACGTGTAATAAAATAGAAGACATTTTGCTATTTTAATATTTCAACATGCAATCAATATGCCACGCGTGTAATAAAATATAAAGAAAAAATAAATAAAATTCCAACAAGGCAGTGCCACATCACATTAAAAAAAATATAAAAAAAGGCAAATGGCAGCGCCACGTCACAGATTATGTTGACTGTGAGCATTGAGGGGCCAAAATGAAAGAATCTTCAAATGGCAGGGATGGAATCTGTGTTTTTTTTACAGGGTCCTTTTTCGAAATCGCCCCAAATGGCAGGGGCTAAATGTGTATTAACCCATATATATATATATATATATATATATATATATATCTGTCAATACGATTGTCTGTATATACTTGTGCATATCTTGCTTAGAGTTTCCCCAGCAGTTAGGACTAGGTTTAGATCAAACCAGAGGTTACTTTTAACATAGTCAAAAACTAGTTCCCCCATAGGAAATTCCAGATACAGTCTTGCCTCCTCGTGGGCTTATACAATATGGAACAGAGAAAGACATTATTCCTAGTGAAACTTTTCTCAAGATTGTCCAAACTTAGAAGTATATGTGTACAAGAAATTCATTTCCCCAAAGAGGACTAATTCCCGGGGAAACCTCTTTTGAATTTCTTTTAACCTTAGAACTGTTCAGCAAAGAAAGGATTAATTCCCGGTGAAACCTTTCTCGAATTTTTCTTAGGCTTGGTCCCACAGGCTACTTAAAAGCATCCTACAGGTATAGTATAAGTTCCTCAGGCTTAGTACACGGACCCTCAGGCTTCTTAGAAGTTCCTCAGCTTCCTTTTGGGCTTAGTATAAGGACCCAAAGGCCTCCTACAGGTATAGGACAGAAATTAGTCATCTTTGCAAGTTCAATCCTCAGGAGAGTCAAGAATTCCAAAACATCAAACCATTTTAGGGTTGATCTTCATCCCTTAAACCAACAGCCTTCTCTTGGGCATCATACAAAGATCCCCCTCTCTACCCTAGAGCATATCACTTCTTGAGAGACTTGGATAGTCTCAACTTTCTCTTGGGCATCATACAAAGATCATTCTCCAGCTAAGAGCAAACCTCTCATTCAAGTAGACTTGGAAAGTCTCATTTCCTCTTAAATCTCACACAGAGACACTCAAGTTTCCTAAAAACACAGGAAAAACCCTGATTATTTCATCAACATACTAATCTCCAGCAGAGTTAAAACCTCCATAGGTTTTCAAACTCAATCTTTAAGTTTCACCTTAAAAATTCCCCAACTAGGGTCAATCTACCATCAACAAATCCCCAGTGTAATCAAAACCTCATGGCATTTGATTCTCCAACTCTTCCATGATTCTCAGCAAGAGTAAAACCTTTGGATTTCCCCAACATAATCTGGATCTGCTCTTGGATTTCAATAATCCTCAGCAAGAAGTAGCCTCCTCTTAGGCTTCATATAAGAACTTTCCCCAATGGAGTCAGTCAGCCTCAATCTTAGGCTTTGTACAAGACAGGTAAAACCCTCCTCAGTGGATGCAATCTCTTTTCTGCCTCAATCTTGAGCTTTGTACATGACAGACATAAAACTCCCCCAGTAGAGTCAGTTTCTTTTTAGCTTTAACCTTGGGCTTTGATCAAGGCACACAAAAATCAACATCCCCTCATATGAGATCATGAGTTCACTCTGCAGAAGGACATTTCCCATATACATCACATCAAGACAAACAATCAAAACCTTTTTCCCAGATAATTGCTGAAAGTGGCACACTTGTTGATTCAAAATCCATGTTGGAGTCCTTCCTTTATCTTGGCTAAAAATCATCTTTCATCTAACAGTTGTAAGTGACAAGCCTCTGGATCCTTAACATTTAAGCCAATGTCAATCTCTTAGCATGAAAGATTCAAAAGGAAAAATGGCATTGCTCAATGCTGAGTTAAAGTTTCTTCCTTCATGACATTACCCTTATACAGGAAATTATGGCATTGCTGGATTTTCATATCCCAATTAAAGTAATTTTTCTTTATAATCAATCACCCAACATTTTGTGATGAATAGGTGTGATATCTCCCTTTAGAGATGACAAATTCTCTCTCAATCACCCTTTTAGCTTCAATCTTGGGCTTTGAACAAGACACCAAACATTTTTCCTCCCATAGAATAGGAGGAACTACGATTGCTCTGATTTCCCAGTTTTCTTTACGGGAATACGTAGGCATAAGATTGTGAAATCTTAGCGAGCACACAAATAAAAAAAAAACTTTAGGTCCAGTACCTTCCCAAAAACAACGGACAACCCGAAAACAACAAAAACACTCTCTCAACACTCCCAAAGGAGAAACTTTCCCAAACCATAGTAGATAAGCACCAGAAAGCACTTAAATCAACAGAGAAACATGCAATAAAAATTCTATGGATAACCATATATACATTGGGTGTTAACAGCTTCCCTTTGTATAACCTGACCCGGAATCCCCAATCTCTTGGCATTTGTTAAAGAAAACATTTGCGTGCAAGGTTAGTTTTAGATATCTTCCCTTTCCTTTCCAGCTTCATAGGATAAATAAGAAATCAGAAAGTAGCACCCAATTCCAAGCATTGCGGTAAGGTGGTCGCGTCACCGACAAAAATCGTACGCTACAGGGGGCTTATGTACATACCCGAAAATTATGTTGACTAGCCGAGGTCCAATCCCGCTAATGCTAGGTATGATGAGATTGACTAATCGGAAATTCATACGCCTACTTACAAGTCGGATCCCGATTAAGAGTAACCAGACAAAACAAATATGATCTGACCTCATATGAACTGAGAACTGTCTCGATCATGCAAGACGTGGCGACGAAAAGGCTCAGATTCCATGCAAAAGGACACAAGGGACGATTATGAAAAAACACATTATGACTGGAGAGTTACAACTATTAAAGAGGAGGACGTTATGGGAACAATTATGGAGGCGGCGGACATTACAGAAAGGTGTACCGGTGAAGGGAGACCTATAAATAAGGAATGCTTGAAAAAAAAAGGAACAACTAATACACAGTAATCATACATAGAACAAACACCTTAACCATTCATCTAAGACTCTCCACAAGGTATAACGAGGAATTCAACTTTTTAGTGTTTTAGGAAGAACAAATACTACCTTGAATTTTGCAAGTGAAATTAAAAAAGGGATAAAAAATTATCAAGAAAGTGACACTTAAAAAGGAACGGAAGGAGTATATTTTAATATATTAAATCATATACATAATAAACATGTTAAAAATATACTCATTCAATTATTGATTTCATGAGTTCGATTATTGCTTACTTCTAGATGCTAATTTTCTTGGTTTTTCAGTGACTAATAGTTCTTGAAATTTCTTGTTTTTGTGGCAAAAGTGCTTTGTAGTTTATTCTTTTAAGTTGTATGTTTTCTTAGACTTTTTGTTCAATGCCAGTGAATTAACAAAATATACGCTTCGCAGTTTGGTTTCGTGATAGAAATACTATATTTATCTGTGGTCTTAGCAAAATATGCCAGAAATCTGTTTCCTGCAGATTTTCTTGCCAATATTTGTTGCTAGCCAAAGATTCTATGGAAAATCTGCAGGTAAACTCAAAGAAAATATCGTAGGTAAATTTGCAGTAAATTTCGTAAGTAAAATTGTAGGAAATTATCAATCTACAGGTAAGATCGTAGTTAAATCAACAAAAAATTTTAACCCGCATATAATTCTAAATATAAAATTTTTCTACAACTAAAAAATATTATTTGTTAAAGTGAGATAGAGTTAGGTATTTGAATCTCTTCATCTAAGAGTTTTAGAATGATTTCTAAGTTCAAGTAAATTTGTGTTTTCATCTGTACAATGCGCACAATATTGAATCTCATTATT
This sequence comes from Lathyrus tuberosus, assembly GCA_022829125.1. Taxonomy (NCBI): domain Eukaryota; kingdom Viridiplantae; phylum Streptophyta; class Magnoliopsida; order Fabales; family Fabaceae; genus Lathyrus; species Lathyrus tuberosus. The sequence goes on from JALAZF010000422.1 coordinate 2,938,207, forward strand.
ATACACTCAATTCTGAAGTTTAAAAATAAGTTAAATAAACTCTTGTTGTTGTCACAACCTAATAATAATAATTACCACTTCTTCCTTTGAAGATAAACCAGCCTCTCTTTGTTATACTCTATTCACACAAAATATTAATCAATCTGTGTTTTATTCTATTTATACGAAATATTACATTGAACATTGTCAATTTTTTCTAATGCATTTTTATCAAACATATACAAGATGATAAAAATAGGATAAAAATTGTGACAATTTATAACATGGTACAACTAACTCTGGAAATGCCAATGACGGGATGCCAATGATAGTAGAAACATATACCTTGTTGAGAAAAACATGTACGAGTAGTATGAAGAAGTCCCACATTTATTAGAAATATGGAAGCATGAGCATTTATAAGTGGGAGAACCCACACACATATCACGTTAAGGTTTTGGGTGAGTATGTGGTGTGTCTCTCACAAGGTGTGTTGCTCATAAAGAAAGGCCCCAATATAAAATGCTCCCCCATGTTGACCCCTGATTAAACCCTCAACTGTGGTATCAGAAGCCTTTGGATCGAGTGAGGGACTGACTTTCTAGTATCAAAATTCCTTATGGTGGTGGGTATGAAGTGGCCTGTTTAAAAGTGTCAACGGCGGTACAAGTGTATGTGGGTGAAAGAGCTTCCGCTTGAAGGGGAGCATTGTGAATATACTCGTACTCGAGGGGGAGTGCTATTAAAAACAAGTTTGAGTAGTGTGGGGAGGTCCCATATTGGTTAGAAATGTGGAAACTTGAGCATTTAAAAGTGGGAGAACCCACACACCTATCACCTTTAGGTTTTTGGTGATTATGCGGTATGTCTCTCATAAGGTGTGTTGCTCATAAAGAAAGACTTCAAAATCAAAATGCTTTCTTATGTTGACCTCCAATTTGACCCCTAACATACCTTACCCATAAAAGCTACAAAAGTTGTCTTCAATTCCAAAAAAGCTCAGGTACTTCAGCGAGGAATATGATTTTGTGAAGTTCTTCTTAGAGCTTCAATTTAGAATCAACAAATCGGTCGGTTGGTTAGGGTCACTGAAGTCGTGCTTCGATGTTTACCTTCAACCAACATTTAAAGGAGAGAACAAGCATTTTTAAGGATATATTGTCTTCTACGGGGTTGTGGAACTTGTTGGAGCCTTGGTTTCGGGTGTTAGGTACTTCCATTGTCGTTGGAATTGTGTGAACCCTAACGTCTGCTTTGTGGGGTTTGGATGAAGTAAAAAGAAAGACAAATGTGACATCGTGAGACTTAAAAAAAAACAGTTCTACCACCATTCCGCATCTCAACCTCGAAACTCAACAAATGTTTGGATTTATTACATGTTACAAATAATAATAATAATAATAATAATAATAATAATAATAATAATAATAATAAAAGAAAAAATAATTAGTTTTTATTATTAACTAAGATTTATAATAATGATGATAATAATATTATATAATATAATATAATATAATATAATATAATATAATATAATATAATATAATATAATATAATATAATATAATGTAGTACAATATAATATAATATAATATAGACAAAACTACATCAGAGGTTCTTTAAGTTATTTTTCTGTAACCTGTTGAGGATTTAAGTTTTTCTTGTAACAACTTGGTTTTTTAAGTTATCAAACGTGTGCACCATGAGGCCGAACGTTTAGCAAGCGCAGCACGTGTTGTATGTAATGCCCTATTTCCCCAGCGCATAGATATATAATAAATTAGAATATATATTCATACAGTCAAATAGAATATCACACATTCTCTTTTCTAAGCATACAGGCCCTGTAACACTTTATTAGATAAAATAACAATCAACACCTTCACTTAAGGTGTCATCGCATACTCACCTTCACTTAAGGTATCATCGCATCGGAATTCCTCATAATAAAGCATGCATAAATTAAATCATTTAAACTTCAAATGCACTATATGGCATAATCAAACTCATAAATGAAATCTCCTCAAGATATCTAAATATCAAGGATGAGAGTACACATCAACTCTCTAACGAAACAATTAGACAAAAATCGCAAACGTTTCCCAGTGTTACATATCAGAGAACCTAAACTAAAATGCAGAATGAAAAAGGAAGAAACAATTTCTCGCCATCCTCCAACTCTAAGTAGCTACTCAGTTACCTGCTTATATGTACTCCAAAGAAGAGCACAGACCACGCCAACAACAAAGGGTGAGAAATCACAAACAATAATAATAGGCATATACTGCAAGGTAAGATATCAAACATAACAAGTTCTACACAATCTCATTCACAGCATATCACAATACTATCTCACACCCATACTCATCAACCAATCACAGTCCAACAAATATTCATATAACTCATTATGCAATGCAACTCGACTAATGCAACTCTATGCATATACATTTCGTACCAACTCAATATTTGGTTCTCTTTGGAACCGGTTCCCTTCTTTTGAACCCATGAGCCCCCTCTTCTGAGCTCCAAGCCCCCTCTTTTAAGCTTGGGACAAGCCACTAGTCCCCTCTTCTAAATTAGTAGACATGCCTCTTGACACAACTCGTATGATGCATGAGCATATCATTAAATCAATGCGTTAAGACCCCTATTCTAATCCCAACATAATGCATTGACAACTCCATTGATCCCCTCTCTGGATTACATCTCAATCACAATAAAAAAATGCACAACATGATATAATTCAGTGCAACTCGAGTATACAACCATTCTCCTCAATTAGATTATTACTTCATACATGCGACAACATAATCATGATTATCATCTCAAAACATAATGACATTGTCACACTCTTATTTCACACAATAACATCAATATAAAACCTCATCATCGTCAACATAACTCACCAAAAAAATAACACAACAAAATCTAACTTCATAAGCATTCATTCAAGTTACTTCACCAAAACAACAACACATCATTATATAAACATAATGATTCGCTAACCAATCGTACAAGTCAATACAAACATTACCATAGTAGACACATGATAATAATTCAAAAAATTCACCAAGAACTACCATGAGTTATCTATGTGTGTTAGCTTCTCAACGCTTCAAACGATGTCTCATTGGACTTACGGAATGAACGTTACGGCCAAAATCGTCAGACAGTTCAACAAAAGACAAGACGAGCATTCTGCCAGTTTGGAGTCGATACATGACATTTATGAGTCGACTCCCAGCACCTATGTATCAACTCCCAGCACTTATCTATCGATACATACTGTTTAGTTGTTGAAATTTACAATTTTGTTGGTTTGGATTCGACACATAAGGGTCGACTCCAACTACTGTTTTTTTCCACACAAAAAAAAATAGATTTTAACGCATATGGAAAGTCTTTTACAATTTCTTAACATAAAAATAACTTATTTCAAACATCTATTTTCTCAGATTAAAACCTCACTCTTATTAAGCCTTAATTCTATCAATTAACATACTAATTTATCAAATCATCATCAAATCACATCTCTAAAACCTTCATCATTGTAACAGTGGTGGAGAACACACATATATACACAATACAGAATTTCAAACATCAATTCACACGAAATTCACATCAACATAGTCAGGGGAATATCACTCCTTAAGAACACATATAGTATTATCACATTCATCATCACTATTGGAGGTTAAGGACTTCTCTACCCTACCCCTAATGCATAAGCCCTTATTGAAGATTATTCCCCCCCTTACCTTGATTTTTCCAGCAAAATTCTTCAAAGGTCTTTCAATGAATGCTCTCCCTATGCCCTAGCCCTTGTCTCTTCCTCTTTCCACAAATTCTGTTTTCACGTAGAAAAACTCTAACAACTTCATACTAACCTTTTTTATTAGTAACATAATCCTTCAATTAGATACTTTCAGCATTACCCTCACTTATCCCTTATTCACTAAAATTCCCTTATCATCTCTAATTTTATTTTAATAAAAATGGTACTAATATTCCTTATTTTCTATTATTCTATCTTTTCATTTTAATTAATTAATTCAATTGAAATACTATTATTTAATTACTTAAAATAGACTATAATAATTCTATCTCACCTCTACCAATCTCTAATCACTCTCCGCACTCTCACCTCAAGGTCACACACCCTTGACATCCATATTAATTCAATTATCACACATAATAACTAAAGTAAATCATAATAATTCAAATGATTCGATAATTCAAGAATTGGAGTGTTACACTATAACTCTGGGGCCCAAATTTTGGGGGCCCACATATATTTTTTTAATTACTACTAAGGGTGGAAAAACGAGTCATGGCTCGCCGGGCCCGCCCGCCCCCCACAAAAAAATGGTGGGTTAGGTTGGGATTTTGGGCTTGTTACCCACCAAAGTCCGCCCCGCTAAAGACTGTCACCCGCTAAAGGCCATCCCACCAAAACCCGCCGCTCGCGAAAGCCCGCCGCACTTATTCGTTCAGCTTGTCCCACCTTAAACCCACCATTTTTTTTAGTTAATTCCAGTAATTCCAATTCTGGATGGTTTTATTTTATACATTTATTTAAGAATATATGCAATATTTTTTGAAGTAAAATTTGTTAAAAAGATGCTTTATAAAAATTGTTCTAAAAAATAAGTGAAAAATCTAGTTGAAATGTAAAAACAAACCTATTAATCTATTAAAAAAATAAAATTAATAAATAAAAAAGTAAGCGGGCAAGGCTGCTGCCCGCAAACCTGCCACTTTGGCGGGGCGAGTTAGATTTTTATGCCCATTTAAACTTAGCGGGCATGCCCGCCCCACCTTTTTTTTTGTCGGGCTTAAGGCGGGGCGGGGCGGGCGGCCTGTTTTGCCACCCCTAATTACTACAACTATATATTTTACACCTGTTTTTTAAAAAACTGGTGTTAAATCATTATGTTTTCAAAATCTATTTTACATCTATTTGTTAAAAATAAGTGTAAAATCATATTTTATTTTCAAAACCTATGATTTTATACTGATTTTTTCAAAATTTTGGTATAAATTCATATTCTTTTAGACCTATTTTTTTAAATTAGATCAGGACCCCTGAATTGATTGGGCTGACCCTGAAATTTTTCTATAAATAAAAAACTTCTAAAAGTATAAAAGATGTGAAAGCTTACTAATATGAGTCAACTTTAAATCATTTATTATTTTTATATTTTAAATATTATTTACAATTTAAATAAATGAAACTTTTTTTTAGTTTTCAAATTTATTTTATTAAGGCCTAATTTTAAAAATTAGAATAGAGCCTCCAAAGTATTTGAGACTCTCCTGGTAGTGCATATAGAAAATATTGTCAAAATTTATTATTAAAAAATATTTAATATAGGAAAAAAAATATTTGTAAAAGAAAGATATATACCAACGACTATTTTCACACCAACAAAAATGTGTGATTGGTAAAGTTATTAAAGTGTAATTGGTCGTTGATATAGCCCTGAAATTTTGTCCAACATCAAAAAATTACCGTTGGTATAAGATATTGGAACGACAATATGTCGTTGGTATAGGAAATTATAGGAAATTTTTACCAAAATAAACCAGTTTTTTTTTTAAAAATCCCAAAATACTCCACGTTTCAAAATATTTCCCAAAGTACCACACTTTGGGGTGGGCTTGAGAGGTGTCGTCAATTGAATTGGAGACACCTCATGGCGTCTCCAATCCAATTGGCGACTGGGTGTTAAACTTACAAGGGTGTCTCCATCTCAATTGGCGACACCCTTGTAAGTTTAACACCTAGTCGCCAATTGAATTGGAGACACTGTAATCCAATTGGAGACACCTCTCAAACCCACCCCAAAGTGGGGTACTTTGGGAAATAATTTGAAATGTGAAGCATTTTACGAATTTTTTTGAAAAACTGGGTTATTTTAGTAAAAATTTTAAATTATAGTTGACGGAAGCAAACATTTGTTGGTATAGTATTTTTTTTTTTTACTTTTACCAACGATTTTTGGACCTTTACCAATGGATTTTATCGTTGGTAAATGGAAAAATTTCTTGTAGTGCGGTTACATCTTTAACATTTTTCAAAAAACAAAAAAAATTGAACCTGTAACCTGTTACACTGATATAAAAATTGAAAATGAGTTTGAAAACATCTTGGATTGTTAAGTATTAATGTATGGATGCTTTGGAGATTTTTAGGGATGAAGAGAAATATGTTTTTTTAGCATTTAACAATGTTACAATTGTATTGTGTACATTTTAGCATCATGATCAAAGTCTATTTCTATCACTATCATCCAATAACTTAGTGCATATTTGATCCTTTTGAGATATCTCTTGATATTGATGCTGAGAAATCTTTTTCTTCTTTTTTACACTTGAATTTGATATTCTTTTGTCTTCATCAAAACTTAATACTTAGTGCACATTATCTTTACAATTTCTGGTATTTTTTCAGACTATTTTTCTTGGATAAGTTTTTTTAAAATTTATGTTTTCTTTAATAACAATTTTTATACTTCGTTGATTACAACCATAATTTTCTGGGTGCTCTATTTCTGGTATATCGCAACAAAGTAAAGTTTTTCCTTTATCTAATTATTTAGCTCTTGTATATTTTATGCATTGTCGTCTTAATTGATTAGAGCATTTCTTAATACACCACCCAAGTTTCTTAGGCACCACGTGAAATTTCTTTTTTGCCTCCAGTTCCCGGATGTGCACATCCGGACGCACCAATTTTTTAAAAAACGTTGATGTGTTCCAGATATGCATATCCATAAACATTTCTGATGTGCACTTCCGGAAGGATTTCTTATTAATTCGCGCCAGACCTTCTTCCTCCCCCTCATTCTTCACTTTTTCATTTTCCAAACTCTCTCAAACTCTCAAATTTTCAATCCCACAAATCTCGATTTTTTCCACTCGAGTTCGGTGCAGAGCAACTTCTACAATGATCAAGACACTCCAAATCCTCCGTATCTCATTTTAATCAGTAAGTTTTCAAATTTTAGAGTTTTGGAGTTATTTTCGAGTAATCGATTTAGAGTACACATTTAGGTGTAGAAATTATTAGGTTGTATGAATAACATAGGTTAGAGACAATGTAGGTCTTGTTTTCTGCTTCAAATAGACGATCAGGGCGTTAAATATTCTGAGTGCTTCCGGAAGACACCCAACATTAAATATTTTGCATATTTCCGGATGTGCACATCCGGAAGACATTTGGTTTTTTTTTTAGTTTGTTTGTTTGTTTTTGTTTAATTATTTTTAAGAAATTCTAATTTATTTATTATGGTTTGCAGATTAGATGGCTGGCAGAGACGATCGTATCATACATGGATGGACAGCTCAGCACGCATCTGTCCGACGTGAGCGGATGCAGCCTACAGCCGAGGCTTCCGGCGCAGAGGAAGTTGGGATAACCCCTACAGCTGAGGGACATCCTACACCACATCTTACACCACATCCTACACCACAGCTATCCACATCACAGGTTCAGGCCACTTCCACATCACAGGTACATGCCACTCCCCCTTTAGCCGCCGATTCTACATCTCGGAGGCGTCGCGTTTCTACTGGCAGTTCATCAGGGTCACAGCCCGCACGCAGGCGTCGTCGGGAGACTCCAACTCCATCAGCTGCTCCTACTCGTTCCTTTGTTCCTGTTCCTGTTCCAGAGGGTGATCACCCAGCATATGAGGGTGTTGACGCCGATGACGATTTCGATGAGCTGGGCGGTTACCCCGGGGGACCGTGTGATATGTCCCTACTCGTGGGGTACTCTGAGCATATTGCCAGATATGTCTGGCTATGAGAGGTAACCTTTCTCGGTTTATTTATAGAATTGTTTACGTTGAAAATAGTTTCATTTGTAACATTGTTTTATTTGGAAATTTTCAGGAAAAGGATTCCTAGAAGTTCTATAACCATGGGGGCAAGGTTATAAACATGCTTGAGATGCTGCTAGGGGATCAGTGGTTCACGTCTGCACTTGCTACCTCTGGTCTTGGAGGTGTCTAGGATTGGCTATTCCCAGATCCTGTACAGTATGCTGATGGTTTTTGTTGAGAGATGGCACCCTGAGATATCCTCATTTCATCTACCGTACGGCGAAATCACGATCACACTCGACGACATCTCGTGCCTTTTACATCTAGCGATCACGGGTACCCTTCTCCGTCACGGTAGGATGTCGAAGGTGGACGCGATGGAGATGCTGATTGCAGAGCTTGGGGGGTAGCCCATATGAGGCACAGGTGACCTAGTTGAGGGGCGCACACGTCTGGTTCTCCTTTCTGATATGCAGATTTGATGAGGAGCTTGACGAGGCATGATAGGCAAAAGGGGATGCAGCTGAGGTGGAGATCCACAGGCAGCATGCCCTGAGATGCTACTACTTGTTTTTGCTCGGCACGCAGGTGTTTGTGGACACCAGCGCCTATTATGTTGATGTCGTCTACCTCAGGTACCTTTTGGATCAGACAGAGATCCATACGTACAACTGGGGGGCGGCTGCACTGGCATACACCTATGCTAGGGTCTCCGATGGTTGCCTCTGTGGCAGGCAGCTGTACGCTATACGTGGTAACAATCTAATATTCTAAGTGATTTTTTCATTTCTTTTCTTTCTATATTCATTATAATGTTTGACACCCATGTTATGTTTTCCATTTCAGACGTGGATTTTACAGCACTTTCCCAACTTACTGGTTGGGGGAGTGTCGACGGGTACACTGAGGATATGCCACTTGCTGCCGCATTTCTCCTGTTTAGAGGGAACCAGGTGCCCGACCCCTACAGAGTGTATCTTGATCGGTTAGCTGCTGAGGACGTTTTGTATCACCCCTATGCCGATCACTGTGTGACGCGCCCGTTCGATGAGGTTTCGCTGCTCTCAGGATGGTTGGCATGCAGTTCGACCATTACTGCTCGATACCTGTCGGAGCGCGTCTTGCGTCAGTTTGGTTACACGCAGATGATCCCCAGGATGCCTCATGAGTTTGCTCCTCTAGGCTTGACCTGCAGGCAGATAGATGAGATATATGCTGACTTCCAATCCCACTTGGTACCGAAAGAGGCTCGGCCGATCAGAGCGGAGAGAGACTGGAGCGTTGCTCCTCTATTTATATTACATTTATGTACTATATTTTAACAGAGGTTTATTATGTATATATATCATTTTATTTTATATATGGATGTTGTCGAATGTATATTAAGTTGCGACGATATAGTAACATATGCGACCAACCAACAAAACCGATTTTTTAAAAATAAACAAAGTTCTGCTGTTTACCGGATCTGCAGATCAGGAATGTTTCCGGATGTGCACTTCCGGAACGCATAAGCGTTTTTTAAAAATTGGTGCGTCCGGATGGCACATCAGGAATCAGGGGGCAAAACCGGAAATTCAGGTGGTGCCTAAGAAACATGGATGGTGTGATAAGAAATTCCCATTTATTATATAAGATTTGAATAATTCTCCGTTAGTTATCACCTAATTTGGTTGGTTGAGATTTCCACTTATCTCTTATCCTTGCACAAAGTGGGTATGGTAACCTGGATATGAAAACTCCTCTATATATTGCTAGTTTTTTTTTGTCAAACTCATAGAGTATTTTTTATATTCACAGATAAAACTATCTATTCCACACAAATTATCTATTTGCATATTAATTAGATGAATTTTTACCTTTTCGCGTAAAAGTTTATTCACTTCTGCTTTATGCTCAAGATTATTGTAGCCTATGACTTCTTTATATATATATATATATATATATATATATATATATTATTAATTTATCAAATTGTTGATTATTTTCTACCATCCTAGTATATTGAGGACAGGTTTCATCATCAATGCTTGTTAAAAATTTCAGTATATTTCTTGTTGTTTTATATGCTATTGAATTCTTGACATTCATAAGATTTATCTTAGAATATTTATCATCAGTTGCTATAAGCATAATCATATAATTGGACCACCTTTATAGTATGTCTTATGGATTTCTTACACAATCTAAATTTAATATAGTTTTCTGGATTTAAAAGATTCACATTGGAATTTAAATTCTTCTAAAACTTTTTGTCCATTTTTCACTAGCCTTTGTATAACCTTTACGATTTATAATTTCATTTTTATAGTTTTTCTAAGAACTAGGAGGGTTCCGATACTCTTCTCGTTTTCTTTTTTGTTTAGAATTATTTGATTCCTGTACCTGATTCAGATTCTAATTTTGAAAAACTACAACTTAATATTACTTCTTCATTTTCTTCCTTAATTTCTATTTTGTCTATCTTTTCTACTGGTTTGTTTTCTTCTATAATAATTTGTAGTTGTTTTATTAATTATTTAATTTCTTCAATATCATTAGACTTTTTTAATGCTTCAGTGTATTTAATTTTTATCTCATTCATGAAAATAATGAATTTATTATCGTAGATGTCGTTATAGGTTATTGTTTAACTATTTCATCTAATGGATTCAACTCTTTTGATCTAATTAATATTTGTTCTAAATCTTTTATTGTTATGTTTTTATTATTTTCGTCATTTGCTGATTTAGAAGATGCTTGAGCTCCCTCCGCAACCCGACAGTTATCATAGGCATTATTTGTCACCAGGCCCGGCCCGGCCCGGCCCAAGTTCAAAGCTAGTAAGGCAAAGAACCTTAGGCCTCATAAATTTGAACCTTTATTTAGGGAAAATTTTACCCCATACCCCTATATTTATCTCCGTACCCCTACAAATTTTTAAAAATTCCAATTTTATCCTTTTATGTTTTATTTAATTTTTTTTACTTTTTACCGTGTAGTCAGACGAGTCCAAAAGTAATTTTTGTCAGTATTCGACGAGAACCGGAGAACATAGGGTAAAGATTTCCGGAATGGTTTTTTTTAAACCGGATAACATGGCTACAAGAAATCCGGTTACTGTTTATAGTGAACCGGATAACACAACCATAAGTTATCCGGTTTGTATTTTAGAGGCAATGTTTGTTAACCGGATAACTTGTCTCCAAGATATCCGGTTTGTATATTTTTCTTCACCGGATTTCTTGCTGTCAAGTTATCCGGTTTTGTTACTATTCAACCGGATAACTTGGTCTATAGTTATCCGGTTCGTTATGTTTTTTTTTAATTTTTTTTTAACTTTAAGTTTGTTTAGGAGACATGGACACTCCTTTGATGATATGTGATAAAGACCAGACAGCTGTAGATACAACAGAAATATTCTTGACTAAAGAAAAATTTCCTACAAGAGAAGAGGCGACTAGGTGGATTAAGGAGGTTGGACTGAGGAATAGAGTCACTGTTATTATAACCCGTTCGGATACCAATACTAGCAAGAGAAGAAGAAGTGACAAGGTTATATTTGGCTGTGATAGAGGTGGAAAATACAAAGAAGGGGATAGCGAAACACAAAGTGCTACCAAAAAATGTAATTGTCCTTTCAAAGTAAGATCAACACCTTTAAAAGATGGTTCTAGTTGGAAAATTGATGTAAAATGTGGAGTTCACAACAATGGTTTACCTGATAGATTTGAAGGCCATGCGTTTGTAAGTCGACTCAATGATGATGACCGACAACATATAGCTGATTTGTCAAAACGTCATGTTCCTCCAAGACACATATTGTTGTCATTGAAAGAACGAGATCCGGAGAGTGTGACTCGAATCACCCAAATATATAAACATAAGAGTAAGATTCAAAAAAAATCAGGGGCCCTAGAACAGAAATGCAACAGTTGTTTAAATTGATAGAGGAATCTGATTATGTTTATTGGAGTACGAAAAAAGATGAGTCAGAAGTTGTGAGAGATATCTTCTGGGCCCATCCAGACTCTGTGAAGTTGTTGAATCTGTTTCCTATTGTGTTGATTATGGATAGTACTTATAAAACCAATAAGTATAGGCAACCTTTGTTTGAAATAGTTGGTGTGACATCAACTGAGTTAACATTTTCTGTTGCATTTGCCTATATGGAATCTGAGCAAACAGAGACTTTGTGCTGGGTACTAGATAAATTGAAACAGTTATTTACTAAACAAGGATTATGGACACAAGTAATTTTAACTGATAGAGATCTTGCTTTGATGAAAGCAATTGAAACAGTATTTCCTACGACAGTTAATTTGCTGTGCCGATTTCACATAAACAAGAATGTGAAAGCGAAGTGCAAGGAGTATGTTGTGAATGACATGCGAAAATCGATAGAGGAGCTTTGGTATGAACTTGTAAAAGCTAGTGATGAGGTGGAATACCATCAAAAGTTGAAATTGCTTGAGCATGCATGTTTAGAATATGGACATTTTCTGGATTATGTGAAAGACACATGGTTGACACCTCATAGGCATAGATTTGTTGAAGCTTGGATCAATAAAGTGTTGCATTTAGGCAACATCACTACTAACAGGTAATGTGTTTGTTTTATAGCCATAGTTTGTTTATGGTAATGTTACTGATACTTTGTCTGAACTTCTTTTATTTTTGTTAGAGTCGAATCTGCGCATTGGAAGCTGAAGCAAATGTTGGAGAACAGTTTAGGTGATATGTGCAAGTGCTGGGAGGCTATGAATGGCAACATCAAGGTTCAAGTGGGCAATATTAGAGCTTCATTTCAGAAGAGTTTTTATGAGGTTGAGCATGCACACACTAGTCCATATTATTCGAATTTGCGTGGATCAGTATCTAGAGCTGCTTTGCGGCACATTGCTGAAGAGTGGCATAGGGTTGACATGGTGGGTACAAACACCCAAATGTGCAGGTGTTTTCGTAGAACAGTATACGGGTTACCATGTGCCTGTGAGTTAGGGAGATACACATTGAGTGGTGAACCAATACCAATTGATGCTATTCATATCCATTAGAGGAAACTGAGTATGGAAGGTGAACAAGAGGTAGATACAGAGGATGGAGCAGAGGTGGATATGACAAATGCGATTGAAGCACTGTGGAAGAGGTTTCATTCATTAGATCTTGCAGGAAAGAGAGCACTAAAAAGCAGGGTGTGCGAAATTGCTTACCCGACTACAACAAAGATGGTACCACCACCTGAAAAAATAAAGACCAAAGGAGGAGTGAAGAGAAAAGGGAAGAAACCTGTTGGTTATGATGTCTATCGTGATCCTTTGTATCATGAGTATGTTGATCAAGAACACAGCAATTCCCAAAAATCTTCAAAGAAGCCTTGTTCGCAGTTATCCCAGACCTCAAAGAACAAACCATCTCACAGGTACATTATACAATTTCCAGAACATATAAGACCATTTATTGATGAGATTGTTGATGTGAAGGATGATGGAAATTGTGGATTTAGAGCTATTGCATCTTTGCATGGATATGGTGAGGAAGGGTGGTCAATGGTTCGTCGTGATTTGGATAATGAAATGAGAGGTCCCAGAAAAAGTCTATATGAGAAGTTATTTGAAGCTAATTATTCAAAAGTGAGAGAATCTTTGTTGATATCATCTTTAGGTTCTCAGCCATTTGATAAATGGATGACACTACCAGAAATGGGTTATGTGATAGCAAATCGGTATAACATCATTCTTGTCTCACTAAGTGCTCTTAGTTTAAGTTTCTTCCCTATGACAACTGCATATAGGCCTAATGTGTCGATTTACTGCATTGGTTTTGTAAACTCAAATCATTGGGTTCAGGTAAATATTATAATTTTTTATATTACTTAATTCTATACGATTTACGTCTTACTTATAAACTTTCTAAACAGGTAAATATGAATGAGGGATTTCCCTTGCCACCAGTCATAACAGATTGGAGAACACATGGGACATCCGATGCAACATCATGGATAATTGGATTCGCTGGACGTTTACAACACTGGCAGCAACTTACCCCTGTGCTCCCAACACATGTTAATTTATGATCGGCGTTTAACTTCATATTATTTTTTTCCGTTATTTTGAGTGACGTTTAACTACATATTATTTTTTACATTTTTTTGATTGACGTTTAACTTCATATTATTTTTTACATTTTTTATGTATCATCAATCATAATATAATTATAAATACTATCGCATAAATATAAATAAGTCTGAGTAATACATGAGTCTAAATAATAATACATAAATAACCTATCTACCCTGAGGTAACGGTCCACCCTGAGCCAGATGTAGTGCTCGAAATATCTCAACAAAATCATCATCATCCTCCTCGGCATCGTGACGAGTGAGATAGCTACGCAGCTCATGTGAAATATGTCGTAACCTCGGATCTGGCGGTCCATCATCAAACTCTGGAACTGGAACCTCACTGGCCTCCCCCTGAGGTGGTATCAAAAGAGGATGGGAAACTGTGTAGTACCAAGCCATGTATTCAGCCACCGTATCATACGGAGTATCTGCAAACTCGACCTGATGTAGCAATTGCGAGACGCTCGCATGGTAAGAAACCCACTCGAAATGTATATCAAGTGTATCAATATCAGGTGGATGAGATGGGATGAACTGCCTGTATCCAAACTGGCGTAAACATCTGTCAGGTAAATAAAGCACAGATGTACCATACCACTTCAGGCCACCCCTATACAAACATATATCAGTAAATGGTATGGTCTGTCTGTGATCCTCGAACGGGCGCCAAATGACATCAGTAGGTGTCAATCCATCAAGCACTGCCCTAATCTCATCCACCTTCTGCGTCCCTTGCTTGTATTGCCACTTCATCGCTCTGGGAAGTGGAGTACCAACACCAGCTATCTTCGAAAATCCTCTCTTCCCAACAGTTGGGAAATACTCGTGAATCCAACACTGTGACACATCATGAACATCATCAACTAAAAGTATTGTAAATAATATAATACAAATCCAAATGAAATTAAAATTAAGCAGTTGTACCTGTAGTAGAGAGGCATATCCACCAAGCTGTCTACAACTATAGAAAGAAGCATCTCCAAGATATCTATACAGTGTGACAAGAGCAGCAGCACCCCAAGAGTATCTACCACATGTTTCCAAGTCCCGAAACAGTGGTAAGTACTTTGCCTCTACAAGAGTAAAGGTCTTATCTGTACAAATAGTGCAGCCTAGTAGCAACAACATATACGCCCTAGCCGCACAATCAAATCTGTTATCAGCTCGCAGACGGACAAATAACTTCTTCAACCAATCAAGCCTATAGTAAGGACCCCTGATTGCACGAATCTCCTCAGCTGCTTCCTCCAGTGTAGCACCCATTAGACTAACAGCCAGGGTAATAGCATCTGAGTCAGTAATCCCTTGTGCAGGGTCACATAACTCCCCTCTAATAGGTATATGAAGGAGGCACGAAACATCGTCCAATGTTATC
Organism: Lathyrus tuberosus; assembly: GCA_022829125.1. Classification (NCBI taxonomy): domain Eukaryota; kingdom Viridiplantae; phylum Streptophyta; class Magnoliopsida; order Fabales; family Fabaceae; genus Lathyrus; species Lathyrus tuberosus. The sequence continues at coordinate 2,953,492 of JALAZF010000422.1, forward strand.
GTCATCTCGCCAAAGGGCATATGGAATGACGATGTCTCGGGATGCCACCTCTCCACAAATGCAGATAACAGGTTCTGATCTATCCTCGATAAACTGGTATTCTTCAGAGAGGATAAACCAGAATTAGTAACCCATTGCTCAATCGCACGTGGGAGATGTGATGGAGTCCATCCAATCAGTTTGCTGCCATGTGCAGCAACCTTCAGCTCCTTCTTCGGCTCTCTCTCCTGAAAAATAAATCGTAGAATATGTCATAATACATAAATAATTAAAATTATATTTTATTCAACATAGAGATGTCATAGATTTACTTACGTGGCCATCCCACAAATAACGAACCACATGGTTCTGATACCTCACCAAAAGTGATGTATCAGTCGATCCTCCCGAAAATGGTCCTCCCGAAAATGCTAGAAAATAGGCCTTTTTTTTAATAATTTGTGAACAAACCGTAAGTCACTATCATAATACAGTATAATATGGTGTAGTGGTAACATTTTTTTTCCTGAAGTTAATGTTCCTAGGTTCGATACTTTATGATAATATTTTTCAGTTTTTTAATACTTTTACGTATCACATGGTGTAAATTTGCACTATCTCACACTACTTGTTTTGTTTGATTTGAGGCCTTTGAAATTTTGTGTAACCAAATGTTAACCTGTACTGTATATTAAAGATATATACTGTGTTTTAAAAACTATATATTTAATTTCCAAAAAAAATCAAAATTATTTTATAAATATTTAATTTTTATTAGTTAGACATTTTCTTAAAAATTTTAAATTTTAATGAAAAAGTATGTTTTTAGATCTACAATTAAATATTTTCAGTAATAATAATGATTCCAATTCAACCAAATCTGTTTGGGAAAATATTTTTTGAGCTTATAGCTTATGTCTTATAGCTTATAAGCTCATATGATAATAAAAGACTTGTTTGGTAACGGTCTTTTCATCACGAGCTTATAGCTTATTTTATTAGCTTATAGCTTATTTTCTAGACGCTATTTTAAATAGCGTTTTAGCTTATACCTTATAGCTTATCATTTTTCTTCCACTTTTACCCTTATAATTTTAACTAAAATCCACTACTATCCTTTATAATTTATTATAATTTAAAATAAAATAATAATTATTAAATATCTTTTATGTCATTTTATTTAATCACCTAATTAAACCGCTAATTTTATCAAACACTTCAATTAGCTTATCAGCTATAAGTCATCAGTCATCAGCTATAAGCTATAAGCTATCAGTCACCAGCTATCAGTCATAAGCTATGAGCTATCAGCTAACTTATCAATCAACCGCTATTTTTACCAAACAGAGCCTAAACATACACGAATGTTTCTATAATCATTATCAATAAAAACTATACAAATTTATGTATAATTCTATTACATTTTTTTAATTTATTAAAACTCTATTATTATTTATACACAACAAAAATTAATATTAATCATAAATATTAAACGTAAAATTCGCCTTAGACCTCCAAATATTTAGACCAACACTATTTAAAAATACATTTAAGAAAACGATTCAAGCTAACTTAAAAAATTAACTTGTTTCTATGAAAGTAATTTTAAATCTGACTTCAAATATTAATGTCGTTATCGTTAAATTCAATTGATGAATAATCAACTTTCTTAGATGCAGTAGCAATACTAGATTACTAGCAAAAAGTAAAAGTAAGAATTTGGAAAATTTATAAGTTCCAAGAAGATCTTATTGGGAGTTCAAACATTGGGATCTGAATCTGATCCTCAATGTCAGTGCAAATGCAAAAAGGCATTCCTTTTAATATCTGGCTGGCTCAACCACCATTGCAATTAGGGGTGTCAAAACAGGCCGCCCCGCCCCACCAAAAGCCCGCTAAAAAAAGAGCGGGACGAGCATGTCTGTTAGGTGAAATGGGCATGAAATTTAAGTCCGTTCCGCTAAGGTGGCGGGTTGGCGGCCGGAGGGCCGGCCCGCCTTCTTTTTTTATAACTTTTTTTATTTTTTAAATAAATTAAAATGTTTTATTTTTTTTTCATTTCAAAGGGTAACACACCAACTCTCTGTACATGTTACCAAATTAGATTAATATAGCAAATTAGCAAATAATGATAAACTAGCAAATTTGATTAATATAGCAAATTAAAAATATAGCAGTAGAATAATTGGACTTATTCCAAAGGTAAACACACCAACTCTCAATACATGTTACCAAATTATATTAAAACAATTAAAACTATATAATAATATGATGACAAGCTAAACGAAAACTAATATAATATAAAATTTAAGCTAAAACTAAAGACTTCTATAAATAATAATAATAGTTTAAAACAAATATTGGGCCATATATATTTTTTTCTTTCCAAATGAGTCATGGACATTTTTTAATCTATTTAGTTTTTTTTTAACGGGCTGGCGGGCCAACCCCGCCCCATTATGTATTCCGTCCGCGAGGTTTTTTGTTTTGGCGGGACGGACGAAATGGGTAGACGGATCTAAAATTCATGCCCAGCCCGTCATTTTTTGGCGCCCGTTTTGCCATCCCTACTTGCAATCTTGCATATTTAGAGTATTCTTTGTCTTTATCTTTCTCCAAAATTTTCTTCTTCGCTTGGCTTGGGCAATATACAAATAAAATATATATTTGGGCGCACAAATGAAGACAAAGAAAAAGTTGATTAGTATATAACTATATATGCCGTGATTAATAGACATGTACGCCGTTCTGTCTGAAAAGAACCTTCTCTTGTCAGTATCTACCTACCTTCCCATTGTATATTATTCTATAAACAAGTAAGAACATGGGTGAAATAGTGATATCTGTTGTTACACCAAACCACATGTTTCAAAGTTTGAACACTGTATATGTGAAACAACATGGGAACAAGTTGAATCTGTTCCTAAGAGTGATATAGAATTGACCGAAAAGATTGTTTATATTTTTGCTTTTATACTTTGAACTTTCAACCAAGAAATATTATTTAGTTGCTTTTTAATTAATTTAGGTATAAGGTATTGACTTGTTTCCTCATTGAGTTACTACTTCGCAATTCATCAAACCATTTAATTGTATTTATTAGGTCGGTGAAGCAATTAATTTAGGATAAGAAAAACAAAAACATGGTCGGTGTGGCTGAGTTGGTTGCTTTTCGGTATGGGACATATTATAACGTGTCGCTGTGATGTTCTTTCTCCAAATTGGATGTCGGAAGGTAATTTTTTTTGGTAACACATAATAGATAAACATATTCACTTTCATCTTCCATATTCACATCTTTACATTTTATCCTTATTTTAATGTTGTGAGACAATTTCCAATAATTACAAAGATGCTATAAGTCGATTCTGCTGAAGTTAAGCTTCATTCCAATACTACAGATTAATAAATGAACTGCATTATTGTGTTTCAAGTAATTACAAATACAATAATGAAAGTTGTAGTATTGTTCAAATATTTAATAGCATAGTATTGAATTTGTTATTTGTTTTTCTTTAAATACATATAAAAATGTCTTGCCCAAATTTTAACATAGGTGTCTTTTTGTACCTTTGTAATATTTATTATTTTACAAAACGTAAAGCAACCCTTTGTTGACTCTACAAGCATAAATATTAATAAAATTAATGCCATCATTGAAATGGACAACGTGTATCGCCAAAGTGGGTACTCATTTAAATTATATATTAGTGGTGGGAAGAGGATAAAATGTAAAAGATTTAGGCTTAAATGCAGTTTTAGTCCCTTTATTATTGATTTTTCTCACTTTTGGTCCCCCCATTTCCAAATCCTGGATTTTAATCCTTTAAGTTTCATTTTATGAGGATTTTGGTCCCCCATCCCAATTTTGACCCAACTGTTCATGTACGGTCGTGTACTGTTCATTTTGTCTGTACATGAACAGTACACGACCGTACATAAACAGTTGGGTCAAAATTGAGATGGGGGACCAAAATCCTCATAAAATGAAACTTAAGGGACTAAATTCCAGGATTTGGAAATGGGGGGACCAAAAGTGAGAAAAATCAATAATAGGGGGACTAAAACTGCATTTAAGCCAAAGATTTATTAAAATTATGAAAATATATAGTTTAAATTTTCCTCATCACAATTTTATTTTAAATATTTTAAATTTTCCTCATCACAATTTTATTTTAAATTTTTTTAGAGATTGGGATTTTATCACGAGGATGTAATTTTGTTTGTTAGGGATTTTCACAGCAAATCTAAATTAACTAAGGCATCGACCGCTTCTTTCTTAGTTCTCATTTCTAAAGTCAAAATCCCTCAGAGTTTGCACGAATATAGACCCATTTGTTTGGTGGAGTGCTTGTACAAGATTTTTGGCGAAAATTCTTACTTCCAAGTTGAAATGCGTCATTTGAAAGTTAGTTTCAAACTAGCCATTTTCAATCTGGGTAGAAATATTTTGGATGGAGTTTTGATGGTTAATGAAGTGCTGGACTTGGTGAAAAGAGAGAAGATAAGTTGTTTTGTTTTGAAGGTTGACTACGAGAAAGCTTATGATAACGTAAGTTGGAACTATTTGAGGTTTCTTTTTGGCAAGATGGGATTTGGAGCAAAGTGGATTAGTTGGATGGAGGCGTGCGTGTTTAATAACTTAATATCGATGTTAGTTAATGGTAGCGCTACAGAGGACTTTAAGGTAGAAAGAGGGCTTCGCCAAGGAGATACGCTATCTCATTTTCTCTTTGTGTTGGCTATGGAAGGGTTAAAGTTGTTGATGGATACAACAGTGGATCTTAGAGAATACAACGATTTCAAGATTAATGAAGTTCTGTCAGTTGATATATTGCAATTCGTCGATGATAGTATTATCATATGTTTGTAGAATTCTTAACGTCATTTGGATGACGGCTTTGTGGAACATTTGGTTAATGCGTAATGCAGTTTTGTTTAATGGTTCTATATCGAATTTTGAGGTGTGTCAGTCGAACAACAAACTCAAAGCTTGGGAATGGCTAAGGGTTGTCTCTAATTTTAATTCTTCTTATAGTTTTTCGGAATGATTAAATTCCCCTTTGCTTTGCTTTATTTAAGTTGTACGTTGCGGTCTTTGTTGTAAGGGTTTTGAGTACCCCTTGTACTCGTGTTTTTGGTTAATTGGATTCATTGCTCATTAAAAAAAAAGTAGTCATGTACATCTACAAAATAATTTATAATTTTTTTTGTATAAAAATTGTATCTAAGAGGATATACAATTTTGCTACCATAATTGATCGTACCTGGATCAAACAGGAGAACGGTGGCCAGCAACGTCGTGAATCCTCAGCTCCGGTGATGGTGAGACGGCGGAGGGGGGGGGGGGGAGGGGTATACCTGCAAGGTACTCCGACGCTCAAGTAAGGCAAAGGTCATAAGTAAAAGCAAGTACAGAAAAAGGTTAGAGTGTATGAGATTGTGTAACCTGACCCTCTCAAGTGAGAGGGTATTTATAGAGAGCCCCCAGCGCGGGGCCAACGGTTACTTGCATTGGGTTGGATGGCAAGGCCCAATCCAAGCAACTGCTAGGGCTTACGTGGCGTAGTGAAGACCAACACGTGGTCTTTGCCCTGGTGTAACGGTCCCGAAATCTCCGGAAGTAGGGCAGACCGTTTCTTTCAGGAGTGGGAAGTTACAAGAGAACGTGCCCTCTCGGGGAGGAGCACGGGAGTGTCGGGGAGAGGTGTGCCCGTAGGCCATATGCTTATGTCCGACAGTTTTACCTCGCGTGCCCGACGTCCAAGAGGACTGGAACGTGCCCGACACGGAAGTGGCTTTGGCCTTGTTGGGCTTCCGCTGGCCATTGGGCTTGGGCCTGCCCGACAGTAGGGCAGGCGCTGGCCCAGTCCATAACAGGAGCCCCCAAGTCGTTGCTCTGCGGTGTCAGAGTAATAACTTAGGGATCAACACCATGTCGAGGAAGTATCCCGTCGAGGAAGGGATTTTGAACGAGGAGCGGTTGGTCAACTGGGCAGAAATAAGTCAACTTGCTCGCGCTAGTTTGGTCGAGGTTTGGCGACGTTGCGGGGATACGAGAAGTTTGAACTGAGGAGAACAGAAGGACGCGTGTTGGGGAATGAAAAGACATACATGGGAGAGCGTGTGCCACGTGTCGCATCTCATCATTGCCTAGGGCGGCTACGCTAGGGTAGCGTAATCGATTGCCTAGGAGCCATCGAGGCTCGTGAGACCCTTATAAATAGGGCCCATCTCATTTCATTTCCATTTTCGCTCTCCCTTTGCTCAGACTTTGCCTTCTTTCGTTCTCTATTCAACCACCGTTCGCCACCGCCGACAGCCGCACCGGAACCCTACCGGATGTACATTTGAAGTAAGTTTCTCTCTTTTTTCTTCTTTTGTTTGCATTTGTAGGGTGAATCTATGGTGAACTGATGAAGTTCCCATAGAAATCACGAAATATCCGGCGAAAACGGCGGAATTTCATAGTTTATTCGTTGAATCTTGCGGGGAGAGACGATGAAATCCACGAGGACATGAAGAATGTCCCGGGGTCGTGAGATGAACGTCTCTCAGTTCTTTTGTTGAATCTCCCGGTGATAAATGATGAAATCCCCGGGGAAACGAAGAATGTCACGGGGACGTGGGTCGAATACCTCGAGGTATTCCCCCCAACGCCGCTCCCCGCGGACCCGAGGATGGTCGCGGGTTCGCGTTTCCTGACGTTCCTTCCTTGCAAGATCAGAAAAAATTTAGATTTATTTAATATGTGGTTGGTGAGATTGTATTTACTTTGCCAAAGATTTATATGGTGGATTGCAAGCGCAGAAAATTATCATGGGTTCAAGGTTTATGTTCTTAAATAATGATATAACTGGATATTTATTTTATTTATGTAACTTTGTTTTTGGTTTTATATCAGAAATAAATGAATGCAAAAGCAATAGAAAATATATTGTATTTAATATTTGATCTTCCTCAAGATCAATGAAACGAGGATCCACAACATTTGATCTTCTCCAAGATATCCAACATATGTTCTTCACCGACAGTGATGACGATGAAGAATAATAGTTTTACTTTAATATTATGTGTAAACAATGTAATATTCTGTGTAAACAATGTAGTTTGTAAACGAATTAATTTATTAATATTCTGTGTAAACAATGTAATGAGTTTTATTTAAAAAAACAAATCATCTAACCCCTCGGTTTTTAAATAAACCAAGAGGTATAAGGTGTTATTTTTGTAAATAATTAAAATGCATATGTTGGGGTTCGAACCCATGATCATATAAATTTACCCTCTGTTTTACATTAACCGAGTTGTTAAGTGGCATCTTTTCATGTCACCATTTATTACGTCGCCTTGGTAGCCAAGGTTACATATCTCTCGTGTGTGACCACTACTAAAAAATCCGCGTTTAGTGACCGAATTAGAGACCAAAAAAGCCTAAAAATCGGTCACTATAACGTTTAGCAACCAATAACGCGACTATCAAATTTCGGTTGGAAAAGTGCTAGTCGCTAACCTTTAGAGACAAATTTAGTGACCGATTTTAGTGATCATTTCAATTGTTTAAAACACTTTAAATAAAATAAAAGTTTTATCTCTAGTAGGAATTGAACCAATGCACTTTCCTTTGTGAGACTTTCGGGTGTCCACTAAGCCATATGGTTTTTGTTGTATGATTTACATTTTAAATGTATATATTATTAATAAAATAGAACTTTCAAATATTATTTAAAAATATTCTTACACTAATTGTCCTTAAAATTATATTTTATCTAAATTAATAAATTTGTATGAGTTAATTATTTATATAAATATATGTTTTATTTGTTAAAACAATAAAAATGTAAAATTTTGATTAAAAAAAAGGAGAAAATTGGAAGGGAAGCAACTTAATAATGAAAAAAAATATTAGTGACCGAAATTTCGGTCACTGAATTTTTTTATGAATTAATTTATATAAAAAAGATTATTTGAGACTGGAAATTATGGTCACAAAATATCAGTCGCTAATTCGGTGGCTAATTTTATTTAGTGACCGATTTAGTGACTTTTAAAATTTTACTAACATGATGTCTAGTTTTGGTGGCTAATTCAGTCACTAGAGTGACCGAAATTTTCCAGTCACTAATTCGGTCAGTAAAAGCAAATTTTTTAGTAGTGAACATTATAAGCATTATTTATAGTAGTACTTGTAATGACACATCCCGACTCTGTCATACCCCAAATTTTGACCACTAAGATTTCCCATCATTTTGCAAATCATCGCCACAATATGGATGTACCATTATGCCTCATCAGTCTCCCCAAAGATGGGTGAACATTCACTACTATCAAAGATTAGGGTTTCAAGCCCTCTCAGAGCTTTTAGACAAAGGATCAATCAAGAAATGACATGATCTTCAACTTTTCTAACCTCTGAAACATTCATAAGGGATCAAGAGGACTCCCATATCAAGGATTAAGCACAAGGTTGCAATATTCCAAGTGGATCAAGCCTCAAGATCGCCAGTGTCACCAAATTAGGGTTTTGGTCGACCAGGGCCTCCAGATGGAAATTTTCCTCTGGGCATGAGCCAATGCTTCAAAGTATAACCCTAGATACTCCATGGGACCTCATGGACCCAATCATCAAGTCAATTTAACCTCAGGGGATGCATTCACTAAAAATCAGGAATTCGGGTTTCTTGACCTAATTCACCCCTAAGTTGACTTTTGGGACAAATCATGAGCCAAGACCTCAAGACATGGTTTGAGCGTCTCTAATACACTACATTTATCCATTTAAAACAATGGATTGATCCAAGAAGCTTGATCTACAAGTTTCAATTTCATCTGAACCACAGTTAGGGTTTTTGAAGAAAAAGTCAAATGTACCTTTGACTTTTGACCAGGACATGCTCCCAAACCTTAAGACATGAATCAATACACTCTATAACACCTATGAAATCAATCCATCAAGTTTGATTTAGATCAATGACTTGATTTCATAGAGGATCGCACAGTTTGGAGTTTATCTGATAAAAAGTCAACTGTGCTCAAAAGTCAAAGTTTGACTTTTTGATTTTTTGGTCAATTATGGTTCCCTAACCCTAAAATGATGTTAATGTGTGATTTGAGTCAACATTCATCAAGAAAAATAAAAAAAAGTGGGATAACTTGTAAAAGGGGTAACCATAAAAAACTTAGAATTTTTCTAAGTTATGGAACAAAGTGGCTAGGGTACCAACTTCCAAGGATCATAACTTGTGATCCAAGCAACCATTTTGGCTGATCCAAAGATGGATTTGTAGCTCTCATGGCATACTTTAAAAGTGTCAACTACACCTCATTCCAATTACTCATAGATTTCAAGTTATGATTGGATCAAAATCACTAAAAACATGAAAATCCCTCTTTTTTCAACACTTAAACAAAATTCTGTCCAAGACAGATTTTGTTGGAAACACCAAAACTTGTGAGGTTTTTTCACATAGTTGGAAGTGGAATCAATTCCAAAGGTAAACATCAATGTTGTTGCAAATGTTGCCAAGAATTCCAAGAGCTTATCAGCATGAATTGATTCAACTTGAGCAAAGAGAAATCCATGCCCAAAGTCATGCTACTGCAACTGTTTTGGAAAAATCAGTTTGTGTGATTTCTTGCCACACACGATTTCTGAATCAAAACCAAGGATCTCTATGCCACAGTCATCTAATCTGATCCTAATCCAACTGATTCAACATGTAAAGCTAAGTCAAAAAGCCAAGGGATCTTCCAACTTGAGATTAATGCATTTTGGCACATTATGCCTTGAATTCAAAGGCATTTATGTGAAATATAGCACTTTTAACAAAGCCACTCTACTCAGTTAAGATGCTCGCTTAAAAAATAGTTAAAACATCTGAGGAATGTGGATTTGGTCAAGACATAGCCCTGCTCTTGGGAGGGGCTAGGTTGCCTTGCATGAGAAGAAATACCACCAAGCCAAAGCCATTGAATGTGATCTGATCCAGCAGCCATTCACTATTCCTCTAAGACAAGAGTTGATCACCTATAAATAGAGGTTCCAACTGATCATTCAAACCACACCAAAGCAACTTACATCATTGCTTTCTCTTATTCTCTCTTAAGTGTCAAATTTCTTTGTTTTTGAGCAACCACCACCGGGTTTTGAGTTGCAGCCTCAAGCAACTCAAACCAACTTCTCAAATGCATCAAATATGATGTATATGAGGTGTTCAAACACTTAAATAGTCTTTGTAATACCTCTAGCTCAAAATCACTCTTCAACCAAGCCATTATGCATCTATTCTGCAGTTGGATTCCTCCAACTTGATCCAAAGATTTTCAAAGTGTTCCAAGGCTTGCAATCTACTCAACAACATCCATTGAAGCTGTAGGGATCATCAAATCACTTATGGAACACCATCTGTGCAGAATTCCATTTCAGCTTGCATCAAGGTAAGCCTTCAAACTCTCATAACATAATCCATGCATATTTCCTCGCATGATACTTTTGCCAATTGCTTGTCATCATATGTTGAGTGTTTCCCCTCAATCAATTATTGTTTACAATTCGTACATAGGATTTCCTTGAGTTCATGCCAATTTTAGGGTTCTTCAGGTTTTAACTTGTTATGTTCTGATTCAATCCATTTCAACAAAATTGAATATTGCCATCATATTCCTTGTTCAAAAACGCATAAAATTGATGTTTGAAGCATGACAAATGGTTGAGAAATGAATGAGTTGGAGAGCTTCACGCATCTGAGCTTGATGAAGATGGCCATGGCGCCATGGTTCAGAAAACCAACCAAATTTGATATATATTTTTCCCTTGCCATATATTAAATGAATTGGCATTGCGCCCCAGTGGTTGATCAGCTGGTTTGTGTGTATTGGCAAGCGAGAGGTCTGGGGTTCGAATCCCCCTCGTCCCAGACCTATTTTTTTAATCACTTTTTCCTATTTTTATTTTTTTTATATTATTTTATTAATGATTTGAAAAATTAATTTCTCACTCAATTTTTATCATTTTTTATTGGTTCTTTTTCTGAAAAATCACAAAAATAGTAAAATATTTTATTCTACAAAAAAATAAAGTTTATATTATTTATTTAATATAGTTGGTAATTTTGTGAATAAATTCATTTTAATTGTTTTTTAAACATTTTAAAATGAATATTCATTTTGGAAATCAAAGCCAAATAAGTTTTAAATCATCTTGTGATTAAAACCTCTTTTTTTCAAACCTTAACCAAAAATCACAAATGGTTTATTTAAACTTATTTGGTATTTTTGTCTTTTTTTATTAACTTCCTTTGGAAAATTACTTTTAAAAGGTGAAAATTAGGGTTTCTTTGATTTTAATCATACTCAAATATTAAAAACTCTTTGGGCCTCTAATAGAGTGTAAGGCCCAACCCCTTTTGAAGACCAAAATAATTTGGGCCTCAGATGTTGTATAAGACCCACTGTGTTTTCAAAAACCTCGGCGCGATCGCCGTTTTCAAACAAAAAACTTTGGGCCTCTCCTTGAGCTATAAGACCCATTTCTTTTCTTAAAAAAACTCTTTGGGTCTCTAATAGAGTATAAGACCCAACCCCTTTGTAAATAAAACAATTTTGGGCCTCATATATTGTATAAGTCCCTCTGTACGATTTCTAAAACAACGGTGCAATCATCGTTAAAACTTGGGCCTCTCCTTGTGTAAGTCCCAAAAAAATTTTCAAAGCACTTTATCCTTTGATTTTGAATTCAAATATATGTTTTTATCAAAAATTTCTTTAATTTCTTTGTTGAACAACTAACAAAATAGCATGGAAGCTCTACAACGGGTAAATGTTTATCCGCTTTCATTTACCGCTTTCATATGTATATAACTGTATTGTGGGATTGTTTCACTGTAAGTCTTCTTTCACATCCTTTTATATACTTGTCATATATTAACTGTGTATTACTAGTATAGTTATTTAGAGTTTTCCCCGACAACTACGTCTAGAACTAGGTAAAGCCCTGTTGGTCACTCTTAAATACAAACAAAACTAGATCCCCCGTAGGATTCCAGATGCAGTCTTCCCTTCTCTTGGGGTTAAACAATATGGAACAAAGAGAAATGTTGTATTCTCGGTGAACCTTTTCTCAGACTGTCACCCTTAGAAATTATCAAAGAAACTCTAACTCCTCAAAGATGATCTTTTCTCCGTGAATGGCATCTCTTGAGTTTCTTCCAAATTCTCAAACTTTCCTGGAATGATCTCTTCTCTATGAATTGCATTTCTTGAACTTCTCTTGGTTTAGGGACCCACAGGCTTCCTAAAAGCATCCCCGCCTCCTCTTGGGCATTGTACAAGGACCCTTCAATTTCTTAGAAGTTCTCATGCCTTCTCTTGGGCTTAATACAAGGACCCTAACGACCTTCTAAAGGTATAGGACATAACTTAATCATTCTTCGTTAGAGCTGTCTTTTTAAAAGGAATCAAAGCGTCCAAACCAATTTTAGGGTTGATACTCATCCCTTATACGAGTCGGCCTCCTCTTAGGCATCATACAAAAGATAAAACTCTACCAGTAGACTTGAACAGTCTAATACCCTTGAGTCTCAAAGACATTCTCAAACACCTTTCAAACATAGGAGAAACCCTGAATTCTGGATTAATCTCCAGCCGAGTTAAAATTTGTGAGTTCTAAAACCCCGTCTTTCTCCCGAAAATCCCCAACTAAGGTCGGTTTACCATCAAGATAACATTATCTCAAACCAGAGACTTAAGGTTTCTAATATATCAATTCCTTTTGCATTCCCTTGTAAGGATTGATTCCCTTCTTGGACCTGCCTTGGGATCTCAAGAATCCCCGGCAGAAAGATAACCTCCTCTTAGGCCTTATTTAATGATCCTTCCTCAGTGAAGTCAGCCTCCTCTTGGGCTTTGTACAATTATTCCCCCTAGCAGAGTTAACCTTTTTAGACTCTCTTGTTGAGTCCATCACTTTTCAAGACTCTCTTGTTGAGTCACTTTCCTTTTAGCCTCTATCTCGGGCTTCGTACGAGACAACAAATCACTCTCTTGTTGAGTATAAAAGACTCTCTTGTTGAGTCACTTTCCTTTTAGCCTCTATCTCGGGATTCATACGAGACAACAAATCACTCATTTGTTGAGTATAAAAGACTCTCTTGTTGAGTCAACCTTTTTTAGCCTCCGTCATGGGCTTCGTATAAGACAGATAAAAGTACTCTATTGTTGAGTCAAACCTTTTTAGCCTCCATCTTGGGCTTCGTACAAGACATATAAAAGCACTCTCATGTTGAGTCAGTCACTTGTCCGACTCTCTTGTTGATTTAACACCTTTTAGCCTCTATCTCGGGCTTCGTACGAGACAAATAAAAAACACCCTCTTGTTTGGTCAATAGCCTCCTCTTAGGCTTTGTATAGTGAAACCCCCTGTTGAGTCAATCAACCTTTTAGCATCAACTTATGCTTTAATCAAGGCATACGAACATCAACAGTTCCTCTTTAGAGATGACAAATTCTCTCTCAGTCAAACTCTTCAGCTTCATATCTTGGGCTTTGAACAAGATACAAATCACTTTTAGCTTCAATCTTGGGCTTCGAACAAGACACAAAAAACCCTCCAGCTTCATATCTTGGGCTTTGAACAAGATACAAATACTCCTTTTAGCCTCTGTCTTGGGCTTCGAACAAGACACCAAAATATCTTTTCCCCCGTAGAATAGGAGGGAACTACGATAGCTCTGATTTCCCTCTTTCGTTAAACGAGAATACGTAGGCATAAGATTGCAAAATCTTAGCGAGCATACTAATCAAAAACTCAAAATCCAGTACCTCCGTCAATCAACCCAAAAGCATCAGATCTAACACCTTACCAAAAGCCACGCAAATAATCCAGACACTGTATTCTTAAGCAAAATAACCTAAGACAGACCCCCCTTTTGATAGCATCTGTAAACCAACAGTCATCTGTTTAAACTCAGTATGCAAGCAGTGTTAATTAGAGACATCTATTTCCCTTCCTTAATCAGCTTCACAAGATAAAAATGAATCAAACTGTAATACCCAAGCGATAGTGATTCGAAACCACAAAAATCGCGCTACAGACTCCAATAAGGAAGTGATTTTGAGTTTAGTACCTGTGAAAGATATATGTACAAGAAGAAGGAGCCTCTAGATCCAAGTTACAAATTTTTGGATGAGATTCCTGATTAAGGGGGACCACAAAGAAATTGATCCTTGAAGTTTTTCACGAATTCAGTGAGGCTTGAAGTATTTAAAAAAATGTCGCAGAGAAGTTATGCCAAAGATGTCTACAGATTTAGAGCCACATTACACACTAAAAAGGTGAAAGAACAAGTTCAATGTTGGTTTATTTCCCTTGTACTCACATTAGTGTTGAAATACATTAACATAAAAGCCCAACTCAAGTAATGGAATTGCGAAGGAGCAATCAACAAATGATTTAAGACACTGGTTTTATACTTAATAAATGAGAGACGATAACTAACCAAGGAGAATTTCCATTCATGAAATTGGATAACACACCCACCATATTTACCACATGCTCTTTGATCATCATTTGGAGGAAAGACACCCTAATCCTCAGGCGGACCTACATCAGTCATATCTTGAGAAAAGGCATCACCATGGGAGAAGAGTTATGTAACACTTAATATGTCATAACTTACCCAAATTCCACAAATATCCTTATGACCCTCCTAGTTGATACAAAGAACACAACCATGTTTGTACGTAGAATCAATATGTTAATGCAACAACTTACTAGATGGGGAATGAGTTATATATACGATGAAACCCTAAAAGTGGCAAAGAAAAAGAGAAAGAAACAAAAACACATAGGCTAAGCCTCAAAAGTATCACTGAGAAATAGAACATGCACAGGTCAAACTAGAAAGTAAGAATTTCCCACATATATTATAAGTGTACACACCCAGAGAATATTCAAGATTGAAAGGAGAAAAAGAAGAAGAGTTTCTAAAGAAAGTCAATATGCAAGACAGTGTAATACCCTGTATTATCTAAACGCTCAATTGGATGTCCGATGAGTATCTATGTGCTCTATCTTTGGTAAATTGGATTAATGGAATTCTCTAAGTGCTTTATGTATTGTTAAGTGGGATCAATAGAGAAACTGGCGAACTCTGAAGAGATCAATTATTGATGAAAGAGACAGGTCAATTATTTTAACTCGAGAAAGGATTTTAGGGTAACTCTAATAATTGATCAATTGATGTGAGATGATAAAATATCAATCGGAGATAATTTACCCTATTGAATTTACATTATATAATAAGTTTATATATATATATATATATATGTGTGTGTGTGTGTGTGTGTGTTAAGAAAAGAAAAGAAGAAGAAAGAGATATCAAGAGAAGAAGAGAAGAGGAAAGAAGAGAAAAAGAGAAAAGAGAAGAAGAAGCTCAAGGAAGAAGAAGAGAAAGTTGGATCATCATCATTGTTCATCATCTTCTTCAACCTCCTATTCGATTATCAGGTGGGTTCTAGTTAGACACTTTAAGTTCTAGAAGTATAAGTTTAGAACTTAGGTTAGATTTGAGAGAAAATGATTAAACGGATAAATCAATGAAATCTAACGGATTAAATGCGATATAAAATGCGTAGTATAGTCGGGTTATGTGTGTATTGAACCTATCATACTTGTTTTGATGTCCGAATATGTTTAGGTATGAGTTAGAATGGTTTAGAGTGAAGAAAAATATGATTTTTGGGTTCTGTTACAACAGTAACCGGTTACCCTAATGAGAGTAACCAGTTACCCTTTGAAAAATGACATTTCTGGGTTGTTTTTGATCAAGTAACCGGTTACCCAATATAGAGTAACTGGTTACCACTGTTGTGTGAAAATACAGAACTTAAAAAGGGCATAACTTTTGAACCGTAAGTCCGTTTTGGTCCCCGTTCGAAGCGTTGGGAAGTTATTTAAATGCTCTATTTGATAGTGAAGTAAAAACATAGGTTTATACCATGGATTGATAAAATAAAACTGAAACGGAACGAAGTAACCGGTTATCCTATACAGAGTAACCGGTTACCCAAAAGTGTCTCTAACTCTCAATTTGGCTCTGTTTCATAGTAACCGGTTACCCTATATTGAGTAACCGGTTACCACTGTTATGTTTTGAAAAATATTTTAGAAAACTAATATGTTTCGAACTATGTTTCCGATCGAGATGTTCTTGGTACCGATGGAAAGCTATGAGAATATCCTACGGGATAAGAGTGAGAAATATTGACTTCGATACCCGATTAAATGAATCAGAGGGAACCTAAGAATTGTGTTAACTATGTATTTGAGTGGAAATAATGTTTATGTGATATATTGTGATAAATTCTTTACTTGTGCACATTGCGTTATACCATATCTATCTAACTATTGTTAAGTATGAATGAGAGAATATGCATGCTTAAAATGAGTTAGGAAGAGTGAGGAAAATTTACCCCAAAACAAATGATATAATTCTAGATTGTGACTAGGATTGTGATAGAGAATCTAGATGGCGATGCTCGTGCATTCGATGTAGAAAGTTGCATCCATGCCGAGTAATGGTCTAGAAGAGAGTGAAACACTAGTATGGAACATGTGTGAACCATTGTGGTTATGAGAAAAGGCAAAATAGGCCTTAAGGCAAATGTGGCCTTTTGATTGTCGAATACAATCACATTGTGTATATGATCACGTAATCGTAACCGTTTCCCTTGAGATGTAGTTTCATGAGTCTCGAGCTCCTCCTCTGAAACGTATGCATAATTACTTGGCAGGTTTGATTCCCGCGTGTGAGTACGAATGGAACCTATATGTTAAAGAGACTTGCGATGGTTAACATGCCATGAGAAGTGATGGTTCACGGCTAACAGGCCGATGATCCCGAATCCATTTCATATGTTAAGTAACTACAAGGATCCATGACTCGGGTCGACTTCTAGACGTAGAAGCGGACGGGAAAAGGGGATGCCTTGGTAAGGTTATCGATTAGTGATATTTCGAGTTGGTAAACTCAAGACATGTTTCCATATAGTGTGAAATTGTAAACTCAAGGTCATTTCCCTTCCCCTTGACTTGAGTTAGGATTTGGCTAGAACCTTGTAAAGCCGAGAGAATCCATAAGATAGGGAACTCACTGAGATTAATATCTCACCCCATTATTGTTGCTATTTTTCAAGTGTTGTTTGCAGGTTTGATTTACAAGTGGAGTTATGCTTGGATGTTTCAAGAGAAGCTTAGCTTTAATTTTTCCGCTGTGTATTTGTTGTATACAATTGAGGACATTGTATATTAATCTTAGAATTTATTATTTTGGCTAGTTTCCATATCTTTTACCATAGATTGTATTATGATTTTAGAATGGTCAAGTATGTGAATTATGCCATTAGGCACTTATGATGGTGTAAGTACCAAATAAAATGCTTGTATAGTATTATTCTAGGTATATATTATACAGGGCATTACAGTTGGTATCAGAGCAGATCGTGTCCTCGACCTAGCCTTGAAACATCATAAGTAAATCTATTCCTACCTCTTAAGTGTGTCTTGCCCGTATGACTCTTAATATCATATTATGTAGTGTTGGGCCTGATTAACCTAATGCTATGTATGTGATAGGTAGAATCATGGTTGAGCGACCACGAGGACTCCGAAGTGTTGTCGGAACTTGTGATGTGAGGGTAGGCTCAAGCCAAGAGTTAATAGTGTGGAGTGTTGGTCATCTCAGTTGAGGTCTTAGTAGAATTTGTGCTTTGGGTAACATGGACTTAAAGAGTAATGTGTGGTTTAAGCAATCCTTTGGAATAGATAGAGTCTTATAGTTAAAGATCTCTATCGGACGATTGGTTAAGGTATTGAGGAATATGTAAAATCACTAGTAGAACTGGATCGACCACTGATGTAGATAAGAATTTCAAGTAATCTCATTCCGTGAAAAAGAAAAGTTGTTTAGTGGAATGTGTGACGTAAGGTACGGAAGTGAGATAGGTATTGGTACTTGAGTTTCTAAGGTCGCTATGGTATCCTGAATGGACGAGAGTACCTTAAGGAATGTGTTCAGAACAATATCTTCCAACTAGTTAAAGGTGGAGAGTTAAGGAAGTTCGGTTTCTATGGGAACCTAAAGTAGTAGGGGAGTGTGCAAAGGAACACAAGGATGTGTTTACATACTTCAAGTGAAACAAGTGTGTACCAGACGAACAGTGTGCGATGAATTATGTATATTCAGTTATGAAAAGAGAATAAGTTTGAGATATTGCATCGGGATTTTTTGTATTCGATGAGAGACCAATTTGGAAATCTTAAATTACCCAAGGAACCGTATAAGGCATTGTGTTGGAGAAAGAATGAACTTCATTTAGTAATGGAAAACAGTGATACGGACCGGAAAAAGTTTGTATTAAGAAAGAGAGTAAGTACCTTGGATTTAAGGGAATCTTAGTAAGGTGGTTTTATATTTGGACCTAAGGGGATTACAATGAAGAACGAAAGTAAGCACGATGTAGAAAACGGTATCAACAGTATATTATGAGGAAATGACAACGGAATGTATTTTTGGAAGAATGTGCAGTAGAGCTATTTAGTAGTTGTTGAGGCTTAAGTTAAGGAAGTGTAATCAAGGATGGTTCACCCATGAGAACCCTAATAATACAACGTGGAATGAGAAAAGTTACACTTTGGTATTAAGAACGAGCGTAGTGGTAGCACCGTGGTCACAAGTGTACGTGATGGATTCCTAGTCTTGAGACAAGTAGGAAGGGATGTAATGTGTGGAACAATGAGTGTTGTATCCTAAGAAGTAGGATTGAGGTAAAACAACGAGGAATGAAACAAGACTTATTACAAACTAAGTGTAAATCATAGAATGATTTATACCAGAAGGGTTTGATAATTACTTGATGAGAATTGTCGGTTGCGGACCTTCCATTAAGTAATTTGGTGTAAGTGTGTTGTGCAATGGATAGTGAAGGGTAAGAAATCCTGGTTAGTGTGTACGTAGTGATGGAAAAGTTCTTCAAGAGGATGCATTGCCCAGATTTATTTTTAAGTATAGAGAAACTTCTGTAATTGTGAATGATTAAAATAGTAGCTATCTACCTTTTGTTGGACGAAGAACGTTGTTGTATTAATTCTCTCCAAGGAAATTCAAGAGAGAGGACAAGGTGGTATGCTTGTTATGATATGTCCATCATTTTCGTAGTACCGTGTAATGGTTGTGTGTTGGGTTTTGCTTATGGACGAATCGAGTATGAGTTGTGGCTAAAACCCTATAATGTCGCCATTATTGGCTTTCAGCCAACGTAATTGTTTGAACAGAAATAAACTATCCCGCTGAAGTTTTGTAGTGTGACCGTGTCAGAATTTGAAATTTTGCCTTGTCACTTGGTTGGAGTGTGTCGTCTGAATGTTTTGACCTTGTCGGTTTTACCTTGAGTGGATCATGGTTAGTGAATGTTATACAAGTTAAAGAACCACGAGATGAGAATGATATTTCAAGTTAGAACAAATCAGATTGATGGTTTTGAGTAGGGATGGCTTTGAATTAAAAGAAATTGGGTTTTCAGCTTCTGTGGTAGTGTTATCTGATTAACGACATGTGGTTAACTGATTAACACATGCCAGGATAGTATTTTTGTGCTGAATTTTGAGGAGTTAACCGATTAGCTCAGATGGTTAATCGATTAGGATGTGTGTAAATTGTGAAATCCCTTAGGAACCATCATCTGTGTTTTGTTACCTTATGTTGCTCCGAGTGAGGAGTATTGTGCGAATGTAAAACGGGATTCCATGTAAATGAAAGACGGAATTATGTTTTGAAATCGAAACTTGTGGAAATGTGTTGCGTAGTTGACCATTTGTTCAGACGACAAGAGCGTTGACTTTGGGGAAATAATCTTATGAACTGTGTTGAGTATGAGGAGGTCTTAGGTGTATTACCGTTGCGAGTCATAAGTGTATTGTTACCATTACTGTTGAGAGCCCTAAAGACGAAGTTAGAGAATGCTCACAAAGTTTTTATCTCGCAAGGAATATTTTGGTATTAAATAAAGGTGTTAGTAAGGAACGAGCGGTTGATCCAAGTTAGTAATTGTTATCTTCCGTGAGTTCATGGCATCAGATTTAGACCGTGAAAGTAGTACCAGTTGTGTGCAGTTGTGTTCTAACCAGAGAAGGAATTTGAAAGTTATCCTTCCAAGTACGAGTAAGAATTAGATCGTTTATGGAAAAAAAACGATTAAGAAAAATGGATTCAATTGAGAAACATGGCATGGCCTTCGAGAGTGTGGGTGTATGTGGAGTTTTGTATGTGGATTGGTGAGTAGTATGGAAACTCATAATTTCTCTTTGAATGGTTTAAGTTTTGATAAGTGGTGATTCGCGAATGAATGAAGTTCGTGATGGTGTTACGTATTATTAGTTGAGATCTCGTGTCAACAAGGAACCCTGAGTAAGTCGGAAAACCCGTAAGAAGAAATGATATGGAATGTGGTAACTAGAAACGAAATTTGTTAAGCTATTTTGGATGTATTATTTCGAGTTAGAGTGGATTTCGGAGTTGTATATGTTATGGTAGTAGCAATGTGACTCATGTGCCTTGATCGTCTGGAGAGTGTTGGACGGATGCTATTATATTGTGTGTCGTTGAGGAAAATTGTTCTACCATAGGACGTCAGTAAGTTTCTTGTATCGTTGGTTAGTAAGGACCCCAATGGACAAGTCCGTTTCTCCGCTGACTGGTAGCTACTTGGTAGTGCTTGAGAATCAGTGGTGTTCCACTATTAGAATATGGGTTACATAGTGGAAGGTGACAGATGAAAGAGTTGGTCAGAATGATAAGAATTTGAGGATTATTGCTCATAAGTATGGAAATAAGAAGATCTTGTTCTAAGTGTGTTACCTTTTGGGTGTGATACGAAGGAAATGGAATATCGGATGTAATGAGTACTACGTACAACATCAGACCTGATGGAACTAGTAAAAGAAGTCATTTGACTAATTATGAAGTGCTTTTGTTTGGGACTCAGTAGAGGGATATAGAATGGTACATTCTTGCCGAAGGTGGAATGCTACCAAGTGTTTTAGTGTGGAACAACATATGAGTTAAGGAAAAAGCAAAGTTAGAATTTAACCCAATGTTGAAATAAGAGTACGGATAAGGACGTTAAGTTTGATAATTTGTGAAAACAAATATTTTGGTCTGTGAAGTCAAATTGGAATTGGAATACGTCAGAAATTGGGACGGACGTAAAGTTAAGTGTGAACCTAAGACAACGATACAAGTTGTGGTTATTGTTGAGTAGAGGAAATTCGGGGGTGAATTTAATTTTAAGGGGGGAGAGTGTAATACCCCGTATTATCTAAACGCTCAATTGGATGTCAGATGAGTATCTATGTGCTCTATCTTTGGTAAATTGGATTAATGGAATTCTCTAAGTGCTCTATGTATTGTTAAGTGGGATAAATAGAGCAACTGGTGAACTCTGAAGAGATCAATTATTGATGAAAGAGACAGATCAATTATTTTAACTCGAGAAAGGATTTTAGGGTAACTCTAATAATTGATCAATTGGTGAGAGATGATAAAATATCAATCGGAGATATTTTACCCTATTGGATTTATATTATATAATAAGTTTATATATATATATATATATATGCTAAGACAAGAAAAGAAGAAGAAAGAGATAGTAAAAGAAGAAGAGAAGAGGAAAGGAGAGAAAAAGAGAAAAGAGAAGAAAAAGCTCAAGGAAGAAGAAGAGAAAGTTGGATCATCATCATTGTTCATCATCTTCTTCAACCTCCTCTTCGATTACCAGGTGGGTTCTAGTTAGACACTTTAAGTTCTAGAAGTATAAGTTTAGAACTTAGGTTAGATTTGAGAGAAAATGATTAAACGGATAAATCAATGAAATCTAACTGATGAAATGCGATATAAAATGCATAGTATAGTCGAGTTATGTGTGGATTGAACCTATCATACTTGTTTTGATGTCCCAATATGTTTAGGTATAAGTTAGAATGGTTTAGAGTGAAGAAAAACATGATTTTTGGGTTCTGTTACGACAGTAACCGGTTACTCTATTGAGAGTAACCGGTTACCCTTTGAAAAATGACGTTTCTGGGCTGTATTTGATCAAGTAACCGGTTACCCAATATAGAGTAACCGGTTACCACTGTTGTGTGAAAATACTGAATTTAAAAAGGGCATAACTTTTGAACCGTAAGTCCGTTTTGGTCCCCGTTCAAAGCGTTGGGAAGTTATTTAAATGCTCTATTTGATAGTGAAGTAAAAACATAGGTTTATACCATGGATTGATAAAATAAAATTAAAAAGGAATGAAGTAACCGGTTACCCTATACAGAGTTACCGGTTACCCAAAAGTGTCTCTAACTCTCAATTTGGCTCTGTTTCAGAGTAACCGGTTACCCTATATTGAGTAACCGGTTACCAATGTTATGTTTTGAAAAATATTTTAGATAACTAATATCTTCCAAACTGTGTTTCCGATCGAGGTGTTCTTGGTACCTATGGAAAGCTATGAGAATATCCTACGGGATAAGAGTGAGAAATATTGACTTCGACACCCGATTAAATGAATCGGAGGGAACCTAAGAATTATGTTAACTCTGTATTTGAGTGGAAATAATGTTTATGTGATATGTTGTGATAAATGCTTTACTTGTGCACATTGCGTTATACCATATCTATCTAACTATTGTTAAGTATGAATGATAGAATATGCATGCTTAAAATGAGTTAGGAAGAGTGAGGAAACTTTACCCCAAAACAAATGATATAATTCTAGGTTGTGTCTAGGAATGTGATAGAGAATCTAGATAGCGATGCTTGTGCATTCGATATAGAAAGGTGCATCCATGCCGAGTAATAGTCTAGAAGAGAGTGAAACACTAGTATGAAACATGTGTGAACCATTGTGGTTTTGAGAAAAGGCAAAAGAGGCCTTAAGGAGAATATGGCCTTGTGATTGTTGAATACAATCACGTTGTGTATATGATCACGTAATCGTAACCGTTTCCCTTGAGATGTAGTTTCATGAGTCTCGAGCTCCTCCTCTGAAACATATGCATAATTACTTGGCAGGTTTGATTCCCGCGTGTGAGTACGAATGAAACCTATATGGTAAAGAGACTTGCGATGGTTAACAGGCCATGAGAAGTGACGGTTCACGGCTAACATGCCGATGATCCCGAATCCATTTCATATGTCAAGTAACTACAAGGATCCATGACCCGGGTTGACTTCTAGACGTAGAAGCGGACAGGAAAAGGGGATGCCTTGGTAAGGTTATCGATTAGTGATATTTCGAGTTGGTGAACTCTAGACATGTTTCCATATAGTGTGAGATTGTGAACTCAAGGTCATTTCCCTTCCCCTTGACTTGAGTTAGGATTTGGCTAGAACCCTGTAAAGCCGAGAGAGTCAATAAGATAGGGAACTCACTGAGATTAATATTTCACCTCATTATTGTTGCTATTCTTTAGGTGTTGTTTGCAGGTTTGATTTACAAGTAGAGCTATGCTTGGATGTTTCAAGAGAAGCTTAGCTTTAATTTTTCCGCTGTGTATTTGTTGTATACAATTGAGGACATTGTATATTGATCTTAGATTTTATTATTTTGGCTAGTTTCCATATCTTGTACCATAGATTGTATTATGTTTTTAGAATGCTCAAGTATATGAATTACGCCATTAGGCACTTATGATGGTGTCAGTACCAAATAAAATGCTTGTATAATATTATTCTAGGTATATATTATACAAGGTATTACAATAGTAAAAAGAATGAAGTCCCTTTTGCAGACCCAATCAACTTTCCCGAATGGCTTAAAGCCACACAAATGTTCCAAACTTCCACCAGTTCATATTTCTTTACGATCATTAAGTTGACACTATAGTACCCTAGGGTAATCGTGTGGACAGCCAACGAGAGTATGAACCAGGCATGTTTCAATCATTTGCTTCCTCATTGACATGCAAGATTGATAATACAAAGTCCTTTCCTTTTGCAACAAAAGACAATGACTTAAGGGAAATTGTTCTTGACCGGTTATGTTAGACTACACTAAGGAAATCAATTAGATCTAAAGTGGCAAAGGGAGATAAATGCATAAGACATAAAACTTTTCTGAATTTTTCTCCATTCCCAAATATGAAAGACATGAATATAAATAGCTAGGGTCTAACTCTAAACCAACTAATGGGCCTGAATTAAAGAACAATCCATAACAAGGAAATAAAACTACTAATTAGACCCCCTTAGTTAATAGTAATAATCCTTTAATAAAATAAATACTTTTCTATCTCTATTGCGCCTTGAACTCTTCCTAACATTACTCATTGGCCCAACAGGAACCTTGTCCTCAAGATTCATTGAGGGAGTGCTGATGGGCTTGGTATTTGTGGACGGATGGCCCAGTGAAGTGAGATCTTCCTTTGGAACAACAGCATCGTGTGAAATATTCGAATTTGACTTAAAAAATCCAGCAGAAGGTGAGTTGGATGCAGCTGGCAATGTGGGGCTGGAGATTGTATGCATGGCAAGCCAATCTGAAGGTTGGGAGAATGAAGATAAGGGTGAAATCCAGATGAAGGGTGGTGATTTAATGGGAGAATATAGAGGATTTCTTGAGAAGTGTGCTTTAGCTGTATGGATAAGTAGGGGAGCAGATTTATTGGGAGTAGGTGAAAAAAAGGGGGCTCGAGCCGCGCGCCCATGTGGAAAGGGTAGGGAAGCATGCTGAAAAGCTAAGGGAGGTGGCATTAAAGTGTCACGTGAATTTTGGAATAAGTGGGAAGTTTGTGTGGTACAACAAGCGATGTCCGCGTGGGGCCCCATGCCAGGTGTCTCTTGTAACCGTTGAAACTGATCCGCGGTAGCGCTTAAAGGCACATTAAGTGTTATGTTTACTTCAGATACCCTTTTTTTTGTACTTGGGTGGTATCCCTTAAGAGTTTCCACTTGTTCTGCAGTCTTAGCATTTTTGAAGAAATCATTTAACTCCTCATCTAAAATAGTATTCTCCGAAAATTTCTTCTTCTTTAAATTTTTTCTAAGTCTAAGATCTTCCTTCTCCAGTCGTGTTTCGTTGGGGAGAGAATGATCATTATTGTCAAAACACAACTTCCAGTCTTTTGGAAGAGGGAGAAAATTTGAGTGAGAGTTGTTGTCAAAATACGCTCTCAGACGAGAAACGTGAACAACTGGATGCACCTTTGAGGAAGATGGTAGATCTAACATATAAGCTACTTCTCCAACCCTATTAGTAATGAGGAAAGGGCCATAGAAGCGTTTAGCCAGATTCTGTGAAGTTCTCTGAATAACGGTCTATTATCGGTACGGTTGAAGCTTCAAGAGAACAAGATCACAAACCTTAAAGGTAAAGTCTATTTTCTTCTTATTTGCTTGTTTTTCCATTTATGACTTTTTTTAGGTTCTCTTTTAACTCTGTGATGATACGATTGCATTGTTGTGAGGTGCTTTCTAAGGAGTCCTCAATGTAGGGAGTGATTTTTGGATGTGGTTGCGAAGCACGATCGATCTGGTACTACAACTCGATTCATTTTTTATCCTATTAAAGCTGATGAAGAAAGGGAAATAGATGTCTCCAATTAACCCTGCTTGCATGCTGAGGTTAAACAGTCAAAACTGTTAGTTAACAGATGCTACAAAGATTCGGGGTCTCTCCTAGGTCATTTTGTTGAAAAAGGGTGCTTTAGGCTATCGGTTAGGATGTTAGGACAGATATATGAAAGTATGGGATTTTGGGTTTTTGTTTAGTGTGCTCGCTAAGATTTTTCTTTCAATCTTATGCCTACGTATTCCCGTTTTTTTCCGAAACAGGGAAATCAGAGCGATCGTAGTTCCTCCTATTCTACGGGAGGAAATGGTGTTTTGGTGTCTTGTTCAAAGCCCAAGACGTGAAGCTAAAGGTGGTTTGTATCTTGTTCAAAGCCCAAGATGTGAAGCTAAAAGGTTTGACTTTAGAGAGAATTTGTCATCTCTAAAGAGGGGTTTGTTTTGTCACAACTGTTTATAAAGGAAAATTACTTTAACCGGGATTTGTGAATCCGGCAATGCCATAATTTCCTTTATAGGGGATTTCCAACCTGAAGGGGAAGACTTTAACTCAGTTTAGAGCAATGCCATCTTTCCTTAGGAATTTCTCATGCTAAAAGAGGGACAGTGGCATGGATGTAGATGATCTAGAGGCTTGCCGCTTACAGCGATTAGATGAAGGGGAAGGAGTTGTTGATGTTTATGTACTGTGAACGAGGCACAGCTTTGATGCTAAAAGGTTGATTGGATCAACCAGTGGTTTTCTTATACAAAGCCTAAGAGGAGGCTAATATGTGTCTCGTACAAAGCCCGAGAGAGAGGCTAAAAGGTTTTGACTCGAGGATGGAGTCTTTTGGTATCTCGTATAAAGCCCGAGATGGAGGCTATTTGACTCAACAAGAGAGTTTTTTTGTATCTCGTACGAAGCCCGAGATGGAGGCTAAAAGGAAGTTGACTCAACAAGAGAGTCTTTTATGGTATCTCGTACGAAGCCCGAGATGGAGGCTAAAGGTTTTATACTCAACAAGGGAGTGATTTGTGTCTTGTACAAAGCCCAAGACAGAGGCTATTGTTAGCTCCGCTGGGGAGAATCATTGTACAAAGCCCAAGAGGAGGCTATTGTGACTGTTTCAGTTGAGTGACAGGTCCAGTATGCTGATTTAAAGAGAAAATCAGTTCTTATATGAGTAATGCTGTACTCAAGGATTTGATTCAAGGATCAGGGTCATTTCCTGTTCTTTAAGGAAAGGGGGAATCCAAGGGTATTGAGACTGTCCGAGTCCACGGGGTTCCTTCCTATTCTTGAAGGGTGCTTGAGAATGTCTTGGAGACTCAAGGAAATTAGACTGTCCAAGTCTAGAGTGTCATCTTTCGTACTATGCTTTGAGAAATAGTAGTAGACTCTTGGAAAGACTATTCTATTAAGATGACTGATTTCTGTTCATATACCTCTAGGAGGTCGTCGGGACAATTTGTACGAAGCCCAAGAGGAGGCTGGAAACTTTTAAGAAGCCGAGTGGTCCTTGTATGAAGCCCAAGAGGAGGCTATCATTCCTGGAGGAAAAATCATTATACGAAGCCTAAGAGGAGGCTGTGAATACTTTAAAGAAGCCGACGGGTCCTTGTACTAAGCCCAAGAGGAGGCGAGGGTGCTTTTAGGAAGCCTGTGGGTCCTTGAACAATGCCCAAGAGGAGGCCGATGCTTTTAAGAAGCCGATGGGTCCCCAAACCCCGAGAAATTCAAGACAGGCCATTCACGAGGAATAGATCAAGCCAAGAAAGTTCGATAATTTGGAAGAAACTCATGAGATGCCATTCACGGAGAAAAGATCATCTCTGGGGAATATAGTTTCTTGACAAGTGCTTTTAAGAAGCCTGTAGGTCCCCAAACCCCGAGAAATTCAAGACAGGCCATTCACAAGGAATAGATCAAGCCAGGAAAGTCCGAGAATTTGGAAGAAACTCAAGAGATGCCATTCACGGAGAAAAGATCATCTCTGGGGAGTAGAGTTTCTTTGACAACTTCTACGAGTGACAGTCTATGAAAGGGTTCACAGAGAATGCTGCCTTTTATATCTCCATATTGTTTAACCCCAAGAGGAGGGAAGACTGTGTCTGGTAATCCTATGGGGATCTAGTTTTGACTATTTAAGAGTGATCAACGGGCTTAATGCTAGACGTAGTTGCCGGGGAAACTCTAAATATCTATACTATTATTACACAGTTGATATGAGTTTATGAAATAAGACTTACAGCGAAACAGCCCCACAATACAGTTATATGTATATGAAAGCAGTAAATGAAAGCGTGTAAACACTTACTCGGTGGTAGAGCTTTCATGCTATTTGGTTAGTTGTTCAACAAAGAAAGATTGAAAAACAACAGTATATTCAAAATCAAAGGAGAAAATGCTTTGAAAAAGAAAGATTTTGGGGCTTACAGCTCAAGGAGAGGCCCAGGGTTTTATCAGTGAGCGCACTGTTGTTTTGTACAGAGGGACTTATACAAGTGACTGAGGCCCAAAGAATGGTTTTTTGTACAAAGGGATGGGTCTTACACTCTCTCAAGAGGCCCAAAAAGTTTAAAGAAAAAGAGTGGGGCTTATAACACGAGGGTAGGCCCAAAGTTTGTTTTTTAGTTTGAAATGGCGATCGCGCCGAGATTTTCTTTTAACGCGAAGGGGCTTATACAATATCTGAGGCCCAAAATGTTTTGATTAAAAGGGGATTGGGTCTTACACTCTAATAGAGGCCCAAAAGGTTTAAAGAAAAGAAATGGGTCTTACTACTCGAGGGTAGGCCCAAGGTTTTTTGTTTTGAAAAGGTGACGATTGCGCCGATTATTTTTTACGGTATCGGGACTTATACAATATACTGAGGCCCAAAAATGATTTGGTCAAAAAAAGGATTGGATCTTACACTCTATTAGAGGCCCATGAGTGTTTGAAAAAGTTTTATGATGATGAAAATCGAAGAAATCCTAATTTTATCATTTTAAAAGTAAATTCTTACAAGAAAATCAATACAAAATGATAAAAATACCAAATAAGCAACTTGTGATTTTTGGTTGGGGTTTGAAAAATGATGTTTTAATCACAAGATGAAATAAAATTCATTTGGTCTTGATTTTCAATATGAGAATTCACTTTTAAAATGTTTTAAAAACATTAAAGAGGAATTTATTCACAAAAATACTAATTATATTAAATAAATAATATAAAACTAATTTTTTTGTGGAATAAAATATTTTGGAGTATGAATAAGAAGTGTGTAAAACAGAAATGGAAAATGATGATTTTTGCTATGTAAAAGAATTGGTTGAGTTTTTTGAGAATAAACTAATGTCACAACATCACATTCGAAATCACTCATGAGTTTTGAAGATAAGAGAAAAAGGGAAGATGTCACAACATCACATTTGACATCAGAACTGCACCTTGGTTTTTCAACATCTTTGCTATCAAACTTCAAACATTCATAACTCTCTCAATTTTTAACGAAATTAAAATTCGTAAGAACCTATCTTGACCAATTTTTTGCAAGGAATCCAATGGTATCACTCATACATACTGAAACTTAATGTACAACACACACAAGGCAAAAAACCAGATATGTACCTTAAGTTTAAAACAACATAAACTCCACAAATAAACATGTTAAAGTGCAAACAGTAGGAGGATCATAACATACACATTAAGGACTACATTTTTGCTTCAAGAATTGTTCAATATGATGCATGTACGTGGACAACAAAGGAAAGCATGATTCAAAGAATTCAAGTTGTGAATTTTACCTCTTTTTTGGAGATTTTGTGCAACCTACCAAGTGCTTTGTTCCAGAAATGATTTGATGCTTTGAACACCCTCAAATGACCTCTTGGATACTTTTAGGATGATTGGAATCAGCTGGTACCTGCAAAAACACAAATTGTCCCTTTCTTGCAAAAGGGGTTAAAAGTGACCAAAATAATAACTCTTTCAAATGGTGTTCCAGATGGGGGGGGGGACCATTTGGGATAGTTCAAGGATGATATTTGGAGTGTGTTTGAGGTTTTATCTGGTTTGGAAAGTGACTGAATCAAGACATGGCTTGAAAAATGCAAAAAAGTCCAATTTTGAGGTTTTGAGAGGTGACTTTGTGATGTTGTGATTACAGGTCACTTTTGATAGTTTGGACAGCTTACATATAATATATGTGAGGTGTGTGTGTGATTAGTTTGAGTGGAATTGCTCTCTAACTCAAAAACTCAGAATTACTTGCTTTGGAAGGCAAATTTGAGGTGAAAGAAGAGATTTTGAGGAAAGCATCTGTTTGATGGCTTTGGTGTACTCAAACTGAGCACAAATGAGCTCTATTTATAGTAGAGCAAGTTTGTTTTGGGATCCACAGTGAATGGCAACTGCAGCAGAGGTTTGGCCAATGTTGTCCAATGAAAATCCAAGTCTCCTCTAGCCATTGACTAGAGGTTAGGGCACAGGGTGCTGGTTCCCTAGTTGTTGGAGGAATCTTGACTGAATTTAGTTGCAAATGTGTCAGTCCATGCCACCTTTAAGCATCCATTAAATGCTTCAATCCAAAATTGGAGTTTTGTCCCTCTTTTAGGCATTTCTAGGTTTGGCATGTTACTTCTTGTTCCAAGGACTTTGGAGGCTTGACTCAGTGATTGTCCCCTTTAGATTTGATCCTCAAATGTGTTCAAAATGATAACAAGGCTTAAAAATTCGTGTGGCACAAGAAATGTGCAAATCTGCCCCATGAAAAATTCAGCTGCAGCAAGCCTTTTTGTAAAATCCATAACTCCCTGCTCGAGTATGCTACATGGACGTTCTAGGACTTTCTGGAAAGCTGAGATGATGTACTTCAACTTTCATGTTTGACCCCAGACCTGGTTCAACTTGGATCATGGAGAAAAATAACCTTGAAGTTGGGACATTCTTGCTGGAAAAATATTAGTGATGTCCTATGCAATGTTGGAACATCAGACAACTTTGAACATTAATAATTCCAAACTTTAATCACTTATATTTTTTAATCCACTATGATATTTTAAGTTGAAGTGAACTGCATCTTTGATGCTTGTCTTTCATGGTGACAAAGCTTGAAAATTGGGTGGCACAAGAAAAGTGCACAAAATCTGTCCTGAAAAAATCAGCTCGAGCAAGGCCTGTTGTGAGGTTCATAACTCCTTGCTCAAGTTGAATTAATGGGAGTTCTTATACATTTTGGAAAGCCCTAATGACATACTTTAACTTTGATGTTTGACTTTGGTCTTGGTTCAGCTTGCAAAGTCATCAAATATGGTCTTGAACTTGTGTAGTCAAATCTGTCCTAAAAGCTGTCATGAAAAATCTGCTTTATCAATGCTTTTTACAAAAATCATATCTCCTTGCTCGAGTATGCTACAAGGACGTTCTAGGACTTTCTGGAAAGCTGAGATGATGTACTTCAACTTTCATGTATGACCCCAGACCTGGTTCAACTTGGATCATGGAGAAAAACATCCTTGAAGTTGGGACATTCTTGCTGAAAAAATATTAATGATGTCCTATGCAATGTCAGAACATTGGACATTAAGAATTCCCAACTTTGATCACTTATATCTTTCAATCCTTATGATATTTTGAGTTGATTCCTTCTACAATGTTGAAGTATCAAATACCCTCTTTAAAAGTAGCTCTTACTCAAAATCAATGGATGCTTGGATCAATAGTTACAACCTTGAAAAGTTGTGCACTTGAACATGATTTTAACTTAGAAAAAATTTCTAAGTTTCTTTCAATTTGATCAATTTTGCAATTTTGCATGATTTCTTGATTTAAATTTGATCAAATTAAATCATCCATCATATTTTCTTGAGTAATGGCTTGTGAAGCTCATAGTTGACCAAAAAGTCAAACTTTGACTTTCTGCGTCAGTTGACTTTGTATTAGATGAACTTGAGGCTTGATCCACTTGGAATGTTGCACTATTGTGCTTAATTCTTGATGTGGGAGCCCTCTTGATCCTTTGTGGATGTTTAAGAGGTTAGACAAGTTGAAGATCATGTCATTCCTTGATTGATCATTTGTCTAAAAACTCTGAGAGGGTTTGAAACCCAAGTTTGATTGTAGTGAACGCTCACCCATCTTTGGGGAGACTAATGAGGTACAAAGGTACATCCATATTGTGCTGATGATTTGCACCATGATGGGAAATCTTAGTGGTCAAAATTTGGGGTATGACAGATGCCCCTATTTAATCTTTTTGGACACAAAGGTGTGAATGGCAAAGGTATTCGGGCATTCGGGGTGCAAGAGGATTAAATATCGGAATATCCGAAATTTTGATGGCGTCTATGAATGGTAGCTTATGCATTCATCTTTTTTTCCTAAGCAATGATGCTTAGAAAAGGTAAACTTCCCCTCGATCCTGGTTTCCTACCAAGGAACTGGTCTTAGTTGAAATAAACCTCCCCTCGATCCTGGTTTCTTACCAAGGAACTGGTCTTAGTTTCTGATTTAAACTTCCCCTCGATCCTGGTTTCCTACCAAGGAACCGGTCTTAGTTTCTTTTGTCAATAAAATTTATTGACAAGGGACGCTATGTGTAGCGGTTTTCCTCAAACTTCTCGCCGAATTTTCCTGAGGAGATGTCATTCAATGGAAAAAGTTTTGATACCAGACTTGCTGGGGAACCCAGTCGTCTGAGTTGTAGAGGTGTACAAACTTCTCTGTTGGAGATGCCATTTGTTGACACTATTTGGGGAATGCGAGTCCCTTGAGAGACTGCCTTCACGCTTGGGGATATTACATCATACTTTTCTCGGGATCTTCCGGGAGAAATGACATATGATGGGATCCAATTTTGAGGTGCCGATGACCTTTTCATCAGTGGTTTTTTCGGAGAAAAACTGCCGTACTGCCGGGAAAGCAAAAATATCATCTTCAATGGCGAAGGGTGATGCTGACTGAAGTTTCTCTGGTTTTTCAGAGGTCCAAGTTATCAAAGTGGTCTAGGACCTATCTTCAATTCTGAAATAGCCGGAGGCGAGATTGTTCAGATGATTCACTTCCTAACGAGGAAAGAATCGACAACTCGATTGAGAGGACTGTTATCACTAGGGGATAAGACCGACTAGAGTGATAGTAATGCAATATGTGTGACGCCCCCAATCTATACCCCCAATTAAATAAAGCGGTAAAAATAAAATTCAAAATTTCGTCAGAGTATAATTGAAATTCACAACATAGACTGAGGGGAAAATCTAAAACTGAATAACATATATATATATATATATATATATATATATATATATATATATATATATATCGCATGAAAAGTTGTCATACATCACGTTATACTTGCACAAACCAAAAGATATATATACAGAATACACAATAATCACTAACGGCCTCCCTAACTACCCGGTGTCACATATCAGAGTCGACCGACAAAAGAATGAAGACGTAAAGCTTCACAAAATACCTCCAGCGACTCTAATCTGCAATGTCTCGTAGAGCATTATAAAACAGCAGAAGGGTGAGAAAAACAACCATAATATAATTGCATATAAGTATATATTAACACAGAAATGCACATATAGATTTCTCACCACAAACGTACACCAGAGTCCAAATACCACAAAACATCATACATATTTCATTTATCTAACAACAATGCATATTAATCGTACACAATGCAATTATCACCAAGAATATCAATTCATCAATTCCACACATGATTAATCCATTCGCCGTGCGAACGTCCCAGTGAATGCTCGCTACCCCATTCGCCGTGCGCGTCACTCAGCGAACCAAGTCAGAGGCAAAACAACACAAAATAATCCAATGTTCGCAGTGCGAACAACCAGTGAACGCTCGCTACTTCCTTCGCAGTGCGAACTGCCAGCGAATGCTCGCTTTCCACTTCGCTAGGGGATTCGCAGTGCGAACCTGCGAAAACCAGGAAACCCAGCAGCGCACCAGTTCATCCAAAAATGATGTTTTCTCATCCAACACATTTCCAAACCAACATATAACAATTAGAACATGACTCTATCATGATAACAATTATTCTACCATGTTTACACCGTTTTCCGACCGTGAAACCATCGATTTCTCATTATCGACCTAAAATAGAAACTATGAAAAACACAACAAGCAATCCAATACACACATACATAATCATACACAAGCATATAATAATCGAGTTTTGCACCCTTACCCGATTAAACCTATTCTAGGAGCTGATTTCTTGAATTTTCCAAGTTTTCTCACTTTTTCTCTTCTTCTTCTCTTTTCTCTCCTTTTTCCTTCTTCTCTTTTTCTTTCTCTCTATTTTTCTCTCTATTTTCTACTTAATACAAAATATCATGAAATGACTAAAATACCCCCACACTCAAATATCTCGCAAACGTTCCCAAAACGCGATAAAATATCACAACATTGAAAAATAACATATTTTTAGATAAAAGTCGAGAATAAAATAAAATAATAATAAATAATCACACGACTCGATTAAATAAAACTCACACAAAAACTGGGCGTTACAATATGAATGCAAATGTAAATCAATAATGCATGATGTATGTATGTATATGCTGACAAAGACTTGACACAACACACAGACTGACGGATGAACACGACTGGATACTCGGCCACTGCTGGAGATGAAAGGTATCATTTGGTTCAAGATAGCAATCCTGCCTTGCTTAGGAGAAATAATCCCTGCGGGGAATACCATTAATCGGGCTTAGGAGATAAGGACTCTGTCGAAGATGTCAGATGGATTAGTCGCATCTAACACTGTTGATCCTTCATTCAGGCGCACTGGCGTAGAAGGAGTACTTTGATTCTGTACTTTGAGGTTCTCTTACTTCTGGAAAAGCGGTTGATGTTCTTTTGATGTTCAACAGTCAAAAGAAATTGCCATCTTTATTTCAGATAAAAGTTGAGAATAAAATAAAATAATAATAAATAATCACACGACTCGATTAAATAAAACTCACACAAAAACTGGGGCGTTACAACTCTCCCCCACTTAGAAATTTTCGTCCTCGAAAATATACCTGAGATGAACAACTCTGGATACGACTCCCGCATCCGACTCTCCAACTCCCAAGTCAAATTGCCCTCAGCAGTGCCTCCCCACGCCACTTTCACAAGTGCAATATCCTTGCCCCGTAATCTCTTCACCTCGCGATCCAAAATCCTAACTGGTAATGCCTCAACTGTAAGGTTCTTCCTTACCTCAACCTCATCCATCGGAATCACATACGACGGATCTGAAACATACTTCCGAAGCTGTGAAACATGGAACACATCGTGCAAATTTGACAGATTCGACGGCAACGCCACCCTATACGCCACAGCACCCACTCTCGCGGATATCTGGTAAGGACCAATAAACCGAGAAGTAAGTTTCTTCGATTTCAATGCACGACCCACACCCGTTACCGGCGTAACCCTCAGAAATACATGATCGCCCTCTTGGAACTCCAGATCCTTCCGTCTCCGATCATGATAACTCTTTTGTCTACTCTGAGAAGCCTTCATCTTCTCACGAATAAACTTCACTTTCTCTGTCGTCTGTTGTACCAACTCTGGTCCAACCACCAAACTCTCACCTGATTCGGGCCAACACAAAGGTGTCCGACACCTTCGTCCATAAAGTGCTTCAAACGGTGCCATTCCAATACTAGAATGGAAACTGTTATTATACGTAAACTCAATCAATGCAAGATAACTATCCCACACACCGCCTTGTTCCAAAACACACGCTCTAAACAAATCTTCCAACGACTGAATCGTCCTCTCCGTCTGACCATCCGTCTGCGGATGATAAGCTGAACTCAATCTCAATTTAGAACCCAAAGCCTTCTGTAAACTTTCCCAAAATCTCGAAGTAAACCTAGGATCTCGATCCGAAACAATACTCAATGGAATCCCATGCAACTTCACAATCACACTGATGTAAATCTCCGCCAACCTCTCCAAAGTAAAACTGATGTCAATCGGAATGAAATGAGCCGATTTAGTCAGCCTATCAACAACCACCCAAATAGCATTATGCCCTCGCTGAGTATTTGGCAACCCCGTTACAAAATCCATGGAAATGCTATCCCACTTCGACTCAGGAATATCCAACGGCTGCAACAAACCACTAGGCCTCAGATGTTCCACCTTCGATTTCTGACAAGTCAAACATGCATAAACAAACTGAGCCACATCTCTTTTCAATCCAGACCACCAGAAAATCTTCTTCAAATCCTGATACATCTTATTCGCTCCCGGATGGATACTTAAATTACTCTGATGTCCTTCTTCCAAAATCATCCTTTTCAACTCCGCATCATCAGGAATACAAATCCTACCTCGGAATCTCAAAACACCATTAATATCCACTTGAAATTCACTATTCGCATCTTTCTCTCCCAACAACATCAAATCCACAAATTTCACGTCCTGCTTTTGTTTCTCACTAACAGTCATCAGAAAATCATTAGTAATCATTAGGATACCAAGCCTAACGCTATCCGACGTCACTTCACAAACCAAACTCAAATCTCTAAACGATTCCAAAAGTTCCCACTCCTTAACCATTAAAGCGGACATATGCAATGATTTCCGACTCAAAGCATCGGCTACCACATTAGCTTTACCAGGATGGTAATTCAAGTCAAAGTCGTAGTCCTTCAAGAATTCCAACCACCTACGTTGCCTCATATTTAGCTCTTTCTGATCAAACAAATATTTCAAACT
Organism: Lathyrus tuberosus; assembly: GCA_022829125.1. Classification (NCBI taxonomy): domain Eukaryota; kingdom Viridiplantae; phylum Streptophyta; class Magnoliopsida; order Fabales; family Fabaceae; genus Lathyrus; species Lathyrus tuberosus. The sequence continues at coordinate 2,989,801 of JALAZF010000422.1, forward strand.
TTTGTGATCACTAAAGACTTCAAACCTTGCACCGTAGAGATAATGCCTCCAAATCTTCAACACAAAAACCACAGCCGCTAATTCAAGATCATGAGTAGGATAATTCTTCTCATGAACTCTTAATTGCCTTGAAGCATAAGCCACCACCTTACCTTCCTGCATCAGAACACCACCTAGACCAATCAACGAAGCATCACAATAAACCACAAATGGTTCATTAGGATTCGGCAAAATCAAAATCGGAGCTGTTGTCAATCTTCTCTTCAGTTCATTAAAACTCTCCTCGCACCGAATATCCCAAATGAACGCTTGCCCTTTACAAGTCAACTGGGTCAAAGGAAGTGCTAGTTTAGAAAAACCCTCAATAAACCTTCGATAATATCCGGCCAACCCCAAAAAGCTTCGAATTTCAGTAACAGAAATCAGAGCCTCCCATTGTAGAACTGCTTCTACTTTAGATGGATCCACAGAAATACCGTTACCTGAAATTACGTGTCCAAGAAAACTCACCTCCGATAACCAGAATTCACACTTAGACAATTTGGCAAAAAGCTTCCTTTCTTTCAAAACCTGCAAAACAATACGTAAATGTTCTGCATGCTCCTCCTGAGACTTAAAATAAATTAAGATATCATCAATAAACACCACCACAAAACGATCCAACTGCTCGTGAAAAATACGATTCATGTACTCCATAAACACACCTGGCGCGTTAGAAACCCCGAACGGCATCACAGAATATTCATAATGACCGTATCGTGTCCTAAAGGCCGTCTTCTGGATATCTTCCTCCTTCACCCTAATCTGATGATACCCTGATCTCAAATCAATCTTACTGAACACACAAGCACCAACCAACTGATCCATCAGATCATCAATCCTTGGAAGAGGATACTTATTCTTAATCGTCACCTTGTTTAACTGACGATAATCGATACACAACCGCATACTTCCATCTTTCTTTTTCACCAACAAAACTGGAGCACCCCAAGGGGAAACACTGGGTCTTACAAATCTCTTTTCCAACGACTCACTCAACTGTCTCTTCAACTCCACCAACTCAGATGCCGACATACGATAAGGTGCCATAGATACAGGTCTAGTACCAGGAACTAGATCTATAGAAAACTCCACCTCTCTCTCTGGCGGCAAGTCTGAAATATCCTCAGGAAACACTTCGGGAAATTCACACACAATAGGAAACACATCAAGTGAAACTTGACTATCCACAGTCAACGATGCCAACAATCCAAACAACTGAGCTTCCTCCGCCAAAAGTTTCTTCAACTCTTTGGTAGATAAGAAACTCAAGTCTTCATCTTCCTCAAGAGAAGGAAACCTTACCAACTTATGATAACAATCAATATGAACTCGATTGAATTGCAACTAATTCATTCCCAGGACCACATCTAAACCCTCCAACGGCAAACACACTAAATCCATCTCAAAGTCTTTACCATAAATGGTCAAAGGACATCTTAGACAAACCAAAGAAGTAGTTACTGACCCCATTGCTGGAGTATCAATAACCATCTCACCATCCATCAAAGACAACACAAGATTCAAACGCTTCGCGCACTCAGACGAAATAAACGAATGAGTCGCTCCAGTATCAATAATAGCAACTAAAGGCGTACTATTAATAAAACAAGTACCTCTGATCAGACGATCTGCACTTGAAGTCTGAGTTCCTGCCAAAGAAAATACCTTCCCACTAGCTGGAGCTTTCTTCGGTTTCTGACACTTCGTACTAATATGACCAGGTTCACCACAGTTGAAACACTTAACCACATTCTTCCTGGCACAATCAGCAGCAACATGTCCTACACCTCCACAATTAGAACACTTCCTCAAATCTTTCTTACATTCGGACTGACGATGTCCCACATCACCACACCTATAACATCTCATAGGCCCAGACATACCTCCTCCACCTGACCTTCGATCAAAAGTACCCCTTTATTTACCTTTATCAGCTGGTGTCACATACGGACCACCACGGAACTGTTGCTTCCCTTTCCTGTCACTTACACTTTTATAATGAGTAGAACGAGCCTTACTATCCTCCTCATAAATCCTACAACATTCCACCAAATCAACAAACCTCCTTATCCTCTGATAACCGATTGCCTGCTTAATCTCAGGACGCACTCCACTCTCATACTTCACACACTTAGAAAATTCTGCAGTTGCTTCAGCATAATGAGGGTAAAACTGCACCAGCTCAACAAACTTAGCAGTATAATCAATGACAGACATATTACCTTGTTTCAGTTCCAAGAACTCAATTTCCTTCTTCCCCCTCACATCCTCTGGAAAATACTTCCTCAGAAACTCCTGACTAAACAATTCCCAAGTTACCTCTTCATCACCAGCTTCTAACATAGGACGTGTACTAACCCACCAGTCATCCGCTTCTTCCTGTAACATGTGAGTTCCCAGTCTCACCTTACTGTCCTCAGCACAATCCATAACTCTGAAAATCCTTTCAATCTCTTTCAGCCAAATCTGTGCACCATCAGGATTATGTCTCCCTTTGAAGACAGGCGGTCTATTCTTTCTAAACTCATCATTCTCTCTAGCATTAGGTGCACCCTGCACATCTTGTGCCATAGCTTGCATAGCAGCAGCCAAAGCAGCATCATTTCTACCAGCCATATTCTGTTAATTTCCAATAACAACACTTATGGTTAAACAAACAGCTCACTCCAAACACAACGACCAACAAAGACTGACACAACTGACACGGACTGACACAAACTAGCTCAAACTGACACGGACTGGCTCTGATACCACTTTATGTGACGCCCCCAATCTATACCCCCAATTAAATAAAGCGGTAAAAATAAAATTCAAAATTTCATCAGAGTATAATTGAAATTCACAGCATAGACCGAGGGGTCACATCAATTTGAAACAATACATACAACACCTGCTCATAAAGATATGCAACAGTGGGGAAGCAATCAACAGAGAAACTCAGTTCCTTACACCCACATTTCAGATTTTAGAATAAAAGCGGAAAATCTAAAACTGAATAACATATATATATATATATATATCGCATGAAAAGTTGTCATACATAGGGATGGCAGGCAGACCCAAACCCGCGGGGCCCACCCGCACCCGAACCCGAGTCAACGGGTGAAAACCCGAGTTGACTGGGTTCGGGTTCGGGTGCCACCCGATATTTCGGGTGCGGGTTTGGGTAGTGTAAAACCCGTGCCCGAAACCCGAAACCACACCCGCTATATATATATATATATTCTTTTCTCACTCGAAATATTAAGATTTAAATTATTTTTAAGTTTAAATACTTTAATCCTATTTTCTTAATTACGATTTTAAGCCATGAATATTTCAAGGTTCCCTCACCGAAAATTAATAGAGCTTATTGTGATTTTAAAAAGTAGGAGAAACTATGGCGTGGCTGCAAACTAAAGACAAGTATAAACTTGCTATGAGAAATTATCGTGTTTCATAAGCATTAAGGTCTGTGCATTTGAGTTGACATATATATATATATATATATATATATATATATATATATATATATATTAGTTTTTGCTACGGGTTCGTGTTTGGGTGAAAAAACCCGAACCCAACGGGTGCGGGTGTGAGTGTTATTTTGTCACCCGAATAACCTTTGGGTTCGGGTTCGGGTTCGGGTGGTAATTTCGGGTGCGGGTTTGGGTAGTGTGAAACCCGCACCCGACCCGACCTGTTGCCATCCCTAGTCATACATCACGTTATACATGCACAAACCAAAATATATATATACAGAATACACAATAATCACTAACGGCCTCCCTAACTACCCGGTGTCACATATCAGAGCCGATCGACAAAAGAATGAAGACGTAAAGCTTCACAAAATACCTCCAGCGACTCTAATCTGCAATGTCTCGTAGAGCATTATAAAACAGCAGAAGGGTGAGAAAAACAACCATAATATAATTGCATATAAGTATATATTAACACAGAAATGCACATATAGATTTCTCACCACAAACGTACACCAGAGTCCAAATACCACAAAACATCATACATATTTCATTTATCTAACAACAATGCATATTAATCGTACACAATGCAATTATCACCAAGAATATCAATTCATCAATCCCACACACGATTAATCCATTCACAATTCTCACACATAGTCAATCAGATTTATGATTTATGCAAATGCACAGAGACCGACACAACGACTCTATGCACAAGCCATGCGGTACCGACTCCCAATATTTCTCATCACTAGTTCACTCAGGAACTATTGGAACCATCGCTCGTTACATCACTGTAACTCCCCGTCGGGCATACGATGTTCTCCCGTAGCTTTCGGTCCTCTTTGTATAAGGCTCACGACATTTATGGATCGCTTTCGGTCCTCTTTGTATAAGGCTCACGTTCCGATCGCTCACACCCCACATGGGCACACGATCGTCTATAACCATCGCTTTCGGTCCTCTTATTTTTAAGGCTCACGACATATCAAATCGCTTCCGGTCCTCTTATTTTTAAGGCTCACGATGTTATAGCAGATTCCCTCAGGAATCAAACCGTCTCTCAGGACGTCACAACGATGCATATCATGATGCTTGACATACAAGGACTCATGACAAACAATGAATCTTCACACATATATGCCACCATAATCATGCATACACAACCAAATACAACACATTGCATTTATTTGCCTTTCGGCCACAATTCATCATCATAGCATGTCAACACATGTATTATCATCACACAACAGCATAAAAATTCAATTGACATTCATATTCACAACACATTGCATGCTACACATCAATTTCATACAATTAAACTGGCAAAAGCCGACAAACGACACTATTCACATTTCCCGACATGATTAACTTAGCCAACAATCTCAAAACCATCATAATCATAAAGAACATTTCACAAGCTCTCTAACGCATCGAACCACGCCTCAACCCGACTCACGGATCAAAAGTTACAAAGAAAACAAATTGGGAAAAATTGCTACATTCGCAGTGCGAAGCCCCTAGCGAGTCCTTCGCTACTTCATTCGCAGTGCGAATGTCCCAGCGAACAGTGGCAGAAGCAAAATAGCCTAGAAAATTTCCAACGTTCGCAGTGCGAACGTCCCAGCGAATGCTCGCTACCCCATTCTCCGTGCGAGTCACTCAGCGAACCAAGTCAGAGGCAAAACAACACAAAATAATCCAATGTTCGCAGTGCGAACACCCAGCGAACGCTCGCTACTTCCTTCGCAGTGCGAACTGCCAGCAAATGCTCGCTTTCCCCTTCGCTAGGGGATTCGCAGTGCGAACCTGCGAAAACCAGGAAACCCAGCAGCGCACCAGTTCATCCAAAAATGATGTTTTCTCATCCGAAACATTTCCAAACCAACATATAACAATTATAACATGACTCTATCATGATAACAAGTATTCTACCACGTTTACACCGTTTTCTGACCGTGAAACCATCTATTTCTCATTATCGGCCTAAAATAGAAACTATGAAAAACACAACAAACAATCCAATACACACATACATAATCATACACAAGCATATAATAATCGAGTTTCGCACCCTTACCCGATTAAATCGATTCTAGGAGCTGATTTCTTGAATTTTCCAAGTTTTCTCACTTTTTCTCTTCTTCTTCTCTTTTCTCTCCTTTTTCCTTCTTCTCTTTTTTTTCTCTCTCTATTTTTCTCTCTTTCTATTTTCTACTTAATACAAATTATCATGAAATGACTAAAATACCCCCACACTCAAATATCTCGCAAACGTTCCCAAAACGCCATAAAATATCACAACATTGAAAAATAACATATTTTCAGATAAAAGTCGAGAATAAAATAAAATAATAATAAATAATCACACGACTTGATTAAATAAAACTCACACAAAAACTGGGGCGTTACAATATGAATGCAAATGTAAATCAATAATGCATGATGTATGTATGTATATGTTGACAAAGACTTGACACAACACACAGACTGACGGATGAACACGACTGGATACTCGGCCACTGCTGGAGATGAAAGGTATCACTTGGTTCAAGATAGCAATCCTGCCTTGCTTAGGAGAAATAATCCCTGCGGGGAATACCATTAATCGGGCTAAGGAGATAAGGACTCTGCCGAAGATGTCAGATGGATTAGTCGCATCTGACACTGTTGATCCTTCATTCAGGCGCACTGGCGTAGAAGGAGTACTTTGATTCTGCACTTTGAGGTTCGCTTACTTCTGGAGAAGCGGTTGATGTTCTTTTGATGTTCAACAGTCAAAAGAAATTGCCATCTTTATTTTAAAGTAGAAAAAGTTTTAACAAGTAAATTCGTTTTTGTTTTATTTCAAGAATCATTGAGCATGTTAAAATGTCGTTCTGTAAAGCAAAAACAAATGAGAATTACAAACAAAAGCACAAGGGCTTAAATTTTATTGATAAGATGGAGATCAGCCAAACGCGTGATTCCAAAGAGTATATACAAAGCTAGAAAATGGTAATTTACAGGGAAAAGGGCTATGTTGAAACATAACGACCACTATCCTTCTACCAACTTTGAATTCGGGACATCTTGAGCTTCTGTCGAAGATGACCTTGACTGGAGTTTTCCTCCGATGGATGGTGTAACTGCTGCTGAGGGACTTCCCTCTGTTGAACATAGTTACTTGCTATTATCCCTAATTTTTGCCTGGATTGTACTTTGATGTTTCCAATCCACCGGGATGATTATTGATCATGTCTCTAATTTTAGCCTGGACCGCCCTTTCAGGTTTTCAGTCCACCGAGATATTTTTATTTAGTTTAGGCGAAGTATTTCTTGACTACATCAACATTTGTGGGGTAGGCAAATTCTTCTCCGTCCATGGTGGCAAGTCTCAAGGCGCCGCCTGAGAAAGCTTTCGTGACCACATAGGTGCCATCATAATTCGGAGTCCATTTGCCTTGCGAAACAGTGAGAAATGATTGTATCTTCTTGAGTAGCTTGAAGATTTGCGCGCATGTCGCGGTCATGAGGAAAATGAATCTGGATATGTAGTTCAAACGTCCCAGGAATCCTTTGACTTGTTTTTCAGTTTTCGGAGAAGGCATTTCTTGAATGGCCTTGACCTTGTCAGGATCAACCTCAATTCCTTTCTGGCTGACGATGAACCCTAAAAGTTTCCCTGAATGGACACCGAATGTGCATTTTTTGGGATTCAAGCGGAGTTTGTACTTTCTCAAATGCTCGAATAGTTTTGACAGGTGGGTCACATGCTCCTCTTCTGTCTTAGATTTTGCAATCATATCATCGACATACACTTCGATTTCTTTATGTATCATGTCATGAAACAGAGTAGTCATGGCCCTTTGATAGGTTGTCCCGACGTTCTTCAAACCGAACGACATTACCTTGTAACAAAAGGTACCCCATGGGGTAATGAACGAAGTTTTCTCCATGTCTTTCGGCGCCATTTTGATCTGGTTATAGCCCGAGAATCCATCCATGAAGGAGAAAACTTTGAATTTTGCTGTACTGTCTACCAGCATGTCAATGTGTGGTAAAGGAAAGTCGTCCTTTGGACTTGCCTTATTTAGATCTCTGTAGTCGATACACATTCTGACCTTTCTGTCCTTTTTCGGAACGGGTACGATATTGGCTAACCATTGAGGATATTCTGACGTGGCGAGGAAACCCGCATCAATGTGTTTCTGTACCTCCTCTTTGATTTTGATGGCCATGTCCGGATGAGTGCGTCTCAACCTTTGCTTTACTGGCGGACATTTCGATCTCAACGGTAAATGATGGTCCACGATGCTGGTATCCAACCCTGGCATATCCTGATAGGACCAAGCGAATACATCAGGGAATTCTTTGAGAAGCTTTGTCAAACCCTCTTTGGCAATTGGACTGAGCAGTGCCCCAATCCTGATTTCTTTTCTCTCTTTTTTCCGAACCCACGTTTACCGTTTCCAACGGCTCTTTGTGAGGTTCAATGGATCTTTCCTCTTGTCTGAGTAATCGGGAGATCTCTTCTGGAATTTTGTTGTCAACTTCTTCTTCAGCCCCAAATATCGGGAACTCAAAGTCAGGAGAAGGCATCGGATCGTATGTTTCATCGGGGTTTAAAACAAGCAATCTGCATGACGCGATGATTTGTGTTTAGAAGTGATAGAGAAAATGCCAGTGTGTGCAGTGTATTTTTCTTTTACTGCTTGTTTTTATTATTGAGTTGTTTTTTTAGGATTACCATTTTCTGAGAAAAGCGAAAAGAGAAAACAGCAATAAATGCGGAAATTATAGAACGGCGTTATTTTATTAATGAATAAGTCGATTCTTGAAACTACAGCCATATAAAACAAAACTCTGTCGCTTTGGGCTAAGCGAAGAGGGAAAATTTACAGAAAGTGAGCCCTATTAAAACATCTGTTTCACTTGGGCAAGGTGAAAGGTTAAAGATGGCAATTACTTTGATTGGCGAACGACCTTCGGAACATCGACATCAACCCATTGGCGGAGAACTCTTCGGTGAATCACAAAGTCTGGCACCTTCCTTGATTTGTCTTCAGAAATAACGCTGATTTCTGGTGGAGCAGGATCATTGGAATCTGTCTCCCAGGCAGAATTGTCGTAGGAGAATTCCTTTGTTGCATTTTGCATAGCATTGGTGCTCTCAAGTAGATCTCCCCATCCAGTTGGCTGGATGTCTTCGAGCCTGATACGAGAGCTTTCGGGAGCAGTGTACTTGACGAAGTAGTCGAACTTACCACTCGGTTGTCCCAAGGTGTCCCATACTTCTTTCGAATTGGAGGAGTTATCTCTCTCGATGACGTTAACCTCAGGAAAAGCATAGTTGATGAATTCAAGTCCTGCAAACGTTGCAAATTCATCGTCATGTTGAGTAGTTTCTGAATGACCTAAGTGTTGATCCCGTGACATGGTGGGGACACAGGTATTTTGTTCAATGATACTCAGCTGAGTTTCATTACTCGGCTGACTTTCTAGCCCCAAGTCTCCTGGGTAAGGCTGCCGCATTGGCAGGCCATCCATCGGGCCATAGTAATTATGGTCAAAGTTGTCTTTCATAATAGTGTCCCCCTCTAATGAATTTAGCGGAGCACGGCATCCTTCCGGATCACAATCTCCGTAAATCATTTCGACATTTGACCGTGGTATAAATCTTGGACTCTGTGCGGGATAACAAAATGGCGTAGGCACCTCTTCATGAGACATATAACCGTCCTTGTTAAGATAGGACTTCCATTCTTCATCTGTGTCGGAGGGATCCTCCTCATTGATAGCATGGACTATTTGAGACACTGGGTGAAGGAAACCTCCACTGTAGAAGAAGTTCTGAATGGGATGAAGACTTTCATCGTTAGTAACTGTCCCGGTATAGGTTGCAGAAAAACCAAGACCCTTCTTTGTTGTATTGCTAGTAGGAATGACAAGTTGTCCCCATCCTGTTGTATCGGTACTCTCGACCGTTTTAATAGCATCTTTCTATGAGGAAATCGAAGTTCCTCCTCCAGATTGTTCGTCCTTGTGTAACGAAAGTGCTTGGATTTGGGTTCCAATTATCCCTTCTGGTTCCACATAAGTGGATGACGAAAAATTGCTGACGAGCAAGGCCTGTTCCCCACAGACTCTGAGGAGTTGGCCGTTCTAGACGAACTTTAACTTTTGGTGGAGGGTCGAGGTGACCGCTCCAGCCTGATGTATCCAAGGTCTTCCTAATAAACAATTGTACGTTCATGACCTGGAAAGTGACTTGGAAAGTGTGAGGACCGATAGTTATGGGAAGGTCGACTTCGCCGATAACCATTTTTCTAGATCCGTCAAATGCTTTGACGACGACCTCGCTGGTTCTCATTGGAGGGCCTTTGAATGATCATTACATCAAAGTGGACATTGGCATAACATTCAGGGCTGACCCTGTGTCTACCAGTATGCTGGCTAAAGCATCATCCTGGCAGTTGACTGTGATATTGAGCGCCATGTTATGACGGCAACCCTCTTCAGGTAATTCCTTATCACTAAACCCCAAATTGTTGCAGGAAGTGATGTTAGAGACAATACTATCGAACTGTCTGATTGTTACATCCTGTTCCACAAAGGCTTGCTCCAAGACTTTCTGTAGAGCCTCCCTGTGCGCTTCTGAACTGAGTAACAATGATAATACCAAGATCTTTGAAGGAGTTTGTAATAGCTGATCAACAATGTTGTATTCACTCCTTTGGACGAGCTTCAGCATCTCATCATCATTTTTCGAAAGGTCGGGATTACTGGATTGACCGACTGGTGGATTAGGAACTTCTGTCTGAAGTTCCTTTTCTTTGTTGGACTCTCCAGCTCCTCTGTTGAAGATTCTACCACTCCGTGTTACACGACTGATATCTACAATATTCACGACGGAGGGTAATGGAATTTCCTTTCCATTTTTAATTATCGTCGCACCGTATTTGTAAGGGATTGCCTTAGCTGATTCATACGGTAGTGCTCCCAGCAGATAGACGACTATGGGAACCTTCTGTTTTTTCTGACCATCGTAGGTAATCTCGATGCGTTCCCGGTTGGGAGTTCTTAATTCGTCAAGCAGAGGGATAATGGCAAAAACATTCATGGTCCTCTGATGATCAGAGATTATGACAACGTCCTCAATTTGATTGGCAAGGTAGTTTGGCGACCAATTGATGGGTCCGGAACCTGGATATGGGTGGATCTCTCCACGATCCAATTGCCCCCGGAGAGCTGCTCGCACAAGGTAGCACCCTTGGTTACTTTCCGAACAGACTCCACAACGTTCATAATTGTGTGGTGGCACCTGACCACGCCCACTTTGAATACAATGTAACCTCACTAGGTTAGCTTCCACGAGTCGGACATCCTGACTTTGATGCCTAGTGGGGTTTCTGTTATTGATACTAATTTGCTGAGTATCTTCATCCATGTAGATTGGCATCCACCAATGATTTAACAAGTGCTGAAGTGCTTCCTGGACAAGGGCACTTCCCTGATCGTTTTCGCAACCCGCTTTACAGCTGTGATAATTATGTGATATCAGGAATCCGAGTCGGACCTGCTCAGCATGCAACTCTACCAAGTTGGTATTCATCAAGCAAATGTCAAAGATTTGAACCATGTTGATCTGATAGGGATTCCTATCATGGTAGTCCTGGATCCATCCAAGATCCATCTGACGCTGGAGGGCCTCCTGTATGAAAGAGCATCCCTGTTTGTTTACCGAGCAAGTCAGACAAGAACTGTAATCGTACCGCAGCAGATTATGATACTGGCTTTGCCTTGAGTGCATCGCCACCAAGTTGACATTCATCGCACGGATGTCGTGGTTTTGAATGACGTTGGAATTCGTGTAGACCATGTTAACTCTACGAACTCGGTGCTCTTGGATCCATCCGAGATCCATCTGTTCCTGCAGAGCTACTTGCACCACAGAACATCCTTGATTGTTTTTAGAGCAGACATCACACTGGTGATAATTATGAGGTGGCACATAGCCATATCCACTCTGTCTACAATTCATCTTGACCAGAATGGTCCTCAACAAGAGTTCATCGTGAATTTGATAGACATTGTTAAATTCTTTCTCAATCAGGTTGACTGCAGCTTTCTCACGTTGAGGCAGCGGGTTCGCAAGAACATTGGGATTCGTATCTTTGAAAGATAAGAGCCCGCTCCTAACAAGCTTTTGCACGTCGGATTTGAAATTGAGACAATTCTCTATGTTATGCCCTGATCCTCCTTGATGATAAGGCATGTCTGATCTGCTTTGCACCAAAAAGGCGGATTTTCCGGTACTGTAAGAGGAGACTTAGTCTGGATGTGCCTCTTAGCTAGTAGTAATAGAAATAGTTATGCGTACAACATGGGTATAGGATCAAACCCTGGTGGCTGTGTTGTACGGTTGTTATTGTATGGAGGACGAGCCTGCTGAAGAGGCTGTTGTGTCCTTTCCTGATTAGGTTGGTTCTGCGCAACCTGAGGTTGATATGTAGGAATAGGCGCAGGGATGATAGCAGGAGTTACAGCTGCTACTGGTTGGTACCGTCGCCTTTGCTTTCCGAGAGAGATATTCCCAATATCTTGCTCTTTTTTCTTAGGGAGAGCACTAACGTATCGTTTTGTACTACTTGATGATCCAGCGTCTTTTATCAAACGTCTTTCTCAGACGTACTCCCATGCCCACCATCTCGGTGAAATCACTGGGTGCACTGGTAACCATTCTATCATAGTAAAATAAGCTTAAGGTTTTTAAGAAGATCTTTGTCATCTCTTTTTCCTCAAGAGATGGACAAATCTGAGCGGCAATTTCACGCCATCTTTGAGCGTACTCCTTAAAGGTTTCCTTGTCCTTTTGTGACATTGATCTGAGTTGATCTCTGTCCGGTTCCATGTCCAAATTGTATTTGTATTATTGGACGAAGGCAGTACCAAGATCTTTGAATGTGCTAATCGTAGCACGGTTTAAACCCATGTACCATTTTAAGGCGGCACCGGTTAAACTATCCTGAAAGTAGTGAATCAGTAGGTCCTGATTCTCCGTTTGAGCTGACATTCGTCGAGCGTACATCACCAGATGGCTCTGAGGGCAAGAGTTACCCTTGTATTTTTCAAAGTCGGGCACTTGGAATTTGTGCGGAACTTTCACATTGGGGACCAAGCAGAGTTCTGCGGCGTCCTTTCCAATTAGATCCTGACCGCGGATGGCTTACAGTTCTTTCTGCATTTCCAGGAACTGTTCCTGGAATTCATCCATTCTATCGAACATAGTTTCCTTCTTACCAGAAGGTATCAGTGGAATCTGTCCTTCCGGGACAGTGTGCACCACAGGGGGTGGGACCGTGAATACGACAGTGAATCTTGGCGTTTCCTTAAGTTTGTAACCTTCAGGAGTCTTCAGTATGCCCCTGGCATCTTTGCTTTCCCGAAGTTTGTAACATTCAGGCCCAACGGCTTCTGTTATGATTCCCTGATCTTCAGTGATCAGCGGAACATATCCTTTCGGGATATAGTTAACATGCATGCCCCAAGGACGATCTTTCGGCATTTGATACCTAGGATCATACTTCTCCACTATGGGTGTTGAGGTGATCTCTGAGATCACAGTCCTTTGTAGCTGAGCTTCTGCCATGGCTTTTATGTCGTTACGAAGCTTTCTCATATCCTCTCTCAGAGCGTCGATCTCTTCTTTCAACTCTCTGTTTTCTTCCTCAAGATCATCCATCTTTTTCTGATGATTGGCCAGAGTATTATACGAATGAGACAGTTTGACTCTAGAACCGAGACACAAACGTGAGATTCGTAGGTAAGAAGAATACGTGACATGAGAATGATGAATGCAATGATTATATTAATTGTTTTTTAGTTTAATCAAAATAAACTTCGACAATTAGATTACAAATATCAAACAGTGGGGAAGCCCCTTTTTATTGAATTTAAAGGATTACAGAAATGGAAATACAGTAGATTACAAGGTGCGGAAACAGAAACCTAAGCTAATGGGTCCCGAGTCCTCTCTGAAGAGAAATCAGGTGCTGATTCTGGTACTTTCCTTTTCTTTGACCGGGGCTCTTGGGCCGTTGTCGGGTTGTCATTCCTTTTCCAGGAGAAAGGAGTGAGCAAATTCCTTTGGTCATCTTGATTCTCTACAGCATGTTGCTCCAAAATTTCAATCAGAGCGTCCTTATCTTTCAGTAGTTGCTGTATTTTGATGCACTCTACATTGAGGGTGCGATACTTGTTCTTCCAAGACCTCCTCTCCCGTTGAACTTTGTTGAGAGTAACCTGAAGCTTTTCAGTCTCGGTCATGAACTCCATGATGAGGATAAGGCATCTTTAGCTTGAGAGCTCTATTTTGTACCCAGTGGAGATAAGGCTCCACTGAGACACAGTCCAGTTTTCCTAGAGACTCCCGTCCTTTCTTATGAACATGTTTCCAAGCGTGCATTATTTCCGTCTTTAGTGCTCTGTCATTTTCTCCTTCCTTGAAGAAAAGACCTTCCAGATGAGCATTTCGTGGGACATGCCTCATCGGGTATCCAAATTGACGACGAACAAGAACTGGATGGTAATTGATTCCTCCCATAGTTCCTATAAGGGGTACGTTGGGGAACTTTCCACAACGGTCAATGATCCTGATCCCATCATAAATCCTATTACACTAATCAATGTCAGAGTTGGTGAGGGACATGATTTTCTGCGACCAACGTAAGGCACTCTTGTGATCCCAAAAAGTAGTAGACTTGGGTAAATGAGAGATAAACCGTTTGTATAGCAGAGGTACACAGCACGTGATCTCCCCTCCGCTGTACAAATTTCCCAGGTGTACAGAATGATACGCATCTGCGAGCAAAGTCGGCACAGGGTTTCCAATGAGAAAAACCTTAATGGAGTTGATATCGACGAAGTTATTAATGTTGGGCAACAGAAATAACTCGTAAGTGAGTAAAAAAAATGCTTTCAAAAGCAGTCACGTTCCCGATACTATCGAAGTACAAGGCTTTTTTTGTCAAGAACTGGGCTGGAAAACCTTGTATGCCACCCTTAGTGGTCATGTGAGTCCTGACCTCAGACTCGTCCAAATGAATTGCTCTTGCAATGGTCTGATTCTTTGGAATTTCTTCCAGTCCAAAAAATAGAGTTTGATCTGTAATGTGTAGATCAATCAGATGAGAGTATTCCTCCAGTGTTGGTGCTAGCTGGTAATCTGGGAATGTGAAACAGTGATAAACCGGATCATAGAACTGAATGAGCGCATCCATGATTCCCTCAATCACATGGACTCTTAGCAGAGATAGCAAACCTCCGTACTTGGGAAGTGACTGAATCAAGACATGGCTTGAAAAATGCAAAAAAGTCCAATTTTGAGGTTTTGAGAGGTGACTTTGTGATTACAGGTCACTTTTGATAGTTTGGACAGCTTACATATGATATATGTGAGGGGTGTGTGTGATTAGTTTGAGTGGAATTGCTCTCTAACTCAAAAACTCAGAATTACTTGCTTTGGAAGGCAAATTTGAGGTGAAAGAAGAGATTTTAAGGAAAGCATCTATTTGATGGCTTTGGTGTACTCAAACTGAGCACAAATGAGCTCTATTTATAGTAGAGTAAGTTTGTTTTGGGATCCACAGTAAATGGCAACTGCAGCAGAGGTTTGGCCAATGTTGTCCAATGAAAATCCAAGTCTCCTCTAGCCATTGACTAGAGGTTAGGGCACAGGCTACTGGGTCCCTAGTTGTTGGAGGAATCTTTACTGAATTCAGTTGCAAATGTGTCAGTCCGTGCCACCTCTAAGCATCCATTAAATGCTTCAATCCAAAATTGGAGTTTTGTCCCTCTTTTAGGCATTTCTAGGTTTGGCATGCTACTTCTTGTTCCAAGGAATTTGGAGGCTTGGCTCAGTGATTGTCCCCTTTAGATTTGATCCTCAGATGTGTTCAAAATGATGACAAGGCTTAAAAATTCGTGTGGCACAAGAAATGTGCAAATCTACCCCATGAAAAATTCAGCTGCAGCAAGCCTTTTTGTAAAATCCATAACTTCCTGCTCGAGTATGCTACATGGACGTTCTAGGACTTTCTGGAAAGCTGAGATGATGTAATTCAATTTCATGTTTAACCCCAGACCTGGTTCAACTTGGATCATGGAGAAAAACAGCCTTGAAGTTGGGACATTCTTGCTGGAAAAATATTAATGATGTCCTATGCAATGTTGGAACATCAGACAACTTTGAACATTAATAATTCCAAACTTTAATCACTTGTATCTTTTAATCCACTATGATATTTTGAGTTGAAGTGAACTGTATCTTTGATGCTTGTCTTGCATGGTGACAAAGCTTGAAAATTAGGTGGCACAAGAAAAGTGCACAAAATCTGTCCTGAAAAAATCAGCTCGAGCAAGGCCTGTTGTGAGGTTCATAACTCCTTGCTCAAGTTGAATTAATGGGAGTTCTTATACATTTTGGAAATCCCTAATGACATACTTTAACTTTGATGTTTGACTTTGGTCTTGGTTCAGCTTGCAAAGTCATCAAAAATGGTCTTGAACTTGTGTAGTCAAATCTGTCCTAAAAGTTGTCATGAAAATTCTGCTTTATCAATGCTTTTTACAAAAATCATATCTCCTTGCCCGAGTATGCTACAAGGACGTTCTAGGACTTTCTGGAAAGCTGAAATGATGTACTTCAACTTTCATGTTTGACCCCAGACCTGGTTCAACTTGGATCATGGAGAAAAACATCCTTGAAGTTGGGACATTCTTGCTGAAAAAATATTAATGATGTCCTATGTAATGTCAGAACATTGGACATTAAGAATTCCCAACTTTGATCACTTATATCTTTCAATCCTTATGATATTTTGAGTTGATTCCTTCTACAATGTTGAAGTATCAAATACCCTCTTTAAAAGTAGCTCTTACTCAAAATCAATGGATGCTTAGATCAATAGTTACAACCTTGAAAAGTTGTGCACTTGAACATGATTTTAACTTAGAAAAAATTTCTAAGTTTCTTTCAATTTGATCAATTTTGCAATTTTGCATGATTTCTTGATTTAAATTTGATCAAATTAAATCATCCATCATATTTTCTTGAGTAATGGCTTGTGAAGCTCATAGTTGACCAAAAAGTCAAACTTTGACTTTCTGCGTCAGTTGACTTTGTATTAGATGAACTTGAGGCTTGATCCACTTGGAATGTTGCACTCTTGTGCTTAATTCTTGATGTGGGAGCCCTCTTGATCCTTTGTGGATGTTTAAGAGGTTAGACAAGTTGAAGATCATGTCATTCCTTGATTGATCATTTGTCTAAAAGCTCTGAGAGGGTTTGAAACCCTAGTTTGATTGTAGTGAACGCTCACCCATCTTTGGGGAGACTAATGAGGTACAAAGGTACATCCATATTGTGCTGATGATTTGCACCATGATGGGAAATCTTAGTGGTTAAAATTTGGGGTATGACACTCAACAACTATATCAGATACATATGCATGGATATTTGGAGGGTCTCGACCATACAAGGCTTTGAATGGCGTCATCTAGATCGTCGTGTGGAAAGATGTATTATACCAAAACTCTGCAAGGTGAAGGAACTTGTACCACTAGCGAGGATGATCACTCGCAAAACATCTCAGGTATGTCTCAATGGATATGTTGACTACTTCAGCTTGCCCATCAGTCTCTGGATGATATGATGTGCTGTATTTTAATGTAGTCCCTTGAAGCTTGAAGAAATGTTTCCAAAAGTTGCTTAGAAACAGAGGATCCTTATAAGAAACGATTGAGTTAGGATAACCATGAAGGCAAGCTATTTCCACAGAAAAACGAGCTGCAAGATCTTTGACTGTTAATTTGGCTAGGCGGCCACAAACAACCCAAATGATTGTATGGCCAAAGGAAGTGTGTAAGTGTGTAATAAAGTCCATTGTTAGCTCTTCCCATACTTGATTTGGAATTGGAAGAGGTTGTAATAGCCCCTTTTTTTTCTGTGTTTGATACTTGTTGTGTTGGCATATGGAACAATGTTTGGCAAGTTCTTTAACTGCAATGTATAAACTTGGCCATGAAAATGAAGCAGAGACATGGGCTAAGGTTGCTTTGACCCCTGAGTGACCAGCAGTGGGTGTACTATGGAACTCTTGTAGAATCTTCATACGGAGGCCAGGAAGATTTGGTATGAATAATTTATCTTTGTAATACAATAACCCTTTTGAGAACCTGTAGAGATTATGTTCACTATTTCTATGCATTAACTGTTGCACTAAAGGGCGCCCTGCTGTGTCATTTGTGTAGAATTGACTGAGTTTGGACAAAAGGTCTGGGACAGGCGATGACAAAGCCAACAACAATGTGTTTTTCAGAATGAAATTTTCTGCTAAGAGCATCTGCAACTAGATTTAATTTTCTAGGTTTGTAAAATATTTCAAAGTTAAAACCCTGTAATTTGGAAACCCATTTCTGTTGTTCAGGTGTTTGTATTTTCTGAAGTAGAAGATTACGCAAACTCTTTTGATCTGTATAAATGTCAAATTGTTGTCCTAGAAGGTATTGACGCCACTTTTTTTATGGCTTATGTAATAGCAAACATCTCGCGGACATACACTGAAGCTGACTGCATTCGAAGGCACAACTTTTTACTGAAGAAGATGATAGGATGACCACCTTGTGATAGGACTGCACCAACCGCCACTCCCGAAGCATCTGTTTCAACAATGAATTTTTTTGTAAAATCTGGCAAAGCCAAGACCGGCATGTCTGTCATTTTCTTTTTCAGTTCTGTAAAGGCTTCGGCCGCATATGTACTCCATTCATACTTAGTGGAATGTAACATATCGATGAGGGGAGCGGCGAGAGTAGCATAGTTCCGCACGAATCGATGATAAAAACCAGTAAGTCCCAAAAATTCGCGTAGCACTGTGAGTGAACGTGGTTGGGGCCAATCCAAAATGGCCTTAACTTTATCGGGATCGGGTGCAACACCACCCACTGAGATTACATGACCGAGATAATGAACCTTATTAACTGCAAAAACACACTTGGATAATTTCACAGTAAAAGAATGAGATTTTAACAACTCAAAAATAACCTGTAAATGAATGAGATGGTCATTGAAATTGGAACTATAAATAAGAATGTCATCAAAAAAAACTAAAATGAATTAACGCAAATGTGGTTGCAATAAATCGTTCATAGCTGACTGAAAAGTAGAAGGGGCGTTAGTGAGCCCAAAGGGCATAACGAGAAATTCGTAATGCCCATCAAAAGTTTGAAAAGTTGTCTTATGCATATCTTCCGATGCAACTCAGATCTGGTGATAGCCGGAGCGTAAGTCTAACTTGGTAAACAATTTGGCAGAGCCCAGTTCATCTAAGAGTTCATTTATGGTTGGGATGGGGAAACAGTCTTTAATGGTAATAGCATTGAGGGCACGGTAGTCCACATAAAAACGCCAAGTTTCGTCTTTCTTTTTTACAAGTAAAACGGGTGAGGAAAATGGACTATGACTAGGGATAATGGCTCCTTGTTGTAACATGTCTTGTATGATTAAAGTCATGGCTTCTTTTTGGGAATGAGGGTAGCAGTAAGGTTTGATGTTTATAGGTAGAGTGTTGGGTTTAAGTGGGCTATGATGGTCATGGGGTCGTTTAGGTGGAAGGCCTGAATTTTGTTGAAAAATAATATTGTAGTTATGGAGTAAAGTATGAATTTGAGGAGGTAGGTCTGGGGGCATTGTCTCAAAAGTGGATTGGGGAGAAGTGAGATTGTTTGGTGGGGAAACAATGGGTTGAAAGTCATTAAATGTAATGAGGAAATAGAGTTTGTGTGCATAAGGTGATGCAATTCGTGGAAAGTGGTATGAGTTGGGTGAGATGCAGGGTCACCTTTTAAAGTGATAGGTTTGTCTTGATGGGTGAAAGTGATGGATGGGACAGAAAAATCTGCTTGAAAATGCCCCAAGGTGCGTAACCACGCCATGCCTAAAACCACGTCCGCGCCTTCAATTAGGAGTAAGTAAAATGGTAGTTGGAAGGGTTTGTTTTGTAGAACAATTTGAACATTGTTGCAAATTCCCTCACATTGTAAATGGGGTCCGTTTCCCACCATTATTGAAAATTGAGGAATAGGGGTGGCTTTGAGATTGAGATGATGTGCGATGCGAGGTTGCATTATGTTGTGAGTGCTGCCAGTGTCCACAAGCACCATGACAGATAGACCACCAATGAGTCCCTTGAATTTGAGAGTTTGAGTGGAAAATTGACCAGTCAATGCATGAGTGGACAGTTGAAAATAAGTATCATCCTGAATTGTTTGAATTTCTTGGTCATTGCTGACCTCAACAGAAACTTGTGGTTCAATGTGATAATCCTCAGCTAAAAGGATTAGAAAACGACTAGAAGAGCATCTATGACCAGGGATAAACTTCTCATCACAATTAAAACACAACCCTTGAGCACTTCGTTCTTGAAGTTGAGCTTGAGAGAGGCGTCGAATGGGGAGTTTTGGAGGGGTAATAGATGGTTGAGGTTTAAGGGGATTGTTTCCTTGGGTTGTAGTGGGGATGGTAGATTTAGAGGTTTGGGAGTTAGAAGGAAAGGTGGTGGATTTTTGGTAAGGGCTTGGAAAGGGCTTTGAGAATTTGGCTTTTGAGGCTTTTAGTTTGGATTCAATGAGTTTGGCAGAGGTGGGTTTATGGATAGCCATCTCATTATGAATTTAAGATGTCAATCCGGAAATAAAACAATTTAAAATGGCATCCGGGGGTAACCTAATTACTTGATTCCCTAACTTCTCAAATTTTGTTTGATATTCCACAACAGAACCTTCTTGTGTTAATTTGAATAATTCAGCTTGACGGTTCTCATAAGAAGAAGGACCAAAATGCAACTCCAAATCTCTTGTAAATGAAACCCAATCTGATAAAAATAAATTCTGGTGCATCCACTTAAACCAGCCCCAAAGCTTTATCTTTCATGTAAAATGAAACTAAGGATAAATGATTTTCGTGTGGCAGATTGTAAAAACAGAAAAATTGTTCAGCTTGAAACAACCAATCTAAGGGGTTTGAACCATCAAACATTACAAGCTGAAGCTTAGGTGTACGTAAAGGGGGCAAAGGAGGGATGTGAGGAATTTATGGGTAAGGGTTTGGCTGGAAAATGGGAATATTATAATTTGGGGTGTGTTGAAAAGCTGTTTGGGTAGGGATATATGGTGAGAAATGAGGTGGTGGCTGAGCTGCTGTGTTTCTCATCATGGTTGTGATAACAATCTGTGTAGGTGAGTTGGAAAAAGTTGTTGATTGTCTAAAAGGAGTAACTGATGGTGAGGTAAAATTAATAACATGGGTGGTAACCATGGGGGTTGTGGATAGGATTTGAGTGATACCTGAAGAACTTGCTGCAGAAACTGCTGTAGCTGGTTGTGTAGTAGGTTGTTACTGTTCCTTTTGTGAAAGGAGTTTATGGAGGGTGGACATGATGGACTCATGCCTAGAATCCAAGATCTCTTTTTCGTTAGCCATTCTAGTATAGATCAGACCTAGATTTAGCTCCAAATCTGCATTAACCTTGTCAAGTCTTTCATCCATTTGTAGTTGAACTTGTGCCATAGCATTGTCAAGGTGTAGATGAGCAGTTTGGACAGCTTCTTCAACAATATCTTTGGATGGAGGATTGTTGGGTTTTGGGGGAGCCATGAGAACAAGATGAAAGCACCAAATGTTAGACTACACTAAGGAAATCAATTAGATCTAAAGTGGCAAAGGGAGATAAATGCATAATACATAAAACTTTTCTGAATTTTTCTCCATTCCCAAATATGAAAGACATGAATATAAATAGCTAGGGTTCAGCTCTAAACCAACTAATGGGCCTGAATAAAAGAACAACCCATAACAAGGAAATAAAACTACTAATTGGACCCCCTTAATTAATAATAACAATCCTTTAATAAAACAAATACTTTTCTATCTCTATTGGGCCTTGAACTCTTCCTAACAGGTTACCAAGGCCCAGCAAGACACAAGACCTAACACCTGAGGAAAGTGTGTGACAGAGACACCAAAGATAATCCTAAGACATTACACATGAATCCATTGGAAATATCCAATAAAGGCCATTAGATTCATCCTGAGGTCATCCGTATTTCATGCTCTCCATTCACATTTCAGTTAAAAACAATAAAAGGAGATTTAGCGTGCCACTTTTAGGTACATTTACTTCCATTCAAAATTTTCCTAGTCATTTTATGCACTAATTTGAACATTGAAGTATTAATATTGTAAATTAGCTTTATCCACTGCATCGGAATAGAAGCTTAACCGTAATGCGATGATCAGTTCATCATAGCCGATCATTATCTCGATCTCATGCATTATATATATATATATATATATATATATATATATATATATATATATATATATATATATATATATATATATATAATATCAGATACAAACTTGAATGTGGGTAAAAATATTTTCAATGATTAACATAAATATTTGATCGCAATATTTAGCAACAACAACAAATATACATTTTTTTTTATAATCAACTTGTATTAATAAGGAGAAAAAGGCTTCTCAAACCAATACAAGAAACGAAAAAAAAAGAAGCAGGAAAAAACTCCTGAACATTACAGAAAATCTAGAGGGAATTTCATCCAGTTATATAAACTACATTTGACACCTCCAATTTCCAACCATCTACAAGAAATGATCAAAATACGATTAAAAATGTCTTCGACGTTTCCAAAATCGTCTCCGAAGATGATGTTGTTCCTAGTACTCCAAATACACCAGTTCACAATCTGCCATATGTAAGCGACATACTAATCTTACAAGAATCTCTCAAAGTATTTGACCAAGCCAAAGCATGGTTAGGAACCGAATTTGCGTGAACTGGATGGATTCTCATCCAAGAGTAAATCTTACTCCAAAGGGCTTGAACTTTCAGGCAAGAGAGAAAAAGATGAGACATATTTTCTTCTTCCAAAAAGCAAATGGGACAAACCTTATCATGAGAAGAAAAAACAACACCTCTAGCCGCCAAATTATCACGAGTGGGAAGTCTATTAATCAGCATTCTCCAAATGAAAAATTTGACTTTCATAGGAATTCTAGAATGCCACGTCTCTTCAAGCGCAGAGGAAACTTCATCGTTGATTACCAAGCCAGCAAACTCAGAACTTAAAGAGGAATAGACGAAATTCACAGAAAATTCAGAATTGGATTCCAAGTTCCAGGCCCAATGATCTTCCTTCAAAAAATCTAACCTGGTTCCAGAAACCAAACCCTTCAAGATGTGGACGGATCTAGTAACGAGCTGCCTATCATGAAAACGCAGGAAATCAAAGTTCCAAGTCTAGTTCGCATGATTCCACGATCCGAGTTCAGGAAAAACAAATTTTAGAGAAAAATCACCACACCAATGATGATGCCAAAAATGGATGATCCTTCCTTTTCCAACAATTGGCGTGACCATGTCCTCAAAAGCAATGTTACTATTAAGAATTCTGAGATTCAAGACATCCCTAAACCAAACAGAACATTTAGGAGGAATTAGAGAAATATCTGAACTAGCCACAAGATTAACCAAGTTACCGTAACGAGAGTTCAACAAGTTTCTCCAAATCTCGTTCCCTTGATTAAGGAATTTCTGTAATACCCCAAATTTTGACCACTTATATTTCCCATCATTGTGAAAATCATCATCACAATATGGATGAACCACCATGCTTCATCAGTCTCCCCAAAGATGGGTGAGCATCCACTACAAGCAAAATTAGGGTTTTAAGCCCTCTCTGACTGCTTAGACAAAGGATCAATCAAGAAATGACATGATCTTCAACTTGTCTAATCTCTTAAACATCCACAATGGATCAAAAAGGACTCCCACTTCAAGGATTAAGCACAAGGCTGCTCCCTTCTAGGTGGATCAAGTCTCAAGATCGACAGTGTCACCAAATTAGGGTTTTGGTCGACCAGGGCCTCCAGATGGAAATTTTCATCTGGGCACAAGGCAATGATCCAAAACATGACCTAATATGCTTCATGGAACCTCACGAACCCATGCATCAAGTCAATTTTGCCTCAGGGGATGCATTCATCAAAAATCAGGAATTAGGGTTTCTTGACCTAATTCACCCCTAAGTTGACTTTTGGGACAAACCATGAGCCAAGACCTCAAGAGATGATTTGAGGGTCTCTAATACACCATATTGATCCATTTGGAACAATGGATTGATCCAAGAAGCTTGAGCAACAAGTTTCATTTTCATCTGCACCATAATTAGGGTTTTAAGGGAAAAGTCAACTGTAACTTTGACTTTTGACCAAGACATGCTCCCAAACCCTAATACATGATTGAATACACCCTATGACACCCATGGAACACGTCCATCAAGTTTGATTTAGGTCAAGGACATGATTTCCTGAAGAATTGCACAGTTTGGAATTCATCTGATAAAAAATCAACTGTGCACAAAAGTCAACTTTGACTTTTTGAGATTTTTCACCAAATTGGAGTTTTAACCCTAAAATGATGTTAATGTATGATTTGAATCATCATTCATCAAGAAAAATCAAGAAAAGTGAGATAACTTGTAAAAGGGGTAACCATAAAACTTAGAAATTTTTCTAAGTTAAAAATAAAGTGGCAAAGGTACCAACTTTGGAGGACCATAACTCCTAAACCACAAGGCCATTTTTTCTCATCCAAAGATGGATTTGTAGCCCTCATTATCACCTACAAAAACTTCAACTACAAGTCATTCCAATTCATTAAGGATTTTGAGTTATGGAGTGATCAAAGTGGCTGAAAAGTGAAAATGTCACTTTTTCCAACACTTAGTGAAATTTTCACTAAGTCAGAATTCTGCTTCACTTTTTGCCAAATGTAGGGGGATTTTTCACTTGGAATCAAAAGAGATCAAAACCAAACTTGTTCAAACAGTTGTTGTATCATGTTAGGGCTTTCCAAAATGGCCAAGAACATTGCCAAATTCAACCTACATCATGAGATACAACATTGGCAAGTTGCCTTGCTGAAATCTGTCAAGGCAAGGCAGAATTTGCATTTTGGCTCGATTTGCCAAAATCAGCCAATTGCAATTGCTCCAATCCACTTGGACACCTCAGAGGATTGAATCCAAAGGGGACAATCACTGAGCCAAGCCTCCAAGGTCCAAGGAACAAGGAATAGCATGTTGAACCTAGAGTTGCCAAAGTAGGGACAAGACTTCAAATTTGGAATGAGGCATTCAATGGAACCATCAAGGTGGCATGGACTGAGCCATTCTCATCTGAAATCAGTCAAGACTTATCCAAGACCAAGGGGACCAAAGCTCTGTGCCCTAACCTCTAGTCAGTGGCTAGAGGAGACTTTCATTTCCATTGGCTAACATTGAGGAAACCTACTTACCAGCTGCCATGCACTATTCCTTGCAAAACAAACTTGCTCTACTATAAATAGAGCTCAATTGTGGTCAGTTTGAGTACACCAAAGCCATCTAACAGATGCTTTCCTCAAAATCTCTTTCTCTTGGCAAAAATGCCTTTCTTAGCAAGGTAGCTATCGGGTTTTGAGTTTGAGAGCAATTCTGCACAAACCAATCACTCACACACCTCACACATACATCACATATGAGCTGATCAAACACTTACATGACATCTGAAACATCAATTTCACAAAATCACTTGCCATCCACACAAGTTTGAAGTGAAGTTGCAGCTGAGATGCCATAAATTGATCCAGTCCATTTCAATTCAATCCAAGTGTTCAAACACACTCCATATGGTGTAGGGAAGCTGTTCAAATCATCACAACTCATCTGTAACACCTCCAACCCAGAATTTGATTTGCTCTTGCTGTCACGACTTGGAGGTAAGCCTAAACTTGGTCATCTCTCAATCTATGCATATTTCCTCGCACAATAATTTGGCCATATGTTCATAATCATGCATGGAATGTTTTCCCTCAATTAATTGCATTGTTTGAATCGTGTATAAAAAATCCTAGCCTTCATGCAGAAATTAGGGTTCTTGAGGTCTCTTCGTGATTTCTTGTTGTATGTTTAATTTAAATGAAATTAAAGTACATAGACATGATCGTGAGGTTGAGGCGAGCATAATGATATGTGGATTGCATGTTATAATTACGTATTCAGTGAGATTGGATGGAAAATGCAAATCTGGGCAAACTGAAAAACGCGTGTGTTCTTGGTGTTGTTCTTGGCGCCATTTTCATATATTTGAATATTTGAATTTTGTGATTTTGTTTAATTGATTCAAAAATTAATTTCTCTCTGAGTTTTAATGATTTTGAGTTGATTCTTTTTTTAATAATTCACAAAAATGTTAAAATATTTTATTTGATCAAAAAATCCCAAAAATATTATTTATTTCATATAATTGATATTTTTGCAAAGAATTAATATTTTGATTGTTTTTGGCATTTTAAATATTTTTTCTACATTGATTTTGCAACTTTTGATGCTTTCTAATTATTTTGTAGGTCAATACTTAATTTTTGAAGCATTAATCCAAGATCACAATTTGTTTTTCACATGTTAAACAATTTTTGATCATTTTAATTGAATTTTTATTCAATTAAATACATTTTTGAAAACAAATTAGGGTTTTGGATTAATTCAACCCTCATAAATCATTTTCAAAACACTTTGGGCCTCTATTAGAGTGTAAGACCCAATCCTTTTTTTGACCAAATCATCTTTGGGCCTCACTTATTGTATAAGTCCCGATACCGTCAAAAAACAAACGGCGCGATCGTCGCCTTTTCAAAAATCATTTGGGTCTACCCTCGAGTAGTAAGACCCATTTATTTTTCTTTAAACCTTTTTGGGCCTCTTGAGAGAGTGTAAGACCCATCCCCCCTTGTACAAAAAACTTTTTGGGTCTCACTCATTGTATAAGTCCCTCTGTACAAGTAAACGGCGCGATCGTCGCCCGTTTAATATTAAAAACCATCTGGGCCTACCCTCGTGTTATAAGCCCCACTCTTTTCTTTAAACCTTTTTGGGCCTCTTGAGAGAGTGTAAGACCCATCCCTTTGTACAGAAAACCTTTTTGGGCCCCAGTCACTTGTATAAGTCCTGCTGTACAAAGTCAAACAGTGCGCTCACTGATAAAACCTTGGGCCTCTCCTTGAGCTGTAAGCCCCAAATCTTTCTTTTTCAAAGCGCTTTCTCCTTTGATTTTGAATATACTGTTGTTTTTATCTTTCTTTGTTGAACAACTAACCAAACAGCATGGAAGCACTACAACCGAGTAAGTGGTTATCGCTTTCATTTACTGCTTTCATATTATAAACTGTATTGTGGGGCTGCTCACTGTAAGTCTCCTTTCATAAACTCATATCTACTGTGTAATAATAGTATAGATATTTCGAGTTTCCCCGGCTACTACGTCTAGAACTAGGTGACGCCGCTTCACTTATTCGTAGAAATAGACGCCTTGATCCCCAATAGGAGCACCAGATACAGTCTTCTCTTCGGCTGTCCTCCTTAGGAATCGTCAAGAAATTCTATTCCCCAGAGATGAATTATTCTCGGTGAAACTTCTCTTGAATTTCTTCAAACCTCCGAACTGTTCAAACTCTGTTGAAAATATAAAAGTTGCTGGATAGTAAACCTCGCACGTTTACCAGTGGTTTTATCTTTAAAAGAGTTTTCTTGAACTTTTCTTTGGTTTGGGACCCACGGGCTTCTTAAAAGCATCGACCTCCTCTTGGGCATCGTACAAGGACCCACAGGCTTCCTATAAGCAACCCGGTCTCCTCTTGGGCATTATTCAAGGACCCTACGGCTTCTTAGAAGTATTCAGAGCCTCCTCTTAGGCTTCGTATAATGATCTCTTCCTCCGGGAATGATAGTCTCCTCTTGGGCTTCGTACAAGGACCCGTCGGCTTCTTAAAAGATTCCAGCCTCCTCTTGGGCTTCGTACAAATTATCCCGACGACCTCCTAGAGGTATAGGAACAGAACCTAGTCATCCTCATAGAACAGTCCTTTCATAGAGTCTACTACTGTTTCTCGAAGCATAGTACAAAAGATAAAACTCTAGACTTGGACAGTCTAACTTCCTTGAGTCTCAAAGACATTCTCAAGCACCCTTCGTTAAATAGGAAGGAAACCCGCAGACTCGGATAGTCTCGATACCCTTTGGATTTCCCGTTTCCTCAAAGAGAAGGAAATATCCCTGATCCTCAAATCAAATCCCTGAGTACAGTGTTGCTCATATAAGAACTGATTTTCTCTTTTAAATCAGTATATTGGATCTGTCACTCAACTGAAACAGTTACAATAGCCTCCATCTCGGGCTTCGTACGAGATACCAAAATTCTCCCCGGTGGAGTCAAAACAACCTTTTAGCCTCTCTCTCAGGCTTTGTATGAGACACAAAAGATTCCCTCGTAGGGTCAATCACCCCTTTTTTTGCCTCCATCTCGGGCCTCGTACGAGATATAAATCCCTTAAGCAAGAGTCGAACTCTTTGCTAGCCCCCTCTTAGGCTTTGTATAACGATATGCCCCACTGGGTCAAAAACCTTTAGCCTCTCTCTCGGGCTTTGTATGAGACACAAAATAGTCTCCTCTTAGGCTTTGTATAATGATTTTCCTAGCGGAAATTAGCCTCCTCTTAGGCTTTGTATAAGAAAACCATTGGTTGATCCAATCGACCTTTTAGCATCAAAGCTGTGCCTCGTTCACAGTACACAAACATCAACAACTCATTTCCCTTCATCTAATCGCTGTAAGCGGCAAGCCTCTGGATCATCTATATCCATGCCACTGTCCCTATTTTAGCATGAGAAATTCCTAAGGAAAGATGGCATTGCTCTACACTGAGTTAAAGTCTTCTCCTTCAGGTTAAAACCCTTTCTTCGGAAATTATGGCATTGCTCGGATCCGCGTATCCTAGTTAAAGTAATTCTCCTTCTCCCCTCTTTA
Source organism: Lathyrus tuberosus (assembly GCA_022829125.1). Lineage (NCBI taxonomy): Eukaryota > Viridiplantae > Streptophyta > Magnoliopsida > Fabales > Fabaceae > Lathyrus > Lathyrus tuberosus. The sequence continues at coordinate 3,018,274 of JALAZF010000422.1, forward strand.
GAGATGACAAATTCTCTCTAAAGTCGAGGTCTTTTAGCTTCACATCTTGGGCTTTGAACAAGATACAAATCACCTTTCGCTTCACGTCTTGGGCTTTGAACAAGACACCAAACACCCATTTCCTCCTATTATAGGAGGAACTACGAACGCTCTGATTTCCCTGTTTCAGTAAACGGGAATACGTAGGCATAAGATCGAAAGAAAAGATCTTAGCGAGCACAATCAACAAAAAACCCAAATCCCATATCTCCATCAATCAAAAGCAGTAATTCAAAAACACCAGTCCTAACATCCTAATCCTTATTCCCCGCCAGAAACCCTTTGCCTAGAAAAAAGAAAGAAAGAACCTGTATTGGCGAAATACGAATAACCAGTACAAAGGCCCCCCACATTGATAGCATCCGTAACCTAACAGACCGTTGTTTAAACTCAATATGCAAGCAAGGTTAATTGGAGACATCTATTTCCCTTCCTTATTCAACTCACAATAGGATAAAAAATGAATCGACCTGTAGTTTTAAGCTCAACCGCAGAGAGCGACCAGCGCTTAAGAACCGCGTCCAAAATCGCTCGCTACAGAAAAGTGGCGCCCACCGTGGGGCCAGTTTTTATTTCTGTCTGTTTTCCTTGTAAAATGGCGACTCTGCTGGGGAGTCTCCTTTTCTGCCTTAGGGCATCATCCCCGTTTTCTACGGAAAATGGGAACTCTACCGAAGAGAAAGATTGACCTATGCTGGTCCATCTCTTAGGCAGGGAACCACAGATTGGGGCTTCCGCCGGGGAACCCATTTCTGTCAGGAACTTAAGATTCATAGCTTTATAAGTCTAGGATGATTAGGACAAATATATATACTGCTTTTCCTAATTGCTATACGTGTTTATTTTTCTTCTACTGGGAATGCGTGTGATGCCGCATGTGGTGAGATTGAGTATACACTTAAGAAAAGCCAACCTTTTTCGTAGTGCGGAAGCTATCGGAAATCGCTGTTACGCGATACTACCCTCATTTGAGGCTGGTGATCTATTCTCGGTGAATGGCACTTACTCTAAGATTGCACACAACTCGCTGGCGATCCGCTTGTTGTCTGCCTTCCTGGGAGAAGCTGATGATAATGAGTACAGGTACAAAAATCACCCTAGTATAAACCTTTGGGGATGGGTAGATCCTTGACTTCATGACAACGACCCTCTGACCCCATGTTTTTTCTATGTTTTTGTGTGCTGCATTCATGCATTCATTTAATAAAACATTAAAATATTCCAAAAACCTTCTCTTCTAGTCTCTCTGTTTTTCAAATTAAACTAAGACTGTGATTGCAAATATCAGAGAAAAAGATTACGCTAATGGATTTCAGTAGAAGGAGAACTCACCAGTATACCTTCAAGGTTCCAAAACTAGGGGATTTAAGAAAGTTAGCGAGGATGATCGTTAACCCAGAGGCTTTCAGAGCCAAACACGGTGGTTTGCTACCACTGTTAAGAGTCTATGTGATTAAGGGAATCATGGATGCGCTCATTCAGTTCTACGATCCGGTTTATCACTGTTTCACATTCCCGGATTACCAGCTGGCACCAACGCTGGAGGAGTATTCTCATCTGACTGATTTACATATCACTGATCGAGCTCCATTTTCTGGACTGGAAGAAATTCCAAAGAATCAGACTATTGCAAGAGCAATTCATTTGGACGAGTCTGAGGTCAGGACTCACCTAACCACTAAGGGTGGCATCTAAGGTTTATCAGCCCAGTTCTTGACAAAAAAGGCTCTGTACTTTGCTAGTATAGGGAACGCGACTGCTTTTGAACGCATCTTTGTCTTGCTCACCTACGGGTTATTTTTGTTTCCCAACATCAATAACTTCGTCGATATCAACGCTATTAAGGTTTTTCTCCTTGGAAACCCTGTGCCGACTTTGCTCGCAGATGCGTATCATTCTGTACACTTAGGAAATTTGTACAGCGGATGGGAGATCACATGCTGTGTACCTTTGCTTTACAAGTGGTTTATCTCTCACTTGCCCAAGTCTGCCGCTTTTTGGGATTGTAAGAGTGTCTTACGTTGGTCACAGAAGATCATGTCTCTCACCAACTCTGATATAGATTGGTGTAATAGGATTTATGAGGGAATCAGAATTATTGACCGTTGTGGAAACTTCCCCAGCGTACCCCTCATAGGAACTAAAGGAGGAATCAACTATCATCCGATATTAGTTCTTCGTCAATTTGGATACTCGATGAGACACATCCCACTGGGTGTTCATCTAGAAGGTCTTTTCTTCAAAGAAGGAGAAAACGACAGAGCACTAAAGATGGAAATAGTGCATGCTTGGAAACAGGTTCATAAGAAAGGACGAGAGTCTCTAGGAAAACCGGACTGTGTCTCGGTGGAGCCTTATCTCCATTGGGTACAAACTAGAGCTCTCAAGCTAAAGATGCCTTATCCTCGTTACGAAATTCTTCCACCGAGGGAAACTGTCATGTACTTCATGACGGAAACTGAAAGGCTTCAGGTTACTCTCAACAAAGTTCAAAAGGAAAGAAGATCTTGGAAGAACAAGTACTGCACCCTCGACGTAGAATGTACCCAAATACAACAACTACTAAAAGAGAAAGATGCTCTGATTGAAATTTTGGAGCAGCATGCTGTAGAGAATCCAGATGACCAAAGGAATTTGCTCACTCCTTTCACTTGGCAAAGGAATGACAACCCGACAACGGCCCAAGCGCCCCGGTCAAAGAAAAGGAAGATACCAGAGTCAGCACCCGATTTCTCTTCAGAGAGGACTCGGGACCCATTAGTTTAGGTTTCTGTTTCTGCACTTTGTAATCTACTGTATTTCCATTTCTGTAATCCTTTGGAAATCAATAAAAAAGGGGTTTCCCCACTGTTTGATATTTGCAATCTAATTGTCGAAGTTTATTTTGATTAAACCTAAACAACAATTAATATAATCATTGCATTCATCATTCTCACATCGCGTATTCTCCTTACCTACGAATCTCACGTTTGTGTCTCGATTCTAGAGTCAAACTGTCTCATTCATATAATACTCGGGCCAATCGTCAGAAAAAGATGGATGATCTTGAGGAAGAAAACAGAGAGTTGAAAGAAGAGATCGACACTCTGAGAGAGGATATGAGAAAGCTTCGTAACGACATGCAAGCCATGGCAGAAGCTCAGCTACAAAGAACTGTGATCTCAGAGATCACCTCAACGCCCATCATAGAAAAGTATGATCCTAGGTATCAGATACCGAAAGATCGTCCTTGGGGCATGCCTGTTAACTATATCCTGGAAGGATATGTTCCGCCGATCACTGAAGATCAGGGAATCGCAACAGGAGCCGCTGGGCCTGAAGGTTACAAACTTCGGGAAAGCGAAGATGCCAGGGGCATACTCAAGACTCCTGAAGGTTACAAACTTCGGGAGGCGCCAAGACTTACTGCCGTAGTCACGGTACCACCCCCTGTGGTGCACACTGTCCCGGAAGGACAGATTCCACCAACACCTTCTGGTAAGAAGGAAACTATGTTCGACAGAATGGATGAATTACAGGAACAGTTCTTGGAAATGCAGAAAGAGCTGCAAGCCATTCGCGGTCAGGATTTATTTGGAAAGGACGCCGCAGACCTCTGCTTGGTCCCAAATGTGAAAGTCCCGCACAAGTTCCAAGTGCCCGACTTTGAAAAATACAAGGGTAACTCTTGCCCTCAGAGCCATCTGGTGATGTACGCTCGGCGGATGTCAGCTCAGACGGAGAATCAGGACCTGCTGATTCACTACTTCCAGGATAGTTTAACCGGTGCCGCACTCAAATGGTATATGGGTTTAAACCGTGCTACGATCAGTAATTTCAGAGATCTTGGTACTGCCTTTGTCCAACAATACAAATACAATTTGGACATGGCACCCGACAGAGATCAACTCAGATCAATGTCACAAAAGGACAAGGAAACCTTTAAGGAGTATGCTCAAAGGTGGCGTGAAATTGCCGCTCAAATTTGTCCACCTCTTGAGGAAAAAGAGATGACAAAGATCTTCTTAAAGACCTTAAGCTCATTTTACTATGACCGAATGGTTGCCAGTGCACCCAGTGATTTCACCGAAATGGTCGGCATGGGTGTACGTCTTGAGGAAGCCGTCCGAGAAGGACGTTTGGTAAAAGACACTGGATCGACGAGCGGTACTAAAAAATACGGTAGTGCTCTCCCTAAGAAAAAAGAGCAAGATATTGGGAATATCTCTCTCGGAAAGCAAAGGTGACGTTATCAGCCAGTAGCAGCTGTTACTCCTGCTATCGGCCCCGCGCCTGTTCCTACGTACCAACCTCAGGTTGCGCAGAGCCAACCTGACCAACAAAGGACACAACAGCCTCTTCAGCAGCCTCGTCCTCCATATAACAACAACCGTGCAACACGGCCACCAGGGTTTGATCCTATACCCATGTTGTACGCAGAACTATTTCCGTTACTGCTGGCTAAGGGGCACATTCAGACTAAGTCTCCCCTTTCAGTTCCAGAAAATCTGCCTTTTTGGTTTAAAGCGGATCAAACATGTCTTTATCATCAAGGAGGTTCAGGGCATAACATTGAGACTTGTCTCAATTTCAAATCCGACGTGAAAAAGCTTGTTAGGAGCGGGCTCTTATCTTTCAAAGATACGAATCCTAATGTTCTTACGAACCCGCTGCCTCAACACGAGAAAGCTGCAGTCAATCTGATTGAGAAAGAGACTAACAATGTCTATCAAATTCACGATGTACTCTTATTGGAGACCAATCTGGTCAGGATGCATTGTAGACAGAGTGGATATGGCCATGTGCCACCTCATAATTATCACCAGTGTGATATCTGCTCTAAAGATAACCAAGGATGTTCGGTAGTGCAAGCAGCTCTACAGGAACATATGGATCTTGGATGGATCCAAGAGCACCGAGTTCGTGGAGTTCACATGGTTTACACGAATTCCAACGTCATTCAAAACCACGACATCCGTGTGATGAATGTCAACTTGGTGGCGATGCACTCAAGGCAAAGCCAGTATCATAATCTGCCGCGGCACGATTACAGTTCCTGTCTGATTTGCTCTGTAAACAAACAGGTATGCTCTTTCATACAAGAGGCCCTCCAGCGTCAGATGGATCTTGGATGGATCCAAGACTACCATGATAGGAACTCCTATCAAATCAACATGGTTCAGATCTTCGATATCCGCGTAATGAATACCAACCTGGTAGAGTTACATGCTGAGCAGGTCCGACTTGGATTCTTAATATCACATGACTATCAAAATTGTAAAGTGGGTTGCGAAAACGATCGAGGTTGTACCCTTGTCCAGGAGGCACTTCAGCACTTGTTAAATCACTGGTGGATGCCAATCTATATGGACGAAGATACTCAACAGATTAGTATCAATAACAGGAATCCTACTCGTCGTCAAAATCAGGATGTCCGATCAATGGAAGGTAACCTAGTGAGGTTACATTGTATTCAAAGTGGGTGTGGCCAGGTGCCACCACACAATTATGATAGTTGTAGCGTCTGTTCGGAAAGTAACCAAGGGTGTTACCTTGTGAGAGCAGCTCTTCAGGGTCAGATCGATCATGGAGAAATTCATCCATATCCAGGTTCAGGACCCATCATTTGGTCGCCGAACTACCTTGCCGATCAAGTTGAGGATGTTATCACGATCTCTGGTCATCACCAGATCAGGGATGTTTTTGCCATCGTCCCTCTACTTGACGAATCTAGAGTTCCCAACCAGGAACGGATCGAGGTTACTTATGACGGTCAGAAAAATCAGAAGGTTCCCATAGTCATCTATCTACCGGGACCATTACCGTATGAATCCGCTAAGGCGATCCCTTACAAATACGGTGCAACGATAATCGAGAATGGAAAGGAAATTCCATTACCCTCCGTCGTGAATATTGCAGACATCAGTCGTGTAACACGGAGCGGTCGAATCTTCAATCGAGGGGTTGGAGAATCCAACAAAGAAAAGGAACTTCAGGCGGAAATTCCTGATCCACCAGTCAGTCAATCTGGTAATCCCGACTTTTCAAAAGACAAAGATGAGATGCTAAAGCTCATCCAAAGGAGTGAATATAACATTGATGATCAACTGTTACTGACTCCTTCAAAGATCTCAGTATTATCGCTGTTACTCAGTTCAGAAGCCCACAGGGAGGCTCTACAGAAAGTCTTGGAGCAAGCCTTTATGGAACAGGATGTAACAATCAGACAATTCGATAGCATTGTCTCTAACATCACTTCCTGCAATAATTTGGGATTTAGTGATGAGGAATTACTTGAAGAGGGTCGCCGTCATAACATGGCGCTCAACATTACAGTTAACTGCCAGGGCGATGCTTTAGCCAACGTACTGGTAGACACAGGGTCAGCCCTGAATGTTATGCCGAAGTCCACTTTGATGCAATTATCATTCAAGGGCCCTCCGATGAGAGTCAGCGAGGTCGTCGTCAAAGCATTCGACGGATCCAGAAAAACAGTTATCGGCGAAGTTGATCTTCCCATAACTATTGGTCCTCACACTTTCCAAATTACTTTCCAGGCCATGGACATCCGGGCAACATACAGTTGTTTATTAGGAAGACCTTGGATACATCAGGCTGGAGCGGTTACTTCAACCCTCCACCAAAAGCTAAAGTTCGTCAAGAACGATCAACTTGTCACGGTTTGTGGGGAACAAGCCTTGCTTGTGAGCAACTTATCATCATCCACTTGTGTGGAACCCGAGGAGGTTATTGGAACTCAGTTCCAAGCACTATCGGTGAGCAAGAACGATCAATCCAAAGAAGGAACTTCAATTTCTTCATACAAAGATGCTATCAAAGCGGTCGAGAGTACCGATACAAAAGGATGGGGACGGCTTGTCATTCCTACTGACAATAAAATAAATAAGGGTCTTGGTTTTTCTGCAACCTGTACTCAGTCAGCCGGCAACGATGAAAGTCTTCATCCCCTTCAAAACTTCTTCCACAGTGGAGGTTTTCTTCACCCAGTGTCTCAGACAGTTCATGTTATCCATGAGGAAGATCCCTCTGACACAGATGAATAATGGAAGTCCTACCTTAACAAGGACGGCTATATGTCTCAGGAAGAGGTGCCTATGCCTTTTTGCTTTCCTACAGAAAGTCTGAGATTTATACCAAGATCAGATATCGAAATGATCTACGGAGATCGTGATCCGGAAGGATGCCGTGCTCCGCCAAATTCATTAGAGGAAGACACTCTGATGAAAGAAAACTTTGACCGCAATTACTATGGCCCGATGGATGGTCTGCCAATGTGGCAGCCTTACCCAGGAAACTTGGGGCAAGAAAGTCAGCCGAGTAATGAAACTCAGCTGAGCGTCATTGAACAGAATACCTGTGTCCCCACCATGCCATGGGATCAACACTCAGGTCATTCGGAAACTACTCAACATGAAGATGAATTCGCAATATTTGCAGGACTAGAATTCATCAACTATGCTTTTCCTGAGGTCAACGTCATCGAGAGGGATGACTTCTCCAGTTCCAAAGAAGTTTGGGACACTTTGGGACAACCAAGTGGAAAATACGACTTTATGGTCAAGTACACTGCTCCCGAAAGCTCTCGTATCAGGCTCGAAGATATCCAGTCAACTGGGTGGGGAGATACAGTTGAGAGCACCAATGCTCTGCAAAATGCAATAGAGGAATTCTCCTACGACAATTCTGCTTGGGAGACAGATTCCAATGATCCTGCTCCACCAGAAATCAGCGTCATTTCTGAAGACAAATCAAGGAAGGTGCCTGACTTTGTGATTCACCGAGGAGTTCGCCGCCAATGGGTTGCTGTCGAGGTTCCGAAGGTCGTTCATCAGACAAAGTAATTGCCATCTTTAAACCTTTCACCCTGCCCAGGTGAAACAGATGTTTTGATAGGGCTCGCTTTTTGTAAATTTCCCTCTTCGCTTTGCCCAAAGCGACAGTGTTTTGTTTTATAGGGCTGTAGTTTCAAGATTCGACTTGTTCATTAATAAAATAACGTCGTTCTGTAATTTCCGCATTATTGTTGTTTTCTATTTTTGCTTTTTCAGAAAATGGTAATCCTAAAAAACAATTCAAAAATAAAAACAAGCAGTAAAATAATTACACTGCACACACTTACATTTTCTCTATCTCTTCTAAACACGAATCATCACGTCATGCAGATTGCTTGTTTTATACCCCGTTGAAACATACGATCCGATGCCTTCTTCCAACTTTGAGTTCCCAGTATTCGAGGCTGAAGAAGAAAATGACAACGAAATTCCAGAAGAGATCTCCCGACTACTCAGACAAGAGGAAAGGTCCATTGAACCTCACAAAGAGCCGTTGGAAACGGTAAACTTGGGTTCAGAAAAAGAGAGAAAAGAAATCAGGATCGGAGCATTGCTCAGTCCAACTGCCAGAGAGGGTTTGATAAAGCTTCTCAAAGAATTCCCCGATGTGTTCGCTTGGTCCTATCAGGATATGCCAGGGTTGGATACCAGCATCGTGGAACATCACTTACCATTAAGATCGGAATGTCTGCCAGTAAAGCAAAGGTTGAGACGGACTCACCCGGACATGGCCATCAAAATCAAAGAGGAGGTACAGAAACAGATCGACGCGGGTTTCCTTGCTACATCTGAATATCCTCAATGGTTAGCCAACATGGTACCTGTTCCCAAAAAGGATGGAAAGGTCAGAATGTGTGTTGATTACAGAGATCTAAACAAGGCAAGTCCAAAGGACGACTTTCCTTTACCACACATCGACATGCTGGTTGACAGCACAGCAAAGTTCAAAGTATTCTCCTTCATGGATGGATTCTCGGGCTATAATCAGATCAAAATGGCGCCGAAAGACATGGAGAAAACTTCGTTCATTACCCCATGGGGTACCTTTTGTTACAAGGTAATGCCGTTCGGTTTGAAGAATGCCGGGGCAACCTATCAAAGGGCCATGACTACTCTGTTTCATGACATGATACACAAAGAAATCGAGGTATATGTCGATGATTTGATTGCAAAATCAAGAACAGAGGATGAGCACGTTGAACATCTGTCAAAATTGTTCGAACGTCTAAGAAAATTCAAGCTCCGCTTGAATCCCAACAAGTGCACCTTCGGTGTCCGTTCAGGGAAACTACTAGGGTTCATCGTCAGCCAGAAAGGAATTGAAGTTGATTCTGACAAGGTCAAGGCCATTCAAGAAATGCCTTCTCCGAAAACTGAAAAACAAGTCAGAGGATTCCTGGGACGTTTGAACTACATCTCCAGATTCATATTCCTTATGACCGCGACTTATGCACCGATTTTCAAGTTATTGAAAAAGAACCAGGATTACGTTTGGTCAGAAGACTGTTAAACTGCCTTCGACAGTATTAAGGAATATCTGTTGAATCCTCCGATTCTATCACCTCCAGTGGAAGGAAGACCACTGATCATTTACCTCACAGTCCTAGAGGACTCAATGGGATGTGTACTTGGCCAACAAGACGAAACTAAAAGGAAAGAGTCTGCCATTTACTATCTAAGCAAGAAATTCACCGACTGCGAGACTCGGTACACGATGCTTGAGAAAACTTGCTACGCTTTGGCTTGGGCAGCCAAACGTCTTCGCCAGTACATGATTCGTCATACTACTTGGTTGGTCTCCGAAATGGATCCAATCAAGTACGTTTTCGAAAAACCTGCTCTCACGGGAAGGATTGCCCGTTGGCAGATGTTACTATCAGAATATGACATAGAGTACCATGCTCAGAAAGCCGTTAAAGGAAGTATTTTAGCCGATCATTTGGCTCATCAACCGATTGACGATCAAGAATCAATCGGGTTTGACTTCCCAGACGAAGATGTCATGTATCTAAAAATGAAAGATTGCGATGAACTGCTACCCAGTGAAGGGCCAGAACCAGGTTCCCAGTGGGGACTCATCTTTGACGGAGCAGTTAATCATTATGGAAACGGAATTGGGGCAATCATTGTTACCCCTAAGGGTTCCCATATTCCTTTCACTGCCAGACTTATGTTCAAATGTACGAACAACGAGGCCGAATACGAAGCATGTATTATGGGTCTCGAAGAAGCGATTGATTTAAGGATAAAAAACTTGGACGTATACGGCGATTCAGCTCTGGTTATTAACCAGATAAAAGGAGATTGGAACACATACCAATCAGGATTGATTCCTTACAAAGACTATGCAAGAAGGTTGTTACCCTTCTTCAACAGAGTCGACTTTCATCACATCCCTCGCGAAGAGAATCACATGGCTGATGCTTTAGCCACTCTCTCTTCCATGATTAGTGTAGGTCGGTGGAATGACATACCTAAGATCGACATCATGCGCCTTGAACGGCCCGCTTACATCTTCGTGATTGAAGCAGTCATAGACGACAGACCTTGGTATCACGATATCAAATGCTTCCTTCAGAAACAAGAGTACCCATCTGGGGCCCTCAGAAAAGACAAGAAAACCCTCAGAAGATTGGCTGGAAACTTCTTCCTGAGCGGTGACACTCTTTATAAGAGAAATTTTGACATGGTTTTGCTCCGATGTGTCGACAGACCAGAAGCAGACATGCTCATGAAAGAAATTCATGAAGGATCCTTTGGCACTCATGCCAATGGACACACAGTGGCGAGAAAAATTCTCAGGGCCGGGTACTATTGGTTGACCATGGAATCCGACTGCTACAAGTACATGAGGAGGTGTCACAAGTGTCAGATATACTCCGACAAAATTCATGTACCGCCATCACATCTCAAAGTTCTTTCTTCCCCGTGGCCTTTTTCCATATGGGGAATCGACATGATTGGCATGATTGAGCCCAAGGCTTCAAATGGACATCGGTTCATCCTGGTAGCCATTGACTATTTCACCAAGTGGGTCGAAGCAGCGTCATTTGCCAATGTAACCCGACAAGTGGTGGTCCGATTTATCAAAAACAATATCATCTGCCGTTATGGTGTTCCAAGCGAGATCATTACTGATAATGGATCTAACTTGAACAATAAGATAATGAAAGAGTTGTGTGCAGAGTTCATGTTCGAACACCATAACTCATCTCCCTACCGACCCAAGATGAACGGAGCGGTAGAAGCGGCTAACAAGAACATTAAGAAGATCTTTCAAAAAATGGTTGTAACCTATAAAGATTGGCACGAGATGCTACCCTTTGCTCTTCATGGTTATCGCACATCTGTCCGCACTTCAACAGGGGCTACCCCTTTCTCTCTAGTATATGGCATGGAGGCAGTGCTTCCCATAGAAGTAGAGATCCCGTCAATCAGGGTATTGAGGGAAGCTAAGCTCACTGAAGCTGAATGGTGTCAAAGTCGACACGACGAACTGAACCTGATCGAAGAGAAACGAATCACGGCACTATGCCATGGTCAGTTGTATCAACAAAGAATGAAGAGGGCGTTTGACAAAAAGGTCCGACCTCGTGTCTTCAGGAAAGGAGACCTCATGCTCAAGAAGATACAATCATTTCTCACTGACTCCCGGGGCAAATGGACCCCGAATTATGATGACCCCTATGTGGTCACGAAAGCTTTCTCAGGTGGCGCCTTGAGACTTGCAACCATGGACGGAGAGGAATTTGCCTACCCCACGAATGTTGATGTAGTCAAGAAATACTTCGCCTAAACTAAAAAAAAACGTCTCGGTGGATTGAAAACCCGAAAGGGCGGTCCAGGCAAAAGTTAGAGACATGGAAAAAAAAGAATCATCCCGATGGATTGGAAACCTCATAGTACAATCCAAGCAAAAATTAGGGATAATGGCAAGTAACTATGTTCAACAGAGGCAAGTCCCTCAGCAGCAGTTACAACATCATCTATCGGAGGAAATCTCCAGTCAAAGGTCATCTTCGACGGAAGCTCAGGATGTCCCGAACTCAAAGTTGGTAGAAGGATAGTGGTCGTTATGTTTCAACGTAGCCCTTTTCCCTGTAAATTACCATTTTCTAACTTTGTATATACTCTTTGGAATCACGCGTTTGGCTGATCTCCATCTTATCAATAAAATTTGAACCCTTGTGCTTTTGTTTGTAATTCTTAACTTGCTTTAGCTTTACAGAACGACGTTGTTTAAACTTAATCAACGATTCTTGAAATAAAACAAAAATGAATTTACTTGTTAAAACTTTTTCTGCTTTTAAATTAAAGATGGCATTTCTTTTGACTGTTGAACATCAGAAGAATATCGGTCGCTTCTCCAGAAGTAATCGAACCTCAAAGTGCAGAATCAAAGTACTCCTTCTAAGCCAGTATGCCTAAATGAAGGGATCAACTGTGTCAGAGACCTTGTTTCGTCTGACACGCCTCGGCCGAGTTCTCATCTCCTAAGCCCGATCAACATAGCTCCCCGCGTGGACTATCTCTCCTAAGCAATGTGGAATTTCTATTTTGAATCAACGGTACTTCTTCGCCCCACGATGGCCGAGTATCCAATTGTGTTCATCCATTAGTCTGTATGTCGCGTCTGTTTTGTCAGCATAAACATACATACTTCATGCATTTTATTTGCGTTCGCATTTCGTATTGCATCACTATCACTTGAGTCGGTCTTGTCCCCTAGTGATAAATAGGTTTCTCAATCGAGTTTGTCAGTTCTTTCCTCGTCAGGAAGTGTTGCGTCTGCACAATCTCGCCACCAGTGTATCTTTAGATCAGAGTCGGCACTTGGCCACTTTGATAACTTGAACCTCAGAAAAGCCAGAGAAATCTCTCAATGAGCATCACTTTTCGCCATTGAAGATGATATCCTTGCTTTCCCGGATTAAGGAAAATCCACAGAGAAAGCCTCGTGATCAGAGATTCGGCAGTACATCAGTATTTCTCCGAAAAGTCATTGATGAAAAGGTCATCGGCCCCACAAAATTGGACCCCATCATATGGCGTTTCTCCGGGAAGATCCCGAGAAAAGTATGATGAAAGATCCCAAACGAAAGCAGTCTCTCAAGAGACTCGCTTTCCCCAGTAGAAACAAAAGGAGTCTCCAATAGAGAAGTTTGTACAACTCTACAACTCAGACGAATGGGTTCCCCAGCAAGTCTGACATCCAAACTTTTTCCACTCAAATGGCATATCCCCAGGAAAATTCGGTGAGAAGTTTGAAGGAAAACCGCTACACATAGCGTCCCTTGTCAATAAAGTTTATTGACAAAAGAAACTTAGACCAGTTCCTTGGTAAGAAACCAGGATCGAGGGGAAGTTCAAATCAGAAACTAAGACCAGTTCCTTGGTAGGAAACCAGGATCGAGGGGAAGTTTAAATCAGAAACTAAGACCAGTTCCTTGGTAGGAAACCAGGATCGAGGGGAAGTTTATTTCAAAAGAAAACTGAGACCAGTTCCTTGGATGAAAACCAGGATCGAGGGGAAGTTTACCTTTTCTAAGCATCATTGCTTAGTTAAAGAAGATGAATGTGTAAGCTACCATTCATAACCACCATCAAAATTTCGGGTATTCCGATATTTAATCCTCTTGCACCCCGAATGCTCGAACACCTTCGTCATTCACACCTTCGGGTCCAAGAAGATTAAATAGGGGCATCTGTAATACCCCAAATTTTGACCACTTAGATTTCCCATCATTGTGAAAATCATCATCACAATATGGATGAACCATCATGCTTCATCAGTCTCCCCAAAGATGGGTGAGCATCCACTACAAGCAAAATTAGGGTTTCAAGCCCTCTCTGAGTGCTTAGACAAAGGATCAATCAAGAAATGACATGATCTTCAACTTGTCTAATCTCTTAAACATCCACAATGGATCAAAAAGGACTCCCACTTCAAGGATTAAGCACAAGGCTGCTCCCTTCTAGGTGGATCAAGTCTCAAGATCGACAGTGTCACCAAATTAGGGTTTTGGTCGACCAGGGCCTCCAGATGGAAATTTTCATCTGGGCACAAGGCAATGATCCAAAACATGACCTAATATGCTTCATGGAACCTCATGAACCCATGCATCAAGTCAATTTTGCCTCAGGGGATGCATTCATCAAAAATCAGGAATTAGGGTTTCTTGACCTAATTCACCCCTAAGTTGACTTTTGGGACAAACCATGAGCCAAGACCTCAAGAGATGATTTGAGGGTCTCTAATACACCATATTGATCCATTTGGAACAATGGATTGATCCAAGAAGCTTGAGCAACAAGTTTCATTTTCATCTGCACCATAATTAGGGTTTTAAGGGAAAAGTCAACTGTAACTTTGACTTTTGACCAAGACATGCTCCCAAACCCTAATACATGATTGAATACACCCTATGACACCCATGGAACATGTCCATCAAGTTTGATTTAGGTCAAGGACATGATTTTCTGAAGAATTGCACAGTTTGGAATTCATCTGATAAAAAGTCAACTGTGCACAAAAGTCAACTTTGACTTTTTGAGATTTTTCACCAAAATGGATTTTTAACCCTAAAATGATGTTAATGTATGATTTGAATCATCATTCATCAAGAAAAATCAAGAAAAAGTGAGATAACTTGTAAAGGGCTAAGTTAAAAATAAAGTGGCAAAGGTACCAACTTTGGAGGACCATAACTCCTAAACCACAAGGCCATTTTTTCTCATCCAAAGATGGATTTGTAGCCCTCATTATCACCTACAAAAACTTCAACTACAAGTAATTCCAATTCATTAAGGATTTTGAGTTATGGAGTGATCAAAGTGGCTGAAGAGTGAAAATGTCACTTTTTCCAACACTTAGTGAAATTTTCACTAAGTCAGATTCTGCCTCACTTTTTGCCAAATGTAGGGGGATTTTTCACAAGGAATAGCATGTTGAACCTAGAGTTGCCAAAGTAGGGACAAGACTTCAAATTTGGAATGAGGCATTCAATGGAACCATCAAGGTGGCATGGACTGAGCCATTCTCATCTGAAATCAGTCAAGACTTATCCAAGACCAAGGGGACCAAAGCTCTGTGCCCTAACCTCTAGTCAATGGCTAGAGGAGACTTTCATTTCCATTGGCCAACATTGAGGAAACCTACTTACCAGCTGCCATGCACTATTCCTTGCAAAACAAACTTGCTCTATTATAAATAGAGCTCAATTTTGGTCAGTTTGAGTACACCAAAGCCATTTAACAGATGCTTTCCTCAAAATCTCTTTCTCTTGGCAAAAATGCCTTTCTTAGCAAGGTAGCTATCGGGTTTTGAGTTTGAGAGCAATTCTGCACAAACCAATCACTCACACACCTCACATACATCACATATGAGCTGATCAAACACTCACATGACATCTGAACCATCAATTTCACAAAATCACTTGCCATCCACACAAGTTTGAAGTGAAGTTGCAGCTGAGATGCCATAAACTGATCCAGTCCATTTCAATTCAATCCAAGTGTTCAAACACACTCCATATGGTGTAGGGAAGCTGTTCAGATCATCACAACTCATCTGTAACACCTCCAACCCAGAATTTGATTTGCTCTTGCTGTCACGACTTAGAGGTAAGCCTAAACTTGGTCATCTCTCAATCTATGCATATTTCCTCGCACAATAATTTGGCCATATGTTCATAATTATGCATGGAATGTTTTCCCTCAATTAATTGCATTGTTTGAATCGTGTATCAAAAATCCTAGCCTTCATGCAGAAATTAGGGTTCTTGAGGTCTCTTCGTGATTTCTTGTTGTATGTTTAATTTAAATGAAATTAAAGTACATAGACATGATCGTGAGGTTGAGGCGAGCATAATGATATGTGGATTGCATGTTATAATTACGTATTCAGTGAGATTGGATGGAAAATGCAAATCTGGGCAAACTGAAAAACGCGCGTGTTCTTGGTGTTGTTCTTGGCGCCATTTTCATATATTTGAATATTTGAATTTTGTGATTTTGTTTAATTGATTCAAAAATTAATTTCTCTCTGAGTTTTAATGATTTTGAGTTGATTCTTTTTTTAATAATTCACAAAAATGTTAAAATATTTTATTTTATCAAAAAATCCCAATAATATTATTTATTTCATATAATTGATATTTTTGCAAAGAATTAATATTTTGATTGTTTTTGGCATTTTAAATATTTTTTCTACATTGATTTTGCAACTTTTGATGCTTTCTAATTATTTTGTAGGTCAATACTTAATTTTTGAAGCATTAATCCAAGATCACAATTTGTTTTTCACATGTTAAACAATTTTTGATCATTTTAATTGAATTTTTATTCAATTAAATACATTTTTGAAAACAAATTAGGGTTTTGGATTAATTCAACCCTCATAAATCATTTTCAAAACACTTTGGGCCTCTATTAGAGTGTAAGACCCAATCCTTTTTTTGACCAAATCATCTTTGGGTCTCACTTATTGTATAAGTCCCGATACCGTCAAAAAACAAACGGCGCGATCGTCGCCTTTTCAAAAATCATTTGGGCCTACCCTCGAGTAGTAAGACCCATTTATTTTTCTTTAAACCTTTTTGGGCCTCTTGAGAGAGTGTAAGACCTATCCCCCCTTGTACAAAAAACTTTTTGGGCCTCACTCATTGTATAAGTCCCTCTGTACAAGTAAACGGCGCGATCGTCGCCCGTTTAAAATTAAAAACCATCTGGGCCTACCCTCGTGTTATAAGCCCCACTCTTTTCTTTAAACCTTTTTGGGCCTCTTGAGAGAGTGTAAGACCCATCCCTTTGTACAGAAAACCTTTTTGGGCCCCAGTCACTTGTATAAGTCCCGCTGTACAAAGTCAAACAGTGCGCTCACTGATAAAACCTTGGGCCTCTCCTTGAGCTGTAAGCCCCAAATCTTTCTTTTTCAAAGCACTTTCTCCTTTGATTTTGAATATACTGTTGTTTTTATCTTTCTTTGTTGAACAACTAACCAAACAGCATGGAAGCACTACAACCGAGTAAGTGGTTATCGCTTTCATTTACTGCTTTCATATTATAAACTGTATTGTTGGGTTGCTCACTGTAAGTCTCCTTTCATAAACTCATATCTACTGTGTAATAATAGTATAGATATTTCGAGTTTCCCCGGCTACTACGTCTAGAACTAGGTGACGCCGCTTCACTTATTCGTAGAAATAGACGCCTAGATCCCCAATAGGAGCACCAGATACAGTCTTCTCTTCGGCTGTCCTCCTTAGGAATCGTCAAGAAATTCTATTCCCCAGAGATGAATTATTCTCGGTGAAACTTCTCTTGAATTTCTTCAAACCTCCGAACTGTTCAAACTCTCTTGAAAAGATAAAAGTTGCTGGATAGTAAACCTCGCACGTTTACCAGTGGTTTTATCTTTAAAAGAGTTTTCTTGAACTTTTCTTTGGTTTGGGACCCACGGGCTTCTTAAAAGCATCGGCCTCTTCTTGGGCATCGTACAAGGACCCACATGCTTCCTATAAGCAACCCGGCCTCCTCTTGGGCATTATTCAAGGACCCTACGGCTTCTTAGAAGTATTCAGAGCCTCCTCTTAGGCTTCGTATAATGATCTCTTCCTCCGGGAATGATAGCCTCCTCTTGGGCTTCATACAAGGACCTGTCGGCTTCTTAAAAGATTCCAGCCTCCTCTTGGGCTTCGTACAAATTGTCCCGACGACCTCCTAGAGGTATAGGAACAGAACCTAGTCATCCTCATAGAACAATCCTTTCATAGAGTCTGCTACTGTTTCTCGAAGCATAGTACAAAAGATAAAACTCTAGACTTGGACAGTCTAACTTCCTTGAGTCTCAAAGACATTCTCAAGCACCCTTCGTTAAATAGGAAGGAAACCCGCAGACTCGGATAGTCTCGATACCCTTTGGATTTCCCGTTTCCTCAAAGAGAAGGAAATATCCCTGATCCTCAAATCAAATCCCTGAGTACAGTGTTGCTCATATAAGAACATATTTTCTCTTTTAAATTAGTATATTGGATCTGTCACTCAACTGAAACAGTTACAATAGCCTCCATCTCGGGCTTCGTACGAGATACCAAAATTCTCCCCAGTGGAGTCAAAACAACCTTTTAGCCTCTCTCTCAGGCTTTGTATGAGACACAAAAGATTCCCTCGTAGGGTCAATCACCCCTTTTTTTGCCTCCATCTCGGGCCTCGTACGAGATATAAATCCCTTAAGCAAGAGTCGAACTCTTTGCTAGCCTCCTCTTAGGCTTTGTATAACGATATGCCCCACTGGGTCAAAAACCTTTAGCCTCTCTCTCGGGCTTTGTACGAAACACAAAATAGCCTCCTCTTAGGCTTTGTATAATGATTTTCCTAGCGGAAATTAGCCTCCTCTTAGGCTTTGTATAAGAAAACCATTGGTTGATCCAATCGACCTTTTAGCATCAAAGTTGTGCCTCGTTCACAGTACACAAACATCAACAACTCCTTTCCCTTCATCTAATCGCTGTAAGCGGCAAGCCTCTGGATCATCTATATCCATGCCACTGTCCCTCTTTTAGCATGATAAATTCCTAAGGAAAGATGGCATTGCTCTACACTGAGTTAAAGTCTTCTCCTTCAGGTTAAAACCCTTTTTTCGGAAATTATGGCATTGCTCGGATCCGCGTATCCCAGTTAAAGTAATTCTCCTTCTCCCCTCTTTAGAGATGACAAATTCTCTCTAAAGTCGAGGTCTTTTAGCTTCACATCTTGGGCTTTGAACAAGATACAAATCACCTTTCGCTTCACGTCTTGGGCTTTGAACAAGACACCAAACACCCATTTCCTCCCATAGAATAGGAGGAACTACGAACGCTCTGATTTCCCTGTTTCGGTAAACGGGAATACGTAGGCATAAGGTCGAAAGAAAAGATCTTAGCGAGCACAATCAACAAAAAACCCAAATCCCATATCTCCATCAATCAAAAGCAGTAATTCAAAAACACCAGTCCTAACATCCTAATCCTTATTCCCCGCCAGAAACCCTTTGCCTAGAAAAAAGAAAGAAAGAACCTGTATTGGCGAAATACGAATAACCAGTACAAAGGCCCCCCACATTGATAGCATCCATAACCTAACAGACCGCTGTTTAAACTCAGTATGCAAGCAGGGTTAATTGGAGACATCTATTTCCCTTCCTTATTCAGCTCACAATAGGATAAAAAATGAATCGACCTGTAGTTTTAAGCTCAACCGCAGAGAGCGACCAGCGCTTAAGAACCGCGTCCAAAATCGCTCGCTATAATTTCCACAACCATTTAACTAACAAAGCCTTATTAAACAACCCAATATGCTTAATTCCTAACCCACCTTCCTTCTTAGATTTACACATCGAATTCCAATTAACCTAAGAAATACTCTTTTTGTCCACCGATCCCGACCAAAGGAAACGCCGCTGCATATGAGTTATGGCTTTAACCACCTTGGAAGGAGCCTTGAAAAAAGACAAGTAATGGATAGGCAGATTGGTAAGAACAAAGTTAATTAGAGTGACTCTAGCACCAAGAGAGAGATTTCTCCCAATCCAAGAACTAAGTCTGGCTTTGAACGACAATAAAACCGGTTCCCAAAACGAGAGTCTTCTATGATTCCCTCCAACAACTATACCCAGGAATTTAAAAGGAAGGGCACCCGACTTACAATACAAGAAAGATTCAGCTGCAAGAAGGAAAATAGGGTCAAGACCAACTCCATACACACAACTTTTAGTAAAATTGATTCTAAGGCCAGAAACAATCTCAAAACCCCGCAAAATAGCTTTCACCGCCCATAAATTCGAATAATCACCATCGTAAACCAAAATGGTATCATCAGTAAATTGCAATAACTCTATCGAAACACCTTCTTTAATACAGAATCCCGTAAGCAGATTAGAACTTGTCGCTCTCTTCACCATAAGCGCAAGAACCTCAGCCACAACTGCGAAAAGAAAGGGAGCAATGGGATCCCCTTGTTTGAGACCCCTCGTTGCCTCTGAATCCCTAGAAGGACTTCCATTAACGAGAACAGAAATGAAACTAGAACACACATTCCCTTTTATCCACTTTAACCAGTTAGGCCCAAAATTCATAGCCTCAAGAATAGATAATAAGAATTCCCAATCTACACAATCGTAGGCTTGCGCAAAATCCACCTTAAAGAGCATACAATTACGCTTTTCTCTTTTGGCAAGATCTATGATTTCATTCGCCACAAGGACACCATCTAAGAGATTTCTTCCCGGAATGAAGGCAGTTTGGGACGTAGATACCAATTTTCTAATGACAACAAAATGTCTATTGGCCAAAAGCTTGGAGATTACTTTGGAAACGCAACCAACGAGGCTTATAGGCCTATACTCCACAAAAGACTACGGATTATCAACTTTCGGGACCAAAACTAAGAAAGAAGAAGAAAAAGCTTTAGAGAGCTTGCCTGTCCTAAAAAAGTGAAGGACACATTTAGTAAAATCATCTCCAACAATCTCCCATCCTTCTTTAAAAAAACTAAAGGAAAATCCGTCAGGCCCTGGAGATTTATTCCCATCGCAATCAAACACGGCCAACCTGATTTCTTCGGGAGAGAAATCAGAGTCCAACCAAGTTCTATCGGCAGGAGTAAGCCTATTTAAGCCAGACAAATCCACTTTAATGCTAGGAGAGTCCACCTTTTTGAATTTTAAAGAAAAATACTCCACAGCTGCTTCCTTGATACTTTCAGGGTCCTCAATAAGGTTTTCAGAGGTAGCTAAAGCCGAAATTGCATTAAGTCTGGTTCTAGCTTTAAGAGAAGCGTGGAAAAACCGAGAATTAATATCACCTTCCATAACCCAGTTAGATCTAGATTTCTGAAAAATCAAGGCCTTTTTAATACGAAGAGAACTCCAGAAATTTTCCTGATGCTTTGCCCTCATTTTAATGACCTCTTCAGGCAAGGAGCAATCAGCATAAGCCAATTCCAAATCGATAGCATTAATATCTTCCACACTATCCTCCAACTTAAGGTCAATCCAACCGAAAACATGTGGATTCCATCAACTTAAACGAGACTTCAAAAACTTGAGTTTTTCCTTGAACACAAAAGGAGGGGAGCCAAGGATGGAAGCAGAATTCCATTGTGTTTAAACAAAATCTAAGAACTCCTTGTGTTGAATCCAACAATTAAAGAAGCGGAATGGTATTGGCCCCCAGTTAAAAGTATCAGATTTGATCCAGATAGGCCGGTGGTCAGAGACATCGTGAGATCCAACAATTTGAGCTTTAAGCTCCCATCTATCGACCAGGAAATCATCAATAAGGAATCTGTCTATTTTACTGCAGCTGCCTCCATTAGCTTTGAACCAAGAGAACTTATTACCCACAAAGGGAAGATCCACCAAATTCAAATTATTAATAAACAGATTAAACTCTTCACATTCCCTTCCGCTAAGTTGTTTTATAAATATTTGTTTTTTAAATTATGAATTGCTTTATATTATTAATGCAACATAAATTTTTTTCTATTATAAATTCTACTATTTATTGATCGCACTTCTTATAATTCGTTTAATTTTTTTCTTATATCATTCAATTTTGTGAAATTACATGTAATTTCTTTTTCCTCTGTGAAAAGATCTAATTAATTTTATATAATTTGAGACTAAGAAAGTAGGTAATAGATGGGTAGATTATTGGTTATAGAAAGTTTTGTGGAGAGTGTTAAGTGCATATTGGGGAATGGAATAGATGTTTCTTTTTGGTATAACAGATGGGTGATTGAGGCTCCTCTTAAAGATGGTTTCCCTAATTTATTTCAGTTTGTTGTCAATCCTAAATGTTCTATAGCAGAGTCAGGAAATTGGACTGGGGTGGATTGGTCGTGGGAATTGAAATTTTGTGACTTTTCCGATAGTTCAGTCATGGCCAGGGAAAACAATGACCTTATGGATTTGGTTACAATATCGCCTAAGTGTGATCAATTTGATGTCTTCATTTGGGACCCTGATAACTACCATTGCTCCTCCCCTTCTGATGGTTATTCTGTTGGATCCTATTATGATTCATTGTGTCAGGACATAGTAGATATAGGATATGAGAGGGTGATCTTGCTGCCATGAGAAAGATGTGGAAGGTGAGCTTGTCGTCCAAAGTCAAAATCTTCTTGTGCCGTGTCGTGAGAGATAGGTTAGCAACCAAAGTGCAGTTGGCTAAGAGGAACATTGTAGTTGGAGGTGAGGACGTGAATTGTTTGTTGTGTGTGAATACAGAAGAAAGTTTACAGCATGTGTTAATGGAGTGTGAGTTTGCCGAGGAAGTTTGGAAGGGAATAGAAAGATGGCTTGGCATATCTTTTATTAGAAGTGGTAACTGTGTTGATTTCATGAAGGAATTTGAAGAAGCAGTGCAAAGAGACAACGGCTGCTCAAATGGTATTATAGTATGGGGTACGGTGGTGTGGTTCCTGTGGTATGGGAGGAATTGTAGAATTTTTGGCAGGAAACTCAAGACGGTTGAAGATTTATTGAATTTGATTAAATATTTTAGCTGGAAGTAGCTTTGTGCTTCTAGGTCACTGTTTAAATTTTCTTTCTACGATTGGGGATATCAAGTAATGTATTGTACTGTTTTGTGTTGTTGTTTCGGTTGCTGCACCCCTTCTGCAGCCTGGTACAGTATCATTGCTTTTAGAAAGAAAAAAAATTGGTTATAGAAAAACAAGTGACACATATAAAATTTATCAATGTTTATTCACACAATATGTAAAATTATGGAAAGGAAAAACCACCGTTTATACCAAATGGGAAAATTACAAAAATTTGAATTCAAGATTTTTTAACTATTTATTGTTTCAAATTTAATTTGAATAACCTATTTTAAATCCAACACTAGTTATCTTCCACATCGGTCAAGTCAAGTGTAATTTCACTTTTGTTTTCAAGTGGCGAACTCTAAAACACGCAATCTTAGAGACATTGGAGGCGAATAACTACTCTTGTAATATACACACCCTACTACACGTTTTCCGCCAAACCTAACTAAATCATCCATACTTGCTTAATTTGTTCACGGTTGAAATATATGGTACATATCATATCACATGTTCATTAACTAATGTAATAAATAATGACTTTGAACCAACAATAATTCCATTTTACTTTAAATATGCTTAAGCTGAATTTGAAATGAAAATGACACTACATTTTAGCTGAGCCATAAAACTTTTTCTTTTATACTAATTTCTCTCTCTCTCCCTCCCTCTCTCTCTCTCTCTCTTATATATATAATCCTATCTGAAGATTTAAATTATTATATATTTTATAATTTGTATTTTTGATTCATAGAGAATCCGATCAAACATTGATCGAGTTAGGATTCTCTCAATTTTTTAATGTTAGAGATATATGAAAAACTATTGAACAAAGGATAGTGCCACTGTCAAGGGATTAACAGAGTTAACTGTTATTAGTTAGTTAGGTAGTTAGAAGTTTAGTTAGAGGTGTCTCTAACGAAACTCTATTAAGTACTATTAGCTGCAATACTTAATAGGTGATGACTACACTACTACGTAAATACCAATTAACAACGTATATAATGACGCTGGCGCAGACGTTGTTATGTAGAGTGTCGTTGTAAATGGATACTTACAAGCACGGATCATTAACCGTTGTAATTACATGGAAACAGCGCGCCCTATCACAACGGTTATTAAAACGAATCGTTGTGATAAATATAATGCTTCTAGGTTCGATTCTCAGCTGCTCCGTTTTGATATTTATTTTTTCTGTGCAGTGCGCAAGATATTATTACAGTTATATTTTATACTCGTCGTTATATATTCTGCAGACACAAATATACAACCACGACTAGGTTTTATAACTGGAGTCAAAACTTCATATGTTTTAAATATGCATTTCTCAACAATTCAAATTTATCCCATTATTGAACCTGTAACTATTTTAACCATAACGCATAAGGTATACATGCATATAAAGAGCATGAAATACTTCCTATGTTTTAAATATGCATTTCTTGTTAGTGCATGAGGCACTTTTAGTGAGGAGAGAAAGAGAGAGAATAAGGAAATAAGGATTTGTACTATTGAAATTGTGTAAATAATGATACAAGCTAAGTCTATTTATATACAATCCTAATTGGGCTTGGGCTAACACAACTTGGATTATATCTAAATATTAAATCTAATCAAATCTAATCATATCAAATCAAATCTAATTTAATATTTCAGCACACCCCCATAATCCAAGTTGTCGAACCTACGCTAGTCATAGTCGATCTGAACTATTCCTAATTTCTTTCTCAAATTCAAGAATCTGTCGATCTTCAATCCTTTGGTGAAAATGTCGGCCAACTGTGATTTGTAACACCCCAATTCCCATGGCGAATAAATAATACATAAATAAAATCAGAGTAACTAAAAATTTATTTTTCTGACAGAAACAAGGATGTCACATTTAAATAAACAAAACATCATCCCTGCTCATAAATTTGATACATAGCATAAAATAGAATACCCACAAAGTACTACAAAATACATTCAACAATGTATACTTATATATATATATATATATATATATAATCGTTTCCCGACTCTCGTGCTACGTATCAGAGCAGACACCAAAACCGACAAAAGAACGGAGGGCTAATCTCCACAAAAGACCTCCAGCAACTCTAATCTGCAATGCCTCATAGAGCATTATAAAACAACAGAAGGGTGAGAAATAACAACTAAATCAAGATTGCATAATAATATGCAAACACACATTCAAACACATGAATAACTCATCTCACCCCTACCATCACATACTAACACATATAGCATGTCACAAATACAAAACCTATCACACATAATCCCACCACGATTATGACATATGGAACCACACCACCACATCACCACAAAATATAGCATATATCAATTATACCGACAAAAACACATATTCACACATAATGCATATGTTTATACACAAAACATATCATTCATAATTCAATGCATTTAACAGGAATGCACAACAATTCACAAATGCTATCACAAGCTCAATCACACAATTACTCCATTCCCAATTGCATATTAATCATGCCCAATACATTTATCACAAATGCATATCACAATGTCTCACACATACTCAACTAAATCATGATTTTCCACATATAACCAATGCAATCATAATTCATGCAGATGCAAAGAGACCGACACAACGACTCTATGCAAATGCATATGCGGTACCGACTCCAAGATTTCATATCTCAATACTAGTTCACTCAGGAACTCTGCTGGAACCATCGCTCGTTACATCACTGTAACTCCCCGTCGGGCATACGATGTTCACCCACCGCTCACACCTCCACCGAGAGAGGCTCACGGTGTTTATGGATCGCTCACACCTCCACCGAGAGAGGCTCACGACCCGATCGCTCACACCTCCACCAAGAGAGGCTCACGATTGTCTATAATCATCGCTCACACCCCACACGCGGGCACACGATGTTATAGCTGATTCCCCACCGGAACCGCCGTCACACAGGACGCAACAACAATGCATATCGCAATGATTCCCCACCGGAACCGCCGTCACACAGGACGCAACAACAATGCATATCATGATGCTTGACATACAAGAACTCATGACAACCAATGCATTTTCACACATATATGCAACCATAAACACGCATATATAATCAAATACAACACATTGCATTTATTCTTGCTCTTAGGCCACAATTCAACCACTTGTCACATGCTTCGACATCATCACATTCATGCATTGCAAAACAATTCAAACAATGCATTTCAAACCATAAAGGTCACCACACAACATACATTGAATTCATTCAAACAATGCATTTTACCACACAACAACATCATTAATCACGCATCGAAGTCTAATCCAAAACAATGCACACACTTGCCATAAGGCCACAAACCATCATCATAACATTTCATCATGTATATTCACACTATATAACAGCACACAAGCTACACGTTACATATCAAAAGCATATAGCATGATAACACATCAATCGCACACATTGTACGCGATAAAAACCCGACAACCCGACAATTTTTCCAAAAACACGAATTAATTAATTCATATTTTACTCTCCAAACCATTTTTAATAGAAAGAGCTTTTCGTTAGCTTTCCAACGCTTCAAACGGGGGTCAAAACGGACTTACGGTTCAAAAGTTATGAAGAAAACAAAATCGGACATTTTGGGAAATTCTGTAGTCAGAGGTCGACGCATAGAATCATGGGTCGACGCCTAAACCTGCAGTTTTCGCCCGGGTCAGCGCATAGAAGTCACAGGTCGACGCACAGATGCAGGGGTTAGCGCACGAGGTGCAGTTTTTGCTAAAAACTCAGTTTTCGATCGTTAAATGACTTCCGGAACTCCGATTTCGATTCCGTAAAAAGCTGCGATCTCAGAATTTGAAATAATACAATATTTTCACCATTAAAAAGCCATCCAACACATTTTACATTTTTGAAATATTTTAAAACATGATTTTATCAACACATTCACACTCCAAAACTCAATCAACACCTATGGAAACATACCAACAAGTTTACCCGAGTAAATCATATCATCACCCGACTATACTACGCAATTTATTCCCCATTCCAACCGTGAAAACACAGATTTCTCACCAGTTCATCATTATTGCCCTAACTCCCACAAACTAGGTAACTCACTCCAAAACTCTCTAAATCATACCAACGAGTATTCCCGATTAAACCCAAACATTATTCGACTGTTCTACACGATCTATTCCAAGTTCTAACCGTTAAAACATCGATTCTACAGATTTGTTCTTCAATCCAACCAATAAGAGAAATATATAAATATATATATATATATATATATATATATATATATATATATATATATATATATATATATATATATATATATATATATATCAACCAAACAAACACAAACAACACATACATATACATATACAATCGAAATATAATCGAAACTTCTCACCCTTACCCGATTAATCGAAGTTCAAGTTCTGATTTGGATGATTTCCTCTTCTTCCCCTTCTTCTCTCTTTTCCCACGTTTCCTTCTCTTCTTTCTCTCTGTTTTTCTTCTTCCTTTCTAACTTTTTCTTTCTCTCTCTTTCTAACCAATATATATAATACTTATTATATAATATAAATCCAATAGGGTAAAATATCTCCAATTGATCAATTATTAGAGTTACCTTAAAATACTCTCTTTTCTCTCAAATCTCTATTTATAAAAATATCTATCCCCTCAAAATGACCATTTTACCCCTCAGCTCAAATATCTCCCAAACGCTCTCAAAATGCGATAAAACATAACCATACCGATGAAATATATTTCGGGAAATAAAAGTTGAAAAGAAATTATAATTTATTGCAAATATTTACCTATCAGAGAAATTAACTAATTAACTCAATTAGCAGGTAAATTACAATAAATTCACACATTTCACAAAATTCACATAAATGAAATAAATAAATGCAATTAAACAAATTGGGGCGTTACAACTCTCCCCCACTTAGAAATTTTCGTCCTCGAAAATATAACCGATACGAACAACTCCGGATACGACTCTTGCATCCTACCAACAAACTAACATGCCAACAAAAGCACACCACGAATAACACAAACTGGCAAACCACCTCGCTAACAACGACTACAACAACGAGACGACAACGGCAACAACCACAACGACCAAATGCAATGCCCATACAATGCACTTGACCACCAACTCACAACTCAAGGAAAACCACGATACCAACACACAGGTTCACTCTTGAACCGAAACACAACAAGAACACAAGTTCCACGACACCACAAAGTCTCAACAACACCAACAAAACCAGAATACCAGCATCCTTGTCACACAACCATACTACAACAATGCTACGATTCCCAATCGAACATATAACCAAAACATCCATCTACAAAGTAACCCATGAATAATAGTTAAACCTTTCACATATCATTTCCATCCTGAAACGTCCAATGGTCTCAACACTCCTACACGTTCCAATGTTCAACTTATGAACTCTTACCAGTCCCATACGCATATACGAATCATGTCAACTCACGCTTCCGTTGCACACTCTGATTACTCATAACCATTAAAACTACCAATTTCATGTCCAAAGTCTACTCTTTCTCATATTCACCAAAAATCATTGTTCACTGCCAATATATCCAACCACACTCTCTACTGAGTTCTCTCCCAAACTAGACACAAGTCTCTGAACTGCTCAAATCATTTTAATTCTCGGACCGTCAAAACTGACATGCACTAAAACTTTCGACTTAACTTTTCAGGCACGACATTAACTTCACCAATGGGATAATTCCAACTAAAGTCATAACTCATCACAAATTCCAACCATCCTCGCTGTCTCATACTATATTCCTCCCGACCACACAGGTACTTGATATTCTTGTGAGTACTTAAACACTTCGAACCCAAACCAAAAAGATAATACCTCCAAATATTTCAACACCATTCAACCACAACCAATTCCAAATCCATAATAGCATAGATCCTTTTATGAATCCTCAATTGTCGTAACGCATAAGCCACGACTTTACCCTCTTACATTAACACACTGACTAAACTCATCAAAGACACATCCCAAAACCTCACAAACGGCTGAACAGGATCGCACAGAATCAAAACTGGAGCTGTAGACAACTTCTACATCAGCCCTCTGAAACTTTCCTTTCAACGAACATCCAAAACAAACGAATCACCCTTTGCAAGTCAACTGAGATAACAGAAGTACAAACTTAGCAAAGTCTTCCATAGCCTGCAGTAACAACCAACTGAGCCCAAAAGTTTCTGATCTCCTTAACCAACTTCGAAGCCTCTCAATGTAGAACTACATCTACTTTTGATGAATCCACAACAAATACCATCCTCAGAAATAACATATCCAAGAAAACTAACCTTTTCAACCAAATTCTCACTTGAATAACTTAGCATAAAACTTCGTCTCTTTTCAACACTTGTAATTCAAATCTCAAACACTCTACCTGTTCTTCCTCTAGGTTTATAACAGATCTGAATATCCTCAATCAAAGCCATTACGAACTTATCCAAATAAATATGGAAGATACGATTGATATACTCTACAACCATTACGAACGCATTACTAACACCTAATAACATCACTGTACTTTGTAATGCCCAACCAAAATCCAAAAGATATAAATTCTCCAAGCTTTTGCAAAACCTTGCACTGGGTAACTGGCTACTCACACCCAAGCTTAACCGAGTACATAACAGCCTATCCCAGCGATAACAACCATAACCAGTCACCTGAAATAGATCAAAGCCTCAACTCACACAATTCACTATCCTTATCAAACGTCCCAAACAATTGTAATTTCACTCCAACTCAACCAAACTATTCCAATCATCTATTCCCAAAAGTGGACACTTATTCTCCATCGTCACCTTACTCTACTGTTAGTAATCCATACACAAGTCCTTCTCTTAACCGTCCAAATTCCATAAATCCCAACATGTAGCAACAACCAACCAAAAAGAACTCTTAGATATTACATCCATACCTAAAGGTTCTCTCAAATTTTCCATTAATGCTTTACAATCCCAAAGACTTCAAACCTCACCAGAACTCTAAGTCTTACTTTCCATAGTCTCAATACCCTTAAACACATCATGCTTGTTATCCCATTCAATCATCAGTCCCTTGTGTTACTATCAATACTGGAACTCTCTAAGACGATACACTTGGTCTCACAAATCCCTTTTCCAATAAATCTTCCAACCGCTCTTTCTATCTGAGTTTCACTTCCTAGAAGTTCTTCTACTTACTTAGCAGATCCAAACCTCAAATCCTTATCTTCGTCCAATTTGAGTTTACTCTCTTCTCTCTGAGAACATCCATTAGTAATACCCAATCATTCTCCCTCAGAGACATTCCAACTTGACCAATATACAAAACCTCTAATCCGCCCCATCTTCCGAGATAAGAATCTTCACCGACTCATCAAAACAATCCGTAATCATTCTCTTAAATACAAACAATTCATTGCACACACTATCAAAGCCGGAAAGACACGCCTATTCCATCCAACATAATTTTCCGTCTGCTATCAACAAGAGATTAAGGGTGATCAGTTCCTCAATTTGCCAATAGACAACCGACAATCATGATGGGGCATAAACCGTCTTCACCAAACTATAATAGTGTTTCTTGCATCCTGTGCACAAAACTACCTAAGGCAAAAATCCTTAGTCGACAAAAACCTTACCTCCGCATTCCCTCCAGAACCAGGAACCACACTGTCCAAACAACACTTACACTCTTGCAATTCACAACACACTGAGCCAACGCTCTACACCTGAAGCAACTTGGAGAAGTACCAGCTTCTCCCCCACTTATCTCAATCTAACACCTAAAGATAAATGATTAGAAACCAGAAAGTACTGACAGTGCTTCCACACATATCACGTACTAAGGGACAAACAACACCGACAGTATTCAACTGTCACACCAACTGACTCAACAACTTGGCCGGACGGACCGACCTGCTCTGATACCACTAATGTAACACTCCAATTCCCATCGCGAATAAATAATACATAAATAAAATCAGAGTAACTAAAAATTTATTTTTCCGACAGAAACAAGGATGTCACATTTAAATAAACAAAACATCATCCCTGCTCATAAATTTAATACATAGCATAAAATAGAATACCCACAAAGTACTACAAAATACATTCAACAATGTATACTTATATATATATATATATATATATATATATATATATATATATAATCGTTTCCCGACTCCCGTGCTACGTATCAGAGCAGACACCAAAACCGACAAAAGAACGGAGGGCTAATCTCCACAAAAGACCTCCAGCAACTCTAATCTGCAATGCCTCATAGAGCATTATAAAACAGCAGAAGGGTGAGAAATAACAACTAAATCAAGATTGCATAATAATATGCAAACACACATTCAAACACATGAATAACTCATCTCACCCCTACCATCACATACTAACACATATAGCATGTCACAAATACAAAACCTATCACACATAATCCCACCACGATTATGACATATGGAACCACACCACCACATCACCACAAAATATAGCATATATCAATTATACCGACATAAACACATATTCACACATAATGCATATGTTTATACACAAAACATATCATTCATAATTCAATGCATTTAACAGGAATGCACAACAATTCACAAATGCTATCACAAGCTCAATCACACAATTACTCCATTCCCAATTGCATATTAATCATGCCCAATACATTTATCACAAATGCATATCACAATGTCTCACACATACTCAACTAAATCATGATTTTCCACATATAACCAATGCAATCATAATTCATGCAGATGCAAAGAGACCGACACAACGACTCTATGCAAATGCATATGCGGTACCGACTCCAAGATTTCATATCTCAATACTAGTTCACTCAGGAACTCTGCTGGAACCATCCTCGTTACATCACTGTAACTCCCCGTCGGGCATACGATGTTCACCCACCGCTCACACCTCCACCGAGAGAGGCTCACGGTGTTTATGGATCGCTCACACCTCCACCGAGAGAGGCTCACGACCCGATCGCTCACACCTCCACCAAGGGAGGCTCACGATCGTCTATAATCATCGCTCACACCCCACACGCGGGCACACGATGTTATAGCTGATTCCCCACCGGAACCGCCGTCACACAGGACGCAACAACAATGCATATCGCAATGATTCCCCACCGGAACCGCCGTCACACAGGACGCAACAACAATGCATATCATGATGCTTGACATACAAGAACTCATGACAACCAATGCATTTTCACACATATATGCAACCATAAACACGCATATATAATCAAATATAACACATTGCATTTATTATTGCCCTTAGGCCACAAATCAACCACTTGTCACATGCTTCGACATCATCACATTCATGCATTGCAAAACAATTCAAACAATGCATTTCAAACCATAAAGGTCACCACAAAACATACATTGAATTCATTCAAACAATGCATTTTACCACACAACAACATCATTAATCACGCATCGAAGTCTAATCCAAAACAATGAACACACTTGCCATAAGGCCACAAACCATCATCACAAAATTTCATCATGTATATTCACACTATATAACAGCACACAAGCTACACGTTACATATCAAAAGTATATAGCATGATAACACATCAATCGCACACATTGTACGCGATAAAAACCCGACAACCCGACAATTTTTCCAAAAACACGAATTAATTAATTCATATTTTACTCTCCAAACCATTTTTAATAGAAAGAGCTTTTCGTTATCTTTCCAACGCTTCAAACGGGGGTCAAAACGGACTTACGGTTCAAAAGTTATGAAGAAAACAAAATCGGACATTTTGGGAAATTCTGCAGTCAGAGGTCGACGCATAGAATCATGGGTCGACGCCTAAACCTATAGTTTTTGCCCGGGTCAGCGCATAGAAGTCACAGGTCGACGTACAGATGCAGGGGTTAGCGCACGAGGTGCAGTTTTTGCTAAAAACTCAGTTTTCGATCGTTAAATGACTTCCGGAACTCTGATTTCGATTCCGTAAAAAGATACGATCTCAGAATTTGAAATACTACAATATTTTCACCATTAAAAATCCATCCAACACATTTTCCATTTTTGAAATATTTTAAAACATGATTTTATCAACACATTCACACTCCAAAACTCAATCAACACCTATGGCAACATACCAACAAGTTTACCCGAGTAAATCATATCATCACCCGACTATACTACGCAATTTATTCCCCATTCCAACCGTGAAAACACAGATTTCTCACCAGTTCATCATTATTGCCCTAACTCCCACAAACTAGGTAACTCACTCCAAAACTCTCTAAATCATACCAACGAGTATTCCCGATTAAACCCAAACATTATTCGACTGTTCTACACGATCTATTCCAAGTTCTAACCGTTAAAACATCGATTCTACACATTTGTTCTTCAATCCAACCAATAAGAGAAATATATATATATATCAACCAAACAAACACAAATAGCACATACATATACATATACAATCTAAATATAATCGAAACTTTTCACCCTTACCCGATTAATCGAAGTTCAAGTTCTGATTTGGATGATTTCCTCTTCTTCCCCTTCTTCTCTCTTTTCCCACGTTTCCTTCTCTTATGTCTCTCTGTTTTTCTTCTTCCTTTCTAACTATTTCTTTCTCTCTCTTTCTAACCAATATATATATATATATATATATATAATACTTATTATATAATATAAATCCAATAGGGTAAAATATCTCCAATTGATATTTTGTCTTCTAATACCAATTGATCAATTATTAGAGTTACCTTAAAATATTCTCTTTTCTCTCAAATCTCTATTTATAAAAATATCTATCCCCTCAAAATGACCATTTTACCCCTCAGCTCAAATATCTCCCAAACGCTCTCAAAATGCGATAAAACATAACCATACCGATGAAATATATTTCGGGAAATAAAAGTTGAAAAGAAATTATAATTTATTGCAAATATTTACCTATCAGAGAAATTAACTAATTAACTCAATTAGCAGGTAAATTACAATAAATTCACACATTTCACAAAATTCACATAAATGAAATAAATAAATGCAATTAAACAAATTGGGGCGTTACATGATTCACTTGAGCAATCCCTCAAGAAGTGAAATATGGCTTCGATATGCTTACGCCTTCCATGCAGAACTGGATTCTTCGCTAGATTTATAACTGACTTGTTGTCGATTTGCAACACAAGAGGTTTCTTCACTTCGACCTCCATTTCTTCAAGTACTGATCTGATCCAAATTGCTTGACATGCAACATAGGATCCTGCTATATATTCAGGTTCACACGATGACAATGCCACCACAGGTTGCTTCTTCGAACACCATGAGATTAAGGCACCAAATACTTGAAAGAAGTAGCCAGTTGTACTTCTTCGATCTTCCTTATCTCCACACCAATCTCCATCTGAAAAGAAATTAACTATTGCTCATTTGCCTTCAAGATCTCGTCGAAATAGAATTCCAAAATATTTTGTTCCTTTTAAGTATCTCAGAAGTCTTCTTGCTGCTTTCATGTGTGACACTCTTGGTTCACCCATGAATTTGCTCACTAATCCGACTGCGAAACCTATATCAGGTCGACTATTACACACATATCTCAGAGATCCAACTATTTGTTTGAACAAAGTTACATCAACTTTGTCTTCCTCTCCATGCTTCTCCAACTTTAAGTTTGGTTCGACAGGTGAGGATGCAGGATTCAAATCATCCATTCTGAATCTCTTGAGTATCTCTTTGACATACTTCCTTTGATGTAGCATCATACCTCGCTTCGACATATGAAATTTCATGCCTAAGAAATAAGACAATTTTCCCAGATCCGACATTTCAAATTCCTTCTTCATCAGCTCTTTGAACTTCGACAAGTTCTTCAGGCTATTTCCAGTTACTAACAAGTCATCGACATATAAGCAAATGATTGTTATATCTTGTGCTACAACCTGAACATAGACACCATACTCAGACTTGCATTTTACAAATCCCAATTCAACTAAGTATGAGTTGATCTTCTTGTTCCATGCCCTAGGTGCCTGCTTGAGGCCATAAAGCGCTTTGTGCAACTTATATACTTTACTCGCTTCATTCTGAATCACAAACCTGGGAGGTTGTGTGACATAGACCTCTTCGTCTAACGGACCATTCAGAAAAGCCGACTTCACATCTAAGTGAAATGTCGACCAACCTTGGTTACATGCCAATGCTACCACTAGTCGAACAGTCTCCAATCTTGCTACTGGAGCAAATACTTAAGAATAGTCAAGTCATTCTCTTTGAAGAAATCCTCGAGCAACTAATCTTGCTTTATATCTTGCTATCGACCCATCAACATTGTGTTTTAACTTGAACACCCACTTTACTTCGATAGCTTTTGTATGTGCTGGCAATTCGACTAGCTCCCATGTGTTGTTTCTTTCGATTGCATGTAACTCTTCAACCATAGCTAACTTCCACTATTGAATTTTTAAAGCTTCGTTATGGTTGATTGGTTCAGCACCTGTAAGTAAAGCAAAATGAACTAATTCTTCATCTGGTGTGACTTCATCATCACCAGTCACTTCATAATCATGAAGTATCGTTGGAGGAACTCTATTTCGCCGAGGTCTTTGGCTTGTTTCAGCCACAACCTCTGTATCAGGAATGTCAGCAACTGCTTCTACTTCGACTTCGACTTGATTCTCAGCAAATTCTTCAATTTCGATTTCATCAGTTTCTTCGTCGAAATCAGAGATCATCAATGGCTTGTTAATTGAATTGCCAAAATTCCAATCCCAGGCAGAATTTTCATCAATCACAATATCTCGGCTTAACACAATCTTCTCATTAATTGGATTGAATAGCCTGTATGCACCTGTCTTATGATATCCTACCAGAATCATAGGTTCACTCTTGTCATCAAGCTTCCTTCTTCTTGCATCAGGAACATGCTTGTAACACATAGAGCCAAACACCTTCAGATGACTAACTGATGGTCGTTTGCCACTCCACACTTCTTCAGGAACCTTGTTCTTCAATTTCTTGGTAAGGCACCTATTCAGGATATAAACTGCAGTCAAAACAACTTCACCCCATAAAGATTTTGGCAAATTCTTCTGCTTGAGCATACATCTCGCCATATCCACTATGGTCCTGGCTCTGATACTAATTTGTTAGTGCGTGAGGCACTTTTAGTAAGGAGAGAAAGAGAGAGAATAAGGAAATAAGGATTTGTACTATTGAAATTGTGTAAATAATGATACAAGCTAGGTTTATTTATATACAACCCTAATTGGGCTTGGGCTAACACAACTTGGATTATATTTAAATATTAAATCTAATCAAATCTAATCATATCAAATCAAATCTAATTTAATATTTCAACATTCCTCAGCAATTCAAATTCATCCCCTTTTTTTTTAACCTGTAACCATTTTAACCATAACAGATAAGCTAACATTGTTCATTTGTAAGTATTGTAACTATTATAACCATAAAATACAGCTAACAGTAAGGTATACATTATGTAAGTATTGTAACTATTATAACCATATTTACACGAAACACTATATTCATGTCATCAATACAGAAAAGTGTTATTCACATCATCTCTACAGAAAATTGTCATTGACATCATCAATCAGCAGGACCCTTAAGAACATTGTGGATATATGCCCAAAGTTTACCAAGATCTACAAAGTCCTCAATGGGGAATGGGGTTTCGTCGTTAAACATCTACATAAGAAAGAGGCAATAACATGTATGATAATAATTCAATAGTCAACTTATATATTAATATATGTAAACGTTTTATGACATGTATACCTTATCCCATGAATCAACAATGTCGGCAAGGACAATGCTTAGCATGTGTTTCATGACATAATAACCACACTCGTAATTCCCGGGTTGTTTCCTTTTCTACAAATTTAAGCAAAAATCACATGAATACAACCACACATGAATGTAAATGAGAGAAACATAATCGTGCCACTTACTTTAGGACAAATTCATCTGGGCTTTCTTCTAACATTATTCATCATATTCACTTGCTCCACAACACTGTACATTGAATTTGAATTAAACATATTACATGATAAACTAATTACAATGTCAAAGAAAATGAATTAAGCATACACTTACGAATTAATCATATCTTTCATTTTGTTTTGCAGTGGATTATGCAAGGAACACAGAAAAGTTATCGTACTCTTCCTAAATGATATGATGATCAATTGCCAATGACCACTGAATAAATAAGAGCATATATAGGTTAATGGTATTTTCTAAAACAGAACTAAATATAGAATACATAAACATAAATTCCAAAAATACTTACGTGCAGAGGAATGATGCTAAGTAACATTATTTTTCTCCCTCATTTAACCGTGTTATCAAGTACTCTCGGATATCTTTTGGTTCATTAAAAGTCCAACAAATAAAAAGTGGATCCAAGATTCTGTAAGCACTCGATTTATTCAACTTTATACAAAGATGGTGAATGTACCTAAATGGTTAAAGAAAATGAATAAATTAGGGGTGATGTTCTATAAATGATAATGTTCTATAATGACATGTATATTCAACTATATATACTTACGTGCACCAAACTTGCAATATCCCGATGTCCAGCCACTTATACCCACCAAGAAAATCCTTTACATCATTAGGATTATAATAAAATAAACCCAAACGTGGACAATATTCTAGCGAGAGAGGTTGCGCTTCATTTATCATCACAACTTTAAAATTTAACATTATGATTTCATTTGGATTAGGGTCTATTATATCATTGCGGTTACCCGCAAAGGGGAGACGGGATGAACAATTACTTCCTTTTGTAGAAGCATGACGTACTACCCTTCTACTAGGAATTCGATCATCATCATCACCATCAACATTACGGTGATCTTCATTTGTCCATTGTTCCAAGTTTTCACTTAATCTCTACATCATAATATTCAATTAAAACATAAAACAAAAACAAGCACAATATATATCATACATTTCCGATAAAACACTAACATCTCAAGTAAAGTACATACCGAATACAACTCTTGGAACCTTTCCATATCTTTCTCCCTTTTTTCCTTCTCCTCTTCTAACATTCTCCGTTGTTCTTCTAATTTCTTCTCAAAATTTTCAATCTTTTGTCTTTGTGCAATAATTTCCAGGCTTTCGGTACTTTTTCTTTGAGACCCAAAGAATGACCTCAAGCCAACACCTTCTCCAACAGCACGGACACGCCCACCATGCTCATCTGTTCCGATAGCTTCTACTAGTATGTCATGTCGTGCTTGCGGAACAAATGTGCCTTCACGGGTTGTCTCAACCAACTTATCCTACACAATATGAGAAACTTACATATATTGTTACCAACGCATTTAAATAAAAAATAACATAAGTACCACAAATCATACTTACAATTTTTTTGGCAACTACTCTTGAAGCCTCAGAGGTTTACTCTCCATCTGGTCTTAATCGAGCCCTCTTCCATTTCTCATGTCTTGAAGGTGGAGATGGGATGCGATCATCTCCTGTTTCTGATTGCCTTTCAAACATGATTTTTTCTCAAAATTCCTATAACCCCCACGAGACAATCTATGGGGGTACATGTTCTTGGCCTTATTGAGTA
Source organism: Lathyrus tuberosus (assembly GCA_022829125.1). NCBI lineage: Eukaryota > Viridiplantae > Streptophyta > Magnoliopsida > Fabales > Fabaceae > Lathyrus > Lathyrus tuberosus. The sequence continues at coordinate 3,056,408 of JALAZF010000422.1, forward strand.
TTTCGACTTCGCTTTTAACCTGTTATGAACATAGTGAAAAAAAATATATGATTAGTATCTATAACTCATTAGAATAACAGTATCGGTTACATGAGAATAGTATTAACCTTAAATTCCTCATAATGACGTATCTTTGCAAACCTTTTCCATTGCTTCTTCGATATAAAACTATATCGAATCCATGGATGAGCAAGATCGCTCTTAGGCCTCCTAATGTAGTCAGCCGTGAGTTGTGCCTTAAATTCCCTCCAACATGTACCAGCATATGATATCCACTTTTTTTCAAAATTGAGTCATCGGTAAACTCAAAATTCAACAACATTTAAATCAATATATAAGTATGCATTAGAAATTATAGATATTGATATCGGCGATATATGAAAATTATAGTATGTAATACCTTAATAACAGTCCATATGCTTTCTTTAACCTTATTATCAACTTGTTTCCAATCATCAATCAATATACTGACCTTGCAACGTGCAAGGAACGAAACATAACTCTTAAAAGTATAGTAGTGTTGACAATCCACTACTATGTACAACGAATCAAACTGGATAGGAATTTTTTCACCTGAAGAGTTCCGGACATATGCGAATTGGGGCATCATTGTGACGCCTCTTTGTGATCTTTTCGTTTGACTTTCAGTTGTTTGAGTATGATTGTCTAACATCTCATTTGTTTGAGTTTCTTCGCTGGTTTCTAATGAAGAACTCAACAAGGTCGACATCTAAGTTCAAAACTAACAACAACAACATAAACAACAAGAACATAAACATCAACCACAAAATAAAACAACAATAACCACAATAATGGCAAATGAAGTTTACTCCAGATGCATGGGGAAAAATATTTTACGTACCCTAAATGGGATGACTAAGTAAATGACGTTGGTATTGGTGATGGTGTTGTCTTCCTTCCTTGTGGTGACGACGATGTTGTTGTTTTCCTTCTAGACGGTAACAACTTGGTTGATCGTGATGGTCTTGTCAACTTGGTTGACGATGATGACGACAATGGCAAATACACAGTGAAGTAGGAACGATGGTGTTTTGGATGAAATCGTGTAATGTTTCACAGTAATGAACGTTAGGGTTTGGGTTGAAATCGTGTATTGTTTTGTCTAGTTTCTATTTGCAATGGAAAAAAGGATACTGAAGAGACAAGCTAACTAGGAGTGTATAATATTATCACGCTACCACAGCGACCAATACTTGCAACCGTAGTGATATTTCATAAAAAAACGCCAGAGTATTAATAATTAAAATTTTTAAATAAAAAACAAAATATATCACAACGGTTGTAAACATCAACCGTAGTCATAAACTTTAAAGTTTTTTATTTAAAAATAAATAAAAATGAAAAGGCACAACTTAACAACGATGAAACTCTTGAACCATCGTCATAAAGTTTTAAGTTTTTTATTTAAAAATAATTAAAAAAGAAAAGACACCACTTAACATTAAAGGAATAACATATATGAGGGCCATGAGGTTCGAACCCATGAAAGCTTGAGGTTATCACAACGGTTGGCTGCTTAACCGCTGTTATATACAAATAATTTTTAATAAAAAAAATTATGATACCGTCTTAGTTCAAAGATGTCACAACGGTGTAGGGAATAAGCGTGGCAAGCATGGCGTTGTTGTTTACGCGTTTTATAGTAGTGCTACTACTTGTAAACATAATATAAAATACAGTCTTTGATATGCTTTCATTTTTTTGTGCACAAGATATTGTAAACCATTCTCTTAATAGAAGATTCAGTGAAATCCATCTTTATCATGGTATTATTAGCTGGTTTCGTTCACCTACACTTCCCTAAACCCTTATCCCTTTGTTGCTCCTTCATCCCTGCAAAGCAACCCCAATCTTAACTAAATCAAGGTGTAACAATGGCATCCATGGAAAATCAAGCTTCAATTTTTCGAGAACAAACACAATCTCAACCAATTTTGTCAATTTTCCGCGTCTTCGAGCTCAAATTCGCACAATGCGTTTGGACCAAAGCTTTCGATCAAACTGCAAGAAAACAACTATTTACTTTGAAATCAACAAGTTGAAGGAGTAATCTTGACACAAAAGATGCCTCAATTCGTCTTCAGTCCACACAACCTTTCAAGCTCCCAACCTAGTGTTGTGAATGAATTTACTACAAAACATGAGCAATCACAAGCAGCTTCCAACCAAAACACACCCAGGCTATGAAAATGATGGCAACTGCTAATCAGTAGATGGCTTACATTCAAGAATACTCACTACCAGTTAAATTGGAATCACATGTATGGTTCGCTAATTCAAGTGCTTCTCACCATCTCACATTTTATGCTTCTTATTTACACAATTTAAAAAGTTATGTAGGTTCTAACAAAGTGTATGTTGGTAATGGTCATACCCTTACCATAAAATCCATAAGTTCAACATGTTTTCACTTTAATATCGCACCTCTTAAACTATTATGGTTGTCTAATGTATTACGTGTTCCTACAATCACAAGAAACTTATTGTCTATCTCTAAATTCTCTAGGGATACAATGTCACCTTTGAGTTTTTTGCTGACAAATGTTGCGTTAAATCCTAAGATTCTAAACAAACCCTATTTGAGGGCTACCTTGATGACAATGGTTTATACTGCTTGCCCAAGCTACCATTGGAGTTGTTGTTAGATCTTGTAATGGGGGTCTATTGCAAAATTTTGAGTAAGAAGAAGATGAAGATGTTATGATGAAAGTTACAGAAAATAAACTCCAAAGCGTGTGTTTACACTAAGCTTTAGATTCGATTCGCCCCCACCAATTTAGGCAAATTGAATGCAAATGGGTTAACCAGCAAATCCCCTTCAGGATACTTTGGAAACCTTAACATGAATTGCACATTCACATTAAGCATATCTATCAACGATATTTTACAGAATAAAGTTCTCTCATTTATTCTTGTGCACTAGAAAATTAAAAGAATGACTTAGATATAATTATTGACACTCGAAACAAATATTTTTTGTGTATATTTTATTGCTAACAAGTTTCTCTATTTATAAGAAAATTTGTACTGATTGGTGTGGAGAAACAATATTTCATTTGACTCCAACATGACCATTCACGAACCATTGTATATAAAAAACAACAAACCTTTTCATGAAAAGTTGTGTTGATCTGTTAGTTGCACCTTTTGACCATGCGGCCAATCATTATAGGGTCTCTGGTTATATTCTAGGCAGTTGCAACTTTTTGCCATTTATTTTGTTAATTTAACCATTATTATTTATCAATTTAATATTTTGGAAATTTCTCCAACAATCCCCACCATTTTAAAATTATATCTAAATTAATTATTCAGGAAATTTCATGGTTTTAGGTAAAGGTATCTTACGATTTGAACCAATACTTAGTAAGTTAAGTTTTCACTCATCCCCGAATAGATTGGTAGACAAGCTTTAAACCAATTATTCATTAAAACAAGCGTGCATAACTCACACATGAAATCTCGGTATCATTGATCAAATTATCAATATGACACATTTAATAAGGCCTTGTGTTTCATATCCTTTTCATCAGAATTTAAGAGTCAAGCCCTTGAACTCTATGAAGCGACACCACTCCATTCTCATATAGGTAGACTATATCATAAATGCACATTCCAGCAAACATATGCTATATGTCTATTAAGAGGAAACCCTCATCCTACCACACTTATTCTTATGGTCCAAGTACTTTTACCCCCTTGGGATGTATCCATTGTCAAGTACTTCAATCACTCTAATAGTGTACTTTCATCATTGAACTCAAGACTTGACGTTAATCAAGTGTGAGTTGAGTTTCCACTGTCGATAATTAATTAGATATGGGCTTGTACCACACCCCTAATGATGCCTTCAATGTCTTCAATTATATCCAAAGACATCATATGTTTGTCAATCCTTTCGTCAAAGAATTGCAAGATTTTCCAAACTTTAATAAACTTTGAATATTTACTATTTCAAATAGGAAATAATCATTCCTATAATTATTTTATATACTCTTGATAGTATTTACAACTATCATAAACACATGACATTTTTGTCATTGTAGTACAATTATCACATACAAAATAGATATGTATTCTTGATAGTTTTAATAAACTATCATCATGACACTTTTGTCATTCATTTTGTCATATACACAAATTTTATGTTATTTTTCATTCGCTAGCCCTTTTTAATTGTAGTTTTATTACTTTCACTTAAATATATACAAAATGTATTTAATGCATTAACTATTTTGACAACCATGATCATACAAATTTGTGATGACTATCTTTTATTTCATACAGTGAGTTCAAACATGTGATTCGTAAAGTCCATATAAAAATAACACCATAAAATTTATTTCTATTCTTTTTAAAATAAATAATTTTCTTGCATGACCAACATATGCATAACAAATTCTATGTGATAAATCTATGTTTCATAGATATCAATGTTTTATGGTATATCCAAATAAGAATCACAAAATGAACAATAACCCAACATCACTAATATTTCTTGTAACGTTTCTCGATGAACACTTATCAACTTATAACAAGATAAAATATATCCAATTACTTTTAATATAAAGATAAATAAGAAATAATACTATCATATTATGATATACATATAATATGAGATAAATCATTTTAAAATTCTTGCATAAACAACAATACAATTGAAACATATTCTTGATATTTTTAACATGTTATTTACACCATTTTATGTTACCGATAAATTTATCATATATTCAAATTCATGATTTTATTTCTTTTAATTATCACTAAATAATCTCATTCAGAAATAATGTATTATTAATTAAGATAAAATACTTGCAGCAAAGAAAAATATTTAACATACATTTTACATTCAAGTTTATAACATAAACCAAACATATTCATAATCATTCAAATTCACATAATTGAACAATTTGTAAATCATGCATATATAAATTTACTTCATATGTTAAACTTAACATAAATAAATATTATTTTCAACATATTTTACATGAATTTAAAACATCATATAAATCACATGATTATTTAATATGATTATGTACATTTCACCATATTGATGAATAAGAAAGCACGAATGTTCATTTCTCCGTTGTAGTCACAAATTAACACCAAACAAAAAGATTCACAAATATACACAGTCATTGAAAGTTGTTACCATCTTCTTTAAAATTGCATACTTTAATACTAATTTTAAATAAAGTATGAATAAAAATAAAAAAATCGAACCTAAAGATTGTTTGATCTTGTGTTGGGGGTCTGCTGCAAAATTTCAGTAAGAAGAAGATGAAGATGTTATGATGAAAGTTACAGAAAATAACTTCCAAAGCGTGTGTTTACACTAAGCTTTAGGTTTGATTCGCCCCCACCAATTTTGGCAAATTGGATGCAAATGAGTTAACCAGCAAATCCCCTTTAGGATACTTTGAAAACCTAAACATGAATTGCACATTTACATTAAGCATATCTATCAAAGATATTTTACAGAATAAAGTTCTCTCATTTATTTTCGTGCACTAGAAAAATAAAAGAATGACTTAAATATAATTTTTGGCACTCGAAACAAATATTTCTGTGTATATTTTATGGCTAACAAGTATCTCTATTTATAAGAAAATTTGTACCGATTAGTGTGAAGAAACAATATGTCATTTGATTCCAACATTACCATTCACGAACCATTGTATATCAATAACAACAAACATTTTCATGAAAAGTTGTGTTGATCTGGTGGTTGCACCTTTTGACCACGCGCCGAATCATTATAGGGTCTCTGGTTCTATTCTAGACAGTTGCAACTTTTGACCATTTATTTTGTTAATTTAACCATTATTATTTATCAATTTAATATTTTGGAAACTTCTCCAACAGTTGTCAAGGTCAAAAGGCATGAATAACATCTTATGTATTCCCATTGGTATACAAAGCTACCCTATTTCTAATTCTACTATAGTTGAGCCTAATAATGTTCATTCTAGTTTCTTGTGGCATAATTGCTTGGTCAAGCTAATTCCAGTTCTGTTAGACAAATACTGAAATTGTGTAATATAACTACTCCAAATAAAGCCGATTATTTTGCTTGTAAGACTTGTAATCTTGGAAAGGCTCATAGAATTCATTCTCCATTGTCTACCACTATTTATTCTAATGCTTTTGATGTCCTTTATACTGACTTGTGGGGTCCCTCACCTCATCCTTCTAGCTATGGGTTCAGATATTATTTATTACTATTTATTGTATGATATATCTTTTTTTTTTTGGAATTTACGATATATTTTTTGTATAATTTAATATTTATACACAAAAAACCTTAGTGGCAAAGTGAACTCCTATTCACATTATCTTCAATGTAAATCCCAATTTTAGATCGACATAATAAATGTCATTCTTGAGCAAATGAAATTGGCGATTACTTAATGATTCCACTGGAGTTTGGTCATGGCAGTTGTCCTTTAGATAGGGAGAGATCAAGTCCAAAATTCGTAATGGAAGTAGGCCTATACTCAATAAAAATGATTCCCTATGGTGGATGAATTTGAGATTAGTAAGAGGAGTCGTGGAGGAAGAAAATAATTGATTTTCAAATAGTATTTCATGCAAACTTGGAAATGAACAAATACTAGATTTTTGGAGGGATAAGTGGTTAGGTCCAACTCTTTTAAGTAGGTTGTTTCCACAATTAATTGCAAGTGCTCCCGAAGGTAACCACAAAGTGGTGGACATGAGGTTTGGTTTGAGAAAATTTGGGCGTGCATTTGGATAATATTCAATTACAGGAAGAAGAAAAAAGGGGGCTGGAAAAGTTACTGAATATTTTACAAGAAGTCCATCCTAGGCAGAAGACTAAAGATTCATTTGTGTGGTGGAGAAGTAAAAACGATTTTCATGTTAAAGGCATTTATCAAATTCTTAATGAAATTTGCAATGTTGAACCACAAGTGGAATAGAGCACTCTTCAAGAATTGGATCTGTTGTGGATTATAATGTTCATAGCCAAGTTCATATATTTAGATGGAGATTATTTTTGAATAAATTTCCAGGTCGAACAACTTTGGCTAGCAGAGGGATCCTCTGTGGAAATCATAACACTATATGTCCCATGTGTTTTGTCGTAAAGGAAACATCAATGCATCTTTTTGTCAATTGCTCGATTGTAACTCAAATTTAGAAGAAGGTTTATGGTTGGCTAGACATGTCTGTAGAACCAGAAGTTGAATCAATAATTCCTATTTTGAAGAGGCTCAAAATGAACCTCAAGAAGAAGCATCGTTTAGTGATTTGGTTGGCAGTATATTGGATTGTTTGGCTAAATAGGAACGAGAAGTTATTCAAAAGAGAGTGAAAAGGAGTGAACGAAATGGTAGAGTTGTCCAAATCTACCTCATGGGAGTGGTTTGCTGCAAGAATTAGAGGGTCGATAGAATTCAGATGGAAAGACTGATGTGTCAATCCAATTACTACTATAAAATACACCTAAATTAACATGTTATTACCTCGGCTACTAAACCAACTGAATTAATAACTCTTATTTAGGCGTCTACATTTTTATTTCTTTTATTAAAAGATATTTCACTATGGTCCTTATTATTAACTGTAGTGTTATGTTAAGACTTACAGGTTTCAAATCACGACACCACCAATTTTCCTATTTTTGGTTACAAAATGGGTGTGTCACATTATAATCATAATATTTATACTAAAATTAAAATTCCTTTCACCACAATCTATAATAACAACCATTTTGAAATGTACATACATTTAATTATAGTCATTTATATCAACCGTGGTGAAAAGTATAACATATATTTAGGCAATTGTTCGCTCTTTCAGGACAGAACATAATCGTCTCTCTCAAAACAAATCCCTAACACTCTCTAACGTTTTATTTTTATTCCATGAACGATTGCATACCACTTATTCACACAATTCCAACATATCTTCTTCATCTCTTATGGATCAAGGAAATGTGTTACACGAAACTCGTTTCTTTCACTTCTTCTTCACATTGATTAATGTAATTTGTTCTACTAATTTTGTTTTCAAAATAAATAATATTTTACAAAATAAAGTAAAGGTGAATGAAGGGGTAGTTGAAGATCTAAAAGCATTGAAACAAGATCTAACCGTCAAAGAGAAAAATGCAGATAATGAATTGCATAAAGCTTGTAAAACATTGATTAGTGTAACTTGTTCTTCTAATATAACTTAATATCTCATATTATAATTTTCTTAATAAGATTAAAAGACTATATGTTTAGTAAGTATTTAGTGAAATAAGCATTCCACATAAGTTATAATAAACTCAAGTAAACATATCACCGCATTTGGAATCAAGGACTGTGGTGAAATGCTGTGCACCAAATGTTTCACTACGGTTGGATTCTAGAACCGTGGTGAAATATATTGAAATCTAAATAAGAAATATAGGCGTTGGATATCAAACCCCTGACTTCACCCTTTTACTACAGTTGTTTAACAATCGTAATAATATATTGCACGCTAGAGTCTTTTTACCACAGTTAGTAACTCATGATTGTAAAAAGGGTACGTATAACCACACGCTACCTTACTATAGATTACCGTCTATAGTAAAATCTTTCTCTACCTTACTACGGTACCGTCTGTAGTAAAATCTTTCTCGCAAGTGTAGTAAAATATGTAATAGTGAAAGGAATGCATTTCAAAACATTAATAATTTTTGTTGATTCCTATTTAGTGTATGTTATTTTGTTGCTGCTCTAGCAGTCCACAGTCTAAATTAAATTATATATATTTTTTAATAATCAAACAAACTTCATTCATAAAATCAGAAGAGAATACACATGAATGGATCCTTTCTAAAATCTAATAGCCATACAAACCAAGGCCAAAAGAAAAGAGAAAGCTTATAATATAAGAAACCTATTAAACTGAATCAACAATTTTGATAACAGTATGTATAATCCCCCCTATAAGCCAAACCATACACCAACAGTTCTCAATTTGCTACAGATAAGACCAATCTATAGGCATTTTATACCAATAATAAAAGGTGTCCTCAACCTCGTCCTTTTTATTCTTCCTCCTCCATTTCCATGCTAAGAGTTTGATGTCTAATAACAGTCCCTTTAAATCCAACTCTGCTCCTTGAAAAATGATGGAGTTGCGACACCTCCAAATGCACCAGCAGGTAGACAACCAGATAAACGTTAATTGATCTCTCATAACACCTGCACTTGCAACTGTTAAAAACTCTTCAATGCAGAAGCCTCCATTGGGAAGACTTATACCAGTCCAAGCTTCCAATTCTTTCCATAAGCTTTTAATTATCTCGCATCCAATCATAAGATGGTTAATCTCTTCGATTCCATTCCACATGAAACACACTGCAACAGGTTAGAATCAGTGATAATTCCTCTGTTACTAAGATTTTGTCATGTCGGTAATCTATTCAACAAAAATCGCCAACCAAATATCAGGATCTTCAATGGAAGCTTTAGTTTCCATAGGTATCCTAGGGCCAATATCATATTATCCTCCATCGAATCTTCCTCACTTCTACGCATCCACATGTCATAACACTCCTTTACACCAAAAGAGTTATCATTTTTCCTTGGCCATAGAACTACATCTTCTTCCAGACAAGATAATGTGATATCTCCCAACATGTTTTTAATTTCCTCAATTGAATCTTCGTCATCATTTGACTGAATAACATTGTTTCCAACGATATCCCAAGTCCATACATTTTCAATCTAACTCCCACAGTCTTTTACCAGTACATGCTGATTTGGAGATGAGTTGAAAAGATTTGGAAATAGAACACTGAGAGTCTTCCCTTCAATCCACCGGGATTGCCAGAACAAAGTGTTACTCCCATTGCCAATTTTCCAAGTTAAGTTACTGAACATGTTGTGTGTGTTAGAATAAGAAGTCAGTCTTCTCAAATCTTTCCACCAATTAGAGCTCTGATTATTTGGGATCTCAGATGGATTAAGAACCACACTGTTAAAGTCCCCCTTGCATCTTGATCTAATGGTATTTTTCCATATGGCGTCTTGATCGTTGATGATCCTCCAAAGCCATTTTGCGACGAGAGCTCCGTTGAAAAGTCTGACATCTTTGACACCAAGGCCTCCTAGAGCTTTTGGTTTACACACTGATGACCACTTTACCCAGACAATGCTCTCTTTATCCCCCTTTCCAGACCATAGAAACCTCCTCTGAATGGTTTTTATTTCTTTTATGACAGTAACATGAGCAAGGAATAAAGAGAGGTAGTGTATTGGCAAGTTTGTTAAACTGCGTTCAGTAATATAACTCGACCACCAATAGATAAAGTTTTTTACTCTTCCAATTTGCCAACCTGTTTTTGAATGAAGCAATAACTGGTTTCCAGAAACCAATTGATTTGTGGCCACCACCAACAGCTAGACCCAGGAATTTAAAGGGGAACTTACCAATTTTACAATTCAAGAAAGTGGACACAGCAGCAATCCTATAATCTTCTATTCCAATTCCCATAATGTTACTCTTATTGTAGTTTATTTTCAGGCCAGACAGAGCTTCAAAGCCTCTCAACACCGATTTTATGCCCCAAACATTGGACCAAGAATCATCGCAAATGAACAACGTATCGTCTGCAAACTGCAATAGACATCTTGTATTATTACCTGCTATTCTTATACCCTTCATTAAACCACTCTCTTCTGCTTTCTTCACCATTAGTTCCAGGCATTCAGTTATTAGGACAAAAATGAATGGTGATAACGGGTCCCCTTGTCTAAGACCCTTTTCGACTATGAAATCCTTTGAACAGCTGCCATTAACCAAAACCGATCCATAACTTTTGCATACTAACCCTCTAATCCATGCTATCCATTTGGAACTGAAATTCATTGCCACTAACACCTTGCATAAAAAATTCCAGCTTACACAATCGTACGCTAGTGCGAAATCGACTTTAAACATGAAGTTTTTCCTCTTCTTTTTCTTGACATAGTCGTATACCTCATTTGCCATTAAAACTCCATCCATGAGCTGTCTGCCTGGAACAAATGCAGATTGGCAAGGAGAGACCAATTTTCCAATGACATTTTTAAGTCTTGAAGCTAGTAACTTAGAAACAATCTTGTGCACACTCCCAATTAAAGCAATTGGTCTAAATTCCTCAAGGTTTTGTGGATTGTCAACCTTAGGAATTAGAGCAAACAAAGTAGAGCAGAAAGTTTTTGATAGGACAACCTTGTCATAGAATTCCGTTATATAATTGAAAAAATCTTGACCAACAACCTCCCAAGTTTTTTTTATGAACTTAAATTTAAATCCATTTGAACCTGGACTTTTGCCACCTTCACATGATTTAATGGTTTCAAGAACCTCATCATAAGAGAACCTGTCAATTAGCATCTTGTTGTCTTCTTCCGAGAGTTGGTTTAAAGAGCTGAAGTTCATAGTGAAACATTCATGATTACTATTCTGAAACTTATCTTCATAGAAATTGTGAATGGTTTGTTTCACTTTCTCCACCCCTTCCTCCTCTTGAAGGCCAGCATTCAAAGTTGTGATTGTGTTCATTCTCCTTATTCCGTTGATCACAGAGTGAAAGTACTTGGTGTTACAATCCCCCTCCTCAACCCATTTCTGTCTTGATTTTTGAAAAAAATACTTTCCTTGGTGTGTAAGTTATTCCACATTTCCTCCATTTTCTTTCCTCTCAGTTTCATTGCCTCCTCTAATTTTTCATCAGAAAACTCTGCCACTACTTCATCCAATTCATTAATCTCCATAATGTTCTCTTCAATCCTTAAGTCACGATAGCCAAATATGTTAATGTTCCACCATTTCAATCTACTTCTTAGATTTCTTAATTTCTGCAACTGCACATCTCCTGCATTGCCATAAGTACTAGCCAAGTTCCAACTCTCCCTAACAAAATCCATAAAATTAGGATGGTCCAGCCACGCATTTAGAGACTTAAATGGTTTAGGACCCCAATTTCTATCATTCAACATTAGTGACACTGGTGTATGATCTGATACATCTTGCGGGCCTATCTTCTGATTAATCACCTTCCAATAGTCATACAGATCTTCATTGATTAGTATCTTATCTAGTCTGCTCTTGCACGACCCATTAGCCTTGAGCCAAGTAAACTTATTGCCTACCGTAGGAAGATCTAGCAGGTCCATATCTTCTATAAGCTCCCTGAATTCCTCTATGTCATTCTGATTATATCCTCCTTGTCCTTGCCTTTCTTCTTTGGATTTAATTGAGTTGAATTCTCCTCCCAAAATCCAGTCCCCCCTTGGAAAATCAGATTTCACTCCAAGTAACTTCCTCCACAATAATCTTTTTTCAGCCAAAGTACACGATGAATATATATTCACAATGTAGATAACTCTGCCCCTCCATTCTCCACTCACCCCTAGATAGCCATTCCCTGAAAAACTGAATTTTGAACTAAAAAACCTCTTATTCCATATTGATAGCATTCCTCCGGACAGACCTTTTGAATCAGCTGCTGACCATTCAAAGTCATCCCTACCCCAAATACTTTTTACAAAACCTTCCTTAACCTTTTTACATTTTGTCTCTTGGATCATACAAAATTATATCTTATTTCTTACGACAAACTAATTAAGCCTTCTTTTTTTTATCAAAGAATTACACCCTCTAATGTTGTAAATTGCTAGATTCATTGGACTGTTGTTGTTGCCACCTTCGATCTATCCCTTAAATTATTATCTCTTGTCTCCATTTTATGTAGTATCCCTTCAAGAACCTCATCATCTTCCTCTCCATCTACACCTATTGCTTTGAGGATTGTCCACACCTTTTTTGGAACATCATCTAAGTTCATTTTAACCCTTTCATTAGCTGCCACCATGTCTGAGTCTGAGACTGAGTCACAACATAGAATTGATCCTCCAGAGTATCTTGATTCACTCTCCCCAGATTGGGTGGATAATAAAGTTTTTTCATCATTTACTGTCACTTGTTGTTTCTGGTAATTCATATCAGAAGAGGAGTGAAGTAGTGTTGAGTAGTAAAAAGGTTCATAAGGTATCTGAATATCCTCATAAATGTCTTGAATAAACTTCTTTTTTCTCGAAGGCTTTTTGAGACCATTAACAGGGCTTTTGTCTAACTCTAATAAGATAGTATTGGGCCTCAAATCAGAGTCCATAGCATAATAGTTCTCCGGGCCCACACACTTTATCTTCATACAACTATTTGTCTCCTGGCAAGACCTAGTCGTACTCAATGCTACCTTCCTGACCAAAACCTTTTCCTTACGTCCCATTAATTTTTCTTGAGCCTCAACAACATTAATTGCCTCTACTCCTACTTGACTTTCAATACAGGGTCCCACAATTTCAAAACCTCCAAAAATTTCATTTTGAGTCTCGTTGCTTGTGTTATCCTTTTTGTCAGAATGAAAAGAATGATTATTTTTTGACTGTTTCACTATCTCCTGATTCTTTAGACTGTGCCTAGGACTGAGTAGACTCATATCACGGTTTCCCAGACTTCCTCCCCCATTGTCCCCAATGTTGGAAGAATCAGTCTCTTTTGATTCATCTCTCTTGGAGGAGTGACCCTCAGCAGCTTCATCATCTTCAGAACCATCTTCAGTATCTATTTCCTCTACCATTGATTCATCTGAATCTTCCCCATCAAGATTTTTAGACTCTTTTGTGACGATTCTTTTTGGACCATGATAATCTTCAACTAACTTTATCACAAATACCACTCCATTAACCTCGATGCTTAAGACTTCGTTCTGATTACTTGTATACTTGGTTTTTACCAGGATTCTTGCTACATCAAGCATTGATTGAGCCTCGGTTTCATCATCGCATCGGATGAACTCTCCAACCCTGCTAGATATGTATTTAAAAAAATCCTTCCTCCATGCGTGACAAGGAACCCCAAAACATTTAATCCAAGTTAATCTTTCTTTGTCCACTTCCGCTGGGGACCAACCTCTAATATCAGTGAACCAGTTTTGTAGCCACACTTCCTCTTCTTTTACCAGATCTTTCATATCGTTTTCTTCAATATCTTCAAGTAAACACATGTTTGCACCCATTGGTGTGACTCTTATATTGAAAAGACCTTCCTTATGAAAGATATCTTGGATGTTATAGGAATTTCCAGATTTCTTTATCTCTCCCACATATGCTTTCTCAAACCGCGTGATTTCTTCTTCTTTGATCTTGAACAAAAGACCACCCCAGTTAGGGTATGATCTCCCTATTTCAGACTCCTTAGCCTTACCCTCATTCTTTCTGCTAATATTTATTCGTACTTGTTCACCTCTAGCAACCTCCGCATAAGATCTTCCATTTCTAGCTCTGCCACCAAAATATCTGTTTTTACCTGCATTAGACTTCCTTTCCACTTTATTATCCTATTTTGATTCTCTGTATTCAGCCACCCTCCTTCTATCAAATCTAGGAATATTTAAGTATAACTTCATTCCCTTTATTTGAATATTGCCTAACCTAATCGCCATAACTCTCTTGTTCTCCACCTTCCTGAATCTGACAAACCCATACCTTTTTCCTCTCTTATCCACTTTGGCTGGGATGAACACCTTATACACATAACCATGATCCATAAATACTTTTTCCATCTCCCTTGCGTTGTATCCCTCAGGGATTTCAGTAAAGAAGAAAGAAGAGATGATCTCTTTCTCTCCAATGTGCTTCCCTGATCTATCTTTCCAAACAGAAAATCTCATAGTTTTGTTCTTACTGCCAACAACTTGCCACTCCATTGTTACAACTAGCAAATATCTCACAGATTTTAGGTGATACCAAAATTACTAGTGAATGTTTTTCCAGAGCTAAGGTCCCTAGCCCTAAGGCTAGGAGTTTAAGCCGAAAACTCTATCCAAACCTATAACACCAAAAAGATTGATATCTAGTAATAGAGACTAATAGAACACGGGAAACTCAGAGCTTGCACCATTGTTTCTTCAGTTCTTACCATTCACCATTCTGAACTTTCTTCGCTTCTCCTCTCATACAAACTTCTTTTTCTCCAGTTTCCGTTTTGTTTACTCTCTTAATTTGACTAGATAAATAAAAACTAAAAGATACTTATACATGATAATGCATATATATATATATATATATATATATATATATATATATATATATATATATATATATATATATATATATATATATATATATATATATTTGTAGGAAAATACAATGAACTACCGTAATTTTGCAAAATAAAAAAACTAAAAGAGTTATTGTAAACTAGCTAACACTCATGCAATATAGTATGCAATATTCTTCTCCCATGTAACATAATCTTATCACATCTTTTCAAACACATCATCATCACTATTATTTATTAACAAACTATACCACCTTGAAAGCGATAACCTTCCAACCCATCTCCACCTTCTAAAAAACCACTCTCTCCCACCATCACTCAAACCATTCCTCACTTTCACAAAACAAAAACCTTAAACCTTATTTTCTCAAAACCTTCTCCACCACAAACCATGTCGGTAAAAGAGTGCAACCACCACAAAGGAAAGAAACACAAACGCATCAGAAAAATCTTCTGGGGAATCGTAATCTTCCTCTTCATCGTCCTCCTCACAATCCTTATCACTTGGGCAATCCTAAAACCTTCCAAACCATCTTTCATCCTCCAAGACGTCACCGTCTACGCTTTCAACGCCACCGTTCCAAATTTCCTCACCTCAAATTTCCAAGTCACCGTTTCTTCTCGCAACCCAAACGACAAAATCGGCATCTACTACGATCGTCTAGACACATACGTCACTTACCGGAGCCAGCAAATCACTTACAGAACCGCCATACCTCCGTCGTATCAGGGCCACAAAGAGGTTGACGTTTGGTCGCCGTTTGTTTACGGAACCAACGTCCCGGTTGCTCCTTATAACTTCGCTGGTCTTAGTCAAGACCAGACTAACGGCAACGTGCTTGTTGTCGTTAAACTTGACGGTAGAGTTAGGTGGAAGGTTGGTGCTTTCATCTCCGGTCATTACCATGTTTTTGTTCGGTGTCCTGCTTTTATTACCTTTGGTCCTCGGAGTAACGGAATTTCTGTCGGTGATAGCGGCGCCGTTAAGTATCAGATTGTTCAACGGTGCACCGTTAGTGTTTAACGGTGGAGCAACGTCGTTCAGTCAACGCCGTTAAGTATATTGCGTTTCACTCCTTCCTCTGTTTAACGATCTTTTTCGTTATATTGTCTTCCACGGTATTTGAAATTGTACATTTAAAATTGTTATTATTAATGTTATATTATAATTATTGTTATTTTAGAATAAAAATGTACTTGGAGCTATATGAGAAGCTGATGGAGGAGATAGAGAAAATTTGTAATGTGTTGTAAGTTGTAATATTACTTACCATTCAATACATTAATAAAATATATTTTTTTTTTGGTTTCAATTTGAATAGATGTATGAATGAAGCATCTATTGATAGTGTTATTTTGCTTTCTTATTTTCTTTAGAATATTCATGAATATGTAATGAATGATTCATTGCTTTGAATCCTTCTCCTTTTGTTTTTTTATTGGTTATGCTTACTTAGGCATGTGTATATACTTCTCTATATTCTGAGCCACCTGTAGTATATTATTGGATCAATAATGAAGAGTGTATTAATTAGTGTATATAGTTAATCTCTAAATTGAAGGTCTATTATTGGACAACTTATTTTCTTATTTTGAGATAAAAAGTAAACAAATTGTACATTTAAGTGTGTCATTGAAATGGATTGAGTTCCTTCTACATTGAAATTACATATTCTTAGAAAGGAATGGTAGTATCTTTGTTTTTTCACTAATGAACTTGTCTTTATGGAATACAATAGAAAAATGTATATACTTAAAGGAGTTATTATTTGTTTTGCTTTCTCAAAAAAGTTGCTAAAAATAACTATTTTCCTCAAGGAAACTAATTAACATTCGCACTTAGTAGTAGTTATTTAAGTCAATGGTTAAAGGATTTGTTTATATTCAACCCACATGGCATAGTGGTGGTGGTCCTTTTCATCATCCTTACCTACCGGCTTAAAGAAATGGTTTTGGCTTATGTCATGGCAACAAATGGATGCACCTTATGTTCACCTATTAGTTATCTATATAATTAAAATAATATATAGTTGTCCACATGTGTTCATATTCAGACGATGGTAAATGATGGATGATCTGATAGAAAAATTTGAAAGCAATTATGTTTAGGCGAATCCATTGTCAAAAACAAACAGAACACATGGTTAGCATGAAAGTAGTTTGAACTCAAAGAGATTTGGTATAGTGATCACCGTCAAGATTGAGGATATTGAAAGGAACCTTCTTTGATTAGTCAACACTCAAAACCGATCTTACCATGTGCATGTGATGTGATGCAACTTTGATAATGACTCACGACGCTCCATTCCATACTCATCTACTATGAATTTAAAGCATACATACATTGAAACGTCACCTTTGTATTATTGTATTTGCTTGCTTCTAACGGACACTATCATCGATCACATGCCTTATATGTTACCATGTTGAATTGACAATAGCCTGATCTCCCTCGGTTAGTTTTGTTTTCAATATTCTTATAATATGATTTTCTTTTCTCCTCTTTTTTTGACTTAGAACTAGCCTCAAATGTCTTAGAATACTACTCTCTCCGTTTTAAAAATTACTATTAAAATTTTTCTGTCCGTTTAAAAAATAAAATTTGTTTTATAATGACTATCCTTTTAATTTTCAAAGTAGAAATAATTATTTCTTTTTTAATAATATTCTTTAATTATTACTCTTTACGCTATATCAATGTATTAATATGATTAATTTAATAAAAATGTAACATTTTATAACAATATTATTATATTTAGGGTTAATACTTATTTTCACCCCTGCCATATGGGCGTGTTTTGAAAAACTCCCCTGCGAAAAAAAAAGTTGCAAGACTGACCTTAACAAATTTTAAAAGTTTTGATTTAAACCTTTATCAGGCCACATCATCAAAAATACTAATGTGGCATCCATTTTTTTAATTTTTAATTGGAACATATTGCCACATCAATTAATTAGGAATTGCAATGACTCTTTTACCCTCAGCACTTTTCTTAACAAAATATCCAGATTTTTGCACATTTGGGAAATGTCTCATTTCAAACCCTAACTATTAGGGTTCTTCATCTTCATCTTCCTTATGGTTCTTCAATTTCGTTCGTAACTCAACTGCAGAAGTCATATCGTTTGCATTCCAACATCCGAAAGAGTTCTTGTAACAAAATATCCAGAAGTTTGATTTTGAAAGGTACATACTATTCTCAAAGTTTCTATTCTCATCCAAGTAAATAATGTGGTCCCAAGTGAATATCTTTCTAACAATATGTACGGTTTATTCTTTGTATTCTGCAGATATGGGCGTGTTTAGTTTAATATTTCACCATGGGGAAATTTTGTTCAAGACAGTCATACGTATTATAGAGGGGGTAGGGAGACAATTGTTGAAGGGCTGGACGAAGATAAATGGAGCTTTTTTGAAGCTGTTAGTCTGGTTAAAGATTCGGGATATGAAGGTTTTAGGCTTTGGAGAAAGATTCCTCATATGGACGAAGGTTTTACAAATGTTGTTGATGATGCACAAGCTGTAGAAATTGCAAAGCATTGCATGTCTTGTAAGGTTGATGGCCATCTATGGGTAGAGCATGGTGTAAAAGACATGATGACCAAGGTGCTTCATCCTGATGTGGATGACTTCATACCTTCTAGTGAAGATGATAGCACTGATTCTGATGTTGATGTTGGACAATGTTTCGATGACAGTGAAAAGGAAAGAGCATGTGAAGTAGAAGAGGAAGAATTTGAACAAGTGCAGGTAGATTATCCAGCTAGTGGGAATAGGGTGGATGTCAATGGAAAATCACTGAGAGTTAAGCTTTGTGCATCCAAGGATCCAAAGAAGATGAAATCAAGGAGCAAGGTAAAGAAGCTGAATCTTTTGGTGCCCAAAAGGGTCTTAGGATCCTGTTCACAGAGGAATGCAACAAACTGTGAAGATGTGGATTATGCTAGTGAGGAACTTGATAGTTCAGATGCTGATGAAAGTGACATGGATCACAAACCTACTAAGCCAAAGTATGAGAAGTTCAGATCAGAGATGCTTAACAAAGACTTTCAATTCAAATTAGGTATGGAGTTCAAATCTCTTTCTGAATTTAAAGATGCTATTAGAGAATGGTCAGTTTTAAATGGTAGGGAGTTAAATTTTGTTAAGAATGAGAGTTATAGGGTTAGGGTTGAGTGCAAGGGGAAATGTGGTTTTTTAGCCTTGTGTAGCAAAGTGGGGGATAGACACACTTATCAGATAAAGACTTGGGTGGGGACCCACACATGTGCTAGGGTATTAAATAACAAGTCTGCCAATTCCAAGTAGGTTTCTAAGTTAGTGGTTGAAAAGAGGAAATCACAAGGGAAAGTAAAAGTTTCTGAGATAATGTCTGAACTAAGGCAGAAATATTCAGTAGGCATAACCAAAGGGAAAGCTTGGAGAGCTAGATGTATGGCAGAGGAAATAATTGAAGGAGATGCAAAGGAACAATATAATATGTTATGGAGTTATGCAGCTGAGTTGAGAAACCACTGTGCTGGGAATACAGTCAAGATAAGTACTGAGAGACCACATCCAACACTACCACCAAGATTTGGGAGATTTTATTTCTGTTTTGATGGATGCAAGAAAGGGTTTACCAAGGGTTGTAGACCCTTTATAGGGGTAGATGGATGTCATCTTAAGACACAATATGGAGGACAATTATTAATTATTGTAGCAAGGGACCCAAATGACCAATATTATCCTTTGGCATTTGGTGTGGTGGAGATTGAGATCCTGAGAAATATGTTGACCCTTGATATATGAAGGAAGCTTACAAGATATGCTATGAAAACAATGTCAGTCCAATCAATGGTATGGACATGTGACCTACTGTGGATGCTGAAAACTTGTTGCCACCACAATACAAGAAGGGCCCTGGAAGGCCTAAGAAACTGAGGTTTAGAGAGCTGGATGAGACTGGTTCAAGGATGAGGAGGGTAGGTGTATCATATAGATGCACAAAGTGTGACAAATTTGGCCACAATTCAACGAAGTGCCAAGCTAAGGAACAAGATCCTAATGCACTGAAGAGAAAGGTAAGGTGTATCATGTAATGTTTCTGAATTATATGTTGATCTAATATGTGTTCTTATATATGTTTCTGCATTATGCAAAGAAAGACACCAAGGACCAAAGCCTCTACAAAGCCTGATGCACCACAAACATCTACTGCACAAGCTGATGGAAATGTTGATGACCCAGAGTTAGATGCATTGCTGAATGAAATGATGAGTCTTTATGAAGAACAACAATCACAACTTGTTAATCCCACACCTGAACCAAATGATTCACACCCTGCTGCTACACAAGATTCACACCCTGCTGCTACACAAGATTCACAACCTGCTGCTACACAAGTTTCACAACCTGCTGCTACACAAGTTTCAGAAACACAACCTGCTGCTATAACAGATACACTACCTGCTGCTATCAATGTCACAAAACCTTCTGTTAAGAAAAAATTTGTAAGTAAGAAGCCATCAAGAAAGAGGTGCAGTGAAAGGTTGAAAGAAGTAAGGAATGCCAAAAGACATGGTGGGCCTGGATCAACACCTGATGTGCCATTAGTTTTTGATGATGAAACTGGTGGGAGTACATCAAAGATGGTATTAAAGAATAAGTGGAAGGATATTGCTAGGCGCATGACTCAGTAGTTAAGCACATAATGTGCCATTTTGTAACTTGGATTTGAAACTTTTCTGTTTGTTTGTTATTTTGTTAAGCACATAATGTGCCATTTCGTAACTTTGACTTATTTTGTGAACATATCAGTTATGTGAACATCTCAGTTATTTTGCATTGAACATCTTTTATGTATTTCTGTGATAATTGTTATCAATCCAAATTATTAGTTATGTTCTTGTTCTTTTATGTATTTGTGTGATAATTGTTATCTATCCAAATTATTAGTTATGTTCTTGTTCTTTTATGTTCTTGTTATCTTAACATATAATAGTGCAATATTCCAATAAAAGCAATAAAATCATATAACATAAACAACAACTAAATTTATTCACGCAGAAAAACATTACAACATTGGACCACATCAGTTACAATCAGATAAGTTACAACAAAGTTACAATCACTTCAGTTACAACATGACCTAAGAAAGAAATGAACACAGATACAAATTAAAGCAACTAAAACATAATTCATCTTCTTTGTTAACCCATCAAGCTTTTTCTTCATGTCTTCCATCTTGCTTGTAATATCACTCTCAATCTTACTTATCAGTTGAACTGCTTCTACATCAGAGTAGCTGAAAAACTCATCATCCCAGTGAAATACGTTGCAATCGTCACCTTTACCCCAAAAATTACATTTCCAATATTTTCTCCCAGGGTTTGAAACCGATTTCGATACAAACATCTTCATGGAGACATTGTGGCCACATTTGGGAGTTACTCTTCCATTGGAAGATAAGCTTGAGTTAGACGAAAATGGTTAACTATCGTAACTGGAATTCATTGATGAAAATGAAAAAAGAAGAAAACGGATAGGGTAGGGCAAACGATGGAGAAGACGGCGCAGACGAAGGGGGTAGGGCAAACGACAGAGAAGAAGGTACAGCAAAGGATTTGAACGTAGAAGAAGATAGGTTAGGGTTTTTGTTAAGAAAAGTGCTAAGGGTAAAAGAGTCATTGCAATTCCTAATTAATTGATGTGGCAATATGTTCCAATTAAAAATTAAAAAAATTGGATGCCACATAAGTATTTTTGATGATGTGGCCTGATAATGGTTTAAATCAAAACTTTTAAAATTTGTTAAGGTCAGTCTTGCAACTTTTTTTTTCGCAGAGGGGTTTTTCAAAACACGCCCATATGGCAGGGGTGAAAATAGGTATTAACACTTATATTTATTAGTTTGTGTACAAAACTCTTAAATATATATATATATATATATATATATATATATGATCGTACCTAGATCAGACAGTTTCTGGTGGCCAACAACGTCGTCTGGACTTCAGCTCCGGTGAGGTTGAAAGACGACCGGGGGGGGTGTACCTGCAAGGTACTCTGACTCTCAAGTAAGGTAACAGTCAGAGAATAATAGCAAGTACAGAGATGAGAGTAAGAAAATGTGTGTAACCTGACCCTCTCAAGTGAGAGGGTATTTATAGAGACCCCCAGCGCGGGGCCAACAGTTACTTGCATTGGGCTGGATTACCAGGCCCAATCCAAGTAACTGCCAGGGCTTACGTGGCGTATTGAAGACCAGCATGTGGTCTTCGCCCTGGGGTAACCGTTCCTAGATCTCCGGAATTAGGGCAGACCGATTCCATCGGGAGTGAGTGGTTACATGAGAACGTGTCCTCGTGGGGAGGAGTCTTGCGTGTCGGGGAGAGACGTGTCCTCGCGGAGAGGACTCTTGTGTGAGAAGGAGGTGGCTCCTCGCAGGGAGGAGCACCTGAGTGTCGAGGAGGAGCGAGCCCGAGGAGGTCTAGTGCCTTGCCCGACGCTCCCTGCCATGCGTGTACCTGACAATGTGGAGAAGGAGCAAGTGTCCGACATTAGTCGCGCCAAAAGGCCCTTGTTGGGCCATCCCAGGACGTGTGGGTTGGGCCTGCTCGACTAAGGAGCAGACCCCGGCCCAGTCCAGAACAGGAGCCCCCCAAGTCGTTGCTCCGAAGTGTCGGAGTGATGACTTAAGGGCCAACAAGCATGTCGGGGAAGTATCGATCGCATGACCGCGAGGAGGGGAACTTGTTTGGGATCCACTAGTCGTATCGCCGGGGAGAGAGCAGCGGGGGTGGACTCGAGCGTGGTAGTTCGCGGATCTTCGACTCGTCGGGGATCCGAGAAGTTTGATCTTTGGTGCCAGAGCAAATGGAGAGACGTGCGTGTTGGGGAGCGAACGGTCGCATGTACGCCACATGTCAGACGCCATCATTGCCTAGGGTGGCTAGGCTAGGGTAGTGTACTCTAGTAGTCTAAACTCTTCGAATTTCGTGAGGATCCTATAAATAGGCCTCACCTCGTTTCATTTGCCCCATTTGCTCTTTTCCTCTCAGACTCTCTCTCTTCTTCTCCGTTCTTCCGCCGCTACCTTCCACCGTTCTCCGCCGTTCTCCACCGATGATCGCCGTGTCGGAAACCTAAAATGCGTATTTCAAGTAAGTTTCCTTCTTCTTTTCCCCCCTTTCGTTTGCATTTATAGGGTGAATCTTATGGTGAACTGGTGAAGTTCCCATGGAATTCACGAAAGATCCGGCGAAAGCGGCGGAATTTCATAGTTTAGACGTTGAATCTCGCGGGGAGGGATGATGAAATCCCCGAGGATATGAAGAATATCCCGGGGTCATGAGATGAACGTTTCCCAATTCTTTTGTTGAATGTCCCGGGGAATAAGGACGGGATCCCCGGGGAACCAAATTTCGTCTCGGGGACATGGATCGAATATCTCGGGGTCTCGCCCAACATCTCTCCTCGCGGAATCGAAGACTGTCGCGGGGTCGTATTCCCCGACGTTCCCTCCTCGCCATTTCACTTGATCAACGGTGGAGGGGTGGATTTGATACAGATCATCGAATTCACCATTTCCTTCTGCTTTTCAGGTAAATGGACGTGTTGCCCGTGGCTGAGGAATCTCTGTACACTTACGACGAGCCTGACTCCCCCTTGGCAGAGACAACCAGTGGCGGGGAGAGATCGTCCGACGAATGGGCCTGCGAGGAGGCCGTAAACATGATGTCTCTGTTCGTCGATGGGGACGAGGACGACATCTTCTGCACCGTCGAGCACCGTCTGGTGGGCTCGTCGAAGTCATGGAACGTATTCAGGCCGAAGGCACATCATCGGATCTGCTCGACGTACAGCGGGATGCGGTTTCCCGTCTATGACTTTATGTTCGATGAGGCGGGGTGTCGTCTGCCTTTCACGGATTTCCAGCAGGCCGTATATACCTGGCTGCATTTGGCCCCTTCCCAGCTCCACCCCAACTCTCTTGCTTTCATTAGGGCCTTCGAGCTAGTGTGCAAATATCAGCAGATCGGGGCGACGGCGCCCTTGTTTTTCCATATTTTCCACCTCCAGCGACAGGCCGTCGACGGTAGGCACGATTGGGTGTCCTTCAAACAGGTGAACAACCTGTTTCACACTTACCTAGACTCCGTGCGAGACTTTAAGTACCGGTACTATCTCGTGAGGCCGGTCACACACGAGGCCGTAAACACAGTGTACCGTCGGGTTGTCGAGGAGGTAGATGGGCGGCGAGTGGAGGACCTCGTGCCCAGGTTTCCGTTGTTCTGGACCGAGGAACACTTCAAGTATGGAACAGACAACTACAAATTCAGGCCTAGCCGTCTCGACGAGGGGGATCGCTTGGCCTACGAGCAGATAGTAGCGTTCATCAACAGTTTTAATAGGGGCAAGTTCGTGACGTTGGACGGGGAATTCGTCCGGGGGGACAACGGGCAGGCGTTGACGAAACGTCGTCTGATCAATACGAGGGCCCTCCTCAAGACGTTCTCCGATGAGGATGCTCTTGAGCTGCTAGGTGGTGCCATCCTCTTCGACTTACTCTTTCTTCGTATATTGGCCTCCGGTTTACTGACATGTTTATTTTCTTTTTGTAGGAAAGATGTCGAATGCTGAGGAGCGCTTCAAAAAGCTGAAGGCTAGCCGTGCTGTGAAGAAAGGAGGCAAGAGTCGTGTCGAGCAACTTTGGGCACATATCCCCGCTCTTCCTCAGACTGTCGGGGGTTCCTCTGGCTCTCACCAGGACAGCGATTCTCCCAGCCCTCAGGGTTCCCCGAAGAGGCGGCGTGTTACGGACTCAGTGGCCATCGACCTTACCGAGAACGAGAGTCCTCCTTCCGTGAAATTTGTGCTCCCGCCTTGTCACTCGAGGCCTAACTTTTTCACGGAGAACAACTCCTTGTGCGTGGGCACCCCCGAAGCTCAGGCAATCTTAGGCATCGACAAGGTCTCTCGGAGGAGGGCGCTGGTGGATGATGTGTCCGCCGTGATGCGGGTTTGTGCAGCTGCACTGGTGCTGAACGATGAGACGTGCCCCGAAGGCGAACTGAACAAGTTGCGAGAGAGTTTCAAGTCCATCTCGGCCGAAATGGAGAAGGTGGGCAAAGAGTTGGCTGACTGTAAAAGCCAAAACCAAGCCCAGGTCGAGCTTCAACAGAGATTGGAGGAAAAGTTGAAGAGTGCCAAGGAGGAGCGGAAACGTCTCGTCGGCATTGAAGATGAGAGGGATCGTCTCTTGGTAAGGAACGCTGAATTGGAGGAGGCTGTCCGCCCAGCTGAGGAGGAAACCGAGGAGGACAGGTTACTGACTTCGCAGGCAGCGCTGATAGCGAAGCTCCGGGAAGCCGAGGAAGATAATCTCGTGGTAGCTGGCATAGGTTTCAAGAACGCCGTGGAGCAGCTTCGGGTCCTCAACCCCGACCTTTCGACTGAGGGGATCGACCCCGACTACGAGGTGGTCGACGGTCAGATCGTGCAGCCGATGCGAGTCGACGAGGTCCATGATCCCGAGCAGCCTGAAGGGACCGTTGCTGAGTAGGATTTTCTTTCCTGTTTTGTTTGGCCTGCTAGCCATTTTTACTTATTGTGATATTTCTGCCCGGCCTGCGTGCCAGGGGCTTTTTGATATTTGTTTGTAATATTTATACACTGGGCTTCTGCCCGTTTTAATGTACTTTTGTTTATCTGCTAATGTTGTTTGCATGGTTTTAATTGTGTGTGATGTTAATGCATTTTCTATACTTTGTTTTTTGTCTAAGTATTAAAGACTTTGGGATTTGCTCGACCTTGATAGTTCCCGACCGCGTGTAGAGCCGGTCAGGTGGTCAGAGGTGCATTCCGACCTTCAACGAGGCTAAGAGCTCGGTCGAGGTCTTAGCTTCGTGGCGTGAACTTCCCATCGCGAGCTGGGTGTTCTGCCTAATCGGTACAACGACGGCGGAGCTCGATCGAGGTATCCCCGTCGAATCAAAGGTCCTCGCGCACACACAACGCGGTCTCTGATCATCGTGTTCTGTATAGGGGTGTCGCGCTCGTACCTTAGTGCGTCCCCGTAAGCGCGGTGCTAGTGAGTCGCGGGCAGTGCTTAACTGTAGTATTGTTTGAGCTTCTCAGCGTTCCATGGTCGAGCAAGTTCTTCCCCGTGCAGATTTTCGAGGAAGTAGGCTCCTGTCCCCGTTTTCGTGCGGACGCGGTACGGGCCTTCCTAGTTTGCGGAGAGCTTGCCTTCTCGTGAGTCTTTCTGGTTCCTTCGTAGGACGAGGGTGCCCACCTGAAAATCATATTTGATAACTTTGTCGTTATAACGTAGTGTTATTTTCTGCTTAAGTGAAGCTTCTCGTAGAGAAGCGCGCCGAACGTATTTCCTCGACAAAATCGAGCTCTTCCCTCAAGGCTTTGTCGTTCGCGTCCCCATCAAGGGGGGCTTCTGTCCTCCTCGAGGGTTCCCTGATCTCGACGGGGATCACCGCTTCAGTTCCGTAGGTCAGACGGAAGGGGGTCTCCCCGGTTGTAGAGTGCGGGGTTGTCCGGTAGGCCTAGAGGACGCTGTGTAAGTCCTCGACCCACCGTTGTTTGGAGTCACCTAGTCGACGTCTTAATCCTCAGAGAATCACCCTGTTCGCCGCCTCATCCTGTCCGTTCGTTTGAGGGTGCTCGACCGATGTGAAGTGTTGCTTCGTGCCTAGTTTTGTGACGAAGTCTTGGAAGTTCCTGTCGGTGAACTGTGTTCCGTTGTCGGTGACGATAGCTTGAGGCACGCCGAATCAGGTGAGGATGTTTCTTTTGTAAAAACGTAGTATGTTAAAGGCCGTGATTTTGGCCAACGCTTTCGCCTCGATCCACTTCGTGAAGTAATCCACCCCGACGATGAGGTATTTGTTTTGATACGACCCCTGGACGAAAGGTCCGAGGATATCCATTCCCCACCACGCAAACGGCCACGAGGAGGACAACGGACTGAGCTCGTTGGGAGGAGCAAGGTACATGTCCCCATGTCGTTGGCATCTGTCGCACTTCTTGACTTGTTCCTTGGCGTCCTGTTGCATGGTGGGCCAGTAATACCCTGCTCGAAGCGCCGTACGGGCTAACGATCGCCCGTCGAGGTGCTGCGCATAGATTCCCTCATGGATCTCCTGGAGTATATCGGGGACCTTGGTCTCCTCGACGCATCTGAGGAGGGAAATAGAGAACCCTCGCTGGTATAACGTATCCTCGACTATAGTGTACGAGCACGCCCGCCTCTTGACCATCCCTGCATCTTTGGGATCTTCGGGCAGTTTTCCTGTCATGAGGTATTCGTATACCGGGGTCATCCAGCAATTGCTGTCCCCGATGGCGTTGATGTCCGAAACTATGGCGGGTTTGTCGATGCTCGAGCAGGAAAGCACTTCTTATATGACAAACTTGTTCTCGCCTTTCTTCTTTGTGCTCGCCAATTTGGACAAGACATCTGCTCGGGCATTGTGCTCGCAGGGGATGTGAGTTACTTCTGTGGAGGTGAACTTTTTCATTTTTTCTTTCACCAGGGCCAAGTATTCTATGAGGCTGTCGTTCTTGGGCTGGTACTCTCCTCGGACTTGCGAGGCCACAAGTTGGGATTCGGTGAAGAGTTTGACCTCCTTGGCACCGAGGTCCTCGGCCAGCAGAAGTCCTGCGAGGAAGGCCTCGTATTCGGCTTGGTTGTCTGACGTCGGGAAGGATATTTCGAGCAATACCTCGATCAGGATGCCTTCCTCGTTTTCGAGGATGATGCCCGCCCCGCTTCCCTTCGGGCTGGATGCTCCGTCGACATAGATCGTCCATTTTTGGGATCCGTTGGTCGAAGGCTCCGGGACGGTCATCTCCGCTACAAAGTCGACCAATACCTGAGTCTTCAGGGCTTTCCTCCCTTCGTATTGGATGTCAAACTCGGCGAGCTCGAGGGACCACCTGAGCATCCTTCCCGCCATATCCGATCGTCCGAGGAACTGCCTTATAGGTTGTTCGGTCCTTACGATGACGGTGTGGGCGAGGAAGTAGTGGCGTAGCCTCCTGGCCGCAGTAACGAGGCCCAGGGCGACTTTCTCTATCTGCTGATATCTGAGCTCAGGGCCTTGGAGGGCTTTGCTCGTGAAGTAAACTGGCTTCTGCCCGTCCGGGGTTCCCCGAATGAGGACGGCCCTGACTGCTTCGCTCGTGATTGCAAGATACAAGAAGAGTGTCTCCCCGTTCTCAGGCCGTGAGAGGACCGGGGGTTGTGATAGGACTTGTTTTAAGTGAACGAGCGCCTGCTCGCATTCTTCGCTCCACTCAAACTCCACCTTTTGTCGAAGAAGTTTGAAAAATGGGAGTGCGTATTGTGCAGACTTGGCGACGAAGCGGGAGAGAGCGGTGAGCATCCCATTCAACGATTGTATCAACTTCTTCGAGTCCGGAGTAGGGATCTCAGAGAAGGCCCTGCACTTGTCGGGGTTTGCTTCGATTCCTAGCTCTGTGAGGTAAAAGCCGAGGAACTTACCTGCCCGAACGCCGAAGGTGCATTTGTCGGGGTTGAACCTCATGCGACATTTCCTCGCCGTGTCGAACACCTTCTTGAGATGTGCGGCGTGGTTGACTTCTTCTGCTGATTTGACGATCATGTCGTCCATGTATACCTCGAGCATGTCGCCGATTTCAGCTCGGAAAACCTTATTCATCATCTGTTGGTAGGTCGCACCGGCGTTCTTCAGACCGAAGGGCATCACGTTGTAATAGTAGTTGCCCGACGCGGTCATGAAATTCGTGTGCTGTTTGTCGACCTTGTCCATGGGAATTTGGTTGTATCCCGAGTAAGCGTCCATGAAGGATAATAGTTTGTGACCTGCAGAATTGTCGACCAGTTGGTCGATGTTAGGCAAGGGATATCAGTCTTTCGGGCAAGCCCGGTTAAGATCAGTATAATCAACGCACATCCTCCATTTTCCATTATTCTTTTTAACAAGTACAACATTGGACAGCCAGGTTGTGTACCTGGCCTCCGAAATAAAATTTGCCTCTAGGAGGTCTTTTACAGCCTTTTCAGCAGCCTCCGCTTTTTCGGGGGACTGCTTACGCCTACGTTGAGCTATGGCCCTGGCGGCCGAATCTACTGCGAGCTGATGGCAAGCCACGTCGGGGTCAAAGCCGGGCATCTCGGAGGCGCTCCACGCGAACAGATCAGCGTTCTCCCGGAGACATGCCTTCAGCTGCTCCTTCGCCAGGTCGGGGATCCCGGTGTCAATCTTCACGTTACGGTCGGGGTCGTCCCCGAGGGAAACGAGCTCAAAGTCTCCGTCGGGGATGGGACGCATTGGGTGGAGAGGCCGCCCGTTGTTTTCTGCCTGGGGGTCGAGGTCCTCTTCTCTGTCCTCTTCGGGCTCGTCCACGAACCTACTGTCGAGGTCGACCGTGTTGACGGACGGGAGAGATCTCTGCTCGGCGTCCGGGGGTGGCTTGGACACGGTCTTGGGTTTGGCACCGATGGAACTCATGCCTTTGATGGTGGCGTCGAAGCATCTTCAGGCCGCGTCTATTTCCCCGTGCATTGTTACCACTCGTCCCCTGGCCGTGTAGTACTTCATTTTGAGGTGGACGGTTGATGGTACCGCCGTGAGCTCGGCCAGGGTGGTCCTCCCGAGGATGCAGTTGTAAAGGGATGGGCATTCGAATACCAGGAAACGGATCTTCACCTGTCGGACAGTGTCTTCGGCCCCGAATGTAACCATCAGCTCGACGTAACCCCATGGTCTGGTGGTGGTTCCGTTGAATCCCTGCAGATCTGAACCAACGTACAGGGTCAGATGTCTCTCGTCGAGCTGAAGGGTCCCGAACAGATGGGCATACATGACGTCGACCGAACTCCCCTGGTCGACGAGGATCCTTCGGACATCAAAATTCGCCATCTGGGCCCTGACCAGAAGGGGGATAGTGGCGTTGGGCGCTCCACCGGGGAACTCTTCGAGGTAGA
The DNA here is from genome assembly GCA_022829125.1 of Lathyrus tuberosus. Lineage (NCBI taxonomy): Eukaryota > Viridiplantae > Streptophyta > Magnoliopsida > Fabales > Fabaceae > Lathyrus > Lathyrus tuberosus. Next base: position 3,086,512 of record JALAZF010000422.1, read on the forward strand.
AAGTGATGGGGTTTGATCTCCCTTGTACCTTCTCGAGAGTGGTGGTCTTCGCCAATGTCGCGGACTCCAGTTCATCTAATTTCTGTTTGATCGAGCCGACGGACAGCTTTTCGTAGCCACCCTCAGAGATGACCATTGTTTTGGGGAAGCCTTCCCAGGTGCTACGGGCAGAGACGGGGTCCTCGTGGGGGAAGGTCGCCCACATGTTGCGAATTGCTTCTTCGCCCTCAATGATTACGGGGATGAAGAAGTCCTCGGGTCGGGTGACGCTGAGGGCGACCTGAAGCTAACTCTCGTCGGGAGGAGGTGTCGCCTCCTCGACGTTCTGGGCTTCCCGGGAGCTGGGGCGAGGAGCATCGTTCTTCTGGGCGTACTTCTTTAAGTGCCATTCCTTGATCAGAATTTCAATCGCATCTTTGAGATGGATGCAATCTTCTGTGACATGCCCGTGGCTCCGGTGGAACCTGCAGTATTTTGACTTGTCAACGTTTGGTTTAGGGTCAGTGGCCTTCGGAAAGTGGACCCCTCCTTTCACAAATTCTGAGTTCTGGCACTCGGAGAGGATACGCGCGCGGGGAGCGTTTAGCGGGGTGTACTCCGTGAACTGGCCAGCTGGTCCGCGCGGTTCACGAGGATCACGGGGGCGATTTTCTTTCTTTCTTTCTCCTCCTCGTCGGGGAGGAGAGTCTTCGTCTTTGTGGCCGCGGGGGCCTTCTTTGTGCCTCGACTCAAGGGTGATCTGCGCTGCCTCGGACTCCTCGAGCTCGATATACGACTAAGCTCGTTGGAGGAGGTCCTCGAGACGGCGGGGTCTGTGGAGACCCACGGACTTGGCGAAATCTGATCCAAAACGTAGTCCATGGATGATCAGATATTTCTTCATGTCGTCGGTCGTGTGGACCTCGACAGATTCTCGGTTGAATCTCTCGATGTAGCTCCGGAGAGATTCGTTCTTCCCTTGGAAGATGCTTTCTAGGGCAGCCTCCGTCTTCGGGTGTCGGCGAGACGCAGTAAAGTGTTTGGTGAAGCGTTGTCTTAGCTGCTTCCAGGATGTGATCGACCCAGGTTCCAAACCCTTATACCAGGTCATCGCGCCCTTCCGCAAGGTGGTGGGGAAAAGTCTGCACCTGATGGCCCCTCTAACGTTTTGGAAGTCGAGCATTGCTTCGAAACTCTCGACGTGATCGTCGGGGTCGGCCAGACCGTCGTAGGTCCCCAGCAGTGGGGGTTTCTCCATGCCCGCAGGAATTGGGGCGTTCATGATCTCCCACGACAAAGGGGTCCTCTGGTCGTCGTCGTCGCTCCCGGCCGGGGACCCCGAAGGGGATCGATGATGCCGTGGAGGGGAGTTCCTTGGACGGTTCTTCGGCCCCTCCTCGGTGGGCTTGGACTTCTTGGTAGCTGCGGCGGGCCTGGGTTCCTTCCGAGGTGGGGAGCGATGGCGCTTCTGGGAGATCCTGGCTAGGGGCGCTCCAGGCGTGGCCGACGGCCCCCGCACACCGGCGAGGGGGTTCGAGATTCTTCGGAAGGGGTCCTTCGCGGGGAAGGAGAACGACGAGGTGACGGCGGACGACGATGTCTTCGCGGGGAAGATCGTCGTGCCCGCCCTTGCTCAAGTGCTTCGATTCTGGTATTCTGATGTGCGATCATCTGATTGGTCTGATTGATAAGGGCAAATAAGGCCACGGTGCTCGAATCTGCATTGGGCGGAGGAGCAACTGGCTGGAAGATGGCTTGCTGATCGTCTTGGTGGGTGGCGTTGTAAGCCACGTCTTGGGAGTCCAGGGAGGCAGTCTGCCCGTCTCTTACGTCGCCTTCTTCGACGTGGAGGGCAGCGGCGTCTTCGCGGTGGTTCCCGTTCTCGAGTTGCGTGAGGACGGTGTCCAGAGCTTTGTTAGCGGATGGATTGCCGGCCATGATGGTGATGAATGAGAGTTTCTTTGGTTTATCGGAGGAAAAACAGGGAAGCAAAGAGTTCCCACAGACGGCGTCATTGATCGTACCTGGATCAGACAGTTTCTGGTGGCCAACAACGTCGTCTGGACTTCAGCTTCGGTGAGGTTGAAAGACGGCCGGGGGGTGTACCTGCAAGGTACTCCGATGCTCAAGTAAGGTAACGGTCAGATAATAATAGCAAGTACAGAGATGAGAGTAAGAAAATGTGTGTAACCTGACCCTCTCAAGTGAGAGGGTATTTATAGAGAGCCCCCAGCGCGGGGCCAACAGTTACTTGCATTGGGCTGGATTGCCAGACCCAATCCAAGTAACTGCCAAGGCTTACGTGGCGTAGTGAAGACCAGCACGTGGTCTTCGCCCTGGGGTAACCGTTCCTAGATCTCCGGAATTAGGGCAGACTGATTCCATCGGGAGTGGGTGGTTACATGAGAACGTGTCCTCGCGGGGAGGACTCTTGTGTGAGAAGGAGGTGGCTCCTCGCGGGGAAGAACACCTGAGTGTCGAGGAGGAGCGAGCCCGGGGAGGTCTAGTGCCTTGTCCGACGCTATGGAGAAGAAGCAAGTGCCCGACATTGGTCGCGCCAAAAGGCCCTTGTTGGGCCATCCCAGGACGTGTAGGTTGGGCCTGCTCGACTGAGGAGCAGACCCCGACCCAATCCAGAACAATATATATATATATATATATATATATATATATATATATATATATATAATTGACTCATAAACTTATGGTTTCACTTTTTTGAAATAAATAAAATTGATTTTTAAATGTTTGATTATTTAAATTAGAATTGATTTTTTTATTAAATTAGTTCTATTTAAAGTTATAATTTGTAATTTTAGATAGTTATCCTTAAAATTCTATTTTTGATATTTCATAAATTTGTTGAATTTTTTTTATATCAAAATTTCAAAAAACCACTTAATTTTGAAGTTTTTTTCAAATAATTTTACATAAAAAATATTTTTTAGATACAACTTTTTGAAAACATTGCTATTTCGACCATATTTTGATTTTTAATAATATATATTTATGTTATAAAATGTTAAAATTAATCTTTCAATTTAGAAAAAACGAATATAAAAAAATTTATAATATTTAAAAACTTATTTTATAAAATTTATTTTTTAAAGCTAAAAAAACATGCCTTCAATGTTATGGAAAACATCCATCACATGTCATCAAATTAGGTGCAAAACATGTTCAATTTTTTCAAAATCTAACCATTGACGTCACAATGTCTCTTTCCAAGTCATAGTTCCCCTCTTTTGCATCTGGTTTCTTTTTGCTTCGATACATTATGTCTGGTTGTCCAATACCCAGTTGCAAACTAATTTATCAGGTAACTAATTGATTGTCAAATCAATGAAATTTTTAGCCATGATTCATCTTCTATCATCACATCCAATGTCAATTATAGGTGGTTTTTTGTTCACCAATTCCAATTTGTCCGCTTCTCTGTTTAACGCTTTTATTCTTCTTCCAAGTTCATCTCCTCATTCCATTATTTTGCAAACTTAAGTTTTATCATCTCCCTCCATTTTTTTATATGAGTTTTCTCTTTTTTGCTTTTTATTCATATTTTTGTTTCATCTTTTTGGTTTACCAATTTCTAGTTTCATCTTCTTTGTTAGTTAGGTTTTACTTCTTTGTTTACCCAATTTTGGTTTTATACTATTATGTAGAGCTGTCAAATGGACCCGCATCGGACTGGTCGACCAACATTTATAAATGTGCTGGAGTGGACTGACCCAATTATTTTATGGGCTATTAAAATTGAGCCCGACCCCATTCTTTATAGGTCGTGCATCTCGATGGGCTATGCCCGCCTAAATATTTCAATATTATAATTTTAATTTTTAAATGTAGAGACAATAAGATACAATCATACATAAGAAAATAATTACTCATCTAACCATTCAAAATAGATATAAAAATAAATTATTAAATAGACAATTTTTTTGGCTAAGTCCCATGAACACTTGGTGAATCCAACAATTGTCACATAGCGTAACTTTAGAGACAATAGAATACATTCACACATACATAACCAAATAATTAATCACCTAACAATTTAAAATATATAACAAAATAAACTATAAAATAGACAATAATGTGGCATAAGTCTCTTGAACACTTGGTGAATCCAACAATTGTATCTCCTCCACTTCTACTATGATAATCTTTTGAAGCCTATTTTCTATCTATCTCTCTATCTAGTCCTGTTATTTCTAATGCAGTAGATGAACATTAAACTACCACCTTGTAGTGCATGCATGCCACTACAACATTTTATCAATACGACAACGCAAAAAACGTGTTGCAAAATATAAAAAAACCGTTGTCTTTACATATGGGAACGGTTTTTAAGCCGTGCCAAACTGAGGCGTTGCTCTAGTCTATAAAAATGGTTTTTTATCCAACGACAACGCCTTTTTCCAAACCGTTGTTGTTGTTGTTTTCTTAAGAGAACGATCTCAAACAACAACGGTTAGACTCCGTTTTCAAATAAAAACTGTTGCAATTGTGAATTTTTAGAGAATGACTATTTTATGGAATATAGCAACATATTTTAACCGTAGTACATTTTAAACCGTTCTAATAGATTCATATTTTAGTTTCTTCTTCGAAGGCTACAACAACGCTTTCTATACTACAACATCTTATAACTGTTGCAATAAATGATTTTTTTAAGAAAATGAAAAATCATATATTTTATAAACCTAATAATAACATAATTCACAATGCTTTTTGATATATATATAGAATACTATCTTCAAATTACCTATCTTAATGTCAATCATCATTCATAATCTAAATAACATTTAATTTATAAAAGTAAACTTAAACATCTAAGTCTTTTCATCTTCGAATGATTGAAAATCTTAATTGATATTATCATTCATGACTTGCAGAATAAGAGTAATATAATTAAAATAAGATTATTATCCAATACTCTAAATAAAATCATGTTACTACAGTCCATGTTAGTTTTATAGGTGTACAGATTGTTGAGAAAGCAACTATGAGAGAATTGAACTGTTGATAAATCATCTCAGCATTGGTGTGAAAGAATAGGATCATATTTTGTTTTTCAAATGTCAAAAATAAATATTTCAGTTCAGCCATGTAACAAGCAATTTCAAAGTGTCATGTTCATAGAAAAGCAATCCGCACATTGAATATTAATAATTTCAAGACCAACATTCAGATTTAAGCAATTTCAAACAATAACAATTATAATCCCAACAACATGATAATAAACCCAGGGACATGATGAATTTTTTCCTTCATATCATAATGAAAAAAAGGTAGCCTCATTAAGCTAGCTAGATAAGCAATATCATTATTAGTTAACAATAACACAAATGTAACTGTAGAATGACCAATTTTAATGCTTTAGTAGAATATAAACATATAGATGTTCGGATTTACATTAGGACCCTATTTATGTTGTTACCTCTCTATCTATAGCATGAATCCCATTAAGAACATGATTCAGGAAACTAAATTTAAACCAAATAACTTTGTATCTACGTATAACTAATACAAAATTAAAGAAAGAGAACAAATGTTAATTAATCAATATACTTGATGAAGTGAGCTGCAAAAACCTTCTATGATGCTGCTATGAATACAAGCATATATCACAGAGGTTATATTATTAAAGATTAAATTAGGTCTTACTTCAATGAAAGATATATAACCAAGTTCCAAAAGTGGAAACAAGATCTCTCATACATGATTCGGTTTTGTTTAAAATGTTGTCACCGAAAAGTCATATTGTAACTTAAAATAACAGAATAAAAGAGTAAACAAAATCAGTGGATTCAGATTGCCAACTTACTAGTAATATCCTAAAGAAACTTACTTTCAACAATATGAAACCAAGCTTTTAGTGTAATAATCGCTACGGAACCGCCAAGGTTTATCATATTCTTTGCTTCAAGTTATAAATAATTCCTAAGAACATAAAAAAAAACAATAGTGTAGCGGAAAAATCGTGAGTGCAAGCTATTGATTAACTTAACTCGAAAAGCAAGAGTCGCCACCGCACTTTAATTTTATCCAAAAAAGAAAGGAAAAATAGCGAAAAAAACCTACACAAGCTCTACAACAAGAACAAGTGAAGAGAGACTGGATAAGGGGGGTTGGTTACGCAATGGGAAAGTGTTAGCACCCAAAACGTCAATAGTACTCTATAGGGGCCCTTTGAAATATCTACCGCTTTTGGTCTGAAAAAGTTTGCTTGAAAAGTGATTGAGGAGATGAGAAGAGAAATTGTTTTTAAGATTTTTGTGTTTGAAGAGACTTGTCGTCTCATGCCTACTTACCCACGATGTGCAATGTAGGATCAAAACCCCGTAGTTCGTGGTACAAAGAATGAAATTTGTTTGTTTTGGTTGATTTTAAAATGTAAAGACAAATCTCCATTTCCAAGCGAATAGTTCCGCTTAAAGAAATGAATCATGTCTAAACTTATGAAAAAGTTAAATGAAAAGTGCACGAGGGCACAAAAAGAGAGTTTGATGAGTTTGGTGTTTTTAAGGTCTTTTGAAAAAGGTGTCAATATGCTTATGTAGTTTAGCATTTGTTAAGAAATGAAAAGAAAAGAGTAAAATCACTTGACAAAGTCAAGGTTTGATTATGAAAGAGGTGATAGTTTAAAATCAAGAAGATTTTTGAAAAAGGGAGAAAGTTTTGAAAATTGAAGAATGGGTGGAGAAGAAGTGACTATCCTAAAGCATAAAGTAAAAGCTAGGGATAAGAAACATCTAACCATAAAAGTAAGCTCCAAAGTCGTCGAACCATAATTCCAAAGCAAAGGGAAAGGGTCCTAGTTCTAAGTCCAAGGTTCCAAGAATTGCATTGGATATCCAAGGTCTAAGTTCAAGGATTCAAGAATAGCATTGAAGTCCAAGGTCTAGGTGCAAAACTCCATGTCCATTGCATAGGATAATAACCATAGTCCAAGATTAGAAGCACAAGTTTTTTAGAGGTTTTGGCCTTTATTAATGTTTTTGGTCCAAGTGGACAAAGAGAAAAAGACATAAGCATAAACATGTGTCCAACGGACAAAGGAGAAATTGCGGAAGCATAAACATGATATGAAATGATAAAAGTGAAGCATAAAAGTAAAAGAGGTATAGGGAGCAAGAAGGAAGCATAAAAGTAAAAGTTAGAAGTTAGTAATAGAAGTTGTTCTTTTTTTCCTCTACAAGAATAGTTTTGAGCCATTGTATAAATTTTTAAAAAAATATAAAAGCTATCATAACGAAATATAAAATTTGTCGCTTATTACTCTCTACGAGAACAGTATTTTTACCTCCTAAATATTAGGCGTTGCAATAAGGTAAAAATGTTGTAGTGTGCCCTTATTAATGTTACAACTTAACTGATAACTCAATAACTAGAAAACAAATGTAAATTAAAAATAAAATACAAAGAGTATTAATTATAATTTTAAACTCACATGAAGGTCCAACATCTTTAAAATCATGCAACCAATTACGCGTACAAATTAATGCTTGCACAGTTTCGGGGAGTAAGCAATTCCTATACTTATGCAAAATACGACCTCCAATGCTAAAATAAGATTCAAAAGCCACTGTCGTGATTGGAATGCTTAAAATGTCACAAGCCATTATTGGAAGTTGAGGAAATCAAACACTATTTAATTTCCAATATTTAAGAATATCCACATCATCATCCAAACATTTTTCATCCGGGTATATTTCAAGTTCGGACTTGCCATCATTTGAAATCTTTTGTATCTTTTCTTGATGGTATTCCTAAAATTAGACATGCAAAAAACTATTTAAACTAGGCTTGAATAGGAAAATAAAGTAATGTAACGAGTACAAATTACTATTTTTTAATATTTTTAACGGGCCAGCCCGAAGCCCGCTTGGCCGGCCCAGACCGACCAATAAAAACATTGGCCTGATGGGCTGGCCCAAAAAGATAGGGTTATATTTTTTTAATACTTTTGTATGGTCCGGCCCGTGCTAAAATTTAGGGCTTATGGGTTGCCCCAATGGGTCGGGCCTATTTTGACAGCTCTACTATTATGTACTAGAACCAGAAATATGTGTGATCACGGAAGCCATAGTGGAGGAGAGTTTCCGATGTGACGGAGAGGGAGTGTACCTGCAAGGTTAGCATTTCAATGTTTAAGTCAGTATGCCAGTGTGAGAGACATAGTGTACCGACCATACTTTCTTTACTTCAACCACTTAGTGATTGGAATGTCTTTTAGAGTAGAGATTATGATTTTTCTAGGGAACTAGAGCACTCAAGTATTATGTGCAAGGGAAGTGAATAATAAGACACCTTTTGCTTAGTAAGGCTAGTTCATAAATGCAGGAAGAACTAGAGACCCATTTATTCAATGTTTTTCTTCCCTCTTGCTTTCAAACTGTTTTATCTCAATATTCTTACAATATGATTTCCTTTTCTCCTCTTTTTTGGACTTAGAACTAGCGCCAAATGCCACACACACACACACACACACACACACACACACATATATATATATATATATATATATATATATATATATATATATATATATATATATATATATATAATGAGAATGATAAAAAATAATTACTAACTATTAAATTAAAATTAAATAATCAAGATTAAAAAAACCATATAAGAAATATGTGTGTCTCTTTCATATGAATAATAAATGATGATAGAGACACAGACATGTTACTTAAATGGACATTTTAATCTCAATAATTTATTTTTAATTTAAAGGCTAATAATTAATCTTATTATTCTCATATAAAAATACCATTCTCATTAGATACCCAGTTACAAACTAATTTATTGTGTAACCAATTGATGTCAAATCAATCAAATTTTTAGTCGTGATTCATCTTCAAACATCACTTCAAATGTCAGTTATAGATGGTTTTTTTGTTTACCAATTTAAATTTGCTCGCTTCTCTATTTAATGCTTTTATTCTTCTTCCAATTTCATCTCCTTATTCCATTATTTCGAAAACTCAAAGTTTTATCATTTACCTCCTTCCATTTTTTATTAGGGTTTACTTTTTTTTATTCAGATTTTTGTTTCATCTTTTTTGTTTACAATGTTTTAGTTTCATCTTCTTTGTTTGTCAGGTCCTGATTCTTTGTTTACCTATTTTTTTATTTTATACTGTTTCGTATCAAAACCAGAAATAGGTGTGATCATGGAAGTTACAGTGGAGGAGAATTACCGATGTGACGGAAAGGGGGTGCACCTGCAATGTTTAGCACAACAACGCTTAAGTCAGTATGTTAGAGAGTGAGAGTATTCAAATTGTGTTTGAAAATCGTTACCTAAAATTGCGCCATCCGTATATATAGAATGGTTAAATAACTAACTTGCTAACTGATCGACGTCAGATGCGGAGGGCCTTTGGATGCTTTGAAGAAATGGATTCACTGCTTCTAACTTACTAAAGGTACAATAATCATAAGAATGTTCCAGAGGCTTCATTATGTCCTTAAACTGGATCCTGGGTGTTGCACCTGGAGGTGTCCAGACTAGAAAAGAAACATGCCAGGGTCATATTATTTTGAGGAGTTTCTTTTGTGTGGTGATAGGATTTTTGGGAATAATCCGGATCGTGGGTATGACTAGCCAGAATAGTTGCCCCCCAAGCACTATCATTTAAGGAATAAGGGCGAGGGTTTGAAGGATTCTCACACATCAGTAACCGACCGTACTTTCTTTACTTAAACCACTTTGTTATTTCAAATGCTTTTTGGAGGAGTGGTTATGATTTTTCTAGTGAACTAGATCACTTAAGTATTATGTGCAAGGGAAGTGGCTGATAAGACACCTTTCACTTTTTAAGGTTAGTTCATAAATGCAGGAAGAACTAAAGTCACCTTTATTCTAGGTTTTTCTTCCCTCTTGCTTTCGAACCTTTTTATCTATTCTCCCCCTCCAAAGTATCTTTTATTTTTCTTGAATTAACTGTTGTGCTATGGCGAAGTGATCTCAAAAAATCATGAAAAAGAATACGGTGAACCCATATTCTCTGTGGGAAGGTTCTATATTTTCTTCAACCGGGGAACATGGATGGGCCTTCTCTGATGTTCACTACAAGAAAACACTGTTTTAGCGTCGTCCAGAAGCCCTAGCTAACAACAAAAAAAAACGACGCTACAAGGGGGGTAGCGTCGACTTAGTGTCGGGTTCGGGGCGGACTTTCCAAAGCTGGAAATTAGTTATAGTTAGCGTCGGTTTTGGAGCGACACTACTATAGCGTCGACTTTTCGTCATGCTAAAGCAACACTAAATGATGACCCTTTTCTCTACGCTAATTACTGAGTTAGCGTCGGTTAAAACCGACGCTATGTAATGCCAGGTGTCCTTTTTTTGATTTAGTTGGCTTTCATCAAGGATATCTCCACGTCATTAGATAGCGTCAGTTATTTGGCCGCCACTACAATACTTAGTCAGCAATTTATTTTATATTAACGTCGGTTACGTGGCCGCCACTACTAGATTTAGTCAGCAAATTATTTTATAGTAGCGTCGGTGTCGTGGCCGCCACTACTAGATTTAGCCAGTATATTATTTTGTGCTAGCGTCAGTGTCGTGGCCGCCACTACTAGATTTAGCCAGCAAACTATTTTATAGTAGCATCGGTGTCGTGGCCGCCGCTACTAGATATAGTCAGCAAATTATTTTGCTCTAGCCTCAGTGTCGTGGCCGACACTACTAGATTTAGCCATCAAATTATTTTATATTAGCGTCGGTGTCGTGGCCGCCACTACTCTACTTAGCTAGCAATTTGTTTGATTGTAACCTGTTTTAATCGAAACCTGTTTATTATCAATTTAATCAATACGATTATCTATCTTAATCAAAACCTGATTGTTAATACGATACTGAATACAATCCTATACCAAAACCTGACTTGGAATACATAATCTTTTGAGATCCGTATGAGATCCAAAACAAATTTACTTCAAAATACATAATCCCAATACATCAACATCAAAATACTAATGAGTTCCAAAATACACCAACATCAAAATACACCAATATTAAAATACACCAACATCAAAATACACCAACATCAAAATACTAATGAGTTCCAAAATACTGATAATCTCCTAAACGATCTACGTACTAATCATGATAACCAACATCAACTTCCTCATCATCATCCTTATAATCTTCCTCCTCCTGCAACATCCAAAATAAATAGTCACGAGTCAGACACATAAAGATTCAAAATAAATAGTCACGATTCAGAAATATAAAATATGGCCAATATCGAACATTGATTTTTGCATCTACATCCCATCATAGCAAACTAACCAACATAATCCAATCAGTATAGGCATGCTTCTAACCACCCTATACCTCAAACACATTCTGGCTAAGTCATTAGCACAACAACAATAACAGTTCACTCAGTACAATCCAATAACAAGTTAACATAACCCTAATCACTAACAACCAATCCAAGCTAATTTAACAAGTAGTTCTAATTGCTTTTTTTTTCTTTTCAATTCTAACAACACTGACAGATCAATCTTGTTGATAAGCCAATTCATATTTAAAGCAAACAATTCATGCATTTTTCACTAGCATACTAACAGCCCTAGCATAATTAACTCAAATCATGGTTCAAAGCTGCATGATAATCCAACAAATCATCAAGTACACAATCAGCATACCATTTACATACACACATTCACTTACTTTTGTATCCTTCTAACATGATTTTAACAGTTCATTAAATTGATTTCTAAGCTTTAGCAGTGCAACCACATCAACTTAATCAACTCATTTCATTAACAATCGACTAACACAACTCTACATCAACATTTTAACATTCACTTACTAACCATAAGCAGCTATCAATCGAAAATCCATTAAAAAAACCTAACAACCTCAGAGAAAAATAGAACCTACAGAATCGTTATAATTAGGATGACCACTCGTAGGAGCACTAGAAGGACCCGCCTGACGAGAATGCAACATATCAAATTTCTTTGACAATTCATCAAATTTCTTTGCCAATTCATCTGTCCGCGCATTAGCCCGTGCAGCCTCTTCACGTGCAGCAGCAGCTTCAGCTCTGGAAGCCTCAATGGCCTGGTTATCTGCTTCTCTATGTGGGTTTGTAATTGATACATGTGTCAAGAAGTTCATTCCATATCTTATGTTACACGCCAATTGTCCAGTTGCATAACACCGCCCCCGTGTTTTACCCCCTGCAGCTTCTTTCCAAATGTGTATTCTTGTTGATCCTTCCACTTCATCACCAGCTTGTGTCAAACTACTGCAGAATTTTTCCTGTACACGTTGATAACATAAACCAATCAATTAGTGAACTGAGCAGCTGAATAGAGAAACATTGTTTCTGTAAAGTTGGTGAACTGAAGGGCTCAGCTTTTGATAGTGAAATCTCTTGTGTTTATTTTCTTTTTACTGTTAAATTTGAATTCTCTTGTGATACCATATTTTTCCTCTTCCACTCTAATTGCTTTTTGAATTTATGCAGGCAAACCAAGATCCACAATATTGGGGCAACGCTCGTTGGTGTTGATAAATATGGTAACAAGTATTACGAGAAAACTGAAAACACGCAGTATGGTCAGTGCCCTGCCCTCTCCGTCTCTATTTGTATGTTTGTGTCTTTTAGTCTGATAAAAAGATATGACTAAATCCAATGAAAACTAGTTGCTTGAACCAGAGACCTGCCGGGGTCACTTTGTTAGCATTAACAGCTGTTTACATCAAGAATTCTACTTATTACACATTGCTATCTCATTATCACATAGTGAAGATAATATTTAAACTCTTAAGTTATTAAGGTCAGGCTCTGATGTATATAAATACTAGTAAGAGGGAATATAGTGAATGATCAGCTAGTCATTTGTGAGAATTAATGCATTTAGGTGATTGGAGGGTTTGCAGACCCTCAAAGTTCTACAATGTTTTAGTTCTGTAGTGGAGGGAATTATCCCTGTTTTCTCTTTACTACCTTGCATCAGTTTCTGTATACTACTACTAAGGGAATATATGTCTAATGCAATTATTGGAGTTACTACTAAGTATGAGAATATATGTAATATTCAATTAAACTGGTTGTATTAGTTAGTTGTTTGTGTCAGTTGTCATCGATAGTAACAAATGTATCCAACCCAGTTTGTGTGGGATAGTCTCAGACTAATGCAGGATAAGAACTGCTGCTATATATAAGGCTGTTAAAAATTCTTGTAACAGAGCAGCATCATATATACAGAATCACTAGCAAAAAAAATGATTCCTCTAAGCTCATATTTGACTATTGTACTAATAGCAGTTTTATTTTCATATAAATCTTCTACAGTTTATTCTACTCATGAAGATAATTTCCTTCAATGTCTCTATAGTTATTCACATAACTCCACTTCAATTTCTAAATTTGTGTACACAAAAACCAATTCGTCTTACCATTTATGCATACAAATTTAGATTAAGATCGGAAACGTTAACTTACATGTGTTGTCACTGGACGAGCGTCAACCCACTCCCCATTCTTCTTTTTATGGGTGGCAATGAAAATCTCATCTGGATGTGCGGGTCGATTGAGTTTTTTAGCCTATGATTAGAGGCAGTATATATGGTCACAATGTATATCAGATATAATTATATTAATGCATTATAATTACAAAGTATATATATACCAATTCAAGTGCAACATCATGGTGAGCTCTACGTCCTGTTGTATGGACCGCCCCACCTTTCTTGGATGATCGATTAATCTTATTTTGTTGGGATACAACTTTGAATTCATCTGACTTCCACTTGTCTAGAAGATACGTCCATGTATCTACACCCATCCAAGGCGGTTTGAGCCCCGTTTCTCTAGCCTTTCGTTGTATATCAGACAGTCATTTTCCATATTTCTGATGAAACAATTCTTCCATTTTTGCATCATCACAACGGTCCCAACATACAAGCCTCTGAAAAAATATACAAATAATAAATTAAACTCAATAATATACATCATCATCAAACTACTAAAAAAGAAATGCCATGTCTTACTTTAAACGAGTCGAACCATTCCCTTCTCACATCGTCTCTTTCATAGCGTTTAAGCTCACCATAATTAACGAAGGTTCCTCGATAATTCTTTTCAAAAACTTTTGAACCATTGCGGCAACAACATCACCTGGACTTAACCTACATATAATGCAAACAGTAAAGTAATCTCACTAACTTTTCGAACCATTGTGTTGATTCTTTTTTCTTCTATTGCTCCATAACCTATTTTTAGTGCTGGAACGTTTACAAACTTCAATATGTTACAGAATAAACTTTATTTTTCTCTTGATTCTAAATATATGCATCAACTTCCAATTGAAGAAGTTTCTAAGTTAAAAAAAAAGTTTCCAAACAACGTCAATAATTCCATAGTTAATCCATAAGTAACACATTGGTTCTTTAAACCAACATTAGTAGGCTAAACTAAAAAGACTTCTGTTTATGTATGTTGAAAAGGAGTTGTGATATGTTGTCTATATCTTGCAATTGCGGTAATTGCAGCCTCTGATTGCAGCGAATTTGCAATAGCAATTGTTGTAGGCCTGTGTAGCTTTTAGGGGGTAGGCGCTACGCAATCTATGATTAACAACATATGTTCTAAAAGGTCAAATGAAGAATATTATAACAGAATCGTGCCAGATAAGCATTTGTCTCCTAAACACAATAATTACAATTGAACACACTCCATAAAACACAGTTCATACGTTGAAAATAATCCACAATATTTACTTACGCATTAGTTGCTTCCAGAATATAGATCTTCGGTTTTTTGCCCACCGCCGTGTTGTTGTTCCTCATTAGAAAGTGTTTGGTCCCTCTGCACTTCCCCGTCTGTGGTGTGATGGGGAAGACTTTGCGGCTGAGGCTGAGTATATCTGGGAGTAGGAATGAATATGAACTCCTCAGAAGTCGGGTTTTCCGGTTGAGGCTGAGTATGTGGTGGTGTTGGGTTTATCACAATCGGTGCTGGAGGCTGAGTAGGTGGCGAAGGTTAATTAGGTGGTGGAGGTTGAGTAGGTGGTGGAGGTTGGGTAGGTGGTGGTGCTGGATTTGTTTGAATCAATGGTTGAGGGTGAGTAGGCAGTGATGGGTTTCTCTGAGTAGGTGGTGGTGGGTTTCTCTGAGTAGGTGGTGGTGGGTTCGTTGAACCAGGTTTGCTATGGACCTTACGGGAGTTGTTTATAGCAAGAGTCTCAGGTGGAATCTGTCGTTGACGGCATAACCTGTCAACAACTCTTTTTTACAAAGAAACCATCAAAAAAATAAGTATAAATCCAAACATTGTTAATTGATTAGGACAAAAATACCAAATAGGAGAAAAGGTTTAGTCATCTTACTTAGATGTGCTCGATGGTGCTTTTCTCTTTCCGTTTTGTCCAGTCATTTCAATAGAAGCTCACAACAAAGCTGCCAACAAGACATTGTAAGATGCAAATCAAGAACACTATCAAAGAAAACAAGTGTGTGAAATGACATTGACAATATGTGACACAACCAGCAGAACATTTATGTTTGTAACAATTGGCATCAAATTGTTGAGAGTATGTTCAATGGAGTGTTTTAAATCGTTTATAGAAATTGTGATGGGTCAAATAGTTGAGATTTGTTTGACAGAAGAATGGGCATTGCATAATTAACTATTTACTGCACAACATAACAGATTTGTTTAAGTTTATTAATAACTCCATATCAAGTCCACACCAAGTTATTCACATTACCTGCATTAAGCATCATAACTCCATACAAACACGTGTTTATTTAAACACAAACAGAAGTATGTTCATCAATGGCGGCGGAATGTATGAAACAAAAAAATAGCAGCGACTGCAAAACCAAACAGTAGCAGCACCAAGTCATAATCACCAACCTCAAGAAACACTAATACCGCCACAAAGTCGAATTGAAAAACTAACATACAACAGCAGCTTATTTCTAACCCATCCTCAATTCTAATTCTAAAGCATGAAGAAATTTACTCATGAATAACTAAACTTAGATTTCTTTTCACGTTATTCAAGAAACAATCATATTCAAAGATTACTAAAACTCATAAAGTAAAATCCTACAAGTTTCAGCTAATCTGACAACATAACTCTATGCCAACTTGAAATGGAAATGAAACAAGGTATAATACCATGAGATTAACACACAACGGCTGCTATCACGGTTCAGCACTAATGATTATATAAAGTTCTGCAATCAGATCGAATTGTGGAAGCAACACAACTCAGAATGAAAAGCAATCAAAATAGAATAAAAAGCAATCGAATTATTTTATAATATACTCCATAATTAAGACTTGAATTCTTTAAGAAAAAACAAGTGTATAAAAGTCTATAATAAAAACAAGACAAAATCTTCTCTCAATCTTGAGTCATTGGGTCAGTTGTCATTGTTAATGGCTCGAGCTCGTCAATTAACCCTCCATAAGCTAAACCATGTATTTATTCAACTTCTGTAATAGGCACAACTGGTAACATTTCATCAGATTGATAAGGCATTGCATCCCCGATGTTGTCTATCTCGATATAACCCCTTGGTTTTGTGGTGATTGCTGCACACCATCCACGCATATTCCTACACATTTCTGGATATGGGACATAATACACTTGTTTTGCTTCTTGTGCAAGAATGAACGGGTCATACTGACGATATCGCTTATTTATCTTAATGTCAACAATGTTGTACTCAATATTAACTTTTGTGCCAGTATTATTTGTAGGATCAAACCAATCACAATAAAATAGGGAAATCTTGTTGCTAAAGCCATGGTATTCCAATTGAAGGATACGTTGGATGATGCCATAAAAATCGTTTTCTCCTCCATTTGTAACACCTTTAACATGTACCCCATAATTAGTAGTCTTTTTACCACGACTCCATTCTTGAGTGTGAAACTTATACCCATTAACAAAGTATATGTTCCATGATGTTGCCTGCGGATTAGGGCCTAGAGCTAAGGCCTTCAGATATGGACTAGTCGTTCCATTTCTCTCATCATTCACCTAAAAAAAATATATCTAACCTTAGAGATAGTTTATTGTCAACCACATAATATAAATTGTGAAAAATATACTAACATAGTTCTTTAGCCATGAAAGAAAATGCTCGTGTATAAGACCGGAAGCATCTTCCTCATTGATAGAATGATATTGCATGAATAACCTGACATCGATCATAAAATTGATGAATGTATTTATAAAAATTGGTTGAGAACAACGCAGTTGTCTTACAAAAATGTACTTACTCGAGATACGGTTTAACCTCGTCACAATTGGTTAGGACGTGTGTAGCGAACGATTTTGGACGTGATTCTTAAGCACTGTGGCTCTGGGGTTACTACAGGTCGATTCATTTTTTATCCTATTGAGCTGACTAAGGAAGGGAAATAGATGTCTCCAATTAACCCTGCTTGCATACTGAGTTTAAACAGCGGTCTGTTAGGTTACGGATGCTATATGGTAATGGGGGCCTCTTTCTTCTTACTTTGTTTAGAACGAAACACCGGGAATGTTCATGGGGAATTTTGTTAGGATTCTAGGACTGGTGCTTTTCGATTGATATGTGAAGGTACAGGATTTAGGGCTTTGGATTAGTGTGCTCGCTAAGATTTTTCTTTCAATCTTATGCCTACGTATTCCCGTTTACCGAAACAGGGAAACCAGAGCGATCGTAGTTCCTCCTATTCTATGGGAGGAAATGGTGTTTTGGTGTCTTGTTCAAAGCCCAAGACGTGAAGCTGAAAAGGTGGTTTATATCTTGTTCAAAGCCCAAGATGTGAAGCTGAAGGGTCTATTTGTATCTTGTTCGAAGCCCAAGATGTGAAGCTAAAAAGGTGTTGTCTTTAGAGAGAATTTGTCATCTCTAAAGGGGGTCTGTTTGTCACAACTGTTGGGTGACTGACTATAAAGGAGGATTACTTTAACCGAGATATGTGAATCCTAATAATGCCATAATTTCCTTTATAGGGGGTTTTAACCTGAAGGAGAAGACTTTAACTCAGTGTAGAGCAATGCTATCTTTCCTTAGGAATTTCTCATGCTAAAAGAGGGACAGTGGCGTGGATGTAAATAATCTAGAGGTTTGCCGCTTACCGCAATTAGATGAAAGGAGTTGTTGATGCTTGTATCCTGTGAACGAGGCACAATTTTGATGCTAAAAGGTTGATTGACTCAACTGGGGGTTTTCTTATACAAAGCCTAAGAGGAGGCTATTGACCCAACAAGAGGATGCTTTTGTGTCTCGTACGAAGCCCAAGAGGGAGGCTAAAAGGAGTTGACTCAACAAGAGAGTGCTTTTAGATGTGTCTTGTACGAAGCCCAAGACGGAGGCTAAAGGTTGACTCAACAAGAGAGTCTTTTATACTCAACAAGAGAGTGTTTTTGTATCTCGTACGAAGCCCGAGATGGAGGCTAAAAGGATTATTGACTCAACAAGAGATTCTTTTTGTATCTCGTACGAAGCCCGAGATAGAGGCTAAAAGGATTGTTGTTTCAGTTGAGTGACAAGTCCAGTAGGTTGGTTAAAAGAGAAAATCAGTTCTTATAAAGAGACTGATTAAAGGTAAGGCTATGCTTTGGGATTGATCAGAGGATCAGGGTTATTTCATGTTCTTTAAGGAAATGGGGAATCCAGAGGGTATTGGAGACTGCCCGAGTCTACTGGTGTTTTTTTCCTATTTGAGAATGCCTTCGAGACTCAAGGAGATTAGACTGTCCAAGTCTAGAGTTTTATCTTTTGTACTATGCTTAAAGAAACATTAATAGTACGTTCACGATAGAAAGATCTAGACTCTTTGAAAGATTGTTCTATTAAGATGACTAATTTCTGTTCCTATACCTCTAGGAGGTCGTCGGGACAATTTGTACGAAGCCCAAGAGGAGGCTGGAAACTTTTAAGAAGTCGATGGACAATTTGTACGAAGCCCAAGAGGAGGCTCTCTTAACGAAGGAAGAATCCTTATACGAAGCCTAAGAGGAGGTTGTGAATACTTTTAAGAAGCCTGTAGGGTCCTTGTACAACGCCCAAGAGGAGGCGGGGTTGCTTTTAGGAAGCCTGTGGGTCCCCAAACCCCGAGAAATTCAAGACAGGCTATTCATAGAGAATAGATCAAGCCAGGAAAGTCCGAGAATTTGGAAGAAACTCAAGAGATGCCATTCACGGAGAAAATATCATCTCTGGGGAGTAGAGTTTCTTTGAAAATTAAGGGTGACAGCCGAAGAGAAGACTGTATCTGGTGATCCTATGGGCGATCTAGTTTTGTCTATTTAAGAGTGATCAACAGGGCTTAGTGCTAGATGTAGTTGCCGGGGAAACTCTTATTATCTATACTAGTATTACACAGTTGATATGAGTTTATGAAAGAAGACTTACAGTGAAACAGCCCCACAATACAGTTATATGTATATGAAAGCGGATTAAGAAAGCATATAAACACTTACTCGGTTGTAGAGCTTCCATGCTGTTTGGTTAGTTGTTCAACAAAGAAAGATTGAAAACAACAGTATATTCAAAATTAAAGGAGAAAGTATTTTGAAAAGATGTTGGGGCTTACAGCTCAAGGAGAGGCCCAAGGCTTATCAGTCATCGCACTGTTGTTTTATACAGAGGGACTTATACAAGTGACTGAGGCCCGAGAAAGGTTTTCTGTACAAGGGGATGGGTCTTACACTCTCTCAAGAGGCCCAAGTGTTTAAAGAAAAAGAATGGGGCTTACAAAACGAGGGTAGGCCCAAATGATTGGTTTTTTTATTGGCGATCGCGCCGAGGTTTTCTTTTAACGCAGGGGGACTTATACAATGTCTGAGGCCCAAAAAGTTTTGGTTAAAAGGGGATTGGGTCTTACATTCTAATAGAGGCCCAAGAGATTTATTTTTGTACAAGTGGTGGGGCTTACAGCTCAAGGAGAGGCCCAGGGTCATTTGTTTGAAAATGGCGATCGCGCCGAGATTTTTGAAAACGCTGTGGGTCTTATACAATGTATTGAGGCCCAAAATGGTTTTAAATGGGTCTTTAAGCTCGAGGAGAGGCCCAGGGTTTGTTTTTCAACAGACGATTATCGCGTCGAACTTTTTGAAAAACAACAGGACTTATACAATAAGTGAGGCCCAAAAAAAGGTTTGTATTTACAAATGATTGGGTCTTACACTCTATTAGAGGTCCAAAAGTGTTTGAAATTGTTGTATGAGGGTGAAAATCAAAGAAACCCTAATTTGTTATTCTTTAAAAGTAAATATTTAAAGAAAATCAAATAAACTACCAAATAAGTTTGAATAAACCATTTGTGATTTTTGTTTAAGGTTTGAGAAATGAGGGATTAATCACAAGGTGAATTAAAACTCACTTGGTTTTGATTTTCAAAGTGAATATTCACTTTTAAAATGTTTAATGAAATTCTGGTACCAGATATGTGATGTTACGTGTGATGTCACAACAACACACTCTGCAATGGACAATATAAAACAACAGAAGAGTACACAAAGAATTGTTCACCCAGTTCAATTAAACAACTTACTCTGGGGGCTACCAAGCCAGGGATGAATTTCACTATCAATAGAATTAATTTACAGACTCAACAACCCAGTTGACATCTCTTAAACTTAATCACTACTTAATGAACCTTCTACCTAAGAGACCACTTAGGTATGAGAACACTACTCAATCCCTAAATCACTTCAGTGATATAATTCAAAGATCACACACTTTGAATAACACAACTTGATTCTGCTTCACAGCTTTGATCAAGAACAACTCAAACAACAACACCAATTCACACTAGAATGGTTTACAACACATACACGAAGACACAAACGACTCTCAGTCTTTAGCTCTCTTTCTTCGTCACTTTCTTCAAAGGATTGATGCGCTTTATATAGCTATTTGATTTGGGCTTGGACCTGCTACAATATCTGACCTGATTTGTTATTTAAAACTGAATCTTCAAAATAGATTTTCTCTCAAAATCTTTTTAAATCTTCAGCCTTTAAACACTCCTACAAATCTGCATCAAATCTGTTTGCAACAGAAAATATCTTCTCCAAGATAGTCACACCCAATAACTCTAACAGCTCTCCCAAAATCCAGCTAATACGCTTAACCCTAAAAACATCTCAAACCTGATGTTTTAATGTTCTGCATATCTGATGTCATGACATCGCATGTGACATCAGACTTCAAAACTTCAACAACTTAAACACTTAACATTATCTAATGTTAAGACTCAATGTTAAGACATCACCCATGTGACATCAACATTGAACAACTTTGTTTTACCAAAATTCTAGCCAATCCAAGAACTAACAATCTCCCCCTTTGGCTAATTTTGGCTAAAACAATCTCTGCAACAATCTCTGCAACATCAGAGACTTCAGCAGCGGATAAAAATCGAAAAATGTTAAAACCTCCTAGCAGCACTCCTTCAAAACAGCTCCTACTTCACAATGCTGCACATACTCCATCAGCTCAGCAAAGGGTCAAGCTCCCCCTCAAAACCAGAACTAGCAAACAGCTGTACAAACACTCTCCCCCTCAACTTCTGCACCACATCAGAAACAGGATTCACAACCACACCTTGGCTTGGCTAACTCTCCCCCTTTTTAGCCATAATTGGACAAACACCTACTAACTACCAGTTAGTCCTAAGCTAGCTCTCATTGTCAGTCTAAAGTCAATATTCAAGACAAGACAAATCATAGAACAAAAACTTAAAAAGTGCTTAAAACATAATATTCAGGTTACAAACCAAACACATCAAGTGCAAAACAACAAAAGCAAAAAAAACTACTGTCTAGCAGAAACAACAAAAGAAACTTAATCTTCATCAGAGCTAGGCCCATCTTCATCATCCTCATCATCTTCCTCAGAATTGACACCTTCATGAACATCATCATTATCATCCTGTTCCAAGGACTAGATCAACTTCTCAATTTCCTTCTTTCTAGTCATGCTGGTACTGATCACAATATCCAGATCCTTGCAAGTAGCCTTCAATTCTGCAAGCAAATCAGCTTTGGTACTTTTCTTCTTGACACCAGCATCTGATGTTGAGACAATGTCTGGAACATGACTCCCAACAAACAATTTTGGATGCAGAGATAATGTAGACTCCCTCTTGCAGGCTGTGTCTGAACTTGTCAATATGCCAGGATGTTGTTTCAGAATTACTCCACAAATGAGAGATGGAAATTCTATAGGCATTTTGATAGCATTAGTGGTGGCATGTTTCACAGTCTGTTCAAAAATATATGATCCATAGTCAAATTTCTTCTTAGTGACAACAGCATAAATGAACCTTCTTAATCCCACAGCTGTTGTGGTTTTATGATTAGTAGGCACCCAATTTGCAGCTCCAATTCTCTGCAAGATAACATACTTAACACTAAGTTTGCTAGTTGTCAATTTTCCTTTCAAAGGCCACACCTTTACTTGACCAGCAGTTATCTCCTTGCAGACATCATTATCAGTAACTTCTAACTCTGTAAACTCTTCTTCTTTTCTTCCTAGGTAATTGTTGATAACCTCAGGAGAGAACTCAATACATTTGCCTCTAACAAACACTTTCATGAAATCCACACTCCTTTTGTCAGAAATATTCATAGGAATGTTAACCATAAATTCCTTAACCAAACTGTCATAACACTTGGAGAACCCACAGACAGTCTTCATCAATCCAGCAACCTTTATCACCTCTAAGACTTCATTAATTTCCATAGCCTCTTTGCCAATCTCTCTTTCAAGAGCAAGTCTTCTTTGACAAACAAATTTCCACATGGAAGCACTGCTTGCATAATGGAATGAAATGTTGTCAACAGGAA
The DNA here is from genome assembly GCA_022829125.1 of Lathyrus tuberosus. Classification (NCBI taxonomy): domain Eukaryota; kingdom Viridiplantae; phylum Streptophyta; class Magnoliopsida; order Fabales; family Fabaceae; genus Lathyrus; species Lathyrus tuberosus. Next base: position 3,109,336 of record JALAZF010000422.1, read on the forward strand.
CATCAGGTATCTTGTCAGCAATTCTCTTCAAGATTGACTTTCTCACAGGAGTGATGTCTTGAACATCATCCTCAACATCATACTCTAATTCAGATTCTTCCAACAGCTTCCTCTTTCTGGGATTCACAGCAACTTTACTCCATGTTTTTGTTGGACCAACAACTGAAGTCTTTTTCTTCTTTCCTTCAGCTGACTTCTTAGGAGAAGATTCCACATTCTTTCCTTTTCTAGTTTTAAGTCTTTTGGCAAGACTAGGTACAGCATTTCCAATCACTTCATCATCAGACAGGTCAACAACATCTTCGTTCTTCTTTCCACCAGGGCTAGTTTTAACATCCCTATCAGGCGATGTTCTGACATTTGTTTCAACATCAGCTTCCTCATGAACACCTTCTTCTTCAACACCTACTTCAACATCTTCAATGACAGGCATAGCCAGTCTGTGAAGATTTGTATCAGCATTCTGCATGTCATCCTTTTCAGCTGACATTTGTCTATGGGGAATAGAAATGCCTTTTACAGATAAACCCTTATCCAAAATTTTGGTGGCAATCTGATTAAGACTGCGATCAACATCAAACCTCTCTTCAACTGCTTGAGGGGTGGAAGACCCAGATGCATATTTCTCTTGAAAAAGAATGCTAGTGACTAACCTCCTAGTTTCACTATCATCAATTTTAGGTGTAGGTCTTTTGGGTTGAAGTTTGGAAGGTCTTGACTTACTAGATTCAGGAACCATCATGGAGATGGGTGCTACATTCAACGCTTCTTTAGCAGATCCCTCCTCTGTAGAAACCCTAGCTTTCTCGCGCGATGAACTTTGTGAAGCAGATTTCTTAGATGGAGATGATATATGTTTTGACATTGTTCCAGTGAAGTAACTGAGGATCAGGGAAGGATTGCTACTTCTGTTGATGGAGAGGGAGACGAACAGTCTAGGGGTATGGTGTTTGATGAATCGTGTGATAGCTCTAATAGGAAATGATGGCCTAAAGTATGGAGCCTGATTTTGTGGATCACTTAAACGCCAATCAATGAGTTTCTCCCTCCAAAATAACTTTCCTTTTAAATTTTTAAAAGGATTCACACCATAAGTTATTAACCCTAATTGACATTTCAACATGCTCAGACTTTCACCCTTAATGTTACAGTCTGATGTCACAACATCAACCTTAACATCACCAGATGAGCTGACCTCTTGAGGTATCCATTGATAACAATTATCTCTGGATCTGACTCCTTTCATAACTACCTCATTTCTCTCATTAGTTATCAAACACTCATCTTTAGTGTAGCTGACCTTATATCCATCATCACAAAGCTGACTTATGCTAATCAAATTAGAACTCAAACCTTTGACAAGAAGCACATTGTCAAGATCAGGTCCATCATGACACTTCACTTTTCCAACACCTTTTACCACCCCTTTCTCTCAATTTCCAAAAGTAACATCAATTGAGGAGCAAGAATTGACATCCACCAATTGGTGTTTGAATCCAGTCGTGTGCTTTGAACAGCCACTGTCAAAGTACCATTCATCCTTAGCAGAGTGTCTATCTGAAATGTGAGCCAATAGACATGTAACCTCAGCTTTAGGAACCCACTGTTTAACAACCTTGGGCCTGTTATCCTTCTGTCTAGGTTGAGGGATAGACTTGGGATAACCATGAAGCTTGAAGCAAGAAAATTGCATATGGCCAAATCTTCCACAATAGAAGCACCTTACTCTTTCTTCTCTGAAGTTGTTAAACTTCCTGCCACCTTGATGATGAAACTGTTGTGGCTGCCATCCATAATACTGGTGCTATTTTCTTCCATAGTTTGTCTGTCTCCTGTAGTGAGGATTCTGTCTCTTAGTCTGTCTTCTATGGTGATGTGGCTTCCTTCTTCCATAATAATGAGGCACATCATTATTATATTCAAAGCCATACATATTCCCCTGATGTTGAGACATCTGATGAAATATGTTTTGTTTAAACCTAGAAGCCTGCATGCTCATATGGTATTGAGGAGGCATATACTGCCTAGCTCCATAAGTATGTACCTTCGCTTGATGAGGACCATGAGCATACCTTTTCCCAACATTTTGAGGCTGTTGGTGAGCAACCTGCTTAGGTTTAGGATTATGTCTCTTTTTGTTATGTTGAGACATTGGTTGAGACATGTCCTTTTTGGTTCCTGAAGTACTAGCTTCAGTAGAAACCTTCTCCTCAACAACAAATCCTAAGCCAGATTTGTCTCCTGCTACCTTTTCTGCCTGAAGGATCTTATCAAGAGTATCAGATCCACTGTTCAACATTCTAACACATTTTTTCATTTGATCAAGTTGAGATTTAACCAACAAGACTTCATTTTCAAGATCAGCTTTAACAGTCTCAAGCTGAACAATTTGTTTCTTTTGTTTCTCACTTTCTTGACAAACCTCTGCACTCTTCAGACATAACTCTTGATAGGAGGTTGCTAACTCCTCAAAAGTCAGTTCCTCATCATTTGATTCTCCATCAGACACACATGTCCCTGTCAATGCTCTGACATGCTTGGCTAACTCTTCTTCACTTTCACTGTCAGTATCAGACCAGGAAACAGTCATGCCCTTCTTCTGCTTCTTAAGGAATGTATGACATTCTTTCTTGACATGTCCATAACCTTCACACTCAAAGCATTGAATCCCTTTGTCTTGAGCAGTCTTCTCTTCATCGTTCTCTTTTGACTTGCTGATGTCAAAGGAGATGTTCTTAACATTAGGTTTGTAGTTCTTATTCATCCTCTTGAAAACCTTGTTAAACTGTCTTCCGAACATAGCAATGGCCTGAGACAGCTCCTCCTGAGATTCAGCATCATTCCCTTTCTTCTCTTCTTGAGTATTGGATACCAAGGCTATACTCTTGGTCTTCTTTTCAGGTTCCTCCTCATTCAGCCCTAACTCAAAAGTTTGAAGACACTACGCCAAAAATATGTTTAGACGACACCTAAAAGACAGCGCTTTTATACAAAAGCGCTGCTAAAAAGAATAAAAAAATTTCGCTAAAAAAAAGCGCCTTAAAAGAAAGGCTTTAGAAAGCGCTTTTCAAAAGCGCTGTAAAAGACTGCCACCTTAGACCACTTTAGAAAGCGCTTTCCAAAAAGCGCTGCTATAGGTATTACTTTAGAGAGCGCTTTTAAAAAGCGCTGTCTAAAGGCCACCTTAGAAAGCGCTTTCAGAAAGCGCTCTTATAGGACTCTAATTATTTTCACTTTAGAAAGCGCTTTCTAAGGAAAAGCGCCCTCTAAAGTCCTGTACTAATTAAAATATAAAACAATTCTAAACATTTTTAGAGACACTTCTATTCATTTTCTCTCTCGACCGTTTCTCTAAACCCTTGCCGTCGTTCTTGCATGCCATTATTGCCGTCGTTCTTTGTCGTTGCCGTCACCGTTGCCGTCACTGTTGCATTTCATTCATGAAAACGGTGTTGTTGTTGTTGTTCTTATTCTCTTATCCTCTGAAAACAAATAAGGTATGTTGTTACTCTTTTATTATTCATTTCTCTGTTTTTAAAATTTGTTTTTGATTTGATTTTTATGTTGAAAAAGTTTTCACGATGAGGATAAAAGCTCCCTCTTTTATTGTTGCAGAATCGAACCTATTTTTTGCTTTTATTTTTCATGTATATTTGGCAAAGTATCAATCCTTAATCTTTCATCTCTTATTTTTACAAATGTCCCTCTTTTTTTATAATAAGCTCATTGTGTTATGCATTCATGATACAACCTAGTTTTGTGGAAGGTATTTTCATAAGGAAAATAATATTAAAGTATCTTCACAACGATGACTATTATTGAAAAGATACTTCATGATACAACCTAATTTTGTGGAAGGTTACTTTTAAATATTTTCTACTGTATATTTGGCAAAGTTGATTAGTATAAACAACCTAGTATTGATTGAAATTGTATTTCGCTAGTTGTGTTGTACTGTTTTTCCAATTGATTGTGTTTGGTCTATCCTTTTTTCCCAAGTTCATTTCTTTTATTTTCTAGAACTTGTGACTTTTTGTTATAAGTTAATTGTCTACTTTATACTTATTGAGGAGAGAATTTTTTTGATACTTTAAAATATAATTGTCTACTTTATAAGTTAATTAGAATTTTTTTGATACTTTAAATTATAAGTTAGTTGCCACTTATCAAGTTATGACTCATAATTGGTCAATTAATGATATTTCATTTTATGATACGTGTATAGGGGTTACTTGTGTTCAAAGTGTGAAAGTCGGATCGTTTCCCTACAGGTATAACATTTTTTCTTTTTGTTTTTGTTTAGTTTAATTAGTATAACTATGGATAAGAAATGGATGTCTTCAAGTCGATTGTCGAAAGAGTACGACAATGGGGTATCGGAATTCGTTAAGTTTGCTGTTGCGCACGCCAAAGACCCCAGTCGAATGATATGTCCTTGCTTGGGTTGATGTTTTGGGAGTCGGGTTGACGCGGTTCAGTTGGCATCGCATTTATTGAGGAGTGGAATTGATAGAATTTATACATGTTGGAATTTGCATGGTGAGAAAATTAACGGGAATGTTGAATCGGGGGATAATACGACCTACACTTCATACGACAATGGCACAGATACATACGATTCTGATCAAGTCGAAGAGATTGCAGAAGCACTTGAAGAAGATCTTAAGGATTGTCCCAAAATGTTTGAGAGGTTGGTAAGCGATGCAGAGAAACCTTTGTATAATGGTTGCACCAAATTTACAAGATTGTCTGCGGTATTAAAGTTGTACAACTTAAAGGCGGGCAATGGATGGTCGGATAAAAGTTTCACAGAATTATTGGCCCTTATGAAAGATATGCTTCCAGAGGATAATGCTCTTCCCAATCGACCATATGAGGCCAAAAAGATGTTGTACTCTATTGGCATGAGCTATGATAAGATACATGTCTGTCCAAACGATTGCGTATTGTTTCGAAATGAGTATGCATCGTTAAATGAGTGTCCTAAATGTGGTGTCTCTCGATATAAGAAAAAGTTGTCTCCAGCAAAAGTCTTATGGTATTTTCCTATAATTTCGAGATTTAGACGCATGTTTCGTAGTGAGACCGATTCAAGACACTTGACTTGGCATGCAGATGAAAGAATTATTGATGGAAAGTTTCGACATCCGGCAGATTCACCACAGTGGATGAAAATTGATGATGATTATCCTGAATTTGGAAAAGAAGCAAGAAACCTTCGCTTGGCATTATCTACTGATGGAATGAACCCACACAGTATTCAAAGTATCTCACATAGCACTTTGCCTGTGATCATAATGATTTATAACCTACCTCCATGGCTATGTATGAAGCGTAAGTACATGATGTTATCTATGTTAATTTCTGGGCCTAGACAACCAGGGAATGACATAGACGTATACTTGGCACCCTTAATCGAAGATTTAAAATTTTTGTGGGATAACGGTGTGGAGGTTTATGATGGGTATAAGAAAGAAAGTTTCAACTTGAGGGCGATGTTGTTTGGCACAATTAATGATTTTCCAGCATACGGAAATCTATCAGGGTAAAGCATAAAAGGTCAATGTGCGTGTCCTATTTGTGAAGATAAAACAGATTGGATGCGATCGGAGTTTGGTCAGAAGAATGTCTTTCTCGGTCATCGTAGATTCTTAAATTCTAATCATCACTATCGTGGGTGGAGAAAAGCATTCAATGGAGAGCCAGAACATGGTAGAGCTCCAACTGTATTGATAGGTGATCAAATTTTTGAAAAGGTGAAAGATGTGACAACTCAGTTTGGAAAGCCTTTTGCACATACACTTGTCAAGAGTGGGTGGAAGAAGAGGTCAATTTTTTTTGAACTGCCATATTGGAAGTCATTGTATGTAAGACATTTTCTCGATGTTATGCATATTGAAAAAAATATATTTGACAATGTTATTGGTACGTTACTCAATATACCAGGAAAGTCTAAGGATGACCTTAAAGCAAGAAAGGACTTGGTACATATGGGGATAAGAACTGAATTAGGACCCTTGAAGAAAGGAAAACGAACATATCTACCACCTGCTGCGTATACTCTATCTAGAAAGGAGAAAAAAGTATTGTGTATGTTTCTAAGTGAAGTTAAAGTTCCAGAAGGATACTCTTCAGATATTAGAAGACTTGTGTCTATGAAAGACCTCAAGTTAAAGAGTTTAAAGACGCATGACTTCCATGTTATAATGGAAAATTTTCTACCAATAGGTATACGTTCTATTCTGCCAGAAAAGTAAGAAGCGCAATAACTAAATTGTGTTTTTTCTTCAAGTCAATTTGCAGTAAGGTGATCGATCCTGCGATCTTACCAACATTGCAAAAAGAAATAGTTATTACTTTGTGTGATCTTGAAATGTATTTTCCTCCCTCGTTTTTTGACATAATGGTTCATCTAGTTGTTCATCTAGTGAAAGAGACACAATTGTGTTCAACCGAAGTCGACCAGAGGGTTGTATTGCCAAACGATACATTGTTGAAGAAGCGGTTGAGTTTTGTACTAAATATCTGTCCAATGTACAATCAATTGGACTCCCTAAATCTCATATTGTCGAAAAAAAAGAAGGAAAAAAGTTAATTGGAAATGAAGTTGTGACAGTATCAAGGGTCGAACGGGACCAAGTGCATTTGTATGTTCTGCACAATGAGAATGAGGTTGAGCCGTGTGTTGAAATGCACAAGGATGTTCTCCGAGGTTTAAATCCGAATAGAAATGAGAATTGGATAGTACGAGAGCACAATCGAAGTTTCATACCTTGGTTTAAGGATCATATTTATTCAAAGTATTATTCAGACCGCGATTCAATAACAGAAAGGTTGTGATGTTTAGCATATGGTCCAAGTATGGTCGTGTTTTCTTATAGCGCATACGCAATTAATGGATACACATTTTATACCAAAGAACAAGATGATAAAAGTACTATGCAAAATAGTGGTGTCACCGTGGTAGCTGAAGCAATGCACATTTCAAGTGTGAAAGACTTAAACCCCAAATTTGCAAATCTGTCATATTTTGGGGTTATCGAGCGCATTTGGGTGTTTGATTATGAGAAGTTTCAGATTCCTATATTTCGTTGCAAGTGGGTTGAAAATAATAATGGCGTACGAATGGATAAGTCAGGATTTTTGCAAGTGGATCTTAATAGGGTGGGGTACAAAGATGAGCCTTTTATTCTAGCCTCTCAAGCTAAACAAGTGTTCTATGTCACTGATCCGACAAGTACAAAATGGTCTATAGTGCTTTTATCTAACAAAGTAATTGATGAAAACGTTGGAGATCAAGGTGATATTGATGTTGATATTGAATCATTTACTAGAAATGATCAAGATGAAAATATTATAGCGAATGAATCATATACTAGAAATGATCATAATGAGGGTATTTGGATCAATCCAACCATCTGTGTTGTTAAGAGACGGGTAGAACATACTCCAAACAAGAAAAGAAAGAGACGTTAGTGAAAAAGGTACTAGTTGTAAAATTATAGCTTATATCATTCAATATAGCTTATATCATTCAATGGATTAGGATTATGGATTTTTATATTTGTCATTTAATTTCTGTTTTTTCTTTCTTACAGGTCAAATGTCTAGTAATCAGGAAGATACGCACGAGTAGCACGGGCTAGAGCAACCAATATTACATGGGTCAAAGTGGAGGTATATTAATTTTCACAATATTGCTTATTAGTAATGCTACTTGATAACACAAAACATCTATATATTATTTCTTAACTAATGCGTATTTTGTTTTGTTATGTAGTATTTCGATGATATGGCGTGTCCTTATTACACGAGAAAACAATTGCAAGATACTAAGGAGGAATTGTGCGAATTTTTTATTGCAAGAAGAATTCTTTCTTGAATGTATAGTTTTGTGAATGTAAATTCTAGTTTATTGAAATGTAAATTCTATGCAGGTTTGAAACCATACAATAGAATTTGTGCGAATTCTGCATGTAAATTCTAGTTTATTGAAATGTACAAATTCTAGTTTATAGAATTTGTGCGAATTCTGCATTAATGTAAATTCTAGTTTTGAAATATAATTTGTTGATGGAAATGCGTATCCATACTGGTTTATTGAAATGTGAATTATACAGGTTTATGGAAATGTGAATTATACAGGTTTCTGCATAAAAAAATGGTTAAAATGGGATTTTTTAAAAAAATCTTCAAAATTATACGTAGACAAAATCATTATACGTATACATTAGACAGCGCTTTCAAAAGCGCTGTCTAAAAGCACCTTTAGAGAGCGCTTTTGAAGGAAAAAACGCTTTCTAAAGTTTATAAAAAAAAAAATTAATTTTAAACGTACACTTTAGACAGCGCTTTTAAAAGTGTTGTCTAAAGTCCACTTTTAGAGAGCGCTTTTTCATAAATAAAAAAGCGTTGTCTTTACCTACGACAGCGCTGGCTTAGACAACGCTTTTAAGTGTTGTCATAGGCCAAAAAAAGCGCCCTCTTTTCCCTTGTTTGGCGTAGTGAGAGATCCAATAAGCTCATCAACCCTCATTTTGCTGATGTCTTGAGCTTCTTCAATTGCAGTCACCTTCATCTTATACCTCTTGTGAAGGGATCTAAGGATTTTCCTCACCAGCTTTTCTTCAGTCATCTTCTCTCCAAGAGCACTAGAGGCATTAGACAGCTCAAGAATACTCATATGAAAGTCATGAATAGTTTCATCTTCCTTCATCTTTAGACTTTCAAACTTTGATGTCAGAAGTTGAAGTCTTGACATCTTAACCTTTGAAGTTCCTTCATGAGTAGTCTTCAAGATGTCCCAAGCTTCCTTAGCAACTTCACAGGTATTGATCAACCTGAATATGTTCTTATCAACTCCATTGAAAATAGCATTTAAGGCTTTGGAATTACCAAGGGCAAGCTCATCTTCTTCCTTGGTCCATTCTTCTTCAGGTTTCAGTTTTGAGCTGCCTTCTTTTTCTTTCCCAGCATCATCTTTCTCAACAACAACAGGTGCTTTCCTTTCTTTTATGATAGCCTTCCAAGCCCTGCTGTCCAAGGATTTCAAAAAGGTAATCATCCTTGGCTTCCAATAATCATAATTATAGCCATCCAGAATAAGGGGTCTATTCACAAATCCATCAACTTCCTTGTCCATCTTACCAGAAAGTATCAGCCCTAGATCTCACCCAGATGCAGAGCAGGATGCCTGCTCTGATACCAATTGAAATTCTGGTACCGGATATGTGATGTTACGTGTGATGTCACAACAACACACTCTGCAATGGACAATATAAAACAACAGAAGAGTACACAAAAAATTGTTCACCCAGTTCAGTTAAACAACTTACTCTGGGGGCTACCAAGCCAGGGATGAATTTCACTATCAGTAGAATTAATTTACAGACTCAACAACTCAGTTGACATCTTCTTAACTTAATCACTACTTAATGAACCTTCTACCTAAGAGACCACTTAGGTATGAGAACACTACTCAATCCCTAAATCACTTCGGTGATATAATTCAAAGATCACACACTTTGAATAACACAACTTGATTATGCTTCACAGCTTTGATCAAGAACAACTCAAACAACAACACCAATTCACACTAGAATGGTTTACAACACATACACGAAGACACAAACGACTCTCAGTCTTTAGCTCTCTTTCTTCATCACTTTCTTCAAAGGATTGATGCGCTTTATATAGCTATTTGATTTGGGCTTGGACCTGCTACAATATCTGACCTGATTTGTTATTTAAAACTGAATCTTCAAAACAGATTTTCTCTCAAAATCTTTTTAAAACTTCAGCCTTTAAACACTCCTACAAATCTGCATCAAATCTGTTTGCAACAGAAAATATCTTCTCCAAGATATTCGCATCCAATAACTCTAACAGCTCTCCCAAAATCCAGCTAATACGCTTAACCCTAAAAACATCTCAAACCTGATGTTTTAATGTTCTGCATATCTGATGTCATGACATCGCATATGACATCAGACTTCAAAACTTCAACAACTTAAACACTTAACATTATCTAATGTTAAGACTCAATGTTAAGACATCAACATTGAACAACTTTGTTTTACCAAAATTCTAGCCAATCCAAGAACTAACATTTAAAAACATTAAAAATGAATTTATTCACAAAAATACTAATTATATTAAATAAATAATATAAACTTAAATTTTTTGTGGAATAAAATATTTCAACATTTTTGTCATTTTTTGCAAAAAGAACCAATAAAAAATAATTAAAATTGAAGGAGTTATTAATTTTCCAATTAATTAATAAAACATGAAAATATTGGAAAAAAAATAGCAAAAATGTGAGAAAACACAAAATGGCATAGGTGGGGTTTGAACCCACGACCTCAAGGTTATAGGGCGCGCGCCTTACCACTGGGGTGGTGATACATCCATTGCTTGAAGTGAAACCACAAATATACAAGGCTTGCCTTGTTTTTGGCCTGGCCCAAGGCAAGGCAAGACAAGTTTTGGGTCAGAAACGTGAAGGTCATAACTTTCTCATTTCTCCATGGTTTGAGACAAAATTTATATGCATCTGGCCTAGAATTTCACAAGGAATCCAATGGTGGTGGTATTTTTTTTCAGATCATACTCCCTCCTCAAAATCCGATAGTGGTTTTGAAAAAGGCCTATAATTGCATTTTTTATGCTACACTTTGATACAGAGATGAATTACATGATGAATTGGTTCAAACATAACATATATAACATGTATGAGGTGTGTATGATTAGTGGACTTCAAAGCAATGCATATTTTGGAAAGTTCAAGTCATGATGCTTACCTCTTTTTGAGCTTTTGGAGTTTTCTGTGCAATCTGCCAAACTTCTTATTCCAGAAATGGTTTGATGCTTTGGACACTCTCAAATGATCCTTTAGAAGCTTTGAGGATGGTTGGAATCAGTTGGAACCTGCAAAAACACAAACTGGCCCTTTCTTGCAAAAGGGGTTAAAATGACCAAAATAGCAACTCTCTCAAATGGTGTTCCAGATGGGGGGAACCATTTGGGACAGTTCAAGGATGTTATTTGGAGTGTGTTTGAGGTTTTATCTGGTTTGGAAAGTGACTGAATCAAGACATGGCTTGAAAAATGCACAAAAGGCCTATTTAGAGGTTTTGAGAGGTGACTTTGTGATTTTGGTGTTACAGGTCACTTTTGATAGTTTGGATCACCTACATATGATGTTTATGAGGTGTTAGGATCATGAGTTGTGATGGAAATGCTCTCTAACTCAAAAACTCATAGTTACCTTGCTAAAGAAGGCATTTTGGCCTAAAGAGAGGGATTTTGAGGAAAGCATCTGTTTGATGGCTTTGGTGTACTCAAACTGAGCACAAATGAGCTCTATTTATAGTAGAGAAAGTTTGTTTTGGGATCAATAGTGAATGGCAACTGCAGCAGAGGTTTGGCCAATGGTTGCACTTTAGAATCCAAGTCTCCTCTAGCCATTGACTAGAGGTTAGGACACAGGGTTGTGGTTCCCTTGGTCTTGGATAAGTCTTGACTGAATTCAGTTGCAAATGTGTCAGTCCATGCCAACTTGGTGTATGTATTGAATGCTCCAATCCAAAATTGGAGTCTTGTCTCTCTTTTAGACAATTCTAGGTTTGGCATGCTACTTCTTGTTCCAAGGACTTTGGAGGCTTGGCTCAGTGTTTGTCCCCTTTAAATTTGATCCTCAGATGTGTCCAAAGTGATGACAATGCTTGGAATTATCTGATTTTTCCAAATCGAGCAAAAGTGCGAAATTCTGCCTAGCCTTGGCAGTTTTCAGCAAGGCATATTGCCATTATCATATCTCATGGCCCAAGTGGAATTTGGTGATGTTCTTGGCCATTTTGGAAAGCCCTCATATGATACAACAACTATTTGATCATATTTGGTTTTGATACCTTTTGGATCCAAGTGAAAAATCCCCCTACATTTGGAAAAAAGTGAAGGCAGATTCTGACTTAGTGAAAATTTCACTAAGTGTTGAAAAAAAAGTGACATTTTCACTTTTTGTGATTTTGACCATTCCATAATTCAAAATCCATGATGAATTTGGAAAGAGGCCAGTTCTAAGCTTTTGTAGAGGGTAATGAGAGCTACAAATCTAGCTTTGGGTGGGGAAAAATGGCCTTGTGGTTTAGGAGTTATGATCCTCCAAAGTTGATACCCTTGCCACTTTGTTCATAACTTAGAAAATTTTCTAAGTTTTTATGGTTACCCCTTTTACAAGCTATCCCACTTTTCTTGATTTTTCTTGATGAATGATGATTCAAATCATACATTAACATCATTTTAGGGTTAAAAAACCATTTTTGTGAAAAATCTCAAAAAGTCAAAGTTGACTTTGTGCACAGTTGACTTTTTGTCAGATGAATTCCAAACTGTGTGATCCTCTATGAAATCAAGTCCTTGACCTAAATCAAACTTGATGGATTGATTTCGTAGGTGTTATAGGGTGTATTGAATCATGTCCTAGAGTTTGGGAGCATGCCCTGGTCAAAAGTCAAAACTACAGTTGACTTTTCTCGCGAAATCCTAATTGTGGTACTGATGAAATTGAGACTTGCTGCTCAAGCTTCTTGGACCAATCCATTATTGTATTTGGATAAATGTGGTGTATTAGAGACCCTCAAATCATATATTGAGGTCTTGGCTCATGCTTTGCCCCAAAAGTCAACTTAGGGGTGAATTAGGTCAAGGAACCCTAATTCCTGATCTTTTGTGAATGCATCCCCTGAGGTTAAATTGACTTGATGATTGGGTTCATGATGTCCCTTGGAGTATCATAGGTTATGCTTTGAAGCATTGGCTCATGCCCAGAGGAAAATTTCCATCTGGAGGAACTGGTCGACCAAACCCTAATTTGGTGACACTGGCGATCTTGAGGCTTGATCCACCTGGAAGGGAGCAGCCTTGTGCTTAATCCTTAAAGTGGAAGTCCTCTTGATCCATTGTAGATGTTTAGGAGGTTAGACAAGTTGAAGATCATGTCATTTCTTGATTGATCCTTTGTCTAAGAACTCTGAGAGGGCTTGAAACCCCAATTTTGACTGTAATAAGTGTTCACCCATCTTTGGGGAGACTGATGAGGCAAGATGGTTCATCCATATTGTGATGATGATTTGCACAATGATGGGAAATCTTAGTGGTCAAAATTTGGGGTATGACAGATGCCCCTATTTAATCTTCTTGGACCCGAAGGTATGAATGGCGAAGGTATTCGGCATTTAGGGTGCAAGAGGATTAAATATCAGAATACCCGAAATGTTAATGGTGATTATGAATGGTAGCTTACACATGCATCCTCTTTTGTTAAGCAATGATGCTTAGAAAAGGTAAAAACTTCCCCTCGATCCTGGTTTCCTACCAAGGAACTGGTCTTAGTTTCTGATGTAAATTTCCCCTCGATCATGGTTTCCTACCAAGGAACTGGTCTTAGTTTCTGATGTAAACTTCCCCTCGATCTTGGTTTCCTACCAAGGATCTGGTCTCAGTTTCTGATGTAAACTTCCCCTCGATCCAGGTTTCCTACCAGGAACTGGTCTTAGTTTCTTTTGTCAATAAACTTTCTTGACAAGGGACGCTATTCGTAGCGGTTTTCCTCAAACTTCTCGCCGAATTTTCCTAGGAGATGTCATTTGATAGAAAAATTTTGATGTCAGACTCGCTGGGGAACCCATTCGCCTGAGTTGTAGAAGTGTACAAACTTCTCTGTTTGGAGACGCCATTTGCCGACTCTACTGGGGAAAACGAGTCTCTTGAGAGACTGCTTTCACGCTTGGGGATATTACATCATACTTTTCTCGGGATCTTCCCGGAGAAACGCCATATGATGTGATCCAATTTTGAGGTGCTGATGACCTTTTCATCAGCGGTTTTTTTTTCGGAGAAAAACTGATGTATTGCCGAATCTCTGCTTAAGAGGCTCCCTCTAGGGATTTTCCTTAATTCGGGAAAGCGAAAATATCATCTTCAATGGCTAAGAGTGACATCGGTTGAAGGTTCTCTGGTCTTTCAGAGGTTCAAGTTATCAAAGTGGTCAAGGGCCAATTCTGATCCAGAAATAAACTAGAGGAGAGAGATTGTTCAGACGCAACCTTTCCTGACGAGGAAAGAACTTGACAACTCGATTGAGAGGACTGTTATCACTAGGGGATAATACCGACTAGAGTGATAATGATGCAATATGAATGCGAATGTAAATCAATAATGCATGATGTATGTATGTATATGCTGACAAAACTGACGCAGCATACAAACTAACGGATGAACACGACTGGATACTCGGCCACAGTGGCGCATGTAGAAATATCGCTGGTTCAAGATAGCAATTCTGCCTTGCTTAGGAGAAACTGCCTTGCTTAGGAAAAACGGTCCCTGTTGGGAGCGACGCTGGTCGGGCTTAGGAGATGAGAACTTGGCCGAAGAGGTCAGATGGAGCATTCGCATCTGACATAGCTGATCCTTCATTCAGGCATACTGGTTTAGAAGGAGTATTTTGATTATGCACTTTGAGGCTTGAACACCTTTGGAGAAGCGATCGATGTTCTTTCGATGTTCAACCGTCAAAAGAAATTGCCATCTTTATTTTTAAAAGCAGAACAATTTTAACAAGTAAATTCATTTTTGTTTCGTTTCAAGAATCGTTGATCATGTTAAAAACATCATTCTGTAAAGCTAAAACAAATATGAATTGCAAATAAAAGCACAGGGGCTCAACATTTTATTGATAGGATGGAGATCAGCCAAATGCGTGATTCCATAGAGTATTTACAAACTTTAGCAAATGGTAATTTATAGGGAAAAGAGCTATGTTGAAACATAACGACCACTATCCTTCTACCAACTTTGAATTCGGGGCGTCCTGAGCTTCTGTCGAAGATGATCGTGACTGGAGTTTCTGATGGATGGCGTGATTCCTGAGTAGTTGAACTGATCAGACGTAGTTACTTGCCATTATCCCTAACTTTTGCCTGGATTGGACTTTGAGATTTCCAATCCACCGGGATGATTTTTTGACTTTGTCTCTAATTTTTGCCTGGACCGCCCTTTCGGGTGGTTTTCAATCCACCGAGACGTTTTTTTTATAGTTTTTTTTAGTTTAGGCGAAGTATTTCTTGACTACATCAACATTTGTGGGGTAGGCAAATTCCTCTCCGTCCATGGTTGCAAGTCTCACGGCACCGCCTGAGAAAGCTTTCTTGACCACATAGGGGCCGTCATAATTCGGAGTCCATTTTCCCCAAGAATCAGTGAGAAAAGATTGTATCTTTTTTAGCACAAGGTCTCCTTTCCTGAAGACGCGAGGTCGGACCTTTTTGTCAAACGCCCTCTTCATTCTTTGTTGATACAACTGACCATGGCATAATGCCGTTATTCTCTTTTCTTCGATCAGATTCAGTTCGTCGTGTCGACTTTGACACCATTCAGCTTCTGTAAGCTTAGCTTCCATCAATACCCGGATTGATGGGATCTCTACTTCTATGGGAAGCACTGCTTCCATGCCATATACTAGAGAGAAAGGGGTTGCCCCTGTTGAAGTGCGGACAGATGCGCGATAACCGTGAAGAGCAAAGGGTAGCATCTCGTGCCAATCTTTGTAGGTTATAACCATCTTTTGAACGATCTTCTTGATGTTCTTGTTAGCCGCTTCTACCGCTCCGTTCATCTTTGGTCGGTAGGGAAGTGAGTTATGGTGTTCAATCTTGAACTTTGCGCATAACTCTTTCATCATCTTGTTGTTCAAGTTAGATCCATTATCGGTAATGATCTGGCTCGAAACACCATAATGGCAGATGATATTGTTTTTGATAAATCGGACCACCACTTGTCGGGTTACATTAGCGTACGACACTGCTTCGACCCACTTGGTGAAGTAATCAATGGCTACCAGGATGAACCGATGTCCGTTTGAAGCCTTAGGATCAATCAAGCCAATCATGTCGATTCCCCATATGGAAAAGGCCATGGGGAAGAAAGAACTTTGAGATGCGTTGGCGGTACATGAATTTTGTCGGAGTATATCTGACACTTGTGACAATTCCTCATGTACTTGTAGCAGTCGGATTCCATGGTCAACCAATAGTACCCCACTCTTAGAATTTTTCTCGCCATTGTGTGTCCGTTGGCATGAGTGCCAAAGGATCCTTCGTGAATTTCTTTCATCAGCATGTCTGCTTCTGGTCTGTCTACGCATCGGAGCAAGACCATGTCAAAATTTCTCTTATAGAGAGTATCACCGCTCAGGAAGAAACTGCCTGCCAGCCTTCTGAGGGTTTTCATGTCCTTCCTTAGTGTCCTAGGTGGGTACTCTTGTTTCTAAAGGAAGCATTTGATATCGTGATACCAAGGTTTGTCGTCTATGACTGCTTCAATCGTGAAGATGTAAGCGGGCCGTTCAAGGCGCATTATGTCGATCTTAGGTATGTCATTCCATTGACCTACACTAATCATGAAAGAGAGATTGGCTAATGCATCAGCCATGTGATTCTCCTCACGAGGGATGTGATGAAACTCAATTCTGTTGAAGAAGGGTAACAACCTTCTCGCGTAGTCTTTGTAAGGAATCAATCCTGATTGGTATGTGTTCCAATCTCCTTTAATCTGATTGATAACCAGGGTTGAGTCGCCATATACGTCCAAGTTTTTGATCCTCAAATCAATCGCTTCCTCGAGACCCATAATACAAGCTTCGTATTCGGCCTCGTTGTTCGTACACTTGAACGTAAGTCGGGCAGTGAAAGGAATGTGGATACCCTAAGGTGTTATGATGATTGCCCCAATTCTGTTTCCGTAATGATTGACAGCTCCGTCAAAGATAAGTCCCCATTGGGAACCTGGTTTTGGCCCTTCACTGGGTAGCGGTTCATCGCAGTCTTTCATTTTTAGATACATGACATCTTCGTCTGGGAAGTCAAACCCTATTGATTCTCGATCGTCAATCAGTTGATGAGCTAAGTGATCGGCTAAAATACTCCCCTTAACGGTATTTTGAGCATGGTACTCTATGTCATATAATGATAGTAACATCTGCCAACGGGCAATCCTTCCCGTGAGAGCAGGCTTTTCAAAGAAATACTTGATTGGATCCATCTCGGAGACCAACCAAGTAGTGTGACGAATCATGTACTGGCGAAGACGTTTGGCTGCCCAAGCCAAAGCACAGCAAGTTTTCTCGAGCATAGTGTATCGAGTCTCGCAGTCGGTGAATTTCTTGCTCAAATAGTAGATGGCAGACTCCTTCCTTTTGGTTTCGTCTTGTTGGCCAAGTACACATCCCATTGAGTCCTCTAGGACGGTGAGGTAGATAATCAGTGGTCTTCCTTCCACGGGAGGTGATAAAATCGGAGGGTTCAACAGGTATTCCTTAATATTGTCGAAGGCGGTTTGGCAATCTTCTGTCCAAACGCAGTCCTGGTTCTTTTTAAGTAATTTTGAAAATCGGCGAACATGTTGCGGTCATGAGGAATATGAATCTGGAGATGTAGTTCAAACATCCCAGGAATCCTCTGACTTATTTTTTAGTTTTTGGAGAAGGCATTTCTCGAATGGCCTTGACCTTGTCAGAATCAACCTCAATTCCTTTCTGGCTGACGATGAACCCCAAAAGTTTTCCCGAATAGACACCGAAGGTGCACTTGTTGGGATTCAAGCGGAGTTTGTACTTTCTTAACCGCTCGAATAGCTTTGACAGATGGGTCACATGCTCCTCTTTTGTCTTAGATTTTGCAATCATATCATCGACATATACCTCTATTTCTTTGTGTATCATGTCATGAAACAGAGTAGTCATGGCCCTTTGATAGGTTGCCCCGGTGTTCTTCAAACCGAACGGCATCACCTTGTAACAAAAGGTACCCCATGGGGTAATGAACGAAGTTTTCTCCATGTCTTTCGGTGCCATTTTGATTTGATTATAGCCCGAGAATCCATCCATGAAGGAGATGACTTTGAACTTTGCTGTACTGTCTACCAGCATGTCGATGTGTGGTAAAGGAAAGTCGTCCTTTGGACTAGCCTTGTTTAGATCTCTGTAAACCATACACATTCTGACTTTTCCGTCCTTTTTGGGAACGGGTACGATGTTGGCTAACCATTGAGGATATTCTGATGTGGCGAGGAAACCTGCGTCAATATGTTTCTGTACCTCCTCTTTGATTTTGATGGCCATGTCCGGGTGAGTCCGTCTCAACCTCTATTTTACGGGCTGACATTCTGATCTCAACGGTAAATGATGTTCCACGATGCTGGTATCCAACCCTGGCATATCCTGATAGGACCAAGCGAATACATCGGGGAATTCTTTGAGAAGCTTTACCAAACCCTCTCTGGCAGTTGGACTGAGCAGTGCCCCAATCCTGATTTCTTTTCTCTCTTTTTCCGAACCTAAGTTTACCGTTTCCAACGGCTCTTTATGAGGTTCAATGGACCTTTCCTCCTGTCTGAGTAATCGGGAGATCTCTTCTGGAATTTCGTCGTCGTTTTCTTCTTCAGCCCCAAATACCGGGAACTCAAAGTTGGGAGAAGGCATCGGATCGTATGTTTCAACGGGGTTTAAAACAAGCAATCTGCATGACGGTATGATTTGTGTTTAGAATAGATAGAGGAAATGCAAGAGTGTGTGCAGTGTATTTCTTTGGAAAACTGCTTGTTTTTTAATTATTGATTTGTTCTTTAGGATTACCATTTTCTGAGAAAAGCAAAAAGAGAAAACAACAACAGAATGAGGAAATTACAGAACGACATTATTTTATTAATGAACAAGTCGATTCTTGAAACTACAGCCCTATAAAAAAAGCTCTGTCGCTTTGGGCGAAGCGAAGAGGGAAATTTACAGAAAGTGAGCTCTATCGAAACATCTGTTTCACCTGGGCAGGGTGAAAGGTTAAAGACGGCAATTACTTTGACTTGTGAACAATCTTCGGAACATCGACAGCAACCCATTGGCGGCGAACTCCTCGGTGAATCACAAAGTCTGGCACCTTCCTTGATTTGTCTTCAGAAAAAATGCTGATTTCTGGTGGAGCAGGATCATTGGAATCTGTCTCCCAGGCAGAATTGTCATAGAAGGATTCCTCTGTTGCATTTTGCATAGCATTTGTGCTCTCAAGTAGATCTCCCCATCCAGTTGGCTGGATGTCTTCGAGCCTGATACGAGAGCTTTTGGGAGCAGTGTACTTGACCATATAGTCGTATTTCCCACTTGGTTGTCCCAGGGTGTCCCACACTTCTTTGGAACTGGATGAATCATCCTTCTCGATAACGTTGACCTCCCTCTGGAAAAGCATAGTTGATGAATTCAAGTCCTGCAAACGTTGAAAATTCATCGTCGTACTGGACGTTTTCTGAATGACCTGATTGTTGATCCCATGACATGGTGGGGACGCAGGTATTCTTTTTAATGATGCTCAGCTGATTTTCATTGTTCGGCTAATTTCCTTGCCCCAAGTCTCCTGGGTACGGCTGCCAGATAGGCAGGCCATCCATCGGGCCATAATAGTTGTGGTCAAAGTTGTCCTTCATCAGAGTGTCCTCCTCTTATGAGTTTGGTGGAGCACGGCATCCTTCCGGATCACAATCTCCGTATATCATTTCGACATCTGACCTGGGTATAAATCTCGGACTCTGTGTAGGAAAGCAAAAGGGAGTCTGCGTTTCGTCCTGAGACATATAATCGTCCTTGTTAATATAGGACTCCCATTCTTCCTCCATATCAGAGGAATCATCTTTATTGATGGTATGCACTTCTTGAGGCACTGGGTGAAGGAAACCCCCACTATGGAAGAAGTCTTGAATGGGATGAAGACTTTCATTGCTGGTAGTATCTGTTTGGGTACAAGTTGCAGAAAAACCAAGACCCTTCTTTGTTTTATTGTCAGTAGGAATGACTAGCTGTCCCCATCCTGTTGTATTGGTACTCTCGACTGCTTTGATAGCATCTTTGTATGAGGAAATGTAAGTTCCCTCTTCAGATTGATTGTCCTTGCTCACCGACAGTGCTTGGAACTGAGTTCCAATAACCTCCTCGGGTTCTACACCAGTAGATGATGATAAGTTACTCACGAGCAAGGCTTGTTCTCCACAGACCGTGACGAGCTGGTTGTTCTGGATGAACTTTAACTTTTGGTGGAGGGTCGAGGTGACCGCCCCAGCCTGATGTATCCAAGGTCTTCCTAATAAACAACTGTACATTGCCCGGATGTCCATGACCTGGAAAGCGACTTGGAAAGTGTGAGAACCAATAGTCATGGGAAGGTCGACTTCACCGATAACCGTTTTTCTGGACCCGTCAAATGCTTTGACGACGACCTCACTGGTTCTCATTGGGGGTCCTTTGAAGGATAATTGCATCAAAGTGGACTTCAGCATAACATTCAGGGCTGACCCTGTGTCTACCAGTACGCTGGCTAAAGCATCGCCCTGGCAGCTGACCGTGATATTGAGCGCCATGTTATGACGGCGACCTTCTTCAGGTAATTCCTCATCACTAAATCCCAAGTTATTGCAGGAAGTGATGTTAGAGACAATGCTATCGAACTGTCTGATTGTTACATCCTGTTCCACAAAGGCTTGCTCCAAGACTTTCTGTAGAGCCTCCCTGTGCGCTTCTGAACTGAGTAAAAGTGACAGTACAGAGATCTTTGAAGGAGTTTGTAACAGTTGATCAACAATGTTGTATTCACTCCTTTGGATGTGCTTCAGCATCTCATCATTGTTTTTCGAAAGGTCGGGATTACTGAATTGACCGACTGGTGGATTGGGAACTTCTGTCTGAGGTTCCTTTTCTTTGTTAAGTTCTCCAACTCCTCGGTTGAAGATTCGACCACTCCGTGTTACTCGACTGATGTCTGCAATATTCACGACGAAGGGTAATGGAATTTCCTTTCCATTCTCGACTGTTGTTGCACCGTATTTGTAAGGGATAGCCTTAGTTGATTCATACGGTAATGGTCCCGGTAGATAGATGACTATGGGAGCCTTCTGATTTTTCCGACCATCGTAAGCAATTTCGATCCGTTCCTGGTTAGGAACTCTCGATTTGTCAAGTAGAAGGATGATGGTACAAACATCCCTAGCCCTCTGATGATCAGAGATTACGACAACGTCCTCAATTTGATTAGCGGGGTAGTCCGGCGCCCAGTTGATTGGTCCGAAACCCGGATATGGGCGAATCTCTCTACGATCCACCTGACCCTGAAGAGCTGCTCGCACAAGGTAACATCCTTGGTTAATTTTCGAACAGACCCTACAACGTTCATAGTTGTGTGGTGGCACCTGGCCACGCCCGCTTTGAATACAATGTAACCTCACTAGGTCAGTTTCCACAGATCGAACGTCCCGACTTTGATGCCGAGTAGGGTTCCCGTTGGTAATACTAATTTGCTGGGTTTCCACAAAGGCTTGCTCCAAGACTTTCTGTAGAGCCTCCCTGTGCGCTTCTGAATTGAGTAAAAGTGACAGTACAGAGATCTTTGAAGGAGTTTGTAACAGTTGATCAACAATGTTGTATTCACTCCTTTGGATGAGCTTCAGCATCTCATCATTGTTTTTTTAAAGGTCGGGATTACTGGATTGACCGACTGGTGGATTGGGAACTTCTGTCTGAGGTTCCTTTTCTTTGTTAAGTTCTCCAACTCCTCGGTTGAAGATTCGACCACTCCGTGTTACTCGACTGATGTCTGCAATATTCACGACGGAGGGTAATGGAATTTCCTTTCCATTCTCGACTGTTGTTGCACCATATTTGTAAGGGATAGCCTTAGTTGATTCATACGGTAATGGTCCCGGTAGATAGATGACTATGGGAGCCTTCTGATTTTTCCGACCATCGTAAGCAATTTCGATTTGTTCCTGGTTGGGAACTCTCGATTTGTCAAGTTGAGGGATGATGGTACAAACATCCCTAGCCCTCTGATGATCAGAGATTACGACAACGTCCTCAATTTGATTAGCGAGGTAGTCCGACGCCCAGTTGATTGGTCCGAAACCCAGATATGGGCGAATCTCTCTACGATCCACCTGACCCTGAAGAGCTGCTCGCACAAGGTAACATCCTTGGTTAATTTTCGAACAGACCCTACAACGTTCATAGTTGTGTGGTGGCACCTGGCCACGCCCGCTTTGAATACAATGTAAGCTCACTAGGTCAGTTTCCACAGATCGAACGTCCCGACTTTGATGCCGAGTAGGGTTCCCGTTGGTAATACTAATTTGCTGGGTGTCTTCATCCATATAGATTGGAAGCCACCAGTGGTTCAACAAGTGCTGAATGGTTTCCTGGACAAGGGCACAACCTTGATCGTTTTCGCAACCCGCCCTACAGCTCTGATAATCATGTGACACCAGGAACCCGAGTCGGACCTGTTTAGCATGTAACTCCACCAGCCTGGTATTCATCAAGCGAATATCGAAGATTTGAATCATGTTGATCTGATAGGGATTCCTATCATGGTAGTCCTGGATCCATCCAAGATCCATCAGACGCTGGAGGGCCTCTTGTACAAAAGAGCATCCCTGTTTGTTTACCGAGCAAGTCAGACAGAAACTGTAATCGTGCCGCGGCAGATTATGATACTGGCTTTGCCTGGAATGCATCGCCACCAAGTTGACATTCATTGCACGGACGTCGTGGTTCTGAATGATTTTAGAATTCGTGTAAACCATGTTAACTCCACGAACTCAGTGCTCTTGGATCCATCCGAGATCCATCTGTTCCTGTGGAGCTGATTGCACCACAGAACATCCTCGATTGCTTTTAGAGCAGATATCACACGGTGATAATTATGAGGTGGCACATGGCCATATCTACTCTGTCTACAATGCATCTTGACCAGATTGGTCCTTAACAAGAGTACATCATGAATTTGATAGACGTTGTTAGTCTCTCCCTCTATCAAATTAACTGTAGTTTTCTCGTGTTGAGGCAGCGGGTTTGTGAGAACATTAGGATTTGTATCCTTGAAAGATAAGACCCTGCTCCTAACAAGCTTTTGTACGTCGGATTTGAAATTGAGACAGTTCTCTATGTTATGCCCTGGTCCTCCTTGATGGTAAGGGCAAGTCTGATCCACTTTAAACCAAAAAGGCGGATTTTTCGGTACTGTAAGAGGGGACTTAGTCTGGACATGCCCCTTAGCCAGTAGTAACGGAAATAGTTCTGCGTACAATACGGGTATAGGATCAAATCCTGGTGGCCGCGTTATACGGTTGTTATTGTATGGAGGACGAGCCTGCTGAAGAGGTTGTTGTGTCCTTTGCTGAAATTGCTGCGACTGCGGTTGGCTTTGAGCAACCTGAGGTTGATACGTAGCAACAGGTGCGGGGTTGATAGCAGGAGTTACAGCTGCTACCGGTTGGTACCGTCGCCTTTGCTTTCCGAGAGAGATATTCCCAATATCCTGCTCTTTTTTCTTAGGGAGAGCACTACTGTATCGCTTTGTACTACTTGATGATCCAGTGTCTTTGACTAGACGTCCTTCCCGGACGGCTTCCTCAAGACAAACTCCCATACCGACCATCTCGGTGAAGTCACTGGGCGCACTGGCAACCATTCTGTCGTAATAAAATGAGCTTAAGGTCTTTAAGAAGATCTTTGTCATCTCTTTTTCCTTAAGAGGTGGACAAATTTGAGCGGCAATTTCATGCCATCTCTGAGCGTATTCCTTAAAGGTTTCCTTGTCCTTTTGTGACATTGATCTGAGTTGATCTCTGTCAGGTGCCATGTCCAGATTGTATTTATATTGTTGGACGAAGGCAGTGCCAAGATCTCTGAAAGTGCTAATCGTAGCACGGTTTAAACCCATGTACCATTTTAGTGCGGCACCGATTAAACTATCCTGAAAGTAGTGAATCAGTAAATCCTGATTCTCTGTCTGAGCTGACATTCGCCAAGCGTACATCACCAAGTGACTCTGAGGGCAAGAGTAACCCTTGTACTTTTCAAAGTCGGGCACCTGGAATTTGTGTGGGACTTTCACATTGGGGACCAAGCAGAGGTCCGCGGCGTCCTTTCCAAATAAATCCTGACTGCAAAGGGCTTGCAGTTCTTTCTACATCTCCAGGAATTATTCCTGGAACTCATTCATTCTTTCGAACATGTTGTCGTTTCCACTAGAAGGTATCTGTGGAATCTTTCCTTCCGGGACAGTGTGTACCACGGGCGGTGGTATAGTCATTATGGCCGAGACTCTCGGTGCCTCCCGAAGTTTGTAACCTTCAGGAGTTGCTGTCATGCCCCTGGCATCTTCGCTTTCCCGAAGTTTGTAACCTTCAGGCCCAACGGTTCCTGCTGCGGTCCCCTGATCCTTATTGATCAACGGGATATATCCTTCCGGGATATAGTTAAGTGGCATGCCCTAGGGACGATTTTTCGGCATTTTGTACCTAGGATCAGACTTTTCCACTATGGGTGTTGAGGTGATCTCCGAGATTACAGCCCTTTGTAGCTGAGCCTCTGCCATGGCTTGTATGTCGTTATGAAGCTTTCTCATATCCTCTCTCAGAGCATCGATCTCTTCTCTCAACTCTCTGTTCTCTTCCTCGAGATCATCCATCTTTTTCTGACGATTGGCCCGAGTATTGTACGAATGAGACAGTTTGACTCTAGAACCGAGACACAAACGTGAGATTCGTAGGTAAGAAGAATATGTGACGTGAGAATGATGAATGCAATGATTATATTAATTGTTTTTTTTTGTTTAATCAAAATAAACTTCAACAATTAGATTGCAAATATCAAACAGTGGGGAAACCCCGTTTTATTAAATTCAAAGGATTGCGAAAATAGAAATACAATAGATTACAAGGTGCGGAAACAGAAACCTAAGCTAAGGGGTCCCGAGTCCTCTCTGGGGAGAAACTGGGTGCTAATTCTGGTACTTTCCTTTTCTTGGACCGGGGCTCTTGGGCCGTTGTCGGGTTGTCATTCCTTTGCCAAGTGAAAGGAACGAGCAAATTCCTTTGGTCATCCTGATTATCCACAGCATGTTGCTCTAAAATCTCGATCAGAGCATCCTTATCTTTTAGCAGTTGTTGTATTTTGGTACACTCTACATTGAGGGTGCGATATTTGTTCTTCCAAGACCTCCTCTCCTGTTGAACTTTGTTGAGAGTAACCTAAAGTTTTTCCGTTTCAGTCATGAAGTACATGACAGATTCCCTCGGCGGAAGAACTCCGTGACGAGGATAAGGCATCTTTAGCTTGAGAGCTCTAGTTTGTACCCAGTGGAGATAAGGCTCCACCGAGACACAATCCGGTTTTCCTAGAGACTCTCGTCATTTCTTATGAACATGTTTCCAAGCGTGCATTATTTCCATCTTTAGTGCCCTGTCATTTTCTCCTTCTTTGAAGAAAAGACCCTCCAGATGAGCATTATGCGGGACATGCCTCATCGGGTATCCAAATTGACGACGAACCAATACTGGATGGTAGTTGATTCCTCCCTTAGTTCCTATGAGGGGTACGTTGGGGAAGTTTTCACAACGGTCAATGATCCTGATCCCGTCATAAATCCTATTGCACCAATCTATATCAGAGTTGGTAAGAGACATGATTTTCTGCGACCAACGCAAGGCACTCTTATGATCCCAAAACGCAGCAGACTTGGGTAAATGGGAGATAAACCATTTGTATAATAGGGGTACACAACATGTGATCATCCCTCCGCTGTACAAATTCCCTAAGTGTACAGAATGATACGCGTCCGCGAGCAAAGTTGGCACAGGGTTTCCAATGAGAAAAATCTTAATGGCGTTGATATCGACGAAGCTATTAATGTTAGGAAACAGAAATAACCCGTAGGTGAGTAAGACAAAGATGCTTTCAAAAGCAGTCATGTTCCCTATACTAGCAAAGTACAGAGCCTTCTTTGTCAAGAACTGGACTGGCAAACCTGGGAGCCCACCCTTGGTGGTCATGTGAGTCTTGATTTCTGACTCATCCAAATAGATTGCTCTTGCAATGGTTTGATCTTTTGGAATTTCTTCCAGTCTAGAAAAAGGAGCTCGATCGGTAATGTGTAAATCGGTTAGGTGAGAATACTCCTCCAGCGTTGGTGCGAGCTAGTAATCCGGGAATGTGAAACAGTGATAGATCGGATCGTAAAACTGAATGAGTGCCTCCATGATTCCTTCAATCACATGGACTCTTAACAGAGGTAGCAGACCTCCGTACTTAGCTCTGAAAGCTTCAGGGTTAGTAATCATCCTCGCTAATCCTCTCAAATCCTCTAGTTTTGGAACCCTGAAGGTATACTTATGAGTTCTCCTTCTACCGAAGTCCATGAGCGCAATCTTTTTCTCTGACATTTGCAATCATTGTCTTAGTTTAGTTTGAAAAAAAGAGACTAGAAGAGAAGTTTTTCTTTGATGTAATGTTTTTTAGATGAATGCATGAATGCAGCACACAAAAACATAGAAAAAACATGGGGTCAAAGGGTCGGTGTCATGAAGTCAAGGCTCTACCTCCCCCAAAGGTTTATACTAGTGATTTTTGTACCTGTCTCTCAAAATCATCAGTTCTTGTCGAGAAATTAGATGAATGCATGAATGCAGCACACAAAAACATAGAAAAAACATGGGGTCAAAGGGTCGGTGTCATGAAGTCAAGGCTCTACCCCCCCCCCAAAAAAGTTTATACTAGTGATTTTTGTACCTGTCTCTCAAAATCATCAGTTCTTGTCGAGAAAACACCAGCGGGCCGGGAACCGTGCTAGGTGATGCTTTTCGAAGAACCATCAGAAGAGGGTAGTATCGCGTGACAACCATTTCCAATAGTTTCCGTACTACTAAAAGAGGTTTTTCCTAGGTGTATACTCAATCTTTCCACATGCGGCAACACACGCATTCCCATTAGCAGAAAAATAAACACAGGTATCAATTAGGAAAAGCAATATATATATTTGTCCTAAAGTCCTAGACTTTAAAGAGCTATGAATCCTATGTTCCTGACAAAAATGGCTCCCCGGCGGAGTCGCCATTCTGTGGTACCTTCCCAACTGTAAAGGTTTTGACCTAAGATCCTAGTGAAGTCAAAAAAAGTCCTATCCCAGTGAAATCCCCAAAAAAAAAGAAAGAAAGAAAGAAAAGGCCCCACGGCGGGCGCCACTTTTCTGTAGCGAGCGATTTTGGACGTGGTTCTTAAGCACTGTCGCTCTGGGGTTACTATAGGTCGATTCATTTTTTATCCTATTGAGCTGACTAAGGAAGGGAAATAGATGTCTCCAATTAATCCTGCTTGCATACTGAGTTTAAACAGCGGTCTGTTAGGTTACAGATGTTATATGGTAATGGGGGCCTCTTTATACTTACTTTGTTTAGAACGAAACACCGGGAATGTTCATGGGGAATTTTGTTAGGATGCTAGGACTGATGCTTTTCGATTGATATGTGAAGGTTCGAGATTTGGGGCTTTGGATTAGTGTGCTCGCTAAGATTTTTCTTTCAATCTTATGCCTACGTATTCCCGTTTACCGAAACAGGGAAATCATAGCGATCGTAGTTCCTCCTATTCTATGGGAGGAAATGGTGCTTTGGTGTCTTGTTCAAAGCCCAAGACGTGAAGCTGAAAAGGTGGTTTATATCTTGTTCAAAGCCCAATATGTGAAGCTGAAGGGTCTATTTGTATCTTGTTCGAAGCCCAAGATGTGAAGCTAAAAAGGTGTTGTCTTTAGAGAGAATTTGTCATCTCTAAAGGGGGTCTGTTTGTCACAACTGTTGGGTGACTGACTATAAAGGAGGATTACTTTAACCGGGATATAAGAATCCTAGCAACGCCATAATTTCCTTTATAGGGGGTTTTAACCTAAAGGAGAAGACTTTAACTCAGTGTAGAGCAATGCTATCTTTCCTTAGGAATTTCTCATGCTAAAAGAGGGACAGTGGCGTGGATGTAAATAATCCAGAGGCTTGCCGCTTACAGCAATTAGATGAAAGGAGTTGTTGATGTTTGTATCCTGTGAACGAGGCACAATTTTGATGCTAAATGGTTGATTGAATCAACCGGGGTTTTTCTTATACAATGCCTAAGAGGAGGCTATTGACCCAACAAAAGGATGCTTTTGTGTCTCGTACGAAGCCCGAGAGGGAGGCTAAAAGGAGTTGACTCAACAAGAGAGTGCTTTTAGATGTGTCTTGTACGAAGCCCAAGATTGAGGCTAAAGGTTGACTCAACAAGAGAGTCTTTTATACTCAACAAGAGAGTGTTTTTGTATCTCGTACGAAGCCCGAGATGGAGGCTAAAAGGATTATTCACTCAACAAGAGAGTCTTTTTGTATCTCGTACGAAGCCCGAGATAGAGGCTAAAAGGATTGTTGTTTCAGTTGAGTGACAGGTCCAGTAGGTTGGTTAAAAGATAAAATCAATTCTTATAAAGAGAGTGATTAAAGGTAAGGCTATGCTTTGGGATTGATCAGAGGATCAGGGTTATTTCCTGTTCTTTAAGGAAATGGGGAATCCATAGGGTATTGGAGACTGCCCAAGTCTACTGGTGTTTTTTTTCCTATTTGAGAATGCCTTCGAGACTCAAGGAGATTAGACTGTCCAAGTCTAGAGTTTTATCTTTTGTACTATGCTTAAACAAACAGTAGTAATACATTCACGGTAGAAAGATCTAGACTCTTTGAAAGACTGTTCTATTAAGATGACTAATTTTTGTTCCTATACCTCTAGGAGATCGTCGGGACAATTTGTACGAAGCCCAAGAGGAGGCTCTCTTCCCAAAGGAAGAATCCTTATACGAAGCCTAAGAGGAGGCTGTGAATATTTCTAAGAAGCCTGTAGGGTCCTTGTACAACGCCCAAGAGGAGGCGGGGATGCTTTTAGGAAGCCTGTGGGTCCCCAAACCCCGAGAAATTCAAGACAGGCTATTCACAGAGAATAGATCAAGCCAGAAAAGTCCGAGAATTTAGAAGAAACTCAAGAGATGTCATTCACGGAGAAAAGATCATCTCTGGGGAGTAGAGTTTCTTTGACAATTAAGGGTGACAGCCGAAGAGAAGACTGTATCTGGTGATCCTATGGGGGATCTAGTTTTGTCTATTTAAGAGTGATCAACAGGGCTTAGTGCTAGACATAGTTGCCGGGGAAACTCTAAATATCTATACTAGTATTACACAGTTGATATGAGTTTATGAAAGAAGACTTACAGTGAAACAGACCCACAATACAGTTATATGTATATGAAAGTGGATAAAGAAAGCATATAAACACTTACTCGGTTGTAGAGCTTCCATGCTGTTTAGTTAGTTGTTCAACAAAGAAAGATTGAAAACAACAGTATATTCAAAATTAAAGGAGAAAGTATTTTGAAAAGATGTTAGGGCTTACAGCTCAAGGAGAGGCCCAAGGTTTATCAGTGATCGCACTGTCGTTTTGTACAGAGGGACTTATACAAGTGACTGAGGCCCAAGAAAGGTTTTTTGTACAAGGGGATGGGTCTTACAGTCTCTCAAGAGGCCCAAGTGTTTAAAGAAAAAGAATGGGGCTTACAACACGAGGGTAGGCCCAGATGATTGGTTTTTTTATTGTCGATCGCGCCGAGGTTTTCTTTTAACGCAGGGGGACTTATATAATTTCTGAGGCCCAAAAAGTTTTGGTTAAAAGGGGATTGGGTCTTACACTCTAATAGAGGCCCAAGAGATTTATTTTTGTACAAGTTGTGGGGCTTACAACTCAAGGAGAGGCCCAGGGTCATTTGTTTGAAAATGACGATCGCGCCGAGATTTTTGAAAACGCGGTGGGTCTTATACAATGCATTGAGGCCCAAAATGGTTTTGAATGGGTCTTATAGCTCGAGGAGAGGCACAGGGTTTGTTTTTCAGCGGACGATGATCGCGTTGAACTTTTTGAAATACAACAGGACTTATACAATAAGTGAGGCCCAAAAATAGGTTTGTATTTACAAAGGATTGGGTCTTACACTCTATTAGAGGTCCAAAAGTGCTTGAAATTGTTTGATGAAGGTGAAAATCAAAGAAACCCTAATTTGTTATTCTTTAAAAGTAAATATTTAAAGAAAATCAAATAAAATACCAAATAAGTTTGAATAAACCATTTGTGATTTTTGTTTAAGATTTGAGAAATGAGGGATTAATCACAAGGTGAATTAAAACTCACTTGGTTTTGATTTTCAAAGTAAATATTCACTTTTAAAATGTTTAAAAACATTAAAAAGGAATTTATTCACAAAAATACTAATTATATTAAATAAATAATATAAACTTAATTTTTTTGTGGAATAAAATATTTCAACATTTTTGTGATTTTTTGCAAAAAGAACCAATAAAAAATAATTAAAATTGAAGGAGTTATTAATTTTCCAATTAATTAATAAAACATGAAAATATTGAAAAAAAATAGCAAAAATGTGAGAAAACACAAAATGGCATGGGTGTGGTTTGAACCCACGACCTCAAGGTTATAGGGCGCGCGCCTTACCACTGGGGTGGTGATACATCCATTGCTTGAAGTGAAACCACAAATATACAAGGCTTGCCTTGTTTTTGGCCTGGCCCAAGGCAAGGTAAGGCAAGTTTTGGGTCAGAAATGTGAAGGTCATAACTTTCTCATTTCTCCATGGTTTGAGACAAAATTTATATGCATCCGGCCTAGAATTTCACAAGGAATCCAATGGTGGTGGTATTTTTTTCAGATCATACTCCCTCCTCAAAATCTGATAGTGGTTTTGAAAAAGGCCTATAATTGCATTTTCTATGCTACACTTTGATACAGGCATGAATTACATGATGAATTGGTTCAAACACAACATATATAACATGTATGAGGTGTGTATGATCAGTGGACTTCAAAGCAATGCATATTTTGGAAAGTTCAAGTCATGATGCTTACCTATTTTTGAGCTTTTGGAGTTTTCTGTGCAATCTGCCAAACTTCTTCTCCCAGAAATGGTTTGATGCTTTGGACACTCTCAAATGATCCCTTAGAAGCTTTGAGGATGGTTGGAATCAACTGGAACCTGCAAAAACACAAACTGGCCCTTTCTTGCAAAAGGGGTTAAAATGACCAAAATATCAACTCTCTCAAATGGTGTTCCAGATGGGGGGAACCATTTGGGACAGTTCAAGGATGTTATTTGGAGTGTGCTTGAAGTTTTATTTGGTTTGGAAAGTGACTGAATCAAGACATGGCTTGAAAAATGCACAAAAGGCCTATTTTGAGGTTTTGAGATGTGACTTTGTGATTTTGGTGTTACAGGTCACTTTTGATAGTGTGAATCACCTACATATGATCCTCAGATGTGTCCAAAGTGATGACAAGGCTTGGAATTATCTGATTTTGCCAAATCGAGCAAAAATGCAAAATTCTGCCTAGCCTTGGCAGTTTTCAGCAAGGCATATTGCCATTATCATATCTCATGGCCCAAGTGGAATTTGGTGATGTTCTTGGCCATTTTGGAAAGCCCTCATATGATACAACAACTGTTTGATCATATTTGGTTTTGATACCTTTTGGATCCAAGTGAAAAATCCCCCTTGGAAAAAAGTGAAGGCAGATTCTGACTTAGTGAAAATTTCACTAAGTGTTGGAAAAAAGTGACATTTTCACTTTTTGTGATTTTGATCATTCCATAACTCAAAATCCATGATGAATTTGGAAGGAGGTCAGTTCTAAGCTTTTGTAGAGGGTAATGAGAGCTACAAATCTAGCTTTGGATGGGGAAAATGGCCTTGTGGTTTAGGAGTTATGATCCTCCAAAGTTGGTACCCTTGCCACTTTGTTCATAACTTAGAAAATTTTCTAAGTTTTTATGGTTACCCCCATTTACAAGCTATCCCACTTTTCTTGATTTTTCTTGATGAATGATGATTCAAATCATACATTAACATCATTTTAGGGTTAAAAAACCATTTTTGTGAAAAATCTCAAAAAGTCAAAGTTGACTTTTGTGCACAGTTGACTTTTTGTCAGATGAATTCCAAACTGTGCGATCCTCTATAAAATCAAGTCCTTGACCTAAATCAAACTTGATGGATTGATTTCATAGGTGTTATAGGATGTATTGAATCATGTCCTAGGGTTTGGGAGCATGTCCTGGTCAAAAGTCAAAACTACAGTTGACTTTTCTCGGGAAACCCTAATTGTGGTACTGATGAAATTGAGACTTGCTGATCAAGCTTCTTGGACCAATCCATTGTTGCAAATGGATAAATGTGGTGTATTAGAGACCCTCAAGTCATGTCTTGAGGTCTTGGCTCATGCTTTGCCCCAAAAGTCAACTTAGGGGTGAATTAGGTCAAGGAACCCTAATTCCTGATCTTTTGTGAATGCATCCCCTAAGGTTAAATTGACTTGATGATTAGGTTCATGATGTCCCTTGGAGCATCATAGGTTATGCTTTGAAGCATTGGCTCATGCCCAGAGGAAAATTTCCATCTGGAGGCCCTGGTCGACCAAACCCTGATTTGGTGACACTGGCGATCTTGAGGCTTGATCCACCTGGAAGGGAGCAGCCTTGTGCTTAATCCTTAAAGTGGAAGTCCTCTTGATCCATTGTAGATGTTTGGGAGGTTAGACAAGTTGAAGATCATGTCATTTCTTGATTGATCCTTTGTCTAAGAACTCTGAGATGGCTTGAAACCCTAATTTTGACTGTAATAAGTGTTCACCCATCTTTGGGGAGACTGATGAGGCAAGATGGTTCATCCATATTGTGATGATGATTTGCACAATGATGGGAAATCTTAGTGGTCAAAATTTGGGGTATGACAACGTGCACGTGAGCAGACTTCCATTCCTTATCAATCACCCTATAGACTCGAGCCTTTCCACTAGGACGGCCACATTTACTAAAAACTGAAAGTGTTGGTTGGGAATTCTCATGATCTGATCGAGGATCGTTCCTTAAACTTGTACTTGGAAACAAACTAAAGGTCTTGAAATAGTGAGAGAAAAATGAGTAGTTTCACTGTGCAAGTAGGCAGTGCATATTAAACCTTCAACCCTGACTTTATTTTTCACCGAACGCTTGTAGTCTCCCATCAATCTACACATGAAACGATTAAAAAATGTTTTTTCATTTAATTAATCTAAAAAAATTGAACATCAATTACCTTTTAAATGGATACATCCAACGATAATGTACAGGACCACCAAGGATTGCTTCAGCAGGTAGGTGAATCGGGAGATGTTCCATCGAGTCAAAGAAACCTGGTGGAAAATTTTTTTCTAGCTTGCATATTATGATGGGAATGTTTTGTTCCAACCTAACAAGGTCTTCCAACTTCAATGTATTACAACACAAGTCTTTAAAAAAATGACTTAACTCAGTTAGCGGCTTCCATATCTCAAGAGGCAAGGAACGAAAAGCAATTGGAAGCAAACACTCCATGAATACATGACAGTCATGGCTTTTCATCCCCTTCATCCTACCCTTGGTAGCATCAGCACACCTAGAAAGATTCGAGGAATAACCATCCGGCATTTTTAGTTCCTTAATCCATCTACAGACTAACTTTGCCTCTTCGGGTGTCAATGAAAAATTTGCCTTTGGCTTAGCCATCTTTCCATTAGGTAGAGGGCGCATCTCTAAATCCCCACGTAAACAGTTAAGAGGTAAATCCAATCTTGCCTTCTCATTGTCCTTTGTTTTTGCAGGATCATTCATGGCAGTGTAAAACACATTATCAAATACATTCTTCTATATGTGCATCACATCAAGGTTGTGCCTTAACAAGTTGTCCTTCCAGTATGGAAGATCTCAAAATATACTTCTTTTGTTCCAATTATGTTGTTTCCCATACCCTGGAAATTTGGTGGCCCAGGCACTGTCTGTGACTTTTGGAAAATCACGAATAGCTTCCCAAACATCATGGCCGGTAAACATTGGTGGTGGTCTTTTTTCATAATCTTGCTTTTTGTAAATCTCTTTTTATTTTTTCTGAAAGGATGATCCATTGGTAAAAACCTACGATGACAATCAAACCAACAACTTTTTCCACCATATCGTAAGGTGAAAGCATCTGTATTGTCCATGCAATAAGGGCATGCTAATTTACCTTGTGTCCCCCATCCAGACAACATACCATATGCTGGAAAATCATTGATTGTCCACATTAAATGCACTCTCATAACAAAATTCTGTTGCATAGAGATATTATATGTCACAATGCCATCTTTCCACAAGCGCTGCAAATCATCAATCAAAGGTTGCAAGTAGACATTTATTTTAACTTTCGGGTTGTACGGTCCAGGTACAAGACAAGTCAAAAACATGTATGGTTTAGTCATGCACATTTCGGGAGGGAGATTGTATGGTGTGACTATTATTGGCCAACATGAATATGGAGAACTAGAGGCTTGAATGTAAGGGGTAAACCCATCAGTACATAAACCCAATCTTACATTTCTTGGATCACTAGCATAATCGGGATAAACTTCATTGAAGTGTTTCCAAGCTTTTCCATCAGATGGGTGACGCAAAACATTTGGATTGCTGGTGTTCTCATGATGCCATCTCATCTAAGCTGCAGATTCCTTTGAAGCATAAATTCGTTGTAACCTAGGAATGATTGGAAAATAGAACATTCTCTTCACTGCCACATCTTTGTATTTTCCCATTCCACACTTTCGAGGAACATACCTAGCAGCTCCACAAACTCTGCACTGAGTTAAGGTGCTATCTTCTTTAAAATATAATAAGCATCCATTCACACAACAATCAATTTTCTCAACTTCCAATCCTAACTTAGACACCAACTTCTTCACTTGGTAATAGTTTCCAGGTAAGAATTCTTTAGTTGGACAAACATCAACGAGCATTTGAGAGAAAGAATCCATGGTCTTTTGAGGAACATGCCAACTAGACATGGCAGCCAACAACTTAACTGAAATAGATAGTCTGGATTCAGAAGCTCCCTCATAAATGGGTTGGTTTGTAGAGATTAATTCATCATAAAATCGTTGAGCTTTTTCATTTGGTACCTCACCCTCACTAATTGTTTCGTTTTCCATATTAGCATTCACATTTGGGACATTAACAAATGGCCTGAAAACATCAGAGACCATTTCATTCATTGCATCAAATTAGCATTCCCGCCACTACTAGAATGACCATCAAGATCCACATTCTGATTCTCTTCTCCATGATCAGTCCATGTATAATAGTTGGACAAAAAACCATATTTGTACAAGTGGTGTTTGACCTCATTAGGCGTTTTCAAGAGAATGCAGACGCAATTTACACAAGGACACCTTATCCCTCCTTCGTTTAAAAACTAAGGTCGATTCATTGCTTTATTGACAAACTCTTCAACTCCACTAACAAATTCATCTTTCAAACCATACCTATCGGAGTTTACTCTATCATACATTCAACTTCGATCCATTCTCTACATAAAAAACAAATATAAGTTTCTATTCTTCATTTGTTCAATTGATTTCTATGATATCGTTAATAGAACGGATGTAAAACGGTACTGAGAAATTTTTTAATATCAGTAGATACAAATATTGTTACTGAAGTCTTATTTTGCTTATAATCATATTTTGACACTTACAAAATAAAATAAAAAAATTATATAGCTACAAGAAATATCACAGGATGGTTCACCTTCTACTTCTTAATCACTTAAAGGTACAAAACATCTCTTATACCCTTACAAATTCGATTGGTTAAATCAAGACCTAAAAAATTTAATTGAACCTAACCTAACCTTCCCTTCCTAACATCAATACTTATCAGTAAAAAAAACACTGCAGAAATGTAATAACAACAATAGAGATGTATATAATCATGACTGCAGTAAATGATATATGCTAACTTAAAACATAAATTATGATATGCATAGTATGGTCTACCAAGTCGGTAATTTTGTTTTTTCTATAAGTGGGGATGTAGTAGCATGTGTTGGCCTTTGTTTGGTGTGATTCTCGACTGATAACAGTTTGTGCATCAATTCTATAGCACCATTAGTAATAAGCATGTCAATAATAATGAAACATTGGTATATTAGATAAACTAACTACATTAAAACTTGATACATTAACATTCAAATTATGTCAAAATCATTCTGCCTGAACTATAAGATTTCAACAAAACTAAAAAATGCATGGAACAAGAGTTATGATACTAGATAAGAAGAAGATACTATTAGTCAAAGATGGGACAATTGAACAAACAAGAAAATATTAACATTATACTAAATTGACTAAGTTGAGTTAATAAGTAAATCTCTTAATCAGATTAAGCTTTAATCAACTTTATAAACGAGTTCATATATGTTGACTCAATTCCAATAGCAACATTAATGTATTTGAAGGACATCTTCACATTACAATAACCAATACCATGTCATCATAACTCATAACATACAACATTTGAAAAATATATATATCAAATATTAAAGTCCAATATAAAAATAGTCTTAACAGGGTATAACCCACTTATAGTCTCAGCACCCAAAAGAATTGTATCACTTCCTGTATATTAACAACAATTCAAAAAATTAATTATCTAGTATCAATTTCTAACAACCACATATAACAAACATTATTAGAAGAAAACATCATTAAGAAGTAAAACTTGCATGAAAATTTCAGCAGTGGCAGCTTGAAAAGTTGCAAGGACAAAATTTCGACATGCAAGATAACTTGTTTATATTGGGGGAAAAAAGAGATTCACCAAACTATAATAAAACATAACGTACCTCAAAGCACAGTCTGTCAAAAAATAATTTAGGATGTGAAAGTATTAACTCGGACAGAAACAGACTTGATGGGTATATTGAGCATCTGCATGATATAAACAAAGCCAACTTTCAGAGGGTAATGTGATACCAATATAGACATGTCATATGCACATTAAGGAGAAGAAATATCAGAACAAACTATACAAAGAGACACTCAATAAACAAGTACCATAAGGTAAAACTACCCTGACAATGACACTCAACAAATTGACAATTAGCAACAACATGAAAACCTTTAAATGTAGCATACTTTATGAGAAATAGTCTATGCAAAATAAAGCTGACTTCTAATTTCATTAACAACCTCTCAAGATTAGAAATAGAGCACAACTAAAAGGTACTTGGGGATCTTGAAGGTACAGAGCCGAGAGAATTGACAATACCTGAAACCGGCTGGAAATAATATTTGAATCCTGAATACCTTCAGGACAATCAAGTGAAACAAATGCAAATTTTAATTTAGAGTAAATGTTTGGATCTAGAGATTACTGGATGTTTCTTACTTAATTTAAATTCATTTAGAGGCAAAAGGAAATATGTGAAACTTTACTAATTCAATGAAAGGTATTCTAGTCAATTCACAATACTTCAATGTCAAACCATGAATAACTAGTAAGATATCCGAGCATGGTAAAATTGTTTGATACAGTATCAAATATATGTGATATTCATGCCGCATTCACACAAAATTACACCAATCATCAAGACAGCTGATTTGAAACAGTCATTCAAATAAAACAGCATTAAATCATTCAAATAAGACAGCAACTTGAACAAACTTGAAACAATCACAGTAGGCAGAGACTACACCAATATTCATCAACATGAACAATCACAATTTGAAAAAATCATTCATTCATGAACAATTGGAGACAATCATTCAAATGCAAAAATAGCACATGCAAAATATATAGAAAGTAAAACACCATAGTAAACTAGTTATTAGTTCAGCTACAATATTAAATATTGCAACCTTCAGGAGAGGCCAACATAAGCAAATATTGTTCCTTTAAATCAATCCTAAAGTTCAGCAGAGGCACCCACAATTGGCATAGCTTTGCAAACCATACCTACTAATATGATCAATCTATCTATGGTCATGGTAAAGAATAACACATATAACAACTAACATCGAATGCATTATATAATTGAACTTTAATATTCAGCTAACCAGGCAATACTTATAGAGAAATGAGTTATAACATGGCTCAATCTAAACATGTTTCCACAATGGATACTAACCCAACTTAGTCTTTAATACTTCCATTCCCAATCCTACACTGTCTTATGCGATGTAACCACTCATTCATCATAATGTTCTACCTCTACGCACACTCTATTGTTGACATTTGATTACAAGTATCCATTCCCATACAACATTGGCAGTTTTATAACTATGTGAGATAAAATCTACTACATTTGAACTTGATTGACAGTTTTATATCACAAGTTAGACTAGAAGCATTCATTAATCTCATGCCAACCACAATAATCAGAACAAAGTGACACTGAGAAATCTCAATTCGAAAGTTTACAGAAGGTCGTGTCGTGCTTTGATCGAAACTCCCAAACCGAATCGAGCGATACAGCTGCCGCTTTGTTCCGTAGCTACCGTGTAGTCGTCGCGGCTTCGATTTGTTGTGTGCAGAGTTGTTGTGGTTGCGACTCCCGTCTAGCTGAACGAAATAATGTAAATTCAATGAGTTCAAATAATGAATCGAACCGATGAATCTAAACGACGAATCAAAACAGCGAATAGAGGGAAAAAAGAAACGCAGATTCGAACCCGAAATTTGAATTCTTTGATGAAGAGAATGTCAATCGAACCCTTGAAGCGTTTTCCTTCTTTCAATGATTTCTTGAAGTGATTTATTGAAGAAATTTCCTGAAAAGAAAGAAATGAGTATGAACGAAAGAAAATGCAGATTGAACGAAAGAAAAAAAAGAGATTTGTTCATACCACGATGGAGACAACAACGATGGAGACGATGGTGCTGAGAGACGATGGAGACGATGGAGATTGAGAGACGATGGAGACGATGGAAATTTTCTTATATATTTTATCCCACATTAAAATTTTAATGAGTTTAATTACTATTTTACACTGTCAATACATCACCATCATCCGTTTGGGTTACTTTACAGATTATTAAATTAAAAGTCAAACTCTTCTTTACATC
Source organism: Lathyrus tuberosus (assembly GCA_022829125.1). NCBI lineage: Eukaryota > Viridiplantae > Streptophyta > Magnoliopsida > Fabales > Fabaceae > Lathyrus > Lathyrus tuberosus. Next base: position 3,148,230 of record JALAZF010000422.1, read on the forward strand.
CAACGGTTATAATTAACTGACAGTGTAAAATCCTTTTACACTGTCAGTGCATTTCAATTAATTTCTTTTAAAGTTTAATTAATATGCACTAACAGTCACTACAACAAAAGTACGTTATAACATCGCACCTTAGACAGCGCTTTAATACAAAAGCGCTGCTATAAGTTAAAAACAAGGAAACTAGCCATTATAAAAGTAAAAGCGCAAAAAAATATAAGACCATAGACAGCGCTTTGATAAAAAGCGCTTTATAAGGTCTTATAAATTTTTAAAAAAAATTTAATGGAAAATATTAGACAGCGCTTTAGTTAAAAGCGCTTTCTAAGGTCTTAAAAATTAAAAAAAATAAAATCAAAAGCGCTGTCTAAGGCCAACCTTTGAAAGCGCTGTCTAAGGCCAACCTTAGAAAGCGTTTTTATTAAAAGCGCTGTCTAAGGTCCAGCTTAGAAAGCGTTTTTATTAAAAGCGCTGTCTAAGGTCTAATAAAATTAAAATATATGAATAGTCAGTATTCATTTTCATATTTCCGCTCTTTCTTCTCCCCTGCATGCGAACCGAGCTCAAAACCCTTCACCGAAAAACCTTCACCGTCAACCGTAAACCTTCACCGAAAAACCTTGTCGTCCGTCCGTTTCTGCTCATTTCCGTCGTCGTTCGTTTCTGCTCATTGCCGTCGTCCGTCCGTTTCTGCTCTTTGATACATTTCGTTCTTGCATTGCCGTTGTTACCGTCGTTAAAGGTACGTCGTTGTTGTGTTTTGTTAAGTTTTGTTAATGAAGTTAATGAAAATGAGTTTTGTTAATGAAGTTAATGAAAATGAGTTTTCGTTCTTTCTGCTCTTTGATGAGTTTTGTTAATGAAGTTATGTTGGACTGTTTTATTAATGAAGTTTTGTAGTGAATGAGTATGTTTGAAGTTTTGTTAATGAAGTTTTGTAGTGAATGAGTATATTTGATGAGTTTGTTAATGAGTTTTGTTAATGAAGATTTGTTAATGAAGTTTTGTAGTGAATGTGTATGTTTGATGAGTATGTTTGATAAGTTTTGTTAATGAAGTTATTGTTTAGGTCGAAATTAGTTGGACTGTTGTTGGAATTTGAATTGTTAACATGCTAGTTTAGGTTAGTTTTAGTGAGCTAACTCCAAGTATTTTTGTTTAAAACATATTTTATTATATTTGTTAAATCGTTTAGTTTAGTTTAATGAAGTTTTGTTTAAAACATCTTCTAAATAGTTTAGTTTAATGAAGTTTTGTTTAATGAAGTTTTGTTTAAAACATCTTCTAAATAGTTTAGTTTAGTTTTATTAAATCTTCTAACATCTTCTAATGAAGTTTAGTTTTGTTTAATGAAGTTTAGTTTTATTATGTCATATTTGTTATATTTGATATCCTTGATTTCTTTATTATATTTGTTATATATTATATTTGATATCCTTGATTTATTTATTACAGGTTAGATGGCTACTAACAATGATCACCCACATGATGATGATCACCCACATAATGATGATCACCTACATGATGATGATCCCAATATTCAGGTTGGAAGTAACAGATCTATGGAAGCAGAGATTAGAAGAGGAATAACCATTATGAAGAGAGTGATCCATGCTAGAGATCAAGGCATCACTTATAATGTGCATTGGAGCGCCCAGAATACACTTATTGAGCCTAACGGTCATACTTTGACAAGTTTCATTGGTGCACTTGTAAGGAATGCGGTTCCTATTACTTGTGATGATTGGAGATCCAAACAGTTGAAGGAAACCAAAGAAAAAATTTGGAATGAGATAAAGGTACCATAATTATGTCTTTAATTATGCCAACTAATTATGTCCTTCAAATTATTTGTACTAACCAATGTGTATGGTTTTTTTAGAGGTGCTTCAACGTCGAGGAAGAAAGAAAAGCTTTTTTGATGAGATTGGCAGGGAAGCTCCTAAGAGGGTTTAGGACATATTTAAACCGCACCTATCTTAGGGATGCTGACGATAACTTTGTTGATGGAGAGTATCCATCTAAATATGCAAGTTTGATTTCACCACAAGAATGGGTAACGTTTAAATCCAAACGACAAACCCCAGAATTTACGCGATTAAGTGCAATTAATCGGGAAAGAGCATCAGCTCCCAAGTATAAATACAGGAAAGGACGTGTTGGATATGGACGTTTGGAGCAATCTTTGGTAAGTATCAATATATTGCAATGCTATAATAATTGTTCATCATGAGTTATAGTTGATCATATTATTTGGCTTTATATGTAGTTACAACAGGCGAATAGCTCTGAAACATCTCTTCCTGCACATGTCTTGTGGAAGGAAGCCCGTGTGGGCAAGTCTGGAGTTGTTGCAGTAGAGGTTCTACAAGTATTTGAGAAATGTGTAAGTATAACAATATTTCTTTAATTAAATCAAAACTTTATTAACAAATATTTGACAAATATTCGATATTCATCTGATTTTCAAGAGGCGTTATCTCAGTCTGTATCTCCAGACGATACCAGGAGCATACTTAGTCGGGCATTAGATGTCCCTGAGTATTCTGGTCGGGTGAGGGGTAAGGCATTTGGGACCACCCCGACCTCTTTGAATATTAAAAAGGGAAAGGTTGCTAGTAATGCAGAACTTCAAGCTAAATTGGAAGCACTAGAAGCTGAGGTTCGGGAATTACAAAAGGAAAAAGAAAGGGATAACGCTTCATGTGTTAGAGATGGATCGGAGAAAGATAGTATCAACTGCAGCTTTCATCCGATTATTCCAGAGGTATTTATATATATATTTATGAAATTAAATTAGTAGCTTAAATTATTTAAATGACATATATACACATTAACAATGGCATATTTATTTTTGGTTTTAGGGCGTTTCCCAATGTCAGCTCTTCTTATCTTCACCAACTTATCGGAATGTTGCAAAGGGAAAAGTGTATAACAATGGGGTACAATTACTTCACAATAAATCCCTCCCTACTGGAAGTTTGAAAGTATCAGTTGATATTGCTATAGAGGAGGAAGCACCATTACCCTATCCTGATGATGATTCGGATGTAACATTGGTGCGAGATGCTATAGGGTCGTATGTTGCATGGCCGTCAAACCTCATACTCGTAGGATATGAGGTATGCTTAAAACCGTTATAAACCTTTGTTAACCTTAATGTGTAGATTCAAATATTTTACGAGCATTTTATTTTCATTTTTTACATGGTAATGTTATTTAGACTCCAACAAAATCCAAAACAAAGGATAAGCGGATTCCGGAGCATACCGAGTCCGTTGTTTCAAAAAAACAGGTACATCACAATTATATGATATTTATGCATAGAAAATGTTAAATTGGATATCTTATACTTCATCTAACAAATTATATGATATATAGCTGCCTGGTAAACAGATTAGCAACATTTCAATGCAAAAAAATGTTGGTGCTAAGAAGAGCAGGGGTAGAAAACAACCTATCTCCAAGTTTAGGTCGTGCCTCCAAACGTATCTACAAGTGACAGATATTATCACCGGAGGTGTTCGTCTTATACATATGGAGAAAGGTATCTATGGCTTTGAACATGACCAAATTATTAGTAATGAAGACTTCGAGCAAGTTTTCAATCATGAAGAATTGGGCGGCACTGTTGTCAATACATACGTGAGGTATATATCCGATCTACTTTGGTATATTAATTGAACAACTTATTTACTTTATGTTTCAAATGAATAGTCTAATGTTAATGATGTTTTTATTTAAGGTTTCTGTATGACAGAGTTATGTGCCCACACGGATTGCAGCAAAGATTTGCATTCCTATGCCCGGCGTCTGTCAACTTAACCTTAATAATCAATAAACCAGATGAGGTCCTGGCGTATATACGTGACATCTTTATGGACAACCAAGAAATGGAAAAGTTGTTCTTTTTACCGTTTAATACTGGGTTAGATTTTCATTCTAAATTCATCTATTATAGTTTTTTTGTATTTTGACGTCGTGTAGAAAGTTTCCATCTAACACTTGTTTAATCTTACAGTGGACATTGGTTGTTGGTCGCAATTAATCCTAGCAGAGCAATGGTGTATTATCTGGATTCGTTAGGAAATGATTGGACAACATACCCGGATTTGAAGAAGTGTATTGACACGTAAGTGAGATTGTTCTAAATATGAATGTGTATATTTATTTGTTTGTTTATTTATTTATGTGAATTTTTCTAAATATTCACTTATATTTTATTAGCGCTATACAAGCTTTCCTAGCACTACAAGCTAGCCATCTACCACAGCGGAGAGTCAACCCCATTATTACATGGAATACAGTGAAGGTATATTAATTATCACATGTGTTATTATATTTTTGATGCTACTTGATAAAACTTAGGATTTATCCATGTTTTCTTTTCATTTGTAGTGTCCTCGGCAACGCAATCAAATAGATTGCGGCTATTTCATGTTGAGGTTTATGAGAGACACTCTTTTGTTGGATCGAATAGAGATTCCATCCGATGTATGTATTTCTAACTTATGAGTTATTTTAATATTAACACATATCTCTCATGTCTAATGAAATAGTTAAAACTAAATCAAACTATGTTATATTATTATGTAGTACTTTGAAGAATGCAAGTGTGCTCATTACTCAATTTCTCAATTGGATGAAATTAAAGAGGATTGGTGTCAATTCATTATGGAGCTCGGAATTTTACAAGGTATAATATTGTACTCTTACTTTAATTGATGAGAATTTAAATATGTGTAACTTTGTTTATGTATTCTTTTAATTGAATTACAATCTTTGTGTTTTCAGGACCTATAATGTAGATTTGAAGCATACCTTTGGTTGGATGCAAAAGTACTAGTATAAGTGATATGTGCATTTGTACTAGTATATAATTTTGGTTTGTAATTTTAAATATATATATTGGTTTGAATTGCCAATTGTTTTGGATATATAATTTGGGTGTAAATTGGTACATTTAAATAGGATAAATTGGATTGATTTGAATCTCCAAATTGTGGTATTTTTCTGAACTGGTCAAAAACAGGTTGAAAAAACAGGTCAAATTCTGGTTGAAAAAACCTGGTAAAAATTGAGGTTTTAAAAAATTTATATAAAATTTTTCGTATACCTTAGACAGCGCTTTTACCAAAAGCGTTGTCTAAGGTAAACCTTAGACAGCGCTTTTGGTGAAAGCGCTGTCTAAGGTATACCAAAAAAAGTCAAACAAGGTAGGGCTTAGACAGCGCTTTCACCAAAAGCGCTGTCTAAGGTATACGAAAAATTTTATATAAAGGTACCATAGACAGCGCTTTTCATTAAATATACCCACCTTTAGACAGCGCTTTTGGTATTAACCAAAGCGTTGTCTAAACCTATAGCAGCGCAGGTTTATACAGCGCTTAAAAGCGCTGTCTAAGGGCAAAAAAAGCGCTGTCTAAGGTCTTATCTGTTGTAGTGAGTGTAAAAAGTTTTACACTGTCAATACATCACCATCATCCGTTTGGGTTACTTTACAGATTATTAAATTAAAAGTCAAACTCTTCTTTACATCCAACGGTTATAATTAACTGACAGTGTAAAATCCTTTTACACTGTCAGTGCATTTCAATTAATTTCTTTTAGAGTTTAATTACTATGCACTGACAGTGTAAAAAGTTTTACACTGTCAATACATCACCATCATCCGTTTGGGTTACTTTACAGATTATTAAATTAAAAGTCAAACTCTTCTTTACATCCAACGGTTATAATTAACTGACAGTGTAAAATCCTTTTACACTGTCAATGCATTTCAATTAATTTCTTTTAGAGTTTAATTACTATGCACTGACAGTGTAAAAAGTTTTACACTGTCAATACATCACCATCATCCGTTTGGGTTACTTTACAGATTATTAAATTAAAAGTCAAACTCTTCTTTACATCCAACGGTTATAATTAACTGACAGTGTAAAATCCTTTTACACTGTCAGTGCATTTCAATTAATTTCTTTTAATATTGATTTTATTTTATAATTTTTATTTTATAAATACTTTATAACTTTAGTTTATTAATTTATAACTTTTATTTTATAAATATTTTATAAATAAATAAATAAAATAATATAAAAATAAAAAAGGAGGCAAATGAAATTGGTGGGGAAGTGAAATTTTTTCGCACCAATAGTAGCGTCGGCCACGGCCGCCGCAACTGTTAGAAATAAATAATTATTTAAAACAATATAAAAAAGGAGACAAATGAAAATGGTGGGGGGAAATGAAACTTTTTGGCACCAATCATAGCGTCGGCCCTAGCCGCCGCTACTCTAAAAATAATTAAAAATATATAAACTTACATGTAAAGGGAAATTTATAAGTTTACTTATCAAGCGTAGCGTCGGCTAGGACCGCCGCTACTATAAAAATATCACAAAAAATAAATAATTATTTAAAACAATATAGAAAATGAGGCAAATGAAAATGGTGGGGGGAAATAAAATTATTTTGCACCAATAATAGCGTCGGCCCTAGCTGACGCCATATTAAAAATAATTAAAAAATATAAACTTACAAGTGAATATTGATTAGCGTCGATTACAACCGACACTGCTATTAATGACCTATTAAAAAAATAAAGCAAAATGATTTTACTCTCGTAGCGTCGGCTTATGGAGACACTTCACCGACGTTGTTAGTGTCGGAGTCGGGGCCGACGCTAAATTGTTGATGCTAAAACGTGATTTTTTTGTAGTGGTTGGAGAACTGTCGCTTTGGGGGCTTACCATTCCTAGCAATGAGGACAAGATTTTCTACGAGTATGGTAACTGCACCATCCCTCTATACGAGTATCTTTTTTCGTTTCTAGGGTTTATTTTCCCTTTACTACTTTCGAATTGGATGTTCTCAATTATTTGATGGTGGCTCCTTCTCAACTTCATTCCACCATTTAGGCTTACGTTAAAGCTTATCATATTCGGTGCAAATATCTGAAGGGAAAGTCCTCTACCATTTTATTCTTTCATCTCTTTTATTGTGATCAGAGTAATCCTACCCGATTTAATTAGTCATTCACTTAATTATTTATTGTATTATTTAATTAATTAATTAAAATAATTATTTTATGTGAATTATGATGTGTTTGGCCGGTGTCGATATTTGTGGTGAATTATTCTTAATTAATTAGTTTTGGTGGGATTTAATTAATTAAATAACAGGAAATTGAGAGAATAGTAAAGATTGGGGTAAAAAGTAAAAATAATAGAAAATGAGATGGTGAGTAATAAAGAGCTTATATTTTGTTGGGCCAAAATTTTAATTAAAAGAAATTTAATTAGGTTAGTATATATTTTAAGAGAAATAGAAAATAAGGGTTTTTAGAGCATTGGTTATTAAAAGTGAAAGAGAGAAAGACAAGAGTTGGAGAGCATTAGGAGAAATCTAGGGCTCGAGGAAGGAGAAATCTAGTATTTAATTAATTAATTAACAGGAAAGTACTCTCACACCTCTTCAAGAAGTTATTAATGTCTCGTCTACCATTGTTTGTCATCAGCCCATAAATCCTGACCCATTGGATATTCCTACGATGAACCCTCTCACTTCTCAACCACTTCAAACATATCACTGGCGTCACTCAACGTCTTTCATCCCTATCCCTGAGGTCATACATGTCCTTAAGGCCATTGCAGATTCTCCTTGACGCCCCCGCCATCACCAGAACTGATCCTTCCACCTGAGTCCGATCTTCCGATTACCCTTCGAAAAGGTATACGTCAAACAAAAATCCTTCTCCACATTATATTGATTTATGTTATCATCGTCTTTTGCCTTTGCATTTTACTTGCTTGTCTTCTTTGTCTTCTGTTTCTATTCCTAAAACTCCAGGTGAAGCATTATCTCACCCTGAGTGGAGGCAAGCAATGATTGATGAGATATGTTCTCTTCAAAGCAGTGGTGCCTGGGAATTGGTTCCTCTTCCCATGGGAAATCTTTGGTAGGTTATCACTAACTTTATATAGTGAAGGTTGGTCCATATGGTAAGATTGACGATTTAAAGCTCGCTTGGTAGCCAAGGGATACACTCAGATTTTTGGTTTGGATTATAGTGATACTTTCTCGCCTTTGGCCAAGATGGAATTAGTTTGAATTCTTCTCGCCGTTGTAGCCATTTGACATTAGCCTCTTCATCAACTTGATATCAAAAATGCATTTTTACATGGTGATCTTAAATAGGAAGTATATATGGAGAAACCATCTAGGTTTGTTGCACATGGGGAGTCATCTGGTATGGTTTGTAGGCTACACAGGTTTCTTTATGGTCTTAAGCAATCTCTGAGAGTTTGGTTTGGCGGTGATATCTGGTTCGGTTTGTAGGCTACACAGGTTATCTTATTATGTATGTAGATGATATTTTCATAACTGGCGGTGATCAGCAGAGAATACTCCAGTTGAAACAATATTTCTCAAATCAATTTCAGACAAAATACCTTGGTAAACTTTGCTATTTTTTTAGTATTGAGGTGGCTCAACCTAAAGAGGGTTTGGTGATTTCTCAGCGGAAATATGCTATGGATATCTTGGAAGAAACGTGTTTGTTGAACGGTAAACCAACTGATATTCATATGGATCCAAGTGTCAAGTTCTTACCCAATCGGGGAGAGCCTCTATCTCACTCAAGAAGGTATAAGAGATTGGTTGAAAAATTGAATTATCTCAAAGTCACTCGCCCAGAAATTTCTTTTGCAGTTAGTATGGTAAGCCAATTCTTAAGTTCTCATTGCCAAGAACACATGGATACGGTTTTCTGGATTTTGAGATTCATCAAATGTGTTCCAGGAAAAGGCCTCGTGTATGAAGATAAAAGACATACTCAAATAGTTGGATACATTGATGATTATTAGGAAGGGTCACCCATTGATAAATGATCCACTTCTGGGTATTGTGTACTTGTTAGATGAAACTTGATTTCCTAGAAAATTAAGAAACTAAATGTATTTGCAAGATCAAGCACTGAGGCAGAGTATAGGGCCATGGCAATGGTAACAGGTGAAATCATTTGGTTAAAACAGTTGCTCAAAGAACTTCAAATTGAAGAAGAAAAGCCAATGACACTTGTTTTTGATAATCAAGTTGCATTGCACATTGCTTTAAATCCAGTCTTCCATGAGAAGGCCAAACATATTGACATAGACTGTCACTTTGTCAGAGAGTAGATTAAATTAGGCGACATCGTCACAAGCTTTGTCAACTCTAATGATTAGTTGGCAGATGTGTTTACAAAATCCATGCGAACACTACTACAGAATTAATATACAACAATGGTTGGAAAAGGGATAACATCACGCGTGACTTGCCGTTGTTACGTAAGGTGTGGTTGTAAATGTGCAACTTATAATCACGGTCTTACGACCATTGTAGAAAACCTGAAAGCGCACTATATATGATCATGGTTTCTATAACTAACCGTGGTGGTATATACATTTAGGCAAGTAACATTTTATAACGGTTATTATAAATAACCGTTGTTGAAAGTACCCAAGGTTTATTATATAATATGTAAATTGCTTGTTTTTTCAATAAACCTCACAACAACATACAACAATTCAAATTGATGAAGTAAACAATCTGAAAAATTAAACTATTCTCAAAAGCCAACTTAAACAAGCCATTGTTTTCCAAATTGCATTCGTCTCATCGTTCATCTCACGCTGTTTAACATATAGAATATGGTTCAATGGTCTAAGTCCTTCATCACATCAATTCCTTCTATTCTAGTTTAATTTGAATAATATCAATAAATTGTTGTTATTCAAATTAAACTATAAAAGAAGATATGGATGTGTTGAAGGACTCGGATCATTGACCCACATTCTATATGTTAAACAACGTGAGATGAATGATGAGAAAGATGCAATTCTGAAAACATTGATTGATATAAGTTGGTTTTCAAATACAACTTAATTTTCAGATTATAAGTTTCTATTTAAATTTAAATGAAATGCATTTTCAGTGAAGGGTTAGTGAAATAAACAATCTACATAGCATATAATAAACTCAACTTCATACAATAGCATACAACAACACAAGATATTATGTAATGTTTTAAGAATTTAAAGAACAAAACATTGCTAAGTCATAAGAAGCTTCTTTCTTGTGACTTAGCAATGTTTTGTTCTTGTTCTTAAAACATTAATCAACAACAACAACATACAACAACATTTATCAACAACACAACAACATACAACAAAATAAGGTTCAAGAACAACAATAGCAACATACAACAACAACATACAACAGCATATAACAACATAAGATATTATGTAATGTTTAAAGAACGGACATTTTTTAAAACTAATTGTGGATCTGGAACAAATTATGATTTTCGTCTAGTTTATGAAGCTATGAAGAAGAAGTACAAGGTGAATGAAGTTAACACAATAGCTTCATACTTCTTGTATTTTTCTTCATAGCTACACAAACCATATGTATCATAGCCAAAGTATACGCTTTGTTAAGGTGGTGAAGACGAATCTGAAGAAATGAGAACATTCACCAAATAAAAAAATGAGAACCCATTTTTAACAAGAAATGTAAACGAAATAAAAGCATAAGGTTAATGAACGAATCTGAAATATGATTAAAGAGTATCATAGCGATTGGTGAAGACGAATATGAAGGTTAAAGAAAGTTTAAAGAGTGACATGGATGTTAGGGTTATGTTATGAGAGAGAAGAGTGAAATATGTTAGGGTTTTCATTTGAGAGAAACGGTTGTTATATACTGAATGATAAATACTTTCACTTATGTAGTAAAAAATATCACATTTCATCACGGTTAGAAAGAAAAACCGTGATATAATACATCACTTTTACAACGGTTCTTTAGTAAAATTGTGGTTAAATCTCTCACAATTTTTACATTTATTTATGAACCCAATTGTTAGAGAGGTATTAATTATTGTTATTGTTATTTTTCATTACTGTTGCGATTGTTGTTTTTATTTTTGTTGGCCTGTACTATTTTTTTGTAAGACAGTAATAATGTATAAATGAGAGTATATATAACAATAATAAATATTTTCATTAAGAGGGCCAAGAGGGCGGAGTACATAAATTATTTCATTACATAATTTTGTCATTGTCAGAACAATAACCCCTAGCAGCAAAGAAATCTTCAGAATCTATGACTCTCTCCTTACTATCCTCGTCAGAATCATAGTAACAAATCTTCCTGGGCACCTTTTTCTTCTTTTTCTTCTTCTTCAGCTTCTTCTTCTTCTTGGCCTTCCTAACCCTAAGTGTATCCCTGACAACAGTCGATGCAGATGGCTGGACCTCCTCAGTTGAATGCTGATCATGGTGTTGTACTGTAGTGACTTCAGTTGAGATATTTCTGTTAGCATTTTCAGATGGAGAACTCATGTTGCTATATGTAGTTAAGAAGAATAGTTTTGAAGAAATGGAAATTCATTATATGAAACTGTGCCTTTATAGAAGAAGTTGAAGATGAAAGATCTGATGATTTAATGCTTGAAATGATTACTTCCAATAGTTTATATTCTTGAATGACATTGTGGCCGTCTTGAAAACTGAAGAAAATGTTCAATCATCATAATAGTTGGGAATAACGTTTCTCTGTTTAAGGAAGAGCAAAGGTTGTAAAGATAATATTACAACGATTGCATATTAAATCCGTGATTAAATAATCTTCAATTTTTTATTTATTTATGAATTTAAGTGACACACGTTTTTTGTAATAGGAAAAATGGAAAAAATGTAGATGTCAGGATTCGAACCTTGTACCACTCACTCTATAACCACAGTTGTGTCTATCAACTGTGATAAAATGACTTTCAAAAAAATAAATAAGAATTAGACACATCTAGTTTCATATACTACAACGATGGAAGGCATGACCGTGGTAATATTATGTTACCGAATGTGTATTTTGTAATAGTGGAAGTCTCATAACTAATTATATATGTGACATGCTTGGTGCATTTGGCTAATATGCTCAAGCTTGACAGAGAGAGTTGATATTTATAAATATACAGTGTTAAGAATATTAGTATAGAATAAATCCACGTTGACTATAACATGTAATTAGGTGTAATCTCTCTATATATAATACAGTCTCCAAATTTTATTAAAATGTCTCTTAGTCTCTCTCATCTCAATATATATATATATATATATATATATATATATGTGTGTGTGTGTGTGTGTGTGTGTGTGTGTGTGTGAGTTGAGAAAAGGATAACTTTGATCGATCTTTGTATCGTCGCTTCCAACTCGAGCGGAACTTTTTATTTGAAACCGAAAAACGTATCCCATATAACCCTAACATCCGCCTGCATCTTGAGCTCAAACTTGGTGAATTGAATCTTCCCTCTGTTGTCAATCGAAGGTTAATAGTACTCGAGCTTGACAATCTTTCTATTATCTTTGTAAGATAGGAGATGGTGGATTTCATCTTTAATATCTTCGAGGGAGGTGTACTTGGTGAGCTTGAAAGTTTGGCCGGGTGTAGAGCCGGAGAAGGACACATTTGCGACATACCAATAGATTTTTATTTGTGATATTTGAGACATTTTGAGTTTGTGCGAAATATAGCACTAGAGAACCTACATTTATAGAAGGCAAAGATCAATTTGGACCATTCATTAACTGACACATTGATTTTGGAGACATGTCTTCAAAAACGCACCCTATTATCTTGTTCTGGAGATGCATCTCTGGAACTTCTCCTGAACCAGAACCACACCAGAACCATATAACAGAACCATTTTTTTCCAATTACAAAAACAAAAATGTTGTAATGGAGAATATAAAAACAACATAAAGACAAAATATGAAGAAGATGTGAATATATAACACTTCATTTATATTGAGACACATGATATAATCATTTGGATTTTGGGGTGGGGCGATGCCTCGTGGGAAAAAGGTTTTTGAAAAGCTGTAACGTGTCAGGTCAATACACACTCTATCATATGCACATGCTATTAGGTGACCCATATTAGGGAAGCTCATCCATTTTTCCTCCGATGCCAGACTGCTCAAGCAAGGAACAGTGTTTGAATCGTAATATAGGTGGATTTTTATTATCGTCTCCACAGGGATTGTACGATATCTTGATGCTTGTCGTTCAATAGTTTATCGTTTCAAGAAAAAGTGTTTTCAAAGTTTTGTTCATAAATTGTCACGGTTTTAGTAGAAAAACTTATAAATTTTAAAGTGTTTGATTAACAAAGTATATCAAAAATAGTTTTCATCTACCCTAACTTATACGTATTTTTTCAATCTTTCATGCGAAGTCGAATCCGATTAATATCGTCGCGTATTCTCTCAACACCGTCTATCTCTAGAGCGGCGTCGTGAGAAATACCATATTCATCGTTATACAATCTCTCCATATAACAACCAATATAGTAAGCTTTAAGTTCAACACAAAACAACTATCAACCGTAGACCAATCTCTCCAATCTATAAATTGATAGATGAATATTTTAGGTCAAGTTTCCCAAAATCTATGTCTAGAGTTTTACAAAACAAGAATGGATCGTTAAGAACAAAAATATTCATCATATATTAATCATCACTTGTTCACTTACAATTCTAATCAAAATAAATACATAAAGCTAATTGTAGACTACCTCTACCTTTGATACAAAGGAAATTAGCTACCCATAACCATGGTAGCTTGCTTTATAAGTAATGGAAGAAAATGAATGATCATCCACGTCGAAGAATCGAACTCGGATGCGAATCCAACTTCTATTTGCAAAATATCACCTTTTGGTGAAGAACTGCTGAGAAATGAAGTTTCTAGGTGAAAAAAGGGTTATGATCCCTAAAAAGTGTGAAAAATACTTATATAGTACTTTTAGAATCTGTCAAGTTCGCCCAGCGAACTCCACTTTATGGCACCTGAAGTGCCTCTGAACAATTAAATCGCCCCTAAGGATTTTTCAAAGTTCCCTGTGCGAGCAATTCTTCACCCTGCGAACTATTTTCCAACAAGTTCGCACAACGAACTTATGGTCCTTTAGCTACTGACTTCAGTATGAGATACTTCGCTAGTCCTTCGTTGCAACTTCGCCACAACGAACATTCTCTTCTAGTTCGCCCAGCGAATTTAGTGCCCTTTTCCTACTGCCATCATTCTGATATGGTTCGCTGGGGCTTCGCCATGAGCTCGCTAAACGAACATTCGCTACTACTCCTCGCTAGATGTTTGCCCAGATGATAAGTGCAAAATGTACCTATTTTGTATATATGTTTTGTTGCACTTATCAATGCTTTGTGGTAAATATCGTGCGAATAAAACCCAATTTGTTTATAAATACGTTTACTTTACATTTTAGTGTATATATTGCGTATATTGTAAATATCATTGAGTTTAATTAATTTTATCTCATTCTTGCAGGTATCCAATCAAGGATGTCTGGCCATATTCATAACGAGCATTGAATAAGCTTTACAGCGCTTCAAACCGTGCGTCAAACGGAGTTACGGTGCGGAAGTTACGAATAAAACAGTGCAGGGTTTTTGCTGCTATTGTCAGTTGCGCCTCTGCTGTGCCGGGCGGTACATTTTGCTGCGTCGGGCGGTGTGTTTTGAGCGCCAGGCGGTGCTGCGGCGGAGGAAATAAGAGGATTGAAATAAGAGACTTACAGGAGCGTGCCATATTTTTTGGGCTAGCGTCGGGCGGTATTTCCAGCGCCGGGCGATGCTAGATATTTGTTACTAGGCGGTTTATGTGCGCAGCTGATGTGAGAGGAAAAGTGGGCGCCGCCGGGCGGTGCTTTCTAGCGTCGGGCGGTGGGTCTGAACCAGAATTTTGTATTTAGTTCATTTTACTTCATTTTTGAAGGTGATGTTGTTTGGAGGTGATTTTTGATCTTCCAACTTCATCAACCTCATTCTTTGATAAATTAGCTTAGAAAACAACATGGAAGCATGCATACGGATGAACCGGGGTGGATTGATCGTCGATCGGCGTTGACAAACCGCGAGATGTTTGGTTCATTTCTTTTCTTCTTTGTGTTTTTCTTCTATGTTGGGTTGTGTATATGTATTTATTCTGAACTCATGTATATTTGTCGCCCATGGCGTTATATGATATCTGCTTTACAAATCTTTATTGGTGATTGTCTCTGATTTTTTGCTTTATGCGCGGGGTTTGAGTTGCGTTAGAGATAATCCTCGCAAACTTCGATTAGGGATGATTATCTGTTAGTTTCTGGACTCTAGAGATAGATTTAAGAGCTAACAATCTTCAATAGGCGTCGAAGCTTAATGCCTTCCGTGTTTCAAGACTTCGCTCGCGAGAGTGACGAAGAGAGTGACACGGTTGTTATCTCAACTTTGCGTTAGACATAACCTTTGTTGTGAGCGATGCTGGGTGGTATTGAGGAGTATTGTAGGTGGAGTATAACTAGTCGGTAAGTTTAAGTCTGTGAGGAGTGAATTATGTGCATTGTCGGACAAGTTTGTCTCTCTGAAGAATGAGTTCTTTTTGTTTTAATGTTTACTTTTATGTTTTCTTGTTTGAAACTATTTTAATCCAAACTCATAAACGCGAGAGACTGTCGAACGACATTCTTTCCCTTGAACCGATCTCTGTGGACACGACATAAATCCCGGAGGGAATTCTTCCGAAAATAAATATGTTTTGCTTGCTTGCCGCTTTACCGCATCCAACAAAATGGCGCCGTTGCCGAGGATTGGTTTTGATATTGAATCGTATTGCGATAGTTTCTTTGTTTTTGAGTTTTGTAGATATCGTATATTTTGTATATTTTCACTTGTCTATACTGATACTTGTACATTTTTGTTTCTTTTAACGTTTGTTCAAGTGTTTGGGTAGGACGCTTGCTTTTGGTTGTGCGGTGAGACATCACCATGGCATGAAGAGAGGAAGTTTCTAGCTAAGCATTGTAAAGGTGTCGAGCTTACGACTTAAAACAATCATGTTTTATAGTTTTTCTTTTCAAATGTTTTTGGTTGTTGTTTGCTCACAAATTTTGATTGACTTATTTGAGGATGCTTTTGTGATTTTCCAAGTTGGTGCGTTTCAACTTGCGGATGTATGGTAATGATATTGTTAAGTTTTGTACACGTCCGAGGTATGTATTTATCGCTTTCTTGACTTTAGTATATTCATGATACTTAGGCATTTTACAAACTTCCATGTCATCCATTCTTTTGTATACTTGTTCTATTGTGAATCACTTTAGTTCCCAACCTTTTTGTGAGGTGGCTTTCCATTGTTCATATATGCGTGGAGAACCAACATTCTTGTTCTACTGGATTTTATTATATTGAATCTGTTGTTTATGTTGTGTATATGAATGTATGAAAAGGATCAAGGCAATTGTTTCATTTTGAGCACAACCACCTTAGCCAAATAGTCAATTCACCTTGTGAGTGTGTGAGAATTCGTAACCCCTTTGAGCCTTTTGATCCATATTTCTATTTGAACTTAATGCTTGTCTATGAGTATTTAGTCCACTTATTTTTGAATGGATTTTGTTTTTTCTTGGACCTTAATTTTGTGTTGTTGTATGGATTTTTCCTTGCCTTAGAAAGTAGGGAGTATTCACATGATGGTGCGGTTGAATTCAAGTTGGGGAGAGGATGATTGTATACTCATTGGTTGGATTCTATGAGGATTGAAAAAGAAAAGAAAAAAGAGAAAAAATTGTGAAAGAGAAAAATTTGTGAAAGAGAAAAAGAAAGAAAAAAGGAAGAAAAAGAAAAATCCTTGAAAAAGGAAACAAAAAGAGTTTCAATAATTGTGCTAAATAAGTATAGTGTGTTGTGTAGCACTTGGGATTTTGGAAGAAGTTGGTTGAAATTTTGTGTGTGAATCTTTGTGAGTTTTCACTCCCTTAGGTTTAGGCAAGTTTTTGCTTCAATTACCTTTAGAAATTGCCCCTTGTTTGTTTACCCGACCACGTTACAACCTTGAAAGTCCTTGTGATTCTTGCCTTTGTATGTTCAATATGAATTTGTGGATGTATGCATAATTTAGTTTTTTGTTTGCATGAGTGTTGTGTGAGTGTAAAGTACCTTATTGTGTGTTTTTCATCTACCGATGATTGTTTTTACTAGGTGTGATTCACTTTGGAACTTGTGTTGTTTTATAATTTTTGGCATGATTTTTGTATTTTGCATTTATTTCGTGACTATGTTGTCGTCGTAGTTTAGTGGTAAGTGTTTACTTTTTGTGTGTACCGTTTTCATTTGAACAATTCATTCGTTTCCGTTTTTCAAAACCTGTTGATTCGTCTTTCTTTGGATATCGCTTTTGTGTTTTCAAGTTTGTTTGATTCTTGTTTGTGGACAAACAAGTATGTAAGTTGGGGAGAGTTGATAAGTGCAAAATGTACCTATTTTTGTATATATGTTTTGTTGCAATTATCAATGCTTTGTGGTAAATATCGTGCGAATAAAACCCAATTTGTTTATAAATACGTTTACTTTACATTTTAGTGTATATATTGCGTATATTGTAAATATCATTGAGTTTAATTAATTTTATCTCATTCTTGCAGGTATCCAATCAAGGATGTCTGGCCATATTCATAAAGAGCATTGAA
Source organism: Lathyrus tuberosus (assembly GCA_022829125.1). Lineage (NCBI taxonomy): Eukaryota > Viridiplantae > Streptophyta > Magnoliopsida > Fabales > Fabaceae > Lathyrus > Lathyrus tuberosus. The sequence goes on from JALAZF010000422.1 coordinate 3,165,796, forward strand.
TAAGTTTTACAGCGCTTCAAACCGTGCGTCAAACGGAGTTACGGTGCGGAAGTTACGAATAAAACAGTGCAAGATTTTTGCTGCTACTGTCAGCTGCGCCTCTGCTGCGCCGGGCGGTACATTTTGCTGTGTCGGGCGGTGTGTTTTGAGCGCCGGGCGGTGCTGCGGCGGAGGAAATAAGAGGATTGAAATAAGAGACTTACAGAAGCGTGCCATATTTTTTGGGCTAGCGTCGGGCGGTATTTTCAGCATCGGGCGGTGCTAAATATTTGTTACTAGGCGGTTTATGTACGCAGCTGATGTGAGAGGAAAAGTGGACGTCGCCGGGCGGTGCTTTCTAGCGCCGTCGGGCGGTGGGTCTGAACCAAAATTTTGTATTTAGTTCATTTTACTTCATTTTTGAAGGTGATGTTGTTTGGAGGTGATTTTTGATCTTCCAACTTCATCAACCTCATTCTTTGATAGATTAGCTTAGAAAACAACATGGAAGCATGCATACGGATGAACCGGGGTGGATTGATCGTCGATCGGCGTTGACAAACCGTGAGATGTTTGGTTCATTTCTTTTCTTCTTTGTGTTTTTCTTCTATGTTGGGTTGTGTATATGTATTTATTCTGAACTCATGTATATTTGTCTCCCATGGCGTTATATGATATCTGCTTTACAAATCTTTATTGGTGATTGTCTCTGATTTTTTGCTTTATGCGCGGAGTTTGAGTTGCGTTAGAGATAATCCTCGCAAACTTCGATTAGGGATGATTATCTGTTAGTTTTTGGACTCTAGAGATAGATTTAAGAGCTAACAATCTTCAATAGGCGTCGAAGCTTAATGCCTTCCGTGTTTCGAGACTTCGCTCGCGAGAGTGACGAAGAGAGTGACACGGTTGTTATCTCAACTTTGCGTTAGACATAACCTTTGTTGTGAGCGATGTTGGGTGATGTTGAGGAATATTGTAGGTGGAGTATAACTGGTCGGTAAGTTTAAGTCTGTGATGACTGAATTATGTGCATTGCCGGACAAGTTTGTCTCTCTGAAGAATGAGTTCTTTTTGTTTTAATGTTTACTTTTATGTTTTCTTGTTTGAAACTATTTTAATCCAAACTCATAAACGCGAGAGACTGTCGAATGACATTCTTTCCCTCGAACCGATCTCTGTGGACACGACAAAAATCCCGAAGGGAATTCTTCCGAAAATAAATATTTTTTGCTTGCTTGCCGCTTTACCGCATCCAACACCAGCGAACATGTTGAATCTCTTCTTTTCCTTTGGCTTCTTTGTCCATTTACTTGTGTCTCACAATTTGATGTTTTACGCCTAATTCCTGCACAATAACACACAAATCAAAGCAACCAAAGGTATTTTCAACAATCATGAAGAATAGCATGAAAACATGGAGTAAATTCAACAAAAACATAACAATTGAGATGAAAAATTCCAATAAATATGGATTAATTTAAAGCATGTTTGGCATTCAAGAAACTCTCCCCAACTAGATTTTCGCTTGTCCTCAAGCAAAGTATGTCTCTCGTTGAAAACAAGAGGATTTTCTCAAGCATTTAATTCAACCAAGAATGGATTTATGGCTCAAATAAACAAACAAATGCGCACAAGCAATGTTTACCACTTCCTTGAATCGAACAATGAAAAAGAATTTAGTTCTTAAACAAATATCATGCAATGGTTCAATTAACAACTAAATTCTCATGCTTGAATCACTATAACACTCCTCTTCGAATAAGAATAAAGAAATTAACGCGTTTGCAACCGCGGGGCAATTTCACTCACCTGACAAACAATACAAATACAATCCAATTCATGCATTCATCTAATCAATCATCAAAGAATTCATGGAAGAAGGAAGTTCACTAAGGTCTTTAAAGGTTGTAACTTGGTTAGGTTCACAACAAAGGAACATTTATAAGGCCATGGATTCAAAGTTGTCAATGCAAAAGAAACATTCACTATACAAGGTTATGCACACACTACAACTTTAGCCAATACTTTTTTTCTCAATTGCTCACCCTTCCAACACCCTTTATGCACATTATTCTTTTTCTATTTTTTTCTCATTCAAACAAGCATGCTTTTTCTTTTTCTTTTTCACAATTCATATTCACAATTTTTTTTTCAATGCTTGTTTGAAATTTTTCAAAATTTTTGAGTAACCTACCACTTTCTTTTCACTCTCCCCAACTTGAATTCAACCAAACCTCAAGTGAATGCTCCTTCCTTTTTATGACAAGGAAAACAATTTAAGATATTGTTCAAAGGTTCAAGAATTTATTTTAGAATCCTACACAATTCAATGATGAACTAACTTTTGATTTATGTACAAACACCAAGTTCATTACTAAATTAGAATCTAAACTATTAAACTCAAAGGGGTTAGCAAATTCTTACTACTCACTGGTAAGTTACTTTTTTGGGATATGGTTGTGCTTGTAAGACCTTAATTTTTGACCCCTAAGATTCCACATATCATTCACATCTCATTTTGCATCTTATACCACAAACAAGATCATGCATTGGTTCCCTTGTCCCTCTCATCTTTGGGTTTATGCCTTGCAGGGATCACTGAGCATATGTGTTTTTCTTATTTGCCTTTATTTGCTTATGTTTACTAACCTTTAATCAAAATCCAAAAATATGTTTGTTTTTATCTTCACTAACTTTTTTAGGAAGGGAATCAAGGATATCAAACAGTCCCTCAGCTAGAATGAATTTCATCTGAACAAAGTCAAAGTTGATCTACAAATAATTCAAAATTATCTGATCAAGAGTTTCCAAGATTTAATTGATTATTATTCAAGAGACTCCAAGGTTCATGTGTTTATTTCCATGCCTTCTTTGACAAATCAAGAAAATCGAGCCAGAGCCAGCACAATCTAGCCAACAGAGCATTTTTCAAGTTTTTCAACTGTGCAATCGATTGCACTATTGGTCCAATCGATTGCACCATGCATTTTTGCCTTGATTTTGAAGTTTTCAGCACTGCAATCTATTCGCGCTACAGTGCAATCGATTGAACAAGGACATAATTGGCAGTCACTATCTTTCAAAAAACAAAAATGAAAAATCAAATGAGAAGATCCCGCTAAGTCAAAACCTATGAAGGAGACTTAGGCAAAAATTGGGGCATCCCGCTGACTGTAAGCTCAAATGACACAGTTCAGGCAAAAGTTAGGGATAACAAAAGAAAAATCAAGAGGTTACCGAAATCCTCAATGACAAAACGAGTTGACCGAGGTCCTCATCAAAAACAACAAAATGTTGTAAGAGAGTGATTGCCATCTCAAAAATCCTCTTGAGTCATCATCATTGCAATTCAAAAAATCTCTTGGAACATGAATGCATAGTTTGAATTAACTGAGCATAGGACTGGAGATCATCATGAAGAATGGGTCGGGTACAAATAAACTTTGAACCTATATCCTTTGTTTCAAAAACCGTGAACCAGACCACGTTACAACCTTCAAAAGACCTAATTGAAACCAGGTTTCTTTTGAAAGCATACTACAGCAAGGTTGCGTAAACTGACTCCTAAGTTTGTTGCCAATCATTTGCTTTGATGTCATACCTTTACTTTCTCTTTCATTTTCGAATGTCTAAACCGTCGTGTTTTGACAAGTGATTCATTTTGCTTTACATCAATAATATCATTCCAAAAATGATTTTTGATTTCAAAAGTTGCATGAGCTTTGCATTAAAATTACCATGTGTGAATGATCTTGTTTGCAGGCAAACTTTCCTCATCAAGAAATTTCAAACAGTTGAGAAACTTGGTTTGTGATCCTATCAGGGGAACATTACTTCCAGATCCTGTTCAAAATTTGTTTCTCAATGCAAGTTATTCTCAGAATTGGTTAGCCAGAATATCTCTTTCAAGATTCATACTGAGTTTAGCCTTCTCAACAGTCATTCCAAGAACTGAATCCATAATCAGTTCTCCCCAACAATAGTCAAGCTGAAGCTATGATCAGTTTATCCTCAACAATCATTTCAAGAATTGAAGCCATGATCAGTTCATTTTCCCCCTGCAACAGTCAAACTGAAGCTATGATCAGTTTATTTTCATCAGTCAATCAATTTGGGGCAATTTTCTTCAAGAATCCTCAAGATGTATTTCCTCAAAAGACCATCAACCTGATACAATTCATAAGTGACAGAGATATGTTCAATATCTTCTCTCCAAGCAGAGTGGGCAGTGTTCCATGTGTTGAGGAATCAGAGTTCCATTCTTCCCTCACAAAAGAGTCTATCTCAGTTGTCACTATCATCTGCATTGCATACATAAATCATTCATATTTCATACATAGAAATATTTTCATAGCTCAAAGTGTGTTTCGTGCTCATGAGCATTTCCCGAGGTCTTGTTGCTTTCACCATCTTACCTTGTGACCAAAGTCCAACTTACTTGGCGCCTACCAAAACAGTTACCTGTCTTTTCATTCAGTGTTATTCCTGAATGTTGTCTTTTCCCTGTGCATCTAGTGCCATTCCTGGGTCTTTGTCTTCTTTCGTTCCAGTGCTATTCATGGATCTTTGTACTCTTTCGCTCCAGTGCCATTCCTGGACGTCTGTCTCTTTTGATCTCCAGTGCCATTCCTGGATATCTTATTCCTCTTCTTTATTCCAGTGCTATTCCTGGAATTCTTTTCTCTCTTCTGTAATCCCCATCATATTTGCGTGGATATCTTTCAGTGCCATTCCTGAAATTTTTATCTGTTCATTCAGTGCCATTCCTGGATGTCTTTCTCATTACCATTTAATGCCATTCTTGAATGTAGTGATTTACCTTTACCTTTCAGTACCATTCCTGAAAGTCCCTGCTCACTTTATTCAACGCCAGTCTTGGATATCGCGAACCCTTTTTATCCAATGCCATTCTTGGATAATTCTGAGGTATTTTCCAGAACCTTTCTCACTTCATTCAATGCCATTCTTGAATGTCACGATCCCTTTGTTATCCAATGCCATTCTTGGACACCTTTTCCCCAGCCAAGTCCAATGCTATTCTTGGATATCTCTGATTGTTTAACCTTGCCATCCAATGTCATTCTTGGATGTCCCCAGTGAAGTTTCAAATGGAAGTTTTGTTGCCATTCAATTCCATTCTTGAATGTTGTAGTTCCTTTCATCCAATGCCATTCTTGGATATCTTATCCCCAATATAATGTTTTTCACCTCCATCTAATGCTATTCTCGGATGACGCTGCTGCTTTTACTAGAAACTTTCATGTTATTGTCCAATGCCATTCTTGGACATCTTTTGACATACCTTTTGTCTCGTTCGTAGTTTTCCATCCAATGCCATTCTTGGATGTCACTACTTGTCTTTCCAGGGTCTTGCCCCTCTCTTTCCAACTATTGATGGATGATTCTTGTCGCCTTGACAGATATCCAGAAATATCTTGTGTTCCCCGACGTGTCTTTTCGCGTCATCTCTCTCTACTTACCGTAAATCCCTTGATTCAAGTTTCCCCGCAGGGTGTTTTATCCTTTGCATTCATATCATTCTTGTGGCATCTTAGGGCTAAAAAATATGGCCTTTTATATTTAAGTATCTTCATATCTCCCGATAGAAGAGACTTAAATAGGGACAACTGTAAGACCTTAATTTTTGACCCCTAAGATTCCACATATCATTCACATCTCATTTTGCATCTTATACCACAAACAAGATCATGCATTGGTTCCCTTGTCCCTCTCATCTTTGGGTTTATGCCTTGCAGGGATCACTGAGCATCTGTGTCTTTCTTATTTGCCTTTATTTGCTTATGTTTACTAACCTTTAATCAAAATCCAAAAATATGTTTGTTTTTGTCTTCACTAACTTTTTCAGGAAGGGAATCAAGGATATCAAACAGTCCCTCAGCTCAAATGAATTTCATTTGAACAAAGTCAAAGTTGATCTACAAACAATTCAAAATTATCTGATCAAGAGTTTCCATGATTTAATTGATTATTATTCAAGAGTCTCCAAGGTTCATGTGTTTATTTCCATGCCTTCTTTGACAAATCAAGAAATTCGAGCCAGAGCCAGCACAATCCAGCTAACAGGGCATTTTTCAAGTTTTTCAATTGTGTAATCGATTGCACCATGCATTTTTTGCCTTGATTTTGAATTTTTCAGCACTGCAATCTATTCGCGCTATAGTGCAATCGATTGAACAAGGACAGAATTGGCCAAAATCAGCATTTTTCAAATTTTGAAGCATTTGACACCAATTTCATCATTTGAGAATATTCTAGATCACCCAAAAATAATTCCCCTACACAATCACAATTAATTCCCACCATACACCTTCACTAATCACCACTTGATCTTGATTTTCCCTCCAAATTCAAATTCCAAGCCTAATTTTCATTTCCAAACAAAATTCTAATCCACCAAATTTTCCAAGCCTAAACTCTATAAATAGAACCCTCATTTCATTCATTCTTCAAGCTTTTGATAGCCAAATTCACCTTGCTAAATTTTCTCTTGAAGCTTTTGATAGCCAAATTCACCTTGTCAAAATTCTTCTTGACTCTCTCAATTTTCTCCAACCACCAAAATTCACTAAAGCTCACTTTTCTTCTCTTGAAAGTTAACAAGAATTCACATTGAATCTTGTTCAAATTTGAGCTAAACCTTCATCCAAACTTGTTTTCTTCATCAATTCTTATAGATCAAGGCTTTGGTGTTTGGATCTTGAAGCAATTTGAAGGAATTTTCAGATTTGAAGTGGTAACCTCATTTTCCACCATTGTTGTTCTTGATTCATCTTCCACAATGTGATCCTTTAATAAATCTTGTTGCTTGATCTTTGGATTTTGCAATTTGTGATCCATTGGTGTTATTTGTTGTTGTTTTACTTGAATTTTTGTGCTAATTTTCATCCATGACCATGAGGTGTTTGAAGAAATGATTGGATCATGGATGCTGAATTTTTCAAAATTTTAGTGCTGCCTGTCAGTGTGCAATCGATTTGCATTTCTGTGCAATAGATTGCACAGTGTATTTTTTGCCTAAGAATTGCTGATTTTTCTACTGTGCAATAGATTCGTACACTGGTGCAATCGATTGCACAGAGGCAGAATGGTGTTTTTCACCTAATTTTGGGTCTGTTTTGGTTCCTTTTCCATTTTCTTCCCTTCCCCTTGTTCTTAGCCTTAGATCACATAATTTTGTGGTTTAATTTGGCTTTCACTTCATCTATTTCTTCTTTTATTTTGATCGGTGAAAGTCTTATGGATCATGGAATTCTTTTGTTGAATTTTGATCAAGACTAGATCGCTACCTTCTTTTCTTTTCGTGCGGTATTGCTTTCGGATGACGATCTACATATCGTTCATCTAGCATGCATTAGCACAAAGAGCTATTGACCGGCCTCATTGTAGGGTAATTACTCCGTAAATTACTCGGTGATTGCTTAACATAGCGCAACATTATGTCCCATATCGGAAAACAACTCAATGTTGATTGATCTTTTGTATTAGGTTCAAAATCTATGAAGCTTGTTGTTGTAGAGGCTTTGATTCTATCAATCTTCTAACAAGTCTTCATTAACCTTGACCTAAGTAGACTATTCAATTATTATTGATCACTTACTCTAACAACTAATTACTAATTACTAACTTCTAACTTCTTTGCAATTCCTTCTCGCTCCCTATCTTTCTTTTACTTTTATGCAATTTTTCCTTTGTCCGTTGGACACATGTTTATGCTTCCGCATATTTTTCCTTTGTCCATTGGACACATGTTTATGCTTCCGTCATTTTCACTTTATCCACTTGGACACATGTTTATGTTTATGCCTTTTTCTCTTTGTCCACTAGGACCAAAAACATTAATAAAGGCCAAAACCTCTAAAAAACTTGTGCTTCTAATCTTGGACTATGGTTACTATCCTTTGCAATGGACATGGAGTTTTGCACCTAGACCTTGGACTTCAATGTTATTCTTGGATCCTTGGACTTAGAACTAGGGATTTTTCCCTTTGCTTTGAAATTATGGTTCGAAGACTTTGGACTTCAATGCTATTCTTGGATCCTTTGACTTAGAACTAGGACTTTTTCCCTTTGCTTTGGGAATTATGGTTCGAAGACTTTGAAGCCTTGTGCTTTTGCTTGGTTTATGGTGAAGACAACTACATTTGTGGTTAGATCATTCTTATCCTTAGCTTTTACTTTGTGCTTTAGGATAACCACTTCTTCTCCTCCCCATTCTTCAATTTTCAAAACTCTCTCCCTTTTTCCAAAATCTTCTTGATTTCAAACTATCACCTCTTTCATAATCAAACCTTGACTTTGTCAAGTGACTTTACTCTTTTCTTTTCATTTCTTAACAAGTGCTAAACTATATAAGCATGTTGACACCTTTTTCAAAAGACTTAAAAAACTCATTCAAACTCTTTTTGTGCCCTTGTGCACTTTTTCCTTTAACTTTTTCATAAGTTTAGACATGATTCATTTCTTTAAGCGGAATTATTCGCTTGGAAATGACGACTTGTCTTTACATTTAAAATCAACCAAAACAAACTAATTTCATTCTTTGTACCACGAACTACGGGGTTTTGATCCTACATTTTACATCGTGGGTACGTAGGCATGAGGCGACAAGTCTCTCCAAACATAAAAATCCTAAAAAAACAATTTTCTTCTCATCTCCTCAATCTCTTTTCAAACAAACATTTTCAGACCAAAAGCAGTAGATATTTCAAAGGGTTCCTATAGAGTACTATAGACGTTTTGGGTGCTAACACCTTCCCATTGCGCAACCAACCCCCCTTATCCAGACTCTGTGCATTTGTTCTTGTTTTAGAGCTTGTGTAGGTTTTGTTCGCTCTTTTTCCTTTCCTTTTTGTATAAAATAAAAGTGCGGTGGCGACTCTTTCATTTCGAGTTAAGTTAATCAATAGCTTGCACTCACGATTTTGCCGCTACAGTGCTCAATATCAACAATTGCCTTGATCATTTCTAATGCTTCCACAAAATCAAAATAATCACAAGATTAAGCATGAATCAAATGTATTAAACAAAATCTATAAGTCATCCTATGCATTTAGTAAACAATGGATGTTTCTGACAAATTTGTGGCTATTGGAACCTAAGTGAAACAAATATTGAAACAAAGTTGCAAAATGAAACAAAGTATCATTTGCAGAAAGAAAAAAAATTCTTAAGCATTCTAGCATCCTAGAAAGAGGTAACCATGTACCTTGCTTGCATTTACATGATCAAATACTATCGTCACCATCCATGGGAGAATCTTCATTTGATACTTTTAGCAAATAGCAACCATTCTAGAAGTTCTCACATTTAATCACCAAAAAGGGAAACATTAAAAAGCAAAACAAACTACCAACAATCATTAAAAAAACTACTAGAGTTGAACATTCCTAAACTGAAGAATTCAACTCTTAAACAACATAAAAAAACGAAAGTTAAAAATTCGTGAACTGAAGGATTCAACTGAAAATAACATTAAAATATTATGGTGTAAAAACACCAACAAAAGTACTAGTACCCACAAGTGGTACATACAAACATTATCCAAAATAGTCCACCAAGTGGATATTGTACAATACAAAAGAGAATACAATAAAACAATATAAATATAGCAATGATCTAAGCTAAACAGAAAATTTCACTTTGTAGTACCAAAGGAAGTAGCCTAAGACCATGCTCAAACTATCCAATAACAAAAATTAGTCCTCGTCGGACTCGGTCTCCTAATCCAAATTGACCTCCTCTCCAGATCCATAACCGTCATCAGAACCAGTCTCCTCAACGTCATCTGCCTCACCAGGATCAGCTACACCTGCCCCCTCACCAAAGTTTAGTCTGGGCCGCCAACCAGCATGAGCTAGGAACTGCTCCCTAGTCATCATCGATCGCTCCACTGAAGGCTCACGGTACTGTAGCTGTAACACCTGCATAGAGTCATGTGTATCAATCATGGCACGTTGAGTAGCCGCCATCCGCTCCCAGTTGTAGTTATAGATCTCCCTCTGAAACGGGTCAAAGCCCTGGGAGCCTTAACTCCAAAACCGAAAGCCTCACCATCTCCTGAACCTGTACCAGCACCAGCACCAGAAGTTTGTCCTCCTCTCATGCTCTTAGGCCTGTAAAAATTATCCACATAATTGTCATCAATGGCAACCAGGATAGTCACATGACGGTGGGAGGGCAGCTTCACCCTCGAATGCACACACAAAGCCATGGTTAGACATGGGAAAACCAAGGGTAAATTAGCTCGCGACCCTGGTTTAATTCTCCTCTCAACAAGAACGCGCATCTCATCAACAATAATTCTAGCCACATCAATCGGAGTATTAATCAAAATGTTGTTAATCAAGTGTGCAACAGGGATGGGAACAGTGGAGGTATGTGACTTTGGCTTGATGTTTGTCAACACCAATAGAAGCACTAGCTGTGCTAACGAACGCATGTCCTCCCTGGGGTATCTTCTTGGAACCCCAGATGGGTTCAATTCCATCGATTTGCCTTCCAACAAAAATGCACCAGACATCCCCTCAATGTCTCTATGTAGCCTCAAAGTCCGATGATACTCATCCACTTCATCTTCCCCCAAGGTAAGAGGTCTACCCAAAACATGGTTAATAGTATCCCGATCAAACCTAACCTCTCTTCTGCAAACCAGCATAGTCTAAGAAATGACCTCGTTGTCGTCCAGAAGGGCATTGGTGTAGAACTCCCTTATGAGTTCCACTTTATAACTATCACCAGGTGTAATAATCTTGTACCACTTCTTTTCTTGAAGAATCGCGGCTACAGCTCGGTAGGAACCTTAAGGGTTGATATTAAACCTTCTCTCAGGAAAGATGCTCCCTTTTTCCAGAGCAACATATCTTGCAGCCTGTTTTGCTCCTTTGAATCGATCGGTATCATATGAGATTGGTTGCGGACGGGATGAACTTCCGACCTTTCTTTTCTTGGAAGGAGTTGTTCTTGGAGGTGACATCTGCACAATCACCAAACATAAACAGCAAACCAAACACATGATACATTAGTAACAAAGCAAAGCACAAAAAATCAGAACAAGAAATCTCAGTACAATTCAAAATTCAAACATGATGTCATGTTCGCCTTGAGTTCACCTAGCGAGACCTGGCAAACATTCGCTCCAGGTTCGCCCCAGCGAACTCAAGGTGAACCCTGCGAATTTGAAAAAATCCAGGTTCTGCCTATTCAATATAACCACAACAACAATGCAATTTTTTTCACTCAATCAGTGATATTCAGTTGGTAAAATGAGTATCAATTAACAGCAACAACCAAGCCACATTGTTCAAGCAAAGGTTCAAATTTCTCAAAATTAATTCAACCCAATTTCTATTTTTCCCTAAGCATGAACACCTCAGCTCTCAAAGATTCTTAAAGTTCAATACCTAAACATGCATAACAATGTAAACCAATACACATGAACATGAAAAACAGATTCACAAAGCCTAGAAGAAAGTTTCTAAACATTGCTCACATCAACCCTAACAACATGTTTCTAATAAGAACAAGGAATGAATAAAAGAACTCAAACCTGATATGAGTTTAATAGAGAGAATGGAATTTGGACTAAAACTTGGAAACAAAATCTTCACTTGCACAAATACAATTGAGAGGGCATAGAAATGTGTGTTGTGTGTGTTTTGGAAAGTAAAGAGACAATAGGGAAAAGGGAAAGACAAAAAGGGTAGTGGGGAAAGGTTTGCCCCACACAATCTGTAAAAAGGTGTCTTGGGCCCATAAAGTTTAGGCCCACATCAATATATCACTTAAGTGATGTGGCAGAACAACTGTGATTTTTCTCTGTCTCGCTCAGTTCGCCCAGCGAACATTCGCCCCAGGTTCGCCTAGTGAACTCAAGGCGAATGTGACTGATTTTTTATTTTTTTTCTTTTCATCTCATTCTACCACAACACTTTCTATACTATACTAACACTACAAAAGCATTAAAGATGAAAGGGTACTTAAAAAATATTGTGGTGCCTCCCAACTAGCACTTTGTTTAACGTCGTTTGAGCTCGACGGTCCGACGGTTGAAACCTCGGAACTAAAAGCGATTGAATTAGCTTCTAGATGAAACCGCTTTACCACAAGAGTCCTCAACCATTGCCATGACCAGTTCTTTGTCCAATTTTCTGAAAAAATGAGAAATCCCAACATGACTTCAACATAGCCTCCTTGGCCTCTCCATCCTTCTTTTTGAACACCGCTTCCATTTTTTCTTTGTCGTCCTTCTTTTTCATTGAAGCGACTCTAGCATCTTCGTCTTTCTTTTTCCTCATTGTAACTCTAGTATCTTCCTTTATCACATGATCATTATCCTCCAATTGATTTGTATACACCACACATTTGAAAAGTGTAAAACACACTTCTTCATCATTAGTCCTTACCTTCATTATACCTTCATCGACACCAATTAATATTCTAGCGGTCTTCATGAAGGGTCTTCCAAGTATTATTGGTGTATCCTCATCTTCTTCCATGTCCATGACTACGAAATCAACCTGAAATAAAAATATGTCAACTTTCAATAACACGTCTTCAACAACACCATGTGGACGAGTCCTTGACTTGTCTGCAAGTTGCAACGTCATGTTGGTTGATTTCATCTCCATGTTCTCGAGTCTTTTGACCACAGATAAAGGAATCAAATTAATACTAGCTCCCATATCGACCAAAGCCTTGCATTTGAAATCACTACCTATAGTTATAGGTAGAGCTATTCCTCCCAGATCTCCTTCTTTCTGCGGAAGAATGCTTTGGACAATCGCACTACAATTTGTGTTGAGCTCAATGGTTTCCTTATCCGTATACCTTTTCTTATTTGTAAGTATGTCCTTCATGAATTTTGCATACTTTGGCATTTGCTCTTGAGCCTCGAAAAAATGGAATGGTTATTTGCAACCGACTAAATATGTCAAAGAATCTAGCATAATGCTTCTCATTGTCTTTTTTCGTAGAAGAAATAAGATACAATAACTTTTTCATTAGAACTTCACCTTCATGCTCCTTTCCTTTCTTACTTTTTTTCAACTTCTCCTCCTTCAACTTCTTTTCTACTTCTTCCTTATCATTATTTTTTTCAACTTCCTCCACAATTTCATCCTCATTTTCAACTTCAACATTTTTTCTACTCCCACACCAATTGTTCTCCCACTCCTAGTAAAGATGGATTTGCAATGCTCTTTTGGATTCACTTGGGTATTAGCTATAAAGGTTTCTTTATGTTGGTCTACTAGTTGCTTGGACAATTGTCCAACTTGAGTTTCAAGGTTCTGAATCGCCACATCTGTACTCTTTTGAGTGGAGATAGACATTTGCATGAATTAGTTGAAAGTTTCTTCAATCTTAGATTGGTTTTGTTGTGGTTGGTTGTAACTTTGGTAAGGTTGACGGTTAGAAGATCCTGGTTCTTGCCTCCACCCTTGTTGGTAACCTTGGCTATTACCTCTCGGTTGGTAGCCTTGGTTATTGGTTTGATACGGTGGTCTTGGTTGATAGCCTTGATTTTGGTTTCATGCATAGTTGGCTTCTTCAACGACCGGTGGACAATAGCCGGTAGGATGATCACTTTGCAAAGTTCACAACTTGCTACATGTTGATTTTGGTTGGGAACTTCTTGCATCTCTTTGATTTGTTGTGGAAGTTTTGACATTTGCTTTGTCAACAACTCCACTTGTTGCGAGAGTAATTTATTTTGAGCAAGAATAGCATCATTCGTTCCTAACTCGATAATTCCTAGCTTTCTTTGCAACGTACCACGGTTTTGTTGACCTTAATGATCATTTAGTGCATTCCTATCAATGAAGGACACTGCATCTTCTGCGCTTTTTGACATTAGAGAACCACCCGTCGTAGCATCCAAAAGAGTTTTATGAACGGGTTGAAACCCGTTGCGGAAAATGTGAACTTGAGTCAAATCATTAAAACCATGGCCCTTGCACTTTCTCAGCATAGATTTGAACCTCTCCCAAGCTTCGTTGAGAGATTCGCTTCCTCCTTTATCAAACACTGAAATCGTCATCTTGGCCTCCAAAAACCGATTATGAGGGAAGAATCGTTCAATAAACTTCTTCTCCAATACGTTCCAATCCGTCATCACAAAAGTAAGTTGGTCAAGATACCATTTCTTCGCTCCCAATTAAGGAATGTGGAAATATTCTCTTGAACAAAGGTTCTTCTTCGATTTTCGGAGCTCCAGTTGTACTAGCTATCTCATAAAACTTCATGAGATGTATAAATGGATCCTCATGGTCCATCTCCGCAAAGATTTACCATGCCAAAACCTTTTTCTTAAGAAATGACAAGTGCAGAAGGCAGTGGATAAAATACAATAACTTTCATTTTCATTCTTCTTAAGGCTTATTTAATTTCTAGCATAAATTTATAAAAAATTCACACTCACCTCCACTCTTGTTTCATACATTGTCATAGAATTGGATTGTGTTTCTATAATGTCCTCATTCTTTGCTACTTCCTTCTTATTCAATGGTCTCTTACGAACCTGCATTACAGAGTGTTACAGAAAAAGACTTCACTTTGTCAACGAGTAAACTTTTCAAAGCATTGTCAGGAGCATGAGGTTTGGCAATATGTTTGCCCATGTATGGTTCCGAGTCATCAAAGCTTGTACAATGATAAAGGGTGTTGGACTCATATGCATTGGAGGTTTGGATCTACCATAACAGAACTAAACAACTTAGATTCAAAATTCAAACTACCTGCTCATAAACATCTTCCAAAGAAGTAGATTGTGATCAATCCTCCTAGTTGAAAACACATTAATATGAGATTTTATATATCCTATGAAGCACGGGTACTCTATTTTAAATAAAGTACCGGTACTGGGTACGTACCGGGTACCAGTACCCGTACGATACACGTACTGTACGCACCGAAGCCGCACCAAATGTTTTTTAATTTTTTTTAAAGCTGGTACACCAACCGGTACACATTTGGTATCACGTACTCCATTTTTTAAACTTTTTTCGGATGATACAATTTGGATTTTTTTACTGAGTAAAAATTAGGTTAATCATTTTATTTATTCACTCATTTAAAAGGAATAGACTCAATCTAAACAGGGCTAATAATTTAGTTTTTGTTCATACAAATCTCTGTCTTCTCCCGAAAAAGAGTAAGGTTTATAATGAAGGAGCAACAAAAATGTGGGATATTGATAGAAATGAATGAGATCTATTTGATAGAGCTGATATTCTTAAAGTTGTTAGTCTTCCTCACGATGAACCTGAACCAGACGTCACTTTTTTTAATGATATTGGAGAGAAAAATATAGATATTCAACCATGATTTCATGATTTATTGATATTTTTTAAGTATGATTTATTTATGTTATTACAAAGATATTAATTATTTTTAAGTAAATTGTTTTTAATTTTAATGTTTTGATGTTATTTAAAAAATATAATTTGTTTTTTATTTTTATAATTGTATTTTAAAAAAAATTATACTAACGTACCTGTACCATAGTTTTTTTTAAAATGTCGTACTCCGTACCAGTACCCGTATCAGGTACTGAGTACGTACCCGTACCTATGCAACGCAGATGTATAAGAAATAAAGGATTTTTGACCTTTTTCTCATGAAAAACCAAATTGCATATCCAAGAATCAAGCTCATAAACTTTAGCCATCTCAGAGGAAATTTCATAGCATACAAAACATATTTTAAACTAAGAGTATAAACAACATATTTCAAGCAGTTCTGAGGAACGTAACGATATAAATTTAATGAGTTCAAATAAAAAGGACAAACCGAAAAGAAGGCCCAAAAGCTAATCCAGTAAACTTGGCTTTATCATAGTACCAATAAAACACCTAATGCAGCAAAAGGAAATAAAAAACACTAACTGAATATACAAACCGAAAAGATGTATCGAAACGAAAAATCGAAACAAAGAATTGAGGGAGAGAAGAAACGTTGATTCAAACCCGAAATTTGAATTCTTCAATGAAGATAATGTCAATCGAAATCTTGAAGTGATTTCCTTCTTTCATCGATTTCTTGAAGTAATTTCCTGAAACGAAAGAAATGAGTATAAACGGAAAAAAAAGGAGATTGAACAACGAAAAAGTATAGACTTGTTCATACCTCTGCACAACAACGATGGAGATTGAAGAGCTAGAAGTAATTCATATTCAGTTGTGGTATTAGTTTTCTTAAGCTTAACCTAGCTAGTGTATGTTAGCATTTTCCCTACGTGACATTATTGTTTGTGTATATAAAAAGGGGAAGTTATCTATAGTAACACCCTAATCCCCGTCTCGACTTTTAATAAAATAATCCAAATAAAAATCCACAATTAGAGTGTCACACATGCTTCACCATAGCCTAAAAACATCAAATACTAAATAGTAATGTAAAAGTAAGCAACGAAAATAAACAAGTGTGACATAATAGTCTCAACAGCCAAATACTCAATCATAAATAAAACATATCACAAATAACAAATGACATCTCATCCCCAATGCTACATATCAGAGCGACTCCTCTAAGATCCATTGATAAAAGCTAAAGAGGCATCGACGCCATCCTCTAACTCAAGTGTCTACTCCTATACCTGATTGTCTGTACTCCTGAAGAGCATAGACGCCACAACAACAAACAAGGGGTGAGAATACGTCTAACAACTGTTAACAATGAAATTAAGCAAAATGGAATAGTAATAATGAATATAACGGTATTTTCAATCACATTCAAAACACAATCATACAGATCAAAATGCAGATACAATGTAATGCCACCATCTCCTTCTCAAATGCACATGGTACCAAAATCACTGGGATCAGATGTATGTTACTGATATTCCCAATGTCTTTAGTTCCTCATGTGAACCGACGATCCCCACCAAATAGATCTGAGACCCGCCTTTGGTCTCTCAACTAGCCCAACGATCCCACCAAATAGATCTTAGGCCTCCGAATATACCGAAGTTCCACCTAACTCTGAAATACATGAATGCATTATTACAAACAACACAAACATGCAACGTCATCATTATCTCAAAATCATATCAAAATACAAGTCTCAAACATTCTAAAAAATGGTCCATTCTTGAACCTATAATTCGCCAATCATAGGCCATCATTGTTATCCCTCTAAATTACTATACTCAAATCGCCAATAAAAGTTGTCACTATAATGCCTATGGATTACTATACTCAAAAATATGTTTTTAAAATAATTTTAATTATTTTATCTTTAAAGGTAAAGTTATGTTATTACCAGTCATCCTCAACTCATCAAATTGCTCAAATAAACTCAAAAGGTCTCAAAGACTCGTAATTTTTTTAAAAACTGATATTTTATTTTAAAAAACTCATTATTCTTATTGTGTCAGATCATGAACAGGGTAATAACAAGTAATTTCCTTAATTTACTCAAAAGTGACATTAAGGTCACAAAAAAGACTCTTATGTCATAAGATGCTCCAAAATGTCACTGAAGGGCTCCCGAACTCCAAAAACTCCAAGAAATGCTTAAAATAACCTTGGAATACCACAAGGATACTCTAAATTACCCAATTACTCTAAGGGTAATATTCATGAGTGATAACTCTGCTAAGGACATAACATACGGTTTTCCTCAAAATTACTCAAAAGGTAACCTTATAATGTCAACAGTGTTCTAATCTCAACTCAAGTGTATCTTATATTCTGATCTCCAACTCTAAATAACTCAAAATTAACTTTGACAATTCTATAATAACTCTAACCAAATAAAATAGTACCCTTAAACTCATAAAAAATGTAACGAAATCTCACCACACTCAAAATTGCTCTAAACTGTAGACCTAGCTCTAAATTTGTCTCACTTCAAAATAACACCAAATATTATACACTTATGATAAAATTATGAAACTCTCCAGTTTTAAATTTATTTAAAACCTCTTTCAAATGCATTTAGCCGTACCTCAAGCGAAGTTACAAACTTCAATTCTATTCATTTCAGTTCAGCCTTATCGCGATAATTCCAGCATGAACTCTAAAACAGAATGTCTGACATCAAAATAGCCCGAAAATTTATATGCTCATGATAAAATTATGAAAATTTTCTATTTGAAATATGATTAAGCCATATTTCTAACACAATTGACCTCGTCCTAAAAGAACTAATGAAACTCAAGTTACGCATAAAACATGATGACCAACGCAAGATTGAAATTGACTACACCTCTGATATAAAAACTAGAAAACTGATACTGTTGTAGCACCCCTAAACACAATTTCTCTACTTCAAAAGGAATATTATCGAGCTAGCTTTTCAACACAATTGACGGCATCTCAAACTGAGTTACGAAACTCAAGTTATGCATGAAATAAGGCGGTGAACCCCCTTCTATGACTACCTACAATTTTATGTGTTTTTCACTTTATTAAACAAATCCAAAACTTGACCAATTCACTCAATTGAGTCCCAACCGCCCCAAAATGGATAAGGTTAACCATGAATAATAGGAATTTAAATGTTACAAGTGAAGGTGGCAAAAAACACAAGAAAAAGTTGTGGGGGGGGGGGGGGGGGGGGGGGGGGGGTGGAGGGGGGGGTTGAATTGGGTTTCCAAGATTAAAACATTTTAGTGCCCAAACGCCTAAAGTAGAACCAAGATTAAAAATAAATGTACAGAATTATTTTTATACTAGTTCAATGTTAACGAAGCTAATTCATTCCACCCACCAAGGTGATTTTGTTTTTTCAATAAGGACTTAATCCACTATAATCACCAGATTACAGACACACAAAGATTACCCGTCATTGTCTTCTCGAGTATCCAGATTAACAACCTAGTTAGTCAAGGAAATAATCTCAAACAAAGAGATTGTTTACAAATATGCTTCAAGAAAGCAGATTGCACAAAGTTTAAGTACAAACAAATATTCACACAATAACGAACAAAAAGCTCTATGTGTGTTTTCTATCTATATTCACAATAATAATATGTTCAGCAAAAGTATTATAGCGTGAATAAAGTAGCAGAATTAGAAGCTTCATTCATTCTTTTAAGTCTCCTTGCATAAATGGACATCTTCATAAATGAGTTGTCACCTTGCATAACATCCTGCCAAGGTGGGAGACAAAATGGTACAAATAGTACAGTTCTTACTCCATGAGATCTGCGTAGCATAAGGAATATATGATTTTGTACTATGTACTATTTTTTCTCATGTAAAACCTTTTGATCTTATCTTCTAATCTTCAGAGGCTTCTGAGTAGGTGTTGTTGAAGCATGCTTAGAAGGATCAAGAGTCTGGTAGAAACAAGCTTCAGAACATAGGTCTTTAGAGTCTTGACACTGTTTCTCAGAACCTGGTCTTTAGAGTCTTCAGAGCTTGTTCTTTAGAATCTTGAGAGCTTTGACAAATCTTTAGAAGCTCTTCAATCAGAGTCACAGTCAGAAGCTTTAGAACAAACGTTCATCAGAACCGTTGTATAAGAGCTTTTCAGAAACTTGATGTTTCCTTGAAGCGCACATTTGTATCTCTTCAGAGTCAGAGTGTGTTGAGTCCAGATTCTGATGACATAACACACCAACTTTTGAGAGTCAGAACCTGTTAGCAAAAGCGACACACTAGACAAAACCATTAGGGTAAAAAAACTGCTCTCTAAGAAATAATGCATTTTTATCATCAAAAATAAATGTTAGACGCATAACCAAATCTTATTCCTACAACATGTTTATATTCTCGCTTTATCAAAATACCTTATAGCCAAAACCCTATGCTATGTATGAGATAACCTTTAACTATGGTCACATATCAACCAAATCACAGATCTACCAAAAACTATGATCATTACAAAATTGGGAAACCAAACGACCTAAACAGAGTCATTCGAATTCCCGAGGGCAAAATCCCAACTCTACAACAACAATCAACCAGATAAAAAAAGAATTAATACGATTAAATTATCACCACTACAAGGTTATAAACCTACAAACAATAGCACTTATAGAGACCTTATGGATTATCATACCCCAATTTTGTCCTACCTATATAGTATCACTCATTTGTATGCATGTGACTATTTCATTTAGTTGTTTTCCAAGTTCTCACCAAGGTCACTGATAAGTGCAAATTGCAGCTATTTTTGTATATAAATTTTGTTGCACTTATCAGTTCTTTTTGTTAATAAAACCCCACTTTGTTGTAAAAGAGTGTATTTAATGTATACTTGTGTTTTTGTTTATATATGTAACAAATAATACTTTTCCATTCATTTTGTATCTATTTAAGCATTGATATTGGAGCATTGTTAGATAGAGCATTGAATAAGCATTCCAACGCTTCGAACCGGGAGAAAAACGGAGTTACGGTTCAAAAGTTACGAATAAAACAGTGCAGGATTTTTGCTGTCTACTGTCAGCTGCGCCTTAGCAGGGCCGGGCGACGCAGTGCCAGGCGGTGCGTTTTGAGCACCGGGCGGTGCTGCGGTGGAAGAGAGTTGAAATAAGAATTCCAGTAGCTTTCTTGGAATTTTGGCTAGTGCCAGGTGGTACTTCTAGCACCGGGCGGGTACTAGATATTTATTGCCAGGCTGGTTTTTTGTACAGCTGGTGTGAGTGTAATTAAAGCCAGCGCCGGGCGGGTAGCGTCGTGACAGTTTTTTGTATATAACTTATTTTTAGTTCATTTGTTAGGTTATGATGTTTGGGAGTGATTTTTGGTCTCCCAACTTCATCAACCCCATTCTTTGATGAGAGAACTTGATAACAACACATGAACTTTGCATCTTGAGGAATCAGATTTGGATCTTCATCAATCGGATTGACAACCGTGAGGTTTTGGTTTATCTCTTTTTGTAATTTCTTTTTTGTTGGGTGTTTGTATATTTACTTTGAACATATGTATTTTTGTTGATCATAATAATGTATAAATCTGCTTTACAAATCATTATCGATGTCTTCCTTGAACTTTTTGCATTTATGTTTGGATTTGTGTTGTGTTAGAGATAAACATCACGAATCTTGATTAGGGATGGATATCTTTTGTCTAGATGCTAGAGATAGATTTAGAGAATAATCTTTATGGTGTCGGAACTTAATACCTTCTGTGTTTCGAGGCGTCGTGCGCGAGAGTGACGACGAGATGGACACTGTTGTGAGCAATACTGGATGATTTTGACGAGTATTGTAGTAGAGTTAAAATGATCGATAAATTTATGTTTGTGACGAGTGGGTTATATGTATGCTTGATAAGTTTCTTTTCTCCGAAGAATGTATACTTTTTATGTTCTTATTTACTTTTCTGCATTTACTTTAAACCAATTTAATCCAAACTCATAAACGCGAGAGATTGTCGAACGACATTCTTTCCCTCGAACCGATCTCTGTGGACATGACATAAACCCCGGAGGGAATTCTTCCGAAAATAAATATTTTTGCTGCTTGCCCTATTCCGCAACCAACAAAATGGCGCTGTTGTCGGGGATCGGTTTTGATATTGAATCGCATTGCGATAGTTTCTTTGTTTTTGAGTTTTGTAGATATCGTATATATTGTATATTTTCACTTGTTATATTGGTACTTGTAGATTAACGTTTGTTTAAGTGTTTGGTTAGGACACTTGCTTTTGGTTTGCGCGGTGAGGCATCACCATGGCATGAAGGGAGGAAGTTACTAGCTAAGCACAGTAAAGGCGTCAAGCTTACGACGTAAAACAAGCATGTTTTATTGTTTTTAGTTTCTAATGTTTTTGTTTGTTGTTTGGATTCCAATTTTGGTCCAACTATTTGAAGTCGCATGAGGTGTTTGTTCCAAGTTTGATCGTTTCAACTTGCGGATGTACGATAATGATATTGTTAAGATTTGTACACGTCCAAGGTATGTGTTTATCGCTTTCTAGACTTTAGCATATTCATGATACTTAGGCTTTTTACAACTTCTATGCCATTCATTCTTTTGTATACTTGTTCGTATGTGAATCACTTTAGTTCCCACCTTTTTGTGAGGAAGTCTTCTATTGTTCATATATGCACGGAGTACCAACATTCTTGTTCTAACTGGATTTTATTATGCTTAATCTTTTGTTTGTGTTGATTATATGAAAGCATGAAAAGGATCAAGGCATTTTGTTTCATTTTGAGCACAACTACCTAGCCGAATAGTCAATTCACCTTGTGAGAGTGTGATCATTTGTAACCCCTTTGAGCCTTTGGTCATTATCCATGTTGTTTGAGTTTGATGCTTGTCTATGAGTGTCAAATTTACTGTTTGTATGGATTTTGATAGATTATGTTTTCTTGAACCTTCAACTTTTTGTGTTGTTGTATGAATTTTTACCTTGCCTTAGAAAGTAGGGAGTATTCACATGATGATGTGGTTGAATTCAAGTTGGGGAGAGAATGATTGTTTACTCATTGGTTGGTTTCTATGAGGTTGAAAAAGAAAAGAAAAAAAGAGAAAAATATGAAAAAGAAAAGAAAAAAGAGAAAAAGAAAGAAACAGAAAATCCTTGAAAAATGAAACAAAAAGAGTTCAAATAATTGTGCTAAATAAGTATTGTATTTTGTGTAACACTTGGGATGAAAGAAGAAGTTGATTGGAATTTGGTGTTTGAACTTTTGTGAGTTGATCACTCCCTTAGGTTTAGGCAAGTTTTTGTTTCAATTACCTTTAGAAAGTGCCCCTTGTTTGTTTACCCGACCACGCTACAACCTTGAAAAGTCCTTGTGATTCTTGCCTTTGTATGTTCAATATGATTTTTGGATGGTTGCATAATTTAGTCTATTGTTTGCATGATTGTTGTGTGAGTGATAAGTACCTTATTTTGTGTTTTTCATCTACCGATGATTGTTTTTGATAGGTGTGATTCACACTTGAACTTGTGTTGTTTTAGGATGTTTGGCATGATTTTTGTATTTTGCATTTGTTTCGTGATTATGTTATCGTCGTATTTTAGTGGTATGTATTTACTTTGTGTGTACCGTTTTCATTTAAACCATTCATTTATCCGATTTTCAAAACCTGTTGATTCGTGATTCTTTGGTTTTCACTCCGTTTCTTTGAGTTGTTTGATTTTTGTTTGAGGACAAACAATTAGGTAAGTTGGGGAGAGTTTGATAAGTGCAAATTGTAGCTATTTTTGTATATAAGTTTTGTTGCACTTATCAGTTCTTTTTGTTAATAAAACCCCACTTTGTTGTAAAAGTGTGTATTTAATGTATACTTGTGTTTTTGTTTATATATGTAACAAATAATACTTTTCCATTCATTTTGTAGATATTTGAGCATTGATATTGGAGGATTGTTAGATAGAGCATTGAAGAAGCTTTCCAACGCTTCGAACCAGGCGAAAAACGGAGTTACGGTTCAAAAGTTACGAATAAAACAGTGCTGGATTTTTGTTGTCTACTGTCAGCAGCGCCTCAGCAGGGTCGGGAGACGCAGCGCCGGGCGGTGCGTTTTGAGCGCCGGGCGGTGCTGCGGAGGAAGAGAATTGAAATAAGAATTCCAGTAGCTTTCTTGGAATTTTGGCTAGCGTCGGGCGGTACTTCTAGCGTCGGGCGGTACTAGATATTTGTTGCCATGCTAGTTTGTTGTACAGCTGGTGTGAGTGTAATTAAAGCCAGCGCCGGGCGGTGCCATTCTAGCGCCGGGCGGGTGGCGTCGTGACAACTTTTTGTATATAACTTATTTTTAATTCATTTGTTAGGTTATGATGTTTGGGAGTCATTTTTGGTCTCCCAACTTCATCAACCTCATTCTTTGATGAGAGAACTTGATAACAACACATGGATTTTGCATCTTGAGGAATCGGATTTGGATCTTCATCAATCGGGTTGACAACCGGGAGGTTTTGGTTTATCTCTATTTGTCTCTTTTTGTAATTTCTTTTTTGTTGGGTGTTTGTATATTTACTTTGAACATATGTATTTTTGTTGATCATAATAATGAATAAATCTGCTTTACAAATCATTATCGATATCTTCCTTGATCTTTTTGCATTTATATTTGGATTTGTGTTGTGTTAGAGATAAACATCACGAATCTTGATTAGGGATGGATATCTTTTGTCTAGATGCTAGAGATAGATTTAGAGAATAATCTTTATGGTGTCGGAACTTAATGCCTTCCGTGTTTCGAGGCGTCGTGCGCGAGAGTGACGACGAGAGTAATACGGTTGCTCTCTCAGCTCAGTGTGCCAGAGATGGACACTGTTGTGAGCGATACTGAATAATTTTGACGAGTATTGTAGTAGAGTGAAAATGATCGATAAATTTATGTTTGTGACGAGTGGGTTATATGTATGCTTGATAAGCTTCTTTTCTCCGAAGAATGTATACTTTTTATGTTCTTATTTACTTTTCTGCATTTACTTTAAACCAATTTAATCCAAACTCATAAACGCGAGAGATTGTCGAACGACATTCTTTCCCTCGAACCGATCTCTGTGGACACGACATAAATCCCGGAGGGAATTCTTCTGAAAATAAACATTTTTGCTGTTTGCCCTATTCTGCAACCAACAGTCACCTTTGTTTGCTATCTAATTTGTGGCCTCTGTAAATTAGGTTTTACATTTTTCTTATTGCGTCATATTTACTAACATGTCATCTAACCATCTTGCATTCAAAAAACTAAAAATATGTGCATTTGCTTTTATCTCTTTTTGTTCAAGATTAGAGTATTGCAAGGGTGAATCAAGGAATGCTCAATGCTTTATAGTCAAGTGGTTGATTTCAATTCAATTGCCACTCATTAATGGTTGAGATTCAAGTAAATATTTGATTTAATCTTGGTCAAGCAAAAGGAAGATTTCTTCATTTTAAAGTTATCTTTGTCATGGATCATTTTGAAGATAAAGATGTGTCAAATTCAAGTGCTCTATGTTTGAAAATCATTAGGTGATCAAGCATTGACTCAATTAGGGTTTTGGTTCAAGAATCAAGTGCCCTAATTCAAATGGTCACATGTTCAAGCTTGTTTCATATTTTTGGATCCGTTCCTCAAGATATGATCATTTTGGTCATAACATTGTCAAAAAAGCTTCAAGTGCACAATTTGGTTCATGTTAGGTTTCATTTGATCAAGTGAAAGTTCAAACTTTAGTTTTGATTCATTCGTGCTTAAATGGCGTGAAAATGCAGGATCCTATCATTCATTCAAGATCCAACGCATTCATTCATTCAAAACAGATTCATTCAAGATTAGTTCATGTTGAATTTTCGGTATGGATTCAAGTTTCTCAAATTTATGAGCTAAACAAGCAAAGGAATTTTGTTTTGATACAAGTCTAAATTAAGGATGCAAATTAGAATCTCATTCTTAAGGCAAGGCTCAAGAGTCCAATACATAGTCCAAAAGAGTTACAAGGAAATAGGATTGAAAAAAAATAAAACAAAGGCAGCAGCTACCAAAAGCAATGGAGGTGTAGAATGTAAAATAATTGTTAAAGAGCAACAAACAACATATCTTGTTCAAAGGCCCAAAAGCTATATTGTAAAAACAAGGCAATGTGATCCAAATGGCAACAGCAACGTGCACTCCAAAATTTTCCATAACAAACTTTCAGTCACAAAATCCCAAAATACCCTTTTAGAATTCACACTGCAGGAAAAAAATTCACTCTTCTCGTACAATCATACACACCCTCTACACATCTTCACGGACATCATTCTTCATACACACACAAACCTCACAAACCTTTTTCATTCCTCACGCATAAACTCTTGACACAACAACTTCTTCCATACAAACCAATTCCACCACCTGCAACAATATAACAATAACAACATCACAAGCAGATTCAACCATATTAACCTCTCATAACCCTCTCTGCGAAACAACCCAACCTGCAATCTCACTCATTCATAACCACAACAACCCACAACAACAAATTCATCACACTCCAAAACTCAAGCTGCAAAAATCCCTCAATCATTTTCAAATCACCTTCATTAAACATGCAAAAAAAAAAAGCC
Source organism: Lathyrus tuberosus (assembly GCA_022829125.1). NCBI lineage: Eukaryota > Viridiplantae > Streptophyta > Magnoliopsida > Fabales > Fabaceae > Lathyrus > Lathyrus tuberosus. The sequence continues at coordinate 3,191,746 of JALAZF010000422.1, forward strand.
CCACAACATCAGCACAACAACCCTAATAAAACACAATACATCAAGCTTCTCAAGTCAATCAAAAGTGGAAAACAAAATCGAAATAGAAGAGGGAAACGACCACCGGATCAGTCGCTGCCCGCCAGAAATTACTTTGCGTCGGCAACCTGCGTCTTTTCCCTACCTAACCATCGCGATCTCCGCTTGGTGAGTGTTGTTTTCGGCGATGCAATTTTGTGGAAGGAGGAGTGTTACGACGAGACATGTTGTTGAGGGAAGAAGAGAGCATTAATGCGTGAAAGAGAGGTAATTTGGGGATGATGTTTGTCTTTTATGTTTTAACCTTTTTCCCCTCTCCATTTGACTTTGGGCTCAGGCCATAACATGGATCTTACTATATGCACCCCTGCCTTGATCCATTATCTCCCCATTTCTATTTTTCTCCTTAAAACTTTTTTTCTTTTAATTGTTTTTTTGAGTTTTTCATTTTAGTTTGTTTTCTCTAAAACTTATAATAATCTATTATTTTACATTTTTAATATCACTTCAATCATCATTTTCATTTTTATTATTAGACTTAAATGCACTTTTGGTCCTTATAGTTTAATTTTTCTAAACTAATGACATATGTGGCGCTCCAAATAATGACATGGCAATGTTTTTGTTGACCAATTTTGATGACTCAAATGCCACATCAATAATGTGAATTATAATTTATGAAAATGATTAAATAAAAAATCATATTCATTATATTTTAATTACATAAAATTAGTAATTGGATTAATATATTAATTAATGTTTTTTAATTAATAATTTTAATTATGTTTTTTTTTAAATTAATTGGGTTAATATATTAATTAATATTTTTTAATTAATAATTATTAATTAATAATTTTAATTATGTTTTTTTTTAATTAATTAGTCACTATACTTAAAATGAAGATTTTGGATATATCCTTTTTTATCCATGAAGTCAGTTTTCAATTCAAAATATAATGCATGAATTAGTATTATAAACACTAAATTTTTTTCCAAAGAAAACGATGTGGGACTAATACATTTGCAAGACAACTTACTGCATCAAGTCTCGGCAAGCCATGCTAGTGAGTTTCAAGCAGGAAATGGTACAAGTGTTAGCTTAAGAAATGGTACAAGTGTTTACTTATGCTGACTGTGTTGTTTATGTGTCATGAAATATTGTCAGGAAGACAATGACTTTTTGTTTGGCACAGAGGATAAGGTACTACTTTGTGTGAGTATATAATTGTCATATTTCCGTTATTGTTTGTTTTAATTGTTGTTGATCATCAATAAGGTAGGCGTGGTTGGTAATTGCAGATGATGATTATTTATGTTGCAAACAATGCATGTCTGAACTGTTCTGAGAGTTTGTAAATCAACCACAACATTTCTGTTCTTTGAGTTGTATATTCTGCTATCTCATGTTCCGGAAAACTTCAACATTTTATATTGAATTATGACAATGACATACTATATGAAGTTATGAATGGTGTGAGGCCATTGTATCTCCCTGTTTTATTGCAAAAGTGAAAAATAAGAACTGCATATACTTTAAGTTTATTATTGATACATTTAAACAATATCACATACATAATCTCGCAGCTACTTACTTGGTGATAAAGTGTGAAAAATAGGAAGATTATTTTTCTGAATGTGCTCGAGTTTTATTGCGCTCAGCATGATACTTAATTTATAAACAGGGTAAGTACAATGGTAATGAATGAACGTGTGCAATTTACAAGAGTAATTAAGCTAACATGATTTCCCAAGATACATAGTACAAAGAACCTTAGCTAGTTGGAAAATGGAAAATTAATATTTTAATAGAAAGTTTGGGAGCACCTGTGGATGTGAGACAGCATATCAATTATCAGCATATAACATTATTGTAGTCAGTCTAATGTAGAGTTTTCTGAGAAATGTTCATACATAGTCTTTGACAGCATATCAATTATCAGAAATGTTTGCATATGCAGCCCAACTTTTGAACTTCATACCTGAAAGGTGCATTGTGTTTGGAAAATCGAATCTAACAGTGGAGGCTGCACATGATGCACAAATGAAGTGTGTTGCTGTTGCTAGCAAGCATCCCGTGTACGAGCTTAGGGCTGCAGACTTGGTTGTGAGGCGCCTGGATGAGCTTACAGTGGATTGAACGTCATCTGAATCTTGATGATATTAGTTACAGATTAGTTACATGTGTATATGGTAACACAAAATAGAATAATGATAGTGTTTTTGAAGTCCCACATTGGTTATTTACAAATAATTTTAACCTTTATATTACTCACATAAACAATAAGTAACAATTGTTTGTGGATTGGATAAATGTTGTATGGGCTTGGAGTCTAAGGCCCAAATAAGTTATTTAAATATTTACATTAATCAATTTAAAAAATAAAAAAAATATTTAAATATAACTTAATTAATAAATTAAGTTAAAATTATTAAGGCCCAAATAAACACTCAATCAAAATTTCTAAATATAACTTAATTAAAATTATTAATTTACACTTCAAAAAGTATTAATTAATAAATTATCTAGTCATCATTGCCATGTCATTGAAAATAAAAAATAATGGTCAACAAAAACATTGCCATGTCATTATTTTGGAGCGCCACACATGCCAAATTGGGAGGGGACCAAATTTTTCCAAAAAAAAATCAAAACAAGGGACCTAAAAGCTGGGATTTTTAAAGGGGGTCAATTGTTTAGAAAAATTAAACTATGGGGACCAAAAGTGCATTTAAGCCTTATTATTATTTTTTTTTGTTTATCTTTTAATTTTCACTCTTGGTGATCATTTGGGGGTTGATGAAGTCTTGAACATCATGGAGAATTGATCCCTAAGATGTTTGAACCTTCAATACTTCAAACATGTTGATGAATGATCATTGGACCATTCTTGACACTTTGAGATATTGATAGTTTGCCTTAGGTTGATCATACTTTAAATCTCTTGATGATAGATGAGACCATTGTGTGATTGAGCTTGATTCTACTTTTTCCTTCATCTATTTTCTCATTGTGTGACATGTTTTAGGAGAATGACCTTTTGTCATTTCTCTAACACATTTTTAACACATACATTGTTATTGACTTGCCTCAGATAGGTGTGATTTATACATAAGTCCACTTACGATTGCTTAATATAATGCTAAATTTGTCCCGATTCGATAAAGCGATCATTAGATCAATAACCATTAACTACTAACTTCTAACTTCTGACTTTTACAGTATCGCACTTTACTTTCTTAAAATTTATCTTTCGTCATTTACTTTCCATAATTTAATTCATTGCTCATTTATCATTCATGCTCTTACTTTATGTCATTTTCTTATTCTTTGGTTTTTATTATTCATCTTATAAAAAACATAAAAACATTATAAAAATGAAAAGACCTAAAAAACTTGTAAGACATGAAAGAACTGTAGACTGTGCAGACGGCCTTAGCATTGTGGAGTTTTGAACCTTGTACTTGACCCTAGCAAAAGGAGACTTGGACTCTTATTTTCTTTGCCTAGTTTAGGACACTTTGTACACTCACGACTTTCTCTTGGGCTACCTGACAACAAGATCCTTTATTTATCACATCAACTTCCCTTTTATTTTTCATGTACCCCGCTCCCCTTTTGGATGTACTTTTTTTTACTTTTCTTTTTTTTGTGTGGTGTCGTTTGCTAGATACCCTTAGAGATTAGGATTGACCTCGCCATTTTCTAAAACCCTTGATCCAACGTCAAGTGGTATTCTCACCTAACTTGTAAGTCGATCTCCTTGTGTGTCGCCTTCAACCTATCCTATTTCAATCTCAAACCATTTTTCATAATCATCTCACGACAATAAAACCCTTGTCCAACGTCAAGTGGCACTTTCTCAATCAAAATTCGAAACATATAAAAATATCAAAAACCTTTCTCGAATAAGATGAAAAATGAGCAGGGTGTAGTCAACGATCTCTCGAGAGTGAGGATACGAGATGTAGTTCTCGACCGTCCGAACTCTCACATCAAATCAAACCCTTTTATCACCCTCATGCGATCGAAACCTTTCAAACCTAATTACTCGCCCCCGTGCGATCAAACAACTTTTTGCAAAAGAATATTTTTTAGTTCATTCTAATGCGCACACAAATTAGTGTTTAAGCATCCCCCCGTGAGAAGACAGGCCAATGTTTAGCCCTTATAACACAATTTAAATACTCATTCATTAAAAAACACAAACCAATCAATCGTAGTCCTCCGAACTATAGATGCTCTGACTTCTCATTTTTTAATGAGAATACGTAGGCACAAGGGCCCGAATCCTTGGCGAGCACCCTAATAAAAAAACCTCCCTTTTCCCCTTTTGAGGTTTCCGTTCTTTTCTCTTTTTAATCTTATTACCACTTGAAGAAAGCAAATAAACATGAGTTAACATTCAATCGCAAATAAAACTGAGAGGTTCCCATTGAGTACAACAGACATGAGGGGTGCTAATACCTTTCCCTTGTGTAATCGACTCCCAAACCCGAATATGGTTGCGAAGACCATTATTCTGTTTTTAAGCGGTTTTATCGATATTTTTCTACTTCTTCATGGGAATAAATAAAGTTTGGTGGCGGCTTTGTTCGAACATTTTTTTCGTGTCTATTGCAAAAGATCGTATTTTTTGAGGTCCAATAGCACAACACACTGTAAAACACCAACTGCACGCGTTTAACGCGATAGAAACCCGACAACACGACTATTTCTCAAAAACATGAATTAATTAAATCATATTTTACCCTCCAAACCATTTTTATTAGAAATAATATTTCATTAGCTTTCCAACGCTTTGAACGGGGGTCAAAACGGACTTACGGTTCAAAAGTTATGAAGAAAACAAAATCGGACATTTTAGAAAATTCTGTGATCATGAGTCGACGCATGAAGCTTGGGGTCAGTGCATAAACCTGGAAATTTCGCCCGGGTCAGCGCATGAAATCATGAGTCGACGCATGGTTGCAGGGGGTTGGCGCACGGTTGCAGATTTTGCTAAAAAACTCAGTTTTCGACCGTTAAATGCCTTCTGGGCCTCCGATTTCGATTCCGTAAAAAGCCCCGGTCTCAGAATTCAACATACTACAATGTTTTCACCATTAAAAATCTATCCAACACATTTTCTATTTTTGAAATATTTTAAAACATAATTTTATCAATTTATCCTAACTCCAAACTCAATCAAAATCACTCGAAAACACACAAACAACCATTCTCGATTAATTCCTATCCTCACCCGACTATACTACACAACTTATTCCGCATTCCAACCGTGAAAACATCGATTTCTCACTATTTCATCATTATTGCCCTAATTCTCACAAACTATATAACTCAATCCAAAACTCCCTAAATCATATCAACGAGTATTCCCGATTAAACCCAAACATTACTCTACTATTCTACACAATCTATTCCAAATTCTAACCGTTAAAACATTGATTCCCACACATTTGTTCTTCAATCCAATAAATAAGGAAAAGTATATATTTCAACCAAACAAATACAAACAACACATACATATACATATACAATCGAAATATAATCGAAATTTCTCACCCTTACCCGATTAATCAAAGATCAAGCTTTGTTTTGATGATTTTCTCTTCTTCCCCTTTTTCTCTCTTTTCTTCTCTTCTTTCTCTTCTTTCCTTCTCTTCTCTTTCTCTATTATCTCTCTCTATTTCTCTTTTTATATAAATATCTAACTAATCAAATGACCATTTTACCCCTCAGCTCAAATATCTCGCAAACGCTCTCAAAACGCGATAAAACATAATAACAATGAAAAAAAATATATTGTCAAATAAAAGTCAAGAATAAAATAATATAAAAACGAAAATAATTAAATCGACTCGATTAAATAAATAAGACAAAACGGGGCGTTACAGATATTGTCGCATCTATCTGACGTTCTTCCAGATACGACTTTGTTTTTGATGTTTTTCCAGAAACCCCTTTGTACCTATCTGATGCTCTTCCGGATATGTATTTTTGTTCTGATGTTATTCCAGAATTTATCTGATGTTTTTCCAGATATACCCTTTTGATTATGACGTTTTTCCAGAATCTATCCGAAGTTTTACCGGATATGTTTCTCTCTCTGATGTTCTCCTAGATTGAGTCTTTTGTTCTGATGTTCTTCTAGAACTTATCTGATGTTTTTCCAAATATACCCTTTTGATTCTGATGCTTTTCCAAAATCTATCAGAGGTTTTGCCGGATATGTCTGTCTGACGCTTTTCCAGATGTATCTTTTGTTCTGATGTTTTTCCAGAACTCCTTATGTGTCTATCTGACGTTCTTCCAGATACGACTTTGTTCTGATGCTTTCCCAAAACTCCGTTTGTGTCTATCTGACGCTTCCAGATATGACCTTGTTTATCTGATGTTTTTTCAGATATGATGTTTCCTATCTAACGTTCTTCCAGATATGTCTTCATAACCTTTTTCCGTACATTTAATGTTTTTCTAAATGTTTCAGATGTATCTTCAGATTCGCTGTCTTCATCTAATGCTCTTATAGATGTCTTCAATTTATTTATGAATGTGGTTAACAACTGTTGATTATTTTAAAGTCTGTTTCCGTTTTCCATCCAATGCCTTTCTGGATGTGTTCCAGAGTTTATTCAACGTTTTTCCGAATATCTCTGATGTATTCCAGAGTTTATTCGATGCTTTTTTCGAATATCTCTGATGTGTTTTAGAGTCCATTCAATGCTTTTCTGGATGTCTCTGATGTTTTCGCATTCGCATGTTCCCCAATGGAGCTTATTCAATGTTATTCTGAATATCTCTGATGGATGCCTGTTTATGTCATAAAGTTAATTCAATGCTCTTCTGAATGTCTTTGATGGTTGTTGTTGTACTTTCCCAGAGTTTTGTTCAGTGCATTTCTGATAAAACCTCTGGTGACTGTGACCCTTTTTCCAGTGTACACTTCTCCCCCTGTGGCTTCCTCCCCCACATGATCCTCGTCTTGTATTCATTTCATATCATATCATATCATAAGCATTTTGCGGCATCTTAGGGCAAAAAATTGTGCATGTTTGTATTTAAGTCTCTCTTATCTCGTTGAGACGAAGATTTCAATCTCCATATCTCCGGATAGAAAAAACTTAAATAAGGGCATCTGTCATACCCTAATTTTTTACCCCAAGATTCTGTTTTTCGTTTTGCATCGTCTACATGGCATATCACGCATCAGTTTTCTCTCTGTAAGGTCATCCGGCCTTTGGCCATGATCTTCTGAGAATTAGGTCATATGGTCTTGGTGTGCGTGCTTATTATGGCTAACAAGTGTGCGCAGGTACATTGATTTCAAGTGTAGATGATACTTATTCTCATAGCCAATCATTTCAGGGCATAATCATTCTGATTCAGAGATGCTATGGTTTCCCACTTGGTCAATCTCCTCAAGATTTCTCAGAAGCTTTAATGTATACTCAGGAAGGATCAGGGTTTTCTTTCTATTGGTGTTGAGTGTGGTTATTTGAGGATTGGTTATGGATTTCGTGGCAAATGATATTATGGATTGTATCTTTTTGGTTCGTGCACTAAGTTCATCGTCATCTAGACCTTGGTTGTACTTATAATAAAGATCAAGTTCAACTTTATTCTTATCTATGAGGTTGGATCACTATGATCTTTTGATCTTAAGAGAAAGAATTTGGATTTTTATGGGCAGTTCGAAGCGGTGAGTTTGGGTAAAAATCTTGAATCGAGTTCAAATTAATTCATTGTTTTCACAAAGCTTAAGATATAATCGAATTCGTCCAAGTTGCAAAATTTAAGAGTTTTGGATGAAGATACAAAAAGTAGTTCAAATTTACTAATCCAAGTTCATAAATTCAAATTCAAGCTTTTATTTCAAGATCCATTAAGGTTCAAACTTTCAAGATTTAGAAATTTGAATTTCAAAACTTAAGAGTTCATTTGTGCTTCAATATCAAATCCAAGACTTAGTCATGGTGGAATCCATAGAATTTAAAAGAAGTTCACATTACTCATCCGAAGAAAATTACAAGTTCAAAATTCAAAAAGTCAAGGCCATTCATTCTTCGTTATATAACAGAATTATCAGTAGTATTATTCACTCTACTAGTGCTGCTGGATTTTTTATTGATTTACTAGCATCAAAGTATTTCAAGTATGCTGATGTCAATTATTTTACATTCATAAGTCTAGAAAAAGCTCGCTAGAAATTTGGAAGGAAAAGATGTTTCCAATGATACATATGTTTTCGAAATGTGGAGTGTATCAGGAAATGACCATAAAGTGCTTTCTAGAGATCTGGATGACAAGCCGCTCAAGTCCAAGAAGCATAAAAGTAATGCACTGTCTGCTATAGAATTGCCAAGAAGATAAAGTTAAATTTACTAAAGCTTGGACTGTGTATCTTACATTGCCACTTCCGCTTGAAGTGTACAAAGAGGTTCTTGTTAATCTTCACCAAGCAGTGATTCCTCTACTGTTGCTGTTGGTTTAATAAGAAAAATCAGTTTCACTTTTTCAGTCTCTGGAAGATATTGAGCGGATTGTAAAGGGCTTTTCAGAGGAAGTTAGTGAGCTCACAGGCATTGTGTATTTATTTGATGATGATATTGAGTGTGAAATTCTGATTGAATTGCTTAAGTGTGTCACGAGTCCCATCCAACAGTTGGGCAAAACCGCTTCTTCTACATTTTATGAGTCACTTTTAACTACACCAATGATCTCTTCTGAAGATATTGTTCGTTGTATAGTGAAGGTTCTTGAAACTGGCTATTCTATATCAGGTGCAGCGCCCCGAAGATCTACATATGGGGATCATACCATATTCCTGCAAAAAGGAAATTGAATAAGCCACAAGCTCTCAATTTTACATGAACAGACAACAACAATTATGCCTCATCATCAATTTCCAAAACAATTCAAGACATGCTGAGTCGAATGAGGAAAGGAACCGAGACGTTTTCGAACATGTTCGTGTCAAAAAGGAAATAATTTTATCACAACATCATGGAATCAGGACAAGAAAATCACAACCATCATTTTTCCTTTCCAAAAGTGAAACCGACACATTCAAACCGTAATCAATTAATATTCGCCTATATAAGAGCAACACATCAGAGGCAGCGATGGTGAGAAATACCACAGTTTCACAGAGAAAATTCAGAGACAAAAATTCACGTTTTCATATATACACACACGGTTTGCGGATGTTCATACACATACTGCAGAAACTCTGAGGCACTTTGCAACAAGCAAGTTCACGTACAAAAAATACACGCTTCACGCCACAAAATCATACGTTGCAGTGATATCAAAAAAATCATTCACGTGACAGCATTCACAAAAACACATTCACACGATTTAGAGACAAAATTTTCAACAATAGCAAACACGCATCACAGAGGGAACACACAGCAGTGAGAAAAGCGAGATCCACATAAACCACATAGCAGAGAAAAATTCGTTGAAAACAAACCACACAAATTTGAAGGAGCTCACATACATACAGGCGACACGCATCCAAAGCACAGTGAGCAGAACCACAAAAGCTCAATACACAGGGCAACAATAAGTAGGAACTTTGAGAAATTGAAGGAGAAACAGAAGCAGCAGTGAGTAAAAGAAATTACATAGACGCACATGAACAACATACAACAACACGCGAAAAACGGCAGGAAATTCACAAAAACAACAACAACAAATCCACACGAGTTCAAACGCAGAGGTCAAAGCAGCATCAACATAATTATCAGCGTTGAATTTGAAAAACAGAAGGTAGCGCAAATACCTGGAAGTCGTAGTTGTCGAATCGCCGCGTCGAATCCCTTGAAGTTATGCACTTCTTTCGATTAAGCTCGCAAAATTCAATTGTATATTTGTGAATTTGCAATTTGTAGTCTTCGAGTCGAATGTTTGAATGTTCGTATACGCGAGCCTGTGGCTTTTCCAATGTTGCGAGCGATCGAGCGAGAGAGTGAGAATCTCAGAGAGAAATTAAACAGAGAGAGAGAGAGAGAGAGAGAGAGAGAGAGAGAGAGAGAGGGAGGGCTGGGCCGCGAGAGGGTATGTGCGAACGCGAGAGTGAAAGAGTTGAAGGAAAAAGCTGCGAAGGAGCTTGTGCAGTCCCGACAAACGTGGTGTTTTGAGAGAGAGACAGATGCGATAAAGGGAGAGCAATTGAGAGAGTGAAGGGAAAACCTGTGTACTGGTTCTTTCTATTTTCCCTTTCAAAATGAAATGTTGTTGGTGTGGGCTCGCATGGGCTTAGTCCCACCGACCCAATGTTTTTATTTTGTTTAAATTTTGCCCTTTTTAAAAATATGTGTGTAGACTTGGGCTTTCAGGCCCTTGAAATTCCTTTACACGTCCAATTTTACTCATGGCACTCCTCTTTGTTTTATTTAATTTGGTTTAGTTTTTAAATCTTAATAAGATTTAGTTTAATTAGATTTAATTAAATAGTTTTAACTTATTTAATTTGTTAGCTAGTTAAATTAGATTTTAATTTAATTAGTAAATTAGTTTTCGGTTAGATTTAGTTTAATTGATTAATTAGTTTTGGTTTAAACATTTATTTATTTATTTATTTCTTAAATTAATCTTGATAATTCGTGTTTGTCATTTTAATTAATTCCTGATGACCAGTTTGAATCTAATTCTTGATACTTTTAGCCTTGATTAAGTCTCTTTTTTATACCTATTCTCTTATGGTTTTTTGGAACTATTATGATTTGCCTGTTTATTTCATTTCAAAGGAAAGGATTTATCTGTTGACTGTCATGTCACATTTAGGCTAGCTTGTTCACCATTCCCTTGAGACCTTACCCGTTTATCCTAAACTTAGGATTAGAGTCGCCGTACTCTATGTAAGTGTTCTGCCACAGACACTTCTGGCCCTGTTTAACCTAGCCTTAGGTTTCGAGTCGCCACACTCCATGTAAGTGTCTTGCCATGGATACTTACCATTTCCCTTTGGAACCTTGACCACAGTCAAGAGTTCCTCACCCTTATTGAGGGGAACTACGAATGCTCTGATTCCATTCCCGTCAGGATACGTAGGCACGAGATGTGATGTCTTGGCGAGCATACTTAGATACCAACCCCTAGGTATTTCCCTTAGCATAACTCCTTAGCAAGCAAACAACAAATAACACAAATAAAACAAGAGGTTCCTGTAGAGTACTACAGATACTTAGGATGATAACACCTTCCCTAGGTATTACCAACCCCCGAATCTTAGATCTCTAGCTTTGTTCCTACATAGCGCAATTAGGGTTTTTGACCTCTACCCTTTTCTTTGGATAAATCAAAGTTCGGTGGTAAATTTCAAAGATCTGTGATTCAAGTTAACTAATAGCTTGATATCTGATTCTCACCGCGACAGTAAGAATCACAAACATCTGCTGAAAAATGTCTCAGGCATCTGCTGAAGAGAAATACCAATGACAATTGGCCTTTAACCTGCTAGGGAAAACTAACCACCACCAACAAATCTGCTTGGGGGAACGACGGTTGACGATATCAGCTCTGCTAGGGGACAACATTTGACTTAATCCTCTGTTGGAGACCTGCATTCTACCCTTACTCCGTTGGGGAGACGGAAACCACCTTACCACAAACTTGGGAAGCACAAACCCAACACCCTTAACTTGTACGGGGAATATGAACTCCTGCTGAAGGGCAACAAACTTCACCAACCTGGTTAGGGGAGGGCAAACTTCAGAACTCTTGCTGGGGAGGATGATCAGAATCTTCATAATGCTCTGCCATGAATGATAAAACTTCAGTCATCTCAACTAGGGACGAAAAGCGATTCTAACACCTCGCTGGGAAAAGATACCTTTTGGCACCTTGATGAGGAAGAGAAACCCCATACTAGGAACTACTTTGGCGTTTCACGCTTCTGCTGATCAACTGTGTGTTGATTATCATAAGTGAACAATGGCTCTTTTAACTCTCCACTTGTCTCAGACCACATGCTCTACTGGGAGAAATCGTCTCAAGAGGATTTTACAGAAAACCTGACATCTAAAATGCCCCAAGGTCTTCAAACTCTTTGAGATATTTATCGGATCTCGACGTAACTGCCCCAAACTGCATAATTTATGAAGGAATTTGCCTCGAGAGGATTCGTAATGACTTGAAATATTCTTCCCTAGTATTCTGAATCTTGAAGAGGTACTTTTGATTAACCGTCTTCTGGAGAGGATAACTTCTCATGCTCTTGAGGTGGCTTGCCTCGATACGAGCCTTGAAGTGAATTTGCCCATGACTGACTGATCTTCGGGAGATTTGCTGAATCTCAACATGATTGCCCCCAGGTTGACTGAACTTTAGAGAGATTTCTCGATGTGACTGCCCCAGATTGGCTACATCTTATCACGACTTACTGGGAAATCCTATGCTCCACAAAGCCTCTTGGCAACGTGCCCCTTGACATGACTGTCCTTCGGAATTTTCAAGCATCTCAACATGGCAGGATCAAGCTTCTCGACTGACATTCATTATGTAAGCTTCCTTGATGCTTAAGCACATGTATGCAAGTAGAAAATGTTTATCATGAGAACGATAATTCTAATGCAACACACATGTTAATCTTGAAGTTTTTTACTGAAAAGATATCGTTAAACCTTGTTAACGAGTCACTAGCTAGGATGCAACCTTGATTTTTAAATGGAAAACAAAATGCACATGGAATACCAATAAATATCTTATTAGCACAACTCATGGAAGTCAGGAATGCTATCTCACTGAAGTACGCCCTCGTAATAAACTCTGCTTCAATTAGGACTTTTGAAGGTTGTAACGTCGTCTGGTTCACGGTTTGAGAAAGAAGGATTTATGGCTCAAAATTTTGTTTGTACCCACCCATTCTCCTTGATGTCCTCCAGTCCTACATTCAGTTAATTAGGCGCAAGCGCTCACCTTTCCAGAGGTTATCGCATGTCAGCAAGGATAGTTGAGGAGCCCGCAAGGTTTTCGGAGTGGCAGTCACTCCTTTTGTCTTTGGTGTCTGTAGTCACACGATCCTTTGTTCATTTTTCATTCTTTTGAATTTTTCTTTGTCCCCCGATTTTTGCCTGGACTGATTCTTTTGAATCCTTTTCAATTGTAATGTCCAGCGGGATGCCCTAACTTTTGCCTAAGTCGTTTGTTTTCAAGATTTCGACTTAGCGGGCTTTCTTTCTCTTTTTTTCTTTTTTCTCCCTTTTTTTTGAACAAATCGTGTGACACTAGTTGTCTTGATTTCCATGAAAGAGTTGTGACTCCGTCACTCCTTGCGGTGAGGGATAACCATTATGGTTTCACGTCCCTTGACCTCCTGATGGGTGAGGGAAGAAAGGTAATGGATCCTTAGATGCACACTCCTTTTGAAATTTGGACGCTTGGTCAAATTAACCGGCAACTACCCTGCCCCTAGGTTAAATGTGAGGGTCTTTTATATGAGAAGAAACTCATACTTCGAGGCTCAAAGGGGTTAACGAGGGTCTATCTCCCTTATATCTCCGGTGTTTGGGGAGTTGAAACAATGTATGTACATCATCAGCAAGGTTTTTTTCCAAAAGCATATGACCAGCAAGTTTGCGTTTTCATTTCATCATCCTCCCTCCAAGAGTTTAAGCAAGAAAGTTGGTATTACAATGCACAAAAATATTTATATGAATGAATAAGAATATGATACCTCACAAAAAAACATATTCATTGCATTAAGATCATCATTCACAGACAAATAAGTTTTTACATGCAAACAAAACATTAACCAACAATGAAAGGTTACAAATGAAAATGCAGTAAAGAAGCTGAAGATTCCCATTGTTGAGGAGGTCTGACTCCATCTGGACTTATTGCTTCTGACGACGCCCTTGCATTCTGAGTGCTCATTCGGGAGGCTTTAGTTGATGGACTTCCTCCATCAGCACTTTCTGATTTGGAGACAAAGCTTGCATGTCCACCATGAATTTGCCCCATATGGATTCGTACTTCCTTCAACTCTGCTTGAATCGGCTCCATTGCTCTCTGTTGATTCTAGCGTGTTGAGTAGCGGTGAAGGTAAGAGTTAGCAATCCTGCCTGTTCAATTAAACAAGGTAAGAAATCCAATTACAAACACCTGTTATGAAAAATGAAATGCGTGAATGCATGCACATGCCATGTTTAATCATTTTCAAAGTATATCTATACTTTGATTCTAGTTTTAATCGAGCGAGGGATCAGATATTACTGGAACAGACAGATACTGTAGAGAAAATATAGCTGGAAGAAACATTGCCGAGAGAATACTGCTGAACAAATATTGCTAAAACAAACGTCTATCATATAATACTTCAAAGAGTCATACAAATACGTGTGGTACAACCACAGGTGATTCCATCAACAAGCCTGAGGGTAATCACAATAAGCAACACACAGAAATAGAGAGACAATTCATTCCCAAACCCCTAGTCCATACAAACTGGTCTTGACTTCCTCGAGAAGTGCTTCGGTATTAGGATGAGTTGGTCGCTCTATAAACCCCTTGATCAGCTTGTTGCTCTTCCCAATACCCTAGGTTAGCTTACTAATATACTCTACGCTATCATCATCTCCAAAGATATCTCTTAACTTTGCCTTCACTCACCACAATTGTGAATGATATCCTTACAAAGCAACCCATGATCTGTCCAAGCAATATCTTTGGCGGCCAAACCCATCAATATCTAGCACTAATCTAGAGAATCCTCGCTATCCACAAAAGCGCCCGAACGAGGTAGGCGGTTTGCAAACCATTTGTAAAAAAGAGGTGCACAACAATGAACAACTCCTCCTCTTTTTTTCTCGTTTCTGTTATGCACTGAATAATAACGATCCCCCAATAAATTTGGCACTGAATTCTTCATCGTAAATATTCGGATAGAGTCCGCATCAACGAAGTCAAGCACATTCAGAAACAGAACAATACCGTACACACAGAGGGCCAATATTGCATTGAAAGTAGTGCATCTTTTGGCTTCAACAGCCTCTTGAGATTTCTTTGTCAAGTAACCCAGATGGTAACCCCAAAAACCTCATTTACTGGCTATATTAGCTTCCAATGTTGATTTGCTCAAATACAGAGCACCAACCACATCCACGAACTCAGGAACTTTCTTGGAACCAAAGAACGGTGCACCCTTCTTGATAGAAATCCCCAAGATACTTGCATACTCTTCCAGGGTTGGGACCAACAAATAGTCTGGAAATGTGAAACACCCCAAAGGAGGATCGTAGAACTACGGCAATGTGTGAATACCTCTGTACTCATAATCACTGTTGTGAACAAAAGATAGAATACCAACGTACTTCTTTTTAAAAGCTCCCAACACCTCAGAATTCACCAAAGTCTTCAAACTATTAATGGGGCCTAGATTAGGCTTAGGAAACTTGTAGATGATGATATTTTTCTTCTTCTCAGTATCCATCCCTGTAGAAACCCGCTGATTGGAATCAAGAGTAAGATATAAACCAGGAAATGAAAAACATGAATGTTAGGGTATGAAATGATGCAATGCATATGCATGGTATCAGAAGTGCCACATATAGTTGGACGTGTCTGTGCTGAACTGTGTGAATCGTGTCTGTGCTGAATAACAACTGACTGAATATAATAGGATCAACTGTTCACTTCAGTAAGAATACCAGATAACCGGGTAAGTTAGAGGTCAAGGTTACCTGCAAACCTTTAAACACCCATCCCTTCTCACATGTAGGTTCTAAAACGAAGGATCCTCCGTTTTTGGCACTGAGATCGAGAAGCAATAATACATTCATCCTTCCGAGTACATTATTAAAGCCAATCGAGGAGTGCCTCCACTGATTCCCCCTCAAAAAAGGTCATCCTATAGCAAGTTCCCGACTTTGGGTCCTCGAGTCAAGAAGCAATAATGCGTTCACCATTTCTGGTTTGACATTATCACCCCTTTAGAGGAGTGCCTCAACTGAGTCCTCGGGAATGGTCACCAGAGTCGACAACACACAATGGGAACATCCTATGACATGCATCAACATCCAGTATAGAATATCTCCCAAGGGAACCTCGTCTGGCTGTGGGTCTCGTGAACACTATACGTGGTCACCTCCACGCAAGCGACACGACTATCCACTCTAAAACCTAGGTGTACACTCAAGCCTGGGTAGTGGGCTTATCTCTCAGAACACCCTGCCCACCAAAGAAAACCAGCAATCCAACAGAGTCCAATATATATATATATATATATATATATATATATATATATATATATATATATATATATATATATATATATGACAGTAATGAAATGCAATAAAGCAGATAAAAGCAATAAACATGCAATAAAAGCCATAAATAAAAGAGGTAAAACATACAAATAAACAGCCAATGTCAAAAAACAAACAGGCGCTAGGATTGATTCGCTTAGGGAACCAAAGTCCCCAGCAGAGTCGCAGGTTGTCGCAACTGCGAAAATTAACCGGCAGAAAAAACAGAAGAGTCGCCACCAAACGTTATTTATCCCGACGCATGGAAAGGAAAACGATCGAAGAAAACCTCAAGAAGGGAAATACATGGTCATCACAACCATATCTTGGGTTCGGGAGTCGATTACACGAGAGAAAGGTATTAGCACCCCCTCGCGTCCATCTTACTCTATGGGATCCACGCTTGTTGTTCTGATCAAAGGGTGTAGGTATCTGAAGCTCCACTGTTAACGGAAAGGAATAAAACGAGAAGTGGAGAAATAGGGAAAAGGCGTGAAAGGTGACTCGATAGGACATCATCGTCCTAGGCCTACGTATTCCCTCTGGAATGGGAAAGTCAGAGTCAACGTAGTTCGGAGGAGTACGGGAAAGTTGGAGGAAGGTTGCTCGCCAAGACATCGATGTCTTGTGCCTACGTATCCTCAATAGAAGGAGAGAGAGGAAGTCAGATCCGTCGTAGTTCGACCTATGGGTCTTTGTTTGTTTAGTGTTTTTTAAGTGGACGACGCTAAAGTTCACGTTCTAGCAGTTCAGGTGTTGTCACTCGTTGCATAGAGACTTACGCGTTTACCTGTTTGCGGTAGAACAGAAATAGCGTGTCCTTACGATTAGAGTGAGTGAGATGAGAAAAAAATCCCAAAGGAAGACGATTGATTTGTTTATGTTTTTTAGGAGAAGTGTTTTAATTTGTTTTGTTTGAAACTCGTATCGCACTAAAGTCTATGACATAGGATCGAATGCGTTGCAAGATCGACCCAAGACGGGACGTATGCAAAACACCCTAGACAAGGTAAGGAGGGACTCCAGCTTATCACTTCCCATGTACTTAAGGCTCGTGGCGTATAATACACGTTGTATTTATTAAGTGTCTTTGCTTTTCTTTTAGAGAGAGAAGAGAAACTCAAATGGTTAAAAGAAAAATCTAAGGGGATCTCTATCCTAGAAGTTATCATGCAATGATTGATCCTATAGTTGAAGTTAGGAAAGTGAGTCTCTACCTATGTGAAATTCTGGTATCAGATATGTGATGTTAAGTGTGATATCACAACATCAATATCTGCAGTATGAACAAGATAATAAAAGCACTGAATAGCACACAAGAATTGTTCACCCAGTTCGGTCTAACAACCTACATCTGGGGGCATACCAAGCCAGGAAGGAAGTCCACTATTAGTAGTATCAAATTACAGATTCAACAAACCAGTTGACAATCTACCTAATTTAATCACTACCCAATGACCCTTCTATCTAAGTCCTCCCTAGATAAGAGACTCCATCTCACTCCCAATCATCGCAATGATGTCTAGCAGCCAACATCTCCGTTACTGCATCAACAGCTTAATTTCCATAAACTCTCCAAACAGAAAAGTAGAAGTCACACTTCCATGACACACCTTGGAGTTGCTTCAAAGCTTCCTCCAAGAACAATACAAAACTCATTACCTACAGGTTTCTGAGTAAGAACACAGTGACCATCTCACAACCCGAGTGGTTCACTTAGACAAAGCCCTAATGATCTACATCTTGGACCCGTACCTATTCTAAATTACAAGCATTCTATTTATAACTTTTTCCCAACTGGATTTGGGCCTTCAAATCACAACAAATCTTATGCACCAAATCTGCAAAAGATTCTGCTACTAACAAGATCTTCAATTAAATCTTCAATCAACTCTTCATAATTAACTCTGATTATTCTCCATATCTTTTTGTATTAAATTAGCAACAAACTAATGTTCTTCGTAAATGATTGCAACAGAATATATCTAACCCATGATATTCGCCTGTAATCTCTGATTCTCTTTAGCAGAATATCTAATTAAAACCAGAAACTCGCGCAGCCCTAATTAATCATCTCAGACTGATGTTCACAACTGATGTCACGACATCGGGTTTAACATCAGCACACACCTGCAACCCTTCCAACTTTAACAAAACCAGAATGTTAACTAAACATAACAATAATGTTAGAATCTCATGTTGAAACATCAGCCATGACATTAACATTGTTTTACCAAAATTTCAGCCAATCACAAGAACTAACAATCTCCCCCTTTGGCTAATTTTGGCTAAAACAAATATATAAACTGATCCGGAGTATTCGAACAGGTCCACGTATGTTGGTCGTCAGATGGGCAAGGTGCTCGGATTGTTGATGAGGAGAGGAGGGGGGTGTACCTGCAAGGCACTCCGACGCTCAAGTAAGAAAGGGTCAGAGAAAAGGGGCAAGTACAAAGTGTATTCTTAGGGTGAATATTTGATACCTGACCCTCTCGAATGAGAGGGTTTATATAATGTTCCCCAACGCGTGGCCAATGGTCCTATTTTCAGGGCGAGATAACTGTTTTCCTGAAGAATAGGTAACTGCCCAAACTAGCCGTTATGACGGGCAGGATGCCCAAACTAGCCGTTATACCGGGCAGGGAGGTAGTTGCGGGCATCTGTTCGTCGGTTGTTGGGGATTTGTAGCCGTGTGAGATGGGCAATAGTTCCAGGTAGGACTGGGACGTCCGTGACCGGTTGTAGGGGTAAAAAGAAACTTTTGCCCCCTTAGTGGATTGGATCCAAGCATTTGGGTCGTTACTGTAGAAATCATGGATTGGGCCGCGCATGGCCGTTGGCCCAGTCCAGAACAGTAGCCCCCAAGTCGTTACTTCCGAGCGCGGAGGTGATGACTTAAGGATATCGTACAGTCCCGGGGAAGCGGAGTGTTTTGCTCGTTGGCTGTGAATGCCCGTGGTTTCTATTGCCCGCTGTGGCTGTTGGTCATGGTCGTTAAGCGTTGCCCGTTACAGATGGATACCAACAGTCTAGTGGAATATGAAACGATACGGGGGTTGCCACGTGTGTGTTGGAACTTGTGCCGCCGCCGCTTAGGCAATGATGGCTAGCGGGTAGTCATCATGACCTATGTGCGCGTAGGGTTGCACGTGACCTCCTGTATAAATAGGAGGGAAAACTTTCATTCTGAACTTTTTCCTTCAATCTTCACCAAATTTCCTGCCCGCGACATCTGCCCGTTACATCCTTCGCCGTTTGGAGCTCCGAGAAACTTTTTTCAGTCTTCTATTTACAAGTAAGTTGTCTCTTTCCTTTGTTTTGCTTTTTGTTGATGTTTATTTAGACATTGCATGCGGTTAGGTTAGATTTTTGGAGACTTAGGGTCGTATATGTGGTAGCCGCTGGTGGTGGATGATGGCTCTGCCGTCTCCGCCGCCGTTAGCTTGATGTTACGCTGTGTGTGAAGAGTCTGTCGTGACGTCGTCGCGATGGGGACGTGCACGTGACCGTTCTAGCGTTGCGTTTCATGGAGTTGCGAGTTGGATGAAAACCTTGTGATCTTGCTTTGGAGAAGTTCCTCGTGTGATAGGAGAGTTTCGGGCATTATCCCGCGGGGAGACTTTTTCGTAGTGTTGTCAGGGCTTAGGTCGGGGACGTCATCGTCAGCCATTAGCACGCCCTTTCACTTGTTCAATGGTGGAATGGTGGATTTGATTAGCTGTTGAATTCACTGTCTTTCTCTGCTTTTCAGGTGATGGCGACAGGGCCCCGTGGAGAAATTGTGTTAGATTCGTCCGAGGAGGAATCTGGTTCCTCGGGGAGTAGTAGCACTCAGTCCTCGAGTGGGTCCACCGAGCAGGATACGGACTATGAGCAAGAGGATGAACTGCGGGACGGCGATCAGGAAGAGGTGCCCGAGGAGGAGGTATCTGAGGAAGATGCAGCGGAGAATAAGGCAGAGGAATGGGATGTGGCGGAACCCTCTGAGCACGCGTCTGAATTTGCGACTTACATAGGGGATTATTTCCAGACGGTGGGAGGTGACGGGGACTAGAGAGTCCATTTCCCCGCCGCTGACGAGCGCGTCTGCACGAACTATGGGGAGTGCTTTACAATGTACGAGTATGTTTTCAATGAGCTGGGCTTGAGGCTTCCATTCACGGATTTCCAGCAGTCTGTCTTCTTACATCTTCGCTTGGCCCCCACTCAGCTCCATCCCAACTCGTTAGCCTTCCTGCGAGTGTTCGAGTTGGTGTACGAGCACCTGCACATAGGGGCGACCATCCCCTTCTTCTTCACCGTCTTTCACCTCCAACGACAGACTTCTGGGAGGAGCTACGGTTGGGTCTCCCTGAAGCAGTCGCACAAGCTGTTCAAACCTTTCTCTGAGTCCATACGAACATTTAAGATGAGGTACTTCGTCGTGGAGCCCGTGTCAGAGGCTACCCAAGATAGCACGTTCTGCTGGGAGCTTGAAGTGGATGAGAATGGCGAGGATAGGATTAATGAGGAGGGGAAATACATCGGGCGGAGGTTGTTGAAATATCCCTTCCAATGGACCGGGGAGCATTTTACGAAGCCCCCAAAAGACTATGTCTTTGAGCCTGCGAATTTGGACGAGGGGGATGCTGCTTCATATGAAAGGTTGTTGCAGTACGTGACCTCGTTTTGGATGGCCGAGTGCATCACGAAGAAGAAGGAGACGATCCTCGAGGCCGATGGTAGCCAGCGGGTGGAGCCTCATTTTATTAATGTTAGGGCACTGTTGGGGTGCAAAACTTACAGAGATGCCATGGATCTGCTCGGTATTTGACCTTAACATATTGCTTTGCATTGCTCGTTATTTTCTATTGTCTGACGCCTGTTTTTGTCTTTTGCAGCCACTATGCCTTCAGCTCACGAAAGGATGGTGAGGAACGTGGCCGCGCGGAAACAAGCTGCTGCAGCTGCTACTACTAAGGTTCGTCCTCTCCTTACCCGTACGGTTGGTCCCTTCTAGCCTCCTCAGGGGAATGCTTCTCCGGCCAATGTTCAACGGTCTCCAATGCCCCTGGCGACCAGGTTTAAGTGTCTAAGGAACGAGGCAGTGGATCTGGGCAAGGCACCAGAGAAAGCAAAATTTGAGCTGCCTCCTTGTGTATTGGATAAGAGGTTCTTTGAAGGGACCTCTTTGGTGATTCCTCATGCTAATTCTCTGCATCTGCAAAGCTTGGACCGTCCGAGCAAGAGGGCGCTGGTGGCCAAGGATGCCTCTGCGGTGGTCAGATTGCTGGAGATGGAGGCCACCTATGCAGAGGGGGACACGGCCACTGAGAGTGAGCTGACCATTGCCCGAGGTAAGGTGACCGCTCTTGAGGAAGGCCAGGGAGGAAGCTAATGTTGCCAAGGAGGCGAAGGAAAAGGAGGGCGAGGAGGTTGCCCGGTTAAAGGGAGAGATGGTTACACTTGAGGCTGAGAAAAAAGCCGCTGAGGACTTGGTCGCGTAACTACAGGCGGCCAATGCCCCTGGCGAGGAGGAGCCTGAGGACGTGAAGGTAATGACAAGGTCAGAGTTAGTTGCCCGACTGGTGGTGGCCGAGGATGAAAACTTAGTGCTTGGCGAGGAATCCTTCCAGAATGTAGTGTCTCAGCTTCAAGTGGTGAACCCTGGTGTTGATTTGGTTACCGAAGGCACCAACTTCCTGGCGTACGTTAAAGACGGGCAAATTATGATGCCAGAGTCTCTCCTTGCTGATCAAACTAGAACCCAGACTTCTCCGCCCAATGATGAACGAGTCGAAGACACCGAGGAATGATGTTAGCAGATGATGATGTTTTGCCGGCCTGCGTGCCGTGTAGTCTGTTGTAATTTTATTTGATTTGGGGGGGCCTCTATGTAACTCGTACAATCTTTGGCCCTTGTGGCCTTTTTTACTTTATGTCCAGTTTTGTAACTTATATGAATTTTGTTTATATTGTTGTGCTTTACATTAGCGGTGCATGTATGACTGCCCGTCGGAGGGTGTGTCTGTTAACAGAGCTTTCTTTTCAAAGATTGCTCGTTGTGCGTGAATTCACCAGTGTGGAGAACTGGTCGAACAATCGGGGGAAGTCCTGGCGAGGTTGCGGATCTCAGGTCGCGATTGAGGCCTGAGGTCGCGGCGTGAACATCCCATCGCGAGCTGGGGTTCTGTCAATCGTGGTACTTGGGCGTCGGCGATGCTCGATTGAGGACCGCCGACGAGCAGAGGTCCGACTCATTTACTTGAGCGGGATTCCACTTTGTGCGTATGCATCGTTTGTACCTGAATGAGCATGATGACCGCTAGGTGGTCCTTTGACGCGAGGAAGCCTATTGTTACTTTAGCTGTAGTACTGCTTAAGTTTTTCGGCGTTCCATGGTCGAGGGATTTAATCCCCGTTGAGGGTCTCGAGGAAGTAGGCACCATTCTCCGTTCTAGCGCGGACTCTGTACGGCCCTTCCCAGTTGGCTGCTAGTTTGCCTTCGCGAGAGTCCTTGTGGTTTCTTCGTAGGACAAGGCTGCCCACATCGAACTCTCGTCGTAAGACTTTAGGGTTGTGCCTGATTGCTATTTTTTGCTTAAGAGATGCTTCGCGGAGGGCTTCTCCTGTTCGGATTTCCTCGACAAGGTCGAGCTCCTTTCTTATTACTTTGTCATTCATTTCCTCGTCTAGAGGTGATTCGGTCCTTTTGGACGGTACGTGGATTTCAATGGGTATAACAGCCTCCGCGCCATATGCTAAGCAAAAAGGTGTTTCCCCGGTGGTAGACTGGGGAGTGGTGCGGTACGCCCATAAGACGCTGTGGAGCTCCTCGACCCAGGCTTTCTTTGTTTCATCCAGTCTTCGCTTGAGGCCACGAAGAATGACATGATTGGTCTCTTCTTCCTGCCCGTTGGTCTGGGGATGCTCTACAGATGCGAAATGTTGCTTTGTTCCGAGATGGGTGACAAAGTCTTGGAACTTCTTGTCCTTGAACTGCGTTCCATTGTCCGTGACGATTGCTTGGGGAATCCCGAAACGGGCAAGGATATTCCGCTTGTAGAAGCGCAGAATGTTAAGTGTCATTATCTTTGCTAAGGCTTCTGCTTCTATCCACTTTGTGAAATAGTCTACGCCCACTATCAGGTATTTATTTTGGCTGGACCCCGTCACGAAGGGTCCTAGGATGTCTAGGCCCCACCAGGCGAATGGCCATGGGGAGGTCATGCTTTTCAGTTTGTTAGGTGGAGCTAGGTGCATATCCCCGTGCCGTTGGCATTTGTCGCATCTCTTCACATGCTCCTTAGCATCGTGCTGCATGGTTGGCCAATAATACCCTGCTCGGAGGGCCTTGCGGGCAAGGGACCTTCCTCCTAGGTGCTGGGCGTTGATGCCTTCGTGGATTTCTCGTAATACGTGGGGGACAACTTCCTCCTCTATGCATTTGAGCAGTGGGATGGAGAAGCCTCGTCGATAGAGTTTGTTTTCAAGGATGACGTACGAGCAAGCTCTTCGTCTGATGGTGTTGGCTTCCTTGGGGTCGTCCGAAAGCTCGTCCCTGGTGAGGTAGTTGTACACGGGTGTCATCTAGCAATCGCTGTCCCCAATCGCGTGTACGTGTAGGGTCGAGGATCCCTTATCGATGCTGGACCGGGGGAGTATCTCTTGGATGACTGACCTGTTTCCTCCTTTTCTCTTAGTGCTTGCTAGTTTGGACAAGATGTCTGCTCGCACGTTATGTTCGCGTAAAACATGTCTCACTTCTACCATTCTGAACCTCGCCAATTTTCCTTTGACCAGGGTTAGGTATTTAGAGAGACTGTCATTTTTGGTCTGATATTCTCCTGATATCTGGAGGGCTACGAGCTTAGAGTCCGTGCAGATGATGATTTCTTCAGCCCCTAGGTCTTCGGCTATGTGCAAACCGGTGAGGAAGGCTTCATACTTGGCCTGGTTGCTCGACGTGGGAAAGGACAATGTGAGAGAAGCCTCGACTATGGTCCCTTCGTTGTTCTCCAAAATTACCCCTGCCCTGCTGCCGGTCGAGCTGGATGCTCCGTCTACGTAGATGGTCCATCTGTTTCCTACATGGACCGGGGAGTCTGAGAACGTCATTTCCGCTACGAAATTGGCCAAAGCTTGGGCCTTAAGAGCTTTCCTGCTTTCATACTGGATGTCGAACTCGGACAGTTCCAATGACCATTTGAGCATC
The DNA here is from genome assembly GCA_022829125.1 of Lathyrus tuberosus. NCBI lineage: Eukaryota > Viridiplantae > Streptophyta > Magnoliopsida > Fabales > Fabaceae > Lathyrus > Lathyrus tuberosus. The sequence continues at coordinate 3,216,206 of JALAZF010000422.1, forward strand.
CTGCCTGCCATGTCTGGTCGTCCCAGTAATTGCTTTATGGGCTGATCCGTTCTTACCACGATCGTGTGAGCCAAGAAATAGTGTCTCAGTTGTCTGGCCGCGTTGACGAGGGCCAATGCTACCTTCTCTATCTATTGATATCGCAACTCTGGGTCCTGCAAAGCTTTGCTTGTGAAGTATATTGGCTTTTGTTCGCCAGGATTCTCGCGAATGAGAACGGCGCTAACGGCCTCGGCAGTGACGGCGAGGTATAGGAACAAGACTTCCCCAGTATCTGGTCGTGATAGTACGGGCGGTTTCGACAGAGCTTGGTTCAAGTGAAGGAGGGATGTTTCACATTCCTCGGTCCATTCAAACGCTGCTTCTTTCCGTAAGAGCTTGAAGAAAGGAAGGGCGTGTTGGGCAGATTTTGCCACGAAGCGGGACAACGAGGTAAGCACCCCGTTTAGGGATTGGATGTTCTTCTTAGATGTGGGCATTGGGAACTCAGAGAGTGCCCGACACTTGTCGGGGTTAGCTTCGATTCCTCGTTTTGTTAGGTAGAAGCCGAGGAATTTACCTGCCCGTACACCGAACGTGCACTTCTCTGGGTTAAAACGCATTCGATACTTTCTTGCTTGCTCGAAGATTGTGCGAAGATGGGCGACATGATCTAGTTCCTCGTGGGACTTGACGATCATATCGTCCATGTATACTTCGAGCATGTCGCCTATTTGTCCTTGGAAGACTCTGTTCATCATTCGTTGGTATGTAGCGCCGGCGTTCTTCAGCCCGAAGGGCATTACGTTGTAGTAATAGTTGCCTAATTCGGTCATGAAGGCCGTGTAAGTTTTATCGCTCACGGCCATTGGGATTTGATTGTAGCCCGGGAAGGCGTCGAGGAACGATAAGAGCTTAAAACCTGCTGAGTTATCTACGAGCTTATCGATATTGGGGAGGGGGTAGGCATCCTTCGGACAGGCCCTATTAACATCGGTATAATCAACACACATCCTCCATTTGCCATTATTTTTTCTTACAAGTACAACATTTGAGAGCCATGTAGTGTATTTGGCCTCAGAAATAAACCTAGCTTCTAAAAGGTCTTTGACAGCTTTCTCCACGGCTTCCATCTTTTCTGGGGACTATTTCCTTCTGCGCTGGGCAACGACATTGACGGGCAGATCAATTGTAAGCTGGTGGCAAGCGACGGATGGGTCCAATCCTGGCATTTCAGCAGCGCTCCATGCGAATAAGTCTGAGTTCTCCCGGAGGCATGCTTTTAGTTGTTTCCTGGCCAGGTCGGGGAGGTCTGATCCGATCTTTACTCCCCGTTGGGGGTCTTCTCCGAACGGAACTATCTCGAAGTCGCCATCTGGGACGAGGCGTAGGAGATGGCCGCTGCTGCTGGACTGGCTACTTGAAGTCGTTGGGTCCTTGGCGTGATCTTCCTCGCTGAAACGGCTGTCCAAGTCGATGGATTCGACCTGGGGGAGCGGTTTTGGCTGCTCGGAGCTGCTGGGCAAGGGGCAACGACCAGATGTCCTTGGTCCTGCTGAGATGGTGCTTAGTCTTTTTGATGCCGCTTCAAAGCACCGACGGGCAGCTTCGATGTCGCCGTGGAGGGTGGCGACCGTCCCTTTAGAAGTGTAGTACTTCATTTTGAGATGTACGGTGGAAGGTACAACAATCAACTCCGCCAGGGTTGGCCTTCCAAAATTGCACTGGTATAGTGACGGGCATTCAATTACCAGAAACTGTGCTTTAATTGCTCGGGTTGTCTCTCCTGAACCAAAGGTTACGATGAGCTCTACGTAACCCCGGGGCTTTGTCACCGCTCCATTGAATCCTTGCAGGTCGGACCCAACGTATGGAGTAAGGTGAGAGTCGTTCAGCTGCAGTGTTTCGAACAGGTGGTTGTACATTATATAAACTGAGCTACCTTGGTCCACGAGTATTCTGCGAATGTCGAAGTTCGCCATCTTTGCTCGGATGAGCAGCGGAATGCTTGAGTTCGGTGCTCCGCCGAGGAGCTCTTCCTTGTAGAAGGAAATAGGAACGGATCCTTTGTGAGTGGTGTCCAGCGTAGTGACTTCATTGGAGCTTTTGCTGATCAATTGATCGAATCTCCTCTTGACGGAGCCGACCGTGATTTTGTTGAATCCACCACCAGAAATGACCATGGCTGACGGGAAGGCCTCCCATGGGCTGTGAGCAGCGAGGTACGTGGAGACGGACAGGCTATCAGGGACGCGGAAGTCTTCTGGCCGAGTTATGGACATAGCGACCTGTACGTTGGTGTCATCAGAGGGCAGAGTCTCTTCTGCAACCTTTTTGCTCTCCTAGGTTTCCTGTCGGGGAGCATCTTTCTTTTTCGCGAACTGCTTCAGGTGGCTTTCGCGAATAAGGATCTTTATGGCGTCTCTGAGGTGGATGCATTCTTCCGTTGTATGATCGTGACTCTTGTGGAAACGGTAATACTTGGATTTGTCTACACCCAGTCTGGCCGGCAGCTGTTTGGGGAAACGGACTCCCGCTTGCTTGAATTCCGAGTTGGCACACTCGGACAAGATTTTCTCCCTCGAGGCAGTGAGGGGGGGGGGGGTATAGTCATGGAACTGCCCAGAAGATCCCTTCTACTCGCGTGCATCGCGAGGTCGGTCGTCGCGTCTTTTATCTCCTCGACGGGATGTCGGGGTTTCTTCAGCTCTGGATGAGCGGGCACCTTCATGGTGTCGGGCGGCCCAGACAGAGTGTGCAGCAACCTTCTCTTTGTACTGTATATGTGACTGGCCTTGGAGGAGAAGGGCGTTAAGGTTCCTTGGTGGATCGAGGCTGATGGCTTTCGCGAAGTCTGACCCAGGACGTAATCCCTGCTCGAGCAGGAATTTCTTCATGTCATCGGTTGTTGGCACTTGGACGGCCTCCTTGTTGAACCGTTCGATGTAAGCCCGAAGAGGCTCATCTCTTCCCTGTACGACAGCTCCGAGGGACGCCTCAGTTTTTGGATGGCATCGCGATGAACTAAAGTGACGGGAGAAAATCCTCCCCAGCTGCCTCCAGTATGTAATGGATTCTTCTGAAAGTTGCTTGTACCATGTCATTGCTCCCTTCCGGAGCGTGGTCGGGAACAGGCGACATTTGATGGCTCCTCGTACCCCTCGGTAGTCCAAAAGAACATCTATGTTTTCTATGTGCTCGTCTAGGTCAGTGGTTCCATCGTAAGTCCCTAGAGACGGGGGCTTCTCTAGTCCTTTAGGGAGACGGGTGGCCAAGATCCTGTGGGACAACGGGTCGCGAGGCTCGTCGTCGCTGTCTGAACTTGGAGTTGATGGTGACCGTTGTCTGCGCTCGCGGCGGCGGTCTCTGCGAGGCGATGGTGAACGTAGCCGGTCACGAGGTCTGACCGGTGGAGAATGCCTATCCTGCCTTGCTCTTTTGTGTCTTGGCGATGATCGATCTCGCGGGGAGATCTGGTCGCGCTTGCGAAGGTGTTGTGATTCAGGCTCATGCCTTGATATATGGTCTTCCCCACGCCTAGGTGGCGGGCTTCTTGATTTCCGGTGCTTACTCTTTGGAGGAGAGGATCTTGGAAGAGATGCTTCCTCGAGAGCTCCTATTCTTTCTCCTTGCTGCAAGATAAGGAGGTTTGTGCGGTTGACAGCTTCCAGAAGAGCTGCAATGGCTAGGTCGGCGCTGGGAGGGCCAGGAATTGGTCGTTCACCCGACGATATCTGTTTGCCTCCTTGCTCGGTGGGAGGAGGAGTTGGAGACGCAGTAGCTCCGTCTCGAAGGAAACGGGGATCAGAAAGTAACAAAGAACTGCCATCAACGTCCATCTTGTTGACGGGAACGAGAACCGTAACGTCAGCACCTTTTGCGGAGTTCTGAGCGGCCATATGTGGGCGGATCAAAGAAAGTATGTTTTGATCTTTTAGTTTTCGAGGAGGAAAGAAAGAAGGGGAGAACAAGGAGTTCCCACAGACGGCGCCACTGATCCGGAGTATTCGAACAGGTCCACGTATGCTGGTCGTCAGATGGGCAAGGTGCTCGGATTGTTGATGAGGAGAGGAGGGGGTGTACCTGCAAGGCACTCTGACGCTCAAGTAAGAAAGGGTCAGAGAAAAGGGGCAAGTATAAAGTGTATTCTTAGGGTGAATATTTGATACCTGACCCTCTAGAATGAGAGGGTTTATATAATGTTCCCCAGAGCGTGGCCAACAGTCCTATTTTCAGGGCGAGATAACTGTTTTCTTGAAGAATAGGTAACTTCCCAAACTAGCCGTTATGACAGGCAGGATGCCCAAACTAGCCGTTATACCGGGCAGGGGGGTAGTTGCGGGCATCTGTTCGTCGGTTGTTGGGGAGTTGTAGCCGTGTGAGACGGGAAATAGTTTCGGGCAGGACTGGGACGTCCGTGACCGGTTGTAGGGGTAAAAGGGGACTTTTGCCCCTTAGTGGACTGGATCCAAGAATTTGGGTTGTTACTGTAGCAATCATGGATTGGGCCGCGCATGGCCGTTGGCCCAGTCCAGAACATAAACATTACAACTCAGATTACAGCCGCAATTACACCCCTATACTACTGTTAGTAGTCATCAGCAACTACTGAACCTAACAGTGACCATCAGTAGCTACTGTGTACAGCAACCATGGAGAATCATCTTCTTGGGAGATTTTGAATGATGTTAGGAAATCATGTTTGACATAACATCACCACAACACAGCAACTTCAGGCAGCACATAAGGACCTAAGAAGTAGAAAGTCCTGAAGTCATTTGGTGGACATGAGGAAGAAGATAGCTGACACTCCCCCTCAATACAACACATTTCTTTTTCCTTCCAGGACATACCCAGAACAAATGTAGAAGACTCCTCCAGAAAAGAAATGTCTGTCTATACATAAAAGACCAATGGTGGCATAAGAGAATTCTGCACACCTTCTTTGATCAAACACCCCTAGTCAATCTGTGGCATAAGATGAAACTTAAGAAGTGTCATTTTGCCAACCTAGGTAACTTAGAACACAAGTCACAACTGTGTTCATAACTCAGGACACAAGTCACAAAGACTCAACACCAACTTAAGGATAGGACATCCTCTTCGACATCTGGAACTGCAGACTCCAGACATAGCATCTGCGCAAACCATTTAGCAAAACCCTTTCCTTTCTCCCCCTTTTTAGCCATAAATTGGCAAAGAAAGCCCTCACAGAACCAGACCCAAGTAGTGCTCACCCAAAAACGAACAAACGCCATAAGACTTATGAAACAAGAACACTCACTGGCTGAAGGAGCAAAGAATAACCTCTATAAATAGCTGACCAGTTACTTTGGAATTAACGAACCTTGAATATTCAAAGTTCTTGGTCATTGAAACGCTATTTTAGGAACAAAAAAACTCCATCCAAATTCAATGTCTACCATCCAAAATAGTCTTGACCGCCTTTATTGCTTCTAAACTGATTCTTACCATAAATTGTGCCAAAACAGTTCCATGCACAGTCGAAGACACGTGTTTCACCTTATCCTTACACCACCGTCCAGAATAAATCCTTGTTTGGCTCAAGAAAAACATGTCCTGTACCATGTTCTGACATCTTATCACACACTGTCTGCTTGCTCACAACATTATCAACCCAAGACTTCCACTGAAGATTATACATTCCAAAACAATAAAATTGTCTTCAGACTTCTCCTCAGAAGTATGTGCACACATGATTCAAATACTTAGCTTCACATGGCTAGAACCATCCAATGCCCACCAACAGCCTAATTTTGTAACATGTTATCTGACATTATATCCTCATAAGAGGCAGCTAGTCTCCACAAGCTTGATCATCATGCAAGCTTTACAATATATGTACCTTTGCAGCAAGATCCATAGACACGTACTCCCCCTGTCATGGTTAACTAATGCTCTAGATGGAGATAAACATTTAAGCACACTTGAAGAGCACATTCATTTTGGTACCATTGTCCCTTTCTCCAAAGGCAGTCATTCCCTATCATACTCCTCATCTTCAGACTTCCAATCAATACCTGATCTACTTCAGTCTTCTCTACATTCTCCATCCAAGGTAGACCTTCTACTTCATCATTCTCCTGTATGACTATGTAGACGCTCCTTAGGCATAATGTATGCACCAAGCCTCAGAACCAGAACAAAATCATCCTTCACCAAGGATATTCAACCAGATAATGTCCCAACACAAGTTAGAACATTTGCCACACACCAAGATATCATCACCATGATTCTTGATATGCTCCACCAACTGGACTTACTATTGCATAGTAATCCAAAGAACTAGAGAATTAAACTCTCATCCACCTTCAAGAAGAATAATCTCCTTGAGTCTTCAACTCATCACCCTTCTGCCCAAGAGTAACTTGTTCCAAGATAATCCTCAATAATAACCAACTGCCATACTCTGATTATCTTGATTCTTCGAATCCACTTCTGAGATCAACCAAATGCCACAGTTTGATCACCTCATTCATGAATCCTCATATGAAAACAACCAAATGCCACATTTTGACCTTTTTCACGTTTGTCAGAACTCTCACAAAGATATCTTGATCCACCAAGGAAACTTGATCTTCAAGTCACATGTTCCAATTGCTCAAAAGAAAACACACTTAGACTCCCTAAGCCATGGTCATGTAACATCTTCTCCTTCCTGCAGCTCCCGCAAACTGCCATGAGAACGATCTTTTTGAAGCATCCTATTGTTCATTCCTGTAGATCACCCTATCATTAGCTGATGTGCCACATCACCAGCTGAGACTCCTGATGTTAAGCTAGATGTCAGAACATTATATCATCCAACTGTTGAATTCAGCTCTACCTTCTGCCACTCAGAAGAACCTCCTCCCTTTGCAAAAACAGATTTCCATGCTCTCATAGACTTGGTTCAACAATCAAGTTTGAGTAGACAACCTCCATCCTGCTTAGAAACTCCAAAGACTTCAAACCTACCACATCTGAATCTTCAGAAACTAAGTAGTCCAAGACTACCCCATAGCAATACTAAAGAAAGTCACTTCCCTTAGTAGATCCGTCAGTAGAAAGCCAGAGATAACTGCCACTTATCCTCGACCTTCACAACCAAACCAAACACCATGCTCCAAACCACTTAGATAAGAAATAAACTGATCCAAGCTGTAACCATCAAGATTATGATGTCTTCATAGTCTTCCATCTTCATCTTCAACAGCACCACCATCTGGACAAGTCATTCACAATACTTTCTAGGAACAGATGCTAAGCAATAATCCCAGGTCAACACCTAGGCGACTTGTGAGCGAATGTACAACCCCTCCCATGATTCTCCAAACCTCTGATGAAACGATGTTAAGACAATTGACTGAACATGCTTAATCTTGTCTTTCAAGGATAATCAATTAAATACTTGTGAATAGCAATTGATTTTAAATCCATGTGGTTTAACCCTTCTTCAGATTCTAGCATCTTCTGAATCTTCTTCATGACAACCATTATGACAACAAACGCCTTCCAGGTTAGGTCAGTGTCTTGATCTTTCACTCCAACCATAGTAATCCACACGAGAACATATCAACCTTTGATCAACTTCCAAGATCAGACTAACAAAACTGCAGTAACTTGCATAACATACTCTTCCAGAAGCTTTTTCTTATAAGCACAAGGCTCAGACCTCTTGTCTAACTTAAGAGTGATACCTGCCATTCTTCTGCATAAACATATCATAGACAATCTGCTACTTCCAATCCTTCAAGCCACAAAATTGGAAGAGCTCATGCAAACACCAATTGACCACAGGCTGATTCACCCTGCTACTGCACACAAACTCTTGGATGCATTTTCCCTATACAATTGTTCTCAGACATTTTAGTTTAAACAAGGATCATTTCCTTTTCTTTTGCTATCAAGATAGCTACCTTTTCTTCAACCAGCTCCAACTGAAATGCTATGACATTATGAACAGCATCTCAAAAATTGTTCAACTTCATAGCTTCAGTGATCCTTCAAAACAACTACAATTTAATAGGTCTTTGACTTAGCATTTACCATAGACTGCTGATGTGTAGCGCGATGTCGAGACATTAGAATTGACATATTAAGCTCAGCTTCTTTCTTGGTGAAACTTCCTCCAGTTCATGATTTTGAAAGTCAAAAACATGTATCTTCACAAGAGAATTCATATTCAGATATACCAAAACTACATTTGACATTATAACCAGGAAGATCCTCCTAATTAGGTCACCAACACTAACCTTAAGAGATAACTTATCAAGATCTTCACTCCCGCATGAAAGATTTGACAGTGATACTCTTTTGCTTTGGCTCCACCCTCTTCTTTCACCATCAAGAAAATTGATAAAGAAGGATTCAATGTTCTGGACAGATTGGTCTTCAATGCCTGATTTAAAATATATTCTCCTTCAAAAAAACTGAAACTTCCATGTCATACAATCTTTATAAGATCCATTCACCTTTTGATCACTTCTTTCCCAAAACAAAGATATGAGACAATCCTCAAGTATCTTTGGCATCTCTAACCAAACGGTTGAAGCTGTCTTGCATAAACTACAACATCATAGAATATCCCGCTAAGGAGACCAAACCCTAATGTCTTTCCAAGAGAATACCTTCCTAGAATCTCACCACCAGAGATACAAGAACCAACCAGGGTTACATCAGATACCATGCAGTGGAACACACAACAACTCCTCAACAACCTTCAGGCACAACTCAATAATCCTTGCACCCCATCACCATAAACCAAGTACCAATAAATCAAACTCACAACAGCAGTTCTCCTGATAACAACAAACAGGTCCAATATATACCCTGTCATGAATAGTCCATCTTTCACTTCAAAGGATCATACAAACAACTATCTGAACTGACCAAGTCCATAACTCAGCAAAACTATCTTCCTTGCTCATGAACCAGAAAGTAACTTCCCTAGATCTCATCCAGAAACAGACAGGATGCCTGCTCTGATACCAATTGAAATTCTGGTATCAGATATTTGATGTTAAGTGTGATGTCGCAACATCAATATCTGCAGTATGAACAAGATAATAAAAGCACTGAATAACACACAAGAATTGTTCACCCAGTTCGGTCTAACAACCTACATCTGGGGGCATACCAAGCCAGGAAGGAAGTCCACTATTAGTAGTATCAAATTACAGACTCAACAAACCAGTTGAAAATCTACCTAATTTAATCACTACCCAATGACCCTTCTATCTAAGTCCTCCCTAGATAAGAGACTCCATCTCACTCCCAATCATCGCAATGATGTCTAGCAGTCAACATCTCCGTTACTGCATCAACAACTTGATTTCCACAAACTCTCCAAACAGAAAAGTAGAAGTCACACTTCCATGACACACCTTAGAGTTGCTTCAAAGCTTCCTCCAAGAACAATACAAAACTCATTACCTACAGGTTTCTGAGTAAGAACACAGTGACCATATCACAACCCGAGTGGTTCACTTAGACAAAACCCTAATGATCTACATCTTAGACCCGTACCTATTCTAGATTACAAGCATTCTATTTATAACTTTTTCCCAACTGGATTTGGGCCTTCAAATCACAACAAATCTTCTGCACCAAATCTGTAAAAGATTCTGCTACTAACAAGATCTTCAATTAAATCTTCAATCAACTCTTCATAATTAACTCAGATTATTCTCCATATCTTTTTGCATTAAATTAGCAACAAACTAATCTTCTTCGTAAATGATTGCAACAGAATATATCTAACCCATGATATTCGCCTGCAATCTCTGATTCTCTTTAGCAGAATATCTCATTAAAACCAGAAACTCGCGCAGCCCTAATTAATCATCTCAGACTGATGTTCACAACTGATGTCACGACATCGAGTTTAACATCAGCACACACCTGCAACCCTTCTAACTTTAACAAAACCAGAATGTTAACTAAACATAACAATAATGTTAGAATCTCATGTTGAAACATCAGCCATGACATTAACATTGTTTTACCAAAATTTCAGCCAATCACAAGAACTAACACTATGTTAGCATGCTTGGATTGGTAACCTAATGTCTCTCCTACTTTGAACCTAAATCCAAAATTAGATTCAAGCTAGGAATCCTAAGGGAACATTTGATCATACACAAGTAAACGTTAGATGATTCAATCACAATTCAAAGAAGTAAAGAAGAAGTGATATGAAAGAGAAGTCACATAAGTGTGGACAACAATGTAAAGTAACACAATTACTTACCAAATTCAAACCAAGCTCAACTATTGAATAGTTGAAAGAAACATGCAAAACCACGCACTAATGCTCATGCAAATGTCTCAAGACTACACTAGAAGTAATGTCACTTATCAAACCAAATGAAATGGACCCAAATAATGTGAGAACCAAGATAGGGAAGTAGCTATTTCCTATTGCATTCAACTCATGTTATTGTCCAAAGAATTCTTAAAAATATTCAAATCATGTACCATGTCTTAACTCAAACAAATGTCATCACAATGTTCATGTAAGATGCACTTTAAAAGCTCAAACATGTAAACTTGAAGGAAGAAACCACATGGGGAATTAGCACTACACATCATAATTAATGTAAAGTGAGGTTTGGTATGTCAATAAATTATTATGAAATCCACAACAATCATGTTCAAAAGATTAAACAATTCTACACAAAGATGTCACCTATATCATGCATCAATCACTTATGGTACAACAATGAACAAGCAAGCATTAAATTGACTTGTAAATCACCTAAGTCGGAAGCTAACTCATGTATTCAATGCTTAAATATAACCTCAAGTTGTCACAAAAGTTTCATGTCAAAGCACTCTTAGAGGTTAGAACAAGCAATGATCAACTCAACCCTAAACTTTCATCAAGGGCATATGAAGTTTCAATCATATAAAAGAATGACCAAAGTCATATCAAGTGAGGGTCTAAGCATACAAGATAGTAGCAAATGATCTATAATATTTCATGTTTAAGTCTCCCAAACATTGAGCAAATATGGCATTCAAATGTCCCAAGTAAAAATTGTCAAAGTTGATGCACAATCATGTTCAAATTCATGCAAACATACACCAATTAGAGGCACACATCATGACCTATAAAATGGTATGGAACGGCTTTACCTAATGCTAGATCAAGTGTGAATCAATTATCAAAAGATCCCAAATGAATTGCATAAATTCATCATCAAAATCCAAGCACTTAGGTAAACATTGAACAAACATCGTGCATGCATTTAGAGTTTAAGACATGCACATAGATCATGGTCAAAAATCAATATCAAAGCATCACCATGGTGTACAAACTATCCTTATGAATATGCCTAAACATGTCGAGAAAATTGGCTTAAGAAAAGTAACACACATGTATCAAGTTCAACCATAATTCTAGCACACATCAAAGCATTAGGTATGCATTGATCCACTCATGAACAATAGTTAAGGGACTTGAAAAATCATGAAAATTTAGCCAAGGTAAGATGAATTCAGAAGCTCAACATGATCTAAAAATAGGCTCAAAATTATGTGTACAAAATGATCAAACAATTTCAAACATGTGGCAAGTTATCAAGCAATGATCATTCAAACAAGTCTCCAAAAGACATTCAAACTGAACCAAACAAATAATGGAAAAAATCCCAAGTGACCATCAATATGTCTTAAAATCATGTGACTAAAGGAATACAAAAATTAGGGTCAAAACTAGTTGGGAAAAATCAAATTCAAGGCTTGGTATGCACGGTATATCAATTTGTACCTCTTAGAATAAAAAATCCAAAACAAATACTAAAATGAGGCAAAAATAGAATTAAAATTCATAGAAAATTAATTAAAGCTTTCAAGATTACTCATGAATATTTTTAGAACTTTTAGGCAAAGGAAACTATTTTTAATATTGCATTTCTGAAACAAGTATCAAAGAAACATGAAAAAACACACAAATGAGGAGAGGGGTGTAGCCAAAGCAATTCCCATGTTCAAAATGACAATTGGGCCAAACATGGGGGTGTGAAGAGCACGTGCATGGCCCAGTACCACAAAACCAAAAAAAATCCATTTTTTATCTGATTTTGTTATTATTATTATTCAGAAAATATAAAAAAATGAGAGTGAATTGAAGCACGTGCTCTTTCAAAGCTCATTAATGCGTTGGCTGATAATTATTGGTGGGAATGAGAATGAATTACACGCTGGAGAATTCTTTTACACACTGGATCAAAAAATTAAACATGGCCAATCAAAGAAAGGCACCATGCGCTGACCAGGGTTGACTGGTAAAACACAGACACCGGAGTTAAGCTCCGGTCGTCTTCTCCGACTAGCTCCCACCGTCGACGGTGGCGAAATTTTCCAGAAAGTAAAAAGAGTACCACAGTCTTGCTCATTTTCTTGCACTGAATTCAAATATGCTATTAGATTTCTCATTTAATACCTCTATGATGTAAAACGAAATGGAATAAGTTATGCCCTAAAACAAGATCCTCATGAAAAACGTTAATCTATCCACAAACATTGCCTACAAGGTGTAGGGCTTCATATGCCATTGATCACAAGCTTCTAAACATCATAAATTGCCCTAACAAGATGCAGAAAATTTCAAGATTTCTGACCTTGATAGAACTTTAAACTACGTGAAAGGAAACCCTGAGAACTTCAATGCAATATCTTGAGATCACCACTGAACAAAATAAATGCTCAGGTTCTTTGAATTCTGCTTGAAATTCCAAAGTTGATGATGGAGGTTGTTGAATTCGTTGATGGAGTTATGGTGATTCCAGATGGAGATTCATGCATACAGTAACAAGAGTAATTTATGGTGATGAAACTGGTGAAGAAAGCTTGAAAAAAGCTCAAAAAATGAGAGAGTTTCGAAGCTTTTAAGATGGAGGTGCAAAAATGGAGTTTTTTGGATCTCTGCACTCTAACCGTGTAACTGTCTCTAACTGAATCAATTAAGGGTGATTAGAAGATTATATATGATTAGTTAAAGCATGGTTAGAGTTTAATCAAGGTTAGAAAGTTGGTTAAGAGCATGGTTAGTGAAAAATGGAAAAATGAGAGGGTTATGGCTTTAGGCACGGGTTGAGAGGTTTTATGAGTGTGTGCATCATTGTTATGGTGTGCATGATACACGATGTATGATGGTAATGGTTAGTACAAGTCAGAATGGCAATGGCTTGTTCATTAAGTTTTTATTCTCTCTCTTTTGGACTATGAGGTAAATGTGGTGTGGTACATGGTTTGTAATATTATGCATGGCTTAATAGGGAAATGAGAATGACATGTTGGTGTATGGTGCACATGGAAAGGAGTGTACCAACAATGAGACCTTTGATTTGGAATTTGAAATGAGATATGTCATAGTTGGCACATTTAAGGACACATATTCATTAGGGTGATTTTGTGATGGTGTATCTTGAAGATTAGTGAACCAATTGGTGTGATCTTGGTATCCTTGGAAAGGTGGCATTTGATAGAACAACCTTCATGTTTGAAACAAGTTGAGAGGAGGTCTTGAACATAATGAAAATTTGTGTTGAACATGCCATGACACAAGCTGCCCTTTACCTCAAAAATTTCTAAGAGTTTTTTTCCATGTTGAACAACTTTGATGCCATGACTTTGAGTGACCATAACTTTTGATGTAGGAATCCAAATGATGCATTCTTTATATGGTTGGAAATGTGGAAGATCACTCTACAACTTTGATTTGAAAAAGATTTCCAAATACGGCTTAGAAGACACTTAAAAATGAGCTTGAACATGAGCACAAAACCTGAACCTTAAACACTTAGAAAAATTTCTAAGTGTTGAAACATGCAAGTGTGAAAATGTCCAACTTCCAACAATCATAGCTTGCTCAAAAATGATCCAATTAAGATGAATTTTATATGGTTGGAAAGCTTGAAATGCATACTACAAGTTTCATGTTTGACAAAAATTGAAATGAAGCTTTGATCATGGAGAAAAATGGCCATGAAAGTGACTGTATGGCATGAAAAACTTTCCAAAAATGGAAAGTTTCTAAAACCCTAATTTGCCAAATTTGGTAACTTTCCACACAAGCTTGATTTTGATGATTCCTTTGACATTTCTTGACCAAATTCCACCCATTGGTCATATTTGACATGATGAACACCAAGTTGACCTCAAAAAGTCAGGATTTGACTTTTTTCTTGCACAATTGACTTAGTTCCTAATCTGGTTGATTCTCAATCTTTTGGCCAATTGAAACCCTTATGAATGAAATTGATGGTCAATACTCCAACCATAGACACTTGAGAACATGTAGAATGATATGAAATTAAGTTTTTCCCAAAGAATCAGAAATAAACTGATTATACACAAAACCCTAATTTGGCCCCCAGAAGTCAAGAGATGTTGACTGATGGTCAAAACCGTAATTCCTCTAGAAAGAATGGAGAATCCTTTGAACCAATATGTTTTATGTGATAGGATGATGTTGAGGCTTCAAGATCCTTGTCTATGAGGGTGTCACATGCCCAAAGAAGCAAACCCTAATTTGAGGATCAAGAGATAGGAGGAGGTGATCCTCTTCAAGTCTCTTGCAAATTTTAATCCCTTGATGAAATGGTGAACCAAACATGATGTCTTGAGGCATGAGAAGCCTTTGTAGCTTGAGTATATCTCCTTCTCCTTTCTTTGAGCAACTAATACCATAGAAGCCTCTGATCTCATGCCTTAGGGAAGCCAATGATGCATGTATGATGTTGATGACCTAAATGCACATGAAATGTGAAGCATAAGCCACTTATTTATGGTAAAATATGAGGGCAAATTTTGGGGTGTTACAATCATCATCACTATCATCATCATTATTTTAATCAATGATGATGATTATTATGATGACAATGATGAAGATGATTCAAAATTCCTCAATAAATTTGATGTTTTTCAATATAAAATAGAAGAGAATGAACCGTTACTTTGAAGAACTTGGGGCATTTATACGTTAAAGAACGAGAGATGAATTACAAGATGCATGCAATTCGAAAAACATTGATTGATCTAAGTTGGTTTTCAAATATTGATCTAAGTTGGTTTTCAAATATAACCTAATTTTCATATTATAATTTTCTAAATCAATTTAAATGAATGCATGTTTAGTGAGGGGTTAGTGAAACAAGCAATCTATACACGATATAATAAACTCAATTGACATTAAAAAATAAGGCAAACATTTTGAACAACAACAAAATATCAACCCATAATATGTTTCACAAACGTACCTTTTATTGAAAAATTTTATGGAGAATGAAGACGAAGAAATGATATACTTGTCTCAGAATTCATGGAGGATGAAGCTGAAGTGAGAGCGACGAACTTTTGTCTCATGATCTGGGTCTTTTACACAAGTATGCAGCTTTCACATTAGCTTCATCCTCCTTGTATTTTTTCTTCATAGCAACACAAAAAATTTATGAACCACACCTACAAGTTAAAATGTATATTATCGTGTTAACCTGATTTAAAAATATAAACTAGCATGACATTGTAATCCTACAAACAACAGGTTAACCTGATTCGGAAACATAAACTAGCATGACATTAACAACATGTTAATATAAACGAAAACTCAAGTAATGCCTAATACACTGATGTCTCTATTGAACTCGTGCCTTAAATGTAATAAAATTGACCTAGACACAAATTAAATTTTTTAGAAGAACATGAAAATAGATATCATTTCATGGAGCAAATATGGTAACAAATATTTTTATATTTTTAAGAAGAACTAGCGTCATACATGTGTTAGCTCCTAATTTCGACGCTGCATGATTTCAAATAGATGTGGCTTTTAAAGAAGTTATTCTTTAAAATATAAGCTAAAGGAGAAGAAGGCTTCGACCAAGATGTATTCGACCATATTTGTTGAAAGCCTAAGTCGAAGAGAATGATTTTAAGACTTCAAACATTTCTAAGTCCAAAGCGTCAATTCGACAGGGTAAAACGGCTATGGATAATGCGCTGCAGTTACAACTGGATAGTGGAGGGAAGTTCTACTATTTGAATTTGAAAAGAGGACAAGTGGCGAATATCCAGAAGTTGAAGACATGCAAAGTGCCAAGTGGTGTGTTCTAGGAGTAAACCGTCAAATGGTGGTTACTTTAGAGTATTATAAATAGGTTAGTTCTAGAGTTAGAATAGGTGTGAAAAAATTGTGTTGTATAAGTAACTCTGAAATCACTCAAAGTATCCAACATGTAGAGAAAAGAGTGAGGCGAGAATGTACGTGATTGTAATCACCATTATCTTTTATTGCAATGCCATTTTCTTTAAAGTTTCTATCGTAGGTCCTTTACTTTGAAATCCTTTAATTCAGTCTTTTACTTCTAAGCATTCTACGTTATAAAGTTTTTACTTTGCAGTTTTACATTAAAAAGCCTTTACCTTCAAGTATTTACATTTCTGCAGTTTAAGATCTTTATGCACTTTTTTCCAACATTTAACTCTAGTTTTCATCAAACCTTTACATTCAGTTTTTTTTCCTTTGATGTGTTGTTTGACTTAAACATTTCTTTGATTTCTGTCACTTTTATTTACATTTCAAAACACGTTCTTTTATTTATATGCACTGTCGAAATGTATACTTTGCCTAATTGTGAGGTATTCTAAATACACTCATAACATATGTCCTAGGATCAATCTGATCGATCCTGTAAGTTACTAGAACTTTGTTGTTTAAGAATATCAGCGGTTGTTTACCAATTTTCAAGGTAAACAAATTGGCACGCCTAGTGGGGCAATGCTAAACGTGTATTTGGAAGTTTATAACTTTTAAATAACTGTCAAAAGGAAGTTTTATAACTGCCCTTTTTTTTGGAATTTTTTCGTTTCATTGGTCGAGATTTTGGCAAACTTTATTGTATGCACTTGAGAAGCGGAAAGGTAGTCAGTTCAAACGAATATAGACCAAAGAGAAGAAACTCGAGGAAAATGGCATCTGGCCAAGGGAATTCAAATCCCAATTCTGCTGGGACTAATCCTCAACCAAGCAGTTCAAGCGTTCAGAACAACACCATCAATCCTCAAGAATTACCAAGAAGTATTGTGGCGCCAACTCCAGTTCCTTCGACAGGAGGGTCAACAGTGTTAACCATGGTGGTAGAGCCAGCGCCTTCGACAGCAGGGCCAGGGGTGAAATATGTGAGGCCTTACACTCAGCCAGTCCTGGAGTACATTGGCCCATCAGTGACAAATCCTCAGACTCCGCCAGGAGGAGGTTCGACGTATAAGAAATTTCCTCCCCCAGGATTTTCACAGCCTTTGCCTAGGAACCCAATCTATGGCATGCCAACAGCAATGATACAAAATTTGCGTACTGCACCCCCAATATTTTCAGAGAATGTGATATCTTCCCCTTTGCAGTAGTCAGGCTCTGGAATTAACATGGGTCGAAACAGCCAGTCCATAGGTTTGGGATTTTATGCTCAAGGACCCAACTTAACAAATGAATCTGTAGCATATTTGAGGCAACAAATGGATGAAAGCAACATGCAAATGGTACATACTTTGTCTCAAACAATGGGAGAAATTTTCTAGCCATAGATCCAGAATACTACTTAAACCAATCAAATAATGACAGCCCAGATGGCGCGTATAGCAGAATTCATGGGAATGCCCGCTCCTGTTCAACACCAAAATCAAGGAGTCGAGAGGAGGGAAAACGCTCAACAAGTGAATCCGGTGAATCCAGAGTTGGTCGAACCACCTAGGGAGGAGCCTCCTAGGAATCAAATACCTATACTTGAAGAGGAAGAACCAAGGATGGTGTTAGTAAACAGAAATCAAAACGCTGATCATGTGGTGAATCAGGTTCGACGCAATAATGTAGCAGCAGAGAATAATTTGGCAGCCATGGTCGAGAGAATAATGGGTCGAAATGGCCTGAATATGGGTTTTTCTAGGCCAAACTTCACTTCGCCTATAGTAGACTATATACTCCAAGCTGAATTGCCCCCCATGACAAAAGTACCAAAGTTCACTAAGTTTTCAGGAGATACTACAGAATCTACCGTCGAACATGTGGCGCGCTACCTGATCGAAGCTAGTGAGATTGCAAATGATGAGAGTCTAAGGGTGAAGTATTTCCCTAGTTCCCTCACTAAAAATGCATTTACGTGGTTCACTACGTTACCATCTGGTTCGATTTGTAATTGGACCCAGTTAGAACGTTTGTTCCATGAGCAATTTTACATGGGGCAGACTAAAATTAGTTTGAAAGAATTGGCTAGTGTGAAACGAAAGTTCAATGAGCCAATAGATCATTACTTGAATAGGTTTCGACTACTCAAGGCTAGGTGCTTTACACAAGTGCCCGAGCATGAACTTGTCGAAATGGCCGCTGGTGGCCTTGATTACTCTATCAGGAAAAAACTGGACACCCAGTATTTAAGGGATATGGCACAGTTAGCTGACAGATCTCGACAGCTAGAGCGTCTCAAAGATCAGAAAGCTAGGGTGAACAAAAACAAGAAGGTAGCTTAAGTCGAATACCAGGAGGGCATCGAAGAATTGTATGACGAGCCTGTTAGGTTAGACGAAAGTGAAATAGATCTTCCTGAACTTAAGCAAGGCCCTCCTTATTCTTGTAAATTATTAGTCCCTGAAATTCTAGTATCAGATGTGTGATGTTAAGTGCGATGTTACAACAACACACTCTGCTAATATGAACAAGGCAATAACAAGCAGTAAATAACACAATGAATTGTTCACCCAGTTCGGTCTAACTACCTACGTCTGGGGGCTACCAAGCCAGGGAGTAAATTCACTATTAGTAGTATTAAATTACAGACTCAACAATCCCAGTTGACATCTACCTAACTTAATCACTACCCAATGACACTTCTACCTAAGAAACCACTTAGGTATGAGAAACCACTCACTCCCTAAATCACCTCAGTGATACAATCCAATGATTACACTTTAAAACCCACCTTGATTATGCTTAACAGCTTTGATCAAGAACAACTCACTCTTGCTTAAAAGCTATAGAGTGAATACACTTACAACTCAAAATAGTAACACCAATTCAAACATGAATGGTTTACAAAAACACACACGAAAACTCAAATTGACTCTCAGTCTATGCTCTCTGTCTTCATTCTCTCCCAACAAGGGTTGAGGCTGCTTTTATAGAATTCTGACTTGGGCTTGGACCTCTTCCAAATATCTGATTTGATTTGTTTTAAAACCAGAATTTAAAACAGATTTGATCTTCAAATCTTTTTAAATCTTTTCAAATCAGCCCTAATGTTAGTTACATGATCTGCTCCATGATCTGCAAATTATCTGATTGAAAATATCTTCTCCAAGATATTCGCATCCAATCTCTCTAACAGATCTCCTCAAAACAAACTAACACGCGCAACCCTAAAACATCACAACCTGATGTTCTGATGTTCTGATAACTGATGTCAAGACATCAAGTATAACATCAGCATATACAACTTCAACCCTGCAATAACTAATATTAGGAACCAATGTTAAGACATCAGCCATATGACATCAACATTGTTCAACTTTGTTTTACCAAAATTCCAGCCAATACAAGAACTAACAATCTCCCCCTTTGGCTAATTTTGGCTAAAACAATCTCTGCCAACATCAAGTTACCTGCAGCGGAAAAACTTCATACTCAGCAGCAATCACATCCAAAATCTGCACAAAGCTAAGCTCCCCCTCAAAACATACCAGTTGTTCAAACAAGCACACTCCCCCTCAAGCCAAGAGACACATCAGACAACTAGGCAACACATAGTCTAACTTTCCCCCTTTTTAGCCACAATTGGACAACATCTACATCAAACACAAAGATCTGACATCCATTAAGACATGGTCAAAAGCAGGCTTCCCAAGGAACACAATATCCAAAAACTTTGACTGGCAAGGCGATACAACCTATGGATTCTTATAGAACTATAAAATCCAAGCCTTCTTCCTTCTAACAGCACCAGACACCAAACAAGTATGAGTCAGTCTAACAAAGATGCAGGGAAGAAACACATGCAGGAGGTCAAGAAACCAGATTCACTGAAGAACAAGAACAAAACAAAGACAGCCGCTGGGACTTCTTCAGGAGCAACAAGAACAAGAAAACCATCAGAGACAAAAACCATAAAAAAACCTCCAGTGCAACTTAATGCTTCTGATGATGAATGGGATGAAGATTGGAAAACTTTTCTTGATGCAGGGGGTTGGGATAATCTTTAGACCCTTTATAAGTTGCTTTTGATGTACTAAAATCTAATCTTGTATGCTTTCAGTCGTTGAATAACATTCTGTTTCCTTTGCAAAAAAAATCACAACTGCACAAGACACTTCCTAGCACACTTAATCCTCATATATGCAAATTCCTAATTTGCTCCTTAATTTTTAAAATTGATTTGCATCTATGGCCTTGGTAAAAATATCTGCTAACTGCTTTTCAGTAGCAACATGTTCCAGAGCAACTACTTTGTCTTCAACCAAATCTCTTATAAAATGATGACGTATATCAATATGCTTAGTTCTGCTATATTGAATAGGATTCTTAGAGATATTGATAGCACTCAGATTATCACAGTACAATGTCATGACATCTTGCTTGACATTGTATTCTGTTAACATCTGCTTCATCCAAACAAGTTGAGAACAACTACTCCCTGCTGCTATGTACTCAGCTTCAGCAGTAGAAAGAGACACGCAATTCTGCTTTTTACTAAACCATGATATCAGATTATTCCCTAAGAAAAAGCAACCTCCTAAAGTACTTTTTCTATCATCAGCACTCCCTGCCCAATCAGCATCACAAAAACCACATAACTCAGTGCCTGATCCATGACTATAAAGAATTCCATAGTCACTAGTCCTATTCACATATTTCAGAATCCTCTTCACTTGATTCAAGGGACTAACTTGAGGCTCAGATTGATATCTGGCACAAACTCCAACAGCAAAAGAAATATCAGGTCTGCTATCTGTGAGATACAATAGACTTCCAATCATGCTTCTGTATAAACTTTGATCCACACTAACACCATGTTCATCCTTGGACAACTTTAAATGAGTAGGAGCAGGTGTCCTCTTGTGATTAGCATTCTCTAGACCAAACTTCTTCACTATGTTCTTTGCATACTTGCTCTGAGAAATGAATATGGAGTCCTCCATTTGTCTAACTTGTAGACCAAGAAAATAGCTGAGCTCTCCAACAAGACTCATTTCAAACTCAGACTGCATCTGTTCCACAAAATGTTTCACCATTGCATCTGACATCCCACCAAATACTATGTCATCAACATATATTTGAGCTATCATCAGTTTTTCTCCTTCCTCTTTAACAAACAAAGTCTTGTCAATCCCTCATTTTCTGTAGCCATTCACAGCCAGGAATTCAGTAAGCCTTTCATACCAAGCTCTTGGTGCTTGCTTCAAACCATAGAGAGCTTTCCTTATTTTGTAAATATGGTCAGGAAATGTTGGATCAATAAATCCTTTTGGTTGATCAACATACACCTCTTCATTTAAGTAACCATTCAAGAAGGCACTCTTAACATCCATCTGAAAAAGCTTGAATTTGAAATTACAAGCCACCCCTAAGAGTAATCTGATAGATTCCAGTCTTGCCACAGGAGCAAAGGTTTCATCATAATCAATTCCTTCAACCTGAGAGTATCCCTGAGCAACTAATCTTGCCTTATTTCTGGTGACCACTCCTTGTTCATCAGACTTGTTCTTGTAGATCCACTTGGTGCCAATCACATTAACTCCATCAGGCCTTGTTACAAGATCACACACTTCATTCCTTTTGAATTGTTCCAGCTCTTCATGCATGGCATTAATCTAAAACACATCAGTCAAGGCTTCTTTGACATTCTTGGGCTCAATTTTTGAAACAAAACAAGAATTTGACACAACCTCTCTTGATCTAGTGCTAACCCCTAATTTAGGATCACCTATGATAAACCCCTTGGATGGTCCTTTAGCACTCTAATAGATGGTTCTTTATTAGATTGTTCAGGTTCAGGCTCAGCATCAACAGGACTGGGAGACCCACTTTTGTCTTCAGTTTCTGCTGTGACTTCTTCAATTGATGTTTCAACATCATCCAGGACATCAACATCTTCCTGCTTATCAATGTCATCAATTACCACATTTATAGACTCCATCATAACCTTCGTTCTGGAGTTGAAAACCCTGTAAGCTCTGCTATTTGTAGAGTAGCCTAGAAAGATTCCCTCATCACTTTTAGGATCCAACTTTCTCCTCTGTTCACGATCTGACAAAATGTAACATTTACTTCCAAAAACATGAAAGTACTTCATCGTTGGCTTTCTCCCTTTCCACAGTTCATACAGAGTAGCTGAAGTGCCCCTTCTCAAAGTAACTCTGTTGTGAATATAGCAAGCAGTGTTCATGGCTTCAGCCCAGAAATGGTAAGGAAGCTTTTTGGCATGAATCATTGCCCTAGCAGACTCTTGAATAGTTCTATTCTTCCTTTCAACAACTCCATTTTGCTGAGGAGTAATTGGAGAAGAAAACTCATGACTTATGCCTTCAGCAAACAATATTCAGCAAACTTGCTATTTTCAAACTCTCTTCCATAATCACTCCTTATTCTAATAACATTACTCTCTTTTTCCCTTTGGAGTCTTTGACAAAGATCTTTAAAAACATCAAACACCTCTGATTTGTCTTTAATGAAGCTCACCCAGGTGTACCTAGAATAGTCATCTACAACAACATAAGCAAACTTCTTCCCACCTAGACTTTCTACCTACATAGGTCCCATCAAGTCCATATGAAGAAGTTCCAAAACTTTGGAGGTGGTGTTATGTTGAAGCTTTTGATGTGACATCTTGGTCTGCTTCCCTATTTGACAATCTCCACAAACTCTTCCTTCTTCAATATTGAGTTTAGGAATTCCTCTGACAGCTTCTGAAGATATTATTCTCTTCATTCCCTTCAGATGAAGATGTCCCAACTTTTGATGCCAAATTTTGACTTCATCATCTCTAGAAAAAACACATGTTGAGGTACTTGAGTCTTGTTACACCCATAGATAACAGTTGTCCTTAGACCTAACACCCTTCATGATGACTTCTCCTTTCTCATTTGTGACATTGCACTCAGATTTTGTGAAGTCTACTTTGAATCCTTGATCACAAAGTTGACTAATACTGATCAAATTTGCTGTCAACCCTTTGACAAATAGAACATCATCCAGTCTAGGAGCACCAGCACAACTCAGCTTTCCCATCCCCTTGATTTCTCCTTTGACACCATCACCAAATGTTACATGACCTGAAGACTGAAGCTTAACATCTACCAACAAATTCTTAACTCCTGTCATGTGTCTTGAACACCCACTATCAAAGTACCAGTCTTCTTTGGTAGAAATCCTAAGAGAAGTGTGAACTATTAAGTGGGTAATTTTACCATTTGGAACCCATTGCTTCTTAGACTTGGTGACCTGACTACCTCTGTGAAAGTTCTGTCTGGGAACAAACTGATGTGCCTTCTAAGGATACCCATGTAGCTTATAACAGTAGGCCTTTATATGTCCAAAACGCCCACAGTGATGACATCTCCAGCGCCTGAATTTCTTCCCAGAAGGGATCCTGTCAGGATGTTTAAACATCTGTTTTAACATCACTGGTTTGGAACTGGTAATAACATCATTAGAGGCTGCAACATTGTTGAATCCCAAACCACTTTTGTCTCCAGTAATTTTCCCAATACTAAGAATGTTGTCTAGAGCATCAGTACCATTGTTCAACATTTTGACAGTTTTGGTCATAGAATCCAGTTTAGAGTTAAGCATACTGACTTCATTTTCAAGTTCAATCTTTTCAGCCTCTAACTGCACTATGGTTTTCTTCAGCTTCTCCCCTTCAAGACACACTTGTTCACTTCTCATGCACAGTTCTTTATACGAGGCAGCAAGCTCTTCATAATTAACCTCATCATCACACGAATCATCATCTGACTCACAAACCCCAATCATAGCTCTAACAAGCTTAGCTGATTCTTCTTCAGATTCACTCTCACTATCAGACCAGGAAGCAGATAACCCCTTTTTCTGCTTTTTGAGATAAGTAGGACATTCCTTCTTGACATGACCATACCATTCACACTCATAGCATTGGACTCCTTTGTCATTATTGGACTTTTCTTCATCTCTAGTTTTCTTCCCCTGATCTCCTGATCTGTTGGTGTCAGATGTGATGTTCTTGACATTAGGATTATAACTCCTATTTATCCTCTTCATAACCTTATTAAACTGTCTTCTCAGCAAAACAATGGCATGGGATAGCTCCTCCTGAGACTCAGCACCATTCTCTTTCTTAGAATCTTCAGAACTAGATACCAAAGCTATACTTTTGGTTTTCTTTTCAGGTTCCTCTTCCATTCCTAATTCAAAGGTTTGAAGAGAACCTATCAACTCATCAACCCTCATCTTGCTGATGTCTTGGGCTTCTTCTATAGCTGTCACCTTTATTTTATATCTCTTAGGAAGAGATCTAAGAATTTTCCTCACCAGCTTCTCTTCAGTCATCTTCTCTCCTAGGGCACTAGAAGCATTTGACAGCTCAAGGATGTTCATGTGGAAATCATGGATAGTCTCATCATCCTCCATCTTCAGATTTTCAAACTTTGTTGTCAAAAGTTGAAGTCTTGACATCTTGACTTTGAAGGTTCCTTCATGAGTAGTCTTCAAGATATCCCATGCTTCCTTAGCTACTTCACAAGTGTTGACCAACCTGAAGATGTTCTTATCAACACCATTGAATATGGCATTCAAGGCTTTAGAATTCCCAAGGGCAAGCTCATCTTCTTCCTTGGTTCATTCTTCTTCAGGTTTCAGTTTTGAGCTACCCTTTACTTCCTTTCCATTCTCATCCTTTTCCACAATAACAGGATGTTTCCATTCTTTCAAAATAGCCTTCCAGGCTCTGCTATCTAATGACTTCAAGAATGTAACCATACGAGGTTTCCAATAGTCATAATTTGAGCCATCTAGAATAAGGGGTCTATTCACAAATCCACCAGTCTCCATGTCCATTGCACCAGAAAGTATCAGCCCTAGATCTCACCCAGATGCAGAGCAGGATGCCTGCTTTGATACCAATTGAAATTCTGGTATCAGATGTGTGATGTTAAGTGCGATGTCACAACAAGACACTCTGCTAATATGAACAAGGCAATAACAAGCAGTAAATAACACAATGAATTGTTCACCCAGTTCGGTCTAACTACCTACGTCTGGGGCCTACCAAGCCAGAGAGGAAATTCACTATTAGTAGTATTAAATTACAGACTCAACAATCCCAGTTGACATCTACCTAACTTAATCACTACCCAATGACACTTCTACCTAAGAAACCACTTAGGTATGAGAAACCACTCACTCCCTAAATCACCTCAGTGATACAATCCAATGATTACACTTTAAAACCCACCTTGATTCTGCTTAACAGCTTTGATCAAGAACAACTCACTCTTGCTTAAAAGCTCTAGAGTGAATACACTTACAACTCAAAATAGTAACACCAATTCAAACATGAATGGTTTACAAAAACACACACGAAAACTCAAATTGACTCTCAGTCTATGCTCTCTGTCTTCGTTCTCTCCCAACAAGGGTTGAGGTTGCTTTTATAGAATTCTGAATTGGGCTTGGACCTCTTCCAAATATCTGATTTGATTTGTTTTAAAACCAGAATTTAAAACATATTTGATCTTCAAATCTTTTTTAAATCTTTTCAAATCAGCCCTAATGTTAGTTACATGATCTGCTCCATGATCTGCAAATTATCTAATTGAAAATATCTTCTCCAAGATATTCGCATCCAATCTCTCTGACAGATATCCTCAAAACAAACTAACACGCGCAGCCCTAAAACATCACAACCTGATGTTCTGATGTTCTGATAACTGATGTCAAGACATCAAGTATAACATCAGCATATACAACTTCAACCCTGCAACAACTAATCTTAGGAACCAATGTTAAGACATCAGCCATATGACATCAACATTATTTAACTTTGTTTTACCAAAATTCCAGCCAATACAAGAACTAACAGTCCCTTCAAATGGGAAAAACCCTGTCGAAACCAAAAAGAATGATAGGTTCCCAAAGAAAACATACACTTTCGACATCACTAAATGTGACGAAATTTTTGATTTGTTAGTTAAGGATGGTCAAATACTCGTGCCTCCTGGTGCTAAAATACCACCTTTAGAGCAAAGAAAAAAGAGAGGCTTTTGTAAATACCATAATTATTTGGGTCATAAAACTTCTCAATGTTTTCTTTTCAGGGATCTGGTGCAGAATGCTATTCAGGAAGGCAGACTCAAATTTGGGGAGAAAACTAAGACCCAGATGAAAATTGATACCAACCCTCTTGAAGTAGCTGAAGCAAATTACACAGAGCCCGAAGAGGTTAACATGGTTGAACTAGTTGAGGAATCTGACAGTAGCTCAGATAGTGTTAACACCAACGAAGCTCTTGGCAGAAATTCCACAGTGGTGGAAGTTACTGAAGACCTTACCAATGATGTTGTGTTTATTAGAGAAGTCGAGGAAATGGATGGCTGCCAGCTTGAGCATTTGATATGTATGGCTGCTGAACACTATTTTAGGACATCTTCTGAAGTTCAAAGGTTCGACGCTGAGGCTACAGTCGAGATCCATGCTGAAGCTGAAGCATTAAAATTGCAGATGGTGACAAAAGAGACTGCTGACCGTTTCAGACAGATGGACGAGGCTGCTGAGGGCCTTGATGTCAACTTCTCTAAAATGCGCTTAAAAGATGAAGTTGACATAAACATGGTCGAAGTGACTAATGGACAAGCCATGGATATTGATGAACAGGTTCGTCAAGAAGACTGCAATAAGCTGGCTTATCCCAGAGAAGATAAAACCATTGTTGATTCTCTCCACAGGTGCCAAGGAAAGAACTCTTAAGTCATGTTGTGCCCTGATGCAGTGCTATCTTCGACAGAGAAGCTGCTCATAGCCTCCAAGCGGGGAGAGAAGCCAAATCTGGACGTGAGAAAAGACCTGCTCAAGGGCCAGCGCGTTTCGACCCAAGGAAAGCTACTCAAAAACAATATGGCCAAAGGCCACAAATGCTAAGGGCTAAGCAGGCTACTTTCAAGCCTAGCAGTGATGTACCAACTGGAAAGTGGGTCAAACCAGTTGAAGCAGCAGGGAAAGGGAAACAGAGATGGAAGAATTTCGATGTGGCTAGAGGTTCTTCAATGGAGTACCGGAAAGAATTCAAGTCCTCCAATAAAGCTGCCTATATTTCTGAGAATCACAAAGGCAAAAATCCTATGTCCAGGTCCCAGTGGAGAAGGGAACAGAGACGAAGGAAGGCTTTGAGGGAAGCTCAGGCCAAAGATCAGACTGAAAATAGTACCAACGTCCTACCTGCTAGCAATAAAGACGTTGGGACAAAAATAACAAATAAGATGCCTGTGGGGCGTAGGTTATTTACTTCTAAGAAGGAAGAAGCTGAGAGGTTTGCAGTCGAAGCAACTGAGGACAGAGATTCGACTCACAACTTTGATTCCGACTCTGATGCCTCTTTAAACATCATTGTTAATGTGGTTTCAGTAATGCCAAGAGAATATGATAGGATAACTGAAGTGGAAAACTTGGATGCCAACGCTGAGGCTGAAATGGCAGCGCACCAACTTTTGTGTTACTATGTGATGAATAATGGTTGTGTCGAAGAACATAATGCTTTCTTTGAACGACCAACTGAGGCCATGAAAGGGCACTTGAAACCTATGTACATTACAGGGAAAGTAGAGAACGTGGCTGTGAATAAAATCTTGGTGGATTGTGGGGCTACAGTCAATTTAATGCCATATTTACTACTAAGCAAGATCGGTAAATTCGACATTGATCTTAAGCCCCACAACATGGTCCTTTCTAACTATGAAGGGAAAATTGGGACCACTCTTGGTGTTCTGCAGGTTGATTTAACTGTGGGAACGGTGACAAGGCCTACCTTGTTTATGGTAGTCGAAAGCAAAGCTAATTATAACCTTTTGCTGGGGAGAGAATATATCCATGGTGTTGGAGCAGTACCTTTGTCAATGCACCAGCGGATCACAATCTGGAGGCCTGATGGTATAGTAGAAAACATTGAAGGTGATCAAGGGTACTTTAAGGTGCCTGTTAATCATGTTAATGGTGTCGAGTTTGACAAAAACTTGGCGCAAATTGCGCCTTGTACTCCAGCAGAATTTGATTTCACCCCAGATGACCATGCATTCTGCTCATTACACTTGCACCCAGTGGAGGGATTTCGATGGGACAGAGAGGTCATAAGGGAAGAAGGCAATGTCCCATACTGTGGGGAGCCTATAGACCCCACAGGCTGGGGAAGTAAATTCAGTAACAATGACTGAATTCGACGCACTGCAAAGAATTTCGGCCTATGTGGTCGAATCTAAACTACAAGCGGCCTTGGAGGCTGCACACAACCACATGGTTGTTGAAGCCACAACTTAAATTTGTGAAGTAGGCCCTGCTAAGGACTTTGAGCCTGAACCACCTGATGGGTCTCAAATCGAAGACCAAAATCAAAGGCTTGATGCTATTTATGATAATGAGCCTTTGGGTTTCGAAAAGGATCCATTGTCAGACAACATTAAAATGCTGGCGCAAGATCCTTTGGAAGAAATTGACTTGGGTGAAGGGGGAGTAAAAAGGCCTACTTATGTTAATGCTAATCTCGACCCACAACCCAAGTCGAAATGGCCCAACTATTGAAGGAATTCAAGGATTGCTTCGCTTGGGACTATGACGAAATGCCTGGTTTGAGGAGAGAGCTTGTTGAACATAAGTTGCCAATCATACCTGGGAAAAAACCAGTCAAGCAAAATCCAAGACGGTTTACCCCAACAATCCTTTCAAAGATCAAAGAGGAAATTGAGAGGTTACTTAGATGCAAGTTCATTCGTACAGCTAGGTATGTCGAATGGCTAGCTAATATTGTACCAGTCATTAAAAAGAATGGTTCTTTAAGGGTCTGTATAGATTTTAGAGATCTAAATTCTGCAACCCCTAAGGACGAATATTCTATGCCTGTGGCAGAAATGTTGATTGATTCTGCTGCAGGACATGAATACTTGAGTATGTTGGATGGTTATTCTGGTTATAACCAAATATTCATTGCTGAGGTAGATGTCCCAAAAACTGCTTTTCGATGTCCAGGGGCATTAGGCACTTATGAATGGGTAGTAATGCCTTTTGGTCTAAAAAATGTTGTGGCAACTTACTAGCGAGCAATGAATTCGATCTTTCATGATTTTATTGAGACTTTTATGCAAATCTATATTGATGATATTGTTGTTAAGTCTTTTTCAGGAAAAGATCATTTAAGCCATCTTCGACATTCCTTTGAAAGGATGAGAAAGCATGGTCTTAAAATGAATCATCTCAAATGTGCTTTTTGTGTGCAGGCAGGGGATTTCTTAGTCTTTGTGGTCCACAAGAAGGGGATTGAAATTAACCAGAATAAAACCAAAGCCATTATGGAAGCAAAAGCACCATCAACAAAGAAGGAATTGCAGTCTCTCTTGGGCAAAATAAATTTCTTAAGGAGGTTTATATCCAACTTGAGTGGGAAAACGCAAGCCTTTTCGCCATTGCTTCGAGCTAGCAAGGATGGGTTCGACTGGGGGCAAGCTCAACAGGAAGCCTTCGACAAGATCAAAGAGTACCTGAGTCACCCCCCGATTCTCTCACCACCTTGTGGCAATAAGTGTATGAGATTGTACATAGCTGCGTCAAATAGAACTTTAGGGAGCATGTTAGCTCAAGAGGATGATGATGGTGTCGAAAGGGCCGTCTATTACCTTAGTAGCGTTTTAAATGATGCAGAAACTAGATATAGCATGATTGAAAAATTATGTTTATATTTGTATTACTCTTGTACAAAATTGAAGCATTATATAAAACCAGTTGATGTTTATGTTTCTTCTCTTTATGACGTTATTAAACATATGTTGTCCAAACCTATTTTGCATGGTCAAATTGGAAAATGGGCATTAGCATTAACCGAATATTCTTTAACTTATAAGCCTTTAAAAGATGTTAAAGGACAAGTAGTAGCAAACTTTATAGTTGACCATTCTACAAATGAGACCCCTCTGAACTATCTTGATGTGGAACCTTGGAAGTTATATTTCGACGGGTCGAGCCACAAAGATGGGACAGGCATATGAGTGCTTGTTATTTCTCCTAATAAAATTCCAACAACACTTAAGTATAAAATTGAAGGCCTTTGTTCTAGCAACGAAGTTGAATATGAAGCTTTAATTGCTGGACTTGAAGTATTGTTGGAATTGGGGGCAACTCATGTCGAAATAATGGGAGATTCAGAACTAGTCATAAAACAAGTTACCAAGGAGTACAAGTGCATAAAAGAAAACTTGATTATGTACTTTGTAGTTGTGAATCGACTGTTGAAAAAGTTCGACGCAGTTAGTTTTCGACACATCACTAGACTGGAAAACCAGGTAGCTAATGACTTGGCTCAGATTGCATCAGGGTATAAAGTTTCGAAAGACAAATTACAAGATGCAATCGAAGTTGAAGTCAGAGGAAGGGTGGTGTCAGTAGGATTAGCCCCATCAGATTTGGAAGAAACTAAGCTTGGATACACTGATGAAGATAATTTTGCAATTCTGGTAGTTGATAGCATAACTGACAAGGATTGGAGAAAACCTATAGTAGATTATCTAAAAAATCCAATATCTTCGACAGAAAGGAAAATCAAGTATCAAGCTTTGAGTTATGTCTTGTTGGGTAATGAATTATTCAAAAAGACTCCTGAGGGAGTATTGCTTAAGTGCCTCAGTGAGGTAGAAGCATACTTGGCCCTTTCAACTATCCATAGTGGGGCATGTAGGGCACATCAGGTAGGCCATAAAATGAAATGGTTGTTGTTTCGACAAGGCATGTATTGGCCTACCATGTTAAAAGATTGTATTGAATTTGCTAAGGGTTGTCAGGAATGTCAAGTTCACGCTGGCATTCAACACGTCCCTGCAAGTGAATTACACTCTATAGTGAAACCTTGGCCTTTTAAAGGATGGGCTTTGGATTTGGTTGGAGAAATTCGACCAGCATCATCTAAAAATCATAAGTACATTTTGGTGGGTATTGATTATTTTACCAAATGGGTCGAAGCTACCCTTTTACCAAATGTTGATCAAGAAGATGTGATTGAATTATCCAGAAACACATCATCTATAGGTTTAGAATCCCAGAGACAATTACAATAGATCAAGGATCAGTCTTCACTGGTCGAAAAATGCAAGAGTTTTCTAAAGAAATGGGATTCAAGCTTCTAACATCCACACCTTATTATGCTCAAGCTAATGGCCAAGTCGAAGCGGCAAATAAAGTAGTTATTGGGTTGATAAAAAAGCATGTGGGAAAAAGGCCAAGAAATTGGCATAAGCCATTGGACCAAATACTTTGGGCATGTCGAATGTTCCCCAAAGAGACAATTAATACTACCCCATTTCGACTGTGTTGCACCCCAAATTTTACCCTCATTTTTCTGCTAGTTGTTGTTTTATTATTTTTTTCTCTATATTTTAATTTAATAATTATCTTAGTTTTCTATTTGTTTTTGTTTTTAGTTTAATTCCAATATGGCTTTTTTTATTTACATTTAAGTCGTTTTATTTTTTAGTAATTTAAACTAATCTTAATTTGATTTAATTTTAATAATTAGTTTTAATTAATTAGATTAATTATTCATTTTCATTTTTCTAACTTTTTTTTAATTTAGATATTTAGTGTTATTATCGTATTATTAATTCAAAACTAAAAAAGAACTTTTCATTTCCATTCCTCGCCTATTTTTTTTCCACCGTGTGTTTTTTATTTCACTATTGGATTTTCTCTCATCAACCAACAACCAATGAAAATCGAGCAAGGCTTTGTTTGACTTTTCAACCCAACTCGTCAGCCTATGGAGCAGCGACACGTGGCGCTGAAAAAACTGAAAGCAACCAAATTTGCTCTTCTCCCTTATTCATAGTCACGAGTTTCACTCTACAACCTTAAGCCAATTCAATTTCATGTCCATAAGTCCCCCAACGGTACACCAGCTTGCAAACGTACGAACCTCTGCAGCACATGACAAAGCTACTCAACCATCTACCTTAACGTAAACCTGCTCCAAACGCTCCCTCTGCAAACTGTGAAAACGACAAGTCCACAACGATCCTAATTTCAAATTAAATTTGAAGAACACGTTCTCTTTAAAAAGGGATAGATAGAGCAGAAAGAAAGAAGAGACGACCCTCACTTCAGAAAATTTTCTTCAATACAACCTTCTTCTACCGAAACCCTTAATCTCTCTCCAAAGCACAGCAACTTCCATAAACCACCACTATATCTCCAACGAACAAACCACCACCATATCTCACACCAACCTCAATGTCACCCGTTCCGCAAATCATCTTCAACCCAATCTTTCTCAGACCTACAAAACTTCAAACAACCAAAGAAATACCTCCTTCATAACCGTTCCATCACCTGCAATAAACAATCAAAGAAATACCTCCTTCATAACCGTTCCATCACCTGCAATAAACAATCATAACCTTTCCCCAAAACCCACTTAAACCGTCACCTAAAACCACCCTTCACCGAATCTCCTCTTCAACCTTCAATATTCCCTCTTGTTCTTCCATTTTCCTAAATCCCAAATCAAACCCATCTCCTTCTTTTCTTCATCCCCCAACCTCACTTTAACAACAATATTTCACAAACCAAAACAAAACCCATTTTCAACCAATAATCTGACCATACAAATTGAACCAGAGAGAAAATGGAAAAGAAGAGGAAGGAAGACGAAAACAGTACTCCTAAAGCCAAGCTCAGAAATTGATACGAAACCTGTGGATTAAAGTGAAACCGAGAGCGAGTGGGAGAGGATTCAAGGCCGTTTCAATCTTGAACTAAATCTGGAACCTAAAATCCAAATCGCGGTGAAACAAGTTTGTTGTTGTTGTTCGGAGATTCAATCGAGTGAGGGAGGTGGAAGTGTAACAGGGTAGGGTTGAAATCGATTTGAGATTTGTTTCGTTTTCTTATTTCTCTCAGCCAACGTCTTCTTTGAACGAGGCGAAGGCGTGAGGACTTCCTATGTTGTCCAATTTGCCCCTTTTTGTGCTGTTCATTTACACAATCTCACAGGCCCATCTTGTTTTTTTAGCAATCGTTTTTAGCGTGATGGGCTCAGGAGCCCAGATGACCCCATTTTAACTCTAGCCATATGATTTCAGCGCCTCACACCCCTTTAATCCATTTCAAACCCCTCCTCTTTTTATATTTTATTTTATTTTGCTTTAAAATCTTTTTTGAATATTTAATTTCTGAACTTTAAATGGTTAATAGTGCTTATTTTGATTTTGAGTTTTTTCATATTTTGGCCAATGATATCATATAAATCATGACTTGTTGGTTTATTTCTAAATCACTAAAAGTCTAGATTTATAGAAGGCCATCTTTTATTTTGGTCGATGAAAGTTAAAAATCTAAGATTATCGATTTATCGATTAAATCTTGATTTAAACGAGACCAATTTGGTTTTCTTTTATTTTGGTCGATGAAGTTAGACATCTAAGATTATCGATTTATCGATTAAATCTTGATTTAAACGAGACCAATTTGGTTTTATTTTATTTTGGTCGATGAAGTTAGACATCTAAGATTATCGATTTATCGATTAAATCTTGATTTAAACGAGACCAATTTGGTTTTTATTTTATTTTGGTCAATGAAAGTTAAAAATCCAAGATTATCGATTTGTCGATTAAATCTTGATTTAAACGAGACCAATTTGGTTTTTAATTTTGTTGGTTAATGAAAGTCAAAAATTAAGATTATCGATTTCTCGATTAATTCTTAATTTAGACGAGACCGATTTTATTTCTCATTTCGATCCCACTTTCTTTATTTTGGTGAATGACATAACAAACCTCTTGGTTTGGTCGGTTTCATTGAGTTGACAAAAATTTGATCAACATGAGACCACTTTCTTTTAGTCGATGAAAGTCAAGAATCATTGATTATCGATTTCTCGATTAAATCATGATTAAGACGAGACTATTTCTATTTTATTTCATCTTATGTTTAATCATTGTCTAATATGTTTGTTTCTCACTTTGCATTGATATCATGATTCTCACCCATATCGTTATCTTAATTCATGTATTATTGTATCATCGTATTTACATTATATCTTGTTATCTTGTTAGTAACTTATAACTATTATTTTCCCCACGTTCCAAAGGAAGGTGAAATATGTTGACTCATAAGTCATGACTCCCACCTTAACCTAGGTAACCCCTTAGGAGAAACTTCAATTTCTTGGCCTCATCAGAGCCATAGAAATTACAACTAGCATTAGGAGAGAGTTTCTCAACTCTTAGTGATATTCATCATAATGAATTTATCACTTCTCCCGCTAACTGACCTTTAGCATATGACCTTTAGCAAATATAAGATAATATTTAACAAGAGGTTCCCGTAGAGTACTACGGACGTTTAGGGTGCTAATACCTTCCCTAGGCGTAACCAACCCCCGAACCTTAGATCTTTCCCTTTAGGTTTTTCTAACGATCTTGAACCTTTCCTTTGGATAAATCAAAGTCGGTTGTAAAAGAAATATGCAAATTAATTAATAATTTGTTATCCGATTTTCACCGCAACAGACTGACTTTCGGTCATGATGCAGTTTTGCCTGTAGAAATTTATCTTCAGTCCATAAGGATTCAAATGCATCATGAGATTCCATCTGAATCTTATTGGAATATGATGCTTGATGAGTTAGTGGATTTAGATGAAGAAAGACTCCATGCATTAGAGTTGCTGAAAAGGCAAAAGAAAAGGGTGGAGAAGTCTTATAACAAAAAGGTCAAGAGTAAAACTTTTTCAGCTGGGGAACTGGTGTGGAAAGTGATCTTGCTTATGGATCGAAAGACCAGATCTTTAGGGAAGTGGTCTCCTAAGTGGGAAGGTCCTTTTCAAATTATTGAGGCATTCAGTAATAATGCTTACGAGGTTCAGGAGATTGAGGGTGATCTAAGAGTCTTAAGGGTAAATGGGAAATATTTGAAAAAATATAAGCCTATTTTGTAAGAGATTGATATTAAGGCATAAGTTTTATTCAGATTATAAAAGCCAAAATAGGCCATGTAAGGCCAAAATGGCATACAAAGGAAAGGAAACAAGTACAACAACATGAAACCCAAGAGAAAGATCATTCATAGTCTCTCCAGTTAATAAAGTTGAGGAAGGCGACATAATCTTCGTCAGCTTCATCATCAGAGTTTTGTGCTTTGGAATGTCCTTTCTTGGGGACCTTCATCTTAGTTTCTCGCTTCTTGGCGCGAGAGGTTGCTCCAGTTGAAGTATCATTGTAGGCAGTAGTTGTTGCCTCAGCTTTCTTTGTCTCCTCAGCCGCCTTCTGGATCACTGCCTTCTTTGAGGAAGTACTCATGCTTGCTTCAGTGGGTGCAAAATATGGCTCATGTGAAGAGGATTTTATAGAGGCAAAGCCTTGTAAGGATTGGCCAGTCAACAATAGAGACACGTGAAATTGCTCTTGGGAATATACCCTAGGGTTATGCTATTAATATTCCTTTTTGGAATAGAAACTTGTGCCGTTGGAACACTAAGATGTTAAAAGCTGCGTTATTTTCATGATTTCCAAGAAAAGAGGCAGAGTACTTTAATTACAAGGATTAGCAAAGTTTAAGAGAAAATGCGCCATGATTTTATCAAAGATTTTGCAAGTCGAAGAGTTAATAGCAAACAGAAGTATTTAGATAAACGCCAGGGGGCATTGAGATTGTCTTTACATAGGGCCTCAAAAGGGCCAGCAAACATGATGATAAAAAAGGAACTACAAATAAGAAATCATAGGACAATCAAAAAGGGAGCTTCGACTTCAACTTAAGAAAGTTGACCTTGTGATTCTGAAGGCGTTTCTCACACAGAGCTTTGTTGAGCTTAGCAGCTGAAAGTTCCTTTTCAAGCGTTTGGGCCTTATCAAGGAAGTCTATAGTGCGCTTTAGCTCTCTGGACATTTCAGTATCGTCGAAGTCTTTTAGCTCAAGGTTACGCTTTTCAGCGTTAGAAATCTTGTTTTGCAGTTCTTCAATTTGTTGCTTCCAGGTATCAATGTCCTTTTGGTTTGACTCTATCTCTGCCTGCCTTTTGTTTTGGTCAATCTCCAGACTTTCGACCTTAGCTTCTGATGCGTGTGCTTCATCCTAAGCCGAATGTTCCAGTCCAGTTGTAACTTCAATGTTGTGTTGGATCTTGGGAAGAAGTTTGAAGTCCTCAAACATCTGATTTATTAAAGCAGTTAACTCCGCCAGGAATTCAGACACATCTTTACTAAGAGTCGAAAGGTCCAATTTTTGGAAGCTATCTTTCCGAAAGAGAGGAGCAGTTCGATCTGAAAGTAAGACATTATGGATGTCTCCCTTTAAGAATTTGTCTTTGATCTTTTGAAGGATAGGGCTAGCAAAGTCATCTGGAGCTGGACCCCCAGAACTGGTCGAAGTACTAAGGCTAGTACCTGAAGAGCTGTACTTCTTCCCAAGTATCATTCTGGCATACTCTCGAGGATTCGACCATTTGAGGGCAGTCAGTGGGTCTCCAGTGGGGGATCCTCCAGTAGTCGAAGTGACTGTAGGCCCAGGAGTTGGATTGTTGACAGGACCTGTTTCAGCCACAGGTGAATGGGTCTGATCCTGCTCAGTCCTTTCCTTCTCTTCTTCTTGTTCTTCTTCATTTTCGACCTCCTCTTCTTCCTCTTCAGTTGGCTGTCCTTCTACGTCCATGGCAATGGTCTCTGTATGGTCGAGAGGTTGTTGATTAGAAACATCATCCTCTTCATGTTCAGAGCCATCGGTTTGGGATTGTTGAGTGTTGGTCCTGGAGGGCGAGTTTTTGTTTGTTTCATATGCTTCAGAAGGAGGAACTGTAAGAGGAATAGGTTGGTTAATTTCGCTCAGTGAACTATATCCAGAACCAAGGTCAGAGGTTGGGTGATAAGTTGGCTCACCTTGGCTATTCAGGATAGTTGTTGCAAAGCTGAATGAAGTTTGTGGTGGGTTAGAACCACCTATATCAGCCTGAAGACCACAAGTAAAGAGAATAAGATTGAAAGAAATCTGAATAAGGAATGCAAATGTTGAGTAAAGATAGTGTGCATACCTGTACAGTTGCGGCATCAGGACTTGAGTTTGCGCTCTCAGGATCACCAGCAGTCGTTTTCGACGCAATCTTGGAGAGTTGTTTCTTGACACCACCATCAGCAGGTGTCTTCTCAAGAATTCTGGCGGCCTTTGAGGAGGATTGGGTGGTAGCTCCAGAAGCTTTGGTTAGCTTTCTTTTCTTTTTAACCACTACCTCCTCAGGGGATTCATCATCAGCATCTGAAGGGACAACTGTTTGAGCACTTTTCTTGCCATTTTTTGAAGGCGTTGGAGGTTTTCAAGCAGTCTAAAAGGTGATGCAAATATTAGAAGTTGGTTACACAAGAAGATGTAGGCAAGGGATATAAAATACCTTTGTGCCTTCAGTCTCTTTTTCGACTCCTGCAGCACCCTTCGATGAGCTGGTCTTCCTGGCCATAGCTGAAAGACAGATGATTATTACAAGATTAATAATTGAGTGGTTGATTAAAAATCACAAATCGAAGGCCTCAAACCTTTATATATTTTGGATTCGACACGAATATCCTCGACCCCTATATGAAGGTGTCCTTTGAAACTGTCCAGCGTATGTTTCGTTGCAACCACCTGTTGGGCTTTCAGTTGAGACTGCTGTCGAAGGAGTTTTAGGTGCTCACCACAGACAAACCAGTCTGGAAATGGGGGGGGGGGGGGTAAGTGCCACTCCAAAATCAGCGTTAGGCAGTCGAGGGAACTTTGGAGGAAAGAGTTCAAAAGCCACCTCATAACATTTCTCAAGAGGAACGTTTGAAGGGATTTTCAACTGATCCATTTTTTGTAGAAATTTCTCCTTCAAAGTGACAGCAGCCTCACAAACGGTTCGACTAATATCATCTGGTCGATAGACAGTTTCAAAGTACTTTTGGAAGGCCTGAATTTCTTTGACATGAATGAACTTACTCTTTTTGGTCTTCTCCTGCACATCAAGAGAAGCTTGGTCAATTAATGAAGAGAAGGCAGCAACATCAAGAAATTGTTCACTATAGTACTTCGACCACCAGTTGTGAAATGGTTTAGTGCACAAAAATGTGGGTTGAAAGTGCACATGGGAAAGAGTTGCTTTTCTCACGTTCCACCGGTCGAAAGGGATTGCAGCACCTCCTTCATCAAAACTGGCAGTATGAAGGACTACATGGCCTTTTTTCTCATACATACATTTGGGGAAAATTTGAGCCAACCCAAACTGTCGAGAGACAAGGTTTGGTTGGTAAGCAATCAAGGCTTCCATATCTCTTCCAAGATTTAGCCTCTGAATGATAAATCTAGGAATCAAAAAGGCCTCCCAGATTAAAATAAACTCAGCATGGAGTTTCTTGGATGAATCAAGGAATGGCCTTGTAAACCACTCATGTCCACATTTTCTTTCAGCAAAAGGGGCCATACTGGGTGTGAAATCATACCGCTTGGCGAACATCATAATGTAATTGGAGAAGGCTCCTTTGAGAGTTTCCCCATCATCATTGGGTGTGAGTTTCACCAGGCGAGTACCTTCGACCATCCTTTCTTTGATTTCAGCAGAGTCCTCATCGACTTGCCCTTTTCTGGGAAGGCTAGCTTCGAAAGTTGCATTAAGCCACAATTGAAGCAGCCAGAGGGGGCCATTCAAGTGAACAGTGCCCTGGGCCTCCAAGTCTTTGAGTCGAGCCTCCCCTTTGCTGAGAGACTCATAGAGGATTGCCAAAATCAACTCACTAAGGCAAACTCCTCTGTTGTTGTGAAGTTGGTTGGCCAGAGTGAGATATTTCTTGGTCACCTGCAGGGATTTTGAGCAAAATACATACCTCGACAACCATACGATGAGGAATGTAATGTGTTCCTTGTCAGTTATTTCTTCAGTGTCACGTTTGTGGTAGTTTATGAAGTGGGTGTATGTAAGCTTGGAGTCAGAGATCCCTATGGTATCCTCTGCATCAGTTTCAGGATCATATGAAATGCCATCTGGTCGAAGCCCTGCAATGGCAGCCAGGTCGAAGAGTGTGGGGGTAACCATCCCACAAGGAAGATGAAAAGTGTAGTGGGTACTATCCCAAAAGTAGAGTGATGCTGCCAGCAGGTTCAAACAATAAGGAATATTGGTCTTCGACAGCATAAGCAGATCATAAATTCCAATGGTCTTCCAACGATCAGCTTTGACCTTTTCCATTCTGGTCATCCAGAGGTCAAAATCCTTTAACTGGTTAATAACTCTTACCAATCTAGTACCATCATGAAGATACCTAAGATCCATCTTAGTCAAAGTGGGTGTATGAGGGGAAGCTTCATCTTCTTTAGGGTTGCTCTTTTGCCCTAAAGGTCTTGATTTACGGTAAGAGGGGAAAAACTCACTAAGCTTCTCATCGGTGGGTTTAACATCAGCTAAGGGGCCACCTAAAGCATAAGGTGTATCAGAAACAATGAGAGGAATTATTACCTGAGACTCGTAAATGCTCCTCGCTTCTGCAAGAAGGGGTTCTGGCATGAACTGTTGATTCTTCACCACCTTAGGTCCTGGAAT
This sequence comes from Lathyrus tuberosus, assembly GCA_022829125.1. Classification (NCBI taxonomy): domain Eukaryota; kingdom Viridiplantae; phylum Streptophyta; class Magnoliopsida; order Fabales; family Fabaceae; genus Lathyrus; species Lathyrus tuberosus. Next base: position 3,255,993 of record JALAZF010000422.1, read on the forward strand.
GTTTATAAATGGCGGAAGGGTTTCCTTGAACTGTGTGGCTCTACCTTTTTGACCTTTTATTGCTTGGGGAATGGTTTGTGAAGACGCCATTGTTGGAAGTTGAAGAAAAATGAAAATGTGTTCTGGGTTTTTCTTGAGAGAGTTTGAAGAACGAGGAAATAAGTTGCAAGAAAATCTGAGAATGCGAAAGTTTGCAAGTTGGAGAAAAAGGGTATTTATAGGCGTTTGGAAGATAAAGGGACTGTGAATCCATCGTTAAAATAAATACGGTAGTGGGACGCGTGTCCTCTTTTGAAATTGTTGGATGGTGGTGGTTATGATCAGACTGCAAATGTCTAGTTCCAAGAAAGGTGATGATGAAAACTGATCACAAATACGGCTGAAAAGACGTTTGAAGATTCACCATCATGACATGACGTCATAAGCATGGTGGAAAGAAACTGAATGGTTTCTAGATCGTGGGTTGGTCAGTTACGTTTTCTTTCATAGTCGAATGAGCAGGCGTCAAAAATTGTTTTATCAAAAAATGACCTTCCTACCAACACTGGCGAAAGGACATTTTTGGGGGGCAATTTGTTAGCTCCTAATTTCGACACTGTATGATTTCAAATAGATGTGGCTTTTAAAGAAGTTATTCTTTAAAATATAAGCTAAAGGAGAAGAAGGCTTCGACCAAGATGTATTCGACCATATTTGTTGAAAGCCTGAGTTGAAGAGAATGATTTTAAGACTTCAAACATTTCTAAGTCCAAAGCGTCAATTCGACAGGGTAAAACGACTATGGATAATGCGCTGCAGTTACAACTGGATAGTGGAGGGAAGTTCTACTATTTGAATTTGAAAAGATGACAAGTAGCGAATATCCAGAAGTTGAAGACATGCAAAGTGCCAAGTGGCGTGTTCTAGGAGTAAACCGTCAAATGGTGGTTACTTTAGAGTATTATAAATAGGTTAGTTCTAGAGTTAGAATAGGTGTGAAAAAATCGTGTTGTACAAGTAACTCTGAAATCACTCAAAGAATCCAGCGTGTAGAGAAAAGAGTGAGGCGAGAATGTACGTGATTGTAATCACCATTATCTTTTATTGCAATGCCATTTTCTTTGAAGTTTCTATCTTAGATCCTTTACTTTGAAATCCTTTAATTCAGTCTTTTACTTCTAAGCATTCTACGTTATAAAGTTTTTACTTTGCAGTTTTACATTAAAAAGCCTTTACCTTCAAGCATTTACATTTCTGCAGTTTAAGATCTTTATGCACTTTTTTCCAACATTTAACTCCAGTTTTCATCCAACCTTTACATTCAGTTTTTTTTTCCTTTGATGTGTTGTTCGACTTAAACATTTCTTTGATTTCTGTCACTTTCATTTACATTTCAAAACACGTTCTTTTATTTATATGCACTGTCGAAATGTATACTTTGCCTAATTGTGAGGTATTCTAAATACACTCATAGCACATGTCCTAGGATCAATCTGATCGATCCTATAAGTTACTAGAACTTTGTTGTTTTAGAAGATCAGCGGTTGTTTACCAATTTTCAAGGTAAACAACATGGAACAAATATGGTAACTGAGATCCATTTCAAAAACAAAAAGATTCAAATAGAGATAACCCAAAAAACACGAAAATCATGTCAAATGTTTTCTAAGCCCTAAACCTTAAGTTTCCCGCCAAATGAAAACACGAAAATCATGCCAAATGAAAGCTTATGAAAAACCAAAAAAAATGGAAGAACCTATACACAAAAATAAGAAAGAAATTGTATGATAACATGGAAGAAAGCTTATGAAGAAGAAGAAGAATGATAAAACATATGACTTTGACTACCTTTTAGTATGAAGAAGCTTATGAGCACGAGTTCAGTGCATGTGTAAAAAAGAGATGTTAGGATTCTGTTTTGAAAGGTACGACTATTATGTACAAAAACTTGATAACTTTCACTTATCTATATATATATATATATATATATATATATATATATATATATATATATATATATATATATATATATATATATATATATATATATATATATATATATATATAACTTATCACCACGACTATTATTAAAAAGCGTAATAAAATATAAATACTATTCCCAATAATTTTTAGTAATAACCGTGGTGATAAATATTTTATTATTAGTATATTTATAAGATTATAAGAACAAACTCTTTATTTAACTAAAAATATATAATATATTGTTGGTGCCTGAAAGATAAAATTTTATATATTATAACAATTGTTATTAAGAATTGTGATGAAATGTCTTTCAATAAAATAATAAAAATTCAGACGTGTGAAAATGAATTATTACGACGGTTGTTTAAACGGCCGTAGTAATATGATAGTTAATAAAGATATATTTTGTACACATAATATTTGTAAGTATAATTTGTACTTAAATAATCATTTACAAATTACAGTTAACAACATTTAAAATCATGTTTATTTCTGTCCAGTTGGTGATTAATGAAACGCAACCCTATGTTATATTCATTAATTATAAAATTTAAGTTGAATTAATCATTTAATTTCATAATGTCATCACAATCCGCAGCCATGCATTTTAAAAATGGTACCCACCCCAAGGGAGAAATAATCAGGTCAACACAACCCGCCTATATTGATAGTGTCCTCCTTTTTACCGTGTTGTCCCACTAAGTCTTCTACGTCTTTCTTTTCTATACATATAAAGCCACTACACTTTCCTCTCTTATCTCACAATTCACTTAGTATTTCACAACTTATCTTCATCTCACTGACTCTTTCATTGATATTTCTGAATCCAAAAACTCAATATCTCAGCCACCGTATATATGGCAGATAAGTACTCCCAACTAACAACTGAACAACACCGATCTAGCCAGCGTCGCAACAGAAGCTGTTGCTGCTGTCTCTTTAGCTTCTTCTGGAAGCTTCTGGTTTCACTCGTCGTCCTCTTCGCTCTCATAATCCTTATCTTCTACCTCATTGTTCAACCCCGAACCTTCAAGTTCTATGTCACAAAAGCCGAGTTAACCCAATTCGACTATACCAATGACATACTACACTATAACATGGTGCTCAATTTCACTGCCCGTAATCCAAACAAAAAACTTGGTATCTATTACGATAAAGTTGAGGCTCAAGCTTTCTATGAAGGGGCAAGGTTTGCGAATGTCGATGTGATCACACACATGAACTCTTTCCGCCAAGACAAGAAAAGCAGTGACCCTATGAGTGGTGTTTTCTCAGGACAGCAATTGTTGATGCTTCATAGTGATCAAGTGTCTGAATTCAACAAAGACAAGAGTGTTGGAGTTTATGATATCTATGTGAAACTCTACTTCAGGATTAGGTTCAAACTCGGAGACTCGATTTCTCACAATTACAAGCCCAAGGTCAAGTGTGACTTCAATGTTTCGTTGAATTCTAGGAATAATGCAACTTTTACCTTCACTAGGGTTTTGCCTACTAAGTGCGATGTTCTGTTCTAGGTTCTACCATACCTCTGTTTTTTTTTTAATTGTTTTCTCAAAGATTATTTCTTCTTGTAATTTTAATAATTGGTGATACTATTTGTTACTTTTTTAATCGTTCATTGTTATACATGGTCATACCATCATGCAATGTATACCTGTATACTTTGGGTCTAGAGAATTTTTTTGTTAATCTCCATTTGGGATGTCATAAAGGCTCACTTTACTTTTATGAAGATTAATTTGTTTAGCTCTTCTGGGGAAAAAGATATCTCCAAAAAGAATGTTTTCTCTGCTAAATACATCAAAGTATCCTCTTCCTACCTGAGTCGAGGCAAGGAAAAGAATAGGCTCATTAACGTCTAAAGCTTAATATATAGTTATAAAATCTAAAACTAAAGATATTTATGACTAGAGTGACATCAAGATGATGGCGTCAAAGGGGAAAATATCCATTTCAATATTGGTTGTCGGTTGAAGGTCCAAGGACCAGGAGAGCAAGCAACATATATCTGCCTTAGAAAACACTTGATTTCGATAAGAGACAAAATCATGACAATTAAATAATAGAATGAATTATATAACGACTACGGTCGGATTGGACCGTTATGATTGAATTTAAGACACAAGGGTGTTGACATATCGCGCAGAAGAAAGTAAAAATGCTCAAGTGAAATTCCATTATTGAATATTAAGAATTGTGTGCAATTGTTATTTAAAAAAAGTGAAAAGGTTCTTATAACCAAATTAAAAGAGGTAAGTGCTTAACAAATCTCCATAAGAACTAACTAACTATAAAAAGTGAATAGGCCTATGTAATACAACAATAACAACTAGTAAAAGCCCAATACAAACAATGAGTCATGAGCCAAATACACTTAACACCCCCCTCAAGGTGGACTGTGTATGTTGCATAGACCAAGCTTGAAAATAGTGGACATTAATGATGGACCATGCAAAGGCTTGGTGAACATATCAGCAAGCTGATTGTTGCTGGAAACTGGTAAGAGATGAATGAGCCTGGAGTTGATCTTTTCACAGATAACATGACAGTCAAACTCAATGTGCTTTGTTCTTTTATGGAAAGAAGGATTATGAGCCAAGTAGATAGTTGATTGGCAATCCCAATAAACAGAAGCAGGAGAAGGAAAGGAGATGTTGAAGTCTTGAAATAGGTGTTGCAACCACTGCAGTTCACAAGTTAGGGAAGCAAGAGACCTATATTCAGTTTCTGTAGAGGAACGAGACACGATATGTTGCTTCTTTGATATCCAGCAGATCAAGGAGGAGTCAAGAAGAACACAAAAACCTGTAACAGATTTGCGTGTATCAGGGCACCTGGCCTAGTAAGAATCTGCAAAGGCCAGTCATTTCAAAGAACTGGAAGCAGGGAAGAAAATGCCTCGAGAAGGAGAGGCTTTCAAGTATCTTAACAAGCGGATAGCTGAATCATAGTGAGGTTGTAGAGGTTTGGATAAAAACTGAATAAGGTGTTAGACAACAAAATAAATGTCAGGACGACTATTGGTAAGGTATATTAAGCGACCAATGAGTCTCCTATAAATGGTCGGATTATCTATAAAGGTATACCTTCAGATGCAGAAAGTTTAAGAGAATGATCAAATAGGATAGATGAAGGTTTGGAGGCAAGGTTACATGTGTCCTGCAATAGCTCAAGGGTGTAGTGCCATTGATTGAAGAAGATACCTGAAGTATTCCTTGCAATCTCAAAACCCAAAAAATATCTTAAGGAGCCTAAGTCTTTGATTTTGAATTCATAATCCAAAGCTTGTTTGACACAAGTGATTTCTTCCATTGAGTCACCAGCTAACACAACATCATCCACGTATACAAGCAATGCAGTAAAAGAAGAGGCAGATGACTTGATATATAATGAATGATCAGTAATGCCATTTTTAGAACATAAATTTGCAAGCCCTAGAGTCAAACTTTGTTTTATGCGCTTGAGAAGATGTGGCATAACATAAGCAACCAAAGACCTTCAAATGCATATAGGAGGGTGGTGTTATAAAAAGGAGTTCATAGGGAGTTTGAGACTTAAGGAGAGGGGAAGGTAGGCAATTGATGATGTGAATATCTTGCTGAACACAATAGTTTCACATGGACAAGGGAACATTGGAGAGTGAAAATGAAGGGATCTAGATATATTTAAGATGTGTTAGTGTTTCCTTTCCACCACACCATTTTGTTGTGGTGTTTCAGAGCAAGATTTATGATGAAGGATGCCTTTAGATAAAAAAAGGGAGATAAGGCTCAAAACTCAGTACCATGGTCAGATCTCAAGCATTTAAGTGTAGTATGGAATTGGTTTTCAATGTATGCAACAAAATTAGTAATGCTAAGTTTGGTTTGGTCTTTAGATTTTAAGAAAATAACCCAAGTATATCTTGTAAAATCATCAACTAAGGTTAAAACATATCTTTGTCCTGGAAGAGATATAGTGGAGTATGGACCTCATAAATCAGCATGCATCAATTGAAAATGAGCAGTAGTATGTATAGTACTAGAAGGAAAGGAAAGCCGTTTTTGTTTAACATTATGACAAGAATCACATGGTGCCAAATTAGGCTTACAAGAAATGAAAGGAAACAATTTAGAAACAGATTTTAAACCTACATCAGAAAGATGTCCTAACCTTGAATGTCAAACTTCATATGAATTAGTATCAGTAGAATTACAAGTAGAATGATGAATGGATGAGTCAAGTATGTAAAGCCCATCTTGGAGATTAGCTAAACCAACCATTTTCTTGGAGTTGTTCTGCATGATATAGCATGTATTAGCAAAATAGGATAAGTAGAAATCATGTGCATTAACAAGTTGTGCAACAGACACAAGATTGGCAGTAAATGTGGGAATGTAAAGGGCATTGTGAATAATAAGGGGTGGGGAAAGGGCAATGCTACCATCTATACAAACATTAATGTGTGTACCATTAGTGAGTGTGACATGAATAGGTTTAATAGAGTGGTGTGTCATGAAAGAGGCAAAGTGATATGTAATATGATCTGTGGCACCAGTATCAAGGATCCAAGGTATAGAATTCTTACCAGCAATTGAAGGAGAGTTGGTGGTCATGGCAAGAGGTGTGCTTGAGATAGAATTGGTGGAGGGAGTGATTCTTGACTGTTGAAGAAGCTCAAGGATGTTGTACTGTTCCTGCGTGAAACCAAACCCAATAGTTATTTAAGTCCTAGAAGGATTATCAGAAACACTATTGGTAGAAGGATTTGTCTTTGGCTTGTTCTTAAAACCTGGTGGATAACCATGTTTAACAAAATAGGTGTCATGGTATGATTGGTGCGGCCACAATAGGTGCACACATGGTTAGGTTTAGAGTAAGGGTTTTTGCCCTTATAATTTGGATTCAAATTCTTATTACCATCAGTGAATTAGGTGGTATTGGCCTGTGAAGAAGTAGCAGAAACAAGGGCATCATCTGGAGATAAATATAATGATGTAACAAGATTGAGTTCTCGTTCTTGTTGAATCACAAGGGTGAAAGCTCGATCAATATCAGGGAGAGGATGCATCATCATAATCTGTGACTTTGAGGAAGAAAATTTTTCGTTGAGACCTTTTAAGAAACGAATCACATAATCTCTTGGCGGTAGGTTTTGATTTACGCAATAGCACCACATGTCACGGTATGGTGCAAGAACAAGATGCAAGAGGACGATAAGATTCGAGTTCATCCCAAAAAACCTTTAATTGCGTGAAGTAATCAGAAACAGATAAAGTACCTTGCCTGAATTTGTAAAGATCTTCTTGGATATCAGAGATCCGAGAAACGTCGCTTTGAGAGAATCGTGTGAGAAGATTCGTCCAAAGACCAGAAGTGGTTTGAATCCAAAGAACAGATTTTACTATTGATTCGGAGATGGAACGGAAGAGCCAAGCAAGAAACATGGTGTTGCATCGTGTCCATGGTGCGTGAAGTGGATCCGCATGCAAGGGTTTAGGAAGGGTGTCATCAATGAAATGATGTTTGTTCTTGGAGATTAGAGCGATTTCCATGGATATGGACCATGTGTGATAGTTCTTGACATCAAGAAGAGGAGAAACAAGAACAATGGCTGAATTTTCATTCGGATGAAGACAGTAGGGATTGGCTGAGTTTATGGAAAAATCAGAGTAGTCGGCAACCATCAATGAGGAGTGAGCAAAAAGATGAAGAGTGAAAGAGGAAGACAATGGCTACCAGAGCGTATTTGCTTAAATATCATGTTGAGGTATCGCGCAGAAGAAGGTAAAAATGCTCAAGTGAAATTCCATTATTGAATATTCAGAATTGTGCACAATTGTTACTTTACTAGGAAAGTGAAAAGGTTATTGTTCTAGATTGGGTCGGCGCATGCCCATCAGTCGGGCAGGCCCAACTCATTCCTACAGTGAGCAGCCCATTAAGGCCCAATCCTCCCCCTCGTCAGGCACATCCAGATCCCACCGTCGTTGAGCAGGCCACCACATGACTCGAGGAGAGTTCATGTGTCTGCCCCACAGACTCCACGCTCTCCCCACGCGGGGACACGTCATCAGGTAACTACCAACTTTCGGAAGAGCTGGTCAACCCATTGTCCAGAAATCAGGGGGTAGTTACTCCAGGGCAAAGACCACGTGCTGGTTTTCCCTATGCCATGTAAGCCCTGGCAGTTATCTGCATTTGGCCTAGTGATCCAACCCAGTGCAGACGACTGTTGGCCCAGCACTGGGGGCCCAGAGGGTCAGGTATTCTAATTCTCACTTTCACTACCTTTTTGTACTTTCTTACTCCGTCTCTGACTTTAGCATTAGAGTACCTTGCAGGTACACCCCCACCTTCTCACCACCACCGGAGTAATGGAGCTCACAACGTGTTACTGGCCACCGATCTTTTTTTGATCAGGTCGATTAGTGGCGTCGTCTGTGGGAAACCTTTGCTTCCCCGTTTTTCCTCCGTAAAAACCAAAGCAACCTTCAATCTCTGGCGATCATGGCCAGCCCTTGAACTGACGCCAACACTCCGGACACCGCCTTCGTACCATTCAACAAAGGGGACGATCACGATCCCAACGTGGCCGTTCACGACGATGAAGGTTACCACAAGGACGGGTGCACCGCCTCCCCCTCCTCTGATGACGTGACCTCCATCGCCGCCCGACAGGATGATAGCCCGGCTGTCTACCAGCCTATCCCCACGCCACCTAATGCTAATCCAAACACGGTGGCTCTGTTCGCACTGATCAATCAGACCAATCTCATGATCTTCCAATAAAACAAACGGATCAGACTGCTCGAGAGGGACCGAAAATAGCGTTCTCCCCCGCAGAGATATCGTCGCCACATTTCTGATAGCCCCTCTCCTCCTCCGCAGAGGACACGACAAGACGACTCTCGGAGTCCTTCCCCCGACCTACTAGGCGTCGCCCTCACTTGAAGCAACCTCTGCCCGTGGTCGCACTAAAGCGCGATCCGTCCCCTCCTCGGAAAGAACGATCCCATTCAGAAGAGGACCAAGGTAGACAGATACGGCGAGAAGCCAAAGTGCCGATCAAGAAGCCCCCTCCCCCCGAGGAAGCAGGCGCGGTCGGGGTGACCAATCCCCGTCACAATCGCCCGTCAGGAGTGACGAGGATGACCAGCGCACCCCACTGTCCAGGGAAATCATGGATACCCGTTTGCCCGTCGGGATGGAGAAGCCTTCACCCTTGGCGACGTACGACGGCACCACCGACCCGGACGACCATGTCGACAGCTTTGATGCAATGCTCGACTATAGCAACGTCCGAGGAGCTATCAAGTGAAGGCTCTTCCCGACTACGCTCCGGAAGGGTGCCATGGCGTGGTACAAGAGCCTCGCACCGGAGTTCATCACCACCTGGAAGGAACTAAAGAGACAGTTCTCCAGGCATTTCACTGCTTCCCAACACCACCCGAAGACGGAAGCCTCCCTGGAAGCCATCATCCAGGGAAAAGAAAAATCTCTCTAGGATTACATCGAGAGATTCAACTGAGAAGCCATCCAGGTATCCACCACAGACGACATGAAGAATTTCTGATCAATCAAGGACTACGGCCTCTCACCGAGTTCGCCAAGGCTGTGGGTATTCAAAGGCCCCGTACCTTGGAAGAGCTCCTCCACCAGGCCCAAGCGTACATCCAGTACAACGAGATAGAGGCCGCCCATTGTGCCAGCGACTCGCGGAATCAAGAGGGCCCCCGAAGCTCCAGGAACAAGGACTCTGTAGCGAGCGATTTTGGACGCGGTTCTTAAGTGCTGGTCGCTCTCACTGCGGTTGAGTTTTAACTACAGGTCGATTCATTTTTTATCCTATTGTGAGCTGAATAAGGAAGGGAAATAGATGTCTCCAATTAACCCTGCCTTGCATACTGAGTTTAAACAGCGGTCTGTTAGGTTACGGATGCGATCAATGTGGGGGGGCCTTTGTACTGGTTATTTGTATTTTCGCCAATACTGTTTTCTCTCTGGGATTTCTTGTGTTATTTTGACAGACAGGTTTCTGGCGGGGAACAAGGATTAGGATGTTAGGACTGATGTTTTTTGATAGATATATGAGAATATGGGATTTTGGGTTTTTGTTTAGTGTGCTCGCTAAGATCCTTTCTTTCAATCTTATGCCTACGTATTCCCGTTTACCGAAACAAGGAAATTAGAACGTTCGTAGTTCCTCCTATTCTATGGGAGGAAATGGTTGTTTGGTGTCTTGTTCAAAGCCCAAGACGTGAAGCTAAAGGTGGTTTGCATCTTGTTTAAAGTCCAAGATGTGAAGCTGAAGAGTTTATTTGTATCTTGTTTGAAGTCCAAGATATGAAGCTAAAAGGTCTCAACTTTAGAGAGAATTTGTCATCTCTAAAGAGAGGGTTGTATGTCACAACTGTTTTATAAAAGGAGAATTACTTTAACCGGGATACGCGGATCCTAGCAATGCCATAATTAACTTTATAGGGGTTTTAACCTGAAGGAGAAGACTTTAACTCAGTTTAGAGCAATGCTATCTTTCCTTAGGAATTTCTCATGCTAAAAGAGGGACAGTGGCATGGATGTAGATGATCCAGAGGCTTGTCGCTTACAGCGATTAGATGAAGGGGAAGGAGTTGTTGATGTTTGTGTACTGTGAACGAGGCACAACTTTGATGCTAAAAGGCTAATTGGATCAACCAGTGGTTTTCTTATATAAAGCCTAAGAGGAGGCTAATATGTGTCTCGTACAAAGCCCAAGAGAAAGGCTAAAAAGTTTTGACTCGACGATGGAGTCTTTTGGCGTCTTGTATAAAGCCCGAGATGAAGGCTATTTGACTAAACAAGAGAGTTTTTGTATCTCGTACAAAGCCCGAGATGGAGGCAAAAATTTGTTTGGCTCAATATAAACCTTTTTGTATCTCGTATAAAGCCCGAGATGGAGGCGAAAGGGGTGGTTGACTCAACGAGGGAGTCTCTTATGTGTCTCATACAAAGCCCGAGAGAGAGGCTAAACGTTGTTTGACTCCGTTGGGGAGAATCATTGTACAAAGCCCAAGAGGAGGCTATGGCGCTGTTTCAGTTGAGTGACAGGTCCAGTATACTGATTTTCAGAAAATCATTTCTTATATGAGTAAGGCTGTACTCGAGGATCCGGGTTATTTCTGTTCTTTAAGGAAGTGAGAAATCTGAAGGGTATTGAGACTGTCCGAGTCTACGGGTTTTTCTTCCTATTCTTGAAGGGTGCTTGAGAATGTCTTTGAGACTCAAGGATATTAGACTGTCCAAGTCCAGAGTTTTATCTTTTGTACTATGCTTTGAGAAACAGTAGTAGACTCTTTGAAAGGACTGTTCTATGCAGATGACGAAGTTCTGTTCCTATACCTCTAGGAGGTCGTCGGGACAATTTGTACGAAGCCCAAGAGGAGGCTGGAAACTTTTAAGAAGCCGATCGGTCCTTGTACTAAGCCCAATAGGAGGCTATCATTCCCGGAGGAAGAGATCATTATACGAAGCCTAAGAGGAGGTTGTGAATACTTCTAAGAAGCCGTAGGGTCCTTGTACTAAGCCCAAGAGGAGGCGGGGTTGCTTTTAGGAAGCCTGTGGGTCCTTTTACGATGCCCAAGAGTAGGCCGATGCTTTTAAGAAGCCCGTGGGTCCCTAAACCCCGAGAAATTCAAGACAGACTATTCACAAGGAATAGATCAAGCCAGGAAAGTTCGAGAATTTGGAAGAAACTCAAAGATGCCATTCACGGAGAATACATTCATCTCTGGGAGCAGAGTTTCTTGACAATTCCTAATGAGGACAGCCAAAGAGAAGCCTGTATCTGGTGATCCTATTGGGGATCTAGTTGTCTATTTCTATGAATAAACGAAACGGCGTCACCTAGTTCTAGACGTAGTTGCCGGGGAAACTCTAAATATCTATACTATTATCACATAGTTGATATGAGTTTATGAAAGAAGACTTACAGTGAAACAGCCCCACAATACAGTTATATGTATATGAAAGCGGTAAATGAAAGCGTATAAACACTTACTCGGTTGTAGAGCTTTCATGCTGTTTGGTTAGTTGTTCAACAAAGAAAGATTGAAAACAACCGTATATTCAAAATCAAAGGAGAAAGTGCTTTGAAAAAAAGAAAGATTTGGGGCTTACAGCTCAAGGAGAGGCCCAAAAATTTTATCAGTGAGCGCACTGTTTGAATTTTGTACATAGGGACTTATACAAGTGACTGAGGCCCAAAAGGTTTTCTGTACAAAGGGATGGGTCTTACACTCTCTCAAGAGGCCCAAAAAGTTTTAAAGAAAAAGAGTGGGGCTTATAACACGAGGGTAGGCCCAGTTGATTTTCCGTTTAAAAATGGCGATCGCGTCGAGGTTTTCTTTTAACGCAGAGGGAATTATACAATATCTGAGGCCCAAAATTGTTTTGGTTAAAAGGGGGTTGGGTCTTACACTCTATTAGAGGCTCAAAAGTTTTGAATGGGTCTTATAGCTCAAGGAGAGACCCAATTGTTATTTTTCAAAAAGGTGACGATCGCGCCGTTTGTTTTTTACGGTATCGGGACTTATACAATACACTGAGGCCCAAAATGATTTGGTCAAAAAAAGTATTGGGTCTTACACTCTATTAGAGGCCCAAAAGTTTTTGAATAAAAAAGTTTGATGAGGGTTGAATTGATTCAAAACCCTAATTTGTTTTCAAAATGTATTTTTAATTGAAAAAATTCAATTAAAATGATCAATGTTTGTTAAATATATGAAAACAAATTATGATCTTGGATCAATGTTCCAAAAAATCTGGTTTCTTCCTACAAAATGATTGAAATCAAATTAGGGTTAGAAATCAAAGGGAGAAAAAATATTTTAAATGCTAAAAACACATAAAACATTAATTTTTTTGCAAAAATATCAAATATATGAAATAAATAATATTTTTTGGATTTTTTGGTAAAATCAAATAATTAAACATTTTTGTGAATTATTGCAAAAAGAACCAATAAAAAAATGATAAAAATTGAAGGAGTTATTAATTTTTCAAATCATTAAAAATAATAATATGAAAAATAACAAAATAAACAAGTGATAAAAAGAAGTCTGGGGCGAGGGGGATTCGAACCCCAGACCTCTCGCTTGCTAATACACACAAAACCAGCTGATAAACCGTTGGGGCGCAATGCCAATTCAAATATAACATGGCAAGGGAAAAATATATAGAGAGCTTGTTGGATTTTCTGAGAATGGCGCCATGACCATCTTCTTCCTCTAGCTCGTGCGTGAAGCCCTCTATCTCACTCATCTCTCAACCATTTGACAGGATTCCAACACCAAACTCCTGCGTTTTTTCACAAGGAAGAAGATGGCAATACCCAATTTCATTCATTTTCAGTGTATAGCAAATTATATCATTGTGGTCGTATGAACCCTAATTTTGCAAAAGCAATCGAGTAGGCATGATTATGAGTGCTATGATCAAATTTTTTGAGGGAAAACAATCAACATATGATGGCAAGCAATTGGCAAAAATATCATGCGAGGAAATATGCATGGATCATGGAGTTAGAGTTTTGAGGCTTACCTTGATGCAAGCTGAAATGGAACTCTGCACAAACCTTATTCCAGTTGTGAATTAATGATCCCTACAGCTTCAATGGATGTTATGGAGTGTGTTACAAGCTTTGGAACACTTTGAAACCCTTTGGATCAAGCTGGAGACCTCCACCTGCATAATTGAGGCATAATGGCTTGGTTGAAGAGTGATTTTGAGCCTGAGGTGTTACAGTCAGTGTTTAAGTGTTTGGACACCTCAAATACATCATATGTGATGTGTTTGAGCAATTGGAATTGATTGCTTAAGGCTGCAACTCAAAACCCGATAGTGGTTACTCAAAAAACCAAGAAAATTGAGGTTTAAGGAAGAATGAGAGAAAGCAGTGCTGTAACTGGCTTTGGTGTGAGTTGAATGATCCATTGGAACCTCTATTTATAGGTGATCAACTTTTGTCTTGGAGGAATAGTGAATGGCTGCTGGATCAGATCACATTTGCATGGATTGGCTTAGAAGATTTCTTCTCAAGCAAGGCAAACTAGCCATTCCCAAGAGCAGGGCTATGCCTTGACCAAATTCACATTCTTCAGATGTTTTTATTGTTGTTTAATCAGAGAACTTGACTGAGTAGAGTGACTTTGTTGAAAATGTACTATTCCACATTAATGCCCTTTGAATTCAAGGCAAAATGTGCCAAAGTGGATGAATTTCAAATTGGAAGATTCCTTGGCTTTTTAACTCAGCCTTATCAGTTAGATCAGATGCATTGTGATTGGTTTGAGTATATGTGACATGCTGATCCTCAGTTTTTGGTACAAAATCGTGTGTGGCAAGCAAACATGCAAACTGATTTTTCCAAAACAGCTTGCAGCAGCATGGCTTTGGGCATGGATTTCTCTTGGCTCAAGTTGAATCAATTCATACTGTTAAGCTCTTGAATTCTTGGCAACATTTGCAACAACATTGATGTTTATCTTTGGACTTGATTCAGCTTGCAACTATGTGAAAATATCTCACAAGTTTTGGTGTTTCAACACAAAATCTGCCTTGCCCAAAATTTTTCTAAGTGTTGAAAAAGTTGTGTTTTCATGTTTTTAGTGACTTTGATCACTCCATAACTCAAAATCCCCAATGAATTGGAATTAGGTCTAGTTGAAGTTTTTGAAGAGGGCAATGAGATCTACAAATCAAGCCTTGGATGGGAGAAAATGGCTTTGTGGTTTAGGAGTTATGACCCTCCAAAGTTGGTACCCTAGCCACTTTATTTTTAACTTAGAAAATTTTCTAAGTTTTTATGGTTACCCCTTTTACAAGTTATCCAACTTTTCTTGATTTTTCTTGATGAATGATGATTCAAATCATACATTAACATCACTTTAGGGTTAAAAATCCATTTTTGTGAAAAATCTCAAAAAGTCAAAGTTGACTTTTGTGCACGGTTGACTTTTTATCAGATGAATTCCAAACTGTGCAATTCTTCAAGAAATCATGCCCTTAACCTAAATCAAACTTGATGAACATGTTCCATGGGTGGTATAGAGTATATTGATGCATGTCATAGGGCTTGGGAGCATGTCCTGGTCAAAAGTCAAAGTTACAGTTGACTTTTTCCTTAAAACCCTAACTGTGGTGCAGATGAAATTGAGACTTGTTGCTCAAACTTCTTGGATTAATCCATTGTTCCAAATGGATCAATATTTGTTTTGATTCTGCTTATGATCTCTGGGAGGATCTTCGTGAAAGATTCACTAAAGATAATCATTTCCGCTTCTCTGATCTTCTTCGCGACCTACATTCAATTCAACAAGGTGACCGTTATTTATCTACTTACTTCACTGATTTGAAGATTTTATGGGATGAATTGGAAGATTTACGCCCAACCCCTTCATGTTCTTGTCTTATTCCATGTACTTGCCAATTATTCAAAGATGTGTGCAATTTCAAACACATGGAGTATGTATCATGCTTCTTGAAGGGACTGAATGGCAACTACCGCAATCTTCGTACATAAATCTTGCTCCTTGACCCTCTTCCATCCATCAATCGCGTATACTCTCTCATTGAACAACAACAAATTGCTCCTACATCCCCTTCTGCAACCAATTCTACAATTTGCTATGCCAACCATAACAACACCAAAGGCAAAGGTCGAGCCAATTCCAAGACTTCTATGGTTTGCACCAATTGTAGCAAAACCAACCATACCGTGGAGACTTGTTATTTTAAACATGGATTTCCACCAGGATATAAAAACAAGAACTCTAAAACTTCTTCAGATTCCAAGCAAACAACAGCTCCAGACACAAAATCTGCTATCTCCAAGGAGGATTACCAACATCTCTTGCATCTTCTCCAACAATCAAGGAAAGATCAGCATATCTCCAAACCTGACAAATCCTCAAACAATGACAAGGCTGTGATTTCAGGTATGGTTAACAAAGGTAGTGAACTCAACATTCCTTCTATATGAATTCTTGATTTAGGTGCATCCCATCATGTATGCCCTTATATCAAGTGCTTTTCTGATTTAATTGTTATATCTCCTGTTTTAATTCATTTACTTAATGGCACATGTATGACTGCATATTATTCTGGCACTGTTATCCTTGATCCTTTTCTACATCTGCACAATGTTTTTTATATACCAAACTTTAAGTTTAGCCTCATTTTCATATCTAAATTATGTCATACCTCTCAATATAGCAAAAGCTTCTTACACAATTCCTGTTATATCCATTGTGTGTCTACCAAGCAGATGATTGGCCAAGTCACTCAACATAACAATCTTTGCATCCTCCATATCACTACTACAAAACGCTCAAACAACAATGTCATGTGTACAACGGATTCATATACACCATTGTAATAGGTTAAAAATTTCGCGCCCAGTGAGTAGCTGGATTTATAAACAGAAATTTAATGATGGTTGCCTTAAAACACCGTATTAAAAAATGATGTGCAGCAAGTTTTGATTCCTAACAACTACATTTTTTCCATTTTTTAGAGTACATTAAGCGTGTGTCACTTAAGTCCATTATTTAAAAAATAAATTGTAAATGATTTTACAACAGTGAAGTCAACCAACCGTTGTTAGAGGACTTATTTAACCAATTTATTTAACCACGATTTTACAATACAACCGTTGTAAAATATGTAAATTGCATCACGATTTTTCTTTCTAACTATGATGAAAATGTGATATTTTTTAGTATATAAGTGAAAGCATCTATCGTTCAGTACATAACTACCGTTTCTCTCAAAAGAAAACCCTAACATATTTCACTCTTCTCTATCATAACATAACCCTAACATCCTTCAACCTTCAGATACGCCTTCAGATTCGTCTTCACCAATCGCTAACTTAAGGTTTGTTCATTTAACTTCTGCTTCGATTTCGTTTACGTTTCTTGTTAAAAATGGGTTCTCATTTTTTCATTTGGTGAATGTTCTCTTTTTTTTTTCAGATTCGTCATCACCACCTTAACAAATCGCATACTTTGGTTATGATACATATGATTTGTGTAGCTATGAAGAAAAATACAAGAAGTATGAAGCTATTGTGTAAACTTTATTCACCTTGTAATTTTTCTTCATAGCTTCATAAACTAGAAGAAAGTCATAATTTCCATCAAATCCTTTTGATTTGTTTTTCCGTCTTCTTTTCCCCTAGTCACTGTTCGTCTTCCTCTCACCCGGTTTCTTTAAGTTTCCATCAAATCCTTCCATTAAAATGTCTTAGCACTCCGGTTGTAACCATGTAAGCAGATCCTCAAGTCCTTCAAGGTACGTATGCAAGTGTGGTCTCGACGCTCTGTGATGATGGCATGGACCGATTCGAACCTAGGTTGTCGTTTCTATGGTTGTGGGATGTATAAGATTCAAGGATACAAAAAATGCTCTCACTTTGCTTGGTTGGATGAGGAGATGGATCCTAGGGCAAAACAAATAATTTCTTCACTAGTAAAGAACTTGAATGAGGAGAAGGAGATGGTTAACGCCTTCAAAGCCAAAGAGGAAGATCCTGAAGAAACAATTGAAGATTACCTGGATTTTTTTATTTGTAGTGTTC
Source organism: Lathyrus tuberosus (assembly GCA_022829125.1). NCBI lineage: Eukaryota > Viridiplantae > Streptophyta > Magnoliopsida > Fabales > Fabaceae > Lathyrus > Lathyrus tuberosus. Next base: position 3,273,556 of record JALAZF010000422.1, read on the forward strand.
ATTGCATTTATTGTAACAACAATGACGAAATAGGTTATAGTTGATTAGGTTTGTATGTTGACTGATGGTGTATTGAATATGATACAATTATGTGATATTATGAATATGATACAATTAATATTATTATGATAACTTTATCACAAATGTGAGTTGTATTTTCTACTGTGATATGGTGAACAATAATACATGTTAAAAATGGGATTAATTATAAAAGTACAATAATATTTGTTAATTTTGCAGAAAATGTAATAACGGTTATATAGCATAACTGTTATAATATCTCACACGCTATGTTTATCACAACGGTTGTTTGGAAAACCCGTTGTGATAGGATGCACGTTTTCCAGTATATTACAACAATTACTGGGTCGTGATTATAAGTATCATATATACAACCACACTCTACATAACAACGCATGCGCCCGCGTGATTATATATCTTTCTCAACCGTTATTAAATGGGTTTTCCGTAGTAATGTAGGTCTCATGTTCCCAACTTTACATCTAATACTACTTGTGATGCTGTTAGTTTTAAGGATTTTGATAGTGTAGATATTTCCCTATGGCACCATCATTTGGGTCATCCCTCCAATGAGGTGTTACATAACATGTCCAAAACTTTCCCTTTTATCAAATTTAATAAAAAATTTGTTTGCCATACTTGCCACTTATCCAAACAATGTAAACTTCCTTTTTCCCTAAGCAATTCTACATCTCTTAAATGTTTCGATTTAGTAAACATGGACATTTGGGGCCCCATTTTCATCCCTCCTATGGATGGCTTTAAGTATTTCTTAACCATAGTGGATGACTTCTCAAGATATACATGGATTTTTCTTATGACAAACAAATCTGAGACTAGAAAACATATTCAAAATTTTATCTCTTATTGTCAAACCCAATTTTCATGTAGCATCAAAGTTATTATGAGTGATAATGGCCCTGAGTTTCTTATGCATTCTTATTATGCATCTCTTGGTATTCTGCATCAAAGGAGTTATTTTGAAACACTTCAACAAAACTCCATTGTTGAGAGAAAGCATAGACACTTGCTCCAAGTTTCCTAAGTGTTTTTGGTCATGTGCTTTATGTCATGCCACTTACTTGATACATAGATTATGCAACCTTACCATAGACAACCACACTTCTTATGACCTAATGAGGTTTTGGAGCAACAATCACCCCTTTTGTCTGTTGTGTCTTGTAGCCACACGACTTGTTCTCTATCGAGATTTTTTTCTCTTGTTTTTTCACTTTTCATCCTTTTGTTTTCCCTGATTTTGCCTGGACTGATTCTTTTGAATTCTTTTTTCCTTCTATTTTGAAGTCCAGCGGAATGCCCTAACTTTTGCCTAAGTCACTTGTTTTCAAGTTTTCGACTTAGCGGGCTTTCTCTTTTTTTTTTTGAACAAATCGTGTGACACTGGCTTGTCTGACTTGTTTGAAAGGGTTGTGACTGCCTCACTCCTTGATCATTGATGGATAACCATGGTGTTTTCACATCTTTTGACCTCTTGATGGTGGAATAGAAGGTAATGGATCCTCATATGCACACTCCTTTTGAAATTTGAATGCTCGGTCAAATTAACTGACGCCTACCCTGCCCCTAGGTTAAGTGTGAGGGTTTTTCCGTACGAAAGAAACTCCTACTTCATGGCTCAAAGGGGTTAACGAGGGTCTATCTCCCTTATATCTCCAGTGTTTAGGGATTTGAAACAATGCCTGTACATCATCAACAGGATTTTATCCAAAAGCATGTAACCAAAGATTTTGCGTTCTTAAATCATCATCCTCCCTCAAGAGTTTAGGCAAGAAAGTTGGTATTGCAGTGCATATAAACATGATATGAATGCATAAAAGTAAATTACTTCAAGAACAACACCTTTATTGCATTAAAATCAACATTCAAAATACAAACAAGTTTTTTTTCATGCAAACACTGTTTAAACAAACAAATGAAAGCTACATATGAAAATGCATTAAAGAATCCGAAGATTGCCATTGTTGAGGAGACTTGACTCCGTTTGGACTTAATGCTTCCGACGATGCTCTTACAATTTGGATGCTCATTCCATAAAGGAGTCTTCAATTCAAGTACAGACCGTCAGGCGTGATCGTGATGACTTTTGAGTCGATTAAGTCTTGCACCTTGTGTTGCAGAGCTTTGTAATTTTCAATCAAATGGCCAGGTGCCCCTGAATGGAACTCGCATCTTGTACTTGCGTCCCAACCTGGTGGTATCTTTGTTGGACATGGTGTGAGAGTCCTTAATTGAACCAACTGATACTTGAGTAAATCAGGCAATAACTGAGCGTATAGCATGGGAAGAACATCAAACTGTCTTTCAGGCTTCTTCTGCCTTTGTTGTCCCTTTCTAGAGCAGTTCTCTTGTTGACACTGATTCGAGCGCACAATCTTTTCAGGTGCTTTTCTCTTCAGACTTGGTCGAGGCGTAGGCAGCATTTGCGGATGTGGGGATTCTAAGACCAAGGACTGCACGATATACCCCTGACTTGATGCAACTCTAGGAGAGACAATAGGGATATCCACTTCTTTTTCAGCAGCTAGAGTAGGAATGAAACCACCATGAAAGCTTACGCCGCTCGGCATGAATTCAATCTCCCTCGAATCGACCATATCCTGTACGGCATGCTGAAAGGCCTTACAATTTTCCACATTATGCCCCGGCGCACCAGAGTGGAAGTCACAATGGACTCTTGCGTCATAATCCGGTGGGGGAGTACCAGAGAGAGGAGCCAAAGTCCTTTTCTGTACCAGTTGTAACTAAAGGAGATGCTGGAATAGCTGAGAATATGGCACTGGTGGAGTCTCAAAATGCCTATTCTTCTTAGGCGTAAATTGTTGCTGGCGTGGAGCACGATTTTGCTGTTGAGATACAACCGGGATGGTCACAGTGGCAATCTGCTCACTTTTGGGGTGGGATCCCTTAAACAGTGGAGGAGAGACAATTCCAGTCGCAGCTTCAGGCATGAGAGTATTATCTTTGCTTAGCACACCTCTCACGACCTCCATAACCAGACTCATCTGAGTCTTCAGTTGGTTGACCTCTTCCTTCAGCACTTTCTGGTCTTGAACCAAAGCTTGCATCCTCCCCATAAACTGCCCCATCTGAATCTTCATTTCGGTCATTTCTGCACGGAGTTGTTCCATGGCTATCCCCTGATTATCACAGGTCGAGTAGTGGTGGCAGGTCAAGCTGGCTGTGTAACACCCCAATTCCCATCGCAGATAAATAATACATAAATAAATCAGAGTAAATAAAAATTTATTATTCTTAGACAGAAACCAGGATGCCACATTTAAATGAAGAAAACACAATCCCAGCCCAATTATTTGATACATAACACAAAATGGAATAAACGTAAAAGGGAAACTTTTTCCATATAAAAGGAAAGTTCAATTATGGAATAAAACAGAAAGATCCATAACTGACTTGTTTTACAAAATAAATTGTTTTATAGCATCAAAATATTCATACAAAGTTAATACAAAATAGATCCAACAAATGTATACATACATAACAAAAGCGTTCCCCGACTCCCGTGTTACGTATCAGAGCAAACAGACTGACAAACAGATGGAGAACTAATCTTCACCAAAGCCTCCAAGACTACTAATCTGCAATATCCTCATAGAGCAACAAACCACAGCAGAAGGGTGAGAAATAACAGCTAAATCAAGATTGCATAATAATATGCAAACACATTAAAATTCACATGCATAATTATTCTCACCACAAGCATCACATACTAATACATATAGCATGCCACATATACATAACATATTTCTAATAATCCAACCACATAGCATATATCAATTATACCAATATAATAACATATTCATACATAATGCATACCAAAATTATAACATATGGAAACACACCACCACATCACATAGCATATGTCTATACATAAAACATATTATCCATAACCAATGCATTTATCACATATGCATATCAAATCACCAATGCTATCACAAGCTCAATACACAATCAATCCATTCATGATTTTCCACACATAATCAATCCATTCATGATTTATGCATATGCACAGAGACCGACACAACGACTCTATGCAATGCAATGCGGTACCATTCCATCCATCATTCTCATCCTCAGTTCACTCAGGAACTATTGGAATCATCGCTTGTTACTTAGTGTAACTCCCCGTCGGGCAAACGATGTTCCCTGTCGCTTTAGGTCCTCTTTGTATAAGGCACACGACGTTTATGGATCGCTTTAGGTCCTCTTTGTATAAGGAACACGATCCGATCGCTTTAGGTCCTCTTTGTATAAGGCACACGATCCGATCGCTTTAAGTCCTCTTTGTATAAGGCACACGATCGTCTATAATTATCGCTTTAGGTCCTCTTTGTATAAGGCACACGATGTTATAGCGGATTCCCTCAGGAACCGTTTCGTCGCTCCCACCCACTAGGGCACACGACATCACAAGAATGCATATCATGATGCTTGGCATACAATGACTCATGACAATCAAATGCATCTTCACAAATCAACAATATGAATTATCTCATCATCATTATTCATGCATTGAAAAATCAATTCAGACAATGCATTTACTTGCCATAAGGCCACCAATTAAAACACATTGAATTTCACATAAACAATGCATTTCATCATAATCCACAAACCACAACAATTAGCATGTTAGCATATACACTCATATAAATTCTCATCAAGAATTACTCACCATCAACCACAACAATCCTACGATCATACAATGATACTCACAACATTAGGATTCACGCCATGAAGGCTACCCACAACAACATACATTAATAACATACATTTGTATTCAATTAAACAAAGTATTTTGCCATTAGGCCACAAGCAACCATGATAAATATCACATGCTTCAACATCATATAAACCACATAAAAGATCCACGTTATACAACAATAGCACAACACACGGTAAAACACTAACCGCACGCATTTTACGCGATAAAAACCCGAAAACCCAACACTTTTGCAAAACCACTACTTAAATAAATCATTTCCTACCCTCCAAACTATTTTTAATAGAAAGAATATTTTATTAGCTTTCCAACGCTTCGAACGGCGACTAAAACAGACTTACGGTTTGAAAGTTATGAAGAAAACAAAACAGAAAAATCTGCCACTTCGCTCCAGTATTCGCTAGGCGAACCCTATGATAAGTGAAAATTGTACCTATTTATGTAAATAAGTTTTGTTGCACTTATCGTTACTTTGTGTTAAAATTGGTTGAATAAACCCCACTTTATGTGTAAATACGTTTACTTTACGTTTTCGTGTGTATATTGCGTTTTCTTGTAAATACCGTTGAGTTTAATTGATTTTGTCTCATTTTTGTAGGTAACTAATAAAGGCCATCGTGCCATATTCTTGTAGAGCATTTAATAAGCTTTCCAGCGCTTCCGACCGTGCGTAAATCGGAGCTACGGTGCAGAAGTTGTGGTCAAATAAGGGGCTGTTTTCTGTCATGTTCGCCTAGCGAGTGTGACAGCGAATGTTCGTTCGGCGAAGGCTGGCGAAGGTCCCAGCGAAGGAGGCCAGAAAGTGGCAGAGGAGAAAAACACCAATGTTCTCTTTGCGAACGTCCTAGCGAGCATTCGCTAGGCGAATAAAATGTTCGCTTAGCGAACTTCTGAAGAAAGCAAAGGGCGGTTTAACTATTCAGAGGCACTTAAGTGCCATTTTCGTGCATTCGCCAAGCAAATGATCTGTTCACCTAGCAAGCAGTGCAGAATTTGCAATGTATATAATTCATTTTATTCACTTTTTATGTTATGGTTTTTGGGTTTTCTTGATCCCACTTCCATCAAACTTCATTCTTTGGTAGATTAGCTTAGAAAACAACTGTGGAGCATGCATACGGATGAACCGGGGTGGATTGATCGTCGATCGGCTTTGACAATCCACGAGATGTTTGGTTCATTTCTCTTTTTCTTTGTATTTTTCTTTATGGTTGGGTTGTGTATATGTATTGTCTATGAACTCATGTATATTTGTCGCCCATGGCGGTATATAAAACTTGCTTTACAAACCTTTATTGGTAATTGTCTATGATTTTTGCTGTATGCGCTGGGTTTGCGTTGCGTTAGACATAACCTTCACGAACGTTGATTAGGGATTATTGTCTGTTAGTTTCTGGACTCTAGAGATAGATTTAGGAGCTAACAATCTTCAATAGGCGTCGAATCTTAATGTCTTCCGTGTTTTGAGGCTTCGCTTGCGAGAGTGACACGGTTGTTCTCTCAACTTTGCGTTAGACATAACCTGTGTTGTGAACGATGCTGGGTGATATTGAGGAGTATTGTAGGTGGAGTATAACTGGTCGGTAAGTTTAAGTTTGTGAGGAGTGATTTGTATGCATTGCCGGACGAGTTTTTCTCTCTGAAGAATGATTTCTTTTTGGTTTTAATGTTTACTTTTATGTTTTCTTGTTTGAAACTATTTTAATCCAAACTCATAAACGCGAGAGACTGTCGAACGACATTTTTTCCCTCGAACCGATCTCTGTGGACACGACATAAATCCCGGAGAGAATTCTTCCGAAAATAAATATTTTTGCTGCTTGCCCTATTCTGCATTCAACAAAATGGTGCCGTTGCTGGGGATCGGTTTTGATATTGAATCGCATTGCGATAGTTTCTTTGTTTTTGAGTTTTGTATATATCGTATATATTGTCTGTTTCCATTATGTTTGTTCAAGTGTTGTATACATTTTGTTCTCGTAACGTTTGTTTAAGTGTTTGGTTAGGTCGCTTGGTTTTGGTTTGCGCGGTGAGACATCACTATGGCATGAAGGAAGGAAGGTTCTAGCTAAGCATTGTAAAGGCGTCGAGCCTACGACGTAAAACAAGCATGGTGTATTCTTTTCTTTTATTGTTGTTTAGTTTAGGTAGTGTGGTGAGTATTCATTAAACAAGTTGTACTCGGATTTTTCGTAAATTCTCAAATCTTCACTTTACAACTTGTTTAATGAATTTTCTACCGGTTTTTCAGTTTGTGCATATTAATAGTTTTCGTGTTTGTCAATGAGCTTGTTTTGAGTAGCTTGAGAAACTTTTGGTGATGTTCCAAGTTTGATCGTTTCAACTCGCGGATGTATGGTAATGATCTTGTTAAGTTTTGTACACGTCCGAGGTATGTATTTATCGCTTTTTATACTTTAGCATATTCATGATACTTAGGCTTTTTACAAACTTCCATGCCATTCATTCTTTTGTATACTTGTTCTTGTGTGAATCACTTTAGTTCCCAGCCTTTTTGTGAGGAAGCCTTCTATTGTTCATATATGCACGGAGTACCAACATTTCTTGTTTTAACTAGATTTTATTATGTTGAATCTGTTGTTTGTGTTGTTTATATGAATGCATGAAAAGGATCAAGGCTATTGTTTCATTTTGAGCACAACTACTTTAGCCAAATAGTCAATTCACCTTGTGAGTGTGTGAGAATTCGTAACCCCTTTGAGCTTTTTGATCCATGTTTCTATTTGAACTTAATGCTTGTCTATGAGTATTTAGTTCACTTATTTTTGAATGGATTTTGTTTTTTCTTGGACCTCAACTTTGTGTTGTTGTATGGATTTTTTCCTTGACTTAGAAAGTAGGGAGTATTCACATGATGGTGCGGTTGAATTCAAGTTGGGGAGAGGATGATTATGTACTCATTGGTTGGATTCTATGCGGATTGAAAAAGAAAAGAAAAAAATAGAGAAATTTGTGAAAGAGAAAAAGAAAGAAAAAAGAAGAAAAAGAAAAATCCTGAAAAAGGAAACAAAAAGAGTTCAATAATTGTGCTAAATAAGTATTGTGTGTTGTGTAGCACTTGGGATTTTGGAAGAAGTTGGTTGAAATTTTGTGTGTGAATCTTTGTGAGTTTTCACTCCCTTAGGTTTAGGCAAGTTTTTGTTTCAATTACCTTTAGAAATTGCCCCTTGTTTGTTTACCCGACCACGTTACAACCTCGAAAGTCCTTGTGATTCTTGCCTTTGTATGTTCAATATGAATTTGTGGATGTATGCATAACTTAGTCTTTTGTTTGCATGAGTGTTGTGTGAGTGTAAAGTACCTTATTTTGTGTTTTTCATCTACCGATGATTGTTTTTGCTAGGTGTGATTCACATTTGAACTTGTGTTGTTTTAGAATTTTTGGCATGATTTTTGTATTTTGCATTTATTTCGTGACTATGTTATCGTCTTAGTTTAGTGGTAAGTATTTACTTTGTGTGTACCATTTTTCATTTGAACCATTACATTTGTTTTTCGTTTTTCAAAACTTGTTGATTCGTGATTCTTTGGTTATCACTCAGTTTCGTTGAGTTGTTTGATCTTTGTTTGAGGACAAATAATTATGTAAGTTGGGGAGAGTTTGATAAGTGCAAATTGTACCTATTTGTGTAAATAAGTTTTGTTGCACTTATCGTTACTTTGTGTTAAAATTGGTTGAATAAACCCCACTTTATGTGTAAATACGTTTACTTTACGTTTTCGTGTGTATATTGCGTTTTCTTGTAAATACCGTTGAGTTTAATTGATTTTGTCTCATTTTTGTAGGTAACTAATAAAGGCCATCGTGCCATATTCTTGTAGAGCATTTAATAAGCTTTCCAGCGCTTCCGACCGTGCGTAAATCTGAGCTATGGTGCAGAAGTTGTGGTCAAATAAGGAGCTATTTTTCTGTCATGTTCGCCTAGCGAGTGTGACAGCGAATGTTCGCTCGGTGAAGGCTGGCGAAGGTCCCAGCGAAGGAGGCCAGAAAGAGGCAGAGGAGAAAAAGACCAATGTTCGCTTCGCGAACGTCCTAGCGAGCATTCGCTAGGCGAATAAAACGTTCACTTAGCGAACTTCTGAAGAAAGCAAAGGGCGGTTTAACTATTCAGAGGCACTTAAGTGCCATTTTCGTGCATTCGCCTAGCGAATGATCTGTTCGCCTAGCGAGCAGTGCAGAATTTGCAATGTATATAATTTATTTTAGTCACTTTTTATGTTATGGTTTTTGGGTTTTCTTGATCCCACTTCCATTAAACTTTATTCTTTGGTAGATTAGCTTAGAAAACAACTGTGGAGCATGCATACGGATGAACCGGGGTGGATTGATCGTCGATCGGCTTTGACAATCCGCAAGATGTTTGGTTCATTTCTCTTTTTCTTTGTGTTTTTCTTTATGGTTGGGTTGTGCATATGTATTGTCTATGAACTCATGTATATTTTTCGCCCATGGTGGTATATAAAACTTGCTTTACAAACCTTTATTGGTAATTGTCTATGATTTTTGCTGTATGCGCTGGGTTTGGGTTGCGTTAGACATAACCTTCACGAACGTTGATTAGGGATGATTGTCTGTTAGTTTCTGGACTCTAGAGATAGATTTAGGAGCTAACAATCTTCAATAGGCGTCGAATCTTAATGCCTTCCGTGTTTTGAGGCTTCGCTCGCGAGAGTGACGAAGAGAGTGACACGGTTGTTCTCTCAACTTTGCGTTAGACATAACCTGTGTTATGAGCGATGCTGGGTGATATTGAGGAGTATTGTAGGTGGAGTATAATTGGTCGGTAAGTTTAAGTTTGTGAGGAGTGATTTGTATGCATTGTCGGACGAGTTTTTCTCTCTGAAGAATGATTTCTTTTTGTTTTAATGTTTACTTTTATGTTTACTTGTTTGAAACTATTTTAATCCAAACTCATAAACGCGAGAGACTGTCGAACGACATTCTTTTCCTCGAACCAATCTCTGTGGACACGACATAAATCCCGAAGGGAATTCTTCCGAAAATAAATATTTTTGCTGCTTGCCCTATTCTGCATTCAACACCCTAGCGAACCAAGGCAGTGGAAAACCAACATAAAGTTCGCTAGGCGAACATTCACCCGTTCCTTCGCTGGGGTTCGCTAGGCGAACCCGCGAAACCCAGAATTTGCAACAGCATCAATATAGGTCATTTGGGGCCAAAATACATCATTTCTTCCACCCAAACACTTCCAAATCACAATATATCACCCAAAACATGTTCCCACATAATCAACAAGTATTCTACGCAGTTTATATCGAAATTCATCCGTGAAAACATCGATTTCTATCAATTTATCAATGAGAAAAAGTTGTAAAACAACCAAAACAATTACAACAAAAAACACATATACATACACAAGCAAGATATAATCGAAACTTCTCACCCTTACACGATTAATCGCGATTGAAACAGAGGTTTCCTCGATTTTCCTCTTTCTCCTCTTCTCTCTTTCTTTCTTCTCCTTTTCTTTCTCTTCTTTTCCTTTCCCTTTCTTTTCTTTCTTTTTCTCTCCACTTTCTATTTATTAAAAATATCTAATTTTTCTAAAATATATAACCTCTCAAAATGACCATTTTACCCCTCAGCTCAAATATCTCTCAAACGCTCTCAAAATGCGATAAAACATAATAACGTTGAAAAATAATATATTGTCAAATAAAAGTCAAGAATAAAATAATATAAAAACGAAAATAATTAAATCAACTCGATTAAATAAATAAGACAAAACGGAGCGTTATAATTCTCCCCCACTTAGACATTTTCGTCCTCGAAAATATAACTGATGCGAACAAATTCAGATACGACTCTCGCATCCGACTAACCAACTAACATGCCAACACTAGGCACACCACGAATAACACAAACTGACAAACCACCTTGCTAACAGCAGCTACAATCATGACACGACAACGACGACAATTACAACGACAAGATGCAAAGCCCATACAATGCACTTGACGACTAACTCACGACTCGAAGAATACCCAAGCTACGAACACACACAGGAATTAGCTACTCGCACTTGGACCATCAAGATGGAAACGAGGCAACAACACAAACAAGAACATAAAGTCCCACGACACAACATCGTTTCAACAACCTCTACATAACCATAATACCAACATCCTTGTCGCACAACAATATTGCAACAATGCTACGATTCCCCAATCGAACATATAACCAAAACATCCATCCACATAGTAGCCCATGAATAATATTTAAACCTTTCACCTAACACTTCCATTCTAAAACGTCCAATGGTCTCATCATTCCTGCATGTTTCCAATGTTCAACCTATGAACTCTTACAAGTCACACACGCATATACGAAATGTGCCACATCACACTTCCGATGCGCACTCTGATTACTTGAAACCATCAAGTCTACCAATTTCACGTCCAAAGTCCAACTCTTTCTCATATTCACTAAAAATCACTATTCACTTTTAATATACCCAACCTCACACTCTGCTGTATTAGCTTACACATCAGACACAAGTCTCTGAACTGCTCAAATAATTTTAATTCTCTGACCATCAAAACAACCATATGCAAGACTATCGACTTAACTCTTCAGGCATAACATTCACTTTACCAATAGGATAATTCGAGCCAAGGTCATAACTAATCAGGAATTCCAACCATCCGACTGTGCCTTAATCTGAGTTACAAATCAAAAGTTATGAAGGAAACAAAACGGGACAACCTGCCATGTTCGCTAGGCGAACCCCTAGCGAGCGTTCGCTTCCGCCTTCGCTTAACAGTCCAAATTCCATAAATCCCAACATGTAGCAACCACCAACCAAAAAGAACTCTCAAATATTACATCCACACCTAAGGGTTTTCTCAAAATTTCCATTAATGCCCTAAAACTTTAAAAACTCCAAAACTCACCAAAACTCTAAGTTTTGCTTTCCATAGCCTCAATACCATTAGACACATCATGCTTGTTATTCCGTTCAATCATTCATCCTTTTTGTTACTAACACAGCTGGAGCTCTCTAAGACGACACACTTGGTCTCACAAATCCCCTTTTCTAGTAAATCTTCCAATCGCTCTTTCAATCTGAGTTTCACTTCCTAAAAGTTCTTCTACTTACTTAGCAGATCCAAACCTCAAATCTCCCCCTTCGTCAAATTTGAGTTCACACTCTACTCTCTGAGAACAACCATTAACGATACCCAATCGTTCTCTCTCAATGACTTCCTGACTGGACCAATATACCAAAACCTCTAATCTGTCTCATCTTCCAATTTTAGAATCTTCATCGACTGAACAAAACAATCCGTAATCATTTTCTTAATTCCAAACAATTCATTGCACACACTATCAAAGTCGGAAATACACGTCTATTCCATCCAACATAATTTCGTCTACTATTAACAAGAGATTAAGGGTGATCAGTTCCTCAATTTGTCAATAGACAGCCGACAATCATGATGGGGCATAAACCATCTTTACCAAACTATAATAGCATTTCTTACATCTTGTGCACACCACTACCTAAGGCACAAATCCTTAGTTGACATAAGCCTTACCTCCACATTCCCTCCGGAATTGGGAACAACACTGTCCAAACAACACTTACACTCTTGCGCCCAACGGAACACAACTGAAGCAACTTGGAGAAGCACCAGCTTCTCCCCCCACTTATCTCATTCTAAATCCTGCAGACAAAGGATTAGAAGAACCAGAAAGTACTGACAGTGTTTCACACACATATCACATACTAAGGAACAACCAACATCGACAGTATTCAACTGTCACACCAACTGACTCAACAACTTGGCCGGACGGACCGACCTGCTATGATACCACTATTGTAACACCCCAATTCCCATCGTAGATAAATAATACATAAATAAATCAGAGTAAATAAAAATTTATTATTCTTAGACAGAAACCAGGATGCCACATTTAAATGAAGAAAACACAATCCCTGCTCAATTATTTGATACATAACACAAAATGGAATAAACGTAAAAGGGAAACTTTCTCCATATAAAAGGAAAGTTCAATTATGGAATAAAGCGGAAAGATCCATAACTGACTAGTTTTACAAAATAAATTGTTTTATAGCATCAAAATATTCATACAAAGTTAATACAAAATAGATCCAACAAATGTATACATATATAACAAAAGTGTTCCCCGACTCCCGTGTTACGTATCAGAGCAGACAGACTGATAAACGGATGGAGAACTAATCTTCACCAAAGCCTCCAAGACTACTAATCTGCAATTGCCTCATAGAGCAAAAAACCACAGCAGAAGTGTGAGAAATAAGAACTAAATCAAGATTGCATAATAATATGCAAACACATTAAAATTCACATGCATAATTATTCTCACCACAAGCATCACATACTAATACATATAGCATGACACAGATACATAACATATTTCTAATAATCCAACCACATAGCATATATCAATTATACCAATATAATAACATATTCACACATAATGCATACCAAAATTATAACATATGGAAATACACCACCACATCACATAGCATATGTCTATACATAAAACATATTATCCATAACCAATGCATTTATCACATATGCATATCAAATCACCAATGCTATCACAAGCTCAACACATAATCAATTCATTCATGATTTTCCACACATAATCAATCCATTCATGATTTATGCATATGCACAGAGACCGACGCAACGACTCTATGCAATGCAATGCGGTACCATTCCATCCATCATTCTCGTCCTCAGTTCACTCAGGAACTATTGGAATCATCGCTTGTTACTTAGTGTAACTCCCCGTCGGGCAAACGATGTTCCCCGTCACTTTAGGTCCTCTTTGTATAAGGAACACGACGTTTATGGATCGTTTTAGGTGCTCTTTGTATAAGGTACACGATCCGATCGCTTTAGGTCCTCTTTGTATAAGGCACACGATCTGATCGCTTTAGGTCCTCTTTGTATAAGGCACACGATCGTCTATAATCATCGCTTTAGGTCCTCTTTATATAAGGCACACGATGTTATAGCGGATTCCCTCTGGAACCGTTTTGTCGCTCACACCCACTAGGGCACACGACATCACAAGAATGCATATCATGATGCTTGTCATACAATGACTCATGACAATCAAATGCATCTTCACAAATCAACAATATGAATTATCTCATCATCATTATTCATGTATTGAAAAATCAATTCAAACAATGCATTTATTTGCCATAAGGCCACCAATTAACACACATTGAATTTCACATAAACAATGCATTTCGTCATAATCCACAAACCACAACAATTAGCATGTTAGCAAATACACTCATATCAATTCACATCAAGAATTACTCACCATTAACCACAAAAATCCTACGGTCATACAATGATACTCACAACACTAGGATTCACGCCACGAAGGCTACCCACAACAACATACATTAATAACATACATTTGTATTCAATTCAACAAAGTATTTTGCCATTAGGCCACAAGCAACCACGACAAATATCACATGCTTCAACATCAAATAAACCATATAAAAGCTCCACGTTATACAACAATAGCACAACACACGGTAAAACACCAACCGCACGCATTTAACGCGATAAAAACCCGACAACCCAACACTTTTGCAAAACCACGAGGGCGGCCTGAAGCCGACTCTCTTCGGGAGGAGGTGTCGCCTCCTCGACGTTCTGGGCTTCCCGGGAGCTGGGATGAGGAGTATCATTCTTCTGGGCGTATTTCTTCAAGTACCCTTCCTTGATGAGGATTTCAATTGCATCCTTGAGATGGATGCAGTCTTCTGTGACATGCCCGTGGCTCCGGTGGAACCTATAGTACTTTGACATATCAGTGTTTGATTTGGGAGTAGTCGGCTTCGGAAAACGGACGCCTCCTTTCAGAAATTCCGAGTTCTGGCACTCAGAGAGGATTCGTGCACGGGGTGCTTTCCGTGAACGGCCAGCTGGTACGCGCGGTTCACGAGGATCACGGGGGCGATTTTCTTTCTTTCTTTCTCCTCCTCGTCGGGGAGGAGAGTCTTCATCTTTGTGGCCGCGGGGGCCTTCCTTGCGTCTCGACTCAAGGGTGATCTGCGCTGCCTTCGACTCCTCGAGCTCGATGTACGATTGAGCTCGTTGGAGGAGGTCCTCCAGACGGCGGGGTCTGCGGAGGCCCACGGACTTGGCAAAATCAGATCCAAAACGTAGTCCATGGATGATCAAATACTTCTTCATCTCGTCGGTCGTATGAACCTCGACAGCTTCTCTGTTGAATCTCTCAATGTAGTTCCAGAGAGATTCGTTCTTCCCCTGGAAGATGCTCTCTAGGGTAGCCTCCGTCTTCGGGTGTCGACGAGACGCAATAAAGTGTTTGGTGAAGCGTTGTCTTAGTTGCTTCCAGGATGTGATCGACCCGGGTGCCAGACCCTTGTACCATGTCATGGCGCCCTTCCGCAAGGTGGTGGGGAAAAGCCTGCACTTAATGGCTCCCCTGACGTTTCTGAAGTCGATCATGACTTCGAAACTTTCGACGTGATCGTCGGGGTCGGCCAGACCGTCGTAGGTCCCCAGTGGCGGGGGTTTCTCCATGCCCGCAGGAATTGGGGAGTTCATGATCTCCCACGATAGAGGGGTCCTCTGGTCGTCGTCGTCGCTTCCGACCGGGGATTTCGAAGGGGATCGGTGATGCCGTGGAGGGGAATTCCTCGAATGGTTCCTCAGTCTCTCCTCGGTGGTTTTGGACTTCTTGGTAGTTGCAGAGGGCCTGGGTTCCTTCCGAGGCGGGGAACGATGGCGCTTCTGGGAGATTTCCGGCTGGGGACGTTCAAGGTGTGGACGATGGCCCTCGCGCACCGGCGAGGGGGTTCGAGATTCTTCGGATGGAGTCCTTTGCGGGAAAGAAGAGCGGCGAGGTGAGGGTGGACGACGATGTCTTCGTGGGGAAGATCGCCGTGTCCGCCCTCACTCTAGTGCTTCAATTATGGTATTCTGGTGTGCTATCAGCTAATTGGTCTGATTGATCAAGGCAAATAGGGCCACGGTGCTCGCATCTGCATTGGGCGGAGGAGCAACTGGCTGAAAGACGGCTTGTTGGTCGTCCTGCTGGGCAGCGTCGTAAGCCGCATTTTGGGAGTCTGGGGAGGCGGTCTTCCCGTCTCACAAGTCGCCTTCTTCGACGTGGAGGGCAGCATCGTCTTCGCGGTGGTTCCCGTTCTCGATTTGCGCAAGGACGGTGTCCAGAGCTTTGTTAGCAGACGGGTTGTTGGCCATGCTGGTGATGAACGAGAGGATTGCTTTGGTTTATCGGAGGAAAAACGGGGAAGCAAGGGTTCCCACAGACGGCGCCACTGATCGTACCAGGATCAGACAGTATTTGGTAGCCAGCAACGTCTTGTGGACTTCAGCTCCGGTGAGGTTGAAAGACGGCCGGGGGGGGGGGGGTGTACCTGCAAGGTACTCCGACGCTCAAGTAAGGCAAAGGTCAAGTAAAAGCAAGTACAAGGTTAGAGTGTAAAAAAGTGTGTAACCTGACCCTCTCAAGTGAAAGGGTATTTATAGAGAGCCCCCAGTGCGGGGCCAACGGTCACTAGCACTGGGCTGGATTGCCAGGACCAATCCAAGTAACTGCCAGGGCTTACGTGGCATAGAGAAGGCCAGCACGTGGTCTTCGCCCTGGGGTAACCGCTCCTAGATCTCCGGAATTAGGGCAGACCAATTCCATCGGGAGTGAGCGGTTACATGAGAACGTGTCCTCATGGGGAGGAGTCTTGCGTGTCAGGGAGAGACGTGTACTCGCGGGGAGGACTCTTATGTGCAGAAGGAGATGGCTCCTCGCGGGAAGGAGCACCTGAGTGTCGAGGAGGGGCGAGCTCGGAGAGACTTAGCGCCTCTGCCCGACGCTCTATGCCGCGTGTGCCCGAACACCGCCGAGGTGTGGCGTGTGGCCGACACTGTTGAGGTGGGCCTGTGTTCGACGTTGGTTGTGATAAGAGGCCTTTGTTGGGCCACCCCAGGACGTGTGGGTTGGGCCTGCTCGATTGAGGAGCAGACCCCGGCCAAATCCAGAACAGAAATATTATATTATATTAAAATATAATCAATGGTATTAAATTTTATATTTATGGTAAGATGTTATTATTATTATTGTGTATCATTTGTACTCTATGTTCACTAATATAATATTCATTATAAATTTTTGTGCAATTAAAGCATGAGAAATATGAGCTAAGAATCTACACACGGAAAACATGTGTTATTTTTAAATTAGTTAAACATGTTTCCACCATAATGTATATTATTAATTGTAATTTACATAATTAAATTGTATTAAAATTGTAAGATATATCAACAATTCATAATTACCACTTGATAAATGGGAAATATTTTACTGGGATTATTTATTGGAAAATACTATAATGGTACTCTCTATCTATAAAATTATTACTTTATTTATAAAAAAAACTAAAATTAATGTTTTCTTTAATATATCATTAAACAAATTTTATTTTTAATTATCTTATTCATGACATTAATTACTCTTATTAAATACATTTTATTTTGTATTAAAATATCTATGAAAAAGATTAACAAACTCAATAATTCATTCTAAAAATGATTCAAATATTTATACTTGAAATTTCAATGTGAATTTCAAATATGAGTGTTAGTTTATATACTGAAAAAAAAAGTTTATTATTGACATTTCATACAAATATATAACAAAAACAAATTTATTTGTATCTACGGGAAAATTATATTGTTGATATAAACTAGTGGGAAACCCGTGCGTCCGCACGGGTTCCGGTGTGGACCGCGGATACGTCATCAGTTACGTTATGAAATATAAAAAAAAACCGAAAATATAAAAATTTTGTTGTAAATGAAAAAAAAAATTAAAATCATAACACCCAATAAAAAAACAAACGTGTTCAAAATTTTGATCAGCAACTTTATGTTCATTTTCCACAACTCAGAATTTTTATCAGAAACTTCATGTTCCCGTTAGTATTCAACATTTTGTTCAGTAATTTCATGTTCCCGTTAATATTCAATATTTTGATCAGTAACTTCATGTTCCCGTTAATATTCAATATTTTAATCAGTAAGTTCGTGTTCCCGTTAATATTCAAATTTTCTATCAATAACTTCAAATTCCCATTAATATTCAATATTTTAATCCGTATCTCCGTGTTTTCGTTAATATTTAAATTTTCTATCAATAACTTCAAATTCCCGTTAATATTCAATATTTTGATCAATAACTTCGTGTTCCCGTTAATATTCAATTTTTCTATCAGTAACTTCAAATTCCTGTTAATATTCAATATTTTGATCAGTAACTTCATGTTCCCGTTAATATTCAATATTTGGATCAGTAACTTTGTGTTCCCGTTAATATTCAAATTTTCTATAAATAACTTCAAATTCCCGTTAATATTCAATATTTTGATCAGTAACTTCGTGTTCTTGTTAATATTCAAATTTTCGATCAGTAACTTCAAATTTCCGTTAATATATATATATATATATATATATATATATATATATATATATATATATATATATTAAATTACATGTTTTTCAAATTATAAGGACTTAGTTAATTATAATTGTTTTACATGTTTCTAGAAGGTTATACATGAAATGAAATAATCTCAAATTATAAGTAATAATTTCGTGTATTCTACATTGTTTTTTTTTGTAAATTAAAAATTAAGATTACTTTCTCTATGTATAGTAATAATATAATTTGATTAAATCCTTAAGAATGAGAAAAAATATCAATTTCAATAATGTGAAATAAAGTAATCATATTTGTAATAATTGAAGAATTAATGTGTTTTGATTTAGTGTTTTTGAACATTCATATAATGTACAATGTATATTGATTAGGAATAGTTGAGATTGTTACTCAAGTATGCCCTGTCTGTTACTCATTTGATAACTCAGTTTTGAATTTTTCTATGAATTGTCTCCTTTTATTTTTGAACAAATTGCTTCAGCTCTAAATTTCATCAAGTTTTAGATTGTTTGAGTACATATTTCTCTTGATTTGGTTTATGCATAATTTGTGCACAGTATACTTCATATCAGAAGACATTTTATAGTATATTGGTTAAAAGTAAATTTTAAGTTAAAAACCATATCAAACTTTGTAACTTCTACTGAATTTTTAGTTTCACAATGCTATGTGGTTATCTTTTTTTTCATTTACAACAACTAACACGTGAAACTAAATGCATAACAATTCATTTGTACACATATTTTAAACTTTGTTTGCAAGCTATAATACCATTTTTTTATACGGCTAAAAGATATATTAAAAAAGATGCTGGCATAAGCAATGCCTAATGATACAAAAACCAGAGATAGAAAAACACCTATCCCGGCCCACACTGTCCACCAAAGTAAGACTAAAACAACACCAAGGTGGCCAGCCAACCTAAAAGCTACGACAACCCAAAAACTGCTACAAATACAAACCAGAACCAGCACAAAGAAGCACCTACGGACAGAGAAAGCTGTAGGCAAAACAGAAAAAAAACAGAAATTGCTACACCAGAAAAGACTCAAAGAAACCACCAAAAACTCCTGCGCTAAAGAAGCCTAACAACTTTCAAACTAAGCTGGAGCACAACAGCAGAGGCTGAAAGCAAAGCCACCAAAAAAACTCAGGCTGCAGCACAGAGAACAACTACTATCAAATGCCAAACAACAACTGTTCCGGCAGCGACCCCCGCCTACTTGCTCCAACAACTCAGCAGAACAACAAAAAACCACCAAGAGGACAATCACAACACCAAAGCAAACTCTAGCTACACCAGCCTGCCAATGAAAACCTGGCCAAGAATCGAAAACAATTATGACCTTAAAATGCGTAAGCAAGTCCTTGGATCTACATGCCATTGCTCTAAATTTAGATTCAGGAAATGTTGAGCCACCTCAGTCGTAATACGAGTTTGCCATTCAGGGTATAAAGCAAGAAGCATCAAACACCAAGAAGCTGCAACAACACTAGTTTCATGACCAGCAAAGTAAATGCTTTTGCAGTTATCCACAATGAACTACTTTGAGAAATCCTTCCCGAAACGTTGATCACTCATTGTAGCTTCCAGCAGTAACTGCATCAAATCCTTCTCTGAAGAGGATTCTCGCTTTCGTTCCTCCACTAACTCCCATATCATTGACTCTATCTCTTTCTCCAAACTGCTTATCTCATTTTCCTTCTTCGTCCGAAATTTCAGTTTCTCCCTGCAGACATGAGTTATCAATCAGTTCTCTATCTCATTACACATACATTGTTATATTTATCGACACGTATATAACCACATATTTAATCAAATTCAAATACAATCGGGTTACAGGAAACCACTCTGTCCAAAAAGGAAGCCATGGTTTGACATGATCTTTTGGATGCTTCTCAGCTTTAAAAAAAACTTCTTTTCCCTTAGAATAAGAATGTCCAAAACAAACCCTTGAAATGACATCAGCTGAAAAGCCTCTCAAATCATGGCCGGAACAAAATGATCTGTCTTGATCCTTATGGCCGGAACCCGTGCAGCAGGTTTTGTAAGATGAAGATCCTGTATGAACCTATTACACAGATCAGAAAATTAATTCGATAGAGCTGGTACAAAAGAAAAATCAGATAAATTTCCATTAATTCAAAAATGCACCTGCTCATTATATCCAACACACAAATAAAAAACAATAAACAAAAATACGGAAGAAATACCAGTGTGAATATACCTCAAAGCTCGAAGTAATTGGTAAAGACAATTATTATTGTAGCTGTAACGGCTGAACAAACAACACCATAAGTACCTTTGCCAATTACTTCTTGAATTTTATACAGCTTGGCATCACCGTATTTCGAGAAGAAATCCACCTCCATTGATTTCTGTAGTAGAGAAATAAAAATCATTTTCACAAAGTACAATAATAATTGGCATATGACATGAAAGAAACATAATGATGCAAAATCAAGTTGACCGCCTGTTAACCCTCATTTTCGACGCTAGAAAGAATCAAAGCTATTTTAAGTTAAAAAATTATTTTTAATGTAAAGAAGGCTTCGACCCAGTTTTGGTGAAGCCTGAGTCGAATAGAGGTTATAGGAACCTCAAAAAATGGCTAAGTGCTGGAAAGGTTTCGACCATGAGAATATGGAAACAAGCGCTGCAGTTGTTATATTAAGGTTGGAGGGAATTTCCAATGTTTGAAATTTAAATAAGAGCAGTTGTGAACGTGGGAACAGTTGAGACCAAGGAGAAGGCGCCAAAATCCACACGTTCGAAGCAGTAACCACCACTTAGTAGTTATTTCCTAGCACTATAAATAGGAGTTAGTTCTATGTAATAGGGGTGTTCATATTTTTGTACAAGTTACTCAAAGAAACTCAAAGTACCCGCGTGTAGAGAAACGAGTTCGTGAGAATGTACGTAATGTAACACCATTTTCTTCATTAATATAATTTATCTTCATCATGTTTAAGATTCAGCCATTTACTTTCCATGCCTTTACAATTTCTTGAACTTTATCTTCCATGCCAAAGTTATTTTCAGAATCATTTAAACTCTCTGCATTTACCTTCGACGACACTGTTACATTCAAGCATTTAATCTTCAAGCATTTACTTTTCAAAGTCTTTTATTTTCAAGAACGTGGAGTTCACCTTTAATCCATTGCATTTATTTTCAAAGTCCTTTACTTTCCTGCACTTTACTTTCGACAGCACTTCTATCATTCCAGCCTTTACTTTTCAAGAACGTGGAGTTCGCCGCATTTTGCTTTCAAAGCTTTTTACTTATTGCCATTTCCTTTCGACGCCTTAATTTCTGCGTCCTTTATTTACAGCCCTTTAAATTTCAAGCCTTTACTTTACCTTATTGCAAGTAGTCGAACTTGGAGTTCAGTTAGATTTTATTTCAGCATTGTCGAATGTGGAGTTCAGTTTACATTCTCTTTAGCTTTTATTTGTCATTTACACTTGTCTCTCGAATTTAGCACATGTCCTAGGATTTGTGTGGTCGATCCTGCAAGTTAATCAATTTTCGTTTAAGATTGATAGACCAGAGGTTGTTTACCAAAATTCACAGTAAACAAATTGACACACCCGGTGGGACCCAGTGCTAAGTTTACACTTTTTGTCAACCTTACTTTTCTTAGTGAAGAAGTACTCTCGTTGTATGTTATTGAGAAGTGGGAAGTTAGCCACAACAAACGAGGGAATACCAAAGAGAAGATACACTAAGAAAATGGCAACCAATGCCAACCAACAAGTTGATCCTCAAGGGAGTCTTTCAAACACTCAGTCAAGTAGCAGTATGGGGTCTCAAAGCACACCATCACCAGTGTCTTCGACAGGAGGACATGCGTCACTTCCATTAGTAGTGTCTGAACCAGGATCAACATATACAAAGTCATATACTCAACCTGTGTTGGAATACATAGGACCACAAAGTCCTAATTCACCAACGCCCCCAGGAGGAAATTCAATGTACAGGCACGTTCCTCCTCTAGGTTTTCCACATCTAGGGTCAAGGAGTCAACCCTATGGTATGCCTACATCAATGATGCAAAATCTGCAGAATGCTCCGCCTGTATTTTCAGAAACTGTAGTGTCTTCGCCATTACAAGGATCAGGATCAGGGGGTCGAAACAACCAGAGTATAGGTGTTGGTTACTCTGTTCAAGCGCCTAGTCTTACAAATACATCCATAAATTGTTTAAGACAGCAGATGGATGAAAGTAACATGCAAATGGTGCATACGTTGTCTCAGACAATGGGAGAAGTTTTTCAACCCATGATTCAGAATACGACTCAAACTAACCAACAATTGGCTGCACAAGTGGCACGCATGGCTGATTTCATGGGAGTACCAGCGGTGGATCAAAGAGCAACTGTTGTCGAAGATATCCCAAGACGTCATCCACGCCAGATACCTGAGGCGAACTTGGAAGATCAAGAGATGATTGATCTTTTTAGAGTCAAACCACCAAGAAACCAAATGCCATACCAGATGGAGGAAGTGCTAGTAGTGATGGTAAACAGGAACCAAAATGCAGATCAGCTACTTAGACAGGTTCGACACCAAAATCAAGCAGAAGAAAATAATCTTGCAGCCATGGTTGAAAGGATAATGACCAGAAATGGTGTGAATTTTGGCTTCACAAGGCCAAATTATACTTCGCCTATAGTGGATTATATTCTCCAAGCAGAACTACCCCCTAGGACGAAGGTTTCAAAGTTCAGCAAGTTTTCAGGAGATACTACTGAATCTACTGTCGAACATGTGGCTAGATATTTGATTGAAGCAGGAGAAATTGTAGCTGATGAAAGCCTCAGAGTCAAATACTTCCCAAGTTCCCTCACCAAGAATGCCTTCACATGGTTTACTACTTTGCCTCCAAATTCCATATACAATTGGACCCAACTAGAACGTTTGTTTCATGAACAGTTCTACATGGGGCAAACAAAGATTAGTTTGAAAGAATTGGCTAGCATCAAACGCAAAGTCACTGAGCCAATTGATGATTACCTGAATAGGTTTCGACTTCTTAAAGCCAGGTGCTTTACACAAGTACCAGAACATGAGTTGGTCGAAATGGCTGCCGGGGGTCTTGATTATTCCATTAGGAAGAAGTTAGATACCCAATATCTTAGAGATATGGCCCAGTTGGCTGATAGGGTTCGATAGCTAGAAAGGCTGAAAGAAGAGAAGGCTAAATTCAGCAGGGGTAAAAAAGTAGCCTTTGTCGAATGTAATGAAGATATGAAGAGTCCGTGTGGTGAAACATCTTATTTCGACGGAAATGAGGTTGACGTTGCTGAGTTAAAGCAAGGTCCATCTTATGCCTGCAAATTATTAACTCCTTCAGAAGGAAAAAATCATGTCGAATCTAACGACAAATTTCCTAAGAAAACATACACTTTCGACATCACTAAATGTGACAAATTTTTTGATTTGTTAGTTAAAGATGGGCAAATGATAGTGCCTGCTGGTGCTAAGATGCCACCTTTAGAACAAAGAAAGAAAAGAGGTTTTTGTAAGTACCATAATTTTTTGGGTCATAAAACTTCTCAATGTTTTCTTTTCAGGGATTTGGTGCTAAATGCTATCCAAGAAGGAAGGCTGAAGTTTGGTGACAAGGGCAAAGCCCAGATGAAGATTGACTCTGAACCATTGCAAGTTGTAGAGGCTAACTATACAGAGCCTCATGAGGTTCAGATGGTTGAAGTCACAGAGGGATTTGATAAGTCAGTCAACATGGTGGAGGTTACTGAAGACTTCGCCACCAATTCTGTGATAATTGAAGGTTTTTGTAAGGCTGCAAATGGCCTGAATGTTGATGGTACCAGTCTAATGTTGGTGACCAAAGAAACTGCTGATAAGTTTGTTGAAATGGATAATGCTGCCAAGGTTCTGGATATGGCCGTGAGTGGATTGAAGATAAATGCCAATGAAGGCATTAACATGGTCGAATTGGCTGAAGAACCTGATTCTAGATCAGATAGCATCAGCACCAATGAGGCTATGGGCAGAAATGCCCCCAAAGTCCAAGTTGTTAAGGAATTGGAAGATGACTTGCTGTTGGTAGGAGAGATGATAGACATGGATGGTCGTTTGGTGGAAAACTGGATATGTATGGCTGTTGAAAAATTCTTCAAGACATCTCCTGATGTTGAAAGAGTCAATGCTGAGGAAATGGTCGAAGCTGAAAAAGCTGCTTGGCAAGAAGCTTCTCAAAAAGCTGCAAAAGCAGTAGCAAGTGGGGGAAGTCAGGAAACCCGTTTCTCCAAGATGCACTTAAAGGACAGAATGGATGTCAATATGGTCGAAATTACAGATCGAAAAGTTGAACAAGTAAGTAAGGCAGATGAACAAGAGAAGTGCAACAAAATATCTTTTCCTAAGCAAGAAGAGTCAATTGTGGATTTCTTGCACCGTTGCCAGAAGAAAGGCTCTGGAGTAATGCTATGTCCTAGATGCAGCACCATTTTTGATGAAAAAGATGCCCACAAGTTAGAAGGTGTCAAAAAGGCTGGTGAAAGCTGGGCGCAGAAGGTGAACAAAGGGCCCAGAGGTTTTGACCATAGGCGACTTTCGACAGGACTAAAAAACCAAGCACTAGGAGTTAGGCCAGGTACATTCAAACCAGCTGCGAATGTACCAATAGGTAGTTGGATCAAGCCTATCGAAGGGAGAGGACAGAAGAAAAAGTGGGAGAAATTTGATGTGGAAAGAGGTTCTTCAATTGAGTATAGAAAAGAGAACCACACCACCAACAAATCAGCATACATTTCCCAGAATTACAAGGGTAAAACCCCCATGTCTAGATCACAATGGTGAAGAGAGCAACGCAGGCGAAAGGCTGTCAGGGAGGCTCAGGTGCAGGGAGAATCAAGTACTAATATTGATCATCAAGCTAGGACAATTGAGAAGATGGCCATAAGGCAAAAGCTATTCAATGTTCAGCCAGAGAAGAAGGTTGAAGATGATGAGAATATGACTGATAATTTCGACAATGAGTCAGCAGTTTCTCTATATATTCTGGTGAATGTGGTGTCAGTAATGCCAAAGGAATTTGGTCAAGTCTCAGAGGTCGAGGACTTGGATCAAACTGCTGAATTGGAAATGTTGGCACACAAGCCTGTGTGTTATTACATCATGAACAATGGGTGCGTCGAAGAACAAAATGCTTTCTTTGAACGCCCCACAGAGGCAATGAAGGGTCATTTGAAGCCTCTTTACATTACTGGCAAAGTAGAGAACGTCCCTGTCAACAAAATTTTCGTGGATTGTGGTGCAACTGTTAATTTAATGCCAAGGTTTTTGTTGAGCAAGATTGGGAAGTTTGAGACTGATACCAAACCCTACAACATGGTTCTGTCGAACTATGAAGGAAAAGTTGGTTCCACTCTAGGAGTGATTCAAGTGGATCTCACTGTGGGAACTATTACCAGACCAACAGTGTTTATGGTTGTTGAGACAAAAGCTAACTACAATATACTCTTGGTTAGGGAGTGGATTCACGGAATAGGAGTTGTGCCCTCATCTATGCATCAAAGAATCACCATTTGGAGACCAGATGGGATAGTTGAAAATATTGAAGCTGATCAAGGGTACTTTAAGGTGCCTATCAATCATGTGGATAGTAGACAATTTGAGAAACATCTGGCGAACATTGCTCCATGTCCTCCAGCTGATTTTGAGTTTGCGCTTGATGTAGAAACATTTTATTCGTTGTATTTACGCCCTGTCGAAGGTTTCAGATGGGACAGGGAGGTACCAGGAGGTAGGTTGCCATGTTTAGGCTCACCTCCAATAGAGCCCACAGGATGGGGAGATGAATTCAGTGATCATGACTGAGTTCGACGCTTTAAAAAGAATTTCGGCCTATGTGGCAGAAACAAAACTACAAGCGGCTTTGGGAGCCGCCAATGACTATATGGCTGGCGAAGCCATTTCTGAATTATATCAAGAGGGTCCTGGTAAGGACTTCGACCCAAAACCTCCAGATAGGGTTGAAACTGGCGAGCAAAGCCAGAGGCTAGACGCCATCTATGAAGATGAGCCTTTGGGATTTGAGAAGGATTCGTTGGCAAATAATATAAAAATGCTATCACAAGATCCTTTAGAAGAAGTTGACCTCAGTGAGGGGGCAACCAAAAGGCCTACCTACATCAGTGCCAATCTTGATCCCCAGTTGAAGGTTGAAGTGGTTCAGGTGTTGAAAGAGTTCAAAGACTGCTTCGCCTGGGATTATGATGAGATGCCTGGTTTGAGTAGGGAGTTGGTTGAACACAGGTTGCCTATGACGCTTGGGAAAAAACCAGTCAAGCAAAATCCAAGACGGTTTGCACCTGAGATATTGTCAAAGATCAAAGAGGAAGTCGAAAGACTACTTCGTTGCAAATTCATTCGCACTGCAAGGCAGGGGATTTCCTAGGCTTTGTGGTCCACAAGAAATGGATCGAAATAAATCAGAATAAAACCAAAGCCATAATGGAGGTGAAAGCGCCATCAACTAAAAAGGAGTTGCAGTCGTTGCTGGGCAAGATCAACTTCTTAAGAAGGTTTATATCCAACCTGAGTGGCAAAACACAAGCTTTTTCGCCATTGCTTCGTTTCAACAAAGATGGTTTTGAGTGGGGGCAATCACAGCGGGAAGCCTTTGACAAGATCAAGGAGTACCTAAGCCATCCTTCAATTATGTCACCACCTTGTAGAAACAAGAGTATGAGATTGTATATAGCTACATTAGATAAAACTCTAGGGAGCATGTTAGCTCAGGAGGATGAAAATGGAGTCGAAAGAGCCATTTATTATCTTAGTCGAGTCTTAAATGATGCAGAAACTAGGTATAGCATGATTGAGAAGTTATGTTTACGCTTGTATTTCTCTTGTACTAAATTGAAGCAATATATAAAGCCAGTTGATGTGTATGTTTCTTCTCACTTTGATGTTGTAAAGCATATGTTATCTAAACCTATTTTGCATAGTCGAATTGGCAACTGGGCATTAACATTAACAGAATTTTCCCTAACATATAAACCTTTAAAAGCTGTGAAGGGGCAAGTAGTTGCAGACTTTATAGTTGATCACTCCATAAATGAAAATGATGTGAAATATGTTGAATTAAAATCCTGGAAGTTATACTTTGATGGATCAAGTCATAAAAATGGAACAGGAGTGGGAATACACATTATTTCTCCTGAAAAAATTCCAACAAAATTCAAGTATAAGGTCGAAGGACCTTGCTCTAACAATGAGGCTGAATATGAAGCATTAATCGCTGGCCTTGAAATTTTGTTAGAATTGGGGGCAACTAGAGTCGAAATAATGGGAGACTCAGAATTAGTTATAAAACAAATCACAAAGGAGTATAAGTGTGTTAAAGAAAATCTCATTATGTACTTTGTGATGGACAATAGATTATTAAAGAAATTTGAGGTGGTGGCCATCCAACACATACCTAGAATAGAGAACCAAGTTGCTGACGACTTGGCTCAAATTGCCTCTGGATACAAGGTGTCGAAGGAAAACCTTCAAGAAGTAATTGAAGCAAGAGGTAAAGTGGTGGCTGTTGGATTGTGCCCATCAGACTTAGAAACAACTAAGCTTAGGTGCATAGATGGCGAAAATTTTGAAATTTTTGCCATAGACAATTTAACAGATGAAGATTGGAGGAAGCCCAAAGTTGAATATTTGCAAAATCCAACAGCTTCGACAGAGCGAAAAATCAGGTATCAAGCCTTAAGCTATGTGCTTTTGGGTAATGAACTGTTTAAAAAGACCCCTGAGGGAGTCCTATTGAAATGCCTTAGTGAAACAGAGGCATATTTGGCTCTTTCGACAGTACACAGTGGGGCATGTGGAGCACACCAAGTTGGCCAGAAGATGAAATGGCTGTTGTTTCGACAAGGCATGTATTGGCCTACTATGCTGAAAGATTGCATAGAATTTGCTAAGGGTTGCCAAGAATGCCAAATTCATGCTGGCGTACAACATATCCCAGAAAGTGAATTACACTCCATAGTGAAACCGTGGCCTTTCAGAGGATGGGATTTGGATATATTGGGAGAGATTCGACCAACATCTTCAAAGAACCAAAGATATATTTTGGTAGGAATTGATTATTTCACCAAGTGGATTGAGGCAATACCACTGGTGAATATAGGTCAAGAAGATGTTATTGAATTCATTCAAAATCACATTATTTATAGATTTGGTATTCCTGAAACAATCACTACAGATCAAGGATCAGTGTTCACTGGTCGAAAGATGCAGGAGTTTGCCAAAGAAATAGGTTTTAAGTTACTAACTTCTACACATTATTAAGCTCAAGCCAATGGGCAAGTCGAAGCTGCCAATAAGGTAGTAATTGGACTAATTAAGAAGCATGTGGGAAAGAGGCCTAGAAATTGGCACAAGACGTTAGACCAAGTTCTTTGGGCATGTCGAACATCCCCTAAAGAGGCTACCAACACTACCCCATTTCGACTTACTTTTGGTCATGATGCAGTGTTGCCTGTTGAGATTTATTTACAGTCTGTAAGAGTTCAAAGACATCATGAGATTCCCTCTGAGAATTATTGGGAAATGATGATGAATGAATTAGTGGATTTGGATGAAGAAAGGCTCAGAGCCTTGGAGTTGTTAAGAAGACAAAAGAAGAGGGTCGAAGAATCCTATAACAAAAAGGTTAAGTCTAAATCTTTTGCATGTGGGGAATTGGTTTGGAAAGTGATTTTGCCTATGGATCGAAAGGACAAGGCATTGGGCAAATGGCCCCCTAAGTGGGAAGGCCCATTCCAAGTCATACAAGTTTTCTCTAATGGAGCTTATGAAATGGAAGAGTTAGACAAAGATAAAAGAATTTTGAAAGTAAATGGCAAGTATTTGAAAAAATATAAGCCTATGCTGCAAGAGATTCATATTAAAACATAAGCTTTATTTAATAAAAAGAAAGCCAAGATAGGCCAAGTCGGGCTAATATGACATACAAAGCAAAGAAAAATCAATACAACAATTTTTAATCAAGGAAAGGTCATTCATAATCTCTCCAATCTATGGATTTGAGGAAATCCATATAATCTGCATCTGGTTCATCATCAGAGTCTTGAGTGCTAGAGCACCCTTTCTTAGAGATCTTCATTTTAGTTTCTCTCTTCTTGGCTTGAGAGGTTGCTCCAATGGAGGCTTCAGGTTGCTTGGTTGCCTCCATCTTTTTTGTTTCCTCAACTGCCTTTTCCTTTCCAGCCATGTTCTTGGCTGATGATTTCTGTGAATCATTCATGTTTGCTTCTACGCAAAACGTGGTCAGGTGGAAGAAATTTATAGTGGCGAAGTACTGATTGGATTGGTCAGTCAAACGGTGGAAACACGTGAGTTATTCTTGGAAGTAGGCCTGAGGGCTATGCTATAAATGTAACTTTAAAAGCTAGAGGCTTATGCCTTGGGATTTAAAGCTGGAAAGTTTGACTTTCCAAGAAAAAGATAGAATGCCTTAATTGCAAATTTGACTGATGAGGAGCAACAAATAAAATGCATCATAATATAATATGGGTCGAAAGCAGTTAATGGCAAAATAATAATAATGATTGATTAATCAATGCCAAAAGGCATAAAATTGTCATTACATAAAGGCCTGAAAAGGCCAAGAAACAAAGGATGATTAAACAAACGAAGGTGTCGAAAGTATCAGAAGGGAAGCCTCGACACCAACTGAGAAAAAGCTTCTATGTGATGTTTGAGGTGAGCGTTGCACAAAGATTCGTCAAGTTTTGCTGCTGCGAGCTCTTTTTCATATCTTTGGGCCGCCTCAATACGATCAATAGCATTCTTTGTTTCTTCAGCCATCTTAGTGTCGTCGAAATGGTGCAAATCACGGTTGCGTTTTTCAGCATTTTCAATTTTGGCTTGTAGCTCCGTGATTTGTTGTTTCCAGGCTTCAATGTCCTTCTGGTTTGAGGCTATCTCATCTTGCTTTTTCTTTTGATCAGCCTCCATACGTTCGACCTCTTCGTACGCCTCTTTTGCACCACACCAGGTTGCACTCTCACAGCCAGATGTTTTCTCTATGGTATTCCTGATAGAGGGAAGCAGCTTTATTTCTGCAGCTATTTGGTTCACCATAGCAGTTAACTCTATCAGAAAACCATAAACATCTGGATTGAGGGTGGTGAGCTCAATCTTTGCAAGGGTGTCCTTCAGGTAAATGGTTGCAGTAGGGTCTAAGGCCAAAATTCTGTGAATGTCCCCCCTGAAGAATTTTTTCTTTATGGCTTAGATAACTGTTTTGGCGAACTCATCCGATGCTGGAGTCAAAGAGACAGAAGAAGAAGAACCATACTTCTGCCCGAGTATTAGTTTGGAGTACTCACGTGGGTTCGACCACTTGAGTGCTGTCAGTGAGTCTCCAGGAGGTGGAATGCTAGCCAGGGTTGGCTTGACCACAGGCGAAGGAGTATGATGGAGATCAGGACTAGTTTGTTCTTCCTCCTCCTCTTCTGATTCTTCTCCTTCTTCATCTTGTTCTTCTCCCATTTCTTCATCAGAATCTTTAGCAGTCGGTTGCATATTCTCCTGGTCATCAGCTGGTGTAGGATGTAGTTCATTTGTCTCCTCAGGCGCAGCTTGATCAGGATTGGCGTTGTGTGTTTGAACTTCAGGTTCATGCCTTTCTTCTTCAACCAACTGACCTTTATCCATGGGGGTAACCAGATTGAAAAGTGGTGGGCTTGAGGCATCATCATCATCAGAGTTGGCGCCATCAGCTTGTGCGTTTTGAGTAGTGGTTGGAACTGGTGGTGCGGTGTGTTCTGTAACATGTGGAGTAGGTTGATTAATCTCATTCAAACCAGAGCCAATATCAGAAGATGGGTGATAAGTTGGCTCACCTTGGCTGTTGAGGAGCGTGGTGGTGAAGCTCCCTGCAGTTGGTTGAGGAACCGGATCGTCAATTACGGTGGTGGCGAAGTTGCTTGGAGTTGGTTGGGGATTTGGATTGTTGATTACGGGTGCCTAAAGAACACAAGTGGAGAAAATGAGAATGAAATAATAGGCGAAAGATGTCAGCATAATAAAAAAATGGTGCACATACCTGAGTTTGTTCAACAGCAGGACTTGATTTATCACTCCCATGGTCACCAAGAGGGGTTCTCAAGGCCACCTTGGAAGGTTCCTTCTCGACACCACTTGTGGTGGGTTCCTTTTCGAGTATTTTGGCCACCTTCGAAGGAGGTGGGCCAGTAGGTCCAGAGGCCTTTAGGGGTTTTCTTCTTTTCCTCGTGAGAACCTCCTCAGGAGATTCATCTGAGGCCTCTGAAGCTATAACCACAGCTGGGGTATCCTTTTTACTTTTCTTGGAAGGTGTTGGGGGTTTTCGACCAGTCTGAAGAGGCAATGCAAATATAAGAAAGGAATTCATATAGTAAAAGCGTAAGCGGGGGATGTGAAATATACCTATGTGCTCTCTGGTTCTTTGCCACTTTGTAAGGTAGCAGCCCTAGTCGAAGCAGCTTTCCTAGGCATAGCTGAAAGACAGTACACAATTGTTACGAGTTAATGATTGCATGGTTAGTTATGAAGCCATGGACTAAGGATTTCAAACCTTCATATATTTCAGATTCGACACGAACGTCCTGAATTCCTATATGAAGGTGCCCTTTAAAACTGTCTAACGTATGCTTAGTCGAAACCACTCGTTGAGCCTTTGACTGAGACTGCTGTCGAAGAAGTTTTAAATGCTCCCCACAGACAAACCAATCTGGAAATGGAGGGGCAAGCGCCACTCCAAAATCAGCATTAGGCAGTCGAGGGAACTTTGGAGGAAAAAGTTTAAAAGCTACCTCATAACGTTTCTCACGAGGGACGTTGGGAGGAATTTTTAGTTGATCCGGCTTTTCTAGAAATTTTCTCTTTAGAGTGACAGCAGCCTCATGAATGGTTCGACTAAGATCATCTGGTTGATAGATAGTTTCAAAGTATTTTTGAAAAGCCTGTATTTATTCGATGTAAGTGAACTTACTCTTTTTCGTCTTGTCCTGCACATGGAGAAAAGCTTGGTCAAGTAGCGAAGAAAATGTAGCCACATCAAGAAAGTGCTCACTATAGTGCTTCGACCACCATTGGTGGAATAATGAAGTGCATAGAAAAGAAAGTTCAAAAAACACAGGAGAGAGGATTCTTCTTTTCTTATTCAGGCTGTCGAGTGTATGGGAGACATTTTCCTCGTCGAAGCAGGCGGTGTGAAGAATTACTTGGCCCTTTCTCTCATACAAGCACTGAGGGAAGCTCTAGGCCAGCCCAAATTGTCGAGAGACAAGGTTGGGTTGATAGGCAATCAATGCTGACAAACCTCTCCCTAAGTTCAACCTATGAATAAAGAATCTTGGAATCAAGAAGGCTTCCCAGATAGCAATAAATTCTTGATCCAGAGTTTGATGAGGATTTGGAAATGGCCTTTTAAACCACACAGGGCCATAGCTTCGTCGAGTAAAAGGTGCCATGCTAGGAGTGAACTCATAGCGCTTGGCAAACATCATAATATAACTGGTGAAAGCCCTTTGAAGGTTTTCACCTTCATCATTGGGAGTGAGTTTAGCCAGACGCATCCCTTCGACACTCCTTTCCCTTATTTCAGCAGAGGCGTCATCAACCAGGCCTTTTCTGGGGAGGCTAGCCTCAAATGTAGTATTAAACCACAATTGAAGTAGCCAAAGAGGTCCACTCAAGTGCATAGGACCTTGGGTCTCCATATTTCTAAGTCGAGAAGCCCCTTCACTGATAGACTCGTAAAGGTTCGCCAGAATGAGTTCACTCAAGCAGGTTCCTCTGTTGTGGTGAAGCTGATTTTCCAGGGGCAGGTACTTCTTAGCTACCTGCAAAGACTTGGTACAAAAAACATATCTCGACAGCCAGACTGTGAGAAAAGCAATGTGTTCTTCATCAGAAACGTTGTCATATTCTGGTTTAAAGTGGTGTTTGATGAAGAGAGTGTATGTAAGTTTGGAGCCTGAAATATTGATGGTGTCGTCAGCATCAACATCAGGGTTGTAAGTAAGGCCATCTGGGCGAAGCCCTGTGATGGAAGCTACGTCGAATAAGGTTGGAGTAACCATTCCACATGGCAGATGGAAGGTATAATGGGTGTTGTCCCAAAAATATAAAGATGCCTCCAACATATTCAGACAATATGGTATGCTGGTCTTCGACAGCATAAGAAGGTCATAAATCCCTATATCCTTCAAGTGGTCAGCTTTGACCTTCTCCATCTTTGCCATCCATTGGTCGAATTCCTTCAAAGGGTTGACAGCTCTCACCAGCCTGGTGCCATCAGTGAGATAGCCAACGTTGATTTTGGGCAAGGGGGCTTCTTCAGGAGACGTTCCAGCAGCAGTGTTGATTTTGGGAAAACTCCTTTGCCCTAACGGCCTTGTTTTCTGGTACGAGGGGATAAACTCACTTAGCCTCTCGTTAGAAACGTCAACCTCAGCTAAAGGACCAGATAGTGCATAGGATTTATCAGAAACAACTATAGGAATCATTACCTGAGATTTGTATATGGCTCTTGATTCTCCAGAGGTGGGTTCCGGCATGCAATGGCGGTTATCTACTAGTTGGGGGCCTGGGATATTAGCGAACGGAGGAATGGTTTGCTTAAATAGAGTGGCCTTGCCTCTTTGAGTTTTCTTTGTTTGAGGATTAGCTTGGGAAGACGCCATTGTTGAAGGAGATGAAAAATGGTGTTTTTGCTGGGTTTGCGTGAGAGAAACTGAAGAGAAGAAGAGGTTGCTTGAGAGTATGAAAAGTGTGGAAAGTTCACAAAGTGACGGAAATGGGTATATATAGACATTTGAAAATCCCAAGAGACTTGGATCCATCGTTGAAGATGAGGGGTTAGTGGGACGCGTGTCTCTCTCCTGGAGACGTGATGAAAAGTAGCAGTTATGTTCAGACTGCCAACGTCTGTTTTCAAGAAAGGTGTTATGATGAATACGACTAAAAGGACGTTTTAAGGATTTGTCATGATGGTATGACGTCAGGAGCGTGGGTCAAAGAAACTGAACAGTTCAGCCGTTAAGTAATTAGTGGGATATTCAGTTAAGGCCATGCAAACAGGCGTCGAAATGGTTATTATATCAAGAAATGGCCTTCCTACCAATTCTGGCAAAAGGACATTCCTTGGGGGCAATTTGTTAACCCTCATTTTCGACGCTAGAAAGAATCAAAGCTATTTTAAGTTAAAAAATTATTTTTAATGTAAAGAAGGCTTCGGCCCAGTTTTGGTGAAGCCTGAGTCGATTAGAGGTTGTAGGAACCTCAAAAAATGGCTAAGTGCTGGAAAGGTTTCGACCATGAGAATATGGAAACAAGCGCTGCAGTTGTTATATTAAGGTTGGAGGGAATTTCCAATGTTTGAAATTTAAATAAGAGCAGTTGTGAACGTGGGAACAGTTGAGACCAAGGAGAAGGCGCCAAAATCCACACGTTCGAAGCAGTAACCACCACTTTGTAGTTATTTCCTAGCACTATAAATAGGAGTTAGTTCTATGTAATAGGGGTGTTCATATTTTTGTACAAGTTACTCAAAGAAACTCAAAGTACCCGCGTGTAGAGAAACGAGTTCGTGAGAATGTACGTAATGTAACACCATTTTCTTCATTAATACAATTTATCTTCATCATGTTTAAGAATCAGCCATTTACTTTCCATGCCTTTACAATTTCTTGAACTTTATCTTCCATGCCAAAGTTATTTTCAGAATCATTTAAACTCTCTGCATTTACCTTCGACTGCACTGTTACATTCAAGCATTTAATCTTCAAGCATTTACTTTTCAAAGTCTTTTATTTTCAAGAACGTGGAGTTCACCTTTAATCCATTGCATTTATTTTCAAAGTCCTTTACTTTCCTGCACTTTACTTTCGACAGCACTTCTATCATTCCAGCCTTTACTTTTCAAGAACGTGGAGTTCGCCGCATTTTGCTTTCAAAGCTTTTTACTTATTGCCATTTCCTTTCGACGCCTTAATTTCTGCATCCTTTATTTATAACCCTTTAAATTTCAAGCCTTTACTTTACCTTATTGCAAGTAGTCGAACGTGGAGTTCAGTTAGATTTTATTTCAGCATTGTCGAACGTGGAGTTCAGTTTACATTCTCTTTAGCTTTTATTTGTCATTTACACTTGTCTCTCGAATTTAGCACATGTCATAGGATTTGTGTGGTCGATCCTGCAAGTTAATCAATTTTCTTTTAAGATTGATAGACCAGAGGTTGTTTACCAAAATTCACAGTAAACACCGCCTCATGACATGAAACTAACATAATCCTCAAACCATGATCGCACAAAATGATCTGTCTTGATCTGACCCTGTTAAACAGTGACATAAAATGATCAAATAATATAAGCTTCAACAAAGAAGGTTAAAAAAATATAACATGATTCAA
The DNA here is from genome assembly GCA_022829125.1 of Lathyrus tuberosus. Taxonomy (NCBI): domain Eukaryota; kingdom Viridiplantae; phylum Streptophyta; class Magnoliopsida; order Fabales; family Fabaceae; genus Lathyrus; species Lathyrus tuberosus. The sequence goes on from JALAZF010000422.1 coordinate 3,309,321, forward strand.
ATTGTGGATGCGAATTGTTTGGCAAATGCACAAATGAGATGAAATTAAATAAATGACATGGTTGGAAAAAAGCATTTGATAACTTACGGTTGCGAACCCAACTGAGAGATCGGCAATGACGGTATCCTCAACTTATCCACTAAATTAATCAAGATGCAACATGTTAAAGTTAACAGGCAGAGAATGAGTATTAGAAAACACAACAAAATAGGAATTATCGATAGCCATGACACCCCACCCCAGCCAAGAAAACGAAGAACCCGCGTACCATATCAAAAAAATGACTACTAGTCACAATGCAGTCAAGAAAAAATACAACATTTTACCTGAGTAATCTTCAACTTTAGAAAATTTATTATACCAGCTTCGTCTTCCAACGTTAATTCCTCTTCCAGCTTCCGACATTCTTCGGTGAACCCATAAATAAAAAAACCCTAACTTGAACCCACAAAGTTGTACAACAACAACAAAAACAGTAAAAAACCTTACAATCGATATTACAGATGGATATTTTTTGCCTCAAATCATACAACAATAGATGGAGAATATTGGGTTTCAGTACCAACAAAATTTTTGTATCAAATACATTGACGTACCTGTCGAAACCCGATTCAATTCTTCCTGAAAGAAGAACAACGACAACTCAGATACGACAATATATATATATATGTATTATCTGTAGCAAACATCTCAAAAAACACAAAATCGACTATTAGCGATAGTTTAGTCAAGAAAAAAATCCTAAAGTCTACCTCAATAATCTTCAACTTTAGAGAATCTCTTCTATCAGTTTCCTCTTCCAGCCGTCATTCCTGCTTCAGCTTCCGACATTCTCCGGTGAACCCATAAAATCAAAAACCTAACCTGAACCCACAAAATCATACAACAGAAACAAAACCAGTAATTTGTCATACAATCGATATTAGGTATGTGTTTTTTTTTCCCGTAATGTTGAAGAAGACGAAGGAGAAGAAGAAAATGGAGAGTAGGAAGAAGAAGAGAAAGTGAGGGAGAAAGAAAGATAACATTCAAAATTGGTGAGCTGAAAAGAATAGAGGGCATAAGATGGTGACACGTGTCCAGAAGGGTAATTTGGTAACTATGGTGGGATAAGAATTTCTTATATGGTAGATATTTTAAAATACAGGAGTTAAAACAAAATTAATTTTTATATAGGTAAAAAAATGTATTGTTGATACAAATATTTTAATAAACGGTGTTATTTTTATAAACGGGAAAAAATATATTGTTAACACTTTTGCATTGCAATGTAAACACTATATTATTATTTTCGGGAATGTCAATATACTCTTCTATTTTAACTCATCCATACATACAACTACTAATATTCTTTATATTTTTACACTTCTGTCTATCACAAAATAAATGGTAAGAAAAAATATACAAATACATAATTGCATTCATTCATTTTTTATATAATATTCCATTATAAATGATTGTTAATTTACATTTAAGATACATTAAATGGAAATACAAAATAATCATTTTTTTAAGAAAAATATATTCATAGTCTATATTAAATTTGAAATTTATGTTACTATTATTTGGTGTTATTTATACCATATAGTCATTACAATATTGATAAATTTTAGTACTCTTTAAAAAAACATTATTTCTTTTAATAATAACGGATACATTTGTATTAGAAAAATACAAAAATAAATAAATTATGAGACAAATTTGTCTCATTGATAAATATTAAAAAATACTAAGAATATTTAAAAAATATATATAAAACAAAGTTATTACGGGTAAATAATAAATGGAACGTCTACCGTGTCTAATATACGGGATCAAATTTGTTGTTGATTAAGTTCGTTGTCAAAATATACGGGATCAAATTCGTTGTTGATCAAATTCGTGTCAAAATATACGAGATCAAATTCGTTGTTGATTAATTTATTTATATATACGGGAAAATATCATTGTTATAAATGGGAATGATTTTAATTTTTACAAATAGTGAATAATATAATGTATCAATCATTTTTTCAAATATGTGAAAATATTAATAGAAAAAAAGTTTATTATTGGTTCTAATATTTTTTTTTGTAAATAATATCATAACAAAAATAAAAATTATATAAAAAATTATATATTATTGATTCAAATATTTTTTTTCTATGAAATGAATTATAGGCATTATTTTATTTAATTTTTTAAAATAATAACTTTTTTGGTTAAACAATTTAATTTTTTAAATATCATTTTTATTATATTTTAGAATAAATGCGCGTACCATATCAGTACCCGTGCGAATGCACGGGTATCCCACTAGTTACATAACAATTTTGAGATCAAAATTGAATAAAAATTCTCGGTAGATTGTAGTTGAATTCCCACACAAATGAAATATTTTGAGGAATTAAAAACGAATGTTAGTATATTTAAGAAGAGTGCAATCTTATTTAATCCTACTTATTATTTCGTTTTCTTTCATTGCAAAAGATGGTAATAGATGTTATTTGATATCAAAGATATAAAATTTTATATATATAAAAAAAAAGATAAAATTTAGGAGACACAATTTATATGTCAAAAATATCTCACTATATATTTATACATTTTATGTATATGTATGAGTAATTCTATTGGTTATCATGTTGTGCGTTAAAATCTTAATATAATTAAAAAGAAGTATTCCGTTTGTTATAGTTATGCATAAAACATATATGATAAAATGATTATAAACTATTCCCATGTTTTGACAAAGATCAAAAGTCGAAATAGAGGAATAATCATCTTAGTAGCAGTCATAAACGAAGAGGAGGCTACACTACACATTTAAAAATGATACTAACTACTAACCCACCATTGGACTTGTTTACCTGCTAATGATCTTTTCCTTAGCCGACCGCATTTTTATTCAATTATTAAATCATAACGCGTTGTTCCCATGCATGCATGGATACACCTATGCCCTTCCTTTCTATATATACGCACGCTCCATCTATTTCTTCTTCATCTCACAATTCACAACAATATCTATTCTCTTCCTTTATTTCTCAAGTACACACCTTTGCAAACAAAAGAAACTTTCTTAGTCACATCACATACATATACATGCCTCGTGTTCCGTTTACTCATTAGCAAGTATGAACGATAACCAACCTCAGTTGAATGATTCTTACTATGGACCTGCAATTCCGGTTACACGAGGGCAATCCAGCAACCGCCGCAGCCGCGGTGGTAGCGGTTGTTGCACTCTCTTTAGCTTTATATGGAAACTTCTAGTTGCACTTATTGTCCTCTTCGGTGTCGTAATCCTTATCTTCTATCTCATTGTTCAACCGCGTCCCTTCAAATTCTATGTCACAAAAGCCCAAGTAACTCAATTCGACTACACAAACAACACACTACACTACAACATGGTGCTCAACTTTACAGCCCATAACCCAAACAAAAAACTCAGCATTTACTATGACAAAGTTGAAGCTCAAGCATTCTACCAAGGGTCGAGGTTTGCTAATGTCGACGTGATCACACGCATGAACTCGTTTCGCCAATACAAGAAGAGCAGTGATCCCATGAGCGGCGTTTTCGCAGGACAAAAATTGTTGATGCTTGATAATGATCAAGTCTCTGAGTTCAACAAAGATAAGAATATTGGAGTTTATAATATCTATGTTAAGCTCTACTTTACTATCAGATTCAGACTTGGAGATTCAATTTCCAGAAAGTACAAACCTAAGGTCAAGTGCGACCTCACTGTTCCTTTGAGCAAAGAAAATGGAACTGGATTTACCTTTATTCGACTTATACCCACCAAGTGTGATGTTGAGTTCTAGGTTCTAAGCTTGAACTTTCTTGTATTTGTTTTCCTTTATCTATTTTTCTTTCTTATTGCTTTTGAGCCTAATATTGGCATGCAATATATTTTGTTGTTATTTTATTCATTCTTTGACTGTAAGGTATATGCACCATCCATGCAATTTATTCTAGTGCTTAATTTGTATATTGATCTTAGTTTATTTTTTCTGCTTCAAATTTGATGATTAATTTTCAATTATTTTTCAATTTTAGTTTTCAAAGTCAAATTTCTATAGAGTGCAGTTGGATATATAGAGTGCATTTGGATAGGATATTTAATAATTAATTTTAGAAAATTTAGAAGTTCAAAAAATTTAAATGCTATAATTCATTTTATTTCTTTAAATACTGTTATATGAGTAATGGTCGAAGTCTATTTGACATCAATTGACCTCAGATATTTAGGTTGGGGCATGTTAAGTTTATGGAGAAATAACAAGTTAATAGTATTGTTTTTGTCTTGATTCTGAACTTCTTAATAATTTGACATTAAAAGAAATAATTATGATTAAAATGATAGGTGTGCAAAATTTAAGGAAAAAGAACTTCATTAAATTAAAGAAATGATTACAAAAAGATGTTTGCAGCATTAATCCTAATCATCCCTAGTTTTACAAGCATGGAAAAAGTTTCCCGAATCTAAATCCAATTCTTCTTCTTCATCATAATCGAAATGAATCATTTTTCTATATCTTCTTCTTCTCTTGGACCTCTTCTTCTTACTAATATATCTTCTTCTGTGGCTTCAGTACCTGAGGAAGAGAGGTTGAAGGAATTTCTAAAGAGGGCCTAACCTTCTGATCAGAAGTTGCCTCAGAGACTATAGGAGCCTCTGAAACAATGGGAGTAGAAGATTTCTCAGAAGCTGTATTCAACTTGAACTAGATTTATGAATGAGTGAATGTGGATTTTTGATTTGGCCTGAATAAGTTATGTATTTGTATAACAAATTTCAGAAGATCAAACACTTTGCATGTTTCAGTTTCCGATCTTTAAAATTCTAAAAAGCCAATAACTAATTAAGCATGTCATATTGGATCATAGATACTCCTTGAAAACTGAAACGCTAGTGATTTACCATCAGAAGTAAAGAATTTATTTGGCTAAAAGGCTTTAAACTATTTTCAATTGTCCTCTTCTTTTGAAAAATATTTTTAATTATATTAAACGTTTAAATTGATTTGTATTTGTTTCAAATTCTTGTGTTTCAAACTCTTTCAAAAGTCTGTGCCTTTAAGCTGTTTTAATTTTTTCTCAGTTTTATTGTTTTTCTCTTTCTTTTAAAATCTTTTTGATAATGACAAAGGGGGAGAAAATTCATAGAGTATTTAGGAAGAGCTTGTAGCATCAAAAACTAATCAAAGAAGTTTCTGCTAAAATAACTTATGAGTTATAAGCTCTAAGTTATTTATATTTTGAGAAATTTATTTTACTGGACTTAAATGATAAATTTAATTATCAAAGACAAGACTTAAGGAAAGCTTACAAATCTTACTTTAATGAACTGTCATACTAAAGGAAGAGCTTACAAACCTCAACCTAAAGTATGTCAAACTCTGAGGGAGCTTACAAACCTCAGCCTGATGTTAGAATATGTTAATTAAATTAAAAAATTCAATTAACATAGATATGGAGTTAAGGGGAGCCTACAAACCTCGTCTTAATGGACTATCAGACTTAGGGGAACCTTACAAACCACGCCTTAATGGATTGTCTAACTTAGGGGGAGCTTACAAACCTCAGACTCTGATGTTAGAGCGTGTTAATTAAATCATCCACCGTTGTTCTTAAATACATTTGTTTGTCATCTTCAAAAAGGGGGAGATTGTTAGAAAAAAAAATTTGTTCATATCCTTAAAAGATTTTAATGATAACAAAGTATTTAAAGAACAATATGGTTTACTAATGGTTACTCATATGTGCAAGATCAAAAGATATTAACCTTGATGTTAATAAAGTTAATCACTTAGAAGAACCATTAAGGAGAAGCAAAACTGTTATGGATCTGATGGGTCATAATCAAGCTTTTAGACTCTAAAGAGTCAACTCAAGTCTTTCAGACGCTGAACCTAAGCTTACTTAGAATACAAAGATCAACATAGCTCTGAAGATTGGAAATGTTTGACGCAAGCAGACTTTATTATAAGTATTGACTCTGCATCTTCTAAACAAGCTTCATGAAGATTATACTTCAAAGGAATTTTTTTACATTCAATCATCAACTATGAAAGTGTTCATCCAGATTAATTTTGATTGAGACTCTTATGAAGGCAAGCTCAGAACTTGTGAACTCTAGACTCTGATGTTTCATTCCAACTAGTTTTTGAAGACATACTTTAGCTTTTGATCATGCTTTAACTAATTCTATAAAACGCCTTTGATTCAGGAAGCTAAGTATAAAGATAACAATGACTCTGAACAAGCTTCGACAAATATCTATAAGAAGTCTCCGGTCATAAGTTATCTTAAAAATATCATATGACAACGGTACAGTACTTTTTGTCTAATCAACATAAAGTAATGTTGTCAGGATCTTCTCTCTCCAATTGTTCTGAACTCTACTCTGCTTCTCTCAATGTCTTTATGCTAGCTGAGTTTTTAGCTCATTCTATTGTCCTATAGCTAAAGATCTTCAACGAGTACTTGTACCATGGTAGTTTCAATCTTCAACAGATCTTTTCTCAGCATCTATTTAAAGAAGAAGATTGAAAACTTTAAGTACTCTCGAGCTCTCGATCTCTTAAGGAGAATGAATGTGATTTGAAGAATATGTGAATGTGTTCACAAGGATGTGATACCAGTTCACATAAATGGGTTGAGAGAAACTATGTTACACAGAAAACACAGTTAAGAGAAACACACTCAAAAAGAAAATATAACCAGAAAGGTTAAGTGTGTGAGATCTTAGTGAACATATTCACATATGATCTGAAGAGAGAATATGTGAATATGATCAATAAAACATAAAGGCACAATAAGAAATTAATTTGTGCAAGGAGAGAAGAAGAATGAAAACTTCATTCTTCTACTTTTAGGAGCAAACAACTCATATTCTGCTCAAGCGTGTAAACCTTTGTGTATCTACTTATCCAAGAACAACACATATGAACAGATTATTTAGGCATTGAAGTCTCATGCTTACGGGCAGAGCAGAAAGTCTCAATCAATGTGATTGAGCATTGAAGTCTCATGCTTGTGGGAAGAATGGGAAGTCTTGATCTGGTATGATTGATCCGGAAGTCTCTTTCCATGGGATTGAGCAGGAAGTCTTGAACTGGATGTTTAGGCAAGGAAGTCTCTTGCTTGAGGGCTTGAGCATAAGTCTCTTTCTAGTTTAATTGAGCAGGAATTCTTGAGTTGTTAACTTAAGCAATTGTAATCAGCCTAATTGTAGTTAAAAGCTCTTATGCTGCAAGGGACTGGACTACTCTCAATTGAGAAGAACCAGGATATATTGTATGTCTCTTTATTTACTTCTGCATTTATGTTTTGTTGTGCAATAAATTCTGAAGTTAGACTCTAATCTGATTCAGACTCTTACTTGTGTCAGAATCTGAGCTTGACACTTTAGGTTCTTAAATAGGGTTAAGAAAAGGAAGTAAACTTTTCAATGCTATTATTCACTCTGTTATCAAACTTTGGGCGTGGTTCAGAATCTGATGGTTTATAGGTAGTGAGTGAAAAGAGTTTTTGTATTTGGGAATACACAATTAAACGCCCCTTCTTGTGTATTTTTGTCACCTTCAAAAGTGACGCCTTAAATTATTGAGTAATTCTTTTTATATAAGTTTTGGGGTTTAGGGTGTTACATAGTGGTATCAAAGAAGGTCGGTCCATCCGACAAGGTTTTTTGTAATGTTGTTTATTCCTTGGTATGTGACAAGTATGTGAACACTATCAGTGCAATGTTTCTTCTAATAGTTGTTTGCTAGTGTTCAGAGATATGGGTGGAGGAAGAAATGACCAAGCTATCTATGATGCTTTGGAGGCGATGGCTCGAGCGCTATAGGGTCAGTAGAATCAGGCTGGCGACGAATTTGGTGGATTGGAGAAGATTCAGAGAAGTAACTAGCCGAACTTCAAGGGAAGATATGATCCAAAAGCTGCATAGGCATGGCTTAGAGATATTGATATAATTTCTTTAGTGATGGCTCTTCCACAGATGAACAAAAGGTGTTGTTTGGCACACATATGATGTCGAAAGAGGCCGAAGACTTGTGGGACAACGCGTGTTAAAGAATGGAAAAAAAGGTACTGAGGTTACTTGGGTTGTGTTCAGAACTAATTTTCTATATAAGTAATTTCCAAAGGACGTGCGTAGTAAGAAATAGATTGAGTTCCTAGGGTTAAAACAAACGAATTCGACAGTTTCTGAGTATCTTGCTAAGTTCAAAGAGTTAGTGAAATTTTGTCCACACTATAATAGTGCAAAAGATGAAGGATCAAAATGTATCAAGTTCAAAAGCGGCTTATGACCTGAGATCGAACAAGGTATTGGGTATCAAGAGATTCGTCGATTTTCTGTGTTTGTGAATAAGTGCAGGTAATATGACGAGGATAACATGATCCGGTCTGTTCACTATAAGAGTATCAGTGAGAAGAAAGGGAAGGATCAGAACCGTAGGAAACCATTTAGTGCTCCAACTTACAAAGGGAATCAAAAGGTTTTAGGTGAGAAAAGGCTAAGTGGGGGAGAGACTCCTAATTCTATTAAGTGTTACAAGTGCGGTGTTATAGGTCATCGTGCAAACGACTGTACGAGTTCTGAGAAGAAATTCTAAAATATGGAAAGACAGAACATTTCATTATTGATTGTAAGAGTAATGTCATAACTTGATACTACTGTGGAGAGCAAGGCCAAATTAGTATTAATTATCATAAGCCAAAGAAGGCCATGTCTTGAGTGAATATTTTCTCTTTGTCAGGATCAGAACCTACTAGTTCCGACAGATTGATTCGAGGTATGTGTTTTATCAATGGTATTTCTTTGATTTCTATTATTGACAAAGTGCAACACATTATTTTATTTTGCTTGATTGTGATAATAAAAGTTTGGATTTAAAGTTTTCTTATATGGTTGGTAGTATGGTTATTGATACCCCTACTAATGGTTCAATGACTGCTTTGTGGGTGTGTTTGATTTTTCTGCTGACTATTTATGGTAAGAGTTTTGGGATTGTCCTAGTTTGTCTACCATTGAATCAACATGATGTCATACTTGGAATGACCTGTTTGGAGTTCAACCATGTTCATATCTACTGCTTCGACAAGAACACGATGTTCCTTGAGATTGGAGAAAGTGCAGAGCTGCTGTTTATATCTACTAAGCAAGTAGAAGAATTCTTGAAGGATGAGGCTCATCTGTTTGCGATGTTTTCTTCTTTGAGAATCAACAATAAAGCTGCAGTTGTGGAGCTTCCAGTTGTGTGTAATTTTATAGAGGTGTTTTCATACGATACTAGTGATTTTCTGCTAGAGCGTGAGGTGGAGTTTGCTATAGACTTAGTACCTGGTAATAGTCATGTGTCGATGGCTCCTTACAAAATGTCCGCTTCAGAATTGAGTGATTTGAAGAAAAAGTTGGAAGATTTTCTTGAGAAAAAGTTTGTTTAACCGAGTGTTTCCCCGTGAGGAGCGTCGGTGTTATTAGTCAAGTAGAAAGATGGTAGCATGAGGTTGTGTGTTGATTCTCAACAACTGGATAAAGTGACTATCAAAAACAAATATCCTCTTCTGAGAATTGACAATTTAATGGATCAGTTGGTTGGTGCTTGCGTATTTAGTAAGATTGATTTACGGCTAGGTTATCATCAGATTCAAATGAAACCGGAAGATATTTCGAAGACTGTATTGAGAATGAGATATGGTCACTATGAGTATTTTGTGATGTCGTTTGGTGTGTCTAATGCGCCAGGCATTTTTATGGAATATATGAATATGATTTTCCTTCCTTATCTATATCAGTTTGTTATTGTGTTCATCGACGATATTTTGATATATTCTAAGTATCATGAAGAGAATGCAAAGCATCTGAAAGTTGTGTTGTAAACCTTGAATGAAAAAAAGTTGTATGTGAAGTTATCCAAGTGTGAATTCTGGTTACGAGAGGTGAGTTTACTCGAGCATGTAATTTCTGAAGTATGTTACTGAGATAGGAAGTTTTTTGGGTTTGGCGGGTTATTACAGGAGGTTTATTGAAGGCTTTTCAAAGTTGGTGTTTCCTTTAACTCAATTAACTCGAAAGGGTCAAGCTTATGTTTAGGATGTGTAGTGTGAGGAGAGTTTTTCAGAAACTTAAGAGGAAGTTGACTTCTACTCCGGTTTTGATTTTTCCAAGTCCAAGTGAATCCTTTGTTGTGTATTGTGATGCTTCGAAGATAGGTCTAGGTGGTGTGTTGATGCATAATGGTAAGGTTATTAGCTTGCATGGTATTCCTCTGAGTATTATTTTTTATAAAGATCTGAGATTCACAACGAGGTTTTGGGTAAGTTTGTAGGAACCCATGGGCACTAAGCTAAAGTTGAGTTCTGCTTATCATCCTGTTTACTGTGAATTTTGGTAAACAACCTCTGGTCTATCAATTTTAAATAAAACTGACTAACTTGCAGGATCGACCACACAAATCCTAGGACATGTGCTAAATTTTAAGAGAGAGTGAATATAACTTGAAATAAAGGAAATGTAAACTAAACTCCACGTTCGATAATGCTAAAAAAAAGAAACCTAAGTGAACTCCACGTTCGACTACTTGCAGTAAAGTAAAAGCTTGGAAGTTAAAAGGCTGTAAATAAAGAATGCAGAATTTAAAGGCGTTGAAAGTAACAGACAAGAAGTAAAAAGATTTGAAAATAAGGCTTGAAGATAAAGACTTGAATTGATAAAAATGCAGGAAGATAAATTACTGTTGAAGATAAATAACAAAAATGTAAAAGTGCTTGAACTCCACGTTCTTGAATGTAAAAGATGCAGAAAAATAAATGACTGTCGAAAGTAAATGACGAGGAAATAAATGACTTTAAAAGTAAATGCAATGATGTAAAAGGTTTTGAAGATAAAATGCAATGAACTCCACGTTCTTGAAAATAAAGACTGGAATTGATAAAAGTGCAGTCGAAAGTAAATGCGGAAAGATAAATGACTTTAAAATAAATGACTTGAAGATAAAAGACTTTGAAAGTAAATGCTTGAAGGTTAAATGCTTGAATGTAAAGATGCAAGAAGATAAATGTCGAAAGCTTTTAAATGAAAGTAAAAACAAGGTTTAAAATAAACTTGACTGAAAATAAAGATTCAAGGAAAAGTTAAGACATGAAAGGTAAAGTTCAGGAAAATGTAAAGTGCTGAAACATAAACATGATGAAGATAAATTGTATTGATGAAAGAAAGTGGTGTTACATTGCGTACATTCTCACGAACTCGTTTCTCTACACGCGGGTACTTTGAGTTTCTTTGAGTAACTTGTACAAAAATACGAACACCCTTATTCTATAGAAATAACTCCTATTTATAGTGCTAAGAAATAACTACTAAGTGGTGGTTATGCTTCTAAACGTGTCCTCTTGGCGCCTTTCTCCATTTCAACTGCTCCCACGTTCAGCAACTGATCCTTTTGAAATTCAAACATTTGAGATTTTCCCTCCAGCATTAATGTGATAACTGCAACGCGCGTTTCAACATTCTCACGGTCGAAGCATCTCCCAACACTTAGCCATTTTTTAGGCTTCCAAAACCCTTATTCGACTCAGGCTTCACCAAAACTGGGTCGAAGCCTTCTTTACGTTAAAAATAATTTTTTAGCTTAAAATAGATTTGATTCTTTCTAGCGTCGAAAATGAGGGTTAACAAATTGCCCCCCAAGAAATGTCCTTTCGCCAGAATTGGTAAGAAGGTCATTTTTTGATTCAACAACCATTTCGACGCTTGTTTGCATAGCTTCAACTGAATAATCCACTAATCACCCAGTGGCTCAACTGTTCAGTTTCTTTAACTCATGCTTATGACATCATGCCATCATGACAAATCCTTAAACGTCTCTTCAGCCGTACTCATCATAACTCCTTTCTTGAAAATATATGTTTGCAGTCTGAACATAACTGCTACCACTCATCACACTTCCAAGAGAAAGACACGCGTCCCACTACCTTCTCAACTTCAACGGTGGATCCAAGGCTCTTGGGATTTTCAAAACGTCTATAAATATCCATTTTCACCATTTGGTGAACTTTTCACACTCTCATACTCTCAAGCAACCTTCTTTTCTCTTTCAGTTTTCTTCACGCAAAACCCAGAAAAGCACCACTTCTTTTCATTTTCTCTAACAATGGCGTCCTCCCAAGTGAATCCTCAACCAAAGAAAACCCAAAGAGGCAAGGCTACTCAATTCAAATAAGCCATTCCTACATTTGCAAACATCCCAGCCCCCCAAATAGTGGATAATCGTCGTTGCCTGCCGGAACCCACCACCAAAGAAGCACAAGCCATATATAAGTCTCAGGTAATGATTCCTTTAGTCGTTTCTAACAAACCTTATGCACTGTCTGGTCCTCTAGCTGATGTTGACATTTCTAATGAGAAACTAAGTGAGTTTCTCCCCTCTTACCGGAAAACAAGGCCATTAGGGCAAAAAAGCTTTTCCAAAATTAACGTTTCTGATGAAACCTCTCCTGAAGAAATTCCACTGCCCAAGATCAATGTTAGCTATCTCACTGATGGCACAAGGCTAGTAAGAGCTGTTAATCCCTTGAAGGATTTTGACCAATGGATGGCGAAGATGGAAAAGGTCAAGTATGAACATTGGAAAAACATAGGGATTTATGACCTTCTCATGCTGTCGAAGACCAGCGTACCATACTACTTGAACATGCTGGCAGCGCCCTTATATTTTTGGGACAGCACCCACTACACCTTCCATCTGCCATGTGGAATGGTTACCCCCACACTGTTCGACTTGGCTGCCATCACAGGGCTTCGCCCAGATGGCCTTATTTACAACCCTGAAGAAGATGCTGAGGATATCATAGGCATTTCAAGTTCCAAACTCACCTACACCCACTTCATCAAACACTACTTCGACGCAGGTCATGATGAAGTATCTGATAAAGAACACATTGCATTTCTCATAGTATGGCTGTCGAGATATGTTTTCTGTACAAAGTCCTTGCAAGTGGCTAAGAAGTACTTGCCCCTTGCTAACCAGCTTCACAACAACAGAGGGGTCTGCTTAAGTGAACTCATCCTGGCGAACCTTTATGAGTCCATCAGTGAAGGGGCTTCTCGACTGAGGCACATGGAAGCTCAAGGTTCTGTCCACTTGAGTGGACCTCTTTGGCTGCTTCAACTGTGGCTCAATGCAACATTTGAAGCTAGCCTTCCCAGAAAAGGGCTAGTTGACGAAGCCTCCGCTGAGATAAGGGAGAGAAGCGTCGAATGGCCCCGTTTGGTCAAACTTACGCCCAATGATGATGGTGAAACCCTTCAAGGGGCCTTCACCAGCTATATCATGATGTTTACCAAGCGCTATGAGTTTACTCCCAGCATGGCACCCTTTGCTCAAAGAAGATATGGCCCTGTGTGGTTTACAGGGCCATTTCCAAATCCTCACAAGACTCTTGACAATGAATCTGTTGCTATTTGGGAAGCCTTTTTAATTCCCAGATTCATTGTCCAAAGGCTGAACTTGGGGAGAGGCCTATCAACATTGATTGCTTACCAACCAAATCTTGTCTCTCGACAATTTGGGCTGGCCCAGAGCTTTCCTCAATGTTTATATGAGAAGAAAGGCCAAGTAATCCTTCATACTGCAAGCTTTGGTGAAGAAGATGTCACTAGTACACTCGTCAGCTGGAATGAGAGAGGAGGAGTTCTATCTCCCGTGTTTTTTTTAGCCTTCTTTCTTATGCAGTTCATCATTCCACCACTGGTGGTCGAAGCACTACCATGAGCATTTTCTTGATGTGGCTACATTTTCTTCATTGCTTGACCAAGCTTTTATTGATGTGCAGGACAAGACGAAGAAGAGTAAGTTCACTCACCTCCAAGAAATACAGGCTTTCCAAAAATACTTTGAAACTGTCTATCGACCAGATGATCTTGGTCGAACCATTCACGAGGCTGTTATTACTTTAAAGAGAAAATTTCTACAACAGTTGGATCAACTAAAAACCCCTTCAGGCGTCCCTCGTGAGAAACGTTATGAGGTAGCTTTTGAACTTTTCCCTCCAAAGTTCCCTCGACTGCCTAATGCTGATTTTGGAGTGGCACTTACCCCTCCATTTCCAGATTGGTTTGTCTGTGGTAACCATTTAAAACTTCTTCGACAGCAGTCTCAGCTAAAAGCTCAACGAGTGGTTCCGATTAAGCATACGCTAGACAGTTTCAAAGGACACCTTCATATAGGAATTCAGGATGTTCGTGTCGAATCTGAAATATATGAAGGTTTGAAGCCCTTATTCCATGGCTTTATAGCTAACCATTTAATCATTAACTTGTAACAATTTTCACTGTCTTTCAGCTGTGCCTAGGAAAGCTCCTTCAGCCAGGGCTGCTGCTGCACAAAGTGGCAAAGAACCAGAAGGAAAACAGGTACGTTTCACATCCCTTGCCTATGTTCTTATTATGTGAATCACTTCTCATATTTGCATCACCTTTTCAGACTGGTCGAAAACCTCCTACACCTTCAAAGAAAGGTAAAAAGGATGCCCCAACTGTTTTTATATCTTCAGATGCTTCAGATGAATCTCCTGAGGAGGTTCTTACAAAGAAAATAAGAAAACCAATCAAAGCATCTGGACCTGCTGGCCCACCTCCTTCGAAGGTAGCCAAAATACTTGAAAAGGCACCCACAACAAGTGGTGTCGAAAAACAACCTTCCATGGTAGCTACCCAAACACCTCCTGGCGACCATGAAAGTGGTAACTCAAGTCCTGCTGCTGTACTAGCTCAGGTATGTGCACCATTTTTTCATTATACTGACGTCTTTCGCCCAAATTCTTTCAATCTCATTTTCTTCACTTGTGTTCTTTAGGCAAACATAATCAATAATCCTGACCCTCAACCAGCTTCAGGCAATTTCGCTACCCACATAATCAACAATCCCACCCCTCAACAAGCTGCAGGAAGTTTCACCACTACACTCCTTAACAGCCAAGGTGAACCAACTTACCATCCATCATCTGATCTTGGCTCTGGTTTAAGTGAAATTAATCAACCTAATCCTCTAGCTGCAGAACCCACCAATCCTCCTGCCCAAACTACTACACAGAATGCACAGGCTGAGGGCTCTAACTCTGATGATGATGATGCTTCAAGTCCACCACTTTTTGACCTGGCTAACTTCATGGATACTGATCAACTGGTTGTCGAAGAAGAAGGTGGTCCTGAGGCTCAACCTCAAAACGACAATCCTGGACAAGCTGCCCCTGAAGAAACACATGAACCACATCCTGAACCAGCTGATGACCAGGCTAACCTCCAACCAACTGCTGAAGAAAATGATGGAGGAGTGGCAGTCGAAACTGAAGAAGAAAAGGATGAAGGAGAAGAATCAGAAGAAGAAGATGAAGAAGAAGACCAACCAGATCCTACCCCTCACCATACTTCTTTTCCCGTGGTCTAGCAACCTTTGGCTAACGCTCCAAATCCTGGAGACTCACTGACAGCACTCAAGTGGTCGAACCCACGTGAGTATTCCAAATTAATACTCGGGCAGAAGTATGGTTCTTCTTCTTCTGGCTCTTCGACTCCAGCATCAGATGATTTCGCCAAAACAATCCTCCAAGCCATAAAGAAAAAATTCTTCAGGGGGACATTCACAGAGTTATGGCCTCAGACCCCACTGCAACCACTTATCTGAAGGACACCCTTGAAAAGCTTGAGCTCACCACCCTTAATCCAGACGTTTCTGGTTTTCTAATAGAGTTAACCGCTGTGGTGAACCAAATAGATGCAGAAATAAAGCTGCTTCCATCTATCAGGAATACCATAGAAGAAACATCTGGTCGTGAGAGTTCAGCCTGGTGTGGTGCAAAAGAGTCGTATGAATAGGTCAAACGTATGGAGGCTGATTAAAAGAAAAAACAAGATGAGATTGCCTCCAACCAGAAGGATATTGAAGCCTGGAAGCAACAAATTACGGAGCTACAAGCCAAAATTGAAAATGCTGAAAAACGCAACCGTGAATTGCAACATTTCGACGACACTAAGATGGCTGAAGAAACGAAGAATGCTATTGATCGTATTGAGGCAGCCCAAAGATATGAAAAAGAGCTCGCAGCAGCCAAACTTGATGAATCTTTGTGCAATGCTCACCTCAAACATCACATAGAAGCCTTTTCTCAGTTGGCGTCGAGGCTTCCCTTCTGATACTTTCGAAACCTTTGTTTGTTTAACCATCATTTGTTTCTTGGCCTTTTCAGGCCTTTATGTAATGACAGTTTTTATGCCTTTGGCACTGATTAAGTAATCATTAGTATTTCGCCATTAACTGCTTTTGACTCATATTAAATTATGATGCATTTTATTTATTGCCTCACATCTAAGTCAAATTTGCAATTAAGGCATTTTATATTTTTCTTGGAAAGCCAAACTTTTCAGCTTTAAAACTCCAAGGCATAAGCCTCTAGCTTTAAACTGACATTTATAGCATAGCCCTCAGGCATACTTCCAAGAATAATTCACATGGTTTCACCGTTTGACTGGCCAATCCAATCAATACTTCGCCTCTATAAATTCTCTTCCATCTGAACCATGTTCATTCATCAAAGTAACTATGAACAATTCAGAGAAGTCATCAGCCAAGAAGACAGCTGATAAGGCAAAAAAACTGAAGAAACCAAGAAAAAGGAGGCAACAAAGAAACCTGAAGCCTCTACTGGAGCAACTTCCAGAGCAAAAAAAAGAGAAACCAACATGAGGATCTCTAATAAAAGGCGTCCAAACACCCAGGACTTTGATGATAATGAGCCAGACGCAGACTACATGGACTTCCTCAAATCTATTGACTGGAGAGATTATGAATAATCTTTCCTATCTTTGAAAGATGTTATGTTGATTCTACTTTGCTTTGTATGCCATATTAGCCTGAGTTGGCCTATTTTGGCTTTCCTTTCTTAAAATAAAACTTACGTTTTAATATGAATCTCTTGCAACATAGGCTTATATTTTTTCAAATACTTGCCATTTACTTTCAAGATTCTTTTATCTTTGTCTAACTCTTCCACTTCATAAGCTCCATTAGAGAAAACTTGTATGACTTGGAATGGACCTTCCCACTTAAGAGACCATTTGCCTAATGTTCTATCCTTTCGATCCATAGGCAAAGTCACTTTCCAAACTAAATCCCCACATGCAAAAGATTTAGACTTAACCTTTTTGTTGTAGGATTCTTCGACCCTCTTCTTTTGTCTTCTTAACAACTCCAAGGCTCTAAGCCTTTCTTCATCCAAATCCACTAATTCATTCATCATCATTTCCCAATAATCCTCAGAGGGAATCTCATGATGTCTTTGAACTCTTATAGATTGTAAATAAATCTCAACAGGAAATACTGCATCATGACCAAAAGTAAGTCGAAATGGGGTAGTATTAGTAGCCTCTTTAGGGGATGTTCGACATGCCCAAAGAACTTGGTCTAATGTCTTGTGCCAATTTCTAGGCCTCTTTCCCACATGCTTCTTAATTAGTCCAATCACTACCTTATTGGCAGCTTCGACTTGCCCATTGGCCTGAGCATAATAAGGTGTAGAAGTCAATGACTTAAAACCTATTTCTTTGGCAAACTCCTGCATCTTTCGACCAGTAAACACTGATCCTTGATCCGTAGTGATTGTTTCAGGAATACCAAATCTATAAATAATGTGGTTTTGAATGAATTCAATAACATCTTCTTGACCTATATTCGCCAGTGGTATTGCTTCAATCCACTTGGTGAAATAATCAATTCCCACCAAAATATATCTTTGGTTCTTTGAAGATGCTGGTCGAATCTCTCCCACTATATCCAAAGCCCATCCTCTGAAAGGCCATGGTTTCACTATGGAATGTAATTCACTTGCAGGGATATGCTGTATGCCAGCATGAATTTGACATTCTTGACAACCCTTAACAAATTCTATGCAATCTTTCAGCATAGTAGGCCAATACATGCCTTGTCGAAACAACAGCCATTTCATCTTCTGGCCAACTTGGTGTGCTCCACATGCCCCACTATGTACTGTCGAAAGAGCCAAATATGCCTCTGCTTCACTAAGGCATTTCAATAAGACTCCCTTAGGGGTCTTTTTAAACAATTCATTACCCAAAAGTACATAGCTTAAAGCTTGATACCTGATTTTTCGCTCTGTCGAAGCCGTTGGATTTTACAAATATTCAACTATAGGCTTCCTCCAGTCTTCATCTGTCAAATTATCCATAGCAAAAATTTCAAAATTTTCGCCGTTTATGCATCCAAGCTTAGTTGTTTCTAAGTCTGATGGGCACAATCCAACAGCCACCACTTTACCTCTTGCTTCAATTACTTCTTGAAGATTTTCCTTCAACACTTTGTATCCAGAGGCAATTTGAGCCAAGTCATTAGCAACTTGATTCTCTATTCTAGGTATGTGTTGGATGGCCACTACCTCAAATTTCTTTAATAATCTATTGGCTATCACAAAGTACATAATGAGATTTTCTTTAACACATTTATATTCCTTTATGATTTGTTTTATAACCAATTCTGAGTCTCCCATTATTTCGACTCTAGTTGCCCCCAATTCTAACAAAATTTCAAGGCCAGCAATTAATGCTTCATATTCAGCCTCATTGTTAGAGCAAGGTCCTTCGACCTTGTACTTGAATTTTGTTGGAATTTTTTCAGGAGAAATAATGTATATTCCCACTCCTGTTCCATTTTTATGACTTGATCCATCAAATTATAACTTCCAGGATTTTAATTCAACATAATTCAAATCATTTTCATTTATGGAGTGGTCAACTATAAAGTCTGCAACTATTTGCCCTTTCACAGCTTTTAAAGGTTGATATGTTAGAGAAAATTCTGTTAATGCTAATGCCCATTTTCCAATTCGACTATGCAAAATAGGCTTAGATAACATATGTTTTACAACATCAAAGTGAGAAGAAACATACACATCAACTGGCTTTATATATTGCTTCAATTTAGTACAAGAGAAATACAAGCATAAACATAACTTTTCAATCATGTTGTACCTTGTTTCTGCATCATTTAAAACTCGACTAAGGTAATAAATGGCTCTTTTGACTCCATTTTCATCCTCCTGGGCTAACATGCTCCCTAGAGTTTTATCTGACGCTGCTATATACAATCTCATACTCTTGTTTCTACAAGGTGGTGAAAGAATTTGAGGGTGGCTTAGGTACTCCTTGATTTTGTCGAAGGCTTCCTGCTGTAATTGCCCCCACTCAAAACCATCTTTGTTGAAACGAAGCAATGGCGAAAAGGCTTGTGTTTTGCCACTCAGGTTGGATATAAACCTTCTTAAGAAGTTGATCTTGCCCAGCAACAACTCCAACTCCTTTTTAGTTGATGGCGCTTTCGCCTCCATTATGGCTTTGGTTTTATTCTGATTTATTTCGATCCCTTTCTTGTGGACCACAAAGCCTAGGAAATCCCCCGCCTGCACACAAAAAGCACATTTGAGAGGATTCATTTTAAGACCATATTTTCTCATCCTTTCAAAGGACTGTCGAAGATGGTTAATGTGACTCTTCCCAGAAATAGATTTTATCACAATATCATCAATGTAAATTTGCATGAATATGTCTATAAAATCATGGAAGATTGAATTCATCGCCCTTTGATAAGTAGCACCATCATTTTTGAGACCAAAAGGCATCACTACCCATTCATAGGTGCCTAAGGCTCCAGGGCATCTAAAAGCAGTTTTATGAACATCTTCCTCAGCAATGAATATTTGGTTGTAGCCAGAATATCCATCCAGCATACTAAGATATTCATGTCCTGCTGCAGAATCTATTAACATTTCTGCTACTGGCATTGAATATTCATCTTTAGGAGTTGCAGAGTTTAAATCTCTAAAATCAATGCAAACTCTCAAAGATCCATTCTTTTTAATAACAGGTACTATATTAGCCAACCATTCGACATACCTTGCCGTGCGAATGAATTTGCAACGAAGCAGTCTTTCGACTTCCTCTTTGATCTTTGACAATATCTCTGGTGCAAACCGTCTTGGATTTTGCTTAACTGGTTTTTTTCCAGGTGTCATAGGTAACCTGTGTTCGACCAACTCCCTGCTCAAACCAGGCATCTCATCATAATCCCAGGCGAAGCAGTCCTTGAAATCTTTCAACAACTGAACCACTTCAACCTTCAACTCGGGATCAAGGTTGGCACTGATGTAGGTAGACCTTTTGGTTGTCCCCTCACTGAGGTCAACTTCTTCTAAAGGATCTTGTGCTAGTATTTTGATATTATTCGCCAACGGATCCTTCTCAAATCCCAAAGGCTCATCTTCATAGATGGCGTCGAGCCTCTGGCTTTGCTCTCCAGTTTCAACCTTAGCTGGAGGTTTTGGGTCGAAGTCCTTACCAGGACTTTCTTGATAAAATTCAGAAATGGCTTCGCCAGCCATATAGTCATTGGCAGCTTCCAAAGCCGCTTGTAGTTTTGTTTTAGCCACATAGGCCGAAATCCTTTTTAAAGCTTCGAACTCAGTCATGATCACTGAATTCATTTCCCCATCCTGTGGGCTCTATTGGAGGTGAGCCTAAGCATGACAACCTTCCTCCTGGTACTTCCCTGTCCCATCTGAAACCTTTGACAGGGTGTAAATACAATGAATAAAACGTTTCTTCATCAGGCGTAAACTCACAGTCGGCTGGAGGACATGGAGCAATGTTCGCCAAATGTTTATCAAACTGTCTACTATCCACATGATTAATAGGAACCTTAAAGTACCCTTGATCAGCTTCAATATTTTCGACTATCCCATCTGGTCTCCAAATGGTGATTCTTTGATGCATAGATGAAGGTACAGCTCCTATTCCATGAATCCACTCCCTACCCAAGAGTAGATTGTAGTTAGCTTTCGTCTCAACGACCATAAACACTGTTGGTATGGTAATGGTTCCTACAGTAAGATCCACTTGAATCACTCCTAGAGTGGAACCAACTTTTCCTTCATAGTTCGACAGAACCATGTTGTGGGGTTTGGTATCAGTCTCAAACTTCCCAATCTTGCTCAGCAAAAATCTTGGCATTAAATTAACAGTTGCACCACAATCCACCAAGATTTTGTTAACAGGAACATTTTCTACTTTGCCAGTAATGTAGATAGGCTTCAGATGACCCTTCATTGCCTCTGTGGGGCGTTCAAAAAAAGCATTATATTCTTCGACGCACCCATTGTTCATGATGTAATAACACACAAGCTTGTGTGTCAACATTTCTAATTCAGCAGTTTGATCCAAGTCTTCGACCTCTGAAACTTAACCAAATTCTTTTGGCATCACTGATACCACATTCACAATAATATCTAGAGAAGCTGCTGACTCACTGTTGAAATTATCAGTCATATTCTCATCATCTTCAACTTTCTTCTCTGGCTGAACATTGAACAGCTTTCGCCTTATGGTCATCTTCTCAATTGTCCTAGCTTGATTATCAATATTGGTGCTTGACTCTCCTTGTACTTGAGTCTCCCTGATAGCCTTTCGCCTACGTTGCTCTCTTCGCCATTGTGATCTAGACATGGGATTTTTACCCTTGTAATTTTGAGAAATGTATGCTGACTTGTTGGTGGTATGGTTCTCTTTTCTATACTCAAATGAAGAACCTCTTTCCACATCAAATTTCTCCCACTTCTTCTTCTGTCCTCTTCCTTCGATAGGCTTGATCCAACTACCTGTTGGCACATTCGCAGTTGGTTTGAATGTACCTGCCCTAACTCCTGGTACTTGGTTTTTCAACCCTGTCGAAAGTCGTCTATGGTCAAAACTTCTGGGACCTTTATTTACCTTCTGCCTCCGACTTCCACCAGCTTTTTTGATACCTTCTAACTTGTGGTCAGCTTTCTCATCAAAAATGGCGCTGCATCTAGGACATAGCATTACTCCATAACCTTTCTTCTGGCAACGGTGCAGAAAATCCACAATTGTCTCCTCTTGCTTAGGATAAGCTATTTTGTTGCGCTTTTCTTGTTCATCTGCCTTACTCACTTGTTCAGCTTTTTGATATGTAATTTCGACCATATTGACATCAATTTTATCCTTTAAGCGCATCTTGGAGAAATGAGCTTCAAGACTTTCAGTGGTCTTCGCCAGACACCCACCACTTGCTGCTGCTCTTGCAGCTTTTTGGGAAGCCTTCTGCCAAGCAGTCTTTTCAGCTTCGACCATTTCCTCAGCATTGACTCTTTCAACATCAAGAGATGTCTTGAAGAATTGTTCAGCAGCCATATATATCCAGTTTTCTACCAAACAACCATCCATGTCTATCATCTCTCCTACCAATAGCATGTCATCTTCCAACTCTTTAACAACTTGGACTTTGGGGGCGTTCCTTCCCATAGCCTCGTTGGTACTGATACTGCCTGAGCTAGCATCAGATTCTTCAACCAATTCGACCACGTTAATGCCCTCAGTGGCATTTATCTTCAATTTGCTTACTGCCATATCCAATATCTTGGCAGCATTATCCATCTCAACAAACTTGTCAGCAGCTTTTTTGGTCACCAACAATAAACTGACCCCATCAGCATTCAAGTCATTCGCAACCTTATTAAAACCTTCAGTTACCACAGGATTGGTGGCGAAGTCCTCAGTGACTTCCACCATATTGACTGACTGATCAAATCCTTCTGTGGCTTCGACCATCTGAACCTCGTGAGGCTCTGTATAGTTAGCCTCTGCAACTTGCAATGGATCAGAGTCAATTTTCCTCTGAGCTTTACCTTTGTCACCAAACTTCAGCCTCCCTTCTTGAATAGCATTTTGCACCAAATCCCTGAAAAGAAAACATTGAGAAGTTTTATGACCCAAAAAATTATGGTACTTACAAAAACCTCTTTTCTTTCTTTGTTCTAAAGGTGGCATCTTAGCACCAGCAGGCACTATCATTTTCCCATCTTTAACTAACAAATCAAAAATTTTGTCACATTTAGTGACGTCGAAAGTGTATATTTTCTTAGGAAATTTGTCGTTAGATTCGACAGGATTTTTTCCATTTGAAGGAGCTAATAATTTGCAGGCATAAGGTGGACCTTGCTTTAACTCAGCAATATCAACCTCATTTCCGTCGAAATAAGATATTTCATCATACAAATTCTCCACATCTTCATTACATTCAACAAAGGCTACCTTTTTACCCCTGTTGAATTTAGCCTTTTCCTCTTTTAGCCTTTCTAGTTGTTGGACTCTATCAGCTAACTAGGCCATATCTCTAAGATATTAGGTATCTAATTTATTCCTAATGGAATAATCAAGACCCCCAGCAGCCATTTCAACTAACTCATGTTCTGGTACTTGTGTAAAGCACCTGGCTTTAAGAAGTCGAAACCTATTCAGGTAATCATCAATTGGCTCAGTAACTTTGCGTTTGATGCTAGCCAATTCTTTCAAACTAATCTTAGTTTGCCCCATGTAGAACTGTTCATGAAACAAACACTCTAACTGGGTCCAATTGTATATGGAATTTGGAGGCAAAGTAGTGAACCATGTGAAGGCATTCTTGGTAAGGGAACTTGGGAAGTATTTGATCCTAAGGCTTTCGTCAGCTGCAATTTCTCCTGCTTCAATCAAATATCTAGCCACATGTTCGACAGTAGATTCAGTAGTATCTCCTGAAAACTTGCTGGACTTTGGAACCTTCGTCCTAGGGGTAATTCTGCTTGGAGAATATAATCCACTATAGGCGAAGTATAATTTGGCCTTGTGAAGCCAAGATTCACACCATTTCTGGTCATTATCCTTTCAACCATGGCTGCAAGATTATTTTCTTCTGCTTGATTTTGATGTCGAACCTGTCTAAGGAACTGATCAGCATTTTGGTTCCTGTTCACCATCACTACTGGCTCTTCCTCCATCTGGATTGGCATCTGGTTTCTTGGTGGTTCGACTCTAAAATGATCAATCATCTCTTGATCTTCCAAGTTCATCTCATGTAGATGACGTCTTGGGATATCTTCGACAACAGTTGCTCTTCGATCCACCGCTGGTACTCCCATGAAATCAGCCATGCGTGCCAATTGTGTAGCCAATTGTTGGTTAGTTTGAGTTGTATTCTGAATCAAGGGTTGAAAAACTTCTCCCATTGTCTGAGACAACGTATACACCATTTGCATGTTACTTTCATCCATCTACTGTCTCAAACAATTTATGGATGTATTTGTAAGACTAGGCGCTTGAACGGAATAACCAACACCTATACTCTGATTGTTTCGACCCCCTGATCCTGATCCTTGTAACGACGAAGACACTACATTCCCTAAAAATACAGGTGGAGCATTCTGCAGATTTTGCATCATTGATGTAGGCATACCATAGGGTTGACTCCTTGACCCTGGATGTGGAAAACCTGGAGGAGGGAAATGCCGGTACATTGAACTTCCTCCTGGGGGTGTTGGTGAATTAGGACTTTGTGGTCCTATGTATTCTATCACAGGTTGAGTATATGATTTTGTGCATGTTGATCCTGGTTCAGACACTACTAATGAAGGTGACGTATGTCCTCCTGTCGAAGACACTGGTGATGGTGTGCTTTGAGACCCCATACTGCTACTTGACTGAGTGTTTGAAATACTCCCTTGAGTATCAAGTGGTTGGTTGGCATTAGTTGCCATTCTCTTAGTGTATCTTCTTTTTGGTATTCCTTCGTTTGTTGTGGCTAACTTCCCACTTCTCAATAACATACAACGAAAGTATTTCTTCACCAAGAAAGATAAGGTTAACAAAAAGTATAAACTTAGCACTAGGTCCCACCGGGTGTGCCAATTTGTTTACTGTGAATTTTGGTAAACAACCTCTGGTTTATCACTTTTAAATAAAACTGACTAACTTGCAGGATCGACCACACAAATCCTAGGACATGTGCTAAATTTTAAGAGAGAGTGAATATAACTTGAAATAAAGGAAATGTAAACTGAACTCCACGTTCGACAATGCTAAAAAAAAGAAACCTAAGTGAACTCCACGTTCGACTACTTGCAGTAAAGTAAAAGCTTGGAAGTTAAAAGGCAGTAAATAAAGAATGCAGAATTTAAAGGCGTCGGAAGTAACAGACAAGAAGTAAAAAGCTTTGAAAATAAGGCTTGAAGATAAAGACTTGAATTGATAAAAATGCAGGAAGATAAATTACTGTTGAAGATAAATGACAAAAATGTAAAAGTGCTTGAACTCCACGTTCTTGAATGTAAAAGATGCAGAAAAATAAATGACTGTCGAAAGTAAATGACGAGGAAATAAATGACTTTAAAAGTAAATGCAATGATGTAAAAGCTTTTGAAGATAAAATGCAATGAACTCCACGTTCTTGAAAATAAAGACTGGAATTGATAAAAGTGCAGTCGAAAGTAAATGCGGAAAGATAAATGACTTTAAAATAAATGACTTGTAGATAAAAGACTTTGAAAGTAAATGCTTGAAGATTAAATGCTTGAATGTAAAGATGCAAGAAGATAAATGTCGAAATCTTTTAAATGAAAGTAAAAACAAGGTTTAAAATAAACTTGACTGAAAATAAAGATTCAAGGAAAAGTTAAGACATGAAAGGTAAAGTTCAGGAAAACGTAAAGTGCTGAAACATAAACATGATGAAGATAAATTGCATTGATGAAAGAAAGTGGTGTTACATTGCGTACATTCTCACGAACTCGTTTCTCTACACGCGGGTACTTTGAGTTTCTTTGAGTAACTTGTACAAAAATACGAACACCCTTATTCTATAGAAATAACTCCTATTTATAGTGCTAAGAAATAACTACTAAGTGGTGGTTATGCTTCCAAACGTGTCCTCTTGGCGCCTTTCTCCATTTCAACTGCTCCCACGTTCAGCAACTGATCCTTTTGAAATTCAAACATTTGAGATTTTCCCTCCAGCCTTAATGTGATAACTGCAACGCGCGTTTCAACATTCTCACGGTCGAAGCATCTCCCAACACTTAGCCATTTTTTAGGCTTCCAAAACCCCTATTCGACTCAGGCTTCACCAAAACTGGGTCGAAGCCTTCTTTACGTTAAAAATAATTTTTTAACTTAAAATAGCTTTGATTCTTTCTAGCGTCGAAAATGAGGGTTAACACATCCACCGACAGACGGTCAGATAGAGAGGATTATCAGTCTTTAGAGGATTTACTAGGAGCTTGTGTTTTGGAGCAGGGAGGTAACTAGGACAGTTACTTACAGTTGGTTGAGTTCACTTACAGCAACAATTTCCATTATAATATTGGAATGACACCGTTTGAGGCTTTGTATGGTAGAAGGTGTAGGACACCTTTGTGTTAGTATGATTCTGGTGAAAGTTTTGTGTTTGGACCTGAGATTGTTCAGTAGACTATCAAGAAGATAAAGATGATCCAAGAGAAGATGAAAATTTCAAAGAGTTACAAGAAGAGTTATCATGATAAGAGGAGGAAAACACTCGAGTTCCAAGACGGAGATCATATGTTCTTGCGAGTCATTCCGGTGACAGGTGTTGGTCATGCTTTGAAATCTCGAAAGCTCATGTCATGTTTCATTGTTCCTTATCAGATTATGAAGCAAGTAGGAAAAGTGGCCTACAAAGATGTTTTACCGCTGTCTCTTTCGAATCTCCACAATATGTTTCATGTGTTTCAACTTTGGAAGTATGTTTCGAATCCGTCTCATGTGGTTCAAATGGATGATATGCAAATGAGAGATAACTTGATTATGGAGGCATCACCAGTGTGAATCGATGACTGAGAAGTGAGACACCTGAGAGGTAAAGAGATTATCTTGGTGAAGGTTGTTTAGGGAAGACTTGCTGGTGGAAGCATGCGGTGGGAGCTGGAGAGTCGGATGAGAGAGTCTTATCCGGAGCTGTTTTGTTCAGGTGACTTTAGAGGGTGAAAATTCTACAAGTGGGGGAGAGTTATAACACCCCGAATTTAATTAATTGATTTAATTGAATTTAGTTGCATTTCATTTTAATTATTAAGTGAATTATATGTTTTTGGTTGATATTTGGTGAATATGTGTGTAGTAAGTGGCATGTGGTTGGGTTATTGAGAGTGGTAGAATTAATTAGAATTTTAATTAAATTTATAATGAGGAAAATAATTGAAATAGTATAAGTATTAAAAAATAAGGAAAATTAGAAATAATAATTAATTAATATTTTTTTGGTGAAAATTAGATTTAATTATAAAATAAATAGAAAAATAAGGTAGTAAGGGTAAAGTGAGGATTTGGAAGATGAGTGAGGATAGGATAGGAAAAACCTAAATAAGGGAAATAGGTTTTCTATTAAAAGGGAGAAGAAGTTGAGTTTTCACTGATCGTGAAATTGAATTTGGGGGAAAAAGAGGCAAATGCTTGAGAGGTGCTAGGGTTTTGAGGAAGAAGAAGGTAACCACCATTTTTGAAAAGCTTTTATTGGAAATTTAGGTAAGGGGGTAAACTACTTCGTATATTGGTGTAAATTATGAAGGGTAAAAAGGGATCATCACTCTTCTCTAGGTTTTCTCCATTATTGTGTTTTTGAAAAGCTTGATGTATGATTATGAGAAATGGATAATGATGATGATTCTTTATGTGTGACTATATACTCGTGATGTAATTATTGCAGAAATTAGTATGTGAAATCTTGCTTTGGCATTGTTATAGTTGATCTGTTGTGTTGGTGATGATGAACATGAAAGTGATTTTCTTGATGCATTGTTGGCGATGTTAAATTGGTGAAATTAGATGTTAATTCGTAGGTTTAGGATGTAATAACAGTAGATAATTGATATAAGATGTTAGATTTTCAAAATAA
Source organism: Lathyrus tuberosus (assembly GCA_022829125.1). Classification (NCBI taxonomy): domain Eukaryota; kingdom Viridiplantae; phylum Streptophyta; class Magnoliopsida; order Fabales; family Fabaceae; genus Lathyrus; species Lathyrus tuberosus. The sequence continues at coordinate 3,337,124 of JALAZF010000422.1, forward strand.
GTTGTTAGCATGTTAGAATGTGTTTGGGTGGGTTTACAGAATAAATGGTTTTCTTGAACGTGCTGTAAAACTAGTATTTTTGGATGATTAGCTTATGTCAATCGATTGCACCATAGAGTCAATCGATTGATCTTTCTAAATTTTTGAAAAATTGAAAGAAATTAATTGATTAATTGGGATAATCAATTGACTTCATCAAGCCAGTGTGTGAAAAATAAAAGAAATATAATGTATAGGAAAATGAGAACAATCGATTGATGGGTGATTATAATCGATTGATGTTGTTAAAAAACATGAAAAATAGGTCTGGGAGTGAGAACAATCGATTGATTGCCCTTTTCAACTAATTGCACCTGTGTAATTTTAGTCAAATATTGTTTTGATCATAACTTGAGATTCACGACTCTGTTTGAGGCGCGATTTGAAACATTGGAAAAAGGTAACACATAACACTTTTATCTAGTAATGTTTTAGGGAGATATATGTGAATTAATGATATGAATATAATTTTTTCTTTGGGTGAAATGTTGTGAAGGTGTGATTGATTCAAGATGAATTGTTATGATGATTGATGATTAATTATATGGAAAGAAGATAATCTTCATTTATTGTGGTGGTAGTTTCGAAGGGAGAACTACTATGTTGCATGTTGTTTATGGTTCAAAAGGGGATCATAAACATGTTGTTGTTGTTGCATCAATTGCACGCCATACATCATTTTGTGTCTTTGTGGTGAAAGAGGCGAGTTACGAGTCTAAAAGGGTGGACGAGTAACTTGTCCTGAGTCTAGAAAGGAGGACTCAGGGTCCTGAAGGGTGTTAGACGATGGCTATGGATCTAGAAGGGGGGTTGAATAGATCCCTTGAGTTTTACACGCAAATGGTTACCAAAAATTTAGTTTTAAAATGTTTAACGGAAGCAACCACTGGATAGAACATCTACCACGAACCTTCTACCAAAAGGATCGGATATGCACGAATATATCGAGAATGAGTATGGAAGACAAAAATTTAGTTTGATTACTACACTTAAAAACGCAGTCAACAAAATATCGCTTGCTTGATGTTTGATCCAAACCAATTAGGTAAAATGATAAGCAATTAAAAGCAATGCGTTCAATTTTTTGCTTTGAAACAAATTATCAAACACCTAGTGTGCGTAAACACACTAAGTGCAGAATTTCTATGGAATGTAATGTAAAGCTGCTCCAAGATACAATTCAAGGAATTGTATCAATTTAACAAAACAGTTTCTCAGCTCAAGATTACACTACGACAGAAATTTTGATAAATTACGACTTCACAAATTCGAACAAACTGAAATGTAAAAGAGTTAAGGGAAAGAGAGAACAAACGAGATTTGATTAGGCAGTTCCCCAATCGTCCTCGCTTTGGGTACCTCTGCCCCCAATTCCACAATTGGAATTGAGATATATATATATATATATATATATATATATATATATATATATATATATATATATATATATATGTAGTTGTTGCAAATTGTTTATTACAAGAGAAAACTATGAACATCCAAACCCTCGAACGTCTTCGATCGTTGATGCAGAATCTTCTCTCCCCTTGATTCAAGATGAATCAAGTGCTTAGAATATGGTTGATCCAATTACCGTCCCACGCTACTAAATCGAAAGAAACCACCGTTCTTCGGTTACCTTCACTCGATCAATTGCGATCTACCAAAAATTCGAACCCAAACCTCTCTTCTACGATCCTCCGATTACAGCTACTAAACCGAACAATTGCTCCAATCTTCGGTTACCTTCGCTCGGCTGAATCCCGGTAGAACAAAACAGTTTGTGCAAAAACCCGCCAAAATCTCTTTGATTCTTGGAGGATAAAACCTAGGGTTTTATTCAAGAAACACCTACCAAAATCTCAACTCAGAAATGAAGATCACACACTTCCAAATTCTGAAACTTATCACTTCAAAACAATGAACAACACAAACAAAAATGATTATGTGTAATTGTTTGTTTACTCAATGAAGAAGATGAAGATGAAGAGAAATATTGATATCAATTTTCACGTTTCTTGTTGTTTAAAAAATGAGCTAAAATGATATATATACTATCCTAGAAAACATAAGAGAAATAACAGAATTTTAGAGTGAATAACACAGCCAAAAATTGGTGCAAAACAGCGAACGGTCGACCTAAACAGAAGATCCAGTCGACCTGAGCAATCCCGCGCGCAAATTTGCGCAAAACAACATACTGTGCGTCGACCTAAACAGGGCTTGAGTCGACTCATAGCTCTCAATTTTTGACAGATACAAACGCAGGATGTATGAGTCGACCGGAGAGTCGACGTGAGCATACTTGCAGGTTACACTAACAAATGCTACCTGTTTGGGTCGACCAGAACAGGATTGTGAGTCGACTCACACCATTAGAACATGCAAAAATCACATTTTTGACTTTCCTAAAGATGTTTAACCAAATCTAATGCACCTAGAACATTGGCAACATGATCAAACATTATTAGAACACCTAATGTGCATTGCATATGAAGTTCTTCATGTGAATCCTATATATGCTAAGCATGATAGTTTTGACATCATTAAAATCAAGTACATAGAGAGAGACTTCCCACACATACTCCCCCTTTTTTATGATGGCAAAACGGTCAAGCTGAGGTAGTATCCTCCCCCTGACTTTATGCATCCCCTATTGTTTGATCATCTCAATGCCCGTTATTTTCAATACCTGTTATATTTCCAATTTCTTCTCCCCCTTTGACAACATCAAAAAGAGAGAAGGATAAAGTATCAAGAATAGAAAAGCAAGAGCTGCATTTTTTTAACGAATTGCAACAAATAACCATTAACACACATCCACATATAATGCACGTTAACGAACAAAATGAGGATAAATATGAACAAGCAAATAATAACCAAACCAAAATGCTTAAGGAACACAAAGTTGATAACAGTACATTGTCACTACATGGAGAAGCCAAAATGAAACGCCCATAGCTAACGGAAACATAGTAGAGTCATAAACATAAACAAAGCAAGAAACAAAGCATGAAAAGACATGATGTAAGATGCAATGATGATCCTCATGGCCTCTTCCCCCTAAATGAGTGGCTTCTTCCACGAAACTGGTGAGTGTGATGAGGTGGTGGAGGTTGCATATCCAACTGCTCGGTCATCTTCAACAAGGTGTGATTCAGAATGTTGAAGCTGTTTGTAAGAGCACGGTGCTGATTAGTAGAAGTCTCAGCCATAGTGTTGAATCTGCCCATCACATTTGTGGCAAAAGAATCAAAGTTGTTGGTGTGAGTCTGAATTTTTTCGTACAAAGACCTGAACCGTTCTTCTTGAGCTGTGGCAAACCGTTGTTGGTCAAGTTGCATAGTCCTCATAAGTTCAAGAATATCCTCATTGTTTTGTTGAGGACGCGGAGGTGAAGGAGGAGTATAATAGAACTCTTGATAGTCCAACCCTTGAGTTGATGGCATATAGTTAGAACCAAGAGTGGTCCAGCCATTATATTGCCATTGACCCCATCTTTGGTCAACTTCAGCTTCCATTTGAGAGGATTGAGGCATGTAATTACCTGTATATTGCCACTGATTCCATATTTGGTCTTCCTCAGAAACCATGGAAGATGAGTGAGGTATCCAAGCAGCATTATCTTCAACACTAATCTCCATTTGATGTCCTTGATTATTCTTACTTTGTTCTTCTTCAGCATCGCTTTGTTCTTCCTCTCCTTCTTCGTCTTCTTCTTCTTCCTCATCTTCTTCATCAGATTCTTCCAAGACAGTCGTGTTTGCTTTCAAAATATACTTATACCTTTTATCTATGGCATCCCAAACATGACCCATCATAGTCATTGTCTTCTGGCAGGATTCTTGATTGATAGTGATTGATTTGTATGGAATATCAGGAACAACTATTTCAGCATGGTTGATTACCTTTTGAATGAAGGATGCGTAGGATAGCCCAGCCCCTCTACCGGAGTCACGAAGAGAATACATTCTGCTTGCAATGTAATAAGGCCAGCTAATCCTTATTTTATTCATCAAAATGTACATCAATTGAACCTCGGGATGATCCACCCTGGAGTAGCCCCCTTTCTTTGGTCTAAGAATATGAGAGACGATCCACTGCAAGATCCTTGCAACGGGAGTCAATTTTCCTGTTGTCACTGTTTTAGAAAAGAGATTGCTTGCCACAACCTGTTCCGAATATGGTCTCCTTAACATAGAATTCATTGCTCTCTTAAAATCACAATCTTTAACCATACTTGTATCGGTTATATGCTGGGTAGGTTGAGCATTGGTCACAGACATATGAAACAAATCTCTCCAAGTAGTGTCATTGATAGCAATAGTCTTATTCCCTAGCTTGAAATTAAACATGTAATCATCAAACTTCCCAACTAAACCAGAATAGAAGATCCTAACCAAATCCTCATTGTATTTGATGTCACATTCCAAAAACCCATTGAAATTCTAAAAATCCAATAAATCTAAGACTTCTTCTAAGTGCATGCGTTCAACGGTACGACGATAGTAAACAAATTGCTTTATAACAGACCATTTACTTAAGTTGTTCTTATATAGATCAGCATACTCATCAGAAATAAGAGAGGAAAGTGTTACCGGTTGATTTGAAGGAGGTTGAGAAGGACCCTCTAGAGATGAAGGCTCCCTTGAGACTCTTTTCCGAGTAATTCTTCGTGAAGCCATTGATGATGATGTTGGAGAAGGATGAACAGTGACGAATTTCTTCAATTTGTGTGAAACCCAAAAGTTGTTGGTAAGAGTGGTGAAGTTAGGGTTTATGTGGAGAGAATTTAGGGAAGAGGAGGAGATGAGAGAATGACTCGGTTACAATGCATATGTTATGTTAATGCCACATAGAAAATAAAAAAAAAAGATAAATGGGTCAAAAACACACAAAGACCAAGGAATTTTTCACAGCTTTTTAGCGAGCGGTCGACCGTTAGGTCTGTGTGCGTCGGCGCACACTGTAACTTTACTTATTATTTTGAAAAATCAGAGCTATGAGTCGACCTAAGTGCCGACCTAAGCATTCCTGGATAAACACGTAAACAATGCAGTAAGAGTGAGTCGACCAGAAGCATTTTTGAGTCGACTCAAACAGTGAAATTTTGGAAAAATCATATTTTTGTGTCATTTAAGCTATGATATTGAATAAATAGAAATCCAACACAAACATCAAACATATAAATGGATAAAGTGGGCTTAATATGTGCACCAAAGATCAATGTAATCACTTAACATGGTACATTTAATTAGAGAGAGTTTTTGAAACGGAACGATATTACCTTGATCACTATTGACGGCGCGAGCCCTCACATATATGTTAATAACTTTTGGCATTGTTAGTGACAAAACATAAATGTGTATATATACATATATATGAAGACAAAATATCTTAGAGGAAAATCAAACACGATCCGAGATGTCGAGAACGCCAAGTTCCCTACGGATATGAAAGAAAGGCTCTGTAGCTAATGGTTTTGTAAAAATATCAGCAAGTTAATTTTTAGTGTCAACGTGCTCAAAAATCACATCACCTTTCTTTACATGATCCCTAAGAAAATGATGGCGTATTTCGATATGCTTGGTACGTGAATGCAATACGGGGTTCTTAGTTAGATTAATCGCACTAGTGTTATCGCACAAAATTGGAATACGCTCAAGTTTTAAATTGAAATCAAGCAATCGTTGTTTAAGCCATAGGACTTGAGCACAACAACTACCGGCGGCAACGTATTCCGCCTCGGCTGTTGACAAAGCAATGGAAACCTGTTTCTTGCTATGCCAACTCACCAAGGAATTTGCGAAAAGGTGACACGTGCCACTAGTACTTTTCCTATCCAACTTGCACCCGGCAAAGTCGGAATCGGAGTAGCCAACTAAGGAACAAACACTACCTTTAGAATACCACAGCCCATACTTTGGAGTGCTTGAGAGGTATCGAAGTATGCGCTTAACTGTCTTTAAGTGGGATTCCTTAGGATGTGCCTGATACCTCGCACACATGCATACACTAAACATAATATCGGGACGTGATGCGGTAAGATAGAGAAGGGATCCTATCATACCTCTATACCTTTTTACCTCTACGTCTTTACCATTCTCGTCACGATCAAGGTTCACATTAGTCGGCATTGGAGTATCTATTGCTTTGCAGTTTAGCATATCGAAACGTTTTAGAAGCTCAAGACAATATTTCGTTTGACTCACGAATGTGCCCTCTTTGAGTTGTTTGATTTGCAATCCGAGGAAATAGTTGAGCTCCCCCATCATGCTCATTTCAAACTCCCCCTGCATCAAACTAGAAAACTCCTTGACCAAGGTCATGTTAGTAGACCCAAAAATAATATCGTCAACATAAATTTGTACCAAAATTAAATGTTTTCCTTGACATTTAATAAAGAGAGTTGTGTCAACCTTTCCTCTTGAATACCCTTGATCAAGTAGAAATTTGCTTAGACGTTCATACCAAGCCCTAGAGGCTTGTTTAAGTCCGTACAAAGCTCGTTTAAGTTTATAGACATGATCAGGATATTCGTGGGATTCAAAACCCGGAGATTGGGCTACATAAACCTCTTCATTTATGTATCCGTTAAGGAACGCACTTTTAACATCCATTTGGAATAATTTGAAGTTCTTTGTGTAAGCATAGGCAAGTAGAAGGCGTATAGCCTCGAGCCGGGCAACCGACGCATAAGTTTCCTCATAGTCGATTCCTTCCTCTTGGTTATAGCCTTGCGCTACGAGCCGCGCTTTGTTACGTGTTATTACTTCATTTTCATCAAGTTTTTTTCCTAAACACCCATCGGGTGCCGATTACTCGATGATCTCGCGGAGGGGGGACAAGGTCCCAAACCTCATTTCTCCTGAATTGGTTTAACTTATCTTGCATCGATAGAAACCAATGCTCATCGAGTAACGCCTCCTTTGCATTTTTAGGTTCAACTTGGGAGACAAAAGCAGAGTAATAACAAAAGTTACGAAGTTTAGAGCGAGTGGTTACTCCCTTTGAGATATCACCGAGAATGTTGTCAATTGGATGGTCTTTTGAAGACTTCCAAGCTGGAGGAAGTTCGTCTTTATCAGAATGATGATCATCCTCACTTTTCACTGGTTGGTGATCCTTTTCCTCCTCAATACGCACTGCTTCAGGCTGATCAGTTCCCTTATCAGTGTCCTTGAGTATGTCTTCAGGAGGTACACCTGCACCATGAAAAGAACTACCTTCTCCGACATTTCTCGGATAAGACTTATAAAAGGTAACATGAACTGACTCTTCAACTACACGTAACCTCTTATTATAAATTCTATACGCTTTACTTGACTGAGAGTATCCAAGAAAAATACCCTTGTCGGCCTTGGCATCAAACTTACCAAGAGTCTCTTTCCCATTGTTTAACACAAAGCATTTGCAGCCAAATACATGAAGGTGAGAGATGTTTGGCTTATGCCCTTTTAAAAGCTTATACAGTGTCTTGTTTAGAATAAGCCGGATGAGCACCCTATTCAAAACATAACAAGCCGTACTTATGGCGTCGGCCCAAAAGTATTTTGGTAATCCACTATCATTGATCATAGTCCTTCCAAGTTCCTCCAAAACTCTATTTTTACGTTCCACTACCCCATTTTGTTGAGGGGTACGTGGTGCGGAAAAATTATGATCAATTCCGTTGGAATCACAAAATGCTTCAAACAAATGATTTTCAAACTCACCCCCATGGTCACTTCTAATTGACCCAATGTTTGTGTTTAACTTGTTCTGAGATAACTTAGCAAATAGTTCAAAGGCCGAAAATGTATCACTCTTATTTGCTAAGAATATAGTCCAGCAAAACCTAGAAAATTCATCGACTATTACAAAACCATAATAGTTACCACCTAGATTTTTAACCCTAGATGGTCCAAAGAGGTCCATATGGAGGAGCTCAAGGGGTCTCATAGTTGAAACGATGTTTTTAGATTTGAATGAGATCCTTGTTTGCTTCCCCATTTGGCACGCATCACAAAGATGATCCTTTGTGAATTTGATTTTGGGCAAACCGATGATTAGGTCTTTTGAGACTATTTTGTTGAGCAAATCAAAGTTGATGTGAGCCAACCGTCTATGCCACAACCATGAATCTTCATTCAAAGTGACAAGATATTTGTCTCCATTCAACGATACTTCATCTAAGTCTAGCATATAGACGTTGTTCACCCTCAAGCCCTTAAACACATTCTTTTTATCACTATCTTCAACTATGTAACAATCCTTTGAAAAAGATACTTTATAATTCTTGTCACATAGTTGACTAATGCTTAAAAGGTTGTGTCTAAGGCCTTCCATAAGAAGTACATCAGAGATAGTAGTAGATGAGGGGTTACCTACACTACCTTTACCAAGTATCTTCCCCTTGTTGTTATCTCCGTAGGTGACAAACCCCTTTTTCTTCGCCACAAAGTCGATAAAAATAGATATGTCTTCGGTCATATGTCTCGAGCAGCCACTATCCAGAATCCATCTTCTTTCGGTGGTCTCAAGAATTTGTACCTACAAAAACAATCAAGAGAGAGTAGGTACCCAATTCTCATTGGGTTCTTTAAGGTGATTGAAACCAAGACCGCACTTGGGCAACCATTGGTAGATGCCTTTCGGAATAAGAAACCTCCTGAAGCGGCATTTTGCAATAGTATGACCAGGCTTACAACAGTAAAGACAATTACGGTTCATTTGGAATTTACCTTTGCTATCACTATCTCGAATCACATAGGTATACTTTTGATATGGATTATTCATGCTCTCACGAAAATGTGCTCGATTGATAGCAAACGTAACTTTTGGCTTAAGAGCCTTGTCCAATTTGGCCTTGAGGGTTCTCACCTCTCGTTACCAAATGTGACAAGTGTCACAGCCCCAATTGAACCAAGAGGTAGGGTCCTCTTCAACCTTGGCTTTTGATGTGTCCACTATAGAGTTTTTGAGGGCTTCCAATTCCTTTTCGGAATCGGAAACCTTCTTCTTTAAATACGAGAAAATCTTTTTATTTGAGGCTAAGCGTTGAAATGCTTCCTTAGCCTCATAGTGTAACATGTCAAAAGCCTTTTGTAACTCTAAATGCAACATAGTATTAACATGATCGTATTTAGAATGCTTTACCTCTTTTGCTTTGTTGTGGCGTGCCATAAGACAAAAGTTAACGGATTCACTTTCGTCGCTTGATGAATCATCTTTCTCTGACTCACTATCGCTTTCCCAAGCGATGTATGCTCGTCGAGACTTGTTGGGCTTTTTGTTTGAGCGACTCTTGTCATTATCCTTATCTTTGTCTTTCTTTAGAGATGGACAATCTGGCTTGTAGTGCCCGGATTTTCCACAGTTGTAGCACGTCCCTTTTACCTTGCCATTCTTATTTCCTTCGCTTCTAGATTGCTTCCTAAACTTGACTAGATTTCTGTCCGAGTGTTGAATCTCATTCTTACGAACGTATCTATTGTACCTCTTCACAAATAAGCCCATATCATCACCGAATTCTTCATCTTTGTTATTATTGGCTTCATCATCACTTAGCTCTTGATGTGTGGACTTTGAATAAGAAGGCTTAAGAGATATCGACTTCTTCTCTGTATCTTTTGCCCTCTCTTTCTTGATACTCTTTTCATGTATATCCAAGCTAATGAGCACTTGCTCATGCTCATCGAGTTTTCCAAAAGGTGTTGTGAGTTCTAGTGTAGCAAGATTGTTGGCCTCCTTGATAGCGGTGACCTTCGGTTGCCATTCCCTGTTCAAACACCTCAAAATCTTGTTAGTACCAACCTCATTTGGAATTGTTTTACCAAGAACATGCAATTTGTTGATAATGTGAGTAAATCGTTTTTGCATATCCGCAATGGTTTCCCCTTGCTTCATGTAAAACAAATCAAACTCTTGCGTTAGTGTGTTAATACGAGCCAACTTAACATCATTAGTGCCTTCGTGAGCTACTTGTAAAGCATCCCACATGGCTTTGGCCGTTTCACAATGGGAGACTCGATAATACCCGTCAACTCCCAAGGAGGAGATGATCATATTACGAGCCTTCCAATCATAGTTGTACTTTTTCTCGTCCTCCTCATTCCATTGAGCTTCGGGTTTAGGAACGACAATGCCTTCCGCATTTGTTATAGTAATTTCCATGGGACCATTTAAAATAACGTTCCAAACCTTCCGATCTATGGAATTTATATGAACGCGCATACAATCCTTCCAGTAGCTGTAATTTTTGCCTGTAAAAACTGGAGCTCTATTATAGGCCCCTTTAGGTTCGTTCGCCATGATCCAAGAAGTTTTACTGAAGCACCAGAATAAACCGGAGCTCGTGATACCACTTGTTAGACGATGGCTATGGATCTAGAAGAGGGGTTGAATAGATCCCTTGAGTTTTACACGCAAATGGTTACCAAAAATTTTGTTTTAAAATGTTTAACGGAAGCAACCACTGGATAGAACGTCTACCACGAACCTTCTACCAAAAGGATCGGATATGCACGAATATATCGAGAATGAGTATGGAAGAGAAAAATTCAGTTTGATTACTACACTTAAAAATGCACTCAACAAAATATTGCTTTCTTGATGTTTGATCCAAACCAATGAGGTAAAATAATAAGCAATTAAAAGCAATACGTTCGATTTTTGCTTTGAAACAAATTATCAAACACCTAGTGTGCGTAAACACACTAAGTGCAGAATTTCTACGAAATGTAATGTAAAGCTGCTCCAAGATACAATTCAAGGAATTGTATCAATTTAACTAAACAGTTTCTCAGCTCAAGATTACACTACGACAGCAACTTTGATAAATTGCGACTTCACAAATTCGAACAAACTGAAATGTAAAAGAGTTAAGGGAAAGAGAGAACAAACGAGATTTGATTAGGCAGTTCCCCAATGGTCCTCGCTTTGGGTACCTCTGCCCCCAATTCCACAATAGGAATTGAGATATATATATATATGTGTGTGTGTGTGTGTAGTTGTTGCAAATTGTTTATTACAAGAGAAAACTATGAACATCCAAACCCTCGAACGTCTTCGATCGTTGATGCAGAATCTTCTCTCCCCTTGATTCAAGATGAATCAAGTGCTTCGAATATGGTTGATCCAATTACCGTCCAACGCTACTAAACCGAAAGAAACCACCGTTCTTCGGTTACCTTCACTCGATCAATTGCGATCTACCAAAAATTCGAACCCAAACCTCTCTTCTACGATCCTCCGATTACAGCTACTAAACCGAACAATTGCTCCAATCTTCGGTTACCTTCGCTCGGCTGAATCCCTGTAGAGCGAAACGGTTTGTGCAAAAACCCCCAAAATCTCTTTGATTCTTGGAGGATAAAACCTAGGGTTTTATTCAAGAAACACCTACCGAAATCTCAACTCAGAAATGAAGATCACACACTTCCAAATTCTGAACCTTATCACTTCAAAACAATGAACAACACAAACAAAAATGATTATGTGTAATTGTTTGTTTACTCAATGAAGAAGATGAAGATGAAGAGAAATATTGATATCAATTTTCACGTTTCTTGTTGTTTAAAAAATGAGCTAAAATGATATATAAACTATCCTAGAAAACATAAGAGAAATAACAGAATTTTAGAGTGAATAACACTGCCAAAAATTAGTGCAAAACAGCGAACGGTCGACCTAAATAGAAGATGCAGTCGACCTGAGCAATCCCACGCGCAAATCTGCGCAAAACAACATACTGTGCGTCGACCTAAACAGGGCTTGAGTCGACTCATAGCTCCCAGTTTTTGACAGATACAAACGCAGGATGTATGAGTCGACCAGAGAGTCGACACGGGCATACCTGCAGGTTACACTAACAAATGCTACCTAACTGGGTCGACCAGAACAGGGTTGTGAGTCGACTCACACCATTAGAACATGCAAAAATCACATTTTTGACTTTCCTAAAGGTGTTTAACCATATCTAATGCGCCTAGAACATTGCCAACATGATCAAACATTATTAGAACGCCTAATGTGCATTGCATATGAAGTTCTTCATGTGAATCCTATATATGTTAAGCATGATAGTTTTGACATCATTAAAATCAAGTACATAGAGAGAGACTTCCCTCACAAAGGGTAAACCCAATTCGTATGAAGAACCGTCGTTGATTGGTACCATATGCATAATGTTGATGTTCTGAGTCACATTGCACGCATATGTATATATTATGATGGAAAAGGTGTGAGACTATAATGGTGTGGTTTATGTATTGAATGTGTTGTGTTATGTGTTTATCTACCCTCGCATTCTTTACTCTATTTTATATCGAAGTTTATTATCACCCCTTTTGCTTTATGTTTTCCATCATGGACATCTTGCAGATAATCAGGATTAGTGTTTTGTTGTTGTGAGTGGAAGATAGCTTCTTGGAGCTTACCTTTGTTTATTTATCCTTCTATTGTATTTAAGTGGTTTAGTGCTCTGATCTTGTAACATCGGGAACGAGACATTTTTGTTATGTTAAAGTTTAATACTTTATTTGAGAAGTTCAATTTGAAGTGGCTATGTTAATTTCTGCTGCATGTTGTTAAATGTTTTTGAAGGTTTTGTTGGTTGGTTGCGAAGTGACACCTTAAATTGTCAAACGATTTTTTATATAAGTTTTGGGGTTTAGGGTGTTACCCTAGGGGGTAGGCTGCTCCGTAAAAACTGTTCGAATGGGTAAGGCTTAGTAATTCGCTCTATTTGAAGAGACTAACCTTTGCGTGATATATCCATTGACCGCGTAGTTAGAAGCCAACATTTGTGTTTGTGGAAGTAATAAGAGTTATGTCCTAGAGGTAGGTGATCGCGTGATCACGTTTTAAAAGAGTTAAAGATTTATCTTCTTAGTTAGTACGCCTGATATAAATATAGAACATCATGTTAAATGTGTAGTAATAGGCACCTTTCCCCCAAACGGGCCAATAAGGTAGGTGGACTCCACTGAGATAAGTTGTATGTCATCCCATGTTCAATATTTCAAGTACTACGATCAAGGACAAAGGAAAATGAAGGCTTCAAGGCTATGAAGATCATGAAGTTTTTGCTTATGTTTCTATTACACCTATTTATCTTTTGTAGTATATGTATTAACATATGTATCATGTTACATTATGTTTTGTATTAAGTGAAAAACTTGTGTTACTTTATGGATGCCATTTAGGAAATGATTGTACTCAATGCTAGTTAATGTTTCATTAAGGTATTATTCTAGATGTGTATTGTGTTGGGGTTTTACAATCGTGGAAACTTTAGAATTTTTTTTATACTTTTAGCCTTAGTAGAGGTGGTTATAGGAGTGGTGGTTGTATGAGAAATGGTGGTTGTAAGACATGTGGTGGTTGAATCATCCATCTCAGTTTAAACAACAACAAGGACAATAAACATTTTACTTAACAAAAATTCAAAACTTTTTAAGAGCACTTCATAAGTACAACCTCATAATCATTTTACTTAAAACAACATTAACATAGAAACCTAAATGCACTTAAGAAATACCCCTAATGTGATATTCATGGTACCTATTGTATATTTTACTTAACACATTTCTAACAACACTTCATAAGGAATATCATCATAAAAGTTTTACTTAACACAACATCAACAAAATCAACACTTAAAAGAAACTTTTTATTTTACTTAACTCATAATACATATGGACTTTTATCAACATCATCACTAAAAAGGAAAAACCATTTTTATTTAACTCATGGTACATATGGACGTTTGTCAACATCAGAACTAAAAAGGAAAAATGTATTTCTATTTTTATCAAAATAATCAAAATAACAGAATCTATAATAGAAAAAATAACTCCCTCAACATAATTTATAAGCAATGAGGAATCTAAACTACCAAAACTAACATTTCAAAGTTACATACATAGTTAAACTTAGTTACATCACTACTACGAAAAACCCATTTAACGACGCCAGGTTTACCACAGATTCGTATCCCAACGTTGTAATACGTTAAAAAATTTATAACGCCATATTTAACGACGATTGTACTAAAGAACCTTTGTAGTACAAGCTGTGTAACAAGCTTCGATTCCCAGCTACTACATTTTATTTTCCATATTTTTACATTTTAAACACGGTTGTATTAAAACACCGTTGTAATACATGTAACAAGCTTCGATTCTCAGTAACTATATTTTTTGTCATATTTTTGTATTTTAAACATATATTTTATTTCTTTTGTTAGTGTTACGGGGATAAATTTAAAAATATATATTTTAAAAACTTAAAATATATTTTAAAAACATATATTTTAAATATATATTGTATTTCAAAACTCAAAATTCATCATTGTTTTTCTTTTAAACATATATTTTATTTCTTTTGTTAGTATTTTTAAGTACAAGAGAATAGTATATATAACTTTAAAAATAAAACTGTAAGAGATGAGCATATATAAAATAACATTTTATTAAGATTCCATTAAAAGGAGTACATTGATAATCATATTACATATATTAATCAATGTCAGAGCCCATTGCTGCAAATGCATCTTCATAATCCAGACATCTCTCCTCACTCCCCTCATCGGAATCATAATAAACTGTTCTCCTTTTCTTCTTTATCTTTTACTTCTTCAGCTTCTTTTTCTTCTTCTTCTTCTTATCCTTCCTCACCCTTAAGGCATCCATGGCCACTGGTTGGACCTCCTCTATTGGCGCCTGACGTTCCTCGTTGGTGATTGTAGGATTCTCATTTGTAGAACTCATTGTTACGAAGAATATATTATGAAGAAATGTAAAGTTGTCTATTTATACATGAGGTTGAAGATGAAAAGTCTGATAGTTTAATGCTTGCAGTGATGATAACTTGTAAATGGTTGATATTCTGGAACGATATTTTTTGAAAAACCGAGAAAACTTTAAATCATTATGGCCAGAGTGTTCTCTACTCCGGGAAGAGTAAGGGTTATAATATTACAACAGTTAGTAATAATAGCCGTAGCGACACCCCTTATAATATTACAACATTTTTCTATTTTACGTAATTATAGAAAAATGTTGTTGCCTGGAGTCGAACCTTGTACCAATTAGAAGGGTTATCGCTACGGTTAATATAACTAACCGTTGTGATATTATTAAAATAATATATATACTTATCATTACGGTTATTTTAGAAAACCGTTGTGAAAGATTTACCTATATAAAGGAATTAACTTTCTATTTTTGACAGTAGCGCCGTTTCCTTCACAGCGAAACCCTAGCACCCATTTTTGGCAACAAACTTCATCTTTTTTTATAGAATCCGCGAAAATAAATACAAGAAGTATGAAGCTTTTGATTTAAGCTTCTTCCTCCTTGTATTTCTTCTTGCAGAATCTAAAACTAGATGAACATGGTGATGATGCTGGCGGTAGCAAGCGTATTGTACATATTGTTTATGGAAAATAAGGTAGTCTTCTACTTCAATCTTTTTGTTAGATAGTTCCCATTATCTCGTTTGCTTCATGTTGTTTTTGTTGATTGTTCTTATTTTGTGCAGATTTGACTTCAATGCTTCACAAGCAAGGTGAACTTCATTGTAATGGTATAGTCTCACTTCTTAGGGTTTTGTTTCAACTTTTGGTTGTTTTGTTTTGAATACTAACTAATTTTCTTCATTGCTTCCCACTTCTTAGGGTTTGTTTCACATGGTGATGATGATGGTGGTACATACATATGAATTCATTCTGATAAGGTACATATATATGAATTCATTCTGATATTGTATATGAAATTTAGTTTATTATATACTATGTATATTGTTTGTTTCACTATCCTTTTATTGAAAATGCAATCAGTTAAATTGATATAGAACCTTATATTCTGAAAATTAGGATGTATTTGAAAACCAACCTTTATCATGTCAATGTTTTCCGAATTGCATCCATTTCATTCAGCACATTTAATGTTCCTTAACATAAAATTTATGGTCCAATGGTCCGTTTGCTTCAATTCATCGATATCTTTTCTTATAGTTTACCTCATCGTCGTCACTAATCATCGTGGTTGTTAAGATCATGATTGTTATGATGATAAAATCGCGATGATTTTTGGTGATGATGAGGTAAACTATAATAAAAGATATCGATGGATTGAAGGAAACCGACCATTGAACCATAAAATGTGCGGAATGAAATGGATGCAATTCGAAAAACACTGGTGTGTTTAAGTTGGTTTTCAAGAACAGTTTAATTTTCAGATTATATAGTTCTTTACCAATTTTAATGGTTGTATTTCTTTAATTAGGTGTATGGTAAAACAAGCAATAAACATTTGTTTTTAATAAACTAAGGGTACATTCCACAACGGTTGAGACACATAACTGTTGTTTTAGTTAATATATATGACAACTGTTGATACTCATAATCGTTGTGATAGTTAATTGATATTACAACGGTTTAAATACCCAACCGTTGCAATATATCGTGCGCTTCCAGAATACAACAACGGTTTCCATACCGTTGTAGAAACGACGAACTTACAACAACAATCTACATAACAACGCCTTCGCCCGCGTCATTATATGTCATTCCCAACCATTGCTAAATGGGGTTTTCGTAGTAGTACATATTGAATATGTAATGAAAAAGATACAAAAATGGTGGAGGAAGCTTCGTTGATTTTTTATTGTCTCTCCTTCGTTTTAAGCTACGTTGGTGCTTCAATGACCCCATGGCACTAAAAGGAAAGAAACATATGTGTGTTGGAAGAGTTGATGTTCCAACACTTACCTGTGTCGAAAGAGATGAAGTTTCAAAAACGATTATGGAATATGGGTTTAAACATATGATATTTAGAGGAGAAGATGAAGATGAAAATCTCTTATGGTATATTTTCTTAAAATACCATTCGGTTTTTCTGGAGAATGAAGATGAAATGAGTGTTAAAAATAAATAACTAGTAAGAGTCTACTTCCAGGAAATACGTGTAAAGGAGATTTCTTCTCAGTTGGACAATCCAACTGAGGAAATAGATAATTAAAAAAAAAGGATAAAAGTGTCTTGTGAAAAAGAGAGTTGATATTTTCTCTAGGTTAGAAGATCTAACCTAAGGTTAGATAAATCATAAATAGTGTTAAAAAAATTGAAAGGCGCCAATTAAAAAATAAAAATAAAAGTAAAAATACTAAAGGTGGATTTTAAGGCTTGGTCATTGACCTTGAACACATTTTCTCTCGGTTGGAAGTCCCAATCGAGGGAATAGATAAATTATAAATAAAAAAATAAGAAATTTGCCAATTTAAAAAATAAAAATAAAAATGTAAAAGGTAGGTTTTGAGGTTGGTCCTTCCTTTGCCACATTTCTTCTCTGTTGGATGTCCCAACTGAGGGAATAGATGGTAATTATTTTTTAAAAATTTTGGAAAAAAATGTGCCCGAGGTAGGGGTGGCAAAATGGGCCCGGCCCGTTGGGCATGCCCGTTTTACCCGCACTTTAGTGCGGGGTGGGCCAAGGATTTAGGCCCTCACCCTCTAATGTGTCCGCCTCGCCCCGCCCAGTTTTCTTCGCGGGCTTTTGCGGGCATGAGCATTTACATAAAATTTTGCATTTTTAAGCTTAAAAGGTGCAGTGCCCGTGGGTTTTTCCCGCCCCGCCCTCACTTTTTTGCGGGGTGGGCCTAAGTTTTAGGCCCGCATCCTCAACTATGACCGCCCCGCCCCGCCCTGTTTTTTTGTGGGCATTTGCGGGGCGGGCCTAAACGGGGCGGACATGCCCGTTTGCCACCCCTAGCCCGAGGTTTGTACCTCGAATTTAGATTGACTGAGGTAAAAAATTTGTCATAAAATTTATTATTTTTAGTAGTGAATATTTTGTTTTGAAAACTATAAACCCCACCATTACTACAAAATGTACATTTTGTAATGCACTTTCACCACGACCATAATGTCCACTGTAATAAAATATATTCATTTAAGCGCTTTACTCATTTTTTTAAGCCACTTTAAGCACGGTCAAAGTTTCCAACCGTGGTGAATAAGGAAGAAAAAACGTAATTTGTAAGGAGAATCCATATTTATATAGTCAAAAAAGCAAAAAAGATATGTGTCTCAAAACAATGGGATACTCATTAGACAAAAGCAATGGAGATGCATGCCTCGATATTGCAATCACACTCGAGTACACTCGAGTACTCTAAACGTCAGCGCTACGCCATACCCTAGAAACCTAAGCCCGCATGTAAAAGTGATCATACAAAATGTTTCAGCGGAAAGCTTGCATTTAATGTGCCTATTCCCAAAGCCATTTGTTCTGACTCAATAGTCTTTTCCAATTATATTAATCATAGGCCCGTCGGGAAGACCACGACGAGGGATGAAGGTGACCCGACAATCTCAAGCCTTCATATTACTACGTAATAGCAAAGCCATGGAGGGAAATTATTTTGGGCCCGCCAGAGGTCCAATCATAAGAAGATCCAACCCAAAAGACTCATTCACATAATAGCTAAAGATCAAGTGTACCTGTGATGGGGAGTCCAACACTTAATTCATAACACCTGAAGATCACCCATTGTCAGAATTGATCGAACGATTCTTGCATCTCACGTCAGAGAACATGGGTCGGATCTAACCATCTTCAATATATAAATTCCATCACGCGTTTTTCACAAATATGTTCTCAGGATTACTTACATTATCACTTTTCATCCATGTCACTAATTTGGACGTTTGAGTGACAATTTTACAAATCTACTTCGCTCCGCCACATCAGAAACGTTTACCACCTGTTTAATGTGAAAAATAGTAAACAACCGCTGGTCTTCCAAATTAATAAGGGATTGGGTTACTTGCAGGATCGGCCATACTAAATCCTAGGACATGTGCTAATAATTTAAATAAAGTTTGGAAAAATGACGAATACTTCGACATCATTTATAATTTAAAGGTTTACAACTTTTTAAGAATGTTAAAGAAAGTAAATTGCAGAACTTAATCAAAAAGCAAATAAATGTATTAAAATAACTTGGGCAATAAAAAAATAAACTTGAATTAAAATGTACAAGTATGGTGTTTACATCAAACGTATAATTTCTCAACACACTCTTTTCTCTGTACACGGATACTTTGAGTATCTTAGAGATTTTGTACAACTTTGAACACACAATCCTATCAGTAAGACTGCCTATTTATAATGAATTGAAATAATTGTTTTAACGGCCTTTCTCTAAAATCAATACAAGCGGCGCTCGACATGTCTTCGATTCTTCAGCATACTCCACGTGTCTTTGTTTAAAACTGGATAAGGAAAATATTCCCTGCTTGATTCAAATTCAAAATCCAAGTCGAAAACATCACCCATCACACTCTGTCGAAACAAAAATTCCATACTTAGAAGATTTACCTAAGTCCACCTGGTCATTCTTCCTTTCGTAAGGAATGATTTCGACTGCGCATCCATCATTGAACTTGCCTAGTCGTAATGCATCATAACTTGGCAAAAGATTTTCTTTTCTTTATTTGTTACATAAATCAAACCAGACGTCAAAATTGAGAGCCAACAAATTGCCCCCCGAAAATGTCCTTTTCGACATCTAATAGAGAAAAGGATATTTTTTGATAACATGATTCGATGCCATGGACAATTCGACATTGTGAACTGTTTATATGACTCAGCAAACTGTGACGTCAGAGTCATCATGACACCTTTTCTGAAACGTCCCTTCACTCCCATGCCTAAATATTTTTAAATCATCACGTTTCTAGCCCCTAGGAGATCATGGGTCAGAAACTTAACTGCCACCATGTAATCGCATCGTCTCCATGCAACGCGTGTCCCACGATCTTTTCACCATTAATGAGGTACAATGATCGTGCACATCAACCGTTTCGTGTCAATTCATCTATAAAAGGGAAAAAGGTTACCATTTTTTACTTTTCTTTTCACTTCCTGAATTTCTGAAACCGTATCATCTCCCAAACGTCTTCTTTCTCCAAGCTTTCTTCACATCTCCACTACAATAATAACTTTCATTCAAACAACCTCCAAAGAAACCAACAAGAAAGCATAGGGTTCTAAGAAATCAAAGGAGCTTGCTCCAGTTCATAAGGAGTTAGGTCCAAAGGTAGTTGGGAATCAACAATATGTTCCAAAACCTCCAAATGAAGAAGAGAAACGTCGTATATATCAATCCCATGTATTGATTCTTATCCTTATATCTAGTATGACCCATGCCATGCTAGGTCCATTGCCTGATTTAAATTTAATCCTGTTAAAATTAGGGAATTTTTCCCAGCCTACCATCGCTGTAAACCCATACCAAATGGCTTAAGACCTAGGAATGATCAGTAAATCCTGATTGATGAAAGATTTAAGTTAGATGGCCAAGGTTCGCCTTCGACCGTAGCCTCTAGGGACCCTATAAACTTATAATTTATGAATACTAGTTCTAGGGTTTTTAGATCATGCCCTTTGTCGAAAGATCCTTCTGACTATCTAGCTTAGCTAGAAAAGATAGAAAAGGCCAAGTCCCAAATTTGGAAGAAAATAGGCATTTATGACCTTATCCAACTGTCGAAAGTAGGACCAGGTTATTGTCCTTCAATGTTCATCACCTCCCTTTACTTCTGGGACATCACCTATAACAATTTCCATCTCCCTTGTGGAATGGTCACCCTAACCTTGTTAGAAATTGCTGCCATCATTGGCTTGAAACCAACTGGAGTGGATTACGACCCTAACATTTTAGCTGACGACTCAATAGGCTTCGATACCAGCAAAACAGCCTTTACCACCTACATCGCCTACTACCACGACAAGGAAACCAATGAGGTTTTAGCTCAAGAGCATGTCGCCTTCTTGGCTCTCTGGCTCTCACGCTGTGTTTTTTGCTCAAGATCTCTTCAAGTGGCGAAGAGGTATTTGACCATGGCGAACCAACTGCACGCTGGTCATGACCTTTTCCTTAGCGAAATCATTTTGGCAAACCTATACGAATCTCTTGACAAAGGCGTCATGGCGTTGAAGACGATCAAGACGAAAGGAAGCTTGCTTCTTTCTGAACCTTTCTGGTTACTTCAACTATGGCTGAATTTCACTTTCGAAGCATTACTTCCTGGTCGGAACTCTGTCAATGAAGCCTCTGTAAAGGATAGAAGAGACGAAGGAACACGACTTGTGCTGTTGACTCCTAATGATGAGGGAATGAGTCTTCAACAGATTTTTACCAGTTATGTAATGATGTTCGCCAAGCGCTACAACTTTTCCCCTACTATGGTCCTTTTTGCTCCAGGAAAGTAGGCCCTGCATGGTTTACAAGATGATTTCCTCATGAGTCGAAAGAACAGGAAAGAGAATCTTTCGATATCTGGGAGTCTTTCCTTACCCCCACGATTATTAGCCTCGATACTCAACCCCTCCAAGCTTTGTATCTCACTCGTCAACTATCAACCAAACCTTGTCTCTCGACAATTTGGTTTGATTCAAATTACACCTAGGCCTTTTTTTCCAAGAAAGGGCTCACTGATTCACTACAACATGGTGCATAACAAAACAGAGTGTGCCAAGTTGCTAGCCAAATATTATGGCCTGGTAGAATTTAATGTTGTGGCCTTCAAACCAAGCTTCGTCTGCACCAAAGAGTTCGATGACTGGTGGAGAGAATACTACAACATAAATTTTTTTGATGTGGCCTCTTTCAACATACAACTAACTAGAGTTTTTGCCTTTGTACAGGATAAAGTGAAGAAACGTACTGCAAGACACATTAAGGAGATCCAAGCATTCCAGAAATACTTTGAAACTGCCTACAAGCCGAATGAACTTAGTCGAACCATTAGCGAAGCAGCAGTAACTTTGAAAGAAAAATTTACTAAGAAATTAGAGGATTTAAAACTTCCTTCGTACATTCGACCTGATCAATGCTACAATGTAGCTTTTAGTCTTTATCCTCCAAAATTCCCTCAACTGCCAACTGCTAATTTTGGTGTGGCTTTTAGCCCTCCATTTCCAGACTGGTTCGTTTGTGGGAATATTATGAAAAATCTTCGCCATGATTATCAAAAACGTGCTCAGTGAGTGGTTCCAACTAAGTATACCTTGGACAATTTTAAAGGCCACCTTCATATTGCCATAGAACAAGTTCGCGTGGAGTCTCTGATATACGAAGTTGTGGAATGGGAGGTTTTTCGACATCTCCTCTTTTCCTTTCATCTATATTCTCCTTTTGCTTATATTAACAACATTACTTTTCTCTAGCAGCTGTGAGGATTCCAGCTAAGAAAACCCCTAAAGTCGAGACAGAAACCAAAGAAGAAGAAGAAGATGATGATAACACCAAGAAACCCATATCAAAGGTAAATTTTGTACTTATGACTTCCTTTCTCTTTTTCTTATATATTGCCTCCCCAAATTATCATAAAAAATATGATCTTTTACTATTTGCAGGTAAGTCGGAAACCCCCTCTGACACCTTAAAAGAGAAAACAAAAGGATCCTGAGGTTCATCTGATTGAATCTGATGACGGGGATGCTTCGCCAGACCAAACAAAACACCTTAAACCAAAGAAGAAGAAATAAATGAAGAACACTGATGTCAGCTTTCGTCCACAACCAAAACCCACCAGAGTACCTGTAACAAAAACTCCTACCCTGAAAGTAGTTGAAACTGATGCCACACCTGTTGGCAAAGGACAAACCGGCCAGAAAAACCCTAATCAGGTTGAGAGTGATAACTCTAGCCCTGGAACTAAGACTGCTGAGGAACAGAAATTTCTTCTTCATTTTACGCTTTTATAATTTTCTTCGATTAACCCATTTTGATTTCTTTTTTCAGACTACTAAAGATGATCAAGGGTGTCCAATGGTACAACAAATCATTCTGACTACCAGCAGCAAACCTACCTGCCATCCAACGAGCCCTTTCAGAACTTCCCCCAAGGATTCCACAAAAGAGTCTGCTAACGAAGTGAGCCAACTTTCTGATATTCAAGAGAAAACACCACCTGTAGCTGCCACTAAGCTTTCGCACACCAACGAACCTGAACAACAAACAAGCCCAACCAGGGAAGAAGTTGTGGTTGACGTCACAAGGGATACTAAAATGCCCTCCTCGGAGCAAGATGTCGAAGATAAATATAAAGATAAGTCTCCAATCTTTCAACAAAATAGCGGCGACGAAAAGGGTGAGGAGGATGAAGGAGAGGAGGAAGATGATTTTGAAGATGAAATTATAGTGGAAGACGAAAAAGAAGAGAAAAAACAAGAAGATCAATCGAAACCCAACCCTGCTTAGACTAGCACAAACTCTACCAGTCTTTCACACGAAGAACTAGAGTCATCGAAGGTACAAAGGCCGCTGGAGAACTTAAAAGTCATGATTAGCTCCAGACACAGCTTTGGTAATTAAAGTACCAACACTTCGACTACCTCAGGTAACCAATCCATTGTAAAACCGTAGGAGGACTTGCTTCCTCAAATTAAAGAGTGAATTTTCAACGTGGACCTATTCCAACTCTTGGAAAAGGATGCTTCTGCCCATTTTGGGCTTCAGAAACTCTTGAAGCAAGTCAATGTTTTGGAGGTTTTTCCTGAAGTTGCTGATGTCATCATGGAACTGGGCACATTGATCGACCTTGTTGTTGCTGATCTAAACCGTCTTCGAGATTTCTCAAGTACAATTATCAACAAGTCAGAGACCCAGCTGGTTGAATGGGGCGCAGCCTCTGAATCTACTACCAAAGTTTCAAACTTGGAAAAGATCTCTGAGCAGAATAAAAAGGAAATCGAAAGTTGTGACGAAAAAGTCAAAGAATGGGAAATGCAAATCAAGATTCTGCAAAGCAAAATCTCTCAGGCTAAGCAACGTAAAGATGAGCTTCTTCAGTCTAACCAAGAAGAGGTGGCCAAAGAACTCAAAGTTGGAATGTATCATGTCGACAGAGCCCATCAGCTTGGAAAGGAGATCGAAACCCTCTCAACTAACAAAGCTCTCTGCGAATATCGCTTGATGCTTCAGAAATCCAAATATGATAAAATGAAGAGCTTTTTCCCATTCTGAACCGAATTATTGAATTTTATTCCTTTTTTTATTGTAATTATCCCTTTTTAGCATGACTTGTAATTACTTAAGCCATTTCGACATTACTTTATTTTCCATGTTGGCTTCGGTCATTTTGTATGTGATTATTATTTTGCTATTTTTATCTCTTGGAGTGCAGGTTTATATTTCTTTAAATATTTTCCATTCACTCTCAAGACCCTTTTATCCTCGCTTAATTCTTCGATCTCATATGCACCGCTAGAGAATACTTGAATAACTTGAAAGGGACCTTCCCATTTAGGAGACCATTTCCCTAAAGTCCTGTCTTTTTTATCCATAGGAAGGATCACTTTCCAAACCAAATCTTCAAGAAGAAATGCTTTAACTTTAACTTTTTTGTTGTAACACTTCTCTATTCTCTTTTTCTGTCTTTTTAGCAATTCCAAAGCATTTAGTCTCTCTTCGTCCAGATCCACTAATTCGTCCAACATCATATTCCAATATATTTCTAATGGAATTTCATGATGTCTTTGAATTCTTGCTGATTGCAAATAAATTTCCACTGGTAAAACTGCGTCATGGCCAAATGTCAATCGAAACGGAGTCGTATTAGTAGCCTCCTTAGGAGATGTTCGACATGCCCAGAGGACTTGGTCTAAAGTCTTATGCCAATTTCTAGGTTTTTTTCCCACATGCTTCTTAATCAAAGCAATGACAACCTTATTTGCTGCCTCGACTTGGCCATTAGCTTGAGCATAGTAAGGTATAGATGTTAACAGTTTGAAACATGTTTCCTTAGCAAACTTTTGCATCTTTTGACCAGTAAATACCGATCCTTTGTCTGTTGTAATAGTTTCTAGAATTTCAAACCTGTAAATAATATATTTCTTGATGAATTCGATCACATCCCCTTGGTCGACGTTTATCAGTGGTACAACTTCGATCCATTTTGTAAAATAATCAATACCAACCAAGATGTATCTTTGACTTTTAGATGACGCTGGTCGAATTTCTCGAACAAGATCTAAAGCCCAACCTCTAAAAGGCCATGGTTTGACTATAGAATGCAATTCGCTTGCAGGAACATGTTGTATGCCTGTGTGCACTTGACATTCTTGACACCCTTTGGAAAACTCAATACAATCTTTCAACATGGTGGGACAATACATTCCTTGTCGAAATAACAACCACTTCATTTTATGGCCCACGTGATGTGCCCCACATGTCCCACTGTGGACATTCGAAAGGGCTAAATATGCCTCAGATTCGCTAAGACACTTAAGCAAAACTCCCTCAGGAGTCTTTTTAAACAATTATTTTCCCAAAAGAACATAACTTAAAGCTCGATACCTGATTTTTCGTTCAGTAGACGCCGTTGGGTTTTACAAATATTCCAGTATTAGCTTTCTCCAAACATCGTCCGCCAGGCTGTCTATTGCTAATATCTCGAAGTTCTCTTTGTCAGTATATCCTAGCTTTGTTATTTCAAGATTTGATGGGGATAATCTGGCTGACACAACCCTTCCTCTGACTTCGATCGCATCTTACAACTTTTCCTTCAAATTTTATACCCAGAAGTAATCTAAGCCAAATCATTAGCTATTTGATTTTCCAATCGAGGAATGTGTCAAATGTTGACCAACTCAAATATTTTTAAGAGTCGATTGGCTATTACGAAGTACATGATGAGATTTTCTTTCACACATGTGTACTCCTTTGTGATTTGTTTTATGACCAACTCTAAGTCACCCATTATTTCGACTCGAGTTGCCCCCAATTCCAACATTTACTCAAGTCCGGCTATAAGAGCCTCGTATTCAGCCTCATTATTCAAACAGAGACCTTCCACTTAATACTTGAATTTTGTTGGAATTTTTTTAGGAGAAATAATCAAGATTCTTACACATGTTCCGTCTTTATGACTCGAGCCGTCGAAGTACAACTTCCAAGGTTCTAGTTCGAGGTAATTTAATGATTCTTCATTTATCGAGTGGTCGACTATAAAGTCCGCCACTACTTGTTCCTTAACAGCCTTTAAGGGCATATAAGTTAGAGAGTATTCAGTTAAGGCTAACGCCCATTTACCAATTCAAATATGCAAAATTGGTTTTGACAACATATGCTTTATAACATCAAAATGTGATGAAACAAAAACATCAACAGGTTTTATATAATTCTTTAGTTTCATACATGAAAAGTACAAACACGGGCATAGTTTTTCGACTGTGCTATATCTAGTTTCTGCATCGTTCAAGACCCTACTAAGATAGTAAATGGCTCTTTCGACCCCATTTTCATCTTCTTGAGCTAACATGCTCCCTAAAGTCTTATCCGACACAGATATATACAACCTCATACTCCTATTTCTTCAAGGTGGAATTAATATTGGAGGGTGACTCAAATACTCCTTGATTTTTTTGAAAGCCTCCTATTGAGCTTGTCCCCATTCGAATCCTGCCTTGTTGAGTCGAAGCAGAGGCGAGAAAGCTTGAGTTTTACCGCTAAGGTTCGACATAAACCTTCTTAATAAATTAATATTGCCTAGTAATGACTACAACTCCTTCTTTGTCGATGGCGCTTTCGCTTCCATTATGGCCTTGATCTTATTTTGGTTTATTTCGATTCCCTTTTTGTGGACCACAAAGCTTAAGAAATCCCCCGCCTGCACACAAAAAGCACATTTGATAGGATTCATTTTCAAACAATGTTTCCTCATACTTTCAAAGGAGTGTCAAAGATGGTCTATGTGATTTTTCCCTGAAATTGACTTTGCAACAATATCATTAATATAGATCTGCATAAAAGTCTCAATAAAATCATGGAAAATCGAATTCATTGCCCTTTGGTAAGTTGCCCCAACATTTTTTAAGCCGAAAGGCATCACCACCCACTAATAAGTACCTAATGCTCCAGGACAACGAAATGTTGTTTTTGGAACATCCTCTTCAGCAATGAATATTTGATTATACCCTGAATATCCATCAAGCATGCTCAGATATTCATGTCCCGCGGCAGAATCGACTAACAATTCCACCACTGGCATCGAATATTCATCCTTTAGGGTTGCATTATTTATATCTCTAAAGTCTATGCAAACCCTCAAAGTACCATTTTTCTTAATAACTGGCACAATATTTGAAAGCCATTTGACATACCTGGTTGTACGGATGAATTTACATCGCAGAAGTCTTTCGACCTCCTCTTTAATCTTCGAGAGAATTTCAGGTGCAAACTGCCTTGGATTCTGCTTAATGGGCTTCTTCCCAGGCTTGATTGGCAATTTTAATTCAACCAGCTCTCTGTCCAAACGAGGCATCTCGTCATAATCCCAAGCGAAGCAGTCTCTGAACTCCTTCAGCAATTGGATCAATTCGACTCTGAGTTGAGGGTTGATATTGGCACTGATATACGTTGGCCTTTTTGTTTCCCCATCTCCCAAGTCGATTTCTTCAAGTGGATCTTGCGCTAGAATTTTAATGTTGGTTGCCAGCGGATCCTTTTTGAACCCCAAAGGCTCGTCATCGTAAATGGCGTCGAGCCTCTTTGCACTTCATCCTGAGCCTTATCAGGTGGCTCTTGGTCGAAGTCCTTACCAGGACTTTCCTGAAAAGATTCCTTCTTGGCTTCGACAGCCATGAATATTACCTCAGCCTCCAAGGCCGCTTTCAGCTTATTTTCGGCTATATAGGCCAAAATTCTTTCGAGTGCTGGCAACTCAGTCATCGTCGCCAAACTCCCTCCCCCAACCTGTTGGGTCGATTCCAGATGTCCCTATGTATGCAAGGTCGTCTTCTCCCACAACCTCTCGATCCCACTGAAAACCGTTGGTGGGGTGCAAATACAAAGAGCAATATGCATTATCATATGGAGTAAATACAAAACTGGCTGGATTGCAAGGAGCAATATTAGCCAATTTTTTGTCGAAACTGCGTTTATCGACATGATTAACTGAAGCCATAAAATAGCTTTGATCGGATTCGATATTTTCCACAATACCATTTGTTCGCCAAATGGTAATCCTCTGATGCATTGATGATGGTACGACTCCTATGTCGTGAATCCATTCACATCCTAACAATAAATTCTAGTTTGCCTTAGTCTCTACAACCATGAACATGGTTGGTCCAGTAATAGTTCCTACCATCAAGTCGACTTAAATCACTCTTAATGTGGTGCCAAATTTTCCTTCATAGTTGGATAACACCATATTGTGGGGCTTCGTCTCTGTGTCGAACTTCCCTATTTTTCTTAGCATGAAATGCGGCATCAAGTTTACCACTGCACTGCAATCTACCAGGATCTTATTGACTGACACATCTTCGATTTTTCCTGTAATAAAGAGAGGCTTTAAGTGACTTTTCATAGCCTCATTAGGTCTTTCTAAGAACGCATTCTGTTCTTCTACACAACCGTTATTCATAACATAGTAACAAACTGGCCTATGAGTGGCCATCTCTATGTCAGTATTATCCTTCAGCTCTTCGACCTCAATAACTTGGTCGAACTCCCTTGGTAACACAGATACTACATTAACCATGATATCCAAAGATGCTTTTGAATTTGTATCAAAGTCATCAGTGAGCATCTCGTCTTCAGCAATCG
Organism: Lathyrus tuberosus; assembly: GCA_022829125.1. Classification (NCBI taxonomy): domain Eukaryota; kingdom Viridiplantae; phylum Streptophyta; class Magnoliopsida; order Fabales; family Fabaceae; genus Lathyrus; species Lathyrus tuberosus. Next base: position 3,365,765 of record JALAZF010000422.1, read on the forward strand.
AACGATCACACTCCTTTTTAGCCTCTTCTTCTTGAGTGGAAAACACCTTCCCCTCTACAGGCTTTTTTTCGATGGATTTTAACTCATTTTTCTCATTCTTTTCAGTAGGCACATTGGTGCTTGATTCAGATTTCTAATTTTCCTTAGCCTCCATTTCTGCCTTTCTCTTCCTTTGCACCCTTTTCCATTGAGATCTAGTCATCGGATTCTTGCCTTTGCAATTCTCAGAGATATATGCTAACTTCTTGGTGGTCAGGAACTCCCTACGGTATCCAATTGATGAACCCCTATTAACCTCGAAGTTCTACCACTTTTGGTGGCCTCTCTCTCTCTCTCTCTCTCTCTCTCTCTCTCTCTCTCTCTCTCTCTCTCTCTCTCTGTCTTCGACTGGTTTTGCCCACTTTCCTCTAGAAGCCTCTGCAATTGGCTTGAAAGTGGTGGGTTTTGCACCTAGGAATCCTGACTTCGCCTGTTCCTGCCCCCTGTATGGCCTCTTTTTGTCGAAACCTTGGTGGTTACCAGAGTCTCTCCAGTTTCCTCTGGCCTTTGCCAATCGAACTCCCTCCATATTTTGGATCGCTTTCTTATCGAACATGGCACTGCACCTTCGATAGAGCATAACCTCCGACATTTTCTTCTGACACATATGTATGAAATCAATCAAGCTCTCCTCTTCCTTCAGGAAAGCCAATTTCTTGTATTTCTCTTGTCGTTGTTCTTCGACAATCTCCATCGAAGTCTCTTGTGCAACTTCGACCATGTTAACATCCATAGCGACATCCTTAGTAATGTACAAACTTTGAAACTTCATTGTAAGGCCATCAGTAGCCTTGTTCAAATTATCCATCTACACGAAACCATCAGCGGTTTCTTTTGTTACCATTACCAAATTAAAATCCTTAGTGATTCCTATAGTATCAAAACCATAAGCAGCTTCGTTGTTACAGTTTTCGACGATTCCTTTGGTGAGGCCATCAGTAACCTCACACATGCAATCATTCATGACCTTCTCGTCAAGATCCTCAGTGATCTTAACCATGACAGCATCATTGATAAAGTCATCAGTAACTTCGATCATATTGATGTTTTGAGCGGATTCATTAGTAACTTCGATCATATTGACAACCGTTGGTTCGGTGAAATGGGCATCATCTACTTGCAAAGGGTCAGCATCAATTTTCATCTGAGCCTTCACTTTTTCTCCAAACCTTAGCCTTCCATCCTTGATGGCGTTTTGAACGAGGTCCCTGAAAAGAAAACATTGAGATGTTTTATGACCCAAGAAATTGTGGTACTTACAAAAACCTATCTTTTTCCTTTGCTCTAAAGGAGGAATTTTAGCACAAGGAGGCACTATCATTTGATCATCCTTAACTAATAAGTCGAAGATTTCGTCACATCTGGTGACGTCGAATGTGTAAGTTTTATTAGGAAATTTATCGTTCTTTTCGGGGTCAACTGAGTTTTTTCCATTCGAAGGGTCAAAGACTTTACAAGCATAAGACAGTCCCAACTTTAGTTCAGCAAGGTTGACCTCACTTTAGTCGAAGTCTAAAGACTCATTATATGTCTCTTCGTCGTCTTCACTAATTTCGACGTAGGCTACCATCTCTTTTCTATTTTTGTTTGCCCTAACTTTTTCAGCGTTCAATCGCTCGACCTGTCGGACTCTGTCAGCCAATTAGGCCATATCTCGCAAGTACCGGTATCCAATTTCTATCTAATTGAGTAGTCGAGACCACCATCAGCCATTTCGACCAACTCATGTTCAGGCACTTGCGTAAAGCATCTTGCTTTAAGCAACCGAAACCTATTCAGGTAATCATCTATTGGCTCAGTAAACTTTCGCTTGATACTAGCCAATTCCTTCAGGCTAATATTGGTTTTTCCCATATAAAACTGTTCATGGAACAATCTTTCTAACTGGGTCCAATTATGGATCAAATTTGGTGGCAAGGCATGTAAACCAAGTAAAAGCGTTTTTGGTGAGAGAGCTTGGGAAATATTTTACCCTAAGGTTTTCATTATTCGAAATCTCTCCAACCTATATCAAGTACCTAGCCACATGTTCGATAGTAGATTCGGTGGAATCCCCAGAAAATTTAGTGAATTTAGGAACTTTCCAACTAGGGGGTAGATCTGTTGTAAAATATATTCTGATAATGGCGAAGTATAATTTGGTCTTTGAAGACCCAAGTTTACCCCATTTCGTGCCATTATTCTTTCGACCATGGCTACTAGGTTATTATCTGCGGCCATGTCATCACGTCGAATCTGTTGCACAATGTTATCAGCATTTTGATTCTTATTTACCATCACTACCCTAGGTCTCTCCTCAATTAGGATTAGAGGTTGGGCTCTAGGGGGTTCGACCCTAGGTTGTTCGACCACTACTCATGGATTGACTAAATTTGCATGTGGCGGGTTCCCTTGGTTTTGCTGGATTTGATTAATGGTAGGATCTTCTTCGAGGGCTACTCCCTGATTCTCCATTATGTATTCTCTTTGTGGATGTCGAGGAGGCTGCGGTAATCCAAAAAAATCTGCAAGATGTGTCATCTGCGCTGTCATTTATTGATTGGACTAAGCAGTACTTTGGATTAGGGGATTAAAAATCGTCCCCATTGTTTGGGCTAACATTTGGACCATTTCGTGATTACTCTCTTTCATTTGTTGCCTAATAACTGCTGCAGAATTATTAGTCAAATTTGGTATTTGGGTGGAATAGTATGTCCCTAAAGGCTGGCTACTTCGATCCATGTTTATCCCAGATCCGGATCCTTGTAATGGCGAAGTAACATTCATAACTGGTTCTGAGAATGTTGAGACGACGTTATGCAAGTTCGCCATCATAGATGTTGGCATTCCATAGGGTTGCTCTCGACCGCCTAAGGGCATAGAGAAACCTGGAGGCATGAAGGGACTACTAGAAGCATTCCCTATTGGTGGAGGGGTTACTGGAGGACCCCTTGGCCCAATATAAGTTAGAATGGGCTCACTGTGGGTGATCGACTGCGTGGGCATCGAACTTGCCATGGATGGCATTGGTTCTGACAGTCGCTGGAACCGTGGTTCCATCGGTTAGAGGTGTCAAAAAAGTCCTAAATTACAAAGCCCCAATAATTAGGCCCCTTGTTGGTCCCATTTTTTTAGGCCCCTGTTTACTGTGAATTTTGGTAAACAACCTCTGGTCTATCAATCTTAAACGAGAATTGATTAACTTGCAGGATCGACCACACATAAAAGCTAAAGAGAATGCAAACTGAACTCCACATTCGACAATGCTGAAATAAAATCTAACTGAACTCTACGTTCGACTACTTGCAATAAAGTAAAGTAAAGGCTTGAAATTCAAAGGGTTGTAAGTAAAGGGTGCAAAATTTAAAGGCGTCGAAAGGAAAGGACAAGAAGTAAAAAGCTTTGAAAGTAAAATGCGACGAACTCCACGTTCTTGAAAAGTAAAGGCTGGAATGATAAAAGTGCTGTCGAAAGTAAAGTGCAGGAAAGTAAAGGACTTTAAAAGTAAATGCAATGGATTAAAGGTGAACTCCACGTTCTTGAAAATAAAAGACTTTGAAAAGTAAATGCTTGAAGATTAAATGCTTGAATGTAACAGTGCAGTCGAAGGTAAATGCAGATAGTTTAAATGACTTTGAAAGTAAATTTGGCATGGAAGATAAAGTTCAAGAAATTGTAAAAGCATGGAAAGTAAATGGTTGAATCTTAAACATGACAAAGATAAATTGTATTAATGAAGGAAATGGTGTTACATTACGTACATTCTCACGAACACGTTTCTCTACACGCGGGTACTTTGAGTTTCTTTGAGTAACTTGTACAAAAATATGAACACCCTTATTACATAGAACTAACTCCTATTTATAGTGCTAGGAAATAACTACTAAGTGGTGGTTACTGCTTCGAACGTGTGGATTTTGGCGCCTTCTCCTTGGTCTCAACTGTTCCCACGTTCACAACTGCTCTTATTTAAATTTCAAACATGGGAAATTCCCTCCAACCTTAATATAACAACTGCAGCGCTTGTTTCCATATTCTCATGGTCGAAACCTTTCCAGCACTTAGCCATTTTTTGAGGTTCCTACAACCTCTATTCGACTCAGGCTTCACCAAAACTGGGTCGAAGCCTTCTTTACATTAAAAATGATTTTTTAACTTAAAATAGCTTTTATTCTTTCTAGCGTCGAAAATGAGGGTTAAAAAATTGCCCCCAAGGAATGTCCTTTCGCCAGAATTGGTAGGAAGGTCATTTCTTGATATAATAACCATTTCGACGCCTATTTGCATGGCCTTAACTGAATATCCCACTAATTACTTAATGGCTGAACTGTTCAGTTTCTTTGACCCACGCTCCTGACGTCATACCATCATGACAAATCCTTAAAACTTCCTTTCAGCCGTATTCATCATAACACCTTTCTTGAAAACAGACGTTGGCAGTCTGAACATAACTACTACTTTTCATCACGTCTCCAGGAGAAAGACGCGCGTCCCACTAACCCCTCAGCTTCAACGGTGGATCCAAGTCTCTTGGGATTTTCAAATGTCTATATATACCCATTTCCGCCACTTTGTGAACTTTCCACACTTTTAATACTCTCAAGTAACCTCTTCTTCTCTTCAGTTTCTCTCACGCAAACCCAGCAAAAACACCATCTTTTCATCTCCTTCAACAATGGCGTCTTCCCAAGCTAATCCTCAAACAAAGAAAACTCAAAGAGGCAAAGCCACTCCATTTAAGCAAACCATTCCTCCGTTCGCTAATATCCCAGGCCCCCAACTAGTAGATAATCGCCATTGCATGTCGGAACCCACCTCTGAAGAATCAAGAGCCATATACAAATCTCAGGTAATGATTCCTATAGTTGTTTCTGATAAATCCTATGCGCTATCTGGTCCTTTAGCTGAGGTTGACGTTTCTAACGAGAGGCTAAGTGAGTTTCTCCCCTCGTACCGGAAAACAAGGCCGTTAGGGCAAAGGAGTTTTCCCAAAATTAACACTGCTGCTGGAACTTCTCCTGAAGAAGCCCCCTTGCCCAAAATCAACGTTGGCTATCTCACTGATGGCACCAGGCTGGTGAGAGCTGTCAACCCTTTGAAGGAATTCGACCAATGGATGACAAAGATGGAGAAGGTCAAAGCTGACCACTGGAAGGACATAGGGATTTATGACCTTCTTATGCTGTCGAAGACCAGCATACCATATTGTTTGAATATTTTGGCGACATCTTTATATTTTTGGGACAGCACCCATTATACCTTCCATCTGCCATGTGGAATGGTTACTCCACCCTATTCGACGTAGCTGCCATCACAGGGCTTCGCCCAGATGGCCTTACTTACAACCCTGATGTTGATGCTGACGACACCATCAATATTTCAGGCTCCAAACTTACATACACTCTCTTCATCAAACACCACTTTAAACCAGAAGATGACAACGTGTCTGATGAAGAACACATTGCTTTTCACACAGTCTGGCTATCGAGATATGTTTTTTGTACCAAGTCTTTGCAGGTAGCTAAGAAGTACATGCCCCTGGCGAATCAGCTTCACCACAACAGAGGAACCTGCTTGAGTGAACTCGTTCTGGTGAACCTTTATGAGTCTATCAGTGAAGGGGCTTCTCGACTTAGAAATATGGAGACCCAAGGTCCTATGCACTTGAGTGGACCTCTTTGGCTACTTCAATTGTGGCTTAATGCTACATTTGAGGCTAGCCTCCCCAGAAAAGGCCTGGTTGATGAAGCCTCTGCTGAAATAAGGGAAATGAGTGTCGAAGGGACGCGTCTGGCTAAACTCACTCCCAATGATGATGGTGAAAACCTTCAAAGGGCTTTCACCAGTTATATTATGATGTTTGCCAAGCGCTATGAGTTCACTCCTAGCATGGCACCTTTTGCTCGACGAAGCTATGGCCCTGTGTGGTTTAAAAGGCCATTTCCAAATCCTCATCAAACTCTGGATCAAGAATCTGTTGCTATCTGGGAAGCCTTCTTGATTCCCAGATTCTTTATTCATAGGCTGAACTTAGGGAAAGGTTTGTCAACATTGATTGCCTATCAACCCAACCTTGTCTCTCGACAATTTGGGCTGGCCCAGAGCTTCCCTCAGTGCTTGTATGAGAGAAAGGGCCAAGTAATTCTTCACACCGTCTGCTTCGACGAGGAAAATGTCTCCCATACACTCGACGGCCTGAATGAGAAAAGAAGAATTCTCTCTCCTGTGTTTTTTGAACCTTCTTTTCTATGCACTTCCTTATTCCACCAATGGTGGTCGAAGCACTATAGTGAGCACTTTCTTGATGTGGCTACATTTTCTTCGCTACTTGACCAAGCTTTTCTCCATGTGCAGGACAAGACGAAAAAGAGTAAGTTCACTCACATCGAAGAAATACAGGCTTTTCAAAAATACTTTGAAACTATCTATCGACCAGATGATCTTAGTCGAACCATTCATGAGGCTGCTGCCACACTAAAGAGAAAATTTCTAGAAAAGCTGGATCAACTAAAAATTCCTCCCAACGTCCCTCGTGAGAAACGTTATGAGGTAGCTTTTAAACTTTTTCCTCCAAATTTCCCTCGACTGCCTAATGCTGATTTTGGAGTGGCGCTTGCCCCTCCATTTCCAGATTAGTTTGTCTGTGGGGAGCATTTAAAACTTCTTCGACAGCAGTCTCAGCCAAAGGCTCAACGAGTGGTTTCGACTAAGCATACGTTAGACAGTTTTAAAGGGCACCTTCATATAGGAATTCAGGACGTTCGTGTCGAATCTGAAATATATGAAGGTTTGAAATCCTTAGTCCATGGCTTCATAACTAACCATGTAATCATTAACTCGTAGCAATTATGTACTGTCTTTCAGCTGTGCCTAGGAAAGCTGCTTCGACTAGGGCTGCTACCTTACAAAGTGGCAAAGAACCAGAGAGCACACAGGTATATTTCACATCCCCCGCTCACGCTTTTACTATATGAATTCCTTTCTTATATTTGCATTGCCTCTTCAGACTGGTCGAAAACCCCCAACACCTTCCAAGAAAGGTAAAAAGGATACCCCAGCTGTGGTTATAGCTTCAGAGGCCTCAGATGAATCTCCTGAGGAGGTTCTCACGAGGAAAAGAAGAAAACCCCTCAAGGCCTCTGGACCTACTGGCCCACCTCCTTCGAAGGTGGCCAAAATACTCGAAAAGGCACCCACCACAAGTGGTGTCGAGAAGGAACCTTTCAAGGTGGCCTTGAGAACCCCTCTTGGTGACCATGGGAGTGATAAATCAAGTCCTGCTATTGAACAAACTCAGGTATGTGCACCATTTTTTTATGCTGACATCTTTCGCCTATTATTTCATTCCCATTTTCTTCACTTGTGTTCTTTAGGCACCCATAATCAACAATCCAGATCTCCAACCAACTCCAAGCAACTTCGCCACCACCATAATTGACGATGCTGTTCCTCAACCAACTTCAGGAAGTTTCACCACCACGCTCCTCAACAGCCAAGGTGAGCCAACTTATCACCCATCTTCTAATATTGGCTCTGGTTTGAGTGAGATTAATCAACCTACTCCACATGTTACAGAACACACCGCACCACCAGTTCCAACCACTACTCAAAACGCACAAGCTGCTGGCACCAACTCTGATGATGATGATGCCTCAAGCCCGCCACCTTTCAATCTGGCTACCCCTAGGGATAAAGGTCAGTTGGTTGAAGAAGAAAGACATGAACCTGAAGTTCCTCTTCTGATTCTTCTCCTTCTTCATCTTGTTCTTCTCCCATTTCTTCATCAGACTCTTCAGCAGTTGGTTGCATATTCTCCTGGTCATCAGCTGTTGTAGGATGTAGTTCATTTGTCTCCTCAGGCGCAGCTTGATCAGGGTTGGCGTTATGTGTTTGGACTTCAGGTTCATGTCTTTCTTCTTCAACCAACTGACCTTTATCCCTGGGGGTAGCCAGATTGAAAGGTGGCAGGCTTGAGGCATCATCATCATCAGAGTTGGCGCCCGCAGCTTGTGCGTTTTGAGTAGTGGTTGGAACTGGTGGTGCGGTGTGTTCTGTAACATGTGGAGTAGGTTGATTAATCTCACTCAAACCAGAGCCAATATCAGAAGATGGGTGATAAGTTGGCTCACCTTGGCTATTGAGGAGCGTGGTGGTGAAACTTCCTGAAGTTGGTTGAGGAACAACATCGTCGATTATGGTGGTGGCGAAGTTGCTTGGAGTTGGTTGGAGATCTGGATTGTTGATTATGGGTGCCTAAAGAACACAAGTGAAGAAAATGGGAATGAAATAATAGGCGAAAGATGTCAGCATAAAAAAAATGTTGCACATACCTGAGTTTGTTCAACAGCAAGACTTGATTTATCACTCCCATGGTCACCAAGAGGGGTTCTCAAGGCCACCTTGAAAGGTTTCTTCTCGACACCACTTGTGGTGGGTGCCTTTTCGAGTATTTTGGCCACCTTCGAAGGAGGTGGGCCAGTAGGTCCAGAGGCCTTGAGGGGTTTTCTTCTTTTCCTCGTGAGAACCTCCTCAGGAGATTCATCTGAGGCCTCTGAAGCTATAACCACAGCTGGGGTATCCTTTTTACCTTTCTTGGAAGGTGTTGGGGGTTTTCGACCAGTCTGAAGAGGCAATGCAAATATAAGAAAGGAATTCATATAGTAAAAGCATGAGCGGGGGATGTGAAATATACCTGTGTGCTATCTGGTTCTTTGCCACTTTGTAAGGTAGTAGCCCTAGTCGAAGCAGCTTTCCTAGGCACAGCTGAAAGACAGTACACAATTGTTATGAGTTAATGATTACATGGTTAGTTATGAAGCCATGGACTAAGGATTTCAAACCTTCATATATTTCAGATTCTACACGAACGTCCTGAATTCCTATATGAAGGTGCCCTTTAAAACTGTCTAACGTATGCTTAGTCAAAACCACTCGTTGAGCCTTTGGCTGAGACTGCTGTCGAAGAAGATTTAAATGCTCCCCACAGACAAACCAATCTGGAAATGGAGGGGCAAACGCCACTCCAAAATCAGCATTAGGCAGTCGAGGGAACTTTGGAGGAAAAAGTTTAAAAGCTACCTCATAATGTTTCTCACGAGGGACGTTGGGAGGAATTTTTAGTTGATCCAGCTTTTCTAGAAATTTTCTCTTTAGAGTGGCAGCAGCCTCATGAATGGTTCGACTAAGATCATCTGGTCGATAGATAGTTTCAAAGTATTTTTGAAAAGCCTGTATTTCTTCGATGTGAGTGAACTTACTCTTTTTCGTCTTGTCCTGCACATGGAGAAAAGCTTGGTCAAGTAGCGAAGAAAATGTAGCCACATCAAGAAAGTGCTCACTATAGTACTTCGACCACCATTGGTGGAATAAGGAAGTGCATAGAAAAGAAGGTTCAAAAAACACAGGAGAGAGAATTCTTCTTTTCTCATTCAGGCCGTCGAGTGTATGGGAGACATTTTCCTCGTCGAAGCAGGCATTGTGAAGAATTAATTGGCCCTTTCTCTCATACAAGCACTGAGGGAAGCTCTGGGCCAGCCCAAATTGTCAAGAGACAAGGTTGGGTTGATAGGCAATCAATGCTGACAAACCTCTCTCTAAGTTCAACCTATGAATAAAGAATCTGGGAATCAAGAAGGCTTCCCAGATAGCAACAGATTCTTGATCCAGAGTTTGATGAGGATTTGGAAATGGCCTTTTAAACCACACAGGGCCATAGCTTCGTCGAGCAAAAGGTGCCATGCTAGGAGTGGACTCATAGCGCTTGGCAAACATCATAATATAACTGGTGAAAGCCCTTTGAAGGTTTTCACCATCATCATTGGGAGTGAGTTTAGCCAGACGCGTCCCTTCGACACTCCTTTCCCTTATTTCAGCAGAGGCTTCATCAACCAGGCCTTTTCTGGGGAGGCTAGCCTCAAATGTAGCATTAAGCCATAATTGAAGTAGCCAAAGAGGTCCACTCAAGTGCATAGGACCTTGGGTCTCCATATTTCTAAGTCGAGAAGCCCCTTCACTGATAGACTCGTAAAGGTTCGCCAGAACGAGTTCACTCAAGCAGGTTCCTCTGTTGTGGTGATGCTGATTCGCCAGGGGCAGGTACTTCTTAGCTACCTGCAAAGACTTGGTACAAAAAACATATCTCGACAGCCAGACTGTGAGAAAAGCAATGTGTTCTTCATCAGACACGTTGTCATCTTCTGGTTTAAAGTGGTGTTTGATGAAGAGAGTGTATGTAAGTTTGGAGCCTGAAATATCGATGGTGTCGTCAGTATCAACATCAGGGTTGTAAGTAAGGCCATCTGGGCGAAGTCCTGTGATGGTAGCTACGTCGAATAGGGTTGGAGTAACCATTCCACATGGCAGATGAAAGGTATAATGGGTGCTGTCCCCAAAATATAAAGATGCCGCCAACATATTCCGACAATATGGTATGCTGGTCTTCGACAGCATAAGAAGGTCATAAATCCCTATGTCCTTCTAGTGGTCAGCTTTGACCTTTTCCATCTTTGCCATCCATTGGTCAAATTCTTTCAAAGGGTTGACAGCTCTCACCAGCCTGGTGCCATCAGTGAGATAGCCAACGTTGATTTTGGGCAAGGGGGCTTCTTCAGGAGAAGTTCCAGCAGCAGTGTTAATTTTGGGAAAACTCCTTTGCCCTAACGGCCTTGTTTTCCGGTACGAGGGGAGAAACTCACTTAGCCTCTCGTTAGAAACGTCAACCTCAGCTAAAGGACCAGATAGCGCATAGGATTTATCAGAAACAACTATAGGAATCATTACTTGAGATTTGTATATGGCTCTTGATTCTTCAGAGGTGGGTTCCGGCATGCAATGGCGATTATCTACTAGTTGGGGGCCTGGGATATTAGCGAACGGAGGAATGGTTTGCTTAAACGGAGTGCCTTTGCCTCTTTGAGTTTTCTTTGTTTGAGGATTAGCTTGGGAAGACGCCATTGTTGAAGGAGATGAAAAGATGGTGTTTTTGCTGGGTTTGCGTAAGAGAAACTAAAGAGAAGAAGAGGTTACTTGAGAGTATGAAAAGTGTGGAAAGTTCACAAAGTGGCGGAAATGGGTATATATAGATATTTGAAAATCCCAAGAGGCTTGGATCCACCGTTGAAGCTGAGGGGTTAGTGGGACGCGTGTCTTTCTCCTAGAGACGTGATGGAAAGTAGTAGTTATGTTCAGACTGCCAACGTCTGTTTTCAAGAAAGATGTTATGATGAATACGGATGAGAGGACGTTTTAAGGATTTGTCATGATGGTATGACGTCAGGAGCGTGGGTCAAAGAAACTGAACAGTTCAGCCATTAAGTAATTAGTGGGATATTCAGTTAGGCCATGCAAACAGGCGTCGAAATGGTTATTATATCAAGAAATGGCCTTCCTACCAATTCTGGTGAAAGGACATTCCTTGGGGGCAATTTGTTAACCCTCATTTTCGACACTAGAAAGAATCAAAGCTATTTTAAGTTAAAAAATCATTTTTAATGTAAAGAAGGCTTCGACCCAGTTTTGGTGAAGCCTGAGTCGAATAGAGGTTGTAGGAACCTCAAAAAATGGCTAAGTGTTGGAAAGGTTTCGACCATGAGAATATGGAAACAAGCGCTGCAGTTGTTATATTAAGGTTGGAGGGAATTTCCAATGTTTGAAATTTAAATAAGAGCAGTTGTGAACGTGGGAACAGTTGAGACCAAGGAGAAGATGCCAAAATCCACACGTTCGAAGCAGTAACCACCACTTAGTAGTTATTTCCTAGCACTATAAATAGGAGTTAGTTCTATGTAATAGGTGTGTTCATATTTTTGTACAAGTTACTCAAAGAAACTCAAAGTACCCGCGTGTAGAGAAACGAGTTCGTGAGAATGTACGTAATGTAACACCATTTCCTTCATTAATACAATTTATCTTTGTCATGTTTAAGATTCAGCCATTTACTTTCCATGCTTTTACAATTTCTTGAACTTTATCTTCCATGCGAAATTTACTTTCAAAGTCATTTAAACTATCTGCATTTACCTTCGACTGCACTGTTACATTCAAGCATTTAATCTTCAAGCATTTACTTTTCAAAGACTTTTATTTTCAAGAACGTGGAGTTCACCTTTAATCCATTGCATTTACTTTTAAAGTCCTTTATTTTCCTGCACTTTACTTTCGACAGCACTTTTATCATTCCAGCCTTTACTTTTCAAGAACGTGGAGTTCGTCGCATTTTACTTTCAAAGCTTTTTACTTCTTGTCCTTTCCTTTCGACGCCTTTAAATTTTGCACCCTTTACTTACAGCCCTTTGAATTTCAAGCCTTTACTTTACTTTATTGTAAGTAGTCGAACGTGGAGTTCAGTTAGATTTTATTTCAGCATTGTCGAACGTGGAGTTCAGTTTGCATTCTCTTTAGCTTTTATTTGTCATTTACACTTGTCTCTCGAATTTAGCACATGTCCTAAGATTTGTGTGGTCGATCCTGCAAGTTAATCAATTCTCGTTTAAGATTGATAGACCAGAGGTTGTTTACCAAAATTTATAGTAAACAAATTGGTACTCCTTGATCTTGTCGAAGGCTTCCTGCTGTAATTTCCCCCACTCAAAACCATCTTTGTTGAAACGAAGCAATGGCGAAAAAGCTTGTGTTTTGCCACTCAGGTTGGATATAAACCTTCTTAAGAAGTTGATCTTGCCCTGCAACGACTGCAACTCCTTTTTGATTGATGGTGCTTTCGCCTCCATTATGGCTTTGGTTTTATTCTGATTTATTTCGATCCCTTTCTTGTGGACCACAAAGCCTAGGAAATCCCCTGCCTGCACACAAAAAGCACATTTGAGAGGATTCATTTTAAGACCATATTTTCTCATCCTTTCAAAGGACTGTCGAAGATGGTCAACGTAACTTTTCCCAGAAATAGATTTTATAACAATATCATCAATATAAATTTGCATGAATGTGTCTATAAAATCGTGGAAAATTGAATTCATTGCCCTTTGATAAGTGGCACCAGCATTTTTGAGACCGAAAGGCATCACTACCCATTCATAGGTACCTAAGGCTCCAGGGCATCTAAAAGCAGTTTTATGAACATCTTCCTCAGCAATGAATATTTGGTTGTAGCCAGAATATCCATCCAGCATACTAAGATACTCATGTCCTGCTGCAGAATCTATTAACATTTCTGCTACTGACATTGAATATTCATCTTTAGGAGTTGCAGAGTTTAAATCGCTAAAATCAATGCAAACTCTCAAAGACCCATTCTTTTTAATAACAGGTACTATATTAGCCAACCATTCGACATAACTTGCAGTGCGAATGAATTTGCAACGAAGCAGTCTTTCGACTTCCTCTTTGATCTTTGACAATATCTCAGGTGTAAACCGTCTTAGATTTTGCTTGACTGGTTTTTTCCCAGGCATCATAGGCAACCTGTGTTCGACCAACTCCCTGCTCAAACCAGACATCTCATCATAATCCCAGGCGAAGCAGTCTTTGAAATCTTTCACCAACTGAACCACTTCAACCTTCAACTGGGGATCAAGATTGGCACTGATGTAGGTAGGCCTTTTGATTGTCCCCTCACTGAGGTCAACTTCTTCTAAAGGATCTTGTGCTAACATTTTTATATTATTTGCCAACGGATCCTTCTCAAATCCCAAAGGCTCATCTTCATAGATGGCGTCGAGCCTCTGGCTTTGCTCTCCAGTTTCAACCTTATCTGGAGGTTTTGGGTCGAAGTCCTTACCAGGACCCTCTTGATATAATTCAGAAATGGCTTCGCCAGCCATATAGTCATTGGCGGCTTCCAAAGCCGCTTGTAGTTTTATTTCGGCCACATAGGCCGAAATTGTTTTTAAAGTGTCGAACTCAGTCATGATCACTGAATTCATCTCCCCATCCCGTGGGCTCTATTGGAGGTGAGCCTAAGCATGGCAACCTTCCTCCAGGTACCTCTCTGTCCCATCTGAAACCTTCGACAGGGTGTAAATACAACGAATAAAACATTTCTACATCAGGCGCAAACTCAAAATCAGCTGGAGGACATGGAGCAGTGTTCGCCAGATGTTTCTCAAATTGCCTACTATCCACATGATTGATAGGCACCTTAAAGTACCCTTGATCAGCTTCAATATTTTCAACTATCCCATCTGGTCTCCAAATGGTGATTCTTTGATGCATAGATGAGGGCACAACTCCTATTCCGTGAATCCACTCCATACCCAAGAGTAGATTGTAGTTAGCTTTTGTCTCGACAACCATAAACACTGTTGGCCTGGTAATAGTTCCCACAGTGAGATCCACTTGAATCACTCCTAGAGTGGAACCAACTTTTCGTTCATAGTTCGACAGAACCATGTTGTGGGGTTTAGTATCCGTCTCAAACTTCCCAATCTTGCTCAACAAAAACCTTGGCATTAAATTAACAGTTGCACCACAATCCACCAAAATTTTGTTGACAGGGACGTTCTCTACTTTTCCAGTAATGTAAAGAGGCTTCAAATGACCCTTCATTGCCTCTGTGGGGCGTTCAAAGAAAGCATTTTGTTCTTCGACGCACCCATTGTTCATGATGTAATAACACACAGGCTTGTGTGTCAACATTTCCAATTCAGCAGTTTGATCCAAGTCCTTGACCTCTGAGACTTGACCAAATTCCTTTGGCATTACTGACACCACATTCACCAGAATATCTAGAGAAGCTGCTGACTCATTGTCGAAATTATCAGTCATATTCTCATCATCTTCAACCTTCTCCTCTGGCTGAACATTGAATAGCTTTCGCCTTATGGGCATCTTCTTAATTGTCCCAGCTTGATGATCAACATTAGTACTTGATTCTCCATGCACCTGAGCCTCCCTGACAGCCTTTCGCCTGCGTTGCTCTCTTCGCCATTGTGATCTAGACATGGGGTTTTTACCCTTGTAATTCTGGGAAATGTATGTTGATTTGTTGGTGGTGTGGTTCTCTTTTCTATACTTAAATGAAGAACCTCTTTCCACATCAAATTTCTCCCACTTTTTCTTCTGTCCGCTCCCTTTGATAGGCTTGATCCAACTACCTATTGGCACATTCGCAGCTGGTTTGAATGTACCTGGCCTAACTCCTGGTGCTTGGTTTTTTAGTCCTATCGAAAGTCGCCTATGGTCAAAACCTCTGTGCCCTTTGTTCACCTTCTGCCCCCAGCTTTCACCAGCCTTTTTGACACCTTCTAACTTGTGAGCAGCTTTTTCATCAAAAATGGCGCTGCATCTAGGACATAGCATTACTCCAGAGCCTTTCTTCTGGCAACGGTGCAAGAAATCCACAATTGACTCTTCTTGCTTAGGATAAGCTATTTTGTTGCACCTCTCTTGTTTATCTGCCTTACTTACTTGTTCAGGTTTTCGATCTGTAATTTCGACCATTTTGACATCCATTCTGTCCTTTAAGTGCATCTTGGAGAAATGGGCTTCCAGACTCCCCCCACTTGCTGCTGCTTTTGCAGCTTTTTGAGAAGCTTCTCGCCAAGCAGCTTTTTCAGCTTCGACCATTTCTTCAGCATTGACTCTTTCAACATCAGGAGATGTCTTGAAGAATTTTTCAGCAGCCATACATATCCAGTTTTCCACCAAACCACCATCCATGTCTATCATCTCTCCTACCAACAGCAAGTCATCTTCCAACTCCTTAACAACTTGGACTTTGGGGGCATTTCTGCCCATAGCCTCATTGGTGCTGATGCTATCTGAGCTAGCATCAGATTCTTCAGCCAATTCGACCATGTTAATGCCTTCATTGGCATTTATCTTCAATCCACTCACGACCATATCCAGAACCTTGGCAGCATTATCCATTTCAATAAACTTATCAGCAGTTTCTTTGGTCACCAACATTAGACTGGTACCATCAACATTCAGGCCATTTGCATCCTTACAAAAACCTTCAATTATCACAGACTTGGTGGCGAAGTCTTCAGTAACCTTCACCATGTTGACTGACTTATCAAATCCCTCTGTGACTTCGACCATCTGAACCTCATGAGGCTCTGTATAGTTAGCCTCTGCAACTTGCAATGGGTCAGAGTCAATCTTCATCTGGGCTTTGCCCTTGTCACCAAACTTCAGCCTTCCTTCTTGGATAGCATTTTGCACCAAATCCCTGAAAAGAAAACATTGTGAAGTTTTATGACCCAAAAAATTATGGTACTTACAAAAACCTCTTTTCTTTCTTTGTTCTAAAGGTGGCATCTTAGCACCAGCAGACACTATCATTTGCCCATCTTTAACTAACAAATCAAAAATTTCGTCACATTTAGTGACGTCGAAAGTGTATGTTTTCTTAGGAAATTTGTCGTTAGATTCGACAGGATTTTTTCCTTCTGAAGGAATTAATAATTTGCAGGCATAAGATGGACCTTGCTTTAACTCAGCAACGTCAACCTCATTTCCGTCGAAATAAGATGTTTCACCACACGGACTCTTCATATCTTCATTACATTCGACAAAGGCTACTTTTTTACCCCTGCTGAATTTAGCCTTCTCTTCTTTCAGCCTTTCTAGCTATCGAACCCTATCAGCCAACTGGGCCATATCTCTAAGATATTGGGTATCTAACTTCTTCCTAATGGAATAATCAAGACCCCCGGCAGCCATTTCGACCAACTCATGTTCTGGTACTTGTGTAAAGCACCTGGCTTTAAGAAGTCGAAACCTATTCAGGTAATCATCAATTGGCTCAGTGACTTTGCGTTTGATGTTAGCCAATTCTTTCAAACTAATCTTAGTTTGCCCCATGTAGAACTGTTCATGAAACAAACGTTCTAGTTGGGTCCAATTGTATATGGAATTTGGAGGCAAAGTAGTAAACCATGTGAAGGCATTCTTGGTAAGGGAACTTGGGAAGTATTTGATTCTGAGGCTTTCATCAGCTGCAATTTCGCCTGCTTCAATCAAATATCTGGCCACATGTTCAACAGTAGACTCAGTAGTATCTCCTGAAAACTTGCTGAACTTTGGAACCTTCGTCCTAGGGGTAATTATGCTTGGAGAATATAATCTACTATAGGCGAAGTATAATTTGGCCTGGTGAAGCCAAAATTCATACCATTTCTGGTCATTATCCTTTCAACCATGGTTGCAAGATTATTTTCTTCTGCTTGATTTTGGTGTCGAACCTGTCTAAGTAGTTGATCTGCATTTTGGTTCCTGTTTACCATCACTACTGGCTCTTCCTCCATCTAGTATGGCATTTGGTTTCTTGGTGGTTCGACTCTAAAAGGATCAATCATCTCTTGATCTTCCAAGTTCGCCTCATGTATCTGGCGTGGATGACGTCTTGGGATATTTTCGACAACAGTTGCTCTTCGATCCACCGCTGGTACTCCCATGAAATCAGCCATGCGTGCCACTTGTGCAGCCAATTGTTGGTTAGTTTGAGTCGTATTTTGAATCAAGGGTTGAAAAACTTCTCCCATTGTCTGAGATAACGTGTGCACCATTTGCATGTTACTTTCATCCATCTGTTGTCTCAAATAATTTATGGATGTATTTGTAAGGCTAGGCGCTTGAACAGAGTAACCAACACCTATACTCTGGTTGTTTCGACCCCCTGATCCTGATCCTTGTAATGGCGAAGACACTACAGTTTCTGAAAATACAGACGGAGCATTCTGCAGATTTTGCATCATTGATGTAGGCATACCATAGGGTTGACTCCTTGACCCTAGATGTGGAAAACCTGGAGGAGGAACGTGCCTGTACATTGAATTTCCTCCTGGGGGCGTTGGTGAATTAGGACTTTGTGGTCCTATGTATTCCAAGACAGGTTGAGTATATGACTTTGTATATGTTGATCCTGGTTCAGACACTACTAATGGAAGTGACGCCTGTCCTCCTGTCGAAGACATTGATGATGGTGTGCTTTGAGACCCCATACTGCTACTTGACTGAGTGTTTGAAAGACTCCCTTGAGGATCAACTTGTTGGTTGGCATTGGTTGCCATTTTCTTAGAGTATCTTCTCTTTGGTATTCCCTCGTTTGTTGTGGCTAACTTCCCACTTCTCAATAACATACAACGAGAGTACTTCTTAACTAAGAAAAGTAAGGTTGACAAAAAGTGTAAACTTAGCACTGGGTCCCACCGGGTGTGCCAATTTGTTTACTGTGAATTTTGGTAAACAACCTCTGGTCTATCAATCTTAAACGAGAATTGATTAACTTGCAGGATCGACCACACAAATCCTAGGACATGTGCTAAATTCGAGAGACAAGTGTAAATGACAAATAAAAGCTAAAGAGAATGCAAACTGAACTCCACGTTCGACAATGCTGAAATAAAATCTAACTGAACTCCACGTTCGACTACTTGCAATAAAGTAAAGTAAAGGCTTGAAATTCAAAGGGCTGTAAGTAAAGGGTGCAAAATTTAAAGACGTCGAAAGGAAAGGACAAGAAGTAAAAAGCTTTGAAAGTAAAATGCGACGAACTCCACGTTCTTGAAAAGTAAAGGCTGGAATGATAAAAGTGCCGTCGAAAGTAAAGTGCAGGAAAGTAAAGGACTTTAAAAGTAAATGCAATGGATTAAAGGTGAACTCCACGTTCTTGAAAATAAAAGACTTTGAAAAGTAAATGCTTGAATGTAACAGTGCAGTCGAAAATAAAGTTGCAGATAGTTTAAATGACTTTGAAAGTAAATTTGGCATGGAAGATAAAGTTCAAGAAATTGTAAAAGCATGGAAAGTAAATGGCTAAATCTTAAACATGACAAAGATAAATTGTATTAATGAAGGAAATGGTGTTACATTACGTACATTCTCACGAACTCGTTTCTCTACACGCGGGTACTTTGAGTTTCTTTGAGTAACTTGTACAAAAATATGAACACACCTATTACATAGAACTAACTCCTATTTATAGTGCTAGGAAATAACTACTAAGTGGTGGTTACTGCTTCGAACGTGTGGATTTTGCCGCCTTCTCCTTGGTCTCAACTGTTCCCACGTTCACAACTGCTCTTATTTAAATTTCAAACATTGGAAATTCCCTCCAACCTTAATATAACAACTGCAGCGCTTGTTTCCATATTCTCATGGTCGAAACCTTTCCAGCACTTAGCCATTTTTTGAGGTTCCTACAACCTCTATTCGACTCAGGCTTCACCAAAACTGGGTCGAAGCCTTCTTTACATTAAAAATGATTTTTTAACTTGAAATAGCTTTGATTCTTTCTAGCGTCGAAAATGAGGGTTAACAGCCCCTTACTAAATGAATATTTTCTTGGCCCCTTATTTTTAAGCCCCTTCATATTTTTGTCTTTAATGGGGCTTAAGTGAAGGGCTCAAAATCTGATTTATTTGAAATAAAATATTTTATATTATAAAACCGATTTTTTTCTAAAACCGATTTTTTCTTAAAATTGTTTTTTTCCTAAAACTGATTTTTTCCAAAAATAAAAAAAAACCAATTTTTTCAAAAAATAAAAAAAATTGATTTTTTCAGAAAACAAAAAAAAAACTGAATTTTTCCGAAAATAAAAAAAAAAACAAATTTTTTCTAAAATAAAAAATCCGGTTTTTTCAGAAGAAAAAAAAGCCGATTATTTTCGAAAATTAAAAAAAAAACCAATTTTTTTCCGAAAAAATAAAAAACCGATTTTTTCCGAGAATTAAGAAAAACAATTTTTTTCAGAAAATAAAAAAATTATTTTTTTTGAAGATAAAAAAACAGATTTTTTCCAAAAAAAAAAAAAACCGATTTTTTTTCGAAAATACAAAAAAAAAACCGATTTTTTCCGAAAATGAAAAAAATCGATTTTTTCCGATAATGAAAAAAAAGCGATTTTTTCGAAACTAAAAAAAACCGCTTTTTTCCGAAAATAAAAAAACCAATTTTTTCCGAAAATGAAAAATACCGATTTTTTCCGAAAATGAAAAAACCTATTTTTTTCGAATATAAAAAGCCCGATTTTTTCCGAAAATTAAAAAAATCGATTTTTTCCGAAAATTGAAAAATATGTGATTTTTTCCAAAAATAAAAAAAAACCGATTTTTTTCGAACATAATAAAAAACTGATTTTTTCCGAAAATAAAAAAAGACAATTTTTTCCGAAAAAAATAAACTCAATTTTTTCCGAAAATAACAAAACTCGATTTTTTTCGAAAATAAAAACACTGATTTTTTCCGAAAATGAAAAAACCCGATTTTTTCGAAATATAAAAAAATCGATTTTTTCCAAAAATGAAAAACTGATTTTTTCCGGAAATGAAAAAAAAAAACGATTTTTTTCGAATATAAAAAAACCGACTTTTTCTGAAAATGAAAGAAACTGATTTTTTCTGAATATAAAAAAATCGATTTTTTTTTCCGAAAATGAAAAAAAACCGATTTTTTTCGAGTATAAAAAAACCGATTTTTTCTAAAAATGAAAAAACCAGATTTTTTCCGAATATAAAAAAAAAAAACCAATTTTTTCCGAAAATGAAAAAAAAAACGATTTTTTTCGAAAATAAAAAAAAATGATTTTTTCGAAAATAAAAAAAAAATTAATTTTTTCCGAAAATAAAAAAAAAAACAATTTTTTCCAAAAATACAAAAAAAAAAAACGATTTTAAAAAAAATTGATTGAAAATATCTATTTTTTTTAAAAAAAATTGATTGAAAAAAATTTATTTTTTTTAAAAAAAGTCAAATTTTGAAAATGTTTGGGCTTTAACGCCCTACTTGAATTTTAGGGGGCCTACATATTTTGTGGCTCATTTATTTTTAAAATTTTGGGCCCTTCTATTTTTGGGGGCCTTGAAATTTAGGCCCCAGCCCCCTAAGTTGACACCTCTACCCCCGGTCGAAGACACTTGGGATGGTTCTCCATTGTTACTTTGAAGAATCGAAACATTTGGCTGATTTGAATTCGTCATTCTCCTCATATATCTTCTCCTTGGTCTATCTTTCTTAGTGGTGGCTACTTTGCCACTTCTCAATAACATACAACGAAGTTTTCAAAGAGAAAAATGACCAAAACGTAATTTGTTTGTAAAGAAAATTAGTTAGCACTGTCCCACTGGGCGTGCCAATTTGTTTACTATGAAAAGTAGTAAACAACCACTGGTCTTCCAAATCAATAAGGGTTTGGGTTACTTGCATGATCGACCATACTAAATCTTAGGACATGTGCTAATAATTTAAATAAAGTTTGGAAAAATGACGAATACTTCGACAGCATTTATAATTTAAAGGTTATCAACTTTTTGAGAATGTTAAAGAAAGTACATTGCAAAACTTAATCGAAAAGCAAGTAAATGTAATAAAATAACTTGGGCAACAAAAAAGATAAACTTGAATTAAAATGTAAAAGTATGGTGTTTACATCAAACATACATTTTCTCAACACTCTTTTCTCTGCACACGGATACTTTGAGTAACTCAGATTTTATACAACTTTGAACACACAATCTTATCACTAAAACTGTCTATTTATAATGAATCGAAATAACTGCTTTTAACGACCTTTTTTTAAAATCAATACAAGTGGCACTCGGCATGTCTTCGATTCTTCAGCATACTCCACGTGTCTTTGTTTAAAACTGGATAAGGACAATATTCTCTCCTTCATTCAAATTCAAAATTCAAGTCAAAAACATCACCCATCACACTCTGTGGACACAACAATTCCATACTTAGAAGAATTTCCTAAGTCCACCAGGTCATTCTTCCTTTCGTAAGGAATGATTTCGACTGCGTATCCATCATTGAACTTGCCTAGTTGAAATGCATCATAACTTGGCAAAAGATTTCCTTTTCTTTATTTGTTACATAAATCAAATCAGACGTCGAAATTAAGAGTCAACACCATCATACCTAAAAACTTTATTTTTCTCCGTTTTACTATTCCTGATTCCACCAACAATACATACAAAAATCATAAGGATCTTTAAGAAAAAATTTCAAATGGATTTTTTAATAAGAGTTAAACTAAAAATTTAAGAGTCTTAAGAGGTGATAGAAAAATCCCCCGTAATATATATTCAATTGTTTTCAATCAGGCGGCCCACAAGCAAACCTCAAGTGTAAATGGAGGTGATATTATTATACATTTATGCCCAAATGATGACTTCGAAATAAATAAAAAATATCCATGTACGTCTTTTCATAAGATGAAATGTCAAAGGCTTGAACAATATAATTGCGGCGATTAACAAGTGGCGGCTTCATTTAAAACTACTATAACCCAACACAATCAAGAGGGAATTTCATTCGTACGAATGTTTCTTTCTTCAATTCAATCTGCTTCGTGGCTGTTTCGGAGAAGCTGCGAACGAAACTAAGTCAAAACCATTTTCCATGTTGATAATATAGTTTTCTTAACAAGCAGAAATTGTATCATAATAATAGCAACTATTCAACACGCACACGTTTTTACAACCGCGTTAGCGCATTACATCTCCTTTCTATATATACACACACAATTCACTCTTTCAATTTACATTTCACTACAACTTGTCTTCTTCTTTTTAATCTCTCTAACATCAAAACCTCAATTCCTGTGTTCATTTCCTCATCATAAAATATGGCAGATAACAAGCAACCACAACTGAACGGCGCATACTACGGCCCCGCCATTCCACCACCAGCACAACCCCGTCCCTACCACCAACGAAGCAGAAGCTGTTGTTGCTGTCTCTTCAGTTTCTTCTGGAAGCTCCTTCTCACGCTGATCGTTCTTGCTGGTCTCGCAGTTCTTATCTTCTATCTCGTTGTTCAGCCCCGCCCCTTCAAATTCTATGTCACAGAAGCCAACCTAACTAAATTCGACTACACAAATAACACAATACACTACAATATGGTTCTCAATTTCACAGCACGCAACCCAAACAAAAAACTCAACATCTATTACGACAAAGTTGAGGCTATAGCGTTCTACGAAGGGGCGAGGCTTACTAATAATGTTGATGTGATCACACACATGAACTCGTTTCGCCAATATAAGAAGAGCAGTGACCCCATGAGCGTTGTTTTCTCAGGACAAAAACTGTTGGTGCTCAACGATGATCAAGTGTCAGAGTTCAACGACGATAAGAGTGCCGAGGTTTATGATATCTATGTGAAACTCTACTTCAGGATTAGATTCAGACTTGGAGACTTGATATCTGGTAAGTACAAGCCCAAGGTGAAATGTGATCTCAAAGTCCCTTTGAATTCTAACAAGACCACCGCAACGTTTGTGCCCACCAAGTGCAGTGTTGATTTCTACTGATGTGCGCTTCTGATTGGTTTCTTGGCACATAAGTAATATTTCGGATTTTATTTGTGTATATCTTTTTCTTCTTTTTTCTGTGTGATTTGTTATTTATTTTATTCATTCTTTGGGTGTACATCACTATCATATGCTTCGATCAAATAAACAATTATTTTCTTTGGATCTCTAAATTAATCTGTTTGTTATTATTAATTTAAGGTGATGAATACATTACCTATCTAAATAAGTGGGTAAAAGTTGACCAACTATTATATTATATCAAACCATATCATTCATATAAAAGATACATTGTACAATCAATATGTTAGTTTATCTAATTATAAATATGCCCATTCATCTATCTGTTATAATTATAATATACTAAATAAAAAACACGCATATAAGTTGTCTCACATCACCATTATTTTTGTGATATTTTTCAAATTTTATTTTTACTTTTCAAAAAACACAATTACATAGTGTTAAAAGGTCAAGAATTCAAGTTTTAACGAAAACAAAATATATATTTCTTCCGTTTTTTTATTATATGTCGTTTTTTACTTTTCACGCGTATTAAAAGATGTAATAAATATAGTATGAAAAAAATTATAAAAAGTTTTATAAAATTGTCCTTATTAATTATATTGAAAAGACAAATTTACATAACTAAAAAGAAAGTGATCTTGACGGCTGATCAGAACCTGAAGTGGGCCAAAGATAACGTCTGCGATGCTAGGTGTAGAAGATGAGAGGGTGTACCTGCAAGGCACTCCGATGCTAAAGTAAAGAGAGAGAGAGAGAGAGAGAGAGAGAGAGAGAAAGAGAGAGAGAAGTATAAAGTATGTATTTCATAGGGTGATTTTAGGATACCTGACCCTCTCAAACGAGAGGGTTTTTATAGTGCCCTCAGCGCGTGGCCAACGGTCCCTATTTTCGGGGTGAAATAACCGTTTCCCGAAGAATAGGTAACTGCCAAAAACTAGCTGTTAGGACTGGCAGAGGTGCCCGAAACTAACCGTTGCTGCGGGCAGAGGCTCAGTTGCGGGCACGGGCGTCGTGACTGTTTTTGGATGGTGGAACCGTGCGTAACAGGCAGGAGATACTGAGGAGGGGAAAATGACCCTTGGGGTCATCCGACCGTATTTTCCTGGTAGAGGGGCAAAAGATAAATATTGCCCCAAATTGGCTGGACTTAGGCAATTGGGCCGTTCTGGGAGCAGGAGTGGATTGGGCAATGCCTAACCATTGGTCTAGTCCAGAACAGGAGCCCCCCAAGTCGTTGCTCCCGAGCATTGGAGTGATGACTTAAGGGTAATTCGCAGTCCCTAGGAGATCTAGAAAAGATCGTCGTTTGCCGATGAGATGAAGTTGTTCTACGATGCCCGAGGGAGTTGATGCCCGCAAGATACGTAACGTTGTCCTACGTGCCCAGCGTACGGGGAGCCCAACGGTTGATATGATCTGAAGAGGTGGGGCGCCACGTGTGCCTCGAGCCCTGTGCTGCATTAAATGCATCATGATGGCTAGGCTAGGGTCATGATGATGCCCCTAGCCGCGCGTGCTCGGGCACGTGCCTTCATAATGCCTATAAAGAGAGGGAGAAGCTGCTCATTTGCACTTTTCGCTACTCTCACCTCATTCGCTTCTCTGTCTGAGCTTTCTTGTTCGCTGTCGTTCAAGCCACCCTCAACCGTCGTACCAGCTTCGAGCACCGTCTTCGACCCTCTGATACTTCCTCGACCACGTAAGTTGCTCAACTTTACTCTAGTTTCCAGCTTTTTTGCTTTCTTTCTTTCTAGAATACATGAGGTTAGGCCTATTCTAGGTAGTACAGTAGCTTTTTTGCTTTCCTTGAAGAAATTCTCATAGACTCGTCCAAGGAGAGCTCCTCAGAAGTAGCGACACTGAAGTTACAGCCACTACCAGCGATGTCAATGGGACTCTAATTCAGAGGACCTCCGCAGAGGAGTGGATAGTTGCAGAGATTGCGGAGCTTGCCTCCGTTTTTGCCTCGTTTCCTAGGGATGCTTTCACGACCATGGGGGCTGAACGGAAATGAAAGGTGCATTTTCCTGGTGAAGACGACTGTATCTGTACGGATTACGGGGAGAGGTTCCCAATGTATGAGTACGCCTTCAAGGACATAGGGTTGAGGTTGCCTTTCACTGACTTCCAGAGATTTGTCTTTGTGCATTTGGACCTGGCCCCCTCGCAGCTGCATCCCAATTCCTTAGCATTTATCCGTGTTTTTGAGCTGACGTGTGAGGTCCTAAAGATAGGAGCCACCCCCCTTATTCTTTACAATTTTCCATCTCCAGAGGCAAGTCTCGGGGAGGAAGGTTGGCTAGGTCTCGTTGAAGAAGGAGAGAAAGTTGTCCAAACCATTCTCCGAGTCCATAAGGACTTTTAAGGAGAGGTTTTACGTCATCGAGCCCGTGTCGGAGACGGCCCAGGATTTTACGTACGTCTGGGAGGTGTCGACAGATGAAAACATGGAGGATCTCTATGACGAGCATGTCTCATTTTTCCCAGGGAACCGACCAGTGTTTTGCCCAGCCGGAGATGCTGGAAGATGATGACAAAGCCGGCTACGCGACACTGGTGAATTTTGTCAACAGTTTTACCCCTGCAGAGAGCTGGACCAAGAGCGGG
Source organism: Lathyrus tuberosus (assembly GCA_022829125.1). NCBI lineage: Eukaryota > Viridiplantae > Streptophyta > Magnoliopsida > Fabales > Fabaceae > Lathyrus > Lathyrus tuberosus. Next base: position 3,391,635 of record JALAZF010000422.1, read on the forward strand.
GATCCGATCTTCGAGGAAGATGGTGGGCAGAAGGTGGAGAGCCGTTACATCAACACAAAGGGGCTCCTTGAGTGCAGGACTCACGCTGACGCTCTTAAACTGCTAGGCGGTTTTTATTTTTTAGCTTTTTTATATTATTGTCTTCCTCGTTTACTAACGTGCCCGTTATGTTTTTGCAGGTGAAATGCCTTATGTGCATGAGAGGATGGTAAGAAATGCCTAGGCGAAGGGAAAGGGCGGGGCAACAACTACGAAAGGCCAACTTCCCCTATAAGTGCCACCTCGACAGACGGGGTCGGGGAGCTCCTCACCGACGCCGCCTCCTGTCCTGGGTTCCCTAGTGCCCGGAACCTCGAGGTTCAAGCGAGTCCGGCAGAACGAGTTGGTGGACCTCAGCCAGGCAGGGGAGAAGAGCAAGTTTGAGCTTCCTCCATGCCTTCACAACAAAAAATTCTTCGAAGGCTCCTCCTTGACGGTTCCTCGGGAAGAGTCTCTGAAGCTCAAGGGGATGGACTGCCCGAACCAAAGGGCGATACTGACGTAGGATGCTTCTGCCCTAATTAGGGTCCTGGAGATGACGGCGGTCTACGCTGAGGAAGAATCCCCTCATGAGTCTGAGGTGAAGAAGGCCCAGGCCGCGATATCTGCCTTGGAGGAGAAGGTGAAGAAGGCTAAGGAGGAGGCCAAGGTTGCCGAGGAGGCGCGAAAGAAGTCTCAGGAGGTGCTGACCAGGATCTAAAGGGAGAAAGACACCCTGTCCGTGGAGAAGAATGTCGCGGAGGATTTGGTCGAGCAAATGAGATCTGCTGCGGCCCCTGCTGGAGATGAGTACAAGAGTCTGAAGAAGCTGAAGACTCGGGCTGAGGTGGTTGCCCGTATTGTGCAGGAGAAGGATGACATCGAAGCTATTGGGGAGGATTCTTTCAACAACACTGTGGCACAACTCAAGCTGGTGAATCCTGGTGTCCAACTGTCCACCGAGGGGACCAGTTTCCTGTACCATGTGGAAAATGGAAAGATCGTCATCCCCGAATTTCTCCAGATTAACGAGGAGCATGCCCGAACTCTCCAGGAGGAGTCTCAGCAGGTGCAGACTATCCCTGAGGAGGCCCAACAAATGGAGGAGTGATATTTATTTCTTTTATTGTACTTTCGGCCTGCGTGCCGTGTAATTGTAATGTATTATTTTATATGGGGCATGGCCCCTTTTTTATGTAACAAGTACAATTTGTGGTCCTCGCTGAAGATGGTTGATTTATACCTGAGTGAATCACACACTCAAAGATACAACAGAGTCGCCACCAAACTTTATTTAGTCCCAAAGGACAGGGAAAATATTGATAAAACCCAAGGGGAAGAGAAACGGGAACGGAGGTCAGTTATGCGAAAGGAAGGTACTAGCACCTTACACATCCGTCGTACTCGACGGGAACCATTTCACTTACTTCTAGGCCTGGATGGGTTATCTATCTAAAGGCTTCTAGCTAAAAGAAGAGAGAGAGAAAGGAAAAGAAAAGAAAGAAAGAAAGTGCTCGCGGAGGATCAGGGCCCTCGTGCCTACGTACCTTCATAGTGCAATGAGGAAATTAGAGCGCCGTAGTTCAGAGGAACCAGGGAAAGGGAGGAAGAATGGAAGAAGGAGGGGTGGAAGGGTGGAAGTGTGCTCGCCAAGATCATCGCGATCTCGTGCCTACGTATCATACATTAGAATGAATGCAGAATCAGAGCTTTCGTAGTTCGTGGAACTAAGACAGAAAACAGAAAAGGAAAGGAAAAGAGGTGTCAAAACCAAGAGCGCAAGAAGAAGGACACTCCAGTGGGGATGCAAAGAAATGGTGTCAAAACCAAGAAAGGAGAAATGAAGAAAAAGATAGAAGAGACTTCATTGGGAAGGTAAGAGAACAAAGCGACAGTGCTGGGGACCAGAGGGTAGTGACCCTACTGGGGATCAAAAGGATAAAAGCTTGGTATATTAACTGACTGGCAGAGATTAACCAGAGAGGAAAGAAGATAAAACTCTGATGGGGAAAAGGAACCCTATTGGGGAAACCCGAGCAGAAAGGGTGACCGCGCTGGGGAAAAACGAAAGGAATGGTGTCAAAACAAAGAGAAACAGGATTCGGTATGTTAACTGACTGGCAGTGATTAACCGAAGAAAAAGAGATAACAACTCTGGAGGGGATAAAAGACTTGGTGTCAACAGACAGGCTATGATGAACCAAAAAGGAGAGAGTAGTGAACCAAGATAAGGTGTTTGACTTTGAAAGGGTTTCGGTATATTAACTGATAAACAGTGGTTAGCCGAGGAAAGGGAAGATTACAACTTTATGGGGAGAAAGGTTTTAACAAATAGACTGTGATCAACCAAAAGAATGGGTGTAGAACCAAACGAAGGTTGTGACCCAAAGGGGATGTCGATACCGAATGAACAAACAATACTTGATCAACACAAAGGGTATTGAACCAAAAGAAGGTTGCTAATCGCTGAGGAATCGGTGTTAACAGATAAACTGTGATTAACCGAAAAGAAACGGTGATTAACCAAGAGAAGGTGATTAACTCAAAAGGGGTTCAGTGTTTTAACAGACTGGCTATGGTTAACTGACAGTCTGGGTGATTAACCAAGAGAAGGTGATTAACCCAAGAGTAACTCAGTGTGTTAACAGATAGACTGTGGTAAACTGAGAAGACGTTCAAATTGGTGTTTTAACTGACAGGCAGTGGTTAACCAATCAAAGGGACAAGAACCAAGGGAAGGTTGCGAACTCTTGGGAATGTGGTTTTAACAGGAAGACTCTGATTAACCGAAAAAGAAATGAAACTCTTCTGGGGAATCAAAAAGCAATGATTGACCACAAGAAAAGAAAGTAAGATATTAAAACAAAAAGAGTTTGTTAACCCAAAGACAATGACCTTAACCCAGAATGTAAGGATTGATCAAAAGAGATTGCAAGAGATAGGAGTGATCAAGGATCGACTCCACTGGGGAAGAACATACATTACCGCCTGAGAATAGAGGTGACTAAGCCAGACACAAGGTCATTCATCCCCTACCTGAATTAGTGTTGAAAATTATTTCGGGGGTGTTTTATCGTATCCACAGGGATTGAATGTATATTGTTGCCGTTCTATAGTCAAAAGTGTTTCAAACTTTATAGTAACAAAGAGTTTGGTTTTTCGTATCGTATTGTTTGCATACAATTTAGTAATCAACGGTAAAGAAATTGGTTTTAGGGTTTGGTAAAAACATGCCAAGATTAGGGTCCGATAACCCATTTTATACGCATTTACTCGATAAAGCGTGTGAAGTCGTTAACGATAAATATAACCACATATCCTCTCAACAAGTTTATCTCTAACACTTGTTGTGAGATTTATCATATTGATTCTTTGATGATCTCTCACTCAAACTACCAATATGATAACATTCAAGTTCAATATTTGTGAACATCAACTTTCAAAACTATCTCTAGCCTTATGATTATTGATGGATTGAAACTTAGGTCAAGTTTTAGAACATGTCTCTCGATCATGAATTAAAACAAAATATAAACCATGTAAACAAAGTTTTCTTCTATATTTATCATCAACAAAGTTCACAAACTTACAATCAAGATCAATACATACAAAATGATGGATTAACTATCACTAATCTTGACACAAGATGTGTTTAGCTACACATATTCATGGTAGCTTGCTTCACAAGTTTCGTGAGGAGATGAAAAAGCATCTGCGTCGAATAATCGAGATCAGATGCAAATCCAGCTTCTCTATGTGAAGAATCTCTCTTAGATGAAGAAATATCAGAAAAATAGGTTTTGGTATGATAAAGTGAAGTTATGATCCCAAGAAAATGCATAAAATCTATTTATAGTACACTTGAAATCAGACACATTCGCACTGCGAATGATTTGTTCGCCTAGCGAATGATGAAAGTGGCACCTGAAGTGCCTTATGATAAGCTAAACTTCCCTTGTTTGTCTGCATAAGTTCGCAATGCGAACTTTTCTTAGCAAAGCGAACTATTTGCCTACAAGTTCGCCAAGCGAACTTAGAACCTTTTTCTTACTGCCTCAGCCAAGGGTTCTTCGCCAGGTCCTTCGCAAAGCAAGTAAAGCAGCGAACATTCGCTGGGAGTTCGCAAAGCGAACTTTGTCCCTTTCCCTACTGTCCAAGTCTGGGACCATTCATTGGGACTTCGCCAGTTTATTCGCAAAGCTAACATTCACTGGCAAGTTTGCAAAGCGAACTTGCTGATGTTTTCCTCTTTTCTTTGGCAGCTTGTATCATTTCTTTGTGTCTCACATTTTTGATCAAGTAGTTCCTTTTCCTGTACAATAACACACATATTACAAGCACCAAAGGTATATTCACAAGGTTTGAAGAATAACAACAATTCAAGAGTAAAATCCACAATTTCACATAGAAAAGCTTGAAAAATGCCAAGTATATAATAGAAATATTAGTCATGTTTGACATCTAACAATTAGTCAGAATGAGAGTAGGAATTCTCCCTTCTCATTCCTTCTCTAACACACAGGGTGTAGCGCAGAAGTTGAAACAAACAGCGTAACAACTCCAAGTTGTACAGTGCTCCAGTGTCGCACGAAACTCCGGCTCCGCGGGGGAAAGAGGGAACGAAAGCTCTAAAGGAATCCTAAAGAGAAATGCCAAAGGGAAGATTAATAATCGAAATGAAGGTTCGATTAATTAACCAAGGGAAGCACATGCTAATAATTTTCCAACTGAATGAAAAGTTATTAAAGCAATATGGTGCATTGTTGATTAAACAAGATTAAGCTTGTTCATGAAGAACAAACTTAATGAAAGAGATTGCAAAACAGTACCAAATGACATTTAGAATGCAACACAAATCATGATATTATGTGAGAAAAATCATGCAAGAATGATGATGTGTATGCAATACTAAGAATATGAACAAATTGAATAATCGAAAGCGTGCATCGAAAGTTCACGAATATGCTTCCACCAGAAGTTAAATGTCACTTAAAACATTCATAAAAATCAAGCATATCATTCCATGGAAGTTAGAAGAATAAAGCATGGTAAACAAGCTGGAAAAGACCTCAAAAACGGCACTCTGTTACAGTGGTAACCGGTTACCTCAGAATGAGTAACCGGTTACTTGTTTAAAAAACAGCAAATCTGGGGAAAATTGTGAATGGTAACCGGTTACCTTATATTGAGTAACCGGTTACACAATTGAAAAAGGCAGCGCTGGTGCAAATTTTGTGAAGAGTAACCGGTTACTCTATATTGTGTAACTAGTTGCCACTGTAACAGTGGCAAAAACAGCTTTTTAAAAAGCACTTAAGACATCCAAATCACTTGTTTAAATCACCACATGCTAGGGTATGAATTAGTGCACGAAAATAAATCTTAAAACAGCAAATAAACAGTGATGGAATCAATTAACACATCAAGATCTGGATCAAGCAATGCAAAATCAATTCACACACAAAAGTATCGAAACTACATCGCGAATGATACGAAAAATGTGCAAAACAGTAAAATGAGTGAGATCTACCAACCTTCAAGCTGGAGATTTGGCTTGGTGATTGTTGCAAAGTGATTTTGATGAAAAAAATCAAATAAAACCAGAGGAATCTTCAATTAGAGTCGAATCGTATCAAAATCGAGCAAATTGCGACGAAACTCCAAAATACGAATTCGAACCATTGACTCTTGAAATAAACACTTGAGATGAATCCAAAAGCTAGTAAAACTCCAGAAATCCAAGTATAATTGCAAGAGGATCAAGGTTAAGCTCAAGAAATAATCACTTCTAATGTAGAAGTGATTAATCTTCAACAGTAAAGAGCTATAGTGAGGTTTGGGAAGAAAATTGAGATGAAGATGAAGAAGTTGCAGAAAAATTCAGAGAGGATGTGAGAGAATTGAGAGTGAAATGTGTGAAATGGTTGAGAGATTGTGGATCCTTGAAAAAGTGAATGAAAGCTTGTTTATATAGAGTGTTGGTTTGGAGTGTGAGAGGTTTGGAATTAAGCTAGGAGTTAGCTTTGGGTGGTTTGGAAATAGGCTAGGAGTTAGTTACACTTGACTCACCGAGTCAAGCGGTTAACTCGGTTAGTTATGAAGTTAACTCGGTAACAATCCCAATGTAAGCTTCACATCCAAAGGTTCACAATTTATAAAAATGAGGTGCATGGTAGTCTTGAATGGAAAGGGTACATTGTAGTAAATGCCAATGAATCACTTGAAGAGTCTAGAATATTCCACCTGCTGCTAGAACAATGTAAAATCAAAGACAAAAGAGTGTGCACAGTTGCTGTCCCAAAATGCAGCAGAAACTGCAAATTTGTACTGAGTAACCGGTTACCTTATATTGAGTAACCAGTTACTCAAGGCAAAAAATGCCCAGATGGCTTAGGAACAAGTGCTGAAGTCCCGGTTTCGATTTTCCACCTCTTGTTTTGATGAGTAGGTATGGAAACCCTTATTCTGTACTTATTTTGATGATGTGATGCCCTTGTGAAGATTCGATTAATTGGGCCTGAAAAACCTGAAAACCCTGCAATAAGAAACACATAGAGAAAAGTGCGAATGTGTATGCCAGCGATGCGAATGCATATGCTTATGCAAAAGAAAAAAAGGAGGTCAAATTTTGGGTTACGACAGCTGCCCCTATTTAATCCTCTTAGACCTGAATGTACAAATCGCGTCAGCTTTTCGATGATTCGAGGTAGAAGGGGTTTAAATAAAAGAGTAGCTCGAAAATTTGGCCGACGACGACAAAAGAGAGGTGTTATTGTATAGAGTTTGATCAGGTGAGAAGTTGGATGAATATCTGCTGGGGAGATGAATCAGGCCAAAAGGAATATGCTCGATGCATATGCTATGTATGTGTAATCTACATGATGCTTGATATCATGCAATGCAAAGGCGCGGGTTGAGGTAATGTGCGGCGGTTTAGGTAGAGATTGTAGCAAAATGAACTCGACATCCTCGATCGAGGAGAGAACCCACAGATGAAGACAGGTCCTGCTGAGGACCGGCCCCTGTTGGGCGACAACTCTGTTATGGAAAAGCCCAAAAGTGGTGAAGACTCCGCTGGGAAAGAGACCGAGAAATCCCAGATTTCTAAACCATCACCATAGTCATTGTCGGGGATAAGAGAATCAGGCCATTCTTTTCACCATAACTTATTTTTTACTGGGGAATGAAATCAGAAAACTCTGATTTCTAAGCTGTCACTGACTCTGCTGCGGGGAATTCACAAGGCTCGAAGGATCTTCTCTGCTTGAGGAAGACGATGAACCAAATCATACGGTTGCTGGTGCGTGACAATTTCGACATACAAAGGGATGATGCACGACCCGTGTTGGGGAGAAGAACACCTAAGTCTCTTCTCGGGGTACATCATGACAACTTTTTCGAAGAACTATAATGGCGTTTGCTGGGGACAGGATGGCTCTGCTGAGGAAAGAACAACTTCTTCAAAGAACCAACATGGAGTAAGTCGGGCATTAGGCTTGCCAATGGATATTACCGCTTACCCTGCATAATTACCAGTAAAATATGCAATGCATAATGCTTTCTCTATTGATTTTAGCTTTTTATTATTCTCATCGCTTTATAGCATTATGGGATCATAAATAATCGCTTATTTTGCAAACAAAATTTTGAAAAGAAAACAATTGAGAAAACAAATGATGCATTTTTATTGAATGTGAAACATGTGTACATAAGGTGTATACCAGGATGCAAAACTCCTTGATGAGGAAATTCGCCATGAAATTGGAAAACAAATGTAAATGGCAAAGGGAAATCATGATTTGCATTGATTACAACATTGGTTACCCTCCACTGTAAGTCTAGGTTCCAACGCCTTGCACCAGTTGATGATTATTTAATTGCTCTATTACCGTCTGAGATCCGGCTATGATGAAGAGAGGCTTAAGTGTTCACAGTCAAATGCCTTTATCCCTAACTTTTGCCTGGACACATTTTTTTTTTGTCCACCGGGATACCCATTTTTGCCTAAGTCGCCCTTTTGGGTTTTCAACTTAGTGGAATGTTATTGTTTTTTTAATTGTCCCTAACTTTTGCATGGACATTTATTTTTTTTGGTCCATCGGGACACCCATTTTTGCCTAGATTGTCTTTGCAGATGTCAATCTAGCGGGCTCTTATCCATTTTTTTCCAGGCATAATATTTTTTGACTGTATCAGAGTTCACGGGCGATGGCAACTCCTCCCCATCCATGATGGTGAGGATCAGGGCTCCGTCTGAGAAGGCCTTCTTAACAACAAAGGGTCCTTCATGATTGGGAGTCCACTTGCCGCATGGATCCGAGTGAACAGGTGAATATCTGTTTAGCACGAGTTCGCCTTCATGGAACGCTCTAGGGAGAACTTTCTTGTCAAAAGCTCGCTTGAGCCGTCTCTGATACAATTGACCATGCCAAACAGCAGTAAGGCGCTTCTCTTCAATGAGATTCAACTGGTCATATCTACATTGGACCCATTCAGCTTCATCAAGACCTTCTTCCATGATGACTCGAAGCGAAGGAATCTCGACTTCAATGGGTAGAACAGCCTCCTTACCATACATAAGTGAATACGGAGTTGCCCCAGTAGAAGTGCAGACTGAAGTTCTGTAGCCATGTAGTGCAAAGGGAAGCATTTCATGCCAATCCTTGTAAGTCTTGACCATTTTCTGGACAATTCGCTTGATGTTTTTGTTGGCTGCTTCGACGGAACCGTTCATCTTGGGCCGATATGGTGAAGAGTTATGGTGCTCGATCTTCAATTCTTGACACAACTCTTTCATCATCTTGTTGTTTAGGTTGCTTGTATTGTCGGTGATAATGTTGCTAGGAATGCCATAACGACAAATTATCTCTTTCTTGATGAATCTGGCAACCACTTGTCGTGTAACGTTGGCGTAAGAAGTAGCTTCAACCCACTTGGTGAAGTAGTCGATGGCGACTAAAATGAATCGATGACCGTTGGAAGCCCTCGATTCGATCATTCTAATCATATCTATACCCCTCATAGAGAATGGCCAAGGTGAAGTCAAAACATTCAATGGAGTTGGAGGCACATGGATCTTGTCTCTGTAGATTTGGCACTTGTGACACCTTTTGGTAAAGTTGTAACAATCTACCTTCATTGTTGTCCAATAATACCCAGCTAGAAGGATCTTTTTGGCCATAGCAGGGCCTTTAGCATGTACACCCTCGCAGCCCTCATGTATGGACCTTATGATCGTGTTTGCTTCGTGTCTATCCACGCATCTGAGCAACACGGAATCATAATTCCTCTTGTACAGTACACCACCACTTAAGAAGAATTTGGCGGAGAGCCGCCTAAGAGCTTTCTTGTCAGTGATGGTAATACCCTCGGGATATTCCTGTTTTTCTAGATATCTCTTTATGTCGTAGAACCAAGGCTTGTCATTAGACTCGTCCTCGATTGCTAAACAGTGTGCTGGTTCGTTCAAATGATCAATGCGGATAAAAGGAGCTTCGTTCTTCCACTTGACTTTGAACATGGATACTAACGTGGAAAGTGCATCTGCTAATTGATTTTCCTCTCTGGAGATATGATGAAAAGAGATCTCATCAAAGTAAGGAGTCAACTTTGCAATGTGTTTTTGGTACGAAACCAGCTTGGAATCCCGAGTCACAAAGTTCCCTCTGACTTGGCCAATAACCAAAGCAGAATCTCCATAGACTTCAAGAATCTTGATTCTCATGTCAATTGCCGCTTCAATACCATAGATACATGCTTCGTATTCAGCCATATTATTTTTGCATGCAAAGCATAATCTGGCAGTGAAGGGAAGGTGAAAACCTGTTGGAGAGATGAGGATATCACCAATTCCACGACCTTTTGAATTGGAGGCACCATCGAACACAAGTGTCCATCGCGCCCCTGGTTTGGGTCCTATGTCAGGGTCTGGAGTCTCATAGTCTCTAATGAACAGAATATCCCCATCGGGAAAGTCAAACTTCATTTGTTGATAACCCTCTACAGGTTGATGAGCAAGGTAGTCAGACAAGACGCTCCTTTTTATTGCTTTCTGGGTAACATGTTGGATGTCATACTCAGTTAACAGCATCTGCCAGCGAGCAATCCTTCCAGAGATAGCAGGTTTTTCGAATATGTACTTTATCGGGTCCATTTTGGATATCAACAAAGTAGTATGGCAAATCATGAATTGTCTTAGGCGTCGAGCAGCCCAGACCATAGCACAACAAGTTTTCTCTAAGAGTGAGTATCTGGTCTCACAATCAGTGAACTTCTTGCTCAGATAGTAGATTGCATGTTCTTTTCTGCCACTATCGTCATGTTGACCTAATACACATCCCATTGATTCATCAAGAATAGTGAGATACATGATTAAAGGCCTACCAGGAACCGGCGGTACTAAGATTAGTGGTTCTTGCAAATATTGTTTTATTTTGTCAAATGCTTCTTGACAATCACTGTTCTATTCGACTGATTGGTTTTTTCTTAATAATTTGAACATCGGTTCACAGGTAGCCGTCAAGTGAGAAATAAATCTTGAAATGTAATTAAGTCTTCCCAGAAAGCCACGAACTTCTTTTTCTGTTTTGGGAGGCGGTATGTTCTGAATTGCTCGAACCATGTCAGGATCAACTTCAATGCCCTTCTGACTCACAATAAAGCCCAAGAGTTTACCAGATCGAACTCCGAAGGTACACTTTGCAGGATTCAACTGCAGTCTAAACTTCTGGAGTCTATTAAATAGTTTATTCAGATGAACCAGATGATCACCTTCAGTTTTGGACTTGGCAATCATATCGTCCACGTAAACCTCAATCTCTCTATGGATCATATCGTGAAAGAGGGTTGTCATGGCACGTTGGTATGTTGCCCCCATCATTCTTAAGACCAAATGGCATGACTTTGTAGCAATATGTTCCCCATGGCTTGATGAAAGTAGTCTTTTCCATATCAGCTGAGGACATTTTGATTTGATTATATCCTGAGAAACCGTCCATAAATGAAAAGACAGAGAACTGTGTTGTGTTATCCACCAAGACATCAATATGAGGCAGAGGAAAATCATCTTCCGGGCTAGCCTTTCCACACACATCCTGACCTTCCCGTCTTTCTTTGGAACCGGGACGATGTTGGAAATCCATTCAGGATATCAGAGGTGGCCAGGAACCCAGTATCAAGCTGTTTCTTCACCTCTTCTCTGATTTTAAGTGCCATGTCGGGTCTAGTCTTCCTGAGTTTCTGCTTGACAAGAGGACATCCGGGCTTGAGAGGCAAGTGATGTTCAACGATGTTGGTATCCAACCCAGGCATATCTTGATAGGACCAGGCGAATATATCAACATACTCTTTCAATAACTTGACCAAATCGGAGTGTAGATGCTTAGCGAGGGATGCACCAGACTTCTCTTCTGACCTCTTCAGTACCAAGATTGACAACTTCCGCTGGCTCTTTGTGTGGCTGAATCTCTTTATGGTTGTGCTTAAGGAGCCTTGCTAGTTCAGTTGGTAATTCACAATCTTCCTCACCATCTTCTTCGGCTTGGTTGATTAGAATCCCAGAATTACAACGGATGTTTGCCATGTTGTTATTAATGTGTTTATTAGTTCTGCATATTTATGAGTATGTTTAGAATGAGCTATTTTGAAAAGTGAAAATAAAAAGAAACTTTTGCCATTTGTTTGTGAAAAGTTAAAATAAAGAAAGAAAATAGAGCAAGATTTTGAATGCAAAAAACTTTATTTATTGATCACATAATATTGCAAAAGCGTGAGGCCCTATACAAGCTATCCACTCGTCTAAGGTCGGGACGAGGGAATAAGAAAGCAAAATGCATTACATGTTTGTTGGAAAAATCACAGGAATAACGGTAGATGTCCAATTGTTGAGCTTCAAACCCGGCGGGCACCTGCGCACATAGCTTGAAATCTGGTTGCTAGGACCAGCATCATCAATGGCTGCCACGATGTCACCCTTTTGAAAATCCGCGCTACTGAACTTGATCGAGTTGCACCTTTTCTGATCATGCGACCTAGATTGTCGACCAGGACGGCATCCCAATCCAAAACGATTATGCTTTTCAACCACATCAATCACATGCCCCCATCCTGACAAGGCACCTTTCTCGTTGGTCTCTTTAGCACTCTTGGCGGGTGCTAAGGTCATTTGTAGTGATCTACTTTGACTAGTTGAAGGAGAGTTGACATCTTCGAACTCAAGACACTGCAACGGCACCTCAGCTATGCCTTCCTTAGTCTCGACGTATCGGAAAGATGACAATTCGCTTACAATAAGATCTTCTTCACCATAAACGATGAGCAGCTGATCATCAAACATGAATTTCAATTTCTGATGTAAAGTGGAAGTAACTGCCCCTGCAGCGTGAATCCACGGGCGACCCAATAGGTAACTGTATGCAGGATTGATGTCCATCACTTGGAAAGTAATGGTGAACAAATGCGGTCCAACCTTGATGGGTAAATCCACTTCTTCAATGACTTGCCTTCGAGAACCATCGAAGGCTCTGACAACTAGGGCGCTTGGCCTCATCTCGCTCCCTTCTACCAGTAACTGACTCAATGTGCCCTTGGGTATCACATTGAGAGAAGAACCGGTGTCCACCAGGACACAAGATAATAAGGCATCCATGCAAGTTACAGATATGTCCAGTGCTTTGTTGTGGGCAGCTCCTTCAGGAGGTAATTCTAATTCATTAAAGCCCAAGTATCTGGTTGTAGTTATATTAGCCACTACATCATCGAACTCGACGACGGATATATCATGCATCACGTAGGTAGTGTTCAAAACTTTTAATAGGGCTGATATGTACACAGGTTAGCTCATGAGTAAGGACAAGATTGAGATCCTCGAGGGAGTTTGCCCCCAGCTGATCCACAATTTTAAAGTCACTTTTCTTTATCACTTTAGGAACTCTTGATCATCAAGAGTCACTTTGTTCTTTGAAGCATCCTCAGATGGAATAGTTGGCGCTGGTGTGGCAGTAGATGCCCCTTGTTGAACAACAGGGGTTAAAGATGCGGGATTCTCCTTGGGAGGAACAACAGTTGGAACTTGAACCGACTTTGTAGTGACCTTCAGAGCAAACACACATCCACTACGAGTCATACCTCTAGTGGCTGTAACATTTACAATTTCAGACTCAGCAAACCTTATCTCTTGACCTCCAAAAAACACAGTAGACCCATACTGTTGTACCCCAAATTTTACTCCTTAGATGTCATAACATCTTGCACTTGCATTTAGGCTTCAATCATCTATGCATTGTTAACTAACACATATCTTTGCTAGTTTGTTTCTTTTGTATTGAAAATTATGGATTACACAAGAAAGAGGGCAAGGTCTCCTAAGCCAGGCTCTCACATGATTCAAGGTCTCCTAAGGCATTCTCTGGCTCCATACAATCATCACAAGTGTTCACCAGTTTGGGTGAGATTCTTATGAGAAGTCATCTGTGCAAGAACCCAATTGAGACTCCAAAGTTTCAACCTTTTTTGTTCTTAAAGACAAATCGTGAAGTTCTCAAATTACCCACCATGATCTCAAGACATTGGATCAAATCAAGTAAACAAGGAACTATCAGACCAAAATTGTGGAATTAGGGTTTTAACCTGAAGAATCACTGAAGAGTTTTGTTATGATCAGTCAAGGTTTGATTGGTTCATCAACCAATTGAACTTACCTACATCCAAGAGGTCTTACTCAACAAGAAATCAAGATCATTTGGCTTTCATCACTAGCACAAAGAGTCACAAGCTCGTCTTGTTCCCAAATTAGGGTTTTGTTAGGAAAGTCAACCTTGGCCTTTGACTTTTGATCAAGGTATGCTCTCAAGCTTTGGGACATGATTCCATATGATGCTAGACATCCTTAGAGGCCATCTTTGGACCTTGGAAGAGATTGAAGAAGCAAGATCCTCAAAGATCATCCAGTGGAATTCCTGAGGAAATTAGGGTTTTGACTAACAAAGTCAAGCCTCTGACTTTGATGTTATTGGCCCATAATGATGTATTCAAGTCACACTCTATCTTAACATGTTCAATCCTTGAAGTAGAGCATGAAAGATCACCATTTGAAAGGTTTCTTTCAAGAAGGGCAAGATTTTATTCTTAAAATTTTCTAAGGAAGAATTCACTTCTTGTGCAAAATTAGAAAAGTCATAACTTTCAAACCACGCATCCAAATTTTGTGACTCAAAGCTCAAATTGAAGCTCTCATCATGAACTTCAAATCATATTAGAGGACCCTTCTAAAGTTAAGGCTTGGTTTTTAAGTTACAAGGCTTGGAAGATCAAAACACTTAAGGACTTGGTGAAATTTCACTACATTTTGCCTTAAAAACCAGCTGACTTCACCTCCACTTTTCACCAAGATCCCTTTTGATCCAGAATTTGTAGTGAGCATGAAAGTTTTAGAGGACATTTGGGGCTTTCCAAAAAGTACTATAACTCCTGAATCCATGGTGTGAGCTGAGAGATTCGAATGGTTGAAGTTTGGTTTCTTTTCTTGAAATGCAAGCTTTCACACTTAATGCATAATGATGCATTACCATTTCTAATCACCAAGATACTCACTCTTCTGATGTTTAGATACAAGATTAGTATGATACAAACCTCTGCCACGATTTCATCAAGTTGTAGCATTAAAATAACATGGTTTAATCAACTTGGTGCAACTTGACACAAGGAAAGAGAAACTTTTTCAACCAAAGCATGGCAGCCTCCTTTCTCCTTGTAACTTGGACTCTGACCCAATCAAATCAGTCCACAACACTACAGAGCCTAGGGCTAGGGCTTTGAAGACTCTTGACTTAGCAAAGCCAGCTCACATGAAGGTAACTTAGAGAAAGGGCAAATTTGGGAAGTTTCCATTTCTGACCATACCTCATGCCCTCAACCTTTCTTATAAATAGGGCATTGTTCTACACTCCAAGACACACCAGAATCACCCCAAGAAAAGGCTGATTGCTCTCTCCAATCTCTCATTCACATGTTCTTGCAAATTTGCAAGAACTCCCCAAATACTAGTTTCACTCGTGCATTTCCTCTCTAACTCTACAAACCATCTCTAAACACCTTGTAGAGAAGTTTCAAACACTTAAACCCTAACTGTAACACTCCTACCACCATCTTCCATTTTTGAGCTTCATCTTGCACAAAGGACCGGGTTGCATTGTCCAAGCGCTTTCCAAAGCTTCTAAGCATCTGCATCTTCTCTCCAAGGATCAACAAGGTCCCAGAAGTTGGCTTTTCTCATCTGCAAGGGCTATAGAAGAAGCCTTGGACTTTCTCCAAGAGGTAAGGTTTCTATCTCTGAAACTCACATATTCATGCATTGTTCTGTTGTCGTTTGAATGTAAAAATGTAGTGTGTTCATTGCTTTGTGATTCTAAATACATGCTTGCCTTGTTTGATCTGAATATTGCATGTGATGGCTTGCTGAAACTTTGAAATATTGCACTGTTGCGTGTTGATTTATGAATCATGTGATTGTTATTTATAAAAGGTAATGTCATATTGTTGTTGCTCGTGAAAAGTACTACAATTTCGATCTTTATTTCATGAGGAATGGTTGAGGGACGAGTGAGATACATTGGCTAGAAAATCTGGCAATGGTTGTTGTTGTTAGGGCACGAGAGAGAAGAGAATGAGGGAATAAGAAGAAGTAGTGTGGTCCCTAGTCAGTCCAACGTGGCGCTGAGGTGGCCGTTTGAATGTGTTCTTAAAATAAAAACAATTGAAGGAAATATATGTTTGGATTAGAGCGTAGCACCGTTGGTCCATGGAGGAGGTTTGTGTGTATTGGTGAGCGAAGGGTCTGGGGTTCGAATCCCCCTCGCCCTAGACCTTTTTCCTTTTTATTTTTCCCATATGAGACACTTGTTTTGTTATTTTATTGAATGTTTGCCTCATGTATTCACAACACGCTCTTGGTTCAGTTGGCAAGGCTTTTGAGCCCTAAGCCCCAGGGCGTGAGTTTAAGTCCCATGTGGGACATTTCCATTTCTTTTTATTACTTGTTTCTTTTATATTATGGTTTATACCTTCATATTCAAATGCTCATAACTTGCTCAATTTTTACTCTTTCTGATCCATTATTTTTGAAAAATGTTCCTTAATGTGTCTATTTTATGATGGTGAAAAGAAATTGGTGAAAATAATTATTTTTGAAACCTTTATTAATGTTGAAAGTGAAAGGCTTTTTAGGGTTTCATAAAAACATCTTGGTTTCTCTTGATTTCTTTACCATGTTTTCTTGTTCATATTGATAAAATGAGACTTAATGCATGTTGTTCAAACCTTGTATGATGTTGTGACATTATGTACCTTTTTTTCACCTTTGTTCCTTGATGTGTAAATGTGGTGTTACATGTGAATACTTTTGTGAATATCCTTTGAAATACCATGAGATCTCTTTAGACCATTTGCCTTGTAACATGAGTTTGTTTGATCAAATATGTGACATGTTTATGTATTGAATCTTTGAATACCATATTTAAAGGGTTTATATGTCTTGGATTGTTATCTTTAAAATACATGAACCTTAAGTTGTTATCACTCATCATGTTTGTTAGCTCCTTTGACATTTACTCCCCATGAAGTGTTTTGGTCATTACCATGCTCATGTTTTCATCTTGTTTATGATATTTGTTTATCTTGAGAACTTCATTAAGTCTCCTCCAAGTAAGTCTAGCATTTTAGCTCTCCTCCTTAACCCTCATTATTCCCCTCCTTCCAAAGGAAAGACTCTCTATTGACTTTTAAGTCATAGATAGCTCATATACCATCTTGGCCTCCTTAGAGCCATCCTCTATCCTCATTAGGATCCACCCTTAGTTCTCATTATAACCCTCCTCCCTCTAGAGTTCTTCAACTCTACTTGAGTACTATCCTAATAGTATTCTCCTTCACCCTTGGTCTCCTTAGAACCATTTCTCCCTAGAGTTCTCTAACTCTATTTGAGTATTATCATCATAGTACTCTCTTCTTCTTTGGCCTCCTTAGAGCCATTTACCTCTTAACTTAGAAATAGGCTAGAGTTCCTCAACTCTATGTGATTCTCATCATCATGAGTATTCACTTACCCTTTACAACTTAGATTTAGAGAGTTTCTTAAACTCTACATGAGTATCATATTCATTCCCCTTAGAACTTTGGCCATAGTCAATGGTTCCTCCCTCACCCTTAGTTAGGTGAACTACGGTTGCTCTGGTTCTTTAGTCAGGATACGTAGGCACAAGATGCAATGTCTTGGCGAGCATACTTAGTGTACATACCCGATCTTTTAGCTGTGTCTTCACATGGAGCCAAAGGTTTTTCTTTCGATCTTTACCTTTTCCTTTGGATAAATCAAAGCTCGATGGTGAATTTCAAAGATGTGCGATTCAAGTTAATTAATAGCTTAATATCCGATTCTCACCGCAACAGAAATGGCGACTTCACTGGGGATACGAATTTCTGTGGGTTAAGCCCACCTTGTTTGTGCTTATGTTATTTATGCTTTGCTTGCCTGTATGTTTGTACATATCTGTATATTTGTATACCTGTTTTGTTGGATTCTTCTGTTTGGCAGGGTGTTACTATTGAGTGGTGAGATAAGTCCTAACCAAGACTTGAGTGCACTTATTATAGGATGATGGTATATTCAAGGAGGCTTTGAGGGAGCCGATTCCAGAAAAAGTTGACTTGAGACACCATCACTCAGTTGAGGCCCTCTTGAGAGTCTAGTCATGTTGAACGAGTCTATTCGTGAAAACATGCTACTTTCGACCTAGGTGCCCTTGATATTGAGAACCGTAGTTACCTCTAACCCCACTTAGCCTTTTTAGGATGTAGTGCGAGGACTATGAGGGAGTATATTCCCGAATTGGTTGCTACGCGATACTACACTCAGACGAGATTCTCTTGAGAATATTATTGACTACCGAGTCATTCGGGAAATCGATAATATCCGAAAGATGGGTTGTTGATTCTGGGAACTTCTTAGAACCCTGTTCTACAGTTGATAAACCAATAGAACATACCAATTGGGAAGGGTAAACCGTGGTTCCATGCTCATGACCTTAACCTAAGCCTTTGTCTGTGTGCTTGTACATTTCTGAATATGTGTGCATCTATGTGCTTGTACTTACTTTGCATTCATACATCATAAGCATTCATTTCATGTCAGTTTCATGGAACTGAGACCGCCTTTTGTGAACCTCATAGGGATATCATGGACAATGCAAGAAGGAATACCGTGAAATACACTTTTAAGATTCCTAAATTGGACGACCTAAGGAGATTGGGAGATTTGCTGACAGACCTCGAAGGATTCAAAGATAGGTATGGGAAGTTGTGGATCTTGTTAAATAAGAAAGTTGATAAAGGACTCCTCTCTACTTTGCTTCAATTCTATGACCCAAAGTACCATTGCTTTACTTTCCCCGATTATCAACTCTTACCCACCCATGAAGAGTATTCTCAGATAATTGGTTTACCTATTAAGGATGAGTCTCATTTTTCTATCTTCGAGAGGAACCCCAAAGAGCAAGAAATAGCTAAGGCTACTCACTTGGAGTTAGTTGACATCCAAAACAACATGACTGCCAAGGGAGGAATATTTGGTTTGACTGCTAAGTTCTTAATTGGAAAGGCTCAATACCACACCAAGCACTCAAATAGGGATGCTTTTGAAGCCATTTTCATATTACTTATCTATGGGCTTTTTCTTTTCCCAAACTTTGATAATTTTGTGGACATAAACGCTATCAAGATCTTTTTTAAGAAGAATCATGTACCAACCTTGCTAGCCGATGCTTACCATTCAGTCCATTTGAGGAATGCCCATGATGGAGGTCAGCTCACTTGTTATGCTCTTGTGTTATATAGATGGTTTGTTTCACATATGCCAAAGGCAGACGCATTTTGGGACCCTAAGAAGGGATGGTGGTCTAAGAAGATTATGGATCTTTCTCATTCCGATATTGATTGGTATAACCGTGTGTATGATGGGATAATGATCACAGAAAGTTATGGGAACTTTGGCAACGTACCTCTTCTTGGTACCAAAGGAGGAATCAGCTACAACCCTGTGTTGGCTCGTCGACAATTGGGGTACCCTCTAAAAGATAAGCCTATTGGTATTCATTTGGAAAACATATTTTTTGAAGGATATGACAAATATGAAGAGCAAAAAAGATTGATCTTGAGTGCTTGGGGTAGCAAGCACAAGAAGGGAAGGAGTGTTATGGGAAATCCTAATTGTATGTCCTTGGAACCGTATCTCCAATGGGTCCGAAGAAGAGCTATTGAGTTAAAGATGCCTTATTCTAGACAAAAACCAATTGCTTTGAAGGAAGAGCCCGTTCTGTTTTTCATGTCAAAGGAAGAAGAGCTGAAGATTGCATTAAACCAAGCCCAACAGACAGGAGAAGCTTGGAAGCACAAATATCAAGTGGTTGTTGAGGAGAACCTAGAACTTCAAAAGCAACTACAAGCCAAAGATGAAGAGCTATTTCATGCAAGAAGAGGAAAACCCAAGAAGGACCAAGCACCTCTGATACTCAATCTACTCCATGGAAGTTGATCGTCGACAAGCTCGTCATGGATGAAATTCTGGCATAGATATCAGATGTCCTACACAGATGTTGAGACACTGATATCCAACACAATGAACAAGATAGCAATAATAATGACAGTGCAGAAAGAAAATAACACAGTGATATGTTTACCCAGTTCGGATCAACAATCCTACTCTGGGAGCTACCAAGCCAGGGACGAAACCAATATACGATAGTATCAATTCACAGATCATACAATAACCAAACCCTGTTATAATCTGCTCACTTAATCACTACCCTTCCTATGACTTCTACCTAAGACTCACCTAGGTATGAGGCCCTCCTCAAATCCCTCTACAGCCACAACCCGTGATTGGTTTCTTTCCACACAAGTAACAAACCGAAAGTCACACTTTCAAAACACACAATTCTCAATACTTCAAAGCTTATGAGAATTGACACACAAGAAACTCAATGCTTAAAAGCTTATGAGTAACTGACAGAACTTACAACACAAAAACTAGTCCTTATACTGTTATCAGAATGATACCAGTTAGGCTCACAAATAACACTCGAAAACCCTAACAAAAACACACGTAAGTTCCACACCTAAAATAGGTTTACACCAGTCAATATATAGTATTAAATATGGACTGGATTGGGCTTAAAAAACGCAGCAAATAGACTGCTCACAAATCTGCAAAATAAACTCCAACAAAATAGGTCTTCAATCTAAAGTTTCCTAATATGTCTCCATAATTAGAAAGCGCTGAAAATTCGAAAACCAACAATAAAACACAATCCAAAAATACGTTGGATGCCACATAGGATAACCAAATATTCACAGAATATTCAATAACAATTAACACCAGCAGAATCTTCTTTAAAACTGAGTTTAGGCGTGATGTCCTATGAGCTAGTATGGGACATCTTCATTCGACATGTTGAGTGCAGCAAATTAGAACATCTTGTTTCAACATCTTGCTGCTAGAATAGTTTTAGCAAAATAAATGCCAACCACAAAAACAACGAAATAACAATCTCCCCCTTTGGCTTATTTTGGCTAAAACTACACACCAAACAAATCTTGTAAAGAAGCACAAAAAAAAAATCCATATCAGAGACAACACCGAAATATAACAGCACACATAAAAGAGGCACACATAGAAAAAAACTCCCCCTCAACAGCAGCAACACATTCTCCCCCTCAGCTGCAGCACAAGTACAACACACACAAACACACTACTACCCCTTTTTAGCCAGAAATATGACAAAGGCAAGTAGAACAGTCATGAATCTTTGAGAAATGGTCAAATCATAGACCAGAATAAACAGGATCAGAGAGTAGATGCACACCACATCACATGACCAAGTGTCATGTACAAACTTCAGCATTTTCCCCTTTATAACTTCATGCACACACTGCACTACCAGAACCTCCTTTAATCTTTCCAATCTGGCAGCCAGAAGGAACATTAATTGATATAGTTCCTCATGAATGCAAACCCCAAGTCTGCTCCTCAGGTTTTCAAACTGAACTGCATCCAGAGCCTTGGTAAATATGTCAGCAAGCTGATTTTCTGTGCTCACATGCTCAAGAGTTATGACTTTGTCCTCCACAAGTTCTCTGATGAAGTGATGCCTGATATCAATGTGCTTAGTCCTGCTATGTTGAATAGGATTTTTAGAAATATTAATAGCACTCAGGTTGTCACAAAATAGTGTCATGACATCTTGTGTGACATTATACTCAGATAGCATTTGCTTCATCCACACCAGTTGAGCACAACTACTTCCAGCTGCTATGTACTCAGCTTCAGCAGTAGAAAGAGATACAAAAATTTTCTTCTTACTAAACCATGAAATAAGATTATTTCCCAAAAAGAAACATCCTCCAGAGGTACTCTTCCTATCATCAGCACTTCCAGCCCAATCAGCATCACAGTAACCTACTAAAATGGGACTTGAATCATTGGAGTACAACAACCCATAATCACATGTACCACTCACATACTTAAGAATTCTCTTAACTTGATTGATGTGACTGACCTTGGGTTCTGCTTGGTATCTTGCACACACACCAACAACAAATGTTATGTCTGGCCTACTTGCTGTAAGATACAGCAGACTGCCAATCATGCTTCTGTATAAACTTTGTTCAACATTCACTCCCTTTTCATCTTTGAATCTTCCATCTGCTTGACTTGTAATCCAAGGAAGTAGGTCAATTCACCTACCAAGCTCATCTCAAATTCAGACTGCATTTGGTTGACAAAATGTTGGACCATTTCATCCGACATCCCACCAAACACAATATCATCTACATAAATCTGAGCAATCATTAGTTTCCCATCCTTCTCCTTGACAAAAAGTGTTTTATCAATACCACCCTTCCTGTATCCATGGTTGACTAAGAACTCAGTCAGCCTTTCATACCAAGCTCGTGGAGCTTGTTTCAACCCATACAAAGCCTTCTTTAGCTTGAAAACATGATCAGGAAAATTTGGATCCACAAACCCTTTAGGCTGCTCAACATAGACTTCCTCATTAAGATAGCCATTCAGAAAGGCACTCTTGACATCCATTTGAAACAATCTGAATTTCAACAAACATGCCATTCCTAGCAGCAATCTGATGGATTCCAATCGAGCCACAGGTGAAAATGTTTCATCGAAGTCTACTCCTTCAATCTGTGTGTATCCTTGGGCAACTAATCTGGCTTTGTTCCTGGTAACAACTCCTTGTTCATCAGACTTATTCTTATAAACCCATTTTGTTCCAATCACATTTGCTCCTGCTGGTCGTGGTACCAGTTCCCAGACTTCATTCCTCTTGAATTGACAAAGCTCATCTTGCATAACACTTATCCAGATCTCATCTGTCAATGCTTCTTTGACATTCTTTGGTTCAATCTTTGAAACAAAGCACGCATTTGACACAGCCTCCCTCGTTCTGGTTCTTACACCTTCATTTAGATTTCCAATAATCAATTCCTTAGGGTGATCCTTCTGAATCCTTATAGAGGGTCCCCTGTTAGTATCCTCTACCTCTTCATTCTCAGGTCTAGTGTCGGTTTCATGAGCATTATTTTCTACGAACTCAATTTCTTGTGAGATTTCATTGTTCATGGGAAGGTATGCTCCAACATCATCTGGGACATCTTCGTCTTTCCCAGAGTCATCAACCACCACATTTATGGATTCCATCATCACCTTAGTTCTGGAATTAAATACCCTATATGCTTTACTGTTTGTAGAGTATCCCAAAAATATCCCTTCCTCGCTCTTAGGAACCATCTTTCGCCTCTGCTCTCGATCCGCCAAGATATAGCACTTACTCCCAAACACATGGAAATACTTCACATTTGGCTTTCTACCTTTCCATAGCTCATAAAGAGTGACAGAAGTACCTGATCTGATAGTCACCCTATTGTGTATATAGCAAGCGGTATTCATGGCTTTAGCCCAAAAATGATATGGAAGCTTTTTGGCATGAATCATGACCCTTGCACACTCTTGTATAGTTCTATTCTTGCGTTCCACCACACCATTCTGCTGAGGAGTGATCGGTGATGAGAATTCATGAGTGATTCCTTCAGATAAGCAAAACTCTTCAAACTTGCTATTTTCGAATTCTTTCCCATGGTCACTTCTGATTCGAACAACACCATAATCCTTTTCCCGTTGAATCCTTTGACACAACTCTTTGAAGACTGCAAAAGCTTCAGACTTTTCTCTGATAAAGCTTATCCAGGTGAATCTGGATTAATCATCAACGACAACATAGGCATACTTCTTCCCACCAAGACTTTCAACCTGCATAGGTCCCATTAAGTCCATGTGAAGTAGTTCCAGAACTCTAGAAGTTGTGGTAAGATGTTGAAGCCTCTTGTGTGACACCCTTGTTTGCTTCCCAACTTGACATTCACCACATATTCTATCCTCATCAATCTTTAGCTTGGGAATACCTCTAACAGCTTCACTTGACATAACTTTCTTCATCCCTTTCAAGTGTAAGTGACCCAATTTCTGATGCCAAAGTTTGGTTTCATCTTCCTTTGACATCAAATAGGTAGACAACCTTTCCTATTCTTGAGGATTCCACAGATAGCAGTTATCCTTAGACCTGGTTCCCTTCAAAACAACTTCATCTTTCTCATTGGTAACTAGACATTCAGATTTTGTGAAATTTACTTTGAGTCCTACATCACACAGTTGGCTTATACTGATCAAATTAGCGGTCAACCCTTTGATAAATAGAATACGATCCAAAATTGGTTGTCCTGTGTAGTCCAGCTTTCCAACACCTTTTATTTCACCTTTTGATCCATCCCCAAAAGTGACATAATTGGTGGAGTGAGGCTTGATATTTGACAAGAATTTCTTCACACCAGTCATGTGTCTTGAACAACCACTGTCAAAGTACCAATCTTCCCTTGCGGATGCTCTAAGAGAGGTGTGTGCTATGAGACCGACTATCATATTTCTAGGAGTCCATCTTTTCTTCACTTTAGCCCAACTCTGTCCTTTATTTTGTTGATGAGCAGTTTTGGGATAGCCATGCAACTTGTAGCAAAAGGACTTTAAGTGACCAATCTTTCCACAGTAATGGCATCTCCATGGTTTATACTTTGAACTACATACTCTTTTCTGATGCTTCATCTGATGTTGAAACATGTGATTTGACATCCCCTCTTCTTGCTTTATCTTCTGGGGAACAAACTTTAATACAGGCTTCTTGTAGTTCTTTGCTTGATTGTTAAAACCAAGGCCTTGCACATTTCCGGCATCTTTCCCAGTCTGAAGAATCTCATCCAGCTGCGTGGTACCATTGTTCAGCATTCTTATAGATTTGGTCATATTGTCAAGTTTTGACTTTTGCCATACAACCTCCTCTTTCAGATTAGCAATGATTCATATATGTTCTTCTTTCTCAGCTTCTAGTTGAGTTATCAGAACCTTCTGTTCTAATATTATCTGGCTCCTTTCTTCATTATTGATACACAACTCTGAGAAACCGGTGAAGACTTCTTCCTTAGTGAGTTCTCCATCAGCCTTACATATCCCGGTCAAGGCTGTCACCAATTTAGCTGATTCTTCTTCAAGATCACTCTCAGACTCTCCTTCTGACCAAGACACAGAAAAGCCCTTCTTCTGCCTTTTGAGATACGTGGGACACTCAATCTTTATGTGCCCAAATCCCTCACATTCAAAACACTGAACTCTCTTCCCTTGATTGGAGTCTTCTTCAGTTCAGGACCTCTTGCCTCCATCCTGGTTTTTACTGATGTCGAGTGACTTGTTCTGAGCATTTGCTCTCGACTTCCAGTCAATCCTTTTCAACACTTTGTTAAATTGTTTTCCAAGCAATACCACATCTTTAGACACCCCTTCATCTCTGACCAGGTCACCTTCATCTTCTAAGTCACCAGCATTTGACACAAAAGCTATGCTCTTCTTCTTTTCAGACTTTTCACTGATCCCTAATTCAAATGTTTGAAGAGATCCCACAAGTTCATCCACTTTCATCTTGTCTATATCCTGAGCTTCCTCTATAGCAGTCACTTTCATGTCAAATCTCTTAGGTAGAGATCTGAGGATTTTTCTGACCAGTTTGCTGTCAGACATCTTTTCACCTAGGGCACTTGAGGCATTAGCTATCTCAATAATGTTCATGTGAAAATCATGAATGCTCTCATCCTCCTTCATCTTCAAACTCTCAAACTTGCTAGTGAGAAGCTGAAGTTTTGACATCTTCACCTTTGAAGTCCCTTCATGAGCAACCTTTAAGACCTACCACGCATCTTTTGCAATGGTGCAATGTTCAATCAACCTGAAGATATTCTTATTGACACCATTAAACAATGTATTCATGGCTTTGGAATTTCCCATGGACCCTTTGTAGTCTGCATCATCCCAGTCTTCCTCTTCCTTCACCACATCAGTAGGGGTACCTTTTCCATCTTTAACCTTTGGGGGTTCCCATCCTTTTATAACAGCTTTCCATGCTTGATCATCCATGGATTTTATGAATGATATCATCCTTGGTTTCCAATAGTCATAGTTGGAACCATTAAGCAGAGGTGGTTTGTTCAAAAATCCTCCATCCTTTTCCAATGTACCAAAAAGTACCTTCCCTGAATCTCACCCATAACCAAACAAGGGTGCAAGCTCTTGATGCCAATTGAAATTCTGGCACAGATATCAGATGTCCTACACAGATGTTGAGACACTGATATCCAACACAATGAACAAGATAGCAATAATAATAACAGTGCAAAAATAAAATAACACAGTGATATGTTTACCCAGTTCGGATCAACAATCCTACTCTGGGGGCTACTAAGCCAGGCAGGAAACCAATATACGATAGTATCAATTCACAGATCATACAATAACCAAACCCTGTTATAATATGCTCACTTAATCACTACCCTTCCTATGACTTCTACCTAAGACTCACCTAGGTATGAGGCCCTCCTCAAATCCCTCTACAACCACAACCCGTGATTGGTTTCTTTCCACACAAGTAACAAACCGAAAGTCACACTTTCAAAACACACAATTCTCAATACTTTAAAGCTTATGAGAATTGACACACAAGAAACTCAATGCTTAAAAGCTTATGAGTAACTGACAGAACATACAACACAAAAACCAGTCCTTATACTGTTATCAGAATGATACCAGTTAGGCTCACAAATAACACTCGAAAACCCTAACAAAATCACACGTAAGTTCCACACCTAAACTAGGTTTACACCAGTCAATATATAGCATTAAATCTGGACTGGATTGGGCTTCAAAAACGCAGCAAATAGACTGCTCACAAATCTGCAAAATAAACTCCAACAAAATAGGTCTTCAATCTAAAGTTTCCTAATATGTCTCCATAATTAGAAAGCGCTGAAAATCCGAAAACCAACAATAAAACACAATCCAAAAATACGTTGGATGCCACATAGGATAACCAAATATTCACAGAATAATCAGTAACAATTAACACCAGCAGAATCTTCTTTAAAACTGAGTTTAGGCGCGATGTCCTATGAGCCAGTATGGGACATCTTCATTCGACATGTTGAGTGCAGCAAATTAGAACATCTTGTTTCAACATCTTGCTGCTAGAATAGTTTTAGCAAAATAAATGCCAACCACAAAAACAACGAAATAACAATGGAAAAGGCTCAGATGGAGAAGGAAATTAAAAAGCTCAACATGAGGCTCCTAGGAGAATCACCTTAGGTCTTTTTAGCTTTTATTTAGCCTTATGTTTAGGACTTTTGAAAGTGTATTGACTTTTGTAATTCACTTTTTATTAATGAGAATGAGACTTTTTTGGTATCCCTTGGCATTTCACAAGTGCCTAAATTCCATGAAACTTTGCATTTGCATCCTGCATTCTTTTTGCTAAACTATCAAGAAACTAATCCTGTTTTGCAGACTTTGTAGAAATGGATGCTGGAAGAAGAAGAGTTTGGCCGTATACTTTTGAGGTTCCCGAGTTGGAACAACTGTTGGGGTTGGGAGATATGATTAAAGACCCGTCAACTTTCACTGAAAAGTATGGGAGGATCCTGCCATTGCTGAAACTCCAAGTGGCTGAAGGACCGCTTGAGACATTGGTCCAACTTTATCATCCTTTTTACTGCTACTTTGTGTTCCCAGACTATCAACTAATGCCAACTTTGGAAGAATATTCCGCTCTAATGTGCATCCCTGTCAACGACTCTCCTCCGTTCTCTGGATTAGAGGAAGAGCTCAGTGACAAATACATCGCAAGAGGAACGAGGCTGAGATTGTCTGACATCAGAGCTCACCTGACTAATAAGGGATAACATCATGGATTACCTGCTCAATTCTTGCTCGAGAAAGCTCTCTATTTTGATGATAGAGGAAACTCTGCACTCTTTGAATCAATGTTTGCTTTACTTGTCTATGGTTTGTTCCTGTTTCCTAATGCCAAGTACTTCGTCAGCGTTCAGGCTATTCGAATCGTCATACTCAACAACCCAGTTCCTACACTCCTGGGGTATACTTATCATGTCGTTCACTCAAGATACATGTGGAATGGAGGACCAGTTGTCTGTTGTGTTGCCCTCTTCTATAGGTGGTTTATTTCGCACCTACCGAAGACGCCAACCTTTTTGGGAAGTGGAAGATACCATGATGTGGTCCAAGAAATTGATGGAGCTGACCCACACTGACATTGAATGGTATGAACCAATCTATGGGGGAATTCTGATGATCCATAGCTATAGGGACTTTCCCATCGTGTCTCTCATGGGCAGGAATGGGTGTATCAGCTATAATCCTGTACTCGCTCGCCGTCAATTAGGCCATCTAATGGAGGAGATTCCTGATTTCAACGACCTTGAAATGCTTTTTCTTGAGGAGGATGAAGGTTTTGAGTTGAAGATCAAAGTGGAGCGTGCTTGGCGCAGCATCAACAGACAAGGATAAACTACTTTAGGAGACCCTGATTGCACCGCTACCGAGGCCTTCTTAGAATGGTCTCACGAAAGAACTCTCATGATGAGGATGCCTTATCCCCGTCACGAGTCATCTACAGAGGAAGAGCTGAAGTTAAAGAATGTGCTAGGAGAATTGACCCTTGAAAGGGCAAAGATCAAGGAGCGAATCAACAAGCTTATGAGAAAGATCAATGGAGAGGAGTGACCATCCGCCAGTGGATCAGATGCTTAGTTTCCTTTATGTTGTATTTCCGCTTATGTATTTGAACTATGAAGATGTACTATCTCTGATGTAATATTTGCAAGAATTTCTAATGAAGAAGCTTATTTTGATGAACATCCGGTTATCTACAATGTTTGCAAAATTTCTTGGTTTCTTGGTAGTTTAGCTTGCATTTACATCTTCATTTTCATTTACATCATGTCATAACATGTGCATTTTCTTCCCTGTCTTATCTCATGTCACTATATTCTCTTCAGAATCGTCACACTGAGTCCCCGACGCTGCTATAACACACGAGCCCAAGCTCGTCAAAAGATGTCAGAACATATCTTTGAAATGGACAGAGTTAACAATGAGTTGAGTGAGCTACGAGGAGGAATGGCGCAGATTCTGGAAGCTATTCAACTTATGAAAGCAAAGATGGATACACAGGCCACTGTGGTTTCCGAGATTATCACTATAACTGTGGAACCTCCTACTACTACTTTGAACACCACATTGGATATGCCTTTTAATTTTATACGTGCTCTGGTTCTCACTCCCACTCAACAACATGTTCCCTTGGGTAACGAGAATCATCAAGCTATCCCTACTTTTGCTCTAGCAACAGTGCAAACCTAAGTGCACCCTGTTTTTCACAACCCGCATCCGGTTTATGATTACCCTGAAATGTCTGAAGAGGGTGATGAGCGACATGAAAGACTGAAAGAAAGTGTTGAGACCATCGAAAGAAAAATGAAGGCAATGGAAGGAAGCAATGTATTTAGTATTGATGCTAAAGACATGTGCTTAGTCTCAGGCTTGGTAATTCCACCCAAGTTTAAACTACCCAATTTTGACTTATACTCAGGAGCAACATGTCCTAAGGCACATCTGATTATGTATTTTCGAAGAATGGATGTATTTATGGACAATGATAAGTTGATGATCCACTGCTTCCAAGATAGTCTGAAAGGGGCTGCTGCTAAGTGGTACTTAAGTCTGGACCAGTCTAGAATCCGTTGTTTTCAAGACGTATCTGATGCTTTTGTAAAGCATTACAAATATAACATAGACTTGGCACCAGATCGTAGACAACTCCTGGGTATGTCACAAAACAATTCCGAGTCTTTTTAGGAGTATGCGCAGAGATGGAGGGAGTTGGCTTCACATATATAGCCACCTTTGTCTGAAAAAGAATTGGCTGATTGATTTGTGGATACTGTGAAGCCATATTTCTATGAGAGGATGATTGGTAGCGTCAACGCTAACTTCGCTGATATTGTTGCTGTAGGTGTGAAAGTAGAAGCTGGGCTGAAAAGCGGAAAAGTAGTCAGTTCCTCAAGCAGTTCAACCAATACCAATACCAAGAAACCTCCTAGCCACTTCCACAAGAAGAAAGAATGGGAGACTAATGCCATCATCACATGGAATAAAATGAACCCATTGTGGAAACAACCTATGTATCAACAACAGTTGGTTCTGAACTTTTCTCAACAACCGATTTACCCCATGCAGTATGCTCCCCAACACTATGTAGTAGTTGTAAAACCCACCTTTAATCTTCAAGTAGCGCAGCAGGCGCCGACCTATCAACAACAGCCAGCTTATCAGCAAGTACCAAATGCTCAGAATTATCAACAACAACAAAGACAACAAACTTCACAGTCAGGTGCTCTCCACAGAAGACTAGGGGGAACAACCACATTTCCGCCCATACCAATGTCTTACACTGAACTATATCCTTCATTAGTGCAACAAGGACTGATTGTTACCAGACCTCTGGGTCCACCCATGGAGAAGTCTTTGCCTTTACATAATCCAAAAGTTAATTGTGCTTTTCACCAAGGCGGAGCCGGTCATGATTTGGAGGGTTGCTTAGCATTGAAACATGTAGTGAAAAGGTTGATGGAAAAGAAGATCCTATCTTTCGCAGACAATCAGCCAAACGTGAAAAGTAATATGCTGAGGACGAGAATGATGAGGTGTTAAGATTGGATGCATCAAGGATCAAAACTTCCATCAATGTCTTCCATGCTAAACTATTCGAAGCTGGATTGGTAAAAATCTATCATGGTGATTGTGAAGAATGTAATATCAATGTCAAGGGTTGCCAATTGGTCTGAGACGATGTTCAGAGGTTGATTGACGAGGGATTCCTGCAGGTATTCAGTAAAGAGAAGAAGGATGAAGTTGCAATAATTGAGCCTGTATTCAACTTGCCAAATTCAAAAGAAAAAATTCCTGTGTTCAACATACCAAAGTCTAGTTCTGTGATTCCTATGTTCAATAAGCCGGTACCAATCTTCAACAATTCTGAATCTATTGTTGTTGCCTCCGCTACTAATCACTCAAAGCCAAGCAACATCCGACAACCCGTTCCATTCCATTTCAGAGGTTCAAAAGTTGTGCTGTGGATTTATGAGAATACTGGGGTTGAAAAAAGACATGAAGGGGTGGTTCCAAGGAATAAGGTGGGAGCCACTAATGAAGAGGTAACCAACATAGTAGGGACTGGGAAAATGACTCGCAGTGGTAGAGTTTACACTCCTTTATTCAAAGGAGTTGTGCCCAAGGAGACTATTGTTCCTGTACCCTCCAAAGATAAGGAAAAAGAGGTGGTTACAAAAGAGGATGATGATTAATTTCTAAGAATTATCAAGAGAAGTGATTACAAAGTGGTGGGTCAGCTTCACCAAACTCCATACAAGATTTCAATATTGTCTCTGTTGATGAATTCTCCTACCCACATAGCAGCCTTGTAGAAAATTCTAGCCCAAGCACATGTAGCCCAAGACATTACTGCTGGACAATTTGACCACATCGTTGCTAACATCACATCCTGCAATACGCTCAGTTTCAGTGACGAATAATTACCTCGAGGAGGCCGAAACCATAATCTAGCCTTGCATGTATCCATAAAGTGCCAAGAGGATACTTTAGCCAAAGTACTTGTAGATATTGGTTCATCTCTGAATGTGCTGCCGAAGAAAACTTTGGAAAAGTTGACCTATAAAGGAGTTGGGATGAAGCCTACTTCACTCATTGTCAAAGCCTTTGATGGCTCGAGAAGATCAGTAATGGGAGAGATTGAGTTACCTATTCTGATTGGTCCTCATGTGTTCAAAGTCATTTTCCAAGTCTTGGATATCAGTCCCACGTACAGGTGTTTATTGGGGAGGCCTTGGATTCACGAGGCCAGTGCCGTAACTTCAACTTTGCATCAAAGGATGAAATTTGTAGTTGATGAGAAGTTGGTCATTATCCATGGTGATGAAGATCTAATGGTCAGTAACATGTCCTCTTTCCAATACATTGAAGTTGATGAAGATGCTTTGGAAACTTCTTTCCAAGCTCTTGAGATAGCTAATGTCGTTATGCTTGACAATGAAGAGCTAGTGGCTTCGAATAATCCATCTTTTGCTTCTTTCAAGAGTATCCAATCTGCCCTAAGAGAAGGTGTACCTGAAGGCTGGGGAAAAGTCATCGAGATTCAAGAGAGAGAGAAGTACCAATGGTTGGGTTACAAACCAACTCTTGATGAGACAACTGCTAAAACAAGGCGACTGAAGACGATTCAGGAAGTATTTGTTAGTAGAGGACATCAAGTGCATGCCATCATTGAAGACGCTGAAGACGAGGAAATTAGCCACTTGGTTTTTCAGTGTGATGCCGCATTGAGTAATTGGGAGGTTATTGAGATCCATGTTTTGTACCCTATGCCAGAGTAATTTGCTTGCTTTTGTTGTTGTTTTCAATTTCGTAGCTTTGCCCGAGGCTATTGGATTATTTTGTATGGGCCACCACTTTTAATTCTTTTTAATCAATGAAAGTGATGTTTTGTTAAATTCTTTTGTCTTTATTTACTATTTTTGTTTTAAGGAAAAATGGCAATCTTTTCAAAAACTACAAAAACATTTTCTTCTTGCATTTGATTTTGTGCATTTTAATAAAATAAATCCCTCCATCATGCAGAATAAATCCCAAATCCATTGTATTCAATAACCCTACTCTCACTATCGACTTTGATTCACCTATCTAACAAGCTGAGGATGAGGAGGATTATGAGGTCCCTGATGATTTAGCGGAAATGTGTGAGTATCAGTACACGGATCTTCAACCACATGAGGAACAAGTTGACCTCATCAACCTTGGTACTGATGAAGACAAGAAGGAAGTCAAGATTGGGGCAACACTTGGGGCAGAGATCAGACGATGGTTAGTACAACTTCTTGAAGAATATGTGGATGTGTTTGCATGGTCTTATCAAGATATGCCTGGTTTGGATACAGATATTGTAGTTCATAAACTACCGCTCAAACCTGAATGGCCACCGGTGAAACAGAAACTTCGAAGAAGTAGACTCGACATGGCTCTCAAGATCAGAGATGAGGTCAAGCGACAACTGGATGCAGGTTTCTTAGCAGTTTCCAAGTACCCTGAATGGGTAGCTAACATTGTGCTAGTAATTAAGAAGAATGGCAAAGTGAGAATGTGCGTAGATTATAGGGATCTCAACAAAGCCAGTCCTAAAGACAATTCCCTCTACTGCATATCGACACTCTTGTGGATAATACAACTCAGTTTGCAGTTTTCTCCTTTATGGATGGTTTCTCAGGCTACAATCAGATCAGAATGGATCCGGCCGATATGGATAAGACTACGTTCATCACTCTATGGGGAACTTATTGCTACAAAGTCATGCCCTTTGGTCAGAAAAACGCAGGGGCAACCTATCAGAGGGATATGGTAACATTATTCCATGACATGATCCATAAAGAAATTGAATTGTATGTGGATGATATGATTGCTAAATCTCAGAGTGAGGAGGAACATTTGGACCATCTTCTAAAGTTATTCAAGAGACTCCGGAAATATCAGTTAAGGTTGAATCCTGCCAAATGTACTTTCGGTGTCAGATCAGGAAAGCTGCTTGGTTTCATCGTCAATCAACGAGGAATTGAGGTGGATCCTGACAAAGTACGAGCTATTCAAGAGATGCCAGCTCAGCAGACTCAGTCTCAAGTAAGGGGTTTTCTGGGCCGCTTGAACTATATCTCCAGATTCTTCTCCAATATGATTCCCGCTAGTGAACCAATCTTCAAGTTGCTCCGCAAAGATCAGACTGTAGAGTGGAATTTTGAGTGTCAGGAAGCTTTTGATAAACTCAAGAATTATCTTCAAGAACCACCGATCTTGATTCCCCCTGTTCTTGGAAGACCTATCTTTATGTACACGAATATGTTGGAAGGATCCATGGGTTGCGTCTTGGGCCAACATGATGAAACTGGTCGCAAGGAGCATTCCATCTATTATTTGAGAAAAAAGTTCACTGATTGTGAAAGCCGTTATTCACTGTTAGAAAAGACCTGTTGTGTTTTGGCATGGGCCACCAGACGTTTGAGGCAGTATTTGATATGTCACACAACTTTGTTGATCTCCAAAATGGATCCAATAAAGTATATCTTTGAGAAGCCTGCTCAAACAGGAAGACTTGCCCGTTGGCGCATGCTCTTGTCAGAATATGATATCCAATATGTCACTCAGAAGGCTATCAAGGGAAGCATCTTATCAGAGTACCTTGCAGATCAGCCTGTTGAAGATTAAGAGCCTCTCAAATTTGATTTCCCCGATGAGGATATTATGTTGATAAAGAGAGATTGTGAAGAGCCAGACCCTGATGAAGGTCCTGAACCCGGTTCGCGTTGGAAAATGATGTTTGACGGTTCTTCCAACTATAAAGGACATGGTGTGGGTGTTGTACTGATGAACCCTAATGGTGGTTATACTCCTTTCACAGCAAGGTTAGACTTTGAATGCACAAACAATATTGCTGAATATGAAGCATGTATTTTGGGTTTAGAAGTTGTAATTGATCTCAGAATCAAGATTTTAGAAGTCGTTGGTGACTCTGCTTTGGTTATCTACCAGGCCAAAGGTGAATGGGAGACTAAAGACAAGAAGCTGATCACGTACCGTGATTAAATTGTGGAGATGATCCATTACTTTGACGAGATTACTTTCCGTCATGTTCCTCGCTCGAAGAACCACATGGCTGACGCTCTAGCAATGTTAGCTTCAATGTGGTAAGTCAGATTTGTTAATGAGGCGCCATTGATCAGAATTGAGCGTAAAACTAAGCCCGCCTATTGCCAGTCAATTGAAGAGGAGGTAGATGGCAAAACGTGGCTTCACGACATCATGAATTATCTGAAGACTCAAGAGTATCCTGCCAATGCTTCCAGTCTTGATAAGAAAACTCTGTGAAGGCTATCATCCAAGTTCTTCCTCAGCAACGATGTACTTTACAAGAGGAATCACGACATGGTCCTGCTAAGATGTGTTGATAAACGAGAAGCAGACCTGTTGGTTCATGATATTCACGAAGGAGCCTTTGGTACTTATGCCAGTGGGCACGTCATGGTTAAGAAGATCTTAAGGGCTAGGTATTATTGGTTGACTATGGAAGCTGACTGTATCCGATACGCCAGAAAGTGTCATAAATGGCAGATATGTGCTGATAAGATGCATGTGCCTCCAACATTGCTGAATGTTCTGTCATCTCCTTGGCCTTTCTCTATGTGGGGCATTGACATGATTGGAGCTATTAAGCCGAAAGCCTCCAATGGTCATCGTTTCATTCTAGTGGCCATTGACTATTTCACTAAATGGGTTGAAGTTGCGTCCTATGCTAATGTGACCGAACAAGTGGTTGCTCGTTTTATCAAGAATAATATCATCTGTCGTTATGGAATCCCTAACAGAATAATAACTGACAATGGGACAAATCTGAACAACAAGACAATGAAGGAGTTGTGTGACAATTTTAAGATTGAGCATCACAATTCTTCACCTTAACGTCCCAAGATGAATGGAGTTGTCGAAGCTGCTAATAAGAACATCAAAAAGATCCTGTAGAAAATGGTCAAGACTTATAAGGATTGGCATGAAATGTTACCATTTGCCTTGCATGGATACAGAACTTCGGTTCGAACTTCGACGGGGGAAACTCCCTTTTCTCTGGTATATGGAATGGATGTTGTTCTTCCTATTGAGGTGGAGATACCGTCCCTAAGAATTCTGATGGAAACCAAGCTTGATGAAGCAGAATGGGTCCAAGAGAGATATGACCAGCTGAACCTCATTGATGAGAAGCGACTGACTGCCATGTGTCATGGTCACTTATACCAGAAGAGAATGAAGAGAGCATTTGACAAGAAGGTCCGTGTTTGAGAATTCCGAGAAAGATAACTGGTAATCAAGAAGATCTTGCCATCTCAAAGGGATGCTCGCGGAAAATAGGCACCCAACTATGAGGGTCCGTTTGTGGTGAAATCTGTGTTCTCAGGAGGTTCCTTATTCCTTACAATGATGGACGGTGAACAACTCGCACACCCTGTGAATGCTGACTCAGTACGAAAATATTACGCCTAAAAAGCCTGCTAAGTCGAAAACCAGAAATGGCGACTTATACAAAAAAAAGGGGTATCCCGGTGGGTCATAACCTATGAAGGAGACTCAGGCAAAAGTTAGGGATCAAGTAAAAAGAAAAGAGCTCGCTAAGTTGAAACCCCGAAAGGGCGGCCTAGGCAAAAAAAGAGGTCCCGGTGGACTGAAAACCTGAAAAGGCAGTCCAGGCAAAAGTTAGGGACAAAGGCGTTTCACTGTGTCAGACGGGGGTGTCACCTACGTCAAGGAATTCATGAAAGAAGTTCAAATTCATTTGCCCTCATCAACAACAAAGTTTATTTCCGGGACTCTTAGTCATTAGGGATGGTAGTAGTCATTGAATACGATGTAACCTTTTCCCGAATTACCATTTTTCCAAATTTGTAATGTTCCATGGAGCTTCGCTATTGGCGAGTTACCATTCTAATAAAATCATATTTTTGAACCATTCTTTTTTTGGCATTTATCATTGCCCTATTTATTTTCTTGTTATGAAAAAATTCACTTATTCATTAATAATGGTTTTGAAAGCGGGAAATATTTTGAAAGATCTTTTGAGAAAACACAATGAAAACCGGAATTTGCTTTGGCATTAGAGTTTGATTTAGTGAAATCATTTGCCTCCCTCAATAAACTCTGTTTGCGACGAAAGTACTGTTAAACCATCTGGCGTAAGTTCGTCATTAAAGTAGATTAAAGATACTTCCTAGATCAGACATGTCGGTAATAGCTGACTTCTACGATACAAAGGACTTCTCCCCAATATCTTCCACAGATGATTTGTTAAAGGTGGAAATTCTTTACCTTCTCCAGTAAAAGAAGATTGTTCCCTATTCAATCCCCAGAGTGTTTGTTCTCTTCAGGTTCAGTGTGACTCCTGGCGGTGGATGCGTTATCTGTCCACTCACTTTTTCCCAGTCTGTCGTCTCTCGTTAGAGTCGTCTTTTTCATATCATCGAGCATTCGCATCATACCGTATCATCCTGCATCTTTGCATCTGGGTGTGCCTTTGCTTATGGGTCTTTACCTCCCCTTATTTCATTTTTGTTGATCCGTGGATCCTTATCTGTGTCTAGGTTGCGTTCGGTCTTCACCTGCGTGCACTATATTTTGCTCATTATCCATATCCCCAGGAAGTCTAATATTCATTTATGCAACCCCGGTACTGATCTATCAGATACCAAAACCTTTGTCACCTAAGAACCAAAATCTCCGGTCACCTATGAACCTTGGTCAGCTATGAACCAAAATCTCCGGTCACCTATGAACCAAAATTTTAGGTCAACTATGAACCTTGGTCAGCTATGAACCAAAACCTCAGGTCACCTATGAACCTAAAGTCCAGTAATTGCTGGCATTGTTTGTTTCAGGTCAACTGTGAACCTAAACATCATTCAGGTCAACTATGAACCTTGGTCAGCTATGAACCAAAACCTTAGGTCACCTATGAACCTAAAGTCCAATAATTGCTGGCATTATTTGTTTCAGGTCAACTGTGAACCTAAACATCACTCAGGTCAACTATGAAACTTTGTCAGCTATAAACTAAAACCCCAGGTCACCTATGAACCTAAAGTCCAATAATTACTGGCATTGTTTGTTTCAGGTCAACTGTGAACCTAAACATCATTCAGGTCAACTATGAACCTTGGTCAGCTATGAACCAAAACCTCAGGTCACCTATGAACCTAAAGTCCAGTAATTGCTGGCATTGTTTGTTTCAGGTCAACTGTGAACCTAAACACCACTCAGGTTAACTATGAACCTTGGTCAACTATGAACCAAAACCTCAGGTCACCTATGAACCTAAAGTCCAATAATTGATGGCATTGTTTGTTTCAGGTCAACTGTGAACCTAAACATCATTCAGGTCACCTATGAACCTAAAGACCAGTAATTTCTGGCATTGTTTGTTTCTTGGTCAGCTGTGAACCAAAACATCAGGTCAACTGTGAACTTTAATCTAGGCCCAACTCATATTGGTGTCCTAAGTCCAGTCTTTACTGGAAAACCAACTCAAATTGGTATCCTACCCAAACCATATTGGTGTTTAATGACATTTTATTTCCAAGTCCAATCATTGT
This sequence comes from Lathyrus tuberosus, assembly GCA_022829125.1. NCBI lineage: Eukaryota > Viridiplantae > Streptophyta > Magnoliopsida > Fabales > Fabaceae > Lathyrus > Lathyrus tuberosus. The sequence goes on from JALAZF010000422.1 coordinate 3,429,417, forward strand.
TGGCACTTTAATATTGTTCCCAACAAAGGTTCAGTCATTATCAATATCTCTTTAAAAGTCCTTGTGATCTTCATCAGTTGGGCGCACGCAAAGCTTGTGTTTGTCTTTGTCTTTTCTGGCTTTTCTTGAAGATCCCGTTTGAACTCGTCAATATAGGAAATCCCCATAAAATCTTTGTAGAGTGTCTATCCTCTTATTTCAAGTTGATCCCCAATGGAGATCATGTCTTCTTTCTGGTTTCATGCCCAGTAAGAATGTGTTTTATTTCCCCAGTGTCGTCCAGTCACCTACGAACCTGTCGTCCATCTCCCTGAATCTTCCCCAGTGGAGAACATCTCTCTGGATCCTATCTCCAGTGAGGACATGTGGGATTTCCCCTTTATTTTTCTATCCCCAGTGGTTCCTCAGAGTCTCCCTAGTGAGTCTCTTTTGTTGGTCAGTCTGTATACACAGTGAGTCTTCCTTCTGGATATTAACCTTCACTCTTCCCATGTAAAGCTTATCTGTGGTTGTTTGCTCTTTATCTCTGGTGTCTTGTTTGTCTGCATCTTTGCACTATCATGGCACTGTAACACCCCAAATTTATTAAAATATTTATTTAATTTATTTAAATATAATATTTGTGAATTTTCGGTGAATTTTGGTGGTTGGTGTCGATGTCAGTATTTTGGTGGAGTTTTGGTTATTTAATTAAATAATAGTATATAATATGAATATATTAGTATTATTATTAATTTAAATAATATTAGAGGAATTAAGGGTAAGGTGGACTTTTGAGGAGGATTAGTGATGGTACTATTGGGAAAGCCCATTTTGGAAGCCCAAGGGTTTAACCAAAAGGAATTGAGAGGAATATGATTCATTTTGTGAGATCGTGAAAATAAGGAGAAAGTGCAGTGCTCTGAGGAAAGAACGAAAGGCGAGGATTCGTGAAGGTTTCCAAAGGCTCAATAGAGAAAAGCTCCGGATCAACAATATAAAGTATAGGGAGTATTGCCTTTCATTGTTTTCAATATAGGAGTGATGTGTTTAAAATGGATCTTGAGGTTTTTGGGGTTTTTGAAGGGTTTGGGAGTTATTGATGATTTAGGGGTATTTCTGAGGATCGATGATGGATTATTAAGGGTTGAATTGATTCGGGTAAAAAAATAAGCCTTCGAGGCAAAACCTTTTTGATGATATGGGCGATCTTGTATGAGAAAGGGATTTATGGGGTTTATGGGAAGCTTGAGAGTTCTGAAGGTTTAGGGGATTTAAGTTTTCCCGTAGTGTTCCGAATCGACCTAATAGACGTAGGTTTGTGCCTTTGATTTCTATGATGCATTAGGAATGTTGTAGGGATGTTTTTGGGTTAATTGGGGATGAAATCGTAGGTACTTTTGGGGTTGTGGTGCTACTGATACGTAGCAGCGATTTGCTGTAATCGCGGGTTCGCAAAGCGAACGGTTTTTTTTCGCACGGCGAACATTCACCAAGGCTCGCAAAGCGAGCAGCGCAGGGAATGCACGATGATTATGTTTCTGGGATACTGGACTGGGATTGGAAAGGACTCTTCGTTCGCAAAGCGAGTGCAGTAATAAGGATAACAGATGGAGTTTCTTGTGTTCTGTGTGGGAATTGGGGGACTCGTTGGAGCTCGCAAAGCGAAGGTCCCAGCGAGCAGGTTCACACAGGGAACTCAGCAGCGAGTGTATGTTATTTGCGAAATTTTGTTTATGATGCTGTGATGTTTTGATGTTTGACTCGATGATTTTTCCTGATGGTTACTGTGATGTTACTGATGATTATGAGATGATGATTTGTGATGTTTTGATGAATATATGATGACATGATTAACACAATGTTTTGGTGAATGATGATGCACATAATGATATTTTTGATGATGATGATTATTGGCGTTGTGTATTATGCATTCATAGCATATTCTGGTGATGACGTTAGGACTTCGGTCTAGTGATGATGATGTCAGACTTTGGTCTAATTGTGGCTTCCATCCCATTGTGTGGATGTGAAGTAGTTTATGACGTGCTCCGGTTCTTGTGTGGAACCGATCCTATTTGACGGGGATCTTTGGAGGGTGATGGCCTAAGTGTCCATCAATTGTGACGATTGGTACCACATGCATGAGTCCTGTCATGCATTGCATTTATGTGGCATTTGTTGTGATTTATGATGACGTGTTTTGATGTTTGCCTTGTGATGACTCTGACGATGTTGTATATGATGATGACGCCATTTTTATGCATATCTTATTTTATATTGATCATAATGAATCGTATTACTCACCCTGCCTGTTTGAATGTTGCCTCCACGTGGGTAACGTGCGGGTGATCAGGATTAGCTGTGGATGCTTTTGAGGACTTTTAAAGTTATTTGCATTTTGGTCGATGTAGAGGGTCTTGCTCTGATAGTGTAACATCGGGTTGGGTCGTTGAGTCGAACCATGTTGAGTTTATTTGGCTGTTATTTTATTGATTATTTGATGACTATGGTTTATTTTAATAAACCCTTTTGTGGGATTTTTGTGGTTATGGTGGTTCTGCTGCCCTTTGAAGGCATTTTGAGTTATTTTAAGGAAAACCCGTTGTTTACAGAGCAATTTTGTTGATTTGGAATTTATTGAGAAATGTGCACCCTTTGAGGTGATTCTGATTTTACTATGGTTTTATGTTTATTCCGCTGCGATATTTGTGGGGTAGAAAAGGGTGTTACATTAGTGGTATCAGAGCAGGTCGGTCTGTCCGGCCAAGTTTTTACGTGATGTCAGTCCCTTGTCGGTCGACAAGTGTGTGTACACTGTTGATGTTTTAGTTCTTCTAACCTTGTTGGTGGTGTGCAGGATGGCAGGAAGAAATGATCGTGATATTGTTGATGCTTTGGAATCAGTTGCTAATGTGGTGGCGCAACTCAATCCGAATGGTGGAGTCCCAGATGAGTTTCGTAATTTGGGGGAGTTCAAGAGGAACAATCCGCCGAAGTTTGAGGGTACTCACGATCCAGCAAGTGCACACAAGTGGCTGAAGGCGATCGAGAAGATCTTCTGAGAAATGGGATGTACTGATGCGCATCAAGTTCAATTTGGAACTCATATGTTGTCGGAAGAGGCTGAGGATTAGTGGGATAACACCCGTCAGAGACTGAAAGATGTTGGCAATGTGATAACCTGGGCTGTGTTCAAGCAGGAATTTTTGGGAAAGTATTATCCAGAGGATGCTCATGGTAAGAGGGAGGTGGAATTCCTTGAGCTGAATCAAGGAGATATGACTGTTGCAGAGTATACTGCTAAGTTTGAGAAGCTGGTGAAGTTCTGTCCTCACTACAATCATGTTGATGCTGAGATGTCCAAATGCCTCAAGTTCGAGAATGGGCTGAGACCAGAGATTAAGCAGGGTATTGGGTATCAACAGATCCGCGGGTATGCTGAGTTGGTGGACAAGAGAAGAATCTACGATGAGGATAGCCGAGCTCGATCTGCTCACTACAAGCAGTTGAGTGAGAAGAAAGGACAGTATAGGGGGAAACCTTATACGACTTCAGCTGACAAATTGAAGTTGAAGGCTTCAGATGGGAAAAAGACAAGTGGGGGAGTAGCTCCCGCTTCTGGGAAGTATTATAGGTGTGGCGAGCAAGGTCACCATGCTGATGTTTGTACTAATAATGTGTTGAGGTGCTACAAGTGTGGTAAGAAGGGTCATAGAGCTAATGATTGCAAGGATGAGGGTCCAACTTGTTTCAATTGTAGTAAGAAGGGTCACCTCAGTACCAAGTGTCAGAAACCGAAGAAGATGGCTACTGCTGCTCAGACTAGTGGTAGAGTGTTTGCTTTGAGTGGTGCAGAAGTGCCAGAGAAGGACAACCTGATTCGAGGTACTTGTTTTATTAATGATATTGAGTTGGTTGCTATGATTGATACTGGTGCTACTCATTCTTTTATCTCGCTTGAATGTGCTAATAGATTGAGTTTGAAGTTGTCTGATATGAATGGTAGTATGCTAATAGAGACTCCTGCTAATGGTTCTGTTACTACTACTTTTGTGTGTTTGAGATGTCCTTTGACGATTTTTGGGAAGAGTTTTGTGATGGATTTGGTGTGTTTACCCTTGCACCAAATAGACGTAATCCTTAGAATAAACTGGTTGGAGTTCAACCATGTTCATATCAATTGTTATACTAAGACAATGGAGTTTCCTGAGTTTGGTGATAGTGGGGAGTTGATGTTCTTGTCGGCGAAGCAAGTAGACGAACTTGTGGAAGATGAAGCCTTGGTGTTTGCAATGTTTGCATCATTACAGATTGATCGTGAAGCGGCGAGTGTGGAGCTGCCTGTTGTCTGTGAATTTCCAGATGTATTTCCAGATGACATCAGTGATTTGCCTCCAGAGCGTGAAGTAGAGTTTGCAATGGACTTAATACCAGGTACGAGTCCATTGTCGATGGCTCCTTATCGGATGTCAGCTTCTGAATTAAGTGAATTGAAGAAACAACTAAAAGAATTGCTTGAGAAGAGGTTTGTTTGACCAAGTGTTTCTCCGTAGGGTGCTCCTGTACTGTTAGTGAAGAAGAAAGATGGTAGCATGAGGTTGTGTGTTGATTATCGGCAGTTAAATAAAGTGACTATCAAGAATAAGTATCGACTTCTGAGAATCGAAGACTTCATGGATCAGTTAGTAGGTGCTTGTGTGTTTAGTAAGATTGATTTGAGGTCTGGCTATCATCAGATTCGTGTTAAGCCTGATGACATTCCGAAGACAGCTTTCAGAATGAGGTATGGTCACTATGAATACACTGTGATGCCGTTTGGTGTGTCCAATGCACCTGGTGTGTTCATGGAGTATTTGAACCAGATTTTTCATGAGTATTTGGACCAGTTTGTGGTGGTTTTCATTGATGACATCCTGATATATTCTAAGTCTGAAGAAGAGCATGCTGAGCATTTGAGAACTGTGTTGCAAGTATTGAAGGAAAATAAATTATATGCAAAGCTGTCGAAGTGTGAGTTTTGGTTGAAGGAAGTGAGTTTCCTTGGCCACGTGGTTTCGAGTGGTGTAATTACTGTAGATCCTTCCAAGATTGATGCAGTGTTGCAGTGGGAGACTCCGAAGTCTGCTACTGAGATTCGAAGTTTTTCGGGATTGGCGGGTTATTACCGTAAGTTTATCAAGGGCTTTTCTAAGTTGGCATTACCTTTGACTCAGTTGACTCAAAAAGGTTAATCGTTTGTGTGGGATGTAGTTTGTGAGGAAAGTTTTATGGAATTGAAGAAGAGGTTGACGACCGCTCCAGTATTGATTTTGCCTAATCCGATCGAATCTTTTGTGGTGTATTGTGATGCGTCGAAGATGGGTCTTGGTGGAGTATTGATGCAGAATGGTCAAGTTGTTGCCTATGCTTCGAGATAATTGCGAGTTCATGAGAGTAATTATCCTACGCATGATTTGGAATTGGCCGTTGTGGTGTTTGTGCTGAAGATTTGGAGACATTATCTATTTGGCTCTTAGTTTGATATGTTCAATGATCATAAAAGTATGAGGTACTTATTTGATCAGAAAGAATTGAATATGAGGCAGAGAAGGTGGTTAGAGCTGTTGAAGGATTTTGATTTTGATTTGAGTTATCATCCGGGCAAAGCAAATGTAGTGGCCGATGCATTGAGCAAAAAGTCATTGCATATGTCGATGCTTATGGTGAAAGAGCTGGAATTAATTGAGCAATTCCGAATTTGAGCTTGGTGTGTGAAGAGACTCCTGACAATGTGAAGTTGGGGATGTTAAAGTTGACTAGTGGTATTCTGGAAGAGATCAGAGTGGGACAACAATCTGACTTGAAGTTAGTGGATCAGTTGACTTTGATCAACCATGGTAACGGAGGAGAATTCCGAATTTACGAGAATGGTGTGATGATGTTCAGAGACAGGGTGTGAGTTCCAGATGTCCTAGATATTAAGAAGAGCATTCTTGAGGAAGGACATCGAAGTAGGTTGAGTATTCATCCCGGTGCTACGAAGATGTACCAAGATTTGAAAAAGTTGTTTTGGTGGCCGAGTATGAAGAAGGATGTTGCGGAGTTTGTTTATGCGTGTTTGACTTGTCAGAAATAGAAGATTGAGCATCAGGAGCCTTTAGGTATGATGCAGCCGTTGAGAATTCCAGAATGGAAGTGGGATAGTATTTCCATGGATTTTGTGGCGGGATTGCCGAAGACTGCTAAGGGAAATGATTCAGTTTGGGTGATTGTGGATAGATTAACTAAATCGGCTCATTTCTTGCCGATGAAGATTAATCATTCTATGCAGAAGTTAGCCGAGATGTATATTGAGGAGATTGTGAAGTTGCATGGGATACCTTTGAGCATTGTGTCGGATAGAGATCCGAGATTTACATCGAGGTTCAGGAAGAGTTTGCAAGAGGTGTTGGCTAATAAGTTGAGGATGAGTTCTACCTATCATCCGCAAACGGACGATCAAACAAAAAGGACTATCCAATCTTTATAGGATTTGCCGAGGACTTGTGTGTTGGATCATGGAGGATCTTGGGATAGCCCTTTGCCATTGATTGAGTTCACGTACAATAATAGCTTTCATGCTAGTATTGGGATGACGCCCTATGAAGCTTTGTATAGGAGAAGATGTAGGACTCCTTTGTGTTGGTATGAGTCAGGAAAAAGTGCTGTACTCGGACCTGAGATTGTGCAAGAGACGACCGAAAATATTAAGATGATCCAAGAAAGGATGAGAGCGTCGCAAAGTCGTCAGAAGAGCTACCATGATAAGAGACGGAAGACACTTGAATTCCAAGAGGGAGATCATGTGTTTTTGAAGGTGACGCCAGTGACTGGTGTGGGTCGAGCTTTGAAGTCTAGGAAGCTCACTCCACGTTTTGTTGGTCCATACCAAATCTCGCAGAGGATAGGAGAGGTAGCCTATCGAGTTGCTTTACCGCCGTCACTTGCGAATTTGCATGACGTGTTCCATGTGTCTCAGTTGAGGAAGTACATTCCGGATCCGTCGCATGTGATTCAAATGGATGATGTACAAGTGAGGGATAACCTGACAGTGGAAGCTTTAGCGGTGCGGATTGACGATCGAGAGATGAAGTAACTGCGGGGTAAAGACATAACTTTGGTGAAGGTGTTGTGGGGCAGACCAGCTGGCGAAAGTTGGACTTGGGAACGCGAAGATCAGATGAGGGAGTCGTATCCGACTCTATTTCTTTGAGGTAATTTTCGAGGGCGAAAATTTTGTAAGTGGGGGAGAGTTGTAACACCCCAAATTTATTAGAATATTTATTTAATTTATTTAAATATAATATTTGTAAATTTTCGGTGAATTTTGGTGGTTGGTGTCGATGTCAGTATTTTGGTGGAGTTTTGGTTATTTAATTAAATAATAGTATATAATATGAATATATTAGTATTATTATTAATTTAAATAATATTAGAGGAATTAAGGGTAAGGTGGACTATTGAGGAGGATTAGTGACGGTATTATTGGGAAAGCCCATTTTGGAAGCCCAAGGGTTTAACCAAAAGGAATTGAGAGGAATAAGATTCATTTTGTTAGATCATGGAAATAAGGAGAAAGTGCAGAGCTCTGAGGAAAGAAGGAAAAGGCGAGGATTCGTGAAGGTTTCCAAAGGCTCAATAGAGAAAAGCTCCGGATCGACAATCTAAGGTATGAGGAGTATTGCCTTTCATTGTTTTCAATATAGGAGTTATGTGTTTAAAATGGATCTTGAGGTTTTTGGGGTTTTTGAAGGGTTTGGGAGTTATTGATGATTTAGGGGTATTTCTGAGGATCGATGATGGATTATTAAGGGTTGAATTGATTCGGGTAAAAAAATAAGCCTTCGAGGCAAAACCTTTTTGATGATATGGGGGATCTTGTATGAGAAAGGGATTTACGGGGTTTATGGGAAACTTGAGAGTTCTGAAGGTTTAGGGGATTTAAGGTTTCCCGTAGTGTTCCGCATCGACCTAATAGACGTAGGTTTGTGCCTTTGATTTCCGTGATGCATTAGGAATGTTGTAGGGATGTTTTTGGGTTAATTAGGGATGAAATCGCATGTACTTTTGGGGCTGTGGTGCTACTGATACGTAGCAGCGATTTGCTGTAATCGCGGGTTCGTAAAGCGAACGGTTTTTTTTTGAAGGGAGAACATTCGCCAAGGCTCGCAAAGCGAGCAACGCAGCGAATGCGCGATGATTGTGTTTCTGGGATACTGGACTGGGATTGGAAATGACTCTTCTTTCGCAAAGCGAATCGCCTAGCGAATGCAATAGCGAGGATGACAGATGGAGTTTCTGGTGTTCTGTATGGGAATTGGGGGACTCGTTGGAGCTCGCAAAGCGAAGGTCCCAGCGAGCAGGTTCGCACAGCGAACTCAACAGCGAGCGTCTGCTGTTTGCGAAATTTTGTTTATGATGCTGTGATGTTTTGATGTTTGACTCGGTGATTTTTCCTGATGGTTTTCTGTGATGTTACTGATGATTATGAGATGATAATTTGTGATGTTTTAATGAATATATGATGACATGATTAACACGATGTTTTGGTGAATGATGATGCACATAATGACATTTTTGATGATGATGATTATTGACGTTGTGTATCATGCATTCATAGCATATTCTGGTGATGATGTTAGGACTTCGGTTAAGTGATGATGATGTTTGACTTCGGTCTAATTGTGGCTTCCATCCCATTGTGTGGATGTGAAGTGGTTTATGACGTGCTCCGGTTCTTGTGTGGAACCGATCCTATTTGAAGGGGATCTTTGGAAGGTGATGGCCTAAGTGTCCATCGATTGTGACGATTGGTACCACATGCATGAGTCATGTTGTGCATTGCATTTATGTGGCATTTCTTGTGATTTATGATGACATGTTTTTATGTTTGCCTTGTGATGACTCTGACGATGTTGTATATGATGATGACGCCATTTTTATGCATATCTTATTTTATATTGATTATAATGAATCGTATTACTCACCCTGCCTGTTTGAATGTTGCCTCCACGTGGGTAACGTGCAGGTGATCAGGATTAGCTGTGGATGCTTTTGAGGACTTTTGAAGTTATTTTCATTTTGGTCGATCTTGAGGGTCTTGCTTTGATAGTATAACATCGGGTTGGGTCGTTGAGTCGAACCATGTTGAGTTTATTTGGCTGTTATTTTATTGATTATTTGATGACTATGGTTTATTTTAATAAACTCTTTTGTGGGATTTTTGTGGTTCTGCTGCCCTTTAAAGGCATTTTGAGTAATTTTGAGGAAAACCCGTTGTTTACGGAGCAATTTTGTTGATTTGGAATTTATTGAGAAATGTGCACCCTTTGGGGTAATTATGATTTTACTAAGATTTTATGTTTATTCCGCTGCGATATTTGTGGGGTAGAAAAGGGTGTTACAGGCACTATATCATCATACTAGAAGTTCATGGCATGTCAACATTTGCATGTTTGTTGCCTGTCCTTAGAATCTGCATTCCATCTAAGGGCAAAATTTTGGTTTGCTATATTTAAATACCTTTCACCTTGACGTCCCGAGGATTTCAATTCCTCGTGCCATTGGGTAAAGCTATTCAAATAGGGGCAACTGTTGTACCCAAATTTTACTCCTTAGATGTCATAACATCTTGCACTTGCATTTAGGCTTCAATCATCTATGCATTGTTAACTAACCTGTCATACCCCAAATTTTGACCACTAAGATCTCCCATCATTGTGCAAATTATCATCACAATATAGATGTACCTTTATGCCTCATCAATCTCCTCAAGGAATTGTTGAACATTCACTACAATCAGAATTAGGGTTTTAAACCCTCTCAGAGCTCTTAGACAAAGGATCAATCAAGGAATAACATGATCTTCAACTTTTCTAACCTCTCAAACATCCACAATAGATCAATAGGACTCCCACATTAAGAATTAAGCACAAGGTTGCAGCATTCTGAGTGGATCAAGCCTCAAGATCGCTAGTGTCACCAAATTAGGGTTTTGGTCAACCAAGGCCTCCAGATGGAAATTTTCCTCTGGGCATGAGCCAATGCTTCAAAGCATAACCCAAAATGCTCCATGGGACCTTATGGACCCAACTATCAAGTCAATTTAGCCTCAGGGGTTGTACTTACCAAAAATCAGGAATTAGGGTTTCTTGACCTAATTCACCCCTAAGTTGACTTTTGGGACAAAACATGAGCCAAGACCTCAAGATAGGATTCGAGGGTCTCTAACACACCACATTGATCTATTTGCAACAATAGATTGATCCAAGAAGCTTGATTCCCAAGTTTCAAGTTCATTAGAACCACAGTTAGGGTTTCGCGAAAAAAGTCAACTGCGCCTTTGACTTTTGACCAAGACATGCTCCCAAACTTTGGGACATGATTCAATACACCCTATAACACCTATGAAATCAATCCATCAAGTTTGATTTAGGTCAAGGACTTGATTTCATAGAGGATCGCACAATTTGGAGTTCATCTGATAAAAAGTCAACAGTGCTCAAAAGTCAAAGTTTGACTTTTTGATTTTTTGATCAATTATGGTTCCCTAACCCTAAAATGATGTTAATGTGTGATTTGAATCAACATTCATCAAGAAAAACCAAAGAAAGTGGGATAACTTGTAAAAGGGGTAACCATACAAAACTTAGAAATTTTCTAAGTTATGGAACAAAGAGGCAAGGGTGCCAACTTCCAAGGATTATAACTTGAGAGCCAAGCAACCATTTGGGTTGATCCAAAGATGGATTTGTAGCTTTCATGGCATACTTTAAAAGTGTTAACTACACCTCATTCCAATTCATCATGGATTTTGAGTTATGGTTGGACCAAAATGGCTGAAAACATGAAATGTCACTTTTTCCAACACTTAGTGAAATTGTCACTAAGTCAGAATCTGTTTCACTTTTTCCAAAATGTATGGGAATTTTTACTTGAATCTAAAAAGTGTCAAGACAAACTATGGTCACACATATGTTGTATCATATGAGAGCTTTCCAAAATGGCCAAGAACCCCATGAAACTCCACTTAAGCCATGAGATATGACAATGGTAATGTGCCTTGCTGCAAACTGTCATGGCAAGGCAGATTTGTGCATTTTGCTCGATTTGAGCAATTTTTGCAAATGACAAACAAGTTTATCCATCTGAACACCTCAGGGGGAGACCAAGGAGGGACAAACACTAATTCATCAGCCTCCCAAGTCCAAGATTCCCAAAGTAGCATGCCAACCCTAAAATGCCTAAAGAGGGGACAAAACTCCAATTTTGTTTTGGAGCCTTCAATGGATGCACCAAGGTGGCATGAACCGAGCCATTTCTAACTGAATGAGTCAAGGATAAGATCTGAACCAAAGAACCATAGGCCTGTGTGTAACACCCCAAAATTTGCCCCTTGTTTCTAACCCTTTTTTGGCTTATGCTTCATTTCATTTGCATCGTCATTTCTGCATTTGCATGATTCTTTTGGGCATGGGATCAAGGTATTTTCCAGCAGCTCATGGCGTCATTAGTTCCAATATCATTTTCAATAATGTTCAGAGCCAAGAAGATAGCTTTCAAAGTCTTTTCGAGCCTTTATTTTGCTCATTAGATGATTTGATAATCAGAAGCTCCAACAGTCTTTTTTTGATCAGCGATTTAGCACCAGACAATTATTTTCAGCAATATTCCGAGCACGAAACGGAATTCATAGCATATTTCAAGTGTGTTTCAGTGTTAGTATCAAATGGCAAGTTTCAGAGGTCTAATGTGGCTCAGAACAAGTAGAAACGGGCAATTCTCCAAGTTTCCCTCCAAAAAGCGCCAAATTCAAATTTTCCTTGTGTTAATCGATTAACACATTTTGTACTAAAAATGGTTAATCGATTAACCAAGGAAAAATTTTCCCAGATACTTCATTTTTCAGCACTGCATTTTTGGGATTCAAATTTTAGTCACCCAATTTCATTTTCGCACCAGTAGAAGGATCTAGAGAGAAGGATTTTCCACCCAAAATTCAATTTCTTTTCACTCCAATTCCTCATTTCCTTTCCTAATTCATTTTTCACCCCAATTCCACCCACTAAACCTCACTCCAAACCCAAACTTAACTCCTAACCTAGGGGTTATTTAATCAAATCATTTCCAAACCTCACATAACCTTGATCATTTTTCACTCTCAATTTTCAGAATTCTCTCTCAATTCTCTCTCACTTTTTCACTCTCACCCTCCATTTTCAACCACACTCAAAGCTCTTCCATAGAGATTAACAAGTTCTTCATTGGAACTTGTTAATTCTTGAGCTAAAGCCTCTCATTACCACTTCATTTTTGCTTTCCATTGGTGATTATCGTTTGGATCTAGATCTGAAATTTCAGAAGTGCTTATTGGAAGTGATTTTGGAGTATTGGTAGCTTATTGCTTGGATTTTCAGCTTTTGCTTGCAAGGAGCTCATAGATCTTGGAATTTCTTGCTTGGATTCATCAAATTCTGTTTGCAACACTTACCAAAGCAATTCTCAGCTTTGTAGGTTGGTTTTTTCTTAGATCTATGCTTAATCTAGCTTAATTCCAACTTATGCAATGTACATCCTTGGTTTTGCATGTGATTTGATCCATTTGCTTGAAATTGATTGTTCATGTTGATGATTGTTGGATCTAATTGATGTTTGGTTGCTGTGATTGAACTTAATTTTCGTGCATTGTTGATTACATGATCATTGGAAATGATTGTATAAGTGATTTTGCTGCTGAAAGTGATTTTCAAACTGTTTTTCTGCATCTGGTACATGGTTAATCGATTAACCAAAACCAGTTCATTTTGGTTAATTGATTAACCAGTGTAAAATTTGCGTAATGAGAGTTATTAATCGATTAACCAAAATGAATTGTAATTGGTTAATCGATTAACACTGATGCAGAGTGTGATTTTTGTGCATTTTTGAGCATGTTTCGATCTCGTTTCACTTTTAATCTTCATGGATTGATATGACACATGTTTGTGGATTGTTTTGATGATGTTACACCTCACACATTTGTATGAGCATGATTTTTTCGACACGCGAACTTTTGGTTTTGTTGGTGAACATTCATGATTGCATTGATGTTTCCTTGATGTGATGAGCACTTTGCACACACTCCTTGAGCATGTTAGTCGTGAATTATTGCTGGTGTTGCTGGAGTTGTTGTATTGTGCATGCTTGCATTTAATTTCATGAGGTGTATGCTTGAATTAATTTGATTAAATGGAAAATAATGTTGTGCATTATCTCATGATGTTTTTGAGATTGTTTACCATGGTGTGTGGTGTGATTGTGATCATGTTTGATTGAATAATGTGTAATGCCTGATGCATGCTTGTTATTCCATGTTTGAATCATTTTTGAATGCATGGTGTGCTGCCCTATTTTTCACTGTTGTCTTGGTGCATATGTGTTGTTGTATGTGCTGCTGCTTGCCTTTTTACACCTCCTTTTTGTGCTGAACATGAGCTGTTAAATGTTGTTTGGTGTATTGACTGGAATTTACCGTTGTGCAGGGGCTGGAGCGCTGTTGTAGCCGCTGTTTTTTATTTATTGCTTTGGTTTTTGCCTTGCTTTTGCTTGCTCCCTTAAGGTTCCCTAGTCCAACTTAATCTTTGATTAAGCTGGGGGTAGGGTAGACATTAGGCTCTCAACTATGCATGCTAACTTAGGTAGATGTTTCCCCTTTGAACTCAACCATAGGGCCACTTTTGCATGACAACATTAGGATAGATTTCCCTTTAGTCTTTTCTTTTCGACTTGATTCTTCTCTTCTTATCCCATAACGATTCTAAAGCACTTAATAAAGTTAACATGTATTGCGCATGAGCCTTGTATGTGGGAAGTCAGGAATGGGGGGTCTCCCCTCGTTCTTCTAGGGTGTTTAGTGTACGTCCTGTTGGGGACGATACACGACGTATTCGTTCCTATGTTATAGACTTGGGTGCAATGCAAGTTACGAACTAACTTCAATCCACTTCTGTCTAAAAAAAAACAAACAAATCCAAACCTTTTCATCCTTCGGGATTGTTAAGTTTCTAATCTTTTTTTCAGAAAAGAGCTTGTCGCTCACGTAGAAAACACTTACCGACCTTGTTAGGTCGAACTACATTTTCTCTGATTCCTCTTTCCCATCCGATTGAGGATACGTAGGCACGAGATGCGATATCTCGACGAGCAACCTCCCCCTTTAGTGCGTAGTCCGTCGAACTACGTTGACTCTTATTCTTCATTTGTCCACGAAGATACGTAGGCATTGGATTTCGATAAATCCTTGCGAGTCTGTCTTAGTCTCCCCCTCCCCGATTTTTGTTCAGCCGTAGACTTTAGGATAACTCACGCTTTGTTTAGACAACAAGCGTGGATCCCATCGAGTATGATGGACGCGTGGGGGTGCTTATACCTTCCCCTCGCGTAACCGACTCCCGAACCCAGACTATGGTTGCGATGACCATGTCTTCTCCCTTTCTAGGTTTTCTTCAATCGTTTCCTTTCCCTGCGTTGGGATAAATAATGTTCGGTGGCGACTCTTCTGTTCTAGTTTCTCGCCGGTTGTTTTTTCGCAGATGCGACCAGCTGGCGACTCTGCTGGGGAAAGGTTGACCTCTTGCTGGTCCATCCCTTATGCGAGTCAATCCTAGCGCTTGTCTTTTTATTTTCATTGGGTGTCTATTGTTGTGCTTTATTTGTTGTATATTACTGTTTTTACCGCATTTATTGCATTGCATTATTGTGATATGCTGGATTGTACTGTGCTGTACTGGATTTTTTGTTTGGCAGGTTGGGAGGTTCTGAGAGATAAGCCCACTACCTTGGCTTGAGCATACACATAGGTATTAGCGTGGATAGTCGTATCGCTCCCGTGGTGTTGACCACGTGGGGTGTTCGCGAGACCCACAGCCAGATAAGGTTCTATCGGGAGATGTCCGATACTGCATGTTGATGCAGGCCATTGGATCTTCTTTTGATGAACTGTCGACTCTGGTGACCATTCCCGAGGACTCAGTTGTGGCACTCCTCCCGAGAGGTGATAATGGCAGACCAGAAATGGCAAACCCATTATGCTTCTTGATCCGAGGACCTAATGCTGGGAACTTGCTATAGGATATCCTTTTTGAAAGAGAATCAGTGGAGGCGCTCCTCGATTGGCGATAGTATTGTACCCAGAAGGATGAATGTACTATTGCTTCTCGACCTCAGTGCCAGAAGCAGAGGGCCTTTCGTTTTCTAGAACCCACATGTGAGAGGGGCGGGATGTTTACAGGTTTGCAGGTAACCTTGACCTTCGACATGCCTGGTTTTCTGGTTTTCCTATCAGTATGGATTTATCAGTGTGGTTATTCTGGTATTCTGGGTATTTGGGCAGATCCTTGAGATTATTCAGCTAGTGGAGCAACAACAGTATTGAGCATTGTGGACACCTTGATCCCGTGTGTGCATCTGCATCATCATTTTGCATTCTGACATACATGTTCTCATATTTCCAAGGATTCTAACTTTGAGATTAGCTGTTGAGCATTTCCATCTATTTCTTGTGGTTCGTATGTGGAAAAAACTTGAATCAAAGAATAATGGTTCCTTGGAAATATTCGAACATGGAATTTTGCATTGCATTTCCATACTCATATGCATAGCAGGTATTCAGGAGAGGATTTCTTATTCTGATTTGGTCTTCTCTTCAGAATTTCCAACTTGAATTCTTCCCACTACTCAACTTCCGACGTTCAGAGTTTAGTTATGGAACAGATCCGTGTAGAGTTGGCTGAGATAAAAGTTCAGATGGGGCATTTTATGGTGGACGTGCAGGCATTATCTCAAGGTCAACTACTATTGAGAGAGGAAGTCAATCAGATGAAGACTCGGATGAGCCTGGTTATGGAAATCTTGAATGCGGTGTTAAGGAAGGAAAGTAATCATGTGCCCATTTCCGTAATAGAAATCCTCACTCCTCCTATCTCTTTGGAATCTCCTTCAAACCATGAAGCACTTTGTGGATCTCTTCCACAGCCTTGCGGTTTCTAGAATTTCTTGTCAGCGGTTAGTTCCCATTCATCAAGTGAATTCAAGGGGTAATGATAATCAGATGATCAATCAAAATCGGTCATCCGAATACTTATGTAGGTCATCAGAAGCATATGAAACCAACAAGGGAGTTCGACACAGTTAATGTGCCTCATATCCAGTTGTTCCCTCAATTGCTCGAGCTTTCATTGGGGAAAACAAGCGATTAGTTTAGGTTATTTCTCCTTATCCTGTCGGGATTGATCCTGATGCCTATTGTGACTACCATTTTGGGGAACCTGGCCATTTAATTGAAGATTATAAGGCATTTAGAGACAAGGGTAAAGACAAGGTCTAGGATCTGATTGACTCCAAGATTATTGTGTTCACACCAGAAAAAGGTGGGAATCTGGCATCAACCCAGTAATAGAATAAACATCCAGACTGCTGACTGCTGAAAGTCCCCAAGATCAACAAGTCCAGACGGAGCCAAGTCTCCTCAATGATGGTAATTTCCTGTTTCTTTACTGCATTTTCATTTGTATCTTGCTTGTTTGTTTAAACATTGTCTGCATGTAGAAACTTTTTTGTTTTTTAATGACAATCATAATACAATAAGCATGTTTTTCTTGAAGTAATCCATTCGTTTTCACTCTTAAATGTTCATGTGCATTGCAATACTGACTTTCTTGCTTAAACTCTTGAGAGAGGATGATGATTTGAAAACGCAAAAATCTCTGGTTGTATGTTTTTGGATAGAACCCTGTTGAGGATGTACAGGCATTGTTTCAAATCCCTAAACACTGGAGATATAAGGGAGATAGACCCTCGTTAACCCCTTTGAGCCTTGAAGTAGGAGTTTCTTTCGTACGAAAAACCCTCACATTTGACCTAGGGGCAGGGTAGTTGTCAGTTGATTTGAATGAGCGTTCAACTTTCAAAAGGAGTGTGCATCTAAGGATCCATTACCTTTTTTTTCCTCACATATCAGGAGGTCAAGGGGCGTGAGACCACAATGGTTATCCCTTACCACAAAGAGTGAAGCAGTCACAATCCTTTCATAGAAGTTAAGACAAGCCAGTGTCACACGATTTGCTAAAAATAAAAGAGGGTAGAAAAAGAAAAAAGAAGAAAAATAGCAAAAAGAAAGCCCGCTAAGTCGAAATCTTGAAAACAAGTGACTTAGGCAAAAGTTAGGGCATCCCGCTGGAATTCAAAATCAAAAAAAATTCAAAAAGAAAGTCCAGGAAAAAGTTAGGGAAACAAAAGGAAAGAGCGAATAGAAAAAGCGAAAAGGCTTACGAAAGGGAAAACCCTCGAGCAAAAGTAAGTCGTGCGACTACAGACACCAAAGACGAAAGGGGAGACTGTCACTCCAAAAACCGTGTGGGTTTCTTCCTTCACTTCTATCATTCAATATCTTTTTGAGAGATGAGCGCTTGTGCCAAATTAACTAGACGTAGGACCGAAGGACATCATGGAGAATGGGTGGGTACAGACAAACTTTGAGCCATAAATCCTTTTTCTTAAACCGTGAATCAGGCCACGTTACAACTCTTAAAAGTCCTAATTGAAGCAGGGTTTATTCCGAAAGCGTACTTCAGCGAGATAGCGTTCCTGACTCTTGTAACACCCCAATTTAAATTATTTGGTCGTCGTGTTATTTTTATCGTTGTTTGGCCTTGTCAAGGGTGTGTGTGGTTGAGCGTGTAGGCGTGGAGTCCGTAGTGGGACGGGTAGATTAGAAGTGTCGGGAAATAGTTTTGGGGTATGAGTAGTAATAGTATTATTATTATTATTAATATTATTACTAGTATTATTATAATTATTATGTGAGTAATATTATTATTTCTATTAAATTAAAAATCTGATTTAATTAAATGGGTAATGGGTTTGTAGAGAAAAATAAGGGGCAGTTTAGTCATTAAACTGGGATTAGTGAAAATTAGTGAAGGGGTGAATCATAATCAGATTTTGGGAAAAAGAAAGGGTTGTAGAAGGAAGAACAAGGAAGAGCTAGGGCACCCATCTTGATCATTTTCGAAGGAATTTATGAGTAATTTCGAGGTAGGGGGGAGAATATATTTCAATATTGGTGGTATGATCATGAGAGGGTAGTGGGGAGTCCTTAACCCCGTAGGAATTTGTATGAATATATTCTGTGTTATGAATCTGTTGTTGTATGGTTGAAATTATGTTAAACATTGCATGAAATCGATTTATTCTGTCATGATTTGTGTGTAAAAATATGGTGTTGCTGCAATGTGCATGTTGGTGTTGCAGAACTGATTTTTGTGCAGGTTGAGAGAACAAATTAGATCTAAGACCTGTAATTTTGAGTAGTAATGATAGGTGAAAGATGTAAGATGAAAGATAGGGCCAAAAATTGATGTAGAAACAAGTTTAGGACTGAATTAGAGTGGAAGAGTGAGGATCCCGTAGCAGAACATGGACTGGTGTGGAGAAATCCAGTTCGCGTAACAGATCTGGCCATACGCGTATCAGGTAGGTCAATACGCGTATGGAGGCAGTCAATACGCGTATGGGAGGGCCAACAGGAGGCTTGGCACGATCCTCTGCCTGTACGCGTACTGTACGCGTATGGAAGTTTGGACATTACGCGTACTGGGGGAGGCATTACGCGTAATGGTGTAGGGCATTGAGGCATTACGCGTAGGGTCTGGGTGAGCAAGCTGGCAATACACATATGGCATAGGGCAATACGCGTATGGCCAGCGTGAGTGCAGAATTTTGCCGTTTCACGATTTCTTTCCCGTTTTCGCGTATGAAGTGATTCCTTTTGGTTTGAGAGGTTGGGGATAGATGCCAGAAGCTGAGAAATGTGTAATTGGTGATGAAATTAATTAATTTGGTAATTTTAGTGAATTAACTAGATGTTTAATTAATTGAATGTTATGTGAGGAATTTCTTGTTGTGGTGTATGTGGTGGTGAGCAGGTATCTCACGTGTGATCAGGAGGATCGTGACGATGTATGATTGTTATCATACATGTGTGTTGTATGCATTTTTACTATCATGCATTCATGGTGTCGGTGGTGATGAATCATTGCTCAGGAGGAGTCTATGTGATTCATCCAAACTCCAATGTGGAGTGTGGTGGAGATAAATCATTGCCAAGTAGGGGTGTATGTGATTTATCTGGGTTCGATTAAATGAACCATGGTGATATTGGTACCACATGCATTGTGTCAATGTTTTGAGTCACATTGCATTATTATGTGTTTGGTGAAATTTGAATGAATTGACAAGTATGTCGTGATGGTGTGTTTCTGTTATATGATTGTGTGAGTATTACCTTTAGCATGTATTATACACCGTTATTTATTGAATGTGGTTCTCACCCCTTTGTTGTTTGTTGCGTCTGTGCTTCTTCGGAAGTACAGATAATCCAGGTACTTGAGTGTGCATGGAGTGCGTGTTGCTTGATCGAGTCTTAGGAGTCGCTCTGATACGTAACACGGGATTTTGGGAGTTTTCGTCATTTAGTATTATTTTTTTATTGATTTGTTGCATATCATTCTTTATTTGAAATTTTGGTGGACCACGAATTATGTGGATTTTTGGTGATGTTGGCAAATTGCCGTGTTTTGAATAAAACAATTATTTCCGCTGCTTATTAAAGAAAAAGAAGTTTTGTTGTTGCTTTTAATAATGTAGCATCCTACTGTTTGGTTGTAACTCTGATTATTTTCGTAATATTTACTTATTTTGTAAAATGGGAAAGTGGGGTGTTACAATTGGTATCAGAGCAGGTCGGTCCGTCCGACCAGGTGTTGTAGTAGAGTCTGTCCTTAGAATAGGAGTAGTTGTGTGTTTTGACCGTATGTTGATTGTTGAACAGTATGGAAGGAAGGAATGATGCTGCTCTTGCTGCTGCTATGCAAGCCATGGCACAAGCGGTAGAGAACACTAATCAGGCTGGGGGTGCACAGTTCCGCGACTTAGCACAGTTTCAGAGCAATAAGCTGCCTACATATGAGAGAGGTATTTTGGATCCAGAGATTGAACAGAAATGGCTGAAGGCTGTTGAGAAGATCTTCAGGACCATGGGATGCAGTGATGCTCATAAGGTACGGTTCGACACTCATATGCTAGAGGGAGAGGCTGAAGCATGGTGGGATAATAGTCGTCAGAGGTTGGAAGCTGCAGGGACTGAGATTACTTGGACAGTGTTTCAAGCTGAGTTTCTGGAAAAGTATTTTCCGGAAGACATCTGTAGTGCAAAGGAGATTGAGTTTCTGGAGCTGAAACAGGGTGATAAGACAGTTGCTGAATATGCTGCTCGATTTGAGGAATTGGTACAGTATTGTGATCATTACAATACGGAGGAGGCTATGACTTCGAAATGCTTGAAGTTTGAGAATAGGCTACGTCCCGAGATCAAACTGGGCATTGCTTGTCAGAAAATAAGGAATTATCCAGAGCTGGTAAGCAGAAGCAGGATCTATGACAATGATAACAGAGCCAGAATTGCTCATTACAAAGCTGTGAATGAGAAAAAGGGTAAGCAGAGGTTTGGAGGTACTCCTTACAGTGCTCCAGCTGATAAGGGGAAACAGAAAGCTGCAGCAGGAAAAAAAACCAAAAGAGGGAGGAGTGGCTCCTGATACTCTCAAGTGTTTCATATGTGATGGCGCGGGTCACCGTGCTAATAATTGTCCGAATGAGGTGAAGAAGTGTTTCAAGTGTGGGCGACCAGGTCATGTGATAGCAGATTGTAAGGCCACTATGCCAACCTGTTATAACTGTGGAGAAAAAGGTCATATCAGCACTCACTGTGAGAAGCCAAAGAAGCCTCAGACCGGTGGAAAAGTGTTTGCCTTGGTGGGAGCCCAATCCACTGATGAGGAACGTTCCTTCAAAGGTACTTGTTTTATTAATGATATTCCTTTGATTGCTATGATTGACACGGGTGCAACCCACTCGTTTATTTCTGTTGATTATGTGAAGAGATTAGGAATTATGCCGTCTACTCTAGATCAGAGGATGACGATTGAGACTCCGTCTATTGGTTCGGTGGTCACTTCCTTGGTGTATTTGAGGTGTCCGTTGACTATGTTTGGTAGAGATTTTAGAGTGGACTTGATTTGTTTGCCACTCAGTAATCTCGATGTTATTTTGGGGATGAACTTGTTGGAGTTCAACCGGATTTATATTGATTGCTTTAGGAAGACGTTACTGTTTCTCACTCCTGAAGAGGAAGCATTAGCGGATTCCTTGTCTAGCGGAGAGTTGAGGACGTTGTTGGAGGATGAATCTAAAATGTTTGCAGTGAAGCCTTTCGGAGTGTCTAATGCGCCGGGTGTGTTTATGAAGTATATGAATCGTATCTTTCATTTTTATCTGGATCAGTTTATTGTGGTATTCATTGATGATATATGGATTTATTCTAGACTAACGAGGATCACACAGAACATTTGAGGATTGCATTGCAGGTGTTGAAGGATAATAAATTGTTTGCAAAATTCTCTAAATGTGAATTCTGGTTGAAGACTGTAAGTTTCTTGGGCCATGTTATTTCTGGTGACGGTATAGCGGTGGATCCATCTAAAGTAAGTGCAGTACTTCAGTGGGAAGCTCCGAAGACAGCAACGGAGATTAGAAGCTTTTTGGGTTTGGCAGGTTACTATAGAAGATTCATTGAAGGGGTTTCTAATTTGGCATTACCATTGGCGCAGTTAACTAGAAAGAATCAAGCTTTTGTTTGGGATGCGGCTTGTGAGGAAATTTTTGAGGAATTGAAGAAGAAATTGAATACGGCGCCGGTGTTAATTCTACCAAGTCCAAGTGAACCTTTTGTGGTGTATTGTTATGCGTCTAAGATGGGATTAGGCGGAGTGTTGATGCAAGATGGCAAGGTGGTGGCATATGCTTCGCGGAAATTGAGGGTACATGAGAGGAATTATCCTACTCATGATCATGAATTAGCTGCAGTGGTTTTTGTATTGAAAATTTGGCAACATTATTTGTATGGATCAAGATTTGAAGTATTCAGTGACCATAAGAGTCTGAAATATTTATTCGATCAGAAGGAGTTGAATATGAGGCAGAGGAGGTGGTTAGAGTTCTTGAAAGATTATGATTTTAATTTGAGTTACCATCCGGGAAAAGCTAATGTTGTAGCAGATGCTCTGAGTCGGAAGACAATTCATATGTCGGCATTGATGGTGAAAGAAATGGAATTGATTGAACAGTTCAAAGACTTGAGTATGGTTTGTGAAACTACACCGGAGAGTGTTAGATTGGGTATGCTGAAGGTGAATAATGACTTTTTGGATGTAATTAAAGAAAATCAGAAACTTGATGTGAAGCTGGTGGACTTGATGCCTACAGGAAGCAATGATTCTGATAGTGACTTTAAAGTGGATAATGTTGGGGTATTGAGATTCCGGGGCAGAATTTGTGTACCGGATAATGTGGAATTAAAGAAAGCGATCTTAGAGGAGAGCCACCGGAGTAGCTTGAGTATTCATACGGGAGCTAAGAAAATGTATCATGACTTGAAGAAGTTATTTTGGTGGTCCGGTATGAAGAGGGACATAGCTCAGTTTGTTTACGCTTGTTTGACATGTTAGAAGTCAAAAGTGGAGCACTAGAAGCCTTCGGGATTAATGCAACCGTTCGAGATTCCGGAATGGAAATGGAACAGTATTGCTATGGATTTTGTTACTAGTTTGCCAAATACGGCGAGAGGCTTTGATGCTATTTGGGTAGTAGTGGATCGACTTACGAAATCCGCACATTTTATACCAATTAACATCAGTTTTCCATTGTCAAAGCTGGCGGAGATTTATATCAGAATAATTGTGAAGCTACATGGTGTTCCGTCGATCATAGTATCGGATAGAGATCCGAGGTTTACTTCAGAATTTTGGAAGAGTCTGCAGGAAGCCTTGGGTTCTAAATTGAAGTTAAGCTTGGCTTATCATCCACAGACCGATGGTCAGTCAGAGAGGACTATTCAGTCGTTAAAAGATTTGTTGAGAGCCTGTGTGTTGGAGAAAGGTGGTGCGTGGGATACTCATTTGCCATTGATTGAGTTCACGTATAACAATAGTTACCATTCTAGCATTGGAATGGCGCCTTTCGAAGCTTTGTATGGTAGGAGGTGTAGGACGCCTCTGTGTTGGTACGAGACTGGTGAGAATGTGGTGCTTGGACCAGAAATTGTACAACAGACTACTGAGACAATTCAAATGATCCGTGATAAGATGAAAGCATCTCAGAGTAGACAGAAAAGTTATCATGATAATCGGAAGAAAGACTTGGAATTCAGTGAAGGTGATCACGTGTTCCTGAGAGTCAACCCAGTGAGCGGTGTTGGACGTGCATTGAAATCAAAGAAGTTGGATCCTAAGTTTATTGGACCGTATCAGATCTTGCAGAGAGTTGGTGCAGTTGCGTATAGGGTGGCGTTGCCGCCTGAACTTTCGAACTTGCATGACGTGTTTCATGTGTTGCAACTTTGAAAGTATGTGTCTGATCCATCTCATGTTATCCAGAGGGATGAGGTGCAGATTAGAGATAATCTTACTGTGGAGGCAATGCCGATAAGGATCGAGGATCGCAAGATGAAACAACTCAGAGGGAAGGAGATTCCTTTGGTGAGAGTAGCTTGGGAAGGAGCTGCTGAAGGAAGTGTGACCTGGGAGCTGGAGAGCAGGATGCGAGAGTCGTATCCGGAGATATTTCCATCAGGTACATTTTCGAGGACGAAAATAATTTAAGGGGGGAGAGTTGTAACACCCCAATTTAAATTATTTGATCGTCGTGTTATTTTTTTCGTTGTTTGGCCTTGTTAAGGGTGCATGTGGTTGAGCGCGTAGGCGTGGAGTCCTTAGTGGGATGGGTAGATTAGAAGTGTCGGGAAATAGTTTTGGGGTATGAGTAGTAATAGTATTATTATTATTATTATTATTATTATTATTATTATTATTATTATTATTATTATTACTAGTATTATTATAATTATTATGTGAGTAATATTATTATTTCTATTAAATTAAAAATCTGATTTAATTAAATGGGTAATGGGCTTGTAGAGAAAAATAAGGGGCAGTTTAGTCATTAAATTGGGATTAGTGAAAATTAGTGAAGGGGTGAATCATAATCAGATTTTGGGAAAAAGAAAGGGTTGGAGAAGGAAGAACAAGGAAGAGCTAGGGCACCCATCTTGATCATTTTCGCAGGAATTTTTGAGTAATTTTGAGGTAAGGGGGGAGAATATATTTCAATATTGGTGGTATGATCATGAGAGGGTAGTGGGGAGTCCTTAACCCCGTAGGATTTTGTATGAATATATTCTGCGTTATGAATCTGTTGTTGTATGGGTTAAATTATGTTAAACATTGCATGAAATCGATTTATTCTGTCATGATTTGTGTGTAAAAATATAGTGTTGTTGCTGCTATGTGCATGTTGGTGTTGCAGAACTGATTTTTGTGCAGGTTGAGAGAACAAATTAGATCTAAGACCTGTAATTTTGAGTAGTAATGATAGGTGAAAGATGTAAGATGAAAGATAGGGCCAAAAATTGATGTAGAAACAAGTTTAGGACTGAATTGGAGTGGAAGAGTGAGAATCCCATAGCAGAACATGGACTGGTGTGGAGAAATCCAGTTTGCGTAACAGATTTGGCCATACGCGTATCAGGTAGGTCAATACGCGTATGGAGGTGGTCAATACGCGTATGGGAGGGCCAAAAGGAGGCTTGGCACGACCCTCTACCCGTACGCGTACAGTACGCGTATGGAAGTTTGGGCATTACGCGTACTGGGGGAGGCATTACGCGTAATGGTGTAGGGCATTGGGGCATTACGCGTAGGGTCTGGGTGAGCAAGCTGGCAATACGTGTATGGCACAGGGAAATACGTGTATGGCCAGCGTGAGTGCAGAATTTTTCCGTTTCATGATTTCTTTCCCGTTTTCGCGTACGAAGTGATTCCTTTTGGTTTTAGAGGTTGGGGATAGATGCCAGAAGCTGAGAAATGTGTAATTGGTGATGAAATTAATTAATTTGGTAATTTTAGTGAATTAATTAGATGTTTAATTAATTGAATGTTATGTGAGGAATTTCTTGTTGTGGTGTATGTGGTGGTGAGCAGGTATCTCACGTGTGATCAGGAGGATCGTGACGATGTATGATTGTTGTCATACATGTGTGTTGTATGCATTTTTACAGTCATGCATTCATGGTGTCGTTGGTGATGAATCATTGCTCAGGAGGAGTGTATGTGATTTATTCGAACTACAATGTGGAGTGTGGTGGAGATAAATCATTGCCAAGTAGGGGTGTATGTGGTTTATCTGGGTTCGATCGAAGGAACCATGGTGATATTGGTACCACATGCATTGTGTCGATGTTTTGAGTCACATTGCATTATTATGTGTTTGGTGAAATTTAAATGAATTGACAAGTATGTCGTGATGGTGTGTTTCTGTTATATGATTGTGTGAGTACTACCTTTAGCATGTATTATACACCGTTATTTATTGAATGTGGTTCTCACCCCTTTGTTGTTTGTTGCGTCTGTGCTTCTTCGGAAGTACAGATAATCCAGGTACTTGAGTGTGCATGGAGTGCGTGTTGCTTGATCGAGTCTTAGGAGTCGCTCTGATACGTAACACGGGATTTTGGGAGTTTTTGTCATTTATTATTATTTTTTTATTGATTTGTTGCGTATCATTCTTTATTTGAAATTTTGGTGGACCACGATTTATGTGGATTTTTGCTGATGTTGGCAAATTGCCGTATTTTGAATAAAACAATTATTTCCACTGCTTATTAATGAAAAAGGAGTTTTGTTGTTGGTTTTAATAATGTAGCATCCTACTGTTTGGTTGTAACTCTGATTATTTTCGTAATATTTACTTATTTTGTAAAATGGGAAAGTGGGTGTTACAACTCCCATGAGTGGTGCTAAAAGATCTTGTTGGTATTGCATGTGCATTCAAAAATCAATGTCATATTCTAAGCAGTAATTCGCTCACGTGGCCTTGCGACATCTTTTCAATAAAAGACTTCAAGGTTAACATGTGTGTTGCATTAGAATTTTCATTCTCATAATAAACATTTTCTGTTTGCATGTGCTTAAGCGTCAGGGGAGCTTACACAATGAATGTCAGTCGAGAAGCTTGATCACGCCGAGTTGAGATGGTGAAAATTTCTGAAGGACAGTCATGTCGAGGGGAATGTGGCCAGGAGACTGTGCGCAGCCTAGGGGTTCCCGATGAGTGGTGATAAGATGTAGCAAATCCAAAGCAGTCACATTGAAAAATCTCCCTAAAGCAGCAAAACGGGGGCAATCACGTCGAGATTTGGGCAAATCTCTCGAAGACCAGTCGGTCAGAGACAAATTCACTTCAAAGCTCGTACTGGGGCAGACCACCTCAAGAGCACAAGAGGTTATCCTTTCCAAAAGTTAGTTAGTCAGAAGCACCTCTCCAAGAGTTTGAAGACACTGGGGCATTTTGGATGCTACGTCTTCTGTAAAATCCTCTCGAGGCAAAATTCTTTCATAGACCTTGCAGTCTGGGGCAGTTATGTCAAGATCTGATAAATCTCTCCAAGATTTTGAAGACCCTGGGGTAGTGTGAACGCCCGGTCTTCTATAAAATCCTCTTGAGATGATTTCTTCCATTAGACCTGGTGGTCTAGGGCAAGTGGAAAGTTCAAAGGGCCGTTTATGACCATAGAGACATGTCAGGTTGGGTGGCAAGATTGTGTCTCCCCAGTAGAGTTTCTCTCCCCCAGCACTGAAAGTTCATCATCCTCAACAGATTATTTCTCTCCCCAGCCAGAGTACAGAGGATTGTTTATCCAGCCAAAGTCGTGTTTGGATTATTATTCCCCAACAAGCATTCAGAAGTTGGTGTTGTTGTACCCCCAACAGAAGACTGGTGGAATATCTCCTCGGGCAAAGATGTTATCTTCCCCACAGAGTCTTGGTGTCTACTTTTCTTAGTCGGTCAGGAAGTATAGTCTCGTCGACAACAGTATGCTCTAATCCCCAGCAGGGTGAGGGTAAAATTATTTCCCCAGTAGCAGTT
Organism: Lathyrus tuberosus; assembly: GCA_022829125.1. Taxonomy (NCBI): domain Eukaryota; kingdom Viridiplantae; phylum Streptophyta; class Magnoliopsida; order Fabales; family Fabaceae; genus Lathyrus; species Lathyrus tuberosus. The sequence goes on from JALAZF010000422.1 coordinate 3,456,492, forward strand.
TAAGCTCAGTGGTATCCCCAAGCAGAGTTGGTGGTAATCTTCGCAGCAGATTGTTCAATGCTGGTTGACGTCCCCAGCAGGTTCTAAGTCCAATTGTTATTGGCACTTTTCAGTATCAAGTTTTGGGTTTCATCTTACAGCAAGTTAATCAGGAAGATCATTCGGTGTGACTTCCTCAGCAGGGTTTTGTTCTTGGAGACAATTTAGTTTGTCATCCCCGGTGGAGTTGCCTTCGTCTACAACATATTTTTTGCTGGAGCGATCCTTTGTATGAGCATTTTGCATGGCATCCTCCCAAAAGTGTAGCATTTCCATGTCGTATGGAGCATTACGCCATAGAAAATTCAAACTTATGCAATCAAAGCATAAGCCAGGTTTGATGTTCTCGTTTACCAGGCGTTCCCCGGCATGAAGCACAGTAACTCAGGAGATATCGTCCAACTTTATATCCCCAAGCCATGGATTTGGTCATTTGGAGAGACTATTTGGTATACCCCTGTAAAGTTTGTTTATCAGGGTCGTTAATCTGTGGGTTATTTTTTTCTCCCCTTCGTCCAGGTGGTCTTTTGGGTTATCCCCTCAAAGCAGTTAGCGTTACACTCGTCCGTGTTCTTTTCCATTGCCTCAATACTTCGTCCGTATTGATTTTAAACACTCGTCAGTGTTCCCTCAAACACTCGTCCGTGTCCTTTTCTATTGCCTCAATACTTCGTCCGTATTGATTTTAAACACTCGTCTGTGTACTTTTAACACTCATCAGTGTTCTTTCATTTCCTCATTACTTCGTCCGTATTGATTTTAAACACTTGTCCGTGTTCTCTCGACACTCGTCTGTGTCTGGTTTAGCATTTCAATCCCCAGTAGAGTTATCTTTTGAACCTTTCAGTACCCGTCCGTGTTCTTTCAGCACCCGTCCGTGTTTGAACCTTTGAGAAACTTGTCTGGGTTCTTTCAACACTCGTCCTTGTTTGACCTTTGACACCCGTCCGTGTTCTTTCAGCATCCGTCCATGTTTGAACCTTTGAGACACCCGTCCGTGTTCTTTCAGCACCCGCCCGTGTTTGAACCTTTTAGACACCCGTTCATGTTCTTTCAGCACCCGTCCGTTTTTGAACCTTAGACACCCGTCCGTGTTTTTTCAGCACCCATCCGTGTTTGAACCTTTTAGACACTCATCCGTGTTCTTTTAGCACCCGTCCGTGTTTGAACCTTTGAGACACCCGTTCGTGTTCTTTCAGCACCCGTCCGTGTTTGAACCTTTTAGACACCCGTCTGTGTTCTTTCAGCACCCGTCCGTGTTTGAACCTTTTAGACACCCGTCCATGTTCTTTTAGCACCCGTCCGTGTTTGAACCTTTGAGACATCCGTCAGTGTTCTTTCAACACCTGTCCGTGTTTGAACCTTTTAGACACCCGTCCGTGTTCTTTCAGCACCCGTCCGTGTTTGAACCTTTTAGACACCCATCCGTGTTCTTTCAGCACCCGTCTGTGTTTGAACCTTTGAGACACCCGTCCGTGTTCTTTTAGCACCCGTTCGTGTTTGAACCTTTTAGACACCCGTCCGTGTTCTTTCGACACTCGTCCGTGTTCTTTCAGCATCCGTCCGTGTTTGAACCTTTCAGACACCCGTCTGTGTTCTTCCAGCACCCGTCCGTGTGTGAACCTTTTGGAACTTGTCCGTGTTTGTCCCCAGCACAGTCAACACTCATTCGTGTTTGTTTCAATACATATTCAATACTTCGTCCATATTGATTTCTGACACTCATCCGTGATGTGATTTGACACTTTTTTACTTGTTCCCCAGTGGAGTCGTCTCTCCTTTTGCAGGATGCAAATTTGTGCGGTTATTTTGGTATTCAATCTCCGTGTATCCCGACCGTCTAGAAGCCTTTGCTTCCATACCCTCGGATCCAAGAAGTTTGAATAGGGGCAACTGTAACACCCCAAAATTTGCCCCTTGTTTCTAACCCTTTTTGGCTTAAGCTTCATTTCATTTGCATCGTCATTTCTGCATTTGCATGGTTCTTTTGGGCATGGGATCAAGGTATTTTCCAGCAGCTCATGGCGTCATTAGTTCCAGTATCATTTTCAACAATGTTAAGAGCCAAGCAGATAGCTTTCAAAGTCTTTTTGAGCCTTTATTTTTCTCATTAGATGATTTGATAATCAGAAGCTCCGACAGTCATTTTTTGATCAGCGATGCAGCACCTGACGATTATTTTCAGCAGTATTCCGAGCACGAAACGGAATTCACAACATATTTCAGTGTGTTTCAGTGTTAGTATCAAATGGCAAGTTTCAGAGGTCTAATGTGGCTCAGAACAAGTGGAAACAGGCAATTCTCCAAGTTTCCCTCCAAAAAGCGCCAAATTCAAATTTTCCTTATGTTAATCGATTAACACATTTTGTACTAAAAATGGTTAATCGATTAACCAAGGCAAAATTTTCCCAGATACATCATTTTTCAACACTGCATTTTTGGGATTCAAATTTTAGTCACCCAATTTCATTTTCGCACCAGTAGAAGGATCTAGAGAGAAGGATTTTCCACCCAAAATTCAATTTCTTTCCACTCCAATTCCTCATTTCCTTTCCTAATTCATTTTTCACCCCAATTCCACCCACTAAACCTCACTCCAAACCCAAACTTAACTCCTAACCTAGGGGTTATTTAATCAAATCATTTCCAAACCTCACATAACCTTGATCATTTTTCACTCTCAATTTTCAGAATTCTCTCTCACTTTTTCACTCTCACCCTCCATTTTCAACCACACTCAAAGCTCTTCCATAGAGAATAACAAGTTCTTCATTGGAACTTGTTAATTCTTGAGCTAAAGCCTCTCATTACCACTTCATCTTTGCTTTCCATTGGTGATTTTCGTTTGGATCTAGATCTGAAATTTTAGAAGTGCTTATTGGAAATGATTTTGGAGTATTGGTAGCTTATTGCTTGGATTTTCAGCTTTTGTTTGCAAGGAGCTCATAGATCTTGGAATTTCTTGCTTGGATTCAGCAAATTTTGTTTGCAACACTTACCAAAGCAATTATCAGCTTTGTAGGTTGGTTTTTTCTTAGATCTATGCTTAATCTAGCTTAATTCCAACTTATGCAATGTAGATCCTTGGTTTTGCATGTGATTTGATCCATTTGCTTGAAATTGATTGTTCATGTTGATGATTGTTGGATCTAATTGATGTTTGGTTGATGTGATTGAACTTAATTTTCGTGCATTGTTGATTACATGATCATTGGAAATGATTGCATAAGTGATTTTGCTGCTGAAAGTGATTTTTCAAACTGTTTTTCTGCTTCTGGTACAAGGTTAATCGATTAACCAAAACTAGTTCATTTTGGTTAATCGATTAACCAGTGTAAAATTTGCGTAATGAGAGTTGTTAATCGATTAATCAAAATGAACTGTAATTGGTTAATCGATTAACACTGATGTAGAGTGTGATTTTTGTGCATTTTTTAGCATGTTTCGATCCCGTTTCACTTTTAATTTTCATGGATTGATATGACACATGTTTGTGGATTGTTTTGATGATGTTACACCTCACACCTTTGTATGAGCATGATTTTTTCGACACACGAACTTTTGGTTTTGTTGGTGAACGTTCATGATTGCATTGATGTTTCATTGATGTGATGAACACTTTGCTCACACTCCTTGAGCATGTTAGTCATGAATTATTGCTGGTGTTGCTGGAATTGTTGTATTGTGCATGCTTACATTTAATTTCATGAGGTGTATGCTTGAATTAATTTGATCAAATGGCAAATAATGTTGTGCATTATCTCATGATGTTTTTGAGATTGTTTACAATGGTGTGTGGTGTGATTGTGATCATGTTTGATTGAAGAATGTGTAATGCTTGATGCATGCTTGTTATTCCATGTTTGAATCATTTTTGAATGCATGGTGTGCTGCCCTGTTTTTCACTGCTGTCTTGGTGCATATGTGTTGTTGTATGTGCTGCTGCTTGCCTTTTTACACCTCCTTTTTGTGCTGAACATGAGCTGTTAAATGGTGTTTGGTGTATTGACTGGAATTTACCGCTGTGCAGGTGCTGGAGCGCTGTTGTAGCCGCTGTTTTTGATTTATTGCTTAGGTTTTTTCCTTGCTATTGCTTGCTCCCTTAAGGTTCCCTAGTCCAACTTAATCTTTGATTAAGCTTGGGGTAGGGTAGACATCAGGCTCTCAACTATGCATGCTAACTTAGGTAGATGTTTCCCCTTTGAACTCAACCATATGGCCACTTTTGCATGACAACATTAGGATAGATTTCCCCTTAGTCTTTTCTTTTCGACTTGAGTCTTCTCTTCTTATCCCATAACGATTCTAAAGCACTTAATAAAGTTAACGTGTATGGCGCATGAGCCTTGTATGTGGGAAGTGAGGAATGGGGGGTCTCCCCTCGTTCTTCTAGGGTGTTTAGTGTACGTCCTGTTGGGGACGATACGCGACGCATTCGTTCCTATGTTATAGACTTGGGTGCAATGCAAGTTACGAACAAACTTCAATCCACTTCTGTCTAAAAAAAACAAACAAATCCAAACCTTTTCATCCTTCGGGATTGTTAAGTTTCAAAACTTTTTTTCAGAAAAGAGCTCGTCGCTCACGTAAAAAATACTTACCGACCTTGTTAGGTCGAACTACGTTTGCTCTGATTCCTCTTTCCCGTCCGATTGAGGAATCATAGGCACGAGATGCGATATCTCGATGAGCAACCTCCCCCTTTAGTGTGTAGTCCGTCGAACTACGTTGACTCTGATTCTTCGTTCGACCACGAAGATACGTAGGCATTGGATTTCGATAAATCCTTGTGAGTCCGTCTTAGTCTCCCCCCTCCCTGTTTTTTGTTCAGCCGTAGACTTTAGGATTACTCACCCTTTGTTTAGACAACAAGCATGGATCCCATCGAGTACGATGGACGCGTGGGGGTGCTAATACCTTCCCCTCGCGTAACCGACTCCCGAACCCGGACTATGGTTACGATGACCATGTCTTCTCCCTTTCTATGTTTTCTTCGATCGTTTCCTTTCCCTACGTTGGGATAAATAACGTTCGGTGGCGACTCTTCTGTTCTAGTTTCTCGCCGGTTGTTTTTTCGCAGATGCGACACTATGCTCTAACCTCTAGTCAATGGCTAGAGGAGACTTGGATTCCTATTGATCAACATTGGCCAAACCTCTGCTGCAGTTGCCATTCCCTATTCCTTGCAAAACAAACTTGCTCTACTATAAATAGAGCTCATTTGTGCTCAGTTTAAGTACACCAAAGCCATCAAACATATGCTTTTCTCAAAATCACCTTCTCACTTCCAAATTTGCCTTCCAAAGCAAGTCACTATCGGGTTTTGATTTTGAGAGCTATTCTAACCAAACCAATCACACACACACCTCATAAACATCATATAGAAGTGATCCAAACACTTAAACAACAACTGTAACACTGATTTCTCATAATCACCAGCCAGTTGCTCAAGGTTTTAACCAAGTTGCAGCTGAGATGCCAAGAAGTGATCCAGCCATTTCCAATCAAGTCCAAGCATTCAAACACACTCCATATGGTGTAGGGAAGCTGTCCAGATCATCACAATACATCTGTAACACCTCCAACTCAAAAATCACATTGCTCTTGCTGTCACGACCTTTAAGTAAGCCTAAACTTGGTCATCTCTTAATCTATGCATATTTCCTCGCACAATACTTTTGCCAAATGTTCATAATCATGCATAGAATGTTTCCCCTCAATTAATTGCTTTGTTTGAATCGTGTATCAAAATTCTCAGCCTTCATGCAAATTTTAGGTTTCTTGAGGTTTTGTCTTGATTTCTTATTCCACACTTAAAATAAATGAAACTAAAGACCATAGACATGATCGTGAGGTGAAAACGAGCAGATTGATATGTGGATTGTGTGATTTCATCAAGTATTTAGTGAGATTGGATAGAAAATGCAAATCTGAGCAAAATACCCTTCGCGCGTGTTCTTGGCCCATGTTCTTGGTGCCGTTTTCACAAATTTGAATATTTGAATTTTGTGATTTTATTTAATTGATTCAAAAACTAATTTCTCTCTGAGTTTTAATGATTTTGAGTTGATTCTTTTTTTTAATAATTCGCAAAAATGTTAAAATATTTTATTTTACCAAAAAATCCCAAAAATATTATTTATTTCATATATTTGATATTTTTGCAAGGAATTAATGTTTTATTTGTTTTTAATATTTGAAATATTTTTTCCCCTTGATTTTCTAAATTTAATTGGTTTCCAATCATTTTGTGGATATAAACATGATTTTTTGAAACATTGATCCAAGATCACCACTCATTTTTCACATGTTTTCATCACTTTTTATTAATTTGTTAACCAAATTAATTCCTTTTTAAACAAAATTAGGGTTTTGATTAATTCAACTCTCATCAATCATTTTAAAACTCTTTGGGCCTCTTGGTAGAGTGTAAGACCCAATCCTTTTGTAAATAAACCTTTTAGGGCCTCATGCATTGTATAAGTCCCTCTGTATATTTTCAAAACACATTACATATGATGTATATGAGGTGTTCAAACACTTAAACCATCTCTGTAACACCTTTGGCTCAAAATCACTCTTCAAGCAAGCCATTATGCCTCAATTCTGCAGTTGGATTCCTCCAACTTGATCCAAAGATTTTCAAAGTGTTCCAAGGCTTGAAATCCACTCAATACCATCCATTGAAGCTATAGGGATCATCAAATCACTTCTGAAACACCATCTGTGCAGAGTTCCATTTCAGCTTGCATCAAGGTAAGCTTCAAAACTCTCATAACATGATCCATGCATATTTCCTCGCATGATACTTTTGCCAATTGCTTGTCATCATATGTTGAGTGTTTCCCTTCAATCAGTTGTTGTTTACAATTCGTATATAGGATTTCCTTGAGTTCATTCCAGTTTTAGGGTTCTTCAGGTTTTAACTTGTTATGTTCTGATTCAATCCATTTCAACAAAATTGAATATTGCCATCATGATCCTTGTTAAAAAAACGCATGAGTTTGGTGTTTGAATCATGTCAAATGGATGAGACACGAGTGAGATAGGGTGCTTCATGCACGAGCTCGAGGAAGAAGATGGCCATGGCACCATTCTTCAGGTTTTCCAACCAAATTTGCCTTATATTTTTCATTTGCCATGTATATAATGAATTGGCATTGCGCCCTAGTGGAAACACTAGTATGTTTGTGAGTTTGGCAAGCGAGAGGTCTGGGGTTCGAATCCCCCTCGCCCCAGACCTCTTTTTTATCACTTTTCCCTTTTTTTCATATTATGTTATTAATGATTTGAAAAATTAATTTCTCACTCAATTTTTATCATTTTTTATTGGTTCTTTATCTGAAAAATCACAAAAATGTTGAAATATTTTATTCCACAAAAAAATCAAATTTATATTATTTATTTAATATAATTTGTATTTTTGTGAATAAATTCATTTTTAATTGTTTTTAAACATTTAAAAGTGAATATTTATTTTGAAAATCAAAACCAAATGAGTTCTAAATCATCTTGTGATTAAAACCTCATTTTTCAAACCTTAAACAAAAATCACAAGTGGTTTATTCAATTATTTGGTATTTTTATCATTTTTATTGATTTTCTTTAAATATTTACTTTTAAAGGAAAACAAAATTAGGGTTTCTTTGATTTTCACCCTCACAAATCTTTTTCAAACTCTTTGGGCCTCTAATAGAGTGTAAGACCCAACCCCTTTTTGAAACCAAAATGATTTGGGCCTCATCCATTGTATAAGACCCACTGTGTTTTCAAAAACCTCGGCGTGATCGCCGTTTTCAAACAAAAATCATTTGGGCCTAACCTCCTGTTATAAGCCCCATTTCTTTTCTTAAAATAATCTTTGGGCCTCTTGGTAGAGTGTAAGACCCAATCCTTTTGTAAATAAACCTTTTAGGGCCTCACACATTGTATAAGTCCCTCTGTATATTTTCAAAAGTACGGCGCGGTCGTCGCCTTTGTAACGAAACCAACTGGGCTTCTCCTTGAGCTATAAGACCCATCTCTATTCATTTTCAAACTCTTTGGACCTCTAATAAAGTGTAAGACCTAATCCCTTTTTAACTAAAACCTTTTGGGCCTCAGATATTGTATAAGTCCCGACACAACAAAAAAAACAACGGTGCAATCATCGTTAAAACTTGGGCCTCTCCTTGAGCTGTAAGCCCCAATAATCTTTTCAAAGTACTTTATCCTTTGATTTTGAATTCAAATATCTGTTGTTATCAAAACTTTCTTTGTTGAACAACTAACAAAACAGCATGGAAGCTCTACAACGGGTAAGTGTTTATCCGATTTCATTTATCTCTTTCATATGTATATAACTGTATTGTGGGGCTGTTTCACTGTAAGTCTCCTTTCACATCCTTTTATATACTTGTCAAATATCAACTGTGTAATACTAGTATAGATATTTAGAGTTTTCCCCGACAACTACGTCTAGAACTAGGTAAAGTCTGTTGGTCACTCTTAAATACAGTCAAAACTAGATCCCCCATAAGATTCCAGATACAGTCTTCCCTTCTCTTAGGGTTAAACAATATGGAACAAAGAGAAAGGCAGTATTCTCGGTGAACCTCTTCTCCGACTGTCACTCTTAGAAATTGTCAAAGAAACTCTAAGTCCCCAGAGATGGTCTTTTCTTCGTGAATGACATCTCTTGAGTTTCTTCCAAATTCTCGAACTTTCCTGGAATGATCTCATCTCAGTGAATTGCATTTCTTGAACTTCTCTTGGTTTAGGGACCCACAGGCTTCCTAAAAGCATCCCTGCCTCCTCTTGGGCGTTGTACAAGGACCCTTCAGCTTCTTAGAAGTTCTCATGCCTTCTCTTGGGCTTAATACAAGGACCCTAACGACCTCTTAAAGGTATAAGAGAGAACTTAGTCATCCTTTGCTAGAGCAGTCTTTCTAGTGTCAAACCTCTGGCAACTTTAGGGTTGATACTCATCCCTTAATGCCCGTGCCTCCTCTTGGGCATTGTACAATAGATAAAAATTTAGACTTGGACAGTCTAAACCCTCTTGAGTCTCAAAGACATTCTCAAGTTCCTTTCAAACATAGGAAAAAAACACGGATCACTCTGAAACCCGGTCTCTCTCATGAGAGTTCCCCACCCTTGGGCCTGCCTATGGATCTAATCCTCAACAGTAACGTAGCCTTCTCTTAGGCTTTGTACAAATGACTCTCCCCCAGCGGAGCTAACCTTTTCAGACTCTCTTGTTGAGTCAGTCTTCCTTTTAGCCTCCGTCTTGGGCTTGGTACAAGACATATAAAACCCACTCTCTTGTTGAGTCAATTTTTAGCCTCCGTCTTTGGCTTCATACAAGACACATATAAAACACTCTCTTGTTGAGTATAAAAGACTCTCTTGTTGAGTCAATCTCCTTTTAGCCTCTATCTCGGGCTTTGTACGAGACAGTAAAACACTCTCTTATTGAGTATAAAAGACTCTCTTGTTGAGTCGATCTCTTTTTAGCCTCTATCTCGGGCTTTGTACGAGACAGTAAAAGACTCTTTTGTTGAGTATAAAATACTTTCTTGTTGAGTCGATCTTTTTTTAGCCTCTATCTTGGGCTTCGTACGAGACAACAAAACACTCTCTTGTTGAGTATAAAAGACTCTTTTGGTGAGTCCCTTCCCTCTTAGCCTCCCTCTCGGGCTTCGTACGAGACACTAAAACACTCTCTTATTGAGTATAAAATACTCTCTTGTTGAGTCAAACAGACTCTCTTGTTGAGTCAATCACCTATTCCAGATTCTCTTGTTGAGTCAACCTTTTTAGCCTCCGTCTTGGGATCTTTCAGCCTCCATCTAGGGCTTTATACAAGATACATTCTCCCTAACGGAGTCAAAACCTCGGTTGAGTCAATCAACCTTTTAGCATCAAATTTGTGCCTTGCTCACAGCATACAAACATCAACAACTTCTCTTTAGAGATGACAAATTCTCTCTCAACCAAAACCCTTTAGCTTCACATCTTGGGCTTTAAACAAGATACAAACCACCTTTAGCTTCATGTCTTGGGCTTTGAACAAGACACCAAAACAACCTTTTTCCTCCCATAGAATAGGAGGAACTACGATCGCTATGATTTCCCCGTCTCAGGAATACGTAGGCATAAGATTGCTAAAATCTTAGCGAGCATACTAATCAAAAAAACCAAAATCCAGTACCATCATATATCCACCAAAAGCATCAGACCTAACACAGAAATCTACTCCCTAGTCTAGACCCTGTTTTTAAGCAAATAACCTTAAAAGACGACCCCCCTATAGCATTTGTAAACCAACAGTCTTGACTGTTTAGCCTCAGTTTGCGAGCAGGGTTAATTGGAAACATCTATTTCCCTTCCTTAATCAGCTCAACAGGATAAAAAATGACTCGAACTGTAGTACCAAAGCGATAGTGATTCGAAACCACAAAAATCGTGCTACACCTCTGTAGCGAGTGATTTTTGGATGTGGTTGCGAAGCACAATCGCTCTAGTACTACAGCTCGATTCATTTTTTATCCTATTGAAGCTGATGAAGGAAGGGAAATAGATGTCTCCAACTAACCCTGCTTGCATACTGAGGTTAAACAGTCAAAACTGTTGGTTTACAGATGCTACAAAGATTCGGGGTCTCTCCTAGGTTATTTTGTCAAAATAGGGTGTTTTAGGCTATCTGTTGAAATGTTAGGACGGATGTATGAAAGTATGGGATTTTGGGTTTTGGTTTAGTATGCTCGCTAAGATTTTTCTTTCAATCTTATGCCTACGTATTCCCGTTTTCCGAAACAGGGAAATCATAGCGATCGTAGTTCCTCCTATTCTATGGGAGGAAATGGGTATTTTGGTGTCTTGTTCAAAGCCCAAGACGTGAAGCTAAAGGTGGTTTGTATCTTGTTCAAAGCCCAAGATGTGAAGCTGAAGGTCTATTTGTATCTTGTTCGAAGCCCAAGATGTGAAGCTGAAAGGTGTTGTCTTTAGAGAGAATTTGTCATCTCTAAAGAAATTTGTTTGTCACAACTGTTGGGTGACTGGTTATAAAGGAGGATTACTTTAACCGGGATATGTGAATCCTAGCAATGCCATAATTTCCTTTATAGGGGGTTTTAACCTAAAGGAGAAGACTTTAACTCAGTGTAGAGCAATTCTATCTTTCCTTAGGAATTTCTCATGCTAAAAGAGGGACAGTGGCATGGATGTAGATGATCCAGAGGCTTGCCGCTTACAGCAATTAGATGAAGGGGAAGGAGTTGTTGATGTTTGTATACTGTGAACGAGGCACAACTTTGATGCTAAAAGGTTGATTGGATCAACCAGTGGTTTTCTTATATAAAGCCTAAGAGGAGGCTATTATGTGTCTCGTACAAAGCCCGAGAGAGAAGCTAAACGGTTTTGACTCAACGAGGGAGTCTTTTAGTATCTCGTGCAAAGCCCAAGATGGAGGCTAAAAAGTTTTGACTCAGCGAGGGAGTCTTTTATACTCAACAAGAGAGTGTTTTGTATCTCGTACAAAGCCCGAGATGGAGGCTAAAAAAGTTTAGCTCCGCTGGGGAGAATCATTGTACAAAGCCCAAGAGGAGACTAGGGTTACTGTTTCAGTTGAGTGACAGGTCCAGTATGTTGATTCAAATAGAAAATCAGTTCTTATATGAGTAATGTTTGCACTCAGGGATTTTGATTCGAGGATCAGGGTTATTTCCTTTTCTTTGAGGAAACGGGAAATCCAAAGGGTATCGAGATTGTCCGAGTCTACGGGTTTTCTTCCTATTCTTGAAGGGAGCTTGAAAATGTTTTTGAGACTCAAGGAAATTAGACTGTCCAAGTCTAGAGTTTCATCTTTTGTACTATGTTTTTGAGAAATAGTAGTAGACTCTTGGAAAGACTGTTCTATTAAGATGACTGATTTTTGTTCCTATACCTTTAGGAGATCGTCGGGACAATTTGTACAAAGCCCAAGAGGAGGCTGGAAACTTTTAAGAAGCCGAGGGACAATTTGTAGTAAGTCCAAGAGGAGGCTATCATTCCCGGAGGAAGAAATCATTTATACGAAGCCTAAGAGGAGGCTGTGAATACTTCTAAGAAGCCGACGGGTCCTTGTACAACTCCCAAGAGGAGGCGGGGATGCTTTTAGGAAGCCTGTGGGTCCCCAAACCCCGAGAAGTTCAAAACAGGATATTCACAAAGAATAGATCAAGCCAGGAAAGTTCGAGAATTTGGAAGAAACTCAAGAGATGCCATTCACGGAGAAAAGATCATCTCTGGGGAGTAGAGTTTCTTGACAAGTGCTTTTAAGAAGCCTGTGGGTCCCCAAACCCCGAGAAGTTCAAGACAGGCTATTCACAAAGAATAAATCAAGCCAGGAAAGTTCAAGAATTTGGAAGAAACTCAAGAGATGCAATTCACGGAGAAGAGATCATCTTTGGGGAATAGAGTTTCTTTGACAACTTCTAAAGGTGACAGTCTATGAAAGGGTTCACCGAGAATGCTGCCTTTCATGTCTCTATATTGTTTAACCCCAAGAGGAGGGAAGACTGTGTCTGGTAATCCTATGGGGATCTAGTTTTGACTATTTAAGAGTGATCAACGGGCTTAATGCTAGACGTAGTTGCCGGGGAAACTCTAAATATCTATACTATTATTACACAGTTGATATGAGTTTATGAAAGAAGACTTACAGTGAAACAACCCCACAATACAGTTGTATGTATATGAAAGCGGTAAATGAAAGCGGATAAACACTTACTCGGTTGTAGAGCTTCCATGCTATTTGGTTAGTTGTTCAACAAAGAAAGATTGAAAACAACAGTATATTTCAAAATCAAAGGAGAAAGTGCTTTGAAAAGAAAGATTTGGGGCTTACAGCTCAAGGAGAGGCTCAGGGTTTTATTAGTGATTGCACTGTTGTTTTGTACAGAGGGACTTATACAAGTGACTGAGGCCCAAAAATGTTTTGTTGTACAAAGGGATGGGTCTTACACTCTCTCAAGAGGCCCAAAAGGTTTAAAGAAAAAGAGTGGGGCTTATAACACGAGGGTAGGCCCAGATGATTTTTCGTTTAAAATGGCGATCGCGCCGAGATTTTCTTTTAACACAAAGGGGCTTATACAATATCTGAGGCCCAAAGTTGTTTTTGGTTAAAAGGGGATTGAGTCTTACACTCTATTAGAGGCCCAAAAGTTTTGAATGGGTCTTATAGCTCGAGGAGAGGCCCAGTGTTTAAAAGGCGATGATCGCGCCGTTCACTTGTACAGAGGGACTTATACAATAAGTGAGGCCCAAAAAGTTTTATGTACAAGGGGGTTGGGTCTTACACTCTATTAGAGGCCCAAAGAGTTTTAAAGAAAAGAAATGGGTCATACTACTCGAGGGTAGGCCCAAGGTTTGTTTTTCAACGGATGATGATCGCGTCGAACTTTTTGAAATACAACAGGACTTATACCATAAGTGAGGCCCAAAATAGGTTGTATTTACAAAGGGTTGGGTCTTACACTCTATTAGAGGCCCAAAAGGTTTGAAAATGATTTATGAGGGTTGAATTAATCCAAAAACCCTAATTTGTTTTCAAAATGTATTTTAATTGAATAAAAATTCAATTAAAATGATCAAAATTGTTTAACATATGGAAAACAAATTGTGATCTTGGATTAATGCTTCAAAAATTAAGTATTGACCTACAAAATAATTAAAAGTCCTTAAAAGTTGCAAAATCAAGGTGGAAAAAATACTCAAAATGTCAAAAACAATTTAAAATATTAATTCTTTGCAAAAATATCAATTATATGAAATAAATAATATTTTTGGGATTTTTTGGGAAAATAAAATATTTTAACTTTTTTGTGAATTATTAAAAAAAGAATCAACTCAAAATCATTAAAACTCAGAGAGAAATTAATTTTTGAATCAATTAAATAAAATCACAAAATTCAAATATTTGAATTTGAGAGAAATGGCGCCAAGAACAGCTGAAGAACACGCACATTTTTCAGCTTGGCCCAGATTTGCATTTTCTATCCAATCTCACTGAATACTTGATCATATCATGTAATCCACATACCAATCAACTCGTTTCAACCTCACGATCATGTTTATGGTAATTAATTTCATTTAAATTAAGCATAAAACAAGAAATCACGAAAAATCCTCAAGAACCCTAAATTCTGCATGAAGGCTGGGATTTTTAATACACGATTCAAACAAAGCAATTACTTGAGGGGAAACATTCCATGCGTGATTATGAACATTTGGCAAAAGTATTGTGCGAGGAAATATGCATAGATTGAGAGATGACCAAGTTTAGGCTTACCTCTAGGTCGTGACAGCAAGTTCAAAGTGATTTCTGAGTTGGAGGTGTTACAGATGAGTTGTGATGATCTGAACAGCTTCCATACACCCTATGGAGTGTGTTTGAATGCTTGGACTTGATGGAAATTGGCTGGATCACTTCATGGCATCTCAACTGCAACTTGGTTAAAACCTTGAGCAATTGACTGGTGATTCTAAGAAATCAGTGTTCCAGAAGTTATTTAAGTGTTTGATCAGCTCACATATGATGTGAAATTCTGGTATATCAGACTACAGATGTCCTATAGAATGTCTGGACATCTGATCTGAACAAAACAGCATGGCAAGGTATAAACAAATAAAACCAGTACAGAAAAACATAAGAACACACCAGAAGTGTTTACCCAGTTCGATGACACACATCTACTCTAGGGGCTACCAAACCAGGGATGAAGTCCACTATTAGCAGTATTAATTTGCAGACCCTATAGCCAACACACCCATTGACGATCTACGCACTTAATCACTACCCAATGACCCTTCTACCTAGGTCCTCCCTAGATATGAGACTCCATCTCACTCCCAATCATCATAATGATGTCTAGCAGTCAACATCTCAGCCACTGCATCGACAGCTCTTTACCTACATTCTGATCACACAAATAGACAGGAAGCCACACTTCCATGGTGAGGAGACACACTCCTATGACACATCAACATCTGATGAGAACAATACCTAGCTAAGTATGATGCCAAACTCCACCATTTGTTAGCTTCTTCCCTTAACTAAGACCACAACCTGGAGTTTCTTCAAAGCTTCCTCCAAGAACAATACATACTACCTCTTACCTACAAGTTTTGAGGGATACGGGTAAGCTTCCCACAAGCCGGGAGGTTTACCTAGACAGAACCCTAGACTTCTACATCTTGAGCCGTATCTTCCAAGGTTACAAACCCTTCTATTTATAACCTGTACCCAACTGGATTTGGGCCTTCAATCACAGGTGAGAAACTACACACAATTCTGCAAAATAAACTCCAAGAAAATAGGTCTTCAATCTAAAGTTTCCTAATATGTCTCCATATTTAGAAAATGTTGAAAATCCAAAAAACAACACACAAAAACTCAACCCAAAATACTTTGGATGCCACATAGGATAACTAAATATTCACAGAATATTCAGTAACAAATACCAACAACAGAATCTTCCTTTTAAACCAAAATCAGACGCGATGTCCTATGATCCAGGATGGGACATCTTTATCCGACATGTTGAATGCAGTAAGCAATAACATCTTGTTTCAACATCTTGATTAACCATCACATGACAGCAACATTGTTTTACCAAAATTGTAGCCAATTACCAGAACTAACAATCTCCCCCTTTGGCAAATTTTGGCTAAAACCATCATATCATATCAAATATATCAGCAGCAGAAGATAGTTACTCACATCAGTAGCAGATAAAACAATTATCAGCACTGCAACACCTACATAAGCAGATCAGCACTCAATCTTCATCTGCACACATACACAACCTCACACAGCAGCAACTCCACAACAACATTTACCAACTAGCTCACCACTCACACTAGAAATCACAAATAAATGTTAGAACATTATATGGGACATCAGATATCAGCACATCATGCAATCACACTCTCTCCCCCCTTCTTAGCCATATTTGACAAAGCAATAGCACACCAGAGCAATATCCATACAACCTTTGAATAACACAACCAGCTCCCCTTCAAGGAAATAACCAAGGAACACTACTACTTCTTACTTCTCCCCCTTTTTAGCCATAATATACCAAACCAAGCAATTATGCATCTAAGGACAATCAACCAACAGCAAGCAAGTCAGTAGCAGAACACATCCAACTCAAAAGCTTGTACAATCTGATAGTATACAGTACTCTCCCTGACATAGATAACCAATGCTCCATTGGAAGAAGAACACCCAAAATGAATGGAAAAGACAAGACGCATCTTCATGTCTTCAAGAGCGCACCCTTTGTTCAACACACCTGCTGAACACATTCACCTACTGCTTGACCCTCAAGCAAACCATGTACCACAACAGTACATAAATCAGATAAAAGCTTGTGTTCTCTGGAGACAAAAACCATAACACTCTGAACATAATATTCTGTCAGCAGATGTTAAGACATCAGTCTTGACATCATGAACAGAATCCATCTGCACTAAGAAAAAACACCACATTCCAAATAAAAACAGAATCTCCAAGCTCCCTCTTAAGCCAAGGGACCAGAAACAACCAAAACAAAAACACATCACATCACAGAAGATCACAAGAAAACAGGAACAATATTCTCTCACTCAACTCTCCAAAGGCAATCATTCCCTATCATTCTCCCGTATGATAATTTGGAATACTCCTGATCAGTTGATGAGTATCTTCACCTTCAGACTTTCAAGCAATCAATACCTGATCTGCTTCAGTCTTCTCTATATTCTCCATCCAAGGTAGACCGTCTACTTCATCATTCTCCCGTATGACTATGTAGACACTCCTTAGGCACAACGTAGGTACCAAGCTCCAGAACCAGAGCATAATCATCCTTCACCAAGGATATCCAACCAGATAATCTCCCAACACAAGTTAGAACATCTGCCACACACCAAGACGTCATCACCATGCTTCTTGATATGCTCCACCAACTGGACTTACTATAGCATAGTAATCCAAAGAACTAGAGAAATAAACTCTCATCCACCTTCAAGAAGAATAATCTCCTTGAGTCTTCAACTCATCACCCTTCTGCCCAAGAGTAACTTGTTCCAAGACAGTCCTCAATAATAACAAGCTGCCACACTCTGATTATCTTGATTCTTCGAATCCACTTCTGAGATCAACCAAATGCCACAGTTTGATCACCTCATTCATGAATCCTCATATGAAAACAACCAAATGCCACATTTTGATCTTTTTCATGTTTGTCAGAACTCTCACAAAGATATCCTGATCCACCAAGGAAACTTGATCTTCAAGTCACATGTTCCAATTGCTCATGAAATTCTGGTGCATGTGCAGAATTCAGATGTCCTAGAACATGATGTTCGACATCTGGTCTGACATGATCACAAAGGGTAAGGTATATTGCAATAATCATGGTACTGAAAAGAAAAAGGCAAGACACACAGAATTGTTAACCCAGTTCGGTCGAACACACCTACTCTGGGGGCTACCAAGCCAGGGATGAAGTCCACTATTAGTAGTATCAATTCAAAGCTAAACTACCCGTTTACAGCTCATCACTTAATCACTACCCAATGACCCTTCTACCTAGATCCTCTCTAGATATGAGAAACCCTTCTCACTCCCAATCATCGCAATGATGTCTAGCAGATGACATCTCAGCCACTGCATCAACGGCTCTTTACCTATACAATAATTCAACAAGGAAATTATCCTTTAGGACACAACTTAGAGTTACTTAAAAGCTTCCTCCAAGTAACACAACGTACTGCCTCTTACCTACAGGTTTTGAGGAATACGGGTAACCTTCCCACAGGTCGGGAGGTTTACCTAGACAAACCCTAGTCTTCTACATGTTGGGTTCGCTCCTCTCCAGGGTTACAAACCCTTCTATTTATACCCTGTACCCAACTGGATTTGGGCCTTCAAACACAGCTTCAATAGCTGTTACAAAGCTGCAAAGTATACTCAAAGAAAGTAGGCATACAATATTATATTTCCTAAAATGTCTCCATATTTAGAAAGTCTTGATATCTGATTGAATCTTCTAGACCTTTAAAAAAGTGCCGCATAGAATGCATAAATTTCTCTCAAAATTCTGCACAATTCAAAACCTAGCTGAATCTTATTAATCCAGCTCAGCAGGCGCGATGTCGAATGCTTCCTCATAAGACATCTTCTTCGACACGTTGTTCCAGTTATTGAATAACATCAACACAACATGTTCTGGCATTTCAAAAGGACATCTAGTTGTACCTGTTCTTCTTATTAAGTTTTAAACTTCCTATTCTCTATTACAATATTGCTGCTATTATTTGTTTTACCTAAATTAAGCCAATCCTAAACCAAGAGAACTAACAATCTCCCCCTTTGGCAAATTTTGGCTAAAACAAATAATCTACAAATAATTACAATCCAGGAGTTTACAGCAAAAATACAACAGCTGTAGAGTTCAAATTCTACAGCACACAGCAACAGATTTTCAGTTTGAAGATAATGTCTCAACATCTTTGTTTGACATCTTCTTTGCTACCTTCTGAAGAAATCCACTGCATGTATCATCACCAACGAACAACAATCTTCAGGATAAAAGGAAGGAAGGTCCTGAAGTTTGTTGATGCACACAAGGAAGAAGATAGCAGAAGCCAGCTAGTACTCCCCCTCAAACCAGGAACCTCTTCTAAATTTGAAGACCAGTGGTGGAATAAGAGAACTCTTAATTGCTCTTTGCAGGGCATAAGAGGAAACTTAAGACCAAACCCTCCACCACTCCTGGTAACTCAGAACACAGGTCACAACCGTGTTCATAACTCAGATCACAGGTCACAAAAATATATCCAAAAAGAAACATGATAGACATTTGCTATGACATGTTTGGACAACACATGCAACATATGCAACCACAGACTCCTGTCTGAACCTCTGAGCAACAATCCCTTTCTCCCCCTTTTTGGCCAAAAATTGACAAAGGAGGCCATCACAAAACCAGACCCAGGCACAACTAACCCAGACCCGAACAAAACCCATAGTCTTTATGAGAACAACCCTTACCTGATGGTAGAGGATAGGAGAAGCCTCTATAAATAGCAGAGCAGTTTCTTAGATATTAATGATCTTTAATTCTTGGTCAAATAAAATGTTAATGGAGCATGGAAAACCTGTAGCTTAATTCAAGGTGCACCGTCCAAACTGGCTTTGAACGCCTTTAATAGCTCTTAGACCAGTCTTACATGACCAATCAGCACTTACTAGGCTCCCTTCTTGCGCGTGGCTGGATGCACAGTCTAGAATATTCCTTTGTTTGGCTCAGGGAAACATGTTTGGAGTGCTGTTCTGACTTCTTACCAACATAAGTTTGTCTGCTTGTTTACAAATTTATCAACCCAAGATTCCTCAGAAACTTATACATTCCAAGCATATTTTCTTGGATTCCTTCAAAAACAGCAGAGAAAAAGTATAGGCACTAACTCCACACAGCTATGATATGTCCCATCATGATGTTTGACATTACACAGCACAACCTTGACCAGCACACAAGCTGCAATAGGCTATAGACTACAGCCTTAACATTCAATGCCTTTTATGATCTTACCCCAATAATGCCACATTCTGGTAAATATTGAGCAAGGCCTCACCATGTTGATTTTGGATACATGGTCTGCCAAGTCCAATAAACACAAGCCCACTTGATTTGAGATTTCTCACACATTCTAAACAAATGTCTTTCAACACAAGATAAGGACTGCCACCACCTTTTACTTGTATTAGAAGAAACCTCCTTATAACACCCTGATAGGGTCTTCAACATGAAAGTAGCCATGTTTTCCAGAGCTACTTGCCATCAAGATTAGAATCTGCCCATTCTAATCCACATTATGTCAGAACTGCCACTTCAGACGATAATGCTGCTTCTTCCAACTCCATAAGTAGGGTACACAACAAACTAAAATGTTGTAACAAGATGTAGGACATCAGCACGAGACCAAAGACCACACCACTTGATCACAACCAGCAACCAGCAACCAGCAGATAGCCAGACAAGACCTAGGCTCACGAAGTTCTGGTATCCAATGTGCCAAAAAAAACCAGGTTCTCAAGAAAACAAATTCCCATGCCAAAGGCAGCTTTGACCGGTCAGGCGATACAACCAAGGTCTCTTCATCCATTATAAATACCAAGCCTCCTTGCTCCTACCAGTACACCAAGGAAGGAAGCATGAGTCAGTCTAACAAGAGTGCAGGAAAGAGACACATGCAGGAGGACAAGAAGCCAGATCCTCAGAAGTTGAGGAACACAACACTGTCCACAGCTGGAGCATCTTCAGGAGCAACACGAACACGAAAGGCATCAGAAACAAGGATGAAGACCATCAAGAAAACTCAAGTGTAACTTCAAGCTTCTGATGACGAATGGGACGAAGATTGGAAGGCTTTTCTTGATTCGGGGGGTTGGGATAACCTTTAGACCCTTTGTATGGTGTTTTCACAAATCTTGTATGCTTTCAGAAAATATGTAATAAAATTCTGTTTTAATTCTGTTCCATACTAAATCCTTATGTATGCAAATTCTTAATCTGCTACAAAATACGTGCGTCCAGCTGCATAGAATTGTAACACTCTCCCCCTATCATGTGCTTCTTAGTACATTGAAGAATGGAAAACACAAGACTCATCTTTATGTTTTCAAGAGCTCACTCTTTGTTCAACTCACAAGTTGACCACAATCATCACTTGTACCAACACTCACATGATCTCAATCTGATCAACTTTTCTCTATATAAGACTACCTGTACTCCTTTGCAAGAATAATGCCTTAAATGAATGGAGAACATGAGACTCATCTTCATGTTTTCAAGAGAACACTCTCTGTTCAACACACCTGCTGAACACATTCACCTACTGCTTAACTCTTACATCAGTCCATAAGTCAAGTAGAGACATGTGATCTCTGGAGACGTACACCACATCATTCTGTTCTGTCAACAAATGTTAAGACATCAGTCTTTACATCATGAAAAGAATCCAGCTGTACTAAGAAAAACACCCCATTTCACAACCAGAATCTCCAAACATCCATTTTTAAGCCTTGGGACTAGCCATCTCATCACAGAAGCATGAGAGTAGTAATCTTTCATCCAACTCTCATCATCTAGACAGCTTGAGACATGTCTTCAAGGACTTCCAAAACATTCTTCCCTTTAATAGCAGCACAGACTGTGATTAGATCCTTAAGTGCACGCAGTCAATACAAGAACAAAACTTTATGAGCTTTGACCTTCATGTCCAAGAGGTCTGCTAGAGATAATACTTCTTGAATCTCAGGTTTTCTACTCCTGCAGCAAGGACCAGAAATAAATTGACCTCAGGAGTATGTTGATCACACCTTGACCAACTCACACAACTAAGATAAGTTCCAGGGCCAGAACCTTCTTAGACATACCACCCAGATGCCTCCTCTTCCAGATCGGGAGTAGGCTCCAAACTCATGTGATCAAACCACATTAGTTTAGCATCCAGAGCATCTGCTGTGCCATTCCTTCAGACAACAGAATTCAACACAATTTTGGCGTGATGTTCTAACACAGGATAGGACATCATTCCAATGAACACATCAAGAGATCAAAGACTGGAGATTAGTCCTTTTAGGAGTAGAAGCAAAAGTAAATTACTTCTCCTCCTCACACCTTCACTTATCAATGCCTTTATGAGTGGACTTGAACAATAATCTTCAAGTATCGTTGACACTGTAAGTTGAAGCAGTCTTGCATAAATCCCATCACCATAGGATATACATTCAGAGAGGAACAACCTTCTCAGTTACAACCTTAGGAGTTTTCAGATAGATTCGCAGCAGATCAAGATACAAACTCCTCAAGGCCTTCAAGTGTCACATATCAGCCCTAGCAATATAATTCAGGTGACATCACTATACCACAGGTTTGAAAATAAATCAAACCCCAACACAACAGCTTTTCAATCATTCCTCCAATCCTTCAGTACATGCCACGAACAGTCCATCCTCCACTTCTAGGGACCATTCTCACACCTATATGAACTACTCCAAGTTCAAACATCTTTTCAGTAGAAAGCTTCTACCTTGACCATGAACCAGAAAGTATCTTCCCTGGGATCTCATCCAGATACAGAACAGAATGACCTGCTCTGATACCAATTGAAATT
Source organism: Lathyrus tuberosus (assembly GCA_022829125.1). Taxonomy (NCBI): domain Eukaryota; kingdom Viridiplantae; phylum Streptophyta; class Magnoliopsida; order Fabales; family Fabaceae; genus Lathyrus; species Lathyrus tuberosus. The sequence continues at coordinate 3,478,722 of JALAZF010000422.1, forward strand.
CTGGTGCATGTACAGAATTCAGATGTCCTAGAACATGCTGTTCGACATCTGGTCTGACATGATCACAAAGGGTAAGGTATATTGCAATAATCATGGTACTGAAAAGAAAAAGGCAAGACACACACAATTGTTAACCCAGTTCGGTCGAACACACCTACTATGGGGGCTACCAAGCCAGGGATGAAGTCCACTATTAGTAGTATCAATTCAAAGCTAAACTACCCGTTTACAGCTCATCACTTAATCACTACCCAATGACCCTTCTACCTAGATCCTCTCTAGATATGAGAAACCCTTCTCACTCCCAATCATCGCAATGATGTCTAGCAGATGACATCTCAGCCACTGCATCAACGGCTCTTTACCTATACAATAATTCAACAAGGAAATTATCCTTTAGGACACAACTTAGAGTTACTTAAAAGCTTCCTCCAAGTAACACAACGTACTGCCTCTTACCTACAGGTTTTGAGGAATACGGGTAACCTTCCCACAGGTCGGGAGGTTTACCTAGACAAACCCTAGTCTTCTACATGTTGGGCTCGCTCCTCTCCAGGGTTACAAACCCTTCTATTTATACCCTGTACCCAACTGGATTTGGGCCTTCAAACACAGCTTCAATAGCTGTTACAAAGCTACAAAGTATACTCCAAGAAAGTAGGCATACAATATTATATTTCCTAAAATGTCTCCATATTTAGAAAGTCTTGATATCTGATTGAATCTTCTAGACCTTTAAAAAAGCGCCACATAGAATGCATAAATTTCTCTCAAAATTCTGCACAATTCAAAACCTAGCTGAATCTTATTAATCCAGCTCAGCAGGCGCGATGTCGAATGCTTCCTCATAAGACATCTTCTTCGACATGTTGTTCCAGTTGTTGAATAACTTCAACACAACATGTTCTGGCATTTCAAAAGGACATCTAGTTGTACCTGTTCTTCTTATCAAGTTTTAAACTTCCTATTCTCTATTACAATATTGCTGCTATTATTTGTTTTACCTAAATTAAGCCAATCCTAAACCAAGAGAACTAACAGCTCAAAATCAAACACACTTAGACTCCCTAAGCCATGGTCATGTAACATCTTCTCCTTCCTGCAGCTCCCGCAAACTGCCAAGAGAACGATCTTTTTAAAACATCCTATTATTCATTCATGTAGATCACCCTATCATAAGCTGATGTGCCACATCACCAACTGAGACTTCTGATGTTAAGCTAGATGTCAGAACATTATGACATCCAACTGTTGAATTCAGCTCTTCCTTCTGCTACTCAGAAGAACCTCCTCCCTTTGCAGAAATAGATTTCCATGCCCTCATAGACTTGATTCAACCATCAAGTTTGAGTAGACAACCTCCATCCTGCTCAGAAACTCCAAAGACTTCAAATCTGCCATATCTGAATCTTCAGAAAATAAGTAGTCCAAGACTACCCCATAGCCACACAATCTCATCTTTATAATCCCAAGCTTCTTTTAACCACCATGATAGTTTCAATATCATGTAGGACATCAACACAGAGTTCCTTGAACCCAGGATGATCTCCAAGGATCACACCTTCAGCAGCTAATTCAGGTCGTCACACACCAACACACCACGAAGAGAAATAAACAGCCACATAGAGAGAAGTAAATTCACAACACTTCAGCAGTCCTGCACTTTTACATCAGACTTATACATAGTCTCCCGTCAATGTATATTGTCATTAGTTGAATGCACAACATCTTAGATAAACACTCAGCTCCTGTCAGAGTATTCACTATCGGTTAGATGCACATCCTTATCAAAAGCAGACAAATACTCAACTGCTGTCAAGCTATTTATCATATGTGATAAGGTAACCTTCTCACACAAGGTACGACATTTGATTTGGTCTGACATTCTTTTCCTGCACTCTTGTGGCACTAGCTGATCCCTCATTTATTAATCCACACCACTGATCACTTCAGATTAGGTAAATGGCTTGACCTGATACTCCACCATGAGCATAACTAACTTTCTTTGGCTGAGGAGGCAATGAACTGAAATGATGTTTCAACATCAGTTCCGACATCAGTCTAAATCACATTAACAACTACTACGGCTTTGGAGACAACATCCGTAGTAATCCATGTACAAATCTTTGCAGGGGATACAAGAGTTCTCCAGTAGCTGATCATCCTTTCTAATCAGACCATAAATATTTGCATGATACACACCATCAACACGTCTGCATCTTTTACTCTTCCAAGTGTTCATCATGTGGGGGACATCACATAGCTAAACCTAAGCTAGATGAAGACTTCCCTTAATCTTCTTAAAGGTCTTCAAAACTAATCCAAGCTCCAGCAAGACACAGAGTCACTTTCCTAATTAGGTCAAGTATTAGAAAGACTCTTCTAGAGACCAAAATAAATGGCTCTATCCTTTCTTCAACAGATTTTATGAAGAGTAAATCAACCACACACTATAGTGCCTTTAAGAGTGGACTTGAGAAATAAAACTCAAGTATCGTTGGCAACTTTACACAGTTGGTTGAAATAGTCTTGCATACACTACAACATCACACAACAACTCTTCTGAGGAGACCAACCCTACTGCCCTTCCTTTACTAGCGACACAAGGGCCCCCAGGGTTCCATCAGATACCATGCAGCGGAATACACAACAATCACAACCTCCTCAACAGTCTTCAGGTACAGCATATTACACAAAACCACCACACATCATTTTTTGCGAATAGTCCATCCTCCAATTCTAGGGACCATTCAAACACCAATATGAACCTATCACGTTCAATCAGCTTTTCAGTATAACATCCTTTACCATGAACCAGAAAGTATCCCCCTCGGATCTCACCCAGAAACAGAACAGGATGTCTGCTCTGATACCAATTGAAATTCTGGTATATCAGACTACAGATGTCCTATAGAATGTTTGGACATCTGATCTGAACAAAAAAGCATGGCAAGGTATAAACAAATAAAACCAGTGCAGAAAAACATAAGAACACACCAGAATTGTTTACCCAGTTCGATGACACACATCTACTCTGGGGGCTACCAAGCCAGGGATGAAGTCCACTATTAGCAGTATTAATTTGCAGACCCTATAGCCAACACACCCATTGACGATCTACGCACTTAATCACTACCCAATGACCCTTCTACCTAGGTCCTCCCTAGATATGAGACTCCATCTCACTCCCAATCATCGCAATGATGTCTAGCAGTCAACATCTCAGCTACTGCATCGACAACTCTTTACCTACATTCTGATCACACAAATAGACATGAAGCCACACTTCCATGGTGAGGAGACACACTCCTATGACACATCAACATCTGATTAGAACAATACCTAGCTAATTATGATGCCAAACTTCACTGTTTGTTAGCATCTTCCCTTAACTAAGACCACAACCTAGAGTTGCTTCAAAGCTTCCTCCAAGAACAATACGTACTGCCTCTTACCTACAGGTTTTGAGGGATACGAGTAACCTTCCCACAAGCCGGGAGGTTTACCTAGACAGATTCCTAGACTTCTGCATCTTGAGCCGTATCTTCCAAGGTTACAAACCCTTCTATTTATAACCTGTACCCAACTGGATTTGGGCCTTCAATCACAGCTGAGAAATTGCACATAATTCTGCAAAATAAACTTCAAGAAAATAGGTCTTCAATCTAAAGTTTCCTAATATGTCTCCATATTTAGAAAATGTTGAAAATCCAAAAACCAACACACAAAAACTCAACCCAAAATACTTTGGATGCCACATAGGATAACTAAATATTCAGTAACAAATACCAACAACAGAATCTTCCTTTTAAACCAAAATCAGACGCGATGTCCTATGATCCAGGATGGGACATCTTTATCCGACATGTTGAATGCAGTAAGCAAGAACATCTTGTTTCAACATCTTGATTAACCATCACATGAAAGCAACATTGTTTTACCAAAATTGTAGCCAATTACCAGAACTAACATGATGTATATGAGGTGTGTGTGTGATTGGTTTGAGTGGAATTGCTCTCTAATGAAAAACCCGATAGTGACTTGCTAAGAAAGGCATTTTTGAGAGTGAGAAGTGGATTTTGAGAAAGGCAAGTGTTGTAAGCCTTTGGTGTACTTAAACTAATCACAATTGAGCTCTATTTATAGTAGAGCAAGTTTGTTTTGCAAGGAATAGTGAATGGCAACTGCTGAGTAGGTTTGGCTAATGTTGGCAAATGAAAATCCAAGTCTCCTCTAGCCATTGACTAGAGGTTAGGGCATAGGTTGTTGGTCCCCTTGGTCTTGGATAAGTCTTTACTGAATTCATTTGCTAATAGCTCAGTCCATGCCACCTTGATACTTCCATTGAATGCTCCAATCCAAAATTGGAGTCTTGTCCCTATTTTGGGCAATTCTAGGTTTAGCATGCTATTTCTTGTTCCAAGGACTTTGGAGGCTTGGCTCAGTGATTGTCCCCTTTAGATTCAATCCTCAGATGTGTCCAAATTGATGACAAGTCTTGGAATTGGATGATTTTGGCAAATCGAGCAAAAGTGCAAAATTTTGCCTTGCCTTGGCAGATTTCAGCAAGGTAACTTGCCAATGTCATATCCCACGGCCCAAATTGAATTTGGTGATGTTCTTGGCCATTTTGGAAAGCTCTTATATGATACAACAACTGTTTGACCACATTTGGTTTTGATACTTTTTGGATCCAAGTGAAAAATGTCCCTACATTTGGAAAAAAGTAAGGCAAAATCTGACTTAGTGAAATTTTCACTGTGTTGGAACAAAGTGACTTTTCTTGATTTTGATCACTCCATAACTCAAAATCCATGAGGAATTTGGACATAGGTCAGTATGAAGCTTTTGTAGAGGGCAATGAGATCTACAAATCAAGCATTGGATGGAAAAAAATGGCTTTGTGGTTTAGGAGTTATGATCCTCCAAAGTTGGTACCTTCGTCACTTTTTTTCATAACTTAGAAAATTTTCTAAGTTTTTATGGTTACCCCTTTTACAAGTTATCCCATTTTCTTTGATTTTTCTTGATGAATGATGATTCAAATCATACATAAACATCATTTTAGGGTTAAAAATTCATTTTTGTGAAAAATCTCAAAAAGTCAAAGTTAACTTTTGTGCACAGTTGACTTTTTATCCGATGAATTCCAAACTGTGCAATTCTTCAGGAAATCATGTCTTTGACCTAAATCAAACTTGATGGACATGTTCCATGGGTGGTATAGAGTGTATTGAATCATGTCTTAGGGCTTGGGAGTATGTCCTGGTCAAAAGTCAAAGTTACAGTTGACTTTTCTCGCGAAACCCTAATTGTGGCTCTGATGAAGTTGAGCCTTGTTGCTCAAGCTTCTTGGATTAATCCATTGTTCCAAATGGATCAATATGGCATATTGGAGATCCTCAAATCCTCTCTTGAGGTCTTGGTTCATAATTGGTCCCAAAAGTCAACTTAGGGATGAATTAGGTCAAGAAACCCTAATTCCTGATTTTTGATGAATGCATCCCCTGAGGTCAAATTGACTTGATGATTGGGTTCATGAGGTTCCATGGAGTATATTAGGATATGCTTTGAAGCATTGGCTTATGCCCAGAGGAAAATTTCCATCTGGAGGCCCTGGTCGACCAAAACCTTAATTTGGTGACACTAGCGATTTTGAAGCTTGATCCACCTAGAAGGGAGCAACCTTGTGCTTAATCCTTGATGTGGGAGTCCTCTTGATCCATTGTGGATGTTTGAGAGGTTAGACAAGTTGAAGATCATGTCATTTCTTGATTGATCCTTTGTCTAAGAACTCTGAGAGGGCTTGAAACCCTAAGTTTGATTGTAGTGGATGCTCAACCATCTTTGGGGAGACTGATGAAGCATAATGACACACCCATATTGTGATGATGATTTGCATAATGATGGGAAATCTTAGTGGTCAAAACTTGGGGTATGACTACCTCTCACTTAAATACTTTGCATCCTTCATGAGGTTGTGTAGTAAGGAATGGTTAGGTCCCTGAAGCATATCCTGAAGAAAGGCCTCTTTCCGATCCAGGAGGTTTTGCAGATGACGGTTTTGTTGCTCCCAATGAGTGCTCTCTATGTTGAGCTGACTAATCTAATCTCGGCTCTGATGTGCTTGATCTTATAACTTCTGAATCTCACAGAAGACTTTGTCGAGCTGGGCTTGACACTGAGAAAAGTCCTTTGCCAACTGATTAGCATGGTTATGCTCACTTTTCCACTTTGTCTTGTACTCAGATAACTTCCCTCGAAGCTCTTCAAGTTGCTTTTTGTAGCTCAACTCATCCTTATAGGCTTGATATTGGGTTTCGGCTAGTTGTCTCTTCTTTGAAGCAAGTCCATCATAGGTGGTCTTCAAAGGATCACAGACTTTCCTTCGCTTGTTCTGTTCAACCTCCACCCCTTTGAGCATGCTCTCACGTTTCTGGTGGAGCTCAATCTGTAGGCTTTCCTTCTCAGAAGTGACTCTAACAAGGTTGAGACGAAGATCAACATTCTCCTTCTTCAACTTCTCGATAGTCATTGAGTTGGTCGACTTCAGATGGAGGAACAATGGCAAGTTCAAGAGGCTTGGCATTCATGGAAGGCTTGGAAGAAAATGGCAACAAGATCTCTTTGATGTGCTCTTTGACCTAAAGTGTGTAAGCTTCCTTTGCTATGCAATTCTTCTTACCCAAGTCAGCTATTCCTTCGAAGTGAATCTGAGTCTAAGTGGCACTAAACCTCTTCAACAATCCCATGTCGTCAACCCCTTCATAAAAGATGAACTCTTCCACTACCTCATGATCTGGCTCAGCCACCATAGGATATCCCAACTGACGGAAGACAAGTCTCGGATTGTAGTTAATTCTGCCTTTTGTACCCAGGAGAGGTACATTGGATAATTTCCCACAATGAAGAATGATCATAGTATCATCGAAGACTCGAGAATACCAAGAAATGTCATCAGAAATAAAAGACATGATTCGTTGCGACCACTTGAGATTACCCTTATTCTCAACAAATAGGCCCTTCTGTGGGAGATGAGACATGAACCATCGGTACAACAGAGGAGCATAACAGACAATGGTTCCCTTCTTCTTTTCATTCCTTGAATGAATTAAATGATATGTATCAACAAGGAGCGTCGGAACAGGGTTCTTGGACAAGAATATGCTGATGGCAGCTTGATCTACAAAATCCTCCATGTTCAGAAACAAGACAATCCCATATATCAGTAAAGCAAGAATGGCGTTGAAAGTCTTCCAGTTTTCATCTGTAGCAAAAGAAGTCGCTTTGTCAACCAAGAACTTCGAAGCAAACCCTCGAATACCCTTCCCTTTGGTCTTGAGATTATCCTCCACATCCTTCTTACTAATGCAAAGAGCATTAGCAATAAGAGGAAACTTTGAACAACCGCTAGTGTAGATAAAAGGAACCTGTTTCTTGATCTCAACCCCCAGAATATAATCATACTCTTCGAGTGTAGGTGCTAGCTGATAATCCTGAAATGTGAAGCACCTAAGTGGCGGATCATAGAACTGAACCAGTGTATGAATGATAGTGATGTTGACTTCTATTTTGAGGATGGACAACAGATTACCATAACTGTCTTTGAATACCCCTCTGTTATCTTCAACCACACGGGATGCTAGACCTCTCAAAGTGCTCAGCTTAGGCTCCACAAACTTGTAGCTAAAAATGCCTCGACAACCAGTACTCATCTCAATGATAATGTCAACAAAGACTAAGTCTTCGAATATCCTGGAAATGCACATGCAAAAATTAATTTACATGATGACATGATATGCAACACAAACAACAAGAATCCAGCACAGTCTGAACAATCAAATCTGAACAATCTGGATATCTGCATATACTTCTGTGTTGGTGCAACATAATATGATGTGTCGGTGTAAGATCTGACGTGTGTGAGAGAACAAAGGTATGAAGTGGCTGGGTTTCATGCAAAAACCCATCCCCCTCACAGGTGTGATCTAGATACAACAAGGTGGTCCCTAGAAAGGTCGCCCAAACCATAGGACTCTGAGTGAAAACACCCCGCCGTAGTGAATTCTCACAGGACGGAAGTATTCTCAAGCAAATCATGATCTGGGATATGGCTCTCGTGGTAACCCAACGCGCAAAACGCAGCCCTCACGACTATCCACATTCTAGTCTATGTGTATGCTAAGCCCGGTGTTAGGAATTTTCTCTCCAATAATATCTACCTATCCCAACAACAACAGAATATACAGCAGATGTCCAGAATATACAGCAGATGAATATCCAAAGCAGTAAAGAAATGCAGTAAATAAACATAAAGCTAAATAAAGTAAAGCAAGAAAGCATAAAAGATAAACACCCAAGCAAGCAAGAAAGCAAACAAAACTAGGCGAGACCCCAACCTGCAAGAGCAAGGACTTCCCAACAGAGTCGCCAACTAAAGATGGCTGGTTTATACCTAAGTGAATCGCACACTCAAAGATACAACAGAGTCACCACCGAACTTTATTTAGTCCCAAAGGATAGGGGAAATATCGATAAAACCCAAGGGGAAGAGAAACGAGAACGGGGGTCGGTTATGCGAAAGGAAGGTACTAGCACCTTACGCATCTGTCGTACTCGACGGGAACCATTTCGCTTGCTTCTAGGCTTGGATGGGTTATCTATCTAAAGGCTTCTAGCTAAAATAAGAGAGAGAGAAAGGAAAAGAAAAGAAATAAAGAAAGTGCTCGCGGAGGATTAGGGCCCTCGTGCCTACGTACCCTCATAGTGCAATGAGGAAATCAGAGCCCCGTAGTTCAGAGGAACCAGGGAAAGGGAAAAAAATGGAAGAAGGAGGGGTGGAAGGGTGGAATTATGCTAGCCAAGATAATCGCGATCTCGTGCCTACGTATCATACATTCGAATGAATGTAGAATCAGAGCTTTCGTAGTTTGTGGAACTAAGAGGGAAAACAGAAAAGGAAAGGAAAAGCGATGTCAAAACCAAGAGCGCAAGAAGAAGGACACTCTACTGGGGATGCAAAGAAATGGTGTCAAAACCAAGAAAGGAGAAATGAAGAAAAAGATAGAAGAGACTTCACTAGGAAGGTAAGAGAACAAATGGACAGTGCTGGGGACCAGAGGGTAGTGACCCTACTGGGGATCAAAAGGATAAAAGCTCGGGATATTAACTGAATGGAAGTGATTAACTGGAGAGGAAAGGAGATAAAACTCTGATGGGGAAAAGGGAACTCTATTGGGGAAACCCGAGCAGAAAGGGTGACCGCGCTGGGAAAAAATAAAAGGAATGGTGTCAAAACCAAGAGAAACAGGATTCGGTATGTTAGCTGACTGGCAGTGATTAACCGAAGAAAAAGAGATAACAACTCTGGAGGGGATAAAAGACTTGGTGTCAACAAACATGCTGTGATGAACCAAAAAGGAGATAGTACTAAACCAAGAGAATGTGTTTGACTCTGAAAGGGTTTCGGTATATTAACTGATAAACAGTGGTTAACCGAGGAAATGGAAGATTGCAAATTTATGGAGAGGAAGGTTTTAACAGATAGACTTTGATCAACCAAAAGAACGGGTGTAGAACCAAACGAAGTTTGTGACCCAAAGGGGATGTCGATACCGACTGAACAAACAGTACTTGATCAACACAAAGGGTATTGAACTAAAAGAGGTTGCTAACTGCTGAGGAATCGGTGTTAACAGATAAACTGTGATTAACCGAAAAGAAACGAGTGATTAACCAAGAGAAGGTGATTAACTCAAAAGGGGTTCAGTGTTTTAACAGACTGGTTGTGGTTAACTGACAGACTGGGTGATTAACCAAGAGAAGGTGAGTAACCCAAGAGTAACACAGTGTGTTAACAGATAGACTGTGGTTAACTCAGAAGACGTGCAAATTGGTATTTTAACTGACACGCAGTGGTTAACCAATCAAAGGGAGAAGAACCAAGGGAAGGTTGCGAACTCCTGGGAATATGGTTTTAACAGGAAGACTGTGATTAACCGAAAAAGAAATGAAACTCTTCTGGGTAATCAAAAAGCAATGATTGACCACGAGAAAAAAAAGTAGGGTATTGAAACAAAAAGAGTTTGCTAACCCAAAGACAATGACCTTAACCCAGAATGTAAGGATTGATCAAAAGAGATTGCAAGAGATAGGAGTGATGAAGGATCGACTCGACTGGGGAAGGAGATACACTACCGCCTGAGAATAGAGGTGACTAAGCCAGGCACAGGGTCATTCGTCCCCTACCTGAATTAGTCAAAATGAGAGTAGGACTTCTCCCTTCTCATTCCTTCTTTAACACACAGGGTGTAGCGCAGAAGTTGAAACAGACAGCGTAACAACTCCAAGTTGTACAGTGCTCCAGTGTCGCGCGAAACTCCGGCTCCGCGGGGGAAAGAGGGAACGAAAGCTCTAAAGGAATCCTAAAGAGAAACGCCAAAGGGAAGATTAATAATCGAAACGAAGTTTCGATTAATTAACCAAGGGAGGTACATGCTAATAATTTTCCAACTGAATGAAAAATTATTAAGGAAAAATGGTGCATTGTTGATTAAACAAGATTAAGCTTGTTCATGAAGAACAAACTTAATGATAGAGATTGCAAAATAGTACCAAATGACATTTAGAATGCAACATAAATCATGCTATTATGTGAGCAAAATCTTGCAAGAATGGTCATGTGTATGCAATGCTAAGAATATGAACAAATTGAATAATCGAAAGCGTGCATCGAAAGTTCACGAATATGCTTCCACCAGAAGTTAAATGTCACTTAAAACATCCTTAAAAATCAAGCATATCATTCCATGAAATTTAGAATAATAAAGCATGGAAAACAAGATGGAAAAGACCTCAAAAACGGCACTATGTTACAGCCGTAACCGGTTACCTTAGAATGAGTAACCGGTTACTTGTTTAAAAAACAACAAATCTGGGGAAAATTGTGAAGGGTAACCGGTTACTTTATATTTAGTAACCGGTTACTCAGTTGAAAAAGGCAGCGCTGGTGCAAATTTTGTGAAGAGTAACCGGTTACTCTATATTGCGTAACCGGTTACCACTGTAACAGTGGCAAAAATAGCTTTTGAAAAAGCACTTAAGACATCTAAATCACTTTCTTAAATCACCACATGCTAGGGTATGAATTAGTGCACGAAAATCAAGCTTAAAACAGCAAATAAACAGTGATTGAATCAATTAACACATCAAGATCATGGATCAAGCAATGCAAAATCAATTCACACACAAAAAGTATCGAAACTACATCGCGAATGATACGAAAAATGTGTGAAACAGTAAAATGAGTGAGATCTACCAACCTACAAGCCGGTGATTTGGCTTGGTGATTGTTGCAAAGTGATCTTGATGAAAATAATCAAAGAAAACCAGAGGAATCTTCAATTAGAGCCGAATCGTATCAAAACCGAGCAAATTACTATGAAACTCCGAAATACTAATTCGAATCGTTGACTCTTGAGGTAAACACTTGAGATGAATCCAAAAGCTAGTAAAACTCCAGAAATCCAAGTATAATTGCAAGAGGATGAAGGTTAAGCTTAAGAAATAATCACTTCCAATGTAGAAGTGATTAATCTTCAATGGTGAAGAGCTATAGTGAGGTTTGGGACGAAAATTGAGATGAAGATGAAGAAGTTACATAAAAATTCAGAGAGAATGTGAGAGAATTGAGAGTGAAATGTGTGAAATGGTTGAGAGATTGTGGATCCTTGAAAAAGTGAATGAAAGCTTGTTTATATAGAGTGTTGGTTTGGAGTGTGAGAGGTTTGGAATTAGGCTAGGAGTTAGCTTTGGGTGGTTTGGAATTAGGCTAGGAGTTAGTTACACTTGACTCACTGAGTCAAGCAGTTAACTCGGTTAGTTATGAAGTTAACTCGGTAACAATCCCAATGTAAGCTTCGCATCCAAAGGTTCAGAATTTATGAAAATGAGGTGCATGGTAGTCTTGAATGGAAAAGGTACATTGTAGTAAATTCCAATGAATCACTTGAAGAGTCTAGAATATTCCACCTGCTGCTAGAATAATGTAGAATCAAAGACCAAAGAGTGTGCACAGTTGCTGTCCTAAAATGCAGTAGAAATTGCAAATTTGTACTGAGTAACCGGTTACCTTATATTGAGTAACCGATTACTCCAGGCAAAAAATGCCCAGATGGCTTAGGAACAAGTACTGAAGTCCAGGTTTCGATTTTTCACCTCTTGTTTTGATGAGTAGGCATGGAAACCCTTATTGTGTGCTTGTTTTGATGATGTGATTCCCTTATGAAGATTCGATTAATCAAGCCTGAAAAACCTGAAAATCCTGCAACAAGAAACACATAGAGAAAAGTGCGAATGTGTATGTCGGCGATGCGAATGCATATGCTTATGCAATAGAAAAAAAAGGAGGTCAAATTTCAGGTTACGACACTCGTGACCACTTAATATTGTGAAATGAATGTTTCCGACCGCTCTGGTCAGTTTTATGTGTTTTATATTCACGCATGGATTTATCTGTTTTTATTTTGCTAAGTGTAGTATCTTTGCTCGATACGAGTGTGCGCCCGTAATAAGGGTGACTCGAATGATTTGTTGTTTTAGGTTTTGCTCAATTTAGATGTGTTCGTCAGTGAGTGGGGTGATCGAATGACCAGGGTAGTTACCGGGCATGGGAGCGGAGCTCAGGTCGTGTTTGAGGCCTGTGTTCGCGGCGTGAACTTCCCATCGTGAGTTGGGTGTTCTTCCTTTCATGGTACTTTGACGAGGGCGGGCTCGGTCGAGGAACCGCCGTCGGACATGGGTTCCGCTTGTTCTTGAGTGAAAGTCGGCCTTAGTTTGTATGTTGCACTTGTACCTGGGCGCGCATTCGTAGTCGGGACGTTATGCTCGTCGCATCAATGAAGTAAGCCGACGGTTAGTGCCTTAGCTATAATATTGTTTTAGCTTTTCGGCGTTTCATGGTTGAGCAAGTTCTTCCCCGTTGAGGTATTCTAGGTAGTAGGCCCCATTCTCTGTCTTTACCTGGATGCGATAAGGTCCTTCCCAGTTTGCAGTGAGTTTGCCTTCTCGAGAATCTTTGTGATTCCTTCTTAAGACAAGGCTGCCCACTTGGAATTCTCGCCGTATAACTTTGGCGTTGTGCCTGATTGCAATTTTTTGTTTTAGTGAGGCCTCGTGGAGAGCTTCTCCCGATCGGACCTCTTCGATGAGGTTGAGCTCCTTCCTTAGCGCCTCGTTATTTTTCTCCTCGTCTGGGGGGGATTCAGCCCGCCTGGAGGGCACGTGTGTCTTGATGGGGATCACTGCCTCAGTTCCGTAAGCTAAACGGAAAGGGGTTTCCCCGATCGAAGAGTGGGGCGTAGTGCGGTGGACCCAGAGCACACTGTGTAGTTCCTCGACCCAAGCTTTCTTCGTTTCGTCCAGCCTTCGTTTGAGGCCTTGTAGGAGTACCCAGTTCGCCGCTTCGACTTGCCCGTTAGTGTGGGGATGTTCGACGGACGCGAAGTATTGTTTCGTGCCCAGTTGGGCGACAAACTCCTAGAACTTTCTATCCGTGAACTGAGTCCCGTTGTTAGTGTCTATTGCTTGGGGGATGCCGAAGCGTGCAAGGATGTTCTGCTTGTAGAAGCGAAGTATGTTGTGGGTTGTTATTTTGGCCAGAGCCTCCACTTTTATCCACTTGGCGAAGTAGTCAACGCCCACTATCAAGTACTTGTTCTGGTTTAACCCTACGACGAAGGGTCCCAGGATATCTAGCCCCTACCATGCGAAGGGCCATGGGGAGGCCATTGCTTTGAGTTTGTTGGGTGGTGCCAAGTGCATGTCCCTGTGTCGTTGGGATTTGTCACATTTCTTCACGTGCTCTTTTGTAACATGATGCATGGTCGGCCAGTAGTATCCTGCTCGTAGGGCTTTCCTGGCAAGGGATCTTCCTCCGAGGTGCTGGGCATTGATCCCTTCGTGGATTTCACGCAGGACGTGGGCGACCATCTCTTCCTCAACACATTTGAGTAAAGGGATGGAGAATGCCGCTTGTAGAGCTTATTTTTGACCAGGACGTATGAGCAGGCCCTGCGCCTGACTGTGCTGGCCTCTTTGGGGTCGGATGGTAGTTCATCCTTAGCGAGGTAATTGTAGACGGGGGTCATCTAGTAGTTATTATCGCCGACGACCTGCACGTCGAGGATCGCGGAAGTTTTCTCGATGCTGGGTCTAGGAAGTACTTCCTGGATGACGGATTTGTTTCCGCCTTTTTTCTTTGTGCTCGCCAGCTTTGACAAAACGTCCGCTCTGACATTATGTTCGCGGGGAACATGGTTTACTACTACCGTCGCGAACTTCGCCATCTTCTCCTTGACCATGGACAAGTATTCAGACAAGTTATCGTTCTTGGACTGGTATTCTCCTCGAACTTGGAGGGCCACGAGTTGAGAATCGGTGCAGATGGTGACTTCCTCGGCCCCTAGGTCTTCGGTTAGGCGTAGACCGGCAAGGAAGGCTTCGTATTCATCTTAATTGTTAGAAGTAGGAAAGGATAATGTGAGCGAGACTTCGACGATAATTCCTTCGTCGTTTTCCAAAATGATACTTGCCCCGCTTCCTGCCGAGCTGACGCTCCGTCGACAAAGATTGTCCATTTGTGTGCCCCGCAAATGGGGGAATCGGCGAATGTCATCTCTGCGACAAATTCGGCCAACGCTTGGGCCTTGAGGGCTTTTGTGCTCTCGTATTGGATTTCGAATTTGGATAGCTCCAAAGACCACTTGAGCATTCGGTTGGCCATGTCCGGACGTCCCAATAGTTGCTTCACGGGCTGGTCTGTTCAAACCATGATTGTGTGGGACAGAAAGTAATGTCTTAGTCTTCTCGAGGCATTGATGAGGGCCAGGGCTACCTTCTCTATTTGTTGGTATCTCAGCTCTGTTCCTTACAAGGCTTTGCTCGTGAATTATATGGGTTTTTGCCCGTCGGGCGTTTCACGAATGAGGGCGGCGCTGACGGCCTCGGTTGTCACGGCAAGATAAAGGTACAGAGTTTCGCCATTATCTGGCCGAGAGAGGACTGACAGCTTTGACAAAGCTCATTTTAGGTAGAGGAGAGCCTGGTCGCATTCCTCTGTTCATTCGAAAGTTGCCTCATTGCGGAGGAGTTTGAAGAAAGGAAGTACGTGTTGGGCAGACTTGGCCACAAAGCGGGATAATGAAGTGAGCATCCCGTTGAGGGATTGGATGGGCTTCTTTGAGTTAGGCGTAGGAAACTTGGAGAAGGCCCTGCACTTGTCGGGGTTAGCTTCGATTCCTCGTTCCGTCAGATAGAAGCCGAGGAACTTGCTCACTCGTACCCCGAACGTGCACTTCTCAGGGTTGAAACGCATCCGGTATTTTCTGGCCTGCTCGAAGACTTTTCTTAAATGGGCCATGTGATCGGATTCCTTGTGGGACTTTACAATCATATCGTCCATATAGACTTCGAGCATGTCCCCGATTTCTCCCCGAAAGACCTTGTTCATCATCCTTTGGTAGGTAGCGCCAACATTTTTCAAGCCGAAGGGCATTACGTTGTAGTAATAGTTTCCTGACTCGGTCATGAAGATTGTGTACCTTTTGTCGCTTTTTGCCATTGGTAATTGATTGTAGCCCGAATAGGCATCCATGAACGATAACAAATTAAAACCGGCAGAATTATAAACAAGTTTATCTATATTAGGGAGGGGTAAGCATATTTAGGACATGCCTTATTGAGATCAGTATAATCAACACACATACACCACTTTCCATTAGACTTTTTGACGAGTACAACATTGGATAGCCAAGTAGTGTACTTGGCCTCCGAAATAAAGTTTGCCTCGAGGAGGTCTTTTACAGCTTGTTCGGAAGCATCTGCTTTCTCCGGAGACTACTTTCTCCTATGTTGTGCTACAGCCCTAGCGGCGGGGTCGATACTGAGCTGATGGCAGACGACAGCAGGATCTAGGCCGGGCATTCCCGCGGTGCTCCAGGCGAACAAATCCGCATTCTCTCGGAGGCAAGCTTTGAGCTGTTTCCTCGCTAAGTTGGGGAGTACGGTCCTTATCTTCACTCTTCGTTGGGGGTCATCGTCGAGCAGGACGAGTTCGAACTCGCCATCCGGAATTGGGCGCATCGGATGGGAGCTGCCGTCGGTGCTAGTTGAAGCTGACGGGCTGTTCGAGCAAATCTGGGTCTCCTTCTGGTCATCTTCAGAGAAACGGATGTTGAGGTCGATAGAGTCGACTCAGGGCAGCGACTTGGCCTCCTTGGAGCTGCTGGGCAGGGCCGGCTTGCTGGAATTCTTCGGCTTGGCGGCAATGGCGTTGAGTCCTTTGGTGGCTACTTCGAAACATCTCCTTGCTGCCTCGATGTCCCTGTGTAGAGTAGCGACCAGACCCTTAGAAGTGTAGTACTTCATTTTTAGATGCACAGTTGATGGTACGACCACCAATTCGGCCAGGGTTGGCCGCCCTAAGATGCACTGATAGATAAAAGGGCAATCGATAATCAGGAATTGGACTTTAATAGACCTGGCCGTCTCTGCAGACCCGAAAGTCAAGATTAATTCCACATATCCCCAGGGCTTCATGACCGACCCATTGAAGCCCTGTAGGTCAGAGCCTACGTAGGGGGTCAGGTGCGATTCATCTAGCTGGAGGGTGGAAAACAGCTGCGAGTACATGATGTCGACCAAACTGCCTTGGTTGACTAAAATCCGGTGAACATCAAAGTTAGCCATCTGGGCTCTCACGAGCAGCGAGATGCTTGAGTTAGGAGACCCACCGAGGAGTTCCTCACAGTAGAAAGAGATGGGGACCGATTCTCCCCAGACTTTTTCGAGCGTGGTACTCCTGTTGGAGCTCGTGCTGAGAAGATGCACGAATTTCCTTTTAACGGAGCCCACAGTAATTTTGTTGAAGCCCCCTTCCGGAGATGACCATTGTGGGGGGAAAGCTTCCCACAGACTATATGCTGCGAAGTAGGGGGAGTGTTGAGCCCCTCAGAAACATAGAAGTTCTCAGGCCGCGATACGCTTATGGCGACCTGAATGTTTGTCTCTTATGAGGAAGGTACCTCTTCCTCGACTTTCTTCGACTCCTGGGTGTCCTGCCGAGGAGTTTCCCTCTTCTTGGTAAACTGTTTCAGGTGGTCGTCCCTGATCAGTATCTCAATGGCATCCTTCAGGTGGATGCAGTCACTGGTTGTGTGGCCGTGACTTTTGTGGAAACGGCAGTATTTCGACATGTCAGCATTCGGCTTGGCCGGTAGCTGCTTAGGGAATCGAACCCCTACTTGCTTGAACTCCGAATTGGCGCATTCAGAGGGATTTTCTCCCTGGAGACAGTCAGGGGAGTATACTCATGGAAGCGGCTGGAGGGTCCTTTGTTGTCTCAGGACTCTCGGGGGCGATCTTCACATCTTCTATCTCCCCGACGAGATGTCGAGGGTTCATCACCCTTGGAGGTTCGGGCACTCTCCTGGTGGCGTGAGACCCGGGCGGAGCTGGTCGCTTCTTTCTCCTCGTACTGGATATATGCTTACACCTTGAGGAGGAAGGCGTCCATAGTCCTTGGAGTTTCAATGCCAACAACTTTGGAGAATTTTGTACGGCGACAAAGTCCTCGCTCGAGCAAGAACTTCTTCATGTCATCGGTCGTTGAGACATGTACTGCTTCTTTATTGAACCTCTCGATATAGGTGCTGAGAGGCTCGTCCTTCCCTTGAATTATGGCCTCAAGGGAGGCTTCGGTCTTCGGGTGGTGGCGGGATGCCGTGAAGTGTCTAGAGAACATTCTCCCCAACTGTCTCTAGGAGGCGATGAACTCGTCGGGGAGTTTCTAACCCTTCCCGGACGCCATAGTAGTCGAGCAGAGCATCGATATTTTCGATGTGCTTGTCAGAATCCGTTGTACCATCGTAGGTGCCCAAAGACAGTGGTTTCTCCACTCCTTTGGGGAGGCGCATAGCCGTAATCTCCTGAGACAACGGGCTGCAAGGCTCGTCGTCGCTACTGCTACTGGTCCATGACGGGGAGCGGGTGCTTCGCTTAAGAGCAGGATGGTGATTCCTGCGGGGAGATGGAGTTCGTGCCCGACCCTTGGACCTAGGCGGAGGCGAACACTGGTCTCTCCTGGTCCTCTTGGTTCTTGAAGAGCACTGGCTCCGCGGGGAGATGTGGTCACACTTCCGGACGGCCTGGGATTCTGGTTCAGGTGGTGCCCGACGGTCTCTTTCACGCTGGGGAGGTGGGCTTCGGGATCGTCGACGCTCTTTCCTCGGCGAAGGGGATCTTGGCCGGGTAGACTCCTCTAGGGACCCAATCCTCGCGTTTTGTTGGAGGATTAGGAGGTTGGTTTTGTTGAGAGCTTCAAGAAGGGCCGCCACGGCCGGGTTGGGGTTGAGTAGAACAGGAACAGGCTGGTGGTCCAGGGAGGGCTGGTCTTCAACATGATCAGCACGAGTAGGGGAGGGAGACGCAGTGGCTCCATCTCTCAGATGGTGGGCGTCACCTCCAAGGAAAGATGCAACTCCGTCAGTATCAGTCTTGCTGACGGAGAGGAAAGCAGAATTGCGAGAATCATGAACATGATCTTGGCTTGCCATGATCGAAATCTTGGAGAAAGAAAAGGTTGTTTTGGTCTTGAATCTATGAGGGATGTTAGACGGGGATAACAGAAGTTCCCACAGACAGCGCCACTGATCTTAACGGTTGATCAGAACCTGAAGTTGGCCAAAGATGACGTCTGCGATGCTAGGTGTAAAAGATGAGGAGGGAATGTACCTGCAAGGCACTCTGATGCTAAAGTAAGAATCGGTAGAGAGAGAGAGAGAGAGAGAAAGAGAGATAGAGAGAGAGAGAGAAAGAGAGAAAGAGAGAAAGGCAAGTACAAAGTGTGTATTTCGAGGGTGATTTTAGGATACCTGACCCTCTTAAACGAGAGTTTTTATAGTGCCCCCAGCGCGTGGCCAACGGTCCCTATTTTTGGGGTGAAATAATCGTTTCTCGAAGAATAGGTAATTGCCAAAAACAAGCCGTTAGGACGGGTAGAGTTGCCCGAAACTAGCCGTTGCTGCGGGCAGAGGCTCAGTTGCGGGCACGGGCTTCGTGACTGATTCTGGATGGTGGAACCGTACGTAACGGGCAGGAGCTACCGAGGAGGGGCAGATGGCACTTGGGGTCATCCGACCGTATTTGCCCGGTAGAAGGGCAGAAAGGTAAATGATGCCCCAAATTGGCCGAACTTAGGCAATTGGGTCGTTCTGGGAGCAGAAGTAGATTTGGCCATGCCTAACCATTGGTCACGTCCGGAACAGAAAGAAAATAATAAATATTTAACGTATAATAAAAAAATAACATTAATGATTCATTGGTATTATAAAGCATGTGGTACAATTTTTTTCTTCCAAACGACTTATAATAAAACACGGAGGTAGTATTAACTTATAAATTACATATTAACTTCAATACATTTTCAATTTATTTTCTATTCTATAGATTTTATAAAAATTAAAGAAAATCAATTTTGATATAGATTTTCAATTTTATTTTCTATTCTATATTTTTCATATTATGTTGGACAAATAAATTAAACATAAATAATATTATTCTTCATTTATCACATATAAGGATATAGAATTTCTCAAAATTGATTAATAGTATGCAGAATTTTTTTCTTACATTAATCATAGTGAGTATAATAACAAACTTAGGTAGTAATATCTAAATTAAGAACTTTAATATTTTAACAAGTATCTACAATAAAATAACATAAAATTTTTACGATATCACTATTAAAAAATTAATATAATTTCTTTTAGAAAAATAATGTAAAAAATTAACCTAATAACAAATACTTGCTTTGATATATATTATTTTTATAAAATTTATATTTTCTTGCAGTTATTTTAAAGAGTTTAATGGTAGTGCACTGTCAGTGTAAAAAAATATTACACATACATCCAATCAAAATATTTTAAAGTGCCAAATCATATAAGTAATTTAAAATTTACAGGATGATTTGGCGGGATACATGGTTATCATTGATTAACAGTGTAAAAATAATTTACACTGTCAGTGCACCATCCCTTTTCTCTATTTTAAAATTATAAAAATGAAAGAAAAGAAATATTAGTAAATTATTAAAATATATATTATCTATTATCTATTATAATATATTAAATTATAATATATTAAATCAGAAGCACACACTATCATGCTGACACTTCAATATAACTTGTGTCATATTACTATCATTTCTATGTGGTGCCTTCCAATTTTCATCTTCACTTCTCAAAAGACATAATCACAGTGTTAGAGGTCACGAGTTGAAGTTTCGATAAATGCAAAAATTATATTAACTTATCAATTACTTATAAATTTTAATATATATATATATATATATATATATATATATATATATATATATATATATATATATATATATATATATATATATATATATTTATATATATATATGAGTGTGGTTCAACTTAGACAAAATCATAGCCTTTGAATTGAATTTAATCTAATAGTTAAATTATTCTTTTTACTTAATTAACCATTAGATTAGATTCAATTCAAAGACTATGATTTGAAGTAAGTTAAAAAAACTTACTCCTGGAGTAAGTTGATCCCCAATATATATATATATATATAAAAGATTTTATTTTCTATTCTATATTCTTCATATCATGTTTGACAAATAAATTAAATATAAATAACATTATTCTTGATTTCTCATTTATAAGGATATAGATTTTGTCAAAATTGATTAATGGTATGCACGATTTTTTTTACATTAATCATAGGGAGTATAATAATAAAATTTAGTAGTAATATCTAAATTCAAAAATAAGATTTTTAGAAACTTTTGATGAGAATGGCATTTCCCATGATTTCTCCTACCCTATGACTCCACAATATAATGGAGTTGTAGAGAGGAAGAATAAGACTTTGCAAGAGATGGCAAGGACCATGATCAACAAGAATAACGTGGCTAAACACTTTTGGGTAGAAGCAGTCAACATATCATGTTATATTCAGAAAAAGATCTCTATAAGACCTATTATGGGTAAGACTTGTAACGCCCAAGTATTTGTTAGATTTATTTAATCGAGTCGATTTAATTATTTCTATTATTATATTATTTTATTCTTGACTTTTATTTGGCAATATATTATTTTTCACCGTGATTATGTTTTATCGCGTTTTGGGAGCGTTTGCGAGATATTTGAGTGTAGGAGTATTTTGGTCTTTTGACTTGGTTAGTTATGTTTTTCATAAAAACTAGTGGGATACCCGTGCGGATACACGGGTTCCGCGGCGGACTTATGAAATTGGACCAATATATTTTGAAATGCCAAAATATAAATTTGCAAGTTTTAAAGGAGTGTGCAAAAAAAATTTTGCAAGTTTTAAAGGGGTGTGCAAAAAAAAATGTAATATGAAAGAGTGTTAAATCACAAAAGTTGAGATAGAGAAAAAGTTAAATTATAAAGATAAAAATGTAAGGTATATGAGCCTACTTAAAAAAATTAAAAGGTATAATTGAGAATAAAATATTTAATATTGCTTGGAAAAATAGTAATAGAAATAAAACTAAAAAAAAATAAAACCAAAAATAAATTAATACTAAGCATGAAAACCCAGAAATGCCCTTGGGAGACTTATTTGACACCCCTTGTTTCTCAAAAGGGTCACTGTGGTCTTCATTGCAACTTTTCTTACGCATGCAAAGGAGATGAAGCATTCTTTGAAAGACACAATGGCTGCCCACTTCAAATGTCAGAGGCGAAGCAACGATGTCATTCCAACAAAGTCCCTCACGATGACGCAGGCGGCGAAAGACACAATGGGTGCTCATTTCGTCTCTCCCTACACGAAACCGAAATGCAGATCACGGTAAGACTTCGATCAGAAGTTGTCAATGGTAAGGCATGGTGTTAGTTTTAGTAGAGTACAGTAAAATTGAAAGAATATCTGGATTGGGTAGGTCAAATTTGTTAAACATCACTCATTTAAGTTATATTTCTACTATTGCATGCATAAGGGCCGTCGTTGGAATCCAGGAGTCATGTGTTTTTGTTATTCTGTAAATACAGTACAGCGTTGGCTACTGAAGGGATGAAGAAACAGAAGGGCATTGTTATACACGATGCTGATGATCAGCCTTCGAATGGGAAGGGTAAAGCAAAAGTCGTGTCAGTCGGGAAAGACGTCAAGGGGAAAAGCAAGGTTGGGGTTGGCTTTGTGGAAGTGAAAACAGAGCCGGACTATATTTGTATATCATCTGATAGCGATGGGTGAGTATTTACGATGGCAGCTTCACTGCAACTGATATATTGGTGCAGGTACAATACGGTTTGGTTCATATGGAGGTATTGGGATATTGATATGGGTTATTCTGAAATGCAGGGAGGTTACACCCATTTACTGTGAAGAGTCTGAAGAAAATTGGGTTCGCGTAGTGAAAGATGCGAAGGCCTTACGTTCGAATGTATACGTAAGTAATATCTATTTTATGTTTGTTATTATGTAATGATTTCATGCATGAATTGATGTTATTTCTGTTGGCTTATTGGTTGTACAGCAAATACCACAGCTGGTGATCAAGAGGTGCCTGCACAAACGACAGGACTCTATCAACCTATATGATACAGATAGGTTATGCGCTTACTACTGTGACTTGAAGAAGAGGCATGGACAAATGGAGAAGTATCTCCTCGGTGGATGGTACGAATTTGTGAAAGACCAAGACATCCAGGATGGAGATGTGCTGCATTTCTGCATCAGACACCCACCAGCCAGTGAAATATTGGTGTCTGTGAAGCGTGGGAATGTGAGGCGGTGAATTTTCTCACAGTGGTGTTTGGAAATTTGTAGAGAAAGTGGGGTTGAAATGTGCCGCGGTGTGGTTCAAGAAGCGTGGGAATTAGGTGTAGTTTAAATTGTCTGGTGGTGTAGTTTTGTTTTGTCTCTGTCATGAGTTGTAATACTTTTGTGACTTTTATCAGTAACAATATGCAGCATATGTAGCTACTATGTTTTGGTTCTGTTTTATAACACCCTGTAAAAGGATGTAATGTTTGACTGCTGCAATGGAAATATTGAGAATGCTTCTGTTTGTGGAGTTTTATATTTCATGTTGTTGTTTCTGTCTTCATCCAACAGTTTTCCAAGTGTGGAAATATAATATGGTTCGTGTTTTTATTAGCAGTGTTTGTGCCATGTATTTAAAACATAGTTGGGAAAACACAAAGTAGACGTGGAGAAAACAGAATTAATGCATGCTTTGTAGACCACACAATGAGCACACAAATACAGCACAGGTGTAAAGCAAGTGAAATTACTTTAAAAAGACCACATTATTCCCTCACTTCACATGGGCACTGGCGCACTGCAGGAGAAAATATAAAATTTTAATCATACTGTTGACATGTGATTTTGATAGGGTAGAGGAAACATTAGTTGAAGCAATAAATACCATCCACTCGTTAGTAAAAATAGCCACAACATACCTGCAACCACGTCTTCAAATTAACAATTCATAGAGTTCCAACGGAAAGGGTTGGTCCTCTGCTGCATAAAGAGGTGAATGACACAGTTGTAATAGCAAAGTTATCCTTCCAAGTAAGTATAACCATGTGGCTATAAAACATATGTGATTTGGGTTTTTGTCTGCGTTTTTCACTAAATATAGGGTGTTATATATTAATTTCATGAACTAAATCATAAGAAAGTTATGTGTGCAGGCCTTTCCTGAGATCGAGCCTGTATTCGTTCGAGTGTACCGGGGAGACTTAAGCAAAACGTGGAAAGTCCTGAACAACCAAGGTATTCATCATACTTTAGTATACAACAATAGGGAGGTTCAACCACTTATAATCAGTGGGTGGAAGGGTATTAAAGATTACTACTCACTACCAGCTAACGTCGTTGTTTGATTCGGCTACTATGAGGACAATAACTTTGGGATATGTGGGTTTAAAGAGATTCATGCAAAACAGGAATTACCCAGGTTCCATAGTAGGTATCTGTATAACGAATCGATATATGCTTTTGACATCGTGCTCCCACCACTGAGTGAGATCTCACCGAAATTAGTTCAGTTATGTTTTTTATGTTCAAATCAGTTGTGATATAGTTGCAAATTAGTTGAATAGATGATAAATTGGGTGATCTTTTATACACATTCAGAAGCTACAGCCAGATTTTGCCGGCGTTCTACAAAAATTCGGTTACAAAGATCTGCTGCTTTATGGGGACAACGGACGTTGTAAAATGCTGTCGATACTGAACATCGATGATGCGTACCGCACCAAGTTAGGAAAAGACTGGGATGCATTCTGCGTGTTAAACAATTTCAAAGGTGGAGACCGCATACGCTTCCGTTTGGATACAACTGATGAAAACAAAGGGTGTCATGTGTATAAGATATGACACAGGTAAGCTTGCACTTGATATTAAAACTTTTTGTCTCTTTGTTGATATGCTTTACAAATTAATGTATGTTTCTGTATTATACTTATATACAGAAGTGCAAAATAGGTATGACTGCAGGTAATGTAATTCTGTACTGTTTATACAGAAGGTGAAAATACATTAGTCGGTTGTGAATTAACAAAAAAACCTACGGATATCCCACAAAGTGCAACAAAAAACCTGACACCTAAACAACAATGTTAAAGTAGTCATATTAAGGTTACATACGGAGTTAAATTCACATAACTAAACATTGTTGAAAACCTCCTTGTAAACAACATTGGAAGTACATGTTTTGGCATTGTTGTTTTCATCGTGTATCAATACTTTGATACCCTTTTTGCTTGTAACCCTTGAAAGTGCGACATAAATCTGGCCATGAGTAAAAACGTCTCGTGGAATATATAGCCCGACCCAATCCAATGACTGACCCTGTGATTTGTTAATCGTCATCGCGTAGGAGACAATGACGGGAAATTGTCTCCGGCTTAGTTTGAAAGGCCAAGGAGACTGTGACGGGGACATATCCATCCTGGGAATGTATACGACGTTGCCATGGTGTTTTCCCCCCATGATATGTGCCTCAAGCACATGTGTAGCCATTTTGGTCACGATTAGGCGAGTACCATTGTACAGGCCTTCAGACTGATCGATGTTTCACATCAACATAATGGGTGCCCCAACCTTAAGTTTGATATGATGGTTAGGCAAGCCAGAAGTTTTTAATGAGCTGAGAAACTCCGGTGTAAGAACATCTAGAACATCCCTGTCATGTATCTCCGATCGATCGACTGTATTACAGCTATAGTAATCCCCAAGTCACCTGCATTTTCAACATGAGTCACCGTATATCAAGAAAGGCATCACCAACTGTATTGTGTTAAGGAGCTTATCAAATAAAAAGTGAGAGTACCTGGCATAATCGACAACACATGATCATTAATCTTGTCAACCATGTCTATTGTTGATGCCAATATAGCCCTGCTCTTTAGGTAGTTGAAGTCCGTATAATTAGCGAGAAAATCAGGATACGTACTCGTTATGACAGCAAGGATAGGATCATCAAAATCGGTGATAAGCATCTCAGGCGGGAACTCAATTTCAGCAGTCCCATCATTTGGTTCTCCGACCTTTCCTTCTCCAATTCTGAGTAGCCAATCGGAGAATTCCGCCATTTCTTTCCTGTCGTGTTCGGTGGAACCGCAATTAAGACGCATATTCTTAGTTAAGTTCAATACCTGTACCGAATGCCATATGTAGGAAGAGTTGATTGTGGCATGTACAATGTTGGAACGACTACCCCTTGGTATTACCGGCAATATCTGTCTGAAATCCCCACCAAACACGACAACCTTCCCACCAAAGAGTTCTTCCGAGTTCCCATCAGTACTCATCACATCTTTTAATGTCTTGTCAAGTGCTTCGAAACACCATTTGTTAGCCATGGGCGCCTCGTCCCAAATGATTAGTTTTGTTTGTCGAAGTAGTTCCGCGGCCTCATCTTTGTGAGTGATATTACAAGTAGAGTTGGACAAAGTAGGGACAGGTATTTTGAATCTTGAGTGAGCCGTTCTCCCACCCGGTAACAACAGCGATGCGATTCCGCTGGTGGCGACAGTTAAACAAATGTCATGCTTAGATCTAATTGCACTTGCCATCGTCCGCCACATGTAAGTTTTCCCGGTTCCACCATACCCATGCAGGAAAAAAACTCCACCTTTCTGATTTGTTACGGCGGTCATAATCTTGTCATAGATTCTGTGCTGCTCGTCTAAAACAAATAAGAAAAGTATACGATCAAAGAAACGCCTAAGTATTAAATGAGGAATGGCATTCAGTTTCCTGGTAACTACCTGTAAGAGCAGAATGTAGTGATTGGAATTTGTTTTTCATGGTTTGTATGTCGTAACTACGTTCTTCATATATGAGACGGTTCCCCAGCTGCTCAAACACATAACTGTCGGGGTATGGTATAGGTTTGAAGTCATGGAGGCTTTTTCGATTCTTTTGTAGGAGAGTCTCAATGTGATGCAACGTGAGATTTTGCAACTCATGGTCATTCGATATTAGTTCTGTCAAAGGAAAATACCCCATAGGTCAGTATGGACAGACTATTCGAATGCATAGCACCTAACCATGCAATATGGCCTTAATTGAAGGGTTGTATAGTTTTGCCACTTAAAACCCATATTAGAAAGGTAAATGCTAAAGTAATTGAAATGGATGAAATCTAAAACCTGACCTATGTTATTAACCAAGAGCCTCTGTTGGTGCAACAAACCGTCGGACAGTAAAGGCCATGTATGTGTCCACACATACGTCGGGCGATTGACGGTGTCGGACATAAGCATAACAATGAAAAGCTTGTGTAGGAAATGACCGGACCCCCACTCGCTTGCCTCTTTAATGGCTCCAATGTATTCCCTATCGTCTTCGAGGAAACCCATAGCAAAACATGCATCTCTAAAGGAATCACGCTGTCTATCGCCGACCTTGCGAATATCCTCATAACACGTGGGTCCTTTCACGGTAGTCAGCATCATACGTAGATAAAACAACTCGCCAGTAGACGGTGGTACCCAAATTAATCGGCCAATTGTATACCCCTTTTTTCGAGGCTTCCACAATCTATTTCTTTTTTGGTAAACAAACCGTGTGACGAACTGACCATAAGTTAATTCTCTGGCTTCTTCGTAAATCTGGTTGGCAATTAACCACGACGAAAACATAGTCTCTGTTATGCTCGCCTTCTCTAATATATTCTCCATCCGGTCATGATCGGTGTAGTAGACAGGTTTGTCACCTATAAGATGGAAAAACATGCGTTCCACAGCGGGTTTACGGCCATGAATATTGTAAGAGAAGATTCTCCAACTCGCCTCACACGGAGAGACGTATCTACAGTCAAGATATTGTTGAATTTCGTCTACGGGTTCGACACTATTCGAGGAAGGATGAGACCTATGTATAATAGAAGCTGTAATTCTATCATGACCTTTGTGTATATATTTGAAAAGATACTTAATTGAAGTACTTTGATTACACCATTCCATGTTAATATGGGCTTGGTACTTCAAGAGCAGTTTTGTGTTGTACGGGACGACATGCCTATTGTCTAGAGGGATGTCGTTCTTGTGTATGACATGCGTAGTTGATCGTCGTCTGTATAGAGGGTAGCCATCAACATCAACAATGGTATTCTCAATGAACTTTTTTGGAAAGAATTTTGTGCACTTTCTGTTCTTCATACACGGTGATGATTGCCTAGCCATACCACAAGGTCCATGCACCATATGCGACTTGACCAAGTTGTACAACGTAGGATAAATGTCCGGGTCAGGTATCTCGGCGGAAATAATTCTGTCAATATCATTGGGGGTGGGGTATTTACTTTGAGGATGCAAGAAGATAAGAATGTGAGCATGAGGTAGACCTCTTTTCTGGAATTTAATGGTGTACATAACTGTTGAATGGAATAGCACAGAAGTCAGCATAAGCATAATAGTTGTACGTAATATAAGTGAACATAAAATAGAGGCAGAGTTCCAAACGTAGACTTACATGCCAAAATGCGTCCTAGGACATGTCTCTTTGTTATGTCACGCATAAGTTCGTCGAACTTAATTTTGAAGACCATTGCTACAATATCCGGACGATCAATAGCACTTAAATTGTTGCTATGCAATAGACGTTTTATTTAAGGCCATGCGGGGTTGCAGGTAAATGTTATAAACAGGTCAGGGAAGCCAAGTTTACTTGAAATCGCCATTCCATCAAAATAGTGCTGGTCCATGTATCGTCTGCTTCCGACAAAGGTCGAAGGCAAAACAACACGCTTGCCCTGTTTTGTACTTTGATTAGAAGTACCTGCAGCGTTTTCCTGCTGTAAGTTGCTATATTTACCGACCCTTAATTTAGATTGATTTTTTCGCAACCAGTTTAGACGCTCGGATTCCATCATAGTATAACCGTCAATCAGGAACTGTTGGAAAAGGCGCCGCGAATGAAGTAAAGTCTTAGGTTCGGAGACGCGCTCATGTAGACGGAAGCACAACCAATCCTTGATTGTTTGACGATTTTTGTTCGTGACCTGTCTTTGGTGACTATATTTGTGAAGAATATTATCTCTGTAACCGTCTTCTCCATATACAAAAATGAGTGGGTATTGGTATCCAAGGTATGCCGGATGGAATTCATCAATTCGTTGTAACCCTCCATCGCGTGGGTGGACTATTATGTCCTTTTTTTCTGCAGAATCAATATCGCCGACAATGAGAGTAGCAACTTCTGCATCAGTTGGCATATTATAGACACGTCTGTCGCGGGGTCTACTGGATATCAATTTCAACTTCAAGTCTAGAAAAGAATTATCCCTCAACAGATCCCTAGCATTTCTAAACGCTTTGGCATGGACATTGACAGAATCCAACATCACCTTCAAGTCCCTGACCAATTGCCTCTCAAGTTTTTTGTTGTCCCTACAATAAACAGCAAGAACATATATTAGTCCACATACGATTTTCATTTCAAAGAGATTGACAGACACTTAGTTGTACATATGAGAAAAGAGAGTTGAGCTACCTGAAACAATCCATCCTGTTTTCAACCTCATTGTCCGTATCGAAGATGTATAGCTGAGCATATTGCGGAGGTTGACCGATTTCGGGAAGCATAGTACTTATCCGGTGACACACCTGACCGTGTAGTCGTAAAGTTGGAGGACTGTTCCCTCTCTGTGATGCTATGTCAAATTTCATCCCAGGAGAAGTGAAAGAGAACATAGCGTTGTATGTTCGTATGTTGGCCTGGAAGTTTTTACTACAGGGGGAATTTCCATCGAAAAGGAGCTTAGCTAATAAAGGTGGTGGCTTCCGCATCAGTGGTAGCCGACTCTACCAGACTTACAGCAAATGTGAAACTTAGGTGCAGTTGTGTGTCTATGTTTGGATTTACGTTCCTGGTACCACATACATGCCTTGCAATGCTGGCATTCCTAAGTAGGAGCTCCGATATCGAAGTATTCTGTGCAAGTAACAATTAGATGTCCATAATACGCGACTAAGAAACAAATGGAAATTATGTTAGTTAAATTGGTAAAGAAATTACCTTGTAGGTGATCTTCGACATCTTCAACACTAGATTCAATGTCAGAGTCTGAAGAATCTGCAACCGTATGATCAGAATCTGAATCAGAGTTTTCCTCAGAAGATGAATGTGTAGGTGCGTTGCGTTGTAGAGTGCCAGAAGCAGAAGCATTACATGGTGAATGTGCATTACTTCCAACAGGAGGCAGGATTTGGCGGAGGACCGTCCGCGAGGAGTCACAGGGCATGAATGAGGGTGGTGGGGGAAGTATAGCTTGTAGATGCAAAAGTGCCTGTGTTGGTTGATGAGGACGCATCCAAGGGAGAATTAATGTCTCTTACTGACATAGGCACGGTAGAATTTAACATGGGAAATAGATTTATGCCAGAACTAGTATCGATTCGTCTACGCTTCGAAGGGGCAGTAGGAAGATTGTGCCGAATAGACGGTCCAGTGTGTGTTGTATCATTGACATTACTGTGGGGGGATGTACGTTGAGTTTGGGAGTGTTTTGCATTAGGAAGCAAAGGTGTTGATGGTGAAGCAACATTGTTCTCCTTGTTGGGTCGCAAATTATGTTGTCTCTTGTTGCTCAAGAATAATTTTCTTTTCTATCTTGCAATAATGGCAGGCGTATGACTGTCACCATCCATGGGAAGGCTGTTACAAAACCTTGGACGTGCAAAATGAATACCTAGTAAAGATTTGGCACCATTAACTTTGATGGAGAAAGTCTGAAATCGTAAGCAATCTAATGAGCAGTGGGACCGAAGAAATACAAGTTGCTTGCTTTGCTGAGGTGATGATGGACTAGCATTGTGTTGCAATTCATTTCCCACTAAAAATTTGAAATTTTAAAAACCCCTCCAAATAGATGCAGCATCCCACTAATATTTTAATGCCAACTTTGTACTGTTCTTTTTATTATTATTATAATATGCTAGGAAGGCAAGTAGGAATTATCATTAAGTTTGTACTTGTTTTCTCACATGAAGCAGGAAGGAACGACGACATGACATATGACAGAGGTGGTGCTTGAGTGCTTTGCAGTGCTACCTACTGAGCATATGTGTTTAGCTACTGGACAATGTACAAAAGTTGGTAGGATCAATATTTTAATATTATTGTAACATGGTTAGTAGGACATACATGGTTTTCTGCTGTTTATCTACAAAAGCTGTGCTGATATTGTCAAGTAAACGACTGATGTGGTAAATATAATGCTAATGGCATGACTTAGTAAGGGGTGGCTGCCAATGCTTTTCTGTCTCGTTAATAGTTAAATGTATAGCATTAGCTTATGTTTATCCGTTATGGTTCATATGTTCTAATACAAATGCATTGAAGCTGTAGATTAGGGGGCTTGTATCAATGTATCTTAACAATACAGATCAAAATATCTTGAATGACAAAACAGATCACATTAATAAAATACAACATATATTACAACATATGTTAACAATAGAGGTCAACATATATTACAACATATATTCAGTTGTCCTATTGTTGTAGTAATTTGATCAAACAAAGATCAAAAAACTTCAAAACATATACACAAATTTGTTGTATTAAATAGACACGGTAGTAGTGGCAAGTGAAACTTCAAAAAAGAGTCCAATAACATGTAAACTGTCCCGGCAATGGTCGACGGTCAAACTTGTTTTTTACCCCGCTTGTTAAGTTTCTTGGATTTTGTGGACGAAAGGTCCCCATCTGGTTCAGTTTTGATCGACGGTTCACCGACTGGTTCCGTAGACATCCGCTTAGCATTGACCTTAGGGGTTGAAGGATCAGGAGCGTGGGTGGATGTGATTTCACCATCCTGAATTTGACAACAACACAGAAAGGATTACAATTGCAAGCTGTGGTAAATACTCCCAGTAAATTTAGGAATGACATATAAGAACAGATTACCGTAGGAGGAGTTAGTTTTACAAACGGTACATCCTCACCAACACTCTCCACAACCTGTGTAAATCATAATGCATTGGCATATTGTTAGAGTCATTAGTTGATATTTCCCTATGGTTCGTGTAATACATCATTCGTAAAGGAATCGTTATAAAGGACAATTAAGCTACCTGCATTGAATTAGAGGAGGCCTCAACAAAGTGGTCGCTGTCTTGAATGAGCTTGTCATCCTGCCATTGGTAAAATACTGTTAGAACAAAATTTGAACAAAACTTTTGTGATAGACAAAATACGAAATTTTACACAATAGTAACCTGAGTAATTGCAAGCGGCCCTTCAAGTTTGTTGATCAGCTGGGCATCGTCAAGATAGTGGATGACGGAGCAACTCTTAAACCGAGGATTCCACTTCACCTTGAATGCCAACTTCTTTCCCAACATTTTATCAAGAGCTAGTGGGAACTCGAGCGGGTCAGTGATTCCGGCCTGTTTGCCATCACGTTTAAACCCAATAATACGGATGTAATTTGAATTGGATAATAGAAACAGTTAGAAATGTTGTTGATTATAGTTTTCACTCACCTCAATCATTGTGGCTCGTAAGTCAGCACAGATGTTGCCAAAAGCTGTGCTGCAATTTCATCCCAGAAAACAAATATTGCCGAGCATCCCTCATGAACCGCAAACACCTCTATTTTATACCTACAGATGCAACCAAATTCAGACATGGCAAACGTAAGTTTCTAAACAACAGTACGGACGATAAAGATTATAAAATGTCAACCTCCATATTTCTGCCTCAGTGCGGTGGCCATCTCTGCAGACAAAAGGAGGCATGGAGCCCTTGGCAACTTGAGGACATTGGTGGCAAGCTCTGTAGCACCACCCATTTGGCGAAGCGATAAGTTTGTCAGTTGTTGCAACCGTGACACATACAGTTACCTGAATAGGATTCAAAGATGTATCAGGTCTATTGAATTACGTGAAATAGTAAGAATATCATTGCCAACATGCGTTACCTGGTACAGTTGGATGATTTCTCGGAGTGTTAACTGAATAGATTTTGTTATAAAAGCTTCACTTGCAGATTGTTGAGAACCAAACGACATATGAGATGAATCACGTGTTTGGTTGCTAGCCGTGGAGAGTGCTTTCCCATAGTCAGTCCCTTTGGGCAAGCTGTAGATGAAAATTCTGTTATAAAATAGTAACGGCAGATAATATCAATGGAAGAAAGTCCATAGTTGTTGACCTATTCAGAAACGATTTGATCTCAGGAAAATCGTCGTTAATATGTAACTCTGTCACGTTGTAAGTGTTTGTCACAGCTAGGGGATACTTTCCTGCACGACCAAAACGGAATATATTATATTATGGAATTAAGCAAGAACATCAAAATTGGTAAGGGATATTAAAGAGCAGACTGACGCGGGTTACGGGAATACCTTCTTCCTTAATCTTTGCATACTTCAGAAGAATAGCAGTTGGGGTGTTAATCTCATGTTGATGTTTTTTATATTCAAAGAACTTGATAGCATAGTCCTCCCAGAGGGTACACAGCAACGTCTGGTCACTAAATCGCGTAAATGTTTAAGAAACGCAGTCAGTTGGAAAACAAACATTCAACCACCTAGGAAACCTTATCGTTAGCTATTGAAATACCTTAAATCGCGCAACACCAGGTTGACTTGAGGCTTCTTCCCCCAGTCTTTGGTTGGAAGTATCCCACCTCATCAATAACACCAACAACATCTACAAATAACAGAAGTTTCGCGAAAACGTAAGAAAAATACAAGGACAAGCAAACAATAGCATGAAGGAAAAGCTATATACCGCAGAGAAGATTTGTCTGCCATTTGCCAGAAATTATGTCGGAAAAGGATGTCAAGTTGATAATCTTGTCAGGAATGTTATGCTTGCCAATATCCCCAATGGTTGTTCCACCTGTGAACTTGAGGAGATATTTGTGGCTAGTAGGTTTGAATAGTAAATCGTTAGGGTGGACCTGAAAGTTTGATATCGTGCAGGTGACGTTAACCGACAACACCGAGTCAAATGCTTTTTTAAACACAGTCGGAACAAAGACGTGAATGTTATGTCCCTGCAATGAAAAACATTTGTCTAAATTAATTTCAGTCTATGCAACACAGGAAAATAACTGGTTATTTACGTCAACACAAACAACACCATGAGCAACGGGTTAAAGTTGAAAGTCAAATATGAAATTTCAGTTGCTGAATAACACCATCTACAACAACGTAAAGAACATCCTGAACAACACAAGCAAGACATAAATAAATGCGTCTTAAGACAACATAAACAACACGATGACCAAACTTGTAACACCGACGTTCAGAAAGCGGATGAAGATGCAGCGAAGGACAAATATGCAAGAATGAGCAATTTGTGTAAAACTATCATGTATACTACAGAAACAATGTAACTAACTCACGTTTGTGTCGCCAACCACCATTTCGAAATGCTCATTTGCTGAAGTTTTGACTGTCCATTTGTGGTGAACCTTTACGGCGATCTTCCACAACTCTTTACGGTCGTTGATATTGGCGACGAGTTCGAAAGGTCGCGCCATTGTTGAGGAGCTATTGACGAAGGAGCCTAAGCCGGAAGAGACGAACGAAATGGAAATGGAGACTACAGTTGACGAAGGAGCCTAAGCCAGACACAGACAAAATGAAATGGGAGAGTCTACAGTTGCTATAGTTGTCTCTTCACTTCATTGGGCAGTGTGTTTGAGGTGGATGAGCAGAGGTTACTGTAAACATGTAATGAGTTCTTTTGCTTTTCGTTACAATGGTTAGAAAGGGTGGTGAAAAGTCAAAAAATTTGGCAAATATTGGTATATGGTAATTAGTAGATGTGGGACATTAATGTAATATGCATAACCATAGTAATTATAATATAGTAAAAAAGTGGTGAAGAGTGGTTAGTGTAAAGAGTAGTTAGTAAATGGTGGTGAAAAGACAAAATTGAGGGCAAAAATGGTTATGTGGCAATTAGTAGGAGTGGGGTAGTATGGTCAATTCCAAGACCTTAGATTTTCTTATATAGTAAGATAGAAAGAGAGAAAAATAGAGAGAAAGAAAAAGAGAAGAAGGAAAAGGGAAAGAAAAGAGAAAGAAAGAAGAAAAGAGGGAAAACTTGGAGAGGAAGAAAACGTTTCAACCGACTATTGAAAACACGATTAATCGGGTAAGGGTGCGAAACTCGATTATCTTATACTTGTGTATGATTATGTATGTATGTATTTGTTTGTTGTTGGGTTGAAATTGAATATACAACCAAAACCATAATATGTTGAAATTGTTGGAAATTGATTCAAATTGTGTCTGAAATCATGTTTTAATGATCATAATTGCTGAGACATGTTAGATAGGTGTTGTTGTGCAATCTATTGGTAAATTTCTGGTGTTTAGGTGAAAATTGGAGTGATTTTTGGTTGATTTCGCAGCAGAAAATTTTGGGTTTTCTCTGCCCATACGCGTAACACGCAGAGCAATACGCGTATTGGTTTGGGCAATACGCGTATGGCAAGGGGAATTGAGGGCAATACGCGTATGGAAGTTCATTTTTCTCAGCCATCTGCTGATTTGCGTAATGGTACGCATATTTCGCAAGGCAATACGCGTAACGTGGGAGGCATTACGCGTATGGAGTTTTTAGTGGGATTTTTGGGGAGAATTTGGTCTCTGCCCATACGCGTATCACTTTGGGCAATACGCGTATGGATGGGCGAGTGAGCTGGGCAATACGCGTATGACTCAGGGCAATACGAGTAGGACCAGAGAGGGTGCTGAATTTTTCCATTTCGCGATTCCTTTTCTTTTTGATTCCATAACTTGTGTTCCGGTTACCCGTTTCGAACATTCTTGGTATCGTTGAAAAGCTATTGAGATGTACTTTCTTATTAAAATGGTTTTGAGATTGTTGGCCTATTTAATTATGTTGGTAATTTGGAATAGTGTCGTTTTGTCGACTTTTACCGTCGTAATGGTGTGTACTTGATGTGTTATCATGCAATGTGCTTTTGATATATATCGTATGACTTGTGTGCTGTTATATGATGTGAATGTATGTGATGAAATGTTGTGATAATGGTTTGTGGCCTAAGGGCAAGAAATTTCATTGAGTGGGGTTTGATTGTATATGCATGATTATGGATGTGTATATGTGTGCATTTGAATGTCATGAGTCATTGTATGCCAAGCATCATGATATGCATTCTTGTGATGTCGTGTGCCCTAGTGGGTGTGAGCGACGAAACGGTTCCAGAGGGAATCTGCTATAACATCGTGTGCCTTATACAAAGAGGTGTGAGCACTGATTATAGACGATCGTGTGCCTTATACAAAGAGGTGTGAGCGATCGGGTCATGTGCCTTATACAAAGAGGTGTGAGCGATCCATAAACGTCGTGTGCCTTATACAAAGAGGTGTGAGCGACGGGGAACATCGTTTGCCCGACGAGGAGTTACACTAAGTAACAAGTGATGATTCCAATAGTTCCTGAGTGAACTAATGATGAGATTGATGGATGGACGGTACCGCATTGCATTGCATAGAGTCGTTGTGTCGGTTTCTGTGCATTTGCATAAATCATGAATGGATTGATTTTGTGTGGAATTGTGAATGGAATTGATGTTGTTGATATATATATATATATATGTTGGTGATAAATGTATTGTGCATGGTTGATATGCCTTGGTGATGGATATATGAGTTATGCATTGTGTTGTTTTGTAATTGAACTATGGTGTAAATTGTGGTGAGAATATTTTGTATGTGTATTTTTGTGTTATTATATAATTGTATGCAATTATATTATGATTGTGTTTCTCACCCTTCTGTTGTTTTGAATGCTCTATGAGGCATTGCAGATTAGATGCTGGAGGTCTTTTTGTGAAGCTTAGGTCTTCATTCTTTTGTCAGTCGGCTCTGATAAGTAGCACCGGGTAGTCGGGGTGATCGTTTGTGATTATGTGTATATGTATATGTTCTTTTTGGATTGTATATGTATGAATCTGTGTATGACAGACAAACTTTTATGTTATGTATATATGAGATTTCAGTTGCAGATTTTTCGCTTTTATTCTGTATCTGAATTGTGGGTGTTAGGAACTAAGTTCCTCTGTTGTGCTACCTGAATGTTGCATACCTTTATGAGCAGGTTATTGTATTTTGTTTCAATTGATGTGACGCCTCCGTCTATGCCATGAATGTTTGAAATATACTCTGATTATTTGTTATCGCTTTATCTAATTGGGGGTATAGATTGGGGGTGTTACAAGACTCCCTATGAATTGTGGAAGAACGGAAAACACAACATTTCATATTTTTATCCATTTTGGTTGTGATTGTTTTATGTTGATTACTAAAGACAATCTTAACAAGTTTGATTCTAAATCACATAAGTGTATTATGTTAGGATACTCTGAACGCTCTAAAGGCTATAGAGTATACCCTGAAAAGGCAACGCTATTTGAAAAGTTTACAGATATGGAGATCACATACTCTGGCTCTTAAGGTAAAACTTCAGAAGAAAAAGATGTTGAGGCAAAAGACTCTGAGTCTACTTAAACTGAAGTTGTTGAAGTTCAAACTCCTCTAAGGAAGCACATACAAAGATCCTCACACTCTGAAGAAGTTATTATAGGCAATAAGAGTGAACCTGTCAGAACTAGATCCTCATTCAAACCTTCTAAAGAGACTCTTCTGGGTTTGGTGTCCCTCATAGAACCTACATTTGTTGATGAAGCACTTCTAGACACAGAGTGGATCCTCGCCATGCAAGAAGAGTTGAACCAAATCTCCAGAAATGATGTATGGACTATTGTGCCTAGACCCAAGGGAGTTCATGTTATTGGAACTAAGCGGGTCTTCAGAAAAACGCTGAATGAAAAAGGAGAGGTAGTAAGAAATAAGGAACGATTGGTTACAAAAGGTTATAGTCACTAAGAAGGGATTGACTATACAGAAACTTTTGCACCAGTTGCCAGGTTAGAATCTATCCGTCTTTTGATTTCATTTGCTATAAATCATAACATTATCGTGTGTCAGATGGATGTTAAGCGTGCATTTCTGAATGGCTACATAACTGAAGAGGTGTATGTACACCAACCTCCTGGATTTGAAAACCATAAAAACCCTGATTTCGTTTTCAAGCTTAAGAAATCATTGTATGGTCTGAAACAAGCTCCTAGAGCATGGTATGAAAGGATTAGTAATTTTCTTCTTGATAATGATTTCACTAAAGGGAAAGTTGATACAACTATGTTCTATAAAACAATCAAAAATGATATTCTTGTTGTACAAATCTATGTTGATGATATTATATTTGGTTCCGTTAATGTTGTTTTGTGAAAAGAATTTGTTAAGTCTATGCAAGAAGAATCTGAAATGATTCTGATGGGGGAACTCAAGTTCTCTATGGGGATTTAGATCAACCAAAGTTCAGAAGGAACCCACATCCGTCAGAGCAACTACACCAAGGAACTAATGAAGAAGTTTGACATGTCAGAATGCAAGATTTCAAAAAACTCCTATGCATCCTATATGTATCATTGAGAAGGATGAGGTAAGCACTAAGGTAGAGCAAAAGGTATACAAAGGTATGATAGACTCTCTCCTATACTTGACTGCTTCTAGACCTGATATTTTTTTAGTGTCTGTTTGTGTGCTTGCTTCCAATTAGATCCTAGAGAATCCCACTTGGCTTGTGTTATAGAAAATCCAAAGATTACAAGCTTGTGGGTTATTGTGATACTGATTACGCTTGAGACATACTTGAAAGAAAAAGCACTTCTAGAAGCTATTAGTTTCTGGGAGACAACTTGATTTCATGGTCCATTAAAAGGCAATCAACCATAGCACTATCAATTGCTGAAGCTGAATACATGGCAGCTTTTGGATTTAGCAATCAGATACTCTGGATGAAGAGTCGGCTAGAAGACTCTCAGATAAATGAGGGTAACATTCTTACCCTCTGTGATAATAATTCTTCTATCTATTTGTCTTAGAATCCCATTTTGCATTCAAGGGCTAAACGTATTGAGATCAAACATCATTTCATTTGTGACTATGTTTGGAAGGGTATTTTAAACTTAAAATTTATTGATACAAACCATCAATGGGTTGATATCATTACAAAACCCTTTGCTGAAGATAGATTTATTTTCATTCTGAAGCATTTATCTATGGAAACTTATCTAGAATAAAACATATGAGTATCTCAGAATGTTTATCTTCTCATAATGGTTTAATGAGACTCTGAGATATTTTGACTCTGAACGTGTGAGTCTTCAGAAGTAAGAAGGTTTCATATGCTCAAAAGTATTCAGTCAGAACCTCAATAACTAAATGTTCTGTATTCTGAATATTGATCAGATGTGCATTAATGAGTTGCCAATCAGTCTTGGAAAGTGGAACAGTTTTAAAGATAACTGTCTTAGAAAACTGAACTGTTTCTAATGTCTCAGTGACACATTGGGTGAATTTATTTATCTTGTGATTAGGTAAAATCTTCACGCTTTACCCCCTTGTCAGATTTTAGGCCTTATTCAAGATTTTACTCATGATTGCAAAAAACTTTATATAAACCCACTTTACTCACTTCACACACCCTTGCTGCTTTCACTTCCCACACTTTCTTGTTTTTAAACAGCAAAAAGTCTCTCAAACCCTAAAACTCGTTCTTCATCAACAATGGCCTCCCAACAACAATCAACTTGACAAGAACAAGATCGTCAACAAGCTCAACAATCTTCACAACAACCTGAATAGATGAAAAAAGAAATCTCTGAATTTACTCTTTCTACCCCTGTAGAAAAGTTAAAAGTTCTCTGCGAATTCTCGATGGACTTTGAAAATCTAAAGGTGAATGGATTTGACTTAACTTGTGATGTTAAATCTCAAGGTTAGCATGGTTATTTTGATCGTCTTCATGGACCAGTCTACACCAAACTTGTGAAGAAATTCTGGATATTCGCTTCAGCTTCACACCTTCAAATTTTGTCTACAATGATGGGACACAAGATCACAATCTCTGAGAAGTCCACCGCTAAACTTCTCAACCAAGATGGTTTGGGGAAAATTTGTTATGGAATGATTGCTAAGAATAAGAAATTGGAAGAAATTGTTGAAGTCATCTTTGTTGATGGTAAACATTCTTCCTTCATCAAGCATCTACAACCTCATCTCAATATTTGGTTTAAGATAATCCTAGGATGCATTCATCACATACCATATTCA
Organism: Lathyrus tuberosus; assembly: GCA_022829125.1. Classification (NCBI taxonomy): domain Eukaryota; kingdom Viridiplantae; phylum Streptophyta; class Magnoliopsida; order Fabales; family Fabaceae; genus Lathyrus; species Lathyrus tuberosus. The sequence continues at coordinate 3,518,470 of JALAZF010000422.1, forward strand.
AACTCTCTTGACTATATTAACATAAATCAGAAGTACATGTGGTACTGTATCTCTAAATGAGAAAAGATGAATCTGCTCTGCATCTTCTTCAAGTATCTGAAGGATATGGTAAAGGAAACCAGAAATGAATCACCTAAACTCATAAATTATACCTCTAGGTAGGATCATTTCTGATATCCTCTTTGAGATTAAATTAGTTCAAGAACTGATGAACATTGGCATGACCAAAGATCTTCACTTTGATATTGGAAAATCCTTCAATGGCAGAAATCTGAAGAAAAAAACATGTTTGTCATACCCTAATTTTTTACCCCTAAGATGCCACATCATTTACATAATTTGCATAACATTCATCATTACATATATATGTCTTTATGCATCACTAACCCATTACAAATACAAGATGTGTTTGCTTGCTTACTTTAACAGGTTAGGTAGTTCCCCTAAAACTCAAGCAGATAAATTATCAGAGGATGGTCATCATATTCAAACATCTCAAGTCCCTTTGTATTCCATGAATATCAATAGCTTTCATTCATCAATAATCAAGTGCAAGTTAGCATCATGACAAGCCCATCAAGCCTCAAGATCCCTAGTTTACCATAATTAGGGTTTTGACCTAATTCAGTCACTGGGTTGACTTTTGAAGCAAGGCGTGATCCCAAACCTCAAGCTATGTTTTAAGGACATCAAGTTCCTCATATGATTAGATTGATCCAAGGAGCTTAATTCATAAGCAAAGCAAGAATTCAAATTCGTCTAGTCCACAACTAGGGTATTTGATAAAAAAAAGTCAACTGTACCTTTGACATTTGACCAGTGCATGATCTCAAACCTTGGGACATGACTCAAGACACTCAAAAATACATTTAGATTGCATTCATAGTTTTTAATTAGCCCAAAGGCTTGATTTCATAAAAGATCACAAAATTCAATGTCCATCTGATACAAAAGTCAACTGTGGTCAAAATCAAGTTTGACTTTTGAGATTTTTGGTCAAACATGGTCTCTTCAAGTCAAGAATGATGATAATATATGATTTGGATCATGATTAATCAAGAAAAATTAAGAAATATGAGATTACTTGTAAAAAGGACAACATTGGAGAAGTTGAAATTTTTCTAAGTTATAAGATTCAATGATTTTTTTCCTAATTTCCAAGGCCATAACGTCCACACCAAGTAACCATTTTCTTTGATCAAAAGATCAAATTAAAGAGCTTGTTACATACTACAACTTTGTCCTTGAGAGTGGAATCTCAAAAAATGCATATATTTCAAGTTATATGGCCATGAAGTTGGTGTTTCATTCAAATATGAATTCTAACACTTAGAAAAATTTTAAGACAAAATCTGTCTTATATTGGAGCCAACTTTGGGACCATTTTTCTCCATTATCCACATTGATTCAAGACAAACTTTGAACATCAAAGTTGAAGTATGTTATCTCATCTTTCCAAAATGGCCAAGAACATCCATTTACCTTACTTGAGCAAGAAGTTATCAATTTCACAAGTGCCTTACTGTAATATGTTTTGCAAGACAGATTTGTTAGACATTTTGTTTTGGCACGATTTGGATAACGTTGCAAGCCTAAAATCTTCACAAGATCAACACCAAAATAATCATACACCATGTGCTCTGCAAAGCATAACAGAATTTTCAAGATTTCTAGCCTTGGCATGTGAGAAAAAGTCATTTCAAAACCATGAAGTGAGGTTTTGCCCTCTAGCATTAAAGTGCTATAGTGATTTTTGCAAAAAAAAAACTTCCAATCTACCCAAGGATGATCAAAACATCAAAGGATGAGACGCAACCTGGTGGAACTAAGCTCAAAAGATAAGAACTTGAGCCATGTGAAGAATAGCCCATGTGTGCCTTGACATTCAAGAAATATGTGCATGAAATCACCTATTGGATAATAGGTTGCTCCTCATCCAAACTTTGTTCAAAAGATCTGATGTATTTCCCCATAAATAGGATGCATTCTGAACTTTTAAATGACACCAAAACATTGCAAAGTCTTGTTTTCCAAGAAATATTCCTCTTTCAAGAATTCAAAGTTTCAAAGAAGTGAGAAATTGAAACTTCATCTCCAAATAATTTCCACTCAAACTAAGCATCCAAACACTTCATATACATCATATAGAAGTGATCCAAGCACTCAAACACCAACCGTAACACCAAAATCATCAAGTCACATACAAATTGCTCCAAAGCTGCAGGTTGATTCGAGCTAGGAGTTCCAGAAGGTTTCAAACCAATATGAGCATTACAACACACTCCTTGGAGGTCAAGGAAGCTGTTAGCATCAATGGATTGCATCTGTAACACCTTTATCAAGGAATTCATTTCTTCACTTGCAAGGTAAGTTTTCAAAACCTGAACTCTATGATTCATGCATCATACATGTTTATTTAAGTTACCAACTTGTTTCTGGCAATATAAGGATCATTTTCCCTCAATCAATTGTTATGTATCATGAACCTTTGGGATTTCATATTAAAATTTGCAGTTAGGGTTCATACAACTTTCAGGTTGATTTCTTTTGATACACTGAATATAAATGAAATTAGTTAATTCCATTCAAATCCTCGTCAAATTTCCAGCAAATTTCATTTTTACATCATGCCATTTGGGTGAGTATTAAGGAATATATCATTTGAAGAGGATGAAGATGGTGACGCTGAAGAAGATGATGGCCATGGCGCCTTTATTTTTCAAAATAAAAGCATTTTTACTATATTATTATTAATTTGAAAATAAATTAATGGATGTATCACCGCCCCAGTGGTTAGAACGTGCGTTTTAGGGATTTGAGTGTGAGAGGTCTGGGGTTCGAATCCCCCTCGCCCCAACCTTTTGATTTTATTATTCAAACCATTTTCAAAAGGAAGTTTCATATATTATTTACACCATCCATTCCTTGTTAATCTATAGTGCGTGGCTCAAATGGTATCATTTTAAACCCATCACCCCAAGGGCACAGGCTCAACACCCATGGGGGCCACTCCTATTTTTTTAACACTATTTTTTTTATGGTTTTCTTCATAACTTTACCATTTTATTTCACCAAGAAAAAATTATCTTTTTGAGACAATTTTTTTCACACTTCTCATTTATCTTCCCTATTTTAAGAATCCATCAAAAAATCCCAAAATTAATATTTATCTTTGTCATTTTTATTAGGTTGAAAACTAGTACTTTTTTAAGTATTCTTCACACCTTTCCTTGATTTCTTTTGATTCTTTTTTTGACCTAATCATACCTATGTTTCTTTATGGTCATGATACACTTTGTTTAAAGTCTTATAGATTTACATAACATGTTTCTTGACTTATACACACCATGATTAAGTATTATTTCCTTTGAAAAATACTTTGATTAAATGTTTAATTAAGAAGAACTTTAGGGATTTTTCTTAGTCAATATTTTCCAAACATCTTGAGGATGACTAGGGCTTCCACGTGAGGTTGGATTCCCTAAATACCTTGGTTCAATCATATTTGAATGCCTTGTTCATGTGCTCATCTCCCTGAAATTCCATTAGGGTTTTGCTTACCCTTTACCTAATCCTCGATTCATCTTGAATATATGGTTTACTTGAACTTCTTTGTGATTGTTTCAATGGATTAAAATATTTGCTCACATATTCAAGTATTTCCTTCATAAAATCTTACCATGATGAATACATATATATATCTTTGTCTGATGCACATTCACATGTTGATACATCATGTTTAATCATACCATACTCATGTCATCCTCGATGATTTCATTTTGTTTAAAAGCTTAATCAATCTTGTCTTGTTAAGTTTCTCTTGAAATTTACATTGATCACACTTTCATTCATATAATTATTGCATTTCAATACTCATCCTTAGTTTAGACCCAGTTCAAACCACGGGATTCAAACTACAACCTAGTTTAAACTCTAGGATCCCCTCTGAGGTTCTCAACTTCAATAAAACCTTAGGATTCCCCTTGAAGTTTTCAACTTCATTCAAAACTCAAACCATAGCCCATTGTGGCTTCAAACCTCAAACTTCCAGTAAAACCCTAGCCAACTTTTGGCTTCAAATTCAAAAATTTCCCCCCAGAGATGAGACATAAATCATCTTTATAGAAGATTTGTCTCTTCTATTCCACACAACGTAAATCAAACATTTCAAACTTTTTTCCATTTAAGTGATATAAGTGGCACACTTGTTGATTCAAAATCCAAGTTGGAGTCCTTCTCTTATTATGGTACAAAAACACTTTTTTCATTTAAGTGATATAAGTGGCACACTTGTTGATTCTATATCCAAGTCAAGGTCATTCTCTTAATATGCAAAGACTCATTTAAAGGAAGATGTAGCATTACTCTGGCTTTTTTTACATCCAAGTTTAAAGCTTCTTCCCTTATTATCTTCTTTTCTCAAAAATGTTTGTGGTGAATAGGTGAGATATCTCCCTTAAGATGACAATTTGTCTCTTCTCTCAAACCCAATTCCACCCATTAATAGGTGGAACTACGAGCGCTCTGATTTCTCAACTCCCTTTTGAGAATACATAGGCAATAAGATTGCAAGATATTAGCGAGCACAATAATACATAAAAACCATTAGGTTCATATACTTTTATCATAGTTTATCCCAACATACCCTACAAAAACAACAAAAATATTTCCCACTCTTATCACTCACTCAAAACAATCAACAAATCCCCAACATACAACAAATGAATCAGACCAACAGTAACACAAATATATACAAGAGGTTCCTATAGGATACTATAAATGATTAGGGTGCAGGTACCTTCCCTTTGTATAACCAATCCCGATTCCCAATCTCTCAAGTGGATTGTTTTGCACACACCCACGGGTTTATCCAGATTTTTTCCCTTCCCTCCTTTTAGGATGAATTAAAAGCTCACATGTAAAGAGGGCAATCCCATTCGAAAGAGTGAAATCTTTCACCTGTTACAATGTACTTGATCATGAATGTTGTTGATCCCTCAGATCTTTACTCTTTGAGAAAAATAAAGTGTAAGGCACTTGGTGAAGGATCTTCCAAAACCCCTCAGCCTCCTTCTAAGATTGCCAAAACTTCGAACTTCACGAAGTTTATTCTAAAGGATATTATGGGCTCTGAGAATCTGTCAGCTCTAGGAACTATAAATCTTCTGGAGTTGTTACTCCTCATACTACACTGTCCAGTAAGTCACCTCTCTCTGAAACTCCTGTTCACTCTGCACTTAATAGTTCATCCATTTCTCAACCAAACCTTCACACCTACTCCAACATTCTCTCAAATTTTGGTTGAAACCTTTATAACACCTTCTTCAAAACAACCATCTATATCCATAGCCACTCCAACACCTACTATTTATGTAATTCTCCCTATACAAACCCCAACTATAATTGAATCAACCTCTATCACCACTACTCAAATCCCATCTGAACCAAACACAACAAAAACTTATGAATCACATCCCTCTACTCCTCAATCTACCTCTCACCCCTTTTATTCAAATTTTTATACACCACATTATGTCTCACTTACCTTACGTGTAGCCTGTGCATTTCTTGATGCCACCCCATATTCAATAACTCCAACCTCCCATTTTAACCTAATCAATGAACCTGTTTTTGACATCCTTTGGGAACGAATCAGAAACTACGGACCTTCAACCACTAACTTTTTTGATGAATCGGGTCTTAATGATTCTGATGTTGAAATCATTGATGTTCCTGACCGAACTCCCCTTCAATATTCTAACCAAACTACCCCCAAAACAAACATCCTCCTAACACCATCTGATGAATTATTTTCACAGTTTTAGAATGCGGCTGTTTCCAGATTGAACATTCTCACTGAAGGTTGTGCATCTAATGTAAACCTCTTTGAAGTTGTCACTCTGTGTAACAATTTCAAAAAGTGGCTTGACTATAGTTTTGAGGAACTGGATTTCTGGTGCTTGAAGGAAGCACACAGGAACTTCAATTACAGACTCTCTGGTATAGTGGAACTTTTGCTTCAGAAGGTCCCTGCAACCTTTCTGCTCCCAACACCTTTTGTGGAACCTCCTTCTCCATCAGTTACTAAATTGGGATCCACCTCTGGATCAAAAGAAGTTGTGATTGCCGAAGACTCAGACTCTGTTCCTTCCTTAGTTCTAAAGACGCTGCAAGAGCTGAAGGCTGAGAATGTTGTCGTCGGTGAAAGACTGGACAAGCAGGATGAGATTCTTAAAGCTTAAACTAGGACCAATTCAAATATTGAAGGAATGCTGAAAGCCATTCTATCCAGACTTTCAACCTCTTAGAAACCTTGTTTTTAAACGTATTGCTTTCTTCGTTTCTAAGTTTTTTTTTCATTTCTGCTCTTGTAACTCTTGCAATCATGAAATGAAATTTTGTTTGGTGTTCACTTTGTCTATCTTTAATTATTATTATTTTTTATTGATGACGAAGGGGTAGAAGAATGATATGATTTTGATATATCTAGTTCCATTCTGAAACCCAAACATTTGCCTACTCTTAATCTTTTTAGGCTCTGATTAACTTCTGAGAACTTTGAATAAGTTCATCGTGTTAACCGAGTTTTTCAGGAATTAAGAATTTCATCATATGAACCAGGTTGGTAAGATGAACCAGGATGAACTAGGTTGTTTGCCTATAATATTTCAGAAGACATTAACCAAGATGTGTGTTGAGAACAAGGGTATATGTTAAAGAATTCTTCAAAAAAGTTTTAACCATTCTGATACTAATTCTGTTTATAACCAGGCATTTAACCAATCATATATATGTTCTGATAGATCATGCTCTGATACAAGGCTGATAACCAGAACTTATGATACTCAAGGCAAAGACATTATGAAATACTTCAACAACCAGACCTCTACTTTTGTAATCAGGTGTTATGGGAAGTTATTTCTTTCATGCTGATTGAGATTGTTATATGTTAAGATTATTTTAAAGTCTTAAATTCAGGGGGGGCTTGCAAAGCTAACTCTGAAAGTCTAAGATGGAAAATAATTTCAATATTATAAAATTCATGGAGAGCTTACAAACCTCACTCTGATGTTTTTATATGATTCAACAAAGTAAAAATTGTTCATCAAAACACATGGTTTTGTCATCATAGAAAAGGGGGAGATTATAAGAACAAGATCTGGTTTTACAACTGGCCTTTAGTTTTGATGAAACAATACATTGTTTCTTAGAGAATAATTTTGAGCCCTAATGGTTTCATTTAGTGTGTAGCTTTTGCTAATAGATTCTGACTCTAAAGAATTGGCGTGTGATGTCATCAAACTCTGGGCTCAACACACTTTGACTCTGAAGAGATATAGTACGCGCTTCAAGATTACATCAGTTCTAAAAAGCTCTTAGACAACGGTTCTGATGAACGTTTGTTCAAAAGCTTCTGGTTGTGACTCTAATAGAAGAGCTTCTGAAGTTTTGTCAAAGCTCTCAAGATTCTGAAGAACAAGCTCTGAAGACTCTGAAGACCAAGTTCTGAGGAATAGTGTCAAGACTCTGACGACTTAAGTTCTGAAGCTTCTTTCAACAGCCTCTTGATATTTCTAAACATGCTTCAACAACATCTACTCATAAGCCTTTAAATATTAGAAGATAAGATCAAAAGATTTTACATGAGAAAAAAAATACACAATACAAGATCATAAATTCCTTCCACTACGCCAATTTCATGGAGTAAGGATTGTACTATTTGTAACATTTTGTCCCTCCCTTTAACAGAGTGTTATCCAAGGTGACAACCTATTCATGAAGACGTCCATTCTACCATCCAACGTATCTTTTTATGCCTATATAAAGGTGTTTACCTTGAAAATTGGTAAACAATCGCTGATCTTCCAAAAAATTGGTTTACTTGCAGGATCAACCAGCAAATCCTAAGGACATAGCTATTGTTTAATTTCTTTCTGAAAAATTGAAGAACACTTCGACAACATTCATGTTCATAAAAGGTTGTTTTTAAAGTTCTTAGAAAAGATAAACTTTGTAGAAATTGATAAAGAAAATACAATGAAGAAAAAATTCAAAGTAAAAGTGTAGTAAAGAAATAATTGATAAATTAAAATAATTTTCTATTTAAATGAAATGATTTGGTGTTTCAGACGTACATTCTTAATGATAACTCTTTTCTCACTTGACTTAGATACTTTGAGTGATTTTTTTGAGTATTTTAAAACAATTGAACACACATAAATCCTATCACTAAGACTCTTATTTATAACATGTCAAAAATAACTGTCTTCAACGGACATTCCTCGAAAAATTGACACGTTTTTCTCTGCATGTCTACATTTCGCCACAACTCTCCACGCGTCTTTTATGAGAAACGGATAAAACAAAAGACAGTTATTATCCGTATTTTGAAATTCAAAACTTCTGTCGAATGAGAGCTTCATACACCCTCTGTCGAAGTTGCTTTCCATACTTAGAAAATATTTCTAAGTATTTATCCAACATATCCTCCTCATAATGACTAATTCGACCAGAACTCTTACACAAGCTCCTGTCGAATTCAGACAAAACTCAAGGAACACTTGATTTTCACTTAGTGTTTTAAACAAAAGTCTGGCGTCGAAATTCCCAGCCAATAAAAGGAGACTTGGAAGAATGAATGAAGCTGCTAATTTTGCTACTCTATTCACGCTACAACGCTTTTGCTGAACATACTATTTTTATGAATTTAGATAGAAAATACACATAGAGCTTTTGTTCGTTATTGTGTGAATATTTGTTTGTACTTAAACTTTGTGCAATCTTCTTTCCTGAAACATATTTGTAAACACAAACACTTGTATCTCATTGTATTAAGGTTGTTTCCCTGAGTGACTAGGTTGTTAGTCAGGATACTCGAGAAGACAAAGACGAGTAGTCTTTGTGTGTCTGTAATCTAGTGATTATATTGGATTCAGTCCTTATTGAAAAGACCAAATCACCTTGGCAGGTGGACTTGAGTAGCTTCATTAACAGTGAACCATTATAAAAATAATTGTGTTTATTTATTTTTACTCTTGGTTCTACTTTGGGTATTTGAGCATAAAAAATTTTTAATCTTCGAAACCTAATTCACCCCCCCCCCCTTTCTTTTGTTTCTTGCCACATTCATAAACTACACAAGCATTATAAATATGAAACAGAATGAAATAAAACCAAACAATGCAAACAGACAAAAATTCATAAATATATCTCGGGATTCTAGAAAAACGTTGATAAAATTCAGAGATGTATCTCTGTAATGTTATGCAACTCAAAAGAACGAAAAATGACAGAAATGGAGTCAAAGCCAACATCCAAAAAATGTATTGATCATTTAAACTAACTGTCAAACACATTGCTCATTTAAATAGCATATTCAAACTACCTATAACATAAAATAATGCTCAATTTTTACAAATATATACTGAAATAAAAAAAGTATAGAAAAAGAAAAAAACTTAAGAAAATATGACTTTAATGTTGAACTCATTGATCAATTGGATGTTGACAGTAGAAACTTGAAAGAGTGTTGAATGAGTTTTAGAGTTTGTGAGTTGAGAGTTTGAGAGTTAAGAGGTTTTGAGAGTTTGTGAGTTTTAGAGTATTTTGAGAAGTGGGGGAGGAGAAAAGACTCAGATGGATATTTGAATAAAAATGGGTCTAGAGATACATCTTCGTAGCTTATACGAAGATGCATTTTTGAAATTTTGTTTAACATAGTCTCATGGCCTAGCTCAAAAACAAAATTGAACGGGGTGCGTATATGCATTTCTCAATTTTAAAGATATTTTTAATTTTTCACTAAAGTGTGGAAGCAATGCTTAGAGCGTGTATAGCAATCCCCTAAATTTTAGGGCCTTCTAATTTTGAGGCCTATATATTTAGGGATCATTATACCTAAAAAATTTAAGGCCCCTTATGTAGGCTCTAATCATGTCCTCTAATTTAATGAGAATTTCTTATTGCACCCTTAATAGTTCTACTGCACAATGTAAAAATTCCACATATGTCCCTTGATTTCAGAGATATATCTCCGAACACACCTAAATGTAAGTGAACGTTGAAATATTCAAGAGATATATCTCCGGAATATTTTGGAGCATAAATCGCGCCAGACTCTTCTCCTTCCCCATTTCACACTTTTCTTCAAACTCAACTCAACCTCTTAATACACTTAAACTTCATCAAATCAAAATTCATCAAGCATCGCTCAAAGAAACTCAAAAGAACATCAAGCATCATCTATAACATCATTCAACTACATCAAAACCATAAATTTCAAATAATTTTATCGAGTTTTCGGTAAATTTAGAGTTTTAGTGTAAATGTGTAGAAATCAATGATTAGGGTTAGAAATGTGTAGGAATCACATGTAAAATAGTTTAGACTTAGTGTATAACTTGTTTGTTGGAAGAAATTCGTGATTATTTCATACTTTTGACAAGTTGCATGTGGTACATTCTCAATTGACGCAACTTCTGACTTGTGTCATACCCTAATTTTTGACCCTGAGATTCTGTTTTTCGTTTCGCATCGTCTGCATAGCATAACATGCACTTCATCTTGCATAGTGTCTGAAATGTCAGTCAGAATAAATTTGTTGGATTTACAGACAAACTGGTGTAAATTTATTTTAAAATTTGACCAAACGCTGTATTTTTCCAGTATGTTTATTTCGCGCTGATCATTTTTGTGCATTCATTTTATTTTTTCGAGCACTTTTTTTGTCTGAATTTTTATTTGTTTTTTTATTATTTTATTTTTTAGTTAAATAATAATTTTAATTCATTTATTTAGATATTTAATTTAAATTTATTTTAATTGTTTGATTTTATTTTATTTTCTATTTTGTCATCAATTCTTCCCTTTTATAAACAAAACATGATTTTTAATTCTTTTTATTCTTGTCTTATAAAAAAACAAAAAAAAAACATGATTTTTAATTCTTTTATTTTTGTCTTATCATAAAAAACAAAAAAAAACATGATTTTTAAGTCATTTTATTCTTGTCTTATCATAAAAAAAACATGATTTTTAATTCGTTTTATCATTCTTGTTTTATTGTTGAAAACTTAGTACCATATATATGTGTGCATTGCATAAAGTCAAAGAGGGGAGAAGGAGAGAAAGTAGGAAGGTTGCGTGTTCGTGTACGTGAAGCAGGGAAGGAGAAAAACTATACTTGGTACTCTTTGTTTTTAAATTTTTTCTTATTATTATTATTATTATTATTATTAAATTGAAATGTGTTTGGCTGGTCGTGTGTTTTTATGAGTCTTTCCTTTTGTTTTTTTTTTATAATTAATAAATGTGTGTGTAAAGACAAAAGTGTATTGTATAATGATTAAATGTCATTAATAATATTATGCATGTGTGTAGGATGAATAGCGTGCTTATTGTGTATATAATATAGTAAAAGTCATGTTTGTACAATGTTGATATTTAAGTGTGTTTATTGGTCTGTGTAGTATATACTTAATGTCGTGTTTCTGAAATTTTTTTGATCTCTTTCCTAAATGATGAACCGCTCCACTCCCTCTTTGTGGGAGTTTGTTAGTTTTTATTTATAATATTGAGTATTTGATTTTTAATTTTCTCTTTTTAATTCATTTAATATTATTAGAAAAAAGACCAAAAATATTTTTATCACTTATTTTGATTTTTTTTAGTTTTTAGTTATTTGGTATAAGATTAAAACTGTACAAATTTGATTTTTAGTTACTTTTATTTAAATGTTAGAAAAATGCTAAAAATATTTTATCTTTTATTTTAACATTTTTCTTCTACCTTAATTACTTATTTGTTAAATATTTGAAAAAATGTAAAAATAATTTTTATTTTTGTAATATTGAAAAAACTAAAAAATATTCTAATTGCTCATTTTAGCATTTTATTTCTAGTTAATTATTTGTATACTAAAATGTGAAAATATCTTGCTACTGAATTTTCATTTTCATTTCCCAAAAATCTTGTTGCTTGTACCTTTTATTTTAGTTCAACGTTTTTGGGTAATTTGGATTATCCTATTTGGACTTGTCTCGATTTACATGAATTGTTTATGAATTATAATTTCTTGCAAATAATAAATATAAACATTTTTATCATTTTCTATTTTATTTGTATATTCTAAAAAAAATACAAAAACATTTTAATTCTTTATTGTTAATATTTTCTAACGATGTTTTGTCGTGATTGTATTTTATGTCTCACGATGCTTTGCCGCAAATGTCTGTTATTTTACCACGGTGTTTTTCCATGATTGTTCTTTGTGTTTGTGGATTCACGATACTTTGCCGTGTCCGTTATTGATGTTATTTTCCATTGATTACCATGACGTTCTTCCATGTGTATTTCTGTGATACTGTGTCTGTGTCTTCATTTATTTCTTGCCATTTACATGATGTTCTCCCGTGTTCCCGCTGTTTTCTATTTCTTGTTGCCCGATTCCAAAGGAGGATCCCTTTTGTTGACTGCCATGTCATACTTAGCCTAACTTTAGGTTCTTCCCCTTTTAACCTAGCCTTAGGTTTAGAGTTTTTTAACTCTATGTAGGTGTCATGCTTATGAGCACTTACTCTCCCTTGGAACCTTGATCACAGTCAAGAGTTCCTCACCCATAGTTATGGAAACTATGAATGCTCTGATTTCATTCTCGTCTTGATACGTAGGCACGATATGTGATGTCTTGGCGAGCATACTTAAAACTAACACCTTAGGTCTTCCTTTTCTTTACACCCTTTAGCAGACAAAATAATAAATACCACAATAAAGCAAGAGGTTCTTGTAGAGTACTACAGATACTTAGGATGCCAGCACCTTCCTTAGGTATAACCAACCCCCAAACCTTAGATTCTCTTTGCTTTGCATTGTATTGCATGCTTTTGGGTTATTCTTTCATTTTCCCTTCCCTTGAATAAATTAAAGATCGATAGTGAATTAAGATATGTGATTTAACCCAACATGGCCTTCTTAGGACGTACTGCGATGACTATGAGGGAGTAGTTCCAAAATAGTTGATACGCGATACTACACTTAAAAGAGGTTCTCTTGAGAATATTATTAACCACCGAGTAATTGGGAATTTCATAATATCTGAAAGAAGGGTTGATGACTTTGAGAACTTGTTAGAACCCGTTGTACAGATACATTAAACACTAGTACATACCCTGTGGTTGGTTTTTCACCCAGACTCCATGTTGTGATCACGATCCTTTGATCATGTTGACTGTGTGATTTGCATCCTGTCTTTCATCGCATTTCATAACATTTGCATCTTCGCATGATTCATTGCATGCATCAGTTTGTCCAACAACTCATCTCCAGTTGTCACTATCTTCCCGTGTCATCTTTATCACGTCAAGTTGATTCCTTGACACAGATACATGACTAAGGCTAACTACAAACCCAAGATGTCAGAACAAGAAGCACACAACGCAGAGATCCGAATGGAGATAGATGATCTTAAGTCAAGCATGACTAAGCTCACTAAAATGCTCCAAGTCTTGATTGCTAGAGGAGAGCAACCCCAAAGGACTATTATCCATGAGGTTTCAAATACTGATCCTCAGCCTATTCAGGTGCCACCTTCAACTTTGCCAGAGTTTGGTTTATGTAACACCGAATTTTCTACCCAATAATTATTAAAATCAGAGTTATAAAATTCCAACATAAAACGGGATATCACATTTTTCAACTTAAAAATCAATAACACAATAAATAATCATGAAAGATACATAACACGTTCAAGGAGAATTCATAAATCATCATATAGTCTTCAAATAACTCAACTTTATAAAATACTACGCAGCGGATTCATAATCAAAGTTATAACATCTTTATCCAACAAAATCAACTTAAAAATAAAGTAACAAGTACTCTTTGGCAATTCAACTTAAAAATTCAGTATTTAAACAACTAAGCAAAAACAACACATGCGTCATCCCCCCGAGTGCTACGTATCAGAGCGACAACCACCGACTCGAACTAAAGGTAACCGGTTATTCCTCTTGATTACCTGCACGTTGCCAACATAGGGACAACATTCAAACAGAAGGGGTGAGATATCGAATTTTATAAACGAAGTATGATAATAATACATAGATAGGAATCATACAATTATCACCACTTCACATCAACAACGACACAATAATCAACAACAACTTGAAAAATGCACCTTTAATTCGACTCGACTATGTTATGCATGTGGTACCATTTGGAGTAAAACTCCCAACTTAAAACTGCCAGTTTATCGAGGCATCAAGGCATAAGCCTTCAACATTCAACTTGTGCCAATCCAGGCCAACGTGGTGTGAGCATCGGCTCCGACATAATAATGCAAGTATGCTATATGGCATGTACGACTCAACAACGTCAACAACATAAGAAACTTATACAACATGAACAACTTAGTCAACTTTGGCTATTAAGCCTTCAACTTAAAATTTGTCCATATATCGAAACGAAACAACACAATCAGCTGTACCTGCAAATCAACTTTTTCGACATAATTTCAACAAAATAATTCAACAAAAATCACCTACTAAATTACCCGACTTACCCCGACAATTTTCGTTAAATTCCGGGCAACTAAATTTTCCGCCTAAATCGGCTAAACCGACTAAAACTGTACTGTTTTGACTTATTGTAAAATTCTGTTTTCTGTTACTACTACTATTACAATAATTTCCAACCTTCTGTCATGAATTTTTCTCAGTTCAGTTTCTGTCAAAATCATACTGTTTCTATTAAAAACCTGCAATTCATGAGTAACTGATATACTGATATATTGCTTCATATTCCTACTTAATGTTTTATGAGTTCATTATGTGACTAGTATTTATTTATTCCTACTTAGAATACCAAAACATTATATGAGAAAAAGTGGTTATGAGTTTTCACTAAAAGCCAAGACAAAGTATAATTGATACAAAAAAATAGTTAATACCCACCTATGATGGGTGGCTTGCGCCACCCTAGGTGCAACATATAGTGGCCTGCGCCACTTTGGTTAGGGACATGATTGTTTAGTATTACTTTCTAAAGGAACTCATAAAAGTAGCATAAAAAGTATGCATTTTCTTTATTACATAAACAGGAAACTAAGGTATTACAAACAAATGACTCCCCATTTAATATGCAGTGGCCTGCGCCACTTTTCTCAACATTACAAGACAAATTGTCTTAAATCCTGTAGCATAATAACTAGTAGCATACTAACTAGTATCCAATACATGTAGCATAAATCCCATGTAGCATAAATCCTGCGCAGTACATTATCATGGGAATAAAAAAAAAAGAAAACAAGTGGTTTACGTTACTGTTCATGGAAACTCATTATCAATTTGTTTTCCCCAATTACAAATGGGTCTCTATAATATACCAAAATACCAATTCCAAACCTAATTAATTTAAAATATCTCCAGGTATAAAATATGAATCCCACCCTTACCTTGGATTAAAGGCAGCTCGAAATTTCGATCGGATTCCGGGGACTTTGGCACCGGTAGCAGCTTTCTCTCGGTCTCTTCTCTCACGTTCTTCCTCTTCTTCTCTAACTGATACAAAACCTAACTATTTCTTTCTATTTCTTTTATTTTATTAAAATACTATTATTCTAATATAATATCTAATGGGCCTAAGTCTTACACCCCTTAATTTACTACTTTCCACACGATTCCAAACCCACTTAATCAAACACTCTCCTACAACTATAATATTATTTGTAATATTATTTCTACGACTTACCAACTTAAAATACCGACTTAACGACTTAATTCACCGCAACACAAAATCAACTGAATAATTCAAAAATAATTAATTAAATATTCAATTAAATAAATAATTAATATTTGGGCGTTACAGTTTACCCCATAACTTCTATCCACCTATTGCATCTACTGAATGATTGGTCAAACTGTCAGACCAGTGTTTCAAGCTCCTATTTTTACCGAGCCCAGACCTGTGGTCCACACTGTTGCCAGACTGCTCAAACTCCTTTTGAAAACCCTCTCTATGAGTACAATGCTTCCAGTGCTCAGGGTGAAGACCGTGAATACTTTTTTGAACCCGATGTTGTCCGTGAACAATTTCAGACCATAGACAAGAGACTTAAGCCATGGAGGGCAATGACTTTATTAGTGTGGACGCAGACAACATGTGCCTGGTTTCTGACCTTGTTATGCCTGCCAAATTCAAAACTCCCGAATTTGTAAAATATAAGGGTCACTCTTGTCCAAGGGCTCATTATGTCATGTACTTTCGAAAGATGGCTGCTTATACCAACAACCAGAAGCTGCTCATCCAGTGTTTTCAAGACAACTTGAGTAAAGCTTCTCTCAAATGGTATATGAATCTTGAACATAACAGTATCCACTACTTCCAGGATCTTGCTAATGCTTTTATGAAGCAGTACAAGTACAACCTCGACATAGCTCCTGACCGCCGTCAACTTCAAAATATGTCTCAGAATGAGAAAGAGTCTTTCAAGGAATATGCTCAGCTTTGGAGAGAACTCGCTTCTCAAGTTGAACCTCCTTTGGCATAGAACGAATTGACTGGAATGTTTATGGACACCTTGTCTCCATTCTATTGGGAGAAAATGATTGGCAGTGTTTCCTCCAATTTCACTGATTTGGTAATTATTGGCCAAAGACTCGAGGAAAAACTCAAGGATGGTAAAGTGTCCAAGCCTGCTGAATCTTCTAATGGTGCAAAGAAATCCTATGGGAACTTCTAGAAGAAGACAGAAGACCATACCAATGCTGTCATGACTGAAGTGAGAAGGCCTCGTCCTAGACCTCAGTATGCTAATCACCAAACCATTGTTGTTGTTACTCCTGTGTTTGCTGCTTGACGACAAGCTCAAGCTCCCCAATGTCTGGCTGTAGGGCAAAACCAGTACCGTAATAGGAATCAATTTGATCTTATTCCCATGGCGTGCACTGAACTTTATCCTGGTCTAGTTTAGAAAGGTTTGATTACGACAAGGACTCTGCCTCCTCCTCCAAATCCTCTTCCAGCTGGATTCAGATGTGATCTCCACTGTCCATTCCATGAAGGTGCCGCAGGCCACGACATGGAAAATTGCTATGAACTAAAGGCTAGAGTGCGTGATTTGATTAAGGTCGGGATCCTTTGTGAAGACATACTTCTCAATGGTTTTGATGAAGACAACAATGTTCATTCAAGGTTTTCTGTACAAAAGGAAATGGATCAAAGACTTCAAAGCTAGAACAAGTTTCATATTAATTCAAGTCTTGAAGATTTCTCAAAGAAGGAAAAAGAAGAAATGCATAAGACTTGACTACTCTTGCAAGATAGGATTAATCAAACTTTTAGGTATATGAAATTCTTGACTAAAACAAATCTTAGTGCTCAAGTTTTATAATCATGTTTTAAAAGGTCATTCTTTCATTTAAAACCTTGAGAAAACATTTTTCAAAGTTTATCTAAAGTCTTGGTCATAATTTGAGATGATATATGGCTTAGAATCAGTTGCATTAAGAATTTTTCAAATTTTACACTGATACAATCGATTGTCATCCTGATGCAATCGATTGTACTAGGCTAAATTTTCAAATTTTTTGCACGTTACACTTGGTGAAATCGATTGTCATTCTGATGCAATCGATTGTACCTGAAGCTTTTTTGAAAAATTCTTTGTTTAAATGCATCTTTTCATGGTACCTCTTGCTTGCATCTTTTCCATTCATTGTATAATAATTTTCATAAATTCTTTCAAGCATTGCCTTGATTATTGAATGGGTGCACACACACTATATATTAATTTCAAAGTTTCTTTTGTCATTCACATTCTTGCATACAATTTTCAAACATCTTTATTCTCTAAAATCTTTCATTTTCTCAAGTGTAAAAAGTCAGAATTTTCAAAGAGTGAAACCTTGTCATTGAACTTTCATTTCAACCATTATAGGTTCATTCTTACATCACAAAACACTTGTATATTCTGAATAAAGATTACTTGTACAAGAAGAAGATCAATCTTGTGATTGATATATTGAAGATTCAAATTTTCATCTACTCACTCAAAAATTCAGAACTATTGTAAAGTCCTAAAGCTCCAACAATTGTTTGGTTTTAGGTGTTGATGATAAGGGAAGGATTGTTTCTCTTATAGGGTTTGTTAGAATCCTTGTTATCCGGATTGTGGATACAAGAGGTCCATTGTAAGAGTTATTCTTGGTTGGACTTTAAACTTGTAAAATCCAAGAGGGTGTTCTTGGTGGTTGATAGTTAGTGACTTGTATAGAAAGACTAGGAAGAGTCTTGTCTTGTCCAAAACTATAGTGAAATCTCTTTCATGTTGAAAGGGGAGTGGAGTACTCTCAACTTGTGAGGGGAACCACTATACGTCTCGGTGTTCTTTACTTTTCGCATTTACCGCTTTCCTCACTTAGAAACTTTTAGGAAAAGTAAAATTCAAAAACCGTCAAAATCCGGATAATTGTCTAAAAGCCTAATTCACCTCCCTCCTAGGCTCTCATATAACTTACAATTGGCATCAGAGCAGGTCTTAGGTAACCTGTTCCTAAAGATCCAGTATGGCTTCCGCAAGTTCAAACCCGGTTTTCAAAGACGGTGGAAGTAGTAACAAGCCCCCACTTTTCTCTAGAGAGTATTTTGATTTTTGGAAGATTCGTATGAGAGCACATCTTGAAGCACAAGGAGAAGGTATATGGGAAGCTATTGAGAATGGTACGCATAATCCTGTGAATGTAGTCAATGGTGTTGGTACTGCAAAATTAAAAAGTACATATGTTGAAGAAGACAAGAGAAAAGTCCTAAATGAATAGAAAGCTATCAATCTTCTTCAAAGTGCCTTAAGTATTGATGAGTTCTTTCGTGTTTGTCAATGCAAATCCGCGAAGGAAATATGGGATACTTTGGTGGAGACTCATGAAGGAACCGCTGAAGTAAAAAGACCAAGATTAAACACATTAAGTCAAGAATATGAGATGTTCAGAATGCAGCCCCGAGAATCAATCCTCGACTTGCAAAAAAGATTTGTGCACTTGACAAATCATTTGAAAGCACTCGGTAAGACTTTTACTAACGATGAATTAAATCTTAAAGTGATTAGATCCTTAAACAGGGAATGGCAACCAAAGGTGACAGCGATATCAGAAAAGAAGAGTCTTTCTACAATGACATCCGCTTCCTTGTTCGGAAAACTTCAAGAGCATGAGTTAGAACTTGAAATATTGGAGAAGCATGAAATTCAAGTATAAGATTCAAAAGACGTTGCCTTAAAGACAAAAGTAAAAAATTATGATAGCAATCAAGAGGATGAGTCCAATAGTGATGAAAATGATGATCTTATAAAAAAGTTCGAAAAGTTTCTAAGAAATTAAAGAGGAAGAACCAACAAGAAAGATTAAATGCTTTGAATGTGGAGAAAGAGGACATGTTAAAAGTAAATGCCCTACACTTAAAAAGAAAAATAAAGTCAAGAGAAAGAATCATAAAAAGGAAAAGAAAGTATATGTAGACGACGAAATAAGTTCAATGTCAAATGAAGAACATTTAAATCTTGCATTGATAGCAACACACCATTCCGATGAAGAAAAAGAAGAGGTTAGTAATGATTTTTCTCTTTATGATAATGATGCACAAGAAGCCATTAATGAACTCTTAAATGAATGTAAGGTCTTGTATAAAACAATATCTTCACAAAAGAAACAAATAACATCTTTAGAAGAAAAAGTTGATGTTATGGAAAAAGAATCAAAAGATGAAAAGCAAAAGAAAATTAGTGAAGTAAAACAAGAGTTGGTGTGTAAAAATTGTGAATCACTCTCTTTCCAAATTGTTCAATTAAAAAGAGTCCTTGAAAGATATGAGAAAGGACAAGTTGGATTAGAAGCAGTCCTTAGTCAACAAAGATACTCAAATGATAAAAGTGACTTGGTTACTCAAAGTTTTCTAAACCAAGTTCTAGTAAAACAATCTTTGTTAAGGCTAGTGACCAAACTTCTAAAGAGAAAGTGAACAAACCTAAGAATGTGCATCCTTATCCTAAAAAGAAAAGATTTCCTAAAAAGAAATCATATATTCCAAGATATAAAAGCTATTTTGTTCCTACTTGTTTTTATTGTGGTATTATTGGCCATACACCTAATGCTTGCTATGTAAGAAACTTTAGTGTTGCAAGTGGGCATTATGTGTGGGTTAAGAAGGGAACTAACTATGATGGACCCAAAGAACATTGGGTACCAAATCAAACTTAATTTTTTTTGTAGGTTTGCTTGAGGACCACTTTAAATCTATGATGTTTTGATAAGTTGTGGTTCTAAGTTTTTGATGGGAGAAATAAACTAACTTTCAAATCTAGTTCTAGTCCAAGGGTTATTTCAATTGGGGAATACCTTAAAAGAAAAATTCTTGGCATTGGCAAATTCGTAGCACTAACTTTCACATTCATTGAAGATGTACTTTATGTTAAAAGACTAAAGCAATATCTTCTAAACAAAGCCAACTTTGTGACAAAGGCTTCAAGATCATGTTCACCAAAGATGGATATTTTGATGAAGTCAATCATGAGGTAAATCTCATAGGTAAAAATTGTCTTTATTTTTTATAATTTCTTTATATACTTCAAGTCTTTTCCCATCCTTTTTGTCAATGACAAAGGGGGAGAAGAATTGTATATTATTGCTTGGTTTCTCTAACAAAATGTGCAGATTTCAAAACTCTCTAAAATCATGGATTAAGGGGGAGCAATATCCAAGGGGGAGCAAGCTTTGGTTAGAGAAACAAGATTGGATCGAATTTTCAAGAATTGGGTTGTCATCATCAAAAAGGGGGAGAATGTGAAGACATAAATTCTCAATGGTTTTGATGAAGACAACAATGTTCATTCAAGGTTTTCTGTACAAAAGGAAATGGATCAAAGACTTCAAAGCTAGAACAAGTTTCATATTAATTCAAGTCTTGAAGATTTCTCAAAGAAGGAAAAAGAAGAAATGCATAAGACTTGACTACTCTTGCAAGATAGGATTAATCAAACTTTTAGGTATATGAAATTCTTGACTAAAACAAATCTTAGTGCTCAAGTTTTATAATCATGTTTTAAAAAGTCATTCTTTCATTTAAAACCTTGAGAAAACATTTTTCAAAGTTTATCTAAAGTCTTGGTCATAATTTGAGATGATATATGGCTTAGAATCATTTGCATTAAGAATTTTTCAAAATTTACACTGATACAATCGATTGTCATCCTGATGCAATCGATTGTACTAGGCTAAATTTTCAAATTTTTTGCACGTTACACTTTGTGCAACCGATTGTCATTCTGATGCAATCGGTTGCACCTAAAGCTTTTTTGAAAAATTCTTTGTTTAAATGCATCTTTTCATGGTACCTCTTGCTTGCATCTTTTCCATTCATTGTATAATAATTTTCAGAAATTCTTTCAAGCATTGCCTTGATTATTGAATGGGTGCATGCACACTATATATTAATTTCAAAGTTTCTTTTGTCATTCACCTTCTTGCATACAATTTTCAAACATCTTTATCTTCTAAAATCTTTCATTTTCTCAAGTGTAAAAAGTCAGAATTTTCAAAGAGTGAAACCTTGTCATTGAACTTTCATTTCGACCATTATAGTTTCATTCTTAAATCACAAAACACTTGTATATTCTGAATAAAGATTACTTGTACAAGAAGAAGATTAATCTTGTGATTGATATATTGAAGATTCAAATTTTCATCTACTCACTCAAAAATTCAAAACTATTGTAAAGTCCTAAAGCTCCAACAATTGTTTGGTTTTAGGTGTTGACGATAAGGGAAGGATTGTTTCTCTTATAGGGTTTGTTAGAATCCTTGTTATCCGGATTGTGGATACAAGAGGTCCATTGTAAGAGTTATTCTTGGTTGGACTTTAAACTTGTAAAATCCAAGAGGGTGTTCTTGGTGGTTGATAGTTAGTGACTTGTATAGAAAGACAAGGAAGAGTCTTGTCTTGTCCAAAACTATAGTGAAATCTCTTTCATGTTGAAAGGGGAGTGGAGTACTCTCGACCTGTGAGGGGAACCACTATAGGTCTCGGTGTTCTTTACTTTTCGCATTTACCGCTTTCCTCACTTAGAAACTTTTAGGAAAAGTAAAATTCAAAAACCGTCAAAAATCCGGATAATTGTCTAAAATCCTAATTCACCCCCCTCTTAGGCTCTCATATAACTTACATCCTTAGCTTTCATGACAGCAATCCTAATGTCTAGACGAATCCTCTGCCAGGGCACGCCAAGTGAAGCTTTGATCGACCTCAGCCAGCTATCCCCCTAAAAGCCAGTGTTTCAGACAGGCCAGCTCACCCCTGTTGCTGATTAGTCACTAGGCCATATGTTTCTTGTTGTTTGCACTTTCCTTTGTTTTGTACTTGCTGTTTGTATTCAAATTATGTTTGTACTTTCGTGATTAATAAATGAGCATTGCAACTTTTGATTCAATTGATTTTGTCCATTATTTACATCTTTATGCTTTATATATTTATATATATATATATATATATATATATATATATATATATATATATTATCTCTTTTCCACTTTCTTTTTTATTATGCAAAGATTGGAGGGAGGATGATGAAAACGTTATACTCATAATTGTTGGTATGCTTTCAGATAGACTTTGCTGACGACAAAGGTTGCATTCACAAAATTTCCTTCTCACACAACAAATAGGTGTCGAAGATGTCCTTCAAGTCGAAGGCCAATGATGGTTCGCTGTAATCATTAAGCCAGGCAGTCACTTTCTTTCAAAAATTAATAATAAAAAAAAGCCTGCTAAGTCAAAACCTTTGAAGGAGACTTAGGCAAAACTGGGGCATCCCGCTGACTGTAAGCTTCAAAAGAAATAGTTCAGGCAAAAGTTAGGGAAAATAAAATAGGAGACCCTTAAATCCTTACCCTGAAAATCCTCAATGACAATAACAACCAAATGTTGTAAGGAAGCAATGACTGCTATTTCAAGTCCCTCGACTTCTGAACCATCATCAGTGTAATTTCCAACCTCTTGGGAACCTGAGTATATAATCTAAGTTAACTGAACGTAGGACTGAAGGTCATCACGAAGATTGGGTGGGTACAAATAAACTTTGAGCCTTTATCCATTGTTTCTTAAATCGTGAACCAGGCCACGTTACAACCATCAAAAGACCTAACTGAAGCAAGGTTATTTTGAAGGCATACTACAGCAAGGTTGCGTAAACTGACTCAAAAGGTCTTTGCAGATCATTTGTTTTAGCATTATACCTTTTTCTTTACTTATCACTTTGAATGTCTTGAACCGCTGTGTTCAGACCAGTGACTCATATGTTTTGCATCTTCCAAAAAGGATTTTGATTTCAAAAGTTGCGTGAACTTTGCATTAAATTACCATGTTTGTATGAACACTTTTGTTTGCAAACTGGTTTTCCTCTCAATGAACTTTCAAACAGTTGAGAAACTTGGTCGGTGATCCTACTAGGGGCTAGTTCTTCTCGGAATTGGTTTATATAGAAGATTTTTCAAGACTCGGACTGGGGCAAGCTTTCCAAGTGCACAATGAAACAGTCATTTCCAACATCAATCCAGCTGCAACAATGATCAACTCATCTACAATAGTCAGTTAATCTGGGGTAGTTTACATGGAAGAGTCCCCAAGCAGCCTTCCATTCTTCCTACAAGGATTATCAACTTGATACAATTTATCAATATGGAAGAGGTGTGTTCAGTAGTGGCATCTTTAGTCCCCAAGCAGAAAGGTAATGATCTCCGTGTTAAGGAATCACTCTTCCTGTCCTGTGTTCTCCCCAAAAGAGTCTAGTCATGTTGTCATCATATTCATTTGCATTTGATTATATATCATTTGCATAATTCATATACATATGCATAGCAAAAGTGTTTCATCCTCATTTGCATTATCCATAGGTCGTGTTGTTATCCACGTCTTACCTTGTGGTCAAAGTCCAACTTACTTGGCAATTACCAAACAGATATTTTCGTGTCTACCTGACGTTCTTCCAGATATTACCGTTCTTATCTGATTGTTTTTCCGGATATGTCTGTTCTTCTTTTGCGTCCAATGACATTCTTGGATGTCACATGTGTTTATCTCTCTAATGCTTTACCAGATTGAGTTTTTTGTTCTGATGTTCTTCCAGAACCTATCTGGTGTTTTTCCAGATCTACCCTTTTGATTCTGATGCTTTTCTAGAATTTTTCCGAGGTTTTACCGGATATGTTTCATCTCTTTCTAATGTTCTTCCAGATTGAGTCTCTTATTCTGATGTTTTTCTAGAACTTATCTGATGTTTTCCCAGATATTTCCATTGTGCTTCTAATACCCTTCCAGAATTTGTTTTACTCCCCAGTGAGTTTCCAGATATATAACTTTGCAATTCTAATGCTTTTCCAGAATGTTGTTGCTTTTACCGTCTGATGATTTTTTAGATGTGTCTTTTGTTCTGATGTTTTTCCAGAACCTCCTTTGTGTCTATCTAACGTTCTTCCAAATACGACTTTGCTTCTGATGTTTTTTCAGAACTCTTTTTATGTCTATCTGACGTTTTCCAGATACGACCTTGTTTATCTGATGTCCTTCCAGATATGATGTTGCTTATCTGACGTTCTTACAGATATGTCTTCAAAACCTTTTCCCGTACATTCAATGCTTTTCTAAATGTTTCGGATGTGTCTTCAGAATCTTTGTCTTCATCTAATGCTCTTTTAGATGTCTTCAATTTATTTCTGACTGTGGTTAACAACTGTTGATTGTTTTCAAGTCTGTTTCCATTTTCCATCCAATGCTTTTCTGGATGTGTTTCGGAGTTTATTCGATGCTTTTCCGAATATCTCTTATGTGTTCCGGAATTTATTCGATGTTTTTCCGAGTATCTCTGATGTGTTCCAGAGTTTATTCAATGCTTTTCCAAATATCTCTGATATATTTCAGAGTTTATTCGATCTTTTTCCGAATATCTCTGATGTTTTCTAGAGTTTATTCAACGCTCTTCTGAATATCTCTGATGTTTTCCAGACTTCATTCAATGCTTTTCTGGATGTCTCTGATATTTGTTATATTTTCCAGAGTTTATTCAATATTTTTCTGAATGTCTCTGATGTCTGCTGGATTGTCTCTCATGTATTTCTCTAAATTCTCCTCACCTCATTAAATGATCTTTTGAATGTTGTGACTCTTTTCCATCCAGTTCCATTCATGGATGATGACTGTTGATTCCCCAGTGGAGTTTATTCAATGATATTCTGAATATCTCTGATGGATGTCTGGTTATATTCCAAAGTTCATTCAATGCTCTCCTGAATGTTTTTGATGGTTGTTGTTGTACTTTTCCAGAGTTTTATTCAATGCATTTCTGACAAAACCTCTAATAACTGTAACCCTTCCCCCACGTCTGATGCTTTCCCGGATGTCTATATCTCCATTCAGGTTTTGTCGCTCTTTTTTCCAAGTATTATTAGATACTCTTTGCCACCTTGGCAGATGTCCATAATATCTTGTATTCCTCAATTGTGTCTCCTTGATACTTTTCACCGTGGGATATTGTTTTGTTTGCTAAGATGTTCCTTGTTGGGTCTTTCATTCTTTAGCTGTGCTTTCAGCAACATTTCCATATACAGTTATCCCCTGTAGCACAATTCCCCACAACATCTTTGTCTTGCATTCATATCATTTCATGTCATATCATGTGCATCTTGTGGCATCTTAGGACAAAAAATTGTGCATGTTTGTATTTAAGTCTCTCCTATCACGTCGAGAGGAAAATTTCAATCTCCATATCTCCGGATATAAGTAACTTAAAAAAGGGCATTTGTCATACCCTAAATTTGTATCCTGAGATTGTGTTTTTCGTTTCGCATCGTCTGCATAGCATAACACGCACTTCATCTTGCATAGTGTCCAAAATGTCGGTCAGAATAAATTTGTGGGATTTACAGACCAACCAGTCTAAATTTATTTCAAAATCTGACAAAACGTTGTATTTTTCTAGTATGTTTATTTCGCGTTGATCATTTTGGTGCATTCATTTTATTTTTCGAGCACTTTTTTTTTGTCCGACTTTTTTTATTATTTTATTTTTTAGTTAAATAATAATTTTAATTCATTTATTTAGATATTTAAATTTAAATTCATTTAAATTGTTTGATTTTATTTTATTTTCTATTTTGCCATCAATTCTTCCCTTTTATAAACAAAAATGATTTTTAATTCTTTTTATTTCTGTCTTATCATAAAAAACAAAAAAAAAACATGATTTTTAATTCTTTTTATTCTTGTCTTATCGTAAAAAACAAAAAAATATGATTTTTAATTCCTTTTATTCTTGTCTTATCATAAAATACAAAAGAACATGATTTTTAATTCTTTTTATCATTCTTGTTTTATTGTTGAAAACTTAGTACTATATATATGTGTGCATTGCATAAAGCCAAAGGGGGGAGAAGGAGAGAAAGTAGGAAGGTTGTGTGTTCGTGTTCGTGAAGCAGGGAAGGAGAAAAGCTATACTTGGTAATCTTTGTTTTTAAATTTTTTTCTTTTTATTATTATTATTAAATTGAAATGTGTTTGGCTGGTCATGTGTTTTTATGTGAGTCTTTCCTTTTGCTTGTTTTTTAAATTAATAAATGTGTGTGTAAAGACAAAAGTGTATAGTATACTAATTAAATGTCATTAATATTATGCATGTGTGTAGGATGAATAGTATGCTTATTGTGTATATAATATAGTAAAAGTCATGTTTGTACTATGTTGATATTTAAGTGTGTTTATTGGGTTGTGTAGTATCTACTTAATATTGTGTTTCTGAAATTTTTTTGATCTCTTTCCTAAATGATGAACCGCTCCACTCCCTCTTTGTGGGAGTTTGTTAGTTTTTTATTTTTAATTTTGATTATTTGTTTTTTAATTTTCTCTTTTTAATTCATTTAATATTATTAGAAAAAAGACCAAAAATATTTTTATCACTTATTTTGATTTTTTTTAGTTTTTAGTTATTTGGTATAAGATTAAAAATGCAAAAATTTGATTTTTAGTTACTTTTATTTAAATGTTAGGAAAAATGCTAAAAATATTTAACCTTTTATTTTAATATTTTTCTTCTAGCTTAATTACTTATTTGTTAAATATTTGAAAAAAATGTAAAAATAATTTTTATTTTTGTAATATTGAAAAAACCAAAAAATATTCTAATTGCTCATTTTAGCATTTTATTTCTAGTTAATTATTTGTATACTAGAATGTGAAAATATCTTGCTATTGAATTTTCATTTTCATTTCCCTAAAATCTTGCTGCCTGTACCTTTTATTTTAGTTCAATGTTTTTGGGTAATTTGGATTATCTTATTTGGACTTGTTTCGATTTACATGAACTGTTTATGAATTATAATTTCTTGCAAATAATAAAAATAAACATTTTTATCATTTTCTATTTTATTTGTATATTCTAAAAAAAATACAAAAATATTTTAATTCTTTATTGCTAATATTTTCTCATGATGTTTTGCCATGATTGTATTTTATGTGTCGCGATGTCTTACCGCAAATGTCTGTTATTTTACCACGATGTATTTCTGTGACTGTTCTTTGTGTTTGTGGATTCACGATGCTTTGCCGTGTCCGTTATTGATGTTACTTGTCGTTGATTACCATGATGTTCTTCCATGTATCTATGATACTGTGTTTGTGTCTTCATTTATTGTTTGCCATTTACATGATGTTCTCCCGTGTTCCTGCTGTTTTCTATTTCTTGTTGCCCGATTCCAAAGGAGGATCCCTTTTGTTGACTGCCATGTCATACTTAGCCTAACTTTAGGTCCTTCCCCTTTTAACTTAGCTTTAGGTTTAGAGTTTCTTAACTCTATGTAGGTGTCATGGTTATGAACACTTACTCCCCCTTGGAACATTGATCACAGTCAAGAGTTCCTTACCCTTAGTTAGGGAAACTACGAATGCTCTGATTCTATTCCCGTCAGGATACGTAGGCACGAGATACGATGTCTTGGCGAGCATACTTAGAACTAACACCTTAGGTCTTCCTTTTCTTTACGCCCTTTAGCAGACAAAATAACAAATAACACAATAAAGCAAGAGGTTCCTATAGAGTACTACAGATACTTAGGATGCCAGCACCTTCCCTAGGTACAACCAACCCCCGAACCTTAGATTCTCTTTGCTTTGCATTGCATTGCATGTTTTTGGGTTATTCATTCTTTTTCCCTTCCCTTGAATAAATTAAAGATCGGTGGTGAATTAAGATTTGTGATTCAAGTTAATCCAATAGCTTGGTATCTGATTCTCACCACGACAAGTTGCAACACATTCAGGAGATGCATCTTCGAAATTGTTCAGTGTTTCATATACTTTAAGAAATTCCGGAGATGCATCTTCAGAATTGTTCAACATTTTAATTTAATGGTGCTTCCGGAGATGCATCTCTAGAATGTTTCAACATTTTAGTTTAATGGAGCTTCCGGAGATGCATCTCCTCCTTCAATATGTTTTTTTTTTAATTTTCTTGTTTGTGTGTGTTGTTTGTCTGCACTAACGATATACCTTACTTTACCTTAAAGGAATAATGGCTGGCAGAGTTGATTGACTAGGACATGACATGGTTGCTCAACACGCTTCTGTTCGGCGCGATCAGAGTCAGTAGGTTCCGAAGGCTCCAGGTACCTCTGGTCAGGAAGAGGCGTCGACTTCTATGGCACTGTCTACTCTTTGAGACCGTGTTTCACCTCAGGCCACACTAACTTCGTCTTCCCGTAAGAGACGGGATTCACCATCTGGCGCGTCATTTCCCCCATCCTCTTGCAGGCGTCATTATTCACCAGTGCCACCTCCTACGGATGATGCTGCTATTGCATATCCACATCCCACTACTGATCCAGTGCCACCTCTGGAGGGTGAGGCTACTGCGGATGCCAAGCCAGATGGTTTTGGAGGAGGTCCATATGATTTGTCCTTACTTCCTCTGTATACACACCACACTGTTAGATATATTTGGGACGGAAAGGTAGCATTAGTTGGATTCCCTCTTTTTTATGCGTTAATTTTAATTGCTAACATTGATGATTTCTAACATTGATTATTTCTGGAAAATTTCAGGAGCGTGATCCCAAGAAGTTTCTTAACCATGGGAGGAATATTGTTGCATTTCCTCAGTATGAGGCGAATTGGCTTCAGTCTATTCTGACCTTATCTGGTCTGAAGGACCTATGCATGACCATTTACACTCTAGTCAACCACGAGATGCTTAATGCATTTGTGGACAGATGACACTATGACACCTCTTCGTTTCATCTCCTTCATGATGAGATATCTATCACACTGGACGATGTCTCGTGTTTGTTGCATCTTCCGATCAGGGGGAGATTCCTTGATCTTAGGAGGATGACCAGAGACAAGGCAGTCAAAATGATGGTACAACATTTGGGGGCTGATCTAGGGGATGCGATGGAAAAGGTGGTTAAGACCATGGGTGCTCATGCAAGATTTGAGTTCCTGAGGAAGCTCTATGTGGCTGAGATCAAGAAGGCACAACAGGCACATAGTGATGCTGAACAGGTGGCAGTACACAAAACACATGCTTTGAGAGCATACTTTCTTTTTTTGATTGACACTTACATTTTTGTGGACACAAGTGCCACTTATACTAACGTTGCCTACCTACGGCACTTCTGGGATCTATAGCGGATCCATGAGTACAACTGGGGAGCGATTTGCCTGGTCTATCTTTATTCGAATTTGAGAGAGGGTTGTCTGTGGAAGACGAAGCAAGTCACTGGCAGCGTGACACTACTGGTGCTAATAATTTTTTATCCTTGAATGTTTTTTTTTTCATTTTCATTATTTATTTTCAAAACCATAACCGATGATTCGTGTGTTCCAAACTTTTTATTTCAAGCTTGGATCCTCCAACATTTCTCGTGCATCGCCGGCTAGGCGAGTGTGCCGACTTACACTCAGGATTTGTCGCGTGCCTGTGCTTTTATCTCGCTCAGAGTGAACCAGATGGTCGAGCGTTTAAGAGCCTATCTTGATTGTTTGGTTGCTGAGGACATGCACTTCAACAACTACGTGGATCACCGTCAGACGCGATCATTTAACAAGATAATGTTATACTTCGGATGGTTGGCATGTGGATCACGTCTCACTGCTCCTCATCTGCCCGAGCGCTACATGAGGCAATTCGGGTATACTCAGACCATCCCCAGACGCCCTGCTATCTTTGCTTCTCCTGCCTTGACTCGTAGATAGATAAAGGAGATGTTTAATGATTATGAGAGTCATCTAGTATCAGAGGAGGCACATGCTACCATAGCCCCAACAACTGGAGCTACGTCGAGGGGGTACATCAGATGGTTGTTCAGGGTGTCACATCCGTATATGGTGCAGCTACTCCATGAGATCCGCCGAGACCAACTCATCAAGACATACTAGAAGAGGAGCAGGCTCATCTAGATCATACTAGTGATGTCTTGCCTAGGTGTCGTCGCATAGTGGAGATTGTGCAGGCAAACATTGACGAGGGTCTCTTCCCTGATGGATTTAGTATCAGACGAGTCCTATATGCCATCATGGCGGAGGCATAGGGGGCACTGTTGTACCGAAGACATCGCCGAAGGATGGGGGGATTGATGGCCGAGGAGGCAGAACAAGCAAAGGAGGTAGAGGAGATGTTGTCAGACATACACAGTAGCAGTTTGTTATTATTTTATTGTAGTACTATACTCTCTACTTTATTTTGACGGTTTTACTACTTTTTAGATCTCGATTGTACGACATTTTATACATATATTATTATTTTATTTTTGACACATGTAGTATTAGTCTCTTATTATTTTGTACGTCTATTTTTATTTTTATTTTGGATCATGCGTTATACTTCATCTGAACACAAATACACAACTAATAGTAAAAAAATATCTGTTCTGACACATTTCAGAGATGCATCTCTAGAATATTCACAGAGATGCATCTCTGAAACAACTAAAATGTAAATGGCTTCTAAGTGACATGGTTTGAATGTTTAAAATGGTTCTGGAAATATATCTCCGAAATATGTCAACGTTTATACAACAATACGTGCGTTTGGAAATGCATCTCCAAAATTTATAAAATAATTTTGCGTGGTTGCTAAGAACTATCTAAGATGCATTAAGAAATTCTAAATTTAATTGTCTAACTATCATATAAGATTCTTTAACTCACAACTTGTATTATTTGGTTTGCGTCGTGTTGGTGCATTTGACGCTCTAGAAATCAGATCATATTCAACGATGAGGTCGGCAATTTTGAAGTTATCGTGGACAGAATTATCCTTTCCTCTTGGTGGTGGTTTCCTATTAAGAATAAACATAATTCTTATTGCACTTTTTATGATCGGTTTAAATGTTCTACTGATTTTTTGTAATTATTGATTTAGGTGTTGGAGTGGTGCTTCTATAGATTATGTTTATTGGGTTGGAGTACCCTTAATACGTTTGCTTTGCCTATAAAAAAAAATCATATACGATTCGTAAAAAATAAAGTAAAGTAAAAAGGTCTTGGATAACTTCGTAGGAATATTCTTGTTTCTTCGCGGATGTTTCGGACCATATTGTTATAGGTTCCTTAACTAAGTGGAAAATGAATCATAAACACGTTTATACAACCGCGTTAGCGCATTAAATCTCCTTTCTATATATACACACACTACTCATTGTTCTTTAACCTCACAATTCACTCTTTCAATTTACATTTCACTACAACTTGTCTTCTTCTTTTTAATCTCTCTAACATCAAAATCTCAATTCCTGTGTTCATTTTCTCATCATAAAATATGGCAGATAACAAGCAACCACAACTGAACGGCGCATACTACGGCCCCGCCATTCCACCACCAGCACAACCCCGTCCCTACCACCAAAGAAGCAGAAGCTGTTGTTGCTGTCTCTTCAGTTTCTTCTGGAAGCTCCTTGTCACGCTGATCGTCCTTGCTGGTCTCGCAGTCCTTATCTTCTATCTCGTTGTTCAGCCCCGCCCCTTCAAATTCTATGTCACAGAAGCCAACCTAACTAAATTCGACTACACAAATAACACAATACACTACAACATGGTTCTCAATTTCACAGCACGCAACCCAAACAAAAAACTCAACATCTATTACGACAAAGTTGAGGCTATAGCCTTCTACGAAGGGGCGAGGCTTACTAATAATGTTGATGTGATCACACACATGAACTCGTTTCGCCAACATAAGAAGAGCAGTGACCCAATGAGCGTTGTTTTCTCAGGACAAAAACTGTTGGTGCTCAACGATGATCAAGTGTCAGAGTTCAACGACGATAAGAGTGCCGAGGTTTATGATATCTATGTGAAACTCTACTTCAGGATTAGATTCAGACTTGGAGATTTGATATCTGGTAAGTACAAGCCCTAGGTGAAATGTGATCTCAAAGTCCCTTTGAATTCTAACAAGACCACCGCAACGTTTGTGCCCACCAAGTGCAGTGTTGATTTCTACTGATGTGCGCTTCTGATTGGTTTCTTGGCACATAAGTAATATTTCGGATTTTATTTGTGTATATCTTTTTCTTCTTTTTTCTGTGTGATTTGTTATTTATTTTATTCATTCTTTGGGTGTACATCACTATCATATGCTTCGATCAAATAAACAATTATTTTCTTTAGTTCTATAGATTAACCTGTTTTGTTATTATGCAAATTAAATGTTATGACATATCTCTCATATTATAATTTTTTTATATTTTGTATTCTTTTTTATTAAATTTTTTAAATTACATCTTTAATGTTTCTTTTCTCAGAGCTCATTCTGCGAGAATTTTAAAATATCTATGGCCAAAATTGGCATAAAAAATATGTATATGGAAAAACAATTTTCACACATTCTTACTTTTTAAATCTTACATTTGATAGAAAATAATTATATAACTCTATTTGATCTTTGGTCTAATTTAAGATGACAGAGAGTTAAGTTTTGAAATTAGTTTTATTAATATTTTTATTAAAAGAGAATATTAAAAGTTAATTAAAAATATGCATGTCTTCTAATTTTAAATGTTTGAATCTAATAAATTTAGTGTTGTGTATGGTTAAAAACCATCTTATTTTCTTTACAGATTTGCATGTTGATCCATTGATATGGTTAGAGGTTAGAGATATTAAATTTTATATCAACTAAATAATAATTTAATATCTATTAAGAAATATGAAATCTCAACATATACACCATTGATGAACAAAAGATAAAGCTAGCATTGCATAAAAAAGGAAGAAGAAGAAGATCAAGTCTTGTATTTCACAACTGCTAAACTATTACAATATACATTGGTATTTATAGAATACTAGAGTTAGTTATTCTCTAACTAATTTCAGTTAACTAATAACAAACTCTCTAACAAACTATGGAACTAATTTATTACTTGTACATCAAGTAATCCATCTTATGTGGACAACTCATCTTGTTTAACATCCCCCCTCAAGCTGGAGTGGATGTCAATCATCCCAAGCTTGTTCTGAAGATTACTAAATGATCCAACATGCAGAGACTTAGTGAAAATATCTGCTACTTGATCTTTGGATGAAATTGGCAGAAGGTGAACAATCCCTGCCTGCACTTTATCCCTCACAACATGGAAATCGATTTCGATGTGCTTTGTTCTCTCATGGAACACATGGTTTGCTGCTATATGAAGGGTTGTGCTAAAGCATTGTTCTCTCATGGAAATCCATTGTCCTTCACATGTTGCTTGTGCTAAAGCACGATACTCAGCCTCAGATGAAGACCTTGACACAACTGTTTGCTTCTTACTTTTCCAGCTTATCAAAGAATCACCAAGGAAAAAGCAAAAACCAGTGGTTGATCTCCTAGTGTCAGGACATGCTCCCTAATCAGAATCTGAAAAACCTTTGAGAACAAGACCTGGAGATGATCTAAAAAATAAACCATTTCCAGGATTGCCTTTGAGGTATTTCAGCACATGAATGCCAGCTATAATGTGTTCATCTGTAGGATTGCTTAAGAACTTACTAAGTTTGCTCACTGCGTATGAAATTTCAGGTCTGGAGTGTGTGAGATACAACAATCTTCCTATCAATCTCCTGTATTCAGTAGGATCTAAAATTGGCTTGCCAGATTCTGTGTGCAATTGGAGATGAGGCTGCATAGGTGTGTTGTAAGGCTTTGCTCCAGTTAAGCCTGCATCTTGCAACAAATCCAATGTGTATTTTCTTTGACAGAGAGTAATACCATCTTTGGATCTGCTTACTTCAAAACCAAGAAAGTATTTAAGATCTCCTAGATCCTTGATGTTGAATTTGTTGTGCAAGAGGGCCTTAACATTGTTTATCTCATCAATGTCAGTCCCCCCTAAGACTAGATCATCCACATAAACAAGGATCACTGTGAAATGTTGACCATTGGATTTGGTATACAAGGAATAGTTTGACTTAGACTAAACATAGTCATACTGAAGAAGTGTTTCAGTGAGTTTAGTGTTCCATTGCCTACTGGATTGTTTTAAGCCATAGAGGGATTTTTGAAGTTTGCACACCATATTTGATTGAGGTAAATGTAGGCCAGGTGGAGGTTGCATGTACACTTCTTCATTTAGATCACCATGTAAAAAGGCTGTGTTGACATCAAGTTGGAAAGAAGGCCAATGATGAGCAGCAGCAATGGTGATGAAGACTCTTATAATAGTAATCTTTTCAATAGGGCTGAAAGTATCCATGTAGTCTAAACCTTCAGTCTGAGTAAAACCCTTGGCCACTAACCGAGCTTTATACCTCTGTACAGAACCATCGACATGTTGCTTGAGTTTGAAAACCCATCTAGATCCAATGGCTCTTTTATGCTAAGGTAAAGGAACTAATGTCCATGTATCTGTCTATTGAAGAGCTTTCAGTTCAGACTGAATAGCATCATGCCAATGTTTATTACCAATAGCTTCTTCATAAGTATGAGGCTCAGAAATTGAAAATAAATGAAGAAGATATTGATTGTGTGTAGGAGACAAATTATGATATGATAAAAAATCAAATAATGGATACTTACTGTTAGAAGACAATTGAGTAGCATCTGAATTGGAAAGTGGAACTATACTCTCAATAAGATTGCAATGGTAATCTTGAAGATAGTTTGGAGGTTTGCTAGTTCTAGCAGATTTTCTTAAAGAAGGATTAGGATTAGATGAAATAGCAGGGATATTATGAGATGGTGAGGAACTGTCAGAAATATTATGATGAGGTGTATTATCAGAAAGACACATTGGTGTTGGTTCAGGTGAATAAGAGTGTGGAGGGGTAGTGTTTTGTGTATCAGATTCAACAATGTAGGAGAAGTCAAAGAATGTGTTAAGATTTAAAGGATGTGTTGAGGAAGTGTGTTTGACTGATGAGGGCAAAGAATGTTTGTATGGAAAAATAGTTTTAAAAAAATGACATCTCTGGATAAGAAGAGTTCCTTGGATTGTAAGTCAAATAAAATGTGACCCTTGACTCCAGTTTTGAAACCAAAATAAAGACATTTCTTGGATATGGAATCAAGTTTCTTCCTATGTGTTGGTAATGTAGCAGCAAAACACAAACAACCAAACACTCTAAGAGAGTTAATATTAGGAAGACTATCATGGAGCAATTGGAAAAGTGATTTCTGATTCAAAAATGGTGTAGGGAGTCTATTTATGAGATGAGTAGCATGACTGACAGCATAGGACCAAAATTGTTTATGGAGTTGGGATTGAAACAAGAGTGCTCTAGTAATGGCAAGGAGGTGTTGGTGCTTCCTCTCAACTATCCCATTTTGTTGAGGAGTACCAACACATGAGTATGATGTATAATCCCTTTGAATTTATAATAATCAACCAATAGGAATTCATTACCATTATCAGTTCTAATACACTTAATGGCTCTGTTGTGTTGGGTTAAGGCCATAGACACAAAGGCTTTGAATAGGTTACTAGTTTCTGATTTGTGTTTCATGAGAAAGATCCATGTAAAATGACTCTTATCATCAACAACAGTTAAGAAATATCTATGGCTATTAATTGATGGA
Organism: Lathyrus tuberosus; assembly: GCA_022829125.1. Classification (NCBI taxonomy): domain Eukaryota; kingdom Viridiplantae; phylum Streptophyta; class Magnoliopsida; order Fabales; family Fabaceae; genus Lathyrus; species Lathyrus tuberosus. The sequence continues at coordinate 3,554,549 of JALAZF010000422.1, forward strand.
ATGGATAAGGGTCCCCAAATATCAATATGGACTAAATTAAAGACATCTTTGGACTTGTGGTTGCTATCAGGGAAAGGTAGTCGTTTTTGTTTGGCATAAAAACAAATATCACAAGGTGTATTAGAAGTTGTAACAGTCACAAAAGGAAAACTCTTCTTTATTTCAATCAACTTGGCATTGGAAAGGTGACCAAGCCTCCAATGCCAAATGTTACAATCAGATATGTGGTCAGAATTTACAGAGGTATTGGCTGAGCTATCTAGGGTGTTGATGGATGGAGGAATAGTGGGAGGAATGTAACTGAGGGTTGATTGAGAATGTACAGTCCTCCCTTCAATTCAATTGCACCAATCATCCTCTTGGAGTAAGTGTTCTATATGAAACAAGAAGATTTGTCAAAAATCAATTGATAAGCCAAATTAGATGTGAGCTTAGGCACAAAAATGAGATTGAATGTAAAGTGAGGCATATACAAAACATTGGTTAGCACAAAATCATCATCAAAGTAAATGGTGCCAGAAAAAGTGGTTGAAACTAAAGATCCATTTGGCAATTTAACAGTAATCTCAAGGATTCTTGATCAGTAGAGACATTGTTAATGTGACCCTGTTATTGCCAATGAGGTGGATAACCATGCTTTTTGAAGCATGTATCAATAGTGTGATTAGTCATGCCACAATGACTGCACACTCTCATATTTCTGCCACGACCATTAGAAGATCTGCCACCCCTTGAGCCTCTGCCTCGAAAACCAATGTTTCCTCTGCCTTGAGATTGATTACCAGGAACAGCCAATATCTTTGCTTCATCAGTTGGTACAAGAAACTGTCTTTCTTGTTAAACAAGTAAAGAATATACTTTGCAAATATTAGGAAGTGAATCCATCAACATGATTTGAGATCTTACTGCAGAGTAAGTATCATTCAAACCTTTCAAAAACCGGATCACTTGATCAGAATCACGATAGCTACGCATCTTTGTAATGGCGATGCAAGAAGTGTTACATTCACACACAGGAATTGGACGAAAGTTATCCAATTCTTGCCATAGCATTTTCAGCTTTGTATAATAAGAAGAAATAGAGGATTCACCTTGTCTAAGAATGCAAATCTCTTCTTGAATTTCAGATATCCTGAAAACATCACCATGATAAACATAATCTTTAAGCTCTTGCCATATACCTGAAGCTGTTTCCATCCATAAAACGCTCTGAGATATTTCTGATTCCATTGAATTGTTCAGCCATGACATGATCATCGTGTTGCACCTATCCCATGCGATGGAGTCTCGATCTTCATCAGGTGGTCGAGGGAGTGCACCATTGATGAAATGCATCTTATTCTTGGATCGCAGCGCCATTGTCATAGATCATGACCAAGAATGGTAGTTGTCGGTGTTCAAGAGAGGAGATAAAAGAACCAGAGCGGGATTCTCGTTAGGGTGCATGAAATATGGATTGAGAGTATCATTTTGATAACCCTTGTTCGCATTGAGATTTGAGTTGTTGTCATGGTTGGACGCAGAAGAACTTAAAGAGCTATCAAGTGACATGATGAAGATGAAGAAAAGGAAGGAACAGAAATAGAGGAAGAGCAGATCGTAAGAAAGAAAGGAGAGTTGTGAAGAATTGAAACAATGAATGCAGCGGAATGGGAATGGAGAATTAGCCACAGGTCGATGATACCATGTGAAATCTCAACATATACACCATTGATGAATAAAAGATAAAGCTAGCATTGCATAGAAAAGGAAGAAGAAGAAGATCAAGTCTTGTATTTCACAACTGTTGAACCATTATAATGTACATTGGAATTTATAGAATACTAGAGTTAGTTATTCTCTAACTAATTTCAGTTAACTAATAACAAACTCTCTAACAAACTATGGAACTAGTTTATTACTTGTACATCAAGTAATCCATCTTATGTGGACAACTCATCTTGTTTAACAAGAAAAGAACATGCCCTGGATTTTCTTTAAACACTAAAAAAAATCATCTCCTAGCAATATGATTTTGTGACGTGATAAACATGTAGTAAAAAAAGGTTGTTGCAACGTGTTTATCACAACGTTGTATATTTTATATAATAAAAAATTAAAAGTCAGGTTATCATGTAGTGAAAGTTTGAAAATTAAAAGAAAAATATTATGGCGTGGAAAACACGTCGCAACATCCATTTTTATAATATTTAAAATAAACAAAAAATAAAGATGTCAGGTTTCAAAAAGGAGAAGTTTGAAATTTTTAAAAACTTATTTATGGTGTGTAAAACACGTTGCAAACAACATTTAAAAAATAATCGTTTTTAGTCAAATTGATGGGGTTGCGGGTTGACTGACAGCTTTTAGTCAGCGACATGTTATTCATGTCGCAAAGGTTATGATCGTTTTGAGTGTGCAGAGTTTTCGACATGTTATTCACGTTGCTACTCAACTTATACATTTAATTTGTGACGTGATTAATACGGTGTTGATGTGGATACTTAATGAACATACCCCTTTTTCCATGCTCCACGTTATTTGTATCTCTTCCTTTCTTCTCTTTCTTTCCAGCGTCTATCTCTTCCTTATATCTTCTTCCAATTTCACCTATTTCTTCCACCCATTTCTTCAAATTAAAATCCTATTTTATTTTAGATTTCCTCCTTCTTCCAATTTCAGTTAAAGATATTATATTTAATTTTTCATATTGATTTTTTCGTTTTTTTCATGTCGATTTTCTTGTTGATTTTCGCTTTTTAATTGTTGATACAATTTTTGCTCAAGATTCAATACCTTCTTCAAGACTCAAGAAGATTGTTCAAGATTTGTTGTTTTTTCATCGAGGTATTTTAGTTATTCTATTTATTTATTTTTTCAGATTTTAATATATAAAATTATTGGATTGTTGGTTGTTGATGTAGAATATTTGTTTAGTTGTTTTTAATATATTTTTAAATATATTAATCACCCGGAAATATCTTTTAATGATATAATATATTAGGTTTATAATATATTGGTTGTTGGTTGTTGTTGTAGAATATTTGTTTAGTAATTTAAAAAAAAAATAGTCTATTTAATTTTCTTAATGATTGACTCCTCAATCGAGGATATACATGATTTTAAAAAATAAAAATATTTTAGGGACGAATGCGCGTAAATTTTTCTATCGAATGACTCCTCAATTTAGGGTTGGACAATCAGTCGATTTCGGTTTAAAAATTTAAATCCGACGCAAACTTTGATAATTTCATTGTATGGTTCAATTTCGACCGATAAAATTTCGGTTTTCGGCGGATTCGATTAAATCGATTTGTCGAATAAATTGGATAGGTTTAGTTGGTTTAATATTTATTAAAGTAAACAAAAATGACTATTTTTTATAAAATTCACGAACATTTATTTTTTTAATATATATATATATATATATATATATAAATTCTAGAATAATATTTAAAAAAAGTTATTATTACGTGATAATATTTTCAATATCATTTGACATTAATTTAATCATTATAAACATAAACTATAAATTAAATATACTCAAAATTTCATTTGCATAACTTGTATTTTTTAGAGTACACAATGTCACCATTAAATTATAAAAATGATAATATTCCGACAATATTATGAATTTCATTTTTATAATGAGTTGGTTATATAGTAATATAAATAAATAAAATAAATGTATATTAATTAATTTCAGTCGGTTTCGGTTTTGGAGGATACAAAATAATCATTTGAATCCAATCGAACCAATTATATACTATCCATATTAAACAACCGAATTAATCCAACACCCGATTCGACCCGATTTATTTGCACAAAAAATAAAATAAATCAGTCGGTTTTGATCGAACAATTCAAATTTGTTCACTCCTACCTTAGCTGATGGAATTTGCAAAGTAAGTTGTTTTAATCAAAAACTAATAAGAATATTTTAATCAACAATATAACTTTTTCTCGTATATAAGTATTATATTTGTTTTGACATTATTTATAAATATATTTGAATCAATAATAAAGTTATTTCAGTTTATAAAAATATTTAAATCAAAATATTATTTTTGTTTTGACAATATTTGTAAAAATATTTGAATCAATAGTAAAGTGTTCCCGTTTATAATAATAGTATTTTCTCCTCTATATAAAAATATTTTAATCAACAATATATTTTTTCCTGTATATAAATATTTATTTTGTTTTGACACTATTTATAAAAGTATTTGAATTAATAGTAAAGTTGTTCCCGTATATAAAAATATTTGAATCAAAATATCATTTTTGTTTTGACAATATTTTTAAAAATATTTGAATAAATAGTATAGTTGTTCTCGTTTATTACAATAGTATTTTGTCTGCTTTATAAAAATATTTGAATCAACAATACTTTATTTCCGTATAATATAATATAATTTTGTTTTCTTACTTCACCTTCTATAAAATAAAATTCAATATCTAATAAATACTTTGGATTGTTAGAATATCATGTTTTTCTTGTTAGAATATCATGTGTTTATAATTATTATAATTTAGCATTTTCTAAGCATTTCTTCTAATTATTTATAAGGACGACACAGTAATGAAATAGTAAAGCAAAGTGTATAATAATAAAGTATCTAAATTCATTTTCTACAACAACGAAGTACTCATTTAAGCTTGTATCTTTGAACCAAATGGTTTTCGACGCATTTCTTTGGAAGCTCGGCTTTTGAAGGTGGTGGTAAAATGAAATCCAAAATATTGATATAAGACCACTTTAATTTTACACCATTTCTTAATACACCACCCATGTTTTTTAAACAATACGTGAAATTTCGTTTTTGCCCTTAGTTTTCGGATGTGCACCATTTTTTTTAAAAACGCTGATTTATTTCAGATGTGCAAGTCAGGAAAAATTCCTGATTTGCAGATCCGAAAAAAATCAAAAAATTTTCATAAAATTATTTACTTCTAAATATAATTAAATCCATTATAATTAAATCCAATATAGAAGTAAATCATTATATTGAAAAAAAATCATTTAGAAGTAAATACCATATTAATCATTTAGAAAAAAAAAATCATATTAATTTTAATTATATTGGATTTTAATTATATTGGACTTAATTATATTGGATTTAATTATATTGAAAAAAAAAATTATTTAGAAGTAAATACCATATTAATAATCATTTAGAAAAAAAATCATATTAATTTTAATTATATTGGATTTAATTATATTGAAAAAAAATCATTTAGAAATAAATAACATATTAATCATTTAGAAAAAAAAATCATATTAATTTTAATTATATTGGATTTTAATTATATTAGATTTAATTATATTGGATTTAATTATATTGAAAAAAAATCATTTAGAAGTAAATACCATATTAATCATTTAGAAAAAAAATAATATTAATTTTAATTATATTGGATTTAATTATATTGAATTTAATTATATTGAAAAAAAATCATTTAGAAATAAATATCATATTAATCATTTAGAAAAAAAATCATATTAATTTTAATTATATTGGATTTTAATTATATTGGATTTAATTATATTGGATTTAATTATATTTAGAAGTAAATGATTTTATGGAATACTTTTGATTTTATCTGGATCTGCAGATCAGGAAATGATTTTATGGAATTTTTTTTTTTTTCGGATCTACAGATCAAGAATTTTTCCTGATTTGCACATCCGGAACAAATCAGCGTTTTAAAAAAAAACGGTGCGTCCGAATATGCACATCTAGAATCAGGGGTCAAAAAAGAAATTTCACGTGGTGCCTAAGAAATTTGAGTGGTGTATTAAGAAATGGTGTAATTTTACTATCATTCAGTTTGAATTTTATCTTATTCCAAAATATATAATACAAACTCAAAAAAAGAAAAAAATGTAACGTGGTGCCTAAGAAACTTGAGTGGTGTATTAAGAAATGGTCTAATTTTACTATCATTCAGTTTGAATTTTATCTTATTCCAAAATATATAATACAAACTTGATTTTTGTACCCAAATACCCCTAATTTTGGAAAAAATTCCCAAAATAACCCATGTTTAAAAAAAATTTCCAAACTGCCCCCATTAGGGTTTTGGTTTGAACTGTGTCGCCATTGGAATTGGCGACTTCCCTATAAGGCTATAACCTTGTCGTAAATTGAACTGGAGACAGCATTCTAAGTCGTCAGTGCAATTGGTGACATAGAGTAAAGGTAAAAGGGAGTCGCCAATTAAAGTGGAGACTCCCTAGAAACTGAATTTTTTCACTATAAATAGGGGTGTTAAGCTCAGTTTGTTCCACATCTCTTCTCACAACTTTGTTTTACTCAGAAGATGTATCGTCGTCGTTGGGGAAAAGTTATTTTTTCGCGAGACAAGCCACCGATCAACATGATGTTTTGGAACATACAAGGTATCAATCAACTTAAGAGAGAGCTGAATCGGTGGTTGGAGGGAGACATTGGGGAAGGGGAGAAAATCCGAAGTATCGAGAGACATGATCGGCTACGTGGATGGGTTCGTGTGAAGACTGACAAAGATGCGAGGGAAGTCATGTTTGGACCGAATGAAATTAAGTTGATTCTTGTAATCTGTTAGGAATGTGTTAAGTTGTTTGTTGTTAACACTGTTGTTTGTTGTTACAGTTGTTTGTGTTAGTGTTGTTTGTTGTTAAAATTGTTGTAACAAAGAGAATTCATTAATGAAAATATTTGGTTACAACAAACGAAAAGATAAGCTAAATTATGATGCAGATGTTCCTCCAACATTGGGACAATGTTTTTTGTTGTGGCCGGGATGACGACAGATACTGCATAGTCGTATCATTTTATTAGCGATATCCATTTCGGTTCTTATACGCTTGCTATTTGGGCACCTTTTTTTCTTTCTTCTCATTTCATCGTTGTGCCAAACTATTTCACCTTGGTATGGAGGCCAATAATCCTCCATTGGTAGCACTGCGAAGCCTTCGCTGTATACATTCATAACATTGACCACCTCGTAAACATCAGATAGATAACCATAAGCATCTTGGCGAGCATATGCGCATGCTACAATGGCATGTGAGCAAGGTACACGGAGGGCCTGAAACCTGCCACAATCACACCAACCTCTGTTTAGCCTTATGGCTTTCAAACACCATTTCAACATTTTATCAATGAATCCTTTACAGCCATGTCTCCCTTCAATCGGCCTGCCCGCACACCAATCACCCCCTCAAACAACCCTGGCATGGGTCGCACGCTCAGTTTCAGTCCCCAAGACTTCACGGGAATGCAAGACATCCTAAGGGAACCATCTCGGACTGTTCCTGAGACTTCGACTCCTCAAACACCCGGCGTGAATCAACAACAAGGGGAACAAGGGGGCCGAGTACAACGAGTGAGGGTCCCTAGGGGACGTGGAACTGGTGGCCGGTTGAATGCACCCGGTCACGAACATTAATTAATGTAATATTTTATTAAATTAATGAAAATTTTATGTCATTGTGCAAACAAAATCAACGTAAACTAAAAAAAAAACAACACACACCCTGTCTCCACATCATTTGGCGACAGGGTTATAGCCTTACACTATGTCGCCAATTGCACTGGCGACTTGGAATGTTGTCTCCAGTTCAATTGGCGACAATGTTATAGCCTTATAGGGAAGTCGCCAATTCCAATGGCGACACAGTTCAAACCAAAACCCTAATGGGGGCAGTTTAGGAATTTATTTGAAACATGGGTTATTTTGGGAATTTTTTCCAAAATTAGGGGTATTTGGGTAAAAAATTCTACAAACTTAATAGTATGGCATTGAAAGTAGTAGTTTAAAACATTCCAAAATATATAATAGTAACACTAATTACAAATTTAGTAGTTACACTCTCTATCAATCATAAATCATATTGTATTGCTTATTTGATTATTAATCAAATTGTGTTATTATTCTGTTTTTTTAAAAAAACATCAAATTAGATAACCACATGAATACATTTATATCCATGCAACAAAACTCATTCATTCCATTAAATACAAATGCATCAAAATTTCCTTGATGAGAAAATACCTACCTACATACATATAATCCTTTAGTTGCACTCATCGGATCTGATTTTTTACTCATTATGCACATGCTAGGGATGTGCCTCGTGATGCTTGACACCATTTAAACTTCGGCCACGTGCATAGAGAAGCAATAAGGTCTATTGATACAAATGATGAAATCAAATGGTTATTTACTGATATAGAACACTTTGAATTCTTCATAGTTTCAGACTCAAATGATCTACCATGCCCTCAAAGGAATAACTCCATGTTGTAAGCTTACATTAACACATAATGAATAATAATATGAAAATATAGTAATTAAAGGCAAAGTTATAAGCAAAGGTGTAACACCCCCAATCTATACCCCCAATTACATAAAGCAGTAAAAGAAAATTCGAAATTTCGTCAGAGTATATTTAAATTATCATGGCATAAACTGGGAGAATCACATTATATTGAAACAATACATACAACACCTTCTCATAAAGATATGCAACAGTGGGGTAGCAATCAACAGAGGAACTCAATTCCTTACACCCACATTTCAGAATTTAGAATAAAAGCGAAAAATCTAAAACTGAATAACATATATATATATATCATGCAAAGTTTTCCATACATCAAGTTGTACATGCACAAGCCAAAAGATATATATACATAATACACAATAATCACAAACGGCCTCCCTAACTACCCGGTGTCACATATCAGAGCCGACCGACAAAAGAATGAAGACGCAAAGCTTCACAAAAATACCTCCAGCAACTCTAATCTGCAATGCCTCATAGAGCATTATAAAACAGCAGAAGGGTGAGAAAAACAACCATAATATAATTGCATACAATCATATATAACACAAAATACACCTATATACGTTTCTCACCACCACTCACACCATAATTCCAACACAATGCCACACAAGGTATAATTCATATTTCCATCACCAACACATATCCATATATCAATTCTATCCATAATTCCACACATAAAACAACCATAATGATTTATGCAATGCAAGAGGCCGACACAACGACTCCATGCATATGCACATGCGGTACCGACTTCCATTGTTTCTCATCACTAGTTCACTCAGGAACTCTGCTGGCATCATCGCTCGTTACATCACTGTAACTCCCTGTAGGGCATACGATGTTCCCCGTCGCTCACACCCCACATGGGCACACGACGTTTATGGATCGCTCACACCCCACACGGGCACACGACCCGATCGCTCACACCCCACATGGGCACACGATCGTCTATAATCATCGCTCACACCTCACACGGGCACACGACGTTATAGCGAATTCCCTCTGGAATCCAAACCGTCACTCGGACGTCTCAACAATGCATATCATGATGCTTGGCATACAAGGACTCATGACATTTAATATGCACACATATACGCATCCATAATCATGCATATATCAACAGTTACCATACATCGCAATTACTTGCTCTTGGGCCACACATCATCATCACAACTCATAGCACATACATTTTCATGTCAACACAGCACGTAAATCAGAGTATATCCATACCAATAACATATTGCATGATATACATCAATTACACATGATTACTTCGGCAAAAGTCGACAAAACGACACTATTTCAAATTTACGACATAATTTAATCGGCCAACAATTCTCAAAACTATCATCACAAGCAAGAACATTTTATAAGCTTTCCAACGATATAAAGAACATGCAAAACGGATAATCAGATCAAAAGTTATGAAATTAACAAGAAAATAAAAATGTGAAAAAAACTGCAAACCGCACGGCCTAACCCTAAAACCGCCCAGCGAAACACCCTTCGCCGTTACTTCGCCCGGCGAAGCACAGGCGTCACCCCTTCCACCAAAATGACTCAAAAGAGTCAGGAACTTGTAACCTCTGCTCCTCTCAAAACCGCCCGGCAAAAGAACGAACCGCCCGGCGAAACAAGCACACCGCCCGGCGCTTCACACCAGAAGCAGAATTTTCTGCTTGCGTTTACACTGTTCCTCACCCCCAAAAATCTCATTTTTCCACCCAAATCACTTCTAGCAGCAAAACCGTTAATAGCAATGGTTCATAAACATATAGAGATCATACAGCACAAATTATACCAATTTCTGTCCGTGAAAACATCGATTTCTACTCGTTTACGCGTTTTCGACCTATAACCGAAAAACTATCGAAAAACCAATACCACATATAAACACACATACATAATCATACACAACGATAAGATAATCAAGTTTCGCACCCTTACCCGATTAAATAACGCGTAGAAAAGTCGGTTGATTGATTTCCTAGTTTTTCCCAAATCTCTCTCTTTTCTTCTCTTCTCCTTTTCTTTTCTTCTTTTCTCTTACTATGTTTTTCTCTCTTTTTCTTTCTATTTCAACTCTTACCTTAACAATTAAATCAAAATGCCCAAAGTACCTCTACAGTCAAATATCTCACAAACGTTCCCAAAACCCGATAAAATATAATCACGACTAAAAATAACATATTTTCAGATAAAAGTCAGAGATAAAATAATATAATAATAATATACTAATGAAATACCCAAAACGACTCAAATAAATAAAAATACTAAAACTGGGGCGTTACAACTCACCCCCACTTAGAAATTTTCGTCCTCGAAAATATACCTGAGACGAACAACTCTGGATACGACTCCCGCATCCGACTCTCCAACTCCCAAGTCAAATTGCCTTCAGCAGCGCCTCCCCACGCCACCTTCACAAGTGCAATATCCTTGCTCCTCAACCGCTTCACCTCGTGATCCAAAATCCTAACTGGTAATGCCTCAACTGTAAGGTTCTCCCTTACCTCGACCTCATCCATCGGGATTACATGCGATGGATCCGGAACATACTTCTGAAGCTGTGAAACATGAAACACATCGTGCAAATTCGACAGATTCGGCGGTAACGCCACCCTATAAGCCACAGCACCCACTCTCGCGGATATCTAGTAAGGACCAATAAACCGAGAAGTAAGTTTCTTCGATTTCAATGCACGACCCACACCCGTTACCGACGTAACCCTAAAAAATACATGATCGCCCTCTTGAAACTCAAGATCTTTCCGTCTCCGATCATGATAACTATTTTTCCTACTCTGAGAAGCCTTCATTTTCTCACGAATAACCTTCACTTTTTCCGTCGTCTGCTGCACCAACTCTGGTCCAACTACCGTTCTCTCACCAGATTCGTGCCAACACAAGGGTGTCTGACACTTCCATCCATACAATGCTTCAAACGGTGCCATTCCAATACTTGAATGGAAACTGTTATTATATGTGAATTCAATCAATGCAAGATAACTATCCCACGCACCACCTTGTTCCAAAACACACGCCCTCAACAAATCTTCCAACGACTGAATCGTCCTCTCCGTCTGACCATCCGTCTGCGGATGATAAGCCGAACTCAATCTCAATTTAGAACCCAACGCCTTCTGCAAACTTTCCCAAAATCTCGAGGTAAATCTAGGATCTCGATCAGAAACAATACTCAATGGAACCCCATGCAACTTCACAATCACACTGATGTAAATCTCCGCTAGCCGCTCCAAAGAAAAACTGATGTCAATCGGAATAAAATGAGCCGATTTAGTCAGCCTATCAACAACCGCCCAAATAGCATTATGCCCTCGTTGAGTATTCGGTAACCCTGTTACAAAATCCATGGAAATGTTATCCCACTTCCACTCAGGAATATCCAACGGTTGCAACAAACCACTAGGCCTCAGATGTTCCACCTTCGATTTCTGACAAGTCAAACATGCATAAACAAACTGAGCCACATCTCTTTTCAATCCAGACCACCAGAAAATCTTCCTCAAATCCTGATACATCTTATTCGCTCCCGGATGTATACTCAAATTACTCCGGTGTCCTTCCTCCAAAATCATCTTTTTCAACTCCGCATCATTAGGAATACAAATTCTACCTCGGAATCTCAAAACACCATTAATATCCACTTGAAAATCACTATTCGCATCTTTTTCTCCTACCAACATCAAATCCACAAATTTCACATCCAGCTTTTGCTTCTCACTAACCGTCTTCAGAAAATCATTAGTAATCGTTAGCATACTAAGCCTAACGTTATCCGACGTAAACGATTCCAAAAGTTCCCACTCCTTAACCATTAAAGCGGACATATGTAACGATTTCCGACTCAAAGCATCAGCTACCACGTTAGCTTTACCAGGATGGTAATTCAAGCCAAAGTCGTAGTCCTTCAAGAATTCCAACCATCTACGTTGCCTCATATTTAGCTCTTTCTGATCAAACAAATATTTCAAACTTTTATGATCACTAAAGACTTCAAACCTTGCACCGTAGAGATAATGCCTCCAAATCTTCAACAAAAAAACCACGGCCGCTAACTCAAGATCATGAGTAGGATAATTTTTCTCATGAACTCTTAACTGCCTTGAAGCATAAGCCACCACCTTACCTTCTTGCATCAGAACACCACCTAGACCAATCAAAGAAGCATCACAATAAACCACAAAGGGTTCAATAGGATTCGGCAAAATCAAAATCGGAGTTGTCGTCAATCTTCTCTTCAGCTCATTAAAACTTTCTTCACACCGAATATCCCAAATGAACGCTTGCCCTTTACAAGTCAACTGGGTCAAAGGAAGTGCTAGCTTAGAAAAACCTTCAATAAACCTTCGATAATAACCGGCCAAACCCAAAAAGGTTCGAATTTCCGTAATAGATCTCGGAGCCTCCCATTGTAGAACTGCTTTTACTTTAGATGGATCAACAGAAATACCATTACCTGAAATCACGTGTCCAAGAAAACTCACTTCCGACAACCAGAATTCGCACTTGGACAATTTGGCAAAAAGCTTCCTTTCCTTCAAAACCTGCAAAACAATACGCAAATGCTTCTCGTGCTCTGCCCGAGACTTAGAATAAATCAAAATGTCATCAATAAACACAACGAAAAATTGATTCAGATGCTCGTGAAAAATACGATTCATGTATTCCATAAACACACCTGGCGCGTTAGAAACCCCGAACGGCATCACAGAATATTCATAATGACCGTATCGTGTCCTAAAAGTTGTCTTCTGAATATCTTCCTCCTTCACCCTTATCTGATGATACCCTGATCTCAAATCAATCTTACTAAACACACAAGCACCAACCAACTGATCCATCAAATCATCAATTCTTGGAAGAGGATACTTATTCTTAATCGTCACCTTATTCAATTGGCGATAATCAATACACAACCGCATACTTCCGTCTTTCTTTTTCACCAATAAAACTGGAGCACCCCAAGGAGAAACACTAGGTCTCACAAACCTCTTCTCCAACAACTCATTCAGCTGTTTCTTTAACTCCACCAACTCAGACGCCGACATACGATAAGGTGCCATAGATACAGGTCTAGTACCAGGAACTAGATCTATAGAAAACTCCACCTCTCTCTCTGGCGACAAGTCTGAAATATCCTCAGGAAACACTTCCGGAAATTCACACACCACAGGAAATACATCTAGTGAAACTTGACTATCCACAGTCAAAGATGCAAACAACCCAAACAAATGAGCTTCATCCGCCAAAAGTTTCTTCAACTCTTTGGTAGATAGGAAACTCGAGTCTTCGTCTTCCTCAAGAGAAGGAAACCTTACCAGCTTATGATAACAATCAATATGAACTCGATTGAATTGCAACCAATTCATACCCAGAACCACATCTAATCCTTCCAACGGCAAACACACCAAATCCATCTCAAAGTCTTTACCATAAATGGTCAAGGGACATCTTAGACAAACCAAAGAAGTAGTTACTGACCCCATCGCTGGAGTATCAATAACCATTTCACCACCCATCAAAGACAACACAAGATTCAAACGCTTCGCGCACTCAGACGAAATAAACGAATGAGTCGCTCCAGTATCAATAATAGCAACTAAAGGCATACTATTAATAAAACAAGTACCTCTGATCAGACGATCTGCACTTGAAGTCTGAGTCCCCGCTAAAGCAAATACCTTTCCACCAGACTGAGCCTGCTTTGGTTTCGGACATTTGGTACTAATATGACCAGGTTCACCACAGTTGTAACATTTCACCACATTCTTCCTTGCACAATCAGCTGCAACATGCCCTACACCTCCACAATTAGTACACTTCCTCAACTCTTTCCGGCACTCAAACTGGCGATGCCCCAACTCACCACATTTATAACACCTTATAGGACCAGACATTCCTCCTCCACTTGACCTTTTCTCAAAATTTCCCTTTTGTTTACCTTTATCTGCTGGTGTCACATACGGACCACCACGGAACTGTTGCTTCCCTTTTCTGTCACTTAGACTTTTGTAGTGAGTAGCACGAGCCTTACTATCCTCCTCATAAATCCTACAACAATCCACCAAATCAGAAAACCTCCGAATCCTCTGGTAACCAATTGCCTGCTTTATCTCAGGATGCAAGCCACTCTCATACTTAACACACTTTGAAAATTCAGCAGTCGCTTCAGCATAATGAGGATAAAACTACACAAGTTCCACAAACTTAGCAGTATAATCAACTACAGACATATGACCTTGTTTCAGTTCCAGAAACTCAATTTCCTTCTTTCCTCTTACATCTTCAGGAAAATACCTTCTCAGAAACTCCACAATAAACACAGCCCAAGTAATCTCCTCCTCTGCAGCTTCCAACACACGACGAGTACTAACCCACCAATCATCAGCTTCTTCCAATAACATGTGAGTACCCAGTCTCACCTGCTGATCTTCAGCACAATCCATCACTCGAAAAATCCTTTCAATCTCTTTCAGCCAAATCTGTGCACCATCTGGATCATATCTTCCTTTGAAAACAGGTGGTTTGTTCTTCCTGAACTCCTCATTACCAGCAGCATTAGGTGCACCCTGCACAGCCCGAGCCATAGCTTGCATAGCCGCAGCCAAAGCCGCATCATTCCTACCAGCCATATTCTGTTCATTTCCAATAACAGAAACTATGGTTAAACAAACAGCTCACTCCACACGCCACACAGACCAGGACTGACACAAACTGACACGGACTGGCTCTGATACCACTTAATGTGACACCCCTAATCTATACCCCGAATTACATAAAGCAGTAAAAGAAAATTCGAAATTTCGTCAGAGTATATTTAAATTATCATGGCATAAACTGGGAGAATCACATTATATTGAAACAATACATACAACATCTGCTCATAAAGATATGCAACAGTGGGGTAGCAATCAACAGAGGAACTCAATTCCTTACACCCACATTTCAGAATTTAGAATAAAAGCGGAAAATCTAAAACTGAATAACATATATATATATATATATATATATATATATATATATATATATATATATATATATATATATGAACTCAATTCCTTACACCCACATTTCAGAATTTAGAATAAAAGCGGAAAATCTAAAACTGAATAACATATATATATATATATATATATATATATATATATATATATATATATATATATATATATATATATATATATATATATATATATATCATGCAAAGTTTGCCATACATCAAGTTGTACATGCACAAGCCAAAAGATATATATACATAATACACAATAATCACAAACGGCCTCCCTAACTACCCGGTGTCACATATCAGAGCCGACCGACAAAAGAATGAGACGCAAAGCTTCACAAAAATACCTCCAGCAACTCTAATCTGCAATGCCTCATAGAGCATTATAAAACAGCAGAAGGGTGAGAAAAACAACCATAATATAATTGCATACAATCATATATAACACAAAATACACCTATATACGTTTCTCACCACCACTCACACCATAATTCCAACACAATGCAACACAAGGTATAATTCATATTTCCATCACCAACACATATCCATATATCAATTCTATCCACAATTCCACACATAAAACAACCATAATGATTTATACAATGCAAGAGGCCGACACAACGACTCCATGCATATGCACATGCGGTACCGACTTCCATTGTTTCTCATCACTAGTTCACTCAGGAACTTTGCTGGAATCATCGCTCGTTACATCACTGTAACTCCCCGTCGGGCATACGATGTTCCCTATCGCTCACACCCCACATGGGCACACGACGTTTATGGATCGCTCACACCCCACACGGGCACATGACCCGATCGCTCACACCCCACATGGGCACACGATCGTCTATAATCATCGCTCACACCTCACACGGGCACACGACGTTATAGCGAATTCCCTCTGGAATCCAAACCGTCACTCGGACGTCTCAACAATGCATATCATGATGCTTGGCATACAAGGACTCATGACATTTAATATGCACACATATACGCATCCATAATCATGCATATATCAACAGTTACCATACATCGCAATTACTTGCTCTTAGGCCACACATCATCATCACAACTCATAACACATGCATTTTCATGTCAACACAGCACGCAAATCAGAGTATATCCATACCAATAACATATTGCATGATATACATCAATTACACATGATTACTCCGGCAAAAGTCGACAAAACGACACTATTTCAAATTTACGACATAATTTAATCGGCCAACAGTTCTCAAAACTATCATCACAAGCAAGAACATTTTATAAGCTTTCCAACGATATAAAGAACATTCAAAATGGATAATCAGATCAAAAGTTATGAAATTAACAAGAAAATAAAAATGTGAAAAAAACTGCAAACCGCCCGGCCTAACCCTAAAACCGCCCAGCGAAACACCCTTCGCCGCTACTTCGCCCGGCGAAGCACAGGCGTCACCCCTTCCACCAAAATGACTCAAAAGAGTCAGGAACTTGTAACCTCTGCGCCTCTCAAAACCGCCCGGCGAAAGAACGAACCGCCCGACGAAACAAGCACACCGCCCGGCGCTTCACACCAGAAGCAGAATTTTCTGCTTGCGTTTACACTATTCCTCACCCCCAAAAATCTCATTTTTCCACCCAAATCACTTCCAGCAGCAAAACCGTTAATAGCAATGGTTCATAAACATATAGAGATCATACAGCACAAATTATACCAATTTCCGTCCGTGAAAACATCGATTTCTACTCGTTTACGCGTTTTCGACCTATAACCGAAAAACTATCGAAAAACCAATACCACATACAAACACACATACATAATCATACACAACGATAAGATAATCGAGTTTCGCACCCTTATCCGATTAAATAACGCGTAGAAAAGTCGGTTGATTGATTTCCAAGTTTTTCCCAAATCTCTCTCTTTTCTTCTCTTCTCCTTTTCTTTTCTTCTTTTCTCTTACTATGTTTTTCTCTCTTTTTCTTTCTATTTCAACTCTTACCTTAACAATTAAATCAAAATGCCCAAAATACCTCTACACTCAAATATCTCGCAAACATTCCCAAAACCCGATAAAATATAATCACGACTAAAAATAACATATTTTCAGATAAAAGTCAGAGATAAAATAATATAATAATAATATAATAATAAAATACCCAAAACGACTCAAATAAATAAAAATACTAAAACTGGGGCGTTACAAAAGGCGGCTTAAGTTAAACTATTCAAAAATAAATTCAAAGGTAATAATCTAGAGAAAGAATCAGTTGATGACAGAGATCATCCTAATTACACTCTTCGCTTCATCAAAGTCTTGTCTTTCAAAAGCATCAGCAAAGACATTAGACAAATTTTACAGTTTCTCCCGCATCTGGATGAATCAAAGGATGATATGAAGAAACAACATCAAATTACTAAAGTAGGGTACAACCTATTATGAACAAATAGTATTTTCAAAATTAAATTGGGTGCAACCTCACCTAGTCAGTTATTGTAAATATGTAATAATGCTTTGAGTCTAGTCTTTTTCATTTAAGTGTGTACCTGAGTAGACAATTGCGAAAAGTATCCTAAATTAGCAAATATAGCTTTCAATCCTACAAAATAAACCCAAAAATATCATACAAAGATCAAACATACATGAACATATTTTCCTTAACATAGGCCCAATTTGGATAGACACCATAATTAAGTGCTAATAGCATAAGCTCTTATCAAATAGTTGCGTACATATAAGTTATTAATAACAAAATAAAATAAACTTTACAAATAAACGCAAATAAGTATCATACTTCGTACCTGTTATACATAATATAATCCCTCCCAAGGACATCTAACATCCTGATTGAGTATTTTTCAAAAATTTGAACATGTAGTATGGAGAGAGAGCTTGGTAAACATGTGGATTCCAGAGGTTAATGTTATAAATACCAATAGAACTGATGCATATCATCCACGTCAACACAACAGGTGTGAAATAAGATCCAATCCGGTGAGTACCTCAATGTTGAAGCGCATATAAAAACAATAGTAGGCACTTTTCGCTTCTGCATAACTAAATTACATTAGTGTTAATATTGGAAACAAAAGCAAATGTACAACTTAATTAAGCACTTATAGCTATAGCATAAGCACTTTTCTCATAAGTGCTTATGCATATAATCTTTATGCCTACAATATCATTCTGGCCCTTCTTTCTTTTGCCAATTGTCAAATTGCCTAATTGACTCTATGCAAAGCAATAGATACTGAAGTATATATCAGTTATGTCACTACACTATACATTATAATAACAACTTATTTAAATAAATTTAAGAAAAATTGGAACCTGGTAATGTCTGAAGAAGTAATAGTAATTATATTCTTCAGCTAATATATTCAGCAATAGAAAGGGATTGAAAACAAAATCAAACCAGCAGTCCCTACATAATTGTCACACTATACATATATGATATACCAAAGAACACAAAATATATACCCATGCATAAAATATAGTGAAAATATGCATCCAGGGATGAAAAGTGAAATTAAGTGGAAGAGAAATGAAGGTTTCCTTTTCAATGTGGTCGGGGTTAGAGATACAGCGTACTTGCTGAACCAACCAATCATCAGGAAGGTTGAGAGAAAAAAAACACTACATTTTAACGTTCACACTTAATACATCCTATACAGGTATTAAATAAAATAAATTTACAACCATTCAGTGGAGGAAAACCTATTCTAACTGTTTTATACTCTGCAGATTTTGGATCATTAGAAAATATTTCTGCTTCCTTCATTGCACACAATGCTCCAGTTTCTTTGTAAAGGAATGAAAATATGTTTTAAGAGCTGCGAAATGAGAAAAAGAAAAGATAATAACTTAAACAACTTACTAAATTGTTGTACATATATCCATGGTTCATAATCTCCAAAAATCGTAATTGCTCGAAATGTTAAAAACTGTTGTAAACTATTGTACACATATCCATGGTTCATATTGTCGTTATGTTAGTTATTCAATGATGGACATGCAAAAAGACACATAAATGTAGAATATATGCAGGAGAATTATAGTAGCAAAAAAATAATTTTCCTTAATTCTATAAGACCGAGGTCGAAGTTCCTTCTGTATCTCAACCATCTTTTATTCCCCCGGGTTCAATCTCATTGACAATTACGGATGCAATAATCTTGAAGCATCAAACATCTTATCTTTAGCCGACAAAAGCTATTAAAGTTGATATATAATTAAATATTTAGTCAGGCAAATAAATTTAAGAACCAAAATACTTGTGTTGAAATCAATAAACAAAAGTGTTGAATGAATAAACAAAACCAAAAATCATCAATACATTAAGGTTCCACTGAAATTGCTAAAACCGTACAGGTACCACTTTACTAGTTGGATATTTAATCCATGCATGAATCTAATTTCCAGCCAAAGCATAAATCATCCACTCTTTGCCTAAATACCATTAAAACACGAATATACTCGGACATACCTGTCCTGTTTGAAGATACATTTTGGTGAAGCCAACTTGGTACATTTCAGGAGGGATATTAAATTGTCACAAAACAAAAACTGTGACACTCAACAGATCTTGAGATGTGTAAGCCTAATAGAGCAGAAAGCCATACCTAAATATATGCAGGAATGTATATATCAACATACTACTAAAGTTAATCCAAAAATACAGTTGGTTTCACCATTACCTTTCAGAACATAGACCGACAATAATAAAAAACTCATCTATAATTATAAGATTTATCACTTCTAAAACGAAAAGCAATACTATATATTTGAAGATCCTATAACATGATATTTTGAAGTTTCTAAAACACAAAATCATAAGATCAATATATTATACCTAATTACTAAAACGATAAACAATACTATATATTTGAAGTTTTATAACATGATATTTTGGATGAGAAATGTATTAGTGAGAAAATGGACTCCACCAAACTGTAATTGTTGTGCCTCAATATCTTGCTGGACATTTTCCTCCAACCTCTAGAATGACTGAAGTAAGATGCTTTGCAGCTGCAGCCATAACAATGCGACCTACTCGAGCACTACCTGACATTTGCAACATATGTAACTACAGTCACTTTCATTAATTCCCCAAATTTATTAAAATGTTGATACAAGCCATCTTTAGTAGCAGAAAAATGAACCTATGACAACCACTTTCATCACTTCCCCAAATTGGTCTTTTCTAGAACAAAATATTTTCTTATATTATAGATTGTACTCCAATTTTACAAATTATATCTCTTTAGTATCCTAACGAATGGAAAACACAAGGCTCAGAGAGAAGATAAATTCATTTTACAAAGGTTTCTTTATTTCAAAGAAACTGCAGTTATAACAAAAGTATCAGGATGTAAAAAACCTTAATGAGCTGACCATTGTCATCCATTTCATGTAACACAACTGTATCAACTTTGGATATTGTAGATCTATAGACACCACTTCATTTGGTTATGGAATGACCTTTCCATTTATCGAGAACTGGTGTAATCCCAATCGTCATGTCCTGACATGAATACTAAATGAATGATAAAGGAAAATCTGCAGATGATCTAAACAAACACAAACAAAATCTGCATATATCTTAGCTTACTCACCCCAGCACTGTCAAGTGGAGGATGAGATCCCTCACTTCTTTCCTCTAGAGAGTAGAAGCAATTCTCACATACAATAGAAGGTCGGCGAGATGGAAATTTTAGATTTCTGCAACATAAGGAATTGTAAAGACAGTACTTATTATGCTTTACATATGTGGAAATCAATCAAACAGTGCTAATTGATATCTTCTGAAGAACAAACAAAGCACTAACCTAGGTGATTTTTCACCGGTGTCGTATTTACCAATTATGTCTTCAATAGGTATAGAACCAACCAATTAATGTTTAAAATGCCATTAGTGGAAATGATTCAACATTTTGTATGTACACGAAAATATATCAAATATTTATTGCATGAATAAGAAAAATGATACAAATGTAAATTTAAAAGGGATAATTTGAAAATCTTACAATAAACCCAACTTCAACATGTTCCTGTTCTTTGTACTGTCGGGTAAAAATGAAAAACTTGCAGCTAAAATAAGAAAAACACCTGATATATCCATGGATTGATTTGTTGATGCACTTCATCTATTATTGGTCCATGTAGAACTGTCTCCGAAATCTGAAAAATTCAATAATTTTTTTGTGAAAAATGTAATGGGACTTACTTTGGAGGGATATTCCATTTCAAAAAATCATTTCAAACCTATTTTTCAAGGTTTATATGATGTGTTCCATTTCTGACAACACCTAAAAAGCAAGATTCAAAATGTAAGATTCAAAAAACATGATTATTCATCGAAATCAATAAAATCAAAACACATAAACTAAACTCTAAACGCTCCATAGGATGATTACATACCATTTAAAGTAACACCTTGATTCCATTTTCAACATGTAATCTTGTTGATAGTGGATCTGGACATCTTTTTTGGAAGATCCTTCGAAGTATAGAAATAATTTGGAAACCGATGTTGCAGATCAACAGAGGTTTCAACAGAAAACTTGATGGCATGACTTACAGCTCGGGTTCGAAGGTAGGACATCCCAGTCTTGAAACCCTTAATGACCAAAATATGTTGGAGACAGAGTTTTGTAGTGTTGTTTCAAATGGTCGTGCCATTTTTTGGGGTTGATGTCCGCGATTTGTGGTGTTGTTGCAAAGAAGAAGAAATTCTCAGACCAACATTGAAGTGAGATGCAGGGAAGGTGAAAAATGATAGTATGAAAGTGTTGTGGTATTGGAAAGAAAAAACTGGTTTCAGATCTAATCTCAACAAAAGGTGCATTGGAAAATGAACCCCAAAAGCCAAAAAGGTGATGTATCGAAAAGTTGTTGAATGTATGGTTACAAATACATTATTTCGGTTACTATTTGGCCACAAATAGGTGTAAGTATTGCAATTAGTGTAGTTAGGATTCAATTAACTCATCATTTGGTTGAAAATAGTTCAAATTAGACACTAAATGCCCCCAATTTGGTGACATGGCAGTTTAATGGCAAAGGCTACAATTGGATTTTCCAGAACCATTAAAGTTCCTATATTATAGATAAATTTCTTTTGCGGGAAGACGTGTAAGTTTTTTATCGGCTCCTTTTCCAACCAACGGGAGTATTATGCATAATTTGAGTATTATGCTTAAATCACAAATTTAGTCATATGGTACTATTTTTTATGCGCAAATTGACTATTATGCGTAAATTCATAAAAGTTGATTAAATTTTCCAACCAACGTAAGTTTTGCTGAATAAGAAGTTTTGTGAGTATATCAATCTTATTCTTATCCCGTGGATGGTGGATTAAGTGGATCAGTTATGGCAAATTCAAATCAGTAGTTAGGCTAATCTCATATAAGATTGAAAATCAGTTTATTTTTTATTTTTTATTAGGAGTTACATGTTTTTGTGTGGTTTGTTGATTTTTTAATTGTAATTCTATATAGGTTACTCGGCGGAAGTAAGGAAGTGTCGAAATTATATTACTGTTAAAATGTCAAAATATATCGAAATATATCTCGATAGGAAATTCAGCTTAGGTCTAATTTTGTAATGCTAGCAAAATTATGTATTTTGGGTTTTGCCTAATGCGCAAGCTAGCCCAAAATCTATAAATAGGGAATAACCCTATTATGAATTAAAAATACACAACATAAGTGCAGTTGTATAATTGAATAAAGTTTTCCAGTTTGGAAGCTGAAAGATGTTCTGCATAAAATATTCTCTTCTTCTCCTATTTTTCCCAAACTCTAAATTTTTTTCTTCTCCAAATTTCATATTTTATTTCTCCTTCCATTAACAATTATGCAACCAAGATTGGTTGATTCACTCGAGTGAAAAGTGAAGAACAAGAGGAATTTGATCGGTGTGATTGAATCTTGTTCTTTAAGATTGCAATAGAATTCTCCATAGGTTTAGGTGAATTTTCAACATCTGATATCTAGAGCATTGGTTGAGCGATACGTGGCAAGTAAAACACGATCGAAATAAATCATATGAATGGGCATTTTTCGGCAAGTTTTCCAATTCTGAAGGGTCGAAATTATGAGAATTGGTGTAAACAGATGAAGGTTATTTTTTGTTGTTAAGATATTTGGGATCTTGTGAAGGAAGGAGTAACATCACTTGCAGAAAATGCGTCGGATGGAGAAAAGGATGCACACAAAGAATTGAAGAAGAAATATTATAAGACTCTCTTTATAATCCATCTGTGTTGTTCCAGATAATTTCGAAAAGGTCAGTGATGTAGAAACGTCAAAAGAAGCATGTGAGATCTTGGAGAAATCATTTGGAGACGCAAAAAAGGTGAATGAGGTGAGGTTACAAACTCACAAAAGATATTATGAATTGCTTCATATAGAATACAATGAAAGCATAACAGATTTTTTCACTAGGGTTACAAAACTGCTGAATCAAATCAAAGTATGTGGAGAAGTGTTAACATCAAGATCAGTTATTGCAATGATCTTGAGGTCATTGGCTCCAAAGTTCGACCACATGCTAGTAGCCATAGAAGAGTCAAAATATTTGTCAACATTGAAAAAGGAGGAGCTTCAAGGGGCAATTGAATCCCATGAACAAAGAATGGCTGAGAGAGTTGCAAGCAAGTCGAGATGTGATATGGCTTTGCAGGCGCAATCAACAAGAAAAAAGAAAGGCAAAGGAAAGTGGTTCAACAACAAAGGTAGACAAGGATACAACAATTTGACTAGTTTAAGTCAGCAAGAAAGAGGTTGGTCAAATCAAAGAAAGTCCTCATGCCAAAGAAACCAAAGAGGTGGTGTTGTAGGTAGAGGAAAAGGTGGTGGTCGAACACCTGACAAAAGTCACATTCAATGTTTCAATTGTCAGAATTATGGTCATTACTCTAGCGATTGTCATGAAAATCAAAATAGCCAAGAAAATGATGCAAAGTTTGCAAAGCATGAAGAAGAAGAGATCTTGTTGATGGTCACAAAAAGAGATGAAGAAAGATTCCAAGACCAATGGTACTTGGACTCAGGATGCTCATCACACATAATTGGTAGGAAATATTGGTTTGTCAACATAAAACCCTCAATGAAGAACATGATGAAATTTGCAAATGACAATACCCTAGCAACTGAAGGTATTGGTGATATTCTGATTATGAGGAAAGATGGCAAGAGGTCAGTAATTTCTAATGTATTATACATACCAGGCATGAAGAGTAATTTGCTCAGTATAGGGAAGTTGGTCAAAAAGAACTACAAAGTGTCGATCGAAGACAAGTTGATGAGAGTTCTCGACTTAGGAGGAAGGTTAATCTTAAAGGATCTCATGTCTCAAAATAGAACCTTCAGGATTGAACTTAATGTGATGGAACACATGTTCCTTGCAACTGTATCTAGCAGGGATGAATGGATATGGCACTATAGACTTGGCCATCTCAATTTCAAAGACATCACGGATCTGAAGAGAAGAAATATGGTTCCAGGGTTACCAGAAATAGACATTCCAAATGAAGTGTGTGAAGAATGTATGTAGGCAAAGCAACATAAGAACAACTTCAACAAGGATGTAGGAAGCAAGTCGAAGGAAATTCTTGAAGTCGTATATTCTGATGTATGTGGTCCTATCGTGGTGGATTTGATTGGAGGTAATAGATACTTTGTCACATTCATAGATGATTTCAGTAGAAATTTGTGGGCTTACCTAATCAAGAAAAAAAGTGAAGTGATCAAGGTATTTGCCAAGTTTAAATCCATGGTCGAAAGACAAAGTGGTCGAAAGCTCAAGATTCTAAGGACTGATCGTGGTTGAGAATATGTGTCAAAAAACTTTGACACATTATATGAGAAATAATGGATTATGCATGAGGTGGTACCGCCTTACACTCCACAGCATAATGGAATTGAAGAAAGGAATAACAGAACCATCATGAATATGGTTATAAGTATGTTGAAAGGTAAGCATCTACCCAAAGAGTTATGGGGAGAAGCCATGTCAACTACAACATATATTTTGAATAGATGTCCGACGAAAAGGCAAGAAGGAATCACGCCAGAAGAATGGTTTTTTGGTGTCAAGCCTAGCTTGAGTCATCTGAAGGTATTTGGATTTATAGCACATAGACATGTTCCAGATCAGTCGAGAAGAAAACTTGATGATAAGTCGAGTCAAATGATCCTAATAGGATATCATTTGAATGGAGGATACAAGTTATTCGACCCAGTGAACAAGTAAGTAGTGATCAACAGGGACGTGATTATAGATGAACTTAAGGAATGGGATTGGAATAAAAATGTCAAGAAGGATTCAATGAGAATCTTATGTGAAGAACCAGCAAGTGAAGTCGAAAGAGAAGTTTGACAAGAAGAAGCCAGAGGCCAAACAAGCATAAGCAGACCTCAAAGAACAAGACGCATGCCTGCAAGGTTGTAAGAATGTGTGATTACATCAGATGATGTATTCGATGATGAAGGTGAGTTGGTACACTATGCTTTCTATGCAAATGTCGAACCAGTCAATGCAGGTGAGTCATTGAAGGATTTGAAGTAGAAGAAAGTAATGAATGAAGAACTAGAATATATCGAAGTCAACAAAACTTGGTCACTTGTCGAATTGCCTCAAGGCAAGAAGGCAATCGATGTAAAGTGGGTATACAAGGTGAATTTGTATCACAAAGGAGAAGTAACTCGACACAAGGCAAGCATTGCAGAGAAAGAATTTCTTTAGAAAGAAGGAATCGACTTCAACGAAGTCTTTGCACCTGTTCCTAGAATCGAAATAATTAGTTAGTTATTGGTATAGTAAATATGAAAATCTAGAAGATGTGTCAGATGGATGTGAAATGTGCATTCCTGAATGGCCCCTTAGATGTAGAAGTTTATGTTGCATGACCAGCTAGGTTTGTGAAGGAATGCGAAGAAAGCAAGGTATACAGGTTGCATAAAACCCTGTATGGACTTAAGCAAGCTCCAAAAGCTTGAAATAAGAATATGGATAGCTTTCTAAGGGAGAATAAATTTTCTAAGTGCACAACTGAGCATGGTGTATAAGTAAAAAGAAGCAATATTGAATTGCTTATACTATGTCTCTATGTCGATGACTTGTTGATAACAAGAATTGCAAGAAAGAGATCGAAAACTTCAAACATGACTTAAGTAAGGAGTTTGAAATGTTAGACTTGGGAAATCTCTCATACTTCATTGGCATCGAATTTTACAAGAGTAGTAGAGGCTTGATGATGCACCAAAGAAGATATGCAGGGGAAATAATCAAGAGATTTGAGACGCAAGATTGCAACCCAACTTCGACTCCAACTAAGCCCAGAATGTAATTGTCGAAAGACACAGATGAAGATGATGTCGATCCAATGCAGTACAGAAAACTCATTAGATCACTTCGATACCTTTGTCACACAAGGCATGATCTAGTATACACTGTAGGTATGGTGAGTAAATTCATGCAGAAGCCAAAGGTATTACTACTAGTAGCGACAAAGAGGATACTAAGGTATCTGAAAGGAACTCTTAATTATGGCATGTTATTTCCTATAGCTGATGAAGGAAAAGAATGCAAGTTAGTAGGATACACCGACTCAAGTTGGTGTAGTGATGTAGAGGATAGAAAATCAACAATTGACTATGTGTTAATGCTAGGTGGTGCACCAGTAGTGGAAATGTCGTCTTGTGAAGCATAATTCATAGCTGTTTCCCTATGTGCATGTTAAGAAACATGGATGGTAAATTTGGTTGAAAAGATTACAGGAAAGAATCATGGAGTAATCACCATGAATATCGATTCATGTTAGCTATTAATCTGAAAAAATATTTGATGAGGCATGGACGAAGCAAGCACATCGAAATGAGGTTCCATTACCTTCGAGAGCAAGTGATAGAAGCAAAGCTGAACTTGGAACACTGCAGAACTGAGAATCAGATAGAAAATATTATGATGAAAGGAGTGCAGGTCGAAGTATTCAAGAAATTAAGGTCTACGATAAATGTAGATAGACACAATGAATTAGGTAGTGTGTTAAATTG
This sequence comes from Lathyrus tuberosus, assembly GCA_022829125.1. NCBI lineage: Eukaryota > Viridiplantae > Streptophyta > Magnoliopsida > Fabales > Fabaceae > Lathyrus > Lathyrus tuberosus. Next base: position 3,581,942 of record JALAZF010000422.1, read on the forward strand.
TATTTCTTTGTGTCGAAGCAGGTTGCTCGATAGAAGCAAGTAAGTGTCGAAATTGTGTTAGTTTCGAAATGTCGAAGTATGTCTTGACAGGAATTTCGACTTAGGTATAATCATGTAGTATTAGCAAAATTGTGCATTTTGGGCCTTGCTTAATGAGCAAGCAAGCCAAAAAACTATAAATAGGGGGTAACACTATTATTAATTAAAATCATATAACAGAAGTGCAGTTGCACAGTTGAATAAAATTTTCCAATTTGGAAGTAGAAAGAAGCTCTGTAGAAAATTGATCGTACCTGATCAGAAATAGATCGGTGGCCAGCAACACGTCGTGAGCTCCGTTACACTCCGGTGGTGGTAAGAATGTGGGGGTGTACTTGCAAGGTACTCCGATGCCAAATTAAGAGACGAAGTAGAAAGTGCAAGTACATAAAGGTGTAGTGAGAGTGAAATTTAGAATACCTGGCCCTCTAGTGATAGAGGGTATTTATAGTGTGCCCCCAGCACTGGGCCAACGGTCATCTGCGCTAGGTTGGATCACTAGGCCCAATACAGTTAACTGTTAGGGCTTACGTTGCATAGGAAAGACCAGCACGTGGTCATCGCCCTGGAGCAACTACCCCGTGATCTCCGGAAGGTGGGCTGACCAGTTCTTCAAGAAGTGGGTAGTTTCCAGATGACGTGTCCCCATATGGGAGGCACGCGGAGTCAGTGGGAAAGACGTGTGATCTCTCCCCGCGCTAGGTAGTGGCCTGCTCGACTGCAGAGAGTGTTGAGCGTGCCCGATAGGAAGGAGGGTTGGGCCTTGGTGGGCCTCCCCAATGTGATACTAGGTTGGGCCTGCCCGACGGTGGGCCAGTCTTAGGCCCAGTCTAGAACAAGAGCCCCCTAACTCGTTGCTCCAAAGTAGAGGAGTAATGACTTAAGGGTCAGTTCAATCATTGGGGACCCGTCCAGAAGAGCATAATCGTGTCCAAAACACCGAGATGGAGAACGATGCGCGTGTTCAAGAGCAGGTGGTGTTCGACGAGGTAGGAATTCGCAGGGACGCCTGCCCGTCGAGCGTTCTGCAGGCCACCTCTCGTCAGGGCATGTCTCTGTTTGGTGCCTTGGTCGACGACGTGGGGAAAACAAAATGAACGGACGTGCCCATTCTACGGGTATGAAAGGAACCTGAGAGGACGCACGTTGTGTCTTCAAGCGCCATGTGTCATGCGCCATTAATGCTTAGGGCGGCTACGCGTAAGGGAACTTGAGTGCCTAGGGATGCCTCGCTTCCCATGCTAGGATTATAAATAGGGGGAAGCTCGTTTCATTTTTGCGTTTTCTCCTTCATTCCTCTCAGAGCTCTCTTTCAGTCCATCCAAGTCCTCACACCGCTTCTGCCGTCATCGTCGACATCCCGCCGTCATCCGCCGCTCTCTGTCGTCCAGATTTTCCTTCACCAAGTAAGTTTTCTTTTCTGGCCCCCAAACTTATGCATTTATCGTTGATTTTTTGGGTAGTACGTATGACTTTAGGGGGGACGCATGAACTTTCCGGCGATCTTCATGAAGTTCCTGGTGGAACGATGAGTTTTCTAGCATATGTCACGAAGTTTCCGGCCAGGACGCAGGGAAGTTCATGAGACTACAGGAAACTTCATGAAGTTTCCTATGAACGTCTCGAGGATAAGTGACGAAGGTCCCGGGGAGTAGATGAAGGCCTCGGGGACCAGCGATGGGACTCCTAGGAAGCCTCACTCCCCGCAGGCGCGTGGCCCTCGTGAGGAGGTCTATGTCGAGGGATTATCCCGCATTTACTGAAGTCTTCTCCTGCGAGGAGACTTACCGCCTTGTGTCAACGGGAGTCTCTCCGTGGATGAGGCTCAGTCGAGAGGGGGTTCGTTGATCTGTGTCGGGGAGAATTTGTCTGGCTCCTCGTCACTCTCTTTTCCATTTCACTTGATTTGCGATGGAATGGTGGACTTGATCTGGAATGTCTAATTCATCGTTTTCCTCTGCTTTTCACGAAAAAATGGCCGCAAGGATTGAGGGGATCATCGAGACCGATTACGAGCCTGATTCACCGGTAGTGCAGACCAGCGGAGCTCGGAGGGGGACTGCTGAGGATTGGGCTGGGGAGGAGCCTCTGAGCGTCCCTTATTTCTTTGCCGTGGACGATTCTGATGCTTATGCTACTTTCGAGGGTTGTTGTGAGGGCTCCCTTCAGAACTGGAAGGTGTACAAACCCCGGGAACACCATCGGTAATGCCCGTGTTTCAGAGGGATGAGGTTTCCCATGTATGAATTCACTTTCTTGGAAGCGGGCCTGTGTCTGCCCTTCTATGACTTCCAACGGGGGGTGTTCGCCCGGCTACGCTTGGCGCCTTCACAGCTTTATCCCAACGCGATCGCGTTTGTGCGAGCGTATGAGCTCGTATGTCGGTACCTCAATGTCGGAGCCACGATACCTATTTTCTTCAGTATCTTTCATCTGTAGAGACAAATGTCCGAGGGCCGGCACAATTGGATATCCCTAAAATAACCGAGCAGACTGTTCTAAGCATACCTAGACTCTGTCTGCAATTTCAAATACTGGTATTTCGTCGTCAAGCATATCACCCATGCGGCCGTCGACTCGCTATATCACCGCGTGTTTAGGGAGAAAAACGGGCAGCGGGAGGAGATCTTACAATCAAAGTTTCTGTTGGAATTGACGAAGGAGACTTTCAAACGGGGCACTGAAAGTTACATAGTCAACCCCGGCGCATTGGATGACGAGGAATGGTTGGCCTACCAGAAGTTGGTCAAGTTCGTCTCCGGCTTCACCCCTGCAAAATATGTGATTCCAGATGGGAACTTTATCCTCGACGCTCGCAGGGAGGTTTTAACGGAGGCTCAGTTGATAAATACGAAGGCCTTCCTTTAGTGTGCGTCCGACGAGGAAGCTGTATGGTTTTTAGGTAGTAGGCACACCCTTCACTCGGGCCCCATCTATGTTTCCGTCGTTGGTTCGATGACATGTTTTTTTTTCTCTTGGAGGTAAGATGTCGAGCTTGCAAGAACACGTGAAGAAACTGGAGGCCACTAAAGGTGCGAAGAAGTCTGGCAAGGGTCGAGTCGCCCAGGTTTAGCAGATGCAAGGCCCTAACCCGACACCTGGAGGCTCGTCCTCTTCCCCCCAATGCAGCCAATCTCCGAAGACGCAGGGTTCCCCTAATAGGAAGCGCGTTACCGAGACCGTAACTGTCGACCTCACCGAGAACATGTCTGAGGAGAAGTAAGTGCTCCCACCTTGCTATATGCAACCTGATTTCTTCTACGGGGCCAACTCCCCGACTGTGAGCGTTGCTAAGTCCAAGGCTATCTTAGGCATTGATCGAAGTGCAAGAAGGAAAGCCTTATCGGAAGATATGACCACGATGTTGTGAGTCTTTGAAATGAATTTGGTCCTTAATGACGAGACTTGCCCCTCGGCCGACCTGACCAAACAGCAGAATGACCTCGCGTCTGTCGAGGCTGAGATGAAAAAGCTGGCTACTGACCTCGACAAGTGCAAGAAATAGAATGCAGCCCAGGTCAAGCTTTACGGCGAGATGGAGAGGAAGGTGCAGGGTGCTGACGAGGAGATGAAGAAGCTCCTGGCGAGGATCACTGAGTTGGAGGCGGCTGCAAGGCCTCTTGAAGATGAGACCGCCGCCGAGAAGCTCCTGACCTCTTGTATTGACCTGGTATTGAAGATCCGGCTGCTCGAGCAGGATAACCTGGGGGCTGTCGAAGTGGGTTTTAACGCTATTGTGGAGCAGCTCCAGCTCGTGAACCCTGGCGTCTAGCTCGCCACTGAGGGGACAGACCCTTATCACCAGGTGATCGAAGGTCGGTGGTCGCGCCTGAAGCCAAGGAGGAAGAAGATGGTCAAACCGTGGTGGACGACCAACCCGAGGGGGCATAACCGTCTAGCTCTATTCCCCTTTGTTCAACTTGTTTGGCCTGCGTGCCACTTTTTACCGTTTTATCTGGCATGTGTGCCGTATTTTGGTTATTGTCTAGTTCGACCTGCGCGTAGTGATTTTGTAAACTGATTTTGTAGTACTTTTTGTAATGTTAAAAAGATGTGCTTTTGCCCGCTTTAATGCATTGTCTTTCATATTTTATGTGTGCTAATTGTATGTTGATTATGTATTTGGTATTTGCATGTTTTCGTTAAGTATTTGGGGCTTTTGCTCGACGTTGTTGAACCTCGACAGTGTAGGGGACTGGTCGGACGGTCGGAGTCGGATTCCGACCTTCGACGAAACTAGGAGCTTGATCGAGGTCTTAAATCTGAGGCGTGAACCTCTCATCACGAGTTAGACGTTCTGCCTAGTTGGTACGGCGACGGTGGAGCTCGGTAGAGGTGTCCTCGTCGGATCAAGCGTCCTCGCGCACACACAAAAGCAGGCCCTTGTGTTCTTGTCTCGAGTTAAGGAGTCGTGCTAGTACCTTAGTGCGCTTCTGTGGTTGCGACGCGAATAGGTTGCTGGCAGTGTTTCACTGTAGTACTATTTAAGCTTTTCAGCATTCCATGGTCGAGCAAGTTCCTTCCCGTGTAGATTTTTGAGGTAGTAGACTCCCATCCCCGTTTTCGCGTGGACGTTATAGGGGCCCTCCTAGTTTGCGGCGAGCTTGCCTTCACGCGAATCTTTCTGGTTCCTTCGCATGACTAGGGTGCCGACGTGAAATTTACATTTGATAACTTTGCTATTATGGCGCAAAGTTATCCTCTGTTTGAGCGAGGCTTCGCGGAGGGATGCCCCCGACCATATCTCTTCGACCAGGTTGAGCTCCTCCCTTAGGGCCTCATTGTTCATCTCCTCGTCGAGGGGAGACTCGGTCCTTCTGGAGGGTTCCCTGATTTCTACCGGAATCACTACTCAGTTTCGTAGGTCATTCGGAAAGAGGTTTCCCCGGTGGTCGAGTGTGGGGTCGTTCTGTACGCCCAGAGCACGCTATGCAACTCCTCGACCCATCTTTTCTAAGCGTTTCCCAGCCTTCGTTTCAGGCCTCGCAGGATCACCCTGTTCACGGCTCGGCTTGCCCGTTTATTTGCGGGTGCTCGACCGACGTGAAGTGTTGCTTCGTGCCCAGCTTGGTAACGAAGTCCTGGAAGTTCTTGTCTGTGAATTGTGTCCCGTTTCCGGTGACGATTGGTTGGGGTACGCCAAACCGGGCAAGTATATTCCTCTTGTAGACGCTGAGTATGTTGTGGGCCATGATTTTGGCTAAGGCTTCGGCCTCTATCCACTTAGTGAAGTAGACGACATCGACAATCAAGTACTTGTTTTGGTACGACCCTATGGTGAAGGGCCCGAGGATGTCCCTCCCCCACCAGGAAAATGGCCACGGGGATGAAAGCGTTTTGAGCTCACTGGGCGGGGCCAGGTGCATGTCCTCGTGCCACTAGCATCTGGCACACTTCTTGACATGCTCCTTGGCGTCTTATTGCATGGTGGGCCAGTAGTACGCTCGCAATGCTTTACAGGCTAGGGACCATCCACTGAGTTGTTGCGCATTGATCCTTTTGTGGATCTCCTAGAGTATGCCGGGGACCTTAGACTCCTCAACGCACTTGAGGAGGGGGATCGAGAAGCCCCGTCGGTATAACTTGTCCTCAAAGATAGTATGCGAGCAGGCACGCCGCCTGACTATGCCAGCATCCTTGGTGTCGTCGGGTAGTTTCCCCGTGATGAGGTATTCGTATACTAGGGTCATCCAGTAGTGGTCGTCTCCAATGGCATGCATGTCGGTGGTGGAGATGGATTTCTCGATGCTCGAACGAAAAAGCACCTCCTAGATGACGGATTTGTTCCAACCTTTTTTCTTCATGCTTGCCAGCTTCGGTAGAACGTCTGCCCGAGTATTGTGTTCGCACAGGACGTGACTTACTTCCTCCGAGATGAATTTTTTCATCTTTTCTTTTACCAAGGCCAAGTATTCGATGAGGTTGTCGTTCTTGGCTTGGTACTCTCCCCGCACCTGGGAGGCCACGAACTGGGGGTCGGTGAATATTTTTACTTCTTCGGAGCTGAGGTCCTCGGCTAGATGTAGTCCGGCGAGGAAAGCCTCGTATCCGGCCTGGTTGTTTGATGTCGGGATGGACAACGTGAGGGAGACCTTGATCAAGATGCCTTCCTCATTCTATAGGATAATGCCTGCTCTGCTTCCCGTCAAACTGGATGCCCCGTCAACGTAGATCGTTCATTTTTGGGATCCGTCTGCCGAAGGTTCTGGGATGGTCATCTTCCCGACGAAGTCGGCTAGTACTTAAGCCTTAAATCCCTTCCTACCCTCGTATTGGACGTCAAACTCAGAGAGTTCAAGCGACCATTTGAGCATCCTGCCCGCCATGTCGGGTCGGTCGAGGAGCTGTCTCACGGGTTGGTCCGTCCTCACCAAGATCGTGTGAACCAATAAGTAGTGCCACAATCTTCTGGCCGCAGTGACGAGGGCTAGAGCAATCTTTTCGATCTGCTAGTATCTAAGCTCAGGGCCTTGGAGGGCTTTACTGGTGAAGTAAATCGGCTTCTGCCCGTCAGGGGTTTCCCTGATTAGAGCCATGTTGACTGCCTCGCTCGTGACGGCGAGGTACATGTATAATGTATCCCCATCTTATGGTCAAGAGAGGACCGGGGGTTGCGAGAGGACTTGTTTGAGGTGGAGGAGCGCCTGTTCGCACTCCTCGATCCACTCGAATGTGGCCTCCTTGCGTAGGAGTTTGAAAAATAAAAGTGTGTGTTGCGCCAATTTGGTCACGAAGCGGGACAGCGAGGTGAGCATTTCGTTTAGCGGCTGTATCGATTTCTTCAAGTTCGGTGTCGGGAACTCAGAAAACGCCCTGCACTTGTCGGGGTTCACCTCGATTCCTCGCTCTGTGAGGTAGAACCCAAGGAACTTTCCGGCTCGGACACCGAAGGTGCATTTCTCCGGGTTGAACCTCATCTTGCATCTCCTCGCCATGTCGAAGACCCTTTTGAGGTTGGAAGTGTGGTCGAATTTCTCTCGTGATTTTACGATCATGTCGTCCATGTTGACCTCGAGCATGTCGCCGATTTCGCCGCAGAAGACTTTTTTCATTATCCTCTAGCAGGCCGCGCCGACATTCTTAAGGCCGAAGGGCATTATGTTGTAGTAGTAATTTCCCGACTCGGTCATGAAGGTCGTGTGCTGCTTGTCGGCCTTCGCCATGGGGATTTGATTGTATCCCTAGTACGCGTCCATGAACGACACCAATTTAAAACCTGCAGAGTTGTCGACCAGTTTGTCGATGTTAGGCAATGGGTATGCATCTTGCGGGCATGCCCGGTTAAGATCAGAGTAATCAACGCACATTCTCCACTTTCCATTATTCTTTTTAACAAGTACAACATTAGAAAGCCAGGTAGTGTACTGGGCTTCTGAAATAAAATTCGCCTCTAAGAGGTCCTTTATAGCTTTTTCAGCAGCCTCCGCTTTCTCGGGAGACTGCCTATGCCTACATTGTACTATAGCCCTAGCGGCTGGATCAATTGTGAGTTGATGGCAGGCCATATCTGGGTTGAGGCCGGGAATCTTCGCAGTGCTCCACGCGAACAGGTCGGCATTCTCCCAGAGGCAGGCCTTTAGCTGCTTCCACGTAAGGGGTCAGATGTGTCTCATTGAGCTGGAGGGTAGTGAAGAGGTGGGAATACATGATGTCGACCGAGCTCCCTTGGTCGACCAAGATGCGGAAGACATCAAAGTTTGCCATCTGTTCCCTGATCAGGAGGGGGATGTTGGAGTTGGGGGAGCCGCCTGACAATTCTCCGAGGTAGAAGGTGATGGAGTTCGAACTTTCCTGGACCTTCTCAAAATTTGTGTTCTGCGCCTAGCTCGTCTCTATCAACTCGTTGAACTTCCGCTTGATCGACCCCACCGAGACCTTGTTGAACCCTCCGTCGGATATCACCATGGTGACGGGGAAACTTTCCCACGGGCTACGAGCGGTCACAGAGATGTCGGGCTCGCTGGAGAAGTAGAAGTCCTCTGGCCTGGTGACACACAGGGCGAGTTGTAGTCCGTTCTCGTCGGGGGATTGGGTCGCCTCTTTGACCCTTTTCGTCTCCCAGGTCTCTTGTCGGGGGGAGAGGGCATTGTTCCTTTACGTGTACTGCTTGATGTGCCCCTCTTTAATCAAGATTTCTATCGCATCCTTGAGGTGGATGTAGTCCTCCGTGACATGCCCTTGGCTCCTATGGAATCTACAGTACTTGGACTTGTCAACGTTTGGTTTAAGGGGCGTCGACTTCGAGAATCGGACACCTCCTTTATGGAATTCCAAGTTGATGCACTCGGCCGGGATGCGCTCTTAGGGAGCGGTGAGTAGCGTGTACTCAGTGAACCGGCCTGCGGGTCCCCTCAGTTCTCGAGAGTCTCGGGGCTGATCTTCTCTTCTTCTCTCCCCGCCTCGTCGGGGTTCGGTGGAGTCCTCGTGCCTGGAGCTTCTAGGGCCCTCTTGATTCCACGAATCGCGGGCACAGTGAGAGGCCTCTATCTCCTCATACTGGATGTATGCTTAGGCCTTGTAGAGGACCGTTTCCAAGGTGTCGGGCCTTTCAATGCCGACAGCCTGGCGAACTCGGTGCGAGGTCGGAGTCCTCGCTCAATCAAGAATTTTTTCATGTCATCCGAAGTGGATACCTAGATGGCTTCTCGGTTGAATCTCTCGATGTAATTCCAGAGAGATTCGTCTTTTCCCAAGATGATGGCTTCCAGGGATGCTTCCGTCTTCGGGTGGCGTCGGGAAGCGGTGAAATTCCTGGAGAACTGTCTCTTCAGTTTCTTCCAGGCGGTGATGGATTTAGGTGCGAGGCTCGTGTACCACGCCATGGCACCCTTCCAGAGGGTAGTGGGGAAGATCCTGCACTTCATGGCTCCCCGAACGTTCCGGTAATCGAGCATTACGTCAAAGCTTTTGATGTGGTCGTCCGGGTCGGTCGTACCATCATATGTCGTCAAGGGCGGGGTTTTTTCCATCCAGACAGGTAAGGGGGTCTCCATGATGTCCCTGGACAGCGGGGTGCGCTGATTGTCCTCATCACTCCTGACGGGTGATAGGGACAGGTCGCCTCGGCTATTCTTGCTCCGTCGGGGAGGACTCTTTGGTCTGCTCTTTGGCTTCTCGATGTACCCGTCGGCTTTATTCCTCTTCTGAGTGGGGGAACGTCGTTCCTTTCGAGGAGGGGATCGGTCGCGCTTCTGGGCGACTACGGGTTAGGGTGGTTCTAGACGCGGACATCGCCTAGGCATCCGAGGATAGGGGCTCTGAGAGTCATCGTGTCGTGTCCTCCATGGGGGAGGAGAGGGACTGCTATAAATGGGGCGACGATGTCTCAGCGGGGGAGAGCGTGATTGTCGCTCCCTCTCGAGCACTTCTATCCGCTCATTATGTCGGAAGATCAGCATTAGTTAGCGCGGGGATCAGTTGGTAGACAGTCGTGCTATCAGAGGAGGGAGAGGCAGTGTGCCCGTCCCTGGGATCGCCTTCTTCGACGTGAACGGCCACGTTGAGGTCGTGGTCGTCTCCGTTGGTGAATGGGGCGAAGGCGGAATCTGGAGCGTTGACATCATTCCATGGGCTAGCCATGATCGTCGGAGATTGAAAGTTGCTTTGGTTCTTGAGTTTCTACGGGAGGAAGAATGGGGAAGCAAAGGTTCCCACAGACGGCGCCACTGATCGTACCTGATTAGAAATAGATCAGTGGTCAGCAACACGTCGTGAGTGTAATACCCCAAATATTGACCACTAAGATTTCCCATCATTGTGAAAATCATCATCACAATATGGATGAACCATCATGCTTCATCAGTCTCCCCAAAGATGGGTGAGCATCCACTACAAGCAAAATTAGGGTTTCAAGCCCTCTCTGAGTGCTTAGACAAAGGATCAATCAAGAAATGACATGATCTTCAACTTGTCTAATCTCTTAAACATCCATAATGGATCAAAAAGGACTCCCACTTCAAGGATTAAGCACAAGGCTGCTCCCTTCTAGGTGGATCAAGTCTCAAGATCGACAGTGTCACCAAATTAGGGTTTTGGTCGACCAGGGCCTCCAGATGGAAATTTTCATCTGGGCATAAGGCAATGATCCAAAACATAACCTAATATGCTTCATGGAACCTCATGGACCCATGCATCAAGTCAATTTTGCCTCAGGGGATGCATTCATCAAAAATCAGGAATTAGGGTTTCTTGACCTAATTCACCCCTAAGTTGACTTTTGGGACAAAACATGAGCCAAGACCTCAAGAGATGATTTGAGGGTCTCTAATACACCATATTGATCCATTTGGAACAATGGATTGATCCAAGAAGCTTGAGCAACAAGTTTCATTTTCATCTGCACCACAATTAGGGTTTTAAGGGAAAAGTCAGCTGTAACTTTGACTTTTGACCAAGACATGCTCCCAAACCCTAATACATGATTGAATATACCCTATGACACCCATGGAACATTTCCATCAAGTTTGATTTAGGTCAAGGACATGATTTCCTGAAGAATTGCACAGTTTGGAATTCATCTGATAAAAAGTCAACTGTGCACAAAAGTCAACTTTGACTTTTTGAGATTTTTCACCAAAATGGATTTTCAACCCTAAAATGATGTTAATGTATGATTTGAATCATCATTCATCAAGAAAAATCAAGAAAAGTGAGATAACTTGTAAAAGGGGTAACCATAAAACTTAGAAATTTTTCTAAGTTAAAAATAAAGTGGCAAAGGTACCAACTTTGGAGGACCATAACTCCTAAACCACAAGGCCATTTTTTCTCATCCAAAGATGGATTTGTAGCCCTCACTATCACCTACAAAAACTTCAACTACAAGTCATTCCAATTCATTAAGGATTTTGAGTTATGGAGTGATCAAAGTGGCTGAAAAGTGAAAAAGTCACTTTTTCCAACACTTAGTGAAATTTTCACTAAGTCAGAATTCTGCTTCACTTTTTGCCAAATGTAGGAGGGTTTTTCACTTGGAATCAAAAGAGATCAAAACCAAACTTGTTCAAACAGTTGTTGTATCATGTAAGAGCTTTCCAAAATGGCCAAGAACATTGCCAAATTCAACCTACACCATGAGATACAACATTGGCAAGTTGCCTTGCTGAAATCTGTCAAGGCAAGGCAGAATTTGCATTTTGGCTCGATTTGCCAAAATCAGCCAATTGCAATTGCTCCAATCCACTTGGACACCTCAGAGGATTGAATCCAAAGGGGACAATCATTGAGCCAAGCCTCCAAGGTCCAAGGAACAAGGAATAGCATGTTGAACCTAGAGTTGTCAAAATAGGGACAAGACTTCAAATTTGGAATGAGGCATTCAATGGAACCATCAAGGTGGCATGGACTGAGCCATTCTCAAATGAAATCAGTCAAGACTTATCCAAGACCAAGGGGACCAAAGCTCTGTGCCCTAACCTCTAGTCAATGGCTAGAGGAGACTTTCATTCTCATTGGCCAACATTGAGGAAACCTACTTACCAGCTGCCATGCACTATTCCTTGCAAAACAAACTTGCTCTACTATAAATAAAGCTCAACTGTGGTCAGTTTAAGTACACCAAAGCCATCTAACAGATGCTTTCCTCAAAATCTCTTTCTCTAGGCAAAAATGCCTTTCTTAGCAAGGTAGCTATCGGGTTTTGAGTTTGAGAGCAATTCTGCACAAACCAATCACTCACACACCTCACATACATCGCATATGAGCTGATCAAACACTCACATAACATCTGGAACATCAAAATCTCAAAATCACTTGCCATCCACACAAGTTTGAAGTGAAGTTGCAGCTAAGATGCCATAAACTGATCCAGTCCATTTCAATTCAATCCAAGTGTTCAAACACACTCCATATGGTGTAGGGAAGCTGTTCAGATCATCACAACTCATCTGTAACACCTCCAACCCAGAATTTGATTTGCTCTTGCTGTCACGACTTGGAGGTAAGCCTAAACTTGGTCATCTCTCAATCTATGCATATTTCCTCGCACAATAATTTGGCCATATGTTCATAATCATGCATGGAATGTTTTCCCTCAATTAATTTCATTGTTTGAACCGTGTATCAAAAATCCTAGCCTTCATGCAGAAATTAGGGTTCTTGAGGTTTCTTCGTGATTTCTTGTTGTATGTTTAATTTAAATGAAATTAAAGTACATAGACATGATCGTGAGGTTGAGGCGAGCATAATGATATGTGGATTGCATGTTATAATTACGTATTCAGTGAGATTGGATGGAAAATGCAAATCTGGGCAAACTGAAAAACGCGCGTGTTCTTGGTGTTGTTCTTGGCGCCATTTTCATATATTTGAATATTTGAATTTTGTGATTTTGTTTAATTGATTCAAAAATTAATTTCTCTCTGAGTTTTAATGATTTTGAGTTGGTTCTTTTTTTAATAATTCACAAAAATGTTAAAATATTTTATTTTATCAAAAAATCCCAAAAATATTATTTATTTCATATAATTGATATTTTTGTAAAGAATTAATATTTTGATTGTTTTTGGCATTTTAAATATTTTTTCTACATTGATTTTGCAACTTTTAATGCTTTCTAATTATTTTGTAGGTCAATACTTAATTTTTGAAGCATTAATCCAAGATCACAATTTGTTTTCCATGTGTTAAACAATTTTTGATCATTTTAATTGAATTTTTATTCAATTAAATACATTTTGAAAACAAATTAGGGTTTTGGATTAATTCAACCCTCCTAAATCATTTTCAAAACACTTTGGGCCTCTATTAGAGTGTAAGACCCAATCCTTTTTTTGACCAAATCATCTTTGGGCCTCACTTATTGTATAAGTCCCGATACCGTCAAAAATAAACGGCGCGATCGTCGCCTTTTCAAAAATCATTTGGGCCTACCCTCGAGTAGTAAGACCCATTTATTTTTCTTCAAAACTTTTTGGGCATCTTGAGAGAGTGTAAGACCCATCCCCCTTGTACAAAAACTTTTTGGGCCTCACTCATTGTATAAGTCCCTCTGTACAAGTAAACGGCGCGATCGTCGCCCGTTTAAAATTAAAAACCATTTGGGCCTACCCTCGAATAGTAAGACCCATTTCTCTTTTCTTTAAACCTTTTTGGGCCTCTTGAGAGACTGTAAGACCCATCCCTTTGTACAGAAAACCTTTTTGGGCCCCAGTCACTTGTATAAGTCCCGCTGTACAAATTCAAACAGTGCGCTCACTGATAAAACCCTGGGCCTCTCCTTGAGCTGTAAGCCCCAAATCTTTCTTTTTTCAAAGCACTTTCTCCTTTGATTTTGAATATACTGTTGTTTTTATCTTTCTTTGTTGAACAACTAACCAAACAACATGGAAGCACTACAACCGAGTAAGTGGTTATCGCTTTCATTTACTGCTTTCATATTATAAACTGTATTGTGGGGCTGCTCACTGTAAGTCTCCTTTCATAAACTCATATCTACTGTGTAATAATAGTATAGATATTTAGAGTTTCCCCGGCAACTACGTCTAGAACTAGGTGACGCCGTTTCATTTATTCGTAGAAATAGACGCCTAGATCCCCAGTAGGAGCACCAGATACAGTCTTCTCTTTGGCTGTCCTCCTTAGGAATCGTAAAGAAATTCTATTCCCCAGAGATGAATTATTCTCGGTGAAACTTCTCTTGAATTTCTTCAAACCTCCGAACTGTTCAAACTCTCTTGAAAAGATAAAAGTTGCTGGATAGTAAACCTCGCACGTTTACCAGTGGTTTTATCTTTAAAAGAGTTTTCTTGAACTTTTCTTTGGTTTGGGACCCACGGGCTTCTTAAAATCATCGGCCCCCTCTTGGGCATCGTACAAGGACCCACAAGCTTCCTATAAGCAACCCGGCCTCCTCTTGGGCATTATTCAAGGACCCTACGGCTTCTTAGAAGTATTCACAGCCTCCTCTTAGGCTTCGTATAATGATCTCTTCCTCCGGGAATGATAGCCTCCTCTTGGGCTTCGTACAAGGACCCGTCGGCTTCTTAAAAGATTCCAGCCTCCTCTTGGGCTTCGTACAAATTGTCCCGACGACCTCCTAGAGGTATAGGAACAGAACTTAGTCATCCTCATAGAACAGTCCTTTCATAGAGTCTACTACTGTTTCTCGAAGCATAGTACAAAAGATAAAACTCTAGACACGGACAGTCTAACTTCCTTAAGTCTCAAAGACATTCTCAAGCACCCTTCGTTAAATAGGAAGGAAACCCGCAGACTCGGATAGTCTCAATACCCTTTGGATTTCCCGTTTCCTCAAAGAGAAGGAAATATCCCTGATCCTCAAATTAAATCCCTGAGTACAGTGTTACTCATATAAGAACTGGTTTTCTCTTTTAAATCAGTATATTGGATCTGTCACTCAACTGAAACAGTTACAATAGCCTCCATCTCGGGCTTCGTACGAGATACCAAAATTCTCCCCAGTGGAGTCAAAACAACCCTTTAGCCTCTCTCTCAGGCTTTGTATGAGACACAAAAGATTCCCTCGTTGAGTCAATCACCCCTTTTTTTGCCTCCATCTCGGGCCTCGTACGAGATATAAATTCCTTAAGCAAGAGTCGAACTCTTTTAGCCTCCTCTTAGGCTTTGTATAACGATATGCCCCACTGGGTCAAAAACCTTTAGCCTCTCTCTCGGGCTTTGTACGAGACACAAAATAGCCTCCTCTTAGGCTTTGTATAATGATTTTCCTAGCGGAAATTAGCCTCCTCTTAGGCTTTGTATAAGAAAACCACTGGTTGATCCAATCAACCTTTTAGCATCAAAGCTGTGCCTTGTTCACAGTACACAAACATCAACAACTCCTTTCCCTTCATCTAATCACTGTAAGCGACAAGCCTCTGGACCATCTACATCCATGCCACTGTCCCTCTTTTAGCATGAGAAATTCCTAAGGAAAGATGGCATTGCTCTACACTGAGTTAAAGTCTTCTCCTTCAGGTTAAAACCCTTTCTTCGGAAATTATGGCATTGCTCGGATCCGCGTATCCCAGTTAAAGTAATTCTCCTTCTCCCCTCTTTAGAGATGACAAATTCTCTCTAAAGTCGAGGTCTTTTAGCTTCACATCTTGGGCTTTGAACAAGATACAAATCACCTTTCGCTTCACGTCTTGGGCTTTGAACAAGACACCAAAAACTAATTTCCTCCCATAGAATAGGAGGAACTACGAACGCTCTGATTTCCCTGTTTCAGTAAACGGGAATACGTAGGCATAAGATCGAAAGAAAAGATCTTAGCGAGCGCAATCAACAAAAAAACCCAAATCCCATATCTCCATCAATTAAAAGCAGTAATTCAAAAGCATCAGTCCTAACATCCTAATCCTTATTCCCCGCCAGAAACCTTTTGCCTAGATAGAAAGAAAGAAACCTGTATTGGCGAAATACGAATAACCAGTACAAAGGCCCACCCACATTGATAGCATCCGTAACCTAACAGACCGCTGTTTAAACTCAGTATGCAAGCAGGGTTAATTGGAGACATCTATTTCCCTTCCTTATTCAGCTCACAATAGGATAAAAAATGAATCGACCTGCAGTTTTAAGCTCAACCGCAGAGAGCGACCAACGCTTAAGAACCGCGTCCAAAATCGCTCGCTACAGAAAAGTGGCGCCCACCGTGGGGCAAGTTTTTATTTCTGTCTGTTTTCCTTGTAAAATGGCGACTCTGCTGGGGAGTCTCCTTTTCTGCCTTAGGGCATCATCCCCGTTTTCTACGGAAAATGGGAACTCTACCGAAGAGAAAGATTGACCTATGCTGGTCCATCTCTTAGGCAGGGAACCACAGATTGGGGCTTCCGCCGGGGAACCCATTTCTGTCAGGAACTTAAGATTCATAACTTTATAAGTCTAGGATTATTAGGACAAATATATATACTGCTTTTCCTAATTGCTATACGTGTTTATTTTTCTGCTACTGGGAATGCGTGTGATGCCGCATGTCGTGAGATTGAGTATACACTTAAAAAAATCCAACCTTTTTCGTAGTTCGGAAGCTATCGGAAATAGCTGTTACGCGATACTACCCTCATTTGAGGCTGGTGATCTATTCTCGGTGAATGGCACTTACTCTAAGATTGCACACAACTCGCTGGCGATCCGCTTGTTGTCTGGCTTCCTGGGAGGAGCTGATGATAATGAGTACAGGTACAAAAATCACCCTAGTATAAACCTTTGGGGATGGGTAGAGCCTTGACTTCATGACAACGACCCTCTGACCCCATGTTTTTTCTATGTTTTTGTGTGCTGCATTCATGCATTCATTTAATAAAACATCAAAACATTCAAAAAACTTTCTTTTCTAGTCTCTCTGTTTTTCAAATTAAACTAAGACTGTGATTGCAAATATCAGAGAAAAAGATTGCATTAATGGATTTCGGTAGAAGGAGAACTCACCAGCATACCTTCAAGGTTCCAAAACTAGGGGATTTGAGAAGGTTAGCGAGGATGATCGTTAACCCAGAGGCTTTCAGAGCCAAGCACGGTGGTTTGCTACCACTGTTAAGAGTCCATGTGATTAAGGGGATCATGGACGCGCTCATTCAGTTCTACGATCCGGTTTATCATTGTTTCATATTCCCAGATTACCAGCTAGCACCAACGCTGGAGGAGTATTCTCATCTGACTGATTTACATATCACTGATCGAGCTCCATTTTCTGGACTGGAAGAAATTCCAAAGAATCAGACTATTGCAATAGCAATTCATTTGGACGAGTCTGAGGTCAGGACTCACATGACCACTAAGGGTGGCATCCAAGGTTTGCCAGCCCAGTTCTTGACAAAAAAGGCTCTATACTTCGCTAGTATAGGGAACGGGACTGCTTTTGAAAGCATCTTTATCTTGCTCACTTACGGGTTATTTTTGTTTCCCAACATCAATAGCTTCGTCGATATCAACGCTATTAAGGTTTTTCTCATTGGAAACCCTGTGCCGACTTTGCTCGCAGATGCGTATCATTCTGTACACTTAGGAAATTTGTACAGCGGAGGGGAGATCACATGCTGTGTACCTTTGCTGTACAAATGGTTTATCTCTCACTTGCCCAAGTCTGCCGCTTTTTGGGATTGCAAGAGTGTCTTACGTTGGTTGCAGAAGATTATGTCCCTCACCAACTCTGATATAGATTGGTGTAATAGGATTTATGAGGGAATCAGAATCATTGACCGTTGTGGAAACTTCCCCAGCGTACCCCTCATAGGAACTAAAGGAGGAATCAACTATCATCCGATATTAGTTCTTCGTCAATTTGGATACCCGATGAGACACATCCCACTGGGTGTTCATCTGGAAGGTCTTTTCTTCAAAGAAGGAGAAAACGACAGAGCACTAAAGATGGAAATAGTGCAAGACACAAAATAGCCTCCTCTTAGGCTTTGTATAATGATTTTCCTAGCGGAAATTAGCCTCCTCTTAGGCTTTGTATAAGAAAACCACTGGTTGATCCAATCAACCTTTTAGCATCAAAGTTGTGCCTTGTTCACAGTACACAAACATCAACAACTCCTTTCCCTTCATCTAATCGCTGTAAGCGACAAGCCTCTGGATCATCTACATCCATGCCACTGTCCCTCTTTTAGCATGAGAAATTCCTAAGGAAAGATGGCATTGCTCTACACTGAGTTAAAGTCTTCTCCTTCAGGTTAAAACCCTTTCTTCGGAAATTATGGCATTGCTCGGATCCGCGTATCCCAGTTAAAGTAATTCTCCTTCTCCCCTCTTTAGAGATGACAAATTCTCTCTAAAGTCGAGGTCTTTTAGCTTCACATCTTGGGCTTTGAACAAGATACAAATCACCTTTCACTTCACGTCTTGGGCTTTGAACAAGACACCAAAAACCAATTTCCTCCCATAGAATAGGAGGAACTACGAACGCTCTGATTTCCCTGTTTCGGTAAACGGGAATACGTAGGCATAAGATCGAAAGAAAAGATCTTAGCGAGCGCAATCAACAAAAAAACCCAAATCCCATATCTCCATCAATTAAAACCAGTAATTCAAAAGCATCAGTCCTAACATCCTAATCCTTATTCCCCACCAGAAACCTTTTGCCTAGATAGAAAGAAAGAAACCTGTATTGGCGAAATACGAATAACCAGTACAAAGGCCCCCCCACATTGATAGCATCCGTAACCTAACAGACCGCTGTTTAAACTCAGTATGCAAGCAGGGTTAATTGGAGACATCTATTTCCCTTCCTTATTCAGCTCACAATAGGATAAAAAATGAATCGACCTGCAGTTTTAAGCTCAACCGCAGAGAGCGACCAGCGCTTAAGAACCGCGTCCAAAATCGCTCGCTACAGAAAAGTGGCGCCCACCATGGGGCAAGTTTTTATTTCTGTCTGTTTTCCTTGTAAAATGGCGACTCTGCTGGGGAGTCTCCTTTTCTGCCTTAGGGCATCATCCCCGTTTTCTACGGAAAATGGGAACTCTACCGAAGAGAAAGATTGACCTATGCTGGTCCATCTCTTAGGCAGGGAACCACAGATTGGGGCTTCCGCCGGGGAACCCATTTCTGTCAGGAACTTAAGATTCATAGCTTTATAAGTCTAGGATTATTAGGACAAATATATATACTGCTTTTCCTAATTGCTATACGTGTTTATTTTTCTGCTACTGGGAATGCGTGTGATGCCGCATGTCGTGAGATTGAGTATACACTTAAAAAAATCCAACCTTTTTCGTAGTGTGGAAGCTATCGGAAATAGCTGTTACGCGATACTACCCTCATTTGAGGCTGGTGATCTATTCTCGGTGAATGGCACTTACTCTAAGATTGCACACAACTCGCTGGCGATCCGCTTGTTGTCTGGCTTCCTGGGAGGAGCTGATGATAATGAGTACAGGTACAAAAATCACCCTAGTATAAACCTTTGGGGATGGGTAGAGCCTTGACTTCATGACAACGACCCTCTGACCCCATGTTTTTTCTATGTTTTTGTGTGCTGCATTCATGCATTCATTTAATAAAACATTAAAACATTCAAAAAACTTTCTTTTCTAGTCTCTCTGTTTTTCAAATTAAACTAAGACTGTGATTGCAAATATCAGAGAAAAAGATTGCATTAATGGATTTCGGTAGAAGGAGAACTCACCAGCATACCTTCAAGGTTCCAAAACTAGGGGATTTGAGAAGGTTAGCGAGGATGATCGTTAACCCAGAGGCTTTCAGAGCCAAGCACGGTGGTTTGCTACCACTGTTAAGAGTCCATGTGATTAAGGGGATCATGGACGCGCTCATTCAGTTCTACGATCCGGTTTATCATTGTTTCATATTCCCAGATTACCAGCTAGCACCAACGCTGGAGGAGTATTCTCATCTGACTGATTTACATATCACTGATCGAGCTCCATTTTCTGGACTGGAAGAAATTCCAAAGAATCAGACTATTGCAATAGCAATTCATTTGGACGAGTCTGAGGTCAGGACTCATATGACCACTAAGGGTGGCATCCAAGGTTTTCCAGCCCAGTTCTTGACAAAAAAGGCTCTATACTTCGCTAGTATAGGGAACGGGACTGCTTTTGAAAGCATCTTTATCTTGCTCACTTACGGGTTATTTTTGTTTCCCAACATCAATAGCTTCGTCGATATCAACGCTATTAAGGTTTTTCTCATTGGAAACCCTGTGCCGACTTTGCTCGCAGATGCGTATCATTCTGTACACTTAGGAAATTTGTACAGCGGAGGGGAGATCACATGCTGTGTACCTTTGCTGTACAAATGGTTTATCTCTCACTTGCCCAAGTCTGCCGCTTTTTGGGATTGCAAGAGTGTCTTACATTGGTCGCAGAAGATTATGTCCCTCACCAACTCTGATATAGATTGGTGTAATAGGATTTATGAGGGAATCAGAATCATTGACCGTTGTGGAAACTTCCCCAGCGTACCCCTCATAGGAACTAAAGGAGGAATCAACTATCATCCGATATTAGTTCTTCGTCAATTTGGATACCCGATGAGACACATCCCACTGGGTGTTCATCTGGAAGGTCTTTTCTTCAAAGAAGGAGAAAACGACAGAGCACTAAAGATGGAAATAGTGCAAGACACAAAATAGCCTCCTCTTAGGCTTTGTATAATGATTTTCCTAGCGGAAATTAGCCTCCTCTTAGGCTTTGTATAAGAAAACCACTGGTTGATCCAATCAACCTTTTAGCATCAAAGCTGTGCCTTGTTCACAGTACACAAACATCAACAACTCCTTTCCCTTCATCTAATCGTTGTAAGCGACAAGCCTCTGGATCATCTACATCCATGCCACTGTCCCTCTTTTAGCATGAGAAATTCCTAAGGAAAGATGGCATTGCTCTACACTGAGTTAAAGTCTTCTCCTTCAGGTTAAAACCCTTTCTTCGGAAATTATGGCATTGCTCGGATCCGCGTATCCCAGTTAAAGTAATTCTCCTTCTCCCCTCTTTAGAGATGACAAATTCTCTCTAAAGTCGAGGTCTTTTAGCTTCACATCTTGGGCTTTGAACAAGATACAAATCACCTTTCGCTTCACGTCTTGGGCTTTGAACAAGACACCAAAAACCAATTTCCTCCCATAGAATAGGAGGAACTACGAACGCTCTGATTTCCCTGTTTCGGTAAACGGGAATACGTAGGCATAAGATCGAAAGAAAAGATCTTAGCGAGCGCAATCAACAAAAAAACCCAAATCCCATATCTCCATCAATTAAAAGCAGTAATTCAAAAGCATCAGTCCTAACATCCTAATCCTTATTCCCCGCCAGAAACCTTTTGCCTAGATAGAAAGAAAGAAACTTGTATTGGCGAAATACGAATAACCAGTACAAAGGCCCCCCCACATTGATAGCATCCGTAACCTAACAGACCGCTGTTTAAACTCAGTATGCAAGCAGGGTTAATTGGAGACATCTATTTCCCTTCCTTATTCAGCTCACAATAGGATAAAAAATGAATCGACCTGCAGTTTTAAGCTCAACCGCAGAGAGCGACCAACGCTTAAGAACCGCGTCCAAAATCGCTCGCTACAGAAAAGTGGCGCCCACCGTGGGGCAAGTTTTTATTTCTGTCTGTTTTCCTTGAAAAATGGCGACTCTGCTGGGGAGTCTCCTTTTCTGCCTTAGGGCATCATCCCCGTTTTCTACGGAAAATGGGAACTCTACCGAAGAGAAAGATTGACCTATGCTGGTCCATCTCTTAGGCAGGGAACCACAGATTGGGGCTTCCGCCGGGGAACCCATTTCTGTCAGGAACTTAAGATTCATAGCTTTATAAGTCTAGGATTATTAGGACAAATATATATACTGCTTTTCCTAATTGCTATACGTGTTTATTTTTCTGCTACTGGGAATGCGTGTGATGCCGCATGTCGTGAGATTGAGTATACACTTAAAAAAATCCAACCTTTTTCGTAGTGCGGAAGCTATCGGAAATAGCTGTTACGCGATACTACCCTCATTTGAGGCTGGTGATCTATTCTCGGTGAATGGCACTTACTCTAAGATTGCACACAACTCGCTGGCGATCCGCTTGTTGTCTGGCTTCCTGGGAGGAGCTGATGATAATGAGTACAGGTACAAAAATCACCCTAGTATAAACCTTTGGGGATGGGTAGAGCCTTGACTTCATGACAACGACCCTCTGACCCCATGTTTTTTCTATGTTTTTGTGTGCTGCATTCATGCATTCATTTAATAAAACATTAAAACATTCAAAAAACTTTCTTTTCTAGTCTCTCTGTTTTTCAAATTAAACTAAGACTGTGATTGCAAATATCAGAGAAAAAGATTGCATTAATGGATTTCGGTAGAAGGAGAACTCACCAGCATACCTTCAAGGTTCCAAAACTAGGGGATTTGAGAAGGTTAGCGAGGATGATCGTTAACCCAGAGGCTTTCAGAGCCAAGCACGGTGGTTTGCTACCACTGTTAAGAGTCCATGTGATTAAGGGGATCATGGACGCGCTCATTCAGTTCTACGATCCGGTTTATCATTGTTTCATATTCCCAGATTACCAGCTAGCACCAACGCTGAAGGAGTATTCTCATCTGACTGATTTACATATCACTGATCGAGCTCCATTTTCTGGACTGGAAGAAATTCCAAAGAATCAGACTATTGCAATAGCAATTCATTTGGACGAGTCTGAGGTCAGGACTCACATGACCACTAAGGGTGGCATCCAAGGTTTTCCAGCCCAGTTCTTGACAAAAAAGGCTCTATACTTCGCTAGTATAGGGAATGGGACTGCTTTTGAAAGCATCTTTGTCTTGCTCACTTACGGGTTATTTTTGTTTCCCAACATCAATAGCTTCGTCGATATCAACGCTATTAAGGTTTTTCTCATTGGAAACCCTGTGCCGACTTTGCTCGCAGATGCGTATCATTCTGTACACTTAGGAAATTTGTACAGCGGAGGGGAGATCACATGCTGTGTACCTTTGCTGTACAAATGGTTTATCTCTCACTTGCCCAAGTCTGCCGCTTTTTGGGATTGCAAGAGTGTCTTACGTTGGTCGCAGAAGATTATGTCCCTCACCAACTCTGATATAGATTGGTGTAATAGGATTTATGAGGGAATCAGAATCATTGACCGTTGTGGAAACTTCCCCAGCGTACCCCTCATAGGAACTAAAGGAGGAATCAACTATCATCTGATATTAGTTCTTCGTCAATTTGGATACCCGATGAGACACATCCCACTGGGTGTTCATCTGGAAGGTCTTTTCTTCAAAGAAGGAGAAAACGACAGAGCACTAAAGATGGAAATAGTGCAAGACACAAAATAGCCTCCTCTTAGGCTTTGTATAATGATTTTCCTAACGGAAATTAGCCTCCTCTTAGGCTTTGTATAAGAAAACCACTGGTTGATCCAATCAACCTTTTAGCATCAAAGATGTGCTTTGTTCACAGTACACAAACATCAACAACTCCTTTCCCTTCATCTAATCGCTGTAAGCGACAAGCCTCTGGATCATCTACATCCATGCCACTGTCCCTCTTTTAGCATGAGAAATTCCTAAGGAAAGATGGCATTGCTCTACACTGAGTTAAAGTCTTCTCCTTCAGGTTAAAACCCTTTCTTCGGAAATTATGGCATTGCTCGGATCCGCGTATCCCAGTTAAAGTAATTCTCCTTCTCCCCTCTTTAGAGATGACAAATTCTCTCTAAAGTCGAGGTCTTTTAGCTTCACATCTTGGGCTTTGAACAAGATACAAATCACCTTTCGCTTCACGTCTTGGGCTTTGAACAAGACACCAAAAACCAATTTCCTCCCATAGAATAGGAGGAACTACGAACGCTCTGATTTCCCTGTTTCGGTAAACGGGAATACGTAGGCATAAGATCGAAAGAAAAGATCTTAGCGAGCGCAATCAACAAAAAAACCCAAATCCCATATCTCCATCAATTAAAACCAGTAATTCAAAAGCATCAGTCCTAACATCCTAATCCTTATTCCCCACCAGAAACCTTTTGCCTAGATAGAAAGAAAGAAACCTGTATTGGCGAAATACGAATAACCAGTACAAAGGCCCCCCCACATTGATAGCATCCGTAACCTAACAGACCGCTGTTTAAACTCAGTATGCAAGCAGGGTTAATTGGAGACATCTATTTCCCTTCCTTATTCAGCTCACAATAGGATAAAAAATGAATCGACCTGCAGTTTTAAGCTCAACCGCAGAGAGCGACCAGCGCTTAAGAACCGCGTCCAAAATCGCTCGCTACAGAAAAGTGGCGCCCACCGTGGGGCAAGTTTTTATTTCTGTCTGTTTTCCTTGTAAAATGGCGACTCTGCTGGGGAGTCTCCTTTTCTGCCTTAGGGCATCATCCCCGTTTTCTACGGAAAATGGGAACTCTACCGAAGAGAAAGATTGACCTATGCTGGTCCATCTCTTAGGCAGGGAACCACAGATTGGGGCTTCCGCCGGGGAACCCATTTCTGTCAGGAACTTAAGATTCATAGCTTTATAAGTCTAGGATTATTAGGACAAATATATATACTGCTTTTCCTAATTGCTATACGTGTTTATTTTTCTGCTACTGGGAATGCGTGTGATGCCGCATGTCGTGAGATTGAGTATACACTTAAAAAAATCCAACCTTTTTCGTAGTGCGGAAGCTATCGGAAATAGCTGTTACGCGATACTACCCTCATTTGAGGCTGGTGATCTATTCTCGGTGAATGGCACTTACTCTAAGATTGCACACAACTCGCTGGCGATCCGCTTGTTGTCTGGCTTCCTGGGAGGAGCTGATGATAATGAGTACAGGTACAAAAATCACCCTAGTATAAACCTTTGGGGATGGGTAGAGCCTTGACTTCATGACAACGACCCTCTGACCCCATGTTTTTTCTATGTTTTTGTGTGCTGCATTCATGCATTCATTTAATAAAACATCAAAACATTCAAAAAACTTTCTTTTCTAGTCTCTCTGTTTTTCAAATTAAACTAAGACTGTGATTGCAAATATCAGAGAAAAAGATTGCATTAATGGATTTCGGTAGAAGGAGAACTCACCAGCATACCTTCAAGGTTCCAAAACTAGGGGATTTGAGAAGGTTAGCGAGGATGATCGTTAACCCAGAGGCTTTCAGAGCCAAGCACGGTGGTTTGCTACCACTGTTAAGAGTCCATGTGATTAAGGGGATCATGGACGCGCTCATTCAGTTCTACGATCCGGTTTATCATTGTTTCATATTCCCAGATTACCAGCTAGCACCAACGCTGGAGGAGTATTCTCATCTGACTGATTTACATATCACTGATCGAGCTCCATTTTCTGGACTGGAAGAAATTCCAAAGAATCAGACTATTGCAATAGCAATTCATTTGGACGAGTCTGAGGTCAGGACTCACATGACCACTAAGGGTGGCATCCAAGGTTTGCCAGCCCAGTTCTTGACAAAAAAGGCTCTATACTTCGCTAGTATAGGGAACGGGACTGCTTTTGAAAGCATCTTTGTCTTGCTCACTTACGGGTTATTTTTGTTTCCCAACATCAATAGCTTCGTCGATATCAACGCTATTAAGGTTTTTCTCATTGGAAACCCTGTGCCGACTTTGCTCGCAGATGTGTATCATTCTGTACACTTAGGAAATTTGTACAGCGGAGGGGAGATCACATGCTGTGTACCTTTGCTGTACAAATGGTTTATCTCTCACTTGCCCAAGTCTGCCGCTTTTTGGGATTGCAAGAGTGTCTTACGTTGGTCGCAGAAGATTATGTCCCTCACCAACTCTGATATAGATTGGTGTAATAGGATTTATGAGGGAATCAGAATCATTGACCGTTGTGGAAACTTCCCCAGCGTACCCCTCATAGGAACTAAAGGAGGAATCAACTATCATCCGATATTAGTTCTTCGTCAATTTGGATACCCGATGAGACACATCCCACTGGGTGTTCATCTGGAAGGTCTTTTCTTCAAAGAAGGAGAAAACGACAGAGCACTAAAGATGGAAATAGTGCAAGACACAAAATAGCGTCCTCTTAGGCTTTGTATAATGATTTTCCTAGCGGAAATTAGCCTCCTCTTAGGCTTTGTATAAGAAAACCACTGGTTGATCCAATCAACCTTTTAGCATCAAAGTTGTGCCTTGTTCACAGTACACAAACATCAACAACTCCTTTCCCTTCATCTAATCGCTGTAAGCGACAAGCCTCTGGATCATCTACATCCATGCCACTGTCCCTCTTTTAGCATGAGAAATTCCTAAGGAAAGATGGCATTGCTCTACACTGAGTTAAAGTCTTCTCCTTCAGGTTAAAACCCTTTCTTCAGAAATTATGGCATTGCTCGGATCCGCGTATCCCAGTTAAAGTAATTCTCCTTCTCCCCTCTTTAGAGATGACAAATTCTCTCTAAAGTCGAGGTCTTTTAGCTTCACATCTTGGGCTTTGAACAAGATACAAATCACCTTTCGCTTCACGTCTTGGGCTTTGAACAAGACACCAAAAACCAATTTCCTCCCATAGAATAGGAGGAACTACGAACGCTCTGATTTCCCTGTTTCGGTAAACGGGAATACGTAGGCATAAGATCGAAAGAAAAGATCTTAGCGAGCGCAATCAACAAAAAAACCCAAATCCCATATCTCCATCAATTAAAACCAGTAATTCAAAAGCATCAGTCCTAACATCCTAATCCTTATTCCCTGCCAGAAACCTTTTGCCTAGATAGAAAGAAAGAAACCTGTATTGGCGAAATACGAATAACCAGTACAAAGGCCCCCCCACATTGATAGCATCCGTAACCTAACAGACCGCTGTTTAAACTCAGTATGCAAGCAGGGTTAATTGGAGACATCTATTTCCCTTCCTTATTCAGCTCACAATAGGATAAAAAATGAATCGACCTGCAGTTTTAAGCTCAACCGCAGAGAGCGACCAGCGCTTAAGAACCGCGTCCAAAATCGCTCGCTACAGAAAAGTGGCGCCCACCGTGGGGCAAGTTTTTATTTCTGTCTGTTTTCCTTGTAAAATGGCGACTCTGCTGGGGAGTCTCCTTTTCTGCCTTAGGGCATCATCCCCGTTTTCTACGGAAAATGGGAACTCTACCGAAGAGAAAGATTGACCTATGCTGGTCCATCTCTTAGGCAGGGAACCACAGATTGGGGCTTCCGCCGGGGAACCCATTTCTGTCAGGAACTTAAGATTCATAGCTTTATAAGTCTAGGATTATTAGGACAAATATATATACTGCTTTTCCTAATTGCTATACGTGTTTATTTTTCTGCTACTGGGAATGCGTGTGATGCCGCATGTCGTGAGATTGAGTATACACTTAAAAAAATCCAACCTTTTTCGTAGTGCGGAAGCTATCGGAAATAGCTGTTACGCGATACTACCCTCATTTGAGGCTGGTGATCTATTCTCGGTGAATGGCACTTACTCTAAGATTGCACACAACTCGCTGGCGATCCGCTTGTTGTCTGGCTTCCTGGGAGGAGCTGATGATAATGAGTACAGGTACAAAAATCACCCTAGTATAAACCTTTGGGGATGGGTAGAGCCTTGACTTCATGACAACGACCCTCTGACCCCATGTTTTTTCTATGTTTTTGTGTGCTGCATTCATGCATTCATTTAATAAAACATCAAAACATTCAAAAAACTTTCTTTTCTAGTCTCTCTGTTTTTCAAATTAAACTAAGACTGTGATTGCAAATATCAGAGAAAAAGATTGCATTAATGGATTTCGGTAGAAGGAGAACTCACCAGCATACCTTCAAGGTTCCAAAACTAGGGGATTTGAGAAGGTTAGCGAGGATGATCGTTAACCCAGAGGCTTTCAGAGCCAAGCACGGTGGTTTGCTACCACTGTTAAGAGTCCATGTGATTAAGGGGATCATGGACGCGCTCATTCAGTTCTACGATCCGGTTTATCATTGTTTCATATTCCCAGATTACCAGCTAGCACCAACGCTGGAGGAGTATTCTCATCTGACTGATTTACATATCACTGATCGAGCTCCATTTTCTGGACTGGAAGAAATTCCAAAGAATCAGACTATTGCAATAGCAATTCATTTGGACGAGTCTGAGGTCAGGACTCACATGACCACTAAGGGTGGCATCCAAGGTTTGCCAGCCCAGTTCTTGACAAAAAAGGCTCTATACTTCGCTAGTATAGGGAACGGGACTGCTTTTGAAAGCATCTTTGTCTTGCTCACTTACGGGTTATTTTTGTTTCCCAACATCAATAGCTTCGTCGATATCAACGCTATTAAGGTTTTTCTCATTGGAAACCCTGTGCCGACTTTGCTCGCAGATGTGTATCATTCTGTACACTTAGGAAATTTGTACAGCGGAGGGGAGATCACATGCTGTGTACCTTTGCTGTACAAATGGTTTATCTCTCACTTGCCCAAGTCTGCCGCTTTTTGGGATTGCAAGAGTGTCTTACGTTGGTCGCAGAAGATTATGTCCCTCACCAACTCTGATATAGATTGGTGTAATAGGATTTATGAGGGAATCAGAATCATTGACCGTTGTGGAAACTTCCCCAGCGTACCCCTCATAGGAACTAAAGGAGGAATCAACTATCATCCGATATTAGTTCTTCGTCAATTTGGATACCCGATGAGACACATCCCACTGGGTGTTCATCTGGAAGGTCTTTTCTTCAAAGAAGGAGAAAACGACAGAGCACTAAAGATGGAAATAGTGCAAGACACAAAATAGCGTCCTCTTAGGCTTTGTATAATGATTTTCCTAGCGGAAATTAGCCTCCTCTTAGGCTTTGTATAAGAAAACCACTGGTTGATCCAATCAACCTTTTAGCATCAAAGTTGTGCCTTGTTCACAGTACACAAACATCAACAACTCCTTTCCCTTCATCTAATCGCTGTAAGCGACAAGCCTCTGGATCATCTACATCCATGCCACTGTCCCTCTTTTAGCATGAGAAATTCCTAAGGAAAGATGGCATTGCTCTACACTGAGTTAAAGTCTTCTCCTTCAGGTTAAAACCCTTTCTTCGGAAATTATGGCATTGCTCGGATCCGCGTATCCCAGTTAAAGTAATTCTCCTTCTCCCCTCTTTAGAGATGACAAATTCTCTCTAAAGTCGAGGTCTTTTAGCTTCACATCTTGGGCTTTGAACAAGATACAAATCACCTTTCGCTTCACGTCTTGGGCTTTGAACAAGACACCAAAAACCAATTTCCTCCCATAGAATAGGAGGAACTACGAACGCTCTGATTTCCCTGTTTCGGTAAACGGGAATACGTAGGCATAAGATCGAAAGAAAAGATCTTAGCGAGCGCAATCAACAAAAAAACCCAAATCCCATATCTCCATCAATTAAAAGCAGTAATTCAAAAGCATCAGTCCTAACATCCTAATCCTTATTCCCTGCCAGAAACCTTTTGCCTAGATAGAAAGAAAGAAACCTGTATTGGCGAAATACGAATAACCAGTACAAAGGCCCCCCCACATTGATAGCATCCGTAACCTAACAGACCGCTGTTTAAACTCAGTATGCAAGCAGGGTTAATTGGAGACATCTATTTCCCTTCCTTATTCAGCTCACAATAGGATAAAAAATGAATCGACCTGCAGTTTTAAGCTCAACCGCAGAGAGCGACCAGCGCTTAAGAACCGCGTCCAAAATCGCTCGCTATAGAAAAGTGGCGCCCACCGTGGGGCAAGTTTTTATTTCTGTCTGTTTTCCTTGTAAAATGGCGACTCTGCTGGGGAGTCTCCTTTTCTGCCTTAGGGCATCATCCCCGTTTTCTACGGAAAATGGGAACTCTACCGAAGAGAAAGATTGACCTATGCTGGTCCATCTCTTAGGCAGGGAACCACAGATTGGGGCTTCCGCCGGGGAACCCATTTCTGTCAGGAACTTAAGATTCATAGCTTTATAAGTCTAGGATTATTAGGACAAATATATATACTGCTTTTCCTAATTGCTATACGTGTTTATTTTTCTGCTACTGGGAATGCGTG
Organism: Lathyrus tuberosus; assembly: GCA_022829125.1. Lineage (NCBI taxonomy): Eukaryota > Viridiplantae > Streptophyta > Magnoliopsida > Fabales > Fabaceae > Lathyrus > Lathyrus tuberosus. The sequence goes on from JALAZF010000422.1 coordinate 3,611,412, forward strand.
TGATGCCGCATGTCGTGAGATTGAGTATACACTTAAAAAAATCCAACCTTTTTCGTAGTTCGGAAGCTATCGGAAATAGCTGTTACGCGATACTACCCTCATTTGAGGCTGGTGATCTATTCTCGGTGAATGGCACTTACTCTAAGATTGCACACAACTCGCTGGCGATCCGCTTGTTGTCTGGCTTCCTGGGGGAGCTGATGATAATGAGTACAGGTACAAAAATCACCCTAGTATAAACCTTTGGGGATGGGTAGAGCCTTGACTTCATGACAACGACCCTCTGACCCCATGTTTTTTCTATGTTTTTGTGTGCTGCATTCATGCATTCATTTAATAAAACATTAAAACATTCAAAAAACTTTCTTTTCTAGTCTCTCTGTTTTTCAAATTAAACTAAGACTGTGATTGCAAATATCAGAGAAAAAGATTGCATTAATGGATTTCGGTAGAAGGAGAACTCACCAGCATACCTTCAAGGTTCCAAAACTAGGGGATTTGAGAAGGTTAGCGAGGATGAACGTTAACCCAGAGGCTTTCAGAGCCAAGCACGGTGGTTTGCTACCACTGTTAAGAGTCCATGTGATTAAGGGGATCATGGACGCGCTCATTCAGTTCTACGATCCGGTTTATCATTGTTTCATATTCCCAGATTACCAGCTAGCACCAACGCTGGAGGAGTATTCTCATCTGACTGATTTACATATCACTGATCGAGCTCCATTTTCTGGACTGGAAGAAATTCCAAAGAATCAGACTATTGCAATAGCAATTCATTTGGACGAGTCTGAGGTCAGGACTCACATGACCACTAAGGGTGGCATCCAAGGTTTGCCAGCCCAGTTCTTGACAAAAAAGGCTCTATACTTCGCTAGTATAGGGAACGAGACTGCTTTTGAAAGCATCTTTGTCTTGCTCACCTACGGGTTATTTTTGTTTCCCAACATCAATAGCTTCGTCGATATCAACGCTATTAAGGTTTTTCTCATTGGAAACCCTGTGCCGACTTTGCTCGCAGATGCGTATCATTCTGTACACTTAGGAAATTTGTACAGCGGAGGGGAGATCACATGCTGTGTACCTTTGCTGTACAAATGGTTTATCTCTCACTTGCCCAAGTCTGCCGCTTTTTGGGATTGCAAGAGTGTCTTACGTTGGTCGCAGAAGATCATGTCCCTCACCAACTCTGATATAGATTGGTGTAATAGGATTTATGAGGGAATCAGAATCATTGACCGTTGTGGAAACTTCCCCAGCGTACCCCTCATAGGAACTAAAGGAGGAATCAACTATCATCCGATATTAGTTCTTCGTCAATTTGGATACCCGATGAGACACATCCCACTGGGTGTTCATCTGGAAGGTCTTTTCTTCAAACAAGGAGAAAACGACAGAGCACTAAAGATGGAAATAGTGCAAGCTTGGAAACATGTTCATAAGAAAGGACGAGAGTCTCTGGGAAAACCGGACTGCGTCTCGGTGGAGCCTTATCTCCATTGGGTACAAACTAGAGCTCTCAAACTAAAGATGCCTTATCCTCGTTACGGAATTCTTCCGTCGAGGGAAATTGTCATGTACTTCATGACGGAAACTGAAAGGCTTCAGGTTACTCTCAACAAAGTTCAAAAGGAAAGAAGATCTTGGAAGAACAAGTACCGCACCCTCGACGTAGAGTGTATCCAAATACAACAATTACTGAAAGAGAAAGATACTCTGATTGAAATTTTGGAGCAGCATGCTGTAGAGAATCAAGATGACCAAAGGAATTTGCTCACTCCTTTCACTTGGCAAAGGAATGACAACCCGACAACGGCCCAAGCGCCCCGGTCAAAGAAAAGGAAGATACCAGAATCAGCACCCGGTTTCTCTTCAGAGAGGACTCGGGACCCATTAGTTTAGGTTTCTGTTTCTGCACTTTGTAATCTACTGTATTTCAATTTCTGTAATCCTTTGAATTTCAATAAAAAGGGGTTTCCCCACTGTTTGATATTTGCAATCTAATTGTCGAAGTTTATTTTGATTAAACCAAAAAAATAACAATTAATATAATCATTGCATTCATCATTCTCACATCGCGTATTTTTCTTCCCTACGAATCTCACGTTTGTGTCTCGATTCTAGAGTCAAACTGTCTCATTCGTATAATACTCGGGCCAATCGTCAGAAAAAGATGGATGATCTTGAGGAAGAAAACAGAGAGTTGAAAGAAGAGATCGACACTCTGAGAGAGGATATGAGAAAGCTTCGTAACGACATGCAAGCCATGGCAGAAGCTCAGCTACAAAGAACTGTGATCTCAGAGATCACCTCAATGCCCATCATAGAGAAGTATGATCCTAGGTATCAGATACCGAAAGATCGTCCTTGGGGCATGCCTGTTAACTATATCCCGGAAGGATATGTTTCGCCGATCACTGAAGATCAGGGAATCTCAACAGAAGCCGCTGGGCCTGAAGGTTACAAACTTCGGGAAAGCGAAGATGCCAGGGGCATACTCAAGACTCCTGAAGGTTACAAACTTCGGGAGGCGCCAAGACTTACTGCCGTAGTCACGGTACCACCCCCTGTGATGCACTCTGTCCCAGAAGGACAGATTCCACCAACACCTTTTGGTAAGAAGGAAACTATGTTTGACAGAATGGAGGAATTCCAAGAACAGTTCCTGGAAATGCAGAAAGAGCTGCAAGCCCTTCGCGGTCAGGATCTATTTGGGAAGGACGCCGCAGACCTCTGCTTGGTCCCAAATGTGAAAGTCCCGCACAAGTTCCAAGTGCCCGACTTTGAAAAATACAAGGGTAACTCTTGCCCTCAGAGCTATCTGGTGATGTACGCTCGACGGATGTCAACCCAGACAGAGAATCAGGACCTGCTGATTCACTACTTCCAGGATAGTTTAACCGGTGCCGCACTCAAATGGTACATGGGTTTAAACCGTACTACGATCAGTACATTCAGAGATCTTGGTACTGCCTTCATCCAACAATACAAATACAATTTGGACATGGCACCCGACAGAGATCAACTCAGATCAATGTCGCAAAAGGACAAGGAAACCTTTAAGGAGTATGCTCAAAGGTGGCGTGAAATTGCCGCTCAAATTTGTCCACCTCTTGAGGAAAAAGAGATGACAAAGATCTTCTTAAAGACCTTAAGCTCGTTTTACTATGACCAAATGGTTGCCAGTGCGCCCAGTGATTTCACCGAAATGGTCGGCATGGGTGTACGTCTTGAGGAAGTCGTCCGAGAAGGGCGTTTGGTAAAAGACACTGGATCAACGAGCGGTACTAAAAAATACGGTAGTGCTCTCCCTAAGAAAAAAGAGCAAGATATTGGGAATATCTCTCTCGGAAAGCAAAGGCGTCGTTATCAGCCAGTAGCAGCTGTTACTCCTGCTATCGGCCCCGTGCCTGTTCCTATGTATCAACCTCAGGTTGCGCAGAACCAACCTGACCAACAAAGGACACAACAGCCTCTTCAGCAGGCTCGTCCTCCATATAAAAACAATCGTACAACACGGCCACCAGGGTTTGATCCTATACCCATGTTGTACGCAGAACTATTTCCGTTACTGCTGGCTAAGGGGCACATTCAGACTAAGTCTCCCCTTTCAGTTCCGGAAAATCAGCCTTTTTGGTTTAAAGCGGATCAAACATGCCCTTATCAACAAGGAGGTTCAGGGCATAACATTGAGACTTGCCTCAATTTCAAGTCCGACGTGCAAAAGCTTGTTAGGAGCGGGCTCTTATCTTTTAAAGATACGAACCCTAACGTTCTTACGAACCCGCTGCCTCAACATGAGAAGGCTGCAGTCAATCTGATTGAGAAAGAGACTAACAATCTCTATCAAATTCACGATGTACTCTTATTGGGGACCAATCTGGTCAAGATGCATTGTAGACAGAGTGGATATGGCCATGTGCCACCTCATAATTATCACCAGTGTGATATCTGCTCTAAAGACAACCAGGGATGTTCTGTGGTGCAAGCAGCTCTGCAGGAATAGATGGATCTCGGATGGATCCAAGAGCACCGAGTTCGTGGAGTTAACATGGTCTCTACGAATTCTAACGTCATTCAAAACCACGACATCCGTGCGATGAATGTCAACTTGGTGGCGATGCACTCAAGGCAAAACCAGTATCATAATCTGCCGCGAAACGATTACAGTTCCTGTCTGATTTGCTCGGTAAACAAACAGGGATGCTCTTTCATACAAGAGGCCCTCCAGCGTCAGATGGATCTTGGATGGATCCAAGACTACCATGATAGGAACTCCTATCAAATCAATATGGTTCAGATCTTTGATATCTGCGTAATGAATACCAACCTGGTAGAGTTACATGCTGAGCAGGTCCGACTCGGATTCTTAATATCACATGATTATCAAAACTGCAAAGCGGGTTGCGAAAACGATCGAGGTTGTACCCTTGTCCAGGAGGCACTTCATCACTTGTTAAATCACTGGTGGATGCCAATCTATATGGACGAAGATACTGAGCAGATTAGTATCAATAACAGGAATCCTACTCGTCGTCAAAGTCAGGATGTCCGATCAATGGAAGATAACCTAGTGAGGTTGCATTGCATTCAAAGTGGGCGTGGCCAGGTGCCACCACACAACTATGACAGTTGTAGCGTCTGTTCGGAAAGTAACCAAGGGTGTTACCTTTTGAGAGCAGCTCTTCAGGGTCAGATCGATCATGGAGAAATTCATCCATATCCGGGTTCTGGACCCATCATTTGGTCGCCGAACTACCTTGCCGATCAAGTTGAGGATGTTGTCACGATCTCTGGTCATCACCAGATCAGGGATGTTTTTGCCATCGTCCCTCTACCTGATGAATCTAGAGTTCCCAACCGGGAACGGATCGAGGTTACTTATGACGGTCAGAAAAATCAGAAGGTTCCCATAGTCATCTATCTACCGGGGCCATTACCGTATGAATCAGCTAAGGCGATCCCTTACAAATACGATGCAACAATAATCGAGAATGGAAAGGAAATTCCATTACCCTCCGTCGTGAATATTGCAGACATTAGTCGTGTAACACGGAGCGGTCGAATCTTCAACCGAGGGGTTGGAGAATCCAACAAAGAAAAGGAACTTCAGGCAGAAATTCCTGATCCACCAGTCAGTCAATCTGGTAATCCCGACTTTTCAAAAGACAAAGATGAGATGCTAAAGCTCATCCAAAGGAGTGAATATAACATCGTTGATCAACTGTTACAGACTCCTTCAAAGATCTCGGTATTATCGCTGTTACTCAGTTCAGAAGCACACAGGGAGGCTTTACAGAAAGTCTTGGAGCAAGCCTTTATGGAACAGGATGTAACTATCAGACAATTTGATAGCATTGTCTCTAACATCACTTCCTGCAATAATTTGGGATTTAGTGATGAAGAATTACCCGAAGAGGGTCGCCGTCATAACATGGCGCTCAACATTACAGTTAACTGCCAGGGCGATGCTTTAGCCAACGTACTGGTAGACACAGGGTCAGCCCTGAATGTTATGCCGAAGTCCACTTTGATGCAATTATCATTCAAGTGCCCTCCGATGAGAGTCAGCGAGGTCGTCGTCAAAGCATTCGACGGATCCAGAAAAACAATTATCGGCGAAGTGGATCTTCCCATAACTATTGGTCCTCACACTTTCCAAGTCACTTTCCAGGTCATGGACATCCGGGCAACATACAGTTGTTTATTAGAAAGACCTTGGATACATCAGGCTGGAGCGGTTACTTCAACCCTCCACCAAAAGCTAAAGTTCATCAAGAACGATCAACTTATCACGGTTTGTGGGGAACAAGCCTTGCTCGTGAGTAACTTATCATCATCTACTTGTGTGGAACCCGAGGAGGTTATTGGAACTCAGTTCCAAGCACTATCGGTGAGCAAGAATGATCAATCCAAAGAAGGAACTTCAATTTCTTCATACAAAGATGCTATCAAAGCGGTCGAGAGTACCGATACGACAGGATGGGGACGGCTTGTCATTCCTATTGACAATAAAACAAAGAAGGGTCTTGGTTTTTCTGCAACCTGTACCCAGACGGCCGCTAACGATGAAAGTCTTCATCCCCTTCAAAACTTCTTCCACAGTGGAGGTTTTCTTCACCCAGTGTCTCAGACAGTTCATGCTATCAATGAGGAAGATCCCTCTGACACAGATGAAGAATGGAAGTCCTACCTTAACAAGGACAGCTATATGTCTCAGGAAGAGGTGCCTATGCCTTTTTGCTTTCCTACAGAAAGTCCGAGATTTATACCAAGATCAGATGTCGAAATGATCTACGGAGATTGTGATCCGGAAGGATGCCGTGCTCCGCCAAATTCATTAGAGGAAGACACTCTGATGAAAGAAAACTTTGATCGCAATTACTATGGCCCGATGGATGGTCTGCCAATGTGGCAGCCTTACCCAGGAAACTTGGGGCAAGAAAGTCAGCCGAGTAATGAAACTCAGCTGACCATCATTGAACAGAATACCTGTGTCCCCGCCATGTCATGGGATCAACACTCAGGTCATTCAGAGACTACTCAACATGAAGATGAATTCGCAACGTTCGCAGGACTTGAATTCATCAATTATGCTTTTCCTGAGGTCAACGTCATCGAAAGGGATGATTTCTCCAGTTCAAAAGAAGTTTGGGACACTTTGGGACAACCAAGTGGAAAATACGACTTTACGGTCAAGTACACTGCGCCCGAAAGCTCTCGTATCAGGCTCGAAGATATCCTGTCAACTGAATGGGGAGATATAGCTGAGAGCACCAATGCTATGCAAAATGCAACAGAGGAATCCTCTTACGACAATTCTGCCTGGGAGACAGATTCCAATGATCCTGCTCTACCAGAAATCAGCGTCATTTCTGAAGACAAATCAAGGAAGGTGCCAGACTTTGTGATTCACCGAGGAGTTCGCCGCCAATGGGTTGCCGTCGAGGTTCCGAAGGTCGTTCGCCAGTCAAAGTAATTGCCATCTTTAACCTTTCGCCCTGCCCAGGTGAAACGGATGTTTTGATAGGGCTCGCTTTTTGTAAATTTCCCTCTTCGCTTTGCCCAAAGCGACAGAGTTTTGTTTTATAGGGCTGTAGTTTCAAGATTTGACTTGTTCATTAATAAAATAACGTCGTTCTGTAATTTCCGCATTAATTGTTGTTTTCTCTTTTTGCTTTTTCAGAAAATGGTAATCCTAAAAAACATTCAATAATAAAAACAAGCAGTAAAATCAAAACACTGCACACACTTGCATTTTCTCTATCTCTTCTAAACACGAATCATCACGTCATGCAGATTGCTTGTTTTATACCCCGTTGAAACATACGATCCGATGCCTTCTTCCAACTTTGAGTTTCCGGTATTCGAGGCTGAAGAAGAAAATGACAACGAAATTCCAGAAGAGATCTCCCGACTACTCAGACAAGAGGAAAGGTCCATTGAACCTCACAAAGAACTGTTGGAAACGGTAAACTTGGGTTCAGAAAAAGAGAGAAAAGAAATCAGGATCAGAGCATTGCTCAATCCAACTGCCAGAGAGGGTTTGATAAAGCTTCTCAAAGAATTCCCCGATGTGTTCGCTTGGTCCTATCAGGATATGCCAGGGTTGGATACCAGCATCGTAGAACATCACTTACCGTTGAGATCGGAATGTCCGCCAGTAAAGCAAAGGTTGAAACGCACTCACCCGGACATGGCCATCAAAATCAAAGAGGAGGTACAGAAACAGATCGACGCGGGTTTCCTCGCTACATCTGAATATCCTCAATGGTTAGCCAACATCGTGCCCGTTCCCAAAAAGGACGGAAAGGTCAGAATGTGTGTTGATTACAGAGATCTAAACAAGGCAAGTCCAAAGGACGACTTTCCTTTACCACACATTGACATGCTGGTTGACAGCACAGTAAAGTTCAAAGTATTCTCCTTCATGGATGGATTCTCGGGTTATAACCAGATCAAAATGGCGCCGAAAGACATGGAGAAAACTTCGTTCATTACCCCATGGGGTACCTTTTGTTACAAGGTAATGCCGTTCGGTTTGAAGAACGTCGGGGCAACCTATCAAAGGGCCATGACTACTCTGTTTCATGACATGATACATAAGGAAATCGAGGTATATGTCGATGATTTGATTGCAAAATCAAGAACGGAGGATGAGCACGTTGAACATCTGTCAAAATTGTTCGAACGTCTAAGAAAATTCAAGCTCCGCTTGAATCCCAACAAGTGCACCTTCGGTGTCCGTTCAGGGAAACTACTAGGGTTCATCGTCAGCCAGAAAGGGATTGAGGTTGATCCTGACAAGGTCAAGGCCATTCAAGAAATGCCTTCTCCGAAAACTGAAAAACAAGTCAGAGGATTCCTGGGACGTTTGAACTACATCTCCAGATTTATATTCCTTATGACCGCGACTTGTGCGCCGATTTTCAAGTTACTGAAAAAGAACCAGGATTGCGTTTGGTCAGAAGACTGCCAAACTGCCTTCGACAGTATTAAGGAATATTTGTTGAATCCTCCGATTCTATTACCTCCAGTGGAAGGAAGACCACTAATCGTTTACCTCACAGTCCTAGAGGACTCAATGGGATGTGTACTTGGCCAACAAGACGAAACTAAAAGGAAAGAGTCTGCCATTTACTATCTGAGCAAGAAGTTTACCGACTGCGAAACTCGGTACACGATGCTTGAGAAAACTTGTTGCGCTTTGGCTTGGGCAGCCAAACGTCTTCGCCAGTACATGATCCGTCATACTACTTGGTTGGTCTCCGAAATGGATCCAATCAAGTACGTTTTCGAAAAACCTGCTCTCACGGGAAGGATTGCCCGTTGGCAGATGTTACTATCAGAATATGACATAGAGTACCACGCTCAGAAAGCCGTTAAAGGAAGTATTTTAGCCGGTCATTTGGCTCATCAACCGATTGACGATCAAGAATCAATCGGGTTTGACTTCCCAGACGAAGATGTCATGTATCTAAAGATGAAAGATTGCGATGAACCGCTACCCAGTGAAGGGCCAGAACCAGGTTCCCAGTGGGGACTGATCTTTGACGGAGCAGTTAATCATTCTGGAAACGGAATTGGGGCAATCATTGTTACCCCTCAGGGTTCCCACATTCCTTTCACTGCCAGACTTACGTTCAAATGTACGAACAACGAGGTCGAATACGAAGCATGTATCATGGGTCTCGAAGAAGCGATTGATTTAAGGATCAAAAACTTGGACGTATACGGCGATTCAGCCCTGGTTATTAACCAGATAAAAGGAGATTGGAACACATACCAATCAGGATTGACTCCTTACAAAGACTATGCAAGGAGGTTGTTACCCTTCTTCAACAGAGTCGACTTTCATCACATCCCTCGTGATGAGAATCACATGGCTGATGCATTAGCCACTCTCTCTTCCATGATTAGTGTAGGTCGATGGAATGACATACCTAAGATCGACATCATGCGCCTTGAACGGCCCGCTTACATCTTCGCGATTGAAGCAGTCATAGACGACAGACCTTGGTATCACGATATCAAATGCTTCCTTCAGAAACAAGAGTACCCATCTGGGGCACTCAGAAAAGACAGGAAAACCCTCAGAAGATTGGCTGGAAACTTCTTCCTGAGCGGTGGCACTCTTTATAAGAGAAATTTTGACACGGTCTTGCTCCGATGCGTCGACAGACCAGAAGAAGACGTGCTCATGAAAGAAATTCATGAAGGATCCTTTGGCACTCATGCCAACGGACACACAATGGCGAGAAAAATTCTCAGGGCCGGGTATTATTGGTTGACCATGGAATCCGACTGCTACAAGTACATGAGGAGGTGTCACAAGTGTCAGATATACTCCGACAAAATTCATGTACCGCCATCACATCTCAAAGTTCTTTCTTCCCCGTGGCCTTTTTCCATATGGGGAATCGACATGATTGGCATGATTGAGCCCAAGGCTTCAAACGGACATCGGTTCATCCTTGTAGCCATTGACTATTTCACCAAGTGGGTCGAAGCAGCGTCGTTCGCCAATGTAACCCGACAAGTGGTGGTCCGATTTATCAAAAACAATATCATCTGCCGTTATGGTGTTCCAAGCGAGATCATTACTGATAATGGATCTAACTTGAACAATAAGATGATGAAAGAGTTGTGTGCAGAGTTCAGGATCGAACACCATAACTCATCTCCCTACCGACCCAAGATGAACGGGGCGGTAGAAGCGGCTAACAAGAACATCAAGAAGATCGTTCAAAAGATGGTTGTAACCTATAAAGATTGGCATGAAATGCTACCCTTTGCTCTTCACGGTTATCGAACATCTGTCCGTACTTCAACAGGGGCAACCCCTTTCTCTCTAGTATATGGCATGGAGGCAGTGCTTCCCATAGAAGTAGAGATCCCATCAATCTGGGTATTGATGGAAGCTAAGCTCACAGAAGCTGAATGGTGTCAAGGTCGACACGACGAATTGAATCTGATCGAGGAAAAACGAGTCACGGCACTATGCCACGGTCAGTTGTATCAACAGAGAATGAGAGGGCGTTCGACAAAAAGGTCCGACCTCGTGTCTTCAGGAAAGAAGACCTTGTGCTCAAAAAGATACAATCATTTCTCACTGACTCTCGGGGAAAATGGACCCCAAATTATGATGGCCCCTATGTGGTCACGAAAGCTTTCTCAGGCGGCGCCTTGAGACTTGCAACCATGGACGGAGAGGAATTTGCCTACCCCACGAATGTTGATGTAGTCAAGAAATACTTCGCCTAAAAAAAACGTCTCGGTGGATTGAAAACTCGAAAGGGCGGTCCAGGCAAAAGTTAGAGACATGAAAAAAAATCATCCCGATGGATTGGAAACATCAAAGTACAATCCAGGCAAAAATTACGGATAATGGCAAGTAACTATGTTCAACAGAGGCAAGTCCCTCAGCAGCAGTTACAGCATCATCTATCGGAGGAAATCTCCAGTCAAAGGTCATCTTCGACGGAAGCTCAGGATGCCCCGAACTCAAAGTTGGTAGAAGGATAGTGGTTGTTATGTTTCAACGTAGCCCTTTTCCCTATAAATTTCCGTTTTCTAACTTTGTATATACTCTTTGGAATCATGCGTTTGGCTGATCTCCATCTTATCAATAAAATTTGAGCCTTTGTGCTTTTGTTTGCAATTCTTAACTTGCTTTAGCTTTACAGAACGACGTTGTTTAAACTTAATCAGCGATTCTTGAAATAAAACAAAAATGAATTTACTTGTTAAAACTTTTTCTGCTTTTAAACTAAAGATGGCATTTCTTTTGACTGTTGAACATGAGAAGAACATCGATCGCTTCTCCCGAAGTAAACGAACTTCAAAGTGCAGAATCAAAGTACTCCTTCTAGACCAGTACGCCTGAATGAAGGATCAGCAATGTCAGAGACCATGTTTCGTCTGACATCCTCGGCCGAGTTCTCATCTCCTAAACCCGATCAACATAGCTCCCAATGGGACTATCTCTCCTAAGCAAGGTGGAATTGCTATTTTGAATCAACGATACTTCTTCGCCCCGCGATGGCCGAGTATCCAATTGTGTTCATCTCTTAGTCTGTATGTTGCGTCTGTTTTGTCAGCATATACATACATACATCATGCATTTTTTATTTGCATTCACATTTCATATTGCATCACTATCCCTCTAGTCGGTCCTGTCCCCTAGTGGTAGAAGTCCTCTCAATCGAGTTTGTCAGTTCTTTCCTCGTCAGGAAGTGTTGCGTCTGCACAATCTCGCCACCAGTGTATCTTTAGATCAGAGTCGGTCCTTGACCACTTTGATAACTTGAACCTCTGAAAAGCCAGAGAAAACTCTCAATAAAAATCACTCTTCGCCATTGAAGATGATATCCTTGCTTTCCCGGATTAAGGAAAATCCACAGAGAAAGCCTCGTGATCAGAGATTCGACAGCATGCCAGTTTTGCTCCGAAAAGATCACTGATGAAAAGGTCATCGGCACCTCAAAATTGGACCCCATCATATGGCGTTTCTCCGGGAAGATCCCGAGAAAAGTATGATGAAAGATCCCAAACGAAAACAGTCTCTCAAGAGACTCGCTTTCCCCAGTAGAATCGACAGATGACGTCTCCAACAGAGAAGTTTGTACACCTCTACAACTCAGATGACTGGGTTCCCCAGCAAGTCTGACATCAAAACTTTTTCCACTCAAATGGCATCTACCCAAGAAAATTCGGCGAGAAGTTTGAGGAAAGCCGCTATGAATAGTGTCCCTTGTCAATAAAGGTTATTGACAAAAGAAACTTAGACCAATTCCTTGGTAAGAAACCAGGATCGAGGGGGAGTTTAAATCAGAAACTAAGACCAGTTCCTTGGTAAGAAACCAGGATTGAGGGGGAGTTTAAATCAGAAACTAAGACCAGTTCCTTGGTAGGAAACCAGGATCGAGGGGAAGTTTAAATCAGAAACTGAGACCAGTTCCTTGGTAAGAAACCAGGATCGAGGGGAAGTTTAAATCAGAAACTGAGACCAGTTCCTTGGTAAGAAACCAGGATCGAGGGGAAGTTTAAATCAGAAACTAAGACCAGTTCCTTGGTAGGAGACCAAGAACGAGGGGAAGTTTATTTCAAAAGAAAACTGAGACCAGTTCCTTGGTAGGAAACCAGGATCGAGGGGAAGTTTACCTTTTCTAAGCATCATTGCTTAGCTAAAGAAGATGAATGCGTAAGCTGCCATTCATAACCACCATCAAAATTTCGGATATTCCGATATTTAATCCTCTTGCACCCCGAATGCTCGAATCCCTTCGTCATTCACACCTTCGGGTCCAAGAAGATTAAATAGGGGCATCCGTAATACCCCAAATTTTGACCACTAAGATTTCCCATCATTGTGAAAATCATCATCACAATATGGATGAACCATCATGCTTCATCAGTCTCCCCAAAGATGGGTGAGCATCCACTACAAGCAAAATTAGGGTTTCAAGCCCTCTCTGAGTGCTTAGACAAAGGATCAATCAAGAAATGACATGATCTTCAACTTGTCTAATCTCTTAAACATCCACAATGGATCAAAAAGGACTCCCACTTCAAGGATTAAGCACAAGGCTGCTCCCTTCTAGGTGGATCAAGTCTCAAGATCGAAAGTGTCACCAAATTAGGGTTTTGGTCGACCAGGGCCTCCAGATGGAAATTTTCATCTGGGCATAAGGCAATGATCCAAAACATAACCTAATATGCTTCATGGAACCTCATGGACCCATGCATCAAGTCAATTTTGCCTCAGGGGATGCATTCATCAAAAATCAGGAATTAGGGTTTCTTGACCTAATTCACCCCTAAGTTGACTTTTGGGACAAACCATGAGCCAAGACCTCAAGAGATGATTTGAGGGTCTCTAATACACCATATTGATCCATTTGGAACAATGGATTGATCCAAGAAGCTTGAGCAACAAGTTTCATTTTCATTTGCACCACAATTAGGGTTTTAAGGGAAAAGTCAACTGTAACTTTGACTTTTGACCAAGACATGCTCCCAAACCCTAATACATGATTGAATATACCCTATGACACACATGGAACATGTCCATCAAGTTTGATTTAGGTCAAGGACATGATTTCCTGAAGAATTGCACAGTTTGGAATTCATCTGATAAAAAGTCAACTGTGCACAAAAGTCAACTTTGACTTTTTGAGATTTTTCACCAAAATGGATTTTCAACCCTAAAATGATGTTAATTTATGATTTGAATCATCATTCATCAAGAAAAATCAAGAAAAGTGAGATAACTTGTAAAAGGGGTAACCATAAAACTTAGAAATTTTTCTAAGTTAAAAATAAAGTGGCAAAGGTACCAACTTTGGAGGACTATAACTCCTAAACCACAAGGCCATTTTTTCTCATCCAAATATGTATTTGTAGCCCTCACTATCACCTACAAAAACTTTAACTACAAGTCATTCCAATTCATTAAGGATTTTGAGTTATGGAGTGATCAAAGTGGCTGAAAAGTGAAAAAGTCACTTTTTCCAACACTTAGTGAAATTTTCACTAAGTCAGAATTCTGCTTCACTTTTTGCCAAATGTAGGGGGATTTTTCACTTGGAATCAAAAGAGATCAAAACCAAACTTGTTTAAACAGTTGTTGTATCATGTAAGAGCTTTCCAAAATGGCCAAGAACATTGCCAAATTCAACCTACACCATGAGATACAACATTGGCAAGTTGCCTTGCTGAAATCTGTCAAGGCAAGGTAGAATTTGCATTTTGGCTCGATTTGCCAAAATCAGCCAATTGCAATTGCTCCAATCCACTTGGACACCTCAGAGGATTGAATCCAAAGGGGACAATCACTGAGCCAAGCCTCCAAGGTCCAAGGAACAAGGAATAGCATGTTGAACCTAGAGTTGTCAAAATAGGGACAAGACTTCAAATTTGGAATGAGGCATTCAATGGAACCATCAAGGTGGCATGGACTGAGCCATTCTCATCTAAAATCAGTCAAGGCTTATCCAAGACCAAGGGAACCAAAGCTCTGTGCCCTAACCTCTAGTCAATGGCTAGAGGAGACTTTCATTCTCATTGGCCAACATTGAGGAAACCTACTTACCAGCTGCCATGCACTATTCCTTGCAAAACAAACTTGCTCTACTATAAATAGAGCTCAATTGTGGTCAGTTTAAGTACACCAAAGCCATCTAACAGATGCTTTCCTCAAAATCTCTTTCTCTTGGGAAAAATGCCTTTCTTAGCAAGGTAGCTATCGGGTTTTGAGTTTGAGAGCAATTCTGCACAAACCAATCACTCACACACCTCACATACATCACATATGAGCTGATCAAACACTCACATAACATCTGGAACATCAAAATCTCAAAATCACTTGCCATCCACACAAGTTTGAAGTGAAGTTGCAGCTGAGATGCCATAAACTGATCCAGTCCATTTCAATTCAATCCAAGTGTTCAAACACACTCCATATGGTGTAGGGAAGCTGTTCAGATCATCACAACTCATCTGTAACACCTCCAACCCAGAATTTGATTTGCTCTTGCTGTCACGACTTGGAGGTAAGCCTAAACTTGGTCATCTCTCAATCTATGTGTATTTCCTCGCACAATAATTTGGCTATATGTTCATAATCATGCATGGAATGTTTTCCCTCAATTAATTTCATTGTTTGAATCGTGTATCAAAAATCCTAGCCTTCATGCAGAAATTAGGGTTCTTGAGGTTTCTTCGTGATTTCTTGTTGTATGTTTAATTTAAATGAAATTAAAGTACATAGACATGATCGTGAGGTTGAGGCGAGCATAATGATATGTGGATTGCATGTTATAATTACGTATTCAGTGAGATTGGATGGAAAATGTAAATCTGGGCAAACTGAAAAACGCGCGTGTTCTTGGTGTTGTTCTTGGCGCCATTTTCATATATTTGAATATTTGAATTTTGTGATTTTGTTTAATTGATTCAAAAATTAATTTCTCTCTGAGTTTTAATGATTTTGAGTTGATTCTTTTTTTAATAATTCACAAAAATGTGAAAATATTTTATTTTATCAAAAAATCCCAAAAATATTATTTATTTCATATAATTGATATTTTTGTAAAGAATTAATATTTTGATTGTTTTTGGCATTTTAAATATTTTTTCTACATTGATTTTGCAACTTTTAATGCTTTCTAATTATTTTGTAGGTCAATACTTAATTTTTGAAGCATTAATCCAAGATCACAATTTGTTTTCCATGTGTTAAACAATTTTTGATCATTTTAATTGAATTTTTATTCAATTAAATACATTTTGAAAACAAATTAGGGTTTTGGATTAATTCAACCCTCATAAATCATTTTCAAAACACTTTGGGCCTCTATTAGAGTGTAAGACCCAATCCTTTTTTTGACCAAATCATCTTTGGGCCTCACTTATTGTATAAGTCCCGATACCGTCAAAAACAAACGGCGCGATCGTCGCCTTTTCAAAAATCATCTGGGCCTACCCTCGAGTAGTAAGACCCATTTATTTTTCTTCAAAACTTTTTGGGCCTCTTGAGAGAGTGTAAGAGCCATCCCCCCTTGTACAAAAACTTGTTGGGCCTCACTCATTGTATAAGTCCCTCTGTACAAGTAAACGGCGCGATCGTCGCCCGTTTAAAATTAAAAACCATTTGGGCCTACCCTCGAGTAGTAAGACCCATTTATCTTTTCTTTAAACCTTTTTGGGCCTCTTGAGAGAGTGTAAGACCCATCCCTTTGTACAGAAAACCTTTTTGGGCCCCAGTCACTTGTATAAGTCCCGCTGTACAAATTCAAACAGTGCACTCACTAATAAAACCCTGGGCCTCTCCTTGAGCTGTAAGCCCCAAATCTTTCTTTTTTCAAAGCACTTTCTCCTTTGATTTTGAATATACTGTTGTTTTTATCTTTCTTTGTTGAACAACTAACCAAACAGCATGGAAGCACTACAACCGAGTAAGTGGTTATCGCTTTCATTTACTGCTTTCATATTATAAACTGTATTGTGGGGCTGCTCACTGTAAGTCTCTTTTCATAAACTCATATCTACTGTGTAATAATAGTATAGATATTTAGAGTTTCCCCGACAACTACGTCTAGAACTAGGTGACGCCGTTTCATTTATTCGTAGAAATAGACGCCTAGATCCCCTGTAGGAGCACCAGATACAGTCTTCTCTTCGGCTGTCCTCCTTAGGAATCGTCAAGAAATTCTATTCCCCAGAGATGAATTATTCTCGGTGAAACTTCTCTTGAATTTCTTCAAACCTCCAAACTGTTCAAACTCTCTTGAAAACATAAAAGTTGCTGGATAGTAAACCTCGCACGTTTACCAGTGGTTTTATCTTTCAAAGAGTTTTCTTGAACTTTTCTTTGGTTTGGGACCCACGGGCTTCTTAAAAGCATCGGCCTCCTCTTGGGCATCGTACAAGGACCCATAGGCTTCCTATAAGCAACCCGGCCTCCTCTTGGGCATTATTCAAGGACCCTACGGCTTCTTAGAAGTATTCACAGCCTCCTCTTAGGCTTCGTATAATGATCTCTTCCTCAGGGAATGATAGCCTCCTCTTGGGCTTCGTACAAGGACCCGTCGGCTTCTTAAAAGATTCCAGCCTCCTCTTGGGCTTCGTACAAATTGTCCTGACGACCTCCTAGAGGTATAGGAACAGAACTTAGTCATCCTCATAGAACAGTCCTTTCATAGAGTCTACTACTGTTTCTCGAAGCATAGTACAAAAGATAAAACTCTAGACACGGACAATCTAACTTCCTTGAGTCTCAAAGACATTCTCAAGCACCCTTCGTTAAATAGGAAGGAAACCCGCAGACTCGGATAGTCTCAATACCCTTTGGATTTCCCGTTTCCTCAAAGAGAAGGAAATATCCCTGATCCTCAAATTAAATCCCTGAGTACAGTGTTACTCATATAAGAACTGATTTTCTCTTTTAAATCAGTATATTGGATCTGTCACTCAACTGAAACAGTTACAATAGCCTCCATCTCGGGCTTCGTACGAGATACCAAAATTCTCCCCAGTGGAGTCAAAACAACCCTTTAGCCTCTCTCTCAGGCTTTGTATGAGACACAAAAGATTCCCTCGTTGAGTCAATCACCCCTTTTTTTGCCTCCATCTCAGGCCTCGTACGAGATATAAATTCCTTAAGCAAGAGTCGAACTCTTTTAGCCTCCTCTTAGGCTTTGTATAACGATATGCCCCACTGGGTCAAAAACGTTTAGCCTCTCTCTCGGGCTTTGTACGAGACACAAAATAGCCTCCTATTAGGCTTTGTATAATGATTTTCCTAGCGGAAATTAGCCTCCTCTTAGGCTTTGTATAAGAAAACCACTGGTTGATCCAATCAACCTTTTAGCATCAAAGCTGTGCCTTGTTCACAGTACACAAACATCAACAACTCCTTTCCCTTCATCTAATCGCTGTAAGCGGCAAGCCTCTGGATCATCTACATCCATGCCACTGTCCCTCTTTTAGCATGAGAAATTCCTAAGCAACGATGGCATTGCTCTACACTGAGTTAAAGTCTTCTCCTTCAGGTTAAAACCCTTTCTTCAGAAATTATGGCATTGCTCGGATCCGCGTATCCCAGTTAAAGTAATTCTCCTTCTCCCCTCTTTAGAGATGACAAATTCTCTCTAAAGTCGAGGTCTTTTAGCTTCACATCTTGGGCTTTGAAGAAGATACAAATCACCTTTCGCTTCACGTCTTGGGCTTTGAACAAGACACCAAAAACCAATTTCCTCCCATAGAATAGGAGGAACTACGAACGCTCTGATTTCCCTGTTTCGGTAAACGGGAATACGTAGGCATAAGATCGAAAGAAAAGATCTTAGCGAGCGCAATCAACAAAAAAACCCAAATCCCATATCTCCATCAATTAAAAGCAGTAATTCAAAAGCACCAGTCCTAACATCCTAATCCTTATTCCCCGCCAGAAACCTTTTGCCTAGATAGAAAGAAAGAAACCTGTATTGGCAAAATACGAATAACCAGTACAAAGGCCCCCACATTGATAGCATCCGTAACCTAACAGACCGCTGTTTAAACTCAGTATGCAAGCAGGGTTAATTGGAGACATATATTTCCCTTCCTTATTCAGCTCACAATAAGATAAAAAATGAATCGACCTGTAGTTTTAAGCTCAACCGCAGAGAGCGACCAGCGCTTAAGAACCGCGTCCAAAATCGCTCGCTACAGAAAAGTGGCGCCCACCGTGGGGCAAGTTTTTATTTCTGTCTGTTTTCCTTGTAAAATGGCGACTCTGCTGGGGAGTCTCCTTTTCTGCCTTAGGGCATCATCCCCGTTTTTTACGGAAAATGGGAACTCTACCGAAGAGAAAGATTGACCTATGCTGGTCCATCTCTTAGGCAGGGAACCACAGATTGGGGCTTCCGCCGGGGAACCCATTTCTGTCAGGAACTTAAGATTCATAGCTTTATAAGTCTAGGATTATTAGGACAAATATATATACTGCTTTTCCTAATTGCTATACGTGTTTATTTTTTTGCTACTGGGAATGCGTGTGATGCCGCATGTGGTGAGATTGAGTATACACTTAAGTAAAGCCAACCTTTTTCATAGTGCGGGAGCTATCGGAAATAGCTGTTACGCGATACTACCCTCATTTGAGGCTGGTGATCTATTCTCGGTGAATGGCACTTACTCTAAGATTGCACACAACTCGCTGGCGATCCGCTTGTTGTCTGCCTTCCTGGGAGGAGCTGATGATAATGAGTACAGGTACAAAAATCACCCTAGTATAAACCTTTGGGGATGGGTAGAGCCTTGACTTCATGACAACGACTCTCTGACCCCATGTTTTTTCTATGTTTTTGTGTGCTGCATTCATGCATTCATTTAATAAAATATTAAAACATTCAAAAAACTTTCTTTTCTAGTCTCTCTGTTTTTCAAATTAAACTAAGACTGTGATTGCAAATATCAGAGAAAAAGATTGCATTAATGGATTTCGGTAGAAGGAGAACTCACCAGCATACCTTCAAGGTTCCAAAACTAGGGGATTTGAGAAGGTTAGCGAGGATGATCGTTAACCCAGAGGCTTTCAGAGCCAAGCACGGTGGTTTGCTACCACTGTTAAGAGTCCATGTGATTAAGGGGATCATGGACGCGCTCATTCAGTTCTACGATCCGGTTTATCATTGTTTCATATTCCCAGATTACCAGCTAGCACCAACGCTGGAGGAGTATTCTCATCTGACTGATTTACATATCACTGATCGAGCTCCATTTTCTGGACTGGAAGAAATTCCAAAGAATCAGACTATTGCAATAGCAATTCATTTGGACGAGTCTGAGGTTAGGACTCACATGACCACTAAGGGTGGCATCCAAGGTTTGCCAGCCCAGTTCTTGACAAAAAAGGCTCTATACTTCGCTAGTATAGGGAACGGGACTGCTTTTGAAAGCATCTTTGTCTTGCTCACTTACGGGTTATTTTTGTTTCCTAACATCAATAGCTTCGTCGATATCAACGCTATTAAGGTTTTTCTCATTGGAAACCCTGTGCCGACTTTGCTCGCAGATGCGTATCATTCTGTACACTTAGGAAATTTGTACAGCGGAGGGGAGATCACATGATGTGTACCTTTGCTGTACAAATGGTTTATCTCTCACTTGCCCAAGTCTGCCGCTTTTTGGGATTGCAAGAGTGTCTTACGTTGGTCGCAGAAGATCATGTCCCTCACCAACTCTGATATAGATTGGTGTAATAGGATTTATGAGGGAATCAGAATCATTGACCGTTGTGGAAACTTCCCCAGCGTACCCCTCATAGGAACTAAAGGAGGAATCAACTATCATCCGATATTAGTTCTTCGTCAATTTGGATACCCGATGAGACACATCCCACTGGGTGTTCATCTGGAAGGTCTTTTCTTCAAAGAAGGAGAAAACGACAGAGCACTAAAGATGGAAATAGTGCAAGACACAAAATAGCCTCCTCTTAGGCTTTGTATAATGATTTTCCTAGCGGAAATTAGCCTCCTCTTAGGCTTTGTATAAGAAAACCACTGGTTGATCCAATCAACCTTTTAGCATCAAAGTTGTGCCTTGTTCACAGTACACAAACATCAACAACTCCTTTCCCTTCATCTAATCGCTATAAGCGGCAAGCCTCTGGATCATCTACATCCATGCCACTGTCCCTCTTTTAGCATGAGAAATTCCTAAGGAAAGATGACATTGCTCTACACTGAGTTAAAGTCTTCTCCTTCAGGTTAAAACCCTTTCTTCGGAAATTATGGCATTGCTCGGATCCGCGTATCCCAGTTAAAGTAATTCTCCTTCTCCCCTCTTTAGAGATGACAAATTCTCTCTAAAGTCGAGGTCTTTTAGCTTCACATCTTGGGCTTTGAACAAGATACAAATCACCTTTCGCTTCACGTCTTGGGCTTTGAACAAGACACCAAAAACCAATTTCCTCCCATAGAATAGGAGGAACTACGAACGCTCTGATTTCCCTGTTTCGGTAAACGGGAATACGTAGGCATAAGATCGAAAGAAAAGATCTTAGCGAGCGCAATCAACAAAAAAACCCAAATCCCATATCTCCATCAATTAAAAGCAGTAATTCAAAAGCATCAGTCCTAACATCCTAATCCTTATTCCCCGCCAGAAACTTTTTGCCTAGATAGAAAGAAAGAAACCTGTATTGGCGAAATACGAATAACCAGTACAAAGGCCCCCCCACATTGATAACATCCGTAACCTAACAGACCGCTGTTTAAACTCAGTATGCAAGCAGGGTTAATTGGAGACATATATTTCCCTTCCTTATTCAGCTCACAATAGGATAAAAAATGAATCGACCTGTAGTTTTAAGCTCAACCGCAGAGAGCGACCAGCGCTTAAGAACCGCGTCCAAAATCGCTCGCTACAGTGAGCTCCGTTACACTCCAGTGGTGGTGAGAAGGTGGAGGGTGTACCTGCAAGGTACTCCGATGCCAAAGTAAGAGACGGAGTAGAAAATACAAGTACAGAAAGGTGTAGTGAGAGTGAAATTCAGAATACCCGACCCTCTAGTGATAGAGGGTATTTATAGTTTGCCCCCAGCGCTGGGCCAATGGTCATCTGCGCTGGGTTGGATCATTAGGCCTAATGCAGTTAACTGCTAGAGCTTACGTGGCGTAGGAAAGACCAGCACGTGGTCTTCGCCCTGGAGCAACTGCCCCGTGATCTCCAGAAGGTGGGCTGACCAGCTCTTCAGGAAGTGGGTAGTTGCCTAATGACGTGTCCCTACGTGGGAGGCACGGGGAGTCCGTGGGGAAGGCGTGTGATCTCTCCCCGCGCTAGGTAGTGGTCTGCTCGACTGCAGAGTGTGCTGAGTGTGCCCGACTGGAAGGAGGGTTGGGTCTTGCCGGGCCTCCCTAATGTGATACTAGGTTGGGCCTGCCCGACGGTGGGCCAGCCTTAGGCCCAGTCCAGAACAAAAATATTATTTTCTTCTCTTATTTTGTCTAAACCTTAATTTCTTTCTTCTCCAAATATTAGCTTTTCTTTCTTCTTCCATTAACAATTGTGCAGTAAGAATAATCTTACAACCAAGATTGATTCACTCGAGTGAAGAGTGAAAAATAAGAGAAATTCGATCGGTGTGATTGAATCTTATTCGTCAAGATTGCAGCAAAAGAATTTTCCATAGATTTAGGTAAATTTCCAACATTTTTCTCAATATACAAATATATATTGAGATATAAAAAATAGTTTAAAATAGTTTTTTTATTAAAAAATTAAAATATCTATATTTGTGATTGAATCATCATCTCTTTCTCTACTTTGAACACTTTCAACCAACGACTCTAAAATGTTAACACAAAATACATGACTAAATTGCAATGTAAAATCATCTTTATTTGTCTTAAATAGAACAACGATGAGTGAACTACAAAAAATGTGCCTTTTTTAAGGAAACTATTAGAATTGATGGTGACATTTTGAAATACACTAATTAAATTATAAATAACAAAACAGGTTAATCTAGAGAACTAAAGAAAATAATTGTTTATTTGATCGAAACATATGATAGTGATGTACATCCAAAGAATAAATAAAATAAATAACAAATATCATACAGAAAAAGAAGAACTAAATATAAACAAATAAAATTCAAAATGTATTACTTATGTGCCAAGAAACCAATCAGAAGCGCACATTAGTAGAAATCAACACTGCACTTTGTGGGCACAAATGTTGCAGTGGCGTTGTTAGAATTCAAAGGGACTTTGAGATCACATTTCACCTTGGGCTTGTAATCACCAGATATCAAATCTCCAAGTCTGAATCTAATCCTGAAGTTGAGTTTCACATAGATATCATAAACCTCGGCACTCTTATCGTCGTTGAAATCTGAGACTTGATCATCGTCGAGCACCAACAGTTTTTGTCCTGAGAAAACAACGCTCATGGGGTCACTGCTCTTCTTATATTGTCGAAAGGAGTTCAACCATGTGATCACATCAACATTATTAGTAAGCCTCGCCCCTTCGTAGAAGGCTATAGCCTCAACTTTGTCGTAATAGATGTTGAGTTTTTTGTTTGGGTTACGAGCTGTGAAATTGAGAACCATATTGTAGTGTATTGTGTTGTTTGTGTAGTCAAATTTAGTTAGGTTGGCTTCTGTGACATAGAATTTGAAGGGGCGGGGCTGAACAACTAGATAGAAGATAAGGACTGCGAGACCAGCAAGGACGATCAGCGTGACAAGGAGCTTCCAGAAGAAACTGAAGAGACAGCAACAACAGCTTCTGCTTCTTTGGTGGTAGGGACGGGGTTGTGCTGGTGGTGGAATGGCGGGGCCGTAGTATGCACCGTTCAGTTGTGGTTGCTTAATATCTGCCATGTTATATGACGAGAAAATGAACACAGGAATTGAGGTTTTAATGTGAGAGAGATTAAAGGAAGAAGAGAAGTTGTAGTGAAATGTAAATTGGAAGAGTGAATTGTGTGTATATATATAGAAAGGAGATTTAATGCGCTTACGCGGTTGTAAAAACGTGTGCGTGTTGAATAGTTGCTTGTATAATTATATATGATTCATTTTCCACTTAGTTAAGGAACCTATAACAATATGGCATCGCAGATAGTTTTGACTGCTGCAGCTTTATTTGAAGTTGTCTAGTTGGTCCGAAACATCCACGAAGAAAGAATAATATTCGTACGGAAGTTATCCAAGACTTTTTGTTTTATTACTTTATGAATAAGACTATCCTATATTTTTAAGAATAAGACAACCCTATATGATTTCATGACACTAATTTTGAAATTAGACGGTAGAAGTAACATGGTATAAAACATGGTAATGAAATATGCGTTTCAGGTCTTTTAATGCAATTGATTATTAAAAGAAAAACATGGTATAAAATACTCATCTTTAACCTTTACTTTCACTAGAGGAAAAAGATATTACAATAAAATAATTAAAAATATATTTATTGGGTCATATATACAATGGCTAAATAATTTTTTTTTTTTATAATTCAGTATTACAAATAATTAATTTTATAACAAAATTTTTATTTTAGTTATGAATATACGAGATTAATAGACCTGAAACGCGTAATTTTATTTTTTATGTTTCTAAAAGTATAATCTTATCTCTCAATTTTACAAAAAAAACCGTCAAGATTGAACTTCGATTTTCAACTCCTACACATTTATATTTTATTTAGATACAAAATTTCGCTTTTATTTTTTTAAATCATCTTATCCCTCGTTTTTTTAAAACAATTGACATTAAATGAGTAATATTTTATTTAAATAAATTGAATGATGTTTTTACTTGGGTTATGTTCTCTCGATTTTTCAAAAAACCAAGATATAAACTCTAAACAATATTATACTCATTCAATAGAAAAGTCACTGAAGTGACAAAAAAAAGACTTATGTTACATAGAGTTGAAGATGGTGAATTTATGAATGATAATCTAGAAGATATGATTTGTGATATTGGAGTAGAAGATTTTAAGAAAGCTCGTGTGGAAGATATTTTGTAAAAAGACCTTAAAGAGTCGTTATATTAAGAATGCAAAAAATTTACAAGGTGATCAGTTGTGTTATGACAATAGATGGGTGGACGGATAAATTTTTTACTGAATTGCTTAAATTGTTGCAAGAAATGCTTTCAAAATGTAACACATTGTTGAACTGTAGTTATGAGCAGGGGCGGATGTACATGGAGGCTTACTGTGGCAAAATGCAACGTCTTCATGAAGGACAAGGTGAAAATGGACTTTCTAAAAACACATTTGTCCATGGTAACTTCGATTTCTCATATCTTCAAAGCTAGAGACTGGAAATATAGATAGCAAATAAGGGGAGGTGAATGAATACTCTGTAAAGGGAGTGGTTGTGTTGAGAGAAGAATTTTCCTTGAGAGCAAAAGGAAGGACGAAGGTTGGTTCTGAGGGGGCTGAATTTTGCATTGTTGAACAAATTAAATATTAGTGTAAAGTAGTAGTAGCATCTGACTGTGTGTAGTTATAGTTAGGCAATTATGATGCTAGACAATTGTAGATGTGACCAACCATAGATATGCTAAATCGTTAAGTTATATTTCCTTTGTTCTAAATTATAAGAATTTTTCGATCTTTTACGCAAACTAAGGAATATGATTATTGTTGTGCGGAAAAGACAAATTATACATGACTTTACAATATTGTCCTTCTTTTATCATAGATGAAAGAAAAATTTAAAGAATTGGAAGAAGAAATAGTAAAAATAATAGAAGATATGTTGGAAAAAACATCATTAATGTTGCATTGGGATTTTAAAGTGACTTATAATTTGCGACAAATTTTTTTGACAAAGTGATTTATAATTTGGAACAGAGAGGGTACGACACTCTCAGCTGGAATCATCATTTGATTCACCTCATGTGTTTTATATGAAGTCTCAATAATTGAATCATCATTTATGTTGGAAATTCACCACACCCTATGATGATTTCCCTTCAATCTTGATATCAAGATTGATCACCAACCCACAACAATTCGTAATGGCAATGATGAACAGAGAAAGAAGAAGAACAATAGCAGCAAGAAAGAAAGAGAGAAGAGAAATATTTGGAGAAAATTCGCACCCACGAACTGTGGGATTTTTCTTGTTATTGATCACTTGCTAAAACTGCAACTGTGATTGTTACAAGTACTGTGATAGTCTTCACTACTTGATGATATTCTCAATTCTACAAAGCATTTATTTATAGACTTAGATTTACAAAGGCCCAAAACTCTAAAGGCCCAAAATATCAAATCTAATCTAAATCATATCAAATCTAATAAATGCAAATCTGAATCCAATCTAAATCAAATCTGTCGAAACACCTTCGACAATTCGACACTAAGCTATTCGACACTATGAATTATAATTTAACACACCACCTAATTCATTGTGTCTAAACTATCTACATTCATCATAGTCCTTAGCTTTCTGAAGGCTTGGACCTGCACTCCTTTCGTCATGATATCTGCAATCTGATTCTCAGTTCTGTAGTGTTCCAAATTCATCTTCCCTTCTGCTACCTGTTCTCGAAGATAATGAAACCTCATTTCAATGTGCTTGCTTCGACCGTGTGCTATTGGATTCTTTGCCAAATTGATAGCTGACATGCTGTCGATCTTCATGGTAATTGCTCCATGATTCTTCCCTGTAATCTCTTCGACCAAGTTCACCATCCATGTTGCTTGACATGCACAAAGAGAAGCAGCTATGTATTCTGCTTCGCATGATGACAATGCCACTACTGGCTCCTTTCTCGAACTCCAAGCAACTGGTGCACCACCTAACATAAACACATATCCAGCTGTGGATTTTCTATCCTCTGCATCACTACACCAGTTAGAGTCTGTGTATCCCACTAACTTGCATTCTTTCCCTTCATCAGCTGCAGGAAACAAAATACCATAGTCGAGAGTCCCTTTCAGATACCTAAGTATCCTCTTCGTCGCTGTTAGGTGTGATACCTTTGGCTTCTGCATGAATCTACTTACCATACCAACATTGTATGCTAAGTCAGGCCTTGTGTGACAAAGGTATCTAAGTGACCCAATAAGTCTTCTGTATTGGGTTGGGTCGACATCATCTTCGTCTGGATCCTTCGACAGTTGCAGTCTGGTCTCAGTTGGAGTCGAAGTTGAGTTGCAATCTTGCATCTCAAATCTCTTGAGTATTTCGCCTGCATATCTTCGTTGGTGCATCATCAAACCTCTACTAGTCTTGTAGAACTCGATGCCAAGGAAATATGAGAGATCTCCTAAGTCTGACATTTCAAACTCTTCACTTAGGTCATGTTTGAAGTCTTCGATCTCCTTCTTGCAACTTCCTGCTATCAACAAATCATCGGCATAGAGACATAGTATAAGCAATTCTCCATTGCTTCTTCTTACATATACTTCATGCTCAATTGTACACTTCACAAATTCCTTCTCCCTCAAGAAGCTGTCGATTTTCTTATTCCAAGCTCTTGGAGCTTGCTTAAGTCCATACAGGGCTTTATGCAGCCTGTACACCTTTCCTTCTTCGCCTTGTTTCACATACCCAGCTGGTTGTACGACATAAACTTCTTCGTCTAGGGGACCATTAAGGAATGCACACTTCACGTCCATCTGACATGTGTGCCAATTATTCATATTTGCTAGACCAACAACCAACCTGATTGTTTCGATCCTAGCAACAGGTGCGAACACTTCATCGAAGTCTATTCCTTCCTTCTGAAGAAATCCTTTCGCCACAAGTCTCGCCTTGTGTCGAGTTACTTCTCCTTTGGGATTCACTTTCACTTTGTAAACCCACTTCACATCAATTGCCTTCTTGCCTTGAGGCAATTCGACAAGTGACCAGGTGTTGTTGACTTCGATGGACTCTAACTCTTCATTCATTGCTTTCACCCACTTCGAATCTTTCAATGCCTCAGCTGCATTGACTGGTTCGATATCTGCGTAGAAAGCATAATGTACCAGCTCACCCTCTTCATCGACCACATCATCTGATGTAATTACACATTCTTGCAACCTTGCAGGCATGTGTCTTGTTCGTCGAGGTCTGCTTGAACCTGCTTCATCTGCAACTGGTTCCTGTTGAACTTCTCTTTCGACTTCAGTGGCTGGTTCTTCACAAGAGATTCTCACTGAATCCTTCTTGGCATTCTCAGTCCAATCCCATTCTTTAAGCTCATCTATGATCACATCCCTGTTGATCACTACATGCTTATTCACTGGGTCGAACAGCTTGTAACCTCCAGTCGAATGATATCCTATCAAGATCATCTGATTCGACTTGTCATCAAGCTTCCTTCTCAACTGATCTGGCACATGTCTATGTGCTATAGATCCAAACACTTTCAAGTGACTGAGACTAGGCTTGTCACCAGACCAACATTCTTCTGGTGTGACTCCTTCAAGCTTCTTTGTCGGACATCTGTTCAAAAGATATGTTGCTGTCGAAACTGCTTCTCCCCATAATTCTTTGGGTAGATGCTTTCCATTCAACATACTTCTTACCATGTTCATGATGGTTCTGTTCTTGCGTTCTGCAATCCCATTCTGCTGTGGAGTGTAGGGTGGCACCACCTCATGCACAATCCCTTCTTTTATACACAATGCATCGAACTCTTTCGACACATATTCTCCACCACCATCTGTCCTCAGAGTTTTCAACCTTCGACCACTCTGTCTTTCGACCATGGATTTGAATCTGACAAATACCTCAAACACATCACTTTTCTTCTTGATGAGATAAGTCCATAATTTTCGACTGAAGTCATCTATAAACGTGACAAAATATCTGTTGCCACCAATCGAATCCACCTGGATTGGACCACATACATCAGAGTATATGACTTCAAGAATTGCCTTCGACTTCCTTCCTGCATCCTTGCTGAAGCTATTCTTGTGTTGTTTCGACTAAACACACTCTTCACAAACTTCACTAGGAATGTCGATTTCTGGTAATCCTGACACCATATTTCTTCTCTTCAGCTCCCTGATGTTATTGAAGTTGAGATGGCCTAGTCGAAAGTGCCATAACCACTCATCTCTACTGGCTGCTATTGCTAGACACTTGTGCTCCATCACATTGAGTTCAATCTTGAAGGTCCTATTCTGAGACATTGGAGCCTTCAAGATCAACCTACCACCTGCGTCGAGAACTCTCATCATCTTGTCTTCGACAACTACCTTGTAGTTCTTTTCGACAAGCTGCCCTATACTGAGCAAATTACTCTTCATGCCTGGAATGTACAACACATTGGAAATTGTTGAACTTTTGCCATCTTTCCTCATAATCAGAACATCACTAACACCTTCAGCTGCTAGAGTGTTGTCATTTGTAAACTTCACCGTGTTCTTCGACGAGGGCTTCATGTTGATAAACCAATCTTTCCTTCCAGTCATGTGTGATGAGCATCCTGAGTCCAAGTACCACTGATCTTGGAATCTCTCTTCATCTTTCGTTGTGACCATCAGCAACGTCTCTTCTTCTTCATGCTTCGCCAGATTTGCATCAGTTTCTTGATTTTTTTTCTTTTTTGGACAGTTACTAACATAATGGCCATACTTCTGACAATTAAAACATTGAATGTGACTTTTGTCTGGCTTTCAACCACCACCTCTTCCTCTACCTACAGCACCACCTTTTTGGTTGCCTTGGTTCCAAGGTTTCTTCTGAGTCGAATTACTGCCTCCTCTATCTTTGTTGCCATTCACGTTTCCTTTGCCTTTCCTTTCCTTTTCTGACTGCGCCTGCAAAGCCATATCACTCTTTGACTTTCCTGCAGCCCTCTCAGCCATCCTTTATTCATGAGACTCAAGCGTCCCTTGAAGCTCTTCCTTCGTCAATACTGACAAGTCTTTCAACTCTTCTATGGCTACTACCACGTGGTCGAACTTGGGAGCCAACGATCTCAAAATCTTTGAGACAACTGCTTTCGTCGTCAGCGTTTCTCCACATACTTTGATTTGATTCACAAGTTTTGTAACTCTTGTGAAGAAATCTGCAATACTTTCGTTGTCTTCCATCTGAAGCAACTCATAGGTTCTCTTGTGAGTTTGTAACCTCACCTCTTTCACCTTCTCTGCGCCTCCAAACGAATTTTCAAGAATCTCCCATGCTTCTTTTGCTGATTCTGCATCGCTAACTTTTTCAAAGTTATCTGGATCAACACATTGATGGATTATAAACAGCGCTTTATAATCTTTCTTCTTCAATTCTTTGAGTGCAGCCTTTTCTTCATCCGTCGCGTTCTCCCCAAGCGGTGTTACTCCTTCCTTCACAAGATCCCAAAGATCTTGATAACAGAAAACCACCTTGATCTGCTTGCACCAATTCTCATAATTATCTTTCTTGAGAATCGGAAGACTCACCGGAAAATGCCCATTCGGATGATTCTTCGCCATCACAATTTTCCTACTTGAATCACAACCGGAGCTCTAGATACCAGATGTTGGAAATTCACCACACCCTATAATGATTTCCCTTCAATCTTGATCTCAAGATTGATCACCAACCCACAACAATTTGTAATGGCAATGATGAACAGAGAAAGAAGAAGAACAATAGCAGCAAGAAAGAAAGAGAGAAGAGAAATATTTGGAGAAAATTCGCACCCACGAACTGTGGGATTTTTCTTGTTATTGATCACTTGCTAAAACTGCAACTGTGATTGTTACAAGTACTGTGATAGTCTTCACTACTTGATGATATTCTCAATTCTACAAAGCATCTATTTATAGACTTAGATTTACAAAGGCCCAAAACTCTAAAGGCCCAAAATATCAAATCTAATCTAAATCATATCAAATCTAATAAATGCAAATCTGAATCCAATCTAAATCAAATCTGTCGAAACACCTTCGACAATTCGACACTAAGCTATTCGACACTATGAATTATAATTTAACAATTTATAAGTAAACAATATCTTTTGAATGCTTTGTCACTTGTTAATGCTACCAAACAATAATTACAAGAAATGAGTAATCAATGGTTAAATAACCTTCGTGTAATTTTTATAAAAAGAGATATTCTTGAAACAATTAACAATTATGTTATTTTATCTCATCTTCAAGAAATGGATGGTAGACGATTTTCATTGTAAATGTATTACATTAAATAATATTATTTCTTATTTTACAGTATAACTTAATTTCTAGTTTATTTCATATTTAGCCACACCAATATGTAATGTCTATATTGCCCCTGGTTTTGAGGCCAAGAAGTTATTGTGTCCAAAGATTTTGAACTATGTCAAAATACATGCATGCTATAATGATTTCATATTATATATGAAATAGTAAGAACACTTGAAGGAGTGCCCAAGGTGTAGGGAGTCACGCTACAAGAAAAAGAACAATCGTGCTGAAGATGATGATGGTGTAACTAGAAAGAGTGTTCCTTCTAAGGTGATGTGGTATTTACCGATAATTCAAAGGTTCATGAGACTGTTTGCTAATGCCAATACAGATCCTAAGAGTGTCATTATTTTTAATTACTGGAACAATGTTTGCTAACCACTCGACATACCTTGCAGGTCTTGCGAACATGTTTCACAGCAACCTTTCGATTTCCACTTTGATCTTCGACATCACCTCTGATGCGAATCTCCTTGGAGTCTGTTTCAATGGCTTCTTGTCAAGCTTGATTGGCAGCTTCAATTCCACCAACTCTCAGCTAAGGCATGGCATTTCATGGTAATCCCATGCAAAGCAATCTTTGAACTCCTCTAGGATGTCAATTACTCCTGCTTTTAAGGTTGGGTAGAGTTTGGAACTTATATAAGTTAGCATTTTCATCGAACCATCCCCTAGATCAATTTCTTCCAAAGGATCTTGAGCTTGCATCCTTTTGGTCGAAGTAAGTTGGTTTTTCTCAAACCCCAAAGGCTCGTCATCATAAATGTATTCAAGCATGCGACTTTCTAAAGTTGTTTCTTGGCCATTATGGCCAGATGCAAAGTTTTCCAATTTGGTGCCTTTGACGACCATCATTTCTTGTGATTCGGCCTCTAAGGTTGCAATTACTTCATTTTCAGCTACATATGCTGAAATCCGAGCCAGGAAGCTCGACTCAGACATCTCCATCGTCTGATCCAGACCATCTGTTATGTCCACCAACGGTCTCATACTCCCAAGTGAAGCCATGAAAAGGATTAAGCTTTATTGAGTAATAGATGCGGGCTCCTTTGATGACGAAGTCGGTTCCTGCCCGTAAGCATGGCGAAATATTTACCAATTTTAGATCAAAATTCATTTTGTCGACATGGTTTACTTCTGCATGAAAGAAGCTCTGATCAACCTCAATG
The DNA here is from genome assembly GCA_022829125.1 of Lathyrus tuberosus. NCBI lineage: Eukaryota > Viridiplantae > Streptophyta > Magnoliopsida > Fabales > Fabaceae > Lathyrus > Lathyrus tuberosus. The sequence continues at coordinate 3,643,237 of JALAZF010000422.1, forward strand.
TGCTTAACGATCCTGTCCGACTTTTAGATCGTTATTATCTAATGCATGGAAGATGGGTGTTTACCGTGAAAATTAGTAAACAATCGCTGGTCTACCAAATAAGAAATTTGAGTAACTTGCAGGATCGACCATACAGAATCCTAGGACATGTGCTAAATAAATTAAAATGACATTTGGAAAAAGATGAACACTTCGACAATATTCATGGTTTAAATAAAGTTTACTTCGACAATATTAAAGAAAGTGTAAAGCAGAAAAATGATCGAAAGTCCATTGGAAAATAACTTACAAAAGTAAAAGATAAACTTTTGGGCAAGACTAACTGAATTGCATTGAATGAAAAGTATGGTGTTACATCAGACGTATATTTCTCACACACTCGTTTCTCTGCACGCGGGTACTTTGAGTAATTGAGGAATTTGTACAAACTTGAACACATACAAATCCTAACATTAAAACTTTCTATTTATAATAGTCGAAAATAACTACCCCTAAAGGCCTACTAACTAGAGCGAGACAAATGGCATTCTGCATGTCTTCGTCCCTTAAATGTGCTCCACGTGTCTTCTTCCAGCAATTGGATAAGAACAAAGTTCCCTCCTTTATATGAATTCAAATCTTGAATCGAACGTCATCAGTAATGCTTCCGTCAAACAATATTTCCAAATTGCTAAAAATATTTCTAAGTCCATAAAATGCTCCTTTCTTACAGAAGGACACTTTCGACTAGAATTCCTGGGAACGTTATTCCAGTCAAAGTCTTCTAGGTCTTCTCTGTAATCCTATTTCCTTGATTAATTCTCTCAATCCAATACTAGGCGTCGAAATTAGGAGCTAACAAATTGCCTCCCAAAAATGTCATTTTCGACACCATTGAAGAAAAAGGCATTTTTTGATAATATCGTTCGACGCCTCATTTAATCCTTGCATGGTTTCGACGTTACTTATGGTTCCAACGTCACAAAACTATTCACTTTCCTTTTAGCAGACCTATGACGTCATAGCCATCATTGTCATCTCTGACATGTCTCCTCAAGCTACGCGAGAATCTCCATCATCATCATGTTTCCTAGAGTCTAGGAAATCATGGGGGTAGGCATTAATTGCCACCGTTCCATCAAAGATTGTGGGAAGGACACGCGTCCCACTTCCAATTTTACCATTAATGTGATTTCTGAAACCGTTTTCACTCCCAACCTTATAAATACCCCTCTCATCAACTTTTTCACTTTTTACGCTCCTTACATTCTCAAATCTCCAGAAAATTTTCACCTTTCAAAGAACTCAGTCTCCTTCATTTCACTCCATCAATGGCTTCATCCACACGATCTACCAAAGACGCTATCAAAACTACTAAGAAGTCTACCAAACCTACAAGATCTCCTAAGAAGATCGCTCAACTTCCCTCATTTGATTCAATCACTGGACCGACCATGGTAGGAAATCAACAGTACCTGCCAGAACCGCTTGCTGAAGAGAAAAGAAGAATCTACGCTTCACAGGTACTCATCCCTTTGTCTGTTGCTAGTAAGCCTCTGGCTTTGTTTGGTCTTCTGTCTGATCATAATGTTGATCTTAGTAAGCTTAGGGATTTCTTCCCCACTTACCACAAATACAAACCCATAGGTCAAGCCAAGAAACCTAGGGCTAGTAACGAAGATCCCAATCCTGCTAACTAGAACAATTCTCGGACTGAAGAGGCCATTGATCTTAGGTATATAAACAACTTTAGGGTATTTAGAGCTAGTCCATCTTTTAAGGACCCCTCTGACTATTTAGGATGGTTGAGTAAGTTAGAGAAAACAAAATTTAAAGTCTGGAAAGACATGGGTATTTATGATCTGATCATGTTGTCGAAGGTAGGACCTGAATATTGCTTGAACATGCTTGTCTCGTCCTTGTATTTTTGGGACAACACCCATTACACCCTCCATCTTGCATGTGGAATGATGACACCAACTCTGTTCGACGTAGCCGCTATCACAAAGCTTAAACCAATTGGGAACACCTATGACCCTGATTTTATGTCTGATGATAGTATTAGCTTTTCGACCTCTAGGGCAGCGTATTTGACCCATATCGCACATTATCACGATAAGGACATAGAAGAGGTTTCAGATGTAGAACACATAGCTTTCTTAGCTCTATGGTTGTCTCGTTGTGTCTTCTGTTCGAAGTCACTACAAGTTGCTAGGAAATTCCTAACTATGGCGAATCAACTCCATTCTGGCCATAACCTTTGTTTAAGCGAACTAATCCTATCTAGCCTCTATGAATCCATGAGCGAAGGCGTTACCTAACTCAAGTGTCTAGGTGACAAAGGAAATCTCCTCCTTTCTGGACCCTTCTGGTTTCTACAATTATGGTTGAACGCTTCATTCGAAGCCTATCTTCCCCTCAAGAATCAGATCGACGAGAATGGTGACGAAGTGAAAAATAAGAGGGTAGAAGGTCCACGCCTGGCGAAGCTGACTCCTATTGATATAGGTCGACCTGTTCAACATACCTTCACTAACTTTATCATGATGTTTGCTAAACTTTATTACTTCACACCAAATATGGCTCCCTTCGCTGCAAAGAAATGTGGTCTTGAGTGGTTCACCAAGCCATTCCCAGCGCCGTCGAAGGCTCAAGAAGCAGAATCTACAGCAATCTGGGAAGCCTTCCTAACTCCTAGGGTTTTAACCCTCAGGTTCAACCTTTCGAAGAGTCCGGTGACTTTGATTGCTTATCAACCAAATCTTATCGCCATACAATTTGGATTAGTTCAGGTTCAACCCAAACCCCTCTATGACAAGAAAAACCTCATCCTCCTCTACAACACAGTTCCTACCGAAGCCGTGACTATCAAACAAATTACGCGGTATGCTAGTCGAACACAACTTCTTCCAGTTGCTTTTGAACCAAAATTTTTCTACACCTAACAATTCGATGACTGGTGGAAAGCTTATTATGCAGAGGAATTTTTTGACGTGGCTGCTTTTACACAACACATTAACAAGGCTTTCCTCTCTGTGCAAGAAAGAGTCAAGAAAGGTACTTTGACGCACATCAAAGAAATCCAAGCCTTCCAAAAATACTTTGAAATTGTTTATCGGCCAGGTGTCATACCCTAAATGTGTCCTACCTGTATATAATTTTCATTTGTACATCCATCCACTAACCATTATTCAGAAAATAAAAAAAAATGTTGTCTCTGGTTGTTGTAGTGATTGAGGTTTAATGGTCAAGCAAAGTGTGTTTCATGATCAGGTCAGGATGTGATCATCAAGGATCAAATCAAGTTCAATTAGGGTTTTTGTGAGACATTTTGAAAGTTTACATCTCAATTCATAATCCCTCTAATTTCAGGACATGATTTTGGTCATGGTTCACAGTGATGTTTTGGGTATTCATGTGGAAAAGTTCAAGGACCTATTAAATGATGGATTCATGTTGATTCAAGATTGTAGTTGTCATCAAGGAATTCTCATGGTTAAATGCTTGAGCAGGGGCGAGAATTTTAAGAACAAAATTCAATTGATTCAAGGAAATTTAGAGGGTGCAAATGAGGATCCAATACCATAAGTCAAAGATTCAAGGTCCATGTATTTTACAAAGATTCAAAAGCCCATTACAAAGTTTCTACAAAAAGTTTCAAAATCATTCACATCCATTTACACAAAAATCCTACACTAAAAAGCCCATCAAGAAAAATTTTTTTACAACAATACAAAAGGCCATGACATAGCAACATGAATAACCCCATACGAAAAGAAAAGAAAATATTTCAGCCTAACACCATGGCCCACTTGGTTTCATAATACACTTCATGCCTCTTTCACATTAAACCTGCGCAAAACAAGAAAAAAGAAAAAAGGAATCCCCATACATTTTTCATCAGGCCACTTGATAAATCAAAAAGTCATTTCAATACAAGCTTGACAACCACACCAATATGACCCAACATAACTTGTACAAAAAAACTCGAGCTGATACGCACAAGCCGCAAGCCACGACCCCAAGTGAATGTCAGCTGCTACTTGAAGCCAAAGGAATGCATCCAGCCAAAACCTGCAGCGTACGATCACAGCCTGGCCACGACATTTCACCGAGCTACACAAACCTTCAAATCGTACGACTCGTACGACCACTATTCCAATAACTTGCCAAGCCAAAATTCGCACAAATCGCTGCCAACCTTATCACGCATCAATTTTCCAGCTACAAGAAACAAATTCTGAGCAAAATAACCACAGAATCACGCGACACAAACTGGTCCCCACAACATTGCCACACAACGACCATACACGCGCTGCAAACTACCACAACACCTTCAGCAGTCTGCTACCACAAAACGGTTCGATTTCACATCAAAACGACATTCCAATTTCATCTCAACCTTCTCACCAATTCTTCCCATTCTGACCTTCATCTCCTCCTATAAAACCACACTCCTCTTCACTCTTAGGAGGAAGCCCTAGCCGCCACAACACTTCACCCTTCTTAACCAACAACAACAGCTTTCTTCAACCTTTAATCTCACCCAACAACTGAGAACAACTCAACCTTTCCTTTCAACATCTTTCAACCTTCCTTCAATACACCTTCATCAAACCCACTCAAACCAATACAATACAACCCAGAAACGAATTTCGAATTCACCTTCCAATCATCAACATCCAATCCCATTCAAAAACCCAAAACGAAATCAGATCTATAAAATGAGATGAAGAGAGTTTGAATCAAAACAACTACAAAGTCAAAATCAAACCCAAGCTTGGAATTTCAGAGACAAACCCAAGTAGAAGCATGAGAAGATCAACTTGAAACGAACGGAGAAAGCAAAATCAAACCACGAGCAAAGAGCGAACACTTGAGATGGAGGCGAAGTGAAGGTTGCGCTTTCAATTGTTTTGCGAATCCGTTGAAAGAATCATCACGTCATGTTTTTTTCTTTGAGACTTGTTCTACATATGTTGTATTTTAAAATAGGAAACCTAATACTGTGTTGACCGCGTTTGAGCTTGAGCGATGATGAGAACAGAATTTCCCTGAGCAAGAAAAATAATTTCTAAACGTAATGTTGGCTGATGGTGTTATGCGCTATCTTTTTTATTTTATTATTCCTCTTGCTTCTTGTGTGGATTGGACTCATTTGAGCCCATCTCAATTTCTGGATACACCACACAGCCAGCGCCATGAACCCTTTCCATGATGTTCTTTCTTTCTTTTTATTTTTTTATTCTAAGTTTTTTTTCTTTAGTATATTATTGTTTCTCTTATTTCAATTTCTATTTTTGGGAACCTTGATCTTACAGATATTTAAGTAAATCATTTGATTTCTTTCCTTTTTGTTTCTTTTGATCATATTTTTGGGCCAATGATATCAAAAACATCATGATTTGTTGATTTATTTCAAATAGATCTATAATCTTGGTTAATATGAGGCCTATTTATTTTCTTTTCGATTTATTTGTTTTTACCACTCATTTTGGGTCAATGAAAACCAAACTTCAAAGATTTATCGATTTTCGATTTAAAATCTTGATAAATGTGAGACCTTTATTCTTTTTCTAATCTTTTTCGATTTTTTATTTCATTTCTTATTATATTTTTCATTATTTTTCATTTTGGGTCAATGAAAGTCAAATATCAAAGATTATCGATTTCTCGATTAAATCGTGATTAAGACGAGACCAATTTTATTTCATGTCAACTTTAATCTCTTGTCAATATTATCTTGGTTATTATTCTTGTTCATATTATTATTATCATTGTTCATATCCATATTCATGTTTATCTAACCATTTTCTTTGTTCACTATTAATCAAAATACACTAACAATTATCGAAACCCTAAATTAAATAATTTAATGGACTGTTGGTTACTATACTTCGCTTGGAGATTTGGTTCAAGTCTTAGTTTAGGACACCTTGCACACACACGGCTTTCTCTTGGGCTACCTTACAATGAGACCTTTTATTTCATGTCATCCCTTGTAATTTACATGTACCCCCGCTCCCATTCCGATGTACGCATTCGTTGTTTCTTTGATTGCGGTTTGTTTACTAGGAGCACCCCTAGGGACTAGCATAGGCAACCCATTTTCAAACTAATTCTCGATTCGTCGTCGAGCCATTTTCAAACAAATCTCCTTTCAACCAAACCCTCGATTCGTCGTCGAGCCATTTTCAAACAAACCCTTTTTAACCAAACTCTCGATTCGTCGTCGAGCCCATTTTCAAATCAACCTCTAACCAAAGCTCTTTTCAAACTAACCTCTTCGCATACAAATAAACCCTTGATCCAACGCCAAGCCGATTTTCACAATAAAACTAAAAAATAATTAATAACTATCGCAACTCTTTTCAAGGTGAAAAATGGGGGTTCAAGTCTTTGATCTCTCTTCGATTGTTTAGGTGTGAGTTCTCTTACTCGTGTGTGAGCAATTGACGCCTCTTCTTTTAACAAATCAAATCCTTTTCAAAATAACCAAGCGCATACAATAAACCTTTGATCCCACGTCAAGCGGACTTTCATAATCAAACCTCAAAATGACTAACAACTATCGAAACTCTTTCAAGGTGAAAAATGGGGGTTCAAGTCTTTGATCTTCCTTCGATTGTTTGGGTGCGAGTTCTCTTACTCGTGTGTGAGCAATCAACGCCTCTTTAAAACAAACCAACTCCTCCTGTTTCGTGGGCGTACCACGAACTACGACCTCTTATTCTTTATTCTCGTCCGAGTAAAGATACGTAGGTACAAGATTGCGATGATCTTGGCGAGCACACTACCATCTTTTTCCGTCAAACCCCGTAGTCGAATTACGATTGCTCTGATTACTCATTCTCGTCCGAATGAGCATACATAGGCACAAGATCGCGATGATCTTGTCGAGCACCCTATCCTTAAACCACCCATTTTCCCTTAGCATCCTTCCCTTTTATCTTGCCGTTTTGCATTTATCATAGAGAAGAAAACAAACAACCTTAGCTAACGAGTATCGTAATTCGAATCAAGAGGTTCCCGTTGAGTACAACGGACGTGAGGGGGTGCGCGTACCTTCCCCTCACGTAACCGACTCCCGAACCCGGAATGTGGTTGCGATGACCATGTTCTTATCCCTTCCTTTAAAGATTTTCTCGATATTTTCCTTTCCCTCTTCTGGGATAAATAAAGTTCGGTGGCGACTCTGTCGAACCGTTCCGCGCCTTTTCGCGCGAACGGTCGTGTCTTCGATTAAGCAATTTTTTTCGAGGTACGACAGATGGCGACTCTGCTGGGGACCATTTGCTCCATGCAAGAGAGAGTCAAGCCTATCTTGATTTGAATCGCGAGCTTGTTAGTTTTATTTATTTGTTTTCTTCTCGCCTTATGCATTCATTTTCCTATTCCTTATTTGTGTTACCTTTGGTTACATTGTTGGGTTGTTCTGATATTGGGAACTTTGTGAGATGGATCTACACCCGAGTCGAGAAAAACCCTAGGATTAGGATGGTGGTTGTGTAGTGTAGGCTTGCGTGGTCTCTTCCGTGTGAGTTGAAGCGAAAACCCCGCTTGGAGTAGATTCCCTTGGAGATATTATTGTTGTGGTGAATCTTTGCCATGGCGGTAATATCTTCGAGGTGGGTCGTTGATCCCAAGGACCATTAACCCATTTATCCATGGTGGTTGGTAGTGTTAACTCCTTTTGGGTTAATACGAACGCCCCAATCAGATGAGATCCCTCGAACGTATTACTTCCTAACAGTAATATTTTCGACCTCGATCTAATATTCTGAGAACCCTATTTAGAACCCGTGTGTCGATGGTTGTGTAGTGGGCACCTCCGAGGAGTTTTTCTCGTGGGGAAGAAATGAAGACCTCACCTAGACGAGATTATTTCGAGGATATTATAATCAGATGTCTCTTCGTCTTGGTTATAATATGTCGAAATATATCCATAACTCTAGGCACCTACCCGTCTTAGAAACCAACCTGTGGGATTTCTTTGATCCTAGTTGTGGTTCTTGACCCGTTCATCAGGCCAACCTCAGAACTATTCGAAGCTGTTTGATTCTGCGATCCTGGATCTTGCATCTTGCATTGCATCTCATATCATTGCATTGCATTGCATCTGTTATACATCTTGCATTGCATTTGAGCCTCAGAATCTCGCTTCATTTTCCTTCACCTCCACCAAATCAAGTCGATTCCTCGACACGGATGCGCTACTCGAGCCAAAAGCAGACTAATGATGAATCATATCCAACAAGACCATGCTGCCACATGTACAGGAAGGACCATCAGTCATTGAAGGGGTTGCCAAAGACAAGCAGAATAGTCTTCAATTCTGAACAAGCCAGTTCAAGCATCAATCAAGTCAAGACAGGAAGATCAGTTCCTTGAAGAAGGCATTCATCATGCCATCCCATCATTTTGCATCTTTGTACTTTGTATTTGTTTTTGTTTTTTCAAGTACTGTTTGCTTCAAATATTGTCGTTTGTATTTGGTTTTCTTAATGTATTGACTATGCATGTTTTGAATCAGTTATGTCGTATTCACTCATTCTCACTCATCACATACACATTTATTTCCACTTCACTCTATTTATCAACTGTTGTTTAGCAATGATTGGAGGGAGGATGATGAAAACAAAATACCCATAATTGCAAAATGTATGCTTTCGGATAAAATCTCGTTGATGATGTACAGGCATTGTTTCAACCCCCAAACACTGGAGAGGCAAGGAGTTAATCCCTTGTAAACCACTTTGAGTCTAGAAGTAGTAGTTTACTTCAGATATATAACCCTTACACTTAACCTGGGGCAGGGTAGTGTTCAGTTAACCCAACTACACACTCAAATCACAAGACGAAATCCAAAAGACATGACGGTTGTTCATGACTTGGCAGTCACAATCCTCTAACAAAAAAAATAAACAAAATAAACAAAATAAACAAAAAAAAAAATCAAAAACCTGCTAAGTCGAGCACCTCAAAAGGAGACTTAGGCAAAAATCAAGGCAACTCTGATGGACTCGACAAGCGAAATCAGTCCATGCAAAATATAGGGAGCAAAAACAAAATAGGCCCTCGAATCCTCAACAAAAATAGAAAAAGATTCAGTGATTACCATGCCAAAACTAAAGGGTCACTGACATCCATCAAAAATAAAATAAGATCCAGTGACCACCATATCAAAACCAAAGGGTCACTGACATCAATCAAAAACAAAATAAAGGTGACTTCCATTTCGAGCAAACCTTAAATCATCACGCTTACACCGTCAACCTTTTTGGAAGACAAACATGCGCAAAATTAACTGAACGTAGGACTGTAGGTCATCACGAAGAAGGGGTGGGTACAAATCATACTTTGAGCCTAATATCCTTTATTTCATAAACCGTAAACCAGACCACGTTACAACCCTCGAAAGACCTAATTGGAGCGAGGTTTATTCTGAAAGCATACTATCGCAAAGTGTGTTTCATGATCAGGTCAGGATGTGATCATCAAGGATTAAAACAAGTTCAATTAGGGTTTTTGTGAGACATTTTGAAAGTTTACATCTCAATTCATAATCCCTCTAATTTCAAGACATGATTTTGGTCATGGTTCACAGTGATGTTTTGGGTATTCATGTGGAAAAGTTCAAGGACCTATTAAATGATGGATTCATGTTGATTCAAGATTGTAGTTGTCATCAAGGAATTCTCATGGTTAAATGCTTGAGCAGGGGCGAGAATTTTAAGAACAACATTCAATTGATTCAAGGAAATTTAGAGGGTGCAAATAAGGATCCAATACCACAAGTCAAAGATTCAAGGTCCATGTATTTTACAAAGATTCAAAAGCCCATTACAAAGTTTCTACAAAAAGTGTCAAAATCATTCACATCCATTTACACAAAAATCCTACACTAAAAAGCCCATCAAGAAAAGTTTTTTTTACAACAATACAAAAGGCCATGACATAGCAACATGAATAACCCCATACGAAAAGAAAAGAAAATATTTCAGCCTAACACCATGGCCCACTTGGTTTCATAATACACTTCATGCCTCTTTCACATTAAACCTGCGCAAAACAAGAAAAAAGAAAAAAGGAAGCCCCATACATTTTTCATCAGGCCACTTGATAAATCAAAAAGCCATTTCAATACAAGCTTGACAACCACACCAATATGACCCAACATAACTTGTACAAAAAAACTCGAGCTGATACGCACAAGCCGCAAGCCACGACCCCAAGTGAATGTCAGCTGCTACTTGAAGCCAAAGGAATGCATCCAGCCAAAACCTGTAGCGTACGATCATAGCCTGGCCACGACATTTCACCGAGCTACACAAACCTTCAAATCGTACGACTCGTACGACCACTATTCTAATAACTTGCCAAGCCAAAATTCGCACAAATCGCTGCCAACCTTATCACGCATCAATTTTCCAGCTACAAGAAACAAATTCTGAGCAAAATAACCACAGAATCACGCGACGCAAACTGGTCCCCACAACATTGCCACACAACGACCATACGCGCGCTGCAAACTACCACAAAACCTTCAGCAGTCTGCTACCACAAAACGGTTCGATTTCACATCAAAACGACATTCCAATTTCATCACAACCTTCTCACCAATTCTTCCCATTCTGCCCTTCATCTCCTCCTATAAAACCACACTCCTCTTCACTCTTAGGAGGAAGCCCTAGCCGCCACAACCCTTCACCCTTCTTAACCAACAACAACAGCTTTCTTCAACCTTTAATCTCACCCAACAACCGAGAACAACTCAACCTTTCCCTTCAACATCTTTCAACCTTCCTTCAATACACCTTCATCAAACCCACTCAAACCAATACAATACAACCCAGAAACGAATTTCAAATTCACCTTCCAATCATCAACATCCAATCCCATTCAAAAACCCAAAACGAAATCAGATCTAGAAATGAGATGAAGAGAGTTTGAATCAAAACAACTACAAAATCAAAATCAAACCCAAGCTTGGAATTTCAGAGACAAACCCAAGTAGAAGAATGAGAAGATCAACTTGAAACGAACGGAGAAAGGAAAATCAAACCACGAGCAAAGAGCGAACACTTGAGATGGAGGCGAAGTGAAGGTTGCGCTTTCAATTTGTTTTGCGAATCCGTTGAAAGAATCATCACGTCATGTTTTTTTCTTTGAGACTTGTTCTACATATGTTGTATTTTAAAATAGGAAACCTAATACTGTGTTGACCGCATTTGAGCTTGAGCGATGATGAGAACATAATTTCTCTGAGCAAGAAAAATAATTTCTAAACGTAATGTTGGCTGATGGTGTTATGCCCTATCTTTTTTATTTTATTATTCCTCTTGCTTCTTGTGTGGATTGGACTCATTTGAGCCCGTCTCAATTTCTGGATACACCACACAGCCAGCGCCATGAACCCTTTCCATGATGTTCTTTCTTTCTTTTTATTTTTTTATTCTAAGTTTTTTTTCTTTAGTATTTTATTGTTTCTCTTATTTCAATTTCTATTTTTGGGAACCTTAATCTTAAAGATATTTAAGTAAAGCATTTGATTTCTTTCCTTTTTGTTTCTTTTGATCATATTTTTGGGCCAATGATATCAAAAACATCATGATTTGTTGATTTATTTCAAATAGATCTATAATCTTGGTTAATATGAGGCCTATTTATTTTCTTTTCGATTTATTTGTTTTTACCACTCATTTTGGGTCAATGAAAACCAAACATCAAAGATTTATCGATTTTCGATTTAAAATCTTGATAAATGTGAGACCTTTATTCTTTTTCTTATCTTTTTCGATTTTTTATTTCATTTCTTATTATATTTTTCATCATTTTTCATTTTGGGTCAATGAAAGTCAAATATCAAAGATTATCGATTTCTCGATTAAATCGTGATTAAGACGAGACCAGTTTTATTTCATGTCAACTTTAATCTCTTGTCAATATTATCTTGGTTATTATTCTTGTTCATATTATTATTATCATTGTTCATATCCATATTCATGTTTATCTAACCATTTTCTTTGTTCACCATTAATCAAAATACACTAACAATTATCGAAACCCTAAAATAAATAATTTAATGGACTGTTGGTTACTATACTTCGCTTGGAGATTTGGTTCAAGGCTTAGTTTAGGACACCTTGCACACACACGGCTTTCTCTTGGGCTACCTTACAATGAGACCTTTTATTTCATGTCATCCCTTGTAATTTACATGTACCCCGCTCCCATTCCGATGTATGCATTCGTTGTTTCTTTGATTGTGGTTTGTTTACTAGGAGCACCCCTAGGGACTAGCATAGGCAACCCATTTTCAAACTAATTCTCGATTCGTCGTCGAGCCATTTTCAAACAAATCTCCTTTCAACCAAACCCTCAATTCGTCGTCGAGCCATTTTCAAACAAACCCTTTTTAACCAAACTCTCGATTCGTCGTCGAGCCCATTTTCAAATCAACCTCTAACCAAAGCTCTTTTCAAACTAACCTCTTCGCATACAAATAAACCCTTGATCCAACGTCAAACGAATTTTCACAATAAAACTAAAAAACGGTTAATAACTATCGCAACTCTTTTCAAGGTGAAAAATGGGGGTTCAAGTCTTTGATCTCTCTTCGATTGTTTAGGTGTGAGTTCTCTTACTCGTGTGTGAGCAATTGACGCCTCTTCTTTTAACAAATCAAATCCTTTTCAAAATAACCAAGCGCATACAATAAACCCTTGGTCCCACGTCAAGCGGACTTTCATAATTAAACCTCAAAACGACTAACAACTATCGAAACTCTTTCAAGGTGAAAAATGGGGGTTCAAGTCTTTGATCTTCCTTCGATTGTTTGGGTGTGAGTTCTCTTACTCGTGTGTGAGCAATCGACACCTCTTTAAAACAAACCAACTCCTCTTGTTTTGTGGGCGTACCACGAACTACGACTGCTCTGATTCTTTATTCTCGTCCGAGTAAAGATACGTAGGCACAAGATTGCGATGATCTTGGCGAGCACACTACCATCTTTTTCCGTCAAACCCCGTAGTCGAACTACGATTGCTCTGATTACTCATTCTTGTCCGAATGAGCATACGTAGGCACAAGATCGCGATGATCTTACCGAGAACCCTATCCTTAAACCATCCATTTTCCTTTAGCATCCTTCCCTTTTATCTTGCCATTTTACATTTATCATAGAGAAGAAAACAAACAACCTTAGCTAACGAGTATCACAATTCGAATCAAGAGGTTTCCGTTGAGTACAACGGACGTGAGGGGGTGCGCATACCTTCCCCTCACGTAACCGACTCCCGAACCCGGAATGTGGTTGCTACGACCATGTTCTTACCCCTCTTTAAAGGTTTTCTCGATAATTTCCTTTCCCTCTTTTGGGATAAATAAAGTTCGGTAGCGACTCTGTCGAACCGTTCCGCGCCTTTCGCGCGAAGGGTCGTGTCTTTGATCAAGCAATTTTTTCGAGGTGCGACACCAGGTGATCTTGGTCCCACCTCCGCGACGCAGCTGTTACTTTGAAGGAATTTTTTTTAAAGAAAATGGAGAAGTTAAAGATCCCTTCGTACGTTCCTCTTGAGAAACGGTACGAAACGACTTTTAACATGTTTCCTCCCAAATTCCCTCGACTGCCAAATGCTGATTTTAGAGTGGCTCTTGCCCCTCCATTTCCAGACTGGTTCATCTGTGGGGATTCTATCAAAATCCTTCACCAACAATCAAAACCAAAAGCCCAGTGGGTGGTTCCGACCAAACATACACTAGACAGTTTCAAAGGGCATCTTCATATTGGGATCGAAGATGTTCGCATCGAATCTGAAATATATGAGGGTGTGGGATGGGAGGATTTCGACCCAACACTTCCTCATATTTATTTTATTTTACCTATAATAACTATTTCTATTTTACTTTAGTCGTGAAAATCCCACCAAAGAAACCAACAGCTAGGAAACCAGTCGAGGTAAAAGAGGAAGGAGGCGGTAAAGCAGCAACAACAACAAAGGTATTTCATATCCCTTATTAATTTTGTCGCTTTCCATATATTCCATTATTTTTCTAACATTTTCCTTTTAGGGGTCTCGAAATCTACCCCCGACTCCCCAAAAACGGAAAGCCAAGGAAGATGCAGTTGTGGTGGTTGAATCGGATGGTGAAGATCTATCTCCGACTGCCGAGCAGCCTCTCAAGAAAAAGAAGAGGCAACTCAAGATGAATGAAGCTCTGGCCCAATCTCAAACAAAAGGTGTAAAGGGTCCGACCAAGAAACCCACTACCTTAACAATTCTAGAACCAACTTCTGCAAAGATGTCGAAGAAAGCAACGGACCAGCCTGAAAGTGACAAATCAAGCCCTGGGGCTGAAGCTCCCAAGGTACCAAATTTTATACTTAGTAATCTTGTTCGACTACTAACTTCGATTAATCTTTTCAGGACAATGCAGGAGTTTCTACTCAGCCATCTGCCAAATCATCCAACACCACACTCCTCAATAGTGAAGGCGAACCGACGTATCATCCCACTTCTGCAAAGGATTATGAGAAGATCTCGATGAGCGAGATTAATCACACAGTCGGGGAACAGCGTGAAACTTCGCCACCCAAGACTACCACCCAGAATTCTCATACCAGTGGATCTAAACACGAAGGTGACCAAGAAAATGACATGCAAGCTGAAGCAGCTAAGAATGAAATGGAGGTGGATCACCCTAAAGTCCCTGTCGAAGATGAAGCTGAAGATGGCTCCCCAAGAGTCGAACATCTGGATGTCACTCAGCAAGATCAAGACGATGATATGGAAGAAAGGGAAAATTGCTCTGCATTCCAGGAATATTTGATGCCTATTGAAGAATTTGTGGATGGCGATGAAAATGTCGAAGAAGATGATGACAAGGAGGAAAAAGAGGATGAAGACACTCATGATGAGACAATCGTTGAACCAACCCCTAATCCTAACCCGTCGGTCGTGAAGGATTCAAGCAAAACCTTTGTGACCCTTTCTCCAGAAGAACTGGAGGCTTTGAAAAAAATCAACCCCGCGAATACTTGAAAGCTTTGATTGGCTTTATAGGGAGTTTGTCTGAGAAGAGCCTAAGTTCTTCTTCAGTATCTAGTGGCCGAACCTCTAACAATCCTGCTAGCGAAATTCTTTCAAAAATCAAGGAAAAGGTCTTTAAAGGTGACCTGTTTCGACATATAGAGTTCGACCCCACTTCTCCTATTGCCTTGAAAAGTCTTCTAAAAAAGGTTGACATTCTGACTGCTTCTCCTGAAGTTGCAAACGTCATCTTGGAGCTAACTTCAATGATCGATCATGTTGCTACTGATGTTTCCAAAATCAAGCAAAACTCTAAAGATATCGAAAGTCATACTGGCTCTGTAGCAGTTGCATGGGATGTTGCCTTGGAGTCGACCAACCGATTTCCTGATTTGGAGAAAGCCCAAGAACAGAACAAGGCCGAGATCAAAACTAATAATCGAAATATCCATTCCTGGGAGGAACAGATAAAAGATCTGCAGACCAAAATTTCCAAAGCCAAGAAACAGTATGTTGAGCTTCTGAAGTTTGACAATTCCAAAGTGGCTAAAGAGCTTGATGTCGGGCTGAGCTTTGCTGATAAAGCCCAAAATTTAGAAGCAAAGCTAGAGGTCATGAGGTCGACCAAGTCTGTCTGCGAGAAGCGGTTAGAATTTCTGAAGGCTAAGTATCTCAACATGAAGGCCACCCTTCCATTTTAGCTCTAGTTCCTTTTTTTTTCCTCAAATTTTAACATGACTTCTTGTATTATGTAATGACTTTAAACCCTTCGTGGTTCTTCTGGATGTAACAAATTTATCCATTTTGGCAACCAATTTTATTTTGCCATGTTAGCTTTGATTATTTTGTATGTAATTACTCTTTAGCTATTTTTATTTCCTGAAGTGCAGGCTTGTATTTTTTCAAATACTTCCCGTTTACCCTTAAGATTCTCTTATCTTGATCTAACTCTTCGATCTCATAAGCACCATTCGAAAAGACTTGTATGATTTGAAAATGGTCTTCCCATTTAGGGGACCATTTCCCCAAGGCTCTATCCTTTCAATCCATAGGCATGATTACTTTCCAAACCAACTCTTCAGGTGAAAACATCTTAACTTTGAATTTCTTATTATAAGACTTTTCTATTCTCTTCTTCTGTCTTTTCAATAACTCTAAAGCATTGAGCCTTTCCTCATCTAAGTCAACTAATTCGTCTAACATTATGTTCCAATATGACTCCGATGGGATCTCATGATGCCTCTGAATTCTTGTCGACTGAAGTTGAATCTAAACTGGTAACACCGCATCATGACCAAAGGTCAATCGAAATGGCGTGGAATTAGTAGCTTGCTTAGGGGAGGTTCGACATGCCCAGAGAACCTGGTCTAAAGTCTTGTGCCAATTTCTAGGCTTCTTTCCCACATGTTTCTTAATTAAACTAATCATCATTTTGTTCGCTGCCTCGACCTGACCATTAGCTTACGCGTAATAAGATGTGGATGTTAATAATTTGAAACCCATTTCCTTAGCAAATTCTTGCATTTTTCTACCAGTGAATACTGATCGTTGATCCATTGTAATGGTTTTTGGGATTCCAAACCTATAGATGATTTATTTTCTGATGAATTCGATTATGTCTTCTTGGCCAACATTTTGCAATGGTATAGCTTCGATCCATTTCATAAAATAGTCAGTGCCTACCAAAATGTACCTTTGATTTTTAGATGACGCTGGTTGAATTTCCCCAATCAAATCCAAAGCCCAACTTCTAAAGAGCCGTGGCTTGATTATGGAGTGTAATTTACTTGTAGGGACATGTTGTATACCTGCGTGCACTTGGCACTCTTGGCATCCCTTAGCGAATTCGATACTGTAGCGCGATTTTTGTGGTCTTGAATCACTATTGCTTGGGCACTACAGTTCGATTCATTTTTTATCCTGTTAAGCTGATTAAGGAAGGGAAATAGATGTCTCCAATTAACCCTGCTTGCATACTGAGTTTAAACAGCTGACTGTTAGTTTACATATGCTATTAAGATATGGGCCCTTCTTCGATTTATTTTGTTAAGAATAGAATGTCTAGATCATTTGCGAGGTTTTTGGTAAGATGTTAGGATCTGGTGCTTTTGGGTTGATATATGGGGGTATGGGATTTTGGGTTTTTGATTAGTATGCTCGCTAAGATTTTGCAATCTTATGCCTACGTATTCCCGAAACAGGGAAAACAGAGCGATCGTAGTTCCTCCTATTCTATGGGAGGAAAGAGATTGTTTTGATGTCTTGTTTAAAGCCCAAGACGTGAAGCTAAAGGTGGTGTGTATCTTGTTCAAAGACCAAGATATGAAGCTAAAAGGTTTGTATCTTGTTCAAAGCCCAAGATGTGAAGCTAAAAGGTTTTGGCTGAGAGAGAATTTGTCATCTCTAAAGAGGAGTTATTGATGCTTGTATGCTGTGAGCAAGGCACAACTTTGATACTAAAAGGTTGATTGACTCAACCGGGGTTTTCTTTATAGAAAGCCTAAGAGGAGGCGGAAAGTTTGACTTTTCCAGGGAAAATGTTCTTTCTGTCTTGTACAAAGCCCAAGATTGAGGCTAAAAGGGATTTTGACTCCGCTGGGGAGAATGTATCTTGTATAAAGCCCAATATGGAGGCTGAAGTGGTTTGACTCAACAAGAGAGTACTTTTATCTGTCCTGTATAAAGCCCAAGACGGAGGCTAAAAAGGTTGACTCAACAAGAGAGTCTTGAACAGGTGATTAACTCAACAAGAGAGTCTGAAGATTGATTGACTCAACAAGAGAGTCTTGAACAGGTGATTGACTCAACAAGAGAGTCTGAAGATTGATTGACTCAACAAGAGAGTCTTTTATACTCAACAAGAGAGTGATTTACTGTCTCGTACGAAGCCCGAGATTAAGGCTAAAAGGAGATTGACTCAACAAGAGAGTCCTTTATACTCAACAAGAGAGTGTTTTATATGTCTCATACGAAGCCCGAGATTGAGGCTAAAAAGGGTTTGACTCAACAAGAGAGTCTTTTATACTCAACAAGAGAGTGTTTTACTATCTGTCTTGTACAAAGCCCAAGACGGAGGCTACAAGTGGTTGACTCAACAAGAGAGTCTGAAAAGGTTATCTCTGCTGGGGAGAATCGTTTGTACAAAGCCCAAGAGGAGGCTGTCTTATTGCTGAGGATTATGGAGATCCTAAAGCGTGTCCAAGTGTGGGGGAACTCTCATGAGAGAAATCGGGTTTCTGCTGGAGATTGATCCAGAGTGATCGGTGTTTTTTCCTGTGTTTGAAATGAATTTAAGAATGTCTTTGAGACTCAAGAGGTTTAGACTGTCTAAGTCTAGAGTTTTATCTTCTGTACAATGCCCAAGAGGAGGCTCAGGCATTAAGGGATGAGTATCAACCCTAAAATGGCCGGAGTTTTGACGCTGGAAAGACTGCTCTAGCAAAGGATGACTAAGTTTTGTCTTATACCTTTAAGAGGTCATCAGGATCCTTGTATTAAGCCCAAGAGAAGGCATGAGAACTTCTAAGAAGCCGAAGGGTCTTTATACAACGCCCAAGATGAGGCGGGGATGCTTTTAGGAAGCCTGTGGGTCCCCAAACCAAGAGAAGTTCAAGACATGTTATTCACAGAGAATAGATCAAGCCAGGAAAGTTCAAGAATTTGGAAGAAACTCAAGAGATGCCATTCACTGAGAAAATATCATCCATGGGGAGTTAGAGTTTCTTTGACAATTTCTAAGGGTGACAGTCTGAGAAAGGGTTCATCGAGAATGCTGTCTTTCACGTTTCCATATTGTTTAACCCCAAGAGGAGGGAAGACTGTATCTGGAAATCCTATGGGGATCTAGTTTTGTTTGTATTTAAGAGTGACCAACAAGGCTTTACCTAGTGCTAGACGTAGTTGCCGGGGAAAACTCTAAATAACTATACTAGTATTACACAGTTGATATGTGATAAGTATATAAAAGTTTGTGAAAGAAGACTTACAGTGAAATAGCCCCACAATACAGTTATATATATGAAAGCGATAAATGAAAGCGGATAAACACTTACCCGTTGTAGAGCTTCCATGCTGTTTGGTTAGTTGTTCAACAAAGAAAGTTTTGATAACAACATATATTTGAATTCAATATCAAAGGAGAAAGTGCTTTGAAAAGATTGTTGGGGCTTACAGCTCAAGGAGAGGCCCAAGTTTTAACGATGATCGCACCGTTGTTTTGAATTTGTACAGGGGGGTGGGTCTTACACTCTATTAGAGGCCCAAAGATTTATTTTTGTACAAGTGGTGGGACTTACAGCTCAAGGAGAAGCCCAGGGTTATTTGTTTGAAAATGGCGACCGTGCCGAGGTTTTTGAAAACACAGTGGGTCTTATACGATGACCGAGGCCCAAATTATTTTGGCTTTCAAAAGGGGTTGGGTCTTACACTCGATTAGAGACCCAAAGAGTTTTAAAGAAAGGAAATGGGACTTATAACACGAGGGTAAGCCCAGATGGTTTTATTTTAAACTGCCGATCGCACCGAGATTTTTGAAAATGTGTTGGGACTTATACAATGACTGAGGCCCAAACTATTTTGGTTTCAAAGAGGGATTGGGTCTTACACTCTATTAGAGGCCCATGAGTGATTTTAAGGCCCATGAGTGATTTTAAGAAAAAGAATGGGGCTTGCAACTCAAGGAGAGGCCCAATTGTTTGTTTGAAAAAGATATGTTTGGGTGAAAATCAAAGAAACCCTAATTTCATCATTTTTAAAAGTAAATTCTTAAAGAAAATCAAATAAAAATGATAAAATACCAAATAAGTTTGAACAAACAACTTGTGATTTTTGGTTGAGGTTTGAAAAATGATGTTTTAATCACAAGATGAATTAAAATTCATTTGGTTTTGATTTTCGTGATGAGAATTCACTTTTAAAATGTTTAAAAAACAATTAAAAATGGATTTATTCACAAAAATACCAACTATATTAAATAAATAATATAAATTTGATTTTTTTGTGGAATAAAATATTTTGGAGTATGAATAAGAAGTGTGTAAAACAGAATTGGGAAGTGTGTAAAACAGAATTGGAAAATGATAATTTTTGCTATGTGAAAGAATTGGTTGAGTTTTGAAGATAAGAGAAAAAGGAAAGATGTCACAACATCATATTCGACATCTTTCATGAGGCAAAAAACCAGAACTGAACCTTAGTTTTCAACATCTTTTTTATCAAACTTCAAACATTCATAACTCTCTCAATTTTTAACGAAATTAAAATCCGTAAGAACCTATCTTGACCGATTTTTCGCAAGGAATCCATTGGTATCACTTATACATACTAAAACTTAATGTACATAACACACAAAGAAAAAAACCAGAACTGGACCTTAATTTTAAAATAACATAAGCTCCACATATAAACATGTTAAAGTGCAAACTGTAGGAAGATCACAACAAACACATGAAGGACTACATTTTTGCTTCAAGAATTGATCAATAATGATGCATGTATATGGAGTTTCAAATTGTAAGAACACTTACCAATTGGAGCAAGGTCCAATGCCTCTTCAATGTAATTACAGCAGCAAGGGGAAGATCCTATGAGCTTCCTTGATCCTCCAAGAGTGTGTTTGAATGCTTAGAGTGGATTGAAATGAGCTGGAACTGGTTATGATACCTCAACTGCAATTCTAACAAGAAATTGAGCAATTGGCTGGTGATTTGATGAATTTGATGTTCCAGATGTTGTGTTAGTGTTTGGATCACCTCTATATGATGTTTATGAGGTGTGTGTGTGTGTGATTGGTTTGGTTGGAATTGCTCTCAAACTCAAAACCTGATAGTGACTTGCCTTAGAAGGCAAAATTGGAAGTGAGAAGGAGATTTTGAGGAAAGCATCTGTTTGATGGCTTTGGTGTACTCAAACTGAGCACAAATGAGCTCTATTTATAGTAGAGCAAGTTTGTTTTAAAAGCAATAGTGAATGGCAACTGCAGCAGAGGTTTGGCCAATGTTGATCAATAGGAATCCAAGTCTCCTCTAGCCATTGACTAGAGGTTAGAGCACAGGCTGCTGGTTCCCTAGTTCTTGGATATGTCTTGACTGAATTCAGTTGGAATTTGGCTCAGTTCATGCCACCTTGCTGAATGTATTGAATGCTTGAAAACAAAATTGGATATTTGGCATCTTTGTAGCTTTTTAGGTTTGGCATGCTACTTGTGGAATCTTGGACTTGGGAGGCTTGGGAATCAGAGCTTGTCCTTTGATTGTCCCCTCCTCAGCTGTGCAAAAGGATGACAAGGCTTAAAAATTCGTGTGGCACAAGAAATGTGCAAATCTGTCCTGAAACCTGTCTTAAAAAATCAGCTGCAGCAAGTCTTGTTGTAAAATCCATAACTTCTTGCTCTAGAATGATAAATGGCTGTTCCAGGACTTTCTGGAAAGCTGAGATGATATACTTCAACTTTGATGTTCAGGATTTTTCTTGAATCAACTTGGATCATGGAGAAAAACATCCTTGAAGTTGGGACATTCTTGCTGGAAAAATATTAATGATGTCCTATGAAATGTTGAAACATTTGACAACTTTGAACATTAATAATTCCAAACTTTAATCACTTATATCTTTTAATCCATTATGATATTTTGAGTTGAAGTGAATTACATCTTTGATACTTGTCTTGCATGGTGACAAAGCATGAAAATTGTGTGGCACAAGAAAAAGTGCACAAAATCTATCCTAAAAAAACAGCTGCAGCAAGCCTTACTGTAAAGTCCATAACTTCCTGCTTGAGTATGATAAATGGACGTTCAACAACTTTCTGCAAAGCTGAGATAACGTACTTCAACTTTGATGTTCAAGGTTTGTGAAGATAAGACTTGTAAAGTTGTCAAAATGACCTTGAACTTGTGTGATCAAGTCTATCCTAAAAGCTGTCTTAAAAATTCTGTTTTATCAATGCCTTTTGCAGAGATCATAACTTTCTGCTCGAGAATGATAAATGGGCTTTCTAGGACTTTCTGTAAAGGTGAGATGACGTACTTCAACTTTCATGCTCATGACATGGTTTGAATCAACTTGGATCATGGAGAAAAATGTCCTTAAAGTTAGGAATTTCTTGCTGGAAAAATAATTAATGATGTCCTACGAAATGTCGGAACATCTGACATTAAGAATTCCCAACTTTGATCACTTATATCTTTCAATCCTTATGATATTTTGAGTTGATTCCTTCTACAATGTTGAAGTATCAAATACCCTCTTTAAAAGTAGCCCTTAAGCAAAATCAATGGATGCTTGGATCAACAGTTACAACCTTGAAAAGTTGTGCACTTGAGCATGATTTTAACTTAGAAAAAATTTCTAAGTTTCCTTCAATTTGATCAATTTTGCAATTTTGCATGATTTCTTGATTTAAATTTGATCAAATGCAATCATCCATGATATTTTCTTGAGTAATGGCTTGTGAAGCTCATAGTTGACCAAAAGTCAAACTTTGACTTTCTGCGTCAGTTGACTTTGTATTAGATGAACTTGAGGCTTGATCCACTTGAAATGTTGCACTCTTGTGCTTAATTCTTGATGTGGGAGGCCTCTTGATCCTTTGTGGATGTTTAAGAGGTTAGACAAATTGAAGATCATGTCATTCCTTGATTGATCCTTTGTCTAAAGCTCAGAGAGGGCTTGGAACCCTAATTATTGTTTGTAGTGAATGCTCACCCATCTTTGGGGAGACTGATGAGGCATAATGATTCATCCATATTGTGATGATGATTTGCACAATGATGAGGAATCTTAGTGGTCAAAATTTAGGGTATGACAGATACAATCTTTCAACATAGTAGGCCAATACATCCCTTGTCGAAACAAGAGCCATTTCATCTTATGGCCTACCTGATGAGCCCCATATGCCCCACCATGGATAGTCGAAAGGGCTAGATACGCCTCTGACTCACTAAGGCATTTAAGTAATACTCCCTCAGGAGTCTTGTTAAATAATTCATTACCCAAGAGAACATAACTTAAAGCTCAATACCTGATTTTTCGTTCTGTGGACGCCGTTGGGTTTTGTAGATACTCCACTATTGATTTTCTATAGTCTTCGCCCGTCAAGCTATCTATTACCAAGATTTCAAAGTTCTCTTTATCAGCGTACCTTAGCTTTGTTGTTTCCAAATCTAATGGGGACAATCTGGCTGACACAACTCTTCCTCTGACTTCGATTGCATCTTGTAATTTTTCTTTCGAAATTTTGTACCCAGAAGTAATTTGAGCCAAGTCATTGGCCACTTGATTCTCCAGTCGAGGTATGTGTCGAATGCTCACCACTTTGAAATTTTCCAGTAGTCGATTGGCTATTACAAAGTACATAATGAGATTTTCTTTAACACACTTGTACTACTTTGTGATTTGTTTTATGACTAACTCTGAGTCTCCCATTATTTCGACTCGAGTTGCCCCCAATTCCAACAATATCTCAAGTCCGGCTATTAAAGCCTCATATCCAGTCTCATTATTTGAACAAAGACCTTCAACTTTATACTTGAATTTTGTTGGAATTTTATTAGGAGAAATAATTAAGACTCTTATGCTTGTACAATCTTTATGACTAGAACCGTCGACATACAATTTCCAAGGTTCGAGCTCGAGATAGTTTAACGTATTTTTGTTTATAGAGTGGTCGACGATAAAGTCTGCTACCACTTGTCCCTTAACAGCCTTCAAAGGCATATAAGTTAGGGAATATTCAGTCAAAGCTAATGCCCATTTACCAATTCGACTATGCAAAATTGGTTTAGACAACATATGTTTAATGATATCAAAATGAGACGAAACATAAACATCAACAGGTTTTATATAATACTTCAACTTTGTATAAGAAAAATACAAGCATGAACACAATTTTTCAACTATGTTATATCTAGTTTCTGCATCGTTCAAAACCCTACTAAGGTAGTAAATGGCTATTTCGATACCATTTTCATCCTCTTTAGCCAACATACTCCCTAAAGTTTTGTTCGACGCAGATATGTATAATCTCATACTCCTATTTCTACAAGGTGGTGCTAGAATTGGAGGGAGACTCAAGTATTCCTTGATTTTGTCGAAAGCTTCTTGCGGAGCTTGCCCCCATTCAAATCATTTCTTGTTGATTCGAAACAGAGGTGAGAAGGCTTGAGTTTTTCCGCTAAGGTCCGAGATGAATCTCCTTAAGAAATTGATCTTTCCCAGCAGTGACTGTAATTCCTTCTTTGTTGATGGCGCTTTCACCTCCATAATGGCCTTGGTCTTATTCTGGTTTATTTCGATTCCCTTTTTGTGGACCAAAAAGCCTAAGAAATCCCCCTCCTGCACACAAAAAGCACATTTGAGAGGGTTCATTTTTAGACCATGTCTCCTATTCCTTTCAAAAGATTGTCGAAGATGGTCAATGTGATTCTTCCCTAAAACGGACTTAACAACAATATCATCAATGTAAATTTTCATGAAAGTCTCTATATAATCATGGAAGATCAAATTCATCGCTCTTTGGTATGTTGCCCCGACATTCTTTAGACCGAAAGGCATGACTACCCACTCGAAACGTCATTTTTGAGATATCCTCCTCAGCGATAAATATTTGATTATACCCAGAGTACCCGTCGAGCATACTAAGGAATTCATGGCCTGAGGCAGAATCGACTAGCACTTCCGCCATAGGCATTGAGTATTCGTCCTTTGGGGTTGCAGCGTTTAAATCTCTAAAATCTATGCAAACTGTAACACCCTTCTACCCCACATATAATTTCCAGTAAAACATTTCATATTATCAGAGTAAAAACAACATAAAGGGTGTCACACATATTCAAAGACATCATGTAAATATCATTGTCCTGTCCCGTAACACGGGTTACTCGTTCATCAATATCAAAATTTACAACTACGCAGCGAAAATCAACTTTTATTTTCAATCCCATAAAATACTTCATAATAAATATGTCAAAATCAAACACCATCATCAGCATTATAAAAAATTCAGCCATAAACTAAAAGAAACGAGGTTCACAACAATCTTCCCAACCCGATGTTACATGACACAGAGCAGGACACCTCTAACTAGACAGTAATAAACGAAACACTCCAAAGCTACTTCCTTCGTCACCTCGTAGCTATTCTTGGTTATCTGTAAGTTACCCACATAAGAGGCAACATTTCCAAGCAGGCAGGGTGAGAAAACATAATTCATTATAGTAATACAAAGACATGGAAAATAAATAAATAAGCAACAACAACATCGGAATCATCATCAACAATGATTCACAACACAATCTCAACCACTTCACAAAATGCGATGTCAAACATAATGATATGCAAGGATGCATGTGGTACCGATTTTCCTCCATGTGATGGACACTGGCCATCAACCCTCCACAAGGGAGCACAACATAACAACATATCACTTCAATCCGCACTATGGGATTGAAGCTACCATTAGGCCGAAGCCCCAACATAAAATGCCATGAAATGCAATGATGCTAAACTCCTCATTTCATCCAAATATCAACATGTGCATCATTCATTTCATTTTCAACAATATTCATCATAAGATCATGTTTTTATCATCCATATATCAACAACAACTATACAACAACGATTCAACACGAGAAACATAAAAAAACCTCATGAAAGAAACAACAAAACGACAAGACAGTAGCCTGACACGGTCGCCCGTGTCCTGTGACACGGCCCGTGTCAGCAGCACTGAACAACAATTAAAAAAAACAGAAAATGCAACAATGACAGTAGTCTGACACGGCCGCCCGTGTCCTGTGACACGGCCCGTGTCAGGCAACCTGTTAACACAAAATTCTAACTTTCCAACCAGAAAGCTGACACAGGTGCCCGTGTTGTGTGACACGGCCCGTGTCAGGGTTCGACAAAAACCCACTTTTCCCAAAACGTGATTTTTCTGCATTTTTGATTCCCATTACCCCAAAATCAGTGTTCCACACGAAATTTGATAAAAAACACTCACAAAACACACATATAGCAATACATATCAATCAAATCCATCATACTTTCATCAAATTACTCATTCTACATTAAGAATCATCAAAATCCACACAATTCATACAATCCTTAATCTATTCATCTCCAATTCCTATAAAACTATAAGAAATTATGAACTCTCCCCATACCTTAGAGTAATCTGAAGCTTTTTCCTTCTTTCTTCAAGATTCCTCTAGAAATCCTCAAGCCCTAGTTCTCCTTCTTCTCTCATCTTCAGTGTTCTTCACAAAAGATACGACAAAATGAGAAAATGATCGATCCCTTTCTTTGACTAACAAATCCCAACTTATGAACTTCCCATCCTACCCTTACTTACTTTCCAATTAGGCCACCTTTCCCCTTTCTCATTTTATTTTTAATAATAATAATAATATAAATAACACATGCTTATTCACTTTATTAAAATTATTCAAAAACACCCTTTCACTCCAAAATTCTTCAAAATTATCAAAAACCTCTTAATTCCTTATAAATTAATTAAATAAATAATTAAATACTTGATTTAGATTTTCGGGTCGTTACAACTCTCCCCTACTTTAAGAATTTTCATCCTCGAAAATTACCAGAGGTAAACAGAGTCGGATACGACTCCTTCATCTGATCTTCACGCTCCCAAGTCCAACTATCACCAGCTGGCCCGCCCCACACTACTTTCACTAAAGCAATCTCTTTACCTCGCAGTTGCTTCAATTCTCGACCATCAATCCTCACAGGCAAAGCTTCTACCGTCAGGTTATCTCTCACCTGAACATCATCCATTTGAATCACATGCGACGGATCCGGAATGTACTTCCTCAACTACGACACATGAAACACATCATACAAATTCGCAAGTGACGGTGGTAAAGCCACCCGATAGGCAACCTTTCCTATCCTCTGCATAATCTGATACGGACCAACAAAGCGTGGAGTGAGCTTTCTAGACTTCAAAGCTCGTCCCACACCAGTCATCGGAGTAACTCTTAAGAACACGTGGTCTTCCACCTGGAATTCAAGTGCTTTTCTTCTCTTATCATGGTAACTCTTCTGACGACTCTGCGACGTCTTCATTTTATCCCGAATCATTTTAATTTTCTCTGTTGTCTCCTGAACAATCTCAGGTCCAAGTACAGAACTCTCTCCCGACTCATACCAACACAATGGAGTTCGACAACGTCTACCATATAACGCCTTATATGGAGTCATCCTAATACTAGCATGAAAACTATTGTTGTATGTGTACTCGATCAACAGCAAGTGACTATCCCAAGACCCTCCTTGATCCAGCACACAAGCTCTCAACAAATCTTCTAAATATTGGATTGTTCTTTCCGTCTGACCATCTGTCTGCGGATGATAAGCAGAGCTCATCCTCAACTTAGTACCCAAAGCATCCTGTAGACTCTTCCAAAACCTTGACGTAAGCCGCGGATCTCTGTCCGATACAATACTCGAAGGCGTCCCATGCAAATTCACAATTTCATCAATATAAATTTCAGTTAACTTCTGCATAGAGTAATTAATTCTCATCGGAAAGAAATGTGCCGACTTGGTTAACCTATACACAATTACCCATATCGAGTCATTACCTCTTGCAGTCTTCGGTAACCCAATCACAAAATCCATGGAAATGCTATCCCATTTCCATTCAGGAACATCCAACGGCTGCATCATACCTGAAAGCTTCTGATGTTTAATCTTGGACTTCTGGAAAGTCAAACATGCATACACAAATTCAACAATATCTCTTTTCATACATGGCCACCAAAACAATCCACGCAGGTCTTGATACATCTTCATAGCACCAGGATGAATACTCAATCGACTTCTATGCCCTTCCTCCAAAATACTCTTTTTGATTCCAGAAATATCTAGAATACATACTCTATCTTGAAATTTCAAAACTCCATCTTCATCAATTCGGAACTCACATCCATTACCTTGATTAATCTTCATTAACTGGTCGACTAATTTCAAATCAGATTTCTGACTTTCCCGAATTTCCTCCAAAATCCCACTAGTCAGCTTTAGCATGCCCAATTTCACACTATCAGCGGTCTTCTCACACAACAAACTTATGTCTCTGAATTACTCAATCATTTCAAGTTCTCTCACCATAAGCATCGAAATATGCAATGACTTCCTACTCAAAGCATCAGCCACTACATTTGCCTTACCGGGATGATAATTCAAATCGAACTCAAAATCCTTTAACAATTCCAGCCACCTTCTCTGCCTCATGTTTAACTCTTTCAGATCGAACAAGTATTTCAAACTTTTATGATCACTGAATACCTCAAATTTCGAACCAAAAAGATAATGCCTCCAAATCTTCAGCACAAATACTACAGCAGCCAACTCTAAGTCGTGTGTAGGGTAATTCCTCTCATGGACTCTTAACTTCCTAGAAGCATAAGCGACCACTTTACCATTTTGCATCAAAACTCCACCAAGGCCCATCTTTGAAGCATCACAATAAACCACAAAGGACTCATTCGAGTCTGGCAAAACTAACACCGGAGCAGTTGCCAACTTTTTCTTTAGTTCCACAAAACTTTCTTCACAAGCGACATCCCATACATACGCTTGTCCTTTTCGAGTCAATTGCGTCAAAGGCAAAGCCAACTTAGAAAAACCTTCAATGAATTTACGATAATAACCATCCAATCCAAGAAAACTACGAATCTCCGTAGCAGACTTCGGAGTCTCCCACTGCAACACCACATCAATCTTCGAGGGACCCACAGAAATTCCACCACTTGAAATCACATGGCCTAGGAAACTCACTTCCTTCAACCAGAACTCATACTTTGACAACTTAGCATACAATTTCTTTTCCCTCAACACTTGTAACACAATCTTCAAATGTTCCACATGTTCTTCTCCTGATTTAGAATATACCAAGATGTCATCTATGAAAACCACCACAAACTTATCAAGATATTCATGAAAGATCCTGTTCATATACTCCATGAACACACCAGGCGCATTAGAAACCCCAAATGGCATCACCGTATATTCATAATGACCATGCCTCGTTCTGAAGGCTGTTTTCGGAATATCATCAGCTTTAACTCTAATTTGATGATAACCAGACCTCAGATCAATCTTACTGAACACACAAGCACCTACGAGTTGATCCATTAAATCGTCTATTCTCGGAAGTGGATACTTATTCTTGATGGTCATCTTATTTAACTGCCGATAATCGACACACAATCTCATACTACCATCTTTCTTCTTAACGAGCAACACCGGGGCACCCCACGGAGAAACACTAGGTCGAATGAACTTCCTTTCTAACAATTCTTCGAGTTGTTTCTTCAGCTCACTCAATTCCGAAGCAGACATCCGATAAGGAGCCATCGACACTGGACTCATACCTGGTATTAAGTTCACAGCAAACTCAACTTCACGTTCCGGAGGTAAATCACTTATATCCTCAGGAAACACATCTTGAAACTCACAAACCACCGACAACTCAGCACTGACGGCTTCACCATCAACTGGCAACGATGCAAACACTGCGAACATCAACGCTTCATCTAACAAAAGTTCATCCACTTGTTTAGCAGATAAGAACATCAGTTCACCATCCTCACCTAACTTTGGAAACCTCACAGTCTTGCTATAACAATTAATATGAACGTAGTTGAACTCCAACCAGTTCATACCAAGGATAACATCGATTTGGTGCAAAGGTAAGTACACCAAATCCATCACAAAATTCTTCTCAAATATTGTCAAAGGACACTACAAACAAACAAGCATGGTAGTCACCGAACCATTAGTCGGAGTCTCTATTATCATACTACCATTCATGTTAAACAAATTCAAACCCAATCTAGTAGCCCACTCAAGAGAGATAAATGAATGCGTAGCTCCAGTATCAATAATAGCAATCAACTCAACATTGTTAATAAAACAAGTACCTCGAATCAAGTTGTCCTTCTTAGGAACTTCTGAGCCAACCAAAGCAAACACTCTTCCAGTAGTCTGGGCAGCAGTAGCAGTCTTCTTTGGTTTCTAGCATTGAGTACTGATATGCCCCTGCTCACCACAGTTGAAACAGGTCGGACCCTCATTCGGACAATCACCAATTCTATGCCCAGTCTTACCACAATGGTAACATCTCAGAACTTTGTTAGTACACCCATCAACTTTGTGACCTGACTCTCCACACTTATAGCACTTAGTAGTTGCATTAACGGCTCCCCTACTTGACTTCTTCTCATCTGATACCCTCTGTTTCCCTTTATCACCTTGGGTCGCATAAGGTTTTCCTCTAAACTGACCCTTATCTTTCTGTTCACTTAGCTGTTTGTAGTGAGCAGATCGAACTCGGCTATCTTCATCATAGATCCTACTCTTATCCACCAGTTCTGCATACCTACGAATCTGTTGGCATCCAATCCCCTGCTTAATCTCTGGTCTCAGCCCATTCTCAAACTTGAGACACTTAGAAAGTTCAGCATCTGCACGGTTGTAATGAGGACAAAACTTCACAAGCCTCTCAAATTTGGCAGCATACTCGGCCACAGTCATGTTTCCTTGCTTCAATTCAATGAATTCCACTTCCATCTTACCACGAGCATCTTCAGGAAAATACTTGCCCAAAAATTCTTGCTTGAACACATTCCAAGTCACCACAGTGCCAACATCTTCCAGCCTCTGACGGGTGTTATCCCACCAGTCCTCGGCCTCTTCTTCCAGCATATGCGTTCCGAACTGCACTTGCTGCGCATCAGAGCACCCCATCACTCTAAAAATCTTCTCAATCGCCTTGAGCCACTTTTGTACGCTCGCCGGGTCATGAGTTCCTTCAAACTTTGGTGGGTTGTTCCTCTAAAACTTCTCCAATGCACGAAACTCATCAGGAGCATGGTTCCGAGCAAGAGCTGCAATAGCATCAGCAAGAGCGCGCGTGTTGTTTCCAGCCATTCTGTACAACACTTACCACGTCAGAAAGAAACAAATAATCGTTAACAAGTAACGACTGACAACAGACTAACCACACAAAACTTGGTCGGACAGACCGACCTGCTCTGATACCACTAATGTAACACCCTTCTACCCCACATACAATTTCTAGTAAAACATTTCATATTATCAGAGTAAAAACAACATAAAGGGTGTCACACATATTCAAAGACATCATGTAAATATCATTGTCCTGTCCCGTAACACGGGTTACTCGTTCATCAATATCAAAATTTACAACTACGCAGCGGAAATAAACTTTTATTTTCAATCCCATAAAATACTTCATAATAAATATGTCCAAATCAAACACCATCATCAGCATTATAAAAAATTCAGTCATAAACTAAAAGAAACGAGGTTCACAACAATCTTCCCAACCCGATGTTACATGACACAGAGCAGGACACCTCTAACTAGACAGTAATAAACGAAACACTCCAAAGCTACTTCCTTCGTCACTTCGTAGCTATTCTTGGTTATCTGCAAGTTACCCACATAAGAGGCAACATTTCCAAGCAGGCAGGGTGGGAAAACATAATTCATTATAGTAATACAAAGACATGGAAAATAAATAAATAAGCAACAACAACATCGGAATCATCATCAACAATGATTCACAACATAATCTCAACCACTTCACAAAATGTGATGTCAAACATAATGATATGCAAGGATGCATGTGGTACCGATTTTCCTCCATGTGATGGACACTGGCCATCAACCCTCCACAAGGGAGCACAACATAACAACATATCACTTCAATCCTCACTATGGGATTGAAGCTACCAATACGCCGAAGCCCCAACATAAAATGCCATGAAATGTAATGATGCTAAACTCCTCATTTCATCCAAATATCAACATGTGCATCATTCGTTTCATTTTCAACAATATTCATCATAAGATCATGTTTTTATCATCCATATATCAACAACAACTATACAACTATGATTCAACACGAGAAACATCAAAAAACCTCATGAAAGAAATGACAAAACGATAAGACAGTAGCCTGACACGGTCGCCCGTGTCCTGTGACACGCCACGAGTCAGCAGCACTGAACAACAATTAAAAAAAACAGAAAACGCAACAATGACAGTAGTCTGAAACGGTCGCCCGTGTCCTGTGACACGGCCCATGTCAGGCAACCTATTAACACAAAATTCTAACTTTCTAACCAGAAAGCTGACACGGGTGCCCGTGTTGTGTGACACGGCCCGTGTCAGGGTTCGACAAAAACCCATTATTCCCAAAACGTGATTTTTCTGCATTTTTGATTCCCATTACCCCAAAATCAGTGTTCCACACGAAATTTGATCAAAAATACTCACAAAACACACATATAGCAATACATATCAATCAAATCCATCATACTTTCATCAAATTACTCATTCTACATTAACAATCATCAAAATCAACACAATTCATACAATCCTTAATCTATTCATCTCCAATTCCTATAAAACTATATGAAATTATGAACTCTCCCCATACCTTAGAGTAATCTGAAGCTTTTTCCTTCTTTCTTCAAGATTCCTCTAGAAATCCTCAAGCCCTAGTTCTCCTCCTTCTCTCTTCTTCAGTGTTCTTCACAAAAGATACGACAAAATGAGAAAATGATCGATCCCTTTCTTTGACTAACAAATCCCAACTTATGAACTTCCCATCCTACCCTTACTTACTTTCCAATAAGGCCACCTTGCCCCTTTCTCATTTTATTTTTAATAATAATAATAATATAAATAACACATGCTCATTCACTTTATTAAAATTATTCAAAAACACCCTTTCACTCCAAAATTCTCCAAAATTATCAAAAACCTCTTAATTCCTTCTAAATTAATTAAATAAATAATTAAATACTTGATTTAGATTTTTGGGTCGTTACACAAACCCTCAAAGTACCATTCTTTTTAATAACAGGTACAATATTTGCTAACCATTCGACATACCTAGTTGTTTGAATGAATTTGCAACGAAGAAGCCTTTCAACCTCCTCCTTGATCTTCAAGAGAATTGTCGGTGCAAACTGCTTTGGATTCTGCTTAATTGGCTTCTTCCCAGGCTTAATTGGTAGCTTCAATTTGACTAGATCTCTTCTTAAGCTAGGCATTTCATCGTAATCCTATGCAAAGCAGTCTTTAAACTCCTTTAGCAATTGGACTACTTCGACCTTGAGTTGTGGGTTGATATTTGAACTGATGTACGTCGTCCTTTTCATTGCACCCTCTCCTAGGTCAATTTCTTCGAATGGATCTTGCGCTAGCATTTTAATATTGGCTGCCAGCAGATCCTTCTCGAAACCCAAAGGCTCGTCGTCGTAGATGGCGTCGAGCCACTGGCCTTGTACTTCACCCTGAACCTTATGAGGTGGTTCTGGATCGAAGTCCTTACCAGGAACTTCTTGGTGTAATCTTTTGTTGGCTTCGATAGCCATATGTTTCACTTCAGCCTCTAGGGCCATTTGTAGTTTGTTTTCGGCTATATAAGCCGAAATCCTTTTAAGTGCTTCAAACTCGGACATCATCACCGAATTCGCTTCCCCATCCTATAGGGTCGACTCCAAACGTCCCTTCGTAAGTAAGGTCATCTTCTCCCACGACCTCACGATCCCATTGAAAGCCATTTGTGGGATCCAAGTACAACGAACAATATGCGTTGTCATCCAGAGTAAATGCAAAGTTGGCCGGGTTACATGAAGCAATGTTGGGCAGGTGCTTTTCGAAATGGCGTTTGTCGACATGATTGATTGCAGCCTTGAAATAACCTTGGTCTACTTCAATGTTTTCCAAAATGTTGTCTGGGTGCCATATAGTAATCCTCTGATGCATGGATGAAGGTACAACCCCTATTCTATGTATCCATTCACGGGTAAGTAACAAGTTGCAATTGGCCTTTGTTTTGACAACCATAAACATGGTCGGTCTTGTAACAGTACCTATGGTCAGATCGACCCGAATCACCCTCAAAGTAGTACCCACTTTTCCTTCATAGTTGGAAAGTACCATATTATGGGGCTTGGTATCCGTGTCGAACTTCCCGATTTTCCTCAGCATGAAGTGTGAGATTAGGTTCACCGTCACACCACAATCCACTAAGATTTTGTTGACAGGAACGTCTTCGACCTTTTATGTAATGAATAGAGGCTTCAAATGACTCTTCATTGCCACATCTGGGCGTTCGTAGAACGCATTCTGTTCCTCGACGCATCCGTTGTTCATCACGTAATAGCACACAGGTTTATGTGCAGCCATTTCGATTTCAGTATTATTATCCATTTCTTCGACCTCGGTTATTTGGTCGAATTCTCTAGGGAGCACTGACACCACATTCACTATGATATCCAAAGACTGCTCTGAACCTGAGTCAAAATTGTCAGTAAGCATCTCATCCTCAACAACTGCTCAATCATACTTTTCTTTGGCCTCTTGTTCCTGTGTGGCAAATAACTTTCTTCCAATCGGCATCTTTTCGACAGGATTTGGCTCCTCCCTGTCAGTTTTTTCGGTCGCTATGTTGGTACTTGACTCCGCCTTTGCCTCATCCTCTCTCTGAGCCTTTCTTCTTCTTTGTTCCCTTCTCCATTGTGATCTGGACATGGGATTCTTCCCTTTATTATTTTCTGAGATGTAGGCTGACTGCTTCGAAGTTTGGAATTCTCTGCGGTATGCCATTGATGAGCCTCTATCTACGTCAAAGCTTTGACATTTCTGCTGGCTTTTTCCCTTGTTTTTGTTTGGTCTTGTCCACTTTCCATTAGAGAGCTCTGCAAACAGCATGAAAGTGGTGGGTCTTGCACCTGGAACTCTTGACTTAGCCCGTTCCTGCTTCGAAGAAGATCTCCTGGGGTCGAAGCTTCGTTCACCATGAGGGGCTCTCTTTTCACGTCTTTGTTTGGTTTTCCTGACTCCTTCGGGTTTTGGGCTGCTTTTTTTATCAAACACAAGACTGCATCGAGGACACAACATCACCTCTGATTTTTTTCTTTTGACACCTATGAAGGAAATCCATCAGGGTCTCCTCTTACTTTGGATAGGCTATTTTGTTATGCTCCTCTTGTCGACGCTCCTCGTCGACTTCCATGGGGGTTTCTTTTGAGATTTCCACCATGTTGATATCCATGTTGACATCATCAGTGATGTCCAACTTGTGTAACTTTATTTGAAGGCCTTCAGCAGCCTTGTCCATTCATATGAAACCATCAGCAGTTTCTTTTGTTATCATCATTAAATTGGAATGCTCAGTGATTCCTCCATTAGAGTCTTCAGTGACTCCCAAATCGAAACCATCAGTAGTTTCTTTGGCGAAGCCTTGAGCAGCCTCACTGGCAAAGTTTTTCATAAACTCCTGGTCGAGATCCTTAGTAATCCTGACCATAACAGCTCCATTGTTGAAGTCCTCATAAACTTCGACCATGTTGACAGTGTTATCGAGATCTTCAGTGCCCTCGATCTTGTTGACTTTAGTTGGCTCTGTGTAATGAGCGTCAACCACTAGCAAAGGTTCAACGTCAATCTTCATCTGACTCTTCAAATTCTTTCCAAATTTCAGTCTTCCTTCCTGGATAGCATTTTGAACAAGATCCCTGAAAAGAAAACATTGAGAAGTTTTATGACCCAAGAAATTGTGATACTTACAAAAACATCTCTTTTTCCTTTGTTCTAAAGGAGGCATTTTAGCACTAGGAGGCACTATCATTTGACCATCTTTGACTAACAAATCGAAAATTTTGCCACATTTGGTAACGTCGAAAGTGTAAGTTTGCTTAGGAAATTTATCGTTTTTTTCTATTTCGACAGGGTTCTTTCCGTTCGAAGGGGCCAAGACCTTACAAGAGTAAGGTGGGCCTTGTTTCAATTCAGCAAGGTCAATCTCGCTTTCATCGAAACCCAATGGCTCACTATAAGGTCTTTCGTCTTCTTCATTGAATTTTACGTAGGCTTTTATTCTTATTTACCATAGCCTTCTCTTCTTTCCGCATTCTAGTTGTCGAACCCTATCAGCCACCTGGGCCATGTTCCTCAAGTACTGGGTATCTAGTTTCTTCCTAATGGAATAATCCAGCCCTCCAGCGGCCATTTCAACCGACTCATGTTCTGGTACTTATGTAAAACATCTAGCTTTGAGCAGTCGAAATCTATTCAAATAATCATCTAATGGCTCAGTAAGTTTCCACTTTATACTAGCCAATTCTTTTAGACTGATCTTAGTCTATCCCATATAGAACTGTTCATGAAATAAACATTCCAACTGGGTCCAATTATGGATCGAATTTGGTGGCAAGGTTGTGAACCATGTGAAGGCATTCTTGTTAAGAGAACTTGGGAAGTATTTTACCCTAAGGTTCTTATTATTTGAAATCTCTCTGGCTTCTATTAAATACCTAGCCACGTGTTCGACAGTGGACTTAGTGGTATCCCCACAAAACTTAGGGAATTTAGGAAATTTCATTCTAGGGGGTAAATCTGACTGAAGGATATATTCTGACAACGGTGATGTATAATTTGGCCTTCGAAGACCAAATTTTACTCTATTTCGTGCCATAATCCTTTCGACCATGGCTGCCAAATTATTATCTGCTGCCACGTCGTTCTGTCGAATTTGCTGTACAACATTGTCAGCATTCTGGTTTCTATTTACAAAAACTACCCTTGGTTCCTCTCCTACAGGAATTTGTGGTTGATTCCTAGGGGGTTCGACTCTAGGTCGTTCGAATATTCCCTGGTTTGCTAAATTCTCTTGGGGTATGTTTCCTGGGTTTTGTTGGACTTGGTTAATAGTAGGGTCCTCTTCGAAAACTGTCCCTTGGTTTTCTATCATATACTCCCTTGGTGGGTGTCGAGGAGGGTTTAGTACACCAAAGAAATCCGCAAGGCGCGTCATCTACGCTGCCATTTGCTTATTAGTCTGGGTAGTATTTTGAATGAGAGGCTGAAAATTTTCTCCCATAGTTTGGGACATCATTTGGACCATTTGATGGTTACTCTCGTCCATTTGTTGCCTTAAACATGCTGCAGTACTACTTGTCAAGTTTGGCATTTGGGTTGAATATCCCATTCCTAAAGATTGGCTATTTCGACCCATATTAACCCCAGATCCCGACCCTTGTAACGACGATGTTATTATGGGTTCCTTAAATACTGAAGGAGCATTCTATAAGTTTTTCATAATCGAAGTTGGCATCCCAAAAGGCGGGTCTCGACTAGGTAAATACATCGAAAATCCAGGGGGAACAAATGGTTGAAAACTAGAATTTCCGACAGGTGGGGAAGTCCTCGGTGGCCCCCTTGATCCGACATAGTTTAGAATGGGTTAAGTATGGGAAATCGAATATGTAGGGATCGAACTTGTCATGGATGCTATTGTTTCAGAAACAGGCGCTGAAACCGTTGGCCCCCCAGTCAAAGATCCTGGGGGTGGTTCTACATTAATATTGGGCGTTGTTTGAGGATTCGAACTATTTGGCTGGTTGGCACTTGCCATGTTCCTTGTGTATCTTCTCCTTGATCTATCTTCGTTAGTGGTGGCTAGTTTACCACTTCTTAATAACATGCAACGAAGTTTTCGACAGAGAAAAGACAATTGAATGCAGAATTATAAATTTTCAGAAATGCAGAAAATTTGTTTTCAAAATTCACTTAGCACGGTCCCACTAGGCATGCCAATTTGTTTACCGTAAAAATTAGTAAACAACCGTTGGTCTACCAAATTAGAAATTTGGGTAACTTGAAGGATCGACCATACAGAATCCTATGACATGTGCTAAATAAATTAAAATGATATTTGGAAAAAGATGAACACTTCAACAGTATTCATGGTTTAAATAAAGTTTACTTCGACAATATTAAAGAAAGTCTAAAGGAGAAAAATGATCGAAAGTGCGTTAGAAAATAACTTGCAAAAGTAAAAGATAAACTTTTGGGCAAGACTAACTGAATTTCATTGAATGAAAAGTATGGTGTTACATTAGACGTACATTTCTCACACACTCGTTTCTCTACACGCGGGTACTTTGAGTAATTGAGGAATTTGTACAAACTTGAACACACACAAATCCTAACGTTAAAACTTGTTATTTATAATAGTTGAAAATAACTACCCCTACGACCTACTAATTAGAGAGAGACAAATGGCATTCTGTATGTCTTCGTACCTTAAATGCGCTCCACATGTCTTCTGTCAGCAATTGGATAAGAACAAAGTTCCCTCCTTTATTTGAATTCAAGTCTTGAATCGAACGTCATCAGTAATGCTTCTGTCAAACAATATTTCCAAATTGCTAGAAATATTTCTAAGTCCATAAAATGCTCCTTTCTTACACAAGGACACTTTCAACTAGAATTCCTGGGAACGCTAATCCAGTCGAAGTCTTCTAGGTCTTTTCCGAAATCCTATTTCCTTGATTAATTCTCTTAATCCAATACTAGGCGTCGAAATTAGGAGCTAACAATGGGACACACCCAACTCCATGTATCAACTCTCGACCCAAAAGGAGGTTATAATTTTCCTTAGTTTGAATTACAACAAATAATGCAGTTCGAGTTGTGGCCCTTACGACCACATCCACTTGTATCACACCCAAGGGCCTACTGGTCTTTTCTTCATAGTTGAAAAAGACCATATTGTTGGACTTCAAGTCGGTGTCATACTTGCCAATCCTCTTGAGCTGAGAATGTGGCATGACATTTATGCAGGCTCTGCGGTCAATTAGAACCTTGTTGAACCCGACACCGTCAACTTTATCGGTTATGTACAAAGGATTTAGATGTTGTTTGCATTAACATGTCAGACCTCTCAAAGATGGGTTTGTCTTCATTGACTGGGCCATCATGCATCACGTAATAGAACAAAGGCTTATGGGTAGCCATTTCTTCAACAAACCTATCCTCCTCCTCAGTTACCTCAGTAATTGTGTCATATTCCAATGGCATCACGGATATCATGTTGTATATGATTTCCAACTCACCCTCCGATCCAGAGTTTTCTTCATCTGATCTGATGGAAATTTTAGGCTCATTCTCGACCACTAGAGGTAGTGGAGGAAATAACCTCTGTTTTACAGGCTTCTTTGCCTTTTGTCCATCGGCCAGAGCCTTAACACTGTTGTCTTTACTAGCACTCGCAGCTTCATAGGTAGCTTTCTTCTTTCTCTGGTGCCTCCTCCATTGGGTGCGCGTCATTAGGTTATTTCCCATGTAATTCTTCGAGACATAAATATATTTTGGAAGTCTGGGAATTTTATAGGTAGGAACATCCCCCACCAACTTCAATTTTCTTCCACTTCCCCTTCTCAGCAGCTGACTTTCCCACCAATCCCGACCACTCTTTAATAGGAGCGTCAGTAGGTGGCACATAGGTCTTGGGCATGTGAGCTTTCTGAGGGACTCCCATCTTGTTAAAGAAGAATTCTTGTCGTTGGTGTCGTAGATCAACTTTTTCCAAGTGTTCAGGGTTGGTATTTTCCAACTCTCTTGTCTCTTCTCTATTGAAGACGACACTACAGTAAGCAAAAAGCACCACTTCAAAGTCTTTGAGCTTACACCGATTCAAGATGTTTATGAGTTCTTCCTCAACTTTAGGAAAAACCACCTTCATTTGCTCCTGATAATTAGGTTCAGCTGCCTCCATGGTTTCAGCGATATCCATCATAAATACATCAACAGGATCAACAAACAAAGCCTCTTGCACTTTAGGGTCAGGCTCCCCTTCTGGTCAAGTTTTTTACTTTTCAACAATTTTGAGTCTTCCATCCTTCAGTGCATTTTGAACCAAATCCTTGAAAAGTACATATTGTGAGGCTTCATGTCCAAGGAAATTATGAAATTTAGAAAAAACCTATTTTTTCTTTGTTCTAATGGCGAAGTTTTTAATCTCTTAGGAATCATTATCTAGCCATCAGAAATTAACAGGTCAAAAATTTTGTCACACTTAGTTACGTTGAATGTATAAGTCTTTGTGACAAATTTTTTGTTTTTTTGGTTCTATGGGGTTTTTCCCATTTGAAGGCTTCAATAATTTACACACATAAGGAGGTCCTGGTTTTAATTCTGCCACATTTACCTAATTTTCTTCAAAACAATCACTATCTGTGTCAAAAAAACTCTCTATTTCATCTATCTCGACATAAGCTACTTTTTATTTTTTTATGGTACTTACTTGATATGGATTTTTCAACCTATATGCTAGTTGAGCCATACCCCTAAGGTACTGAGTATCTAGTTTTTTCCTAATAGAATAATCTAAGACACCAGCAACCATTTTTACTAACTCATGCCCACAGACTTGCGTAAAACATCTTGATTTAAGAAGTCTAAACCTATTCTGATAATCATCAATCGACTCAGACATTTTACGCCTAACGCTGACCAATTCCTTAAGGCTAAGTTTCAACTGGCCCATATAAAATTGTTCATGAAATACTCTTCTAATCGATTCCAAGTATGTATGGAATTAGGGGGAAGTTTCGTACACCACGTAAAATTATTTTTTGTTATAGAATTCGGATAATATTTCATCTCTAAATTCTCATTATTTGTTATATCAATCAATAACAAAGGCTGTCATTCACCAAAAAGGTGATTCACATACCATAGGGCTTGACCTCATTTTCATCCTTTTGGTGGAAGGGTCTGTGTGTGTGCCCTATTATCCTTTTGGTAATAGTAGGCTTTGACCTTATTTCCATCCTTTTGGAGGAAGGGTCTGGGTGTGCGTGCGTTACTATCGTCCTTTGGTGACAGGTATGTCATCCTTTTGGTGTCAGATACCTCTGTGTGTGTGTTCGCTATCATCCTTTTGGTGATAAGTCTGTCATCCTTTTGGTGTCATATTTCCTGTTATCATCCTTTTTAAGATAACGACCTCTGCAAATTGTCTATTATTCCATCTCCTCGACACTTTCTTTCCTTTCGGACAAATTCGTGGTCTTCTTCATATCTAATTGTCTTCTACCTAGAATGAATGAACACCGTAGCAGTTCATCTTACTCGGTTTAAGCCAATTAGATAGAGGCATCTGTCATACCCCAAATTTGTCCTACCTGTATATAATTTTCATCTGTACATCCATCCACTAACCATTATTCAGAAAATATAAAAAAAATGTTGTCTCTGGTTGTTGTAGTGATTGAGGTTTAATGGTCAAGCAAAGTGTGTTTCATGATCAGGTCAGGATGTGATCATCAAGGATC
Source organism: Lathyrus tuberosus (assembly GCA_022829125.1). Classification (NCBI taxonomy): domain Eukaryota; kingdom Viridiplantae; phylum Streptophyta; class Magnoliopsida; order Fabales; family Fabaceae; genus Lathyrus; species Lathyrus tuberosus. Next base: position 3,684,434 of record JALAZF010000422.1, read on the forward strand.
AAATCAAGTTCAATTAGGGTTTTTGTGAGACATTTTGAAAGTTTACATGTCAATTCATAATCCCTCTAATTTCAAGACATGATTTTGGTCATGGTTCACAACGATGTTTTGGGTATTCATGTGGAAAAGTTCAAGGACCTATTCAATGATGGATTCATGTTGATTCAATATTGTAGTTGTCATCAAAGAATTCTCATGGTTAAATGCTTGAGCAGGGGCGAGAATTTTAAGAACAACGTTCAATTGATTCAAGGAAATTTAGAGGGTGCAAATGAGGATCCAATACCACAAGTCAAAGATTCAAGGTCCACGTATTTTACAAAGATTCAAAAGCCCATTACAAAGTTTCTACAAAAAGTGTCAAAATCATTCACATCCATTTACACAAAAATCCTACACTAAAAAGCCCATCAAGAAAAGTTTTTTTTTACAACAATACAAAAGGCCATGACATAGCAACATGAATAACCCCATACGAAAAGAAAAGAAAATATTTCAGCCTAACACCATGGCCCACTTGGTTTCATAATACACTTCATGCCTCTTTCACATTAAACCTGCGCAAAACAAGAAAAAAGAAAAAAGGAAGCCCCATACATTTTTCATCAGGCCACTTGATAAATCAAAAAAGCCATTTCAATACAAGCTTGACAACCACACCAATATGACCCCACATAACTTGTACTAAAAAACTCGAGCTGATACGCACAAGCCGCAAGCCACGACCCCAAGTGAATGTCAGCTGCTACTTGAAGCCAAAGGAATGCATCCAGCCAAAACCTGTAGCGTACGATCATAGCCTGGCCACGACATTTCACCGAGCTACACAAACCTTCAAATCGTACGACTCGTACGACCACTATTCTAATAACTTGCCAAGCCAAAATTCGCACAAATCGCTGCCAACCTTATCACGCATCAATTTTCCAGCTACAAGAAACAAATTCTGAGCAAAATAACCACAGAATCACGCGACGCAAACTGGTCCCCACAACATTGCCACACAACGACCATACGCGCGCTGCAAACTACCACAAAACCTTCAGCAGTCTGCTACCACAAAACGGTTCGATTTCACATCAAAACGACATTCCAATTTCATCACAACCTTCTCACCAATTCTTCCCATTCTGCCCTTCATCTCCTCCTATAAAACCACACTCCTCTTCACTCTTAGGAGGAAGCCCTAGCCGCCACAACCCTTCACCCTTCTTAACCAACAACAACAGCTTTCTTCAACCTTTAATCTCACCCAACAACTGAGAACAACTCAACCTTTCCCTTCAACATCTTTCAACCTTCCTTCAATACACCTTCATCAAACCCACTCAAACCAATACAATACAATCCAGAAACGAATTTCAAATTCACCTTCCAATCATAAACATCCAATCCCATTCAAAAACCCAAAACGAAATCAGATCTAGAAAATGAGATGAAGAGAGTTTGAATCAAAACAACTACAAAATCAAAATCAAACCCAAGCTTGGAATTTCAGAGACAAACCCAAGTAGAAGCATGAGAAGATCAACTTGAAACGAACGGAGAAAGAAAAATCAAACCGCGAGCAAAGAGCGAACACTTGAGATGGAGGCGAAGTGAAGGTTGCGCTTTCAATTTGTTTTGCGAATCCGTTGAAAGAATCATCACGTCATGTTTTTTTCTTTGAGACTTGTTCTACATATGTTGTATTTTATAATAGGAAACCTAATACTGTGTTGACCGCGTTTGAGCTTGAGCGATGATGAGAACAGAATTTCTCTGAGTAAGAAAAATGATTTCTAAACGTAATGTTGGCTGATGGTGTTATGCCATTTCTTTTTTATTTTATTATTCCTCTTTCTTCTTGTGTGGATTGGACTCATTTGAGCCCATCTCAATTTCTGGATACACCACACAGCCAGCGCCATGAACCCTTTCCATGATGTTCTTTCTTTCTTTTTATTTTTTTATTCTAAGTTTTTTTTCTTTAGTATTTTATTGTTTCTCTTATTTCAATTTCTATTTTTGGGAACCTTAATCTTAAAGATATTTAAGTAAATCATTTGATTTCTTTCCTTTTTGTTTCTTTTGATCATATTTTTGGGCCAATGATATCAAAAACATCATGATTTGTTGATTTATTTCAAATAGATCTATAATCTTGGTTAATATGAGGCCTATTTATTTTCTTTTCGATTTATTTTTTTTACCACTCATTTTGGGTCAATGAAAACCAAACATCAAAGATTTATCGATTTTCGATTTAAAATCTTGATAAATGTGAGACCTTTATTCTTTTTCTTATCTTTTTCGATTTTTTATTTCATTTCTTATTATATTTTTCATTATTTTTCATTTTGGGTCAATGAAAGTCAAATATCAAAGATTATCGATTTCTCGATTAAATCGTGATTAAGATGAGACCAATTTTATTTCATGTCAACTTTAATCTCTTGTCAATATTATCTTGGTTATTATTCTTGTTCGTATTATTATTATCATTGTTCATATCCATATTCATGTTTATCTAACCATTTTCTTTGTTCACCATTAATCAAAATACACTAACAATTATCGAAACCCTAAAATAAATAATTTAATGGACTGTTGGTTACTATACTTCGCTTGGAGATTTGGTTCAAGGCTTAGTTTAGGACACCTTGCACACACACGGCTTTCTCTTGGACTACCTTACAATGAGACCTTTTATTTCATGTCATCCCTTGTAATTTACATGTAACCCGCTCCCATTCCGATGTATGCATTCGTTGTTTCTTTGATTGTGGTTTGTTTACTAGGAGCACCCCTAGGGACTAGCATAGGCAACCCATTTTCAAACTAATTCTCGATTCGTCGTCGAGACATTTTCAAACAAATCTCCTTTCAACCAAACCCTCGATTCGTCGTCGTGCCATTTTCAAACAAACCCTTTTTAACCAAACTCTCGATTCGTCGTCGAGCCCATTTTCAAATCAACCTCTAACCAAAGCTCTTTTCAAACTAACCTCTTCGCATACAAATAAACCCTTGATCCAGCGTCAAGCGGATTTTCACAATAAAACTAAAAAATGATTAATAACTATCGCAACTCTTTTCAAGGTGAAAAATGGGGGTTCAAGTCTTTGATCTCTCTTCGATTGTTTAGGTGCGAGTTCTCTTACTCGTGTGTGAGCAATTGATGCCTCTTCTTTTAACAAATCAAATCCTTTTCAAAATAACCAAGCGTATACAATAAACCCTTGATCCCACGTCAAGCGGACTTTCATAATCAAACCTCAAAACGAATAACAACTATCGAAACTCTTTCAAGGTGAAAAATGGGGGTTCAAGTCTTTGATCTTCCTTCGATTGTTTGGGTGCGATTTCTCTTACTCGTGTGTGAGCAATCAACGCCTCTTTAAAACAAACCAACTCCTCCTGTTTCGTGGGCGTACCACGAACTACGACTGCTCTGATTATTTATTCTCGTCTGAGTAAAGATACGTAGGCACAAGATTGCGATGATCTTGGCGAGCACACTACCATATTTTTCCGTCAAACCCCGTAGTCGAACTATGATTGCTCTAATTACTCATTCTCATCCGAATAAGCATACGTAGGCACAAGATCACGATGATCTTGCTGAGCACCCTATCCTTAAACCACCCATTTTCCCTTAGCATCCTTCCCTTTTATCTTGCCGTTTTGCATTTATCATAGAGAAGAAAACAAACAACCTTAGCTAACGAGTATCGCAATTCGAATCAAGAGGTTCCCGTTTAGTACAACGGACGTGAGGGGGTGCGCGTACCTTCCCCTCACGTAACCGACTCCCGAACCCGGAATGTGGTTGCGATGACCATGTTCTTACCCCTCTTTAAAGGTTTTCTCGATATTTTCCTTTCCCTCTTTTGGGATAAATAAAGTTCGGTGGCGACTCTGTCGAACCGTTCAGCGCCTTTCGCGCGAAGGGTCGTGTCTTCGATCAAGCGATTTTTTCGAGGTGCGACAATATCCACTGCCTCAACCTGATACCTAGCCACGATCACCTATTGACCCATTAGTCTCACCAGAAAACTTAGGGAATTTTGGGAGTTTCCATCCCATGGGGAGTTCAATATGTTAAGCATATTCCGACAATGGAAATACGTACTTAGGCATATGAAAGCCAATATTGAGGCCATTTTGGGCCAAAATTTGTTCGACCACGTTTATTATGTTATTCTGCCTCCCAAAATTATTTTGTTGGACATTCCTAAGTACTTGGTCGGCATCCTGATTTTTGGACACCATAACTATCTTAGGACCATTCTAGGCTTGGTTTCTCACGACCATCTCTTATGGAGGTTGCTCGACTGGAACTTGATTAGCAAGTGGAGGCACAACTAGCACTGGGGGCGCCCCAAAAAAGTGAGTAATCTTGTCCATTTGATGGGATAACTGCTGATAACTTTGGGTGGTGTTCTGGTTCAAAGGGTTAAACACCGTACCAATTTGTTGTGTCAGCATATTAATCATTTCATGGTTAATTTTGTCCATTTGCTGCCTCGCGGTCGCTAAAGAATTAGTAGTAATACTTGGCATTATGGGGGAAGCATATCAGAATCCCCCGTAAGGTTGTCCATTTCGACCAGGGTTGCTTATGAAAGATCCTAACGACAAATTTGGAAGGGTGATGCTATCCTTGTAACATTTTTTTGAAAACGTTGAACCATGGGTGTGCAAGCTCGCCATCATGGCAGTTGGCATGCCATAAGGTTAGTCCCTAGTAACTAAAGGCATAATAAAACTTGGGAAATATGGGGGTTTATTATCCCCTTTAACTGTTGTAGTTGGCATGAGGGAGGTTGGTACCCTTGTTACCTATGGCAAAGTAGCCACCACCCCTGGCATCGACACGAAAGTCAAAACCAGATTTAAAATAAGGCATGTAATTCCGATGTTATTCATTGTCCTGTCGTACTAGCGGTTGTAACTAGTGGTTTTGGGTCTAGAGTATCATTTCGACCTTGAGAAGTGTTCTTTGGGTTCACCATTGCTGCTAAAGTCTTACCACTCCTCAAATGAGTGTGACCTCGGACATTAAAAACGTTCTCACACCTCAAACGCATACGTTAATGGACATTGAAAATGAAAACATAGGAGTAAAAACTACGATGATTTTTTCAAGAAACTAATTTTTTCACAAAAACACGTGGGTCCCACCGGGTGTGCCAACTTGTTTGCATGTGATTTTAGCAAAAAATCACGAGATTGAAAGTCTTTGAGATTAACTCAAAAAATCTTGGGATCGATTTTGTGTGAAAATTGTTAATGTGACGTAAGTGTAAGACTTAACTACACATGTCTGATTCCAGACAGTGCGTAAATAGACTTTAAAGATAATAAAAATTAAATTAAAGTAAAAGGAACTTGAAATAAACAAGATTAAATGAAATTCAGTAAATGACAAGAAAGAAAAGGTGTTTCAATTAAGGAAACATAAACGTACAAAGAAAAGAGGGACGCGGACTCACATAATTCCTTACAAATTATTTCGCTCGTTGGCTTAGGTACTCCAATTCTATAGATAGTGTATGTGAAAACTTGTGAACTATTATTACAACACACGAGTCTGCTATAAATACTAACTATGAATAACTATCTTCGACGATTTTACTCTTCAAAAATTGACACGTCATTCGAATGCATGCAACTCTTGACTTCGTGTCTTGCCACGTTGTTAAAGCTCTGAAAGTACTGAAACCATTATCCAATGTTCTCTAACTTCTTAGAGGCTAGTAACTGCTTGTTCGTCGAAGACAGTTACTGAGCGCATAAAGCCCTTTATCTTTGGTTTTCTTAATCTTTTAAGTATCCAAAGTCTGTTGGAGAGTCCTTCCTCGACATGGTGTCGAGTAATTACTTAAGCATACTCCTGAGACTCATTCAACCAATTTCTCAAGATATCTCCTTAAAAATTTTTCAAACTGACATCTCAGAATGCCAGTCAAGAACATTTAGTCGACGTGCCATCACTGTCGACCCTTGTCTATCACTTGTTACACTTAATATTTCACCAAATACAGTATTGATTTGATTTTCTCACATAGGCAGAAAATCCCATGTCAACACACTCATGATAACCAACAAATTGAAAACAACTTCATGTCCTACTCGATGACAATGTGTACAAGACATAAATTTGTCTTTTCTATCCCCTCTTCCTTTGACTACTCGTCTGCTTGTTTGAATAGCTAAGCTCATTACTTATCTTCTTTATTTTGTGGTTCTAGTCATCATTCTCACCCTTTCTTATTGAATAATTAATGAGCATACCCTATTGGTATTGGGTAACAAATTTGTATTCACGTCTAGACCATTATTGACAGGAATTATGTCCTATATTAACGTCTAGACCATAATTGACAAGAATTATGTGGTATTAATATCAGACAACTAACACCCTAATTATAATTCATTAACTCCTAAAATACTGCCTCTGTCATGGTCACATTAGCACTTATCCTTTCTTCTTAAATTTGAAAATGGCATGATAAGGAACTTGGTTGAACTTTTGTATGCAATTATGATTGTTAGTTCCTTCTAGTCCAAAAAATTGGGAATGTTGGAATATATGCTCAATTTAGTTCTAATTTAAATATCCATGGTTGCCAACCATTTGTGAAAATATGTGAACCGTACCATATTAGTTTTAAGAATTATGATTCAATGGATACTATACATGATGTTAAGTTGATGATAAATGTCACGTGGTTAATTTAGGATGTTTTCTAGTTAACAAAAGGAAAATGAAAGTGGCATATTAATGGTGGAATAATCAATGGCGGTAACGGTTCTGTCTCCTGAAAACAATGGCAAGAGTGTGGATGATAAAGATCTGCAGGAGAGAAGTACAAAGAAGATTAAATGAGGGAATCGAGCTTTCATTGAAGAAATAGATTTACAAGGAGGGAGGAGTGAAGTTGGACGATCCTATGAGGAAATGATACTAGAGAAGAATGAAAGCATGCTAGATGATGAAGATCTACTGAAGGAAATTATGAATGGAATTTATGCTGTGAATATGGAAGGCATGAAGATGGGGGAAGAGGAAGTAGGTGGCTATGAATGCCCAACCTTTGTGCTATCAGAACTAGATGAAAAAGAGAAGAGCCGTAATTGTAAAGTTGTTGGGAAGGAAGATTGGATACAAACCACTGGAAATTAGATTGAAATAGATATGGGTAAGGAAAGGTTACCTTTTTATGTCAATCAACTTTTGTACCAAACATGCAATTTTTTGATGGAGTTCTAGTAGCCAATGAACTTATATATCTAGCTAAAAGGCATAAGAGATGTTAAAAGCTAATTTTGAAAAAGGCTTATGATTGTGTAAGTTGGTCATATTTAAGAAACATCATGTGTAGGATGGGGTTTGGAAGCAAGTGGATGGCTTGGATAGAAGCCTATATTTTCTCAAGCAGCTTGTTAGTTTTGGTCAATGGAAGTCCAATCGATGATTTCAAAGTTAAGTAAGGACTCAGATAAGGAGATCCTCTAACATCGTTCCTATTCCTAATTGTTTTATAAGGGTTGGTTGCGTTAATGTGTAATGCTACCAACTCAGGCAAATTTCAGGGCTTTAGAATTAACGATTATCTCAACTTCTAAATCCTATAGTTTGAAGATGATACAATTGTTGTGGGGAGTTATCTTGGAGAAATTTATGGAACATAAAAGCGATACTAGAGGTCTTGGAGTTAAAAATGTAGAAATATTCAACACTGCATTGCTGACTATAAGTGGAAATGGAGGATTATAAATGAACATGATTCTATTTAGGCAGGATTACTGTCATACTGGTATAATAAGGTTAAAAAGAAAATGATAAATGGTGAAGTATCAATAAACTTCTCAAGAGAATCATTGTGGTGCAGATTCAGTAGGCATAGAAAATTTTTAGTAGTTCTGAAATATGTGGAGGTGTTAGGGAAAAACAAAGCATAAATAAAAAGGAGGAACACAGTAACAACACAAGAGATTAACGTGGAAACTCCAAAACCGGAGAAAAAACCACGACCGTTGTCAAATGACAACCAGAGAAAAACACTATGTGAAAATTGTTACAACACATAGACTACCCTCAACCACCCCAAGGCCCCAATACACCCACACTCTCCAAAGCAAATATTTAACTACCCCTCACAACACTCTAAAATCAAGAGTACAAGAGAAAATATAAAAAAGTCAAATACAAGCTTAAAGTGTTTTTGACTGGTACTTCTTGGAATGAAGAACTTGAATCCTATATATATATATATATATATATATATATATATATATATATATATATATATATATATATATATAGCATTGGACTCTCACTTCCTTCACAAAAATAAGCGGTGTAGGACTTCAAATAACTGTATCCTATATATAACCTTAAAATCTCTTTTCATTCACAAAACTAAGCGATGTGGGACTTCTTCAACATGTATATTTTCAACCAACCCCAACAATCTCCACCTTTATTGAAAAATAATACATAAGCTTTCATTATCTTCACCGACAATCATACTCCACCATAAAGAGTATCAACATGTATATTTTCAACCAATCCCAACAATGTTCACTTTGATTGAAAATAGTACATAAACTTTCATTGTCTTTATCGACAATCTTACTCCACCATAAAGAGTATAGTCACTTGAAGCTACACCACTCCAAGAATTTTCACATTGTCTTCACCGAAAATCATAGTTTTAAAAACTATCATACTCTCTCATGAAAAATATATTTCACTTGAAGATAAATCACTTCAAGAATTTCACATTGTCATCACCGACAATCATATACTTTATCATGAAGAATAAATTTCACTTGAAGCTAAATCACTCCAATAAGTTTACATTGTCTTCACCGACAATCATAGTTTTAAAAAACTACCATACTCCACCTAAAGAAAAGTATACTTCACTTGAAGATAAACCACTTCAAGAATTTTCACATGTCGAAAACCAGGTTGAAACATTATGGTGCAACTTCCTTGTTGGTAGGAAGCTCTTCAACCACCGACATAATCTTCCACCTTGTGTAATCTTGATTGCATCAACACATCTCTGACTTAAACTTTCCACAAATCAAAAAAAAAATCTTCCATCAATTTTCTCTAGCCCAAACTGCACAGTGGAATTTGTTACTATAGCTCAACAACTCTTTCACAATACTACCCTTCTTTTCTGATGTGGAAGATTATACAAAACTGCAACCACAAATCATACTAAGAAAACATATCACTGGATCGAACCAGAAGCTCTGATACCACTTGTTAGGGGAAAACAAAGCATAAAGAAATAGGAGGAACACAATAACAACACAAGAGATTAACGTGGAAACTCCAAAACCGGAGAAAAAACCACGACCGTTGTCAAATGACAACCAGAGAAAAACACTATGTGAAAATTGTTACAACACATAGACTACCCTCAACCACCCCAAGGCCCCAATACACCCACACTCTCCAAAGCAAATATTTAACTACCCCTCACAACACTCTAAAATCAAGAGTACAAGAGAAAATATAAAAAAGTCAAATACAAGCTTAAAGTGTTTTTGACTGGTACTTCTTGGAATGAAGAACTTGAATCCTATATATATATATATATAGCATTGGACTCTCACTTCCTTCACAAAAATAAGCGGTGTAGGACTTCAAATAACTGTATCCTATATATAACCTTAAAATCTCTTTTCATTCACAAAACTAAGCGATGTGGGACTTCTTCAACATGTATATTTTCAACCAACCCCAACAATCTCCACCTTTATTGAAAAATAATACATAAGCTTTCATTATCTTCACCGACAATCATACTCCACCATAAAGAGTATCAACATGTATATTTTCAACCAATCCCAATAATGTTCACTTTGATTGAAAATAATACATAAACTTTCATTGTCTTTATCGACAATCTTACTCCACCATAAAGAGTATAGTCACTTGAAGCTACACCACTCCAAGAATTTTCACATTGTCTTCACCGAAAATCATAGTTTTAAAAACTATCATACTCTCTCATGAAAAATATATTTCACTTGAAGATAAATCACTTCAAGAATTTCACATTGTCATCACCGACAATCATATACTTTATCATGAAGAATAAATTTCACTTGAAGCTAAATCACTCCAATAAGTTTACATTGTCTTCACCAACAATCATAGTTTTAAAAAACTACCATACTCCACCTAAAGAAAAGTATACTTCACTTGAAGATAAACCACTTCAAGAATTTTCACATGTCGAAAACCAGGTTGAAACATTATGGTGCAACTTCCTTGTTGGCAGGAAGCTCTTCATCCACCGACATAATCTTCCACCTTGTGTAATCTTGATTGCATCAACACATCTCTGACTTAAACTTTCCACAAATCAAAAAAAATTCTTCCATCAATTTTCTCTAGCCCAAACTGCACAGTGGAATTTGTTACTATAGCTCAACAACTCTTTCACAATACTACCCTTCTTTTCTGATGTGGAAGATTATACAAAACTGCAACCACAAATCATACTAAGAAAACTTATCACTGGATCGAACCAGAAGCTCTGATACCACTTGTTAGGGGAAAACAAAGCATAAAGAAATAGGAGGAACACAATAACAACACAAGAGATTAACGTGGAAACTCCAAAACCGGAGAAAAAACCACGACCGTTGTCAAATGACAACCAGAGAATAACACTATGTGAAAATTTTACAACACATAGACTACCCTCAACCACCCCAAGGCCCCAATACACTCACACTCTCCAAAGCAAATATTTAACTACCTCTCACAACACTCTAAAATCAAGAGTATAAGAGAAAATATAAAAAAAAAAAAGTCAAATACACGTTTAAAGTGCTTTTGACTGGTACTTCTTGGAATAAAGAACTTGAATCCTATATATAGCATTGGAATCTCACTTCCTTCACAAAAATAAGCGATGTTGGACTTCAAATAACTTGCATCCTATATATAGCCTTGAAATCTCTCTTCATTCACAAAACTAAGCGATGTGGGACTTCTTCAACATGTATATTTTCAACCAACCCCAACAATCTCCACCTTAATTGAAAAATAATACATAAGCTTTTATTATCTTCACCGATAATTATACTCCACCATAAAGAGTATCAACATGTATATTTTCAACCAATCACAACAGGAGGGACATCACCCTTGACAAATTGAAGAGCGTTGTTTGGTTTGCAACTATTTGATATTTATGGAACAAAAGAAATGATATTTATACTCATAAGTGGAACAAAAGAAGTGGGGATGTTTTTTAATGAATTGAAAAGTATCATGGACTTGGTATATGTCAACAACCAAAGTTACCCATGATTGAGCTATAGTTCTAGTGTAATAACCTGGTACCTTGTCTTTTGGAAGGGTTAAAATTGTATTATTATGGGTTTGATTATCTGTTGTACTCAATTAATAAATTTTTTTATAAAAAGATGCGAACAAGATCTGCTAAGAAAATGTAGCTCAGTTCTTGTAGGCACACATCATAATATTGAATTCATATTCCATGTCTCATTCCTAAACTTACTAGTATGTCTACACATTTATTTGCTTCACGATAAATATGATATATCTGAACCTCTTAAATCCTAATTAATCAAGTTCTTAATTCTTTGAATCAATCTTCAACTAAATCCAATCTTTTTTTTTTAAACAAAAGGAAATTTATTGAAGAAGAAAAAAGGTACAGATGAGGGGGGACATAAACTAGGACCCTCAAGGGTTAACAAAACCTGTAAGAAGGAAAACCTAATCTATTTTTAACCAAGTTATCAAAAACAGACACCGGAGCTTCGTTCCACCAGACAAAGTTCTGAATGATAAGGCCTAATGAAGCTAGGGTGTCTGCGCACTGGTTACCTTCTCGAAAGACATGAGACAAACGAAAGTGCATGTTCCTAGTTTTGTGGAGACAATTGTTCCATCTATTTTTTTGTGACCACGGGACAAAATGAGGATTTTGAATAGCCAATGAAACGAGTTTTGAATCAGTTTCCACCCAGAGGTACCTCCAATTCTTATCAACTGCAATCTCAGTTGCCCTCATTACTCCTGCAAATTCAGCATTAATTGCGAACGATTCTCCAAGATTTTCTGCAAAACAACCGATTAACGAGAAGGAGTGGTTTCTGAAAATGCCACCACAAGCCGCTTTACCCGAGGACCCGTGAGCCACACCATTTGTATTACATTTTAACCAAGACAAGATTGGCGGAGACCAGAAAACCTCCATAATTCTAGATTGTTTTGTAGGTTGCACAGTTACTTTGAAGCTTTTTAAAATTATGAAGTCCGACATATTGCAGTGAGATGCAAGGAGATGGGATGATCCCGCTTGGCTAACCTTAGCAGTAATTAGATTTATTGTTGTTGTCTTGGTCAAATCTTTGTTGTTGTATTTCTTTTGATTCCTTGCTTGCCATATAGTGTTGATTGTGTGAGTTAATACAGCAAGCATTACCACTTTAGTTTGCAATGATTGTGTGTGACAACAGGCATCCCAAATGCCCTTAGAATTGAGCACCAGGGATCTGTTGAAAGAAGTTGAAATCCATTTCCAGAGAAATTTAGCATATGTACAATTCCAGAACAGGTGCTCCATGGACTCTGCATGATCGCAACAAAGGACGCACATTGAAGGGAGACTAAAAATGCCTCTTTTAGAGAGAGCACCATCTGTGGGGAATTTTTCCAGGATGAATTTCCAGACAAATATCGATTTGGACGGGGGAATAAAAGGGCTCCATATCAGATCAGCCCATTTTAAATTTCGTGACGGTAATGTCAGGAATTTGTAAGCCTCTTTGACAGTTAACGTACCTGAGGTAGTGTGTTTCCAACAAATCTCATCCGGCCTAAGTGAAATAGGAATGAAGGATTGCTGAATAATTGCTGGCAACTCGGGGAAAAGATCAACCATTTCAGGAGGCAGGCTTCAATTATCTTCCAGGATGAAATTTGAAACCGTCGAGTGCAAGCTTGTATGAAGATTAGGAGGGATGTGTAATTGTTCCACTAAGGGAGGGCCACACCAAGGATCTAACCAAAAATTGATCAACTTACCATCCCCTAATGTCCAGGTAGAATTTTCTTTAAGAGTGTTGAACTTGCTCTTTAAGAGTGTTGAACTTCCTCATGCTATTATCTAGTTCTTTTATGATGCTTACAGGCCAGTCATAGATAAGGAGAGAGTAACTAAGCATACTATGGATTAAGCTCTTGACAACCTAAATCCTTCCCGCCATACTTAGCAAAGAGGCTTTCCAATTAGAAAGCTTTGTTTTAAATTTATCTACCAAGGGTTGGAAGTAGGTTGCCCTTGGCTTTCCCTTGAAAATTGGAACTCCTAATTAATTGAAGGGTAAAACACCTTCCTGAAAACCAATAGTATGAGCCAGGGCAGAGAATCTAGTAGGAGAGATTGAACCGGCATATATTATGGATTTTTGAGGATTCACATATTGACCAGAACATTGAGCATATTTGCTAAATAAGTTTTTTAGGGCTTCCATATTTGATTGACTGGCTTTGCAGAAGAGCATAATATCATCTGCGTATAGCACGTGAGAATGAACTAAGGAACCTCTTGGACCTTTTATTAGAGTCATATTGCCTTTCTCTACCAAAGAAGTTATACCTCTGCTAAGGACTTCTTCTGCCAAACAAAAGAGAAGAGGAGAGAGTGGATCTCCTTGCCTCACTCCCCTCTTACAGTTGAAATACCCTGCTTGAGAACCGTTAACTGAGATTGAAAGTTTAGCAGAGAACAGGATGGCTTCAATCCAAGAACATAACCTGTTGCAAAAACCAAAAGTTTTCAACACCTTTAAGAGGAAATTCCAATCCAACGTGTCGAAAGCTTTCTGAATGTCAATCTTAACTGCCAGGTTTCCCTCAAAGGCTTTGTTATGCATCAGATTAATTGCTTCGGAGGTCAAACAAATACAGACAGATATGGCTCTACCTTTGATGAAGCCTCTTTGAGCAGGTGAAATTATCTCCGGTAGGATAGCAGCCAGTCTGTCTGCTAAATTTTTTTATAAAATTTTGAATTTGAAATTTGCCAAAGCTATAGGCCTATATTGATCAACATTGTTGGAATTTGAAACTTTAGGGATCAGAACCAAAGAGTTAGTATTCCAATTGGGTAGAATCCATCCAGTTGAAAAGAACTGAGTAGTTGCTTTTATGACATCAGATTTTATAACGTCCCAGTACTGTTGAAAAAAGAATCCTCCAAATCCATCTGGCCCTGGACATCTATCTTTGTTAAGAGAGAAAACTGCGTTTTTAATTTCCTCAGGGGTGGGGAGCATGGTTAGAACATCGTTAGTATGATCATCAACTAGATTGGGAATTACCTCTTCTATCAAACCATTTTCAGTGCAGCTATTATTGGTATTGAACAATTTTTCAAAGTGGTTGAGAAATAGGTCGGAAATGTCCTCAGGGTTAGTGAGTTGCTCCTCCCCTTGTTGAATGGAAGAGATTAATTTGGTGCAGTTCTTGATTTTGGAAATCCTATGAAAAAAAGTTGTATTTCTGTCACCTTCATTGTGCCATCTCACACTAGACTTTTCATGCCAAAACATTTCTTCTAACCTAAGTTCCGTTTCCAAATCCACTTGGGCTTTGTGCTCCTTCTCATTGAGATCATCATTGTGCCCTTCTAACTGAATTTTGGATTGAATAAAGTTGAGGTGTGTAGCAGCTTTGTTTAGGAAGTCATGAATATTCCCAAAGCAATCTTTATTCCATACCTTGAGCTTACTTTTGAGGAGTTTGAACTTTTGGGATACTATGTACATGGGACAGCCATAAAAAACAGTATTCCAAGTCTCTTGTACAAGTTTTCTGCACTCAGGATGATCTGACCACATTCTGAGAAACTTGAAACTAGAGGAAAATTTGATGTTTTGATAACTGAAGTCCAGAAGAAGAGGGTAATGATTTGACTTATGCCCAGTAAGCGTTAAGCAAGTTGTGTTACTACAGAATTGGATCAAGTTTTGGCTACAGATAGCTCTATCTAACCTTCTTTCAATGTGCTGGCCACCGCTTCTACCATTTTGCCATGTAAATTCTGCTCCCCTAGTGGGAAGGTGAACAAGTTGATTCGAATCTGTCCACGATTGGAAGTCCTCAATAGGAGGGTTCCTGCCCCTGTGTTCGTGTGCACCCAAGATGGTATTAAAATCACCTATAAAGCTCCAAGGAATATCTTTTAGACCTTTTAAGGATGAGAGATTTGCCCAAAGATCTCTTCTCTTAATATAGCTAGTAGAGGCATAAATAGCAGCCATTCCGAAACAATGAGGTCCGTCATTAATAAAAAATGATACATGTTGATCATCAATCAAAACAGTCTGAGGATCTAGGTGGGGGGCACAAAGGCACCAAAGGTTGGGGGGAGCCCTTGTCTAGAATTACAAGCAAAAACTTTTAAGTTAAATTTTGAGAAAAAGTTAGGAGATAACCTGTCCAAGCTCATCCAAGGCTCTGCAATAAAGCAGAAATCAGGTTTGTGTTTCTTTAAAAGATTTTTGAGAGCCAATTTGGTGGGTTGATTGGCAAACCCTCTGACATTCCAAAAAAGACCCTTCATTTAGAAGCCAAGAAAGATACAATTTTCTTCTTGGTGCTTGGTCCTACCTGCAAGGATTTTTGCTGAGTCTTGTTTTTCTTCTTAGCTTTTTTGGAAACAACCAGCTGGAAATGATTGTCATCCTCTTCTGTAGTGTCCTGTTCCTCTACCATGTTTGCTCAAGAATTTTTGAGAAAGTCCATATCTTGTTGCACACTGTTGTTAAGTTGAATCCCTAAAGGCTCGGCATGGTTGTCGTCCATTTGCGTAGCGTCAACAAATTCGGATCCACTAGCGCTTATGTTATCTTCTTCAACTGATTGAGAGCATCTAATCAAGACTGTGCTAGGTGGAGCTTGTACACTTGGAGAGCCAGATGGCACCCCCAAAGGCACAGAGCGGCCAACCTGGCTCTGAGTCTGATTCTTACTATTATTCACAGGATCCTCTACTACGACTTGATTGACCACATCTAAGACAGGTTCAGAGTTTGAAATGTTAGTACCATCTTCCACAATAACAGTTTCCAAACCCGAAGGCTTACTGTTGTTGTTGCTAGTCGAAACTTTTTCCACATAAACTTTCTTGTGTTTGTTAGATCCCGATGTTCCTTCTTGATGTTTTTGAATTTTCATGCAGTTCCCAACATTGTGGCCTATAATTTTGCAGTGATCGCAGAAATCCGGGATATTTTCATAGTGGACATCTACAAAGAATGCAAAACTTTGCCTTTCAACAAGGATGTTGTTCCTAATTATGTTTGTCAAGTCAAGGTCAACAAGCATTCTGGCAAAGTGACCATAAGACCTATCAAACATAGACTTGGTGGTGGTCTCGTCCATACAGATCGGGCTTCCAATCGCGCTTGAAATTGCGTAAAGAATCTTGGGTCGCCAGTATACCTGGGCGAGACCGGAGATGCGGATCCATACCTGAGCTGAAGATTGGTGTTGTTCATGCGGGTTGAAATCTTTCGTCCAAGCAAACAATTTCAGGAGCCCGGGGTTCAAGTTCCACGAGCTAGCAGAGCGAACTCTTTGAAGATCTTCAATTGTCGAAAATGAAAACTCGAAGAATCCTTTTCCAATGGAAATAAAACTCGAAGAATCCTTTTCCAATGGAAATAAAAGCTACTTAATTTGCTATCTCTATGTAATTTCACTTTTTTAAAAAATTTGTATCAAACACATGTTTTAGGCCTTCATAAACTCTTCAAATCTCCGGTACTCCAATAAAACACTTTTTTATGAATTTAAAGAAACCCTTAGCCAAACTCCATGTTTATCTCTGATTATGCCTATATGCCCAGCTTGACTTTATGTTTGAACAAGGCCATCCATATTGAGTCTAATCCACTTATTACTCTGATGAATAAAGATCCTCTTCATTTCTGAAGAAAAAAAAAAGTTTCATTACGAAAATTTTAAGTGTATAATAGTTAAATTATTTAAATAAATGTCACTCATTCCAAAAATATTTGTATTTATATGTTTAAAACTTTAGTGGTTTTGTTCTCCATTTCTATTGATCAGAAATGGAGAAAATCCTAACTCCCATTTGAATTTTTTGAATGCATAATTAGGACCTCTTATTCATTTATGGATGAGAAACTATTTTATCTTTGTTTGTCTCTAAAAAATAATTTTATATTTCCGTCTCAAACAACTTTGATATCTTTTAAACAGTATATTTTGTTAAATTTTATTGTATAAAATATTTTTATAGTATGAATCAATGTAGGATATGTATTTTGTCAAATCACATTTTATTTTTAAAATACAAATATGATTTGACATATTTAAAAATTTTGATTGATTACATGTATAATATTATTTACACTGATAATACACTACCTTAAATTCATAGCATTATATAATTTTGATAAAATATCAAAATTAGTAACAAACCCGTGCGTACGCACGAGAGATGTTTTTGGATGGGATACAATTTTTGACGTGTATTGGTTTGCAGATTGTAATAAAAATTCAAAATTAAAAAAAATTATAAGAATAATAGTAAATTTAAATTGAAATTATATATATATATATATATATATATATATATATATATATATATATATATATATATATATATATATATATATATATATATATATATATATATATAAAAGATGAAATGTAAACAACAATATTATGAAAAATATGATTAAAAATAAAAACAATTCAAAGTTGTATTAGATGACTCAGTCGTTTTAGTTTTTTTATATATAAGACAATTATTTTATAAGAGATAATACAATTTTAAAATATCTACTCTATTTTTTAATAAAATCCTTTAATCTTTTTCACATATTTGAAAAAATGATCAATAAATTTCCATTATTTAATATTTGTATCAGTAGTTTTATTTTTCTCGTTTCATATAATTTCCACTATATGAGAAAACAAAATTTGTTAAAATTTTATTGACTCACTAAATAATTAGATTAGTTGTTTCATTTTTCCCATTTCATACAATTTCCACTATATAAGACAATAAAATTTATTACAATTTTATTGACTCAGTACCTATTTGAATCAATAGTTTCAGTTTTTTCATTTATTTAATTTTCACAATGTAAGCAAGTAAAATTTATTAAAATATTATTGACTCAATACATAATTCATAATTGGATCAATAGTTTCATTTTCCCCATTTCATATTATTGAAGGGTAATTTAGTATTTTAGTATGTTGCCCATGTGGCCCTAGTTTTTGTGTATAAATAGACTAGCAGTAACTGTCATTTATATCATCATCTTTCTTACAGCTTTTGTAGCCGTCATTGCAGAGAAATAAATATTCTCTCATTGCTTTTTTTTCATCACCTTGTGCACTAACAATTGGTATCTAGAGCTCCGGTTCGGATCCACGGAAAACACTAGAAACACTAGTGAAACAGTGAGGCGTTGTGTGATTGATTTTGTTTCTTGAATTCGTGTTGAATCTTGAACGAAATCGTAACAGAATCACATTTTCTTATTCTGCAGGATTGGGAAACACTGTGTTTGGTGAGATCTGAGTGACTTGCACAAGATTTAAGATGAACGGAAATGGTAGTCTGAGCACTAAGCTTCCAGTGTTCAATGACAAGAACTGGAATCGTTGGATGATTCAGATGCGTGTGTTGTTAGGCGCTCAAGATGTTTTTTATCTCGTCAACGATGGTTACGTTTCAGTTGCACTTCCAGAAAATGCAACCGATGCGTAGAGAAATGCTCAGCATGATCTGAGGAAGAAATATCAGAAGGCGTTGTTCTATATCCATCAATGTGTGGATGTGAACGTGATTGAGAAAATCGTTGATTCGACGACAGCGAAGGCTGCGTGGGACACACTGGTTAGGTGTTACGGTGGTGACGCATCAGTGAATAAGGTGAAGCTTTAGTCTCTATGAAAGCAGTATGAGAATCTCAACATGAAGGACAACGAGAAGGTATCTGAGTACATCTCTAGAGTGATTCTGATCACTAATACGATGAAAGCTTGTGGAGAAACCCTTTCTGAGCAAGTAATCATTGAAAAGGTATTAAGATCCCTTACTCCTAAGTTTGATTACATTGTGGTGGCAACAGAACATTCTAAGGATCTAAACACCATGGGAATTGAAGAGCTGCAAAACAGTCTAGAAGCATAAGAGTTGCGTTTGACTGAGAGAACTTTTAAAAGAGAAGTAAAGCAACAGGCTTTGAAAGCAACTTCTGGTAAGAAGTATCAGAAGCAGTCTTGGTCAGAAGCCAGGAGAATATCTGATGATGTTCAGAAATCAGAAACATCAACTTCTAATAAGCAAAAGAATGCTCAGAAGGGAAACGAGAGGTATAACAAGAAGAAGATCCAATGCTATTGTTGTAAGAAGTTTGACCATTTTTCAACTGATTGTTGGTCAAACAAGGAAAGGAAGTCAGAAGAAGAAAACGTAGCCAGAAGATATTCTGATGATGAATCTGTGCTACTGATGCCTTCTGAATCTGGTGATACAAATTTGATAGACTGATGGTATATGGACACTGGCTGCTCAAATCATCTTACTAGAAATAAGAAATGGCTGTTTGACTTTGACTTTGGAAAGAGGACAAAGATCATATGTGCTGATGATAAATACCTCAACGCTGAAGGTATGGGAAATGTCAGAGTCGTTCTGAACAATGGGAAAACAACATTGATTCAGAATGTGTGGTATGTACCTGGCATGAAAAGTAATCTAATGAGTGTAGGCAGCTAATTGAGAAAGGTTTTTTCAGTTACCATGAAGAACAATCTTTTGAAGCTGTATGAATGTAATCAAAAGCTAATTATGGAGTCAGAATAGGGAAAGAATAGAACATTCAAGGTGAATGTCAAAACTGCAGACTCTGAATGCCTTAGTGCAACAAGTGTTGTGAAGCAAAGTGAGTTGTGGCACAGAAGACTTGGTCATCTGAATTTTAAAAGCTTAGGGCATCTGAATTCGAAGAAACTGGTACATGGAATTCCTACAATTAAGAATCCTGAGAAGTCACGCAAAGTGTGCATGGAAAAAAAGAAACCAAGATTTCCATTTGCGTCAGAAGTAGCTTTAAGAACAAAACATGCCTTTGGAGTAGTGCATTATGATGTGTGTGGTCCATTTCCAGTAGCATCGATTAGAGGGAACAAATACTTTGTGTCATTTGTTGATGAATTTACAAGGATGACATGGGTATTCCTTATAAAGTTCAAACACAAGGTGTTTGCTGAATTCAAGAAATTCAGAATGAAGGTTGAGAATCAGAGTGGTCAGACTTTAAAGATTCTTAGAACCGATGGTGGAGGTGAGTATAACTCCACTGAGTTCAGAAAGTTCTGTGAGAAAAATGGAATTGAGTATGAGGTTACTGCTCCTTATACTCCTCAACACAATGGTCTTGCTGAGAGAAGAAATCGTACTTTGCTTGATATGACGAGAAGCATGCTGAAGAAGAAAAAGCTTCCTCACACTTTATGGGGAGAAACTATTGCCACAGCAGCATATATGCTCAACAGATGTCCAACGAAGAAACTGAGGAAATAGTTCCTATTCAAAAGTGGACTGGAGATAAGCAAAGTATTAGCCATCTGAAGGTGTTTAGTTTTGTATGTTACAAACACGTTCCAGAAGCCAGAAGACAGAAGCTGGATGATAGAAGCAAAGTGATGTTACTGGTGGGGTACCACAGTACAGGTGCAAATGCGCTAACAGAAGGAAATGCTGCAATACGATAAGGAAATGAAATAATGAGATACTGTCAAAAATATGAGCTTCCTCCAATTACAGGGGAAGAAACATGGAATTTAATAAAGGAGTGTGGATGTGATGCAAAATCATTGTCCCGTATATATTGCACCGTCTTAAAAGATGTTGACAAATTTAGAATGATTCTCTAGTGTCCACTTGAAGCATGCAAAGCAGTGATAATGCAAATGGTTTTTGGCTCATCTGATTGATCATCTTATAATAGCCTTATGACCTTTATGAATATTTTGTTTTCAATTTAATATGTTTCTGAATATTTTGTTTACATTTTAATATGTTTCTGAATATTGTGTTTCGATTTGTGTTGTTTATGAATGAACAATTTTTTATTTGGTGAAATTTACTAAAAACTATTTTTATTTAGTATTGTTTTTACTAAATACGAGTGATAATATTTGTAAGAATAAAAATGTAATTTAGTTTTAAAACCACTCCCCTCCTTTTCTTTGAACCAAACATACATTTAGTTAAAATACCTCTCTTCCCCTTCCCTCTATTAAATTCTCTCCCCCTCCCTTCTTGAACCAAACGGACCCTAATAATTTTTTTTTCCGTATTTACATCATTGACAAACATTTATTAAATCATTATTATAATTGTATAAATTTCAGTAACACATATTTATTTCTCTTGTATTTGGATCAGTAATATACTTTTTCTCCTAATTACACTAATGAGACAAATTTATTCAATTATTATATGAATTGCATAAATTACAATAAATAACACATATTTTTCTTGTATTTGAATCACAAAACTATTTTTTTTTACCGTATTCCATGAATTACACAAGTGACTCATATTTATTAAATCATTATTTTAACTACATTAATTCCTTAAGTGTTACTATTTACATAAATAACACATATTTATTCAATCATTATTTTAACGGTATTAATTCCAATAAGTGACTCATATTTTTATTGTATTTGTTTCAATATTATATTTTTCTCCGTAGTTACATTAGTGCCTACACACTAGCATTGATTTGTTACGTGTATTTGTTCACCTACTTTTAAAAAATGTTTGATAAATTCTCATTTTTTTAATATTTGGATCAATAGTTTCATATAATTTTCATAATAGATAAAAAAAAATATAATTTAGTAAAATTAATATTAATCAATAAAATTATTAATAACATATTCTAATCGCATTCGAATCAATGTCACGGTTATTCTTGTTAACATATTTATTAGTAACACACATTAAATTCATTTTATTTTAATTAATTGATAAATGATGTTAAATCATTTTTTATTTTACGTTTAATATTTTAAAAAAAAATTAAAAACTATCTTAAATGCAAATTAACTATCATTTAAATGTAAAAAGAATAAAAAAGAAAACAAATTATATGCATATAATCTACATGAATATATGTAGAAACTAACATAAAAACCATCAATTATTAACAAAAATTTAAAGTTAACACTAATTTTTTAAATTTACTTTGAAATTTTAAATATGTAAATTTGACTCATTTCTAAAATGAATTATTGAATCTATCAATATTTCTCACAAGTATTTAACATTTAATAAAATTTATTCAATAAAAGTTATGTGATGCATATTAAAAATAAAAATTATTTAATTATCACTCAATTTTTATACATTTTTATAAAAAAAGTACGTTCAATAAATTTAATGCAAAAATTATTATTATTTTATAAATAACATTCATAATTATTTTTTAACAATATATAAATGAATATAATTAAATTATAAATAATGAATGATATTAAAATAAATATATAAATAGTTTCATAAAGAGATATAAATTTATTAATTTTGTGATAATAACTTTATGCTATACACGACACAGTAACATAAATTTAAAATTTAATACTATTGGTTATAATTTTGAAAGTAACGAAAATAACATTTTTTAAATATATTTTTTCATTTGAAAATTTTAATATAATATCAAAATTATTTTAAAAATATCATTTTTAATTATTTATCTGAGAGAAATAAATAAATTAAATTATTAGATCATTTTTTTTTAAATTTGTTGATTTATCAGGCTTTTAATTTATAAAAAATTGAGTTTTAAAAAATATTTTATTATTAGATCCTTTTTAATGATTTTTCATTCTCCTTTAATATCTCAACTAATTATTTGTATATATTTATCAATTTTTAAAAGAGATTAATTGAAATATAATGTCATTGTAAAACTATTTTATATTATCATCCAATTAGAATGAATTATTTTGACACGTGAGAAGAGAAAAACATGGAAGAAGTAGTTATTAAAATAGTTTAATTATAATTTATTTTTTTATTTTTAATTTCATACTTATGTGTCAAAATGATTCATTCTAATTGGACGACAATGTAAAATGGTTTTACACTAACAGTGTATACCAATTAATCTCTTTTTAAAATTGATTTTATTTTTCATAATTTCTTACTGTCAATAATTAAAATTTAATTCCTATTTATTTTTCATAAATTTATATCAATATCAATATTTGAAATAATTTATTATCATACTCTTTTTTTAAAGACCCTTCATTCCATTTTTTTTAATTCTTCATTCTTTTATTTACTTTACAACATGTCTTTCTTCTTCTACATTACTACTTCTACATACCTTTGTTGGTTTTTCAAGTAAGAAACAACCTTTACACACACGCGCACGCACATGCACACGCGCGCGCACACACGCATACACATGCACACACGCGCGCGCACACACACACACATATAGGGGCGATCCTTTGAATTTGGGTGCCTTGGGCGAATTAAAAGAGTGGTGCCCTATAACTTTTTTTAACAATAAATACATAAGGATAAAAGAAACAATTGGATAAAAAAAACACATTTTTATTTGACACTGTGCAAAAAGAATATGGGTATGGATCTTTGAATCAATGTGTATACTAACATCAAAACATAAATCACTATAAAGAGACGTCTTCTTCTTCATCTTCTTCTTGATCCGATCTTTTTTTCTATAAAAAAT
The DNA here is from genome assembly GCA_022829125.1 of Lathyrus tuberosus. Lineage (NCBI taxonomy): Eukaryota > Viridiplantae > Streptophyta > Magnoliopsida > Fabales > Fabaceae > Lathyrus > Lathyrus tuberosus. The sequence goes on from JALAZF010000422.1 coordinate 3,708,260, forward strand.
TTGACCAAACCCTTAAAATTATTTAAATATCATCCTCTTAGCATTTTTTTGTTGCAAAATCATTTTATATGTGCTAAACGAGAATCCAAATATATATTTATATGTGCTATACTGCTCAAATCTTCTATCAAGTGAGCCAATTATTTGATATACAATATATAAGAAATAGTGATTTCGAAAAAATAACTCTTTAGCGGACCCTAGATTTAGTTGTGTGGGTTTAGATGGATTTTCATCATAGTGTTATTTTCTACGAATTTGACATTTTTGAATAAACACACATTCAATCTCCATTTCATTCCCAATCTTTTCAGCACTAGTGTCATACCCTAAATTTTGACCACAAGATTTCCCATCATTGTGCAAATCATCACCACAATATGGATGTATCTTCATGCCTCATCAATCCTCTCAAAGATTGTTGAGCATTCACTCCAATCAAGAATTAGGGTTTTGAGCCATCTCAGAGTACTCAGACAAATGATCAATCAAGAATGGACATGATCCTCAACTTGTCAAGCCTCTCAAACACCCATAAAGGATCAAGATGTTTCCCACATCAAGAATCAAGCATTAAAATGCAAAATCTCAAGTTGGCCAAGCCTCAAGATCATCAGTGTCACCAAATTAGGGTTTTGGTCGACCAAGGCCTCCAGAGGGAAATTTTCATCTAGGCATGAGCCAATACTTTAAAACATGATCCAAGAAGCTCAAAGGGACCTCATGGATCCAATCATAAGTTCAAAATAGTCTCAGGGGATGCATTAATCAAAAATCAAGAATTAGGGTTTCTGGACCTAATTCACCCCTAAGTTGACTTTTGGAACAAGGCATGAGCCAAAAGCTCAAGGAATGTGTTGAAGACCTCAAATATCTCATATTGATCCTCTTACAAGTTCAAATGGACACAAAGAACTTAGTTCATGAGCAAAATAAAGATGCAAATTCATCTGGACCACCAACTAGGGTTTTTGAGAAAAAGTCAACCCTACCTTTGACTTTTGACCAAAACATGATCTCAAACCTAGAGACATGATTCAAGACACTCTAAAACACCTATGGAATCCATACATTAGGTTTGAATTAGGTCAAGGACTTGATTTCATAGAGAATCACAAAGTTTGAAATTCATCTGACAAAAAGTCAACTGTGCCAAAAAATCAAGTTTGACTTTTGAGATTTCTTGATAAACATGGCTTCTTCAAGTCAAAAACAATGTTAACTCATGATTTGGATCATCATCCATCCATAAAAATCAAGAAAAGTGAGGTTACTTGCAAAAGGGGCAATCTTAAGAAACTTGAAATTTCACTAAGTCATGGAAAAAAGTGATTTCTACCCAACTTTGCAAGATCATAACTTGTGATCCAAGTAACCTTTTTCTTTCATCCAAAGCTCAAATAAAAGCTCTCATTACATACTTCAAGAATGTCAACCATACGTGGATTTTGAGTTATGGATTGATCAAAATCACAAAAAATGGAAAATGGACACTTTTTCAACACTTAGTGAAATTTTGGACAGAATCTGTTTTGTATATTCACCAACTTTGAGGCCATTTTTCATTATGATCCAAGATGATTCAAGACCAAAGTTAAACATTAAAGTTGAAGTATGTTATAGGGGCTTTCTAAAAAGTACAAGAGCCTCCCATGATTCAACTTGAGCAAGAAGTTATAAGCCTCCAAAAATGGCATTTTTCACCCTGCCTACACAAAGGCATGAAAACATAACTTGTATCCCATGATTTATTGAGCCAATTTTGGACACTTGCATCATTGTATTTCTGTCCAATATCAACATGAATGATGAAGAATCTAAGCATAAGACCACCAAGTCAAAAATCCTATCCCTTAGGCATGTGGCATTCAAAGTTCATTTCCAAAAACTTCAAATTTGTCATGAAGCATATAATGGATGCATAGAGCTGGCATGTATCAGTCCACAACATCACAAATGAGTCAAAATGAATCCAAGCATCAGAAGACCATAAGCCTGCAAGATTGACTCAAGTCAATGGCTAGAGGAGACTTTGGCTACATGACAAATTCCAATGGATAATGGGGTATTCCAACCCCCAATCACTATTGCTCCCAAAACAAACTTGCTCTACTATAACTAGAGGTTCTTTCTGATCAATTTGAGTACACAAAAGCATAACAACACATGTTTTCCTCCAAATAACTCTTCAAAAACCAGAAAATGCTTCTTTAGAAAGTAACTATCGAATTTTCAAATAGGGATCAATTCCATCAAAACCAACCATCCCAAGACCACACATATATCATATATGAGTGATCCATAACCTCAAAACACATCTGGAACACCAGAATCATCAAGTCACTATCCATTTGCTCAAGCTTTTTGTCAAAGTTGCAGTTGAGGTGCCACAACAAGATCTAGGTACTTTCAATCCATTCCAAGCTTCCAAACACCTAACATTAGGTCCATTGAAGCTGTCCAAGTCATCAAACAACATCTGTAACACCTCCAACACACAATTTGATTTCTTCTTGCAAGAAGTAAGCCTGAACTCTCAAACTCTATGATCTATGCATCATAAATGTGTTTTCAAGTTACAAACATGTTTCTGCACTTATGTATAGTGTTTCCCCTCAATCAATTTCTTTGTAGCTATCATGTATAGGATTTCATAGTGTTCTTGCAGAAATTAGGGTTCATGTGTTCATCACTTGATTTCTCACTCAATGATCCCTATTTGACTTTCATCAATCTCACTCGTGATGTTTACAAAAGTGAGGTTTACAAAAGTCAAAATCAATGAGTAATCAGAGAGAAAAGTGAGGTTTTTACAAATAGTCCATGGCGCGGTCACGAGGAAGAAGAAGGTGACCGTTGGCGCCATTTTTCAAATTATTTGAATTTTTAAATTTTTGATTATTTTCTTAATTGATTTCAAAAATTAATTTCTCTCTCAATTTTAATCTTTTCTGATTGGTTCTTTTTTTAAAATTTCACAAAAAAGTTAAAATATTTTATTCTACAAAAAGGTAAAATATATATTATTTATTTAATATAGTTTGAATTTTTGTAAATAATTTCATTTTATTTGTTTTTAAACATTTTTTATGAAATTTTCATCTTGATTTTTTCAAATTCAAATGAATTCCAAACTTTCATATGATTAAACATGATTTTTCAAAACACTTTTCAAAGTTCACAACTTGTTTTTGAATATATTTGATATTTTTATATCATTTTTTATTTAATTTCCTTTGAAAATTATATTTTTAAATTAAAATTAGGGTTTTCCTTGATTTTAATTTTTTCAAACTTTATTTGAAACACTTTTGGGCCTCTTTGTAGAGTGTAAGACCCACCCCTTTGTAAATAAATAATTTTGAGCCTCAGTCATTGTATAAGTGATCGCGACTTTATGAGTCGAATGGGGGTTACTGCAAGTATACAGTTGTATCGCGTAGTTTTAAAAGATTATCGATCCCACAGAGACTAGAAATCGAACGCACCGTTATCTATCGTTACTATGTTTATCTAAGGCTAATCAGAATTTGGGTTTTTAGTTCAAACGGGAAATTAAAGGGAAATTAAAATTTGGGAATACTAGTTATGAATAAGTTATCGGTATATAATTCGGTAACCTACGTGGAATTAATTAAACCTAAGCCTATAAAGATTTATCACCCTATTCATCTGTAGGAAAAACCGGTTTAAAAGCCCTCAACTCACACTCCCGTGGTTATTGCTTCGGACTATACTTCTAAGTCAATACGTCTGCTCTCGCTAGCCCGTATGAGGTTAAAAATACTTTTTGAAAACTAATTAAACCTAATTAACTTTAAAGCGCTTCCGCTATTTTTAAAACTAATGCCCGATTTCAGCTATCCGGGTAAACCCTCACACTCCCGTGGTCTCGACTTTAACCTATGTTACTTTTTTACTCTCGTAATAAAAGTTGGGTTTTATATTAAGAAATCGAAGCCAGAAGAAAGATTGATTATTGATTTTAGCTTAGAGAAAATTAATTCATTTTAGTTACTTCATTACATACCGATAAGATCGGTTTAGCTCGACATAATTAGGAAATTAAACGCAAAGGCAAGGAAGTAAATAAACAGAGACATAACTCAGAAAGAAATAAACAATGCTTGAATTAAATAACGGAAACCTGGAATTCAGTAATAACAGCAACAACAATTCCTCCACAAGCCGGTAGGTTCTTGCTTGAATGTAATAAATTGCAAAGGTTGAAGGCAATGAAACAAAGAAAACTAAAACTAAGTTGTAATAGTTCCTTAGTGTGAGAAACTATCACTTTTGTTCGGTAATGGTTAACAAGGAAATGGAAATGCAAAGTAAAGAAATGAAATAAAAACTCTAGAAACAATTCGGCAGCAAGACAGTACACTTTGAAAGCAAAATTGGCCACCCTTTGTTCTTCGTAGATGCTTGTATTTATAGGCTCAGCTGAGGTAGAAGTTGGAGAGAATTCAGCCACTCACACTGACGGTTACTCCACTTGGACCTAGTAATCTTTGGAGGATATGGCATCGTGTGAAAACTGCTTTCTCTGAAAATTCATAGACACGTTTCTGCTTCAGTGTGTGAATTTGAGCGCATGACGATCGTCGTACACTGTTACGGTCGTGGTGCATTTTGAAGCTGCCACGGTCGTGGCACTCCCATGACGGTCGTGATATCAGCAAAAATGGATTTCTTCCATTTTTCTTCTCTTTTCTGCTCTTTTCTTGCATGTTTTGGTTCTTTTCCACACTTAGCACACTTTGACTTATAAAATATGATTACCTGCAAAAACACTTAAATAATCTCGAGAAAATCGGATATTAGATGAAAAACGGAATAAGAAACTAACATAAATCGAAGTAAAAACATGATATAAATTCGTGTTATCAAACTCTCCCACACTTGAATCTTTGCTTGTCCTCAAGCAATCAATCTATTAAAATGGACAAACTGCATCAAATGCACATACCTGGCATACCAATGGTGTTGAAAAAGAGTTTCTTGTTAGTTAGACGGGTACTAGTGTAAAACACTAAGGATACAATAATGACACAAAGCAACAAGCTTGTCATAGACCTCTCTTTCGTACAATCCAGTCCAAATCATTATATTATAATTCAACCATAAGTTTTCGTATCTATTTCACCCGGTTTCATTCTAACGCAATCACATTAAGCCCTTTGCCTTATTAACGCACGTAGTGGAGTAACCAGTTAGTGACTTTGATCCCATTTTCTCACACGGGGCCTGATACACAAATGTGGTAACCCTTTATACATCCCATTCGTAGATTGCGGGGGATCGAACAGTAGTTCGCCTTACCAAGTTCTGAATCAGGTACCTCTGAACCAATCAACAACGAATTTTCTTTCTTTTCTTGCACATTTTCACAACTGTGAGAGTTGTTGCATATTCTATTTATTTTTTTTCTCGGCATATAGATAAGAAAGATTTTTTTTCTTTTTCTTGATTGGGCATCAAACACTTATATTCATCGGTTCCCCACGTGGTTTGTGATATAGACGGTGCTGACTGCTAATATAAACTACTAAGGGTTACTTTAGGACTGAACTCAAGGTATCGTATAATAAGTGTCGAAACTGATATCGCATACGCAAGAGGTCTAAGGTGTCAAGACGGTATCGATCTTGTTAGCATTTTCCCAGCTTTCTAACATAGTTTAAAGCTTGGTATGTCACAGATGAGCATTAATCGTAAAAAAATTTTCGTTATGGCAGAATAAAGTGAGGAAATCGGATTACTGAACGAAAATATTCATATATTACTTTAATAAGGAAAAAGAAAGTACAAGAAAGGGAAATAAACGGAAATAAATCTAACTCTCCCACACTATATCGGACATTGTCCTCAATGTTGCGATATAAAGGGGAATAACAAGGAAAACTAAAAAGTGAAACAAAATACAAAAACAAAATAAAATCAAGGTGGACCACGTTCTCTGCCTCTAGAGCGTCCTATTCCATGCTGCGCTACGTGATCAGGAATGCCCATGTGGTGGATGTACTCATGTAAGCTCTGCACTCGCACTGTCAATGCACCCATCTCTTCGATGACACCGCCAAGCCTTTGACCTTGGTCAATTTGCCCTTGCTGGATTTGACGCATAAGTGTCATCATTTCATTCTGTTGCTGGGTTTGTTGCCATATAGCCCTCAGGATTTCATCATTCGTAACTGGGTCTTGGTCAGGGCGGCGACGACGTCTGGAGGTCGAAGGAGCATCATTGGCCGGCGGTGGTTGGTTTTCAGGGGCGTTATCCATTTCTTGCTCCATCTCATCAACAGGTTCATGTCCTTGATCATCAGGGGCAGGCGCATTTTGCTCAGGAGCATCAAGATCAAAAATCCAATTGGCCATATTCTGAGGGTCAAATTGACTCCTGCAAGGCATGATGGTACTTCGTACGGTTTTGGCGCAGACCATAGGATGGTATTTCCCATCTCGTCGTAACTTGATGAGCTGAGAGTTTCTGCAATAATCTATATCAAGGAATACTGGAGGCAAGGAGGGTAGTCTAGCAAGGTTGTTTTCCAGGTTCAAACCGAGTGCAATAGAGGTGACAATCCCCCCAAAATAGAAGGGTTTGGAGCCTCTAGCACAGTTTGATTGTATGTGTGCTAGTAAAAATGGTGCGGCATTGATTAGCTCCGGATGAAAAATACAATGAAGGAAAAATAACTCTTTAGAATTCACCTTATGGTTACTATCTCGTGCAAAGATGGTGCTTCCAAGTGCGCGGTGGACGTATCTGACGGCTGGGTTGTGGATGAATGTTGCGTTAAGGCTATCCCAGCTGTCAACTGTTGTTCCCTTTAATTGATTCCATAGTTGGAACGCTGCTTGATAGAAAGTTTCCTGCGGTACTCGGCGATGGACATTCTCGCCATGTTTGAAACCAAGCATCTCGGCAAGACGATCTTGTTCGATTGAGTATTCTTTGCCAAACATGCGGAACTTTGCGACTCCGGATAATTGGTTCGTTTCTCCCGGAGGGGTTATGTAGGTGAAGGAGCTGAGGAACTCTAAAGTTAGGTCTTCGTAAGTGGGCCGGCTCTGAGTGCAAAGCTGCCAAAGACCGGCATTCTGTAACATCCATTGAACTCCCTAAAGCATTCCGAGTTCTTCTAAGCATGCAACGTCAACATAGCGGGTCGGTTGAATGGAACGGCGGTAGAAATCAATATACCGAGCTCTTTGGCGTTCTCCGGCCTCTCTATCTCGGAAGTTTAATGTGGATAAATCTGAAATTTCACGTGCCATTGTTGGGTTAAAGAGGATTTTGGAAAGAAAGTAGGTTATGGAATTTGAGGGTTTGTGAAAAAGAAGTGGCGTATGGTGTGATTATATAGCGTAATGGTAAGTTGAATGGTTATGGAAATGATTAATGTGGTTCAAATGGTAATGGGACGGTTGTGGAATTGTAGAAGGTAATGAGACGGCTGGGGTTTGAATGAGAGAAAGAAGAGGGAACGAGTGAAACAATTCTGTTTTAACGCAGAATCTGTTTCAAACCCGCGTGACGGTCGTCACGGGGTCGTCACGATCGTGACGTCCATAATTTCTGGGTGGTTAATTTGTTTAATGACAGACACGATTCCAAACACATTAATTCAATAGCAGGTTATAAGAAGCACATGGAAATAGCAGTATATTGCATACACAGAGATAAGTAACATTACTATATAAATTAATATAGAATTAAAAGAATAGGAATGAAATTGAAATCACAAAGATTTAATAGCAGCAGCAAATGAAATTATTCTTTAAAACCAAAAAGTTGCTAGTTAAATTACTAGCAATGTACCAAAACTGTATGAAATCAAATTATTCCCAACATGAAAAATGAAAACTGAAATAATGTAAAATTATTCTAAAGTAAAATGCATAAAAAGTCTTGAAAATAGGGTGCTTCATAAATCTAGCCAAGGCGTTTCTTCAAAGATGCGATCGCTTGATTTAAATGATCAAATTGTTCCACGGTCATGTCCATAAGTCCAACAATATTTTGACGCACAGTGTTAAGCTCATCCTTTACTTAAGTGATTTCTTTATGATATTCATCCATAGTCTTTAAAATAGAATTCAGATTAGAAACATAATTAGTGGCATCAGCTTTAGGAATGTCAATGTTCTCTTGGAATTCCATATAGTCAAGATCATGGTAATGAGGGGGTGTTTTTGGGTCGATCTCAGGTTCAGGAAAGGTTTCTTCTGGTTCAGGCACGGGTTCATCAAGGTTATATAGCCAATTATGTTGATCGTGCACACTTGTGCGTTCATGATTTGGAAGTGTAAAGTATGGTACGACAACATTGTTAATTAAAAGCTGGAAATGGTTCGGACCTTGGTCCCTAATCATAGCCCTATTGAAGCAAAAGGTGATATTCATGGGTCTAAATTCTCCAAAGGGGTTAATCTTAGAAAGTCGGGTTCTGAATCCCATAGCATCAGCTGTCTTAGTAACTAGGCTACCTATCAAAATTGGACTGTTATCATTATTGATAAGTTTGCAAAAGTTGTTCAGCATAAAAGTGAGTCCATTAACCTCTCTGGACTGAGAAGCACAAAACATAATAAAAAGCTCATCCCTCGAAACAGTGTTATCATTCTCGGGTTTACCAAATAAGGTATAGGCCAGGATCATATGAAAGTAACGGAAAGCGGGGTTATGTATTTCTGTTGAAAGCATAGGGTCCATGTCAAAATCAGGTTTCCCTGAAATTCTACCCCAAAAGTCACTCAGCTCTCCAACCAACACTAAGTCCTCTTGAACCACAAAGAAAACATGGGGTCCTTTAGGAAATCCCAAAAGATCCGACAGTTCCTTTATGGTGAACTGGCAGCTGTATCCAAATAATCTAAACGTAATTCTTCCCCTGGTTAAAGCTTTTCCACAGTGAGGGTTATAGCTTAAAGAGCTCAGGAATTCTAAAGTAAACCTACGGTAGCACTTATGTTTCTTATTGGCAAAACCCTCCCAACCTAACTGGCTAAACAGAAAGTCTACGCTCTCACCTACACCTAAGGCGGTCATGGTGGGTCTGTGGGCGAATTTTGTCAAGGCAAAAGGTCTAAGAGACAAAGCCTCATAGCGATGCCACTGTGCTCCATCTCTGAATTCTACTGGCATGTTATCCTCGTTTACCATTAGTTAGTACTTTTTGCAAAAATGTAAGCAGAAGAGGAGAACAGAGAGAGTAGAAAGACTTTATAATCCTGTAGTTTTTTCAATTTTTAAGATCAGTACAATATTTTCAAATTAAATTTAAAACGATATAAATGAAACTGAAAATTTGAAAAATAAAAACAAAACATAGAAAGCATAAAGAAATAACAAATATAAAGCATGAAAAACAAAAATCATGGGTTGCCTCCCATTAAGCGTTGTTTTTAACGTCGAAAGCCTGACGAATTCAATTAGATGTTTAGTTAGGAGGTTCGGTGGGCAACTCTAAAAGTCTTAGGCAGTTCAAATAATCTCTATTTTCAACGCTGTGATAGTGTTTTAGACGTTGTCCATTGACTAAAAATGGATTACTATTCCTCCCCTTTATTTCTACCGCTCCACTTTGTAGAATTTTTGTAATCTCGAAAGGACCGGACCATCTAGACCTTAATTTCCCAGGAAAGAGTTTTAATCTAGAGTTAAATAGGAGTACAATGTCTCCCACACTAAATTGTTTTCTAGATAAGTGCTTATCGTGCCATCTTTTAGTTCGTTCTTTGTATATCTTAGTATTCTCGTAAGCGTCTAATCTTAACTCTTCTAGTTCATGCAGATCTAGGATACGTTTTTCACCTGCGGAATCATACCTTAAGTTCAATGTTTTAATAGCCCAATAGGCTTTATGTTCTAATTCCACTGGTAGATGGCAAGACTTACCATAGACAAGTTTGAAAGGTGTAGTTCTGATTGGTGTTTTGTAGGCCGTCCTATATGCCCATAAAGCTTCGTTGAGTTTTGATGACTAGTCTTTCCTAGAGGTGGCTACGGTCTTTTCTAGAATTTGTTTTATTTCTCGATTCGAGACCTCAACCTGTCCACTTGTTTGTGGGTGATATAGTGTTGCTACGCGGTGTCTTACTCCATACTTCGATAGTAATTTGTCAAATATTTTTGATATGAAATGAGAACCACCGTCACTTATGACAAGTCTCGGCACACCAAATCTGGGAAAGATTATGTTTTTGAAGAGCTTTATGACTACTCGTGCGTCATTTGTAGGAGAAGCTATTGCCTCAATCCATTTTGAAACATAATCGACTGCTACGAGTATATATTTATTTCCAAAGGATGATGGAAAGGGTCCCATAAAGTCGATCCCCCATACATCAAAGACTTCTACTTCTAATATACCTTTTTGAGGCATCTCATCGCGTCTTGATATGTTACCAGTGCGTTGGCACCGGTCGCAGTTTAGTATTGCGATGTGGACATCCTTCCAAAGGTTGGGCCAGAATAGGCCGGATTGCAAGATCTTAGCGCATGTCTTCGAGGTACTAGCATGTCCTCCATAAGGAGCAGAATGACATTGAGAGATGATGTTTTCTATTTCTTCTTCTGGGACGCAACGACGGAAGATACCGTCGGCTCCTCTCTTAAACAGCAAGGGTTCATCCCAATAGTAATGTTTTAGATTATGAAAGAATTTTTTCTTTTGTTGATAAGATAAGTCTGGTGGAAGTACTCCAGCTGCTAAGTAGTTGACTATGTCAGCATACCATGGCAGTGTTGCGTGTATGTTAATTTCTTCCACGACTTCTTCCATCTTTGGGTCATTCAAGTGTAGAGTAGACATATCACTTTCTAGTTGGGCTATGAGTCGTTCATATGGGAAATCCTCATTAATGGGTACTGGCTCTGGTTTAATGCCCTCTAATCGAGATAAGTGGTAAGCTACTACGTTTTCAGATCCTTTCTTATCTTTGATCTCTAAATCAAATTCTTGTAGAAGTAGGATCCACCTTAGCAGTCTAGGTTTTGCATCCTTCTTGTTAAGTAAATATCTAATAACTGCGTGGTCTGTATAAATGATGATTTTAGCTCCCACTAGGTAGGAACGGAATTTGTCAAGGGCAAAGATCACGGCTAAAAGTTCTTTTTCTGTGGTAGCGTAGTTCATTTGGGCGGAATCTAAGGTTCTACTTGCATAGTAAATGGCATGAAGTTTCCTATCCCTCCTCTGTCCTAAAACTGCACCTACAGCATAATCACTTGCATCCCACATGATTTCAAAAGGTAATCTCCAATCTGGTGGTTGCATGACAGGTGTGGTAATAAGAGCTGTTTTCAGCTGTTCAAACGCTTTTAGGCATTTCTCATCAAAGATAAATTCAGCGTCCTTCATTAATAGACCGGTAATAGGTTTAGTGATTTTTGAGAAATCCTTTATGAATCGTCAGTAGAAACCGGCGTGTCCTAAGAAAATTCATATTTCTCATACGATTTTCGGAGGTTGAAGGTCTTTTATAATTTCTATCTTGGCTTTATCAACTTCAATTCCTCTATCGGACATAACGTGTCCAAGCACAATTCCTTCATTTACCATAAAATGGCATTTCTCCCAATTTAATACGAGATTAACTTTTACGCATCGTTCCAATACCATTTCTAGGTTCGATAGACATCCTTCGAAGCTCTGCCCACATACAGAAAAGTTATCCATAAACACTTCCATAATGTCATCTATAAAATCAGCAAAGATTGACATCATGCATCTTTGGAATGTGGCAGGTGCGTTACATAGTCCGAACGGCATTCGCCGATAAGCAAATGTACCATAGGGACATGTGAAGGTCGTCTTTTCTTGGTCATCAGGATGAATTGGAATTTGAAAGAATCCTGAGTAACCATCTAAATAGCAGAAGTATGAGTGTTTAGCCAGTCTTTCCAACATTTGGTCAATGAAAGGCAATGGGAAATGGTCTTTACGAGTGGCTTTATTTAACTTTCTATAGTCGATGCATATTCTACTTCCAGTTACAACCCTTTTTGTTATAGATTCACCTTTCTCGTTCTTAACAACTGTAACACCTCCCTTCTTTGGAACGACATGTACTGGGCTAACCCATTTACTGTCTGATATCGGGTATATAATTCCTGCTTCTAAAAGTTTTTTCACTTCGTCCTTGACTAAAGTGCTCAAGATCGGGTTAATTCTTCTCTGATGTTCCCTAGAGGATTTACAGTCTTCCTCCAGCATAATGCGGTGCATACAAATAGAAGGGCTTATTCCTTTAAGGTCAGTGATGTTATAGCCTAACGCAGTTGGGTACTTTCTTAAGACATCTAATAGTTTCTTTGTTTCGGTCTGTCCTAAGTCTGCGTTGACTATCACAGGTCGTTCGAGAGCTTCATCTAGGAATTCATACCTTAAATTTTTGGGTAATGTTTTCAGTTCTAGGGTTGGGTTCTTCGGGCAAGGTAGATGATCTGGTGTAAGTGCTAAGCATTCGCTTAGGCTATCATCTTGATAAGGTTCACGCCAGTTATCATCTTCGAAAATCGGAGGCATAGGAATTTTTAGAATATCTGAATATGTGGTCGGTTCCATCTCGATTTCTCTTACGCACTCATCTATGACATCTAGTAGATAACATGTGTCGTCTATAGCTGGAGCTTGTAAGAATTGTGTCAAGATAAACTCAACCTTCTCTTCACCAACTTCAAAAGTTAGTCTGCCTCTCTATACATCTATAACTGCTCCAGCAGTAGCTAGGAATGGCCTTCCTAATATGATAGGAGTAGTAGAGTCTTCTGTAATATCCATGATTATGAAATCAGTAGGGATATAGAATTGTCTTATACGAACTGGAACATTTTCTAGTATACCGACTGGGTATTTAACAAAGCGGTCAGCTAATTGAACAGACATCTTAGTTGGTCTTAATTCTCCTATATCAAGCTTCTTGCAAATGGATAAGGGCATAACACTAATACTGGCTCCTAAGTCGCATAGAGCTTTGTCTATGACGAACTTCCCAATTACACAGGGTATTGAGAAACTACCTGGGTCTTTTAGCTTAGGAGGCATTTTGTTTTGAATTATTGCGCTACACTCAGCAGTAAGCGTAATTGTTTCGTTTTCCTCAATCTTTTTCTTATTGGATAGGATTTCTTTTAGGAACTTAGCATATGAGGGCATTTGGGTGATGGCTTCTGTAAAAGGTATCGTGATGTTTAATTGTTTCAGAAGTTCAACAAATTTCTTAAATTGCCCTGCAGTTTTAGAACTTTTCAATCTTTGAGGATACGGAATAGGTGGCTTATAAGGTGGTGGAGGCACATAAAGTTTTTCTTTATTTACAGCCTCTTGGTCATTATCTTCCTTTTCCTTGGGTTCACTCTCCTTCTTAGTTGTTTGGTCGTTAGCAGACTTTTGGTACATGGCTGGATTTTGAAGTCTTGGGTCAATGGGTCCATCTAATTCTTTTCCACTTCTCAGTATAACAGCGTTTGCATGTCCTTTAGGATTAGGTTGTGGCTGTCCAGGAAACGTTCCAGCAGGAGCAGCAGTAGGTGCTTGTTGTTGAGCCACTTGGGAAATTTGTGTTTCAAGCATTTTGTTGTGAGTGGCCAAAGCATCTACTTTGTTTGCTAACTGCTTTATCTGTTCACTAGTGTGTACGTTTTGATTCAGGAACTCTTTGTTTGTCTGAGTCTGGGTAGCTATGAAGTTTTCTATCATCAGTTTGAGGTTAGACTTCCTAGGAACATTTGGAGCAGCTGTTGCAGCCTTTTGATAACCTGGTGGTGCAGCAGGTGCTTGACCAGGTGCATACAGTGCATTGTTGTTTTTGTAAGAGAAGTTGGGGTGATTCTTCCAACCAGGATTGTAGGTATTTGCATAAGGGTTTGCTTGAGCATAATTCACTTGATCTGTAGAGGCTCCTGCTAAAACTTGGCATTCAGGGGTAGCGTGTCCAGCTGTTCCACATAATTCGTAGTTTGGCGCTACAGCAGCCACGGTGGCTGTGGATGTCATGGTCAAGTTGTCTATCTTTTGAGTGATTGCATCTACCTTAGTACGGATGTGATCTAGGCTAGAGACTTCATACATTCCTCCTTTTGGTTGGGATTTATCCACTTGAGTTCTTTCACCTCCCCATTGGTAGTGATTCTGAGACATACTCTTGATGAGTTGTTGGGCTTCATCATAGGGTTTATCCATGAGTGTACCACCAGCGGCAGCATCTATTGTCAATCTTGTGTTGTACAAGAGTCTATTGTAAAACGTGTGGATAATTAACCAATCCTCAAGACCATGATGCGAGCATATCCTCCTCATATCTTTGTATCTTTCCCATGCATCATATAAAGACTCGTTGTCTTTTTGTCTGAAGCGGTTGATTTGGGCTCTCAACATAGCTGTTTTGCTTGGCGGAAAATATCGTGCCAGAAAGACCTTCTTTAAATCTTCCCAAGAAGTAATAGAATTTGATGGCAAGGATTGCAACCAAGCCCAAGCTCTATCTCTTAATGAGAAAGGGAAAAGACGTAGTCTTATGGCGTCTGCGGTTACACCATTCGCTTTCACTGTGTCTGCATACTGCACAAACTTGGTTAGATGTTCGTTCGGATCTTCTGTTGGGTTTCCAGAAAATTGATTTTGGTGCACAGTAGATAACAGCGAGGGTTTCAACTCGAAATCGTTTCGGTTGATAGCTGGAGCGACAATGCTGTTGTGAGGTTCTTGTTGAGATGCGGCAGCATAATACCTAAGAGGTCGGTTCAGTGGTGGATCTTCCATGTCCGTTTCTGATTCGGAATCTGATTCGGATTCAAGTTCAGGATCTGATTGAAATTCAGGTTCTGATAAAGGAAAAGGGATATCATGAGCTAAGCAGTATTCTTGGATACGTCTTTTTACGGTATGAAGACGTTCAGGTTCGTCTGTTGGTCGTACGAGGTCTTCGCCAGAAGAGCGAGTACTTGGCATACAATCAACAGAAAGGGAATTTTGGTTTTTTGCCTTAGTCTATACGACGTAACAAAGGAATTACGATGTCGACTTAATTAGTCCCCGGCAACAGTGCCAAAAACTTGATCGCGACTTTATGAGTAGAATGGGGGTTACTGCAAGTATACAGTTGTATCGCGTAGTTTTAAAAGATTATCGATCCCACAGAGACTAGAAATCGAACGCACTGTTATCTATCGTTACTATGTTTATCTAAGGCTAATCAGAATTTGGGTTTTTAGTTCAAATGGGAAATTAAAATTTGGGAATACTAGTTATGAATAAGTTATCGGTATATAATTCAGTAACCTACGTGGAATTAATTAAACCTAAGCCTATAAATATTTATCACCCTATTCATATGTAGGAAAAACCGGTTTAAAAGCCCTCAACTCACACTCCCGTGGTTATTGCTTCGGACTATACTTCTAAGTCAATACGTCTGCTCTCGCTAGCCTGTATGAGGTTAAAAATACTTTTTGAAAACTAATTAAACCTAATTAACTTTAAAGCGCTTCCGCTGTTTTTAAAACTAATACCCGATTTCAGCTATCCGGGTAAAGCCTCACACTCCCGTGGTCTCGACTTTAACCTATGTTACTTTTTTACTCTCGTAATAAAAGTTGGGTTTTATATTAAGAAATCGAAGCCAGAAGAAGGATTGATTATTGATTTTAGCTTAGAGAAAATTAATTCATTTTAGTTACTTCATTACATACCGATAAGATCGGTTTAGCTCGACATAATTAGGAAATTAAACGCAAAGGCAAGGAAGTAAATAAACACAGACATAACTCAGAAAGAAATAAACAATGCTTGAATTAAATAACGGAAACCTGGAATTCAGTAATAACAGCAACAGCAATCCCTCCACAAGCCGGTAGGTTCTTGCTTGAATGTAATAAATTGCAAAGGTTGAAGGCAATGAAACAAAGAAAACTAAAACTAAGTTGTAATAGTTCCTCAGTGTGAGAAACTATCACTTTTGTTCGGTAATGGTTGACAAGGAAATGGAAATGCAAAGTAAAGAAATGAAATAAAAACTCTAGAAACAATTCGGCAGCAAGACAGTACACTTTGAAAGCAAAATTGGCCACCCTTTGTTCTTCGTAGATGCTTGTATTTATAGGCTCAGCTAAGGTAGAAGTTGGAGAGAATTCAGCCACTCACACTGACGGTTACTCCACTTGGACCTAGTAATCTTCGGAGGATATGGCATCATGTGAAAACTGCTTTCTCTGAAAATTCGTAGACACGTTTCTGCTTCAGTGTGTGAATTTGAGCGCATGACGATCGTCGTACACTGTTACGGTCGTGGTGCATTTTGAAGCTGCCACGGTCGTGGCACTCCCATGACGGTCGTGATATCTGCAAAAATGGATTTTTTTCAATTTTTCTTCTCTTTTCTGCTCTTTTCTTGCATGTTTTGGTTCTTTTCCACACTTAGCACACTTTGACTTATAAAATATGATTACCTGCAAAAACACTTAAATAATCTCGAGAAAATCGGATATTAGACGAAAAACGGAATAAGAAACTAACATAAATCGAAGTAAAAACATGATATAAATTCGTGTTATCAATAAGTTCCGACGCGATTTTCAAAATAAACGGTGTGGTCGCTATTTTTCATCTGGACATCTCCTTGAGTTATAAGCCCCAAATCTTGTATAAAAATAACACTTTTGGGGCTCTATTAGAGTGTAAGACCATTCTTCCTTGTACATAAGTTTTTGGGCCTCAGTCATTGTATAAGTCCCTCTGTGGTTTTAAAAATCACGGCGCGATCATCGCCTTTTCAAATAAACTTTCATGGGTCTCTCCTTGAGTATAAGCCCCATTATTCTTTCTTCACAAACACTTTTGGGCCTCTAATAGATTGTAAGACCCAAACCCCTTTTGTACATAAACAATTTCGGGCCTCTACTATAGTATAAGTCCCACAACGTCTTCCGATATCGCAGTGCGATCTCTGTTTTCAAAACAGGTCATCTGGGCCTCTCCTTGAGTATAAGCCCCAATATTTTGTACATAAACTTTGTCTTAAATAATAAACAACTTTCATGGGCCTCTCCTTGAGTTGTAAGCCTCATACCTCTGTTTTCAAAAACATCTGTCTGTTTTAACTGGTACTAAGAGGAGCATTATTCCCGGTGAAACTGCTCTTAGACCACTTGGGCCTCTCTTTGAGTTATAAGCCCCAAACATTCTTTTCCTTCAAACAAATTTCTTTTAATTCAAATTCAAATTCAAAGTTTTCTCAAAACTTTCTTCAATTTCTCAAAACCCTAATCATACAGTCATCATCAATACAACATATCACAATACACTTGGGCCTCTTTTTCAGAGTATAAATCCCAACATCTTTTCAACTTAATGCATACTTATTTGTATATTTGTTAATTCATTTGTATATGTATTCTCGTGCATATTTGTTTAGAGTTTTTCTCAGCAGTTAGGTCTACACTTAGGTCAAACCAGAGGTTACTTTCTAACATAGTCAAAACTAGTTCCCTTGTGGGAAATTCCCTATACAGTTTGCCTCCTCTTGGGCTTATTCAATATGGAACAGAGAAAGGCATTATTTCCAGTGAAACTTTTCTCAAGACTGTCAAAATTTAGAAATGTAACATATATAAGAATTTCATTTCCCCAGAGAGGATTAATTCCCGGTGAAACCTCTTTTGAATTTCTTCAAGCCTTAAAACTGTTAAATAAAGAAAGGATTAATTCCCGGTGAGACCACTCTTGAACTTTTCCTAGGCTTGGACCCACAGGCTTCCTAAAAGCATCCCCAACCTCTTCTTGGGCTTAGTACAAGGACCAAAAAGCTTTTTAGAAGTTCCCTAACCTCCTCTTGGGCTTAGTACAAGGACCCAAAGGCTTTCTAAAAGCATAGGATAGAAATTAGTCTTCTTTTATAGTCTAATCCCCAGAGAAGTCAAATTTCCATAACATCATACCATTCTAGGGTTGATCTTCATGCCTTAAACCAACAGCTTCCTCTTGGGCATCATACAAAGATTTTTCTCCAACCAGAGTCTACCTCTTCATAAGAGACTTGGATAGTCTCAGCCTCCTCTTGGGCTTCATACAAGTAGACTTGGAATGTCTCGTCCACTCTGGGATCTCACACAGAGACCCTCAAGTTTCCTAAAAGCATAGGAAATACCTCTTTTGAAGTTTATCAATACTCTAGTCTCCAGAAGAGTTAAAACCTCTAAGGTTTTCAAACTCCTCTTTAAACTCTCCTGACACACAACAAGGCTTGACTTTCACTTTAAACATCCCAGCCAGGGTCAGGCTACCCTCACCAAACCCCCAAGGAAATCCGAGCCTCATGATATCTAATACTCCGACTTTTCCCTGATTCCTAGCAAGAGTAAACCCTTTGGATTCCCCAATACAATTTGGACCTGCTCCTGGATTTCAAAAATCCTCAGCAAAATATAGCCTCCTCTTAGGCTTCATGTAAGAATTTTCCCCAGTCAGCCTCAATCTTAGGCTTTGTACAGGATAGATAAAACCCTCCCAGTGGAGTCATTTTCTTTAGCTTCAACCTTGGGCTTTGATCAAGGCACACAAAAATCAACATCCCCTTAGATGAGACCATGATTCCTCTTTGCAGGAAGATATATCCTCTATACATCACATATAAAAAATAAACAATCAAAACCTTTTTCCAGATAATTGCTATAAGTGGCACACTTGTTGAATCAAAATCCAAGCTAGGGTGTTTCCCTTATTCTGGCTAAAATCTCTCTTTCATCTAACAGCTATAAGTGACAAGCCTCTGGATTCCATACATCCAAGCCAATGTCCCTCTCTAAGCATGAAAGATTCATAAAGGGGAAAGTGGCATTGCTCTACACTGAGTTAAAGCATCTTCCTTCATGACATCCCTCTTATAAAGGAAATTATGGAATTGTTGGATTCTACGCATCCCAGTTAAAGTAACTTCCCTTATAATCAATTTCTCAACGTTTGTGATAAATAGGTGAGATATCTCCCTTTAGAGATGACAAATTTTCTCTCTCAGTCAACTTTAGCTTCAATTTTGGGCTTTGAACAAGACACAAACAAACTCTGTTAGCTTCAATCTTGGGCTTTGAACAAGACACAAATACTCTGCTAGCTTCAATATTGGGCTTTGAACAAGACACCACATATCTTTCCTCCCATAGAAATAGGAGGAACTACGATTGCTTTGATTTCCCAAATCTCTTTACGGGAATACGTAGGCATAAGATTGTGAAATCTTAGCGAGCACACAAACCAAAAACTTTAGGTCCAGTACCTTCCCAAAAATAATAGAAAACCCGAAAACAACAAAAAACCATTCCAAGCTACTCAATTCATTCCAAGTGCATTTGCTATAATACTTCACTTCAAATCAAGTGCACCATGTTCCTTGTTCTCCAAGTAATGTGGATCTTTGAATGTTGGAATTCACCTTGGGATGGTTACCGAGTTGGTTCTAACTAACCTAGTTAACCACCTTGACTCAGTGAGTCAAGTCCAACTAACTCCTAACCTAGCTCCAAACCCAAAGCTAATTCCAAACCATCTCATATTCCAAACCTAAAGCCTATATAAACACACTTTCACTCACTTTTCAATTCCTCAACCATTTTCTACCATTTTTCACCAAACTTCTCACATTTCACTCTCAATTCTCTCACTTTTTATCTGATTTCTCTACTCATTCTTCATCTTCATCTCAATTCTTCTCCATCAAACCTCACCAAAAGCTCTTATTCTTGAAGGATAATCACTTTTCACATTGAAAGTGATTAATTCTTGAGCTTAACCTTCATCATTTGGCATTCTTTGGTTGGATTTCTGGAATTACATCCCGTTCTACTTCAATTCAAGGGTTTCACACCATTTATTTTGGTGCAAGTTCGATTTCGGTGCATTTTCGCGTTTTTGATCGGTTTCGACGCGTTTCGTCTACAATTCAAGGATCCTCTGGTTTTCTTTAAAAAGAGGATCACTCTTCCACTTGGGGGGACCCCTCTCATTCAACACACGAGCCAAAATCACCAACAACAACCTTCTTCTTCACCTTCTTCATTCCTCCACTCACCCTCAACCCAGCAAACAGAACAAAACCTTCAATCTCATTTCCTCACCAAACCAAAATCACCAACAACAACCTCCTTCTTCAACCTTCAGAACCACAGATACTTTCAACTCACAACTCCAACAATCACAACCCAATCTCCCAATCTCCCAACCTCACCACCATAAATAACCCAAAACATGTGGTTCCATCTTGAACTCAGGAAGCCAAAACAGAGACAAAGAGAGGAAGATCGAGGGAACCAATAACAAATCCAAAATGAAATCAAGTCAGAACAATAAACCAAACCTTAAATAGCGAACGAAATCGCGACGGCGGAAAGGGAGATCGAGCGAGCAGAGCAGGTTGGTTTTCACCATGGCCATGTGGATGCGAATACGTTGATAGAGTCCGTGATTTGTATCGTTTTCTTTTGACCTTGTTTTGGATTTCAGAGATTTGAAAAAAATGATTTGGAGCTGCTGTAAACCAATATGGGTTTTAGCCGTGTCCCATTGAGGTCTCCATATAGAAAATTTTACCTCATACCCCTACTTTTATGAACACATATTGTGACCATATACCCCTACTTTTAAAAAAAACAAAAATAAGCTAATGATATGAACACATGTTGTGACCATTCATTGGGCTTGGCCCGTTTCCTTGTTTTCACCCTCCATTTTCACTATACTGTGCCACGGCCTGATTAGGTTTCTTTTTGTATTTTGTTTTAGTTTTTTTGGTTATGTGTAAGAGTAAACCGTGTGAGGTGTTGGGCTTCAAGCCCATATGATCCTCCTTTATCATTCTACACACCCATCTATTTCCAATAGACCCCCTCCCTTTTTCTTTTATGTTGCTTTAATTTGTTTTAGTATCTTACTTTTAAAATTTTCTTAAAATATTAATTTTTTGACAATTTTGTGTTTTCCTACATTGGATTTTATTCATATTTTGTCTTGATCCATTTCTCTTTTAATTGGTATTTTATTTCTCATTTTTTGGGCCAATGATATAACAAAAAATCATGATTGGTTGATTTATACAAATCAATAAAAATCTTGATTAATATTAGATCATTTTCTATTTTTGTTGGTCGATGAAAGTCTAAAATCATTTGATTATCGATTTCTCGATTTAAAATCATGATTAAGACGAGACCACTTCGATTTCATTTCGAGTTCCTTTTCATTTCGCATAATCTTCTTCTTCTATTTTCATTTTCGATCGATGAAGTCTTTAGAATCGCGAATGTTGGTTATTGAAGCGATGAACCTTCATTATTTCAAATCTGTAGTGAGTAATCATCGAGATTACTTTTTATACTTTGAGATCGTGATAGGTTGCCTTCAATTTACTAATGAAAGTTCGTGACTAAGACGAGATTGTCACCTTTTCTTTTCGTGTGGCATGATTTCATTGGAGAATGATCCTCAATATCATTTCTCTATCATGTTTTAACACAAAGATCAATTGTGCAACCTCCTATAGCATGATCTTCCTCATAGATAGTGCTACGATGGTTTAGCACTACATTGGACCCGATACATCCGATTAACAATTAACCACTAACTTTAACTTCAGTCAATATTATCTTGCTTTACTTTCTTGTCAATATTATCTTGATCACACTATTCATCTGTTCATATTCATCTTATTCATACTTGCTCATCTAACCCTCTCTTTGTTCTTACCTCATTCAAAGACACAAAAACATCATAAAAAATATCAAAACCCTAAAAGACTTTTAACTGGTAGACAATGGTTATTGTCTCGAGTTTCGGACTATGGACTTAGATTTAGGACCCTTTGCCCTATGCTCTTAGAGTTGAGATTTGGAGATTTTGGTCTTTCTGTGTTGTTTTGTCTGTATTGGAAGTTTTCTGTATGCAGGTGTTGACACTTTAATAGTAAAGTCATCTGATACATGAAGTTCATATTTGGTCTTTGATCCTCATAAAGACTTGGCTAGGGTGTTTTGCTTTCGTTTGTTGTTGGCTCACCATTTCAAGAGAAGGCAATGCTTGTCATGCACCATCCTTTTGGTTAGATCCTTCCATCCCTTACTATTTGCTTGATACATGTTCTTGAATCCTTGGTGTCTGCTCTCATGATACTTGTGATGTTTGACATGAGTTTACACCTCACTTGGTTCATTTGATACTTGTGTTGCTGCTCGTTTGACTTTGTTCATGAGCATTTTGGCATATTGAGTATGATATGATGTGGTTGTTGCTCTCTTGATTTGTCATTACATTTGAATCATTTGGCTTTTATACTTTGATTGTTATCATCTTCATCTTAAAGATTCTCATTCCAACACTGGTCTTTACAAGTAGTTGGTCCCTCATTCCAAAGGAAGGTTACATTGTTGACTTATAAATCATCTTCAGGTTTGTTAGACCATTCCCATTTCATTTCCTTGACCTCTTTAGGATCACCATTCTTGGCCTCATTAGAGTCTTTCTTCTTATTTCAACCTAGTTTTAGGTTAGGGTTTTTGAACCCTATGTGAGTACTATCATTATAGATATTTACTTTTCCTCCTTGGCCTTATGAGAGCCATTTTTGCTTTATAACTTAGAGTTAGGTTTGGGGTTTCTGAACTCCATGTGGGTACCATTATGATGTGTACTCATTTCCCCCATTGACTTTGTTTAAAGTCAATCTTTTAGTTAGTTTTCAACTTAGACTTAGAGAGTTCTTTAACTCCATATGAGTATCATGACCATGAGTACTCATTCCCCTTAGAACCTTGATCATTATCAAGAGTTCCTCACCCTAGTTAGGTGAACTATGAATGCTCTGATTCCATCCTAGTCGGGATACGTAGGCACGAGATACGATGTCTTAACGAGCATACTTAGTGTATATACACTTAGGTCTTTAGCTTAGCACCTTTCCCTTAGCAAGCAAACAATAGCATAACACAAATACAAACAAGAGGTTCTTGAAGAATACTACAGATATCTAGGATGCTAACACCTTCCCTAGGTATAACCAACCCCCGAACCTTAGATCTCTTAGTCGTGTCTTCACATAGCGCAATTAGGGTTTTCTTGGATCTTTCCCCTTTCCTTTGGATAAATCAAAGACCGGTGGTGAACTTCAAGATGTGTGATTCAAGTTAATTAATAGCTTGATATCCGATTCTCACCGCAATATAAATGGCTAATTCACTGGGGATATTCTTGGAGGGTTAAGCCCACCTTGTTTTGCGTTTGTGTTATTTTATATGCTTGCTTGCCTGTATACTTGTATATCTGTATATCTGTATATCTGTATATCTGTATCTGCTTGGGTTTTTCTGTTTGGCAGGGTTGTTACCATGAGTGGTGAGGATAAGTCCTAACCTGGACTTGAGAGCACACATATGATAGCATAGTGGATATAGTCAAGGAGACTTCAAGGGAGTAATCCCAAAGAAGTTGACTTAAGATTCCACACTCAGTTGAGGCCCTCTTGAGGGTGGTATATGTTGAACGAGCTATCATGAATGCATTGCCACTTTCGACCTAGGAGCCCGTGATGCTGATGACCTTTAGTTACCCTGTTACCCCCACTTTTCCTTTTAGGATGTAGTGCGATGACTATGAGGGAGTAATCTTGAAATGGTTGATACGCAATACTACACTCTAACGAGACTCTCTTGAGAATATTATTGACTACCAAGTAATTGGGAAATCGATAATATCTTAAAGATGGGTTGTTGACTCTGGGAACTTCTTAGAACCCTGTTCCGCAGATCGTAAACCCATAGTACATACTGTCGTAACCCGAAATTTGACCTCTCTCTTTTGCCTTTTGCATAAGCATAAGCATTCGCATCGCTGGCATACGCATTTGCTTTTTTTCTGGTGTTTTCTTGTTGCAGAACCTTCAGGTTTTCCAAGCCTGATTAATCATATCCTCACAAGGTCATCACCTCATCAAAACAAGCACAAAATGAAGGTTTCCATATCTATTCCTCAATACAAGAGGTGGAAAATCGAAGTCGGGACCACAGCACCCTTTTTTAGGCAAATTGGGCATATTTTGGCCTGGTTAATCGATTAACCATTTGCAGTGCAATTGTGTTAATCGATTAACACAGGCAAAATAGGAACAATTTGCTGCTTTTTCATGATAGCACCTTTGCACACATTTTGGTCTTGGATTCTAGCAGCATATGGAATATTCTAGACACCTCTAAACATTTCCAAGCTACTCAATTCATTCCAAGTGCATTTGCTATAATACTTCACTTCAAATCAAGTGCACCATGTTCCTTGTTCTCCAAGTAATGTGGATCTTTGAATGTTGGAATTCACCTTGGGATGGTTACCGAGTTGGTTCTAACTAACCTAGTTAACCACCTTGACTCAGTGAGTCAAGTCCAACTAACTCCTAACCTAGCTCCAAACCCAAAGCTAATTCCAAACCATCTCATATTCCAAACCTAAAGCCTATATAAACACACTTTCACTCACTTTTCAATTCCTCAACCATTTTCTACCATTTTTCACCAAACTTCTCACATTTCACTCTCAATTCTCTCACTTTTTATCTGATTTCTCTACTCATTCTTCATCTTCATCTCAATTCTTCTCCATCAAACCTCACCAAAAGCTCTTATTCTTGAAGGATAATCACTTTTCACATTGAAAGTGATTAATTCTTGAGCTTAACCTTCATCATTTGGCATTCTTTGGTTGGATTTCTGGAATTACATCCCGTTCTACTTCAATTCAAGGGTTTCACACCATTTATTTTGGTGCAAGTTCGATTTCGGTGCATTTTCGCATTTTTGATCGGTTTCGACGCGTTTCGTCTACAATTCAAGGATCCTCTGGTTTTCTTTAATGTTCTGCACCAAGATCACTTTGCAACATTTACCAAGGCACATCTCAGCCTTGTAGGTTGGTGGATTTCATTCATTTTATCATTTCGATCGTTTTCGTATCGTTTGCGATGTAATTTCGATATTCTTGCATGTGAATTGATTACACTTTTGGTTGATCCATGATCTTGATTGTTAATTGATTCTATTGTTGATCATTTGCTGTTTCTAAACTTGATTTTTCGTGCATAATTGTTTGCCCTAGCATTGGAGTGATTGCACAATCAAAAAGTTGGCCAAAAGCACTTTTCAAAACTGATTTTCTACTCCCTGTACAGTGTAATCGATTAACACATTGCAGTGCAATTGTGTTAATCGATTAACCAGTGTTTTTTGCACTTTTTCACGTGTTAATCGATTAACACTGAACCAGAATGCCATTTTCTTGCATTTTCAAGTATGTTTGCCATGCTTTCTTCATTTTAACTTCCATTGATTGTCATGCTTGATTTTATGGATGTTTTTAATGTCATTTCACTTCTGGTTGAAGCATGTTCATGAACTTTCGATGCACATTTTCGATTATTCATTTGTTTCATGTTCTTAGCACTGTATGAACATAACAATTCTTGCACAATCTTTGTTCACATGATACATGACTTTGTGTGGCATTTTGATGATCATTTGGCACTGTTTTGCACTTTCCATTTCAGTTTGCATTAAGTTTATTCTTCATGGATAAACTCACTCTTGTATAATCAATAATTCACTCCTTTTTGGTTTAATGACTTTTCATCCTCTTTGGAAAGTTGTTAGCTTGTTTCTCCCTGGATTAATTGATCGAAACTTTGTTTCGATTAATCGATCTTCCCTTTTCCCCTCTTTAGGCCACCCTTAGAGCTTTCTCTCTCATTCCCCCCCGTGGAGTTGGAGTTTCGCGCTGCGCCTTGCATCGGAGCACTGTACAAATTGACGTCGTTATGCTGTTCGTTTCTCTACGCATGAGCACTGTACAATTTGGAGTTGTTGGGCCGTCCGGTTCAATTTCCGCATTACACCCTGTGTGTGCTAGGGAAGGGATGAGAAGGGAGAATTCCTACTCTCATTCTGACTACTTCAAGTAGGGGACGAATGACCCTGTGCTTGTCTTAGTCATCTCTATCTCCAGGCGGTCATGTGCTTTCCTTCCCCAGTCGAGTTGATCCTTGATCACTCTTTGCGATCTCTTTCGATCCTTGATCACTCTTTCAATCTCTCTCTTGATCAATCGCCTTCTTGGTTACGATCCCATGTTCCTTGGGTTAGCAAGTTTTCTTCGTTTCAATACCCTATATTCTTGTAATCAATCATTGCTTTTGATTCCCCTGAAGAGTTTCAATTCTCTCTCTTTGGTCCAACACAGTTTTCCTGTCACGACCATTTTTCCCCTGGAGTTCGCAATCGTCTCTTGGTTCTTCTCCTTTGTTGGGTTAATCACCTATTCCTAGTTAATCACCCTTTGCTTAAGTTAATCACAGTCCATCTGTTAATAACTGAGCACCTGTTGGGTTAATCACCTTCTCTTGGTTAATCACCCGTCTCTTCAGTTAATCATAGTCCATCGGTTAATCACTGAGCACCCCTTGGGTTAATCACCTTTTCTTGGTTAATCACCCGTCTCTTCAGTTAATCACAGTCCGTCTGTTAATCACTGAGCACCTCTTGGGTTAATCACCTCTTCTTGGTTAATCACCCGTCTCTTCAGTTAACCACAGTCCGTCTGTTAAAATACTGAACCCTTTCAGGTTAATCACCTTCTCTTGGTTAATCACTCGCTTTTCTCTTCGATTGGTCACAGTCCGTCTGTAAACACCGAATCCCCCGCAGTTGGCAACCTCCTCTTGGTTCGAATACTTGCACCCTTGGGATAGTAACCTTTCTTTGGTTCAAATACCCTTTCTTCGGTTGAGTACTGTTTGTTCAGTCAGTTTACCGAACCCCTTTGGGTCACGACCTTCGTTCGGTCCTGCACCCGCTTTTCTGGTTAATCGCAGTTTTCCCTGCTAAAACCAATGCTTCTCTATTCCCACAGAGTTGCAACCCTTGTGTCCTCAGTTAACCAATGTTACCAGTTAATATACTGAGGCCCCTTCAGAGTCAAACACCTCCTCTTGGTTCAACACTCTCTCTCTCTTGGTTTATCACAGTCCGTCTATTGACACTAGCCTCTTTTCCCCGCCAGGGTCTACTCTCTTTCTTCGGTTAACCACTGCCAGCCAGTTAATATACCGAATCTCTTTTTGGTCTTGACACCATTTATTTTGCATCCCCAGCGGATCTTTCTCCACCTCTTGCTCTTGGTTTTGACACCACCGCTTTCATCCCCTTGTTTCTTTCTTGTTTTGTTTTCCGTTCAGTTCCCCGAACTACGGAAGCTCTGATTCTGCATTCTTTTGAATGTATGATACGTAGGCATGAGATCGCAATGATCTCGGCGAGCACACTTCCACCTTTCTTCCGTCTTTCTCCTTTCCTTCTTTCTTCTATGTCCCCTGGTTCCATGAACTACGGTGCTCTGATTTCCTCATTGCACTATGAGGGTACGTAGGCACGAGGACTTCGTTCCTCCGCGAGCACTTTCCTTCCTTTCTTTTTCCCCTTTCTCTCTCTCCTTCTTTTAGCTAGAATCCTTTAGATAGATAACCCATCCAAGCCTAGAAGCAAGCGAAATGGTTCCCATCGAGTACGAGGGATGCGTTAGGTGCTAATACCTTCCTTTCGCATAACCGACCCCCCGTTCCCGTTTCTCTTCCCCTTGGGTTTTATCGATATTTTCCCTGACCTTTGGGACTAAATAAAGTTCGGTGGCGACTCTGTCTTATCTTTGAGTGTGCGATTCACTTAGGTAGAAACCAGCCATCTTCAGCTGGCGACTCTGCTGGGGAGAGATGGACCTCTTACTGGTTCATCCCTTGAGGGGTCTCGCCTAGTTTTGTTTGCTTTCTCTTGCTTGTTTGGGTGTTTATCTTTAGAGCTTTACTCGCTTTTCTTACTTTAGCCTTATGTTTATTTATCGTATTTCTTTACTGCTTTGAATATTCATATGCTGCATATTCTGGATATCTGCTATTTTTTGCTGTTGTTGGGATGGGTAGATATTATTGGAGAGAAAGGTCCTAACACCAGGCCTAGTATACACATAGGCTAGAATGTGGATAGTCGTGAGGCCTGCATTTTACGCGCTGGGATATCACGAGACCCACATCCCAGATCGTGATTCGTTTGAGAATACCTCCGTCCTGTGTGAATTCACTACGGCGGGGGGTTTTCATCCTGAGTCATATGGTTTGGGAGACCTTTTCTAGGGACCACCTTGTTGTGTCTAGATCACACCTGTGAGGGGATGGGTTTTTGCAGGAAAATATGCCACTTTATACCATTGTTCTCACACACGCCAGATTTCCTCACCGATACATCAGATTATGTTGCACTGACACAGATTCTATGCAGATATCCGGATTATTCAGATTTGATTATTCGGGCAGTGCTGGATTCTTGTTACTGTGTTGCATATCATTTCATCATGTAAATTAATTTTTGCATGTGCATTTCCAGGTATTCGAGGGCTTATCTTTTGTTGACATTATCATAGAGATGAGTACTGGTTGTCGTGGCATCGTCAGTTACAAGTTTGTGGAGCCTAAGCTGGGTGTTCTGAGAGGTTTGGCATCTTTGTTGGTTGGAGATCACAGAGGGGTTTTCATAGGTACTTATGGTAATCTGTTGACCATCCTCAACACTGAAGTCAACAACACTGTTATTCATACTCTGGTTCAGTTCTACGACCCGCCATATAGGCGCTTCACATTTCAGGATTATCAGCTAGCACCTACACTTGAGGAGTATGCCTATATTCTGGGGGTTGAGATCAAGAAGCAGGTTCCTTATGTTTACACTAGTGATTGTCTGAAGTTTCATATTATTGCTGATGCGCTTTGTATTAGTAAGAAAGATGTGAAGGATAATCTCAAGACCAAAGGGAAAGGTATTCGAGGGTTTGCTTTGAAGTTCTTGGTTGACAAGGCCACTACTTTTGCTAAGGATGGAAACTGGAAGGCTTTCAACACCGTTCTCGCTCTGCTGGTATATGGGATTGTCTTGTTTCCGAACATGGAGGATTTCGTAGATCAGGCTGCCATCAGTATATTCTTGTCCAAGAATCCTGTTCCGACGCTTCTTGCTGATACCTACCATTCTATTCATTCCAGGAATGAAAAGAAGAAGGGAACCATTATCTGTTGTGCTCCTTTGTTGTACCGATGGTTCATGTCTCACCTTCCATAGAAGGGTCCCTTTGTTGAGAATAAGGATAATCTCAAGTGGTCTCAAAGAATCATGTCTCTTACCGCTGATGATATTTCTTGGTATTCTCGAGTCTTCGACAACATTCAGATCATTCTCCATTGCGGGAAATTCTCCAATGTTCCTCTCTTGGGTACAAAGGATGGAATTAACTACAATTCGAGAATGGCTTTCCGACAGTTGGGATACCCTATGGTTGACAAGCCTGATCCTGAGGTAGTGGAAGAGTTCATCTTTCATGAAGGGGTTGATGACATGGGTTTGCTGAAGAGGTTTAGTGCTGCTTGGACTCAGATTCATCTCGAAGGAATAGCCGATTTGGGTAAGAAGAATTGCGTAGCCAAGGAAGCTTACACACTTTGGGTCAAAGAGCGCGTCAAAGAGATCTTGTTGCCATTCTCTCCTGAGCCTTCCATGAATGCCAAGCCTCCTGAACTTGCCATTGTTCCTCCATCTGAGGTCGACCAACTCAAGCTGATTGTTGAAAAGTTGAAGAAGGAGAATGCTAATCTTCGTCTCAACCTTGATAGAGTCACTTCCGAGAAGGATAGCCTACAGATTGAGCTCCATCAGAAGCGCGAGCACATGCTCAAAGAGGTGGAGGTTGAACAGAACAAGCGTAGGAAGGTGGGTGATGCTTTGAAGAGCACCTATGAGGGACTTGCTTCAAAGAAAAGACAACTCGCCGATGCTCATTATCAGGCCTACAAAGAGGAGCTGAGCTACAACAAGCAACTTAAAGAGCTTCGAGGGAAGTTATCCGAGTTCAAGACAAAGTGGCAAAGTGAACAAGATCGTGCTAATCAGTTAGCAAAGGACTTTTCCCAATGTTAAGCTAAGCTCGACAAAGTCTTCGGTGAGATTCAAAAGCTGCAAGATCAAGCACATCAGAGTCAATAGCAGATTAGTCAGCTCAACACAGAGAGTACTCATTGGGAGCATCAAAGCCGTCATCTACAGAACCTCCTGGATCATAAAGAGGCCTTTCTTCAGGACATGCTTCAGGGACCTAATCACTCTTTGCTGCGCAACCTCATGAAGGATGCGAAGTACTGGAATGAGAGGCATAGTCGTCTAGCCAGATTTGCTGAGCATGCATTGGAGGACCTACCAGGGTTGTTGAGGGATACATATGCTGATGCATTGCCGCACCAGATTCCGTGGGCAGTTTTTCATTTCTTATCTGTGTGTAGGGTGGTATTTGATAGGATCTGTGTGAATTTTGCTGTAGCCCAAAAGGCAGATATTTGACTTGTATTTGACTTGTACTTCTTTCCTCTATTGAAAGAATGAATGAAGATGCTTGCTCACTCTATCTTTTATGCCTTTACTTGTATGCTTTATGATTATTGTCAACAAAGATAAGTTTAAGAATTCCTGGAATTTAAAACTTTATTTTTGCATGCATATCATACATTCATCTGCACACATATGCACGTCCCTTCATCCGAAACCGTTGCTCATCCTTGTCCGCCTTCCTTGTAGCAAGACGACGACTCGACATCGGTATTTTACTTGCTCAAGCAAATCCAGAATCATGGTTGACTTCGAATCTGAGAACGCTGCGTACAAGGAAACTCTGGCACAATTCCAAGGTCGGATAGATCAGTTCCAGACAAACATGGATGTCATTATGGAGCTCCTTCGTGCTCAGAGGGATGTTGCTGCTGCTGCCACTGTTGTTGCAACTACTACTGATGTAACTGTTGTCACTCCTGTTGTGACTGTTCCTCCTATTGTTACGGCTACTCCTGTTGTCGTTGTTCCTTCTCCTGCTAGAGTTGAAGTGCCCCTTGAGCCTGTGAATCAGCCTGCCGTTCAACCCAGTTTGAACTAGATTCCCGCTGGTTTTCCTTGGGGCATGCCTCCGAATTATACTCCTCAGATTGCAAATAATGGTAGTTCCTTCATGCCATATCAGCCTTTTGTTGCACCCATGCCTAATGGGAATGTTGCTGCCTATCCATGGGCCATGCCTACTCCAGTCCCGCCTCCAGTGGTGAATGATGATCCTGAGAATCTTCAGGCTCAAACTCATCAAACTGCCGGATTAGTCGACACTGAAACTCCTGATGATGAAGAGCATGTGTATAGGGGTCCTCCTATTCATGTTTCAGTTCCGTCTCAAGTTGCTCAAACTGCTGTTCCGAATGCTCATCCTAGGATGTTCTATCCTGGGGCATCTTCCTCAGCTGCTGTGATACCTCCTCTGAATTATCCGTATGGTGTTCCGATGGGTCAGAATGCTGGTCAGATAGTTAATCCGGGTTTGGTGTATCCTTCTCAGTTTGCTACTCCGCAAGTGAATGCTCTTGTCGCTTCTCAACTGCCAAATCCTCAGATTCTTGTCAGGCCCACTAATCAGAATAAATCTGTTGACTACAAGCTGTTGGAAGACCGTATCAGGGCTATTGAAGGGTTCTCTACTTTTGGCATGGAAGCCAAAGACTTATGTTTGGTTCCAAATGTTGTGTTGCCGCAGAAATTCAAGATACCTGATTTGCCAAAGTACAAAGGTTTGAGCTGCCCGCGTAGTCACATCACTATATACTACAGGAAGATGGCATCCCATATTGATAATGATGAATTGCTTGTTCATTGTTTTCAAGATAGTTTGTCTGGTGCTTCATTGGATTGGTACATGGGCCTGGAGCGCAGCAAAATCCGTTCTTGGAGGGATTTGTCTGAAGCGTTCGTGAGACAATACAAGTATAACCTTGATCTGGCGCCAACCAGATTGCAATTGCAGAATCAATCCCAGCGCTTCACTGAAACATTCAAGGAGTATGCACAAAGATGGCGTGAGATGGCATCTCGTGTATGACCTGCTCTCTCTGACAATGAGTTTGTTGACATCTTTATGGGTACATTGCAAGGATCTTACTATGAGAAAATGGTGCGTAGTTCTTCATCGATTTTTGCTGATGTTGTAACCATTGGTGAAAGGATTGAGAATGGTTTGAAGACTAGAAAGATTCCTGGAGTTGCTTCCCAGCAGCCGGCCATTAGGAAATCTCAGAACAGTCATTCCAAGAAAAAGGAAGGTGAAGCCAACGCTGTGACAACTCAAGCTTCTCCTCAGTATCAAGCTCCCATGGCTCCCTTGCCGTACTATCCGTATCCGTACATTGCTGCTACACAGTATCAACAACCTCCATATCAGTATAATCCGCAACAACCAGTTCAGAATGCTCAGAATCAGCAACAGAATCAACAGAACAAAAGTCAGCAGAATCAGAACCATCAGAACAACAACAATCAAGGAAACCATAAGCGTCCGAATTTCGACAGAATTTCGGTGTCATACACGGAGTTGTTTCCTTACTTGGTTCACCAAGGGGCAATTGTCCCCAAGCAGATTGCGCCTGCAATTCCTCCATTTGGCCCGAAGCATAACCCAAATGCATTTTGTGCCTACCATGCTGGATACATAGGACATGCAACGGAGAATTGCTTTGTTTTCAAAACCAAGGTTTAGGAACTCATTGATAAGAAGGTTCTGACTTTTGCTGAGGAAGGACCCAACATTCAGAGTAATCCGTTGCCGAATCACGGTGGGCCTGCGGTTAACATGATTCAGGATAGTCCAAAGGCTGAATTGATCATAGATGTTGACGAAGTAAAGACCCTGATGTCTGTGGTTTTCAAGAAGTTGAACGAACATGGGTTGTTAAAAGGGTTGCATGGTAAGTGTCAGATTTGTGACGATAATCCCAACCAGTGTCGAAGGCTGAAGGGTTGTGTCCAGATTCTGATGAACCGTGGCGAAGTGCAATTTTCCAGATCTAAACCTGTCGAGGAAGTTGCTGCCATCGAGCCGTTCACCATCGTTTATAGGAAGGTTCCTGTGGAATCCCCTAAACAGAAGAAGGTGCAACCCATCGTTGTTTGTCCTCCGAAGCCATTTCCGTATCAGAATTCTAAAGAGGTACCGTGGAAGTATGGGTCTACCGTGTTTTCTGGAGGTCAAGAGATAAGGTTCGCCGAATCAGAGATTGTGAATGTCACCGCTGGTGGAGTTATGACTCGCAGTGGACGAGTATTTTCTCTGAAGGTCACTACAAAGCTTGTTCAAGTTCCAACTGTTGTTTCTCCCAAGAAAACGCCTGCATCTGCGATCCCTGCTGTTCAACAAGGGGAATCTTCTACCGCAATTCCAGTACCGACTATCCTGTCTGAGGATATTTCAAAGAGTAAAGAGACCCTTGATGATCAAGAGTTCCTTAAGTTGATCAAGAAAAGTGACTTTAAGATTGTGGATCAGCTGGGTCAGACTCCCTCGAGGATCTCAAGTTTGTCCTTACTTATGAGTTCGCCTGCGCACAGATCAGCTTTGTTGAAAGTGTTGAACAGCGCCCATGTCATGTAAGATATATCCGTCATTGAATTCGATGATGTTGTGGCCAACATAACTGCAAGTCGGTATTTGGGTTTCAATGAATCAGAATTACCTCCTGAAGGAGCTGCCCATAATAAAGCATTGCACATATCTGTAACCTGCACAAACATCCTGTTATCTCGTGTTCTAGTGGATACCGATTCTTCTCTCAATATGATGCCTAAGGGCACGTTGAGTCAATTACCAGTGGAGGGAACCGAGATAAGACCAAGTGCCTTAGTTGTCAGAGCCTTTGACGGTTCTCGAAGACAGGTCATTGGAGAAGTGGATTTACCCATCAATGTTGGGCCGCATTTGTTTACCATTACCTTCCAAGTAATGGATATTCATCCAGCGTATAGTTGCCTATTAGGTCGTCCATGGATCCACGCGGCAGGGGCAGTTACCTCCACTTTACATCAGAAGTTGAAATTCATGTTTGACGATCAGCTTGTCATTGTCTGTGGTGAAGAGGATTTGATTGTAAGCGAGTTATCATCTTTTCGATATGTCGAGACCGAAGAAGACATGGCTGAGGTGCCGTTGCAGTGTCTCGAGTTCGAAGATGTCAGCTCTGCTTAAACTAGTCAAAGTAGATCACCACAATTGACTTTAGCATCTGCTAAGAGTGCTAAAGAGACCATCGATAGAGGTGCCTTGCCAGGATGGGGGCACGTGATTTATATAGTTGAGAAGCATAATCGTTTTGGATTGGGCTATCATCCTGGTCGTCAATCTAGTTCCTCTGATCAGAAACAATGTAACTTTGTCAAGTTCCATAGCGCGGGTTTCCAGTAGGGTGACATCGTGGCAGCTGCTGATGATGCTGGTCCCAGTAATCAGATTTCAAGCTTTGTGCGCAAGTGTCCGCCAGGTTTCAAGCTCAACAATTGGACATCTACCGTGATTCTTGTGGTTTTCCCATATAACATGTAATGCATTTTGCTTTCTCGTTCCCTCGTCCTCGCCCGAGACGAGTGGATAGCTTGTAAAGGGCCTCGCGCTTTTGCAATATTATGTGATCAATAAATGAAAGTTTTTGCATTCAAAATCATGCTCTATTTCCTTTCTTTATTTTACTTTTTCACAAAATAAATGGAAAAAGTTTCTTTTCTTTTTCACTTTTTAAATAGCTCATTCTAAACATATTCATAAACATGCATAACTAATAAAATCATTGATAACAACATGGCAAACAGCCATTGTAATTCTGGAATTCCAATTAACCAAGCCAAAGAAGATGGCGAGGAAGATTGTGAATTACTGGCTGAACTGGCAAGGCTCCTTGAGCACGAGCGTAGAGAGATTTAGCCACACAAAGAGCCAGTGGAAGTTGTCAATCTTGGTACTGATGAGGTCAGAAGAGAAGTCAAGGTTGGCGCATCCCTCGCTAAGCATGTACACTCCGAGTTGGTCAAGTTATTGAAAGAGTATGTTGATATCTTCGCCTGGTCCTATCAAGATATGCCTGGGTTAGATACCAACATCGTTGAGCATTACTTGCCACTCAAGCCCGGATGTCCTCCTGTCAAGCAGAAGCTCAGGAAGACTAGACCTGACATGGCACTCAAAATCAGTGAAGAGGTAAAGAAGCATCTTGACACTGGGTTCCTAGTCACTTCCGAATATCCCAAATGGATTGCCAACATTGTCCCGGTTCCCAAGAAGAACGGCAAAGTCAGAATGTGTGTGGATTATCAAGATCTCAACAAGGCGAGTCCGAAGGATGATTTTCCTTTGCCTCATATTGATGTCTTGGTAGACAACACTGTGCAATTCTCTGTCTTTTCCTTCATGGACGGTTTTTCAGGATATAATCAGATCAAGATGTCCCCAACTGATATGGAGAAGACTACTTTTATCACGCCATGGGGTACATATTGCTACAAAGTCATGCTATTTGGTCTAAAGAATGCAGGGGCAACATACCAGCATGCCATGACAACCCTCTTTCACGATATGATTCATAAAGAGATTGAGGTTTACGTGGACGATATGATTGCCAAGTCCAAAACTGAGGATGATCACTAGGTTCATCTGAAGAAACTGTTTGACAGACTCCGGAAGTTTAGATTGCGGTTGAATCCTGCGAAGTGCACCTTCGGAGTCCGATCTGGTAAACTGTTGGGCTTTATTGTAAGTCGGAAGGGCATTGAAGTTGATCCTGATAAGGTTCGGGCAATTCAGAACATGCCGCCTCCCAAAATAGAAAAAGAAGTCTGTGGATTTCTGGGCCGACTCAATTACATTTCAAGATTCATTTCTCATTTGACGGCTACCTGTGAACCAATGTTCAAATTACTAAGAAAAAATCAATCGGTTGAATGGAATAATGATTGTCAGGAAGCATTTGACAAAATAAAACAATTCTTGCAAGAACCACCGATCTTAGTACCGCCGGTTCCTGGTAGGCCTTTAATCATGTATCTCACCATCCTCGATGAATCAATGGGATGTGTATTGGGTCAGCATGATGACACTGACAGAAAAGAACATGCAATTTACTATCTGAGCAAGAAGTTCACTGATTGTGAGACCAGATACTCACTCTTGGAAAAACTCGTTGTGCTCTGGTCTGGGCTGCTCGACGCCTACGACAATACATGATTTTCCATACTACTTTATTGATATCCAAGATGGATCCAATAAAGTACATATTTGAAAAGCCTGTTGTCTCTGGAAGGATTGCTCGGTGGCAGATGCTGTTAACTGAGTATGATATCCAACATGTTACCCAGAAAGCAATAAAAGGGAGCGTCTTGTCTGACTACCTTGCTCATCAACCTATAGAGGGTTATAAACAGATGAAATTTGACTTTCCCGATGAGGATGTTCTGTTTATCAAAGATTATGAGACTCCAGACCCTGATATAGGACCCGAACTAGGGGCGTGATGGACGCTGCCTCCAATTCTAAAGGTCGTGGAATCGGTGCTATCCTCATCTCTCCAACAAGTTTTTACCTTCCCTTCACTTCCAGATTATGCTTTGCATGCACCAACAATATGGCTGAATACGAAGCATGTATCTACGATATTGAAGCGGCAATTGACATGAGAATCTAGATTCTTGAGGTCTATGGAGATTCTGCCTTGGTCATCGGTCAAGTCAGAGGGAGCTTTGTGACTCGGGATTCCAAGCTGGTTCCGTACCAACAACATATTGCAAAGTTGATTCCTTACTTTGATGAGATCACTTTTCATCATATTTCCAGAGAGGAAAATCAACTAGCTGATGCTCTTGCCACCTTAGCATCCATGTTCAAGGTCAAGTGGAAGAATGAAGCTCCTCATATCCGCATTGATCACTTGAACGAACCAGCACACTGTTTAGCAATCGAGGACGAGTCTGATGACAAGCCTTGGTTCTACGACATTAAGAGATATATAGAAAAATAGGAATATCCCGAGGGTATCACTATCACTGATAAGAAAGCTCTTAGGCGGCTTTGCGCCAAATTCTTCTTAAGTGGTGGTGTACTGTACAAGAGGAATTAGGATTCCGTGTTCCTCAGATGCGTGGATAGACACGAAGTAAACACGATCATAAAGTCCATACATGAGGGTTGCGAGGGTGTACATGCTAAAGGTCCTGTTATGGCCAAGAAGATCCTTCGGACTGGGTATTACTGGACGACAATGGAGGTAGATTGTTACAACTTTGCCAAAAGATGTCACAAGTGCCAAATCTACGGAGACAAGATCCATGTGCCTCCAACTCCATTGAATGTCTTGATTGCACCTTGGCCATTCTCTATGTGGGGTATAGATATGATTGGAATGATCGAGCCGAAGGCTTCCAACGGTCATCGATTCATTCTAGTTGCTATCGATTACTTCACCAAGTGGGTTGAAGCTGCTTCTTATGCAAACATTACACGACAATTGGTTGCTAGATTTATCAAGAAAGAGATAATCTGTCGTTATGGCATTCCTAGCAACATTATCATGGACAATGCAAGCTACCTGAACAACAATATGATGAAGGAGTTGTGTCAAGAATTTAAGATCGAGCACCACAACTCTTCACCATATCGGCCCAAGATGAATGGCACCGTTGAAGCAGCAAACAAAAACATCAAGAGAATTGTCCAGAAAATGGTCAAGACTTACAAGGATTGGCATGAAATGCTTCCCTTTGCACTGCATGGCTACAGAACTTCAGTTCGCACTTCTACTGGGGCAACTCCGTACTCACTTGTGTATGGTATGGAGGTTGTTCTACCCATCGAAGTCAAAATTCCTTCGCTCAGAGTCATCATGGAAGCAGGTCTTGATGAAGCTGAATGGGTTCAATCCAGATACGACCAGCTGAATCTCATCGAAGAGAAGCGCCTTGCAGCCGTTTGTCATGGTCAAGTATATCAGAAATGCCTCAAGCGAGCTTTTGACAAGAAATTTCTTCCTCAAACATTCTGGGAAGGCGAACTCGTGCTCAAGAGGTATTCACCTGTTCACTCGGATCCACGAGGCAAATGAACTCCCAATTACGAAGGACATTTTGTTGTCAAGAAAGCCTTCTCGGGCGGAGCCCTGATCCTCACCACAATGGATGGGGAGGAGTTGTCATCGCCCGTGAACTCCGATACAGTCAAAAAATATTATGCCTGAAAAAAATGGTTAAGAGTCCGCTAGATTGACATCCGCATGGACAATCTAGGAAAAAATAGACGTATCGATGGACCGAAAAAAAGAAATGTCCATGCAAAAGTTAGGGACAATGAAAAAAACAATAATAGCCCGCTACGTTGAAAACCCGAAAGGGCGACTTAGGCAAAAATGGGCATCCCGGTGGACGAAAAAAATGTGAAAACATGTCCAGGCAAAATTTAGGGATAAAGGCATTGACTGTGAACACTTGAGTCTCTTTTCGTCATGGCTAGACCTCAGACGGTGATAGAACATTCCAATCATCATCAACGGGTGCAAAGGTTGGAACCTAGACTAACTATGGATGGTGGCCAATGTTGTAATCAATGCAAAGCATGATTTCCCTTTGCCATTTATATTTGTTTTTCAATTTTATTACAAACTTCCTCATCAAGGATTTTGCATCCTTGTACACACTTTATGTACAAGGGGATGTCTAACGCCTGGCAGGCAAGGGGATGATTCTATGAAGAAGTTGTTGTCTCCTCTGAAGAAGTTGTTGTCTCCTCAGCAGTTCCTCAGCAGAGTCATCATTCTCCCCAGCATGTTACCAAGGTGTTCCCCAGCAAAGACGCTTTGCTCACTTTTCCCCAGCAAGGGTTGTGCATCTTCTCCAAATGATTAGGAGCTATCTGTCACTAGCAGCAGTGGTTTCTCCTCAGCTGAGTCAACATGATTCGGGAATCTCTTTTCCCCACGCAGAGCCAGACTTGGTAGAAAGGATTGACTTGGTTCTTTCATCCTCAACAGAGACAGCCATGGTGATTTAGAAACCTGAGGTGTTCTCAGTTTCTTTCCCCAGCAGAATCATCATCCTTTGAGAACTCTCTTCTCCAACAGAGGTTGTCTTTATCTGCGGGTCCTCTCCCAGTCGAGGATGTCGAAGTCGCTTTGCTACGATTTCTGCCTAATCACTTCACCGTGCCTCATCTTGAGCCTTTGCATTGCATGATATCAAGCATCATGTAGAGACACATACATGGCATATGCATCGATCATGCTCCCTCTCTTTTTGCATGACTTATCACCCAACAGTTTTTCAGCCAAACCTTGCACTTATCAACCTTCAAACACTTTCAACTCTTCTTTTGTCGCCATCGGCCAAATTCTCGAGCTACTCTTTTATTTAATCCCCTTTTACCTCGAATCATCAAAAAGCTAGCGCAATTCGTACATTCAGGTCCAAGAGGATTAAATAGGGGCAGCTGTCGCAACCCGAAATTTGACCTCTCTCTTTTTCCTTTTGCATAAGCATAAGCATTCGCATCACTGGCATACGCATTCGCTTTTTTTCTGGTGTTTTTTTGTTGCAGGACCTTCAGGTTTTCCAAGCCCGATTAATCATATCCTCACAAGGTCATCACCTCATCAAAACAAGCACAAAATGAAGGTTTCCATACCTATTCCTCAATACAAGAGGTGGAAAATCGAAGTCGGGACCACAACACCCTTTTTTAGGCAAATTAGGCATATTTTGGCCTGGTTAATCGATTAACCATTTGCAGTGCAATTGTGTTAATCGATTAACACATGCAAAATAGGCACAATTTGCTGCTTTTTCATGACAGCACCTTTGCACACATTTTGGTCTTGGATTCTAGAAGCATATGGAATATTCTAGACACCTCTAAACATTTCCAAGCTACTCAATTCATTCTAAGTGCATTTGCTATAATACTTCACTTCAAATCAAGTGCACCATGTTCCTTGTTCTCCAAGTAATGTGGATCTTTGGATGTTGGATTTCACCTTGGGATGGTTACCGAGTTGGTTCTAACTAACCGAGTTAACCACCTTGACTCAGTGAGTCAAGTCCAACTAACTCCTAACCTAGCTCCAAACCCAAAGCTAATTCCAAACCAAATTCCAAACCATCTCATATTCCAAACCTAAAGCCTATATAAACACACTTTCACTCACTTTTCAATTCCTCAACCATTCTCTACCATTTTTCACCAAACTTCTCACATTTCACTCTCAATTCTCTCACTTTTTATCTGATTTCTCTACTCATTCTTCATCTTCATCTCAATTCTTCTCCATCAAACCTCACCAAAAGCTCTTATTCTTGAAGGATAATCACTTTTCACATTGAAAGTGATTAATTCTTGAGCTTAACCTTCATCATTTGGCATTCTTTGGTTGGATTTCTGGAATTACATCCCATTCTACTTCAATCCAAGGGTTTCACACCATTTATTTTGGTGCAAGTTCGATTTCGGTGCATTTTCGCGTTTTTGATCGGTTTCGACGCGTTTCGTCTACAATTCAAGGATCCTCTGGTTTTCTTTAATCTTCTGCACCAAGATCACTTTGCAACATTTACCAAGACACATCTCAGCCTTGTAGGTTGGTGGATTTCATTCATTTTATCATTTCAATCGTTTTCGTATCGTTTGCGATGTAATTTCGATATTCTTGCATGTGAATTGATTACACTTTTGGTTGATCCACGATCTTGATTGTTAATTGATTCTATTGTTGATCATTTGCTGTTTCTAAACTTGATTTTTCGTGCATAATTGTTTGCCCTAGCATTGGAGTGATTGCACAATCAAAAAGTTGGCCAAAAACACTTTTCAAAACTGATTTTCTGCTCCCTGTACAGTGTTAATCGATTAACACATTGCAGTGCAATTGTGTTAATCGATTAACCAGTGTTTTTTTGCACTTTTTCACGTGTTAATCGATTAACACATTGCAGTGCAATTGTGTTAATCGATTAACCAGTGTTTGTTTGCACTTTTTCACGTGTTAATCGATTAACACTGAACCAGAATGCCATTTTCTTGCATTTTCAAGTATGTTTGCCATGCTTTCTTCATTTTAACTTCCATTGATTGTCATGCTTGATTTTATGGATGTTTTTAATGTCATTTCACTTCTGGTTGAAGCATGTTCATGAACTTTCGATGCACATTTTTTATTATTCATTTGTTTCATGTTCTTAGCATTGTATGAACATAACAATTCTTGCACTATCTTTGTTCACATGATACATGACTTTGTGTGGCATTTTGATGATCATTTGGCACTGTTTTTCACTTTCCATTTCAGTTTGCATTAAGTTTATTCTTCATGGATAAACTTAATCTTGTATAATCAATAATTCACTCCTTTTTGCTTTAATGACTTTTCATCCTCTTTGGAAAGTTGTTAGCATGTTTCTCCCTTGATTAATTGATCGAAACTTTGTTTCGATTAATTGATCTTCCCTTTACCTCTCTTTAGGCCTCCTTTAGAGCTTTCTCTCTCATTCCCCCCCGTGGAGTTGGAGTTTCGCGATGCGCCTTGCATCGGAGCACTGTACAAATTGACGTCGTTATGCTGTTCGTTTCTCTACGCAGGAGCACTGTACAACTTGGAGTTGTTGGGCCGTCCGGTTCAATTTCCGCATTACACCCTGTGTGTGCTAGGGAAGGGATGAGAAGGGAGAATTCTTACTCTCATTCTGACTACTTCAAGTAGGGAACGAATGACCCTGTGCTTGTCTTAGTCATCTCTATCTCCAGGCGATCATGTGTTTTCCTTCCCCAGTCGAGTTGATCCTTGATCACTCTTTGCGATCTCTTTCGATCCTTGATCACTCTTTCAATCTCTCTCTTGATCAATCGCCTTCTTGGTTACGATCCCATGTTCCTTGGGTTAGCAAGCTTTCTTTGTTTCAATACCCTATATTCTTCTTGTAATCAATCATTGCTTTTGATTCCCCTGAAGAGTTTCAATTCTCTCTCTTTGGTCCAACACAGTTTTCCTGTCACGACCATTTTTCCCCTGGAGTTCGCAACCGTCTCTTGGTTCTTCTCCTTTGTTGGGTTAATCACCTATTCCTGGTTAATCACCCTTTACTTCAGTTAATCACAGTCCATCTGTTAATCACTGAGCACCTGTTGGGTTAATCACCTTTTCTTGGTTAATCACCCGTCTCTTCAGTTAATCACAGTCCATATGTTAATCACTGAGCACCCCATGGGTTAATCACCTTTTCTTGGTTAATCACCCGTCTCTTCAATTAATCACAGTCCGTCTGTTAATCACTGAGCATCTCTTGGGTTAATCACCTCTTCTTGGTTAATCACCCGTCTCTTCAGTTAACCACAGTCCGTCTGTTAAAATACTGAACCCTTTCAGGTTAATCACCTTCTCTTGGTTAATCACTCGATTTTCTCTTCGGTTAGTCACAGTCCGCCTGTAAACACCAAATCCCCCGCAGTTGGCAACCTCCTCTTGGTTCGAATACTTGCACCCTTGGGTTAGTAACCTTTCTTTGGTTCAAATACCCTTTCTTCGGTTGAGTACTGTTTGTTCAGTCAGTTTACCGAACCCCTTTAGGTCACGAACTTCGTTCGGTCCTGCACCCGCTTTTCTGGTTAATCGCAGTTTTCTCTGCTAAAACCAATGCTTCTCTATTCCCACAGAGTTGCAACCCTTGTGTCCTCGGTTAACCACTGTTCCCAGTTAATATACCGAGGCCCCTTCAGAGTCAAACACCTCCTCTTAGTTCAGCACTCTCTCTCTTGGTTTATCACAGTCCGTCTGTTGACACCAGCCTCTTTTCCCGCCAGGGTCTACTCTTTTTCTTCGGTTAACCACTGCCAGCCAGTTAATATACCGAATCTCTTTTTGGTCATGACACCATTTATTTTGCATCCCCAGCGGATCTTTCTCCACCTCTTGCTCTTGGTTTTGACACCACCGCTTTCATCCCCTTGTTTCTTTCTTGTTTTGTTTTCCGTTCAGTTCCCCGAACTACGGAAGCTCTGATTCTGCATTCTTTTGAATGTATGATACGTAGGCATGAGATCGCAATGATCTCGGCGAGCACACTTCCACCTTTCTTCCGTCTTTCTCCTTTCCTTCTTTCTTCTATGTCCCCTGGTTCCATGAACTACGGTGCTCTGATTTCCTCATTGCACTATGAGGGTACGTAGGCACGAGGACTTCGTTCCTCCGCGAGCACTTTCCTTCCTTTCTTTTTCCCCTTTCTCTCTCTCTCCTTCTTTTAGCTAGAAGCCTTTAGATAGATAACCCATCCAAGCCTAGAAGTAAGCGAAATGGTTCCCGTCGAGTACGACGGATGCGTTGGTGCTAATACCTTCCTTTCGTATAACCGACCCCCCGTTCCTGTTTCTATTCCCCTTGGGTTTTATTGATATTTTCCCTGTCCTTTGGGACTAAATAAAGTTCGGTGGCGACTCTGTGTTATCTTTGAGTGTGCGATTCACTCAGGTAGAAACCAGCCATCTTCACATACCTCTTGGGATGGGTAGACCATGGCTTCATGCTCGT
This sequence comes from Lathyrus tuberosus, assembly GCA_022829125.1. Taxonomy (NCBI): domain Eukaryota; kingdom Viridiplantae; phylum Streptophyta; class Magnoliopsida; order Fabales; family Fabaceae; genus Lathyrus; species Lathyrus tuberosus. The sequence continues at coordinate 3,751,784 of JALAZF010000422.1, forward strand.
GATCTCCAAACCTAGGCCCTTCTTGTTGCACGTATATATGTGTATATATGTTTATCTGTGAAATTCTGGTACCAGATATGTGATGTTACGTGTGATGTCACAACAACACACTCTACAATGGACAATATAAAACAACAGAAGAGTACACAAAGAATTGTTCACCCAGTTCAGTTAAACAACTTACTCTGGGGGCTACCAAGCCAGGGATGAATTTCACTATCAGTAGAATTAATTTACAGACTCAACAACCCAGTTGACATCTCCTAAACTTAATCACTACGTAATGAACCTTCTACCTAAGAGACCACTTAGGTATGAGAACACTACTCAATCCCTAAATCACTTCAGTGATATAATTCAAAGATCACACACTTTGAATAACACAACTTGGTTCTTCTTCACGACTTTGACCAAGAACAACTCAAAACAACAACACCAATTCACACTAGAATGGTTTACAACACATACACGAAGACACAAACGACTCTCAATCTTTAGCACTCTTTCTTCGTTACTTTTCCTTCAGGATTGATGCGCTTTATATAGCTATTTGATTTATGGTTTAGACCTACTACAATATCTGACCTGATTTGTTATTTAAAACTAAATCTTCAAAACAGATTTTCTCTCAAAATCTTTTTAAATCTTCAGCCTTTAAACCCTCCTACAAATCTGCATCAAATCTGTTTGCAACAGAAAATATCTCCTCCAAGATATTCGCATCCAATAACTCTAACAGCTCTCCCAAAATCCAGCTAATATGCTTAACCCTAAAAACATCTCAAACCTGATGTTTTAATGATCTGCATATCTGATGTCATGACATCACATGTGACATCAGACTTCAAAACTTCAACAACTTAAACACTTAACAGTATCCAATGTTAAGACTCAATGTTAAGACATCACCCATGTGACATCAACATTGAACAACTTTGTTTTACCAAAATTCTAGCCAATCCAAGAACTAACAATCTCCCCCTTTGGCTAATTTTGGCTAAAACAATCTCTGCAACATCAGAGACTTCAGCAGCGGATAAAAATTGAAAAATGTTAAAAACTCCTAGCAGCACTCCTTTAAAACAGCTCCTACTTCAAAATGCACACACCACCTATCAACAAAGGGCGGCAAAGTCCCCCTCAAAACCAGAACCAGCATAAACAGCTGTAATATATGCACACCCCCCCTCAACATCTGCACTATACCAGAACTGAGATAGGTCACATTCTACACACAAAGGCTAGGCTAACTCTCCCCCTTTTTAGCCATAATTGGACAATCACCAAACACAATGTCCTAACATAATAAATGACACAGTCAAACACCAAGCTTTCCCCAAAAAAACAAGTTCCAACACCTTGACTGGTCAGGCGATACAAACAATGCTCCTTGTTTGCATTATAAAAACAAGCATTTCTTCCTTCAAGCAGCACCACACAGCAACCAAGAATGAGCCAGTCAAACACCAAAGATGCAGCAAAGAACCTCAAGCAGAAGGACAAGACTTCAGATCCACCTAAGAAGAGGAGCAAAATAATGACTGCAGCTGAAACTACTTCAGGAACCACAAAGACAGACAAAACCTCTGAGACAACCATGAAACCCAGCAAGAAACTTCCTGTGCAATAACATGCTTCTGATGATGATTGGGATGAAGACTGGAAAGCTTTTCTAGATGCAGCGGGTTGGGATAATCTGTAACTATTGATGTACTTCAAACATGTATGCCTTCAGCAGTTGAATAAAATCAATATCTAATAAAGAATACAACTGCTTAATACACTCTCTAGCACATTTAATCTTCATAAATGCAAATTCCTAATTTACTTCTCAAACTTTCAAATTGGTTTGCATCTAATGCTTTAGTGAAGATATCAGCTAACTGTTTATCTGTAGCAACATGTTCCAAGGCAACTACTTTATCCTCTACCAAATCTCTTATAAAATGATGCCTTATATCAATATGCTTAGTTCTGCTATGTTGAATAGGATTCTTAGAGATATTGATAGCACTCAAATTATCACAGTACAATGTCATGCATCTTGCTTGACATTGTATTCACTCAGCATTTGCTTCATCCACACCAGTTGAGAGCAACTACTCCCTGCTGCTATGTACTCGGCCTCAGCAGTAGAAAGAGACACACAGTTCTGCTTCTTACTAAACCAAGAAATCAGATTATTCCCTACGAAGAAACAACCTCCTGGCGTGCTTTTCCTATCATCAGCACTCCCAGCCCAGTCAGCATCACAATATCCCCTTAACTCAGTCCCAGATCCATGACTATACAGTATCCCATAGTCACTAGTGCCATTAACATATTTCAGGATCCTCTTCACTTGATTCAAGTGACTAACCTTAGGCTCAGCTTGATATCTGGCACAAACTCCAACAGCAAAAGAAATATCAAGTCTGCTAGCTGTGAGATACAATAGACTTCCAATCATGCTTCTGTATACACTTTGATCCACACTAACACCATGCTCATCCTTGGACAACTTTAAATGAGTAGGAGCAGGTGTCCTCTTGTGATTTGCATTCTCTAGACCAAACTTCTTCACTATGTTCTTTGCATACTTACTCTGAGAAATGAATATGGAGTCCTCCATTTGTCTAACTTGTAGACCAAGAAAATAGTTTAACTCACCAACAAGACTCATTTCAAACTCAGACCGCATCTGTTCCACAAAATGCTTCACCATTGCATCTGACATCCCACCAAATACTATGTCATCAACATAGATTTGAGTTATCATCAGTTTTCCTTCTTCCTCTTTAACAAACAAAGTCTTGTCAATCCCTCCTTTTCTGTAGCCATTCACAACCAGGAATTCAGTAAGCCTTTCATACCAAGCTCTTGGTGCTTGCTTCAAACCATATAGAGCTTTCCTTAGTTTGTACACATGGTCAGGAAATGTTGGATCAATAAATCCTTTTGGTTGATCAATATACACCTCTTCATTTAAGTAACCATTCAAGAAGGCACTCTTAACATCCATCTGAAAAAGCTTGAATTTGAAATTACAAGCCACCCCTAAGAGCAATCTGATATATTCCAGTCTTGCCACAGGAGCAAAGGTTTCATCATAATCAATTCCCTCAACCTGAGTGTATCCCTGAGTAACTAATTTGGCCTTGTTTCTGGTGACCACTCCTTGTTCATCAGATTTATTCTTGTAAATCCACTTGGTGCCAATCACATTAACTCCATCGGGCCTTGGTACAAGATCCCACGCTTCATTCCTTTTGAATTGTTCCAGCTCTTCATGCATGGCATTAATCCAAAACTCATCAGTCAATGCTTCCTTGACATTCTTTGGCTCAATTTTGGAGACAAAACATGAACTTGCTATAACTTCTCTTGACCTAGTCCTCACTCCAGAATTTGGATCACCTATAATAAGCTCCTTTGGGTGGTCCTTCTGCACTCTGATAGAGGGATCTTTATGAGGTTGCTCAGATTCAGGCTCAGCAGCAGCAACACTAGGAGTTGAACTTCTGTCTTCAGCTTCTGGTGTAACTTCACCAACTGATGTTCCAACATCATCTAGGACATCATCATCTTCCTGATTATCATTGTCATCAATCACCACATTGATGGACTCCATCATCACCTTGGTTCTAGAGTTGAAAACCCTATATGCTCTGGTGTTGGTAGAGTAGCCCAAAAATATTCCTTCATCACTTTTGGAATCCAATTTTCTTCTCTGTTCTCTATCAACCAGAATATAACATCTACTTCCAAAAACATGAAAGTATTTAACATTAAGTTTTCTTCCCTTCCATAGTTCATACAGAGTGGATGAAGTGCCTCTTCTCAGGGTAACCCTGTTGTGAATGTAGCAGGCAGTATTCATGGCTTCAGCCCAGAAATGATAGGGAAGTTTCTTGGCATGGATCATAGCTCTAGAAGACTCTTGGATAGTTCTGTTCTTCCTCTCAACTACTCCATTTTGCTGAGGAGTAATAGGAGATGAAAGCTCGTGACTTATACCTTCAGCAGAGCAAAATTTTACAAACTTGTTATTCTCAAACTCTCTTCCATGGTCACTCCTTATCCTGATAACATTACTCTCCTTTTCTCTTTGGAGTCTTTGACAAAGATCTTTAAAAACATCGAACACCTCTGATTTGTCTTTGATGAAGCTCACCCAGGTGTACCTTGAATAGTCATCCACAACTACATACGCATATTTCTTTCCACCCAGACTTTCAACCTACATAGGTCCCATCAAGTCCATATGAAGTAGTTCCAAGACCTTGGAGGTGGTGTCATGTTGAAGCTTCGGATGAGACATCTTTGTCTGCTTCCCTTTTTGACAGTCTCCACAAATTTTTCCTTCCTCACTATTAAGTTTGGGAATTCCTCTGACTGCTTCTGAGGAGATGATTCTCTTCATTCCCTTTAGGTGAAGATGTCCCAACTTCTGATGCCAGATTTTGACATCATCTTCTTTAGCAAAAGCACAAGTGGAAGAATTTGAGTCTTGTGGCACCCAAAGATAACAATTGTCCTTAGACCTGACTCCCTTCATAATGACTTCTCCTTTATCATCTTTAACAATGCATTCAGACTTTTTAAAGTCTACCTTGAATCCTTGATCACAAAGTTGACTAATGCTAATCAAATTTGCTGTCAGTCCTTTAACAAAAAGAACATCATCCAGTCTGGGAGCACCAGCACAGATCAGTTTACCAATCCCCTTGATCTCTCCTTTGACCCCATCACCAAATGTAACATGGCCTGAAGAATGAAGCTTCACATCTACCAACAGATTCTTAACTCCAGTCATGTGCCTTGAACACCCACTGTCAAAGTACCAATCTTCTTTGGTAGAAACCCTTAAAGAAGTGTGAGCTATCAAGCTAGTAACCTTAACTTTAGGGACCCATTGCTTCTTAGGCTTGATAACCTGCCTTCCTCTGTGACAGTTCTGTCTGGGAATAACCTTCTGTGGATATCCATGTAGCTTATAACAATAAGCCTTGATGTGTCCAAAACATCCACAATGGTGACATCTCCAGTGCCTGTATTTCTTCTTAGATGGAGTTCTGTCATGATGTTTTAACATCACTGGTTTGGAGGTGATAACATCATTAGAACCTGCATCATTGGTGAATCCCGAACCACATTTGTCTGCAGCCATCTTCCCAATACTAAGAATGTTGTCTAGAGCATCAGTACCATTGTTCAACATTCTGAGAGTTTTGGTCATAGAGTCCAGTTTATAGTTAAGCATACTGACTTCAGATTCAAGTTCAGTCTTTTCAGCTTTTAACTGTACTATGGTTTTCTTCAGCTTTTCTCCTTCAAGACACACTTGTTCACTTCTTATGAAAAGATCTTTATAAGTGACAGCAAGTTCATCATAAGTAACCTCATCATCACAAGGATCATCATCTGACTCATAAACACCAACCATAGCTCTAACAATTTTAGCTAAATTTTCTTCAGATTCACTCTCACTGTCAGACCAAGAAGCTGATAACCCTGTCTGCTTTTTTAGAAAAGTAGGACATTCCTTCTTGACATGTCTATACCCTTCACACTCAAAGCATTGTATCCCTTTGTCATTACTGGACTTTTCTTCATCTTTAGACTTCTTCCCTTGTTTTCCTGATCTGTTGATGTCAGAAGTAATCTTCTTGACATTGGGATTATAACTCCTATTTATCCTCTTTATGACTTTGTTGAACTGTTTTCCCAGCAAAGCAATAGCCTGAGACAGCTCCTCCTGAGAATCATCCTCTTTCCCTTTCTTGGCTTCTTCAGAACTGGAAACCAAAGCTATACTCTTGGTCTTCTTTTCAGGTTCCTCTTCATTTAACCCTAACTCAAAAGTTTGAAGAGATCCAATTAGCTCATCAACTCTCATTTTGCTGATGTCTTGAGCTTCTTCAATTGCAGTCACCTTCATCTTATATCTCTTGGGAAGGGACCTAAGGATTTTCCTCACCAGCTTTTCTTCAGTCATCTTTTCTCCAAGAGCACTAGAGGCATTAGACAGCTCAAGAATACTCATGTGAAAGTTATTAATAGTTTCATCTTCCTTCATCTTTAGACTTTCAAACTTTGATGTCAGAAGTTGAAGTCTTGACATCTTAACCTTTGTAGTTCCTTCATGAGTAGTCTTCAAGATGTCCCAAGCTTCCTTAGTAACTTCAAAGGTATTGATCAACCTGAATATGTTCTTATCAACTCCATTGAAAATAGCATTTAAAGCTTTGGAATTACCAAGGGCAAGCTCATCTTCTTCCTTGGTCCATTTTTCTTCAGGTTTCAGTTTTGAGCTGCCTTCTTTTTCTTTCCCAACATCATCTTTCTCAACAACAACATGTGATTTCCATTCTTTTATGATAGCCTTCCAAGCCCTGTTGTCCAAGGATTTCAAAAAGGTAATCATCCTTGGCTTCCAATAATCATAATTAGAGCCATCCAGAATAGGGGGTCTATTCACAAATCCACCAACTTCCTTGTCCATCTTACCAGAAAGTATCATCCCTAGATCTCACCCAGATGCAGAGCAGGATGCCTGCTCTGATACCAATTGAAATTCTGGTACCAGATATGTGATGTTACGTGTGATGTCACAACAACACACTATGCAATGGACAATATAAAACAACAGAAGAGTACACAAAGAATTATTCACCCAGTTCAGTTAAACAACTTACTCTAGGGGCTACCAAGCCAGGGATGAATTTCACTATCAGTAGAATTAATTTACAGACTCAACAACCCAGTTGACATCTCCTAAACTTAATCACTACTTAATGAACCTTCTACCTAAGAGACCACTTAGGTATGAGAACGCTACTCAATCCCTAAATCACTTCAGTGATATAATTCAAAGATCACACACTTTGAATAACACAACTTGATTCTGCTTCACAGCTTTGATCAAGAACAACTCAAAACAACAACACCAATTCACACTAAAATGGTTTACAACACATACACGAAGACACAAATGACTCTCAGTCTTTAGCACTCTTTCTTCGTTACTTTTCCTTCAGGATTGATGCGCTTTATATAGCTATTTGATTTATGGTTTAGACCTACTACAATATCTGACCTGATTTGTTATTTAAAACTGAATCTTCAAAACAGATTTTCTCTCAAAATCTTTTTAAATCTTCAGCCTTTAAACCCTCCTACAAATCTGCATCAAATCTGTTTGCAACAGAAAATATTTCCTCCAAGATATTCGCATCCAATAACTCTAACAACTCTCCCAAAATCCTGCTAATACGCTTAACCCTAAAAACATCTCAAACCTGATGTTTTAATGATCTGCATATCTGATGTCATGACATCACATGTGACATCAGACTTCAAAACTTCAACAACTTAAACACTTAACATTATCCAATGTTAAGACTCAATGTTAAGACATCACCCATATGACATCAACATTGAACAACTTTGTTTTACCAAAATTCTAGTCAATCCAAGAACTAACAATCTGTATATGTGTGTTTTGTGCATCGCATACATTCCTCCATACAAACGTGCGTTCATGAATAACCCTTTGGTTTCAAGGAACTCAGACAGTCATTCCTTTGCAAAGATCAATAGAGATCATGATTTTTCAAGTAAAACTTTTCAGTTTTTCCAAAATGTTGTAACTTGCCTTTGAGTTCCTTGAAACCATTTGGCTTGCATTAGCATTGCATGCGCATGTCGTCATGTCCGTATCTCCCTTGCATTCCTCAGCCTTAAGTCTCTTCTTCTTCTATCTCTAGAGGATACCTAGCACCCATTCTGGACAAAGGACAATGATGAATGAGCTTTTGAAAGAGTCCTCAAAGGTCAGATGAACTGGGTCTTGGAGACTTTTGCCAAACTTGATGAGAAAAGAGGGGCACTCCTACCCTGTTGCACTCAGTATCAACGGTCAGGTCGCCGTCAGCTGCGTCAACATGCTAGACAAATGACCTATGAAGCCTCTCAATGTTCTGTACCATAAGGAGCAAGTAATTAGTGATGGAGGTGTTCCCCTGCTTGGACTTGGAAACTGAAGTCTGATGAAGTCAATTTTCCAAAGCTGGTTGTCTTTTGATATTTTCAGTTGTATTTTATTTTCTTTTTTATTTCATGACTGCTTGTAAGCTTTGTTGTTTATTGAATTGGCATGATTAATGAAATGTTTATGCATCTTTTGGGTCAATCCATTCGTATCCACTCATTTTCTTATATTGTATAAAAGCAAAAATATATCTTTTTCCATTCACGTATCTTTATCAAACCGTTGTTTAAGAAAAGATTGGGGAGGATGACGAAAATATTATACCTATAACTGTTGTTGGTATGCTTTCAATTAAGCTTTGCCGATGATGTAAGGCATTGTTTCAATTCCCAAACACTGGAGAAATAAGGAAGATAATCCCTCGTTAACCCCTTCGAGCTTAGAAGTAGGAGTTTTCTCTCCTAAAAAAAACCCCCAATCTCAACCTTGGGGTGGGTAGTTCTCAGTTAACTTGGCGATATGTGCATACAAGACACCTTTCATATAAAGGTTGTGCTCACAGGTTCCTTCGCACACAGCAATTGAGTGTCGAAGATGTTTTCCAAGCCTAAAGGTCAATGATGGTTCGCCTTAGCCATTAAACTAGTTAGTCACCTTCTTTCTAAAAAAAAAGAGAAAATGAAAAATGAAAAAGAGAAAAAAAACTGCTAAGTCAAAACCTATTAAGGAGACTTAGGCAAAAGACTGGGGTATCCCGCTGACTGTACTTCCAAAAGGGAGCAGTTCAGGTAAAAGTTAAGGATAATAAAAGAGGAATTCTTTAAAGCTTTAACTTTGAGTATCCTCAATAACCAAGGACAACCAAATGTTGTAAGGGAGTAGTGACTGCCTGATCGGTCACCATTTTCACTTATTTTCCGTCCATCATTCGGCACGAAACCGCACAATTGGTAACACATTGTTGGTTATTATTATTGTTTTTCAGTTTATTTTTACATTTCGCATTGTCTTTCCGTTATTGTTTCTTTTGTGAGTTTTTGCTATTTTGTGCACTTTATGTGTGTTTTGGTAGTTTGTGTTGGTTTCAGATCACAGGTGGAAGCCCCGAAGGACGTACGCGAAGAATGGAAAAGTTCGGAGTGTCTCGGAACTGTTTTAAAAAGAATCAGAAGCCTGACACGGGCCCCCGTGTTGCCTGACACGGGCCGTGTCGGGAGAAGGGATGCAAAGGAGAAGTTGGGCAAGAGTCAGAGAGCTGACACGGGTGCCCGAGTCAGCTGACACGGCCCGTGTCAGCAGACCTGGAGTAAAAGAAGTTGCGCACAAGAGTTAGAGGGCTGACACGGGTGCCCGTGTCAGCAAGCCTGGAAGAGACAACTTTGTGATTTTTTTTTTTATATTTTCTGAGTGAAGTGCCTTGAGGGGTATTCTGGGAATTTTGCACTATTATGATTGATTTGGAACTATTTAGGCTAGGTTCAGAGAGGGAAAGAAACATTTTTACTTTTACGAATAATTTACAAGAGTTTTAGGCGATCAAGGAGATTGGGAGAAGATGATCGTTCATGAGCGGAAGCGATTGAAGAATTAGTTTTCCTCCGATCAAATTGTAATGTCTACCTTTAATTTTCTATTTGTTTTTGTTTTGAATATTATGAGAGGCTAAACCCCCCAATGCTAGGGGGTGTCCTTGAATTGTTATGTAATGAACATCTTTTGAATTATTCAATGAGACTATGCATTTTTACCTTAATCTTTTATTATACAATTTGTTTAACATTTTTTTTCGATCGGACAAATTGGGAATGATTTACGATTAGGGATTTGGTTTGAAAAACCAATCTATTACTTTTGCGTGATAACATTACGGTAGATATTGCCTAGGAATGGGGATATCCTGTAGTGACTGATAAAACCTTGTTAGAACTATTGCTTGATGTTCTTCCTTTACTACTGAGGAATTAGGATCAAGGGAAAATCTCAAAGGTTTTTCGGTTAAGGAATTAAAGAAAAATATTATTGAGTTTTAGTAAAATTAAGGTTTTGAGGCATGTCTCTTTGATAATGATTTAGGGTTCTTACTGAGCAATTCATACACCTTTCTCTAGCATATTTTATCATAATTGTTAAAGTCAATTTTATTGTTCTGCTTATTTTATATTGTCATTATAATCATTGTCAAACCAAACAAAACCCCAAAGTCAATTTTTGTTTAATTGAAATAACATTTACACTTACAAATTATACGCAGTCCTCGAGAGATCGGTTCTGGGGATAACCCCACTTATTACTACATCGGTAAAAATAGTACACTTGCTATTTTTCTGATCAAGTTTTTACTGCCCTAGGTTTCTGAACCATCACCAAATATCATCAGTTCAATTCCTAGCCTATATGAACCTGAATGTATAACCTGAGTTAACTGAGTGTATGGTTGAAGTTCATCATGAAGATTAGGTGGGACAAACAAACTTTGAGCCTTTATCCTTTGTTTCATGAGCCGTGAACCAAGCCACGTTACAACCCTCAAAATACCTAATTGAGGTAAGGTTGTTTTGAAAGCATACTACAGCAAGGTTGGATAATCTGACTTCTATTGATCTTTGCTAATTGCTTGTGTTGATCACTTCATTTGTCATTGTGTAAATGACTAGATCCACTTTGTTGTTGATTATTTAATCATTCCACTGTGTGTTTTATCAATAAACTTTGTTTTCAAAAGCTTGCATGAATGTTACATTGGAATTGCCAATTTTAAATGAACAATATTGTTTGCAAGACAATTCAATATCAAAGGAATCCCAACAAAGACAGCCAGCTAGAGAATTTGACTTGGTAAAGGAAGCTCAGCCTGGGGCAACCAATTTGGAGGATTTGTTAATCAATCATCCCATAAGCTATTGAGTCAGAGGCATAACTCTTCAAAGTTCAGAATATTGGGGCAAGCCTTCTTGAGGTCATCTTATGACAAGTGTTTCAAGGTAAGGACTCCAATGACGCACCAACAGGGGCATGTTTATTTCCCAGTTATTACTACCGCATTCTAAGGACTTTGTATTACGAATACAGTTAAACTGGGGCAGTTACGTCGAGATTTGTGAATCTCTTTAAGAGTTTGAAGATATTGAAGCATCTTGTATGCCAATTCTTCTGTAAAATCCTTTTGATGGCTTATCCTCACAAACCAGTTAATCAGAAGCAGTCAAGTCGAGATTCGGTAAATCTCTCGAAGACCAGTCAATCAGGGGCAATCAGGTCGAGGTTAGACAAATCTCTCGGATATTAGTTAGTCTGGGGCATCTACTTCACAGATCAACCACTTAGCATGGGACGGGTTTGTTTCCCAGTTGTTAATCCCACGGTCTGAAGAGCAAGTTCGAGGACTTTGTCATGCAAATGCAGTTAAACTGGGGAAGTTACATCGAGATTTGTGAATCTCTCTAAGAGTTTGAAGATATTGAAGCATCTCGTATGTCAATTCTTCTGTAAAATCCTCTTGGTATTTACTTCCGACAGACCATGTAATCTGGGGCAGTGAAGATTGGAAGATTAGTTGTTGCAAGAGCCGTTACTCATTGTGATAATCATTATGCAAGTAGAATGCAGAACTACATTATTCTTGTGATATCCTTGCCAGCTCCCCAGTAAGTTATTACTTCAGTTGATCTTGGCATTTCCCTATGGATCTCCTCCTCCAACAAGGAAATCAGACTCTTGATGGCAATCCTTGTGAAGTCATGACGTTATGCCTCCGAGTGGAATACTTTTTCTCCCATAGAAGGTTGTAACCTTGAATTAAGGTTGTTGATTCTGCATGTTCATCCCTAATGATGGTCCAATCTAGTGAGGTTGGCTGGGTATCCTTACCGAGGTGTTTATCTCATCTCTCGTGTGCTTCCTTTCGTCTGTTTTGTCAGCATAAGCATAAACATAGCATACACGCATTCATACATATGCATGGCATCCGAGCATTTTTGCTACCTCTCTGGTGTTTACCTGTTTTGATTCACTTTAGCGTTTACTCCCAAGTGACTGGGTTTGTTTGTTCATTCCAATATGGTCGTCACCTTTAGGCATAAAATGCCCATCCTTTATGGAATTCCCCACAGAGTTTGATTCTCGTGGATGATGGTTGGTTTAGTTATCTTTTCCATGTTTGGATAAGATAAACCCCATTTGAGTTCTTTCCTTAATGGTTGGAGTCTTATTCGACCGTTTCTTTCTAGCTTGTTCCTAGATGGGATTTTGGTCCCTAGCGGGTGTTGCTTATGAGCCAAATTAAGTCGCTAAACCTAGTATGAACGTGCATTTATTTTGCACGGTGTCTTGCAGGAAGAATCTTTTACAGATCCTCATTGAAGACGAAATCTTTTCTCCAGCAGTGTTGTCGTAATAGCACCTCCTTGGAATTCATACTCAACAAGTGGCAATCTCTTTGAGAAGCTTGTTTTCTATGGCGATAAGTGTAACTCTCTCCCGAGAAGCTTATCTGACCTTGGTGTTATTCAACCTTTTGCAATTTTGATTGGTATTCCCCTGGAAGCTTGTCAGAAGGATTTTGTTGAAGACCTTACGAACGGTTTCTCTTTATTTGAGTTATCCTCTCTACAAGGATTTTGTTGCAAGAGATGATTCCTCGAAAAAAAATCCTGTATCCAGTTTGCTTCTGTCAAATGGCATCTCTTTGAGAAATTTGATGAAGACTCTGATGATTGTTCTCTTTATTTGAGAAAATTCACTCGTAAAGCAACTAGCCAACATCTCTTTTGTGAGATCCTCAGTAAATTCCAGTTGTGACTGGCATCTTTGTTAAGATCTTCGGTTGTTACCAACTTCTACTCAAAGTCCAGTTGTGACTGGCATCTTTTTTAAGATTTTTGGTTGTCACCAATTCCTTTCCCAAACCAAGTCGTAACTGGCGCCTCTTTTGAGATAGTTGGTCGTCACCATGTTTCCCGTCTAAGTCTGGTTATTACTGGCATTTTTGTCGAACTTTGGTTATTGACTGTATCCCCAGGAAGTTTAGTCTTTACTAGCGATCTTCGGTGAATCTCCAATTATTAGACATTCGTCGCAGGTCTAATCTTTATTGATGCTACTTGTCTGGTTATCACCAGTATTCCTTTGATTTCCAATTGCTAATAGTTCCCTTTAATATCTGTTTATCTGGTTATTACCAGTATTCTTGTGAGGTGTAGTTATTACTAATACCACTGTTTGCAAGTTCAATTGTCATTGACACCTTTAAGTTTGCTGCTTGCAGTATCCTTTTGTCCGGTTATTACCAAATATCCCGGTGAAGTCCAGTAATTACTGGCATTGTCTGAACCCCATTGTTGTTGGTTTTGGAGTCCTCAGTTATTACCAATTCTTTCCAAAGTCCAGTGATTACTGGCATTGTTCAAAACCCAATCATTATTGGTACCCTAAGTCCAGTGATTACTGGCATTGTTCAAATCCAATCATTATTGGTATCTAAAGTCCAGTTATTACTGGCATCGTTTGAAAATCCAATTAGTATTGGTACCCCAAAGTCCAGTGATTACTGGCGTTGTTCAAATCCAATCTTAATTGGTTAGTCATAACTGTATGTCTCTTTGCTCAAGATCCAATCATTATTAGTGTCTCAAGTCCAGTAATTACTGGCATTGTTTTAATATCGATCATTATCGGTGTCGTATAAGTCCAGTGTTCACTGGCATGTTTTTCATCCAATCATTATTGGTGTTAAATTCCAGTGATTACTGGCGTGCTTTTCAAAGTCCAATCATTATTGGTATCCTATGTACAGTGATTACTGGCATTGTTTAAATCCAATCATAATTGGTCAGTCATAACTGTATCTTCTCTTTCCGAATCCAATCATAATTGGTTAGTTATATATGTATTTCTTTACCATCTTTCTCTATTCAAGTCCAATCATGATTGACATCGTTTCGTTAGAAGCTGGTCATAACCTTTGCTTACAAACTAAGTCCAAATTACTGTTGACACATACAGAAGAGTTTAATTACCCTGTATTTTCCTGATAGCTCTTGGAAGGTCACATATGAATCTTCATTCTGGAGAATTTCCAGAAGTTTGGATGTTATTCTTATTTGAAAACTCCAATAATGTTTGTTTTGATTGATTTCTTCATAAAGAATCGTCATAACCCTTTTGTGGATGATCTTCTCATAAGAAGACTCCAATGTTTTGTTTTTATGGATGATCTTCTCATAAGAAGGCTCCTAATCTTACCTTGTTGCTGGGGAGGATCTTCTCATTAGAAAGACTCTGGTTTTGTCAACTGTATCCTTATCCTTTTAGGTCATATATGAACCTGAAGTCCAGTGATTACTGACATTGTTCAAAATCCAATCATTATTGCTATCCTAAAGTCCAGTGATTACTAGCAGTATTTGAAGTCAAATCATTATTGGTACCTAGGACCAGTGATTACTGGTATTGTTTGAAGCTCATTTGTTATTGACATTTTGTTCTGGTCATCACCAATTCTTTTTCACAGTTCAATCATTATTGGCACTCTTATTCAACTTTGTCTAATACCGGAAAATTGGTTATAACCGACATTCCCTTGAAAATCCAGTAGTTACCACCATAGACCTGTCAAAGCCGGTTATTACCTTTGCTTGAGGTCTAAGTCCAATTCTTTTGGCGCGCACAGAGTTGTGTTTTCCCTGTCTCTTTCTTGGCGTTTCTTGAAGATCCCGTTTGAACTCTTCATTCTGAGAAATTTCTAGCAAATCTTGTTGCTTGATTTTCTTATCATAAGTCAACCTTTTGTTCAATTTGATCCCTAGTGGAGATCATGCTTCTTTCTGGTTTTATCCGCAGTAAAGAGTTTGTCTACTCACCTTTGTTTTAGATGTTATCCGGTCATATCTGAACCTGTTGATTAACTTCTCTAGATATTCCCCAGTTGGAACTAACTGTCTTGATTATATCTCCAGTGAGAATTTTTGCTTTTAAAGTGGTACCTGGTCACATCTAAACCTGGCACTCAATCACTTTAGATTTCCCCCAATTTGTTTCAGTTTCCCTAGTATGGTTGTCATCCCTAGTGAGTGTTTACTCCTTGTGTCGACTCTATCCCTGTTTGTTGTCGTTTTCGTCTGCATTTTTGCATTTATCATTCCATCATTTTCACCATGTTAGAGTTTATGGCTTGTCAGCATTAAAGTTTGGTTTTCTTTTGTTCATAGCATAGCATGTCATTGCATCTAAGGGTAAAATTTTCGGTTATCTATATTTAAATACCTTTCACCATGATTTCATGAGGATTATCATCTCTCATGTCATCCGGTGAAGATATTTAAATAGGGGTAACTGTCATACCCCAAATTTTACCCTTAGATTCTTTGATCTTTTGCATATCATTTAGGTCAATCATCTATGCATGACTAACCAGTTTTTATACTTTGTTTGTTTAGTTTCCTTTGTGAATCAGGGTTTGTTTCAAGAGACTTCAAGGGTCAGTGAATTAAGGTTTTGGATAGGTCATCCCCCCATCTACGCTCTGAAGGTGTGAGATTGGAAGTTTTTTGTTGAGTTGGATTTCCGTTGTTCAGAGGATGCCTCTTTCGGTTATTGTACTCAAGTTTGAGGCAGAGGTGTTGGATTTTCAATTGTTATGAGCAGTTCCTATCAGGGGTTTATCAATGGTTTCGGTCCTCACCAAGTCATTGTTTCATCAGTGTACACTCAAGGCTAAGATTAGGGTTTTCTCACCCTTTCTGTTTATGATTGACAAGTATTATTCAGTTGGGTTTTCATCTGAGGCTAGCAGGTTCTATGTGTATGCAGTACCGCTTCAATTCAATTGAGTTGGTCTGATCTTGGTCAAGAAAGAGAAGATTACTTCATTCTCAGGATGGATTTGTCATGGAACAATATCTTGTACTTAAAGATCATCAACCAAGATTTCTGTGTCGATTCAAGTTCATCTGGTGAATTCAGGTTGCAGAGTCCCGTTTATGTGGTTCAGGATTTGTGGCAGTTAATTTTAATGGTCAATTCTAGGTGTGGTTCAAAGGTGGTGGCGCGTTACAAAACCCATACCCATTCCCATAGTCATTTTTCGATTCACATTTCTAAAATCCATTTTTCTAATTAGCCATTTAAAATCCTTTTTTTTTTCATTCATCCAATTCATTTCAAAATCATATCCACTTATCCATTATTTTTTCATCCAATTATCCCTTTTCATTCTAATCCATTTTTGGTTTAATTAAATTTGATCCAAGTTTTATCCTATTTTTTCTTCATTATCCATTTCTTAAATTACAAAATCTCTACAAAATCATTCAAAAAAAACATTACCATTTCCCAATTTCTAAATTTCAAAGCCCATTTTTTTTCAAATTATACAAAGAACAAAAAGGCTCATAAAATTGTCATACAAGGAAACCCCATCACTTTTTTTTACAAACCAATGCCAAAAAGTCACAAACAAGTCATGAGCTGCAAAAGGCTACAAATCAAATTGAAATATACATGATCTGACTCTTTCCATTTGAAGACACTACAAGTCGTGCCACAACCAAACCTGCCTGCGAATTCATATTGCCATACCCCACCATATTTTCACACCCTTACAAACCGCTACACTCCAAAAATTTCCTTGCTGCAAAGCCTGCATCACGCGCTGCAGCAAAGGCTGCTACACAACCCCGTACAACCACAACAATGAAAATCTCTACAAATCTGAAATCATGCCACAAGCATCTGTGGGATGAAAATGACTATACTTCAAAATCCTGCATTTGAAAACGAATTCACGAAAACAACAGAATAAAGTAGTGAGAGAGGGAGAACAAGGATTTTTGGAATTTTGCAAAAAAAATGGCATTTACATTAAATCAAAAACACAACCTGGGATATTTAAAAAGAGGATCAGTCTTCCACTTGGGGGGACCCCTCTCATTCAACACACGAGCCAAAATCACCAACAACAACCTTCTTCTTCACCTTCTTCATTCCTCCACTCATCCACAACCCAGCAAACCGAACAAAACCTTCAATCTCATTTCCTCACCAAACCAAAATCACCAACAACAACCTCCTTCTTCAACCTTTAGAACCACAGATACTTTCAACTCACAACTCTAACAATCACAACCCAATCTCCCAATCTCCCAACCTCACCACCATAAAATACCCAAAACATGTGGTTCCATCTTGAACTCAGGAAGCCAAAACAGAGACAAAGAGAGGAAGATCGAGGGAACCAATAACAAATCCAAAACGAAATCAAGTCAGAACAATAAACCAAACCTGAAATAGCGAACAAAATTGCGACGGCAGAAAGGGAGATCGAGCGAGTGGGGCAGGTTGGTTTTCACCATGGCCGTGTGGATGCGAATACGTTGATAGAGTCCATGATTTGTATCGTTTTCTTTTGACCTTGTTTTGGATTTTAGAGATTTGAAAAAAATGATTTGGAGCTGCTGTAAACCAATATGGGTTTTAACCTTGTCCCATTGAGGTCTTCATATGACCTTTTCTTTTCTTCTCTTTTCGTTAAAAAAAAACAAAAATAAGTTGATGATATGAACACATGTTGTGACCATTCATTGGGCTTGGCCCGTTTCCTTGTTTTCACCCTCCATTTTCACTATACTGTGCCACGGCCTGATTAGGTTTCTTTTTGTATTTTGTTTTAGTGTTTTTGGTTATGTGTAAGAGTAAACCGTGTGAGGTGTTGGGCTTCAAGCCCATATGATCCTCCTTTATTATTCTACACACCCATCTGTTTCCAATAGACCCCCTCCCTTTTTCTTTTATGTTGCTTTAATTTGTTTTAGTATCTTACTTTTAAAATTTTCTTAAAATATTAATTTTTTGACAATTTTGTGTTTTCCTACATTGGATTTTATTCATATTTTGTCTTGATCCATTTCTCTTTTAATTGGTATTTTATTTCTCATTTTTTGGGCCAATGATATAACAAAAAATCACGATTAGTTGATTTATTCAAATTAATAAAAATCTTGATTAATATGAGGCCATTTTCTATTTTGGTTGGTCAATGAAAGTCTAAAATCATTTGATTATCGATTTCTTGATTTAAAATCATGATTAAGATGAGACCATTTCGATTTCATTTCGATTTCCTTTTCATTTCGCATTATCTTCTTCTTCTATTTTCATTTTCGATCGATGAAGTCTTTAGAATCGTGAATGTTGGTTATTGAAGCGATTAACCTTCATTATTTCAAATCTATAGTGAGTAATCATTGAGATTACTTTCTATACTTTGAGATCGTGATAGGTTGCCTTCAATTAACTAACGAAAGTTCGTGACTAAGACGAGATTGTCACCTTTTATTTTAGTGTGGCACGATTTCATTGGAGAATGATCCTCAATATCAATTCTCTATCGTGTTTTAGCACAAAGATCAATGTGCAACCTCCTATAGCATGATCTTTCTCATAGATCGTGCTACGATGGTTTAGCACTACATTGAACCTGATTCATCCGATTAACAATTAATCACTAACTTTAATTTTAGTCAATATTATCTTGCTTTACTTTCTTGTCAATATTATCTTGATCACACTATTCATCTATTCATATTCATCTTATTCATACTTGTTCATCTAACCCTCTCCTTGTTCATACCTCATTCAAAGCACAAAAACATCATAAAAAAATATCGAAACCCTAAAATACTTTTAACTGGTGGACAGTGGTTACTGTCTCGAGTTTCAGACTATGGACTTAGATTTAGGACCCTTTGCCCTATGCTCTTGGAGTTGAGATTTGGAGATCTTGGTCTTTCTGTGTTGCTTTGTCTGTATTGGAAGTTTTCTGTATGCAGGTGTTGACACTTTAATGGTAAAGTCATCTGATACATGAAGTTCATATTTGGTCCTTGATCCTCATAAAGACTTGTCTAGGATGTTTTGCTTTCATCTGCTGTTGGCTCACCAGTCCAAGAGAAGGGAATGTTTGTCATGCACTATCCTTTTGGTTAGATCCTTCCATCCCTTACTATTTACTTGATACATGTTCTTGATTCCTTGGTGTCTGCTTTCATGATACTTATGATGTTTGACATGAGTTTACACCTCACTTGGTTCATTTGATATTTGAGTTGATGCTCATTTGACTTTGTTCATGAGCATTTTGGCATATTGAGTATGATATGATGTGGTTGTTGCTCTCTTGATTTGTTATTACATTTGAATCATTTGGCTTTTATACTTTGATTGTTATCATCTTCATCTTAAAGATTCTCATTCCAACACTTGTCTTTACAAGTAGTTGGTCCCTCATTCCAAAGGAAAGTTACATTGTTGACTTATAAGTCATCTTCATGTTGGTTAGACCTTTCCCATTTCATTTCCTTGACCTCTTTAGGATCACCATTCTTGGCCTCATTAGAGCCTTTCTTCTTATTTCAACCTAGTTTTAGGTTAGGGTTTTTGAACCCTATGTGCGTACTATCATTATAGATACTTACTTTTCCTCCTTGGCCTTATGAGAGCCATTTTTGCTTTATAACTTAGAGTTAGGTGTCTGAACTCCATGTGGGTACCATTATGATGTGTACTCATTTCCCCATTTGACTTTGTTTAAAGTCAATATTTTAGTTAACTTTCAACTTAGACTTAGAGAGTTCTTTAATTCCATATGAGTATCATGACCATGAGTACTCATTTCCCTTGGAACCTTGATCATTATCAAGAGTTCCATACCCTAGTTAGGTGAACTACGAATGCTCTGATTCCATCCTAGTCAGGATACGTAGGCACGAGATGCGATGTCTTGGCGAGCATACTTAGTGTATATACCCTTAGGCCTTTACCTTAGCATCTTTCCCTTAGCAAGCAAACAATAGCATAACACAAATACAAACAAGAGGTTCTGGTAGAATACTATAGATATCTAGGATGCTAACACCTTCCCTAGGTATAACTAACCCCCGAACCTTAGATCTCTTAGTTGTGTCTTCACATAGCGTAATTAGGGTTTTCTTCAATCTTTCCCCTTTCCTTTGGATAAATCAAAGACCGGTGGTGAACTTCAAGATGTGTGATTCAAGTTAATTAATAGCTTGATATCCGATTCTCGCCGTAACAACAACCGTACGATTGGAAATATCACAAGGGGCAGGTGAATTAATGCATTCATCAAAAGCAACATGTGAGTTGTCCCATCGGTCCAGCTCATGTGGTGTAGTGGGCTGACAAGGGAAAGGATTAGGTGTGATATTTTGGGGCCCGAGGCATGCATGCGGGACAGGTGGAGATGTGAGAGAAGCGTTGGCAGGACAAGTGTTGGGAGAAGTTTTATTCATCGCACATGAAGAGACAGATTGTGAGTTCCCAATGGTTTGACTAGTAACTTCTCTCTCTCTCTCTCTCTCTCTCTCTCTCTCTCTCTGTCTTTATGAAGCGAATCCTTGAGACTTTCATTTTCTACATTCTCCACATTTGAACCTTGTGACTTCTCCCTAATATGTTTAACCCACTCTGAACGTTCAGATCCAAACTCCAAAACATCTTGGTTGTCTTCTTTTTCTAAATGCTTTGAAACTCGTCTTTCTTCCTGTTTCTCATCGTGTGTAGGTGTGGGTGTGGGTGTATTATTGTTTGAAACCATGCCTTCTTCCTATTTCTCATCGTTTTTGGGTGTGGGAGCGTTGTTTGTGACATGCACTGTTGAAGATGGTAGTGCATGTGGGAGATCTTCACTGAGTTCCTTTTCTAACTTTGATGGAAGAGGAATAAAGTGGGAAATAGGATATGTGCCATGGAACATGCGCAACTGGGAGATGTGGAAGACCGGGTGGATTTTTGAAGAAGCAGGGAGAGCTCGATGATAGGCTACCTTTCCGATCTGGTGAAGCACCTTGAAGGGGCCAAAGAATCGTTTTGCTAGCTTGTTATAGGTGCGTCATTGCACAGAGGTTTGACGGTACGGCTGGAGTTTAAGCAGAACCAGATCGCCCTCCGAAAAGGTGACATCGTGTCTTTTTCTGTTGGTTTGTACTTCTATATACTTTCTGTTGCATTCTAGATTTTGTTTTAAAACTCTGATGATTTCATCCCTTTGTTGTAGGGAAATATCAAATGTTGCGATGGTTGACGAGTCGGGATTGTACTGAGTGAAAGAGGGAGGCGGACTGTAACGCCCCAGTCACTTTTGTCTTTTTAATTAATTGAGTCGTTTTGGGTATTTTATTATTATATTATTTCATCTCTGACTTTTATGTGAAAATATGTTATTTTTCATCGAGATTATAGTTTGTCGCGTTTTGGGAACGTTTGCGAGATATTTGAGTGTAGGGGTATTTTGGCCATTTTGCTTTATTTTGATTAAGTTAAAAATATAATAGAATAGATAGAGAGAAAAAAATTAGAAGGGAAAGAAAAAGAGAAGAAGAAAAGTAGAGAGAAAGAAGAAGAGGAGAAAGAAAAAGAGATAGAGAGAAAACTTGGGAAAAATCTAAAAATCGATCAACAGACTTTTCTACACGCGATTAAATCGGGTAAGGGTGTGAAACTCGATTATACTATGTTTGTGTATGATTATGTATGTGTGTGTTTGGATGATTCTCTTGCTTTCTATGTTTTTTCACTTCTAGGGTGAAAATGATGACATGATAGGAATCGAGGTTTTAGAGGTTAGAAATCGATGTAAATGTGGTAGAATGCTTGTTGCCATGATTAGATTAGGTTCTAATTGATATATGTTGATTTGGGAATGTGTTGGCTGGAAAAATATCATTTTGGGTTTTCAAACAGCGCTGCAAAATTCTGAGTTTTCGCAGGTTCACCTAGCGAACCTGGGGCGAAGGTGGTAGCGAATGAATTTTCGCGGGTTCGCAGGGAAGGTTCGCTGAGTTGTTCGCCTAGCGAACTTTGGGTGTTTTTGGGGCTGGTGGTTGCTGCCTTGGTTCACCAAGGGGTTCGCCTAGCGAACTTTGTGTCTGTTTTCTAGCTGGTAGTGGGTTCGTTGGACATTCGCCTAGCGAAGGTAGTAGCGAATGCTCGCTAGAGTGTTCGCCTAGCGAACATGGCTGTTTGCGCAAATTTTGTTTTCTTAATAACTTTTGATCTATGGTTCGGTTTGAGGCGTGGTTTGGTGTGTTAGAAAGCTTATAAAATGTTCTTCTTATTGTAATGGTTTTGAGATTTGTTGGCCGATTAAATTGGGTCGGGAATTTGGAAAATGTGTTGTTTGGGTGACTTTTACGGTTGAATTGTGTGAACTTGATATGTATTATACAATGTGTTGTTGATGTAGATATTGTATGACTTGTGTGCTGTTGTGCGATGAAAATGCATGAAACACATGTTGTGATGATGATTTGTGGCCTAAGGGCAGGAAAATGCATTGTGTGGTATTTGATGATATATGCATGATGATGTATGTGTGTGCATTTTGAATGTCATGAGTCATTGTATGCCAAGCATCATGATATGCATTCTTGTGACGTCCTGAGTGACGGATTGATTCCAGAGGGAATCTGCTATAACATCGTGAGCCTTAAAAATAAGAGGAATGAATCTCCTTAAAAATAAGAGGACCGAAAGCGATGGTTATAGACGATCGTGTGCCCATGTGGGGTGTGAGCGATCGGGTCGTGTGCCCGTGTAAGGTGTGGGCGATCCATAAACGTCATGTGCCCGTGTGGGGTGTGAGTGACGGGGAACATCGTATGCCCGACGGGGAGTTATAGTGATGTAACGAGCGATGATTCCAGCAGATTTCCTGAGCGAACTAGTGATGAGAAACATTGGAAATCGGTACCGCATGTGCATTGCATAGAGTCGTTGTGTCGGTCTCTGTGCATTTGCATAAACCATGGCTTAATTGTGTATGGAGTTGTGAATGTGATTAATGAGATGGAATATGTATAAATGTGTTGATGATGAGTGCATTGTTTATGATTGAAATGCATTGGTGATGGATACCTGATAATTGTACTGTGTTGTGTTGTATTCGTTTGTAGTGTAGTTGTGGTGAGAACATTTTACTTGTGCATTTCTGTGTTAATATATAATTATATACAACTGTATTATGATTGTGTTTCTCACCCTTCTGCTGTTTTATAATGCTCTACAAGGCATTGCAGATTAGAGTTGCTGGAGGTCTTTTGTGAAGCTTAGGTCTTCAGTCTTTTGTCGGTCGGCTCTGATATGTGACACTGGGTAGTTTGGGAGGCCATTTGTGATTATTTATATTATGTATATGTATCTTTTGGTTTGTACATGTATGGTTGTATATGACACATACACTTCTATGATATATATATATATATATATATATATATATATATATATATATATATATGAGATTTCAGTACAAATTTTCCGCTTTTATTCTGTATTTGAATTGTGGGTGTATTACCACCTGAATTGTTGCATATCTTTATGAGCAGGGGTTGTATGTTTGTTTCAAATTGATGTGGTGTCTCCAGTCTATGTCGTGAATGTGTAAATATACTCTGATGAAATTTTGTATTTTATTTATTGCTTTAATAGCTTGGGGGTATAGATTGTGGATGTTACATTAAGTGGTATCAGAGCCAGTCCGTGTCAGTTCGTGTCTGGTTGTGTCAGTCCTTGTTGGTGTTGGCGGTTGGGGTGAGCTGTTTGTTTAACCATAGTTTCTGTTATTGGAAATGAACAGAATATGGCTGGTAGGAATGATGCTGTTTTGGCCGCTGCTATGCAAGCTATGGCTCGGGCTGTGCAGGGTGCACCGAATGCTGCTGGTAATGATGAGTTCAGGAAGAACAAACCGCCTGTCTTTAAAGGGAGACATGATCCTGATGGTGCACAGATTTGGTTGAAAGAGATTGAAAGGATTTTTCGAGTTATGGATTGTGCTGAGGACAGTAAGGTGAGACTGGGAACTCATATGTTACAGGAAGAAGCTGATGACTGGTGGGTTGGTACTCGTCAGGTGTTAGAAGCTGGGGATGAAGAAGTTACTTGGGAATTGTTTAGCCGGGAGTTTCTGAGGAAGTATTTTCCCGAAGATGTAAGAGGAAAGAAGGAAATTGAGTTCTTGGAACTGAAACAAGGTAATATGTCTGTTGTTGATTATACTGCTAAGTTTGTGGAGCTTGTGCAGTTTTATCCTCATTATGCTAAAGCGACTGCGGAATTCTATAAGCGTGTGAAGTATGAGAGCGGATTGCGTCCTGAGATAAAGCAGGCAATCGGTTATCAGAGAATTCGAAGGTTTCCTGATTTGGTGGATTGTTGTAGGATTTATGAAGAAGATAGTAAAGCTCGTTCTACTCACTATAAGAGTGTGAGCGAGAGGAAAGGGAAGCAACAGTTCCGTAGTGGTCCGTATGTAACACCAGCTGATAAGGGTAAACAAAGGGGTACTTTTGATCGAAGGCCCAGTGGTGGAGGTATGTCTGGTCCTCTGAGGTGTTATAGATGTGGTGAGTTAGGGCATCGTCATTTGAGTGCAGGAAAGATATGAGGAAGTGTACTAATTATGGAGGCGTCGGACATGTTGTAGCTGATTGTAAAAGGAAGAATGTGGTGAAGTGTTTCAACTGTGGTGAACCTGGTCATATTAGTACAAAGTGTCCGAAACCGAAGCAGGCTCCATCTGGTGGGAAAGTGTTTGCATTGGCAGGGACTCAAACTACTAATGCAGATCGTCTGATCAGAGGTACTTATTTTATTAATAGTACGCCTTTAGTTGCTATTATTGATACTGGAGCGACTCATTCGTTTATTTCGTTTGAGTGCGCGAAGCGTTTGAATCTTGTGTTGTCTTTGATGGACGGTGAGATGGTTATTGATACTCCAGCAATGGGGTCAATAACTACTTCTTTGGTTTGTTTAAGTTGTCCTTTGACCATTTATGGTAAAGACTTTGAGATGGATTTAGTGTGTTTACCTTTGGAGGGATTAGATGTGGTTCTGGGAATGAATTGGTTGCAGTTCAATCGGGTTCATATTGATTGTTATCATAAGCTAGTAAGGTTTCCTTCTCTTGAAGAAGATTAAGACTCGAGTTTCTTATCTACCAAAGAGTTGAAGAAACTTTTGGCGGGTGAAGCTTAGTTGTTTGGGTTGTTTACATCGTTGACTGTGGATAGTCAAGTGTCGCTTGATGTGTTTCCGGTGGTGTGTGATTTTCCGGAAGTGTTTCCTGAGGATATTTCAGATGTGCCGCCAGAGATAGAGGTGGAGTTTTTGATAGATCTAGTTCCTGGTACTAGACTTGTTTTTATGGCACCTTATCGAATGTCGGCATCTGAGTTGGTTGAGTTGAAGAAGCAGTTGAATGAATCGTTGTAAAAGAGGTTCGTGAGACCAAGTGTTTCTCCTTGGGGTGCTCCAGTTTTGTTGGTGAAAAAGAAAGATGGAAGTATGCGGTTGTGTATCGATTATCGCCAGTTGAATAAGGTGACGATTAAGAATAAGTATCCTCTTTCGAGAATTGATGATCTGATGGATCAGTTGGTTGGTGCTTGTGTGTTTAGTAAGATTGACTTGAGGTCGGGGTATCATCAGATAAGGGTGAAGGAAGAAGATATTCAGAAGACGGCTTTTAGGACACGTTACAGTCATTATGAATATTCTGTGATGCCGTTCGGGGTTTCTAATGCCCCGGGTGTGTTTATGGAGTACATGAATCGTATTTTTCACGAGCATTTGGATCGTTTTGTTGTCGTGTTTATTGATGACATATTGATTTATTCTAAGTCTCGGGAGGAGCACGCGGAGCATTTGCGTATTATTTTGCAGGTTTTGAAGGAAAATAAGCTTTTTGCCAAATTGTCCAAGTGTGAATTTTGGTTGTCGGAGGTGAGTTTTCTTGGCCACGTAATTTCGGGTAATGGTATTGCTGTGGATCCATCTAAAGTAGAAGCAGTTCTACAATGGGAGGCTCCGAGATCTGTTACTGAAATTCGAAGCTTTTTAGGTTTGGCCGGTTATTATCGAAGGTTCATTGAAGGTTTTTCTAAGCTAGCACTTCCTTTGACCCAGTTGACTTGTAAAGGGAAAGCGTTCATTTGGGATATTCGGTGTGAGGAAAGTTTTAATGAGCTGAAGAGAAGATTGACGACAACTCTGATTTTGATTTTGCCGAATCCTACTGAACCGTTTGTGGTGTATTGTGATGCGTCTTTGATTGGCCTAGGTGGTGTGCTAATGCAAGATGGTAAGGTTGTGGCATATGCTTCAAGGCAATTAAGAGTGCATGAGAAGAATTACCCTACGCATGACTTGGAATTAGTGGCTGTAGTGTTTATATTGAAAATTTGGAGGCATTATCTTTTTGGTGCGAGGTTTGAAGTCTTTAGTGATCACAAAAGTTTGAAATATCTGTTTGATCAGAAAGAATTGAATATGAGGCAACGAAGATGGTTGGAATTTTTGAAGGACTACGACTTTGGCTTGAATTACCATCCTGGTAGAGCTAACGTGGTAGCCGATGCATTGAGTCGGAAATCGTTGCATATGTTCGCTTTAATGGTTAAGGAGTGGGAGCTTTTGGAATCGTTTAGAGATTTGAGTTTGGTGTGTGAAGTGACGCCGGATTGTGTGAGGCTGGGTATGTTGAAGGTTACTAAGGATTTTCTGTTGACGGTAAGTGAGAAACAGAAGTTGGATGTGAAATTGGTGGATTTGATGTTGGATGGAGGAAAAGACGCGAGTGGTGATTTTCAAATGGATGTTAATGGTGTGTTAAGGTTTCGTGGGCGAATTTGTATTCCGGACGATTCGGATTTGAAACGGATGATTTTGGAAGAAGGACACCGGAGTAATTTGAGTATACATTCGGGAGCGAACAAGATGTACCAAGATTTGAAGAAGATTTTCTGGTGGTCTGGATTGAAAAGAGATGTGGCTCAGTTTGTGTATGCTTGTTTGACGTGCCAGAAGTCGAAAGTGGAACATCAGAGGCCTAGTGGTTTGTTGCAACCGTTGGATATTCCTGAGTGGAAATGGGATAGCATTTCTATGGATTTTGTAATGGGTTGCCGAATACACTAAGGGGGCATAATGCTATCTGGGTGGTTGTTAATAGGCTGACTAAATCGGCTCATTTCATTCCGATTGACATCAGTTTTACTTTGGAGAGGTTGGCTGAGATTTATATCAGTGTGATTGTGAAGTTGCATGGGGTTCCGTTAAGTATTATTTCGGATCGAGACCCGAGGTTTACCTCAAGATTTTGGGAGAGTCTACAGAAGGCGTTAGGTTCTAAATTGAGATTGAGTTCGGCTTATCATCCGCAGACGGATGGTCAGACGGAGAGAACGATTCAGTCTTTGGAAGATTTGTTGCGAGCGTGTGTTTTGGAACAAGGTGGTGCATGGGATAGTTATCTTGTGTTGATTGAATTCACGTATAATAAAATTTTCCATTCGAGTATTGGAATGGCACCGTTGAAGCGTTATATGGACGAAGATGTCGAACACCGTTGTGTTGGCATGAATCTGGTGAGAGGACGGTGGTTGGACCTGAATTGGTTCAACAGACTAAATACAAAGTGAAGTTTATTCGTGAGAAAATGAAGGCTGCTCAGAGTAGGCAAAAGAGTTATCATGATCGTAGACTGAAGGATCTTGAGTTTCAAGAGGGCGATCATGTATTTTTGAGAGTTACGCCGGTAACGGGTGCTGGTAGGGCATTGAAGTCAAAGAAACTTACTTCTCGGTTTATTGGTCCTTACCAGATATCTGCGAGAGTGGGTGTTGTGGCTTATAGGGTGGCGTTGACGCCGAATCTGTCGAATTTGCATGATGTGTTCCATGTTTCACAACTTCGGAAGTATGTTACGGATCCGTCGCATGTGATTCTGATGGATGAGGTTGAGGTAAGAGAGACTCTTACAGTGGAGGCCTTACCAGTGAGTATTTTGGGTCGCGAGGTGAAGCGGTTGCAGGGCAAGGCTATTGCACTTGTGAAAGTGGCGTGGGGAGGCACTGCTGAGGGCAATTTGACTTGGGAGTTGGAGAGTCGGATGCGGGAGTCGTATCCAGAGTTGTTCATCTCAGGTATATTTTCGAGGACGCAAATTTCTAAGTGGGGGAGAGTTGTAACGCCCCAGTCAGTTTTGTCTTTTTAATTAATTGAGTCGTTTTGGGTATTTTATTATTATATTATTTTATCTCTGACTTTTATGTGAAAATATGTTATTTTTCATCGAGATTATAGTTTGTCGCGTTTTGGGAACGTTTGCGAGATATTTGAGTGTAGGGGTATTTTGGCCATTTTGCTTTATTTTGATTAAGTTAAAAATATAATAGAATAGATAGAGAGAAAAAAATTAGAAGGGAAAGAAAAAGAGAAGAAGAAAAGTAGAGAGAAAGAAGAAGAAGAGAGAGAAAAAGAGATAGAGAGAAAACTTGGGAAAAATCTAGAAATCGACCAACCGACTTTTCTACACGCGATTAAATCGGGTAAGGGTGCGAAACTCGATTATACTATGTTTGTGTATGATTATGCATTTGTGTGTTTGGATGATTCTCTTGCTTTCTATGTTTTTTCACTTCTAGGGTGAAAATGATGACATGATAGGAATCGAGGTTTTAGCGGTTAGAAATCGATGTAAATGTGGTAGAATGCTTGTTGCCATGATTAGATT
Source organism: Lathyrus tuberosus (assembly GCA_022829125.1). Taxonomy (NCBI): domain Eukaryota; kingdom Viridiplantae; phylum Streptophyta; class Magnoliopsida; order Fabales; family Fabaceae; genus Lathyrus; species Lathyrus tuberosus. The sequence continues at coordinate 3,780,343 of JALAZF010000422.1, forward strand.
AGGTTCTAATTGATATATGTTGATTTGGGAATGTGTTGGTTGGAAAAATATCATTTTGAGTTTTCAAACGGCGATGCAAAATTCTGAGTTTTCGCAGGTTCGCCTAGCGAACCTGGGGCGAAAGTGGTAGCGAATGAATTTTCGCGGGTTCGCCTAGCGAACCAGTTAGCGAAGATCAGCGAAGGTTCGCTGAGTTGTTCACCTAGCGAACTTTAGGTGTTTTTGGGGCTGGTGGTTGCTGCCTTGGTTCGCCAAGGGGTTCGCCTAGCGAACTTTGTGTCTGTTTTCTAGCTGGTAGTGGGTTCGTTGGACATTCGCCTAGCGAAGGTAGTAGCGAATGCTCGCTAGAGTGTTCGCCTAGCGAACATGGCTGTTTGCGCAAAGTTTGTTTTCTTAATAACTTTTGATCTATGGTTCGGTTTGAGGCGTGGTTTGGTGCGTTAGAAAGCTTATAAAATGTTCTTCTTATTGTAATGGTTTTGAGATTTGTTGGCCGATTAAATTGGGTCGGGAATTTGGAAAATGTGTTGTTTGGGCGACTTTTACAGTTGAATTGTGTGAACTTGATATGTATTATACAATGTGTTGTTGATGTAGAAATTGTATGACTTGTGTGCTGTTGTGCGATGAAAATGCATGAAACACATGTTGTGATGATGATTTGTGGCCTAAGGGCAGGAAAATGCATTATGTGGTATTTGATGATATATGCATGATGGTGTATGTGTGTGTATTTTGAATGTCATGAGTCATTGTATGCCAAGCATCATGATATGCATTCTTGTGACGTACTGAGTGACGGATTGATTCCAGAGGGAATCTGCTATAACATCGTGAGCCTTAAAAATAAGAGGAATGAATCGCCTTAAAAATAAGAGGACCGAAAGCGATGGTTATAGACGATCGTGTGCCCATGTGGGGTGTGAGCGACCGGGTCGTGTGCCCGTGTGGGGTGTGAGCGATCCATAAACGTCGTGTGCCCGTGTGGGGTGTGAGCGACGGGGAACATCGTATACCCCATGGGGAGTTACAGTGATGTAACGAGCGATGATTCCATTAGAGTTCCTGAGTGAACTAGTGATGAGAAACATTGGAAGTCGGTACCGCATGTGCATTGCATAGAGTCGTTGTGTCGGTCTCTGTGCATTTGCATAAACCATGGCTTAATTGTGTATGGAGTTGTGAATGTGATTAATGAGATGGAATATGTATAAATGTGTTGATGATGAGTGCATTGTGTATGATTGAAATGCATTGGTGATGGATACCTGATAATTGTATTGTGTTGTGTTGTATTCGTTTGTAGTGTAGTTGTGGTGAGAACATTTTACTTGTGCATTTCTGTGTTAATATATAATTATATGAAACTGTATTATGATTGTGTTTCTCACCCTTCTGCTGTTTTATAATGCTCTACGAGGCATTGCAGATTAGAGGTGCTGGAGGTCTTTTGTGAAGCTTAGGTCTTCATTCTTTTGTCGGTCGGCTCTGATATGTGACACCGGGTAGTTAGGGAGGCCGTTTGTGATTATTTATATTATGTATATGTATCTTTTGGTTTGTACATGTATGGTTGTATATGACACATACACTTCTATGATATATATATATATATATATATATATATATATATATATATATATATATATATATATATATATATATATATATGAGATTTCAGTACAGATTTTCCGCTTTTATTCTGTATTTGAATTGTGGGTGTATTACTACCTGAATTGTTGCATATCTTTATGAGCAGGGGTTGTATGTTTGTTTCAAATTGATGTGGCGTCTCCAGTCTATGCCGTGAATGTGTAAATATACTCTGATGAAATTTTGTATTTTATTTATTGCTTTAATAGCTTGGGGGTATAGATTGGGGGTGTTACACGGACGTCCATAAAAAGCCTCAAAGGGAGACATTTTAATGGAGTTATGATGAGAGGTGTTATGCCAAAACTCTGCTAAATGTAAGTACTTGAACCATTGTTTAGGATGGTCACTTGTAAAACATCGTAGGTAAGTTTCCAGGTAGCGATTAACCACCTCTGCTTGGCCGTTTGTTTCAGGGTGGTAGGTTGTACTATACTTCAAGGTGATGCCCTGTGCACGGAATAGTTCTTTCCAGAAGGTGCTAAGGAATAGAGGGTCATGATCCGAGATAATTGTCTGTGGAATTCCATGTAAACGACAAATCTCGAATGAAAATCTTAAAGCCAGATCTTTTGCAGAGAATTTTGTAGGGAGACCTATGAAATGGCAAAACTTAGTCAATCTGTCGCAGACTACCCAAACGACCGTATGGCCAAAGGATACTGGTAAGTGTGTTATAAAGTCCATGGGCAAATTTTCCCACACTTGGTTTGGTATAGGTTAGGGTTGTAGCAGGCCCTGTTTCTTCTTAATCATATATTTATTCTGTTGACATATTGAGCAATTCTGAACAAAGAGTTTTGTGTCTCTGTAAATGCCAGGCCAGAGGAATGAGGATGATAAGCGTGCTAATTTTGGTTGGAGCCCTGAATGACCCGCAGCAGGAGTGGAGTGATATTCTTACAAAATGTGTTGTCGCAGTTCTGCATCAGGAGGTATATATATCTTATCCTTGTAGTACACAAGGTCCTCTTTGATTTGAAGAAGGGGGTTGGAACCCGGATCAGATAATATTTTACGCATAATGTTTTGACCTTCTTCTTTGGATTTGTAGAACTGCTTGAGCTATGTGATCAGTAAAGGAATAGGAGACGAAATCGAGAAGAACACTGCCTCTTTGTCAACCTCAATGCGACTCAAGGCATCAGCAACCTGATTGGACTTCCCAGGTTTGTAAAATATGTCAAACTGAAAACCTTGAAGTTTAGCCGCCCACTTCTGTTGTTCAGGAGTTTGAATTTTTTGAACTAACAGATTTTTCAAGCTCTTCTGATCTGTATATATGTGAAAATGTCTGCCGATTAAGTACTGGCGCCATTTCTTTACAGCTTCTGTAATGGCGTACATCTCTCGAACATACACGGAGGAAGCTTGAAGCCGGCTGCACAACTTCTTGCTGAAGAAAGCCAAAGGGTGACCATGTTGGGAAAGAACTGCATCATTGGCTACTGCTGAGGCATCTGTTTCAAGGACATAAATTTGAGAGAAATCTGGAAGGCATAAGACTGGAGTTTCTGTCATTTTCTTTTTTAACGTTGTAAAAGCTGAATCAGCTGATGTACTCCAAACTAATTTAGTGGAACGCAGTAAATCGGTGAGAGGAGCTGCGAGTGAGGCATAATGACGAACAAATAGTCGATAAAATCCGGTGAGGCCTAAAAAAACCCCCTGAGAGTCGTGAGAGAACGTGGCTTTGGCCAGTCAATGATTGCTTTAATTTTTGCCGGATCTGGGGTTACACCTTCACTTGAGATAATATAACCTAAGTAATCAACACTTGAAATAGCAAAAACACATTTGGAGAGTTTGGCATAAAAATGGTTAGATAATAGTAATTCTAAAATCAGTTGTAAATGACGTGCATGAGCAGCAATGCAAGAACTATAAATTAGAATATCATTAAAGAAAACTAAGACAAACTGACGTAGATACGGGCGAAGGAAATCATTCATTGCCGATTGAAAAGAACTAGGAGCGTTAGTCAGACCAAATAGCATAACTAAGAACTCATAGTGTCCATCAAACGTCCGGAAAGCAGTTTTATGTGTGTCTTCTGGTGTCACCCAGATCTGGTGGTAACCAGATCGTAAATCGATCTTAGAGAAAATAGTTGCAGAACCCAATTCATTAAAAAGTTCATCAATTTTCAGTATGGGGAAATGGTCACGAACTGTCACTGCGTTTAAGGCGCGATAGCCTACACAAAAATGCCAAGATCTATCTTTTTTCTGAACCAACAATACGGGTGAGGAGTATGGGTTGTTGCTAGGTTTAATGATGTCTTCCTTAAGCATGTCATGAATAATAGTTGTCATGGCATCTTTCTGTGAGTGGGGGGTAGCGGTATGGCTTCACATTTATTGGGGCAGTGTTAGAGATGATTGGGATATGGTGGTCATGAGGGCGTGATGGAGGTAAACCATGTGGTTGTTGGAAGACAGCAGCACGTGATTATAGAATGAATGTTATTTATTTTGGAAGAGAACGAGGTAAAGAGTCAAGAAGGTTGGGGTTGGGTTTGGGAGGTAAGGTTTGATTTTCATTGGAAGGGTGGTAAAGTAGGAGGTGGATTGAAGCAATTGAGTCTATGTGTAAAAGGTGGCAGAATTGGTTGTAGAATGAGTGTTCAGGTAGTGACTTTTGATCGCCTGTGATGGTGATATCATTGTTTTGGTAGGTGAAGGAAATCTTAGGAATTGAGAAATCTTCCATTATAGGACCAAGGGTACGTAGCCATTCCATGCCAAGTACTACATCTTCTCCCTCGATTGATAACAAATGGAACGGAATATGGAATAGGTTATTTTGTAAGGTGATAGGAACCTTGGGGCAAAGGCCTGTACAAGACAGTTTGGATCCATTACCCACCATTATGGAAAAGTTAGGGATGGATTTGGTTGGATGTTTGAGGTGTTGGGCAATGCAGGGTTGAAGGATATTATGGGTACTACCGATATCGATTAAAACACTCATCGTAAGACCATTCAGCAATCCTATGAATTTAAGAGTCTGAGGGGAAAAATGTCCAATGGAAGCTTAGGGAGATAGTTGGAAATATGTATCATCAGATTCTGATGTGTGTGAAATGATATTTATTGCATCTGATTTTTCATGTGGAACGTCCGATTGTTCATGTGAAACTGTGATATCATCGTCCTCCATCAACAAGAGAAATTTGTCGGAGGAACAACGATGACCCGGTATAAACTTCTCATCGCAATTGAAACATAAGCCTTGAGCACAACGCTCTTGAAGTTGAGCACTAGATAGCTTGTGGATAGGGAGTTTGGCAGGCTGGGTGTGGCTTGGGGTTTAGGGTTGGAACTGTTTAGGACTAGTGATTGGGATGCTGTATTGGGTTTGTGAATTGTGTTGGAAAAGGACTTCTGAAATTTGGGTTTGGCATCTAGCTTACGAAATTGAAACCGGTTTATGAATAGCTATTTCATTTTGTATATCCGCTGCCAAACCAGAGAAAAAATAATTAAGAATGGCATCCGGAGGTAAATCCACCACTTGAGTACCAAGTTTTTCAAATGCAGCTTGATATTCCATAATTGACCCTACTTGTTTTAATTTAAACAATTCAGCCTGGTGATTTGTATAGGTAGATGGACCAAAGCATAATTCCAATGCCTTAGTGAAAGAGGCCCAATCAATTAAAAGATGACTTTGATGCATCCATTTGTACCAACATAGAGCTTCACCCTTCATATAAAATGACATCATTGATAGTCTATGTTCAGGTGGTAATTGATAAAAATAAAAAAAATTGGCCAGCCTGAAATAACCATTCTAAAGGGTTGGTACCATCAAACATGGGAAGTTCTAGTTTTGGGGTTCGAAATGGGGGTAGAGGTGTGTGTGGTTGAAATGGAGATAACGGAAGTTGTTGGATCATTGGGATATTATAGTTTTGTGTGAATGGCAAGGTGTTGGGTTGTGTGAGATAGGGGGACATAAATCTAGGTATTTGAGTTGGTGTGGGGCGTATGGCAGCAGTGGTTAAGGGGGTTTGGTGTGAGGTGTTTATGGATTGAATAATAGGTGTATGCTGCTGGAAAATAGGGGAACTATGAGGGGTAGAGGCATTCGTAAAAACAGGGCTTAGGTGTGTTGTTGATAAGGGAAATGAATGAAGAATATGAGTAATACCTAATGATGATGATGATGTTGTTGTCTGAACAGTAGAAACAGGTTGATGTTCCTTTTGAGTAGCTATTTTGTTGAGCAGTCCCATGATATTTTCATATCTAGAATCAGAAATTTGTTTTTCATTGTCCATACGAGTTTGAATCGACTCCAGATCTGCAATGCTTTTATCAAACCTCTCATCCATTTGCTGTTGTGTTTGGTTCATTGCATTATCTAAATGGATATAGGTTGTTTGAACAGCTTCTTCAATGATATCGCTAGGGTTTGGTGGTTTGGGAGGAGGAGCCATGATAAAAGCACCAATTTGATAAAAAGGTTTCCACAACTATTTCTTAGATCTAGGGTTCTTACCAAGAGCACACATAAAACTAAAGAAGAATAAGAAATATAAAAATAGTTGAATTAATTCTCTACTTTTTCATTCAACCAAAGTACTTTAAATACATAAGATAACCCTAAAAGATATGGGTTAATGGGCCAGCCCAATTGAAGAGAAACACAAACATAATTACTAATAATAGAATTATCATTTTAAAATAAAATCCTGCATTCATTTGGGTTTGGCTCTAATGCGAATGGGCCTGTTATCATTTACCTTTTATGTTTGATCCATTATCATATCCTTGTCCTCTCATATTATTAATATCTAGACCAAGAGTTTCCAATACATTTTGTAATTTCTCAAATAATCCTTGACCTGTTGTGTTATAGACTTTCAAAAATTCTACAAAAAACTCTTCAGTTTTTATTGGACTTGTAGAAACATCCACACAACGTATAATGAGAGTCATTTGGTCTTGATGACTTACATCAAGAGTACAATCAAGAATCAGGGAAAAGTATTTTTCTTTTTTTATTTTTTCAACTATTGCACTTTTGACTTCATTACCTAACATGTTAATCAATTCATTTTTAAATCTTGTGACTAAGATAATGATAATGAATTTCACTATTCTTAATACTTTCAAAAAAATTGCATGACAGAATCTTATTCAGCAATCATTTCAACAAGAGAAAGAAAGTTTCCATTGTTTTCCACATTAATCCTCTCATTTTTTCCACAAAATGCAAAATTTTTCTCAGCTAGATATCTAGTAACAGAAACTATCCTATGTAAGACATCCTTCCAATTCCTTTTTTCATCAGTTCAATCTATAGTAGATATGTCTACAAGTGAGGCAGAATATATGGTCATAGTTGAAGTTGTCAAGGAAGCATTATAGCTTACATGGTTAGTGAAAATGTTGGGTGTTAAGCAATGTGGAGTTCAGTTGCATTGTGATAGTCATAGCGTTATCTATTTGGCAAATAAATAGGTGTATCATGCTAGGATCAAGCATATTGATGTGAGGTTCCACAAGATCAGGGAGTTGTTGGCGTCCGGACAGATATTACTTTAGAAGGTTCACACTTCAGAAAATGCAGCTGATATGTTGCCCAAGCCAGTCACCAGTGACAAGTCCAAACACTATTTGGACTTATTACATATTTCTCAGTGTTAAGAAGGAGGTGTACCTCCTCAGTTTCAAGGACGAATTGTTATGCAAGAAGTCTTCATAGGTGTTTAATATTCACCAAGGTGGAGATTGCTGAATATGGCTCATATTGTTGAGATAATTATGGGTTATTAAGAAAACTATGGGTTGTTGAGAGTATAACTCATATAGTTGAGATAATGATGGGTTGTTGAGATAACTATAGGTTGTTGAGAGAATAACTCATATTGATGTGATAATTATGGAGGGAAATTAGGGATTAGGATTTTAGATAAACTGAAACCTTATATTATATATATGACTTGTAACATTGTAATCTATGTGCAATTCACAAGACATAAATAAAAGGAACTATAGCTACTCTATAGTCGCAGACGTAGGCAATTTGACCAAACTGCGTGAACAAAGCTTTTATGTGTTTCTCTTTACTCTGGTTTGTATTCGTGTTTATGTTTTAACAAAAAGCTACCATTGCAATTTGTCAGAAGGAACAACCATTCTCAACAACATATTGTAGTCTTGGTTTTGTACAGATGCTTTAATAAATAAATGTTTAATACAACAATATTTTGATTTCCAATATATTGAAAATTTTATAATTTTTTTGGTAAGTTAATCTCAGATTTATTTGGTTCTTTAATTAAAAAAAAATTCATGAGTTATTTAACTTTTTAAAATGTATTATGCTAGTTATTTTAATCTAATTTGTGACGAATTTAGCAATTGATTTTTAAATATTTTCGTTATTAATTAAACAAAAATGACCAATATAATATATTATAAAGAGTTAAAGAATCAATATAAATTATTTTAAAATTAATGATCAAAATAAACCTCAAGATTTACGAGACCAAAAATTACATTAAATGTATATTGAATGATGATAATGAATAGGTATTAATTTTTTTTTTGTTGCTATCAAATTGTCATTATATATTTTTCTCTATATTTTATATATTTTAACAACTCTTTTATTTATAAACCATTTGTATTTAAACATAATATATTTATTTTATTTTTAATTTCTCTTACTTTTTTTTTTCTAAATTTCAAATTTTATTTTATATTAATATTAATTTAATTATTTAAATAAATATTTTCAAACTAAAATATGTTTTAATACAAATAAAATAATATATTAACTAAAGTTGTGGGACCTAATATAATTTTTTTTCAATTATATCATTGAAATTAAAATTAAATGAGTTATTTTAAAATAATATATCTTAATGAATCACACAAAAAATTTAAAGTTGAGTTACACCATTGAAAATACTTTTAAATTTAATACATTCAGATGGAGTCACATATCGTCATATATGGCAACCTTTAGTAGCACTGCTGCATTAAAATGCTAAAAGTGTAATCGGCTAAAAAAACATAAATTATAAGTTTTTTATTATTTAAAAATAATAATAAATTTGATATTAAAAAGACAAAAAAATATTATAAATATAAAAATTAAAAATAAATTAAGTTTTATATTTGTAAAAAATTGCTTTATCATGTTATTCAAAAATATATCACTCCAATTTCTATAGATATTTTGAAATTAATGTTGTGAAGTGCAAAAATGTTAACCTAAAACTAGCTTAGGTATGTATCCATTGAACTAGCAATTTTTTACATAAAGCAAACATTATAAAGATTAAATTATCTTTATAAAATTGTTAGGTTAACTGCCAAATGTAAGACCGTCTTTGTATGTAAAGCAAATTACTGCACAATCTCAAATGTATTAAGATTAAATTATAATTAAATAGAATTTTATAAAAATATTTTTTAAATTAAATGTTAATTATATAAAATTTTTATTAATTTATTTTTATGATTAAACTGTGACTAATCTATTCAGATTTCAAAAATTTGATAATGTTGTGCTCAGATGCAATAGAAAGAAGCATTTGATGATTTTATTAATACTTAGAAACACTTAAAAAAGTCAAGGTATATTAAATCAAGAAAAATAAAAAGGAAAGCATAAAAAAGTCGATGACTTAGAAAGCTAGGAACCAAACATGAAAAAGAATGCACACAATAGTCAAGTCAATTTGTTTAGGGAGGTTGGAACTTGGAAGTTTCCACGAAAGTGCTCCTTCCTAATACATTCAAATTTCACGGGTTTCATTTGTGCAAAATTTCACCTAAATTTCTAGTACTAATTTTTGTTATTATAAGGAAAAAATGAACAATACTACCTAATTCACAATAAGGTTAGTAACATTGATGTAAATATTGGCTTAGGAAAAACTTTCCTCTCTTCTTTTTAAATTCATGATTTCAATCTCTTAATTTTTTAAATGGTTGAAAAACAAATCATTTTTCACATAGAATAATTATAAGACCTAAAATAAATTTATAAGAGTGATATTCATCATCTTATAAATTCAATAGTGTTAAGCACTGAATTCGATAGTGGTGAGTGTGAGAAGATCTATCGAGAATAATTCAATGACGGCTTAAGAGTAAGAACACCAAATCGCCATAGGTTTATTCATGGGTTTAAATTGAATCCTAATATATCTTTTGATTATAGCGATAACGAGGTTGAGATCCAATAATTGTTGTCTAAAAGGTATAGTCTTAACTCCAGCTAGTTGACACACTAAAATGTTAGAGGTTTTGAAAACCTTGTTGAAACAAACCTGAGGTGGGGGATTTCTCCGGGTGCTCTTGTTCACTTCTATATTGTTTATAACACGATTTCACAATACCATGGAGGTGTTATATTGGTAAAATAGATTTATGATCCATAGTAGTTCAACAATATAAATAACTATTAGTTCAGGTGTTATTGAACCTGTCATTGGTGGTACGGGTACATCAGGTCATGCCATGTATTTTGTAAGATTATCCAATATATGTGGGAATCGTTCCTTTGTCTGTTGAATCATGTAGTCTTCGATTGGTCTTTCAATTCATTTTGTCAGGATAAATGTGTTTCATTTATCATAAAACATGTTGTTCATTTGCACAACACTACCATAAGATAATAGTCATAACATACCAACTTTCCTTACTGTTGTTTACGGTGAAAATTCACAGAACAAATGCAAGTTTATATTAATACTTAAGGGATCAAACTCGAAAATCTCCCGGACATATTTGTGTGTTGTTTTTGATCGAAAATAGGGGTGTTCGTCGAAGTCAACGCAAACTTCTGGAACGACGTCATGATAAAGAAACGTGACTGAAATGTAGGGCAAGTGCGAACGAAAACGAAGTAAAGTGCTTGCGTAGAAAGATAAAGTACAGTAAAATAAAGGGCTGAAAGTTAAAAGACTTTTAAAGTAAAGTGCAGAAAAGTAAAGTTTGCTGAAAAGATAAAGGCAGTCGAAAATAGAGTGCGGGAAGCGTAAAGGCAGTCGAAAGTAAAAAAGGGTTGAAATGCATAAAAACAAGACGTTTTAAGATAAAAATGCTAGAATATATTAAATTGGTGAAACACATACGTACATTTTCCTCACTCATTTCTCACAGCGCAGGTACTTTGAGTGTAGCAGAAATGTGTACAGTTTACGGAACCCTTACAAAATAAACATAAGCTGCTTTATATACAAGTCTAAAATAACTGTATAAGAATAAAAAACTATCCTCGTGGTGACACGTCTTCAGATCACGTAGCGGTTTTTCCCTTGATGTGCCCACGCTCGGAGTAACCGTCGACGCATATGCAATAGTTTCCGCCTCGCTCCTTCTTTTGAATCTTTCAACTGCTCTGTTTGCGCCAAGAACTAGTGATCCTCGTCAAAATCTCTGTCGTCGAATATACAGTTCAAGGCTTCCTCCCTGTATACAAAGTCGCACCGAAGCACAGCTTTCCAAGCTTGGTATGGAATAGGATCTGGTCATGTGATCTCAGATCCAAGCGCTTTAGTAGATTGCTGGATCAAGGTTTTGAGCATAGAATCGAATCTTCTCTTTTATCCGCTAACAGATCAGTAGGCTCTGGCAGTTTCCTCTCTTCTGCTAAGGCATGAAAAAAGGAAAATCATTAAAGTAACATGCTTCAACGCGTTGCCCACCATCGTAGTGAACTTTACACTTAGCCAATATGACTTGGTATTCCATTTCACTAAGTGATACCGTGGATGGTGTTTAATTCACTAAGTCCCTATGCTTTTCATTAGGCTCTTTGGCAACACCACTTTCGACCATCATCACTATAAGTGACCCCCGACTTTGAGTCATATTAATCACGTTGACTCTATTTGTGTCTTTCACGTGGTACATTTATGGCTAGCCTCGTGAATACTTACCATTCATAGTTAGATCAAAAAATCCAGTGTAACAACTGCCTCATTTGGTCTTCTTACCACGTGTCCCCGCCCAAGTTTATGATAAGTCTAATTATAAGTATAATTCGTCACTAGGTCCTCTTTAGGGTTAGCTGTTGCAAAAAACACTAGCAAGGATTAAAATAAAAAGGGTAAAAGGTATATTTGGTACAGAACTGAATTGGACCTAAAAGGGCCCTACCATTGTATATGCCAACTATATATCTTCGAGTAACAATGTCATCCTAGCATTGACTTCCTTGAACTCCTTGAGTAATTGACATGACATAACTATCATTTGAATTGGTTGATTTGGTCTAAACTCTCTAACTTTTAGGACCACATTATAAACTATAGGTCGTACAATATCAGCAAGTTGTTAAGCGAACGAATACATGATGTCATGTATCCTTATGAGTAATTTTCTCTATTGAAAGACATGGTTGTTAAGAGACTGTATAGATGATATCATGTATCCCTCATGTGGAACAACTGTCACAACATCTGAACCACTAGGAATAGGCATAATTGTTTGTGTTCCCATTGATTATGAAAATTCATTCAATCATTGTAGGCCTGGCCTCCTCATAGATCACAATTATGGTTGATCCATGCTCCCAAGATTCTTTCTAGACTATAGGTGCATATGTAGAGCATAATCGTGACCTGGTGATTGGAGATTTCTAGTGGTATTAGATGTAGTATCTCATAGAGCGTGTCAACTTTGTCGATAAACTACTAACATTTAGCCAAAATTCAGTTGATAGATCTCAATAGTGATCCTCATTTTTCTTTAAACGAATACACTGGAGAGGAAAATCTATCTTAGAACCGAGGGTTCCTTAACTAATCTAAAGAGTATTGAATACGAATATGAAAAGTTAAATTACTAATTAAAAATTACAAAAAAAAATAGTAAAATAAAGAAGATGAAGTGTGTAAAATATTTTGATTATTGATTTGACGTGTTTAAAATTTTACAAAATTTGATATTTATAAAGGTTATGATTGCATGAAAAAAATACCAAAAGGGTTATACCACCCTATCAAGACCTTATATCTTATGTTATGGTTACATCACAAAAAAATATTTTTTGTCACAGACTATATCTAAATCTTGGAGGTAACATAGAAGGAGACCTCTCTATCATCAATTCACGAGTCTTTCTAGTTGGTTTTGTCCTAATTTTGGCACTGTAAGACCATAAATGAGTGTATGTCTTGTTTGAATCCCCTTCCAGTATATATTATAAGTTGTTTTTATAAAATATCTTTTTAAAAAAAGACAAGTCAAGACAAGTGACGCACCTTAGCTTGCAAAATAAGACATTTTGTAAAAGCAACCCTGTTTTGAAAACGAACCCCCTTGCAATTAAAAGCATCTTATTAGGAGAACTCATTTTGATTGTTTGAGTTATTTGTGTTGGATTAAATTGTCATATTGTATTTAAATAATATCTAAGCAATATAAACCAATTTTATTTTGATAGTGATTTAAATAAACAATCTTTATGTATCTTAATCAATTTATATTTCCTCTACCAATCGTCAAACTTAATATTATTTAATGTTAAGCAACACACTTTTTCAATTTCTTCATGAAATAACTTACACAAATATTTAAGCAACGATAACGCTACATGTATCTACTCCAATGATAAAAATGCGAAATTTTGGAACTTATGAATCCTAATATGCATTAAACAACCTCCATTGGAGATGCTATAACTCCACCTCCATTGGGCATACTCGTTTTGCCTACACTTTAGTGAGGGGAGGACCAGGGTTTAGTTTTTCACCCTCTAATGTGTCCGCCCTGCCCTGCCCAATTTTCTTCGTGGGCTTTTGTGAGCGCAAACATTTACATAATTTTTTTCCTTTTTAGGGTTTAAAGGTGCAGTGTCAGCGGGTTTTCCCCACTTCTCCCTCACTTTTTTGCAGGGTAGACCTAGGTTTTGTTAGACGAAGGTGACTTATCTAAAGGGGGTGAATAGATCCCAAGTTAAAATATTACTTTACAAAAATTATTTTAAAAACTTTAACGGCTAGCGGAAGTGACCTGGATCGAATCGGTAACCGAACCGCTATCAAAAAGTTCGAATATGCATATATAAAAACGAATTGATGATAATGATAAAAAAAAATCAATCAATATGCTTATAACCACAATCACTTGAAAGCTACTCAACAAGTAAAGCTATTTCCAATGATAAAATACACAAAAACATAATTGAGGCAAATTATCAAACACCTTGTGTGCAATCAATTTCGTTTAGAATTTTGTATGGTTTTGTTGATTTGCAAATCCAACCATAATCTAATAGATTATGATCAACTCAACAACACTATTTTCAAAGGTTATCAAAAAATTTAACCAAACGTATTGATTTCACAATCGAAGAATTCAATAATTTTGTAAATAAAAAATAAAAGAGATAGGGGAGAGAGAGAGAGAGAGAGAGAGAGATTACACAAGGATTTATTTAAGAAGTTCTCTAATCGGCCTCGCTATGGGTACGTCTGCTCTCAATTCAAACTCGAATTGAGATAGTGAAATTTAACCTTACTTTGCAAAATTCGTTTACAAGAGAAATGTAGCAATGCAACCATACAAACCCTATGGTTGATGTTGATTCTAAAACTTTCTCTTCCCTTGATCTGAGCTTGATCAGGTCACCCAACAATACCAATTTAATTCACCGTCTCACCCCACTCCTTTTCAAGAACCCTCTGTTATTCAAAACTTTCACTCAATCGAATCTAAATTGCAAATTATTGTAACCCAAGATTTACCCATTTGATCCACCGTTTCACGCTACTCCTTTGCGAGAAACCTTCGTTCTTCAAAGCTTTCACTTGATCGAATCCAAATTGTGTAATTTTGTCCAAAACCTTCAAATCCCCAATTTATTTTGAAGGAAAACCCAGCCTTGGTTTTCTTATTTGAAACCCTCAAAGATCTCAACCCAATTTACAGTTCAACAACCTAAATTGGACGTTATCAACTCTAATTCTAGATGGCACCCAAATAAAAAATGATTATGTGTAGTTTGTTTGTGTGTATGCATAGAATAGAGGTTGAAAATGAAGAGCGCTCTTTGAAATCCCGGTTTCATTTGTAATTTTATCAAAATCACTTAAAAGAAATTATGCATGTATGAAGTGTGTGTGTGTGTGTGTGTGTGTGTGTGTGAGTTAGAAGCAAAAGGAATGCAATAGGTTTAGAAAATGGTGCAAATTTTCAAGATTTTTAATGCATGTGTCAACCTATGTAAGTCATAGGCCGACCTATTCAATGCATGTGTCGACCTGTATAGGTCATGCGTCGACCTATACAGTTAGCACATCAAACAGAGGCTACAAGCTTTAAAAATGAGTTACATAGGTCGACTTGTAATTCTAATAGGAAGGTGCACTAAAAAGGTTTAGGCCCACATCCTCAACTAGGCCCGCCGAGATTTTAACTTGCCACCCCCAATTATACCTGACACCCCCACATATTTTCAAATTGCCAAAACTGCTCATAGCTGAAAATTGAATGAAATTTTCGCTCAAAATTTCCGGTAAGCAAAACGAAATTTCTAGTACAATCTAAATTTCTGGTAGTGTATTGTAAATTTCCAGTGTATCAGATATTTTTCAAAATTTCTTGTATGTTCCAATAAATTCCAGAAATTCGAAATTTACCAGTTGATACCGGAAATTTCAACCTAAGTGAAATTTCCAGTAGTGTTATTTGTTTGAAATTTTAAACGCTCATTATTTTGTCGATAGCTTAGGATGGTTGTGATTGCACCGACAGATTTGTGTGGTCCAGAGTAAATGCAAAGTTGTATAAATAAGGGGGTCACCTGTTGTTTGATAAAAACATCTAAAAAAATGTCTCTTCCTCAATTTTTGATTAAGGCAAAAGCGTACTTCAACGGAGCTTCACCTCCCGTAGAGTTCCAGCTTCCATATGGCACCACATTTCTCGCTGGCCTAACGTCCAAGTTGAATGAATTGTTGTCTGATACATAATGGTGATAAAGATCGAGTTTCGTGAAGATTTGATTGATAGTGATAGGAGGTCGCCTGTTAAGGGGCGGGTCACCTGTTGTTTGATAAAAACATCTCAAAAACGTCTCTTCCTCAATTTTTTATTAACGCAGAAGTGTACTTCAATGAAGCTTCACCTCCTATAGAGTTCTAGCTTCCGGATGACACCACATCTCTCGCTGGCCTGACGTCCAAGTTGAATGAATAGTTGCCTGATACCGAAAATAGAAAGGTGATAAAGATCGAGTTTCGTGATGATCGGATTGATACTGACAGGAGGGTAAAATACAACGTTATTAAGTTGAAGACTGATGAAGATGTGAATGATATGTGGAGATCATTTCGGCGTAGGATAACATAGAGGCCGATCAAGATAGATGCTAAGATTTCAAGGTCTGTCGACGACATAATTAAGATGATGATATGTCCATAATCACTGGTAGTGTCTAGGTTTTCTAATTTATTATTATTTTTTTAAGTTATGTAATCCATTGTCAAATGTTAGTCAATGTTGATGTCGCATCAATGGGAGATCAAAAAATACTATCTAATAAAAATTTATGATAAATATGTTTGAGTAATATACAAATAATACAAATAATAGATAATATACAAAAGATGTCTAAATAGGCCCCCACGGGCTATGTGTGCAACACGAGATAATCTAGTATAAACCTCACCATCTGGGTTCACCAAACCCATGAGGTTATCCATAATAACTGCAATCATCTAGAGGCGTTGTTGGTCATCGGTATCAATTGTAGGAGGTGGCAGTGACATATCATCAATAGGTACCCCAACATCGGAAGGCCTAGCATCACCTGTATCCTCAACGGGTGGGATAATGCGACGATGTGATACAGTGAGGTACCACTTTAAGTAACCATCCTCAAACTGAGAGGAGTGTTAAACTGTAACTGCTCAATCTCTAATGGCACGACCAGAGCTGATAAAGCTACTCTAAAACCACCAATCAATGCCAGCATATGGTATATCTGGAACTGCTCGTGAGATACTCTGAACATAACCATACTATTGCAGACACCTCTCAAGCAAGTGTCTAGCAACCATGGTCTCCCACCGCATATAACCTGTCACAAATGATAGGGAAATGCTTGTGTATCCAACACTGATATCAAAACACAGACACAACAAATAATAAATAAGAAATGTTATTCGTAACAATTAAATAAGAAATCAACAAAAAATAATAATTTCAAGTATACTGAACATGCACACCCATAAGCCTAACTGGTAACCTTGAGGCTACTGAACAGGCACACGTATCGGGCGTCAATATAAACACTTGACTTATCTGCAAAGAGATTGCATTCTACTAGATGTAGCATGTACACCCTAGCGGCTGCCTCATAACTCCTAGCCATTACAAGATCGTCGTACATCTTCTGAAGCCAAGACATACGAAAGTGAACGCCTCTGTTGATGTTAAACTTCTTCTACACGACTGCCTCAGAAACTCCTAAATCTCGTACAGAAATCATACATGCAAGCGACATGCTAAGAAAATGAGTCGTCCAAAATCTATCACTAACGGAGAGATGGAACAATGAGGAGACATCATCTAAAGTGATAGTCATCTCCCCAAACGGAAGATGAAATTAATATGTCTCCTTGTGCCATATCTTAACAAATGCAGTAAGTAGTGAAGCGTCAAGCATGGTGAGGCAGCAGTGGGCAAAATCAATGAGCTCGAACTCCCGTATAATCCAACTGACCTGCTCAGGCATCATAATCTTCGGGAAGTTTTTTAGCTTCGACTCGTGCGATGTCACCTTTAGTGTGGGACGATCCTATGACAAACATATATAAAAAAAATTAGCAGTTAGTTTTTATGGCACAATAATAAACAAATTAAAGTTAAACATAAAAGACATATACCTCTCACTGTCATAGTCGTAATGCCACATAGTCAACATACTCAATAAGCACCGACTGGTCAATAGATCCTCCAAGGAATCCTCCATCAGTGTGCACAGATGGCTCGGTCAACAGTAATAGATGGGACCAGATCAACAACAACAACATCTAGGTGGACCACCCGAGCAACTACCTCATCAACAACCACATCCTCAACCAATTCCTCAACAACCTCCTTAGCAACCATCGAATCAGTAACCACCTGATCAGCAACAACAACATTTGGCTGCACCACCTCATTTGCCACCTCATCTTTGGGATAAGGATGGCAAAAAAAATCCATACCCGCGGATAAAATCTGTCACGGATATGAAGCGGGTAGTTTATTGGATATCCACGGATAAAATAAATGGATATTTAAATATTCGTTTGTTAATGGATATGGATACGGGTTTAATGATATCTGTGCCCGCGGATATCCATATCTGTTAATAAATTCTAAAAATCATTTAAATATCATTAGTTTATTATACCATATCTTTTCATCATCTAAAAAAAATTAGTTTTCTTATATTTATTCTTTTTTTTTTTAATTTTCTTTGAAGAAAATCTTTCACATTTCTTTCAAATTCTATTATCTATTTCATATTTAAACTCTTCAATACTTCATACCTCACTTCAACAATTTCACAGTCCAACCAACTAGTGTTGTCCTTTCTCTGTCAAACCAATGTCTCCCTTCCTACTCCTCTGTCATTTGCGTTTCCATCATAACTCACAATCATAATATCTTTCATTTGTTTGATTAAAAATGAAATGTATAGATATTATGTTTGGATCTAATTATGTTTTGGTGAATAAGAAGAAAATTAATGTGATGAAATTTTATTGTTAAATTAAGAGTGAATTGTATGGATGTTATGTGATAATAAATTTTTGTTTCTTTAAAAGAAGTTAAAAAAATTCAACAAAAAAGTTTATAAAAAAATATTATCTATGGATATCTGTAAATATCCGCGGATACCGTAAAACCCGCGGATTACCCGCTTAACGGATACCCGCATGGATATGAGACGGATAGGGATATCATGTTAATCCAACGGAGCATATATGGATATCATAGTATCCGTCCCCATGGATATCTATTTACATCCCTACTCTGGGATGCTCTACTGATCGTAACGGTCGGCGTCGAGTGCTATGTGGTGCATGAAACTGACCCTGCTCATCCATCCGCTTGTGAATCGGTTGGGACCACTCGTCCAGCTTGTATCTTGAAAAACTCTGCCTCAGCAGCCCTAGTCAGATCTACTACTCTATCAGTAGCTATGCCTGCAATAATGTCGTCTCTGTTTCTGCATTTCACTGCAAAAGAAAGAAAAATTAAGAAAAAAGTAGCAATTATAGGAAATTTCATAATTTTCGATAAAAAACAGTTTTTATAACTATCAAAAATTTCAGAATTTTCCGGTAAAAAATAAAGTTTTTATAACTACCGGAAATTCTGAAATTTCAATGGGATTTTATATCGGAAATTTTAAATTTTCCGATAAAAATGTTAGAATTAACACCTCAAATTTTGAAATTTTTGGTTCCAAATATCGAAAATTATGCACTATACCGTAAAAAAAAAGCACATTGTTTTGAAAATTTCCGGTAGTATTATCCAAATTTTCGGTATCGCTCTAGACTTTGAAATTTGCGTGTGGATATAAATTTAGAAAATAAGTGAAATGAATTTGCAAGGGTATTGTTGTCTTTTCATATGTAATAGAGGGTTGTCAAGTTTATATGAAGGCGAAGGGAGGCGATGTCAAGTTAAATGATCATGCCGACTTGTCCCACCTCCTTTTTAAAGATTTTTGAATGATAGATTAGAAAAAACGCGCATTCCAGTTTGCCACCCTAAATTACATAATTACAATTTAAAATCAATAAATATATTCTTCTAATTATGGCCAAAGGAATATTTTTCAAAAACATTAATGAATTTTCTAACAATTGGTTCTAAATTCCGAACCAGACTTTCTATCCCTGTTTAGTTATCCTGCCGTGTTTTTTATTCCATTGCCGTAATTATTTCCCAACTAGGAGTATAATCTAATATAAACTATTACACGCGTTTTTTCACTTGTTTCGCGTCCACAAAATACACTTATTCCTTTCGCCTCTCTTCCTATCTACTCCATATTGATCATTCCCATTCATACCTCATACCTCCCCTTCCTATCAACTTATATAAATATTACACTTTTCTCACACTTTTTCATATCTTATTTTTTCCAATCTCTTTTATCTCCACAACCTCTTCTCTTCCTTTATCAACAATCCAACCATGTACGAGAAACAACAACTTAACGGAGCCTACTACGGCCCTTCCATCCCACCCCCAAGATCCCACTACCGCCCATCCCGTGGCGGCGGTTTCGACTGCTGCTGCGGCTGTCTCTTCAACCTCATCTTCAAACTAATCCTCACCGCCATAATAATCATCGGAATCGCCATCTTCCTCTTCTGGCTCATCGTTCGTCCCAACGTAGTCAAAGTCCACGTCACCAACGCTACCCTCACGCAATTCAACTACACAAACAGCAGCAACAACCTCAACTACGATCTCTCTCTCAACATGACAATCCGTAACCCGAACAAAAGACTCGGTATCTACTACGATTACATCGAAGCTAGGGCTTTGTACCATGATGCTAGAGTTGACTCTGTTTTTCTTGATCCGTTTTATCAAGGACACAAAACAACTAACACGCTGAACCCTTCGTTTAAGGGTTCGAAAGTGGTGGTTCTTGATGGTGATCAGAGTTTGGATTTCAGTAAAGAGAGGGATTCTAAGGTTTATGAGATTGATGTGAAGATTTATCTGAGGATTAGGTTTAAGCTGGGAGTGCTTAAGACGAGGACGATTAAGCCGAAGATTACTTGTGAGTTGCGTGTTCCTTTGAACGCTGGCGGTGGTGTTTCGACGGTGGACGGTGGGTTTCAGACCACCAAGTGTGATTGGGATCGTTGATGGGTTTGTTGACCAGATTCGTTGATTTTGTATGATATAGATATTTGTTTGTTGTTTATTGGTTACATAGTTTTGGTCTTTTGACATAGTCATACATATTCTAGAGGGGCATTTCGGGGAATTTATTATGTATAAGCCATTTTAGACTTTTTATTATTATGTGTATTTATTATATATTCTCCCATATTGCTAGTTTGCATTAGGTGGAGGGTATTTTAGGCTTATTGTTTATATATCATAAATAAACTTGTTATTTTGTTACATAAATAAATATATTTTTTTCTTATTGGTTTACTAATAGTTTCCCAAGTTATTGAACTGTGATGTGAATTCCCAGACTTTATTACCAAATTAAATAAATGGGTAGGTATGATTGTTTTTATAATTCGTCTTGGTGTTAAGAAAATGAAAACTCCATGGAAACTCTATGAAAGGAGTTCGAAAATTAGAGAAGGAAAAAAGAAACAATGTATTATTTGTGCAATTCAATCATTGCAACCTGATTACAATGTATGTTTATCATGATGCTACATTATATCTAATGCAGTATGTAGTAGATTAATCTTAACATAATTTTAAAATTATGTTATAATAGTTCCAATCAATCTTGACAACTAATTCGATGACTTGGGCAGCAAGTAATCTCATGATCACTCGTTTATATCATGTGCAATGCATATGCTTAGCTTTAAAAGACTTCAACTACTTATTATTTGTTATTGAACACTCTCCCGTGCTTGACTATAATAAATGTCTATCATTCAAAACTTGAATATAAATGTCTTGAATTTTGGTGGAGTCAGGGCTTTAGCAAAAAAAATTAGCAAGTTGTTCTTGAGTAGACATTGGTAGCAATTTAAGAACATTTCTTTGGATCTTTTATCTTACAAACTAACAATCTATCTAAGTGTGTTATTCTCTCATGGAAAATCGGAAAATCGGATTTGATGCAATATGAATTTCATTTTGTGAATCATAATACAAGACAGGTTATTTGCTACACGTGATGTCTAAATCTTTCAAAAGATATAAGAGTCATAGCAACTCACATGTTGCAGTTGACAAAACTCGATACTCTGCCTTTGAAAATGACCTGGAGATAGTTTGTTGTTTCTTTGCTCTCCATGATACAAGTGAATTTCCTAAGAAGAAGAGAAAGTCAATGGTTGGTCTTCTTGAATTAGAGCAACCTGCCCAGTCTGCATCCACATAGCCTAGAATTTGTGCCAGAGATCTTCTAGGAAACATAAGACCTTTAGTATTTCATATATCAAATTACTCAACAAGCAACCTTAAAATGAGTCATGGTTAGTGAATTTAGGAACTGAATCAGTTGTTGTGTGGCTAGGGTAATATCAGGTATAGTGGTGTTGAGGTATAAAAACTTGCCAATGAGCTTTCTATAAGCTAAAACATCTTCAAATGGTTGATTGATATAATGATGAAGTTTGGTGCAAAGATCAAGAGGAGTGTTGGTTGGTTTTGATCGAAGGAGCCTAGATGATTCAAGAAGATCCAAGTAGTATTCCTTTGAGAAATACATATGCTTTTTTTTAGAGTGTGTTACTTCTAAGCCTAGAAAGTACTTGAGGGTGCCAAGGTGTTTACCCGTGTTTTTGATAAACAATCACTTAGTTTTGAATAATTATTTATAGGATCAAACTAGAAAAATCAAAATAGATTGGAAAAGTAATAAATTAAGACAAAGTAAAGGAAAATTAGAAGTTACTTTAATTAAGTAAAGAAAAATTGATGTACAGAATCATACATTTTCCTCACAAACTCGTTTCTCGCTCTTACTTGGGTACTTTGAGTTCTATAGAGATTTTGTAATGATATTGTCACCCTATTTCTAACGCTAGAACCACTATATATACTAATGTAAAAATAATTGTGTACAACGACTATTTCCCTATTGTGCGACATGTAATCTCCTATGAAGTTTTCAGTCTTCTACCATGTTCCCACGTGTATTCAACGTTTGGATAAGATTAAACATCAGTGATTCAATGTCCTTTTACTTTGCCTCAACCGTCACGACTGATGACTCAACCTGTTGAGTTTTGGGGATAAGCACTCTCAACATTTGGAAAAATGCTAAGTTAAAAACTCATATGTATCGAACTCGACATTTATGGTCGAAGGTTGATCTTGTCGCACATGTCACCATATGTCCTCATTTTAACTAAGTATCATCTTAGTGTTGCATCCTTTTTGTCGAGCTCTGCACGTCGAGAATTCCAAGCTAACAAATTACCCCCCAAAAATGTCACTTTCGACCATCAAAGAGACATATGGCGTTTTTGAAATTGTCAACATTATTTAGAGTAGTGGGCTGATATCACCATCATCATAGCCACTTTATCAAAATTTCTTTTCAAGACGTGCACCAAAAGCTTTTCATCATGGCTCCAATTTTCTAGGGAGAACGTGAGCCACACAACAAAACATTCTCTTTTAATCCATCTCCGAACTAATAAACATGTGTCCCCTAAAGGTGGCGATGATTTTGTTCTCGAGAGAAGAAAGAAACGAAGAGTCTCTACTATCAAACTATAAATATAACTTCCTTCGCCATTTTCTTTATTTTACTTCATCTCAATTTCCCAGTTCATAAAAATTGCATATTTTTTTCCAAAACTTCGTCTTCTTCCCCGTTCCTACACCTTTTCTGAAAATGGCATCTTCATCAAACCTGGAACCATCATTCCCTCTTACTACAATTGTCAAAGTCCTCATCCCAGTTGGAAACCAATTATATGTTCCTGAGCCACCCATGGAGAAGGAAAAAGCCTTAATCTGGAAATCGCATGTACTAATTCCTTTTTCTGTTTCTGATAAAGTACATGCATTTCTGTGTCCACTTCCCGACCCTACTGCAAATGTTGATAAATTTAAGGAAGTCTTATCCTGTTACTATCGCACCAAGCCTCGTGTTTGGTTAAATCAAACTTATGATTTGAGCTTCATGAGTGTCGCGTCTCGAGTTTTTCGCTCTGAATCATACACCAACCAAAAAGAATACATCTGGTGGCTCAACAAGGTGGAATCGAAGAAAGCCCATATTTGGAAGGAACAAGGTCTCTTCGACTTGATCCATTTGTCTAGGGTTGGCCCTACGTACAACTCAGAAATGCTTCTTGCAGCACTGCAATTCTAGGAAAGCTCGACAAACACTTTCCAACGTCGCTACAAGATGATAATGCCAACTCTACTCTACATATATGTTATATTTAGGCTTCTACCCTACCCAGTAGGATAAGTGTACAATTATATTCAACTCTAAATGTACTAGCTATATCATCTTTATTGCTGACCATTTTGTAGGCCAAATCGAGGATGTGTCAGATGAAGAACATATTGCATTTCTGACACTTTGGTTGTCTCATTATATTTTCTGTTCCAAATCCCTAAAAGTAGCCAAGAGTTTTGTTACTTTAGCTAATAAATTGTATGAAGAAAGGAATATTTGTTTAGGCCAATTGATTTTATGTTCCCTTTAAGAATCATTAGGGCTTGCATCTTATGCCCTGAAACATTTTGAACCCAAAGCCAACCTCTCAATTGCTAGTTGTAGCGGCAAAATCGTGAGTGTAAGCTATTGATTAACTTAACTCGAAAAGCAAGATTTGCCACCACACTTTTATTTTATCCAAAAAGAAAAGAAAAAAGAGCGAACAAAACCTACACAAGCTCTAAAACAAGAACAAGTGAACAGAGACTGAGTAAGGGGTTGGTTACGTTAAGGGAAGGTGTTAGCACCCAAAACGTCTATAGTACTCTATAGGAACCCTTTGAAATATTTACACTTTTGGTCTGAAAAAGTTTGCTTGAAAAGAGATTGAGGAGATGAGAAGAGAAATTGTTTTTATGATTTTTGTGTTTGGAGAGACTTATCGTCTCATGCCTACGTACCCACGAAGTGCAATGTAGGATCAAAACCTCGTAGTTCGTGGTACAAAGAATGAAATTTGTTTGTTTTGGTTGTTTTTAAATGCGAAGACAATTCGTCATTTCCAAGCGAATAATTCCTCTTAAAGAAATGAATCATGTCTAAACTTATGAAATAGTTTTAAAAGAGAAAGTGCACGAGGGCACAAAAGGAGTTTGTATGAGTTTGGTGTTTTTTAAAGTCTTTTGAAAAAGGTGTCAATATGCTTATGTAGTTTAGCATTTGTTAAGAAATGAAAAGAAAAGAGTAAAATCACTTGACAAAGTCAAGGTTTGATTATGAAAGAGGTGATAGTTTGAAATCAAGAAGATTTTGAGAAAGGGAGAAAGTTTTGAAAATTGAAGAATGAGGAGGAGAAGAAGTGACTATCCTAAAGCATAAAGTAAAAGCTAAGGATAAGAAAGATCTAACCACAAATGTAGCTATCTTCACCATAAACCAAGCAAAAGCACAAGTCTTCAAAGTCTTCGAACCATAATTCCAAAGCAAAGGAAAAAGGTCCTAGTTCTAAGTCCAAGGATCCAAGAATAGCATTGAAGTCCAAAGTCTTCGAACCATAATTCCAAAGCAAAGGGAAAAAGCCCTAGTTCTAAGTCCAAGGATCCAAGAATAGCATTGAAGTCCAAGGTCTAGGTGCAAAACTCCATGTCCATTGCAAAGGATAGTAACCAGAGTCCAAGATTTGAAGCACAAGTTTTTTAGAGGTTTTGGCCTTTATTAATGTTTTTGGTCCAAGTGGACAAAGAGAAAAAAGGCATAAGCATAAACATGTGTCCAACGGACAAAGGAAAAATTACGAAAGCATAAACATGTGTCCAACGGACAAAGGAAAAATTGCTGAAGCATAAACATGTGTCCAACGGACAAAGGAAAAATTGAGGAAGCATAAACATGATATGAAATTATAATAATGGAGCATAAAAGTAAAAGAGAGATAGGGAGCGAGAAGAAATTGTAAACAAGATTGGTACAATAATATTGTTAATAAGTTAGTGATTAGTTGTTAGTTGTTAGAGTAAGTGATCAATAATAATTGAATAATTGCACTTAGGTCAAGGTTAATGAGAACTCATTAGAGGATTGATAAGACCAAAGCCTCCTAACAACAAGTCTCATACGTGTTGAACCAAAAGACAAATAATCAACTATTCTTGATTGTTTTCCGATAAGGGACATATGTTGCGCTATGTTAAGCAATTGCTGAGTAATTTACGGAGTAATTACCCTACAATGAGGCCGGTCAATAGCTCTTTGTGCTAATGTATGCTAGATGAACGATATGTAGATCGTCATCCGAAAGCAATACCGCACAAAAAGAAAAGAAGGTAGCGATCTAGTCTTGATCAAAATTCAACAATGGAATTCTATGATCCATAAGACTCTCATCAATCAAAAGAAAAGGGAAATAGATGAAGAGAAAGCCAAATTAAACCACACAATTATGTGATCTAAGGCTAAGAACAAAAGGAAAGGGAAAAAAATGGAAAAGGAACCAAAACAGTCCCAAAAATATGATTGCGGATCAAGTTTGACTTTTCTCAGATAAAATTCATTTGAGCTGTGGGACTGTTATTTTGGAATTTTTGACATGTTCTTCCCCTGAAAATGTTATTGAAAGAAAAGCAAAAAATATTTTTGGATTTTGGTTAAGGTTAGTAAAATATAAACAAATAAAGCAATAAAGTGAATAAGAAAACACACAGATGATCAGTAAACCCTGCAAGGCATAAACCTAAAGATGAAAGGAACGAGGGAACCAATGTGTGATCTTGCTTGTGGTAAAAATGCAAATGAAAATATGAATGATATGTGGAATCTTAGGGGTCAAAAATTAGGGTCTTACAGCTGCCCCTATTTAAGTCTCTTCTATCGGAAGAAATGAAGATACTTAAATACAAAAAAGTTATATTTTTTTAGCCCTAAGATGCCACAAGATGATATGAATGCAAAGGATGAAACAAACTGCGGGGAAACTTGAAACAAGAGATTTACGGTAAATTGAGAGAGATGACGCGAAAAGATATGCTGGGGAACACAAGCTATTTCTGGAGATCTGTCAAGGTGACAAGAAGTATCCATCAATAGTTGGAAAGAGAGGGACAAGACCCGGGGAAGACAAGTAGCGACATCCAAGAATAGCATTGGATAGAAACTACAAACAAGACAAAGGTATGCCAATAGATCAACAAGGAAGTTTCTAGTAAAAACAACAACGTCATCCAAGAATAGCATTGGATGGAGGTGAAAAACACTCTATTGGGGGTAAAATATCCAAGAATGGCATTGGATAAATGGAACTACAACATTCAAGAATGGCGTTGAATGGGGCAACAACAAGCATCAGAGTCATCCAAGAATGGCATTGGATATAAACAAAATTCCATTTGAAAACTTCATTGGGGGACATCCAAGAATGACATTGGATGGCAAGGTTAAACATCAGAGGTATCCAAGAATAACATTGGACTGGGATAGGGAAAACATGTCCAAGAATAGCATTGGACAAAAGAAATCTCAACATCCAAGAATGACATTGGATGAAGTGAGAAAAGATTCTGGAAAATATATTAGAAGTATCCAAGAATGGCATTGGACTCTGTTGAGGAAAAGATATCCAAGAATGGCATTGGATAAAGAAAGGACTTTCAGGAATGCCACTGAAAGTAAAGGTAAATCACTATATTCAAGAATGGCCTTGAATGATAGTGAGAAAAACATCCAGGAATGACACTGAATGCAAAGGAGGAAACTCATTCAGAAATGGCACTGAATGAACAGATAAAACTCTCAGGAATGGCACTGAAAGATATCCAAGCAAATCTAATGGGGATTGCAGAACAGAGAAAATACTTCCAGGAATAGCACTGGGAGAAACAAGAGGAACAAGATATCCAGGAATGACACTGGAGATCAAAAGAGACAGACATCCAGGAATGGCACTAGAGTGAAAGAAAAACAAAGATCCAGGAATAGCACTGGAACGGAAGAAAACAAAGATCCAGGAATAGCACTGGAAGAAACATCTAACAACAGGACAAGATGCACAGGGAAACGACAATATCCAGGAATGACACTGGAAAGAAAGAAAATAAACAAGACATCCAGGAATAGCACTGGGTGAGAAGACGGGTAATGTTTGGGTAGGCGCCAAGTAAGTTGGACTTTGATCACAAGGTAAGATGTTGAAAGCAACAGGACCTCAGGAAATGCTTATGAGCACGAAACACACTTCGAGCTATGCAAATATTTCTATGTATGATAGATGAATGATTTATGTATGCAATGCAAATGATAGGGACAACTGAGATAAACTCTTTTGTGAGGGAAGAATGGAACTCTGATTCCTCAACACAGGGAACACTGCCAACTCTGCTTGGAGAGAAGTTGTTGAACACATCTCTGTCACACTTATGAATTGTATCAGGCTGATGGTCTTTTGAGGAAAGACATCTTGAGGATTCTCGAAGAAGACTGCCCCAGATTGATTGAATGGTGAGGATAAACTGATCATAGCTTCAGTTTGACTGCTGTAGGGGAAAATGAATTGATCATGTCTTTAATTCTTGAAGTGATTGTTGAGAATAAACTGATCATGGCTTCAGTTGCTAGGAATGGATTGATCATGGATTCAGTTCTTGAAATGGCTGTTGAGAAGGCTAAACTCAGTATGGGTCTTGAAAGAGATCTTCTGGCTAACCAAATATGAGAATAACTTGCACTGAGCAACAAATCTTGAATTAATTCATAACAGGATTTGGAAGTAATGTGCCCCTGATAGGATCACTGACCAAGTTTCTTAATTGTTTGAAATTTCTTGATGAGGAAAGTTTGTCTGCAAATAAGATTACTCAAACATGGTAATTTTAATGCAAAGCTCATGCAATTTTGAAATCAAAAAATCATTTTTGGAATGATATTATTGATGCAAAGCAAATGAAACACTTGTCAAAACAAGATGGTTTAGACATTCAAAATGAAAGAGAAAGCAAAGGTATGACATCAAAGCAAATGATTGGCAACAATCTTAGGAGTCAATTTACGCAACCTTGCTGTAGTATGCTTTCAAAAGAAACCTGGCTTCAATTAGGTCTTTTGAAGGTTGTAACGTTGTCTGGTTCACGGTTTTTGAAAAAACGGATATAGGCTCAAAGTTTATTTGTACCCAACCCATTCTTCATGATGATCTCCAGTCCTATGCTCACTTAATTCAAACTATGCATTCAGGTTCCAAGTGATTTTGGAATTGCAACACTGTTATGATAATGACTCAAGGACCAAGGGATTTTTGAAATGGCAGTCACTTTTTCTTACAACATTTTGTTGTTTTTTATGAGGACCTCAGTCAACTCATTTTGTCTTTGAGGCTTTTGGTAACCTCTGGATTTTTCTTTTATTATCTCTAACTTTTGCCTGAACAGTGTCATTTGAGCTTACAGTCAGCGGGATGCCCCAATTTTTGCCTAAGTCTCCTTCATAGGTTTTGACTTAGCGGGCTTTTATTTTCATTTTTTTTCATTTTTTTGAAAGATAGTGACTACCTGGCTTAATGATTACGATGAACCATCATTGGCTTTCGATTTGAAAGACATCTTTGACACTTCTTTGATGTGTGCGAAGGAAAACTTGTGATTGCAATGATTCTCTTGTGTTTAAATACACAATCAAATTAACTGAGAACTACCCATCCCCATGTTAAGATTGCGGGTTTTTTCATACAAATAGAAACTCCAACTTCTAGGCTCAAAGGGGTTGACAAAGGATTAACTTCCTTATTTCCCCAGTGTTTGGGAGTTGAAACAATGCTTGTACATCATCAGCTAAGTTTCAATTAAAAGCATACAGTTCAACAATTTTAGGTATTTCATTTTCATCATCCTCCCTTCAATCTTTGCATAAACAAAAGTTTGATAAAGAAAGTGAACAGGAGATATATTTTTTTGTTTTGTGAAAGAGAAAGCATAAAGATGCACACAGTGGATATAAATGAATTGAATCAAAACATTGCAATGCTCATTTCATTGAAATTACCATGAAATTATAAATAAAGTTCAAAAGCAAACAGTCAATACAATCAAAGAAAAATGCAAACAGAAAGAAACAAGGCCTAGTGACTAATCAGCAACAAGGATGAGCTATCCTGTCTGAAACACTGGCTTTAGGAGATGATCTGTCTGAACTGACTCAAACTTCACTTGGCATGCTTTGGCAAAGGATTGTTGACAACATTGGGATTATCATCAAGAAAAGTCAAAATCTTTGAGTTCACCAATTCTTGTAATCTAGCTTTCAATGCATAGAAACCTTCCAAGTTATGGCCTGCCCCACCTCGATGGAACTCACAGTGAAGATCAGCCCTATAGGCGACTGAGAGAGGATTTGGAGGAGGAGGTAGATCCCTCGTTGTAATCAACCCTTTCTTTACAAGACATGGATACAACTTAGTGTATGACATCTATAACACCCCCAATCTCTACCCCCAAATAGATAAAGTGATAACAAATAATCAGAGTATAATTAAAACATTCATGGCATAGACGGAGGCGTCACATCAATTGAAACAAAATACCACAACCTACTCATAAAGATATGCAACAATCAGGTAATAAATAACAGAGGAACTTAGTTCCTACTACCCACAATTCAGATACAGAATAAAAGCGGAAAATCTGCAACTGAAATCTCATATATATATAACATAAAAGTTTGTCTGTCATATACAGAGTCATACATGTACAATCCAAAAAAAACATATACATATACACATAAGCACAAACGATCTCCCCGACTACCCGGTGCTACATATCAGAGCCGGCCGACAAAAGAATGAAGACCTAAGCTTCACAAAAAGACCTCCAGCATCTAATCTGCAATGCCTCATAGAGCATTCAAAACAGCATAAGGGTGAGAAACACAATCATAATATAATTGCATACAATTATACAATAACACAAAAATACACATGTAAAATATTCTCACCACAACTTACACCAGAATTCAAATACAAAACAACACCATGCATATCTCATATATCCATCACCAAGGCATATCAATCATGCTTAATGCATTTATCAACAACATATATATATGTATCTCAACTCATCAATTCCACACAAAATCAATCCATTCATGATTTATGCAAATGCAAAGAGACCGACACAACGACTCTATGCAAATGCGGTATCATCCATCCGTCATTCTCATCATTAGTTCACTCAGGAACTATTGGAATCCTCGCTTGTTACTTAGTATAACTCCCTGTCGGACAAACGATGTTCCCCGTCGCTTTAGGTCCTATTTGTATAAGGCACACGACGTTTATGGATCGCTTTAGGTCCTCTTTGTATAAGGCACACGATCCGATCGCTTTAGGTCCTCTTTGTATAAGGCACACGATCGTCTATAACGTCGCTTTAGGTCCTCTTTGTATAAGGCACACAACCGTTACAGCAGATTCCCTCTGGAATTGTTTCATCGCTCACACACCACTAGGGCACACGACATCACAAGAATGCATATCATGATGCTTGACATACAATGACTCATGACATTCAAATGCACACATATACACATCTATACTCATGCATATACAATCAAACACAACACGATGCATTTTCTTGCCCTTAGACCACAAACCATCATCACAACATTTCATCACATGCATTTACATCATACAATAGCACACAAGTCATACGGTATATATCAAAAGCACATTGCCTGATAACACATCAAATACACAATTAAAACGGTAAAAGTCGACAAAATGACACATTTCCAAATCCCTGGCATAATTAAATCGGCCAAAAATCTCAAAACCATTTTAATAAGAAAGAACATCTCAATAGCTTTCTAACGATACCAAGTATGTTCAAAACGGATAATCGGAACACAAGTTATGGAAGTAAAAAGAAAAGGAAATCGCGAAATGGCAAAATTCTGCACCCTCGCTGGCCATACGCGTATTGCCCTGAGCCATACGCGTAATGCCCAGCCCCATACGCGTACCATTACGCATTTCAACAGATGGCCGATAAAAATGGATTTCCATACGCATATTACCCTCAATTGCACCTGCCATACGCGTATTGCCCAACCCAATACGCGTATGGACATGCCTGATACGCGTAACAGCAGCGACAACCCATAATTTTTCCTGCATAATTTTTCTGCTGCGAAATCAACCAAAAACACTCCCAAATCTCATCTAAACACCAGAAAATTACCAATTCAATGCACAACAACATCCATCTAACATGTCTCAGCAATTAGGAACATTAAAACATGATTTCATACACAATTTGAATCAAATTCTAACAATCTCAACATATTATGGTTTTAGTTCTATATCCAATTTCAACTCAACAACAAACAAATACATACATACATACATAATCATACACAAGTATAAGATAATCGAGTTTCGCACCCTTACCCGATTTAATCGTGTTTGAAAAGTCGGTTGATTCAATTTCTTTCTCTCCAAGTTTTTCCCTCTTTTTCTTCTCTTCTTCCCCTTTTCTTTCTCTTTTCCTTCTTCTCTTTTTCTTTCTCTCTATTTTTCTCTCTATGTTACTAACTTAAGAAAATAAGTAAAATGACCAAAATACCCCTACACTCAATTATCTCGCAAACGCTCTCAAAACGCGATAAAACATAACAACAATGAAAAATAATATATTGCCAAATAAAAGTCAAGAATAAAATAATATAATAATAAAATAATTAAATCGACTCGATTAAATAAACCTAACAAAAACTGGGGCGTTACAACTCTCCCCCACTTAGAAATTTTCGTCCTCGAAAATATTACCTGAAGCGAACAACTCCGGATACGGCTCCCGCATCCGACTCTCCAACTCCCAAGTCAAATTGCCCTCGGCAGCGCCTCCCCACACTACTTTCACAAGCACAATATCCTTGCCTCTTAACCGCTTCAACTCGCGATCCAAAATTCTCACTTGTAATGCCTCAACCGTAAGGTTCTCCCTTACCTCGACTTCATCCATCAGAATCACATGCGACGGATCCGGAACATACTTCCGAAGCTGTGAAACATGGAACACATCATGCAAATTCGAAAGATTCGGCGGTAACGCCACCCAATAAGTCACAGTACCCACTCTCGCAGATATCTGGTAAGGACCAATAAGCCGAGAAATAAGCTTCTTCGACTTCAATGCACGACCAACACCCGTCACCGGTGTAACTCTCAAAAATACATGATCGCCTTCTTGAAACTCAAGATCTTTCCTCCTTCGATCATGATAACTCTTCTGCCTACTCTGAGAAGCCTTCATTTTCTCACGAATAAGTTTCACCTTGTCCGTAGTCTGTTGCACTAACTCCAGTCCAACCACCAAACTCTCACCAGATTCATGCCAACACAAAGGTGTTCGACATCTTCTTCTATACAACACTTCAGAAGGTGGTCATTCCAATACTCGAATGGAAACTGTTGTTATACGTGAATTCCACCAACGAAAGATAACTATCCCAAGCACCACCTTGCTCAAGTACACAAGCTCTCAGCAAATCTTCCAACGACTGAATAGTTCTCTCGGTCTGACCATCTGTCTGCGGATGATAAGCCGAACTCAATCTCAACTTGGAACCTAACGCCTTTTGCAAACTTTCCCAAAATCTGGAAGTAAATCTCAGATCTCGATCTGAAACAATACACAATAGAACACCATGTAGCTTCACAATCACACAGATATAAATCTCAGCCAACCTCTCCAAAGAAAAACAGATGTCAATCGGAATGAAATGTGCCGATTTAGTCAGCCTATCCACAACCACCCAAATGGCATTATGTCCCCTCTGTGTATTCGGCAACCCCGTCACAAAATCCATAGAAATGTTGTCCCATTTCCACTCGAGAATATCCAACGGTTGCAACAATCCACTAGGCTTCTGATATTCTACCTTTGACTTCTGACACGTCAAACACGCATAAACAAACTAAGCCACATCCCTCTTTAATCCGGACCACCAAAAGATCTTCTTCAAATCTTGATACATCTTATTAGCTCCCGGATGTATACTCAAATTACTCCGATGTCCTTCCTCTAAAATCATCTTTTTCAAGTCCGAATCATCAGGAATACAAATCCTACCACGAAATCTCAAAACACCCTTATCATCCACTTTAAAGTCACCATTCACACTTTGATCTCCAACCATCATCAAATCAACAAATTCCATATCCAACTTCTGTTTCTCACTAACGGTTAACAGAAAATCATTAGTGACCTTTAACATACCAAGCCTCACGCTATCAGATGTCAATTCACACACCAAACTCAAATCTCTAAACGCTTCCAAAAGTTCCCACTCTTTAACCATCAAAGCGAACATATGCAAATATTTTCGGCTTAACGCATCGGCTACCACATTAGCTTTACCAGGATGGTAATTCAAGCCAAAATCGTAGTCCTTCAAAAATTCCAACCATCTCCGTTGCCTCATATTCAACTCTTTCTGATCAAACAAGTATTTCAAACTTTTATGATCACTAAAGACTTCGAATCTTGCACCATAGAGATAATGCCTCCTAATTTTCAACACAAACACCACAACCGCTAATTCCAAATCATGAGTAGGGTAGTTCTTCTCATGAATCCTCAACTTCCTCGAAGCATAAGCCACAACCTTACCTTCTTGCATCAACACTCCACCTAAACCAATCAAAGACGCATCACAATACACCACAAACGGTTCAGTTGGATTCAGTAAGACCAAAATCGGAGCTGTAGTCAATCTTCTCTTCAGCTCACTAAAACTTTCCTCACACTGAATATCCCAAATGAACGCTTTACCTTTACAAGTCAGCTGGGTCAAAGGAAGTGCTAACTTGGAAAAGCCTTCAATGAACTTTCGATAATATCCAGCTAAACCCAAAAAGCTTCTAATTTCAGTAACAGATCTAGGAGCCTCCTATTGTAGAACTGCATCTACTTTAGATGTATCCACAACAATACCATTACCTGAAATCACATGCCCAAGAAAACTCACTTCTGACAACCAGAACTCACACTAGGACAACTTGGCAAAAAGTCTCCTTTCCTTCAAAATTTGCAACACAACACGCAAATGTTCCGCATGTTCCTCCCGGGACTTAGAATAAATCAAGATGTCATCAATAAACACAACAACAAATCGATCCAAATGCTCATGGAAAATACGATTCATATACTCCATAAACACACCTGGCGCATTAGAAACCCCGAACGGCATCACAAAATATTCGTAATGTCTGTAGCGTGTCCTAAAAGCCGTCTTCTGAATATCTTCCTCTTTCACTCTAATCTGATGATACCCTGACCTCAAATCAATTTTACTAAACACACAAGCACCTACCAACTGGTCCATCAAATCATCAATTCTCGGAAGAGGATACTTATTCTTAATCATCACTTTATTCAGCTGGTGATAATCAATACACAATCGCATACTTCCATCTTTCTTTTTCACCAACAACACTGGAGCACCCCAAGGTGATACACTTGGCCTCACAAACCTCTTTTCTAACAATTCATTCAACTGCTTCTTCAACTCAACCAACTCAGATGCCGACATACGATATGGTGCCATAGACACAGGTCTAGTACCAGGAACTAGATCTATAGAAAACTCCACCTATCTTTCTGGTGGCACATCTAAAATATCCTCTGGAAACACCTCTGGAAATTCACACACAACTGGAAACACATCAAGTGCCACTTGACTATCCACGATCAATGATGCAAACAACTCGAACAACTAAGCTTCATCCACCAAAAGTTTCTTCAACTCTTTGGTAGATAAGAAACTAGATTCCTCGTCTTCCTCAAGAGAAGGAAATCTTACCAGCTTATGATAACAATCAATATGAACCCGATTGAACTGTAACCAATTCATTCCCAGAACCACATTTAAACCCTCCAACGGCAAACACACCAAATCCATCTCAAAATCTTTACCGTAAATGGTCAAAGGACAACTTAAACAAACCAAAGAAGTAGTTACCGACCTCATTGCTGGAGTATCAATAACCATCTCTCCACCCATCGAAGACAACAAAAGATTCAAACGCTTCGCGCACTCAGACGAAATAAACGAATGAGTCGCTCCGGTATCAATAATAGCAACTAAAGGCGCACTATTAATAAAACAAGTACGTCTGATCAGACGGTCTGCACTAGTAGTCTGAGTCCCTGCCAATGCAAATACTTTCCCACCAGCTGGAGCTTGCTTTGGTTTCGGACACTTCGTACTAATATGACCAGGTTTACCACAGTTGAAACACTTCACCACATTCCTTTTACAATCAGCTGCGACATGTCCTAAACCTTCACAATTGGAACACTTCCTCATATCCTTTCTACATTCAAACTGACGATGTCCTAAGTCACCACACCTAAAACATCTCGGAGGATTAGAAATACCTCCCCCACTTGGCCTTTTATCAAAACTACCCCTTTGCTTACCCTTGTCAGCTGGTGACACATAAGGACCACCACGAAACAGTTGCTTCCCTTTCCTTTCGTTCACACTCTTATAGTGAGTAGAACGAGCTTTGCTATCCTCCTTATAAATTCTACAACAATCCACCAAATCCGAAAACCTCCTAATCCTTTGATAACCAATTGCCTGCTTGATCTCAGGACGCAATCTGTTCTCAAACTTCACACATTTGGAAAACTCTGCAGTTGCTTCAACATAATGTGGATAAAACTGAACAAGCTCCACAAACCTAGCAGTGTAATCCAAAACAGACATGTTACCTTGTTTCAACTCCAAGAACTCTATCTCTTTCTTTCCTCTAACATCTTCAGGAAAATACTTCCTCAAAAACTCCCTGCTAAACAAAGCCCAAGTGAACTCTTCACCTGTAACTTCCCAAACATGACGCGCACTAACCCACCAATCATCAGCCTCCTCTTGCAACATGTGAGTACCCAGTCTCACCTTATGTTCCTCCGCACAGTCCATCACTCGAAAGATTCTTTCAATCTCCTTAAGCCAAATCTGAGCACCATCAGGATCATGTCTCCCTTTGAAGATAGGCGGTTTGTTCTTCCTGAACTCATCATTCCCCCCAGCATTAGGTGCACCCCGCACAGCCTGAGCCATAGCTTGCATAGCAGCAGCCAAAGCAGCATCATTCCTACCAGCCATATTCTGTTCATTTCCAATAACAACAACTATGGTTAAACAAACAGCTCACCCAAACACAAAGACCGACACGGACTGGCACAAACTGACACAAACTGGCTCTAATACCACTTAATGTAACACCCCTAATCTCTACCCCCAAATAGATAAAGCGATAACAAATAAATCAGAGTATAATTAAAACATTCATGGCATAGACGGAGGCATCACATCAATTGAAACAAAATACCACAACCTGCTCATAAAGATATGCAACAATCAGGTAGCAAATAACAGAGGAACTTAGTTCCTACTACCCACAATTCAGATACAGAATAAAAGCAGAAAATCTGCAACTGAAATCTCATATATATATATATATAACATAAAAGTTTGTCTGTCATATACAGAGTCATACATGTACAATCCAAAAAAAACATATACATATACACATAAGCACAAACGATCTCCCCGACTACCCGGTGCAACATATCAGAGCCGACCGACAAAAGAATGAAGACCTAAGCTTCACAAAAAGACCTCCAGCATCTAATCTGCAATGCCTCATAGAGCATTCAAAACAGCAGAAGGGTGAGAAACACAATCATAATATAATTGCATACAATTATATAATAACACAAAAATACACATGTAAAATATTCTCACCACAACTTACACCTAAATTCAAATACAAAAGAACACCATGCATATCTCATATATCCATCACCAAGGCATATCAATCATGCTTAATGCATTTATCAACAACATATATATATATATATATATATATGTCTCTCAACTCATCAATTCCACACAAAATCAATCCATTCATGATTTATGCAAATGCAAAGAGACCGACACAACGACATTATGCAAATGCGGTACCATCCATCCGTCATTCTCATCATTAGTTCACTCATGAACTATTGGAATCATCGCTTGTTACTTAGTGTAACTCCCCGTCGGGCAAACGATGTTCCCCGTCGCTTTAGGTCCTCTTTGTATAAGGCACACGACGTTTATGGACGCTTTAGGTCCTCTTTGTATAAGGCACACGATCCGATCGCTTTAGGTCCTCTTTGTATAAGGCACACGATCGTCTATAACGTCGCTTTAGGTCCTCTTTGTATAAGGCACACAACCGTTACAGCAGATTCCCTCTGGAATCGTTTCGTCGCTCACACCCACTAGGGCACACGACATCACAAGAATGCATATCATGATGCTTGGCATACAATGACTCATGACATTCAAATGCACACATATACACATCCATACTCATGCATATACAATCAAACACAACACGATGCATTTTCTTGCCCTTAGGCCACAAACCATCATCACAACATTTCATCACATGCATTTACATCATACAATAGCACACAAGTCATACGGTATATATCAAAAGCACATTGCCTGATAACACATCAAATACACACAATTAAAACGGTAAAAGTCGACAAAACGACACATTTCCAAATCCCCGACATAATTAAATCGGCCAACAATCTCAAAACCATTTTAATAAGAAATAACATCTCAATAGCTTTCTAACGATATCAAGTATGTTCAAAACGGATAATCGGAACACAAGTTATGGAAGTAAAAAGAAAAGGAAATCGCGAAATGGCAAAATTCTGCACCCTCGCTGGCCATACGCGTATTGCCCTGAGCCATACACGTAATGCCCAGCCCCATACGCGTACCATTACGCATTTCAGCAGATGGCCGAGAAAAATGGATTTCCATACGCGTATTGCCCTCAATTGCACCTTCCATACGCGTATTGCCCAACCCAATACGCGTATGGACATGCCTGATACGCGTAACGGCAGCGACAACCCAAAATTTTTCCTGCATAATTTTTCTGCTGCGAAATCAACCAAAAACACTCCCAAATCTCATCTAAACACCAGAAAATTACTAATTCAATGCACAACAACATCTATTTAACATGTCTCTGCAATTAGGAACATTAAAACATGATTTCAGACACAATTTGAATCAAATTCTAACAATCTCAACATATTATGGTTTTAGTTCTATATCCAATTTCAACTCAACAACAAACAAATACATACATACATAATCATACACAAGTATAAGATAATCGAGTTTCGCACCCTTACCTGATTTAATCGTGTTTGAAAAGTCGGTTGATTCAATTTCTTTCTCTCCAAGTTTTTCCCTCTTTTTCTTCTCTTCTTCCCCTTTTCTTTCTCTTTTCCTTCTTCTCTTTTTCTTTCTCTCTAATTTTATCTCTATGTTACTAACTTAAGAAAATAAGTAAAATGACCAAAATACCCCTACACTCAATTATCTCGCAAACGCTCTCAAAACGCGATAAAACATAACAACAATGAAAAATAATATATTGCCAAATAAAAGTCAAGAATAAAATAATATAATAGTAAAATAATTAAATCGACTCGATTAAATAAATCTAACAAAAACTGGGGCGTTACAACATCGGGATAGGATCAAAGTTAACCCTATTGTGATTATGATTTTGTCTAACAGCCTGACGAGGAGCTTGAACTGGTTGAGCATTGACAACTGGGGCAACTGCAGCTACACATTGTTGTTACTTGCGACGAGGTTTCCCTTCAACTGAAACAGCATGGGTATCACCATCCTTTTTCTTTTGAAAATATCCAGCATACTTTTTAGCACCACTAAAGGCTTCAGCATTTGCAATCTTTCCTTTCTTGATACCTTCTTCTAGTCTTTCTCCAATAGTGACTAGGTCAGCAAAACCAGATGATACACTGCCTATCATCTTTTCCCAAAAGAGTGGCTGAAGAGTGTCCATGAACAAACCAGTCAATTCCTTTTCAGCAAAAGATGGCTCCACCTGAGCAGCTAGCTCTCTCCAGCGTTAAGCGTACTCCTTAAAGGATTCTTTTTCTTTCTAAGACATATTCTGTAATTGACGGTGATCAGGTGCCATGTCCAGATTATACTTATATTGCTTTAAGAAAGCATCAGCCAAGTCTTTCCAGCTTTGGATACGGTTCTTCTCAAGTCCCATATACCATTTCATTGAAGCCCCACTCAAGCTGTTCTGGAAATAGTGAATGAGCAGTTTGTCGCTTTTGGCATGAGCAGTCATCTTGCGGCAATACATCACCAAGTGGCTTCTGGGACAGGTGTGACCCTTGTATTTCTCAAAATCAGTAGTTTTGAATTTTGCAGGCATAACCAAGTCTAAAACCAAGCACATGTCCATTGCGGCAGCACTAAAGACATCACTTTCTTCCACAACTCTTATCCTTTTGTCTAGAGTTTGCCATTGCTCTCTGACTTCTTCAATGTATCCAGGTTCTCCCTGACTTTCAGATTGTGGACCAGCAGCATGGTACACGAAAGAAGGATTCTCAGGAATAGCTTGAGCAACAGAATGCACAACAGGTTGAGGTTCAGTGAACAATGGAGCTGAAGATACTGGCAGTACAGACGGGACAAACACAGGACTAGTTGCAAAGGGTGGTGAGTAATTCGGAGGTAACCCAAATTCTGGCCAAGTAGAAGCTGGTTGCTGAGTCAGTGGAGGGTCAACAGCAGCAGGTAAGATTTCAGAGATCACAGTCCTCTGAGGTGGTTCACCCCTGGCAATCAGAACTTGCAGAATTTGTGTGAGCTTGGTCATACCGGCCTTCAACTCATCAATTTCCATTCGGACTTCGACATTATGTTGTTCTTGGTTTTCCATTCTCAATCTGACAGCAGCTCTAGTTCCATAGTTGTGTTGAGGAAATAGCTTGACGGTGAACAGATAACTGAAGAAGGAGACAATTGATGGGTTAAAGGTTACTACGTTCTCAGTATTATAGGCTTCCATGGAAAAAGTAATGCCTTCAACGATCGCTCGATCGACATCAGTAATTCTAAAGAGGCAACCACCGAGTGGATAGATTCTTAAGTTCTGCTTTTTCGGGATTCGACTCCCTCAAAGCTCCCTTGACTATACTATGCTCCTATCTCAAAGTACACTCTGGTCCAGGTATAGGACCTATCTCGAACACACAGAGGAACTCCCAAACAGAATAATCAAGTAACAAGCAAATCAAACGAAAAGCAGTAAATAAATCAAAGTAGGCTAAACCCCTCAAGGGTGAATGTCCCTAGCAGAGTCGCCACTTTTCCTGTAGCGGCAAAATCGTGAGTGTAAGCTATTGATTAACTTAACTCGAAAAGCAAGAGTCGCCACCGCATTTTTATTTTATCCAAAAAGGAAAGGAAAAAGAGCGAACAAAACCTACACAAGCTCTAAAACAAGAACAAGTGAACAGAGACTGGGTAAGGGGGTTGGTTACGTTAAGGGAAGGTGTTAGCACCCAAAACCTATATAGTACTCTATAGGAACCCTTTGAAATATTTACGCTTTTGGTCTGAAAGAGTTTGCTTGAAAAGAGATTGAGGAGATGAGAAGAGAAATTTTTTTTATGATTTTTGTGTTTGGAGAGACTTATCGTCTCATGCCTACGTACCCACGAAGTGCAATGTAGGATCAAAACCTCGTAGTTCGTGGTACAAAGAATGAAATTTGTTTGTTTTGGTTGTTTTTAAATGTGAAGACAAGTCGTCATTTCCAAGCGAATAATTCCGCTTAAAGAAATGAATCATGTCTAAACTTATGAAAAAGTTTTAAAAGAGAAAGTGCACGATGGCACAAAAGGAGTTTGAATGAGTTTGGTGTTTTTTCAAGTCTTTTGAAAAAGGTGCCAATATGCTTATGTAGTTTAGCATTTGTTAAGAAATGAAAAGAAAAGAGTAAAATCACTTGACAAAGTCAACGTTTGATTATGAAAGAGGTGATAGTTTGAAATCAAGAAGATTTTGAAAAAGGGAGAAAGTTTTGAAAATTGAAGAATAAGGAGGAGAAGAAGTGACTATCCTAAAGCATAAAGTAAAATCTAAGGATAAGAAATATCTAACCACAAATGTAGCTATCTTCACCATAAACCAAGCAAAAGCACAAGTCTTCAAAGTCTTCGAACCATAATTCCAAAGCAAAGGGAAAAGGTCCTAGTTCTAAGTCCAAGGATCCAAGAATAGCATTGAAGTCTAAAGTCTTCGAACCATAATTCCAAAGCAAAGGGAAAAAGCCCTAGTTCTAAGTCCAAGGATCCAAAAATAGCATTGAAGTCCAAGGTCTAGGTACAAAACTCCATGTCCATTGCAAAGGATAGTAACCAGAGTCCAAGATTAGAAGCACAAGTTTTTTAGAGGTTTTGGCCTTTATTAATGTTTTTGGTCCAAGTGGACAAAGAGAAAAAAGGCATAAGCATAAACATGTGTCCAACGAACAAAGGAAAAATTACGGAAGCATAAACATGTGTCCAACGGACAAAGGAAAAATTGCGGAAGCATAAACATGTGTCCAACGGACAAAGGAAAAATTGCGGAAGCATAAACATGATATGAAATGATAATAATGGAGCATAAAAGTAAAAGAGAGATAGGGAGCGAGAAGAAATTGTAAACAAGATTGGTACAATAATATTGTTAGTAAGTTAGTGATTAGTTGTTAGTTGTTAGAGTAAGTGATCAATAATAATTGAATAATTGCACTTAGGTCAAGGTTAATGAGAACTCATTAGAGGATTGATAAGACCAAAGCCTCCTAACAACAAGTCTCATAAGTGTTGAACCAAAAGATAAATAATCAACTATTCTTGATTGTTTTCTGATAAGGGACATATGTTGCGCTATGTTAAGCAATCGCTGAGTAATTTATGGAGTAATTACCCTACAATGAGGCCGGTCAATAGCACTTTGTGCTAATGCATGCTAGATGAACGATATGTAGATCGTTATCTGAAAGCAATACCGCACGAAAAGAAAAGAAGGTAGCGATCTAGTCTTGATCAAAATTCAACAATGGAATTCTATGATCCATAAGACTTTCATCGATCAAAAGAAATGGGAAATAGATAAAGAGAAAGCCAAATTGAACCACACAATTATGTGATCTAAGGCTAAGAACAAAAGGAAAGGGAAAAAATGGAAAAGGAACCAAAACAGTCCCAAAAACAAGCCAAAATGTGCATTCTGTTTCGAAGTAACCGGTTACTGCACATCTGCTAATCGGTTACTTAGTTCAAAATAAGCGCACTTTTTCAAAATTAACACAGAGTAACCGGTTACTGAATATCTGCTAACCGGTTACTCTGCACCAGAATGCAGAAAATTGTGCAAAATTCAGCATGATCCAATTCCAAAACTTTTTACAAACACCTTGTGATCATGGAACTGAAATTGCACGAAATTTAAAGTAAAATAACAGCAAAAATCAGCAATTAAACACAATTACAAGATCCAAAGGATCAAGTAACAAAGATCTCCAAAGATCTACATTATGGAAGATGAAGATGAAGCTTCAACAATGGTGAAAGATGAATTACCACTTAAAATCTGAAAACTCCTTCAAATTGCTTCAAGATCCAAACACCAAAGCCTTGATCTATGAGAATTGATGAAGAAAACAAGTTTGGATGAAGGT
Organism: Lathyrus tuberosus; assembly: GCA_022829125.1. NCBI lineage: Eukaryota > Viridiplantae > Streptophyta > Magnoliopsida > Fabales > Fabaceae > Lathyrus > Lathyrus tuberosus. The sequence continues at coordinate 3,823,451 of JALAZF010000422.1, forward strand.
TTAGCTCAAAGTTGAACAAGATTCAATGTGAATTCTTGTTAACTTTCAAAAGAAGAAAAGTGAGCTTCAGTAAAATTTGTTGTTGGGGAGAGAATTTGCAAGAGGTTTTTTGGCTATCAAAAGCTTGTGAAATGAATGACATGAGGGCTCTATTTAAAGATTTAGGCTTGGGAATTTGGTGGTTTGAAATTTGGTTTGGAAGATCAAAATTAGGTTTGGAATTTGAATTTGGAGGGAAATTCATAAAAGAGTGGTGATTAGTGAAGGTGTATGGTAGGAATTAATTATGATGATGTATGGAATTAAAATGAGATGGTATAGAATATTATAAATGTGATCAAAATGAGGAGAATTGGTATGAAAATTGTTGAATTTGAATTTACTGAATTTTTTCAAATTTCCACGAGGGTAACCGGTTACAGACTATATGATAACCGGTTACTTAGTGCAAAATTTGAAAAATACTTCTTTTGAATGCACTGCTGTGGTTCGACTCGATTCTTTTGCTCGTCAAAGAAGACATGGAAATAAACACATGAACCTTGGAGTCTCTTGAATAATAATCAATTAAAACTTGGGGGAATCCTTGACCAGATAAATTTGACATGATTGCGGATCAACTTTGACTTTTCTCAAATAAAATTCATTCGAGCTGTGGGACTGTTATTTTGGCATTTTTGACCTGTTCTTCCCTTGAAAATGTTATTGAAAGAAAAGCAAAAAATATTTTTGGATTTTGGTTAAGGTTAGTAAAATATAAACAAATAAAGCAATAAAGTGTGAAATTCTGGTACATGTGCAGAATTCAGATGTCCTAGAACATGCTGTTCGACATCTGGTCTGACATGATCATAAAGGGCAAGGTGTATTGCAATAATCATGGTACTGAAAAGAAAAGAGCAAGACACACAGAATTGTTAACCCAGTTCGGTCGAACACACCTACTCTGGGGACTACCAAGCCAGGGATGAAGTCCACTATTAGTAGTATCAATTCAAAGCTAAACTACCCGTTTACAGCTTATCACTTAATCACTACCCAATGACCCTTCTACCTAGATCCTCTCTAGATATGAGAAACCCTTCTCACTCCCAATCATTGCAATGATGTCTAGCAGTTGACAATCTGCCACTGCATCAACGGCTCTTTACCTATACAATAATTCAGCAAGGAAATCATCCTTTCAAGACACAACTTAGAGTTACTTAAAAGCTTCCTCCAAGAACAATACTCCTCTTACTTAATAGTTTCGAGGATCACACTAATAAACTGTCCAACTCACAGGTCGAGTGGTACAGGAATCAACCCTAATAATAGAACTTTACATCTTTGGTTGTGTTACCAAACTAGGTTACAAAACATCTATTTATAACCTATTCCCAACTGGATTTAGGCCTACAAAAAACCTAGCAAATGAGCTGCTACAAATCAGCAAAAACTTCTGCTACATAATAGGACTTCAATCTTTAACTTCCTAAAATATCTCCATATTTAGAAAGTGCATATTTTCCCATATTCTTCTCAAATTCAGACTTGAATCTTCAAATCTTTTAATTCAGTGCCACCTGGAATTTGCATATTATTTCCTGAAACTTCTGCATCTGTTAGAATATAACAGAATTCTACATTTTCTTCAGTTCTGGCGCGATGTCGAATGAACCTGCATGGGACATCTCGATAGGACATGTTGTTCCAGATGTTAACACTCCTTCAGCTCAACATGTTCCAATGCACACTAGGACTTCTTGCTCAACCTGTTCTTCTTTAGCAAGATGAACAAACCTATCTAACATATTGCTACTATTATTTGTTTTACAAAATTAATGCCAACCCTTACAATTAAAGAACTAACATTCTCCCCCTTTGGCAAATTTTGGCTAAAACAAATACACATAAACATTACAGCACATATTACAGCAGCAATCACAATACTATACTACTGTCAGTAGTCATCAGCAACTACTGAACCTAACAGTAACCATCAGTAGCTACTGTGAACAGCAATCCTGGAGAAACATCTTCTGGGGAATACTTGAATGATGTTAGGACATCATGTCTGACAACTCTTTTGGCAGCACATTTCAATGAACTCCATAACATCACCTTCGAGCATCCCACCTCAATAACTTCAGGCAGCACATCAGGAGGTAAGAAGTAGAAAGTCCCGAAGTTATGCACATGAGGAAGAAGATATCCAATACTCCCCCTCAAATCAGGAATCTGAGGAACATTCTTCTACACATTTCTTTTTCCTTTCAAGAAGGATCCAACTACATAGTAGAAGACTCCTCCAGAAAAGAAGCGTCTGTCTTAACACAAAGGACCAAAGGTGGCATACGAGATTTCTGCACACCTTGCTTGATCAGACGCCCCCAGTCAACCTGTGGCATAAGATGAAACTTAGGAAGTATCAATCTATTAACCCAGGTAACTCAGAACACAAGTCACAACTGTGTTCATAACTCAGGACACAAGTCACAATTGGAACTCAACACCAACTCAAGAATTTTAACACTCTCTTCGCAAGCAATTGGAACTGCAGACTCAGAACAAGGCATCTGCATAACCCATTTCACACACCCTTTCTCCCCCTTTTTAGCCAAAACTTGGCAAAGAAGACCCTCACAGAACCAGACCCAAGTGACACTTACCCAAATACGAACAAACGACATACGACTAGTGAAACAAGACACTCACTTGGCTGGAGAAGAAGAGAGCAGCCCCTATAAATAGCTGACCAGTAACTTAGGAATTAACGAGCCTTGAATATGTCAAGGTTCTTGGTCAAAGAAACGCTATTTTAGGTATCAAAAACTCTATTCCACATTCAATGCCTACTTTCCAAAAACTGCCTTGACTGCCTTAAATGTTTCTCAACTGAATCTTACCATAAATTAAGCCAATAACATTCCATGCATAGGCAGAGACACGTGTTTTGCCTTATCCTTATACCACCGTCCAGAGTAATTCCTTGTTTGGCTCAAGAAAAACATGTCGTGTACCATGTTCTGACATCTTATCAGACAATGTCTGCTTGCTCACAACATTATCAGCCTTGGACTTCACAAACCCATCTTCGTAGCTGATGGATACTGAGACGACTTCTCTCAATCCCTTCTAGATTCCTTCAAGGCAGCAGAGTAAAGATAAAGTCACCCACCAAATTTGCTTTTTAGACCTCTTCTACACAGCTATGATGTATCCCATCATGACGTTTGACATCACACTGCACAAACTTGATCAGCGCACATGCTACACAGAAATCTGCACCCTTGCAGTAATAGACCATAGACAACAACCTTAACTCCCCCTGACATGAACAACCAAAGCTCCTTATGAAGATGAACACTTGACAGATGATATTGCCACAATCTCAACATTAAGAACTGCCACTTCTTGTATTTGTTGAGCATAATCTCACCAGGTTTATGCCATAAAAGCCCACTTGATTCACACATTCCATAACAAATGTCTTTAGATTACTTGCAACACAAGATAAGGATTACCACCACCTTTTACTTGTATTAGAAGAACCTTCAGCCATTCTGATCAGATAACACTACTGACAACAACCTTCTGTCCTTACATTCACAAGCACCTAAGAAGTCTTTATCATGAAAGTAGTTATGTATTGCCAGAACAAACTACTTAACATCAAGATCAGAATCTGCCCATTCTAATCCATATTATGTCAGAACTGCCACTTTCAGACAATAATGTTGCTTCTTCCAACTCCACAAGCACAGCCCCAGACCTTCATCCGGGATACACAACAACCAATGGTGTTGTAACATTATGTAGGACATCAGCCTTGGATAAAAGATCACACCTTCTGCATTTTATTCAGGTAATCACAACCACCTGATCACAACAGAGAGAAATAAACTCTCACACAATTCAGAAATCTGAATTGCATCCACACATCAGATAACTACCAAGCTCCCAACAAGGTATTAGTTATCCAAGAAAGATTCACAAACAAACAGCAGATGATGCTCACTTCTTCATTCAGACACTCTTGATACAGTCAGCTGATAAGGCTACCTCAGGTTGTCATCAACCACAACCACTCAGAAAGAATAAATTCCTAAACCATAATATCCAGACTGCAGACTTGCATAATTCTCTAGACAAATACTTAGTCTCCCGTCAAAGTATTTACTATTAGTCAGAAAAAGATTACCTTCTCACACAAGGTATGACAATTTGTTTGACATCTTCTTCTGCACACGCCTGACAACTTCTGATTCTTCTTTATGACAAATTGTCATGACATTTATTCACAAGTTACTTTAACTTGGATCAGTGGCTTGATCTTGGACTTCTTTCTGCACAAAACAATCTTGGCTGAACACGCAACATCCACGAGGATCAACCATCAGTAGCTGATCAAGCTTTCAGGTCATATCACAACCACATTCAGCAGCAGGAACATCTCAAGAGTCTTCTCACAGCATCTTGTCTGACTCAACCACTCTGCCTCCTCTAACCCTTCAGCCAAACTCATCCCAGACAATTTGGATGATACTCCATGCACATGGTCACCAATCAACCCCACCAGTTGATTTAACTCCATAGTGCTTAGCCCTTGAAAGTTCTCCACTACACCAGAACAAGAGTTCCATGCTCTCATAGACTTGATAAATGTCGTCAAGTTTGAGTAAACAACCTCCATCCTGAATCAGAGAACCATCATCCAGGCAACTTGAAAAAATTCTTAATACAATGATGTCAAGACATGTCTTCAAGGTCTTCTAAAGAATCAGGTATTCTCCCTCATAATATGCCAAGAGCACATCAGAGAATCATACATTCTCCCCTATAATAGCAGCACAGACTGTGATTAGATCATATCAATCCTAAGCACACACAGTCAATACATATCTAGCTTCACAAGATCATTCAGAACATGTCTCCAAATAACGAGAAAAAAATGACCTTTTGATTTTTGACCTTCATGTCCAAGAAGTCTGCTAGAGATAATACTTCTTGAATCTCAGGTCTTCTACTCCTGCAGCAAGAACCAGAAATAAACTGACCTCAGGAGTATGTTGATCACACCTTGACCAACTCACACAACTAAGATAAGTTCCAGGGCCAGAACCTTCTTAGACATACCACCCAGATGTCTCCTCTTCCAGATCAGGAGTAGGCTCCAAACTCATGTGATCAAACCACATTAGTTTAGCACCCAGAGCATCTGCTGTGCCATTCCTTCAGACAACAGAATTCACCATAATTCTGGCGTGATGTTCTAACACAAGATAGGACATCATTCCAATGAACAAATCAAGAGATCAAAGGCTGGAGATTAACCCTTTTAAGTAAAGAAGCAAAAGTAAATTACTTCTCAGATCTCTTCCTTACAACATCACTTATCAATGCCTTTATGAGTGGACTTGAACAATAGTCTTCAAGTATCGTTGACAATGTAAGTTGAAGCAGTTTTGCATATATCCCATCACCATAGGATATACATTCAGAGAAGAGCAACCTTCACAGTTACAACCTTAGGAGTTTTCAGATAGATTTGCAGCGGAAACAAACTCCTCAAAACCTTCAGGTGTCACATATCAGTCCTAGCATAATAATTCAGGTGACACCACAATACCACAGGTTTGAAAATAAATCAAACCACAACACAACAGCTTTTTAACCACTCCTCCAACAGTCCATCCTCCACTTCTAGGGACCATTCTCACACCTATATGAACTACTCCAAGTTCAAACAACTTTTCAGTAGAGAGCTTCTACCTTGACCATGAACCAAAAAGTATCTTCCCTGGGATCTCATCCAGATACAGAACAGGATGACCTGCTCTGATACCAATTGAAATTCTAGTACATGTGCAGAATTCAGATGTCCTAGAACATGTTGTTCGACATCTGGTCTGACATGATCATAAAGGGCAAGCTATATTGCAATAATCATGGTACTGAAAAGAAAAGAGCAAGACACACAGAATTGTTAACCCAGTTCGGTCGAACACACCTACTCTGGGGGCTACCAAGCCAGGGATGAAGTCCACTATTAGTAGTATCAATTCAAAGCTAAACTACCCGTTTACAACTTATCACTTAATCACTACCCAATGACCCTTCTACCTAGATCCTCTCTAGATATGAGAAACCCTTCTCACTCCCAATCATCGCAATGATGTCTAGCAGTTGACAATCCGCCACTGCATCAACGGCTCTTTACCTATACAATAATTCAGCAAGGAAATCATCCTTTCAAGACACAACTTAGAGTTACATAAAAGCTTCCTCCAAGAACAATACTCCTCTTACTTAAAAGTTTCGAGGATCACACTAACAAACTGTCCAACTCACAGGTCGAGTGGTACAGGAACCAACCCTAATAATAGAACTTTACATCTTTGGTTGCGTTACCAAACTAGGTTACAAAACATCTATTTATAACCTATTCCCAACTGGATTTGGGCCTACAAAAAACCTAGCAAATGAGCTGCTACGAATCAGCAGAAACTTCTACTACATAATAGGACTTCAATCTTTAACTTCCTAAAATATCTCCATATTTAGAAAGTGCATATTTTCCCATATTCTTCTCAAATTCAGACTTGAATCTTCAAATCTTTTAATTCAGTGCCACCTGGAATTTGCATATTATTTCCTGAAACTGCTGCATCTGTTAGAATATAACAGAATTCTACATTTTCTTCAGTTCTGGCGCGATGTCGAATGAACCTGCATGGGACATCTCGATAGGACATGTTGTTCCAGATGTTAACACTCCTTTAGCTCAACATGTTCCAATGCACACTAGGACTTCTTGCTCAACCTGTTCTTCTTTAGCAAGATGAACAAACCTATCTAACATATTGCTGCTATTATTTGTTTTACAAAATTAATGCCAACCCTTACAATTAAAGAACTAACAAAGTGAATAAGAAAACACACAGATGATCAGTAAACCCTGCAAGGCATAAACCCAAAGATGAGAGGAACGAGGGAACCAATGTGTAATCTTGCTTGTGGTAAAAATGCAAATGAAAATATGAATGATATGTGGAATCTTAGGGGTCAAAAATTAGGTTCTTACACTAGTCCTTTTTTAGTTTTACAACTTTGGCTCAATTCCACGTATGAGTCTTCTCTGAAGGCAGACATACCAACTAATCATGTCGAGGAAAATTCAAAATCGACAGATTGAAGGTACTAGACATATGCTTTTTACCCTGAATATCAGAAGTCGTTTGACATAGGAAATCTTCCCTGAATATTTTATGATGTTTTCCAGGTGTCATATGTTTACTTCTTCCATGGCCCCCTTTGCTAACCGAAGTCATGGTCCATATTGATTTAGGAGAGAATTTCCTGCTTTTGATGCTAAACACCAAGTCGAGGCTATTGAGATTTGGAAAGCCTTCATTACCCCCAGACTACTGTCAAATAGGTTTGGGACTACCAAGGACATCTTAGGGCTTGTTGGCTATCAACCTAACCTAGTAGCTCTATAGTTTGGGTTTAGTAAAAGTTTACCCAAATCTCTTTTTAGTCGAAAAAAGATATCGGTCTCAGCACCGTTGAGATAAGTGAAGAAGAATACCTAATGTGCCCCGCTCGACAGTCTGATGAGCTCATCAACCTCACACCTTTTCAATTTCAAATTTCTTTTATTGTACTCAATAGTTAGACACATAATGGAATGATTACCAGACTAACAACTTTGTAGATGTGACGACTCTAAAGCATTACCTAACGAAAGTTTTTTATTCTTTGCAGACCAAATTTAAAAAAGGTAAAGGTACGCATATTAAAGAAATCCAAGCTTTTCACCGTTACTTTGAAACTGTGTATAACCCAAACAATCTTAGTTGAACTATATTTGAGGCAGCCCTTACTTTAAAATAAAAACTTGTTGAAATGATACTTAAATTGAATTCCCCTTCTTATGTAACAGATAGGTATGCTTTTGCTTTAGAATTTCACCCACCCAAATTTCCACCTTTGCCTACTTGTGAGTTTGCTTTGGCCTTTTGACCCCCATTTCCACGATGATTTACTTGTGGGTCTTCATTAGAAGTTTTGCAAAATGAATGTAAAAAAGCTGCCCAAAGAGTAGTTTCGACTAAGCATGATACACATAGTTATAGAGGTCACCTTCATATCGACAGTCTGATGAGCTCATCAACCTCACACCTTTTCAATTTCTAATTTCTTTTATTGTACTCAATAGTTAGACACATGATGGAATGATTACCAGACTAACAACTTTGTAGATGTGACGACTCTAAAGCATTACCTAACGAAAGTTTTTTATTCTTTGCAGACCAAATTTGAAAAAGGTAAAGGTACGCATATTAAAGAAATCCAAGCTTTTCACCGTTACTTTGAAACTGTGTATAACCCAAACAATCTTAGTTGAACTATATTTGAGGCAGCCCTTACTTTAAAAGAAAAACTTGTTGAAATGATACTTAAATTGAATTCCCCTTCTTATGTAACAGATAGGTATGCTTTTGCTTTAGAATTTCACCCACCCAAATTTCCACCTTTGCCTACTTGTGAGTTTGCTTTGGCCTTTTGACCCCCATTTCCACGATGATTTACTTGTGGGTCTTCATTAGAAGTTTTGCAAAATGAATGTAAAAAAGCCGCCCAAAGAGTAGTTTCGACTAAGCATGATACACATAGTTATAGAGGTCACCTTCATATCGACATCGGGGATGTTAGGATCTTATCCCCCAAATCTATAGATGAGGAACAATACCTTTTAGATTACCCTTCTTAGTATCATCATATCTTTTAATATGCCTTTTCGAATCCTTACCGTTGTTGCTGTAAGAAAAGCCAGAAAGGGTATTGTTGATGCTGGCAAAAAGTATGATTAACCAGCTGAAACGACACACGTATCCTCTTTTAAACCCTTTTTTAGTTTTTTAATGATGGAATCCTAACTTCCATTCTTGTTGTAGAGCCATAAAAAAGGAGGTAGTTTGGCTATTGCTGTTCCAAGCAAGAAAGCTAAGCAGGAGGAAAGGGCTTATGTCGAAGAAGAGAAAACAAAGGTTTGTCTCTTGACCATTTTAATCTTTCAAGTTCCCTCGAATTGTGCTAACATTTGATACTAATTTATCTCGAAGTCAGGCATCAAGTGAAACTTCTCAAGAAGTTAAAAGGCGTAGTTTTTAAAGATTTTGAGGGGGAGAAGGGTTATGTCGAAGCTTTAGAGCCTAAGCCAAAAAAGAAGAAAAATAAATAAAAAACAAAACCCTTAAGATTGGTCTGGAAAAGACAGGTTCTTCCTCTGATCAAGTTGTCGATAAAGAAGAGACACAAATAATCCCTTCAATGGACCACAAGAAGATAAAAAAGAATAAACCAATTTTCGCATCCAACAAACCAAAGAGTTCTAACTTTAGCCCTGATGCTGATGTCGGTGTAAGCCCTAGAGGTAAATACTTTTGGTACTTGTATCAATTATTTATTAATAATAAAATGCATTTATTTATTATGTTTGATTTTCCAAAATAATAAAGTCCCTAAAATAGCTAGTCCGTTTAATGAAATATTAAGTGTGACTTAATCATGAGATCCCATTATACATAAGGACACTATTCTTAAAGTATCTGTAGTCGAGCTTTACTGTGAAGTGGGATAACCTTAAAGCATTAAGACTATTATATAGATAGACTTATGATCACATCTCATGGATCATGGATAAGGAGTTACCAAGTCTTAACATAGGTATGAATATTATGAGTAATATTTATACTTGATCGAGCCGCTATGAGAGTACTACATAGAATGTTAGGCAAAGTGTCATTGTCATACCCCAAATTTGTCCTACTTGTATATTACCTTCATCTGTATTTCCATCTACTAACCATTACTCAAAAATCCAAAAATATGTTGTTTCTTATTTCATTTTCTTATTGCCTAAGCCCAAGTTTCATTTGAGGATATCAAGTAAGGTGTGTGTGCAGTATGGATTGAGGTTCATTTGATTTGACCTAACCTTGTTCAGGCAAGAAGATATTTCATGGTCAAGACCAGGGTGTGCATAATTCAAGTGGTGTGTGTGCAAAATTCCAATTAGGGTTTTGTTCCAATTCAAGTCAGTTGTGTTAAGGTCAGGTTGTCTGGTTGTGTCAAGTTATCAGTGATTCATGGTTAAAGATCATCAAGGATCAATTCATTTTCAATCAGGGTTTGGACTGTACAATTCATATTTCAAGTCATGTTCTTCTGATTTCATTGTTTCAAGGCCCTAATGCATCTGAAGATCCAGATTGTTTCATGATTCATTTTCTCAGGGTTCATTCAAAGATTGTTAGGATTTGGTCCTTATTGCAATTGTGGATTCAATTCAAGTGTGGTGTTGGATTAGGTTCAGTACTCAAGGTGTGCATCTGTGGTTCTAAGTTGAGAATTCATTTTCATGATTCATGACTCATGATCCAAATTCCACTTCATGTTCAATTTCCAAATATTCATCCTAGGATTCATTTCATTATCATCTTCTTTAATCCATATCCAATCCTAAACCATTTATTTAATTTCCAATTACCAATTTTTTTTAATCCAATTTCCATTTTTCTAATTCATTTCCATATCTATATCAAAATGTATTACAAGAGCTCATTACCATTTTTTCTCAAAAAATCCCCATTTCCTAAGCACATATCACATTACCAAATCATTATAACCATAGAGGCCCGTGTTTTTTAAGACCACAAAGATCATATTCCAAGTCCATCACAAACAATATAAGAAAAAGTCACAAATCACTCCCCATTTTATATTACAAGCCCGTTTTTTTTTTCTTAGGTTCAAAAAGCCCAATAAGAACAAAACACAAAATTGCCAAGTCCCACTCCCACACATGATTCACGAGCAGTCTTGATACATAGTGCCACACACACTTATCTTTCCATAGCCACAACCTGCAGCCACGACTCTCCACGCATCAACATGATTCACGTACAAAAGCCAATTTCCAACCAATTGCCATAATCAAGCCTCCATACATAACCTTCAGCCAAGTCTTGTTTAGCAGCCAACACTAGCCATGATACAACAATACACCCTTATGCTTCACTGCTACAAATCCTGCACAAGGAAGAATTATTACACGGTTCATATACGACAAACACAAATATCCAACCATACTAAAATCATAACAAGCCTTCAAAAAAACTTCAAAATCAATTACACAACAAGCCACGACTCATCTGCGTACCCCACACACAAATTACAACCAAAGCAACGTACCACACAAATTACAATCAAAGCAACGTACCACACAAATACAACAATATGCATCAGTATTTTTTAACAACCATACACAACGCGTACAACCTTCGTGACTTTACACAATAACATCACACATCACTCAAATTTACAAAACTACAACGCACGCAGTCATTTTCTACCAGCCTCAACATCACACATACGATCCCACCTTTCAACGTCACAATTTCACTCCACTCTCTCTATAAAAACCCCACATCTACTCCTCATTTCCAAGCTCTTTGGGAGCCAAATAAATGCTGAAAAATTCTTTCCACATCTTACTAAAACCTAATTCTTAACCACCCTTTATCAATCTTTTTCAACCAAACCAAAACCCAACAACAACAATCCTTCGCAACTTTCAAACCCACAACCAACCGCAAATCAACCAAATCACAGAGAGATGAACTGAGATGGAATAGAAGAGAGAGTGACAAACACAAACCTAAGCATACAACGACGGAAGCGAGAAGCGATTTGAGACAGAGCGAAAGCAAGATGAAGGTGGGAATAGCAATGTGATTCTCTTGTTTTTACACTTGAAATTTCCTGCGCGATGATGAGGAGGAAGTTAGTTTCTCTTTGAGCGTTTTCCGTTCAACAACCATGGTCGTGTAGGGACTTGGATGTGTTGTTGTTCTACCGTTGTCCCTCTTGACATTTCATTATGATCTGATGGCGTGTTTTAAAAGATGAACCACACCCACCATGGCCTTGTTTTTATTGGATTTTGGTTTTTTTTTTTTGGTTGTTGTTACTATTCTTAAAGGTTGGACCGAGCCCACTTGGTGGTTACCACACACAGAAAATTGTACCTCATGCTCCTATCATTATCCCTCTACCCCTACATTTTTTTAAAGTATTTCAATTATGCCCTTTTCACTTATCAAATGATTTTATTATTTAATATTTATCATTTCACACCCCTACCAAAGTGTATTGATATGCATTCCAATTCTACCATTTTCCGATATGTTTTGGAAACTTACGAAAAATTGTATATCCAACACATAAAAAACTGTTGCCTAGTATTTTAGACAACGATTTTATTTACTTTAAGCCACGTTTTTTTTTTTGTTTTTCAACTTATGAAATATTGTATATCCCACACATAAAAAAACCGTTGGCTGATACTTTAGGCAACGATTTTATCTACTTTAGGCCACGGTTTTTGCTTGTTGCCGAAACTCAAGTTATTTGATGAAGAAAAATTACTTTTCGGAAAACTTGATTGCAAGTTATCCGGTGAATAAAAATTACATACTGAAAAACTTGATTGCAAGTTATCCGGTGAAGAAAAGTTATATATCGGAAAACTTGATTGTAAGTTATCCGGTGAAGAAAAATTACATACCGGAAAACTTGATTACAAGTTATCCGGTGAAGTAAAATTACATATCGGAAAACTTTATTGCAAGTTATCCGGTGAAGAAAAAATACATACTGAAAAACTTGATTGCAAGTTATCCAGTGAAGAAAAATTAAATACCGTAAAATAATAAATATTAAATAATAAAATAATTTAATAAGTGAAAAGGATAGAATTGAGATATTTTAAAAAATATAGGGGTAGAGGGATAATAGTATGGGTATGAGGTAAAATTTTCCCACACACACACACCATGTCTTGTTGTGTTGTTGTGGGCTTCCAAGCCCATTTGTTGGTTTTTTAACCACACCCTTGATTTTGCTTCATTCCCCACTTCCTATGTTGTTTTCCTTTTTTTTTTGTGATTTTCTCCCTTCAAATTATATATTGCCATTTTATTATGATTTTTATTTTTATTTTCTCTTGATTTACTACTTTGTCATTGTCAATTCCATTTTGATTTTCATTTCGATTTATTTTCATTTCGATTTTGGTCGATGAAGTCTTTAATATCATGAATATTGATTATTGAAGTATATTAACCTTCATTATTTCAAATCTGTAGGGAATGATCATTTGGATAATTTTCTATACTTTGGGATCGTGATAAGTTACCTTCGATTAATCGATGAAAGTTTGTGATTAAGACGAGACTGTTCTCTTTTCTTTTCGTGTGGCATGATTCTTGGAGAATGATCTACATGTCATTTCTCTATCGTGTTTTAGCACAAACATTGTTATTGACCGACCTCCCATAGTATGACCTTCCTTATAGGTTGTGCTACGATTGCTTAACATAGCGCTACAGCGGACCCGATTCGAAAAGTAATCAGTCGATCAATGACAATTAACAACTAACAACTGACTTTAATTTCGATTCATTATTCTCTTGCTTTATCTTCCTGTCACTATATCATTGCCTATATATCCTTGATCATATTATTGTTCATATTATCGTTATTCACATCATATTGTCATCTTCATCTTATTTGTTCATCTTACTCAAAAACACAAAAACATGATAATATTATCGAAAACCTAAAATACTTTCAAGTGGTGGACTGTGGTTACTATCTTTGGCATCATGGAGTTGAGACACTCTACAGAAGCCCTAACAAAGGAGGTGTAGATCTTGGTTATTTCTATTCTCTATTACTCTATCTTAGGGCACTTTTGTACATCATTTATAGCTTTCTCTTGAGCTTTCTTACAATGAGACTTATTCGATCAATTACTTCTAGTTGGTTGTCTAAAAGGCTAACCCACTTTACTAGTGCACGTTTAGTTTATTGGGTTTTCTGCTTATTGTTCATTCCATCCCCATTTGAACAAATTTATCCCCACTCCCATGATGTGTAATAACTCTTACCATTTTCTCTTTGCTTGCTAGTTGATTAGGCTCCCACTAATTCAAGAATAAAATCAACCACACCTTTTCAAAAGAACACAAATAAGATTGATCCAACGTCAAGCATTTTTATAATAAATCAACTCAATAAGTTTCCATCACCATCAATCTTTCAACCGGTCACACTCCATTTGCATCCACCCTTTGTAAGTCGGTTGCCTTGTGCATCGCCATCGACCTTACCCAACACCCATAGGACCTCCTTTCCAGTAGTCCTTCACCTCTTCGCACGCAAACCTCGATCAACATCGAGTAATTTTCAAATTAATCAAAAACATTTAATTATACTCAAATACTATTTCTTAAAAAGAGGGGTCTGGAGCCTACGATTCCTCTCCTTATTTGTTTGGATACGAGTTGCCTTTCTCGCTGTCTGAACAATTTCCATTTCTAAAACATCCAACACGTCAAACTTGTCTTTTCTCGCCCCCGTACGATCCACAATTCAAACACTTTTTTGAAAGAACATTGTTTAGTCCCTTCTTCCACACATATAAACTAGTGCTTCAGCCTCCCCTAGCGAGCAGACAATCCAATGTTTAGCGATTAGAATGCAACCTAAACACTCGTTTGCTTAAAAAATAAACATAAACTAACCGTAGTCTCGCGAACTACGAACGCTCTGATTCTTCATTTTCGTCCAAATGAAGATACGTAGGCACAACGGCCTCAATCCCTGGCGAGCTACCTTTTCTTTTTCCTATCCAAACATTTTCCTATAGTCCGAACTACGGATGCTCTGATTTCTCATTTCGCAATGAGAATACGTAGGCACAAGGGCCTCAATCCTTGGCGAGCACCCTAATATAAAACCACCCATTTCCCCTTAGCAATCGAAATCCTTTTTCCCTTAATTTTTGCATTACTCGCTTAGAAGAAAATAAATTACATTAGCTAACATTCATCACAAATCGAACTAAGAGGTTCCCGTTTAGTACAACGGACGTGAGGGGTGCTAATACCTTCCCTTTGCGTAATCGACTCCCGAACCTAGAATTGGTTACGATGACCATGTTCTTATCTCTTAAAGATTTTCTCGATATTTTCCTATTCCTTCATTGGAATGAATAAAGTTCGGTGGTAATTGTGTCCGAACCATTTTTTCCACGTCCCATCGCGAAGGTCGTATTTTTTTCGAGGTGCGACAGTCATAAGTTACTCTCATGGTGATAGTGATGTATACCACCCTTCGAACTGAAACCACTATAGGCCCTAGATGTTGAGTCGAGTACTTTATTGTTGATCAAACATTGTCCGTAACTTAATGACCATAAAGACAGTTGACGGGTACTCCACAAAGCATATTGAGGGACATGAGTGACCTAGATGGAATTTGCCCATCCTGCGTAACAGATAAATGTCTAAGGGCCCAATATTGAACTAGACAAGGATGACACAGTATATGCCTTGTGTTCAATAAAGACATAATGGCAAAAGGGTAATTATACACACAAGTATTATCACAAAAGGTTTTGTCAAATCACATGACATTTCCGTGACTTGGGTAGCAGTGATGTGTTACAAGATATCACTCATTATTTATTATGTTAAATGCGTGATTTAATATAATTGTCATCGTCGTGAAAACCTACAGGGTCACTCACATAAGGACAGATCGATAAGAGGTAGAGTAAATAAGGAACACCATAAGGTACGGTGCACTTAGGTAAATATAGAACACTGTAAGGTGCAGTGCACTTAATTAGAATATGGAATATGGTAAGGTACCATACGCTTAAGTGATATACAGTACGCCATAAGATATGGTGCGCGTGCACTTAAGTGGGTTTTTTAGCTTGCAGCCCACATAAGTGGTTCTTTAAAAAGAACCCTTGTGCATAAGCATTCACACTTGATGAAAATTCGGTCGGTGAAACCCTAACCGTATTTTAATTCTCTCTCTCTCTCTCTCACATACACACACATACACACTCACTTAAAGCCTTCAATTGTAGAAGCTAGCACTGAAGCTGAATGAATTTGTTCGTGTGGACTGAGTAGAGGCATTGTTCATCATTCAACACTCGTGATCACTCCCTCAATTCAGATCAAAGGATCACTAAAGGGAAAATTTTAATTTCCGCTGCATTTTGGATCACGATTTCCCTTCAACTAACACAACCTAGGTATTTATTTTGTTCGCAGTTCTTCTTTGTTTCATGTTTCAAGATGCTAACATCAATGTAATTTTTTTGTAGGAACATCCTTTTACTAGTTTTTGCACCAGCTCTGCTAATACCATGTCGAGCATTAAATATACACTACCCGTTTCTACAAGCTCTCCCTCAGTCTAAATTGGAATTATAAAAGAGGCTTTTGGGGAGGTCACTGCCAACAAAGCAACAATGTTAGTCGAAGAAAAAATTATGGACGAGAAAGAAGCAATTGAAAGCCAGCATCACGATGAACTATCTTCCGACTCTCAGAATCAAGATTTCAACTGCACAAACATAAAATTAGACACCAAGGAGGATATATCTCAACACGAAAAGCCAAATATTGACACCTCTGCCCAACTAAAACCATAGCAGAGTGACACTTCTCATAAAGAACACCATGTCACCTAATCTCCATAGGATCCAAGTTGAAAAAATGAATCAACTCCTAGCAACGAGGTTCTCAAAACTAGGGATGTAAATGGATATCCATAGGGACGGATACTATGATATTCGTATCCGCCCCGTTGGATAAATATGATATCCATATCTGCCCCATATCCATGTGGATATCCGTTAAGTGGGTAATCTGCGGGTTTTACGGTATCCGTGGATATTTACAGGTATCCATGGATAATATTTTTTTATGAAAATTATTTTTTAAAAATATACTTTTAACTTCTTTTAAAGACACAAAAAATTATTATCATATAACATCCATACAATTCGCTCTTAATTTAACAATAAAATTTCATCATATTAATTTTCTTCTTATTCACCAAAATATAATCAGATCCAAACATAAAATCCATACATTTCATTTTAACCAAACAAATAAAAGATATTGTGATTGTGAGTTATGATGGAAGAGTGAACGACAGAGGAGTATGCAAAGAGACACTGGTTCGATAGAGGAATGACAACACTAGTTGGTTGGACTGTGAAATTGTTGAAGTGGGGTATAAAGTATTGAAGAGTTTAAATATGAAATGACTAATAGAATTTGAATGAAATGTGAAACGTTTTCTTCAAAGAAAAATTTTAAAAAGAAAGAAATATAATAAGACTATTTATTTTAGAAGATGAAAAGATAAGGTATAATAAACTAACGATATTTAAACGATTTTTATAATTTATTAACGGATATGGATATCCACGGGTACGGATATCATTAAACCCATATCCATATCCATTAACAAACGGATATTTAAATATCCATTTATTTTATCCATGGATATCCATTAAGTTATCCGCCCCATATCCGTGATGGATTTTATCCACGAATATCCGCGGGTATAGATATTTTTGCCATCCCTACTCAAAACTATGTCAGATGCTACCATACCTCCACCCTCAACCAAAACTACTGTAACTCCAATCCCTTAACTCGGTTTCTCTTCCATCACTTCTCTTAGTCAAGAAGAATTAAAAGAAATGAAGGAGAAGAATTCGGTGGGATATATGAAAATGATGATGGGTGGTCGAAGTCTTTTAGTTGAGAATTCTTCTGGTTCTTTGACCGTTTTTGGCAGTGAGCCTTCTAGTGAGTCCATGGATGCTCTTCTTCGACAGTTGAAAGACAAGTTCCTCAGTGGAGATTTATTTTAGGCAATTGAGGAAAACTTTTTCATTATCTATGGAATTAAATCCTTGCTGAAGAAACTCAATATTCCTACTGCTCCTTGTGCTCTTGTCAACTTTATCTTGAAATCTGGATCGCGACTTGATCAAATAACCCAAGACCTTCAGAATAAAAATTACGTCGAAGCCAAGATGACTTCGAAAGCTAGTGTATGTTCCAAAGAGTGGGCTCTAGTTGTTGAATCTCGAAGCCGAGTTGAGGAACTAGAATAGGAGATTAACAAGACCACATCTTATGATGCTGATATTCTAAAATGGAAGTAGCAGATTGAAGAGTTGTAGTCGAATATAAGGAGGCTGAGAAAAACAAAGTGAAATTAATGGACCTAACTTGGCTAAACTGGATTAGGAAGCTAAAATTGGTCTTTAGCACTCCGACAACATCATCAATCAATAAGTGGAGATCGAAGAATTCACTGGCACTCCCCAACTGATCAACATCCAGATTGCAGAAGGCAAGGCTTACTTTGAAAGACTCAAATCCAATCTTCCATTTTAGCTTTGTAATTCTTGTTCTCTTTTATGTGTTTTGTCTTTCTACAATTTCACTCTTGTAAACTTGATTATGCTGTTTTGGCACTTTTGACGCTGGGAATAACATCTTGTTATTAAATTAACAGTAGGCAACTATTCTTATATCATTTGTATTTCATGCAACATAAGTTTGTACTTTTTCAGGTACTTTCCATTTATGCATAGGATTTGACCTTCATGGGTCAACACCTCGACTTTGTAAGCGCTATTTGTAAATACTTGGCTAACTTGAAATGGTCTTTCCCAAATTGGAGACCATTTTCCCAAGGTTTTATCCTTCTTATCCATGGGTAAGATGAATTTCCACAACAAATCTCCAACCAAAAAGGCTTTTCGCAACCTTTTTATTATACGCTTTGATGACTTGTTCTTTCTGCCTTATAAGTACATTTAAAGTCGTTAACCTTTCTTCGTCTAAATCAACTAGTTCGTCTAACATCATGCTCTAATAATGATCCGGTGGCACTTCTATTTTCCTATGAATCCTATCTGATTGTAGATAGATCTCGACAGGAAATACTGTGTTGTGTCCAAAAGTCACTCAAAATTGAGAGAGTTAGTTGATACCTTTGGAGAATTTCGACAAGCCCACAAGACTTGGTCCAAGGCCTTATGCCAATCTTTGGGCTCTGGCCTACGTGCTTCTTGATCAGTCTAATTATGATCTTGTTGGCCTCTTCGATCTCACCATTTGCTTGTGAGTAATATGGTGTGGATGTTAATAACTTGATCTCTGATTCTAAAGCAAACTACACAATTTTGACCACCGAATATTGAGCCTTTGTTCGTGGTTATTGTTTGAGGGATTCCAAAACTGTAAATAATATGGTTTTGGATAAAGTTTATAACCGCTTCTTGGTCGACATTATCCAAGGGTATGACTTCTATTCATTTGGTAAACCAATCTATTCCAACTAGGATATATCTCTGATGCTTAGATGATGGTGGTTGTATCTCACAAATTAAGTCCAAAGCCCAACCCATGAATGGCCAAGGGTTGATTATCGAGTAAAACTCACTTACTGGCACATGTTGAATGCTTGCGTGTTTTTGACACTATTCGCAAGTTTTGGTGAATTTTATACAATCTTTTAAGATGGTCGGCCAATATAATCTTTATCAAAATAACAACCACTTCATTTTATGGCCTACTTGATGAGCACCACATGCAACACTATGGATGGTAGAGGTTTCTAAATAAGCATCTGTTTCACTGAGGCATTTGAGTAAAACGCCCTCCTGAGTTTTCATGAACTGTTCATTCCCAATTATGACGCAACTTAAAGCTCTATATTTGGACTTTCGATATGTCATTCCTGTTGGGTTTTCCAAGCACTCTACAATTGGTTTTCGCAATCATTGTTTGACATATCGTCAATGACAAAATTTTCAAAAAATCCAGAGTTAGTCATTTCTTCAAACTCTTATGCCCCCACAATTTTTTTCGTTGACAATTTTGAAGGGGAAGGTTGGTTGGAATCATTTTTTCTCTAACTTCGATTAACTCTTCTAACTTCTTCTTGGAGAATTTATAGCCCGAGGAAATTTGTGCCAAGTCATTTGCCTCTTGATTTTTTTATTCCGGGCACATGCCTGATCTCGACTAAGTCAAATCTTTGTAACGACGAATTAGCCATAACCAAATACAACAACAAATTTTCTTTGATGCACTTGTATTCCTTAGTTAATTGTTTTGCAATAAGTTATGAATCATCTTTAATTATGACGCCTTTTTTTCCCACAGACAAGTAAGATCTTGAGGTCGGCTATGAAAGCCTCATATTCGGCCTCGTTGTTAGAACGATGACCTTCGATTTTAAATTTAAATTTTGTCGGAATCCCTTTTGGTGAGATGATCAAAATCCCAATTTCAGTTCCATTTTTATGACTCAAACCATCGAAGTACAACTTTCATGATTCAAAGTCCAAGTAATTTTGTGTAGTTTCGGAAACCACGTGATTGACTATAAAGTCAGTGACACTTTGTTCTTTCATGGCCTTCAAAGGCGCATATGTTAAGGAATAATCAGTTAGGGCTAAAGCCCATTTCCCAATTCGATTATGCAAAATGGGTTTTGAAAGCACGTGCTTAATGACGTCAAAATGTAAATAAACATAAACTGGTTTTATATAATGCTTCAACTTTGTACAGGAGAAATATAGACACAAACACAATTTTTCTATTACGCTATACCTAGTCTCTACATCATTCAAAACACGATTGAGATAATAGATGGCTCTTTCGATGCCATTATCACATTCTTGGGCTAACATGCTGCCAATAGTCAACTCAGACGCAAATATATACAACTTTATTGATTTGCCTTTTGTAGGAGTTAACAAAATCAGAGGGTTGGACAAGTAGATTTTTATCTTGTCGAAAGCCGCTTGATGTTTAGACTCCCACCTAAATCCTTATTTGTTCTTTAAACATAATAGTGGCGAGAAAGTTTTTATTTTGCTACTTAAGTTTGAGATAAACCTCCTGAGGAAATTGATTTTTTCCAATAACAACTAAATTTGTTTCTTGGTCGAGGGAGGCATTGTCTCTAGTGTAGCTTTGGTCTTGTTTTGATTTATCTATATCCTCTTTTTATGGACGACAAAGCCTAATAAGTCTCTTGCATCAACATAAAAAACGCATTTCAATTGATTCATTTTAAATCTTTATTTCCTCATACTTTCAAATGATTGTCGAAGATGGTATATATGACCCTTTTTGGATAAAGACTTGACGATAATATCATTAATGTAGTCCTGGATAATGGTCTCAATGAAATCAACTCAACCCTACAAAACCGGTTGGTAGAGTGAGGATTACCCCCACTTATAAACATATATTCATGCCATATATTATACGATGTGGGACTCTTAACACACACCCTCACGCTCAGGACTAGACAACTGGAGCGTGGAAATAAATGGTGGGTGACCCGATAGCGGAAACCTGATAGCAGGTGGCCCACCAGATCTTAAATGAGGTTTTTGATACCATGTTAAGAAATGTGGTTAGGCCTAACTCAACCCTACAAAACCGGTTGGTAGAGTGAGGATTACCCCCACTTATAAACACATGTTCATGCCATATATTGTCCGATGTGGGACTCTTAACAAAATTCATTGCTCTCTGGTACGTTGCACCACCATTTTTCAAACCGAAGGGCATAACTACCCACTTGTACATTTCCAATGCCCCTTGGCATCTAAATATCGTATTGGGCACATCATCCTCTACAATGAAGATTTGATTATAACCATAATAGTCATATAGCATGCTTAGGCATTCATAGGTTGTTGGTGAATCAACAAGCATCTCCGCCACATGCATTGGGTTTTCATCTTTAAGGGTCTCTTTATTTAAATCTCTAAAATCTATGCATACCTTAAGTGTCCCATTTTTCTTAATGACAGAAACTATATTGGCAAGTCATTCGACACACTAGCCAGTTCTGATGAACTTGCTCCTCAGAAGTTTTTCGATCTCTTCTTTGATCTTTGAGGCGAACCACCTAGGTAACTACTTTATAGGCTTCTTGTCAGAATGAATTGACATTTTTTTTATTTTAAAAGTAAATTTATTTTTCGGAATACATTTTTTTTATTTTCAGAATTTTTTTACCAAAAACAAGTATATATATATTTTTTATTTTTTGAAATAAAAATTCATTTTTATTTTTAAAAGAAATTGTGTTTTTATTTTTTGGAATTAAAATATTTTTTATTTTCAGAAAAGAAACTTATTTATAAAATATTTTTTATTTTCAAATTTTTATTTTATTTTTTCTAATATATATATATATATATATATATATATATATATATATATATATATATATATATATATATATATATATATATTTCAAAGAAAAAATATTTTTAAAGATTCATAAATTTTTTTAAGTATTTAAGTAAAAAATTTATATTAATTTAAAGAGAATAGAATTTAGATTTAATTAGATAATTTAGATTAAAATTAAAACATATTTAAAATCATTTTTAAATCATCGATAATATATTTCAAATTGGTTTTTATAATAAGAGGATTGATTTATAAATCATAACCATAAAAATAGGTTGATTTACATTAATTAATTACCCATGTACATTCCTATTTGCGATAATGCGCCTTATACGTTCTTAAAAATGACGCTTTGATAATACATTTGAATTCGATCTTTCTACTCTCTTCAACTTTATTTTTTATTTTGGTATAACTTTAATTTATTTAAAATATATATATTTAAATTAATAATAAATAAACACGCTTTATAAGATTTTCGCTATCCATAGAAAGTACAATCTAAAGATTTTATTAACTCTTTATTTTATCATGTATATACCAAAGATTGTCTCATATATAAATACATGGACACATAATATTATTTAGCAAATAAAATTCTACAAACCATACTTGGGGTTTGATTTAAATAACTACCACTAATAAAAACTAAGAAAATGAATGTGTTCAATAGAATGAACAATAAGAAAAATACGTGTATACAACTAAATGAATGAATTTTTTATATAAAAAAAGTGACTCTAATCACCTATAAAACTTAAGTTGATATGTGCTTTTGTTCCACTATTTTGACTTAAAATTAAATTATCCTCTATTTTGTAAATCAGTTTTTTTGTTTGTTTTTTGTGTTTTATTTGTTTGGATGATTGGCGCTGAGGTGGCACGATTAACTTGATTGGGCCTTTTTTTATTTGAACATAGACGGGGTTTTTTCAATTAGACCTTGTAAACCATAAGGGACAATTCTACATGTCACCCTTATCTTTGTAAATTACTATATTTTATCTAAATAATTATTTTGTTCTTATATTTTTTTTTTTATAATTTTTACATTTTATACATTTTGAGAAAAATTATGATTTTAATTTATTTTAAGACATGAACACCCTACCATATAAACTAAATTTATTAAAAAATTTCAATAATATTAACTTTGAGTCCTTTTGGTAATTTCGATAAAAAAAAATAGCCTATCATTTATAATATCAGAACATTATATGTTTTGGAAATACTAAAATTGCCCCGCTGTATAAACATGCCTCCATGTGGATGATTTCGGCATCTTTCCTTTGTTTTAATTATGCCATGAAACCAAAGGATATGCTTCACATTTCTCTAGTTTGGAAACATCTCCAATTTAAAATTTCAATTTGAAATTTAAAATTTCTTCTCTCTCTCTCTCTCTCTCTCTCTCTCTCTCTCTCTCTCTCTCTCTCTCTCTCTCTCTCTCTCTCTCTCTCTCTCTCTCTTCTTCTTCTTCTTCTTCTTCTTCTTTCTCTATCTTTTTCTTCTTTCTTCCTCTTCTTTACATACCGTAATGATACCGTCAAAGTTCTTCCAATAACAAATCCTGCTCCTTCAGATGCGATTTTGTATCTTCGCAAAGCTACAAATGCCTTTGTTTTGTCATTTTGTATCTGAATTTTTGTTGTCGTTCTTTCAGGATGTATGGAACCGAGATTCGAGCAGGTAAGTCAATATTTTGGTTACTTTAATCTATGTTGTTGCTGAAACCCAATCTTCTCAAGCAAACCCTAAAAGCTGATGTGCTGATTCAGAAGGGTTAGTACCAAACAAGGTTTATGACAATGATGCTTCGAGCTCGGCGGCGTATTCATCGGTGCGGAGTAATCCTTTTAGTTGCTCGATATAAACTTCTTCTTCGAGAAAACCATTCAAGAAGGCCGACTTCACATCCATTTGATAGATCTTCCATTCATCTTAGGCTGCCAAAGAAATGACCAGTCTAATAGTTACAAGACAAGCAACGGGGGCAAATACCTCATCATAGTCAATTCCTTGTCTTTGACTATAGCATTTTGCCACAAGTTTTGCTTTGTATCTCCCCACGTCTCTTTTTGCATTCTTCTTCACCTTGTACACCTATCTTACTCTGATTGCTTTGTGTCCTCGTGGAAGTGTAGTAAGTTCCCACGTATCATTCTTCGTGATTGACTTTATTTCTTCATCCATGGCGTCTCTCCACTTTACGTTTTCAACAACTTCTTAATAGCTTAGAGGCTCACAATCACCAAAAAGACAAAAGAGGTTAATGTCATTTTGGTTTTCGGTTACCTCATAAAGCTCTTCAATGCTCCTTAGCCGTGGTGTCCTCTCACTTGAGCTTGTTTCATCCAACTTTGGTGTCGGTGAGGCAGTTGGTGTAATATGTTCCTCTATCATTGGTTGTTCCATTTCATCTTCTTCTTCTTCAAAGTAAGGAATAAAATCGTACCTGTCTTCTTGAACACTCCAATCCCAATAATCTTCTTCTTCGAACTCCACGTCACAACTTATGACAATATTTCCACTATTTGGATTATAAAGCTTGTACCCTTTGGAGCTTGAGTCGTAACCCACGAATACGTACTTCTCACTTTTATCATCGAGCTTTATTCTCCTTTCATCTTGAATGTGAGTATATGCAATGCTTCCAAACACTTTGAGGTGAGAGATACCTGGCTTCCTTCCACTCCATGCTTCTTGTGGTGTCTTCTCATGAACACTTCTTATTGGGGAACGGTTTGTCAGGTAAACCGCACATGCCACAGCTTCGGCCCAAAACTCTTTCGGCATCTTCTTACTCTTAAGCATGCTTCGCAGCATATTAAGTATGGTTCGATTCTTTCTCTCCGCTACTCCATTTTGTTGTGGAGATCTTGGCAATGTTAGTGGACGGCGGATTCCATGGTCTTCATAATATTTGTGGAACTCATTTGAAGTAAACTCTCATCCTCTGTCAGATCTCATGGCCTTAATGGAAATACCACTTTCTTTCTCCACAAAGGGCTTTGAACTTCTTAAAGTTTTCAAACACTTCCGACTCCTCCTTCAAGAAATAAACCCACGTTTTTCTAGAATAATCATCAATAAAGAGGAGAAAGTATTTACTCTTACCAAAAGAGTTTGGATCAATTCGTCCATAGACATTGGTGTGTATGAGCTCTAGCGGGTTTGTCGCTCTTGACATTGATTTATTTGGAAAGCTTTTTCGAAATTGCTTTCCAATTAGACAACATTTACATAGTTGGTCTGGGTGGTTTATATTAGGCAAACCTTTCTCCATCTCCTTCTTTGACAAACATTCTAGACTGTCGAAGTTGAGGTGTCCAAATCGTAGTGCCATAGCCACAAAGAGTCAGTATAGCAAGCCTTGAGACACTTTTCCACATCATTTTGAATGTTCAAGAGGAACATTCTATTCTTTGACATAGGCACCTTAGCAATTAAGTTATGTCCAGAATCTCTTAAGAAAATACTATGTTATTTCAAGTGGATTTCATAGTCTTTATCTAATAATTGTCCTAAGCTCAAAATATTATTCTTCATGTTAGGAACATAGTTGATATTTGATATGAATTGATGACTCACATTCTTCAAGCGTATGAGAATTTTACCTTTGCCTTTGACCGGTATCTTTGAGTCATCTCCAAATGAAACATTGCCAGTTGTCGCTTCATTGATCTCTACGAACATGCTTCGATCGCCGCACATGTTGTTGCTTGTGCCGGTGTTAAGGTACCACTTGTTTCTTTTCTCTTCAAATATGTTTTGGCATGCGAGCAACAAAATTTCTTCTTCTCCACCTTTTTCTTCTACAAAGTTAGCTTTCTCCATAACCTTCTTTGAGAATCTACACTCAGATGCATAGTGACCGATATTGTTGCAGTTAAAGCACTTGATTTGTGATTTGTCACACCTTGACCATGAATTTCCTCTTCCACGACCTCTTGTTGCTTGTGGATTCCAACTTATTTCTCTATTGTTGAAGTTGTTGGAGTAGTTGTTGTAACTGCCTCTTCCTTCTCCTCTATGTCCTCGTGCACGTCCACAATCTTGGCCACGACCTCGTTCTCTTTGCTTCTTGTAATTCACATAGTTTCCTTCCTTTGCGTTGAGTTGTAGTAGGTGCTCCATAGCCTCCTTTTATTTAATTTTTCTCTTTTGTTTTTCTTCGTATGCTTGTAAGGAACCCATGAGTTGCTCAATAGTCATGGTCTTTAAATCCTTGTTTTCTTCAATGTTGGTAACAATGAAGTCAAAACTTGGATTTAAAGTGCGAAATATTTTCTCCATGACTTTCACCCCATCAACATCTTCACCATTTCTTTTAAGTTGATTGACTATGGACAATACTCGAGAAAAAAAAATCAGAAATTGACTCAGACTCTTCCATAAATAAACGTTCAAAGTCACATTTAAGAGTTTGAAGACGAATCTTTTTCACCTACTCCACTCCTTTGTTGCAAGTTTGAAACTTGTCCAATGCTTCTTTGGCCGTCGTTGCATTGGAGATCTTCTCAAATGTATCTTCATCCACCAATTGATAAATGAGGAAGAAAGCTTTCTTGTCTCTCTTTCTTGACTCCTTCAATGTCTCCTTTACACCTTGGCTTAGCGAGGCTTCATCTTGCTCCTTGAAACCTTTCTTAACGATATCCCACACATCTTGAGCTCCTAGTAGTGTCTTCATCTTGATACTCTAATTGTCATAGTTGTTCTTTGTGAGCATCTGCATTTGAAAAGGAAAACATCATTCGTCATGTTTTGAGGACCTTGAAACTCTGATGTCACTTTGTTGGAAATAAAGTCTTTTGTGTTTAGGGAAAATGTGTGGAAATATTAGAGGCTCAAAGAGAAACTTGATAGGTAGGAGAATTCTTTATGGAAGAGATAATTTTGTATTTTTGCTTGATACAAAAGTGTAGAATTACATCTCTATTTATAGTACTCTAAGGAGAACTCTAGATACATTAATTTAGAAATTCCAAGAGCATTCTAGAAAAAATTACAACCCTAAAAAATATCTATACACTCCAAACAGTACAAGAGTTTTCAAGAAATATTACTCAAAATTACCTAAACTCAAAATTGCTAAGTCCAAAAACCCAAAACACAAATAATAAGGTTAGACTCAAATCAAGTTTAATCTTTCAACGTATAATTCTTTATTCAGTTGTATATTGGTTTGGAGCAAAATATCCAGTTGTATATAATTCTTTATTCTTTATTCAGTACAACAATGGTTCTTGATATTGGCATGTTAACTTACATCTAATAATGTTTTAGTTGCAGAAGTATGCTTGAAGAAGCTATAGGATATGAAGCTTTTAATGATTTTATGAGGTACTTTCTAATCTAGAATTTATTAATGATGTAAGAAGTTTATTCTAATTTTGAGATGAAAATGTGTAAGGGTGTTTCTTCCCTGTACTGTGTTCACTCCATGCCCAGTATCCAATATTTCTGACATAGATTTTAAAAGCATCTATGTTATAACAAGTAGATGTAATATCTTAGTAGAAGTTACTTTTAGTTTCTTACGATGTTTTATTTGTTTATTGAGTTTGGTTTTGAGAACAGACTTCACCAATGTTTTTAAGCGCTCTATCTTTCCTTATATTATTCCCTTCACCCATTTTAAAATTGGGTTTAATTATTAGACAAATTCGTAGGTACCTTTTACAAATTAGGATTTGAGAAGTGGCAAAAGATGTTAGAAATGATAGTTTAAAATTTATTAAGTGGACTGAAAATATTTTATAAAAAAGTAAGGGTCTGATTTTTTTTTTCATTTTCAAAGGTGTGTGTTTTTTTAGAGTCAAAACTAATTTTATTATTTAGTGTTTTGTGTTAGTCATTGTTTCAATATTAATAAGTTATAATTGGGCCTTTAGAAAAAATCTTTTTTCAACAATCTTTGCAACACTCACTTCTTATTAGATAAAATTGATGTGAATTTGAAACCAACAAAATCCTTAACAATAATCAACGAGTTAGGCTTGGGGGGTTTGGTTTAAGTCCTAATCTTTAGATTAGGGACCTTCCTCCTCCTGGAGTTGACTCCAAAATTGATTGCTGTTTGGTTTCCTTAGTGGTTTTCTAGTAGTGAAGTAGGTATGGGTTACAACGCAGACAATGAAGGCTGGGTGAAGATTAATAGAAAGGGTGCTAGAGGAATGAGAGACAGCTACTTTATATGGTCTGCCAACAAGGGAAAGCTTAAGGGAGACGATGGACCACTGGCAACATTCTTTTTCATTGAATTTCCTGAAGAGTATGACGCAAAGGATTGCTCCAACTTGTTTAAGGAGTTTGGCTTAGTTGAGGAAGTGTTCATCCCTGCTAAACGTGACAAAAGGGGTAAGAGATATGGATTTGTTCGATTTAGGAAGGTGGACAATGCAAGAACTATGGCTGCAAAGTTAGACAGTATTCAAATCAATGACAAGAAAATCCATGCTAATTTACCTCGGTTTCAAAGAAATGCTATGGCGGATAAGAGATTTGAAGCGAGGAGGGGAGAAGTTAATACAAAACCTAAGACCAATATTGCTTTATATGTAAGATATAGTCCAAATATAAGTATGTCTTACGCATAGATCATCAGAAAATCGGGTATGACCATTGGAAGAAAGGAGGAGAAGGAGGAAGGAAGGAAAATAACAAAGAGATTTGAATGGCAGAGAATGCAGGAACCTAAACCTAGCTTCGCACATTTTAAATTCAATGTTAGTAAGGAGGGATTATTGAGGTTTGAGAAGGCGTTTGTTGGAGTTGTGGCAAAACCTGGTTCGACCTATGAGATTCAAGGTGCATTACAAGCAGCTGGACATTTTGGCATTCTCGCCACTCCTCTTGGAGCAAATCTATGTTTATTAGAGGATTCAGAGGAGGGCGATGCGAAAATGTTGATTGAAGAAGATGTGGATTGGGTCTCGAACTGGTTCAACGACATCCATCCTTTGTCGCCTGATGATATCGATAATGAAATACTCACGTGGCTTAAGTGCTACGGGTTACCATGCCATGCTTGGTGCAATGAGTTCTTCAAATTCGTATGCTGCGACCATGAAACAGAAACACATTCTAAAATGGATGTAGCCAGATTTTTTATCAGAACAAAGTATTCTCTTAACTTGAACGAAACTTTCAATGTTGAAATTAATGAGAACATTTATAGGGTGAAGCTAGTTGAGGATATGCATGGCCCGAAACGCATTATGGTTGGGAAGAAACATGATAAGGAAACTGTAATGGAGGATGATAGTTGGGAAAAAGGTAGTGAGGAGGATGGTGGCGCGTGGGATTCCAGTAGTAACGAGGACGACGACGGTGAAGGTGAGGGTGAGCTGAATGATGTGGTGATGGAGACTGCACTTACTGTATTTCCTCATAATAGTCAGAGTAGGGGGTAATTTCCGAGAATCTGGAAAATGGCGAAAAGGTAGATTTTGGGGCGATGTGTGAGGAGTGTCAAGATGTTTGTGTGGGAAGAGGAGAAGTGGCGACGATAAAGGGGACGTTTGGAAAAGGTGAAAATGACGCTACATTAATTGCAGAAGGGTTGGAATCAGAAAGTATGATGGATAAGCACACAACTAGTATGCATATAGGCCAGCTAGATAAGAAAAAGGAAGCAAATGACTGTGTACAGTTGGTTGGTCAAACAGTGGATGGACATAACTTGGAGCGGGCCTTAGTCCAATTGGGCCTTGAGGATTTGGACCATTCGAAAATGGGCCAATCTGGCTCTGATCCGATCTCTAACTCACCAACTGGGGTGAACTTGTTACAAGTTGGACATAAGCCTAGAAAAAAGAAGTTGATCAAAGACATTTATCAAAGTGTCAGGCTTCCTTTTTCTCCTGCTTATTTCTCACATCTTATCCACTCTTCTAGGAGTATCCATGGTAAAAAAAGCCAACTTGATCATCATTGCATCGAAAATCCTGGACCTGCCAGGGAAGTGGAGGATTCAAATTCTAGGTACTCTGGAGGTTCAGTACTTTGTTGTGATTCAATTAACGACTCGGATGTGAATCACATCAACTCCAGAATTAAGAAATCTCTGGAAGATGTGCCCTCTAAAGTGTGGAAAACGATTAAAAGCATGGGAGTTGAAGGTGATGAGGACGATGAGTATTTTGAAGGTGTTATCAGAAGTATGGAAGCTAGGCACAGAAAGGCATTCGAGGACGCGAAGGAGGTAACAGTTATGGTTCCATGAATGTATTAACTTTTAATATTCGTGGGTGTGGGAATTCGATGAAGCAAAGAAGAATTAGAGACATTATTGCTAGAGGTGGGGCAGATGTGTGGAAATTCGATGAAGCAAAGAAGAATTAGAGATATCGTGGGAGGAACAATAAATAGTATATTTATCTTATATAAGTACATAGTAGTAAAATCATGTTATCAAAATGCATGCACCTTCGAGTTCGATTCCTGGTGGAAACAATACTTGGTCAGTGTCAGTACTTCTCGACACGAGCTCTGGATTACTAGGATCCCTTTCCCTTGATAACCAAAGTGCGAAAAGCAAAAAAAAAAAAATGCATGCACCTTAGCCACGTCTGGCTCCCCAAGTACATGGTTAAAATCAAACGCGTGTTTCCAAACAAGAAGTATCAACATGCGCAAACGGTGACAAAAAAGCAGACAAGACTTAAAGTAGTACATAAGTAGTTATACAACACGTTCTGTAGGGAACCCTCGTCCCTTTGATGACCGACCCCAATGACCAACAAGGCTACTTGCACTGCTACTACTGCCCCACACTTTTATTATCTATTTATTAACTTGGAAATGGTAATGTTGACTTATATCTTAAAAATCCAATGCTAAAAAACATATAAAACATTTAAAGGAACAAAATATTTAGTATTTATAAGTTAAGAGATGAAAAGAAAATTATGTTCATCCCGTACAATTTTGTGAAACTCGATCATCGAAATTAAGACGGCATAGAGAATAAGACAGTAGTTAGATGTGTCTTTAAAAGGAAGGTGGGCATTGGAATTAGGAGAAGACTGCTCAAACAATGAGAATTATGTACGAGTTTGATTTTTAAGTACAATTAATCTATCTTTTTGATATTTTTTACATCCGAAAAATGGAGTGTGCGTTATACGCACGGCTGAAAAGGAATTTAAATTATATTGGCTTCTCAAAACTATCGCCTATAATATGTAACATTTTACTTTTTAAAAATTAAAGAATATAATACTCCCTCCATTTCCTGGTGTTCTTTTTTTTATTTGTTTTAAATTATTTGTCATTTTAAAATACTAATGTCATATTTATTATTTATTTTTCTTAATACATCTTTATTTATTGTTTTTTAAATCATATTACTACTCTATTATATATTATTAATAAAATTATTTTAGTAAATGACATTTGGTTTATTATTGAATTCAACACAATTAATTATGAGTTTAATTGGTATGTACTGCAATGTAAAATAATTTTACACTGTCATCCAATAGAAATTTATTAATCTATTATGTCTTACCCTTAACTTAAAAATTACAATATAATGTAGCGGAATACACAAGGGCGATTGGTTGACAGTGTAAAATAATTTTACACTGTCAGTGCATACCAATTAAATTCATTAATTATCATCTTAAAAAGTATGAAAATCTCAAATAGGACACCTATTGTGAGACGAATGGAGTATTTGTTGTGTCGTTCAGAAAATCATAGAAAAACGTCCCAGATCGAAGTTCGAGTTGAAAGGTATACAGAGCAGATAGATGTTTGTTCTAATCAGAAGCAGACAATTTCTACATCTGACACACAATTGCCGTCAATTTCAACCGCAACACGTCACATCATACGCGAGCAGTTTTAACCGCTCTTAGTATGTAAGGATAAAATGTCTCATTATAGATATTCAAATTCATTTTCACTCACACATTACTTCTGATTTGTCTTACTCAGTGGGTGTTGTAAATCATCCCCTTCTCCACCGCATTAGAGTACAAATTTATTGCATCAAGACTTAACTTCGCTATCTATCAGTTCATTTCTAATTTCTGATTGAACTGTGGCGTCGTATATGGGAACCGACTTCTAATTTCCACTAAATTTACGGGAAAAAACCACCGTCTCTCCACCAAATATCCAAATCTCTTTTTCATGAAGTTTCAACGAGATATTCTTCCTTGAATTTTCAATCTTCTCCTCCAATAGATCTACAGTCAGATTCATCAAGCATGGTGACATTCAAAGTCACTCGTCCTTCGCTCAACGATAAGTTATTGTTGCCACTGAAGCTATTAGAGCTCCGCCTCTTCCTCCTTATCTTCATCTGGTAGAAGACGATCTTGTTCTGGTAGCATCTCCTTTTAAACCTACACAACAAGATTTTGTTTCTCCAAGAGTCGGACAAGGAACATTCCAGACTCTTCCATTCTTTAGATCCATACAATAGCCTTATTAAGGAGTACCGTCACACAAGCCTCTCCTCTAACTGTTATTGCTGGACAAGAAATGCTCCCAAGCCTTAAGTTATTACGGGCGAATCTCAGAGTACATGGAGCCACAAACTTGCTAAACATTGTCTATAATCTGGTGCACTAGTAGAATTCCCAATTAATGGCGAGATGGATTCTCAAGATTGAAGATAACCTCCAGAATGTTCCACCAAGACAATATTATATGGGAATCATCCTCCTAGGGAAATCAGCTCGTCACGCCAGAGTTGATTCCTGTTCGCATGCCTACGCCAAGGAAAGCATCCTGAAGTCACCATCTCGCAACCGGTTACAAGGAGGAAACGACAATCATACTCCTCATGAGGTTCGTCACCCTTATCATTCACTAACACATCATCCTCAAAGAAGGGAAAGATATGATGCAGACACTCTAGCTCTAGAGTAAAAGAAGAACATATTGTCCGTCTGCATCCTCGATTGTACCAAGGTATTTTGACAAGCCTCCAAAGCTATGAAGTTATGATTAAACATAAGATCCATATGATCATGTTGAACATGTAGACCATATGTTAGATTAATATCACATCCAGGGGGAGGTGAAGTGCAAGCTCTTTGCACTCTCCTTTACCAGTGCCACGATGATGTAGTTTAAAACCCTTCCAAATGGGAGCATAGATTCATGGAAGGTCCATTATGACGCCTTCACCACCTAGTTTACGTCTTTAAAGCGGTAATCCATAACCATTGTTGTTATGGAAAGAAGGAAAGTGTTGGTTAGTACATTGTCTGCTTCAAAAAAGTGGCAGTTGTAGTGGGGGTATAGATGATGAGCAGAAATGTTGGATGTTTAATATGGGGGTTAAAAACATATTGTATGTACAAGGAAAAGATGGAGCTCGAGGGAACCTGTAATCTAAATGATTTGCTGAATAGGGTTCATGCATATATCTGTTATGATGAGGAACTCCTATAAAAAAAAGAGATGTGTCGGGGAGCATGGAAATTTAAACACGATCGGACACTAGAAAGAAATAATAACCCTTATAGAAATTACGGGGATCGCGGACCCCGATGCAAGTTCAACGCCTACATTCCCCCTAAACACTTCGAGGGAGAAAATCCAGAAATAATGGGTAAACAACGAGTTAAAGGAAGTCAGGATCATGAATCCCTACCCGATCATAGAATCATCTAGGACAGACAAGTCTAAATATTTGTGTTTCCATAAGATTCAAAGGCATAACATAAATGAGTGCATCCATTTGAATGATGTAATACAATTGATAATTAAGAAAAGGCGACTTACTAAGTACAATAGATGATTAAGAAAAAACGCTCTCCTCGAAAAGAAAAATCATCCTCCAAGAAAGATATTGAAGTTGTCACTAAGGCCATAAGGAGGAAAGACATAAGTATAAAAGAATATGAATATCGATGTTTGAACTTCCCTAGTAGTCTTAGCATTGGTAGCACCCCCTCGTGAAGGGTGTGACCCGATGAGTCCTTTTCATTTGTTGCATCATTTTGTAACATTTCATTTTGTCTAAAAGCAAATAATAGTCTGGTTAGAAAGTGAATCATCAAAAGGATATCCTAGAAAAAGGGGGACTTCCTCATGCTACTTACCGAAAATGATCTTTTAGCCTCTTTCGAGCTGACAACCACCAACAAGCTTGTCTATATGTACCACTTCCCTTATCTCTTTTCCACCGCATCAGAGGGGACAATGCCATTAACATAACCTAGACCCTCAAATAAAGATAATTTTTGTCTTTTAAGGTAAATCACATCTTGAGACAAATAATCTATTTTGTAAACATATGATCTAGAATTTGTGGATCTATGTGCTTGCAAGTATGAAGTTGATAATTTTGTTGATAACCATCCTGCGCTTTAATGACGACAACACCAATGATTACTGAAGTTGGTGGTAATAACATTCCAAATCATTGATGACGGTGATTAATATGAAGATATTTCAAGCCTTATAAAGTAAGATACTCAAGGTTCCATTGAAGTGCTTATATGATCAGTGTATCTAGCAAAAGAACTTGAAAGCCTCAGAGTTATGGGAGAGAGCGAAATGTGAAAGCTTGTATGGTCGTGTCAGTTTGAGTGACTAGAGACTTGTGAAAGTATGAGAGTAACTCTTAAGATACTAAGACAACTCACTCACACACTTAAATTATTTTCAAAAACCTCCTCTCTACTAACAAAACACCTAAAAATGTTTTTAGGCCTTAGATATTTGATTAGGTTAACTCGATTAGAAGAAATTTTTGAACTACCTATTTGATTAGATCATAAGGCTAATCGTAAAATTTGATTATAAAATCAATTATGATAGCCTCTAAATGATTATCAATGACTTTCTATCCATACTTTACATATTGAGCACAAATAATTGATTATCTGAAGTACCTAGTCGATTAGACTTAGGAACTAATCCATTAAGTGAGTTAATTTCCCCATGGATCATTTCCTTTTTATGCCATTTATTCTACTATATAAAATAGGCGTCTCTTTTCATTATTTTACACCAAAATTTGGGATTTTTCTAATTCTTGTCTCTCTCTCTCTCTCTCTCTCTCTCACTTTTTCTGTCTCCCTCTCTCTCTCTCTCTCTCTCTCTCTATATATATATATATATATATATATATATATATATATATATATATATATATATATATATATCACCAAAGTTGCCTTAGTACCTTGTCAATGAAAATTTCTTGTAAGGAAAGAGTTGTACTAGTGTCGGGCCTTTGTTATTATTTTGAATAGTGCAATACTCTGGAAGAGTTAAGTTTGGTTCTTTAGATAAACCATTTAAGGATATCTATTTGGTTTTAGAAATTATCCTAGAAAAGTTTTATTTGGTTATTAAGATCAACCTATAAGTCTCTCGCCTTGCAAAGTCACTCGCTGGGAAGCTCGCCGTGCGAGTCTGGGGCGAGTGTTCGCTTTACGAAGAAACCATTCGCTTTGTGAACCTGCGATTTCCTGTAATCGGTGCTACGCATCAGTAGCATATCAGACCCAAAAACTCTTACGATTTCAGCCTCATTTACCCCAAAAACATCCCCAAAACATTCCTAAGGCATTACGGCAATTAAAGGCACAAAACCTACGACTATTAGGTCGATTAATTATACTATCTTGACCTCAAAATCACCTAAACCTTCACAACCCCAAAGATTCTCATAAACCCCATAAATCCCTTTCTCTACAAGATCCCACATATCATCAACAGAAGGTTTAGCCTCGAAGGCCTACTTTTATCCGATTCAATTCAACCCTTAATAATCAATCCACAAAAATGCCCTAAAGCACCAATTTACTCAAAAACCCACAAACCCATATAAACCTCAAAATCAGCTTTAAACACATCGAATTCCTATATTGAAAACAATGAAAGGCAATACTCCCCATACCTTAGATTGTCGATTCCAAGCTTTCCTTCTTGAGTTCTTGGAAACCTTCTCGAATCTAAAGTTTTTCCCTCTTTCCTCAGAGCTCTGGCCTTTTCCTTCTTTTCACGGTCTAACAAAATGAAACCTATTCACTACTACAAAACGCTAAAACAACAACGCCAGGCTTACAACGCATCTTTTTATGCCGTTGTAATAGGTTAAAAATTTCGCGCCCATTTAAAAGCTGAGTCATTTAATGACGGTTGAATGAAACCACCGTAGTAATAAATAAAATGTATCAAGCTTCGATTCCCTGCAACTACATTTTTTCCATTTTTTAGAGTACATTTAGCGTGTGTCAATTAAGTCCATTATTTATAAAATAAATTGTAAATTATTTTACAACGGTTAAGATGAGCAACCGTAGTAATAAATGAAATGTATCAAGCTTCGATTCCATGCAACTACATTTTTTTTCATTTTTTAGAGTACATTTAGCGTGTGTCAATTAAGTCCATTATTTATAAAATAAATTATAAATTATTTTACAACGGTTAAGATGAGCAACCGTAGTAATAAATGAAATGTATCAAGCTTCGATTCCCTGCAACTACATTTTTTCCATTTTTTAGAGTATATTTAGCGTGTGCCAATTAAGTCCATTATTTATAAAATAAATTGTAAATTATTTTACAACGGTTAAAATGAACAACCATAGTAATAAATGAAATGTAACAAGCTTCGATTCCATGCAACTACATTTTTCCATTTTGTAGAGTACATTTCACTTAAGATTCCACTACGGTTTGTTTCTCCACCGAGATTAAAAGGTTTACTGATAAATTAAAACAAAACTTATTATGTATTTCTTTCATAAGACGCCCTAATCGAACAAGTGAGCCAGCGACGCCCTAACCTTTACACTCTTCAACATCTTCATTCCTTTTTTCTTGGTTTATGCTCAAATATTGACCGTCTTCATTCATTTGCTTCTTCAGCTTCGAAGTAAGGTTCTCTTCAACATCTTCATTCCTTTTTTCTTGGTTTATGCTCAAATATTGACCGTCTTCATTCATTTGCTTCTTCAGCTTCGAAGTAAGGTTCTCTTCAACATCTTCATTCCTTCTTTCTTGGTTTATGCTCAAATATTGACCGTCTTCATCATTCATTTGCTTCTTCAGCTTCGAAGTAAGGTTCTCTTCAACATCTTCATTCCTTCTTTCTTTGTTCATATTCTATATGCTCAAGTCAGAATGAGATGTTTCATATGCTTTACGTTTAGTATTAGAGTACATCTTCATTATTTTTTCTTTGTTCATATTGTATATGCATATGCTTGAGTTTTTGGATTAGATTTTGGTGTGTCATTCACATTATTATTCATGTATAAATTTCAGAAGTTGTAATGGATCATAGTTGGATGAAAGCCAATAGATTAGATCCGGTTTATGAGAATGGAGTTTGTGAATTCCTTGAATACACTAATAAACATCTTCCCGGCAATGATGGTATATTTTATTGTCCTTGTGTTGTTTGCGCTAATATCAAAAAGGGTACAAAGAAAGAAATACATAGTCACCTTTGTTGTGATGGTATATGTCAAAATTATATAATATGGGCGTGGCATGGTGAGGTGGATAATAAGGAAAGTCGGGTGTCACAAAGTCAAAGAGTGGAGGAAGATGAATATATGGAAGATCACCTAGAGGATATATTCCGTGATATTGGGGAATCTTCTTTTATGAATGCTCATATTTATGATAATTTATGTAGTGATAAAGACACCCCTTTATATAAGGGATGCACAGAGTTCACACGATTGTCGGCGGTGTTAAAGTTGTTTAATCTGAAGGAAAAAAATGGATGGTCGGATAAAAGTTTCACGAAATTACTTGAATTGCTACAGCAAATGTTACCAGAAGATAACAAATTGTCGGATCGTTGCTATGAGGCCAAGAAGATATTGTGTCCACTGGGTCTGGAGTATATCAAGATACATGCTTGCCCTAATGATTATATATTATTCCGGAAAGAGTATGAAGACTTGTTTCAATGTACGAAATGTGGTGTGTCGCGTTACAAGCAGAAGGCTAACAATGGTGATGACAATGATCACTATGACAATGTTAGTAGGAAGCATCCTCCTGCTAAAGTTTTATGGTACTTGCCAATACTTTCACGATTAAAGAGACTTTTTGCTAATTCGAATGACGCAAAGAATCTTAGATGGCATGCAGATGAAAGGATTCGTGATGGAAACATTCGCCATGTAGCTGATTCTTTGCAATGGAAGAAAATTGATTCGTTGTTTCCGGATTTTGGAGTCGAGCCAAGAAATCTTAGGCTTGGGCTTGCCACCGATGGAATGAACCCCTTTGGTAATATGAGCACTAATCATACTTCGTGGCCTATTCTTCTCACTATTTACAACCTATCTCCTTGGTTGTGCATGAAGCGCAAGTATATACTGTTAAGTATGATGATTTCTGGACCACGACAACCTGGTAACGACATAGATGTTTATCTTAGTCCATTAATTGATGATTTTCGACTCTTGTGGGATGAAGGCGTTGAAGTTGATGATGCATATTTTGGGGAAAAGTTTAATATGCGTGCAATGTTATTTTGCATAATTAACGACTTTCCGGCTTACGGTAACTTGGTGGGATACAGTATCAAAGGACATAAAGCGTGTCCTATATGTGAAGATGATACTTGTTATCACCAACTTGAGTTTGGAAAAAAGGCCGTTTACCTTGGGCATCGAAAATTTCTAAAACCGGGTCATCCTTATCATAGATTGGGAAAGGCTTTTAATGGAGAGCAAGAGTTTGGTGAGGCTCCTAAACCTTTAACCGGTGATGAAGTTTATCAATGGCAGGAATACATTAATGTTGTCCTTGTGAAGAGAGAAAAAGAAAAAGGTGGGAAGAGAGAAAAAGAAAAAGGTGGGAAGAGAGGAAAAGAAAAAGGGGCAGTTGGGAAAAATATATGGAAAAAGAGGTCCATCTTCTTTGATCTTCCATATTGGTCAAGTCTTGATGTGATGCACGTGGAGAAAAATGTGTGTGATAGTTTGATTGGCACACTTCTAAATATTCCGGGCAAGACTAAAGATAGTAAGACTTCCCATCTTGATATGGAGAAGATGGGTATACGAAAACAGTTGGCTCCAGTAGAGAAAGGAAAAAGAACTTATCTGCCTCCAGCATGTCACACTCTATCTAAAAAGGAAAAGAAGATGTTCTGCGAGTGTTTGCAAGGTATTAAAGTTCCACAAGGTTACTCATCAAACATCAAGAAACTTGTATCAATGAAAGATCTCAAGTTAATTGGTTTAAAATCTCATGATTGTCATGTATTGATGCAACAACTTCTACCAGTGGCTATCCGTGGGATCCTTCCAAAAAATGTGAGAGTAACTATAACGAGACTGTGTTTATTCTTCAATGCCATATGTAATAAATTTCTTGATTTCAAAAAATTGGATGAATTAGAAGATGAGGCTGCCATAATCTTGTGTCAATTGGAGATGTATTTTCCGCCATCATTTTTTGACATTATGGTTCACTTACTTGTTCATCTCGTAAGAGAAATCAGAATTTGTGGTCCAGTTTATTTAAGGTGGATGTATCCAATAGAGCAATATATAAAGATCTTTAAAGGATATACGAAGAATCATCACCGACCGGAAGCTTCGATTGTTGAAAGGTACATCACAGAAGAAGCTGTTGAGTTTTGTACAAACTATTTGTCGGATGCAGATTCTATAGGAATTCCAAAGTCTCATCATGCTGACACAGACGGAAGAGGTATTCAAGGTCTAAATTTTAGGTCAATGGCTCGGGATGTAGTTATTCAATCACATTTCTATATTTTGAAGTGGTCCCCTAAGTGGGAAGGCCCATTCCAAGTCATACAAGTTTTCTCTAATGGAACTTATGAAGTGGAAGAGTTAGACAAAGATAAAAGAGTCTTGAAAGTAAATGGCAAGTATTTGAAAAAATATAAGCCTATGCTGCAAGAGATTCATATTAAAACATAAGCTTTATTTAATAAAAAGAAAGCCAAAATAGGCTAAGTCAGGCTAATATGGCATACAAAGCAAAGAAAAACCAATACAACAATTTTTAATCAAGGAAAGGTTATTCATAATCTCTCCAATCTATGGATTTGAGGAAATCCATATAATCTGCATCTGGCTCATCATCAGAGTCTTGGGTGCTGGAGCGCCCTTTCTTAGAGATCTTCATTCTAGTTTCTCTCTTCTTGGCTTGAGAAGTTGCTCAAATGGAGGCTTCAGGTTGCTTGGTGGCCTCCATCTTTTTTGTTTCCTCAACTGCCTTTGCCTTTCCAGCCATTTTCTTGGCTGATGGTTTCTCTGAATTGTTCATGTTTGCTTCTACGTAAAACGTGGTCAGGTAGAAGAAATTTATAGAGGCGAAGTACTGATTGGATTGGCCAGTCAAACGGTGGAAACACCTGAGTTATTCCTGGAAGTAGGCCTGAGGGCTATGCTATAAATGCTAGAGGCTTACGCCTTGGAATTTAAAGCTGGAAAGGTGACTTTTCAAGAAAAAGATAGAATGCCTTAATTGCAAATTTGACTGATAAAAGACAACAAATAAAGTGCATCATCATGTAATATGGGTCGAAAGCAGTTAAGGGCAAAATAATAATGATTGATTAATCAATGCCAAAAGGCATAAAATTGTCATTACATAAAAAGCCTGAAAAGGCCAAGAAACAGGTGATGATTAAACAAACGAAGGTGTCGAAAGTATCAGAAGGGAAGCCTCGACACCAACTGAGAAAAAGCTTCTATGTGATGTTTGAGGCGAGCGTTGCACAAAGATTCGTCAAGTTTTGCTGCTGCGAGCTATTTTTCATATCTTTGGGCCGCCTCAATACGATCAATAGCATTCTTTGTTTCTTCAGCTATCTTAGTGTCGTCGAAATGGTGCAAATCATGGTTGCGTTTTTCAGCATTTTCAATTTTGGCTTGTAGCTCCGTGATTTGTTGCTTCCAGGCTTCAATGTCCTTCTGGTTGGAGGCTATCTCGTCTTTCTTTTTCTTTTGATCAGCCTCCATACGTTCGATCTCTTCGTACGCCTCTTTTGCACCACACCAGGATGCACTCTCACAGCCAGATGTTTTCTCTATGGTATTCCTGATAGAGGGAAGCAGTTTTATTTCTGCAGCTATTTGGTTCACCACAGCAGTTAGCTCTATCAGAAAACCAGAAACATCTGGATTGAGGGTGGTGAGCTCAATCTTTGCAAGGGTGTCCTTCAAATAAGCAGTTGCAGTTGGATCTGAGGCCAAAACTCTGTGAATATCCCCCCTGAAGAATTTTTTCTTGATAGCTTAGAGAATTGGTTGGGCGAAGTCATCTGATGCTGGAGTCGAAGAGACAGAAGAAGAACCATACCTCTGCTCAAGAATCAATTTGGTAAACTCACGTGGGTTCGACCACTTGAGTGCGGTCAGTGAGTCTCCAGGTGGTGGAAGGACCACAAGCGAAGGAGTATGGTGGGGATTAGGATCAGTTTGTTCTTCTTCCTTCTCTTCCGATTCTTCTCCTTCTTCATCTTGTTCTTCTCCCATTTCTTCACCAGACTCTTCAGCGGTTGGTTGCATATTCTCCTGGTCATCAGCTGGTGTAGGATGTAGTTCATTTATCTCCTCAGACGCAGCTTGACCAGGGTTGGCGTTATGTGTTTGGACTTCAGGTTCATGTCTTTCTTCTTCAACCAACTGACCTTTATCCATGGGGGTAGCCAGATTGAAAGGTGGTGGGCTTGAGGCATCATCATCATTAGAGTTGGCGCCAGCAGCTTGTGCATTTTGAGTAGTGGTTGGAACTGGTGGTGCGGTGTGTTCTGTAACATGTGGAGTAGGTTGATTAATCTCACTTAAACCAGAGCCAATATCAGAAGATGGGTGATAAGTTGGCTCACCTTGGCTGTTGAGGAGCGTGGTGGTGAAACTTCCTGAAGTTGGTTGAGGAACAACATCTTCAATTATGGTGGTGGCGAAGTTGCTTGAAGTTGGTTGGAGATTTGGATTGTTGATTACGGGTGCCTAAAGAACACAAGTGGAGAAAATGAGAATGAAATAATAGGCGAAAGATGTCAGCATAATAAAAAAAATGATGCACATACTTGAGTTTGTTCAACAGCAGGACTTGATTTATCACTCCCATGGTCACCAAGAGGGGTTCTCAAGGACACCTTCGAAGGAGGTGGGCCAGTAGGTCCAGAGGCCTTTAGTGGTTTTCTTCTTTTCCTCATGAGAACCTCCTCAGGAGATTCATTTGAGGCCTCTGAAGCTATAACCACAGCCGGGGTATCCTTTTTACCTTTCTTGGAAGGTGTTGGGGGTTTTCGACCAGTCTGAAGAGGCAATGCATATATAAGAAAGGAATTCATATAGTAAAAGAGTAAGCGTGGGATGTGAAATATACCTGTGTGCTCTCTGGTTCTTTGTCACTTTGTAAGGTAGCAGCCCTAGTCGAAGCAGCTTTCCTAGGCACAGCTGAAAGACAGTACACAATTGTTACGAGTTAATGATTACATGGCTAGTTATGAAGCCATGGACTAAGGATTTCAAACCTTCATATATTTTATATTCGATACGAACGTCCTGAATTCCTATATGAAGGTGCCCTTTAAAACTGTCTAACGTATGCTTAGTCGAAACCACTCGTTGAGCCTTTGGCTGATACTGCTGTCGAAGAAGTTTTAAATGCTCCCCACAGACAAACCAATCTGGAAATGGAGGGGCAAGCGCCACTCCAAAATCAGCATTAGGTAGTCGAGGGAACTTTGGAGGAAAAAGTTTAAAAGCTACCTCATAACGTTTCTCACGAGGGACGTTGGGAGGAATTTTTAGTTGATCCAGCTTTTCTAGAAATTTTCTCTTTAGAGTGACAGCAACCTCATGAATGGTTCGACTAAGATCATCTGGTCGATAGATAGTTTTAAAGTATTTTTGAAAAGCCTGTATTTCTTCGATGTGAGTGAACTTACTCTTTTTCTTCTTGTCCTGCACATGGAGAAAATCTTGGTCAAGTAGCAAAGAAAATGTAGCCACATCAAGAAAGTGCTCACTATAGTGCTTCGACCACCATTGGTGGAATAATGAAGTGCATAGAAAAGAAGGTTCAAAAAACACAGGAGAGAGAATTCTTCTTTTCTCATTCAGGCTGTCAAGTGTATGGGAGACATTTTCCTCGAAGCAGGCGGTGTGAAGAATTACTTGGCCCTTTCTCTCATAAAAGCACTGAGGGAAGCTCTGGGCCAGCCCGAATTGTCGAGAGACAAGGTTGGGTTGATAGGCAATCAATGCTGACAAACCTCTCCCTAAGTTCAGCCTATGAATAAAGAATCTGGGAATCAAGAAGGTTTCCCAGATAGCAACAGATTCTTGATCCAGAGTTTGATGAGGATTTGGAAATGGCCTTTTAAACCACACAGGGCCATAGCTTCGTCGAGCAAAAGGTGCCATGCTAGGAGTGAACTCATAGCGCTTGGCAAACATCATAATATAACTGGTGAAAGCCCGTTGAAGGTTTTCACCATCATCATTGGGAGTGAGTTTAGCCAGACGCGTCCCTTCGACACTCATTTCCCTTATTTCAGTAGAGGCTTCATCAACCAGGCCTTTTCTGGGGAGGCTAGCCTCAAATGTAGCATTAAGCCACAATTGAAGTAGCCAAAGAGGTCCACTCAAGTGCATAGGACCTTGGGTCTCCATATTTCTAAGTCGAGAAGCCCCTTCACTGATAGACTCGTAAAGGTTCGCCAGAATGAGTTCACTCAAGCAGGTTCCTCTGTTGTGGTGAAGTTAATTCGCCAGGGGCAGGTACTTCTTAGCTACCTGCAAAGACTTGGTACAAAAAACATATCTCGACAGCCAGACTGTGAGAAAAGCAATGTGTTCTTCATCAGACACGTTGTCATCTTCTGGTTTAAAGTGGTGTTTGATGAAGAGAGTGTAAGTAAGTTTGGAGCCTGAAATATTGATGGTGTCGTCAGCATCAACATCAGGGTTGTAAGTAAGGCCATCTGGGCGAAGCCCTATGATGGCAGCTACGTCGAATAAGGTTGGAGTAACCATTCCACATGGCAGATGGAAGGTATAATGGGTGCTGTCCCAAAAATATAAAGATGCCGCCAACATATTCAGACAATATGGTATGCTGGTCTTCGACAACATAAGAAGGTCATAAATCCCTATATCCTTCCAGTGGTCAGCTTTGACCTTCTCCATCTTTGCCATCCATTGGTCGAATTCCTTCAAAGGGTTGACAGCTCTCACCAGCCTGGTGCCATCAGTGAGATAGCCAACGTTGATTTTGGGCAAGGGGGCTTCTTCAAGAGAAGTTCCAGTAGCAGTGTTGATTTTGGGAAAACTCCTTTGCCCTAACGGCCTTGTTTTCCGGTACGAGGGGAGAAACTCACTTAGCCTCTCGTTAGAAACGTCAACCTCAACTAAAGGGCCAGATAGCGCATAGGATTTATCATAAACAACTATAGGAATCATTACCTGAGATTTGTATATGGCTCTTGATTCTTCAGAGGTGGGTTCCGGCATGCAATGGCGGTTATCTACTAGTTGGGGGCCTGGGATATTAGCGAACGAAGGAATGGTTTGCTTAAATGGAGTGGCTTTGCCTCTTTGGGTTTTCTTTGTTTGAGGATTAGCTTGGAAAGACG
Organism: Lathyrus tuberosus; assembly: GCA_022829125.1. Classification (NCBI taxonomy): domain Eukaryota; kingdom Viridiplantae; phylum Streptophyta; class Magnoliopsida; order Fabales; family Fabaceae; genus Lathyrus; species Lathyrus tuberosus. Next base: position 3,868,199 of record JALAZF010000422.1, read on the forward strand.
CCATTGTTGAAGGAGATGAATATATGGTGTTTTTGCTGGGTTTGCGTGAGAGAAACTGAAGAGAAGAAGAGGTTGCTTGAGAGTATGAAAAGTGTGGAAAGTTCACAAAGTGGCGGAAATGGGTATATATAGATATTTTAAAATCCCAAGAGACTTGGATCCACCGTTGAAGCTGAGGGGTTAGTGGGACACGTGTCTTTCTCCTGGAGACGTGATGAAAAGTAGCAGTTATGTTCAGACTGCCAACGTCTGTTTTCAAGAAAGGTGTTATGATGAATACGACTGAAAGGACGTTTTAAGGATTTGTCATGATGGTATGACGTCAGGAGCTGGGTCAAAGAAACTGAACAGTTCAGCCATTAAGTAATTAGTGGGATATTCAGTTAAGGCCATGCCAACAGGCGTCGAAATGGTTATTATATCAAGAAATGGCCTTCCTACCAATTCTGGCGAAAGGACATTCCTTGGGGGCAATTTGTTAACCCTCGTTTTTGACGCTAGAAAGAATCAAAGCTATTTTTAGTTAAAAAATTATTTTTAATGTAAAAAAGGCTTCGACCCAGTTTTGGTGAAGCCTGAGTCGAATAGAGGTTGTAGGAACCTCAAAAAATGGCTAAGTGCTGGAAAGGTTTCGACCATGAGATTATGGAAACAAGCGCTGCAGTTGTTATATTAAGGTTGGAGGGAATTTCCAATGTTTTAAATTTAAATAAAAGCAGCTGTGAACGTGGGAACAGTTGAGACCAAGGAGAAGGCGCCAAAATCCACACGTTCGAAGCAGTAACCACCACTTAGTAGTTATTTCCTAGCACTATAAATAGGAGTTAGTTCTATGTAATAGGGGTTCATATTTTTGTACAAGTTACTCAAAGAAACTCAAAGTACCCGCGTGTAGAGAAACGAGTTCGTGAGAATGTACGTAATGTAACACCATTTCCTTCATTAATACAATTTATCTTTGTCATGTTTAAGATTCAGCCATTTACTTTCCATGCTTTTACAATTTCTTGAACTTTATCTTCCATGCCAAATTTACTTTCAAAGTCATTTAAACTCTCTGCATTTACCTTCGACTGCACTGTTACATTCAAGCATTTAATCTTCAGGCCTTTACTTTTCAAAGTCTTTTATTTTCAAGAACGTGGAGTTCACCTTTAATCCATTGCATTTATTTTCAAAGTCCTTTACTTTCCTGCACTTTACTTTCGACATCACTTTTATCATTCCAGGCTTTACTTTTCAAGAACGTGGAGTTCGTCGCATTTTACTTTCAAAGCTTTTTACTTCTTGTCCTTTCCTTTCGACACCTTTAATTTCTGCACCCTTTACTTACAGCCCTTTAAATTTCAAGCCTTTACTTTACTTTATTGCAAGTAGTCGAGCGTGGAGTTTAGTTAGATTTTATTTCAGCATTGTCGAACGTGGAGTTCAGTTTACATTCCCTTTAATTTTCATTTGTCATTTACACGTATCTCTCAAATTTAGCACATGTCCTAGGATTTGTGTGGTCGATCCTGCAAGTTAATCAATTTTCGTTTAAGATTGATAGACCAGAGGTTGTTTACTAAAATTCACAGTAAACAAATTGGCACACCTGGTGGGACCCAGTGCTAAGTTTACACTTTTTGTCAACCTTACTTTTCTTAGTGAAGAAGTACTCTCGTTGTATGTTATTGAGAAGTGGGAAGTTAGCCACAACAAACGAGGGAATACCAAAGAGAAGACACACTAAGAAAATGGCAACCAATGCCAGCCAACAAGTTGATCCTCAAGGGAGTCTTTCAAACACTTAGTCATGTAGCAGTATGGGGTCTCAAAGCACACCATCACCAGTGTCTTCGACAGGAGGACAGACGTCACTTCCATTAGTAGTGTCTGAACCAGGATCAACATATACAAAGTCATATACTCAACCTGTGTTGGAGTACATAGGACCATAAAGTCCTAATTCACCAACGCCCCCAGGAGGAAATTCAATGTACAGGCACGTTCCTCCTCCAGGTTTTCCACATCTAGGGTCAAGGAGTCAACCCTATGGTATGCCTACATCAATGATGCAAAATCTGCAGAATGCTCCGCCTGTATTTTCAGAAACTGTAGTGTCTTCGCCATTACAAGGATCAGGATCAGGAGGTCGAAACAACCAGAGTATAGGTGTTGGTTACTCTGTTCAAGCGCCTAGTCTTACAAATACATCCATAAATTGTTTAAGACAGCATGTGGATGAAAGTAACATGCAAATGGTGCATACGTTGTCTCAGACAATGGGAAAAGTTTTTCAACCCTTGATTCAGAATACGACTCAAACTAACCAACAATTGGCTGCACAAGTGGCACGCATGGCTGATTTCATGGGAGTACCAGCGGTGGATCGAAGAGCAACTATTGTCGAAGATATCCCAAGACGTCATCCACGCCAGATACCTGAGGCGAACTTGGAAGATCAAGAGATGATTGATCCTTTTAGAGTCGAACCACCAAGAAACCAAATGCCATACCAGATGGAGGAAGAGCCAGTAGTGATGGTAAACAGGAACCAAAATGCAGATTAGCTACTTAGACAGGTTCGACACCAAAATCAAGCAGAAGAAAATAATCTTGCAGCCATGGTTGAAAGGATAATGACCAGAAATGGTGTGAATTTTGGCTTCACAAGGCCAAATTATACTTCGCCTATAATGGATTATATTCTCCAAGCCGAACTACCCCCTAGGACGAAGGTTCCAAAGTTCAGCAAGTTTTCAGGAGATACTACTGAATCTACGGTCGAACATGTGGCTAGATATTTGATCGAGGCAGGCGAAATTGCAGCTGATGAAAGCCTCAGAGTCAAATACTTCCCAAGTTCCCTCACCCAGAATGCCTTCACATGGTTTACTACTTTGCCTCCAAATTCCATATACAATTGGATCCAACTAGAACGTTTGTTTCATGAACAGTTCTACATGGGGAAAACTAAGATTAGTTTGAAAGAATTGGCTAGCATCAAACGCAAAGTCACTGAGCCAATTGATGATTACCTGAATAGGTTTCAACTTCTTAAAGCCAGGTGCTTTACACAAGTACCAGAACATGAGTTGGTTGAAATGGCTGCCGGGGGTCTTGATTATTCCATTAGGAAGAAATTAGATACCCAATATCTTAGAGATATGGCCCAGTTGGCAGATAGGGTTCGACAGCTAGAAAGGCTGAAAGAAGAGAAGGCCAAATTCAGCAGGGGTAAAAAAGTAGCCTTTGTCGAATGTAATGAAGATGTGGAGAGTCTGTGTGGTGAAACATCTTATTTCGACGGAAATGAGGTTGACGTTGCTGAGTTAAAGCAAGGTCCACCTTATGCCTGCAAATTATTAACTCCTTCAGAAGGAAAAAATCCTGTCGAATCTAACGACAAATTTCCTAAGAAAACATACACTTTCGACGTCACTAAATGTGACGAAATTTTTGATTTGTTAGTTAAAGATGGGCAAATGATAGTGCCTGCTGGTGCTAAGATGCCACCTTTATAACAAAGAAAGAAAAGAGGTTTTTGTAAGTACTATAATTTTTTGGGTCATAAAACTTCTCAATGTTTTCTTTTCAGGGATTTGGTGCAAAATGCTATCCAAGAAGGAAGGCTGAGGTTTGGTGACAAGGGCAAAGCCCAGATGAAGATTGACTCTGACCCATTGCAAGTTGCAGAGGCTAACTATACAGAGCCTCATGAGGTTCAGATGGTCGAAGTCACAGAGGGATTTGATAAGTCAGTCAACATGGTGGAGGTTACTGAAGACTTCGCCACCAATTCTGTGATAATTGAAGGTTTTTGTAAGGCTGCAAATGGCCTGAATGTTGATGGTACCAGTCTAATGTTGGTGACCAAAGAAACTGCTGATAAGTTTATTGAAATGGATAATGCTGCCAAGGTTCTGGATATGGCCGTGAGTGGATTGAAGATAAATGCCAATGAAGGCATTAACATGGTCGAATTGGCTGAAGAATCTGATTCTAGCTCAGATAGCATCAGCACCAATGAGGCTATGGGCAGAAATGCCCCCAAAGTCCAAGTTGTTAAGGAATTGGAAGATGACTTGCTGTTGGTAGGAGAGATGATAGACATGGATGGTTGTTTGGTGGAAAATTGGATATGTATGGCTGCTAAAAAATTCTTCAAGACATCTCCTGATGTTGAAAGAGTCAATGCTGAGGAAATGGTCGAAGCTGAAAAAACTGCTTGGCGAGAAGCTTCTCAAAAAGCTGCAAAAGCAGCAGCAAGTGGGGGAAGTCTGGAAGCCCGTTTCTCCAAGATGCACTTAAAGGACATAATGGATGTCAATATGGTCGAAATTACAGATCGAAAAGCTGAACAAGTAAGTAAGGCAGATGAACAAGAGAAGTGCAACAAAATAGCTTATCCTAAGCAAGAAGAGTCAATTGTGGATTTCTTGCACCGTTGCCAGAAGAAAGGCTCTAGAGTAATGCTATGTCCTAGATGCAGCGCCATTTTTGATGAAAAAGCTGCCCACAAGTTAGAAGGGGTCAAAAAGGCTGGTGAAAGCTGGGGGAAGAAGGTGAACAAAGGGCACAGAGGTTTTGACCATAGGCGACTTTCGACAGGACTAAAAAACCAAGCACCAGGAGTTAGGTCAGGTACATTTAAACCAGCTGCGAATGTGCCAACAGGTAGTTGGATCAAGCCTATCGAAGGGAGAGGACAGAAGAAAAAGTGGGAGAAATTTGATGTGGAAAGAGGTTCTTCATTTGAGTATAGAAAAGAGAACCACACCACCAACAAATCAGCATACATTTCCCAGAATTACAAGGGTAAAAACCCCATGTCTAAATCACAATGGCGAAGAGAGCAACGCAGGCGAAAGGCTGTCAGGGAGGCTCAGGTGCAGGGAGAATCAAGTACTAATGTTGATCATCAAGCTGGGACAATTGAGAAGATGCCCATAAGGCGAAAGCTATTCAATGTTCAGCCAGAGAAGAAGGTTGAAGATGATGAGAATATGACTGATAATTTCGACAATGAGTCAGCAACTTCTCTAGATATTCTGGTGAATGTGGTGTCAGTAATGCCAAAGGAATTTGGTCAAGTCTCAAAGGTCGAGGACTTGGATCAAACTGCTGAATTAGAAATGTTGGCACACAAGCCTGTGTGTTATTACATCATGAACAATGGGTGCGTCGAAGAACAAAATGCTTTCTTTGAACGCCCCACAGAGGCAATGAAGGGTCATTTGAAGCCTCTTTACATTACTGGCAAAGTAGAGAACGTCCCTATCAACAAAATTTTGGTGGATTATGGTGCAACTGTTAATTTAATGCCAAGGTTTTTGTTGAGCAAGATTGGGAAGTTTGAGACTGATACTAAACCCCACAACATGGTTCTGTCGAACTATGAAGGAAAAGTTGGTTCCACTCTAGGAGTGATTCAAGTGGATCTCACTGTGGGAACTATTACCAGACCAACAATGTTTATGGTTGTTGAGACAAAAGCTAACTACAATCTACTCTTGGGTAGGGAGTGGATTCACGGAATAGGAGCTGTGCCCTCATCTATGCATCAAAGAATCACCATTTGGAGACCAGATGGGATAGTTGAAAATATTGAAGCTGATCAAGGGTACTTTAAGGTGCCTATCAATCATGTAGATAGTAGGCAATTTGAGAAACATCTGACGAACATTGCTCCATGTCCTCCAGCTGATTTTGAGTTTGCGCCTGATGTAGAAACATTTAATTCGTTGTATTTACACCCTGTCGAAGGTTTCAGATGGGACAGGGAGGTACCAGGAGGAAGGTTGCCATGCTTAGGCTCACCTCCAATAGAGCCCATAGGATGGGGAGATGAATTCAGTGATCATGACTGAGTTCGACGCTTTAAAAAGAATTTCGGCCTATGTGGCCGAAACAAAACTACAAGCGGCTTTGGAAGCCGCCAATGACTATATGGCTGGCGAAGCCATTTCTGAATATATCAAGAGGGTCCTGGTAAGGACTTCGACCCAAAACCTCCAGATAAGGTTGAAACTGGAGAGCAAAGCCAGAGGCTAGACGCCATCTATGAAGATGAGCCTTTAGGATTTAAGAAGGATCCGTTGGCAAATAATATAAAAATGCTAGCACAAGACCCTTTAGAAGAAATTGACCTCAGTGAGGGGACAACCAAAAGGCCTACCTACATCAGTGCCAATCTTGGTCCCCAGTTGAAGGTTGAAGTGGTTCAGTTGTTGAAAGAGTTCAAAGACTGCTTCGCCTGGGATTATGATGAGATGCCTGGTTTGAGCAGGGAGTTGGTCGAACACAGGTTGCCTATGACGCCTGGGAAAAAACTAGTCAAGCAAAATCTAAGACGGTTTGCACCTGAGATATTGTCAAAGATCAAAGAGGAAGTCGAAAGACTGCTTCGTTGCAAATTCATTCGCACTGCAAGGCAGAGGATTTCCTAGGCTTTGTGGTCCACAAGAAAGGGATCGAAATAAATCAGAATAAAACCAAAGCCATAATGGAGGCGAAAGCGCCATCAACTAAAAAGGAGTTGCAGTCGTTGTTGGGCAAGATCAACTTCTTAAGAAGGTTTATATCCAACCTGAGTGGCAAAACACAAGCTTTTTCGCCATTGCTTCGTTTCAACAAAGATGGTTTTGAGTGGGGGCAATTACAGAAGGAAGCCTTCGACAAGATCAAGGAGTACCTAAGCCACCCTCCAATTCTTTCACCACCTTGTAGAAACAAGAGTATGAGATTGTATATAGCTGCATCAGATAAAATTCTAGGGAGCATGTTAGCTCAGGAGGATGAAAATGGAGTCGAAAGAGCCATTTATTATCTTAGTCGAGTTTTAAATGATGCAGAAACTAGGTATAACATGATTGAAAAGTTATGTTTATGCTTGTATTTCTCTTTTACTAAATTGAAGCAATATATAAAGCCCGTTGATGTGTATGTTTCTTCCCACTTTGATATTGTAAAACATATGTTATCTAAACCTATTTTGCATAGTCGAATTGGCAAATGGGCACTAGCATTAACATAATTTTCCCTAACATATCAACCTTTAAAAGCTGTGAAAGGGCAAATAGTTGCAGACTTTATAGTTGATCACTCCATAAATGAAAATGAGTTGAATTATGTTGAATTAAAATCCTGGAAGTTATACTTTGATGGATCAAGTCATAAAAATGGAACAGGAGTGGGAATACACATTATTTCTCCTTAAAAAATTCCAACAAAATTCAAGTATAAGGTCGAAGGACCTTGCTCTAACAATGAGGCTGAATATGAAGCATTAATTGCTGGCCTTGAGATTTTGTTAGAATTGGGGGCAACTAGAGTCGAAATAATGGGAGACTCAGAATTGGGTATAAAACAAATCACAAAGGAGTATAAATGTGTTAAAGAAAATCTCATTATGTACTTTGTGATAGCCAATAGATTATTAAAGAAATTTGAGGTAGTGGTCATCCAACACATACCTAGAATAGAGAATCAAGTTGATAACGACTTGGCTCAAATTGCCTCTGGATATAAGGTGTCGAAGGAAAACCTTCAAGAAGTAATTGAAGCAAGAGGTAAAGTGGTGGCTGTTGGATTGTGCCCATCAGACTTAGAAACAACTAAGCATGGGTGCATAGATGGTGAAAATTTTGAAATTTTTGCCATAGATAATTTAACAGATGAAGATTGGAGGAAACCCATAGTTGAATATTTGCAAAACCCAACGGCTTCGACGGAGCGAAAAATCAGGTATCAAGCTTTAAGCTATGTACTGTTGGGTAATGAATTATTTAAAAAGACCCCTGAGGGAGTCTTATTGAAATGCCTTAGTGAAGCAGAGGCATATATGGCCCTTTCGACAGTACATAGTGGGGCATGTGGAGCACACCAAGTTGGCCAGAAGATGAAATGGCTGTTGTTTCGACAAGGCGTGTATTGGCCTACTATGCTGAAAGATTGCATAGAATTTGCTAAGGGTTGCCAAGAATGCCAAATTCATGCTGGCGTACAGCACATCCCTGCAAGTGAATTACATTCCATAATGAAACCATGGCCCTTCAGAGGATGGGCTTTGGATATAGTGGGAGAGATTCGACCAGCATCTTCAAAGAACCAAAGATATATTTTGGTAGGAATTGATTATTTCACCAAGTGGATTGAGGCAATACCACTGGTGAATATAGGTCAAGAAGATGTTATTGAATTCATTCAAAATCACATTATTTATAGATTTGGTATTCCTAAAACAATCACTACAGATCAAGGATCAGTGTTCACTGGTCGAAAGATGCAGGAGTTTGCCAAAGAAATAGGTTTTAAGTTACTAACTTCTACACCTTATTATGCTCAGGCCAATGGGCAAGTCGAAGCTGCCAATAAGGTAGTAATTGGACTAATTAAGAAGCATGTGGGAAAGAGGCCTAGAAATTGGCACAAGACGTTAGACCAAGTTCTTTGGGCATGTCGAACATCCCCTAAAGAGGCTACCAACACTACCCCATTTCGACTCACTTTTGGTCATGATGCAGAATTGCCTGTTGAAATTTATATACAGTCTGTAAGAGTTCAAAGACATCATGAGATTCCCTCTGAGAATTATTGGGAAATGATGATGAATGAATTAGTGGATTTGGATGAAGAAAGGCTCAGAGCCTTGGAGTTGTTTAGAAGACAAAAGAAGAGGGTCGAAGAATCCTACAACAAAAAGGTTAAGTCTAAATCTTTTGCATGTGGGGAATTGGTTTGGAAAGTGATTTTGCCTATGGATCGAAAAGATAGAACATTGGGCAAGTGGTCCCCTAAGTGGGAAGGCCCATTCCAAGTCATACAAGTTTTCTCTAATGGAGCTTATGAAGTGGAAGAGTTAGACAAAGATAAAAGAGTCTTGAAAGTAAATGGCAAGTATTTGAAAAAATATAAGCCTATGCTGCAAGAGATTCATATTAAAACATAAGCTTTATTTAATAAAAAGAAAGCCAAAATAGGCCAAGTCAGGCTAATATGGCATACAAAGCAAAGAAAAACCAATACAACAATTTTTAATCAAGGAAAGGTTATTCATAATCTCTCCAATATATGGATTTGAGGAAATCCATATAATCTGCATCTGGCTCATCATCAGAGTCTTGGGTACTGGAGCGCCCTTTCTTAGAGTTCTTCATTCTAGTTTCTCTCTTCTTGGCTTGAGAGGTTGCTCCAATGGAGGCTTCAGGTTGCTTGGTGGCCTCCATCTTTTTTGTTTCCTCAACTGCCTTTGCCTTTCCAACCATTTTCTTGGCTGATGGTTTCTCTGAATTGTTCATGTTTGCTTCTACGCAAAATGTGGTCAGGTAGAAGAAATTTATAGAGGCGAAGTACTGATTGGATTGGCCAGTCAAACGGTGGAAACACCTGAGTTATTCCTGGAAGTAGGCCTGAGGGCTATGCTATTAATGCTAGAGGCTTACGCCTTGGAATTTAAAGTTGGAAAGGTGACTTTCCAAGAAAAAGATAGAATGCCTTAATTGCAAATTTGACTGATAAAAGACAACAAATAAAGTGCATCATCATGTAATATGGGTCGAAAGCAGTTAAGGGAAAAATAATAATGATTGATTAATCAATGCCAAAAGGCATAAAATTGTCATTACATAAAAAGCCTGAAAAGGCCAAGAAACAGATGATGATTAAACAAATGAAGGTGTCGAAAGTATCAGAAGGGAAGCCTCGACGCCAACTGAGAAAAAGCTTCTATGTGATGTTTGAGGCGAGCGTTGCACAAAGATTCGTCAAGTTTTGCTGCTGCGAGCTCTTTTTCATATCTTTGGGCCGCCTCAATACGATCAATAGCATTCTTTGTTTCTTCAGCTATCTTAGTGTCGTCGAAATGGTGCAAATCACGGTTGCGTTTTTCAGCATTTTCAATTTTGGCTTGTAGCTCCGTGATTTGTTGCTTCCAGGCTTCAATGTCCTTCTGGTTGGAGGCTATCTCATCTTGCTTTTTCTTTTGATCAGCCTCCATACGTTCGATCTCTTCGTATGCCTCTTTTGCACCACACCAGGCTGCACTCTCACAGCCAGATGTTTTCTCTATGGTATTCCTGATAGAGGGAAGCAGTTTTATTTTTGCAGCTATTTGGTTCACCACAACAGTTAGCTCTATCAGAAAACCAGAAACATCTGGATTGAGGGTGGTGAGCTCAATCTTTGCAAGGGTGTCCTTCAAATAAGCAGTTGCAGTTGGATCTGAGGCCAAAACTCTGTGAATATCCCCCCTGAAGAATTTTTTCTTGATGGCTTGGAGAATTGGTTAGGCGAAGTCATCTGATGCTGGAGTCGAAGAGACAGAAGAAGAACCATACCTCTGCTCAAGAATCAATTTGGTAAACTCACGTGGGTTCGACCACTTGAGTGCGGTCAGTGAGTCTCCAGGTGGTGGAAGGACCACAGGCGAAGGAGTATGGTGGGGATTAGGATCAGTTTGTTCTTCTTCCTCCTCTTTTGATTCTTCTCCTTCTTCATCTTGTTCTTCTCCCATTTCTTCATCAGACTCTTCAGCAGTTGGTTGCATATTCTCCTGGTCATCAGCTGGTGTAGGATGTAGGTCATTTGTCTCCTCAGACGCAGCTTGATCAGGGTTGGCGTTATGTGTTTGGACTTCAGGTTCATGTCTTTCTTCTTCAACCAACTGAACTTTATCCATGGGGGTAGCCAGATTGAAAGGTGGTGGGCTTGAGGCATCATCATCATCAGAGTTGGCGCCAGCAGCTTGTGCGTTTTGAGTAGTGGTTGGAACTGGTGGTGCGGTGTGTTCTGTAACATGTGGAGTAGGTTGATTAATCTCACTCAAACCAGAGCCAATATCAGAAGATGGGTGATAAGTTGGCTCACCTTGGCTGTTGAGGAGTGTAACACCCCATTTACCATCGCGAATAAATAATACATAAATAAATCAGAGTAAATAAAAATTTATTTTTTCGACAGAAATAAGGATGCCACATTTAAAGAAAGAAAATACATTCCCTGCTCAAATTTTTGATACATAACACAAAATGGAATCACCACAAAGGGAAACTTTTTCCATATAAAAGGAAAGTTCAGTTTTGGAATAAAGCGGAAAGATCCATAACCGACTTGTTTTACACAATAAACTGTTTTATAACTTCAAAATATACATACGAAAATAATACAAAATATACTCATCAAATGTATACGTATATAACTAAAGCGTTTCCCGACTCCCGTGCTACGTATCAGAGCAGACAGACTGACAACGGATGGAGAACTAATCTTCACAAAAGCCTCCAAGACTACAAATCTGCAATTGCCTCATAGAGCAACAAACCACAGCAGAAGGGTGAGAAATAACAACTAAATCAAGATTGCATAATAATATGCAAAACATAAAAATTCACATACATAGTTATTCTCACCACAAGCATCACATACTAATACATATAACATACCACGTATACTTAACATATATCTATTAATCCAACAATATAGCATATATCAAGTATCCAATATTCTCACATATTTACACATTAGGCATACCAAGTCATAGCATTTAGAAACACATCACACATCACATAGCATATGTCTACGCATAAAACATATTATCCACAACCCATTCATTTATCACATATGCACATCAAATTACCAATGCTATCACAATCTCAACACATAACAAATCAATGCACAATTTCCACACATAATCAATCAAATCATGATTCTCCATACATAATGCATCCATGATTTATGCAAATGCACAGAGACCGACATAACGACTCCATGCAATGCACATACGGTACCGACTCATCAAATCTCGTAACCAGTTCACTCAGGAACTATTGGAACCATCGCTCGTTACTGAGGATCCCTCAATAACACCCCGTCGGGCAAATGATGTTCCCCGTCGCTTTCGGTCCTCTTATTTTTAAGGCGCACGATCCGATCCGATCCGATCTGATCACTTTCAGTCCTCTTATTTTTAAGGCTCACGACGTTTATGGATTGCTTTCGGTCCTCTTTGTATAAGGCTCACAATCCGATCGCTCACACCCCACAAGGGCACACGATCGTCTATAACCATCGCTTTCGGTCCTCTTATTTTTAAGGCACACGATATATCAAATCGCTTTAGGTCCTCTTATTTTTAAGGCTCACGATGTTATAGCGGATTCCCATTGGAATCTATCCGTCGCTCGTACCCTCATGGTACTCGACTTCACAATATGCATATTATGATGCTTGGCATACAATGACTCATGACATTCAAAATGCACACATATACACATCCATAATCATGCATATATCGTCAATTACCACATATTGCATTTTCCTGCCCTTAGGCCACAAATCATCATCACAACATGTATCACGTGCATTTTCATTTCACAACAGCACACAAGTCATACAATATCCATATCAACAACATATTGCAGGATACACATCAATTACGCACAATAACAACGACCAAAGTCGACAAAACAACACCATTCAAATATCATACATCCATCACCAAGGCGTATCAATCATGTACAACATTTCATCACATATACTCACGCCATATAATAGCACACCATCTATACGTTACATATCAAAAGCATATAGCATGATAACACATCATTCGCACACCAGTACGACGGTAAAAATCCGACAAAACCAACACTTTTTCAAAACCATAACTTAAATAAATCATCTACTGACCTCCAACCCATTTTTAATAGAAATAATATTTCATTAGCTTTCCAACACTTCGAACGGGGACCAAAACGGACTTATGGTTCAAAAGTTATGGCTAAAATACAAAAATACTGTTTTTGCTGTCCCAGGCAAATTCGCCTGGCGAAACAGACTCGCCACCAACTCGCCTGGCGAATCTGGACGAACCAGAATTTCTCCAAAACGTATTTGGGATCCAAAAATGACCCAAATCCCCAACTCACATGATAGTATTACACCCAATGACCCAAAATAACATGTTAGAACACGTTTAGGCATGCATTTCATCAATTCATCTGTGAAAACATCGATTTCTACCAATTGCTCACAAATTCAACCAAATAGAAAAACATATATTTTTCACCCAAACATTCAAACAAAACATACATATACATATACAAGCATGATATAATCGAAACTTCTCACCCTTACCCGATTAATCGCGCTCGAAACGGACGAATACTCGATTTCTCCACTTTTCCTCTTCTCCCTTTTCTTTCCTCTCTTTTCTCTTCTCTTCTCTTTCTTTCTCTTTTCCTTTTCTTTTCTCTCTTTTTCTTTCCACTTTCTATTTATTCAAAATATCTAACTACCCAAATGACAAAAATACCCCTACACTCAAATATCTCGCAAACGCTCTCAAAATGCGATAAAACATAAACAGCGATAAAAAATAATATATATCCAAATAAAAGTAAAAAATAAAATAATATAAGAATAAAATAATCAAAACGACTCAATTAAATAAAACGGACTAAAACTAGGGCGTTACAACTCTCCCCCACTTAGACATTTTCGTCCTCGAAAATCTAACCGATACGAACAACTCCGGATACAACTCTCGCATCCGACCAACAAACTAACATGCCAACCAAAGACACACCACGAATAACACAACTGATAAACCACCTTGTTAACAGCACTACGAAACGACACGACAATGACGATAACTACAACGACCAGATGCAAAGCCCATACAATGCACCTGACGACCAACTCACGACGCAAGAAATACACAAGTTACGAACACACACAGGTTCACTCTTGAACCGAAACACAACAAGAACACAAGTTCCACGACACAACATCGATTCAACAACCTCTACATAACCATGGTACCAACATCCTTGTCACACAACCATTGCTACCCTTCCCCAATCGAACATACGACCAAAACACCCAACTACATATTAGTACCTGATTAATATTGAAACCTTCCACTTACCACTTCCATTTTGAAAAATCCAACGGTCTCATCACTCCTACATATTTCCAATATTCAACTTATGAACTCTTACAAGTCACACACCCATATACCAAATGCGTCACACCACGCTTTCGCTGCGCCACTTTGATTACTCGTAACCGTCAAAACTATCAATCTCACGTCCAAAGTCTAACTCTTTCTCATATTCACCAAAAATCACTATTCACTTTTAATATATCCAACTTCACACTCTACTGTGTTATCTCACACACCCGACACAAGTCTCTGAACTGCTCAAATCATTCTAATTCTCTGACCAACAAAACAGACTTACATAAAAACTTTTGGCTTAACTCCTCAGGCACAACCTTAGCTTTTCCCGAAGGATAGTCTAAGCCAAATTCATAACTCGTCGCGAATTCTAACCATCCTCGTTGTCTCATACTCTGTTCCTTCAGACCAAACAAGTATTTTAAACTCTTGCGATTACCAAACACTTCGAGCCTAGAACCATAAAAATAATACCTCCAAATACTCCAACACAATACAACCACAACCAATTCCAAATCCAGAATAGTATAGATCCTTTCATAAATCCTCATTTGTCATAAAGCATAAGCCACGACTTTACTCTCTTGCATTAACACCTGACTACACTCTTCAAAGACACATCACAATACCTCACAAACGGCTTATTAGGATCACACAGAATCAAAACTGGAGCCGTAGACAACTTCTACTTCAGCCCTCTGAAACTTTCCTTTCAACGAACATCCAAAACAAACGACTCACCCTTTGCAAGTCAGCTGAGATAACAAAACTACGAACTTAGCAAAGTCTTCCATAACCTGCAGTAACAACCAACTGAGTCCAAAAGTTTCTAATCTCCTTAACCAACTTCGGAACCTCTCATTGTAGTACTGCATCTACTTCCGATGGATCCATAACAGTACCATCATCGGAAATAACATATCCAAGAAAACTAACATTTTCAACCAAAATTCTCACTTGAATAACTTAGCATAAAACTTCGTCTCTTGTCAACACTTGTAATTCCATTCTCATACACTCTACCTGTTCTTCTATGAGTTTATAACAGATCCGAATATCCTCAATCAAGGTCATTACGAGCTTATCCCAATAAATATGGAAGATACGATTCCTCTACTCCACCAACATTACAGACGCATTACTAACACCAAACAACATCACTGTACGTTGTAATGCCCAACCAAATTCCAAAAGATATAAATTATCCAAGCTTTTTCAAAACCTTGCACTGGAGAACTGGCTACTTATACACCAGCTTAACCGAGTAATTAATAGCATATTCTGATGATAACAACATAACCAGTCACATCAAATCGATCAAAGCCTTAACTCACACAATTCACCACTCTTATCAAACATTCCATACACTTGCAACTCCACTCAAACTCAACCAAACCATTCCGGTCATCTGTTCATGAAAGTGGACACTTGTTCCCAATTGTTACCTTATTCGACTGCCAGTAATCCATACACAATTTCTCCGCTTAACAGTCCAAATTCCATAAATTCCAACATGTAGCAACAACCAACCCAAAAGAACTCTAAAATATTACATCCACACTTAAGGTTGTCTCAAAATTTCCATTAATGCTCTAAAATTCCAAAGACTCCCAACCTCTCCAGGACTCTAAGTTTTGCTTTCCATAGTCCCAATACCAATACCATCATAATGCTTGTTATTCCATTCAATCATCATTCCCTTTTTTGTTACTAACAATACTGGAACTCTCTAAGACCACACCTTAAGGTTCCATCCAAAAACACATCTGAAACCATGCACAACTGACGGCCCAACACTGTGACTTCCTGCCACTTTCCCAGAACACTATCATCACAGACAAAACAAACATCTTAGTCCCCTCTACTAAGAGTTTTCTACTTACTTAGCAGATCCCAACCTCAAATTTTCACCTTCGTCAACTTTGAGTTCACACTCTACTCTCTGAGAACAACCATTAACGATACCCAATCGTTCTCTCTCAATGACTTCCCAACTTGACTAACATACCAAAGCCTCTAATCCACCTTACAAACAATAATTTCACCTTCCATAGCATAGAACACTTCCATAGCTTCATATCGATATAAAGAACGCTTAAATCAGACACCAGAGTCAGAATATATGAATTTTTGAAGGAAAGTCAATTATTGGAAAATAGCCAGATCCGCCTGGCGAGTAAGGATATCGCCTGGCGAATACCTCCTCGTCAGCCCTTCGCCTGGCGAACCCGCGGCGAAACCTGATTTTTCTGAAAACCCCAAACTTCCAGTAGCTAACACATTTCTGTCTCTCCGTTTTCGCCTGGCGACTCGCTATTTCGCCTGGCGAATCCCCCTTCACCAGCACCTCGCCTGGCGAA
Organism: Lathyrus tuberosus; assembly: GCA_022829125.1. Classification (NCBI taxonomy): domain Eukaryota; kingdom Viridiplantae; phylum Streptophyta; class Magnoliopsida; order Fabales; family Fabaceae; genus Lathyrus; species Lathyrus tuberosus. The sequence continues at coordinate 3,884,498 of JALAZF010000422.1, forward strand.
CTATTGGCGAAACCTAATCCGCCTGGCGAGTTCCCAATTCACCTGGCGAATCACACCAGAACCATAATTTTCTGCTGCATTTCCATGGTTTCCACACCTCCCAATCCAACTTTTCCAAACCAACACATATTCAATTTCCAAGCAATTCATTACACACACTATCAAGCCAGAAAGACACGTCTATTCCATCCAACATAATTTCCGTCTACTATCAACAAGAGATTAAGGGTGATCAGTTCCTCAATTTGTCAATAGACAGCCGACAATCATGATGGGGCATAAACCGTCTTTACCAAACTATAATCGCATTTCTTACATCCTACGCACAAAACTACCTAAGGCACAAATCCTTAGTTGACATAAACCTTACCTCCGCATTCCCTCCAGAACCGGGAACAACACTGTCCAAACAACACTTACAATCTTGAAATTCACAACACACTGAGCCAACACTCCACACCTGAAGCAACTTGGAGAAGTACCAGCTTCTCCCCCACTTATCTCATTCTAACACCTGAAGACAAAGGATTAGAAAAACCAGAAAGTACCGACAGTGCTCCACACACATATCATGTACTAAGGGACAAACAACATCGACAGTATTCAACCGTCACACCAACCGACTCAACAACTTGGCCGGACGGACCGACCTGCTCTGATACCACTAATGTAACACCCCATTTACCATCGCGAATAAATAATACATAAATAAATCAGAGTAAATAAAAATTTATTTTTCCGACAGAAATAAGGATGCCACATTTAAAGAAAGAAAATACATTCCCTGCTCAAATTTTTGATACATAACACAAAATGGAATCACCACAAAGGGAAACTTTTTCCATATAAAAGGAAAGTTCAGTTATGGAATAAAGCAGAAAGATCCATAACCGACTTGTTTTACACAATAAACTGTTTTATAACTTCAAAATATACATACGAAAATAATACAAAATATACTCATCAAATGTATACGTATATAACTAAAGCGTTTCCCGACTCCCGTGCTACGTATCAGAGCAGACAAACTGACAACGGATGGAGAACTAATCTTCACAAAAGCCTCCAAGACTACAAATCTGCAATTGCCTCATAGAGCAATAAACCACATCAGAAGGGTGAGAAATAACAACTAAATCAAGATTGCATAATAATATGCAAAACATAAAAATTCCCATACATAGTTATTCTCACCACAAGCATCACATACTAATACATATAACATACCACGTATACTTAACATATATCTATTAATCCAACAATATAGCATATATCAAGTATCCAATATTCTCACATATTTTCACATCAGACATACCAAGTCATAGCATTTAGAAACACATCACACATCACATAGCATATGTCTATGCATAAAACATATTATCCACAACCCATTCATTTATCACATATGCACATCAAATTACCAATGCTATCACAATCTCAACACATAACAAATCAATGCACAATTTCCACACATAATCAATCAAATCATGATTCTCCACACATAATGCATCCATGATTTATGCAAATGCACAGAGACCGACACAACGACTCCATGCAATGCACATGCGGTACCGACTCATCAAATCTCGTAACCAGTTCACTCAGGAACTATTAGAATCATCGCTCGTTACTGAGGATCCCTCAATAACACCCCGTCGGGCAAACGATGTTCCCCGTCGCTTTCGGTCCTCTTATTTTTAAGGCGCACGATCCGATCTGATCCGATCCGATCTAATTGCTTTCAGTCCTCTTATTTTTAAGGCTCACGACGTTTATGGATTGCTTTCGGTCCTCTTTGTATAAGGCTCACAATCCGATCGCTCACACCCCACAAGGGCACACGATCGTCTATAACCATCGCTTTCGGTCCTCTTATTTTTAAGGCACACAATATATCAAATCGCTTTAGGTCCTCTTATTTTTAAGGCTCACGATGTTATAGAGGATTCCCATTGGAATCTATCCGTCGCTCGTACCCTCATGGTACTCGACTTCACAATATGCATATTATGATGCTTGGCATACAATGACTCATGACATTCAAAATGCACACATATATACATCCATAATCATGCATATATCGTCAATTACCACATATTGCATTTTCCTGCCCTTAGGCCACAAATCATCATCACAACATGTATCACGTGCATTTTCATTTCATAACAGCACACAAGTCATACAATATCCATATCAACAACACATTGCAGGATACACATCAATTACGCACAATAACAACGACCAAAGTCGACAAAACAACACCATTCAAATATCATACATCCATCACCAAGGCATATCAATCATACACAACATTTCATCACATATACTCACGCCATATAACAGCACACCATCTATACGTTACATATCAAAAGCATATAGCATGATAACACATCATTCGCACACCAGTACGACGGTAAAAATCCGACAAAACCAACACTTTTTCAAAACCACAACTTAAATAAATCATCTACTGACCTCCAACCCATTTTTAATAGAAAGAATATTTCATTAGCTTTCCAACGCTTCGAACGGGGACCAAAACGGACTTACGGTTCAAAAGTTATGGCTAAAATACGAAAATACTGTTTTTGCTGTCCCAGGCAAATTCGCCTGGCGAATACCTGGCGAAACGGACTCGCCACCAACTCGCCTGGCGAATCTGGACGAACCAGAATTTCTCCAAAACGTATTTGGGATCCAAAAATGACCCAAATCCTCAACCCACATGATAGTATTACACCCAATGACCCAAAATAACATGTTAGAACACGTTTAGGCATGCATTTCATCAATTCATTCGTGAAAACATCGATTTCTACCAATTGCTCACAAATTCAACCAAATAGAAAAACATATATTTTTCACCCAAACATTCAAACAAAACATACATATACATATACAAGCATGATATAATCAAAACTTCTCACCCTTACCCGATTAATCGCGCTCGAAACGGACGAATACTCGATTTCTCCACTTTTCCTCTTCTCCCTTTTCTTTCCTCTCTTTTCTCTTCTCTTCTCTTTCTTTCTCTTTTCCTTTTCTTTTCTCTCTTTTTCTTTCCACTTTCTATTTATTCAAAATATCTAACTACCCAAATGACAAAAATACCCCTACACTCAAATATCTCGCAAACGCTCTCAAAATGCGATAAAACATAAACAGCGATAAAAAATAATATATATCCAAATAAAAGTCAAATATAAAATAATATAATAATAAAATAATCAAAACGACTCAATTAAATAAAACGGACTAAAACTGGGGCGTTACAAGGAGCGTGGTGGTGAAACTTCCTGAAGTTGGTTGAGGAACAGCATCGTCAATTATGGTGGTAGCGAAGTTGCTTGGAGTTGGTTGGAGATTTGGATTGTTGATTACGGGTGCCTAAAGAACACAAGTGGAGAAAATGAGAATGAAATAATAGGCGAAAGATGTCAGCATAATAAAAAAAAATGGTGCACATACCTGAGTTTGTTCAACAGTAGGACTTGATTTATCACTCCCATGGTCACCAAGAGGGGTTCTCAAGGCCACCTTGGAAGGTTCCTTCTCGACACCACTTGTGGTGGGTGCCTTTTCGAGTATTTTGGCCACCTTCGAAGGAGGTGGGCCAGTAGGTCCAGAGGCCTTTAGGGGTTTTCTTCTTTTCCTCATGAGAACCTCCTCAGGAGATTCATCTGAGGCCTCTGAAGCTATAACCACAGCTGGGGTATCCTTTTTACCTTTCTTGGAAGGTGTTGGGGGTTTTCGACCAGTCTGAAGAGGCAATGCAAATATAAGAAAGGAATTCATATAGTAAAAGCGTAAGCGAGGGATGTGAAATATACCTGTGTGCTCTCTGGTTCTTTGCCACTTTGTAAGGTAGCAGCCCTAGTCGAAGCAGCTTTCCTAGGCACAGCTGAAAGACAGTACACAATTGTTACGAGTTAATGATTACATGGTTAGTTATGAAGCCATGGACTAAGGATTTCAAACCTTCATATATTTCAGATTCGACACGAACGTCCTGAATTCCTATATGAAGGTGCCCTTTAAAACTGTCTAACGTATGCTTAGTCGAAACCACTCGTTGAGCCTTTGGCTGATACTGCTGTCGAAGAAGTTTTAAATGCTCCCCACAGACAAACCAATCTGGAAATGGAGGGGCAAGCGCCACTCCAAAATCAGCATTAGGCAGTCGAGGGAACTTTGGAGGAAAAAGTTTAAAAGCTACCTCATAATGTTTCTCACGAGGGACGTTGGGAGGAATTTTTAGTTGATCCAGCTTTTCTAGAAATTTTCTCTTTAGAGTGACAGCAGCCTCATGAATGGTTCGACTAAGATCATCTGGTCGATAGATAGTTTTAAAGTATTTTTGAAAAGCCTGTATTTCTTCGATGTGAGTGAACTTACTCTTTTTCTTCTTGTCCTGCACATGGAGAAAAGCTTGGTCAAGTAGCGAAGAAAATGTAGCCACATCAAGAAAGTGCTCACTATAGTGCTTCGACCACCATTGGTGGAATAATGAAGTGCATAGAAAAGAAGGTTCAAAAAACACAGGAGAGAGAATTCTTCTTTTCTCATTCAGGCTGTCAAGTGTATGGGAGACATTTTCCTCGAAGCAGGCGGTGTGAAGAATTACTTGGCCCTTTCTCTCATACAAGCACTGAGGGAAGCTCTGGGCCAGCCCGAATTGTCGAGAGACAAGGTTGGGTTGATAGGCAATCAATGCTGACAAACCTCTCCCTAAGTTCAGCCTATGAATAAAGAATATGGGAATCAAGAAGGCTTCCCAGATAGCAACAGATTCTTGATCCCGAGTTTGATGAGGATTTGGAAATGGCCTTTTAAACCACACAGGGTCATAGCTTCGTCGAGAAAAAGGTGCCATGCTAGGAGTGAACTCATAGCGCTTGGCAAACATCATAATATAATTGGTGAAAGCCCTTTGAAGGTTTTCACCATCATCATAGGGAGTGAGTTTAGCCAGACGCGTCCCTTCGACACTCCTTTCCCTTATTTCAGCAGAGGCTTCATCAACCATGCCTTTTCTGGGGAGGCTAGCCTCAAATGTAGCATTAAGCCACAATTGAAGTAGCCAAAGAGGTCCACTCAAGTGCATAGGACCTTGGGTCTCCATATTTCTAAGTCGAGAAGCCCCTTCACTGATACACTCGTAAAGGTTCGTCAGAATGAGTTCACTCAAGCAGGTTCCTCTGTTGTGGTGAAGCTGATTCGCCAGGGGCAGGTACTTCTTAGCTACCTGCAAAGACTTGGTACAAAAAATATATCTCAACAGCCAGACTGTGAGAAAAGCAATGTGTTCTTCATCAGACACGTTGTCATCTTCTGGTTTAAAGTGGTGTTTGATGAAGAGAGTGTATGTAAGTTTGGAGCCTGAAATATCGATGGTGTCGTCAGCATCAACATCAGGGTTGTAAGTAAGGTCATCTGGGCGAAGCCCTGTGATGGCAGCTATGTCAAATAAGGTTGGAGTAACCATTCCACATGGCAGATGGAAGGTATAATGGGTGCTGTCCCAAAAATATAAAGATGCCGCCAACATATTCAGACAATATGGTATGCTGGTCTTCGACATCATAAGAAGGTCATAAATCCCTATATCCTTCCAGTGGTCAGCTTTAACCTTCTCCATCTTTGCCATCCATTGGTCGAATTCCTTCAAAGGGTTGACAGCTCTCACCAGCCTGGTGCCATCAGTGAGATAGCCAACGTTGATTTTGGGCAAGGGGGCTTCTTCAGGAGAAGTTCCAGCAACAGTGTTGATTTTGGGAAAACTCCTTTGCCCTAACGGCCTTGTTTTCCAGTACGAGGGGAGAAACTCACTTAGCCTCTCGTTAGAAACGTCAACCTCAACTAAAGGGCCAGATAGCGCATAGGATTTATCAGAAACAACTATAGGAATCATTACCTGAGATTTGTATATAGCTCTTGATTCTTCAGAGGTGGGTTCCGGCATGCAATGGCGGTTATCTACTAGTTGGGGGCCTGGGATATTAGCGAACGGAGGAATGGTTAGCTTAAATGGAGTGGCTTTGCCTCTTTGAGTTTTCTTTGTTTGAGGATTAGCTTGGGAAGACGCCATTGTTGAAGGAGATGAAAAGATGGTGTTTTTGCTGGGTTTGCGTGAGAGAAACTGAAGAGAAGAAGAGGTTGCTTGAGAGTATGAAAAGTGTGGAAAGTTCACAAAGTGGCAGAAATGGGTATATATAGACATTTGAAAATCCCAAGAGACTTGGATCCACCGTTGAAGCTGAGGGGTTAGTGGGACGCGTGTCTTTCTCCTGGAGACGTGATGAAAAGTAGCAGTTATGTTCAGACTGCCAACGTCTGTTTTCAAGAAAGGTGTTATGATGAATACGGCTGAAAGGACGTTTTAAGGATTTGTCATGATGGTATGACGTCAGGAGCGTGGGTCAAAGAAACTGAACAGTTCAGCCATTAAGTAATTAGTGGGATATTCAGTTAAGGCCATGCCAACAGGCGTCGAAATGGTTATTATATCAAGAAATGGCCTTCCTACCAATTCTGGCGAAAGGACATTCCTTGGGGGCAATTTGTTAACCCTCGTTTTCGACGCTAGAAAGAATCAAGGCTATTTTTAGTTAAAAAATTATTTTTAATGTAAAGAAGGCTTCGACCCAGTTTTGGTGAAGCCTGAGTCGAATAGAGGTTGTACGAACCTCAAAAAATGGCTAAGTGCTGGAAAGGTTTCGACCATGAGAATATGGAAATAAGCGCTGCAGTTGTTATATTAAGGTTGAAGGGAATTTCTAATGTTTGAAATTTAAATAAAAGCAGTTGTGAACGTGGGAACAGTTGAGACCAAGGAGAAGGCGCCAAAATCCACACATTCGAAGCAGTAACAACCACTTAGTAGTTATTTCCTAGCACTATAAATAGGAGTTAGTTCTATGTAATAGGGGTTCATATTTTTGTACAAGTTACTCAAAGAAACTCAAAGTACTCGCGTGTAGAGAAACGAGTTCGTGAGAATGTACGTAATGTAACACCATTTCCTTCATTAATACAATTTATCTTTGTCATGTTTAAGATTCAGCCATTTACTTTCCATGCTTTTACAATTTCTTGAACTTTATCTTCTATGCCAAATTTACTTTCAAGGTCATTTAAACTCTCTGCATTTACCTTCGACTGCACTGTTACATTCAAGCATTTAATCTTCAGGCCTTTACTTTTCAAAGTCTTTTATTTTCAAGAACGTGGAGTTCACCTTTAATCCATTGCATTTATTTTCAAAGTCCTTTACTTTCCTGCACTTTACTTTCGACAGCACTTTTATCATTCCAGCCTTTACTTTTCAAGAACGTGGAGTTCATCGCATTTTACTTTCAAAGCTTTTTACTTCTTGTCCTTTCCTTTCGACGCCTTTAATTTCTGCACCCTTTACTTACAACCCTTTAAATTTCAAGCCTTTACTTTACTTTATTGCAAGTAGTCGAACGTGGAGTTCAGTTAGATTTTATTTCAGCATTGTCGAACGTGGAGTTCAGTTTACATTCCCTTTAATTTTCATTTGTCATTTACACGTGTCTCTCAAATTTAGCACATGTCCTATGATTTGTGTGGTCGGTCCTGCAAGTTAATCAATTTTCGTTTAAGATTGATATACCAAAGGTTGTTTACCAAAATTCACAATAAACAACGACATTGGTCATTATACCTTTTATACAAAATCAAAAGATGATCGTAGTATAATGCAAAATAGTGGGATTATGGTTGAAGCCGAATCGATGTATTTCTCTAGTTCGAAAGATAAGAATCCGGTATTGGCAACTACCGCGTTTTATGGTGTCATTGATGAGATTTGGGAGATTGATTATATTTAAATGCAAGTGGGTTCCCAATAATAGTAATGGTGCAGACATTGATGACTTAGGATTCACCCGGGTCGACCTTGGCAAGGCATCTTTTAATACAGAACCATTCATCATGGCTTCTCAAGCAAAACAAGTTTTCTATGTTTCCGATCCATCGGACAAATCATGGAAATGGTCAATCGTTCTCCAAGGAAAATACATTCCTCTTAGCGATGAAAGTCTTGATATTCCGTCCACACCTTCTTACACAACACAAGTTCCTACCTCATATGATGAAGTTGATGGAGATGCCGTGCATGCTATACGACTCGATCATGAAGAAGGCATATGGGAAAATTAACAAGTACGTAATTTATTATTTATTCATAATATATTAATTGTATGTTATAGTTTAGAAGTATTTTTACTAACAAGTATAATTATTTGAAATCATAGGTATTTTGAGTCCAGACACCAGGCCAGGAGACAAGACACCAAGAGACAAGATACCAATATGCCAAGTTACAATTATGTGAAGTTATGTAATGTGTGTAAACTGTAATATGGTATATGTGATATTTTATTTATGTAGGTTGTTTGTTCTGATAAACTGTAAACTGGTATATGTGATATTATGAATATGACACGATTAATATTATTATGAAAACTGTATCACAAAATGTGAATTGTATTTTTCTGCTGTGCTGAGATATGGAGAACAATAATACAGGTAAAAAAATGGGATTAATTATAAAAGCAGGATGATATTTGTTAATTTTGCTGAAACTTTAGCGACGGTTATATTTCCGAACAGTTATAATATCTGGCGCGCTGGCCAGCAAAAAATAAATATCAAAGCTGTGCTGCTAGGAATCGAACCGAGGACAATTATATTTATTACAACGGTGTAATGTAAAACTGTTGTGATAGTTAGCGCACTTTCCTCATTATTACAACGCTACACAAGGCCGTCGTTGTAAGTATCATATATACAACAACAATCTACATAACAACGCCGTCGCTCGCGTCATTATATGTCATTCCCAACCGTTGTTAAATAGGTTTTTTTGTAGTAGTGATTCCTCTCAAATTCTCCTTTTTGTTAAACATTTGGGCTTCTAAAGTGGACTTTCCCAATAATACCCTCACTAATCCTCCTCAAAAGTTCATCTTACCCTTAATTCCTCTAATATTATTTAAATTAATAATAATACTAATATATACTATATTATATACTATTATTTAATTAAATAACCAAAACTGCACAAAATGCCAACGTCAACACAAATCACCAAAATTCATCGAAAATTCATGAATATTATATTTAAATAAATTAAATAAATATTCCAACAAATTTGGGGTGTTACAACTCTCCCCCACTTAAAGAATTTTCGCCCTCGAAAATTACCTCAAAGAAATAGAGTCGGATACGACTCCCTCATCTGATCTTCACGTTCCCAAGTCCAACTTTCGCCAGCCGGTCCACCCCACAACACCTTCACCAAAGTTATGTCCTTACCCCGCAGCTGCTTCATCTCTCGACCGTCAATCCGCACAGGTAGAGCTTCCACTGTTAGGTTATCCCTCACTTGTACATCAGCCATCTGTATCACATGCGACGGATCCAGAATGTACTTCCTCAACTGAGACACATGGAACACGCCATGCAAATTCGCAAGTGACGGCGGTAAAGCGATTCGATAGGCTACCTCTCCTATCCTCTGCGAGATTTGATATGGACCAACAAAACATGGAGTGAGCTTCTTAGACTTCAAAGCTCGACCCACACCGGTCACTGGCGTCACCCTCAAAAACACGTGGTCTCCCTCTAGGAATTCAAGTGTCTTCCTTCTCTTATCATGGTAGCTCTTCTGACGACTCTGCGACGCTCTCATCCTTTCTTGGATCATCTTAATCTTCTCGGTCGTGTCTTGCACAATCTTAGGTCCTAGTACAACACTCTTGCCCGACTCATACCAACACAAAGGAGTCCTACATCTTCTCCCATACAAAGCTTCATAGGGCGTCATTCCAATACTAGCATGAAAACTGTTATTGTACGTGAACTCAATCAGCGGCAAATGGCTATCCCAAGCTCCTCCGTGATCCAACACACAAGCCCTCAGCAAATCCTCTAAGGATTGGATAGTCCTTTTTATCTGATCGTCCGTCTACGGATGGTAGGTAGAACTCATCCTCAACTTAGTGCCCAAAGCATCTTGCAAACTCTTCCAGAACCTCGTTGTAAATCTCGAGTCTCTATCCGACACAATACTCGAAGGCATCCCATGTAACTTCACAATCTCCTCAATGTACATCTCGGCTAACTTCTGGATAGAATGATTAATCTTCATCGGCAAAAAATGATCCGATTTAGTTAATCTATCCACGATCACCCAAATTGAATCATTTCTCTTGGCAGTTCTTTGTAATCCCGACACAAAATCCATGGAAATACTATCCCATTTCCATTCTGGAATGTTCAACGGCTGCATCATACCTAAAGGCTTCTGATGCTTAATCTTCGACTTCTGACAAGTCAAACACGCATAGACAAACTCCGCAATATCCTTCTTCATCCCTGGCCACCAGAACAACTTTTTCAAATCCTGGTACATCTTCGTAGCACCGGGATGAATACTCAACCTACTTCGGTGTCCTTCCTCTAGGATACTCTTCTTGATTTCTGGAACATCTGGAACACATACCCTATCCCGAAACCTCATCACACCATTCTCATCAATCCGGAATTCTCCTCCGTTATCTTGGTTAATCAAAGTCAACCGGTCAACCAACTTTAAATCAGATTGCTGTCCCACTCTGATTTCTTCCAGAATACCACTAGTCAACTTTAACATTCCCAACTTCACACTGTCAGAGGTCTCTTCACATACCAAACTCAAATCTCGGAATTGCTCAATTAGTTCCAATTCTTTCACCATAAGCATCGACATATGCAATGAATTTCTACTCAATGCATCGGCCACTACATTTGCTTTGCCCGGATGATAACTCAAATCAAAATCGAAATCCTTCAACAGTTCCAACCACCTCCTCTGCCTCATATTCAATTCTTTCTGATCAAATAAGTACTTCAGACTTTTATGATCACTGAACACTTCAAACTTAGAGCCAAATAGATAATGCCTCCAAATCTTCAATACAAACACCATAGCGGTCAATTCCAAGTCATGTGTAGGAAAATTCCTCTCATGAACTCGCAATTGTCTCGAAGCATATGCAACAACTTGTCCATTCTGCATAAATACTCCACCAAGACGCATCTTCGACGCATCACAATACACCACAAAAGATTCGCTCGGATTAGGCAAAATCAACCTTAGAGAGGTCGTCAACCTTTTCTTCAATTCCATGAAACTCTCTTCGTAAGCTACATCCCACACAAAAACTTAACCCTTTCGAGTCAACTGAGTCAAAGGAAGTGCCAACTTAGAAAAGCCTTCTATAAACTTACGGTAATAACCCGCTAATCCCAGAAAACTTCGTATCTCGGTAGCAAACTTTGGAGTCTCCCACTGTAACACAGTGTCAATCTTAGAGGGATCAACAGCAATCCCACCACTTGAAATCACATGGCCAAGAAAACTCACTTCCTTCAACCAAAACTCACACTTGGACTTCTTTGCATACAACTCCTTCTCCTTCAATACTTGCAACACAGTTCTCAAATGTTCGGCATGTTCTTCTTCGGATCTAGAATATATCAGAATGTCATCAATAAAGACCACAACAAACTGATCCAAATACTCGTGAAAAATCTGATTCATATACTCCATGAACACACCAGGTGCGTTGGACACTCCAAACGGCATCACAGTGGATTCATAGTGACCATTCCTCGCCCTGAAAGCCGTCTTTGGAATATCATCAGGCTTAACACGAATCTGATGATAACCAGACGTTAAATCAATCTTACTGAACACACAAGCGCCTACCAACTGATCCATCAAATCGTCAATTCTTGGGAGCGGATACTTATTCTTAATAGTCACTTTATTCAACTGCCGATAATCAACACACAACCTTATACTTCCATCCTTCTTCTTCACTAACAGCACAAGAGCACCCTCCGGAGGAACACTCGGTCGAACAAACCTCTTCTCAAGCAACTCTTCCAACTGTTTCTTCAGTTCACTTAACTCAGAAGCTGACTTCCGATAAGGAGCCATAGACACTGGATTTGTACCTGGTATTAAGTCCACTGCAAACTCTACTTTAAGTTATGGAGGCAAATCACTGATGTCATCCGGAAACACCTCTGGAAATTCACATACAACAGGTAAGTCGACATTTGCAGCTTCACGACCAATCTGCAACGATGCAAACATTACAAACACCAAAGCTTCGTCTCCCACCAGTTCATCCACTTGCTTAGCAGACAAGAACATCAACTCTCGAGCATCACCAAACTCAGGAAACTTCACAGTCTTGTTATAACAATTGATATGAACACGGTTGAACTCCAACCAGTTCATTCCAAAGATTACATCGATTTGGTGCAAGGGTAGGCACACCAAATCCATCACAAAACTCTTCTAAAAAATCATCACAGGACATCTCAAACACACAAAGGTAGTAGTAACAGAACCATTAGCTGGAGTTTCTATTACCATATTCCCATTCATATCAGACAACTTCAAACCCAATCTATTAGCACATTCAAGCGAGATAAAAGAATGAGTAGCACCAGTATCAATAATAGCAACCAACTCGATATTATTAATAAAACAAGTACTTCGAATCAGATTGTCCTTCTCTGGCGCTTCTGCACCACTCAAAGCAAACACTCTTCCACTGGTCTGAGAAGCAGTGGCAGTCTTCTTCGGCTTCTGACAGTGGGTACTAATGTGACCCTTCTCCCCACAATTGAAACAGGTTGGACCATCATATTTGTAATTAGTAGCTCTATGCCCCTTCTTACCACACCTGTAGCACCTCAATACATTATTGGTACACACATCAGCACGGTGGCCTTGCTCGCCACACTTATAACACTTCCCAGAAGCGGGAACTGCTCCCCCACTTATCTTTTTCCCCTTTGAAGCCTTCTGCTTCCCTTTGTCAGCTGAAGTTGTATAAAGTTTCCCCTTATACTGCCCTTTCTTCCCACTCAACTGCTTGTAGTGAGCAGATCGAGCTCGGCTATCCTCATCGTAGATTCTGCTCTTGTCCACCAACTCAGCATACCTGCGGATCTATTGATACCCAATACCCTGCTTAATTTTTGGTCTCAGCCCATTCTCGAACTTGAGACACTTGGACATTTCAGCATCAGCACGGTTGTAATGCAGACAGAACTTCACCAGCACCTCAAACTTCGCAGCATACTCCGCCATGGTCATGTCTCCTTGCTTCAGCTCAAGGAATTCCACTTCTCTCTTGCCACGAGCATCCTCTGGAAAATACTTTCCCAGAAACTCCTGCTTAAACACATCCCAAGTTATCACAGTGCCAACATCTGCGAGTCTCTGATGGGTGTTATCCCACCAATCCTCGACCTCTTCTTCTTGCATATGCGTTCCAAACTGAACTTGTTGCTCATCGATACACCCCATCCCCCGGAAGATCTTCTCGATTGCCTTCAGCCACTTGTGTGCACTTGCTGGATCATGAGTACCCACAAAAGTCGGTGGATTATTTCTCTGAAACTTCCCCAAAGCACGAAACTCGTCCTGAACTCCACCATTCGGATTGAGTTGAGCCACTACATTAGCAACTGATTCCAATGCATCAGCGATAGCACGATCATTTCTTCCAGCCATCCTGCACACCACCAATAAGGTTAAAAGAAACAAAACATCGACAGTGTACACACTCGTCGATTGACAGGGGACTGACATCACGTAAAAACCTGGCCGGACGAACCGACCTACTATAATACCACTAATGTAACACCTTTTTCTACCCCACGAATATACACGGCAAAATACACAAAAATACCAGAGTAAAAATCACCTCAGAAGGGTGCACATTACTCAATAAACTCAAAATAAAACATTTGCTCCGTAAACAACGGGTTTTCCTCAAAATAATCAAAAAGCCATCAAATAGCAGCGGAACCACCATAACCACAATAATACAAAATCAAAAGGGTTTTCATTAAAAGCCATAATAATCAAATAACAACAAAAATAACAACTCAACAAGGTTCGACTTAACGACCCAACCTGATGTTACAATATCAGAGCAAGACCCTTTACATCGACCAAAAGCAAATAAACTCCAAAAGTCCTCAAAGGCATCCACAACTAAGCCTGATCACCCACACGTTACCCACGTGGAGGCAACATTCAAACAGGCAGGGTGAGTAATCACAGTTCATTATAATCAATATAAAAATAGGATATGCATAAATAGCGTCATCATCATATACAACATCTTCAGGATCATCACAAGGAAAACATCAAAATCACGTTATCATAAATCACATCAATGCCAAATAAATGCAATGCACAACAAGACTCATGCATGTGGTACCAATCGTCACAGTCGATGGACACTTAGGCCATCACCCTCCAAAGATCCCCGTCATTAAGATCGATTCCATGAAAGAACCGGAGCACGTCAAAAACCACCTCACATCCACACAATGGGATGGAAGCCTCAATAGACCAAAGTCTAACTCACTGAAATGCTATGAATGCATGATACACAATGTCATAATCATCATCATCAATAAAAGTCATTACGTGCATCATCATCCATCAAAATCTCATGTCAATCATGTCATCAATTATTCATCAAAACATCACGAAATCATCATCTCATAGTCATCAATAACATCATGGTAAATTATCAGAAAAATCACAGCATCAAAACATCAAGACAGCACAAGAACCATAAAATAATTCGCGAACAGCAGTCGTTTGCTACCAAGTTCGCCGTGCAAACTCATTAGCTGGGATGTTCGCTTTGCGAGCTTCCAACGAATCCCAGAATCCCAAAAAAAACCAGAAAAAACCCCATTCTGTCTCTCTCTCTCTCTCTCTCTCTCTCTCTCTCTCTCTCTCTCTCTCTCTCTCTCTCTCTCGCTTCAGCCCGCTTCTACTCGTCTTGCGAAGTCACTCGCTGGGAAGCTCGCCGTGCGAGTCTGGGGCGAGTGTTCACTTTGACAGAAACCATTCGCTTTGCGAACCTGCGATTTCCTGCAATCGCTGCTACGCATCATCAGACCCAAAAACTCTTACGATTTCAGCCTCATTTACCCCAAAAACATCCCCAAAACATTCCTAAGGCATTATGACAATTAAAGGGACAAAACCTACGACTATTAGGTCGATTAATTATACTATCTTGACCTCAAAATCACCTAAACCTTCATAACCCCAAAGATTCTCATAAACCCCATAAATCCCTTTCTCTACAAGATCCCACATATGATCAACAAAAGGTTTAGCCTCGAAGGCCTACTTTTATCGATTCAATTCAACCCTTAATAATCAATCCACAAAAATGCCCTAAAGCACCAATTTACTCAAAAACCCACAAACCCATATAAACCTCAAAATCAGCTTTAAACACATCGAATTCCTATATTGAAAACAATGAAAGGCAATACTCCCCATACCTTAGATTGTCGATTCCAAGCTTTCTTTCTTGAGTTCTTGGAAACCTTCTCGAATCCTAAGCTTTTCCCTCTTTCCTCAGAGCTCTGACCTTTTCCTTTTTTTCACGGTCTAACAAAATGAAACCATTCCTCTCAAATTCTCCTTTTTGTTAAACCTTTGGGCTTCTAAAATGGGCTTTCCCAATAATACCCTCACTAATCCTCCTCAAAAGTCCATCTTACCCTTAATTCCTCTAATATTATTTAAATTAATAATAATACTAATATATACTATACTATATACTATTATTTAATTAAATAACCAAAACTCCACAAAATGCCAACGTCAACACAAACCACCAAAATTCACCGAAAATTCACGAATATTATATTTAAATAAATTAAATAAATATTCCAACAAATTTGGGGTGTTACAACAGGATTAGGCCAATTTTCGGTCGAACCTGGATAAATCTATGATGTCATCCCTTTAACTCTTATGCTTTATTTTCTACTATTCACTTTACTACTTTTACTTTCCACTACTTTTTGTTCTTATCTTAACAATTCTAAAAATATTTGCTTCGTAAGTAAAAAAACTCAAATTTAATCACGAATTTTGAATACCACAATTCACCCCCTCTCATGCTTAAAGTCACTTGTTCAACATAATCCTCCAAAAATATGAATGTAGTGCCATAACTTAGAGAACATATTCAAAAATTGGTAGGGAGGCCCAGGATTTATAATACACATGTTATCATGAGAAACCTCTTTGGGGGGAGGGATAACCAAAAAGTACTAATCTTTGAAGTGTTTCACGCTCTCCGAGTCGACCTCAAACATATTGTTACACTGCCAGAGAGATATCACCCTTTTTGTAGAGATGTAATAAGAGCAGAGTGATTGGCGCACCCTTTTTGTATTCACACTAGTGAAGGTGAGAAAAATACACAAGAAGGGGGGGTTAAATTGTGTTTTCTCAAATCGTATCTACTTCTGAACAGAGTTTAAAATCTAAACAAAAGTTTAGAATCTGAATAACAAATGCAGCAGAAAGAATGACAGAAGTAAATGAATAGGCAAAGAACACACAAAAGTTATCATGGTTCCTGTCTAACTAAGAGTAGTTCAGTCTCCTTGCAGCACAAGAGATTTCCACTATAATCAAACAGATTACAACTGCTTATACACTCAAGTATAATACTTTTCCTTGCTCAAGCCTACAACCTAAGACTTTCTTGCTTAATCAGCATCTGATCAAAACTTCCCTGTGTAGCGTGCAATTTTTGTCGGTGACGCGACCACCTTATCGCGGGAATTGGGTTTTCTCCTCAATGAAGAGGAGGGGGTGCTACTTTCTGATTTCTTATTTATCCTGTGAAGCTGGAAGGGAAAGGGAAGATATCTAAAACTAACCTTGCACGCGAATGTTTAACTGAACAAACGCTTAAAGAGATTCGGGGAGTTCGGGGTCAGGTTATACAATGGGGAGTTGTCAATTACCCATCCTATATATGGTTATCCATAGGTTGTTAGTTTCAGGTTTCGCTTTGTACTTGATGGTGTTTATCCGTTAATGGGTTGGGAAAGTTTCTTGGGAAATATGAGAGAGAGAGAGAGAGAGAGAGAGAGTGAGTTTTTGTTGATGTTCGGGTTTTTCTGATGTTTTTGGTAAGGTATTGGACCTAAGTTTTGATTGATACGAAGGTACTAGACCTAGAGTTTTTGATTAGTATGCTCGCTAAGATTTTGCAATCTTATGCCTACGTATTACCGTTTAAATGAAACAGGGAAATCAGAGCAATCGTAGTTCCTCCTATTCTATGGGAGGAAAAATATGATATTTTGGTGTCTTGTTCAAAGCCCAAGATTGAAGCTAAATGAGTATTTGTGTCTTGTTCAAAGCCCAATATTGAAGCTAAAAGATTTTTTTGTGTCTTGTTCAAATCCCAAGATGGAAGCTAAAAGTTTTGACGGAAAGAGAACTTGTCATCTCTAAAGGGAGACATCTCGTCTGTTTATCATAACTGTTGGGTGACTGTTTATAAAGGAGGATTACTTTAACTGTGATATGTGAATCCAACAATTCCATCATTTCCTTTATAGGGGATTTGTCCTAAAGGATAAAACTTTAACTCAGTGTAGAGCAATGCCATTTTTCCTTAGGAATTTCTCATACTAAGAGAGGGACAGTGGCATGGATGTAAATAATCCAGAGGCTTGCCGCTTACAGCAATTAGATGAAAGGGAGGTTTTACCAGGATAAAGGATGGACGACAGCTTGGATATTTGAATCCACAAGTGTGCCCCTTACAGCAGTTATCGGGGATTAGGGTTTGTTTTGAATGTCTGTTTTGATATGTGATATACAGAGAAATGACTTCCTACAGAGAGATTTTGATTACCTCTGAGGGGATGTTAATTTTTGTGTGCCTTGATCAAAGCCCAAGGTTGAAGCTAAGAGATTGATTGACTCCACTAGGGAAGTCCTTATACAAAGCCTAAGAGGAGGCTAGAAAAGACTGACTCAACAAGAGAGTGTTTATCTATCTTGTACAAAGCCCAAGATTGAGGCTAAAAAGAGACTGACTCTTTGGGGGATATCATTATACAAAGCCTAAGAGGAGGCTAAAAGTTTGACTTTTCCCGGGAAAAGGTTCTGTCTGTCTTGTACAAAGCCCAAGATTGAGGCTAAAAGGGGTTTTGACTCTGTTGGGGAGGGTTTATATGTGTCTTGTACAAAGCCTAAGATTAAGGCTGAAAAGAAGACTGGTTCTGTGGGAAAGAAATATTTATTTGTCTTGTACAAAGCCCAAGATTAAGGCTAAAGTGAGACTTTACTGACTCAGCTGAGGGTATTATAGGTGTCTTGTACAAAGCCCAAGATTGAGGCTGAAAAGAGTTTGACTCTGCTAGAGAGTATTATCTGTCTTGTACAAAGCCCAAGATTTGAGGCTGAAAAGAGTTTGCCTCTACTTAGGAAATTTATATGGTGTCTTGTATAAAGCCCAAGATTGAGGCTAAAACGGGTTTGACTCAACAAGAGAGTGCTTTTATCTATCCTGTACAAAGCCCAGGATTGTGGCTGAACAAGCTGGAGAAATCATTATACAAAGCCTAAGATGAGGGTAGCTTCTGTTAGGGGAAATCTTTATACCAAGCCTAAGAGGAGGCTGGAAAAGGATTGACTCAACAAGAGAGTGTTTTTATCTGTCTCGTACAAAGCCCAAGATTGAGGCTAAAAGGGTCGACTCAATAAGAGAGACTTGAAAGGTGATCGACTCGACAAGAGAGTCTGAAAGTTGATTGACTCAACAAGAGAGTATGAAAAGGTTAGCTCCGCTGGGGGAAAATCTTTGTACAAAGCCCAAGAGGAGGCTAGCTATGCTGAGGAAATGAAGGATCATTATACAAAGCCTAAGAGGAGGTTATCTTCTACTGGGGATTATTGAGATCCCGAGGCAGGTCCAAATGGGGAATCAACTCTTGTTGCAGGTTACAGAAGAGTTGAGATATCAGAGACCTTGAGGTTCTGATTTAGGATAGTGTTATGCTGATGATAAGCTGACCTTGGTTGGGGATTTTTTTAGGAGAGAGACTGGGTTTTAGAACCCATGGGTTTTAACTCTACTGAGATTGATCAAGAATGACCAGGGTTTCTCCTATATTTGTAAGGTGCTTGAGAATGTCTTTGAGATCCGAGAGGAGATTAGACTGTCCAAGTCTACTGGTATAGAAGAGTTTATCTTTGTATGATGCCCAAGAGGAGGCAGGTGCTTTAAGGATGACTAGGTTCTGTTCCTATACCTTTAAGAGGTCGTCGGGTCCTTGTATTAAGCCCAAGAAAAGGCATGAGAACTTCTAAGAAGCCGAATGGTCCTTGTATAAAGCCCAAGGGGAGGCGGGGATGCTTTTAGGAAGCCTGTGGGTCCCAAACTTAAGAAGAGTTCAAAAAAATTTCACCGGGAATAATCTTTTCTTTAGTGAACAGTTATAGGGTTTGAAGAAATTCAAGAGAGGTTTCACCAAGAATTAATCCTCTCTGGGGAAACTGAATTTCTTTGACAAGTTTTAATAGTGACAGTCTGAGAAAAGGTTCACCGGGAATACTGCCTTTCTCTTTGTTCCATATTGTTTAAGCCCAAGAGAAGGCAAGATTGTATCTGGAAATTCTATGGGGATCTAGTTTTGACTGTATCAAAGAGTGACCAACTGCCTTTACCTAGGTCTAGACCTATTTGTCGGGGAAAACTCTAAGCAAATATACTAGTATATATACAGTTGATATATGACAAGTATTTAAAAGGGTATGAAAGAATGACTTACAGGGGAGCAGCTTCCCACAATACATACATATATATATATATATATATATATAAGTATGTAAATTAAAGCTAGTAAAAACTTACAGGTGAGCAAGCTTCCATGTTGTTCAAACAAATATATACATGTATATGTACAAATAAGTAAAAGAAAGATGATAAAAACTTATAGGTGAGCAAGCTTCCATAGCTGTATTGTTAGTTTTAAAGAAATTAAAGAAAGTTTTGATAACAACTGTACATTTGAACCTAAATCAGAGGGAAGTTGTTTTTGAAAAGTTTGTTGGGGCTTATACTCAAGGAGAGGCCCAGATGAAAAACAGTAATTTTACTGTTGTTTGTAAGCTGTATTGGGGCTTATACAGTAACTGAGGCCCAAAATTATTTATGTACAAAGGGGTTGGGTCTTATACTCTATTAGAGGCCCAAAGATTATTTTTGTGCAAGTGATGAGGCTTACAACACAAGGAGAGGTCCATGGTAAAATAGTGATCGCACTGTTGTTTTAAAAATTGTACTGGGACTTATACAATGACTGAGGCCCAAAATTATTTTATGTACAAAACATGGTTGGGTCTTACACTCTATTAGAAGCCCAAAAAAGGTTTTAAGAAAAAGAAATGGAACTTATAGCTCAAGGAGAGGCCCAAGTGATTTGATTTTGAACTGGCGATCGCGCCGAGGTTTTTGAAAATGTGTTGGGACTTATACAATGTCTGAGGCCCAAAAATGGCTTTGGTTAAGAAAGGGATTGGGTCTTACACTCTATTAA
This sequence comes from Lathyrus tuberosus, assembly GCA_022829125.1. Classification (NCBI taxonomy): domain Eukaryota; kingdom Viridiplantae; phylum Streptophyta; class Magnoliopsida; order Fabales; family Fabaceae; genus Lathyrus; species Lathyrus tuberosus. Next base: position 3,904,985 of record JALAZF010000422.1, read on the forward strand.
AGGCCCAAAAGTGTTTTGAAATATTTGATAAAGATCAAAAATCAAAGAAACCCTAATTTCATTTTCTTTTAAAAGTAATTCTTTAAAGAAAATCAATAAAAATGATAAAAATACCAAATAAGTTTAAACTACTTGTGATTTTTGGTTAAGATTTGAAAAATGAGGTTTTAATCACAAGATGATTTAGAACTCATTTGGTTTTGATTTTCAAGATACAAATTCACTTTTAAAATGTTTAAAAACAATAAAAAATGAATTTATTCACAAAAATACCAACTATATTAAATAAATAATATAAATTTGATTTTTTTGTAGAATAAAATACTTTAATATTTTTGTGAATTTTTGCCAAAGGAATTAATCAAAAAGGATTAAAAATGAATGAGAAATTAATTTCCAAAGTTATTAAAAGATGGAGAAAGTTTGATAAGAAAACAAGTGATAAAAAATAAGAAATGACCCCCCAAGGTTTGAACTCACGCCCTTGGGGAGGATAGTTCAAAATTTTGCCAACTGAGCCACTTGCGTGGGCTGAAAGAGAGTGGAAAGGGATGAATATATGTGAAAAATACCTTTGAAAATGATTGAAAAAAATAATAATCAAAAGGTCTGGGGCGAGGGTGATTTGAACCCCAGACCTCTCACTCGCTCACACACACAAACATACTAGTGTTTCCACTAGGGCGCAATGTCAATTCAGTTATAACATGGCAAGTGATAAATATATAGTAAACTTGTTGAATTTCTGAAGCATGGCACCATGGCCATCTTCAACCTCAAGCTCAGATACGTGAAGCCTCCTATCTCACTCATCTCTCAACTATTTCACACGATCCAAATATGAAAATTGTGCGTTTTCAGATGAGGAACACAATGGCAGTACCCAATTTTATTTAAATCAAGTGAATCAAAACATAATCTAATAAAACCTGAAGAAGCCTAAAATTGGCATGAACTCAATGAAATCCTATACACGAGTTGTAAACAACAATTGATTGAGGGTAAATGATCTACAAACATCCAGAAACACAATGGTAACAAGAAAACATATTTATGATGCATGATTCATTGAGTTTGAGAGTTCAAGTTTTACCTCTGCAAGTGAGAATCGAATTCTGGTTTGGAGGTGTTACAGATGAGTTCTAATGATTTGGATAGCTTCCTTGTACCTCAATGGATGTGTTTGAGTGCTTAGGTTGATTGGAAAACCTATGAATTAATCAGTCTGATTCCTTCTGCAGCAAGTCATGAGTCTTATACAATTCGGTGCCCATTTGGTGATTTTGATGTTACAGATGTTATCTAAGAGTTTGGATCACCTCTATATGTTATATGTGAGGTGTGTGAACCATTGCTTTGGTTGGAATCACTCTCAAATGCAAAACCCGATAGTGACTTGCAAGAGAAGGTATTTTTGGAGTGAAAGTGATGATTTTGAGAAAGGCATATGTTTAGGACCTTTGGTGTACTCAAACTGATCACAATTGAGGCCTATTTATAGTGTGTCAAGTTTGTTTTGCAAGCAACAGTGTGTGGCAACTGCAGCAGGCCTTTGGCCAATGTGGATCAAATGGAATCTCAAGTCTCCTCTAGCCATTGACTTGAGATTAGAGCACATGCCTATGGTCCTCTGTTGTGTGAGCTTATCTTGACTTATTTGGTTGATCATGGAGTGATACATGCCAGCTCTATGCATCCATTGTATGTCTCAAAACAAAATTGGAGTCTTGAGGCATCTTTAGCTTTTAGGGATGGCACACCTACATGTAGTTCCAAAGACTTGGAAGGCTTATGGATCAGTTTTCGTTCCTCCTTGGTCTCCCCCTGAGGTGTGCAGATGGATAACATGTCTTTGATGACTCATATTATGCAAATTCGACCAAATGCACAATTCTGACTTCCCATGAAGAATTGGAGCTTGATGTAGTTGAAGCTTTTGTAGAGTGTAGCAAGACCTAAAAATCCAGCTTTGGATCACCCAAAATGGTTGCTTGGATCCCAAGTTATGGTCCTTGGAAGTTGGTACCCTAGCCACTTTGTTCCATAACTTAGAAATATTCTAAGTTTTTTTATGGTTACCCCTTTAGCAAGTTAACTCACTTTCTTTGATTTTTCTTGATGAATGATGATTCAAATCAAATATTAACATTGTTTTAGGGTTAAGGAACCTTGGTTGACCAAAAATCCAAAAAGTCAAACTTGGACTTTTGTATAGTTGACTTTTTCATCAGATGAAATTTTGACTTTGTGATCCTTTTGTGAAATAAATCCTTGGGCTTAATTAAACTTCATGGATGGCCTCAAAGGGTATTTAGGAATGTCTTGGAACCCTCCCCAAGGTTTGAAATCAAGGATAGGCCAACAGTCAAGGATAGGGTTGACTTTTTTCATTAGAAACCCTAATTTGTTATCAGATGGTTTTGAGTTCTTGTGGCCTATGACTTGAGCTCTTTGAGTAAATCAAATCTTGTGTACATATCAATATGATGTACTTGAGGTCCTTGAAGTTCATTTTGAAGCTTCAAGCCCTGCCTCACTTCACAAGTTAACCAAAGGGTTGAGTTAGGTCAAAACCCTAATTCCTGATTTTTTTGATAGATAGACCTTCAAGGTGATTTTACCATTGTGGATGGGCTCTTGAGATCCTTTTGAGTTTGTTTAAACCATACATTAAGGTATTGGCTCATGCCCAGATGGAAATTTTCATCTGGAGGCCTCAGTCGACCAAAACTCTAATTTGGTGACACTAGCGATCCTGAGGCTTGATCCACTTGGTATATTGCAACCTGGTACTTAATTCTTGATGTGGGAGACCTCTTGATACTTCGTGGATGTTTGAGAGGCTAGAATAGTTGAAGATCATGTCATTTCTTGATTGATCTTTTGTCTAAATGCTCTGAGAGGGGTTAAAACCCTAATCTTTGATTGTAGTGAATGCTCAACCATCTTTGAGGAGATTGATGAGGCATGATGATTCATCCATATTGTGATGATGATTTGCACAATTATGGGAAATCTTGGTGGTTAAAATTTGGAGTATGACACCCAGCTTAGATCCTCAGATCCTAAGATTTTCCTGCTTAAGCCTCATGGATTCAAGACTTCCTACTTAAACCCTCAGTCCAAGACTTCCTTGCTTAAATCCCACGGATTCAAGACTTCTGCTCAAACCCCTCAGGTTCAAGACTTCTGATTAGACCCACAGTCCAAGACTTCACTGGTCAGGTTCCACGAATCCAATACTTCATTACTCAAGCCTAAGGCAAGAGGCTTTATCTAAACTGACTATTTAGAGAATGAATAACTTACAAAAGCACTTGATTAACAATCAGGGGTGTTGAAATATAATACAACACACTTTAACATAAAAGATTCTTAAGTTATAAAAGAATAAGAACTTTAAACAAATTAGTTTCTCTTGAGCTGATATGAATGGCGTGAAGTGCGTGCATATTCCAGTTGTAGTTGTAGCGTTATTCTCTTAGTTGATCTTCAATTCTTCTGTTCCTTTTATATCTGAATAAATAAAGTCGTTGAAGCATCCCCAAAGGCTATATTCAGATCAAATATTCTAGCATATCTTCTTTTCCAATAAAGCAAGTGTTGGAACTCGTAGCCAAAAAATTATCCACTGAATAAGGAATTTGTCCAGAGAACTCTTTTATGAAACAAGTACAACACAATCTTTTTGAACGTAATGTCAACTACTCTCGAGTCCCGTGATTACTGAAATTGAGTTGACATTACTCAGTTTCAGAGGCAGAGTTTAGCACGCTTCTAATTCTGAAATGTACTAATGATATCTTTCTGATCAAACTCTTTCACAAGTACTCGACCATAACCGAACCAAGACTTGTTCTGTGACAATACCTGTTTCATCAAGTAAAGATGATTCTGTACACGAGAACCATCTACTTAGAAATCCTAACTGTTTTTCAAATACTTTGTTATCATCAAAACCTTAGAGGATGCATGGTATGAACCAAATTTGTCTCAACAACTAGTACCGTAAGACCTTGATGTAAGCCAAGCTCACCATATGCATTTCTGAAGGAATGGTTAATAAATTGTTAAACACGCCAGCCGCAAAATCCTTGAAGGGAATGTGAAGACATATCAAGGAGAATAAAAATTCATTAAGGGGAACGATACACCCTTTGTATTTTCTCAGTATCCTCTTGTCATTTTCGGGGAAAATCACCCCTCAATATTTAGAAGATCCCTTTGCTGTGAAGGCATGGTCTAGACGTCCCTCACAAACAAAAATAGAGGCATTATCCAGGGTATCTTGGTCTATCAACACCGTTGGGTTGTCTGTTGTGGCTTTCTGGATTTAAAGTTGAATGTCCTCCATTATAAGGGATCTCGTTAACATGTGAAACAAGTGATTACAAATAGAAACACAAGGCAAGTTCAAAGTCAAGTCTAGTGTTTCTGCTAAAACGTGTGCGAAATAAGCCATTAAAAACGACGGGATAATCATTTAGTTTACTAAAAAATATTATAATATTTAAAAAAAAAGTTTCCTGAATCGTTTCCCCCCTCGGATTTTATAGACAACCGAGGTAAAATTTGATATCTATTTCTAAACTCAACATTTCCTTCATTCCTAGTCGATGTAAGACTTTACCATTTTCACACTTGAAACCCAACAATCACCCCCATAAGTATGAGTCACTCACATCACCAGTCTTGATAAACATTATAATCCACTGCTTTGTAAAATTTTATATGAGTCACCGACATCAAAAGAATTTCGGTTGATTATATGTTCTCTGATTGGCTTGTAAATCTGATTATTTGTATGATGTGGTGTGGGTTTATGGGATTCTATTCTTTTCCACTTCCTTTTGATTTGTTGTATTAAGGGTTATGTACCCATATTACTCTTATTAATACAATTTGCTTATAAAAAAATTATTAAGAGACACAAGTTAACTTTAGATATTCACAGTAATGTTAATTCATTTTAATATACGACTGAGAGCACTCTTAGTAGTCTCCCATTGAACGCTAATGAAAAGTAAAGAACAATATCACCGATAAAAGTAGTGATTCACGACCCTCTTCTTATCATTCCTTTTTAAGACATCAACTTCATTGGGAAAATAAAAAATATAATAATAATAATAACTATTATTTTTGTTATTATATTGCTCCTTTTAGTTCTTAATATAAAAAAAAAAAGACATTTTTTAGATTTATGGAAGAATTAATGTATTTGGACTATATGTAGTCCAGATACATTAATTTTTTAATAAATATAAAAAATAATTTTTTTCTTATATTAAGAATCTAAGAGAGTATATTAAAAGATGTTCAAAATTTAACATTTTCTCCTTTAAAACTGAGGCATTATTCAACATTTTAAAAATGCCCGGTTGGTTTGAATTACATTTTTGGCTGGTTTTCTCGGTTTCTGCCCCGATTTCTACATCGGTTCATTTGCATGGTGGCTTTGATAAGAAATAGGAACAAATGCATGTTCGTTTGCAGTTTAAAAAAAAAATTAGATGATTGTAAGGATAAAGTGTCTTAACAAATCTTACTATTTCTAAACCTTAAGGAAGTGGGGGTATGGGTCACCCCTCTTTTAAACCCAACATTTCCTTCATTCCTACTCAATGTAGGGCATTAACACTTTCACACTTGAAACCCAACAATATATAATAAAGATTATATAAAAATAAAAGACAAACAGATAACAAGATGCGCCACTACGCTCTTTTATAATGACAAAATCAATCATCTTAAAACTATATCCATTGACCTAGGAGACACAACTTTGCTATGTGTTATGAAAAACGATACCTTAAAACAAAATATTAACGGTTTCTTTATGGGCAAGAAACACGCAAGGGTTAGGGTTAACAAGGAAAAACAACTGAAACCCTATTAGGGTTCACAAAGGAAAAGAAAAGAGGAAGAATAATAGAGAATTGGTTAAATCTATTTTACTATTCACTTTCTCAATAGGGTTTAAAGATTACAAGTGAATACCAACAATTAACCTCTCTCAACCTAATAAGGTTTTGTCACACTTAGGAAGAGAGACTAGTATGCTATTTATAATAAACCTAACATACTAAACTAATGGGCTTTTTAACAATTACCCATTACAAGCTAACTTAGGGTATAAGCTAACTTAAATAATTGGCTCCATAACACAAGGCCCAATTCGATCCCCTACATACTATAACATAATTCGACTATAGCATGTAGGTCTTCGACAACAACATGTGAGTGGATTTCGACGGCATGCTAAAACTCGAGTTCGATCCAATATCTCATAAATCTCCACCTTGGATGTAACTCTATATCCTCAAGAAATAACTAGTTTTCTTCATGCAGCTTTATCAACTGCATACAGTGGAAAAACTTGCAGCTGGGCAATGTCTTGGTGATCATATCAGCAACATTATGATCTGTCGAAACCTTCAGCACTTGGACTTCTCCATGTTCCATTACCCCTCTGATGAAATGCAGTCTCACATCAATGTGCTTGGTTCGCTCATGATAGGCTGAATTCTTCGACAGGTGAATTGCACTTTGACTATCACATTTAACAGTGATAACTGGACCTTGAGGTTTCAGCTCCTTTGCAAAACCTTCAAGCCACAATGCTTCCTTTACAGCTTTAGTTAGGACGATATATTCCGCTTCAGTGGTTGATAAGGCAACAACCTTCTGAAGTGTTGCTTTCCAACTGATTATTGTCCCAAACATAGTGAACACATATCCAGAAATAGATTTTCTGGAATCCATACAGCAGGCATAACCAGAATCGACATATCCTTCGATTTCTGCTTTACTATCTTCACCCAAGGCTCCACCATAAATTAGGACTCTATTCAGAGACCCATTTATGTACCTTAAAATCCAATTCAATGCTTGCCGATGAGCCTTTCCAGGATTCACCATGTACCTGCTTACAAGACTTACTGCATATGCTATGTCAGGTCTAGTACAAACCATAGCATACATCAAAGAACCCACTATATTAGCATATGGAATGCTATTCATATAAGCACTTTCGACATCATTACTAGTACACCAATTTATACTCAGCTTGAATTGAGGGTTTGTCAGAGTCACAACAGGCTTTGAATTCAACATACCATATTTTTCGAGAATCTTCTGTAGGTATGCCTCTTGAGATAAGCATAATTTCGACTGCTTTCTATCTCTTCGGATGTCAATCCCAAGAATCCTGGACGCATTTCTCAGATCCTTCATGTCGAACTCCTTATTGATTTCAGCCTTCGCCCTCATTACATCTTTGACATTGTTGCTTGCTATTAGAATATCATCCACATAAAGCAACAAAATAACAAATGAATTACCAGGTCGAAATCTGAAGTAAACACAGTGGTCGAACTGACTTCTAATGAAACTTATGCATGCCACAAACTTGTCGAATCTCTATTCCACTGTCGAGGAGATTATTTCAGTCTATATAAAGATCTCTTCAGTTTGCACACATAATCTTCCTTCCCTTTTTCGACATACCCTTTAGGTTGCCTCATCAGGATTGTTTCATCTAGATCACCATACAAGAACGCAGTCTTCACATCCATCTGTTCCAGTTCAAGGTCGAATTATGCCACCATGGCAAGCAACATTCTAATGGACCTGTGCTTCACAACAGGAGAGAACACATCATTGAAGTCGACACCTTCTTTCTGAGTGAACCCCCTAGCAACCAACCTTGCCTTGTATCTCTTCGATGCCACTCCTTCGATTCCTTCCTTAACTTTGAAAATCCATTTACAGCTGACTAACTTGGCTCCAGCAGGTTTCTTGATCAGCTCCCATGTGTTGTTGTCATGAAGAGATTTCATCTCATCATCCATGGCCTTCAGCCATTCAGTCTTCTTTCGACTCCTCATAACTTCCTTATAGTCTCTAGGTTCTTCGTCGAGAACCTCACTTGCAGAGATTAAGGCATAAGCTATAAGATCTGCATACCCAAGTATCTGAGGTGGCTTGATGACTCTCCTCGACCTGTCTCTTGCTAGCAGATAGTCATTATCAGTCTCCTCATCTTTGACAACATCTTCTGCTTCTTCTTCGACTTCATCTGGGGTACACAATTTAGCATCAACATGCTTCACCTCAACAGGAATCTCTCCCTGTTCCAGCTCTTCGTCAACATCATCAGTTTTCTTGAAAGCCATCTCAGCTTCATTGAAAGCTACATCTCGACTGGTGATACACCTCCTGTGACCTGGCTCTAGGCACCATAGCCTATAAGCTTTGACTCCTTCAGGGTATCCCATGAACATGCGTTTCAGAGCTCTAGGTTTGACCTTGTCTTGCCTAATGTAAGCATAGGCCACACGGCCAAATTCTCTCAGTCTGTCGAGATTAGGTGGATGTCCCGACCAAAATTCTCCAGGTGTCTTCATTCCCAAGGCAGTCGAGGGACATCTATTTATCAGATAAGCTGCTGTCAAAATAGCCTCCGCCCAAAACACCTTCTTCAATCCAGCATTAACCAACATGCATCTAACCCTTTCAAGGATTGTTCGATTGAATCTCTCAGCTAAACCATTTTGTTGAGGAGTACCTGCTACAATCTTATGCCTTACAATCCCAGACTCAACACAGTAACTATCGAACGCTTCATTGAAGAACTCAAGGCCATTGTTGGTTCTCAACCTCTTAACCTTTCTGCCAGTTTGAGTTTCGACCAGAACCTTCCAACTTTTTAAATTCTCAAAAGTTTCATCCTTCGTCTTCTGAATGAATACCCATAACTTTCCGGAATAGTCATCAACGATGAATAGAAAATACCTTGCACATGTGTGTGAAGGATTCCTTGCAGACCCCCAAAGATTAGCATGAATGTAATTCAGGGATCCATGTGTTCTTTGCTTGCCTTTGTTAAACTTCGCCCTACAGGATTTACCAAATACGCAAGATTCACAAAACTCTAACTTTTCGACTTTGTCACCACCTAGCAGGTTCTGCTTCCCCAATTCGACCAGGCCTCTTTCGCTAACATGGCCCAATCTCATGTGCCATAATTCTGTCTTCGACACAGGTTTCGTGGATGCAATATTTGTCAAACCACTTACAACCTCAGCCTCAAGGGTATACAAGCCTTATTTCTTCACGCCTCTCAAGACTTCCTTCGACCCCTTCATGACTCTTAGAATACTTTTCTATCCTTGGAAAACATATCCCTTCCTGTCGAATTCACCAAGAGAAATTAAATTTCTCTTCAAATTAGGTACATACCTGACTTCAGTCAATTACCTTATTGACTCATCATGGAGCTTGAATCTTACAGATCCAATACCTGCAATTTTGCAGGATTTGTTGTTTCCCAGTAGCACCGATCCACCATCTTGATCACATAGCTCCTCGAACAATTCTCTGTTTGGAGTCATGTGCCAAGTGCAACCTGAATCCATAATCCACTCTTTTCTTCAGTCGCCGCTTGAAACTACAAGGACATCAGATGAGTCAAAGTCATCTTGAACAATGGCTGCATTGCCATTATCCTTACCTCCATGATCTTTTAGGCGTTCAGGGCACACCTTTCTTGTGTGACCCTCATTCTTACAGTGATAACATCGAATACCAGATGTTTCGTCACTATAAGACTTCTGCTGACTTTTACCTTTCTTCTTGTCGAACTTACCATCCTTTCGCAAGAATTTTACCTTAACGGCCAAACCTTCACCAACCGTCGAAGGTTTATGCTCCTTTCGTTCGTTCAGGTCCTTAGAATACAATGATGATTGAACTTCTTCAAAGCCCAGGGACTCCCTTCCATATAAGAGAGTTTCTTTGAAGTGAGCACGTGTTCTGGACAAAGCACACAACAACAACAATGCTTGATCTTCGTCATCGATCTTCACATCAATATTTTCAAGATCAAGAATCAGCTTGTTGAACATATCCAACTGCTCAGCCAAAAATTTGTCTTCACTCATCTTGAATGAATACAAAGCTTGCTTCAGGTAGAGTCGATTCACCAGAGATTTGGTCATGTACAAACTTTCAAGTTTCAACCATAACCCCGATGTCGTAGTCTCCTTTTATACCTGTCGAAGAACCTTATCACCAAGACTCAACAATATTGTGTTGTGGGTTTTCTCTATCATGGCTGTCTTTTCTTTTACTATTAACGCAGCATCCATGGTTGCCTCTCCCTTCAACGCTTCCAAACAACCCTGCTGAACCAGTAGGGCTTTCATCTTCAAGCGCCACAGACCGAAATCATTCACTTCGGTGAACTTTTCAATCTCATACTTTGTTGAAGGCATCTTCTCCATGCTCACCGCACCAATTTGTTATGAAAAATGATACCTTAAAACAAAATATTAACAGTTTCTTTATGGGAAAGAAACACACAAGGGTTAGGGTTAACAAGGAAAAACAACTGAAACCCTATTAGGGTTCACAAAGGAAGAGAAAAGAGGAAGAAGAATAGAGAATTGGTTAAATCTATTTTACTATTCACTTTCTCAATAGGGTTTAAAGATTATAAGTGAATACTAACAATTAACCTCTCTCAACCTAATAAGGTTTTGTCACACTTAGGAAGAGAGACTAATATGTTATTTATAATAAACCTAACATACTAAACTAATGGGCTTTTTAATAATTACCCATTACAAGCTAACTTAGGGTACTGTTGACAAGGGATTTCGACCAAAGGTGGAAAACAAGAAGTTCAATGACGTATCGACACCACAGGCGCCTCAAGGGATCGATCCGACATAAGCTAGAGAGATGCGTCGGAGAAATGGAAACAAACCACGATGTTGGAGGAGGACGAGGCGAAGGACAGAGTTCCAAATTTAAAGATAAGTTCTTGGGCAGGAAAAGGTTGAAAGTTCCAAGAATATGGGAAGTTGAAAAGAGAGTGGGGTGCCACGTGTCAGCGCCAAAGGACGTCTGGGAAGACAAACAATTATTCTCTAGGCCTATATAAAGCATTGCATTTTCCATTTTTAGAGGTCGTATTTTTTCACATTGTAAAGGGAAAATGCTCAAAGTACCAAGCTTAGAGAGAAACGAGTTCACTCCCGCGAAAATGTACAATTGCGTCCAATTTTACTTAATGCAATTTACTTTCAGCATTTAATTTAAGTTATTGCCTTTCTGTTTTTGTCTTGCCTTTACTCCCTTTATTTTTTCCACTTTGCATCCAAACCCGTTGATCGTTGAAACCTTTCACATTACCAAGGTCACTCCAACGTGACAACTTTCACCAAGAAGCGAAAAACTAAAATACAACATAAACATACGCTTCAAATTCCTTGTTCTGGGATTTGTGTGGCAGATCCCGCGAGTAAACCTGCGACGGAAGGCCAGCGGTTGTTCGCGCCGGCGAATAAATTGGCACAACTGGTGGAACCCATGTGAATTGAGTATATGTTTTTGCGTAGTGGTAAGATGGTAATACCACGTTCGAATGACGAACCGTCTCCGACGGAAAGTACGGTGGGAACACAAACAACTGATGTTGGCTCCGGTACCATGTCAGCAGTTTCAACCACCCCTAGTGGACCAACCGCAACGCCGCGTCGACATGACCCTAAATCAACAATGGCAGGGACTTCAAGGCAGTATACGCCTAGTATCACCATGCCTATACCTCGATCGTATGGGATGCCGACGAAGTTCATGTCGAGTTTGCACTCTAGCGGCCATTTGTTCGGGGAAAGTTCGTCCCCAACGTTTCCACCTTACCAGGGGGCAGGACACATGTCGAACCAGATGGTTCGACCCCCAGGTTTTAATATTTTCTCTTAATCCATACCGACCTTTACCTCTAGTTTCGTCGCGGTCATGAGGCAACAGATGGATGAGAGTAATCATGAGATGGTCCACATGTTGACTCAACAGATGGGTACAATATTGAGACCACTGATACAAGAGTCAACACAGAGTTACCAACAACTGGCGACTCAAATGACACGGATCGGTGACTTCTTAGGCGCTCCTAGGGCTCAGGGTCGATAGACCCCACCGCCTCGACCGGAGACGCCCCTTCGTCAGGATGAAGTCTTCGACGAAACTATTCAACATCCCTGTGAGTTCGAAGAGATCCCTAGGAGGGTCCAAAGGCCTCCCGTGATTGTCCATAGGAACCAATATTCGGATTCTGTTGTCCAACAGGTTCGACAGGACGCCTTGGCTGGGGAACACAACTTAGAGGTCGTGGTCGAACGTATCATGGCTCGTAATGGGGTAAACCCAGGCCTTCGACAGCCAACTTACACATCCGTATTACCAGACTTTGTATTACAAACAGAGTTACCTAGGGGGTGGAAAGTGCCAAAATTCACCAAGTTCGCTCGGGAGACAGAAGAATCCACTATCGAACACGTCGCTAGGTATCAAACCGAAGCAGACGACATAGCGAACAATGAGGACTTGAAAATGAAATATTTCCCAAGTTCCCTCACTAAAAATGCATTTGCGTGGTTTACCACATTGCCCCCTCAGTCCATCCATATATGGGCGCAATTGGAGAGACTGTTTCACGAACAGTTCTATATGGGGCAGTCGAAAATAAGTATAAAAAAGTTGGCAAGCGTCAAACGCAAGGCCATAGAGTCAGTAGACCAGTACTTGAATAGGTTTAGACTTTTGAAAGCACGGTGCTTTACTCAAGTCCCTGAGCACGAATTAGTCAGAATGGCCACCGGTGGTCTAGATTATTCTATCAGAAAGAAGTTAGACACACAATATCTTAGGGATATGGTGCAATTAGCTGACCGGGTTCGCCAGGTCGAGCGGTTAAGAGCTGAGAAAACCCAGTCTAACAGATATCGTAAAAAAGAAAAAGTGTCCTATGTGGCAGCTGACGAGTATTCGTCCGACGATGAAGAGTTCGTCGATGAAAGTGAGATCCATGTGGCTGAACTTAAGCCAGGACCTCCCTACACCTGCAAGTTATTGAAACCATCAAACGGAAAAATTTCCGCCGAAACTGGAAAAACGGATAAATACATCGCTAAAACTTATACTTTTGATGTGTCCAAATCTGATGAAATATTTGATTTACTGGTTAAAGGTGGTCAAATAATTATTCCGCCTGGTTTAAAAGATCCCCCTCTAGAACAAACGAAAAAGAGGGGATTTTGTAAGTTTCATAATTTCCTTGGTCATAAAACAGCTCAATGTGTTCTTTTCAGGGATTTGGTGCAGAAGGATTTGAAGGAGGGTCGACTCCAATTTGGCGAGAAGCCAAAGATGCAGGTTGACACCGACCCACTGAAGGTCGAAGAGGCTTTATACTCAGAGGTGTACGAATGTATGATGGTCGAAGCTACTGAGGGTCTCTACAAGCCACCAATGGCTGAAGTGGTAGAGTGCATGATGGTCGAAACTATTGAAGGTTCCGACAAGAAAGCTGAGGACAAACTTGAAGCAGTGTACCCCCGAGCTGGCAAAAGTTTGGATGATTTTCAGGAAAAGTGAAGGATAGGCGGGTCGAAGGCAAGCAAGAGAGAAGTGCTGCCAGAGAGCAAGCCACCTGTCCCAAGGTTTGTGTTTGACAAGAGTGGGGTCCCCCGTCGAAATGAGGATTACAGAAAGTTGTTCCAAGAGGCAAGGCCCAAAAATTTTGTGCCTCCATCTGACACCCCACAGGAAAGGTGGATGGCACCAGTTAGCCAAAAAGGGAGCAAAAGACCAAAGTGGAAGGCTCTCGATTTGGAAAAAGAGGCGAATGTCTCCGACAAAAGGATCGAACCAGCAGGATATAGGGTGTCCCCTAATTACAAGGGAAAAAACCCTATGACTAGGACCCAGTAGAGGCGCTATCAGCGCAATAAGAAGCCTGAGAGGGAAGCTGCGACTTCAAGAGTGAAGCTTGTCGGAACGTCTGGACAAAAGCGCCAATACCCAAGAGGAAAATGGGTAGAAAAGGACAAAGTGGTGACAAACCAGACCATGGCAGTAACCGTGGATGCATCAGGGGAGAAAGAAGTTGTGTCGACCCAGAGTTCAAAATGTACTTCGCTGGTGGAAAGCAAGAAAGAACCAGAGCATACTCCCCAGTCGGACGAAGAGGAGCCAAAATATTCTCCTCAGTCAGATGACGAGTATGATCCATCGCCTGAGGGAGATTTTGACGAAGACATGTACGACGACACCAACGAGGACACCTATGGCGAAGATTTCGTGTTGAATTGTGGTATCATGTCGGTCCTACCAGCTGAGTATGACATGGTGTCTGAAATCTCTGAGACTGAAGAAGATTTCATCTCTGGTGAAAATGAGGGTGACAAGCCGCTATGTTATTATGTGATGAATAATGGTGTGGTTGAAGAACAAACGACTATGTTTGAACGCCCTAGCCCTGGGATGATGTGCCATTTGAAGCCGTTATTCATAAAGCAAAAATTGATGGGGTGTCTGTTAACAAGGTGTTTGTGGATGGTAGAGCAACTGTGAATCTGATGCCTCACAATCTATTTAAGAAAATTGGAAAAACGGAGGCTGACCTTCGACAGCATAACATGGTTTTGTCCAACTATGAAGGCAAGACCAGTAACATCTTGGGGGTTGTGCAAGTGGACTTGGCAGTGGGTACAACCAACAGGCTGACACTCTTCATGGTCATCAAGTCAAAAGCAAACTTCAATCTGTTGCTGGGACGGGAATGGATCCATGGAATTGGGGCAGTGTCGTCGACAATGCACCAGAGATTGACCATTTGGAGAAAGGATGACATCGTCGAAAACATTGAGGCAGATCAAAGCTACTACAAAGTCGGCGAAGCCAAGGGTAACAAGAAGTCTTTTGACCAACACTTAGCAAATGTGGCTCCTTGTGATAACGGGTCAGGTTCCTACACCTCTGTCGACACGGGTCGCGTCCTAAACCTGGACCCCGACTATGGGTTCATCTGGGACGCTGCCGACGAAGCCATGGAGCCAATGGAAATTCCACCGATGGGGTGGCCCACAGTTGGTAAAAATGACTGCTGAGTTAGAAAGCATGACTCGGATTTCGGCCTATTAGGCTGAAAATAGAAGGATGTCGGCACTTGAAAAAGACGAAACTCTTCAAATAGTTAAGGGAGCCGACTATGACAAACAAGCAAATGGCCAACGAGGCTAAGAAGAAGCTTTGGAAAATCGGAGGCTTGATGGTATTTACGACGATGAGCCTTTAGGGTTTGAAAAAGGCCTAAATCATAAGCTGCAGAAAATGCAAGCGCAGGACCCGCTTGAGGAGGTCGACTTAGGGGATGGGGCAACCAAAAGGCCCACATATGTGAGTGCCAAAGTAGGACCAGAAATGAAGGCCAAGCTGGTTAAAGTGTTGAAAGAATACAAGGACTGTTTTGCCTAGGATTATGGCGAAATGCCTGGTTTGAGTCGGAGTGTAGTTGAGCATCGGCTTCCAATCCAGCCAGGCAAGAGGCCAGTAAAGCAACACCCTCGACGTTTCGCCCCGGAAGTCACGTCGAAGATCAAGCAGGAAATTGAAAGACTACTCAAAAGTTGGCTCATCAGAACTGCAAGGTATGTCGAATGGATATCAAACATAGTACCTGTTATTAAGAAAAATGGGACCCTTCGAGTTTGCATCGACTTTAGGGATTTGAACAACGCTACCCCTAAAGACGAGTATTCGATGCCCGTGGCGGAGATGTTGGTTGACTCAGCCGTGGGATTCGAGTATTTGACATTGCTCGACGGCTACTCCGGTTACAATCAAATTCTCATAGCCGAAGAGGATGTCTCCAAAATAGCATTTCGATGCCCTGGAACTTTGGGGACATATGAATGGGTTGTGATGCCTTTTGGGTTGAAAAATGCTGGGGAAACCTACCAAAGGGCTATGAATGCTATATTCCATAATTTTATTGAGAATTTTATGCAGGTATATGTCGCTCCCGAAAGATTCGCATGCAATGGTACAAACGCGAGAGTGGCGCAAAAGACACAGAGTCGCCAGCAAAGTGTATTTATCCCAAGAGAGGGAAAGGAAACACTGCATAAACCTGAAAGAAGGGAAAGAGCATGGTCTCACGACCAAGAGAAACGGGTACGGGAGTCGGTTACGCGAAGGGAAGGTGTTAGCACCCAACACGTCCATCGTACTCGATGGGATCTACGCTTGTTGTCTGCATCAAAGGGTGTCGTCGACTGGAACTCCACTGCTACTGGACCGGAGAAGAAACGAGAACGGAGAGAAACGAAAAAAATAAATGTAGGGAAAATAAAAGAAGTGCTCGCATGGGCCCTACCTCACTGCCTACGTATCTCATCGGGAGCATGGGAAACAGAGCGACGTAGTTCCCCTCACTAGGGGTGGATTGTGTTTTTTAGGGAACGGCTTACGTTCTAGCTCAGGTGTTGCGGACTCGCTGAATCGAGTGCATTACTGTCTTGCAAGAGAACGAGTAGGAGCACGTTCGTACATTGAGAGTGAGTGAGATGAGAAATGAATTCCCGAAGGAAAGACGTTAGTGTTTGTTTGAAGTTTTTTTAGACAAAAGTGTTTTTTAAGTTAGCTTGTAACTTGTATTGCACCAAAGTCTAGGGCACAGAGACGAATACTCAACGAATCGTCCCAAGACATGACGCTCGCTAAGCACTCTAGAAAGATGAGAGGAAGCCCCTCATTTCTCATTCCCTAAGCTTAAGGCTCGTGCGCAATACACTTTATCTTTATTAAGTTTTTTAAAGAAGTTTTGAGATGAGAAGAGAGAAGACACAAAGGAAACTCTAAAGGGGAAAACTAAGAGTCCTAATGTTATCATGCATGGATGTCCTATGGTTAGTAAGGCTTAGGAAGAACCACTACCTAAAACCTAATGCTAATCCTACTCCAAGCTTAATCAAAAATTAAGTTGGACTAGGTAACTCTAAAGGGAGGGAATCCAAGACTTAAATAAGTCTTGAGATTCATGGGATGAGAAAGAGTGAAAGAGAAGAAGAAGAAGAATGAGAAGGAAAGGATAAGATACAATAAATGGCAGAAAGCACATCATATCATAAATGTTCAACTCATATCAACAAACAAGTTTCAAAGATCAATGCAAAGCAATTCAAGTAAGCATGCAAAGATAATCATGAAAGAATGCAAGCATATTTGTATGAAATGCATAATTAAGCACACATGGACTTCACATCAAAATGAAATGAGAAAGATAAGATGAAGATGAGTGTAAGTCAGAACCAAAATCATATTATCATCAACAATCCACATATGCAAGAGAAGATCAAAACATGGAGCAATACACACTAAAGAAAGTCCACAAAAGTAAGCTCAAAGTTCCAACACTTAGGCAACACCAAACAAGATCCACAAAGTGCAAAATTAAGTCCCAAAGGACCTCAACCAGGGGTAGACATTATATTAAAAGCACATGCAAAGAACCAACAAGAAACTCAAGCAAATGGACATGGCAAGTCAACTTGTGCAAAGAAGTGTCAAAACATAATCATGTATAAGTCACTTAAGCACAAATAATCAAACATGCATCAAATGACATTCAAAAATTGTGAAATCATAACAAAAATGACCTAAGTCAACTACTAATCACATTCCAAAAGATCTCACAAAAATTCACATGTTAAGCACCTCAAACAATTAGGCAAAGACCACATAGAAAACATGATTCAATGTGCAAAAGAGAGGGACTAAAATGCAATATGAAAAAGTTTTAAAAATGAAAAAAAAATGTTTTTATGCACTTCAATATGTCATCTAACAAATGCAAAAAGAATGAGATACAGATCATGTATAAAAGATGAGCAATAAGTTCTACAAGTATAAGTGTGCACATGTGAAACAATTCAAAAAGAAATCAAGCAATTAATTAATTCAGGTGCCAAAAATAAAATAAAATAAGAAAATAAAATTTTTCAAAATTTTATAAAACTAAAAACAAGCTTCATGATTTTTTTCAGAATTTTTGAATGCATAAAAATGATTTTAAAAATTAAAATGCAAAACAACAATTAAATGAAAAATAAAAAGAAATAAAAAGCAGGTAGGGTGCAAACAGCAGCAAAAATACGTTGGAAATGATAAATGGGCCTAAGGAGAGGATTCAAATAGCAAGGCCCAAGGCCAATGGTCCACTAGCGAAGGTCAAAAGAGAACAATGGACTTCAGTCAATATCCGATTCAATCACAACCAATGGATTAATCTCACGCTTACCAACAGTCAATGAACTCAACAATTAATCATGATCAATGGACTTGATTCACATGCACACCATAATCCATATATGCACGCGCACACACAATCATTCAAAACACCAAACAAACTCACGTGACAAGCACATGCACATTTTAATGTGTTGTCACCATCTCATCCACTAGATCAAATCAACGCGTTAGATTAAATCAAACAATTCACAAATTAATCATGATCAAGGGCCAGGAAATGATGAACATAGTAATAACCATGATCTAACACACACGCATGTTAAAATTATATCCAATCAGAATCAAACAATTAAACGAGGTGGCACAACAATAACCCTTGGATCTAAACACGAACGATGAAGATTTCATCTTCCACCTCCAAAACCTTGGTTCACCTGCAATTAAAACCAGATGCCGGAGCTAGGGCTCCGATCGTCTTCTCCGACGACTCCCACGATGGAGCTTCATACAAGTGCCCAGAAAATAAACACGAATACATCATTTCAACCAGATTTTCACAAGGAACTCAAATATCCAATCCATTTCATCAGATAACAAGCACACAATGCAAATCGAATGAAAACAAATTTAGATCTAAAACTTTAAATCCACATTACGAACATGTTACACGTCCAAAATCAATTTAAAATAGATCATCATGCTCAGTGAAGTTCACAGATCATTATGCACATCTAAAATCCAAGTTCTATGAGTATGAAATCAACACCAACCTGAACCTTTAAGAGCTTGAAATCCTCCAAGAAATCCCTCCAAAAACTGCAGATCTAATCCTTGGAACCTCCAGTTGCAAAATAAATGCAACTAAAGCTTGAAATCGTGCTAGATCTTGAGGTTTGAACTTGAATCCTCTTGAATGGAACTTGGTGAAATCCTTAGTATGAGCTCCAACCAGTGATTGATTCTTGCTCTATTCTCTTCACTAATCAAGAATGTGAAGAGAAATCTCAAAGAAACTCCAAGGAGAGTGAGTTTCGAAGAGAGGAAGTGTGAGAGAAAAAAACCAAAACTGAGCAAATGAGAGTCTCTGACCTAGCTGTGAGGGTATGAGTAAGCTTATATACTCTCCATTAGTTCACTGATTAGGATTAGCAAGTGATTAAAACCTTGGTTAATGAGATTTGGATGAAATTGCAAATTTGCATTTTGGGTTGCATCCACTAAACCACACGTGTAAAGTCCTTGTAATCAGCATGATTCACCTCCAATTTGCTTATTGATCACCTCTGAATTGAATTTGGGCCTTGTACTTGCTTGGTTTGTGAGTTTTGAATCAATTTGCAATTTTGCACAATGTGACAATAATGAGAAATATGGCATGAAATAACTTGATTCCAAAGCCAAACTTGTGCCAAATGAAGTGTACTTGAGTGTGATAATCTGACTTGAGTCATTAGAATCCCTTACAACTCATTTTGTACCAAAATGCCAAAGGTGGAAAAAATGATACATGTGAGAACCCTTAAAAACACCTTGCCATCTTTTGACCATAACTTGAGTTCTACAAATGGTATGGAAACCATCTAGTACTTTTTGGAAATGGGAGAGAAAGATATTCAACTTTAATGTTTGAGGAAAATTCATTTGAAGCTTCCTTGATGATGAAAATCCAAGTTGAATGTGATGGAAAAATTGCCAAAAATGGAAAGTTCTCATTATAGGTCATTTTCCAAATTTAGTAACTTTTGTACAAACTCTTGATTCTTGATGAATGGCATGAATCTTGACAATTGAAGACCATATGAGGATGTGAGACCTTGAAAACCATGAAAAGAACCTCAAAATTCCATAGTTGACTTTCTCCTTTACAGATGACTTTTGCTTACTTCACAAGCAATTGAAACCTTGAACATCCTTCACCATGAACCACTAGCCAAGCCTCTATCCATGAACACTTGTAAGCATATAGACCTCATAGCATCATGCTTGAACATACAAAGCCCTTCAAGAAGTCCTTTTGATTCACAAACCCTAATTGGTCCCTCTGGTTAGGAGGGAGATCCACTTGAAATCCTTTGCCATGCTTGACCTTATGAAGATATAATGAACCTCTCAAACCATCTTGAAGCTTGAGACTTGAGAAAATTGACCAAGTACCTTGATCCCATTCTAAGAACCAATGTTATGCACAATGCAAAATGCAGGAAATGAAAAGAAACATAAGCCAATTAGTATATAAACAAAAGGGCAAATTTTGGGGTGTTACAGCTGCCCCTATTCAATAAACTTGGTCCTGAAGGTATGATAGCAACAGCTGTCATGCGTTCAAAGGATGCATGGAGATTGAATACCAAAAGAAACCTGAAATTTGCATAAAGAACACCATCCCTACTGATAGAGGGAATTGGCGAGGAAAATCTTCGACATGACTTCACATGAGAGAGACCTGAACGTCAACCTCTGCGGGGGAAGCGCAATAAGAAATCTTCAACATGACTTCACATGAGAGAGACCTGAACATCAACCTCTCGGGGGAAGCGCAATAAGAAATCTTCAACATGACTTCACATGAGAGAGACCTGAACATCAACCTCTGCGGGGGAAGCGCAATAAGAAATCTTCAACCTGACTTCACGTGAGAAAGACCTGAACATCAACCTCTACGGGGGAAGCGCAATAAGAAATCTTCAACCTGACTTCACGTGAGAGAGACCTGAACATCAACCTCTGCGGGGGAAGCGCAATAAGAAATCTTCAACATGACTTCACATGAGAGAGACTTGAACATCAACCTCTGCGGGGGAAGCGCAATAAGAAATATTCAACCTGACTTCACGTGAGAGAGACCTGAACATCAACCTCTGCGGGGGAAGTACAATAAGAAATCTTCAACCTAACTTCACATGAGAGAGACCTGAACATCAACCTCTGCGGGGGAAGTACAATAAGAAATCTTCAACCTGACTTCACATGAGAGAGACCTGAACATCAACCTCTGCGGGGGAAGTACAATAAGAAATCTTCAACATGACTTCACATGAGAGAGACCTGAACATCAACCTCTGCGGGGGAAGCACAATAAGAAATCTTTGACATGACTTCACATGAGAGAGACCTGAACATCAACCTCTGCGGGGGAAGTACAATAAGAAATCTTCAACATGACTTCACATGAGAGAGACCTGAATATCAACCTCTGCGGGGGAAGTACAATAAGAAATCTTCAACCTGACTTCACGTGAGAGAAACCTGAACATCAACCTCTACGGGGGAAGTACAATAAGAAATCTTTAACCTGACTTCACATGAGAGAGACCTGAACATCAACCTCTGCGGGGGAAGCGCAATAAGAAGAAATCACCCGATGCAGTCACGTTGTTAAACAACAACCCTTGGAGCGTATCCTTTTCTGCTGGCAAAAGAAACCCTGCAACAAAATACCAAACTTGGCTTATGCTTCAAATGCATATGTTTGAATTTTGCCGTAATGCTCCATACGAAATGGAATGCTACGCATTTGGGAGGATGCCATGCAAAAGATACTTATACAATGCAAAAAGGGCGTCCTAGCGAAATAAACGCTAAGGACAAAGGCAGCTCCGGGGTATGGCAAACTGACATGCCATTCTTAACCAAGAAACTCTGATGAGGTATACTTCACCCTGCTGGGAAGAAACAAAACCACCAATTCTGTCAGAGATGGACGAGACTCCGAGAGAATACCCACTCTGTTGGGGAATGTCAGGATCAACAACTCTGTTGGAGATGGACGGAACTCCGAGAGGATACCCATTTTGCTGGGTAGGGAAATGAATGCTGAAGATGGAAACTCCTCCCCTGGGAATGACCAACTGTTTCAGAACTTGGATTTGACGCCTGCCAGAAACGATTGGACTTAAAACCTGCTGGGGATACCGCTCACCACCGGACTCTGCTTGGGGATGTTGGTGAGCTTAATCTGCTGTTAGGGAAATAGCTTTACCTTCACCCTGCTGGTGATTAGATCAAGCCGTTTTCGTTGAGAATATACTTCCTGACCAACTGAGGAAAGTAGATACCAGGACTCTGTGGGGATAATAACATCTTTGTCCACGAACTTCCTGCTAGAGATACAACAACATCCACCTAAGAGCAATCAACTTCTGAACGCTTGCTAGGGAATAGTAATCCGAACATAACTTCGGCTGGGCATACAATCTTCTGTACCCTGCTGAGGGGGACAATCCTCAACGACTCCGCTTGGGAGAAAAGGAGTTGTCAACATCCACCCTGCTAGGGGATAAACCCACTGTTTCCTGACTAGCTGGGGAAAACGAATGCCCCATACCCTGTGGGGAAACACCATCTGCTGAAGAAAGGTGAGCCAAACCACAACTCTGGCTGGGGGAAAACCTCTCATACCCGGCTGCGGAGGACCATCCTCAACGCCTCCGCTTGGGGAATTACTCCTTTATACTTTGCCGAGGAAAGAAGATCTTTGATACTCTGACGGGGAAGAGTAATAAACTGCATGAGGAAGGTCAGACTTCAAAGTTGGAGAGAGCAACTCTACTGGGGAGAGCACCTGTCATCCTGCAAAACCAAAAGAAAGGTCTACGTGCAAGAACGGCCGCCTAAGCAATCGCCACTGTTTTCCAACTTGTTTCACAGAGCTCAACATTTTAGCATGTAATGTTTTTATCAAAAATATCGGACATTTTCACAAACAAAACAGGTAAAGCAAAAACAAAAGCTCTTTGACTGAAATGCAAACTTTATTGAATGAATTGACATGTAAATAGGCATTTACATCTGGAAGCAATTCCTGAAAAGAGGTAATTGCGCAAAAAGCAAAAGAAAATACAAATGTCGGCAATGTGAGGAACAGACATCCACCATGACTCGACTCAGCTATAACCCATATGACTAGTTTATCCGCAGATACTTTGGCCTTTGAAGACGACTAACTGGACTGATTCCTTTCCTTCGAATTCTCCGAGTGTGAACAGTGATCACAGATCGAATGCGGATCGTAATCTTTGCTTTTAAATCCCTAACTTTTGCCTGGATTGCCCTTTTCGAGTTTTCAATCCACCGGGATACCCATTTTTGCCAAGGTTGCCTTTTCAGGTTTTCAACTTCTTTTCTTTTTATCCCTAATTTTTGCCCGAACCTTTTCTTTTTATGGTTCGCCAGGATGCCCCATTTTTGCCTGAACCTTCTTTTTATGTTCAGCGGGTCTCTTTTATGCAAAGTATTTTTTGACTACATCCGCGTTCACAGGGGACGTAAAATCTTCGCCATCCATAGTTGAAAGTAATAAGGCTCCACCAGAGAAAACCTGTCTTACTACATATGGCCCTTCGTAATTTAGAGTTCACTTGCCCCTGTGATCTGTTTGAAGAGGAATGATCCTTTTCAGAACTAATTCACCAGCTTGGAAACACCGAGGACGCACTTTCTGATCAAAGGCTTTCTTCATCCTGCTCTGATACAACCGGCCATGCGTAATGGCTTTCAATCTCTTCTCTTCAATGAGGTTCAGTTCATTTAGCCGGAAACGCACCCACTCAGCTTCATCAAGCTTCACATCTGTCAGAATTCTCAAAGAAGGAATCTCAACTTCTAATGGCAGGACTGCTTCCATACCATACACCAGTGAGAAAGGAGTTGCCCCAATTGATGTGCGTACCGAAGTACGATATCCATTCAAAAAGCGTAAGGCAACATCTCATGCCAGTCTTTGTATGTCACTACCATCTTCTGCACAATCTTCTTTATGTTCTTATTTGCCGCTTCAACAACCCCATTCATCTTCGGACGATAGGGAGAAGAATTGTGATGCTCGATCTTAAAGCTCTGGCATAGCTCCTTCATCATCTTATTGTTTAAATTCGAACCATTATCAGTAATGATTCTCTCCGGGACTCCATACCGGTAGATGATGTCCTTCTTAATAAACTGGGCCACCACTTGTCTAGTGACGTTGGCATACGATGTAGCTTCTACCCACTTCGTGAAATAATTAATACCCACCAGGATAAAACGATGTCCATTCGAAGCAGTCGGCTCGATCTTTTCAATCATGTCAATGCCCTATATGGCAAAAGGCCAAGGTGACGACAAAATATTCAGAGGAGTAGGCGGTACGTGCACCTTGTCAGCATAAATCTGGCATTTATGACATTTCCGGGCGTATTTAAAACAGCCAGACTCCATAGTCATCCAATAATACCCCGCTCTCAATAATTTTCTAGCCATAGCATGCCCATTGGCATGGGTACCGAAGGAACCTTCGTGAACCTCTTCCATTAACAAGCCTGCCTCGTGTTCATCAACACAACGTAGCAAGACCATGTCAAAGTTTCTCTTGTATAACACATCGTCTTTGTTCAAAAGGAAGTTTCCTGATAACCTCCTCAATGTCTTTTTGTCCTTGGAAGATGCCCCAGCTGGGTATTCCTGACTCTTCAAGAAGACTTTGATGTCATGATACCAAGGCTTGCCATCTGATACCCCTTCAACTGCAAATACAAAAGCAGGCCTGTCCAAGCGCATGATTCTGATTGAAGGAGCTTCATTCCAAAGATTCACTTTATACATTGATGACAACGTTGCCAACGCATCAGCCATCTGATTCTCTATCCGGGGAATGTGATGGAAGTCCACTCTGTCAAAGAAAGGTAACAACCTTCTGGCATAGTTGTTATATGGAACAAGATTTACTTGACGAGTCTCCCATTCACTTGTAATCTGATTAACCACCAACGCAGAGTCACCACAAACATCGAGGTTCTTGATTCTCAAATCAATTGCTTCTTCTAACCCCATTATGCATGCTTCATACTCCGCCTCATTGTTGGTGTATATGAACGCTAACCGGTCAGTAAAGGGTATATGAGAACCCTGTGGAGTCGTAATGATTGCCCCGATTCCGTTACCATATGAATTAACAGCTCCATCAAAAACCATCTTCCACTGAGACCCAATCTCAAGTCTTTCATCAGGCAAAGGTTCTTCACAATCCTTCATCTTCAGATACATGATATGCTCGTCAGGAAATTCAAACTTCATCGGTTGATAATCCTCAATTGGCTGTTCAGCAAGATATTCCGACAAAACACTTCCCTTAATGGCCTTTTGGGAAACATACTGAATATCGTATTCTGTCAGAACCATCTGCCAACGGGCTATTCTACCAGAAAGTGCTTGCTTCTTAAACACGTACTTGATCGGATCCATCTTTGAAATCAAAAGGGTTGTATGGTTTAACATATACTGCCTCAAACGCTTAGCAGCCCAAGCGAGTGCACAACATGTTTTCTCCAGCATCGAATACCTTGATTCACAATCAGTAAACTTCTTACTCAGGTAGTAGATGGCGTGCTCTTTTCTACCTGACTCGTCTTGTTGACCGAGCACACAACCCATTGAATTCTCAAGAACCATGAGATACATAATCAAAGGCCTTCCTGGCACTGGTGGTATAAGGACCGGAGGTTCCTGCAAGTATTCTTTAATCTTTTCGAACGCCTTTTGACAATTTTCATTCCACCTGACCGCTTGATCTTTTCTTAGCAACTTGAAAATTGGTTCACACGTGGCTGTGAGATGCGAGATGAACCTAGAAATGTAGTTTAATCTCCCCAAGAAACCACGAACCACTTTTTCTATTTTCGGCACAGGCATTTCTTGTATGGCTTTTACCTTTGCAGGATCAACCTCAATACCTTTTTTACTAACAATAAACCCCAGCAATTTTCCTGATCTCACCCCGAAGGTGCACTTATTTAGATTCAACCTCAGTCTGAACTTTCTCAATCTTTCAAACAACTTCTGAAGATTCACCAGTTGTTCTTCTTCCGTCTGTGACTTCGCAATCATGTCATCAACATAGACTTCAATCTCTTTGTGAATCATATCATGAAAGAGAGTCACCATCGCCGGCTGGTAGGTTGCCCCTGCATTTTTCAATCCAAAGGGCATCACTTTGTAGGAGAAAGTTCCCCACGGTGTTATGAATGTTGTCTTCTCCATGTCCTCTAGGGCCATCTTGATTTGGTTATACCCAGAGAAGCCACCCATGAAGGAAAACACAGAATACTGAGCAGTATTGTCAACTAACACGTCAATGTAAGGGAGCGGGAAATCATCCTTTGGGCTTGCTCTGTTCAAATCCCTGTAATCAACACACATCCTGACCTTCCCATCCTTCTTAGGTACAGGCACGATGTTAGCAACCCATGGAGGATAATTTGTTACGGCAAGAAAATCGACATCTAACTTTATCTGAACCTCTTCCTTGATTTTGACAGACATCTCCGGTTTAGTTCTTCTCAACTTTTGCTTGACCAGAGCACAACCTTCTTTAAGTGGTAGCCGGTGTACAACAATATCAGTATCGAGCCCAGGCATGTCTTGGTAAGACCAGACGAAGATGTCCACATACTCACGGAGCATTTCAATCAGTCTTCCCTTGACACTGTCTTCCAATGCAGCCCCTACTCTTACTTCCTTTCTGGCGTCCTCGGTTCCCAGATTCTCAATCTTAATTTCCTCTTGATGAGGTAGGATGACTCTCTCTTCTTGCTTCAACAATCTGGCCAACTCTTCGAGCAGTTCACAATCTTCGTCAGTCTCTTCTTCAGCCTGATAGATTGGATTGTCAAAGTCATACCGAGCTATAGCTGAGTCATGATCGGTGTCATCTGAACAAAAAGACCTGCATGATTGATGAGGTATGTTTTATTATGTATGCAATAAAAGAAACACATTGCCATTTTGATGTGGGTTTTTAATGCATAAAAAGAAAAAACAGAAAGACAGAGGTCAAAATATTTGAGTGTGAAAAGTCCTTTATTGATGATAAAGCAAAACATGCAACAGTTAAAAGCCCTACAAACAAAATCACTACGTCTTGGGCAGAACATAGGATTAACAAAATAGGAAAACAAAACAATTACTCGAAGCCTGTCACTTGAATGACTCTCTCGGAAGACCAGTTGCACAGACTTTCTCCTGGGATGCAAGGGCGGATCCAACTATCCATGTCACAATCACTGTCCCCTTCTTCTTCAATGGCATTAACCCTGTCGAAGAAAACACCGGCGCTAGTGAAACGGACTGGGCCATAGAATTTGGGAGGATCCTCATCTCTCCTGGATGGCTTGTATCCCAATCCATAAGTATCCCTCTTTTCCTGAACTTCAACCACCTGGCCCCACCTTTGTGAGCTACCAGCCTCAACCACAGGTTTGGCGTCTCTAAACGAAGACACGGAAACCTCAGGTTGATTTACCACTACAGGCTGATCTATAGTCTCAGACTGGACAACCTCTTCAGAAACCTTCACCTTCTCAAACCCCTGGCACAGCGTCTCGTGGATTTCACCATCCACTTCTACGTATTTGAAGGTTGATAGCTGACTAATCATTATGTCTTCTTCTCCGCACACTGTTACTACATGACCATCAACCATGTACTTTAGCTTTTGATGCAAAGTGGAGGTTACAGCGCCTACCCCATGGATCCAAGGACGACCCAATAAACAGCTGTACGCTGGCTGAATATCCATAATATAAAACGTTGCATCAAAGATTTTCGGTCCAACCTTGATCGGAAGCACAATCTCACCAAAGACAGATCTCTTCGAGCCATCAAAAGCTCGCACCACCAAGTCGCTTGGTGTACAAATAAGTCCCCGGGTATCCAACTTCATTAATGCTTTCTTGGGCAATACATTCAACGATGATCCAGTATCCACCAAAATATGCGACATCAGTGAACCACGACACTCAATCGAAATATGCAGGGCATTGTTATGATTCCTGCCAGCGGTAGTCAAGTTAAGATCTATAAAACCCAGGCCATTGCCAGCGTTCACATGTGCTACAACCCCTTCCAGCTGGTTAACGGAAATCTCTTGAGGAACGTAGGCTGCATTCAAGACTTTCAAAAGAGCATTCCTGTGAGCTTCAGAATACAATAGCAAAGACAGAATAGAGATCTTGGACGGGGTCTGATGTAACTGGTCCACGATCTTGTAATCAATTTTCCGGATGAGCCTCATAAACTCCTCAACATTTTCAGAAAAAGCATCATCAACCGGCTTCACTGTAGAATCAATAACCACTGGAGTCTGAATAGAACCATCCATCGCCTGTTTTCCCCTATCTTACCTAGAGGTACTGGGCTAATCATTAACAGGAGTAAGCACTCTACCACTTCTGGTTATAGCATCAGTCTCAACTTTAACCTTTGAACTAGAACTCACTGGTGAAGTATTCATTAATTCCTGCTTTTGTCCATTGACAAACACCTCTGCACCGTAATTCCACGGAATAGCCTTAGAACTTTCATACGGTATGGGTCCAGCCCTTGTGATAATGACTGGAGGTGGCCTTGCCGGACTAGAAATAGTAATTGTTTTGAACGAAATGGTGATAGTAGCAACCTTCCCACTAACAATCTCTTCTTGCTGATTACCTCTGTCCAACTGTAAACAGCCCTCATCAATCAGATTCTGAATGCCCATCTTCAACGAATCACAACCATTAACCTTTGTTAAACAATCCGAGCAGTTCTCACCACAACCCGGATAAACGCCACCCTTCAATAATCTGTTCTTAACCACAGCCAACGGAGTCTTCAGCTCCTCCACATCCATGATCAAATTCAGAGCTTCACATTCCTCAATTAACGCATTCACCCTTGGCCCATTATAATCAGGCATAGGGTTTTGAATAACATTGGGCCCAGCATTCGAGAAATTGATAGCTTTGGAGTCTACAAGATCCTGCACCTTGTGCATAAAGGCTTTACACTTCTCTACAGTATGCCCAGGAGCACCAGAGTGGAAGTCGCAATGTGCGTTAGCGTCATAACTTCATGGCAATTCCCCTTTTGGTGGAGCTAGGGTCTGGAGCTCAACTAGGCGCAACTGCAGCAAATGTTGCAACAACTGTGCATATGACATTGGTGGCTGATCAAAGTGCCTATCTACTCTTCTCTGTCTGTTCTGATATTGGCCCTGCTACCCGTTCTGATATTGATTAGCATTGTTGTTTTGTTGCTGTGGTGGAGGTAACGTTGTTGGGATAGTTACCGATGCTACCTGCTGATTATTGCTCTGACGTTGTTTCCCTTTTCCCCTGTGAGATGATACAGCGTTGGTCTCTCCTTTCTTCTTATAATTATCAAACGACTTCTTTCCATGTCCAGAGGACGATCCATCACCACTAGAAACCTTTCCAGCCTTAATTCCGACCTCTATCTTCTGTCCGATAGCAATCACATCTGCAAACTTGCCTAAAGAACAAGGCAAAAGCTTCTCATAATAGTGCTTAGGCAGTGTGTCCATAAACATATCCAACATCTCTTTTTCCAGCATTGGTGGCTGCACCCTAGCCGCCAATTCACGCCACCTTTGCGCATATACCTTGAAACTCTCATCACTTTTCTGAGACATGCTCAACAGCTGAGTTCTGTTGGGCGCCATGTCTGCGTTGTACTGGTAATGCTTAATAAAAGCTGTAGCTAGCTCTCTCCAGGTACAAACATCTCTACTTTCCAACCCTATGTACCACTCCAAAGACGCGCCAGACAGGCTGTCTTGAAAAAAGTGCATCGTTAGTTTTTCATCCTTGGCGTGAGCAGCCATCTTCCTGGTATAGGCCTTTATATGAGTTCTCGGGCAGGTAGAACCATTGTACTTCTCCAATGTAGGAATCTGAATCTTGTGTGGAATGACAATATCAGGGACCAACCCTAGGTCGTCCAAATCTATCCCCAAATCATCCTGTTTCACAACCCCTTTCAATTGAGCCTCAATTAAATGGATTCTCTCATCACTGACCACCGACAGACCAGCGTCCAAGCTTCTGACTGAAAAGACATCATCCTGTTGATCATCAAAACGATGGCCATGGATAGCTCAAATAGTACTTCCCTCTCCAACCACTGAAGGAATACCACCCTGTCCACCAGCACCAGGGATAGGAATGTTGATACCAGCACCACCTCCGCCCAGATGAACAACATGATTAAGAAAACCACCGTGTAAGATACCATTCTCATCAACCTGTGACACCAACGGCTGAACCAGAGTTCTGAATTCATTCTGACTTTGCACCACACCCTGCATCATCTCCATGAACTGATCGATGCAAGCTTGCATAGCTGCCATGTCTGCCTGAACTTTGTCCATCACTCTTCTTTGATTAAGCCTGGTAGAATACCAATGAGTTGGTTGATCAATCCTGACTGGAAAAAGAGAGAGCATAAGAAAACCAGAGAAACCAAGATAACCTGCAATGCAAAACAAAGATGAATATGCAAATGCAAATGCAAACATGTATGAACATTATCAAGGCGATCTATCCCTTGATTCCAGTTTTAACAACAGAAGAGAATTGAATTCCTGATCATATAAATAGAATAAGCATCTGTTACAACACAAGTCTGAATAAGCGTAAACAAAGATCCCGACCAACAAGCCTGGCGGTGATCCCGGAAATACAAAGAAAACAACAGCAAGGAAACTAAAGCATATCATCAAGACTTAGCCGTGCTAGAATTCCCCATTTGTCATTCTTCTTGCACCAATTTTGCACTTCCTTGAGAAGTTTCTTGGTATTAGGATGCTCTGGTCTCTGAATCAACTCCTGAATCAGAAGATCCCTCCTGTACAAGATTCCTGTTAAATAACGGCTATGCAACTCCCAATTATCTTCTCCAGAAGCTCCACCTGAACTTGGACCTTCGCTCCTGGCTCTTTTCACTTCGGCTTGGATCTTCAGCTGTTCCATATCTACCATGGTTTCCTTGAGCTTTTCCTCAACCGCTCTCCTTTCAAAGATTCCTGATAAAATCTCCTTATCCTTTTTCCGAAGCTCTGTCTTCAAACCCTTGATCTGCTCTAGATACTTGTCCTCTCTCAACCTGTTGGCAGTAATTATTGTATTCCGACGATCATGGAACTTGTGAATTCTTGATATAGCATAAGCTAACTCTTTCTTCTTGGACGAAAGGACCTTGCTAACACCTTTCAACGCTTGAGCCACTTTCTCTTTGGCTGTGGCTTCTTTAGACAACTCTTTCTCCTTTGCAGCCAACAATTCTGATTTCAGTCTGGCAGCATGGATAGCTTCACCTTTCTCGTGCTTCAACTGACCAACCTCTCTGCCCAGTTCACGATTCTCTTCTTGGAGTTTCTCCTTCTCAGCCCATAACTTGTCATACTTCTCTATATCAATAGTTGTGGGAGCCTTGATCATCAAAGGATACAAAGGTGGTTCCACCGGGAAAGGAAAAAGCTCATCTTCTGCTATTTTCTTAATCCACTCTTCATAGGAAGGAAAAGTCCGGTTATTACATTTCCCGAATGAAGTTTTTCCCTTCTTGGTCACCTGCTTCCAAGCGTTCACAATCTTCCTTATCATCTCTTGATCCTCGGTACCATAGAAGAATAAGGATTCTCTGATATCTCGCTCTTCTGGTGGACCTCTCAAAGGATAACCAAACTGCCTGATAACAAGGGAATGATTGTAGTTAATTCCACCTCTTCTCCCTATCAAGGGTACATTAGGGAATTCTTCGCACTTGCAAATAATCTCCATTCCTAGCAAGTCATGGTTAAACCAAACAATGTTGTCAGCAGTCAAACCCATTAACCTCTTTGACCACTTCAGAGAATCTCTCGTGTCAACGAAAGCGCCAGCTTCGGGAAGATGACTCAGAAACCAAGTAGATAAGAGTGGTGCACAGCAACTCACAATTTTTCCACGCCTATTCTCATTCTTGTAGTGGACTGAGTGATACACATCACCTAGCAAGGTAGGTATAGGATTCTTTGAAATAAAGATTCTGACGGCATGCATATCTATCAGATCAGGAACATTGGGAAACAGGACAATCCCATAGATGCACATAGCCAGAATAGCTTGGAAAGCAGTCCAATTCTTTTCTTTAACATGTATGCAAGCTTGATCAAACAAGAACTTCAATAAGAAGCCCTTAGCTCCTTGTTTATCCACAATATTATTGCTCAGAACGGATTCACCAATATAGAGAGCAGTGGCCATCTCTTTTATCCCAGGGCATTCTTCAGAAAAGAAAACTATGTCATGCCTGATGGGGATTCCCAAAATAAATGAGAACTCCTCCAACGTTGGAGCCAAGATATAGTATGGGAAAGTGAAGCAACGCAAAGACGGATCATAGAACTGAAGAAGCGTATGAATGGCATCCTTCTCATACTTGGAGATATTGTAGACAAACTTCAGAAGTCTCCCATACCCTCCACTGAACTCTGTACGAACTCCGGGACCAGCCATACTAATCAGCTTATGAATCAATGTCAGGGTCGGGTCTGGGAACGAATAAGCAACAGTCTTCTTTCTCTGGACATCCATGCTAAGGCAACCTCAAAAAACCGGAATCAAGAGTAATATGCAAACCCTGAAAAATGTCAAACATGTTAGAATGCAAGAAAAATGATATGCACATGCAAGCATGGGATCAAGGCACCACTGCTGGATGTGCTGTGCTGTTAACTGGACGAGAACCACAACTAGAAAACCAGAATTCCAGAATACCAAACCACTGAGATAACCGGAAACCCAGATAATCAAACACTGATGAGAAATCCTGAAAACCGGGTAGGTTAAAGGTTTCGGTTTCCTGTAAACCTGCAAACACCCATCCCCTCTCACATGTGGGTTCTAGAAAGGCGAGGATCCTCAATATCCCGGGCTCTTAGGTCGAGAAACGATGATACGTTCACCATTTCTGGTTTGGCATCATCATCAATCGAGGAGGCCTCAACTGATTCCCCTCTAAAATAAGGTCATCCTATGCGAGTCCCTCAGCATTGGGTCCTCGGATCGAGAATGCGCAATGGGTTTGCCACGAAACGTGGTCTGCCACTGTCGCATCTCGGGAGGAGAGGCGCAACTGAGGTATCGGAGAAACGGTCACCAGAGTCGACAGCTCTCTAGATCAACACCCTAACATGCGCAAGACACACACGTCAGAATGCGTCCCAAGATAGCCTCGTCTGGTTGTGAATTTCGTTAACACACAAACGTACCAAGCGGGCACGTAGGTCCCACTACTATCCACTCTAGTCCTAGGGTGTACTCAAGCCTGGGTATTGGGCTTATCTCTCAGAACAACCCAACCTACCAAACAGAAAACCAGCCAGCACAGCACAGCAATATCCAGTATGACAGTAATAAAATGAAATGTAATGCAATAAAAACTGTAAAACAGTAATATACAACATAATAAAACAAAAATCCAGTAATATACAGTAAAATAAAGCACCACAAAATAAACACCCAACGAAAACAGACAAACAAGCGCTAGGATCGACTCGCTAAAGGGGATGGACCAGTAAGAGGTCAACCAGAGTCCCCAGCAGAGTCCCCAGTTGTCGCTCCCGAAAGATTCGCATCCAACGGTACAAACGCGAAAGTGGCGCAAAAGACACAGAGTCGCCAGCAAAGTGTATTTATCCCAAGAGAGGGAAAGGAAACACTGCATAAACCTGAAAGAAGGGAAAGAGCATGGTCTCACGACCAAGAGAAACGAGTATGGGAGTCGGTTACGCGAAGGGAAGGTGTTAGCACCCAACACGTCCATCGTACTCGATGGGATCCACGCTTGTTGTCTGCATCAAAGGGTGTCATCGATTGGAACTCCACTGCTACTGGACCGGAGAAGAAACGAGAACGGAGAGAAACGAAAAAAACAAATGTAGGGAAAATAAAAAAAGTGCTCGCATGGGCCCTACCCCACTGCCTACGTATCTCATCGGGAGCATGGGAATCAGAGCGACGTAGTTCCCCTCACTAGGGGTGGATTGTGTTTTTTAGGGAACGGCTTACGTTCTAGCTCAGGTGTTGCGGACTCGCTGAATCGAGTGCGTTACCGTCTTGCAAGAGAACGAGTAGGAGCACGTTCGTACGTTGAGA
The DNA here is from genome assembly GCA_022829125.1 of Lathyrus tuberosus. NCBI lineage: Eukaryota > Viridiplantae > Streptophyta > Magnoliopsida > Fabales > Fabaceae > Lathyrus > Lathyrus tuberosus. Next base: position 3,939,037 of record JALAZF010000422.1, read on the forward strand.
GTGAGTGAGATGAGAAATGAATTCCCGAAGGAAAGACATTAGTGTTTGTTTGAAGTTTTTTAGACAGAAGTGTTTTTTAAGTTAGCTCGTAACTTGTATTGCACCAAAAGTCTAGGGCACAGGGACGAATACTCAACGAATCGTCCCAAGACAAGACGCTCGCTAAGCACTCTAGAAAGATGAGAGGAAGCCCCTCATTTCTCATTCCCCAAGCTTAAGGCTCGTGCGCAATACACTTTATCTTTATTAAGTGTTTTAAAGAAGTTTTGAGATGAGAAGAGAGAAGACACAAAGGAAACTCTAAAGGGGAAAACTAAGAGTCCTAATGTTATCATGCATGGATGTCCTATGGTTAGTGAGGCTTAGGAAGAACCACTACCTAAAACATAATGCTAATCCTACTCCAAGCTTAATCAAAAATTAAGTTAGACTAGGTAACTCTAAAGGGAGAGAATCCAAGACTTAAACAAGTCTTGAGATTCATGGGATGAGAAAGAGTGAAAGAGAAGAAGAAGAAGAAGAAGAATGAAAAGGAAAGGATAAGATACAATAAATGGCAGAAAGCACATCATATGATAAATGTCCAACTCATATCAACAAACAAGTTTCAAAGATCAAAGCAAAGCAATACAAGTAAGCATGCAAAGATAATCATGAAAGAATGCAAGCATATTTGTATGAAATGCACAATTAAGCACACATGGACTTCACATCAAAATGAAATGAGAAAGATAAGATGAAGATGAGTGCAAGTCAGAACCAAAATCATATTATCATCAACAATCCACATATGCAAGAGAAGATCAAAACATGGAGCAATACGCACTAAAGAAAGTCCACAAAAGTAAGCTCAAAGTTCCAACACTTAGGCAACACCAAACAAGATCCATAAAGTGCAATATTAAGTCCCAAAGGACCTCAACCAGGGGTAGACATTATATTAAAAGCACATGGAAAGAACCAACAAGAAACTCAAGCAAATGGACATGGCAAGTCAACTTGTGCAAAGAAGTGTCAAAACATAATCATGTATAAGTCACTTAAGCACAAATAATCAAACATGCATCAAATGACATTCAAAAATTGTGAAATCATAACAAAAATGACCTAAGTCAACTACTAATCACATTCCAAAAGATCTCACAAAAATTCACATGTTAAGCACCTCAAACAATTAGGCAAAGACCACATAGAAAACATGATTCAATGTGCAAAAGAGAGGGACTAAAATGCAATATGAAAAAGTTTTAAAAATGAAAAAAAAAATGTTTTTATGCACTTCAATATATCATCTAACAAATGCAAAAAGAATGAGATACAGATCATGTATAAAAGATGAGCAATAAGTTCTACAAGTATAAGTGTGCACATGTGAAACAATTCAAAAAGAAATCAAGCAATTAATTAATTCAGGTGCCAAAAATAAAATAAAATAAGAAAATAAAATTTTTCGAAATTTTATAAAACTAAAAACAAGCTTCATGATTTTTTTCAGAATTTTTGAATGCATAAAAATGATTTTAAAAATTAAAATGCAAAACAACAATTAAATGAAAAATAAAAAGAAATAAAAAGCAGGTAGGGTGCAAAGAGCAGCAAAAATACGTTGGAAATGATAAATGGGCCTAAGGAGAGGGTTCAAATAGCAAGGCCCAAGGCCAATGGTCCACTAGCGAAGGTCAAAAGAGAATAATGGACTTCAGTCAATATCCGATTCAATCATAACCAATGGATTAATCTCACGCTTACCAACAGTCAATGAACTCAACAATTAATCATGATCAATGGACTTGATTCACATGCACACCATAATCCATATATGCACGCGCACACACAATCATTCAAAACACCAAACAAACTCACGTGACAAGCACATGCACATTTTAATGTGTTGTCACCATCTCATCCACTAGATCAAATCAACGCGTTAGATTAAATCAAACAATTCACAAATTAATCATGATCAAGGGCCAGGAAATGATGAACATAGTAATAACCATGATCCAACACACACGCATGTTAAAATTATATCCAATCAGAATCAAACAATTAAACGAGGTGGCACAACAATAACCCTTGGATCTAAACACGAACGATGAAGATTTCATCTTCCACCTCCAAAACCTTGGTTCACCTGCAATTAAAACCAGATGCCGGAGCTAGGGCTCCGGTCGTCTTCTCCGACGACTCCCACGGTGGAGCTTCATACAAGTGCCCAGAAAATAAACATGAATACATCATTTCAACCAGATTTTCACAAGGAACTCAAATATCCAATCCATTTCATCAGATAACAAGCACACAATGCAAATTGAATGAAAACAAATTTAGATCTAAAACTTTAAATCCACATTGCGAACATGTTACACGTCCAAAATCAATTTAAAATAGATCATCATGCTCAGTGAAGTTCACAGATCATTATGCACATCTGAAATCCAAGTTCTATGAGTATGAAATCAACACCAACCTGAACCTTGAAGAGCTTGAAATCCTCCAAGAAATCCCTCCAAAAACTGCTGATCTACTCCTTGGAACCTCTAGTTGCAAAATAAATGCAACTAAAGCTTGAAATCGTGCTTGATCTTGAGGTTTGAACTTGAATCCTCTTGAATGGAACTTGGTGAAATCCTCAGTATGAGCTCCAACCAGTGATTGATTCTTGCTCTATTCTCTTCACTGATCAAGAATGTGAAGAGAAATCTCAAAGAAACTCCAAGGAGAGTGAGTTTCGAAGAGAGGAAGTGTGAGAGCAAAAAACCGAAACTGAGCAAATGAGAGTCTCTGACCTAGCTGTGAGGGTATGAGTAAGCTTATATACTCTCCATTAGTTCACTGATTAGGATTAGCAAGTGATTAGAACCTTGGTTAATGAGATTTGGATGAAATTGCAAATTTGCATTTTGGGTTGCATCCACTAAACCACACGTGTAAAGTCCTTATAATCAGCATGATTCACCTCCAATTTGCTTATTGATCACCTCTGAATTGAATTTGGGCCTTGTACTTGCTTGGTTTGTGAGTTTTGAATCAATTTGCAATTTTGCACAATGTGACAATAATGAGAAATATGGCATGAAATAACTTGATTCCAAAGCCAAACTTGTGCCAAATGAAGTGTACTTGAGTGTGATAATATGAATTGAGTCATTAGAAGCCCTTATAACTCATTTTGTACCAAAATGCCAAAGGTGGAAAAAATGATACATATGAGAACCCTTAAAAACACCTTGCCATCTTTTGACCATAACTTGGGTTCTACAAATGGTATGGAAACCATCTAGTACTTTTTGGAAATGGGAGAGAAATATCTTCAACTTTCATGTTTGAGGAAAATTCATTTGAAGCTTCCTTGATGATGAAAATCCAAGTTGAATGTTATGGAAAAATTGCCAAAAATGGAAAGTTCTCATTATAGGTCATTTTCCAAATTTAGTAACTTTTGCACAAACTCTTGATTCTTGATGAATGGCATGAATCTTGACAATTGAAGACCATATGAGGATGTGAGACCTTGAAAACCATGAAAAGAACCTCAAAATTCCACAGTTGACTTTCTCCTTTACAGTTGACTTTTGCTTACTTCACAAGCAATTGAAACCTTGAACATCCTTCACCATGAACCACTAGCCAAGTCTCTATCCATGAACACTTGTAAGCATATAGACCTCATAGCATCATGCTTGAACATACAAAGCCCTTCAAGAAGTCCTTTTGATTCACAAACCCTAATTGGTCCCTCTGGTTAGGAGGGAGATCCACTTGAAATCCTTTGCCATGCTTGACCTTATGAAGATATAATGAACCCCTCAAACCATCTTGAAGCTTGAGACTTGAGAAAATGGACCAAGTACCTTGATCCCATGCTAAGAACCAATGCTATGCACAATGTAAAATGCAGGAAATGAAAAGAAACATAAGCCAATTAGTATATAAACAAAAGGGCAAATTTTGGGGTGTTACAGTATACATCGATGACATAGTCATAAAATCGTCATCAGAAGATGGTCATCTCGACCACCTTCGACGCTCATTTGAGCGAATGAGAAAATATGGATTAAAAATGAATCCACTAAAATGCGCCTTTGGTGTTCATGCAGAGGACTTCCTGGGATTCGTAGTCCACAAGCTAGGCATCGAGATCAACCATAACAAGACGAAGGCAATCTTAGATCTCAAGCCTCCGACGACAAAGAAACAGCTCCAGTCTTTGTTGGGGAAGATAAATTTCTTGAGGAGGTTCATCTCGAACCTAAGTGGCAAGACGAAAGTGTTTCACCACTGCTCAAGACCAAGAAGGAAAGTGAGTTCCATTGGGGACAGGAGCAACAAGAGGCTTTCGACGCAATTAAGTAGTACCTTACAAAGCCTCCAATCCTATTACCACCTAGTATAAATAAAAGCATGAAGTTGTACATTGCAGCGTCGGATATGACCATAGGCAGTATGTTAGCACAAGAGGATGATGGTGGCGTCGAAAGACCCATCTATTACCTTAGTAGGATACTGATAGATGCTGAAACTAGGTACACTATGATTGAAAAGTTGTGTCTATGCTTGTACTTCTCATGTATGAAATTAAAGCAATATATTAAACCAGTTAATGTTTATGTTTCATCGCATTTTGATGTTATTAAGCATATGTTGTCCAAACCTATTTTGCATAGTCGAATTGGGAAATGGGAACTAGCGTTAACTGAGTTCTCCCTGACATACGTCCCTTTGAGGGTGATGAAGGGTCAAATAGTGGCAGACTTTATTGTCGACCATGCTATAGTCGAAACATCGATACATAGCATCGACATCGCCCCGTGGAAATTGTACTTTGATGGGTCAAGCCATAAAAACGGGGCAGGTGTTGGAATCTTAATAATATCCCCACAAGGTATCCCGACTACCTTTAAATGCAAAGTTGATGGCAAATGCTCAAATAATGAGGCAGAGTACGAAGCCCTAATCACTGGTCTTAAGATACTGAAAGACTTGGGGGCCAAAGAGGTCGAGATAAGAGGCGACTCAGAATTGGTAATTAAACAAATCACCAGGGAGTACAAGTGTGTGAAAGAACATCTTTTGAGTTACTTCTCGTTGGCGAAGCGTTTGTTAGAGCATTTCAAAATTGTCAACATCTCGCATGTGCCAAGGGTAGAAAACCATAAAGCTAATGAATTGGCACAAATTGCCTCTGGTTATAAAGTGTCGGAGGGTAAGCTCAAGGATTTTGTCGAAACTAGGGCGAAGATAGTGTTGAACGTACATTCACCATCGAGTGGGTCAGTGTGCAAGGACTCGAAGAGCTTGGTCGAAGATCTAGAAAGGTATGAGCTGTTTGTCAACAATGTGTCGCCAAGAGATTGGTGAAGACCAATTATGGAGTATTTGGAAAACCCGTCAGGCAGCACTGATAGAAAGACTAAGTATAGAGCAATGAGCTATGTCTGTATAGGCAATGAGTTATTTAAGAAAACTCCAGAGGGGGTATTGCTCAAATGCTTAGGGGATATTGATGCCTATTTGGCAATTTCTGAGGTTCATAGTGGGACTTCTGGGGCGCACCAAGCTGGCCACAAAATGAAATGGCTTTTGTTCCGACAGGGTGTCTACTGGCCCAACATGCTCAAGGATTGCATAGAGTTCACGAAAGGATGCCAGGATTGCTAGAGACACGCAAATATTCAGCACGTATCAGCCAGTGAGTTGCACGTTATAGTCAGGCCATGGCCATTTCGAGGTTGGACTTTGGCTGTAATAGGAGAAATTCGGCCAGCTTCGTCAAAGCAGCAAAGATTCATCCTCGTAGGAATAGACTACTTCACAAAGTGGGTAGAGGTTGTGCCTCTGGCGAAGGTGGACCAAGAAATCGTGATATATTTCATTCAGAATCATATCTTGTATAGATTCGGGATACCTGAGACAATCATGACAGATCAAGGCTCCATGTTTGTGGGTCAGAAAATGCAAGAGTTCGCTGCAGAAATAGGTTTTAAGTTAGTTACGTCGACGTCGTACTATGCGCAGGCGAACGGTCAAGTCGAAGCAGCTAACAAGGTAATAATTGGGCTAATCAAGAAGCACGTCGCGAAAAAGCTAAAGAATTGGCATAAGACATTGAGTCAAGTGTTGTGGGCTTGTCAGACATCGCCTAAGGAGTTGACCAATTCGACTCCCTTTCGTTTAACCTTTGGGCATGGCGCCGTGTTACCGGCAGAAGTATGCCTACAATCTGTTAGGGTGCAACGTCAATACGAGATTCCGTCGGAACAATATTGGGAATGATGCTAGACGAACTCGTGGACTTAGACGAGGAAAGAATGGTAGCTTTAAATGTTTTGCTGCGCCAGAAGGCCCGAGTCGCCAGGGCATACAACAAAAGGGTCCAAGAGAAAACCTTTGCCGCAAATGACTATGTTTGGAAAGCGGTGTTGCCCATGGATCGACGAGATTGAATGATGGGAAAATGGTCACCCAATTGGGAGGGACCATTTTAGGTGACTCGAGTGTTTAGTAACAACGCGTACGAAGTGCAAGAGTTGGGAGCAGACCAACGAATCTTAAGAGTAAATGGGAAATATTTAAAAAAGTATAGACCTATGCTACAAGAGATTCACATCAAAATATAGTTCTCATTAATTTAAGGCCAAAATAGGCTGAAGGGCCAAAGATGGCTTATAAAATATTGTTCGTTACATCAGCTCGACATACAAGCTAAGGAAACTCAGAAAATCTAGACTTAAAGTCGTCAAAGAGGGTCTTCTCATGAACAATCTTGCTCTCAAGAAGAACCTTTCGTCTCTGCATACGGCTAATAGCATCTTTGATCTTCATAGCCGCTTCGACGTGAACAAGTCCTTGAGCTACCTTGTGGTCGATAGCCTTTTGAGAAGGCAGAGGCTCAGTTGAGTCCAAGAGGGTTTTCTGTTGTTCAACTTCAGCAATCTCTTTTGTCAACTCTGTTATCTGGCCTTGATATTCAAATATATGTTGGTCTAAAGCCTGGTGTTTGTCAGAGCGCTCCTATTATTTAGTTTCAAAGTCTCCAAGTTTTTGTTCACAGGCTGAGCCAAGGTGCCACTCACGTTTCATATCGTTGTGGCGGAACCAAATTTGGGCGTCGGCTTGATGATTCATAGCAAGGTCTTTGGCCAATTGAGTGAAGAAGGCTTCGAACTCGATCAGGTATGTGGCCATGGGGGCAGGAAGCTGGAATTCAGAAAGTTCATCCAGAAGTTTGAAAATGTCGTTGGCTATGGCGGCTTCTTCGACGACCGCCGCCAGGAACTGTTCCTCAAAAAGATAGGACCACAACTGTTAAAGTTTGAGATTGAAGGAAGCATCCACTTTTGGAGTTGGGATTGTTGTCGAACTGGTAGGCTGAATCTCTTCAGGTGCTTGGCGAAGTTTGTGTAGCGCTTTCAGGGTCGCTGCTGGATCTGTTGCCTTGGCAGCTAAGAGTGCCTTTGGAGCAAGGGATTTGTCGATAATGGTTGAAGTCCTCTCTGGGTTATGTTCAGGGGGTTGGAAGTTCTCTCCGACTTCAGTAGTGGTGACGGCAGGCGAAGGATTGATATTCGCTCCAGGAGCTACATCATTGTGCTCAAGGTTATCAGTTGGGGTAGGAGGTGTCTTCGGCACCAAGTTTTCTTCTGACACGAGTGTCGGGAATTCATCAATTTTCCGAGGACTTGGCGTATTAGTGACGCCAGCGGTAGTGGCGTCTGTGGCGGATTCAGTGTCGCCATCGCCAACAGTGGTCGAAGTGACCACATTTTCCTACAAAGCAAAATGCAAGTGAGATTCGTCGCCCTAAGGTCGTCTAGGACACTAAAGTGAAAATGGAAATACCTGCGCAGGGTGAGTTGTTGTCTTGGGAGGAGCGACAGTAGGGATTGGCTCGAAAATGTCATCGAGATTTCTTGGGATGACTGGGGCCAACGTCGAAGCGCCGGTTTTTGAAGGTATCCTCCGCGTTAAAGCCTTTTTCTTCCTCACCAAAGGTGTGGATAGAGGAGATGCTGGAGCCGCTGCGGTGAAAACTCGAGAGTGAGTACTCTCATTAAACTCAGTCTTTTCAGGAGAAGGTACTGTCTCAGAAGCCTGTGCAGAAATAATGTCAGAACAAAGAAAAAACAAAGAAACAGGACAAGAAAATGAAAGATACCTGTGAAGGGTTGGTCCTGGGTTTTTTGGCAGGCCTAGTGGAAGTCGACGCAGCAACCGTTTCTCGTTTACGTCCCTGAAAACAAAGTTGAACTATTTAGTTCAAACCTACGGGCAAACAAAATCAAAAGTCCAGGATTTACCTTTGTGAAAGGGTCTTCTGTAGGGTCAACATCTATGACAGGGGCCGTGGTTGATGATTTAGGGATGCCACCAGCCATGGAGGCAAAAGTGTCGACCACGTTCTCTAACAAAAGATTTGGAGTGAAGGTTTGAGCTTGATACTCTGACCACCATGCGTCGAATTCTTGAGTGGTGAAAAAGGAAGGCTGGAAGGCAAATACCGGCAGCTCTAGGTGTTGAGAGGCTCTGACGAACCTTATACAAGCCCTATGACCTACTTGAGTCAAGCGCCGACCAAACCGTACTATGTCATCAGGATGCCTCACTAAGGACTTTGGCAATATCTGGCTCTGGCCAAATTGTCAGGCCACTAAATTTGGCTAGTAGTTCATGAAACCATAGCCATTGTTTCCCGTTTCGATTCAGAAAGAGATCATGGTGGGAGTAAGAAACGCCCGCCATATAGCATTTGACTGCACAACAGCTTTAGGGGAGACTCCAGGAAATGGGCTTCTGAACCAGTCGGGACCGAACTTACGCTCCACAAATGGCGCCATGTCGGGGACGAAAGAAGTGGTTTCCACGAACATACTGAGATACCTCATAAAGAGGACCTATTTTGGAGCCTCTTGGATGGTCATCAGGGCAAGTCGCATTCCTTCGATAGAGCGTTCGTTGTTTAGACGCTCCATTGTCACAGAGGCTGGATATCCCAACTTATGCTCAAAAGTGGCGTTGAGCCAATGCTGCCACAGCCACATAGGCCCTGAGATGTTTAAAGCCTTAGTGGTTTGGTGAAGAAGTTTCAACATCATAGTCGACATGCCAAGAGAATGGTAGAGGGAGGCTAACAGAAGTTTGGCCAAAGATATTTGTCGACCTTCATGGATCTGAATGGCCAGACTGATAAAACTTTTGACTATTTGCAAGGAGCCAGGGCAAAACATATAGTACGACAGCCATAGGGTCAGGAAGGCAATATGCTCCTCATCAGAGACTTCTTTAGATCGTTTGTCATGGTGGTCTTCAATGTAGTTTTGGAAGCTAGCACGCTTGAAGTCGAAGGCGTTGTCAGTCTCTAGGGTCGGATCAAACGTCTCGCCTACTGGCGAAAGGCCAGTGATGGCCGCCACGTCGAAAAGTATTGGTGTGAACATACCACAAGGGAGGTGAAATGTATTTGACGATCCTTCCCAAAAATACATCGATGCAAGCAGCAAACAAGGGTTGATTCTGTGAGCAGTCCTAGAGAGTTGGATGGCGTCGAAAATACCGTATTCTTTCCATTGCCTTTTGCGCTGACCCTCGACTATGTCAAGCCAGGCAATGTAGTCTTTGTTGCTTGGAGTGGGCATGGATCTGAAAACTCGAGATTTGGGCGCCATGTATTTAAGATCTAAGGTGTCACCTTTCTCGAAAGCAGGTGGAATTGTTTGGTCGAAGCAAGGAAAGAACTTCTGGAGTTTTTGTGGATTAGGTTTGTTGTCCGGAAGGGGGCCATGGAAACCACAAAGCTTGTTCTCCACCACGAAGGGGATAACCATTTGGCGGCACCAGTTGGCCACCACCGTCTCGTCAGCGGAGGATGGTTGAGGAAGAGGACGGAGTGTTTCTGCTTCAGAAAGTATGTACGCGACTGGATTATTACTAGTGGTTTGAGGAATGGAAGTGGTAATAATGTTTGATGAAGCCATTAGGTGGAAAGAAATGCAAAGGGTGTTTTGAGGCAACAAACGCTTTAGGAAGAAGAGACCAAAGTTTGATTCTCAGAGCGAATAGCAGGTTTTGAAGAAGAAGTTATGGAAAAGTGGTAAGTGTCTCTGAAGGAGTCTATTTATAAGACGCATGCAAAAGGCGAAAAAATCACCAAAAGCCTTTTCAACTTCTAAAAGTAAGTGGGAGTTGGTTTCGAGGCCCATAACTTGGACGAGACTAGCCATCATGGCGTTTTTCTTGGAAATCGTGGGATGAGATTGCCATCATCATGTCAGACGGCGCTTGCCACGTGTTTTAAGAGAAAACAAAATGGTGCGCAGATGTGTCGAAGAAAGAGCCGTCGAAACCCCGTAAGAAACCAAAAAGCCAGATTTCTCCATCGACATAGGATTCATTCGAAACTGGCCTTTTGGGGGGGCAATTTGTTGACAAGGGATTTCGACCAAAGGTGGAAAACAAGAAGTTCAATGACGTGTCGACACCACAGGCGCCTCAAGGGATCGATCTGACACAAGCTAGAGAGATGCGTCGGAGAAATGGAAACAAACCACGGTGTCGGGGGAGGACGAGGCGAAGGACAGAGTTCCAAATTCAAAGATAAGTTCTTGGGCGGGAAACGGTTGAAAGTTCCAAGAATATGGGAAGTTGAAAAGAGAGTGGGGTGCCACGTGTCAACGCTAAAGGACGCCTGGGCAGACAAACAGTTATTCTCTAGGCCTATATAAAGCATTATATTTTCCATTTTTAGAGGTCGCATTTTTTCACATTGTAAAGGGAAAACGCTCAAAGTACCAAGCTTAGAGAGAAACGAGTTCACTCCCACGAAAATGTACAATTGCGTCCAATTTTACTTAATGCAATTTACTTTCAGCATTTAATTTGAGTTATTGCCATTTTGTTTTTGTCTTGCCTTTACTCCCTTATTTTTTCCATTTTGCATCCAAACCCGTTGATCGTTGAAACCTTTCACGTTACCAAGGTCACTCCAACGTGGCAACTTTCACCAAGAAGCGAGAAACTGAAATACAACATAAACATACGCTTCCAATTCCTTGTTCTGGGATTTGTGTGGCCGATCCCGCGAGTAAACCTGCGATGGAAGGCCAGCGGTTGTTCGCGCCGGCGAACAGGTACAAGCTAACTTAAACAATTGGATCCATAACACAATGCCCAATTCGATCCCCTACATACTAGAACACAATTCGACTTCAGCATGTAGGTCTTTGACAACAGCATGTGAGCGGACTTCGACGGCATTCTAAAACTGGAGTTCGATCCAATATCTCACACTATGTATGAGTCTTTGAACTCTGTCTAAAAGATCATATGTCTTTGGTGCGGGGAAATAAAAAGTGTCAAAGGAATAGTATGAAAGCATGTAGATTGTTAAAACACTCTTTCTGATGTTTAACGGCCACTTTACTTGAAGTGGCTTTGAGGACTGTTTATCCCACATTAAAACTTCTCATTCTCAGTCCCACTAGTGGGAAAATCCTAGTCAAGTCCACACATGCATAATTTCCTCCTACTCAATCATACACTAGAACATCTATTGGTCTAAATGGTGATCTCCCCTCATGCGGGGTCAGTCAAAAAATCTGCATGTACCACTTTTTCATAGATACTCTAGATCGCTTATCGAATTTGTTACCTCCACGAATTTTCGTAAGGCCTTACTGCTAGACCACTTAATATCTTTTGTTATAACCTACTTATTTAAATATATATATATATATATATATATATATATATATATATATATATATATATATATATATATATATATATACACTACTACGAAAAACCCATTTAACAACGGTTGGAAACTACATATAATGACGCAGATCAGGGAGTTGTTAAGTAGAGTGTTGTCGTAAGTACGCTACCTATTATGACGAATCTGGGACCGTTGTTGTATTCTGGAAAGCGCGCGTTATATTGCAACAGTTTAACTATCACAACGGTTATGAGTCTCAACCGTTGTGGAATGTACCCTTTGTTTATTATATACAAATGTATATTGCTTGTTTTACCATACACCTAATTAAAGAAATACAACCATTAAAATTGGTAAAAAACTATATAATCTGAAAATTAAACTCTTCTTGAAAACCAACTTAAACACACCACTGTTTTCCGAATTGCATCCATTTCATTCCGCACATTTTATGTTCCTTAACATAAAATTTATGGTTCAATGGTCGGTTTCCTTCAATCCATCAATATCTTTTATTAAAGTTTACCTCATCATTGCCACAAATCATCGCGATTTTATCATCATAACAATCATGATCTTAACAACCACGATGATTAGTGACGACGATGAGATAAAGTAGAATTGTAGATATCGATGAATTGAAGCAAACAGACCATTGAACCATAAATTTTATGTTAAGGAACATACAATGTGCCGAATGAAATGGATGCAAATCGGAAAACATTGACATGATAAAGGTTGGTTTTCAAATACATCTTAATTTTCAGATTATAAGTTTCTATATCAATTTAACTGATTGCATTTTCAATAAAAGGATAGTGAAACAAATAATATACATAGTATATAATAAACTAAATTTCATATACAGTATCAGAATGAATTCATATATATGTACCACCATCATCATCACCATGTGAAACAAACCCTAAGAAGTGGGAAGCAATGAAGAAAATTAGTTAGTATTCAAAACAAAACAAGCAAAAGTTGAAACAAAACCCTAAGAAATGGGATTGTACCATTACAATGAAGTTCACCTTGCTTGTGAAGTATTGAAGTCGAATCTGCACAAAATGAGAACAATCAACAAAAGCAGCATGAAGCAAACGAGATAATGGAAACTATCTAATAAAAAGATTGAAGTAGAAGAATACCTTATTTTCCATAAACAATATGTGCATTACGCTTGCTACCGCCAGCATCATCACCATGTTTATCTAGTTTTAGACTCTGCAAGAAGAAATACAAGGAGGAAGAAGCTTAAATCAAAAGCTTCATACTTCTTGTATTTCTTTTCGCGGATTCTAAAAAAAGATGAAGTTTGCTGCCAAAAATGTAGAGAAAAAATGGGTGCTATGGTTTCGCTGTGAAGGAAACGGCGCTACTGTCAATAAGGGAAAGTTAATTCCCTTATATAAGTAAATATTTCACAACGGTTTTCTAAAAGAACCGTAATGATAAGTATATATATTATTTTAATAATATCATAACGGTTAATTATATTAACCGTAGCGATACCCCTTATACTTGGTACAAGGTTCGACTCTAGGCAACAACATTTTTCTATAATTACGTAAAATAGAAAAATGTTGTTGTCTGGATATCCGGTTATTATTACTAACCGTTGTAATATTATAACCCTTGCTCTTCCCGGAATAGAGAACACTCTGGCCAAGTATAATAATGATTTAAAATTTTCTCTGTTTTTCAAAAAATATCGTTCCAAAATATCAACCATTTACAAGTTATCGTCATTGCAAGCATTAAACTATCAGACTTTTCATCTTCAACCACATCTATAAATAGACAATTTTACATTTCTTCATAATATATTCTTCGAAACAATGAGTTCTACAAATGAGAATGCTAGAAACATCACCAATGAGAGCACAAATGAACAACGTCAACCGCCAAATGAGGAGGTCCAACCAGCGGCCAACGTCAGGGATGCGTTAAGGGTAAGGAAGAAGAAGAACCTGAAGAAGAAAAAGAAAAAGAAGAAAAGGATGACTGTTTATTATGATTCCGATGAGGGAAGTGAGGAGAGAGTCCTGGATTATGAAGATGTATTTGCAGCTATGGGCTCTGACATTAATAAATATATGTAATATATGATTATCAATGTACTCTTCTTATCTGGAATCTTAATAAAGTTTTCTTTTATATATACTCAGCTCTTTCACTTTTATTTTAAAGAAGTTATGATCAAACTATTTCAACTTATTCTCTTGCACTTAAAAATAGAAAAACAACGATGAATTTTGAGCTTTGAGGTTAAATCCCCGTAACACTAACAAAAGAAATAAAATATATGTTTAAAATCTAAAAATACGGAAAAAAATGTAGTTGTTGGGAATCGAAGCTTGTTACACATCATGTATTACAACGGTGTTTTAATACAAGTGTGTTTAAAATGTAAAAATATGGAAAAAAAATGTAGTTGCTGGGAATCGAAGCTTGTTACACACCATGTATTACAACAGTTTTTTAATACGACCGTCGTTAAATATGGCGTTATAAATCAGCTGCAAATTTTTTAACCTATTACAAAGGTGGGATACGAATCCGTTGTAAACCTGGCGTCGTTAAATGGGTTTTTCATAGTAGTGATATATATATATATATATATATATATATATATATATATATATATATATATATATATATATATATATATATAATTTCTAAATCGTAGGTAGAAAATTGCTAATTATTATTCAATTTAATTGGATGTAATAAATATAAAATTTGAATTTATTAATATAATTTTAGAGTTAAATATGTTTGTAGTCCTCCTAAATATCTCAAATTTCGTTTTTAATCCCTCAAAATATTTTCTTCAAAAAATGGTCCTCCTAAAATTATTCATCCACATTTTTGGTCCCTAATACTAAAAGAGTTTAATTACTATGCACTGACAGTGTAAAAAGTTTTACACTGTCAATACATCACCATCATCTGTTTGGGTTACTTTACAGATTATTAAATTAAAAGTCAAACTCCTCTTTACATCCAACGGTTATAATTAACTGACAGTGTAAAATCCTTTTACACTGTCAGTGCATTTCAATTAATTCCATACTAAAATCGTCGCTAAAATTGTCACTAATTCAGTCGCTAAGTAATAAACCGTCACTAAAACTGTCACTAATTTTTTCGCTATGCTGTAAAAGTCGTCGCTAAATTGCATGAGGGACCAGAAGTGTGGATAGAAAATTTTAGAAGGACAATTTTTGAAAGGAAATATTTTGAGAGACTAAAAATGAAATTTGAGATATTTAGGAGGATCACAAACATATTTAATCCATAATTTTATTATGTACATATAAAAATTGCATAATGAAAATAAAATTCACTTTTATGCACATATAAAAATAAAATGGCATAATCTTTTATATAAATATATATTTTATTTGTTAAAACAATAAAAAAAAAAATTGAACGTTTTACTGAAAAAATAAAAATTAAAAGAAAATTAAAATCTTTAAAAAAATTGGAAGGAAATAGTAACATAATAAAAAAGATTAAAAAATAGAAAGAAAAAACACAAAATTTCGGTCTCTAATTTTTTTATATAAATTAAATTTTGTATAAAAATATTTTTTCGAGACAGAACAGGCGGCCACAAAATTTCAATCTCTAAATCGATGGCTAATTTTACTTTGTGATCAATATAGTGATCTCTAATAGTTTACTCATGGATATTAAATTTTGGTGGCTAATTCGACGACTACAGTGGCCAAAATTTTCAATGGTTAAAAGCGAATCTTCTAATATATATATATATATATATATATGGGTTATGCTAATGCACATCTATGTAGGTGTGCATTAGTAACATACACCTTAGTGTATTTTTGTGTGGGGCCCACCACTTTTAGGTGGAACCTATATTAGAAAAATAAAGAAAAAAAATAGAAAGAAAATAGATGTAGTGTATTTTTGTGTGAGGTCCACCCATTTTGGTTGAATGCTAGCATTTTCATATATATATATATATATATATATATATATATATGAGTAATAAGTTTGTGAGCTCCCCCACATTGTCCAAATAAAAAGCATTTCTATTGAGACGTAAGTAATTAATCATGTTAAGATAATCAAACATTTAAAGTCAAATTGATCTGCACCACAATGACTAGATGCTTACAGTTCTTGCTTTGATTATCCACGGAAGTTTCAGAATTAAGGAACAATTTATCATCTTCAAATAATTACCATTCTCAAGCAATTAAATTTAAGTTGAACCTAACTTCAATCTAACTTCCAAATAGATGCCTGCCTTTCCTGCTACAATAACCAGACATTTGACAGCATTGATTTCAATCTTTTGATGAAGTTAAAAAGTAGTATTTGGAATCACTTGTGACTTATTCTGTATTATGTATATATAATCACAAGACGATGTAAGTCAATGTGCATGTGACAAATACCAACAAAGTAATAATTTGGAATTATTTCACCTCTACCATGTCGGTACCATTGTAACAAAATAATACTGCATCTAACGTTTAGGAAGACAACAACATCTTAGATGTGAATCCAAATATTAATTCTAGCTGAAACATGAGCTTCCTATATCATGTGACAATTTCAATTTGAGGCTAAACATGATTCGCAAATAACGCTACTTAGGTGATACATACAACGAATAATAAGAAACTCGCCACTTTACTGTACCTTCCTCACAAGTGAAAGAGAATTTTTTTTTTTTTTGTCTTTTTGATATTTTAAACAATTATTTAAAGTTCAGGTACGATTAGTAAAAAATATGATTCTTGACTCTTTAGATAGGAATATTGTTGCTCAAATTAAATGACTAAATATTATCTAAAACTTGTTAAATATGTAATTTTGTATGTCGAAATAGTGTGTGTTCAACAAGAGTCGAACATAGTCTGTATTAATTGTATTTGATAGAAAGTCAAATACAGTTTGTCGAAGGGTGTTTTAGTTTGGTTAAAAGAGTCAACCTCGACAAAGTCGAAGAAGACTGACTTAGCTTAGTTTTAGTTGAGTTAGTTATTTTTGTGATTACTTGGAGTGCAAGTAATCTCATCTATAAATAGAGAGAAACTCTATTTCATTTGTAACTAGCTAGTTAGTAAGAAGTTTTGTGAGAAGCTTTGTAGTAGCATTGTGTAGTTTCATAAATCACAGTTGTGATTAGCTCACATTGTAACAAACACTTAGAATGTCGTTTGCACAACAATACAATCTTCTTCTTCTTTCTCTAGAATTTTTTTCTCTTATTTCTTAATTGTCTCGCTTTCTTCTTTCAATTCTCTGTGTAGTCTAGAATCATCTTGCAATCAAGGAGTGATTGTTTCACCTGAGTAAATGGTGAAGAACAAAAAACGTGATCAATCAGGAAGATTGATTCTTGTTCATCAAGATTGATTCGCTTAACTTCAAGATTTGAGTTTTCTCTGTGTGATCTTTGGTACGCATTGAATCAAGATGAATCATCTGAACGGGCATTTTCCAGGAAATCTTCCAATTTTGAATGGTAAGAATTATGAGAATTAGTGTTAGCATATGAATGTTGTTTTTTGTTATCAAGATCTTTGGGATCTAGTGAAGAATGAAGTAACACCAATTAGAGAGAATGAAACGAATGAACAAAATGATGCACACAAAGATTTGAAGAATAAAGATTATAAGACTCTCTTTTTAATCCATAAATACGTTGATCCAGACGACTTTGAGAAAGTTTGGGGTGTAGATTCAGTAGAGGAAGCATGGGACATCCTGGAGAAATCATTTGGAGGCGCTAAGAAAGTGATGCAAATCTTGCAAAGAAGACGGAGTGATGCTAACAGTCACAACAAAAGAAGAAGAAAGATTCAAAGATCAATGATATCTCGACTCGGGTTGTTCGTCACACATGACTGGAAGAAAAGATTGGTTTATCAACATTAGTCCTTCATTGAAGAACAAGGTAAAATTTGCAAATCAAAATACCCTGTCTGCTGAAGGTATTGGTGATGTTCTGATCAGGAGAAAGGATAGTAAACAGCTAGTAATTTCTAATGTGTTGTACATACCTGGCATAAAGAGTAATCTACTAAGTATAGGTCAGTTGATCTAGAGGAGTTACAAAGTATTGATCGAAGATAAAATGATGAGAGTGATGGACTCGAGTACCAGGTTAATCTTGAAGGCTCCTATGTTTCATAATAGAACCTTCAGGATTGAACTTGATGTGTTAGAATATAAGTGTCTGAGGACTGTAGCTAGCAGAGATGAATGGTTATTAGAACACCCCGATTTTTAAATTATTATTTTATTTTATTATTGAAATGTTTATATGTGTGTTATTTAATTAATGGTGT
Organism: Lathyrus tuberosus; assembly: GCA_022829125.1. Lineage (NCBI taxonomy): Eukaryota > Viridiplantae > Streptophyta > Magnoliopsida > Fabales > Fabaceae > Lathyrus > Lathyrus tuberosus. The sequence goes on from JALAZF010000422.1 coordinate 3,957,085, forward strand.
CACTTTGGATGTTTGGGAGATTTAAGGGTATTTTGGAAATTTAATAATTACTAGGATTAGAGAGTTTGAGAGCGAAAAAAATATAATTTATTTAAATTATTATAGTTAATTAAATAATTTTGATTATTTAGTAATAATTGGAGAAAATAGAATTATTAGGAATAACACATATTTTTTAGATTTTTTATTAAATTTTTATTTAAATAAAATAAAGTGTTACATTTTATTTGAAAAATAGACTTTTAGAAATAAAAATATGAGCGTCTGATTTATTTGGGGGTGTGAGTGTGAAGTTGTAAACCCAATTGAGATTAGAATAAAATTAGGTTAATTATCATATATTGAGAGAGAGAGAGAGAGAGAGAGAGAGAGAGAGAGAGAGAGAGAGAGAGAGAGAGAGAGAGAGAGAGAGAGAGAGAGAGAGAGAGAGAGAGAGAGAGAGAGAGAAGACTAGGTTTTTATGTAAAAAGAAAATTAAAAATTAGGAGAGGCTGATCTGGAAATTAGGATTTGCACAAGTCTTTGGGAAATGATCGTAGGAAAAGCTGTAATTTTGAGGTGACGGGGGAATTTCTTTGCTAATGGGTGATAATAGGCAGCCAGGGTGGTGAGGGGTCATTAACCTCCCATCAGCGCCAACGTTATACTCTGTTTTCTTTCTGTAATATAATTGGTCAAATAAGGTTTGGGTAAAACCCTATTGGCATCGATCCATGAATAACTTAGTTTCTGTGTAGGATTTGGAATAAATCTCATATAGTCACCGTAAATGGTTTGTTATTTATGAGATTGTCGATTGTTGTATGATATTATTATAACATGTGTTAACATGAGATGTATTGTGAATTGTGGTATGTTACTGTGAAAATTTGGATATTTTTTATGTCTGTGTTTTTGTTCTCTTTTATCACCATCAATATGTTTCCCTAATTTTTCCAAAAGATCATAAATCTATTTTTTTTTTTCAAAATACGGACTTTTCATGAAAACAAAAAAATCGGGCATTTTGGAAAAATAAAATCAAAAAATCGGATCTGGGGGGAATGGGATGTCGTGTCGCGAGGTTGCGGATCAGATGGCCGCGCGGAGGTTGTCGTGTTGGACAAAGGCAGTCAGAATTCGGATAGGGGTCACGCAGCGGTTGCTGTGACGGCCGGTGTGAGGATTTGGGGTCGCGAGGCGTGTGTCGCAACAACGACTTGAATTGCGCTGCGAGTCAGCGGCGCGATTCGTGCCGGAGGGTGCCGCATGGCGGGTATGTGGCGACAACAGCGTAGAGTCGGGCGGCGGATGCTGGAAATGGCCGATGAGAGGCCGTAGGGTGGCGGTCGACGAAGGTGATTTCGGGTATGTTGGTGGTCCGTGCACTTCGAGGCATTTTTGGTAGTTTTCGAGTTTGGAAAATTTTCTATGACTATTGAGCAACTTTTTATGTCAGTGACCTTTTGGTAACCTTAAAGTCACTTTTGAGTAAATTAAGTAAATCGCTAGCCCTTAGAGTCCAATAGAGTTATCTCCTATGAAAGAGTTGCCCTTAGAACACTTTTGAACAGTTTAAGGTACTTTTGGATAATGTAGTGTCATTTTGAGAGTTGAGGGATGTTGTGTTATTTTTTACCTTTTTGAGAACTCTATTGAATTATAAAGAATATAATAAAATTTCGAGGTTTTATGAGTAATTTTGATGAGTTTAGAGTCGTTGAGTAATAACATAACTTTACTCCTTTTGAGGTGAATAGTAATTATTTTAAAATTATATTTTTGCGATTAATAATCCGGCAGGATTACAGTGAGACACGTGATTGGCAATATTTTGAGATTAGTATTTCGGTGGGTTTACAGTGAGGTCTGTGATTGACAAATCTTTTGGTTTAAGAGATGAACTATATTTTGATGATGATTTGTGATAGATGTTTGAGTAGCATGCTTGTCTTTTATACATGATCATGCATGAATATATTTTGGAGTTAGATAGGACTTCAATCTAGTGATGGCTAGGTTCAAAGAGGAACCATGGCAATCTCATGTCTAGAAAGAGAAACGGCTCAAGAGGAACCAGAGATATGGGTAATCAGTAACACACTTCTGACCTCAAAAACCCAATACCACATACTTGTAATTATTGTTTTTTATAAACGATATTTTGTATTTCTACTCGTCACATTTAATTATTGATATATTTCTCTATTTCACGCATTTAATTTATTTCATGCCATCTCAAATATCAAATATATTTATAATGCACGATCCAAATTTAAATAGTTTATTAAAGGTCCAAAAAAATGTTGATGGAATTTTTGATTGAGATACGTATGTGTATATCTAAGGATTGATTGTTGATTTTGATGCCATCAAAAGTTTTTATGGATCCATTCAGATTCGATTAAATTGTTTAAACATTTTTTTCCAACTTTGTGACAGTAGTTGATAGAACATTGATCTATGCATGCAGATGAGTACTAGTGTACCCATACTCGCTCAATTTTAGAGTAACCAACTATGCCCTATCCTATATGTAATCCATATATGTAGTGCGGGCATATCCGTAATAAATATTTTTTGCAAATATCCATTTGATACGAGTTCGATTATCTTCATATGATTATTACTACTCAATCCATAAAATTCAAGTTAAACCTAACCAACTACAATCCAAATTCCAGACAGATCCTGTCTTTTCTGCTACAATAACCAGACATTTGACAGCATTGTTTTCAATCTTTTGAAGCAGTTAAAAAGTAGTATTTTGAACAACTTGTGACTTCTTCTGTATTATGTATATATAATCACAAGACGAGGTAAGTCAATGTGCATGTGACAAATACCAACAAAGTAGTAATTTGGAATTATTTCACCTCTACCATGTCGGTACCATATATAACAAAACAACACTGCTCTGCCATACAATACAACATGTAACGTTTAGCAATAGAAGAAGACAACAACATCTCAGATGTGAAACCAAATATTAATTCTGGCTGAAACATGAACTTCCTATATCATGTGACAATTTCAATTAGAGGCTAAACATGATTCGCAAATAACGCTACACAGAAGATACGTACAACGAATAATAAGGAACTCACCGCTTTACTTTACCTTCCTCACACGTGAAAGAGAACTTTCTTTATGTTGTTTTTTGAAAGAACATGTTCTTTTAGGTTAAATATTCAGAAAATAAGAACGCAAAAATAAGCTAAAGAATATGTTCATGTCATGTGCAGCAGGTCTTTTTAGGGAATCACTCCATATCAGTAACTGATCATGAAAACGGTGTCATAATAGCAAAGCTGTAAATAAGTATCATTCTTTTTTCTGACTGAGATCATAATATCTTTTTCCATTGTTTATTTTGGTTCCATATTTTCTTTATGGTGGTAATATCTTTTGATGCGTTACTACTTTACTTTTATTTAAAGTTTTAATATTTAGAAAGTTAAGATTCCATGGATATTTTTAAAACTTATATTATTCTTTTTATCAAACACTTATACTATTTATGGTAAAAAAATATTCACTCTTTCATGATATAACTAACATTTTATAAAAATATTTATCCGAATTGATTAATTTTATTTTCAATATAATATTATAACTATTTTTTTGTTTGAATAAGATCAATATCTACTATAAAGCAATTACAAATAAGTGCAATGACTTTCCAATTGTGCCCTTTCACTTCAAATTATTTAGACTACACAAAGGGCATTATTGTAACTATAGAATTCATCACCCTTACTAACTTACTTTCTCACATTTTTTGCCATTTGTTGGACTGTCATTGGTCCACATTTTCAAAATACCAATTCCATTCAAACAAACCCTAACCCACACAAATCTCAACATTTCTATCTCTCTCTCTCTCCCGCCACCAAACCCTAACCCACGCCCTTCTCGGCCGCCACCCTCTTTCTCCACACAACCGATCGCCACCCTCTTTCTCTACAGAATCGCACGCCGCCCTGTTTCCTCTGCCATTTTCTCTCCGGTTGATATCATTTTCTGTTTCTTTTCATCATTATCGAAGGGTCTTTTAAGGGTATGTTGATGATATTGCTGCGATCCCTGAGAAATTGGTATGCAATGCATGCTCTGGAAGATGATGATTTGGAAATTCTCTACAGAATCCCATGGGTCCCTGTTTCGTCTGCCTTTTTCTCTCCGGTTGATATCATTTTATGTTTCTTCTCATCATTATCAAATGGGCTTTTAAGTGTATGTTGATGATATTCATGCGAACCCTGAGAAATTAGTATTCAACGCATGCTCCGGAAGATGATGATTTGGAAACTCTGGTAAGGCTCTGTTAACTATTATAGGTTTGACCATCAAAATTTCATGACTGACATTGGGTTTTGAAGATTGGATGATATTTTCTCTGTAATCTCTATAGTTCATTTTGATTTTGTGTATTTGGTTTACTGATTATAGTTATTGACATTCTAATTTTAGCTAATGACTTGGTATTTAAGTGTATGTTGATGATATTCATGCGAACCCTGAGAAATTAGTATTCAACGCATGCTCCGGAAGATGATGATTTGGAAACTCTGGTAAGGCTCTGTTAACTATTATAGGCTTGACCATCAAAATTTCATGACTGACATTGGCTTTTGAAGATTGGATGGTATTTTCTCTGTAATCTTTATAGTTCATTTTGATTTTGTGTATTTGGTTTACTGATTATAGTTATTGACATTCTAATTTTAGCTAATGACTTGGTATCAATATGATAAATAATTTATATGTTATCTTCTGTACATGATTACCAGTCTTGTGAAAAAATTCGGTTGCAGGTTGCATTGAATTAGGCTCACAATTAAGCAGGTTTGTCTTTTTAATTACTGTGCTTTTAAAAAGTTTTAAAATCCAATGCAAATCATTACTGTGACCTTTAGGTTTCAATGACAATTTAATAACACGTCATTGATAGGTTTCAATGCCAAATTATTACTGACATTGCCTTTTCAATTAACCAAACAATTAATGACCCAACTCCACTAAATAGTTGTAGATTACCAATGTAATGAGAATAACACCAGTAAAATTACACATTATAAAGTCCTGCTATGTATTTGTTGTATCACACAACCATCACCATAGGATAGGGAAAAAAAACAATGAATTCAAATAACGTTGTCCTGCATGAATCTGAGGCATATGAACAACAACCTCAAGACGTCCAACAAGTTCCCCAGGTAATACCTGTGGTTGACGAGGTCCAACAAATACAACATGTTCAAGAAGAAGTACTTTTCCAGGCCGAGGAAGCTCAGGAGGCACAACAAGCTGCTGCACTGCGTAGAAGACAAGCCAGGAGACGATTAAGAAGGGCAAGAAGAAAGGCGTTGCGAAGAAGATAGGCCAGGATGCGTTTTTTAGATTCAGATGATGAGGACGAGGCACCTTTTACCTGGAGTAACTTTATGAGGGCTAGGGGTTTTAGTTTTTATCTTTAATATTTTACATTTTCATCTAGGCCTGTAATGAAATTAGGATCAATTATTTAATTATTGTCAGGATCGACTTCACGTTATGTCTTTTTTGGAACCATTTTGCTACATTTTATGCATTTTGTTATTTTGATTGAATTTAGCATTTTAATATGACTTGTATGTTATAGTTCATGTGGGGTCTTAATCTTTAAAAAAGTCGAAAACTCACTTCTTCACAGGTACTGTTATTTATTATCATACATGTGTTGTTAGAATGTTGTTCTATATAATGTTCTGTTGCTGTTTTCTATTATTATTTAATATATTTATGGCTCTGTTCCTTTTTGCAGGTTTTAGCAACATTTAAATTGGCTTTGGTACATACATTAGGGAACCTTGTCACTAATATGAACCTTGCCATGATGCCATCAATTTTATGATGCTGCAGATGTTATTTGTTGGCTGTGACGAAAAAAATTCTTCTGAGCCCTTAATGTTGCGGCGAATTTCCTCTCATTCCTGTTGTTCCTTCTGATATAGTGTCCCTTTTACATCTCATTGGCATTGAATTGGGACAAACGTCTCGATCTGCCATTTGTTGGTGGTTGATGATGAGTTGGAATAAATTCCAGTCTGAAACCTAATATCCTAAACTCTTAGTATCTTGCCACTTAATTGTTGTTTAATGCCGTTGAATTGATATGCATTTTGCTAATAACAACTTGGTTTGATTTTACCTAAGCATTTGTTATAGCAGAAACAGAGTTTATTGTCGTTGTTGCACGGGCCACTTTCAGTATTTGGTGGTTGGCTGTCACAAAAAAAATTCTTCTGAGCCCTTAATGTTGCTGCGAATTTCCTCTCATTCCTGTTGTTCCTTCTGATATAGTGTCCCTTTTACATCTCATTGGCATTGAATTGGGACAAACGTCTCGATCTACCATTTGTTGGTGGTTGATGATGAGTTGGAATAAATTCCAGTCTGAAACCTAATATCCTGAACTCTTAGTATCTTGCCGCTTAATTGTTGTTTAATTCCGTTGAATTGATATGCATTTTGCTAATAACAACTTGGTTTGATTTTACCTAACCATTTGTTATCGCAGAAACAGAGTTTATTGTCGTTGTTGCACGACCCACTTTCAGAATTTGGTAGTTGGCTGTGACGAAAAAAATTCTTCTGAGCCCTGAATGTTGCTGCGAATTTCCTCTCATTCCTGTTCTTCCTTCTGATATAGTGTCCCTTTTACATCTCATGGCATTGAATTGGGACAAACGTCTCGATCTGCCATTTATTTGTGGTTGATGATGAGTTGGAATAAATTCCAGTCTGAAACCTAATATCCTGAACTCTTAGCATCTTGCCGCTTATTTGTTGGTTACTGCCGTTGAATTGATATGCATTTTGCTAATAACAACTTGGTTTGATTTTACGTAACCATTTCTTATAGTAGAAACAGAGTTTGTTGTCGTTGTTGCACGGGCCACTTTCAGTATTTGGTGGTTGGTTGTGACGAAAAAAATTCTTCTGAGCCCTGAATGTTGCTGCGAATTTCCTCTCATTCCTGTTTTTCCTTCTGATATATTGTCCCTTTTACATCTCATGGCATTGAATTGGGACAAACGTCTCGATCTGCCATTTGTTTGTCGTTGATGATGAGTTGGAATAAATTCCAGTCTGAAACCTAATATCCTGAACACTTAGGATCTTGCCACTTATTTGTTGTTTAATGTCGTTGAATTGATATGCATTTTGCTAATAACAACTTGGTTTGATTTGACCTAACCATTTGTTATAGCAGAAACAGAGTTTGTTGTCGTTGTTGCACGGGACAGTTTCACTAATCCCAACATTTCTATCTCTCCCTCTCTCCCGCCACCAAACCCTAACCCACGCCCTTCTCGGCCGCCACCCTCTTTCTCCACACAACCGATCGCCACCCTCTTTCTCTACAGATTCGCACGCCGCCCTGTTTCCTCTGCCTTTTTCTCTCCGGTTGATATCATTTTCTGTTTCTTTTCATCATTATCGAATGGGCTTTTAAGTGTATGTTGATGATATTCATGGGAACCCTGAGAAATTAGTATTCAATGCATGCTCCGGAAGATGATGATTTGGAAACTATGGTAAGGCTCTGTTAACTTTTATAGGCTTCACCATCAAAATTTCATGACTGACATTGGCTTTTGAAGATTGGATGGTATTTTCTCTGTAATCTCTATAGTCCATATTCATTTTGTGTAGTTGGTTTACTGATTATAGTTATTGACATTCTAATTTTAGCAAATTACTTGGTATCAATATGATCAATAATTTATATGTTATCTTCTGTACATGATCACCAGTCTTGTGAAAAAATCAGGTTGCAGGTTGCATTGAATTAGGCTCACAGTTATGCAGGTTTGTCTTTTTAATTACTGTGCATTTAAAAAGTTTTAAATTCCAATGCAAATCAGAGTTTGTTGTCGTTGTTATATGGGACAGTTTCACTATTTGTTGGTTGGCTGTGGGGAAAGAAATTCTTCTGAGCCCTGAATGTTGCTGCAAAATTCCTCTCATTCCTGTTGTTCCTTCTGATATAGTGTACGTTTTACATCTCATGGCATTGAATTGGGACAAACGTCTCGATCTGCCATTTGTTGATGGTTGATTATGAGTTGGAATAAATTCCAGTCTGAAACCTAATTTCCTGAACTCTTAGCATCTTACCGCTTATTTGTTGTTTAATTCCGTTGAATTGATATGCATTTTGTTAATAACAACTTGGTTTGACTTTACCTAACCACTAGTTATAGCAGGAACAGAGTTTGTTGTCGTTGTTGCACGGGACAGTTTCAGTATTTGTTGGTTGCCTGTGACGAAAAAATTTTTTCTGACCCTTTAATGTTGTTGCGATATTCCTCTCATTCGTGTTGTTCCTTCTGATATAGTGTCCCTTTTACATCTCATGGCATGGAATTGGGACAAACGTCTTGATCTGCCATTTGTTGGTGGTTGATGATGAGTAGGAATAAATTCCAGTCTGAAACCTAATATCCTGAACTCTTAGCATCTTGCCGCTTATTTATTGTTTAATGCCTTTGAATTGATATGCATTTTGCTAATAACAACTTGGTTTGACTTGACCTAACCGTTTGTTATAGCAGGAACAGAATTTGTTGTCGTTGTTGCACGGGAGAGATTCACTATTTATTGGTTGGTTGTGATGAAAAAATTTCTTCTGAGCCTTGAATGTTGCTGCGAAATTCCTCTCATTCCTGTTGTTCCTTCTGATATAGTGTCCCTTTTACATCTCATGGCATTGAATTGGGACAAACGTCTCGATCTGCCATTTGTTGGTGGTTGATGATGAGTAGGAATAAATTCCAGTCTGAAACCTAATATCCTGAACTCTTAGCATCTTGCCGCTTATTTGTTGTTTAATGCCGTTGAATTGATATGCATTTTGCTAATAACAACTTGGTTTGATTTTCAGTCCTATGACAGGTGAGATACTAAAAAAAATAGATTTTCTGCTTTGAATTTCATTTTCAGTCCTCATCCTGCTGCTGTTAAGAAAGTCATTTTGTCTGAAATCATTGGACAACATCCGGTAACTAGAATTCTTTTTCATTTTAGTTTGCTTTCATTTGTATTTTCCTATCCATTACTTAGCTTTTACATGTCTGTAAACAAGGACTGCTTCTGCACAACCATTGGAACAACCATGAGGTTCAACTTGGTATCCTGAACTCTTAGCATCTTGCCGCTTATTTGTTGTTTAATGCCGTTGAATTGATATGCATTTTGCTAATAACAACTTAGTTTGACTTTACCTAACCATTTGTTATAGCAGGAACAGAGTTTGTTGTCGTTGTTGCACGGGACAGTTTCACTATTTGTTGGTTGGCTGTGACGAAAAAATTTCTTCTGAGCCTTGAATGTTGCTGCGAAATTCCTCTCATTCCTGTTGTTTCTTCTGATATAGTGTCCCTTTTACATCTCATGGCATTGAATTGGGACAAACGTCTCGATCTGCCATTTGTTGGTGGTTGATGATGAGTAGGAATAAATTCCAGTCTGAAACCTAATATCCTAAACTCTTAGCATCTTGCCGCTTATTTGTTGTTTAATGCGGTTGAATTGATATGCATTTTGCTAATAACAACTTGGTTTGATTTTCAGTCCTATGACAGGTGAGACACTAAAAAAAATAGATTTTCTGCTTTGAATTTCATTTTCAGTCCTCATCCTGCTGCTGTTAAGAAAGTCATTTTGTCTGAAATCATTGGACAACATCAGGTAACTAGAATTCTTTTTCATTTTAGTTTGCTTGCATTTGTATTTTCCTATCCATTACTTATCTTTTACACGTATGTAAACAAGGACTGCTTCTGCACAACCATTGGAACAACCATGAGGTTCAAATCCACACCTTCTCACTGATACTATAATTGCTTCTCAGGATGTAATCGTGCAAACATAAATCATGATTTTCCTTTTCAATGAAACTGTGATGGTCATAGTGTCGTCGAAGTCACCAAGTAAGTCCTCATGTCTTAGTTTATGACTATGGTCTCAACTTTATTTGCTTCATACTAATTTTCACTATTGATTATTGCAGATATAAAATTGATATTGATGTTAAACACGACAATTATGTTTGTATAATCATGTGTTTGGGACAAAGACTTTGTCCCAGTTGTTGGAATGACTGCTGCCAAGTTGAGAAATATCATGAAAGAAGTAAGTTACTTATGTCTTATGAAGAAAGTTTTGCCTTTTCAAATATACTGTCTAAACTCATTGATCATACTTATTGACATGATCACCCACAAATCTATCCTATATATCTTGATAGTCTTTTGAAGAAAGAGTTTCCTTTTTGTGTCAAGCATTCCACCTTGCAAGTAAAGGTAGTTTGTGAGCATATTATTCTACATGTTTGCACATTATCCTCATTGTTTAACCTTGCAGTTTGTAATCAATGCCCAGGAAAAGCAGTCAATATGCAGTTCAAGAAAAACCAATAGAAGCGGAAGAAAATTTCACTGTAGTCATAGGAAGAAGAAAACGCATTGTAACTTAGATGAATTGTTTATTAATGTATTAGATTACTTGAGTTAGGTTTTTCTAATTTTATTCTACTGAAATTTATGGATGTATAGCTACATTTATAATTTTATTTTGCAGAAGCTTCCCAATAATATCCCTTTTACCTAAATTATTTTTCTTGTGATTAAAAATCATTGTATTGGACCATAATATTTGATTATAATCAGGTGCTAGAAAGCACCAAGGCAATTGATGATGATTCTGTTATACTTCTTCCCATAGAAAAGTGAGTACTTCTATTGTTTTTACAACAAATTTTTTTATATAATAAGAAAAAGCATTTGCTATGAAAAAAGATGTAGTTAAGGAAAAACAAAATGGAATGGTGTGGAGAGTAAAAACTTAGACTGTAAGCAATTATGTTTGACCTTATCTCAAATTAAATTAATTATGACTAAAATTTAGTTTTTAATTTTAGTTTCTAATTTCATGAACTCTTAACATGTTGCTGCTAATTTGTTGTTTAATGCCGTTGAATTGATATGGATTCTGCTAATCACAACGTGGTTTGATTTTACATAACCATTTTTAATAGCAGAAACAGAGTTTGTTGTCGTTGATTCACGGGACACTTTCGTTGTATGCCATGTGCTGCAAATTGCATTCGTATTGAAGAATTTTTTTCTTGCAAATTTTGTATAACCATATTACAAATTTATAGTTGAAAAATTTTCATATCAAAATTATTCATTACACATTTTCCATTTAGAATAAATGAGTTTTTTTCACAATTGTATCTCAATATATTATTTCTACAATATGAAGATAAATTTACCCGTGCGGAAGCACGGGTGTTTTACTAGTTAAGGAAAGAAAAAGTTACAACCAATGATACAAAAAGGAGAATTAAGCTAGCCCCATCAAGAAGATATAAATCTAAAGAAATGTATGGCTAACCTATTCTTTACAAAATCATTCTGAATTTCTAAAGGGATAGAATCAAATACTATAGAGAAACTGGTGTTAAGGAATATATTTGCAAAGTAATCAGCACACGAATTTCATGATCTAAATATATGAGAAATAATGAGATTAGAAATAGTAAATTTTTCTAAAAGGTTTTTCCAATTGTTTCTAAGCTTCCAATGAATCAAAAGAGGGTTGGAGTATGCTTTGAGGATCAAGGAGCAATCTGTTTCGATCCAAAGCTTATTCCAACCTGATGAATCACGTACCCCAAGCACTTGATAACAACTGCAACTTAAACAAAGAAAGAAGAAATAGGCTCAATATTCTCCGCAAAACCAAGAATGAAATCCCCCAAGTGGTTTCTAAAGATTCCACCAGCACCCACAGCATTAGAAGAGGCATTGAAGGCTCCATCACAATTGTATTTTATCTAACTAGGGTTAGGAGGATACCAAAGAAACTCCTTGATGTTAGGAGCTCGATGAGGCCAGATATTAACACCAAAAGCTTTGATAGAGGAGAAGCCATTAACAGAAATGAAAGAACTATTAGATGTGGTGTCTCCTGAAACTTTTACCATCATGTTGATCATATTGATGGAGTCCATTATGGAAATATTCTTATTGTTATACTTAATATCATTCCTTGCTTTCCATATTTGATTAATCAAAAAAATGGTAGTAACTTTAATAACCAAGCTGCTAGTGGAGACCTGCCAGATTTGCAAGGAGAGAGCAATTCTTCAACAGACGAAAACTGCAGATTTAAGTTCGTTTTGGCCTTGATCCATCTTCACAACCCCTGAGCATAACTACAATTGATGAAAAAGTGATCCAAAGTTTCAACAACATCATTACAAAGATAACATCTAGAAGCCATCGTAATACCTCTATGCATAACTAGATTATTAATAGAAATTTGCCCATGAAATGATCTTCCAAACTAACATAGAGTTTCTAGGGGGAATGTCTGCACACCACACCTCCAAAGCCCACGTAGAAACTGTAGCAGTGGGGGTCTTAAAATTATAAGCATCCTTAAGAGTGAGTAAACCATTCTCATTATGAGTTCAATTCAAATTATCAGCAAAAGTATGATTAGTATAAGAGATAGAAGGAAGAAGGGAATAAAGGAAAGGGAACCACAGCTGCCAGTCATAAGGAAAGCTCTAGTTATCATCCCAAATGAAATCTGAGACTTTGTTGTTAGGCATAATACCTTTAGAAGCTAAGAAATCCAAATAAGTGTAATGAATCAAAGGTTGCCCACACCAATTATCAAACCAGAATCTAATGTCTTTGCCAGAGCCAATGAGCCAAGATGAATTGGAAGTGATAGTGTTGATCTCAGATTTAACACCATTCCATAAAGTAGAAAATATGTGATATTTTATAATCCCTTTAGGCCTTAAGATCCTATTTCTAAGAATGTAGGCCCAACTGTCATTGCTACTTAATAAATCCTAACCAAGCTTCAAGTTGTATGACTCATTCAATCTCATCAGAGATCTTAGGACAAGACCTCCCCCATTAAGAGGCTGGCAACATTTTTTCTAAGCCACCATGAACAAACTTCTCTTTTGAATATCACTTGTCCAAATGAAATTTCTGCAGGCTTGCTCTATCTGTTTGATTAAAGAAACCATCTAAGAATACATAGCCATAGTGTAGGAAAGCATGCTAAAAACAGTTGACTTGACAAGGGTGAGTCTCCCTTCCATAGAAAGAAGAAACCCCTTCCAAGAAGACAAATTGGCAAGGATTTTGTCTGTAGTATGGAGAAAATGGCAAACCTTAACCCTACCCTAAATAAAGGAACTCTCCAATAAGTGAAAGGGAGGGAACCACATCTAAAGCCAGTCAAATCAACAATCTTAGCTTTCTGCTGCTGACTGCTCCAGGATAGATGAAGGATTTAGAAAGATTAATTTTTTGACCAGAAGCAACATCATACTCATGAAACACCTTTTTGAGAGCCCTACTGTTAGAAGACTTAGCAGTTTAGAAAATAAGGATGTCGTCTGCATAAAGAATGTGGGAAGGGATGAAAGTGTTCTTGGAAGATTTGATGAGGTCAAACTCGCCATTAAGAACCAATTTGCCAATGCTCCTGCTTAAAACATCTTCAGGTAGATAAAATAGAATGGGGGAGAGAGGATCCCCATGTCTCACTCCTTGAGAACACTTGAAATAACCATGCCGAACTCTATTAAAGTTAATTGAGATAGTGGCAGGTGATAAAAGGAGAGCAATCCAATCACAAAACTGTTTACAAAAACCAAACTGCTTCAAGACACAAATAAGAAAATCCCACATTATTGTGTCAAAAGCCTTGACAATATTAACCTTAAAGGCCAAGTTACTATGAGCACAATTGTTATCTAACACATTAATGGCTTCAGAGGTTAAACAAGTGCAATTTTTTATGTTTCTGTCATTAATGAAACCCCTTTGTTCAATGGAAATGAGAGAAGGCATGATGGGATTAACATTATTTTCATCCTTTATAATAAATATGAATATGTCAAAGCTTGATTATGGTATGTTAGTAAAGATATCATTCTCCACTTATTGATATAATTTTAAAACTTTTTATAAATTGGTCAACTATATCAATTAATGAAAAATATATATAATATTTTAGTTTAAAGAATACCAATGATATTTGTATTCCTCTAATTTTATAACATTCATTCTTTTATTGGTTGATTTGTAAATATCTACGACTCGTTTATACTAATACAAAAATATAAATAAATGCTATCGTCAATAATTAAACATTATATCAATAATTTATATTAACTTAATTTAACTAGCACATTACCTACTATTTTTGGTTGACCATAGTAGCTTCAGCTGACCATTCAATATGAGCTACAATCCTTCCAGAATATTTTTAGCGCACAAGAGCTATCTCGTTGACAAATACAGAGGATTAAAACCTCAGGTGCATCCAACGGCTCTCTGCGATCAACTCTTAACAAATATCATGTTTGTTACTTCTTCTCTACTATAAATAGAAAGCGCGCTAATTCAGGTACTCAGTTTTAAATTCGATTTCAATATACTCTTCTCCCTCACATACTGACTTGAGCGTTGGAGTGTTAACCTTACAGGTCATCTCTCTCTCTCTCTATCGCATTAAAAGTTCAGATCCGCCATTAACTTTGATATTCACTCCATTTTTTGTTCTAGTATAGAATAGTGACACTGTATGTGGGAAACGACTTACGATTCCTATATTTTCCATATTTCACATTTACTACTCAATTCGCCAGTTCGAAACCTTCTTAGGTCATCAAATCGGTAACATTCGAAATTAAACACGAATATTTGTCATGTTCAATCAAATCAAGTTTCGCTTCACCTCTAATTTCCTAAATTTCCAATTTTATGATTCCTACACTTCCAAGTAATGGTTGGATCCAAAGCTACTTGGTATGCTGCTACGCGAGAAGTCGATGTCGCTATTGTAGCTCAAGTAGAGATCAATCAAAACCTCTACCTCTTCCGCAAAAAAGTTGTGAATCCAGAAGCAGATGTTCAGTTGCATCTAAATCAGGTATAGACTCCTCAGATAGATGGATATGTCCAATTGTCTTCGATTAGACCTAAGATTCCACCTGTGATTTCCCAACTTAAAGCCTTACATGGCTTTCAACTGTTGCGAGCTAACCATGAATTGCAATGCACCAACTAGTTGCTGAACAACATGTACAACATCGTTCAGCAACACAATTCATTAGCGCTAAAAAGGGAATACACTCTCAATATTTTTAGTACACTTAGTCTTAGATGAACACTCTCAATTATTAGTATAGTTCAGTGTAACGTCACCTACGTCTGGGGACTTCCAACCCAAGAAAGGAAATATACTCTCAATATTATTAGTATAATTAGTCTTAGATGAACAAACCTTGTTCGATGTCTTTTTACCTAATAATACATATGTCTTTCTATTTAGGACTCCCCCTAAATATGAGAACCCCTATCACTTTCTCTTAATCACTAACCTTAGTGATTAATACATAAAACAAGTTTAAAGATTGTTGAATTACAACTCAACTAACAAAACAACCCAATGTCTTTGATATGGAACTTAGGCTTTATAGAGGTGCACAAATAACAACAAGTACAAAGACTCAAATATCAAACTCAAACACACTAGATCTTCAATTCTTGCACACACGTTCTTGTTGGGAATGCATATTCTTATATAGCAAATTATCTGCTAGGCATGGGCATCTGACTTGAAACCAAACATATTTGATTTTGATGCATATTTGATTTGCTATACATTAATGTCCGCCAAGGGATTTGATCTCATTTAATTTGATTTGGTCTTGGACAATCTTTTTAGCCAATCTTTCTTAAAAAAAACATATTGCTAAAAAATACAACTCATAAATGGTAAATCTTCTTGAAACCTATCAAACGCACGCACATATGTATTCACGTAAACTGACTTACAGGATGTCAGGATGTCAGATGTTGCACTCATGCTGGTTTGTATAATTTGGTTTTAAGAAACTTTATCTAAATGATTATGAAGATAAGAAAGAAAAAAAGTGAAGGGTAGTTTGTATAATTTGATTGATTATAATAATGTTATTTAGAATTATTTATTAAAATTAGTCATTTAAATTTTATTCTCATTTTTATGTAAAAAAAATCCCATTCATTTCATTGAAAAGAAAATCATAATTTTTTTTTAGGCATGTTTTATTTCTAAAAATAATTTTATCAACTACTCCCTCCGTCCCAAATTATAAGTCACTTTGCCAAAAAATTTTGTCCCAAATTATAAGTCACCTTACATTCTCAATGCAATATAAATGACATCTTCCCCAATATACCCTCAAATATTTATTATTATTTATTCTTTCAACTCTTTTAATTTCTCTCTCCTACATAATTATGAGGGACATTACTGTAAAGTTATACATAATTTATCTTTCCCATAAAGTAATAATTAAGTTTCTTAATTTGTGTGAAAACCCAAAACGTCTTATAATTTATGACAGAGGGAGTATGAAATAAATACAACCTTAATAATTCATTAATCATTGTACCACAACTTTAAACACCAAAAGGAATATCACATGTTCCTGCTTTATAAATTTGATTTATAAAAATGATGACTTAGCGTGCATCAATATAAATTAAATTACTTTAGTAACTTTATGCAAAAGTAAATAAAAAGAAAAGCCAAGGAATGATCTTATGCTTACTCCAATGACTCAATAATAAAACAATAAAATAAATCATATACACTAAATAATAAACTCGCCCGCCACGCCGCATAGTCACAACCATGCACTCCGGTAACCACCGTCATTTCATTTTCAACGGTATTGAAAAAGCCAGCACATGCAACACAATCATTTTCAATTCCAACCTGTCATTAATTAAGCACTTTTTTGACAACTCTGAGGTCCAAATCCGAACCTATCATTTTCCAAATCAAACTCAATATTAAAATTCTGCTGCTGATAATTCCCCAAAATAATCGCCGGACCACCGTTTCTCTCCGGCGCAGAGACTCCGTCTGACATAACAGTTAAACACGCCGCCTCCCCTTCACCCGCCAGAGAAAAATAATTCTCAACCGGTAACTTCATTTTCGCACCCCCTTTAAACTGAAACACCAACTCCGGAAACCGCACCGTTTTCACGTCGGTGAAGTTAAAACATAAACTCAACCCCAATGCAGCTTCAACATCTTTCGCTCTGCTATAATTAGAAAGCTGCTTCTCAAACTCTTTCGAAACCAAATCGAAAACTTCCTTTTCCATATAAGTAAACGTTGATCCAGAATCAACGATGGTTCCACCGTTACCGTCGGTTCCCGGTTCTGAAACCGTTAACGGAATCTTAACACGTTTCCCTCCAATAACGATAGTCCGAAGATTCACATAATAGTATTCAAGAAATGCCGTGTTGTTCGTTGACGGGTTTTTCCGGAACGGCGTGTAGCTTAAGCCACTTGTTTTTCCATCGCCGGTGGAAGAAACCTGCAAAACGAGGTTACTATTTTCCGGCGAGTCGTCGAATTGATGAGAAAGTAAGCAATAAGAGAATCTTTTGAGTCCCATTTGCGACGGAAGAGAATCTTTTCCTCGACCGAATCCGGCGATACCGGAAGGTTGTCGGGTAGATAAAATGGAACAACCTACGAGAAAATTATCTACGGTTTTCTTTCCGGGAAAATCTAGATTATCCAATAGTAAGAAACCAGCGGTTGAGCCTAAACCGTATTGGATTATATAAGCGGGACAAGTGATGTTGCCACAGTTTTGAGATTGCGGATTGCAACCTCGGCAACGAGATTTGATGTCGGGTCCGAAAATGTAACCGCATTTGGAGTTTGTGCAACCGAGGATTTTTGAGGTGGATGAGTTTCTGGGAATGAAGGAAGGGATTTTTGTTGGGTTGATGTTTGGGAAGTTGCAATTGGAACAGAGGTAGTGAGAGGAACATGGGAACCATACGAGGCTGCTACCTGTGTCTAAGATGAAAGACAAGGTTTGCGGCGGTGTTCCGAAGTTGAGGTTGATCGAGTAACCGCCGTAGCTTTTGGAGTAAATTTGTGTGTTGGTTGGAGAAGAGGAAGAAGAAGGTTTCTTGTGACTTGGGTTTTGGGTTTTGAGGTGGTGGGCTCTTGTTAGAGAAGATGAAGCGGCGGTTTTGAGGGAGTTGATTAGATCTGAGGATTGGGATTTGGTGAATAGTGGGGAAAGTGGGAGATTAATGGTGTTTGTGTTTGGGATTGAGGAAGAGAATGTGAGGAGAGAGAGGAAAAAGAAAAAGAAAAAGAGAATGTAAGGATAAGGGGCCATTGGAAATGGTGTTGTGGTTTTGTGTTTAGTATTTTGTTTGTGTTTTGTAGAGAAGTGAGAGATAGAATGAAATGAGTTGTGGGATTTTTTCTGTTTCGGTGGCTTGTTTATAAATGCATTAGTATTAGTTTTTGGTTAGCATTAGGAAGAAGCCAAGAACCACAACGGGCAAATAAGGAAGTTATTTTAGATTATAAAATATGATAGAGGAAAAACTAATTTCTTGAATTAGATAGTTATAATGTATTAAGTTTAAGTCTATGATCTCATCATTATGTTGTAGAAGAGGTTTGAATCATATCATAAGCACTTTTTTTTTTTGGTAAATATGAAACTTATACGGTAATCAATAGTATAATCTATGTGTTTTTAGATAATTTAAATTTTAAATAAATAGGTGTATATTCATTTTATTAAATATAAAAAATTAGTTTAATATCTGAGTTGACAAAAAATATATATATACTTACGACATAATAGTATACAGTTTTGAGTTTTGACCACATACCAAATTTTGATATGTTTGTTGAGTATTTGGATTTAGGTTAATTACTTTATTTTTCTACTTTTGACACCCCAACGGTAAAGGTAGAGTTTGAGGTTTCACGTTGTTGTTGCTAATGGACTTGACTATTGAGTGCTAACACGCTCTCAATGTCTAAATATACATCTCTCCTCTCTTGGTGTTATTATAAGAAATGATGTTATTTCAACACATTAGAATAGTGTCAACGTAACATTTTTCTATTATACTATATAACTTAGAAGCACCCATCAATGAGATTGCAATAATGAGAGAAAATTGTTAAGAATGTAATTTTTTTTTGTCAAAATACCATTTCGACAAAGTCTATCATTGTCAAAATATTAAGTGTAGAAATAGTATAATTGTCGAAATATAGAAGAAGTGTATCCCGATAATAAATTTAGATTTAACTTTATTTGTTTGTTTTAGCTGAGTTAGTTAGGTTAGTTGGAGATTGTTTGGTGTGCTAACAATCACAACCTATAAATAGAAAGTTACACTATCTTTGTAATAATGCACTTGCTTAGAGAAAGATTTAATAAAAAAATTTCAATTTGAAGGCGGAAAAAAACTCTGCAGAAATTATTCTTTTTCTTCCTCTTTTTTCAAAAACTCTAATTTCTTTTTTCTTCCCCAATTCCTCTTTCCTTTTCTTCTTCAATAATTGTTGTGAGCGGAATCATCTTGCAATCAATGTGTGATTGATTCACTTGAGTGAAGAGTGAAGAACAAGAGACATAATTGACCGGTGTGATTGATTCTTCTTGTTAATCAAGATTGATTCGGAATTCTCCATAGGTTTGGTGTAATTCCAACATCCGGTATTTAGAGCACAAGCTTTGTGATTCTTAGGAAGCATAGCACAATTAGTCATCCGAATGAGCATTTTCCGGCGAGTCTCCCAATTCTAAAGATCAGAATTACGAGAATTGGTACAAACAGATAAATATTATTTTATGCTATCAAGATCTTTGGGATCTTGTGAAGGAAGGAGTGAGTCACTTGCAGAAAACGCGACGGATGAAGGGTTGTACACAAAGAATTGAAGAATAATTATTATAAAGCTCACTTTATGAATGCGTTGCTCAAGATAATTTCGAAAAGTTCAGTGATGTAGAATCGGCGAAAGAAGCATAGAAAATCTTGGTGAAATTTTTTGGAGGCGCTGAAAAGGTAAAAGATGTGAGGTTACAAACTCACAAAAAATGTATAAATTGCTTTAGATGGAAGAAAGTGAAAGCATAATTGATTTCTTCACTAGGGTTACGAAACTAGTGAATCAAACCAAGATATGTGGAGAAACGTTGACATCAAGATCAGTTATCTCGCAAAGATCTGAGGTCATTGGATCCAAAGTTCGACCACATAGTAGTAGCCATAGAATAATCGAAAGATTTGTCAACAATGACAAAGGAAGAGATTTAAGGAACGCTTGAATCTCGTGAACAAAGAATGGCTGAAAGAGCTGCAAGCAAGTCGAAAAGTGACGTCGCTCTACCAGCGCAATCAGCAAAGGAAAAGAAAGGTATAGGAAAATGGTTCGACAACAAAGGTAGAGGAGGCTACAACAATTTGACTGGTAGAGGAAACCAACAAGAAGGAAATGTGTTTAACCAAAGAAGATCCTCATACCAAAGTAACCACATAGGTGGTGTTATTGGTAGAGGAAGATGTGGTGGAAGAAAATCTGACAAAAGTCACATTCAGTGTTTCAATTGTCAGAGGTATGGCCATTATTCTAGTGATTGTCCTGAAAAACAAAATAATCAAGAAAATGATGCAAAGTTTGCAAAACATGAAGAAGAAGAAGAAGAAGAAGAAGAAGAGATGTTGTTGATGGTCACAACAAGAAATCAAGAAAGCTTCAAGGATCAATGGTACTTGGATTTAGGATTCTCTTCACACATGACTAGTTGGAAAGATTGGTTTGTCAACATAAAACCCTCAATGAAGAACATGGTGAAATTTGCAAATGGAAATACTTTAGTTGCCGAAGGTATTGGTGGTGTTCTAATTATGAGGAAAGATGGAAAAAGATCAGTAATTTCCAATGTATCGTATATATCAGGCATGAAAAGTAATTTGCTCAGCATAGGGCAGTTGGTCGAGAAGAATTACAAAATGTCGATTGAAGATAAGATGATAAGAGTTCACGACTCAGGTGGAAGGTTAATCTTGAAGGCTCTCATGTATCGTAATAAAACCTTCAAGATTGAACTTATTGTGATGAAGCACAAGTGCCTTGCAACTGCAGCTAGCATGGATGAATGGATATGGCACTATCGGCTAGGTTATCTCAACTTCAAAGACATCAGAGATCTAAAGAGGAGAAACATGGTTTCAGGATTACCAGAAATCGACATTCCAAATGAAGTATGTGAAGAATGTGTGCAGGCAAAGCAACACAAGAATAACTTCAGCAAGGATGCCAAAAAAAAACCGAAGGAAATTCTTGAAGGCATATACTCATGTGTGTGGTCTTATCCAGGTGGATACGTTTGGAGGTAACAGATACTTTGTCACATTCATAGACGATTTTAGTAAAAAATTATAGACCTATCTGATTAAGAAGTAAAGTGAAGTGATTGAGGTATTTCCCAAGTTTAAATCCATGGTCGAAATACAAAGCGTTCGAAAGCTCAAGATTTTGTGGACTGATGGTGTTGGAGAATATGTGTTGAAATACTTTGACACATTATGTGAGAAAGAAGGGATTGTGCATGAGGTGGTGCCACCCTAAACTCCACAGTAGAATGGAATTGCATAAAGTAAGAACATAATCGTCATGAATATGGTTAGAAATTTGTTGAAAGGCAAGCATTTACCCAAAGAATTATGGGGAGAATGTGTGTCGACTGCAACATACATACTGAACATATGTCCAATGAAAAAGCTAGAAGGAATCACGCTAGAAGAATGTTGGTTTGGAGTTAAGCCTAGCTTGAGTCATTTGAAGGTACTTGGATATATAACACACACTACTACGAAAACCCCATTTAACGACGTCAGATTTACCATGATTTCGTATCCCACCGTTGTAACAGGATTAAAAATTTATAACGCCATATTTAACGACGGTTGTATTACATAACCGTTGTAATACAAGCTGTGTAACAAGCTTCGATTCCCAGCTACTATTTTTTTTTCCATATTTTTACATTTTAACACGCTTGTATTAGAAGACCGTTGTAATATATGTATCACGCTTCGATTCACAGCAATGTATTTTTTGTCATATTTTTAGATTTTAAACATGTATTAATTTTTTAAACATGTCTAACGCCATGTAATGTATGATGTATATTCCCAGCAATGTATTCTTTAGTATTTTTAAGTGCAATAGAGTATATATATAACTTTAAAAATAAAACTTTAAGAGATGAACATATATAGAGATAATTTTTTTTTAATATTCCATTGAGAGTACATTGATAAACATATTACATATCAAGATCATTGTCAGAGCCCATAGCATAAAATGCATCTTCATAATCTAGACATCTCTCCTCACTCCCCTCATCGGAATCATAATATACAGGCCTCCTTTTCTTCTTTATCTTCTTCTTCTTCGGCTTCTTCTTCTTCTTCTTATCCTTCCTTACCCTTAAGGCATCCCTGAAGTTGGCAGTTGCTGGTTGGACGACCTCCTGGATTGGCGCCTGACGTTCCTCATTGAGGTTTCTAGGATTCTCATTTGTTGAACTCATTGTTACGAAGAATATATTATTTAGATATGTAAAATTGTATATTTATAGATGAGGTTGAAGATGAAAAGACTGATAGTTTAATGCTTGTAATGATGATAACTTGTAAACCGTTCATATTCTGGAACGATATTTTCTTGTAAACCGTTCATATGTTGGGAAGTGCAACGGTTAATAATATTACGACGGTTATAAGTAATTACCGTAGCGATATCACTTATAATCCAGGCGTAATTTTAGGAAAATGTTGTTGCCTGGTGTCGAACCTTGTACCACGTATAAGGGGTATCGCTACGGTTATTATAACTAACTGTTGTGATATTATTAAATTAATATATAATCTATCATAACGGTTATTTAAGAAAACCGTTGTGAAAAATTTACCTATATAAGGGAATTAAGTTTCCCTTTTTGACAATCGCGCCGTTTCCTTCACAGCGAAACCCTAGCACCCAAACTTCATCTTTTTTTAGAATCTGCGAGAAGAAATACAAGAAGTATGAAGCTTTTGATTTAAGCTTCTTCCTCCTTGTAGTTCTTCTTGTAGAATCTAAAACTAGATGAACATGGTGATGATGCTGGCGGTAGCAAGCGTAATGTACATATTGTTTATGGAAAATAAGGTAGTCTTCTACTTCAATCTTTTTGTTAGATAGTTCTCATTATCTCGTTTGCTTCATGTTGTTTTTGTTGATTGTTCTCATTTTGTGCATATTCGACTTCAATGCTTCACAAGCAATGTGAACTTCATTGTAATGGTACAGTCCCACTTCTTAGGGTTTTGTTTCAACTTTTGGTTGTTTTGTTTTGAATACTAACTAATTTTCTTCATTGCTTCCCACTTCTTAGGGTTTGTTTCACATGGTGGTGATGATGGTGGTACATATATATATGAATTCATTCTGATAAGGTACATATATAAGAATTCATTCTTATATTGTATATGAAATTTAGTTTATTATATACTATGTATATTGTTTGTTTCGCTATCCTTTTATTGAAAATGAAATCAGTTAAATTGATATAGAACATTAGTTTATTATATATATACTATGTATATTGTATATAGTTAAATTTAATACTAACTAATTTTCTTCATTGCTTCCCACTTCTTAGGATTTGTTTCACATGGTGATGATGATGGTGGTACATATATATGAATTCATTCTGATAAGGTACATATATATGAATTCATTCTGATATTGTATATGAAATTTAGTTTATTATATACTATGTATATCATTTGTCTCACTATCCTTTTATTGAAAATGCAATAAGTTAAATTGATATAGAACATTATAATCTGAAAATTAAGATGTATTTGAAAACCAACCTTTATCATGTCAATCTTTTCCGAATTGCATCCATTTCATTCGGCACATTTAATGTTCCTTAACATAAAATTTATGGTCCAATGGTCCGTTTGCCTCAATTCATCGATATCTTTTATTATAGTTTACCTCATCGTTGTCACTAATCGTCGTGGTTGTTAAGATCATGATCATTGTTATGATGATAAAATCATGGTGATTTTTGGCGATGATGAGGTAAATTATAATAAAAGATATCGATGGATTGAAGGAAACCGACCATCGAACCATAAATTTTATGTTAAGGAACATAAAATGTGCGGAATGAAATAGATGCAATTCGGAAAACAGTGTTGTGTTTAAGTTGGTTTTCAAGAACAGTTTAATTTTCAGATTATATAGTTCTTTACCAATTTTAATGGTTGTATTTCTTTAATTAGGTGGATGGTAAAACAAGCAATATACATTTGTATTTAATAAACTAAGGGTACATTCCACAACGGTTGAGACAAATAATCGTTGTGATAGTTAATATATATGACAACGGTTCATACTGATAACCGTTGTGAT
Source organism: Lathyrus tuberosus (assembly GCA_022829125.1). Taxonomy (NCBI): domain Eukaryota; kingdom Viridiplantae; phylum Streptophyta; class Magnoliopsida; order Fabales; family Fabaceae; genus Lathyrus; species Lathyrus tuberosus. Next base: position 3,981,472 of record JALAZF010000422.1, read on the forward strand.
AGTTAATATATATTACAACGGTTGAAATACCTAACCGTTGCAATATATCGCGCGCTTCCAGAATACAACAACGGTTTCCAGACCGTTGTAGAAACGGCGAACTTACAACAACAATCTACATAACAACGCCTTCGCCCGCGTCATTATATGTCATTCCCAACCGTTGCTAAATGGGTTTTTCGTAGTAGTGACATAGACATGTGCCTTATCAGTTGATAAGAAAACTTGATGACAAGTCAAGTCAAATGATCCTAATAGGATATTATTCGACTCGAGGATACAAGTTGTTCGACCCAATGAATAAGCAAGTATTGATCAGCAGGGACGTGATCATAGATGAGCTTAAGGAATAGGATTGGACTGAAAATGTCAAAAAGGATTCAGTGAGAATCCTATATGAAGAACCAGCAAGTGAAGTCGAAAGAGAAGTTCGACAAGAAGAAGTAAGAGGTCAAGCAAGCAGAAGCAGGCCTTGAAGAACAAGACACATGCCTGCAAGGTTGCAAGAATGTGTGATTACATCAGATGATGTGATCAATGGTGAAGGTAAGTTGGTACATTATTTTTTCTATGCAGATGTCGAACCATTCAATGCAGCCGAGGCAATGAAGGATGCGATGTGGATGAAAGCGATGAGGAACTGGAGTCTATCGAAGTTAACAACACTTGGTCACTTGTGAAATTGCCTAAAGGTAAGAAAGCAATCAATGTGAAATGGGTATACAAGGTGAAGTTAAATCCCAAAGGAAAAGTAACTCGACACAAGTTAAGACTTGTGGCGAAAGGATTTCTTGAGAAATAAGAAATCGATTTCAGCAACTTTTTTGCACATGTTGAGGATAGAGACAATCAGGTTAGTTATTAGTCTAGCAAACACGAACAACTGGCATATGTGTCAAATGGATGTGAAATGTGCATTTCTGAATGACCTCTTAGATGAAGAAGTTTATATTGCATAACCAATTGAGTTTGTGAAATAAGGCCAAGAAAGAAAAGTATACAGGCTGCATAAAGCTCTGTATGGACTTAAACAAGCTCCAAGAGCTTGGAATAAGAAGATAAATATTTCCCTAAGGGAGAAGGAATTTGTGAAGTGCACAAATGAGCATGGAGAATATGTAAGAAGTAACATGGTTGAATTGCTTATATTGTGTATCTATGTCAATGACTTGTTAATAACAGGTAGTTGTAAGAAAGAGATCAAAGACATCAAAGGTGATCTTAGCAAGGAGTTAGAAATTTCTGATCTAGGAAACATTTCATACTTCCTTGGTATCGAATTCTACAAGAGTAGTAGAGGCCTGATGATGCATCAAAGAAGATATGCAAATGAAATACTCAAAAGATTTGAGATGGAAGACTGCAATTCGACTGCGACACCTGTTGAACCAAGACTGGATGTCAAGCAACGTGGATAATCAATTTGGTCAAAGAAATTACAGCGAAGAATCATGGAGATTTTACCATGAAGAACAATAATATGTCTGCTATCGATCTGGCGAAGAACCCGATAGCACATGGAAGAAGCAAGCACATCGAAATGAAGTTCCATTATCTTCGAGAGCAAGTAGAAAATGGGAAGTTGAACTTAGAAAACTGCAGAACTGAGAATCAGATTGTAAACATCATGACGAAAGGTGTGCAGGTCAAAGTATTTAAAAGACTAATAAAAATGATGAATGTAGATAGCTTAGACACAATGCATTAGGGGGTATGTTGAGAATATAATTCTTTGTGTCAAAGCACCATTTTGACAGACTTTGTTGTTGTCGAAATGCTCTATGTAGAAATTGTATAGTTGTCAAAATGTCGAAGAAGTTTATCTTGACGGAAATTTAGACTTAGCTTTATTTTTTTATTTTAGCTGAGTTAGTTAGGTTAGTTGGAGATTGCTTGGTGTGCAGGCAATCTCATCCTATAAATAGGGAGGTATCATATATTTGTAGTAATGCAGTTGCATAGAGAAAGATTGAATAAAAAAACTTAGTTTAAAGGCAGAAAAAAAACTCTCCAGAAAATATTCTTTTTCTTCCTCTTTTCTCAAAAACCATAATTTCTCTTTTCTTTCGCAATCCATCTTTTCTTTTATTCTTCAATAATCATTGTGTAGCGGAATCATCTTGCAACCAATGTGTGATTTATTCACTTGAGTGAAGAGAGAAAAACAAGAGGTGGAATCGATCGGTGTGATTGATTCTTCTTGTTCATCAATATTGATTTGGAATTCTCCATAGATTCGATATAATTCCAACAAAAATATGAAGAAAAAAATTATGATTTTTTTAGTAAAAAAATTACTTAGCCCATGATATAAATAAAAATAAGTACAAAGATGAGGGGGATATTGAGCCTCTGGAGGTGGCACCGGAGCAAAATCATCGACAGGATGAGGAACAGGAGTATCCCGACAAGACCTGCGGGATGACGGGGCCTGTGATGAGCCCTCAGCTGAATTCCGACGCCTTCGCGATGAAGAAGTCAATGATGGGGTGGGATACGAGGTCGAGGGAGTGTCCTGGACATGTGATGAAGAAGGTTGTCCAGTAGGCTGTGTAACGCCCCGGTTTTGTCTTATTTAATTAATCGAGTCGATTTAATTATTTTTATTATTATATTATTTTATTCTTGACTTTTATTTGAGAATATATTATTTTTCATCGTGATTATGTTTTATCGCGTTTTGAGAGCGTTTGCGAGATATTTGAGTGTAGGGGTATTTTGGTCTTTTTGTTGGGTTAGATATTTGTTTTATTAAAATAGAAAGTTAGTGGTGAGAAAGAGAGAAAAACAGAATTTTGAGAGACAAAGAGAAGAAGAAGGAAAAGAGAAAGAAAAGAAGAAAAAGGGAGAAAACATGGAGAGAAAGAAATTGATTCAACCGACTTTTCAAACACGATTTAATCGGGTAAGGGTGTGAAATATTGTTATCCTAACTTTGTGTATGATTATGTATGTGTTTTGTGTGGATGTTTTGGTTGGTTTTCCATATGTTTCCGTTTATACCGTATTTGACGAAATCGATAGAAACCGATGTTTTTACGGTCGAAAAGTCGTATAAATACATGTGTTGGTTGGCTATATGTATGTGACCTACTGTTTAAAGTTTCATGAAGTTTGGTTATGTTTTGGTTAGTTTTCGTTATGTTTCCGTTGTTTTTTTCCATTTAGGTCGAATTGTAGGAAATCGATAGAAATCGATGTTTTCACGGATGAATTTCGAAATAAATTACGTAGTTGTATCGAGTAAGGTTAGGTCGTCGTATAGCGTGCTTTTTATTCGATTTGGTGATGTTTGAAAATTCTGATTTTTGAAAGGTTGAAATTTAATCGAAAAATCGAACGTCGTAGAAATTTCGTTTATGTGTTCTAAATTGTTCTTATGTATTTGGTGGTTGCGCGTATAGGTTTGTTTCGGTGAAAATGTTCGATTTAGTCGAGTTTTCGGGTATTCGGAAAAGTTACAGCAAGGGTGTAATTGAAAATTCTGGTTTTTGGAGAAAAACATAGTTATGTATCGATACATAACAGCCATGTATCAATACGAAATGGTTTATGTATCGATACATAACCCTTATGCATCGATACATACTGTAGAATTTTAAGAAAACAGAATTTTCACTACAGCATGCGTCGACACATGCGTGCTATGTATCGATACATGTTGCCTTTTTGTATCGATACATAAGCCTATGTATTGATACATACTGAGCTGTACCAGAAAATTCTGGTTTATCGGGGAAACTTCGGAAATTCATATCTTTTGATCCGTAAGTCGGTTTTGACCCCCGTTCAAAGCGTTGGGAAGCTAACGAGATGTTCTTTCTAGGAAAAATGGTTTTGAGGTCTAAACCTGGTCCAATTGGAACAGTATTTTCGAACCGTTTCGTAGTGTCGGGCCTCCGGTTTATGTTTTTGCGTTATTTTGAAATATACATATCTTCTTCGTTGTTTATCGGATTTAAGTGTTCTTTATATCGAATCGAAGCTATGGATGAGTACTTTTTGATGATGATGGAAAATATTATTTTTAGCCGACTTTCCGATTAAATGTAAAGTGCGGTTTGTTGTCGTTTGGCTTGATTGAGGTGAATGCGTATGGATTGTGTGTGATATGTATGAGATAAATGCATGACTATATAGTGACTATGTATGCATTTCAAGAGTGTCATGAGTCATGTTGTATGCGAAACATCATGATGTGCATTCTTGCATTTAGGGGTTCTAAGATGAATCCGTTGTAACGTCGTGAGTCTATGTGAAAGGTGTGAGCGATGATTACAAACGATTGTGAGCCTATGTGACAGGTGTGAGCAGTCGGGTTGTGAGCCTATGTGATAGGTGTGAGCAATCCATAAACCTTGTGAGCCTATGTGATAGGTGTGAGCAATGTGTGAACGTTGTGAGCCTATGTGATAGGTGTGAGCGAGTGGTTCCAACAAGTTCTTTAATTGAACTTGAGATGAAAGGAGTCGGTACCGCATTGCATCTGCATAGAGTCGCGAGACGGTCTCTATGATTTGTATTGGTCATCTTTGTATATGTGCATTGATGAATGAACATGAATATATGTATTTATGTTGAATGATAAGCATTGTGATGAATATGCTTGGTTTTGTATATATATATATGCCTTGCGATGTATATTGAGTAAGATGTGATGAAGGGCGATAAGAGTTGTATCTTTGTAATGATACATTGGTGAATAAACATGTATGTGTGTTTATGTTGAATGAATGGTGATGAATTGAGATGTATTGGGGATACATGTATTTGAGCATGAATGAATATGCCTATGTGAAGGATGCGTTAATTACGGATTGTTATGCCGTGTATTTGAATTATGGTATATGCTTGGTGTTATATGTATATATACATGCATAGTGATGAGTTGTGGTGAGAATGTGGTATATGTGTATTATATATTGAGATATATATTTATATGCAACGTTATTATGATAATATTTCTCACCCTTCTGCTGTTTTATAATGCTCTACGATGCATTGCAGAGTAGGCTTGCTGGCGGTCCTTTTGTGAAGCGTGGCTTCATGTCCGTGTTAGTCGGTTGGCTCTGATATGTAGCACCGGGTAGCTAGGATGCTTTTGATTTCCTTTTTGTGATACATTTACATATGTATCTGGTTGATGAATCATACTGGTTGATATATGTATATATATGATGTTTATATATGTGGTTGTTATTCAATGTTTAGTTGTTCCGATTTTATGCTAAATATTGAAATGTGGGTGTAAGGACGTAGATTCCTTGATTGATAAGTTACCCCACTGTTGAATATCTTATGAGCAGGTGTTGTATGTGTTTTAATTTCATGTATGTTGTGGCATATCTATTTTATACCATGTTATGATTATACTCTGATGAAATTTTGAATACGTGCCTAAATGATTAATTGATATATTTGGGGGTATAAAAGGGGGTGTTACAAAAGTGGTATCAGAGCCAGTGTTGAGTCAGTTGTTGAGTTTGTTGGTGTGACAGTTGAATACTGTCGTTGTTGTTTTCCCTTAGTACGTGATATGTGTGTGAAACACTGTCAGTGCTTTCTGGTTTCTAATCCTTTGTTTTCAGGAGTTAGAATGAGATAAGTGGGGGAGAAACTGGTACTTCTCCATGTTGCTTCAGGTGTAGAGCGTTGGCTCAGTGTGTTGTGAATTGCAAGATTATAAGTGTGGTTTCTGGTTCAGGAAGGGAATGCGGAGGTAAGGATTATGTCAACTAAGGAATTGTGCCTTAGGTAGTTTTGTGTATAGGATGTAAGGAATGCTATTATCGTTTGGTGAAGACGGTTTATGCCTCATCATGATTGTCGGCTGTCTATTGGCAAATTGAGGAACTGATCACCCTTAATCTCTTGTTGATAGCAGACGGAAATTATGTTTGATGGAGTAGACGTGTCTTTCCAGCTTGATGGTATGTTTGGTGAATGGTTTGGAGCTAAACCAGGTGCTTATAGTTGTTTTGATGATTTGGTACAGATTCATATATCTGAAGATGAAGAGGATGGATGATTGATTTGTATAGCCAGTATGTGGTGTATACTTGTATGGATGCTATGGAAAGCAAAACACAGAGTTATAATGAGTTAAGGAGTTTTGAGCTTATTGTATCAATGTAGGAGTTTTAAGGAAACCATTATGTGTGAGTAGCAAGTGTTGAAAAGAGATGAAGCTTTAAGATAAGTTATCAAAGTGTGGATTTTGGTTGATAAAGATGAGTTTCTTGGTCATGATATTTCATATGAGAATACTTTTGTGGATCAATCGGAGGTAGATGCAGTCCTGTGATGGGAGACTCTGAAGTGGGTTAATGAGATTAGAAGCTCTAGTTTTGGTTGGTTGTTATCACAGGTTATGGAGGGCTTTGCTAAGTTAGCACTTATGTTACCTCAGTTGACCTGCAAAGGGCGAGTCATTTGTTTTGGATGTTCATTGCGAATGAGTTTTAGAGGGCTAAAGTAGAAGTTGACTACGGCTCCAGTTTTGATTTTGCCTGATCTTAATAAACCGTTTGAGGAATTCATACAAGGATCTATACTATTCAGGATTTGGAATTGGTTACAGTGATTTTGTGTTGAAAATATGGAAGTATTATTTTTATGGTTCTAAGTTCGGAGTGTTTAGTAATCGCAAGAGGATAGAGTACCTGTTTGGTCCAAAGGAATAGAGTATGAGACAACAATGATGGTTGGAATTCGTGACGAGTTATGAATTTGGCTCAGATTATCCTATTGGTAAAGTTAAGTCAAAAGTTTTAGTGCATGTCTATTTTGATGGTTACGAGTAATCAGAGTGTGCAGCGGAAGCGTAAGGGGCACAATTCATATATAAGTGTGTAACTTGTAAGATTTCGTAGGTTGAACATTGGGAATATGTAGGACTGATGAGACCATTGGACGTTTCAAAATGGAAGTGATAAGTGAAAGGTTTGAATATTATTCATGGGCTACTGTGTAGATTGATGTTTTGGTTATAGGGTCGATTTGGAAATCGTAGCATGGTTGTAATATTGTTGTGTGGCAAGGAGGTTGGATTTTGGTTTTGTTGATACTGTTGAGACGATGTTGGGTCGTGGAACTTTATGCTTTTGTGTGTGTTGTTGCCTCGTTTCTATCGTGTGGTTCGAGTGTGTGTAGCTAATTCCTATGATGGGGAATTAGGGGAGTGTTACCTACGGTGATGGTAACGATCTTGTTGTGTTTCGGTTCTAGAGTGAACCTGTGTGTTGGTATCGTGGTATTCCTTGAGTCGTGAGTTGGTCGTCAAGTGCATTGTATGGGCTTTGCATCTTGTCGTTGTTGTTGTCGTCGTGCCGTTGTAGTTGTTGTTGTTAGCAAGGTGTTTGTCAGTTGTGTTATTCGTGGTGTGCCTTTTGTTGGCATGTTGGTTTGTTAGTCGGATGCGAGAGTCGTATCCGGAGTTGTTCGTATCGGTTAGATTTTCGAGGACGAAAATTTCTAAGTGGGGGCGAGTTGTAACGCCCCGGTTTTGTCTTATTTAATTAATCGAGTCGATTTAATTATTTTTATTATTATATTATTTTATTCTTGACTTTTATTTGAGAATATATTATTTTTCATCGTGATTATGTTTTATCGCGTTTTGAGAGCGTTTGCGAGATATTTGAGTGTAGGGGTATTTTGGTCTTTTTGTTGGGTTAGATATTTGTTTTATTAAAATAGAAAGTTAGAGGTGAGAAAGAGAGAGAAACAGAATTTTGAGAGACAAAGAGAAGAAGAAGGAAAAGAGAAAGAAAAGAAGAAAAAGGGAGAAAACATGGAGAGAAAGAAATTGATTCAACTGACTTTTCAAACACGATTTAATCGGGTAAGGGTGTGAAATATTGTTATCCTAACTTTGTGTATGATTATGTATGTGTTTTGTGTGGATGTTTTGGTTGGTTTTCCATATGTTTCCGTTTATACCGTATTTGACGAAATCGATAGAAACCGATGTTTTTACGGTCGAAAACTCGTATAAATACATGTGTTGGTTGGCTATATGTATGTGAGCTGCTGTTTAAAGTTTCATGAAGTTTGGTTATGTTTTGGTTAGTTTTCGTTATGTTTCCGTTGTTTTTTTCCGTTTAGGTCGAATTGTAGGAAATCGATAGAAATCGATGTTTTCACGGATGAATTTCGAAATAAATTACGTAGTTGTATCGAGTAAGGTTAGGTCGTCGTATAGCGTGCTTTTTATTCGATTTGGTGATGTTTGAAAATTCTGGTTTTTGAAAGGTTGAAATTTAATCGAAAAATCGAACGTCGTAGAAATTTCGTTTATGTGTTCTAAATTGTTCTTATGTATTTGGTGGTTGCGCGTATAGGTTTGTTTCGGTGAAAATGTTCGATTTAGTCGAGTTTTCGGGTATTCGGAAAAGTTACAGCAAGGGTGTAATTGAAAATTCTGGTTTTTGGAGAAAAACAGAGTTATGTATCGATACATAACAGCCATGTATCAATACGAAATGGTTTATGTATCGATACATAACCCTTATGCATCGATACATACTGTAGAATTTTAAAAAAACAGAATTTTCACTACAGCATGCGTCGACACATGCGTGCTATGTATCGATACATGTTGCCTTTTTGTATCGATACATAAGCCTATGTATTGATACATACTGAGCTGTACCAGAAAATTCTGGTTTATCAGGGAAACTTCGGAAATTCATATCTTTTGATCCGTAAGTCGGTTTTGACCCCCGTTCGAAGCGTTGGGAAGTTAACGAGATGTTCTTTCTAGGAAAAATGGTTTTGAGGTCTAAACCTGGTCCAATTGGAACAGTATTTTCGAACCGTTTCGTAGTGTCGGGCCTCCGGTTTATGTTTTTGCGTTATTTTGAAATATACATATCTTCTTCGTTGTTTATCGGATTTAAGTGTTCTTTATATCGAATCGAAGTTGTGGATGAGTACTTTTTGATGATGATGGAAAATATTATTTTTAGCCGACTTTTGGCCGACTTTTCTGATTAAATGTAAAGTGCGGTTTGTTGTCGTTTGGCTTGATTGAGGTGAATGCGTATGGATTGTATGTGATATGTATGAGATAAATGCATGACTATATAGTGACTATGTATGCATTTCAAGAGTGTCATGAGTCATGTTGTATGTGAAACATCATGATGTGCATTCTTGCATTGAGGGGTTCTAAGATGAATCTGTTGTAACGTCGTGAGCTTATGTGAAAGGTGTGAGCGATGATTACAAACGATTGTGAGCCTATGTGACAGGTGTGAGCAGTCGGGTTGTGAGCCTATGTGATAGGTGTGAGCAATCCATAAACCTTGTGAGCCTATGTGATAGGTGTGAGCAATGGGTGAACGTCGTGAGCCTATGTGATAGGTGTGAGCGAGTGGTTCCAACAAGTTCTTCAATTGAACTTGAGATGAAAGGAGTCGGTACCACATTGCATCTGCATAGAGTCGCGAGACGGTCTCTATGATTTGCATTGGTCATCTTTGTATATGTGCATTGATGAATGAACATGAATATATGTATTTATGTTGAATGATAAGCATTGTGATGAATATGTTTGGTTTTGTATATATATATACATGTCTTGCGATGTATATTGAGTAAGATGTGATGAAGGGCGATAAGAGTTGTATCTTTGTAATGATACATTGGTGAATAAACATGTATGTGTGTTTATGTTGAATGAATGGTGATGAATTGAGATGTATTGGGGATACATGTATTTGAGCATGAATGAATATGCCTATGTGAAGGATGCGTTAATTACGGATTGTTATGTCGTGTATTTGAATTATGGTATATGCTTGGTGTTATATGTATATATACATGCATAGTGATGAGTTGTGGTGAGAATGTGGTATATGTGTATTATATGTTGAGATATATAATTATATGCAACGTTATTATGATAATATTTCTCACCCTTCTACTGTTTTATAATGCTCTACGAGGCATTGCAGAGTAGGCTTGCTAGCGGTCCTTTTGTGAAGCGTGGCCTCATGTCCGTGTTAGTCGGTTGGCTCTGATATGTAGCACCGGGTAGCTAGGATGCTTTTGATTTCCTTTTTGTGATACATTTGCATATGTATCTGGTTGATGAATCATACTGGTTGATATATGTATATATATGATGTTTATATATGTGGTTGTTATTCAATGTTTAGTTGTTCCGCTTTTATGCTAAATATTGAAATGTGGGTGTAAGGACGTAGATTCCTTGATTGATAAGTTACCCCACTGTTGCATATCTTATGAGCAGGTGTTGTATGTGTTTTAATTTCATGTATGTTGTGGCATATCTCTTTTATACCATGTTATGATTATACTCTGATGAAATTTTGAATACGTGCCTAAATGATTAATTGATATATTTGGGGGTATAAAAGGGGGTGTTACAGGCTGTGCCTCAACTGTATCGGCCTCGGTAACGGTGGTCTGGCTCCGCTCGCGTCTCATAGATGCATGCTGCGAAACCCGTCCAAGACGCAATCTATCGTCTCTGTTTGCCATAATGTCTGCAACGGAATAACCAAGAAAAAACAATTAGATACAAATAAATCAAAAAACCAAAAAGAAAAAAGTTAACATTTTCTACTTCCGGATATACACACCCAGAACAAGTTTCGTAGATGTATCTATGGAAGAACCCAGAATTTACAACGTTTGGGTTGTTCCAGAGCTGCATCTACGAAAGCGCCCCAATGTTAAATTGTTTCGTAGATGTAGATCCGGAACAACCTGCAACTCAAAGGTTACGACAATGGCGTCTCCTAGTCATGGAAATGTGATTTTTGAAGGTCTGGTCGTCCGTTTCAGCCAACAAACAATACCTACATTGTCTCTAAAATGTGTTTCTAAAACTATCTAAGGATTTCTACCCCTAAAACTAGATTCTCACTCGTTTACGGGAAATACTCGAAAATAACTCGAAAACTTACCGATTATATCAAGCTTTGAATGTGTAGGTGTTTCTTGATCGTTGAAATGAACGCTCTTTGTCGGACTTGATTGAAAATAATGAAGTTTGGTGGAAAAGATTTTTTGAGTTGAGAGAGTTTGAGAATGAGAAGAAAAATGAAGAATGTGGGAGGAGAAAAGACTCTGGCGCGTAAGTATTCTAATTTGTTCCAGAGCTATATAAATGGAATCCTACCGTAGAGGCAGCTCCGGAAAAAACCAACGTTGAGTAAAAAAAATGTGCGTCTGGAGAAACATCTCCAGAAACAATGGGGTATTTTTGAAAACACATATGGTGCGTAAGAACCCCAAGGATGGGGTAAGAAACTCTAAAAAATAGTAACGTAAGCCACACGTGAAAGTCTTCTTCCACCTTTGAAATGAGATGCCGGTAAAAACTCAATCCCGCCGCGCCGGCACGCCCTACGGCTGCGGCGGTCATACGACCCTCATCTCTCTTCACTCTCTCCAAATATCTTAATGATTTAACCGTACTCACACCAAAGTCGGACTCAAACACAAATTGAATAGGAAATGAGTGAAATAAAGAAGATTACATCAAATCGGAGGTTTAGATAACTCTTTCTTTAGGTACCAAAAAAAGTTGTAGATGTAATGTGTTTTGATGTTTCTTTGATATGAGTGTGAGTTGTTGTGATATTGAGTGAAGTGGTAATGAATTTGGAATTGTGGTTGAAGGTTGAAGAATGATATTGGCAGAGGAAATTTGGCTCTCAAAAGCTTGGTTCTGAGAGTGAAAAAAGGTCTCTATTTATAGGACGAATGAGGTGAGCATTTGTGATTTCTCATTGTGAAAGTTTGTTGTTGTTTTGATGTGAATTTGTTTTTTTTCGTTTCCATGTCGTAGCTGCGTTTGGGAAAGTGACGTATTCGTTTTGCTCACGCGTTTGGAGGTGCTTGTGTAGGTAGTTTGGCATTGCGTATTTTGCGTTGGCTTGGTGTATTAGTGTTTGTAGCATCTAGTAGCAACTGTTGTTTTGGCTTGTGTAAGGCTTGTAGTTTGCTCGCCTTATTTTCATATGGCTTCATGTGGTTTTGTGAATTGTAGCTTGTGACTTGTATTGTTTATCTTGTTTCTGAGGTAGCAGCTTTTTGGCATGATGGCTTGGATTTGTAGGTGATGGGTCGTGTAATTTGTGAAGGCTGAAGCTTGTTGCAACTTGTATGAAGGTAGCTTGGCGTGGATTTTGAAGCAGCTTGCAAAGCTTGTATTTTTCATGTGGAATAGTGGCGTTTTGCAGCTTATTGAAGTCGTGTTTTGTTCTATAGTGAAGGTTTGCAGCTCATGTATAGTGCCTTGGCTTGGAGCTTTGTATGTAGCTTTTGGGAAGGCTAGTGTGGGGTAGCAACTTGTGGTTGTTTTAGTGTAGCAAGATTGGACGTGTTTTGGCTGAATTTGGTTTATGTGGGGTAGGAAGGTGGGCGTGTAGCAGCTTGGATGTAAATGTTGAAGCTTGTATGAAGCTTGTTCCTCTTATTTTTTGGCAATTGTTGTAAGACAAAAATAAATTGTAATTGGAATTGGTCTTTGTATAATTTTTTAATGAAATGGACTTTTTGATGCAACTTGCCATGAGCCATTTTTTTTTTGTAGAACTTCCTTTGTGATTTGGTTGGGATTTAGAATTGTAATTTGAAATTTGAATTTGCACCCTCCATATTTCTATTTGCACCATGCTTGAACTTTGGCCATGATAACATTGACCTTGATTCTTGATTTAAAATCATGACAATTATACTTGAAATTTCAATTAGAACCAAACTCCAACATTCTTGACTTCTTCACTTGAAATGAATAAGACTTTGAATAATCCATAAATCAATCTTTATCTTTGAATGAATTAGAGCCTTAAAATGAATCCACCTTGACCGTATAGCAATTTGAATCTTGATGAGCCAAAGTCTTCCCTGTAAAACTACTTGAGCAAAAAAATGCCTTGAAATTAAAAGATTATGACTTGAGCTTGTTGGAACTTGGTTCCAAGAAAGATGAATGTTTGAGAGAAAGAAGAAGAAGAAGAGAGAGAAGAGAGAAGAGAGAAGAAAATAAGAAGAGATTAGGGTTTGAAACTTTTTAAAATTGTATTATGAAGTTGTTGTGTACAAATACAAAGTAAAAGACCCTTTATATAGGCTATCAAAGCCCAGGCCCACAAACTAACATTTCGACTGAAATCTTTATCAGCTATATTCGACTTTGTCGAATACAGCTGACTTACAACACTACAACTATACAACATTTCGACTTCGCCAAACCTATATGTCCTTCGACTTCGACAAAACCTGAATTACATCTAACACACCACCTAATTCATGTTTTCGAGACTTCTCATCCCAATGCTCTTCTTTAACTCGTCGAAACTGATTTTCTTCAAAGGTTTGGTAAGTATGTCAGCTAGTTGAACTTCAGTCTTGCAATATTCAAGATCCAGCTTCCCTCTGTTCACTTGATCCCTGAGAAAATGATACCTTCTTCCTATGTGCTTACTTCGACCATGACACATAGGATGATTGGCAAGATCAATAGCTGACTTGTTGTCTACAAACAATTTCATCTTCCCAGGTTCCTTGATCTTGAGTTCTTCGAGCAACATATCTATCCATGCTGCCTGACATGCTGCATACGATGCAGCTACATACTCAGCTTCACATGATGACAAAGCCACAATGCTTTATTTTCTCGAACTCCAAGAGATTGGAGCTCCTTCGATCATGAAAATATAGCCTGCAATACTTTTCTTCTCATCTTGGTCTCCACTGAAATCTGAATCAGTATAACCATATACCTCCACATCTTTCGACTTGGACCTATTTCGACATAGCATCAGCACACCATGATCAATCGTGCCCTTAATGTATCTCAGTACTCTCTTTACTGCAATAAGATGACATTCTTGGGGTTTCTCCATAAATCGACTTAACAATCCGACACTTTGACAAATGTCCGGTCTTGTATTGCAAAGATACCTCAAGGATCCTATAATTTGTTTGTACAGTGTCGAACTTACAAACTCATCATCAGTTACCTTCTTCAACTTTGCTCATGTTTTCAATGGAGTTGTTGCAACTTTACAGTCAGTCATCTTGAACCTCTTCAAAATATCTTGAGCATACTTCTTCTGGTGCAAGAACACACCTTTAGCTGTGTCTTTGAATTCCATTCCTAAGAAATATGACAAATTCCCTAGGTCGGACATTTTGAACTCTTGCATTAGCTTCGACTTAACTTTTCTTATCTCAGCTTCACTTGCACCTGTAATTAGCAAATCATCAACGTACAGGCATAAAATGATTCGACTATCATTGTCAACATCATTTATGTAAACTCCATGCTCAAACACACACTTTGTGAACCCTGCTTCGATTAGGAAGCTATCTATTCTTTTGTTCCAAGCCCTTGGGGCTTGCTTCAATCCATAGAGAGCCTTCCTCAATCTGTACACCTTCGACTCCTGCCCTTTGACCTCAAATCCTGGTGGTTGACTGACATATACTTCTTCCTCCAAAGGTTCATTCAAAAATGCAGATTTTACATCCAACTGATGTATCTTCCATCCTCTATATGCTGCTGTCGAAACAACAATCCTGATTGTTTCCAACCTAGCCACTGGCGCATAGACTTCGTCGAAATCAATACCAGGTTTCTACAGAAATCCTCTTGCCACTAGTCTTGCCTTATGCTTGGCAATTTCACCATTTGGCCTTCGTTTCAGCTTGTAAACCCATTTCACATCAATAGGCTTCTTGCTGGCTTTTTCAACAAGTTCCCAGGTATTGTTCTTTTCAATTGCCCTGAGTTCCTCCTTCATGGCTTCACACCAATTCGAATCATTCATGGCTTCATCCAAGTTAATTGGTTCTGCTTCAGCCATAATCATTGCTTCTTCTATTAAGTCACCATCTGCATCGATTGCATTATCTGGAAATCTCTCATATCCAGCTAACCTTGTCGACTCAGCTCTTGTTCTAGTTGATCTTCTGACATTCTGCTCAGGAGGTTCTTCATTTCGACTTGTCGTGGCCTTAGTTTGTTGGTCTTCTTCAAACACCGTCGGAACTGTTTCTTCCATCTGTCGACCAGTATCCTGTCGAATTGACTCATGACTCCACTCTCATTTTTTATTTTCATCTACCAGAACATCTCGACTGATCACAAATTTATCATCTTCTGGTGAATATAGTCTATATGCACCAGTCGAATGATAACCTATGAGCACCATGGTTTGACTTCGATCATCTAGTTTTGTTCTCAATTGCTCAGGAACATGCCTGAAACATATTGATCCAAAAACTCTAAAATGACTTACATTTGGCTTCTCACCTGTCCAAGCTTCATAAGGAGTCTTCTCGACTAACTTCTTCGTTGTACATTTATTCAGAATGTATACTGTTGTCGAAGCTGCTTCAGCCCAAAATCTCTTTGGCACCTCTTTAGCCTTCAACATACTTCTCGTCATATTCAGTATACTTCTATTCTTTCTCTCAATTATCCCATTACGTTGAGGTGTATAGGGTGCAATAACCTCATGCTCTATTCCTTCCTCTTCACAAAATCTAGCAAACTCTCGAGAGATATATTCACCACCACCATCAGTTCTCAGTTTCTTTAGCTTGCAGCCACTTTGCTTTTCGACAAGCAACTTAAACTTCTTAAACTTTGTGAATACTTCACTCTTACTTTCGATCACATAAATCCACATATATCTGGTGAATTCATCAATGAAAGTTAAGAAGTAACGCTTTCCACCATTCGACCTAACTTCAAAAGGTCCACATACGTCAGAATGAACAAGTTCCAACTTTCCTTTCGACTTAATTGGCAGATCATGTTTGAATGCTTTTCTAGCCTGCTTTACTTTGCAGCATTCTTCACACATATGATTTGGTTCCTTCACCTGAGGTAAACCATACACCATCTTCTACTGATTCAGCATACCCAAACTCCTAAAGTTTAGATGCTCATATCTATGATGCCATAGCCAATTCTTTTCCTCTTCTGTAGTTGACGCAAGACATTCATGATTAATCATGTTAATCTGAACTTTAAAAGTCTTGTTATCAGCCAATGGTGCTTTCAGTATCAACCTACCATCAGCATGATACACCTTCATTTGATTATTCTCCAGCTTGATATTATGTCCTTTGGCAAGTAATTGACCTATACTTATCAAGTTACTTGTCATAGAAGGCACATACAACACATCAGTAATGCTGGCTTTTCTACCATCTCTCTTCATTACAGATATGTTTCCTCTTTCACCTGATGTGACACGTCTACCATCTGTAAACTTTATCACCTTCTTAACTGATTCATCAAGCTTCGTGAACCAGTTTTTATTACCAGTCATGTGGTTGCTGCAACCTGAATCAAGGTACCACAAATTTGTTTCATCATCATTCGAATGAGTGTCTGCCATTAGTAGCACACCTTCAGAATCACTATCTTCTGCCTGTGCATACTACGCTTTGTCACTTTCTTTTGCTCGTGCTTCCTTCTTCTTTCAACAATCTCGAGCATAATGACCAAAACTTTGACAATTGTAACACTGCACGTCTTTCATGTCAACTTTCTTCCCAGAATACTTGTTGCCCATGACTTTCTTTGAATCATCATGATTCTTTGAACTCTTGCTTGACTTCTCATCACTAGCAAGATTCCTTCCCTGCTTCGCCCTCCCAGATTTCTTTGTGAATTTCGCTTGTAGTACTTGGTCTGATACCTTTTCTCTTTCTGAATCTCTTTGCTTCAATCTCATCTCATGAGCTTCTAACGAAGCCTGTAGCTCTTCAACCTTCATCTCAGCGAGATTGTTAGACTCTTCAATTGACACTACAATGTAATCAAAATTTGCAGTCAGAGATCTTAGTACCTTCTCAATCTTCTTCAAATCTGTGATTGTTTCTCCACAAGACTTCATCTGGTTCGTCAGCATCACCAATCTTGAAAAGAACTCCGAAACTGATTCATCTTCCTTCATTTGAATCATTTCGTATTGCTTTCTCAAGGTTTGCAGCTTCACCCTCTTCAGTTTCTCATCACCTCCATACAAGTTCTTTAACTTGTCCCACGCTCCTTTTGCAGATTCCTTTTCAATAATTTTCTCAAACACATTCGGATCCACACACTGGTGAATCAAGAACAACAATTTACCATCTTTCTTCCTTTGATCCTTGTACGCAGCTTTCTGTTCATCAGTAGCATTTACCCCTAATTCCGTTACACCATCATTCACGATTTCAACCACATCTTGAAATCTGAAGATAACCCTCATCTGCGCCACCCACCGTTGGTAGTTTTCCCCTTTGAAAACCGGTAGATTCGCTGGGAATTGTGTGGACGTTGTTGTTCCGTTTGCCATTAGATTCTCTCTGAATCGCAACCGGGCTCTTTGATACCAATTGTTGGAACTTGGTTCCAAGAAAGATGAATGTTTGAGAGAAAGAAGAAGAAGAAGAGAGAAGAAAATAAGAAGAGATTAGGGTTTGAAACTTTTTAAAATTGTATTATGAAGCTGTTGTGTACAAATACAAAGTAAAAGACCCTTTATATAGGCTATCAAAGCCCAGGCCCACAAACTAACATTTCGACTGAAATCTTTATCAGCTATATTCGACTCTGTCGAATACAGCTGACTTACAACACTACAACTATACAACATTTCGACTTCGCCAAACCTATATGTCCTTCGACTTCGACAAAACCTGAATTACATCTAACAGAGCTTCGATACAATTGTACCAAACCCTAACTGAAAAATGAATTTGATCCAGATGATTATCAATCATGAAGCATTTAATTTTGACACAGTCTGATAACTTGATAAGGAAACAAACCCCTTGTTTGACCAAGATTAAGTCAGATTTCCACTTAATTTCAACCATCACTGAACACATGTTTGGGATAAGAAAATAAAAGGGTAGGACAAATTTGGAGTATAACACCTTGCAAGAGAAACACACACACATGTACTTTTTGACAAGTACAAATCAAAAAGATTATCATTGTCAAATCTAACAATACATGTAACAATGTTCAATTTAGAAAAGTATGTCATAATGTGCATCCTAGAAAGGCATGTAATAAGAATTACTTCTATAATCATAAAAAAGATGTCTAACATGATACATATTTGTTTTAATGTAAGGCGTAATACGCTTTTTGATCTCGTATGTTAACATTCGAATTAATTTTGACCCCTTAAAAGAGTATTATATTGGTCTCTTAACTCTTCGAAGCGTACCATGTTAGTCCTTTTAGTCTAATTAGTGACGAAAAAATATAGTAATTGGTCGTTAAATTCGTTAATAATTAGACTAAAAGGACTGACATTATACGTTTTGAACAATTAAGGGACCAATATGAAGGATCTAAATGAACCTCGAGGTTAACATACAGGACCAAAAAGGATATTAAACCTTATTTTAATTTGAAAGGTCATGCCACCAATGCATGTTATTTTAAAAATTTTAGTATAGCGAATGAGAATTATGTATGGGTTGAGAAAGGAACTACCCCAAGAGTACTTAAAGAAAGAACTTTTATTCTATTTTGTAGGTGTACTTGGAGACCATGTGATAAATTTGTAATATTAAGATTGGTTGTTCAATATAAAACAAGACCATATGGTATAGTATGATTAAAGTCTCATTTGGTTGAAGATAAATTGAAAATATTGGCACTTTTCAAGAGCATCTCATTGGTATCAACAAAATCACTTTAAAAGAGCATCAACATTGATATCAACATTGTCATCAAATTATTGTGAAGAAGATAATTACTTTAATATATGATGTATATTTTTCTTATATTGTTTTACTTTAGATTTTACTCTTTTTCTTTTTGATAATGTCAACATGGGGAATAGATGTTGATTTTGCTAATTTTTAAGATATCAGAGTCAAAGATGAATTGCATAATAGAGGGGGAGATATACATGATAGGGCGAGCATAAAGTGTCAAACAAAAATTTCCATCAATATATTTTGCCTTAATCTAAAAGTGAGAGATTGTGAACAAGATGTTCATCATCTATCTTGTTTTAGTTTTGATGACGATAAAAGCTTATCAAAGAAGATAAATAATAAAAGTGGGATGTCAAAGGGTTATCAATGATGAAGATAACCAAGTAAATAATCATGATTAAAAGTACATTAAAATTCACATTATATCACATTGAATTCAGATGCATGAAAGAACTCTTTAAAAAGTCATTTTTAGTCAAATTGTCGACGGTATTCAAATATTGTATACTGGTTTTCGATTATTTTTCAAACAGAATCAAAATTGGTTTAATGGTATTCGAATAACATATCTGGTATCTCAAATACCAGTGCTGATGGTATTCAAATACAATTGAAAAAATTATAGATTTTTCACTTTTAAAAGAGTGGTATTCGAATATCACATATGGTATCCAAATACCAATTTTCAAATTTTAAATTTTTAAACATTTTTTAAGTGAAATTCAATTACCACATTTTGGTATTCGAATAACAATCAGAAGCAATGCATTTTTTTTTATTTTCAAAATATTTCTAATAGATAGCAATGCTTCATAGAATGTTTTTTTTTTAATTTGTACATCTTTTCATAACTATGCTTCATGAAATGGTTTTTAAACTTGTGCATCTTTTCATAACAATGCTTCATGAATTGGTTTTCAAATTTGTACATCCTTTCATAACAATGATTCGTGATATATATAGGATGTACATTTCAAAAATTCAAATTTACCTCTTTCATAAATCTTTTCACACATTCAAACATATTTTCTAACTATGAGAGGTTTGAAGAGGACTCAGAGGCAAGCTGAAAAATGAATATGCATACATTATCAAGAGGGTTCTGGGGTGAGGGTCATAAGGCAGAAAAAATTCAACAAATGATAAAAGTGGAAACTGCCAATGCATCAATCAGTATCGTGTAACATGAGACTAAAATGAACCCGCAGGACTCAAGTTGATTGTGAGAGCAGCTAGTAGTATAACTCCAACGTTATGCTTTTATCCAGAAACTTGATCAAACTGAAACAATAGATTGTGAAGGAAAGCACAAAATTGAGGGATGAAACTCCAAATTATGTATGAAGGGAAAAAAGAAAATCTAAATCCTATCAGAATAACTTAGCTTCGTCGACAGTTTCATTACAAATTTTAGAAGAAATAGAAACATAGATATATATCTGGAAAATATGAGACCAAAACCATGACCAAATAACTCAAATGTACACGCTTATAATAACATAAAATATTATATTAATGTTGCTGCAAGCAATCTCTCAAGTGATGTTTTTATGATAATAAACACTCTATGAAGATCTAAATATTCTGAAACATTTACATATCAACATGTGTGTTTGAAATGGAAAAATTAATACAGCTTCAGAACGTTCTCTGCCATTTATAGTACTAAGAAGCTCGTAGAATCCGTGGAAAACAACATAAGAATGCAAAATAGTGAGCATCCTCATATCCAAGCTTTTCAAGTTGAGAAGGACTTGCCCATTATCGTCTCTCTACATGTTCATGGCCAAAGTTAGATGTGCATTTGCACACCGGCAATTGATATTTTGGAAATAAAAAGAAAAATGAATTACCTTAGAAATTGGCAGGACTATCATCCAATTGTTGCTCATTTTCTATTTCAACCTCTAAAATCTCCTGAAACCAACACATAAAAGAGGAACAAGTTTTGAATGAAAAATCGGATACAAATATAACATCATTCCGTAGCATATAATAAAGATTATACAGAAATATAAAGCAAACAGACAATAAATTGTGCCGCTACTCTACTTAGATGGCAAAATCAATTCTTTTAAAAACTACATTCTCCTAGGAGACGCAACATTGTTATCATGAATCTTTGAACTCTATGTAAAAGGTTTATTGTCCACGGGTGCTAGAAAACCAAAAGTTTCAAAATCAAATGAACACGAGAGTGAGAAAGAAGAACAAATAGACTTACAGGAATCCTCTGTTTGAGATAATTGGCGACTCTAGCGAGAACGGTTGAACGTTTATGCCAAAACCTACCCTTGAGGCTAATAGTCACGTAAGGTCCATCTAATTCCACCAGTTCAACTACACCTGAAACATAAGTTCAAGATATTTATGTAATGTAACACCATAATTTTGGTGTTTAATTCATCAACATACCTGTCATGCCAACAGAAGTGTCAAAGATTTGACCCAGCTCAGCTCGAGCATCGACCAAAGCCTGTCTCACGTTGTCTTCTGTGAGGTCAAGTGGCTGTGGAAACGAAAGAGATGCTGATAAAGGCTTCACCTTCCATCGTTGTTTAACACTAATGAGAAATGGAGGGTTGAGTTTTTGGATTTGAGTTGTTCTTAATGATCCCTTTTGCGTAGGGTAACTGGTGGTGTAGCATGGAGTGGCTGAGGATAGTTTCGGTGAAGTGTGAGAGATACAACACAGTGACAGGGCCTTCTGGGAAAGGGACATACTCTGAGCCTGATTTTCCCTTTCAAGGAAAGTTGCCTGAATTTCTAAAGAGTTTCAGAGAGGACGCAACACAGGCAAAGAGTGTGTGTTGAGTATCGGATATGGATAATGAACACCAAGCACTGAATTTTTTTTTAATATAACTTAATTTTTCAAAAAAAATACCAAATAAACCAGTTTTTTAAAAAAAATTCCAAAATGGCATGGTTTGGAGTAGGGTTATTAGGGTGGCGCCATTTGGAATGACGCCTCAGTTAGAGGCCAGAAGCCATTCCAAATGGCGCCTCAGGCCAACTTATATGCCCTAAATTTTTTTAAATTTTTTTAAGGGAGGCGCCATCTGGGATGGCGCCTCAGGTGTCCTCTTTTTTTTTTTTTTTTAATTTATTTTATTTTAAGAATGGATAATAAAAAAAAAACAACATTAATTTTTTTTTAAATATTTAGTACAATAATACAAATGTTGGATACAAAAAGAAAATCAATGATTGTGCCTATTTAACCGACCACCGGTCCCACAATCAGGGGCTCTTGTTTGACGTCTCTGTCTAGCACCACGAGGTTGTTGAGGCGTCGCTGGTCTCTGTGTTTGTTCGGATGGCCCCGGCGCATCAGACGATGGCCCTGGAGCATGAGACAAATTTTGCAGCATCTGTCCCCAATAGCCGAGGGGGTTGTCGCCGACAGCACTTCCGTAATCCAGCTGCATGCCCATGTTCATGTAATTTGTTTGAGGGGGTTGGGTTGGTTCCATACGGTATGGTTGGCCAAAATGATGCATTGATGGGTGTTGGTATTGATGCAGTGGTTGATGTGGGGTTTGATAGTTGAAAAGAGGGGGGGTTTGTTGGGAGTATGATGATTGTGGTTCTGAGTGGTAGGAAGATGGGGTCATCATTTGTGGGGGGTTCATTTGGTGGGGGCTCATTTGTGGGGGGCTTTGGTGTGATTCGGTAGGTTCGAATGACTCGTCAAGGCTATAGTAAGGGTTTTGTTGTTGTGGTGGAGAGGTTGGTGAATGATGTTGGGCATATTGCTGGGAGGAAGACGCACGTTGGCGGGGTCAACTAGATACGTCGGCTGAGAGAGGAAAGGTTGTGGTGTGGTAACAGACCTAAACCAGCTCATATATAGTTCTGTTGGCCGAGCAGGTTGTACAACGGGGTCTGTTAAGACGAGCTGGTGGCGCATCTCCCACTGGTGACACAACGCTGCGTTGGGCCGGTGGTCGAGATCGTCGTAAGGCCTCCAGACAAACTACAAGAAAAAATAGTTTAATGAGTAAGTATACAAAATGTTAGAAATATCTATGGATGAAATGTTACAAAAGTTGTAGGGAAATATACGTCGTCAGGGCCAGTAACATATACACGTCTTGTAGAGTGACTGTGCATTCACCAAAAGGAAGGTGAAAGGTGTGGGTCTCCGGCCTCCATCTTTCTAGCAAGGCCAGAATGAACTTTGGGTCTACATGGTATGATGGGATTTTTATCACATCTCCAAATCCACATCCTGTTAGATATGGTTCAGTGATAGGGTCGTGATGGATGTATGCGTGCCCACGACAACGGAATCTTGAAACCTCCTGAACAAAAAAAACAAGCACAATTACTAACAGAATAAAAGACATCAAGGTTTAACATTGTAAAACAAAATACTACAAGAAAACTTACGAAGTCTTCAATGTTTTCCGGCGTTCCTCGGTGGTTGCTTCCCATCGTGAGTAAAGCCATTTTCGTAACTGGTTGTGAGATGCAAAGGTTTGGGATGCAAAGGTTTCAGAAAATAAGAGAAGAAGAAGTGAGAGTAGTTTGGGATGAGATGTGTTCTGGACTGGACCAATTGCTAGAATCGGCCCAATCCACCTCTGCTCCAGAGCGGCCCAAATTGCCTAAGCCAACCCACAGAGGGGCAAAAGTGAGATTTCTGCCCCTCCAACCGGGCAAGGAACGCAACGTCCCTCCCCGGCTCTAATGCCCGTTACGCACGGCTTCCTCGCTGCCCGAACGGCAATAGGCAGGTGCCCGCAACTGCGTCTATGCCCGACATAACGGCTAGTTCAGGGCACCCTGCCCGACATAACGGCTAGTTTGGGCGGTTACCTATTCTTTGGGAAAAACGGCTAATTCGCCCCGAAAATAGGACCGTTGGCCACACGCTGGGGGCTCTATATAAACCCTCTCACTTGAGAGGGTCAGGTATCACATTTTCACCCTAAGAATACACTTTGTACTTGCCCCTTTTTCTCTGACCCTTTCTTACTCGAGCGTCGGAGTACCTTGCAGGTACACCCCCTCCTCTCCTCATTCTCAAGCCGAGCACGTTGCACGCCTTACGACCAGCCATCATCCGGGCACCTCACCTTCTGACGACCAGCTCGCGTGGACCAGTTCGAACACATCGGATCAGTGGCGCCGTCTGTGGGAACTCCTTGTTCTCCCCTTCTTTCTCTCCTCCTCGGAAACCAAAAGATCAAAACATACTTTCTTTGATCCGCCCACACATGGCCGCTCAGAACTCCGCAAAAGGTGATGACGCTACGGTTCTTGTCCCCGTCAACAAGATGGACGTTAATGGCAGTTCGTTGTTGCTTTCTAATCCCCGTTTCCTTCGAGACGGGGCTACTGCGTCTCCAACTTCTCCTCCCACCGAGCAAGGAGGAAAACAATCACCGTTAGGGGAACGACCAATTCCTGGCCCCCCCAG
The DNA here is from genome assembly GCA_022829125.1 of Lathyrus tuberosus. Classification (NCBI taxonomy): domain Eukaryota; kingdom Viridiplantae; phylum Streptophyta; class Magnoliopsida; order Fabales; family Fabaceae; genus Lathyrus; species Lathyrus tuberosus. The sequence goes on from JALAZF010000422.1 coordinate 4,005,620, forward strand.
CACTGATCTGGCCGTTGCAGCCCTCCTAGATGTTGTCAACCGCACGAACCTCCTTATCTTGCAGCAAGGAGAAAGGATAGGAGCCCTCGAATAAGCAGCTCTTCCAAGATCTTCTCCTCCCAAGAGGAAACACCAGAAATCAAGAAGCCTGCCACCTAGGCGCCGGGAAGACCGTATGACGAGGCGTGAGCCTGAACCACTACGCGTTCGCAAACGCGACCAGATCTCCCCGCGGGAACAGTCACCACCAAGACACAAGAGAACGAGGCAAGACGGGCATTCTCCATCGGTCAGACCTCGCGACCGGCCACGATAGCCCTCACCTCGCAGAGACCGCCGCCGCGAGCGCAGACAACGGTCACCGTCGACTTCAAGTTCGGACAGCGACGACGAGCCTCGTGGCCCGTTGTCCCGCAGGATCCTGGCCACCCGTCTCCCCAAAGGACTAGAGAAGCCTCTGTCTCTAGGGACTTATGATGGAACCACGGACCCAAACGAGCACATAGAAAACATAGATGCTCTTCTGGACTACAGAGGTGTACGAGGAGCCATCAAATGCCGCCTGTTCCCAACCACGCTCCGGAAGGGAGCAATGACCTGGTACAAACAGCTGCCAGAGGAATCCATCACATCCTGGAGACAGCTCGGGAGGATTTTCTCTCGACACTTTACCGCATCACGACGCCATCCAAAGACTGAGGTGTCCCTTGGAGTTGTCGTACAAGGAAGAGATGAACCTCTTCGGGACTACATTGAGCGGTTCAACAAGGAAGTCGTCCAAGTGCCTACGACCGACGAGATGAAGAAGTTCCTGCTCGAGCAGGGATTACGTCCTGGCTCAGACTTCGCGAAAGCCATCGGCCTAGATCCACCGAGGAACCTCAACGCTCTCCTCCACCAAGCCCAGTCGCATATACAGTACGAGGAGAAGGTCGCTGCCCACTCTGTCCGGGCCTCCGGTCACCAAGAAGGTCCCCGGACATCCAGAGCTGAAGAGCCCTCGACATCCCGTCGAGGAGATAAAAGACGCGACGATCGGCCTCGCGAGGCACGCGAACAGAAGGGACCTTCTGGACGGTTCCATGACTATACCCCCCTCACTAACTCGAGGGAGAAAATCTTGTTCGAATGTGCCAACTCAGAGTTCAAACAGGCGGGAGTACGTTTCCCCAAACAGCTGCCGACCAGGCCGGGTGTAGATAAATCCAAGTATTGCCGCTTCCACAAAAGCCACGACCATACGACGGAGGAATGCATCCACCTCAGAGATGCCATAGAGATCCTCATTCGCGACGGCCACCTGCAGCAGTTCGCGAAGAAGAAAGAGGCTCCCCGGCAAGAAACCCAGGAGAGCAAGAAGGCTGCAGAAGAGACTCCGTCCTCCGAGGACACCAACGTACAAGTCGCTATATCCATAACCCGACCAGAGGACTTCCGTATCCCCGATGGTCTGCCCGCCTCCACATTCCTCGGTGCTCATAGCCCGTGGGAGACCTTCCCATCGGCCATGGTCATCTACGGTGGTGGATTCAACAAAATCACGGTCGGTTCAGTCAAAAGGAAATTCGAGCAACTGATCAGCAAAAGCTCCAATGAAGTCACCACGCTGGATACCACTCACAAAGGATCATCTCCCATTTCCTTCTACAAGGAGGAACTCCTCGGTGGGTCACCAAACTCAAGCATCCCCCTTCTCATCCGGGCAAGGATGGCGAACTTCGACGTTCGCAGGATACTCGTAGACTAGGGCAGTTCGGTTGACATAATGTACAACTACCTATTCGAGACACTGCAACTGGACGACTCTCACCTTACTCCATACGTTGGATCCGACCTGCAGGGATTCAACGGAGCAGTAACAAGGCCCCGAGGTTACGTAGAGCTCATCGTAACCTTCGGTTCAAGAAAGATAACCCGAGCAATCAAAGCACAGTTTCTGGTAATCGACTGCCCGTCACTATATCAGTACATTTTTGGAAGGCCAACCCTGGCGGAGTTGATTGCAGTGCCTTCTACCGTACATCTCAAGATGAAGTACTACACTTCTGAAGGGATGGTCGCCACCCTCCACGGCGACATCGAAGCTGCCCGTCGATGCTTTGAAACAGCATCAAAAGGACTGAGCACCATCTCAGCGAAGCCGAGGGCATCTGGTCGTCCTCCTCTGCCCAGTAGCTCCGAGCAGCCAAAGCCACTCCCCCAGGTCGAATCCATCGATTTGGACAGCCGTTTCAGCGAGGAGGATCACGCCAAAGACCTGACGACTTCGGGCAACCAGTCCCACAACAGCGGCCATCTCCTATGCCCCATCCTAGATGGCAACTTCGAGATCGTTCCATTCGGAGAAGACCCCCAGCGGGGAGTGAAGATCGGAGCAGACCACCCCGACCTGGCCAAGAGACAGCTAAAAGCGTGCCTCCGGGAGAACTCAGACTTGTTCGCATGGAGCGCTGCTGAAATGCCAGGATTGGACCCCTCCGTCGCCTGCCACCAGCTTACAATTGATCCGGCCGTCAAAGCCGTTGCCCAGCGCAGAAGGAAACAGTCCCCGGAGAAGATGGAAGCCGCGGAGAAAGCTGTTAAAGACCTTCTAGAAGCTAGGTTTATTTCTGAGGCCAAATACACTACATGGCTCTCAAATGTTGTACTTGTAAGAAAAAATAATGGCAAATGGAGAATGTGCGTTGATTATACCGATGTTAATAAGGCCTGTCCGAAGGACGCCTACCCCCTCCCCAATATAGATAAACTCGTAGATAACTCTGCAGGTTTTAAACTTTTATCATTCCTCGACGCCTACTCGGGCTATAACCAAATCCCAATGGCCGCGAGCGATAAAACTTACACGACCTTCATGACCGAATCGGGCAACTATTACTACAACGTAATGCCCTTCGGACTGAAGAACGTCGGCGCTACGTACCAACGAATGATGAACAAAGTCTTCCAAGGACAAATAGGCGACATGCTCGAGGTATACATGGACGACATGATCGTCAAGTCCCACGAGGAGCTGGACCACGTCACCCACCTTCGCCAAATTTTCGAGCAAGCGAGAAAATATCAAATGCGTTTTAACCCAGAGAAGTGCACGTTCGGAGTACGGGCAGGTAAATTCCTTGGTTTCTACTTGACGGAACGAGGAATAGAGGCTAATCCCGACAAATACCGGGCATTCTCTGAGTTCCCAATGCCCACGTCTAAGAAGAACATCCAGTCCCTCAACGAGGTACTCACCTCGTTGTCCCGCTTCGTCGCAAAATCCGCCCAACACGCCCTTCCTTTCTTCAAGCTCTTGAGAAAAGAAGCTGCGTTTGAATGGACCGAAGAATGCGAGGCATCCCTCCTTCACTTAAAGCAAGCCCTGTCGAAACCTCTCGTGTTATCGCGACCAGATACCGGGGAAGTTTTGTTCCTATACCTCGCCGTCACTGTCGAGGCCGTGAGCGCCGTTCTCATTCGCGAAAATCCTGCCGGGCAAAAACCAGTATACTTCACGAGCAAAGCGTTGCAAGACGGGGAGTTGCGATATCAATAGATAGAAAAGGTAGCATTGGCCCTCATCAACGCTGTCAGACGACTGAGGCACTATTTCTTGGCCCATAGATCGTGGTAAGGACGGATCAACCCATCAAGCAATTGCTGGGCCGGCCAGACATGGCCGGTCGAATGCTCAAGTGGTCGTTGGAGCTGTCCGAATTTAACGTCCGGTACGAAAGCAGAAAAGCTCTCAAAGCACAGGCCCTGACCGATTTCGTGGCGGAAGTAACCTTCTCAGACTCCTCGCCCCACATAGCAAACAGATGGACCATCTACGTGGACGGAGCATCCAGCTCGAGCGGCGGCGGGGCAGGAGTAATTCTTGAAAACAACAAAGGGACCATAGTAGAGGCGTCTCTCACTTTGTCCTTCCCCACGTCGAACAACCAGGCTGAGTATGAGGCATTCCTCGCTGGGTTGCGCCTAGCCGAATACCTAGGGGCAGAAGAAATCGTCATCTGCACGGACTCTCAGCTCGTAGCCCACCAGATCTCTGGGGAATATCAGGCCAAAAATGACAGTCTATCTAAATACCTCTCCCTAGTCAAGGAAAATATGTCGAGGTTCAGGACAGTAGCAGTAAGACATGTTCCCCGCGAACACAACGTGCGAGCAGACATCCTGTCCAAACTAGCGAGCACCAAGAGGAAAGGCGGAAACAGGTCAGTCATCCAAGAGATACTTCCCCGGCCCAGCATCGATAAGGGGTCCTCGGCCCTACACGCGCATGCGATCGGAGACAGCGACTGCTGGATGACGCCCGTGTACAACTACCTCACCAGGGACGAACTTCCGGATGACCCCAAGGAAGCCAGCACCATCAGACGAAGAGCTTGCTCGTACGTCATCCTCGAGAATAAACTTTACCGAAGGGGCTTCTCCATCCCACTACTAAAGTGCATAGAGGAGGAGATTGTCCCCCACGTGTTACGAGAAATCCACGAAGGCATTAATGCCCAGCACCTGGGAGGAAGGTCCCTTGCCCGTAAGGTACTCCGGGCAGGATATTATTGGCCAACTATGCAGCAAGACGCCAAGGAGCATGTGAAGAAATGCGACAAATGCCAACGGCACGGGGATATACACCTAGCTCCACCTAACGAGCTGAAAAGCTTGACATCCCCGTGGCCATTCGCCTGGTGGGCCTAGACATCCTAGGACCCTTCGTGACGGGGTCCAACCAAAACAAATACCTGATAGTGGGCGTAGATTATTTCACAAAATGGATAGAAGCAGAAGCCTTAGCGAAGATAACAGCACTTAACATTCTACGCTTCTACAAGCGGAATATCCTTGCCCGTTTTGGGATTCCCCAAGCAATCGTCACGGACAATGGGACACAATTCACGGACAAGAAGTTCCAAGACTTTGTCACCCATCTCGGAACAAAGCAACACTTCGCTTCGGTAGAGCACCCCCAGACCAACGGGCAGGCGGAAGCGGCCAACCGCGTCATCCTTCGTGGCCTCAAACGAAGACTAGATGAAATGAAGAAAGCCTGGATCGAGGAGCTCCACAGCGTCTTATGGGCATATCGCACTACTCCCCAGTCCACCACCGGGGAAACGCCTTTTCGCTTAGCATATGGCATGGAGGCTGTTTTACCCATCGAAATCCACGTGCCGTCCAAGAGGACCGAATCACCTCTAGACGAGGAAATGAATAACGAAGCAATGAGAGAAGAGCTCGACCTCGTCGAGGAAATCCGAACAGGAGCAGCCCTCCACGAAGCGTCCCTTAAGCAAAAAATGGCAATCAGGCACAACGCCAAAGTCTTACGACGAGAGTTCGATGTGGGCAGCCTTGTCCTGCGAAGAAACCACAAGGACTCTCGCGAAGGCAAACTAGCGGCCAACTGGGAGGGGCCATACAGAGTCCGTGCCAAAACGGGAAATGGCGCATACTTCCTCGAAAACCTCAACGGGGAGGCACTCCCTCGACCATGGAACGCTGAGAAACTTAAGCAATACTACAGCTAAAGTAACCTTAGGCTTCCTCGTATCCAGAGACCACCTAGCGGTCATCATGCTCGCCCAGGTACAAGTGACGCATGCACACAAAGTAGAATCCCGCTCAAACAAATAAGTCGGAACTCTGCTCGTCGGCGGTCCTCAACCGAGCACCGCCTTCGCCCAAGTACCATGATTAGCAGAACCCCAGCTCGCGATGGGACGTTCACGCCGCGACCTGAGATCCGCAACCTCGCCAGGGACTTCCCCGGCTGTTCGCCCAGTTCCCCGCACTGGCGAATTCACACGCAGCGAGCTACCTTTCAAAAGATAGCTCTACTAACAGACACACCCTCCGACGGGCAGTCATACACGCACAACTAAGATAAAGTACAGCAATAATGTAAAATACAACAAAAATTGTATAAATGTACCGGGCATTAAATAAAAAGGCCACAAGGGCCAAAAGACTGTGCGTATTACATAAAAAAAAGGGCCATGCCCCCCCCCCCAAAAAAACCAAATAAATTAAAGTTAATCAACGGCACGCAGGCCGGACAAAACACAACAACATCAAAACAACATGAATCCTCATCCTTCCACATGCTCGGTCGCCTCTGACTCGGGTTCCTGCTCCTCCGCTGGCTGATCTTCGGTCTGAGCTTCGGGGGTGTCGAGAACCAGGCCTGCGGGCAAGACGATGCGACCATCCTCCACTCGTGCAAGGTAGTGGATACCATCGGTCGAAATGTCGAGCCCGGGGTTCACCACCCGCAACTGGGCCACGGCACTTTCAAAAGACTCCGATGCCACAGCAATGCCATCCTCTTCGGCTTGCAGTATGCTGGCGACCAGCTCAGCCCTAGTTTTCAACACCTTTATCTCGTCCGGTTCATCAACACCCGGGGCACTGGCCGCCATCAGCTCCTTGTTCAAATCCTCCGCAGCCTTCGTCTCCGCCTTCAGCCTGGTTACCTCCTCCTTCAGCTTAGCCGTCTCCTCCTCGGCCTTCCTCCTAGCCTCGCGAGCACCCTTGACCTCTTCCTTTAGGGACGCCTCGGAGGCCCGGGCAGTAGTGAGTTCAGCCTCAAGCACAGAGTCCCCTTCCGCATAAACGGCCGCCATTTTCAGCATCCTCACCATGGCAGAAGCATCCTGGGCCACCATCGCCCTCTTGCTCGCTCGGTCCATGCTTCCGAGGTTGAGTGACTCTGCCCGCGGAATGACCAAAGTGTTGCCCTCAAAGAACCTCCGGTCGAGGACACGCGGAGGAAGCTCAAACTTCCCTTTCTCGGGCGCCCGAGTCAGGTCCACGGCATACAATGACCTTTGCCGCTTCGCTCGCCCAGCCAGAGCCAATGGAGAGTCCCGGGGAGCTGGAGTAGGAGAAGTAGAGGTTCCCACCGCAGCTTGAGCAAGGGGAAGAGCACGAGCACCACCAACAGGACGAGCCTTAGGAGGAGCCGCTCCAGCCTTGCCCCGCGCCATGGCGTTCCTCACCACACGATCACGAGCCTGAGGCATTTCACCTGCACAAACGAAACGAACACGTTAGCAACGGGGAAGAAAAAGAAATAACAAATAAAGTCTAAGTAACTAAGACTACCGAGCAACTTCTAGGCATCCGCGGGAGTCTTGCACTCCAGCAGAGCCTTCACATTGATAAACCGGCGCTCAACTCTCTGGCTCCCGTCATCCTCGTAGATAGGGGCACCCTTGCTCGTCCAGCAGCTCGCAAGATCGAAGGAGTTGACCCACCTCATCAGCGTCTCGTAGGACACAGCATCCTGCCCGCGCAACGCGCTCGGCTCAAAGATGTAGGTGTTGGGCTTCTTAGAGAAGTGCTCGGGTGTCCAGCGGATCGGAAACTTATACACTCTCTCCCCGATATATTTCCCTTCCTCGGTAAGCAGCTCATCTCCGTTCTCATCATACTCTACCTCCCAGACGTACACGCTGTCCTGCGCAGCTTCGGACAAGGGCTCGACGATATAATATCGTCCCTTGAACGTTCGGATGGACTCCGAGAACGGCTTAAACAGCTTTCTGGGCTGCTTCAACGAGACCCATCCATACCTCTTCCCCGCCAGCTGTCGCTGTAGGTTGAAAACAGCAAAGAATAAAGGAAGAGTGGTCCCCAGAGCAAGGTGCTCGCACACCAACTCAAAAGCCCGTATGAAGGCCAACGAATTGGGGTGGAGCTGAGAAGGAGCCAACTTCAGGTGCTCAAACATCGACCGCTGGAAGTCGGTAAAGGGCAACCTCAGCCCCAATTCCTTGAAGGCATATTCGTACATGGCGAAGCAGTCCCCGAAGTTCGAGCAGATCCGCTCGTCCAAATTAGGCATAAGCACTCTCTATTCACCCGCTGGGCCCACCTCGGTAAAAGCGTCCGCCGTAGACCTGGAAAACGTGGAAATATGGTTTGAAGGTTCGGCCACCTCCCACTCTTCCGGGCAGAACACATCAACGTCCTCTTCCATTGCGTCCTCTTCCACGACCTCCAAATCCTCTCCCTCCTCAGCATCACTCGCTTCCCCCTCGACTTCGCTCGAGGAGTTCGAAGCCGACGAGCTCGAGGACGCGGAGCTCGAGGCTGTTGCACTACTGCTCTCCTCGGACACGGTCTCCTCCTCGGATGTAACGGGGATAACTTCCCTCTCTGGCTTCATCGCCCCTACGATCACCTGAAAAAGCAGAGAAAGACAGTGAATTCGACAGGAAATCAAATCCACCTTTCCACCGCTACGTCAAGTGAAAGGGCGCGCAGAAGGCTAAGGACAACGTCCCCGGCCTAAGCCCTAACATCAAACAAAGAAAGGAAAAACCTCCCCGCAAGGAGGTGACCGAGACATGCCATCTTCCTCCGAGGAACCTCCCCGCGCTCGTGCCCAAATTCCGTTAAAAAACTCCACCGAAATCTGGAAACGCTCCAATGGAAAGTTCGCCAGTCCACCAGAAGATGGTAAGACGCGGTGGTCACGACTCGCAACCACGGAGCGGACCACCACGTTCACCGAACGCGTCATCCACTCCGACGAGATGCTTGGTACAGCGGATAGGCAGAACCACCGCCCACCACCAACACTCGTCGGAAATCTACCTACTTTACCACCTAAAACTAACCCTAGCCGCATGCAATCTACCATTGACAATGAGAGGAAATAGAACAAGCTGGAAACCAGAAGACTTACTTGTTTTGAGTAGAAGAGAAAGGCTTCTCGAAACTTGGCACGGTGGTCGGTTGCTCTGTAGACGGCGACGGGCAGGAACACTGATGACGACGAAGAAAAATTAGAAAGGAAAAAGTGCAAAATGGGACAACCTCCCCCCTTTTATACTGAGGGGCACGTGCACACACACGCCCGTAGGTAATAATGACTGCCCACTAGCCATAATTACCTATTAACTGCTACGCAGGGCTCGATGCACACGTGGCAGCCCAACGTTTCCCATTCTGACGCTTTATCTTCCCGAATACCGGGCAACATAGTCACGACCACAAACATCACGAGCACTGAGGGCCACAGGCACATCGAGACAATCTTCCTCGTCTCCTTACGACGACTCTGCGCAACTCCCCCGGTCGACGAGCAGTCCTTAAGTTATCACTCCCATGCTCGGGAGCAACGACTTGGGGGCTCCTGTTTTGGATTGGACCAATGGCTAGAATCGGCCCAATCCACCTCTGCTCCAGAGCGGCCCAAATTGCCTAAGCCAACCCACAGAGGGGCAAAAGTGACATTTCTGCCCCTCCAACCGGGCAAGGAACGCAACGTCCCTCCCCGGCTCTAATGCCCGTTACGCACGGCTTCCTCGCTGCCCGAACGGCAATAGGAAGGTGCCCGCAACTGCGTCTATGCCCGACATAACGGCTAGTTCAGGGCACCCTGCCCGACATAACGGCTAGTTTGGGCGGTTACCTATTCTTTGGGAAAAACGGCTAATTCGCCCCGAAAATAGGACCGTTGGCCACGCGCTGGAGGCTCTATATAAACCCTCTCACTTGAGAGGGTCAGGTATCACATTTTCACCCTAAGAATACACTTTGTACTTGCCCCTTTTTCTCTGACCCTTTCTTACTCGAGCGTCGGAGTACCTTGCAGGTACACCCCCTCCTCTCCTCATTCTCAAGCCGAGCACGTTGCACGCCTTACGACCAGCCATCATCCGGGCACCTCACCTTCTGACGACCAGCTCGCGTGGATCAGTTCGAACACATCGGATCAAAATGAAACTTGTAAATGTGAATGGGTTTTTATAATGGTGTGGGGGAGTCACGTGTGTAGGCATGCATGCTTCTTAACCTTTGCAGTCTGTCATGTGTAGGCATGCATGCTTTCTTAGCCTTTGCAGTCTGCCATGTGTAGGCATGCATGTGTAGTCATGTCAACAGTGCCCTGAAACATATGAATGAATAGTAATGTGAATGAATAGTAGATGCAGACTATAGGCTTGCAAATTCATCAGTCTAGAGACATGTGAATGAATAGTATACATTATAAAATTTAAAAAAAAATAGTAAACAATTTAAAATTTAAAAATAAAATAAAAAAACATAAAATAAAAACAATAGTCCACGTTTTAAATTAAAAAAAAAATAGAATGCGCTGAGGCGCCATCTGAGATGACGCATCTCAGTTGATTTTTTTAACTTTTCATTTAGCCTGAGGCGCCATTTGGAATGGCTTCTGGCCTCTAACTGAGGCGTCATCCCAAATGGCACCTCCCTTATACACTCTATCCAAACCATGCCATTTTAGATTTTTTTTTGAAAAATTGGTTTATTTAGTATTTTTTTTTAAAAAATAAGTTATATTAAAATAAATTCCCAAGCACTCCCTTAAACAAAAGTACAAATGTCTGACTCAGCTTATAAATAAATTAAAAATAATTTAGTTTTTAAGAAATTGATTTTTTTTTTCTCAAAAACTATAACAAATGGGCTCACAAAAATAGTTTAACAGTGATTAAAATTAATCTCAAGTTCAAATAATTTATAATTAATAGGATGTTCCTTGAGATCATTGGGAAATCAAAGAGCCTAATTTAAATGGATTCCAACCAGCAAAAACTTATTTCAAATTTTAAATGTTGAAATATCAGTTCTCTAACCAAAAACTATAGTCAATGTAAAACTTATCAGATCGTATATTAGGTTTATAACATAAATATGACTCAACAATTTAAAATCAATGACCCATATCATACTTTATTCTCCACTGCAGATTTGAGATAATTACAAATCATCTTATCAATCAATTTTAGGTCAAGGTGAGTAAGTACGTGACTGAACCGAATCACATTACTCTTTACATCATAACGGAAAGCAGTAGCAGCATTCTAAATGCACCTAAAATTAGTTTAGTATTTCTTTAGGTGAAATAGCTCATTGCTTAATTAAATCACAGAGCAGCAACAGCTTAAAGTTTCATTATAAATGAAAGTATTATTCATACACATACATGATATACAGATAATACATCAATTCATAATTCACTCCAAAATCAAGGTACGCAAGCATGCTTCTGTAACCACACACTTTTGGACCTCATAATTTTTATTTTTATCGTGTGATTGCACGAGTCTAAGCCCAAAGGCCTCATAATTTAAAATGGCTAGAATTACATGAAACAAAATCCTTTTACATCCCAAATGATACAGATGAGTAGTTGATACTCATAGCAATTTACTATTAGCCATTCTACACAGCAGCAAAGTACTCTTTGCTACCCTTGGGGTCTGGTTTCATGGACTTCTCACCAGGCTTCCACCCAGCAGGGCAAACTTCATCTGGGTTCTCCTGCACATACTGCAAAGCCTGCGAGACCATTGAATAAATGGTGTCAAACACATTATTTAACGATAGAAGGGTAAAACGGAGAGAGAGAAAAACAAATAAACTAAAATATGGTCAGTCCTGATGTGGTGCAGATTGGATATGTAATTACCTGGAGTGTTCTCTTTGTCTCGTCAACACTTCTACCAATTCCGAGGTTGTTGATGGTAGAATGTTGGATAACCCCTTCCTTGTCAATAATGAACAATCCTCTCAATGCTATCCCCTAAATCATTGGAAATATTTTTTCAATCATTGCAACAGATCCAAAAATAGTGGAATAAAAGGCAACAGCTCACAGTTTCACACACTGAAGCTATTATCAAGACAGCACCTAATTCCTATATTTCATTCCAGAGAAATATAAACTAAAGCTCAAAAGACATTGAATTTGATAGGAAAAAAATGAATAGCCACAGTTTAAGTCAAAGTGTCAAAACATACTTGATCAGGAATGAGAACACCATAAGATTTTGAAATGGATTTGGTGACATCAGAAACCAAAGGATAGTTCAAGTCGCCAAGACCACCAGACTTTCTATCTGTTTGAACCCATGCAAGATGCGAGAACTGCAATAAAAACAATAGTGCCACTAATCAAGAAGAAGCAGAGTTTTGAAGTGCCTTTGGATTGGACATTAAAAGATAATTATGAACATGCAAACATTGTATATCATAACATAATGGATGTGTGTGCTATTGGGAAAATTGTGCCATAGTCTGCCAAGGAACAGCCTCTGAATCTTATGAATCACACTACATTACATCTTTAGTCAGAAAATCAAGAAAAACACATTTGCAATTACCAGAGTTTAAACAAATTTTACAACAGATATTTTGATTTAAATCCTAGTCTTACATAAGCTAGTTGCAGAGGAAAATGAAAATGAAGGAGTCAGCGCAGGTTATCCAACTATAAAACAAAGAAATACAAATCATGAAATATCCACAGGCGGATAATATGTGACACTGTACGTGGGCCAAGTCATCGAACGCCCTTCATTTTCTTCGGTAGCAAATATGCATAGGCAAACAGAAGTAATTCATATCAAGAAGGAAAAAAATTACAACAAGCAAAGCAAGGCCTTTTATCCACTAGATAGAGTGGTCAACATGAATCAAACAATTTCATATCAAGAAATGTATGGAGAAAAATCTATATAAGAGCTAACAGCAATAGAAATAATTATTAAAAATAAAGTCCAAACTAACCACACTGTCAACTGAAACACCCAATATCTCTGTATTAAGTTCTGCAAATTCTGCATGGCGGTCACTGAAAGCAGTGATTTCTGTAGATAAGCAACCGATGTCAGAATGAAAAAGAGAAGATTTTACATCTAAACTATAGTTTACTATAGAATCAACTAACCAGTGGGACAAACAAACGTGAAATCCAATGGGTAGAAAAAGAGGATAACATATTTCTTCCCAATATATTCCGATAGTTTGACCTGAAAAGACATTGCTTTAGTCAAAGATAAATAAATTACAAAAGAAAACACTTCACAAGCAACAGTCTGTCTACCTTGATAAACTCCTGATCAAAAACAGCTTCAGCTTCAAAATCCGGCGCTGAGTTCCCAACTAATGGTAATTCACTCTTCAAACAGAAACAAAATTTATTAATTAACTAATTCAAAGATTAAGCAAGAGAAAAACTATGCTCAGAGGCTTGTATTCTCAACTTCATTAATGATGTAACAAAAGTCAATAATTGGAAATTAATTACGAACAACACAAACGAATGGGATAATCAAGAAATTGCATTTCAATTTCATGCTCATAAACCACAAGATGTAAGAGTCATGAATGCCTAATTGTGCATCTGGTTTTAAATCATTCCAAGTGAGTGAATTGATTCTGTAAAATTGATTATGGATAAAAGTAAGTTGAATGTAAAGTGATTTATGTTTAGATAATTTTATGCAGAACTGAGTTGACCATTAAATTTTAATGTAAAAATCAATCTTAAACTCAAAAGCTACAAATTCTAGCTTCAAGTACAAACAATTTTAAAGGCAAAATTAATTCTAAAGATTCTACTTTAGAAAAGTAGAATCATTCCAAAATCAATTCTACATCTCTAGAATTGCTTTTAGATTTCCAAAAGGTAAACCAAACATTCACTACACTATAATGGATACAAAAAAATTGCATTTCACTGCAACAGTAACTATTATCAACTAATAAGCTCAACAATGCTGCAAACAGAAATTCAACCATAACCACACACATGAATCTGAAACCATATATCATATTAACCAAAGATTCAAAATTTCAAACAAACAATAATAAAAACAAAACAACAAATAAACATCTTCAACAGAAAACTTCAAATAAGAACATTCCACAACTAAAAACTATTTGATTTTTATAACGAATTGTACCAGTAGAAAAAGGAGTTAAAATAAGCAAAAATGGAGTTAATGAAGAAAATTAGTAATTGAGAATATTGAAGTAAAGAGAGGTTGTTGAAGAACTTACAGAAGCCCTAACGACGAAACTGCGGCGAGAGGAAGAGGAGCGGTTGAGGGAAAGAGGGAGGGAAGTGCGTAGTTTGGGGAGAGAATTGGATGCATTGGGGATTGAGAGAGAAGAGAGACGTGGAGAAGAGAATTTGGGAGAGAAGAGTGTGTTAGGGTTTGGAGATAGGAGAGAAGCGGATGGAGCTGAGCAAGCCATGGATGAGAGGCGGAGTGTGAGGTAGAAGGAAATGGAAGATAGAGATAGGGAGATAGCAATAAAGTGTATATGTATACTTCACCTCAAATATGAGATGGGCTCTTTTTGTCAATGTTGTAAATAAATAAAATGTTTATATCAATTGAAAAAATTGTGTATCTTCAAATAGAAAAAAAAAATTATATTTATCTAACTAATAAATTATATGAATTGAAAAGTAAAATTTCATTTTCCCCCTTCTTCTGTCATGTATTGAAAAATTGAATAAAAAGTTTATTTTTTTAATTTTCCAACTAATTGTCGGGTTGGTTGCAACCTAACAAGTCTTCTCTCTTTTGTTCATTTTTTACAATCTTATCATATCTTTCATCACTAACTTTCGATTACCAAACTCATTTTCTTCAACGAACACATCTATATGCATTTTAACTCCATTGAATTTATGCTAACAATTACATTTATCTTCCTCATCTGAACCATTCTATGCAATGCTTAATCTATTCGCTATAGTAAGACTCTTTGAACTGATTAAATACATAAATGATTGTAAAGATTTGTGGGAGGATGTTGTCAAAGTCCACCAAAAGTGGACTGTTGTATCTAACACGACTATGCACTTTGAGATGATATTAATTGACAATGAAGTAAGTTTTGTGTGTCATTGTTTATTTTTATTATTCTCATATCATTTGGTTTTGCTTCGATCTGAAATGCATGTTTGTTCCTTTTCATGGTTGGTTTTACTTCTTTCTATTCTACATGGTTATTTTCTCTATTTCTCAAGTTAAGTTGTTAAACATTACAGCTTTGCGTATTCCTCATCTCTTGTGTTTTCCTATTTGTAACCAATCATTTCATATTTTTTCCATTCAAGAAATTGATATCCATGTCATAGTGTCGACAATGTATAAACAAGCTTTTAATTCTATTTTAACAATAAACAACACATACACGATTGTAAATTTTAAAGAGCAATTAAATGATATGTTGTTTAAGGCTTTAGACCACAAATATCTCTTGAATTACAATCTGAATTGCACACATTAAGATGGATACCCATTACAATTCATGAATTACAATCAAAAGAGAAAGGATTCATTGTCAACCCTTATCCTTTTGCATATGCCAAGGTCAAATAAGAAAGTTGTTATTTATTTATTAGTTTTCCTTAAACATTATTTATCTTTTTTTCTTAACTTAACTAATGCAAATGTCTAAGTAGTCAATGTTGTAGGTTAATATCTACTTTCTGTTTCTAACACGTACAATATAATGAAGATGCACATCAATGAAGATCTACCTGAGATAATAGATTTTCTGAATAAGTAATCTTTATTTCAATGTAAATATATACTTTTATGCCCGATTCTTATTTTATTTAACTCAATTTGAAGACATTTTCTCATATTACTTTAGGATCCCTAAAGATTTATATGTTGAATAGTCAAGTTAAGTTTTGAGTACACATTCTCATATGTGGTGTTAAAACTCAGGTGATTCTAAATTCAGTCATTACGATAAATTCATGGCAAAGCCTATCCTACTTTCTCTCAATGATATTATCAAACTTGAAGATATAAATAACATTTCCCATTTAATAATTTTGTATATGTTAATTTATTAATCTTAATTTTGTATTAATCCCCTCATTTTTTAGGTGACTTTTTGTGTTATAGTTGTTACGAATCACATACTTAAGGCATCGAAATTTGGGGGGTATTATCAGACATGCCATCAATGTCTAAAGGTTGTTAAGGGGGAAAAGGCATATTTTTTGTGTGTGTTGACTGCCATACCACATAAGTCAAAATATATAGGTGTTACTTGAAATTCTGGTATCAGATGTGTGATGTTAAGTGTGATGTCACAACAACACAATCTGCTATATGAACAAGACAATAACAACAGTAAATAACACAATGAATTATTCACCCAGATCGGTCTAACTACCTACGTCTGGGGGCTACCAAGGCAGGGAGGAAATTCACTATTATTAGTATTAAATTACAGACTCAACAATCCCAGTTGACATCTACCTAACTTAATCACTACCCAATGACAATTCTACCTAAGAAACCACTTAGGTATGAGAAACCACTCACTCCCTAAATCACCACAGTGATACAATCCAATGATTAAAACACACTACTTGATTCTGCTTAACAGCTTTGATCAAGAACAATTAACACCTCAAAAATAGTAACACCAATTCACACACGAATGGTTTACAAAACACACACGAAGACATAAATGACACTCAGTCTTTAGCTCTCTATCTTCGTTTTCTACCAACAAGGGTTGAGGCAGCTTTTATAGAATTCTGACTTGGGCTTGGACCTCCTCCAAAAATATCTGCTTTGATTTGTTTTAACACCAGAATTTAAAACAGATTTGATCTTCAAATCTTTTTAAATCTCTTCAAATCAGCCCTAATGTTAGTTACATGATTTGCTCCATGATCTGCAAAATTATCTGATTGGAAATCTCTTCTCCAAGATATTCGCATCCAATCTCTCTAACAGATCTCCTCAAAACTCACTAACACGCGCAGCCCTAAAACATCACAATCTGATGTTCTGATATAGTGATGTCAAGACATCACTTATAACATCAGCATATAACACTTCAACCCTGCAACAGCTAATGTTATGAACCAATGTTATGACATCAGACATATGACATCAACATTGTTCAACTTTGTTTTACCAAAATTCCAGCCAATACACGAACTAACAATCTCCCCCTTTGGCTAATTTTGGCTAAAATAAACTCTGCCATCATCAGAGGTACCTGCAGCGGAAAAAAACTTCAAACCAGCAGCAATCACATAGCAAACTGTACAAAGCTAAACTCCTCATCAAAGCAAGAACCAGCATACCAGCTGCACACTCCCCCTCAAGTCTAGAGCCACAACAGACAACTAGGCAACACATAGGCTAACCTCTCCCCCTTTTTAGCCACAATTTGACAACATCTACACCAAACACAAAGATCTGACATCCATTAAGACATGGTCAAAAGCAAGCTTCCCAATGAACACAATATCCAAAAACTTTGACTGGTCAGGCGATATAACCAATGGATTCTTATAGTACTATAAAATCCAAGCCTTCTTCCTTCTAACAGCACCAGACACCACACAAGAATGAGTCAGTCAAACAAAGATGCAGGAAAGCAGCGCAAGCATGAGGACAATAAACCAGATCCACTGAAGAACAAGAACACAACAAGGAAAGTCACTAGAACTTCTTCAGGAGCAACAAGAACAAGAAAACCATCAAAGACAAAAACCATTAAGAAATCTCCAGTGCAACTCCATGCTTCTGATGATGAATGAGATGAAGATTGGAAAACTTTTCTTGATGCAGGGGGTTGGGATAATCTTTAGATCTTATATATATTGCTTTTGATGTACTAAAATCCAATCTTGTATGCTTTCAGCAGTTGAATAAAATGTTGTTTTCATTAAACATATGCAAAATCACAACTGCACAAATACTCCTTCCAGCACACCTAATCCTCATAAATGCAAATTCCCAGTTTGCTTCTTAAACTTTCAAATTGATTTGCATCTAAGGCTTTAGTAAAAATGTCAGCTAATTATTTATCTGTAGCAACATGTTCCAAAGCAACAACTTTGTCCTCAACCAAATCTCTTACAAAATGATACCTTATATCAATATGCTTAGTTCTGCTATGTTGAATAGGATTCTTAGAGATATTGATAGCACTCAAATTATCACAGTACAATGTCATGACATCTTGCTTGACATTGTATTATGTTAACATCTGCTTCATCCAAACAAGTTGAGAATAACTACTCCCTGCTGCTATGTACTCAGCTTCAGCAGTAGAAAGAGACACACAGTTCTGCTTTTTACTAAACCATGATATCAGATTATTCCCTAAGAAGAAGCAACCTCCTGAAGTAATTTTTCTATCATCAGCACTCCCTGCCCAATCAGCGTCACAGAAACCACATAACTCAGTGCCTGATCCATGACTGTAAAGCATTCCATAGTCACTAGTCCCATTCACATATTTCAGAATCCTCTTCACTTGATTCAAGTGACTAACTTTAGGCTCAGCTTGATATCTGGCACAAACTCCAACAGCAAAAGAAATATCAGGTCTGCTAGCTGTGAGATACAATAGACTTCCAATCATGCTTCTGTATAAAATTTGATCCACACTAACACCATGTTCATCCTTGGACAACTTTAAATGAGTAGGAGCAGGTGTCCTCTTGTGATTAGCATTCTCTAGACCAAACTTCTTCACTATGTTCTTTGCATACTTGCTCTGAGAAATGAATATGGAGTCCTCCATTTGTCTAACTTGTAGACCAAGAAAATAGTTGAGCTCTCCAACAAGCCTCATTTCAAACTCAGACTGCATATGTTCCACAAAATGTTTCACCATTGCATCTAACATCCCTCCAAATACTATGTCATCAACATATATTTGAGTTATCATCAGTTTTCCTCCTTCCTCTTTAACGAACAAGGTCTTGTCAATCCCTCCTTTTCTGTAGCCATTCACAGCCAGGAATTCAGTAAGCCTTTCATACCAAGCTCATGGTGTTTGCTTCAAACCATAGAGAGCTTTCCTTAGTTTGTAAACATGGTCAGGAAATGTTGGATCAATAAATCCTTTTGGTTGATCAACATACACCTCTTCATTTAAGTAACCATTCTAAAATACACTCTTAACATCCATCTGAAAAAGCTTGAATTTGAAATTACAAGCCACCCCTAAGAGTAATCTGATAAATTCCAGTCTTTCCACGGGAGCAAAGGTTTCATCATAATCAATTCCTTCAACCTGAGTGTATCCCTGAGCAACTAATCTGGCCTTGTTTCTGGTGACCACTCCTTGTTCATCAGATTTATTCTTGTAAATCCACTTGGTGCCAATCACATTAACTCCATCAGGCCTTGGTACAAGATCCCACACTTCATTCCTTTTGAATTATTCCAGCTCTTCATGCATGGCATTAATCCAAAACTCATCAGTCAAGGCTTCTTTGACATTCTTGGGCTCAATTTTAGAAACAAAACACGAATTTGACACAACCTCTCTTGATCTAGTGCTAACCCCTGATTTAGGATCACCTATGATAAGCTCCCTTGGGTGGTCCTTTAGCACTCTAATAGATGGTTCTTTATTAGATTGCTCAGCTTCAGGCTCAGCATCAACATGACTGGGAGACTCACTTATGTCTTCAGTTTCTTCTGTGACTTCTTCAACTAATGTTTCAACATCATCCAGGACATCAGCATCTTTCTGCTTATCAATGTCATCAATCACCACATTTATAGACTCCATCATAACCTTTGTTCTGGAGTTGAAAACCCTGTAAGCTCTGTTATTTGTAGAGTATCCTAGAAAGATTCCTTCATCACTTTTAGGATCCAATTTTCTCCTCTGTTCACAATCTGACAAAATGTAACATTTACTTCCAAAAACAAGAAAGCACTTCACATTTGGCTTTCTTCCTTTCCACAGTTCATACAGAGTAGCTGAAGTGCCCCTTCTTAAAGTAACTCTGTTGTGAATATAGCAAGCTGTGTTCATGGCTTCAGCCCAGAAATGGTAAGGAAGCTTTTTGGCATGAATCATTGCTTTAGCAAATTCTTGGAGAGTTCTGTTCTTCCTTTCAACAACTCCATTTTGCTGAGGAGTAATAGGAGAGGAAAACTCATGACTGATGCCTTCCGCAGAGCAGTAATCAGCAAACTTGCTATTTTCAAATTCCCTCCCATGATCACTCCTTATTCTGATGACATTGCTCTCTTTCTCTCTTTGGAGTCTTTGACATAAATCTTTAAATACATCAAACACCTCTGTTTTGTCTTTGATGAAGCTCACCCAGGTGTACCTAGAATAGTTATCTTCAACAACATAATCATACTTCTTCCCACCTAGACTTTCCACCTGCATAGGTCTCATCAAGTCCATATGAAGAAGTTCCAAAACTTTGGAGGTGGTGTTATGTTGAAGCTTCTGATGTGACATCTTGGTTTGCTTCCCTATTTGACAATCTCCACACACTCTTCCTTCTTCAATATTGAGTTTAGGAATTCCTCTGACAGCTTCTGAAGATATTATTCTCTTCATTCCCTTCAGATGAAGATGTCCCAACTTTTGATGCCAAATTTTGACTTCATCATCTCTAGCAAACACACATGTTGAGGTACTTGAGTCTTGTTGCACCCATAGATAACAGTTATCCTTAGACCTAACACCCTTCATGATGACTTCTCCTTTCTCATTTGTGACATTGCACTCAGATTTTGTAAAGTCTACTTTGAATCCTTGATCACAAAGTTGTCTAATACTGATCAAATTTGCTGTCAACCCTTTGACAAGTAGAACATCATCCAGTCTAGGAGCACCAGCACAATTCAGCTTACGCATCCCCTTGATTTCCCCTTTGACACCATCACCAAAGGTTACATGACCTGAAGACTGGAGCTTAACATCTACCAACAAATTCTTAACTCCTGTCATGTGTCTTGAACACCCACTATCAAAGTACCAGTCTTCTTTGGTAGAGACCCTAAGAGAAGTGTGAGCTATTAAGCTGGTAAGTTTACCTTTTGGAACCCATTGCTTCTTAGAATTAAAGGCCTGATTACCTATGGGAAACTTCAGTGTGGGAGTGTACTGATGTGCCTTCTGAGGATACCCATGTAGCTTATAACAGTAGGCCTTTATGTGTCCAAAACGCCCACAGTGATGACATCTCCAGCGCCTAAATTTCTTCCTAGAAGGAATCCTTTCAGGATGTTTAGACATCTGTTTTAACATTACTGGTTTGGAACTGGTAATAACATCATCAGAAGTTGCAACATTGTTGAATCCCAAACCACTTTTGTCTCCAGCAATTTTCCCAATACTAAGAATGTTGTCTAGAGCATCAGTACCATTGTTCAACATTCTGACAGTTTTGGTCATAGAATCCAATTTAGAGTTAAGCATACTGACTTCATTTTCAAGTTCAGTCTTTTCAGCCTCTAACTGCAATATGGTTTTCTTCAGCTTCTCTCCTTCAAGACACACTTGTTCACTTCTCATGCACATTTCTTTATACGAGGCAGCAAGCTCTTCATAAGTAACCTCATCATCACATGAATCATCATCTGACTCACAAACCCCAATCATAGCTCTAACAAGCTTAGCTGATTCTTCTTCAGATTCACTTTCACTATCAGACCAGGAAGCAGATAACCCCTTTTTCTGCTTTTTGAGATAAGTAGGACATTCCTTCTTGACATGACCATACCCTTCACACTCATAGCATTGGACTCCCTTGTCATTATTGGACTTTTCTTCATCTCTAGTTTTCTTCCCCTGATCTCCTGATCTGTTGGTGTCAGATGTGATGTTCTTGACATTAGGATTATAACTCCTATTTATCCTCTTCATAACCTTATTAAACTGTCTTCCCAGCAAAACAATGGCCTGGGACAACTCCTCCTGAGACTCAGCACCCTTCTCTTTCTTAGAATCTTCAGAACTAGATACCAAAGCTATACTTTTGGTTTTCTTTTCAGGTTCCTCTTCCATTCCTAATTCAAAGGTTTGAAGAGAACCTATCAACTCATCAACCCTCATCTTGCTGATGTCTTGGGCTTCTTCTATAGCTGTCACCTTCATTTTATATCTCTTGGGAAGAGATCTAAGAATTTTCCTCACCAGCTTCTCTTCAGTCATCCTCTCTCCTAGGGCACTAGAAGCATTTGACAGCTCAAGGATGTTCATGTGGAAATCATGGATAGTCTCATCATCCTTCATCTTCATATTTTCAAACTTTGTTGTCAAAAGTTGAAGTCTTGACATCATGACTTTGGAGGTTCCTTCATGAGTAGTCTTCAAGATATCCCATGCTTCCTTAGCTACTTCACAAGTGTTGACCAACCTGAAGATGTTCTTATCAACACCATTGAATATGGCATTCAAGGCTTTAGAATTCCCAAGGGCAAGCTCATCTTCTTCCTTGGTCAACTCTTCTTCAGGTTTCAGTTTTGAGCTACCCTCTACTTCCTTTCCATTCTCATCCTTTTCCACAATAACAGGATGTTTCCATTCTTTCACAATAGCCTTCCAGGCTCTGCTGTCTAATAACTTCAAGAATGTAACCATACGAGGTTTCCAATAGTCATAATTTGAGCCATCTATAATAGGGGGTCTATTCACAAATCCACCAGTCTCCTTGTCCATTGCACCAGAAAGTATCAGCCCTAGATCTCACCCAGATGTAGAGCAGGATGCCTGCTCTGATACCAATTGAAATTCTGGTATCAGATGTGTGATGTTAAGTGTGATGTCACAACAACACAATCTGCTATATGAACAAGGCAATAACAACAGTAAATAACACAATGAATTGTTCACCCAGCTCGGTCTAACTACCTACGTCTGGGGGCTACCAAGCCAGGGAGGAAATTCACTATTAGTAGTATTAAATTACAGACTCAACAATCCCAGTTGACATCTACCTAAATTAATCACTGCCCAATGACAATTCTACCTAAGAAACCACTTAGGTATGAGAAACCACTCATTCCCTAAATCACCACAGTGATACAATCTAATGACTAAAACACACTACGTGATTCTGCTTAACAGCTTTGATCAAGAACAATTAACACCTCAAAAATAGTAACACCAATTCACACACGAATGGTTTACAAAACACACACGAAGACACAAATGACACTCAGTCTTTAGCTCTCTATCTTCGTTTTCTACCAACAAGGGTTGAGGTAGCTTTTATAGAATTCTGACTTGGGCTTGGACCTCCTCCAAAAATATCTGCTTTGATTTGTTTTAACACTAGAATTTAAAACAGATTTGATCTCCAAATCTTTTTAAATCTCTTCAAATCAGCCCTAATGTTAGTTACATGATTTGCTCCATGATCTGCAAAATTATCTGATTAGAAATCTCTTCTCCAAGATATTCGCATCCAATCTCTCTAACAGATCTCCTCAAAACTCACTAACACGCGCAGCCCTAAAACATCACAATCTGATATTCTGATGTTCTGATATAGTGATGTCAAGACATCACTTATAACATCAGCATATAACACTTCAAACCTGCAACAACTAATGTTAGGAACCAATGTTATGACATCAGACATATGACATCAACATTGTTCAACTTTGTTTTACCAAAATTCCAGCCAATACACGAACTAACATTACTTATCTTTCGTTCACTTAAATTTTCATTTTCCAATTGTTTATGAGTCTTATTTATGTTGTTTAGGTATAAAATTGAAATTTAAGTTTTACATTGCGATTATCGTTCAACATTTATTTTATGGGACCACGAGTGTACATAATTGTTGGGTGTATTTGTTGCACAGCTCTGCACCACATTGATAGAGGTAGCATACTTTTTTATGACATATGCTCCTCTGAGAAAAATCCTATTATCATATATAGATACTCATACCATTATTTACCTAACCAAAATAGGCAGAAGTGGATGATCCACTTGAATTTCCTCTTACTTTTGATTCATGCTTTGGTTTGACTAAATAATTTAAAGTCAAGTGGCAACCAAAATGAGGCAGTTCAGATGTTGTCTACATCTTTCGAAATGAAGACTTTGTCAAAAACCTACTCAGTACCATGGAAAAGGACAAGGTAATGTTATACATGCATACACTACTACGAAAAACACATAATAACGGTTGTGAAACACATATAATGACGGTTGCAAGTCTGTTGTTAGGTAGTGTGTGGTTGTATGTATGATAGTTTTCATAATAGGCGACAGACTGTGGTTATAAGTTAGGTAGCGTGCTACTTATGACAGCGATTTATTCAAACAACTGTTGTGAAATAATTTATAGGTCCTGAGTTCGAATCCCAGCAATGCCATTCTTGCCTTTTATTATTCTGGATAGCGTGTTCTACTTATAACAACGGTTATGTTAAAAACCGTTGTGATATAATTTGTTTTTTATATATATTTTTTTCAATTTTACAGTATTCCCAAATTTTAAACCTGAATATTTCTTAATCATGTCAAACTAGAAACAACAATACAACCATTTTTTTTAATTGAATTAGACCGAAAATTGTATTACGTCAATGACGCAATTCCATTAGAAACCAAAAATTGTATATTACATCAAAATCAAAATGGCACAAAACAACATATAATGTACACATCATTACAACAAATAATAATATCTTGGTGTCTTGGTGTCTTGACTTTAAACACCAATAATTTCAAATAATAATAGTTGTTAAAAAATAACATCGTTAGTAATTACAACATACAATAAATTATGAATGAGGAATATAAAATACTTATTTTTTAATTTTCCCATATGCCTTCTTGAAGATCGTTACGAATAGCATGTACATCATCTCTATCAACTTCTTCATATGAATTAGGCACTCGTGTTGCATAAGAATGAGTGGAAGGAATATCAAAACTTTCATCATCATTAGGAGGAATGAGTTTTCCATTGAAAACAATTGACCATCTTCTCGAAAAGTCTGTAGGGTCTGTCACATAAAAAACTTGTTTTGCTTCAGTAGCCATGATGAATAGTTCGGTGTTATAAGTTGCCTTGCCAAGGTCAACCCGTGTGAATCCTAACTTATCATTTTGTACACCATTGTTATTGGGAACCGACTTGCGTTTAAATAAAGGCACTTTGGAAGTAGCATAATCAATCTTCAAAATATCCTCAATGAAACCATAGAATGTGGTGGTTACCAAAATAGGATTCTTATCTTTCGAAATAGAGAAATATATGGATTTGGCCTCAACCATAACCTCATTATTTTGCATTATACTACGATTATCTTTTGCTTTTGTATAAAAGGAATAATTAGAAATGTCGTATGTCGTCCAAGTTATCGCAGTAAATTTTGACATGTATGATAACCATTTAATTGTCTAAGATGCACAATCATCATTAAAAATCCTCATATTAAACCAACTCATGAATTCCTTGTTATGTCGTGTCAACAACAGCTTGTCATTCATTCGGGGACATTTTTTCTTTATAACTTTTTTGTGAGCAGCTATGTAAGGTTCAACTACACTAAGATTATTCTATATATAGAAATGTGCTTGAAGTACTACATCTCGATGCATTGACTTAACATTTAAACATTGAGTACCTCTATCTTCAAATCTGTCAGCATGACGAGACTTTGGAATTCCAATAGACTCTATTTCAGACAAATAGTTTGAACAAAACTCAAGAGTTTCTTCTGTGATGTACCTTTCAACGATCGAAGCTTTTGGTCAGTGATGATTCAGCGTATATCTGTCGCTCCCGGGATTTTCATCCAAGTACAAACGCGAAAGTGGCACCGAAACAGAGTCGCCAGCAACGTGTATTTATCCCAAGAGAGGGAAAGGAAACACTGCGTAAACCTGGGAGGAAGGAAAAGCATGGTCTTGCGACCAAGAGAACTGGATTCGGGAGTCGGTTACGCGAGAGGAAGGTATTAGCACCCCCTCGCGTCCATCGTACCCGATGGGATCCACGCTTGCTTGTCTCAATCAAAGGGTGTAAGAAAATGATACTGGAAAAGGAACTGGGAAAGGAATGGAAAAGGAAAGGAGAGAGAAGGAGAAACAAATGTAGGGAAAATAAAAGAAGTGCTTGAATGGGCCCTACCCCAATGCCTACGTATCTCATCGGGAACATGAGAATCAGAGCGACGTAGTTCCCCTCACTAGGGATGGATTGTTTATGTTTTTTTAGTGGAATACGTCAGTGTTCGCGTTCTAGCAGTTTAGGTATTGCAGCTCGCTGTAGGGAGACTTAGGCGTTACCTGTTTGCGGTAGAACGGAAATGACGCATCCTTAAGGAATGAATGAAGGAGATGAGGATTCCCGAAGGAAAAACGTTATTGTTTGTTTTTGTCTTTTAAGAGTTTTTTCATTTGTTTGCATATGATAGTGTATCTAAATCTTAATCATTGGAATGTGTACATTCTCACATTCCAAGATGGAATGAGTAAGAAAGCACACTAAGGGTGAAGAAGACCCTCACACTTAGTTCCAATTATTAAGGTTCAAACACACTAACATACTTGTATTTATTAAGTGTTTTTTTGTTGATCATGAAATGAAGAAGTGTTTTTTATTATTTGTACCTTCAACAAGTATTGCATTTAAGTCCCTCATACAAGATCAAATGTTTAACACATTGACCCAAGATGGGCCATATGTTACACATTTTAAGATTATAAGAGAAGACCCCTTTATAATCTTTTCTTTATATGAAAGGCCTAAATGCAATAAGTGCCTACCTTTATTAGATATTTTGAATTTTCTTTGAGATGAGAAGATGAAAGAGTCAAGAGGAGAAAGGTAAAAATCTATGTGAACTAAGACCCAATCCTAATTACTTAGTTAAGGGAGTGGTCCTAATGGTTTGTGAGGTTTCCTAACCTAAAGTCTATAGAAGGAATGAGTTAAATAATTCACTTCTAAGGTAGAAGATGAATTGTAACCCAAAAGGGAGGGTAATGAGTTAATCAAAGTAAGCACATAGATGCTTAACAAAACACAAAGTTGAATTATAAAAGAAATGAAAGGAAATAAGTTTGAATGTGGATTCCTTATCCACACTCAATTTCAACTTACCAAAGCCCCTACATGGTTAGTAAACATGGAAACATGCATAAGAAGTAAAAAAAAAAAGAACTTAATACACATTAAAGCTTAAAAGAATAAGATGAAGAATCAAATCTTAATATCACAACCAAAATGTGAATCATATGGAAAACAAGAGAATATCATCCTACAAATTCAAATGAATAAGCAACAATCATCATCCATAGTATTCAAACATGTTTTCATAAGAAAGGATAGATGAAAGATGAAAAGAAGTGAAAAGAACATGCATAAATGGAACATGTAATCCAACAACCAGAATTGAAACTAAATGAAAAATGGTTTATAAACATCTCCAAAATACTCATGAATCAACAATTAAGACATTCAAGAAGTAATAGAAAAAGAAGTGAAGTGGAAGTTCAAAAAGAAAGTGCAAAATAAAACATGTTAAAGATGCACAAAGTTCAAAGGGAAATGAACATGTAAAGATGATCTATAATGTGTACCAAAGACATATAATGTCACATGAATATCTCACAAAATATGCAAATGATCATACAAATATGTACAAAAGAAATCATGTAAACATGCATAAAAATTAGAATGATGTGACATGCATTATGCTTCAAATGTAATGCATAAAAAAAAATCAAATGGACTTGTGAAAAATATACAAGCATGGTATTGGAATGCCTAAGTCAGAAGTGAATCATACATCAAAATAGCATGTAAAAATTCAAAGCAAAATGAACTCAAACAATGCAATTAGGTCAAATTGAAACATCATACAAAGTAGTGCAAATATGAGCATCAAAACATGTCATAAAGTGACCTAAAAAATCAAACAAAAATCATTTAACATGTTTCAATGTAATATTGAATCAATGCAAAAAGAACCAAGCCAAAACCATTCATAATGAGCAAGAAAAAAATTATACAAATTTATGTATCACAAATTGAATGCATACAAATGGAAATTCAAAGGAAATTATGCAACAGGGGCAAAAATGTCATAAAATCATAAAATAAAAATGTCAAAAATTTCATAAATGTCTTAAAAATGTTCATGAATTTTTATAGAATTTTATGATTCTATTTTGTAATTTTAAAAATTAAAAAGAAAACGTATACAAAATGAAGAAAATAAAATGAAATGAAAACAAGAGTGGGGTGCAAATATAGTAAACTATCAGTTCAACATGTTTGGGCCTTGGAAACATAGGGTGCGAATATCAATTGTATTAAGTCCATTAAACGCGTGGAACATAATAACAAGCATGGAATTTCAGTCAAAGCAAGTCAAACAAAATGATCACCATTGGATCCAGTCAAGTCAACAACCAAGTCAAAGTAAACAAGATCAAAGTACATGCGTGAGGGAACACATTAACTAACATGCACTGCGCCACAAAACACTTAAATGAAAATCAGAAAAAATCACGTGAGGAGCACACTTGTTTTTAATGTGCTGGCATGTTTTGGAACGCACGATCATGAACATCAAACGGTCTATATTCAAACTGCACATAAAACCCTAAAATAAGATCCCCGACCGGAGAGGGACCTCCGGTCACCTTCTCCGGCAAACCACCACCGTCTGCAACCTCAAATTTTCCAGAATTCCATAAATGATATACCAAAATGAAGAGGAAGTAAAGGAGAACACAGATCCATTGAAAAAACACACAAAAAGTTCATGAAATGAGAGAATCGAACAGAGGAAGATTTGCCCTAACATTTCAACTATGCCTCTAAAGGCCTATCAACTAGCCAGACAAGTTCTTGAGCTTATAAGAAGCTTCAAGAACCTAAAAACAACTTCAAATCATGCCTATAATAGTGGAAATTCGTGCCTGAAGATTTGATACCTTGAGATGTTCTTCAGAAAACCAGAGATGCTGCTTCCTCTTTGAGCTTCTTTTGGCCAAATAAAGGCTTAGATGCAGTAGTTGATGATGATTCAATGGAGAGGAAATGAAATCCAAGCTTCAAAATAAGTTACAATGTTGTGGAATTGAGAGAGAATCAGAGAGATTCTGAAGTGAATATGAGAAAGTGAACACGGTGAAGTTCGAGAATCAATGGCAATGGTGAGATTGAGAGAGAAGAAGAGAGAGTTTTTGAAGTGAATGTGTGAAAATGAAGTTAAAATGAAATTAGAGAGTGAAGTTATTATTTATAGTGTGAGCTAACCATGGTTAAACTGAGTGAGTCACCTGAGTCACAGTTGAGTTAAGTGAGTCATCCCTAACTAACTGAGTCAAGTTAGTTAGGGAGAGTAATGGTATGGTGATGGCAACTCATGGTAAGCTATGGTGGAGGTAAAGAGAAACAAATGGCAAGGCTGTGTAACATAAAACTTGTTCAGCAAGTTTTCATTCCTTTCCTTTTTCATGAGCATGGGTAGCACGTGGTATGGTGAATGGGATATATGTTTGGCTAAATGAAGTAATGTTTTGAGGGTGAGCAATGCACGGGCAAGCTGAGACAACAACAACAACATTCATTTCTTTTTTATGATTTTTATGGCAGCTGAAAACAATGGAGATAGGGTGAATTGGTGATGTTTTTCTCTCTACTTAATGGACAATTTGGTAAGTTTTTGAATTCATTTGAAAGAGGGGATGTAATGCTACAAGTTTGGTTTGGGATTTGAGTTGAAATGATGCTTGGAAGAGGTTGGAAAATGACTTATAACATCCATAATTGGAACTGATACAAGGGCGTGGTGATGAGGTGGGTTGGCAAGGCATCTTGGCATGGAATCTCAGCAAGATGATCCTAACTTGAGACCATTATATCTACCTCATAGCTTGATCAAATCCAATTTTGCCCAACATGAACCTTGAAGAGGACATTACAAGGAACATTTTTTATGTTGACAAGTTTTGCATTTGAGGCTTTTAACCATGAGAAAAATGGGTGAACATTTGGCCCACCAACTGTTTGTTGAAATGATATGCGCGTGACCTGAAAATCCTTGGTCATGACCTAGTTTTGAACCTACTTTGCTCAAACTTTGATCAATCATATCTCACTCAATTTTTATCCAATGGAGATGTTCTACACATGGATTTGAAGCTTGAAACAAGATATTTTGTTGTGGCCGAGTGGAATTTTCATTTGATCCTCCAATTTTAAATGGCCTTGGTTCAAACTCTGATGCAAAATGGCCCAAAATTACTATTTTTGGAAACCCTAATTCTTCCAAAAATGGCAACTTTCCACATTCTTGATTTGTCATGATCCCTTTGGAGTTTCTTGATTAAATTTTGTACATTGGTCACATATAACATGAATTTCATGATTTTGGGCTCAAAAAGTCAAGAGTTGACTTTTTTCCTCTGATTATTTGACTTAGCCCCAATTTCCTTGATTTTTTATCTTTCTTCCAATTGAACCACTTCTAAAACCAATTGAGATGCAATTTTCCACACACATACACTTAAGGACATGTAGAATACTATGACATCAAGTTTTGTCCAAAAAATCAAAGATACCCTGATTTAATTGGAAACCCTAGTTTTGGTACCCACCTCCTAGGAGAAAAATATGCAGTATTCAATTTCAAATTCCTCAGAGTATGCTGTGTATCCTCTTAAAGGATGATGAGATATGCCCTTTGAGGATGATTTTGAACCAATGAACATCTCTTTTGAAGGTTTTCCTTCATTTTTTGGATCTCTTGCATAGTGAAAGATGTAGTGCTTCAATCTCCTATTGAATCTCACTCTCTTGAGGTTTTGGATGACCAATTGAGGTAGTATGAGACATGAAAGACCTCTTGGCTTGCCTTGAGTGAACTTGTTTAACCTTTTTGTGCCTTGAATGGTTCCTTGATTGTCCATCTTTCACCTGATCACATGCTTTGATGGTAAGAGGGATGCTATGCTTCATTTTTCTATGTTAAATGCAATGTAATGCTAATGAGGTGGATATGATATGGTATATGATAATGCTATGCTATGATGACAAAAGAGAGAACAAATTTTGGGGTATTACAGATGCCCCTATTCAAACGTTGTAGACCTGAATGTCTGAAAGCGATTGCTTTCAGACTTTCAAGGTATATAGCGATTGAATACGAAATATAACCAAAAATTTGCTCTGGATGATGAAGAAGAAAAGGGATATAAACCCAGCGAGGCTGCTGGATTGAATCTTCAATGAAACGTTGTCGGGAGAAATCTGTCTTTTAAACGACGCCAGACGACTACTGGTTTGTCATACTGTCGATGGACTTTCAACAATGTCTTTTTGAATGATGCCAGGCGACTACTGGCTTGCCATACTGTCGATGGACTTTCAACAATGTCTTTTTGAACGACACCAGGCGACTACTGGCTTGCCATACTGTCGATGGACTTTAGCTACTCTACCAATCTGTCGTTGGACTTTCTGCCAAATTGTCGTTGGACTTTCACCAATTTGTGCTGGATTTCTGCCAATTTGTCGTTGGACTTCTCCAAACCGTCGTTGAACTTTCACCAATTTGCGCTGGATTTCTGCCAATCTGTCGTTGGACTTCAAAGATTACCAAACCGGCGTTTGGGATCTCAAACTTGCCATCTTCAGATGGACTTTTGCAGCTTTTACCAAACTGTCGTTGGATTTCAGTGCTTACTAAACCGGCTTTGAAAGCTTTGCCAAACTGTCGTTGGACTTCGGTGCTTACCAAACTGTCGTTGGAAGCTTTGCCAAGCTGTCGTTGGACTTTGGTGCTTACCAAACTGTCGTCGGAAGCTTAAAATTGCCAAATGATCACTCCACCTACTGGAATAACATGAACAAACTGTACGCATGCCAAAAATAAATTGGACTTTGAGCTATAAATGAACACTGCTGAAAATTACACCACTTGCTGGTAATGTCATATGCTGACACCTTGCTGAAGGAGAGATTCTGTCGATCTCTTTAAACTTTGCTGGGGAATGCCTTTTGAGAGGATTTTACAGAAAACCAAATGTCTCCAAACTCTGCTGGGGATAATAGATTGGGAATATCTTTTGCTGGGGAAATTCAAAATGCCCCATGCTCGGGAGAGTCAACAACTCCGCTGGGAATTATTCTTTGACAAATTTCACATGCTGAAACCTGTAGGGAATATGACACTACCACCTGCTGGTAAACGCCATAAGGAAAGTTACTGCGAGAAATTTCATCTTTTAAGAGGATTTTATAGAAAACCAAACATTTTCCAACTCTTAGACGAACACCCTGCCTTGAACTACCCTTCACATCGTCTGCAAGGTACCGGAGAATTTGCACTCATTGTTGACATGGAGTGCTCACTGCATTAATAACCGTTATCAACACAGAAGAATTCAATCTTCGGCCGTCGTTGTCACAACACACGGTGAGAAATCTTGAATGGAAGAATCGACTTAATAAGATACAACAGTATCAAGTCATAGCAAATGTCCGTCCGTGGTTATGATCGTGCCGTTTGGATCGATCGCACTCATTACCTGAAACAGAAAAATATATGCACATGCCCCAGGATATTGCGTGGTCTTTTGAGTCCACCATCCAAGGTTGTCCAACAAGCGAAGTAATTTTAATTGTCTTTTGTGCATGTTTTTGCAAGGCCATGTTACTTTCAAAGTAATGTTTTATTATAAAAAATCGGACGTTTTTGCAAACAAAACAGTAAAATGAAAATAAAAGCTTGTGACTGAATATTCAATTTTATTGATGAAATGCCAAAATTGGCGAATTTACAATTGGAAGCAAACCCCTGGAAGAGTTGATTGCCATAAAATTGAGAAAAGAAATATATCCTAATGACAATGCGAAAATTGAATTTCGACTAATTTTTTATTCTGTTATAGCCAGTATGTATTCCAACTCTCTTGATTATCTTCGCCTTCGGAAGTTCGTGGTCGGAACAATCCCTCCTTCGGAAACTTGGCTATTTTGCTGAAGAGTAGAGAACGTACAGATTAATTCAGACTGCAGTCATTCGCTTAAATCCCTCTTTTGCGTGGATCGCCTTTTCAGGTTTTCAATCCACCGGGATACCCATTTTTGCCTAAGTTGCCCTTTCGGGTTTTCAACTTACCGGGTGTACAATTCTTTTCAATTATATCCCTAATTTTTGCCCGAACCTTTATTCTGTTTTTGGTTCGCCGGGATGCCCTTTTTTGCCTGGATTTTTTTTATTTTATCCAGCGGGTCTATTTATACGAAGTATTTTTTTAACTGCATCTGAATTAACAGGGGATGAAAAGTCTTCACCATCCATGGTTGTCAGCAATAAGGCTCCGCCTGAGAAAACCTTTTTAACCACGAATGGACCTTCATAATTAGGAGTCCATTTGCCCCTGTGATCTGTACTCGGAGGAAGTATTCTCTTGATTACCCCATCTCTGACCTTATAAACTTGAGGTCGAACCTTTTGATAGAATGCCCTCTTCATTCTGTGCTGGTATAGCTGGCCATGACATACTGCTGCCAGTCGTTTCTCCTCAATAAGGCTCAGCTGATCAAATCTGGCTCGTACCCATTCAGCTTCATCTAGCTTAACGTCCATTAATACTCAGAGAGAAGGAATCTCAACCTCGATCGGTAGAACCGCCTCCATTTCGTATACAAGTGAGTATGGTGTTGCCCCAGTGGACGTGCGAACTGATGTTCGATACCCATGCAAAGCCAATGGTAACATCTCATGCCAATCTTTGTACGTGACAACCATCTTCTGCACAATCTTCTTGATATTTTTGTTGGCCGCTTCGACCGCGCCATTCATCTTTGGGCGGTACGGAGAAGAATTGTGATGTTCAATTTTGAAGTCCCGGCATAGCTCAGCCATCATCTTGTTGTTCAAATTAGAACCATTATCAGTAATGATTCTTTCGGGAACTCCATATCTGCAAATGATATCTCTTTTCAAGAAACGAGCCACTACCTGCTTAGTGACATTGGCATAAGATGCTGCTTCAACCCATTTAGTGAAATAATCAATGGCGGCCAAGACGAAACGATGGTCGTTTGAAGCAGTAGGCTCAATTTTCCCGATCATATCAATGCCCCACATTGCAAATGGCCACGGAGTGGACGTGATACTCAACGGATTAGGAGGAACGTGTACTTTATCGGCATAGATTTGGCATTTATGACACTTGCAAGCATACTTGCAGCAATAGGACTCCATTGTCAACCAGTAATACCCCAATCTCAACAATTTCTTAACCATCGCATGTCCTCTGGCATGGGTACCGAAAGAGCCTTCGTGCACTTCAATCATCAACAGGTCTGCTTCGTGTCTACCCACGCATCTGAGCAGAACCATGTCAAAATTTCTTTTATACAGCACGCCATCTTTGTTCAAGAAGAAACTACCAGCTAGCCTTCTTAACGTCTTCTTATCTTTGGAAGATGCCCCAGGCGGGTATTCTTGACTTTTCAAGAAGCATTTAATGTCATGGTACCAAGGCTTATCGTCAGACACTGCGTCAACCTCAAACACAAAAGCAGGTCTATCAAGGCGAGATACATCAATCCTGGGCACAAAGTTCCAACCATGCACTTTAATCATCGAAGATATAGTGGCCAAGGCGTCTGCAAACTTATTTTCATCTCTGGGAACATGGTATAGCTTGACAGTTGTAAAGAATGTCAGCAATCTCCTCGTATAATCTCTATACGGAATCAAATTCTGCTGATGTGTGTGCCAAGTTCCCTTTACTTGATTGATTACCAGTGCTGAATCACCAAAGACATCGAGGGTCTTGATTCGTAAATCAATAGCTTCCTCAATTCCTAGTATGCAAGCTTCGTATTCTGCTTCATTGTTGGTACACCCGAAAGTTACTCGGGCCGTGAAGGGCATGTGAACACCTTCTGGCGTAATGAGAATTGCACCAACTCCGCACCCATTCATATTAACTGCCCCATCAAACATCAAACTCCATTTGGATTCAGGGTCAGGCCCCTCCTCCAGAAGTGGTTCCTCGCAGTCTTTCGCTTTGAGAAACATGATGTCCTCATCAGGGAAATCAAATCTCATGGGCTGATAATCATCAAGAGGCTGTTGCGCAAGATAATCTGACAGTATACTTCCTTTGATTGCTTTTTGCGAAGTAAATTGAATATCATACTCTGTCAGTACCATCTGCCACCTTGCAACTCTGCCTGTAAGCGCTGGTTTCTCAAAAATATACTTGACCGGATCCAATTTTGAGATCAATAGGGTTGTATGTGTGAACATATATTGTCTCAATCGCTTGGCGGCCCATGCGAGTGCACAACATGTCTTTTCAAGCATTGAATAACGCGATTCACAATCTGTAAACTTCTTGCTCATGTAGTAGATAACATGTTCTTTCCTACCTGTCTCGTCGTGTTGACCGAGAACACAACCCATGGATTCTTCGAGCACTATCAAGTACATAATCAGTGGTCTCCCCTGAACTGGAGGTATCAGAATCGGAGGTTCCTGCAAATATCTTTTTATTTTATCGAATGCATTTTGACAATCATCATTCCACCTGGCCGTTTGATCTTTTCTTAGCATTTTGAATATTGGTTCGCAAGTGGGAGTTAGGTGAGATATGAACCTTGAAATGTAGTTCAATCTCCCTAGAAAGCCGCGAACTTCTTTCTCAGTCCTCGGTACAGGCATATCTTGTATAGGTTTCACTTTAGGAGGATCAACCTTTATTCCTTTTTCACTAACAATGAAACCAAGCAATTTTTCGGACCGCACGCCAAAAGTACACTTGTTAGGATTCAGTCTCAACCTGAATTTCCTCAACCTCTCAAACAACTTCTTCACGTTGATCAGGTGTTCTTCTTCTGTCTTTGATTTAGCAATCATGTCATCCACATAGCACTCGATCTCTTTATGAATTAGATCGTGGAATAACGTCACCATTGCTCTTTGATAAGTTGCCCCTGCGTTCTTCAACCCAAAAGGCATTACTTTATAGCAGAAGGTACCCCACGGGGTAATGAATGTCGTCTTCTCCATGTCTTCAGGCGCCATCTTTATCTGATTGTACCCGGAGAATCCATCCATAAATGAGAATACTGAAAACTGAGCAGTATTGTCAACCAGCACATCAATATGAAGGAGTGGAAAGTCATCTTTAGGGCTCTCCCTGTTGAGATCTCTGTAATCCACACACATTTTAACTTTGCCATCTTTCTTCGGCACCGGTACTATGTTGGCCACCCAGGGAGGATAATTGGTTACTGCCAGAAAACCTGCATCCAACTGTTTCTGTACCTCTTCCTTGATCTTCAAAGCCATTTCTGGTTTTGTTCTGCGCAGTTTTTGCTTGACCGGTGGACAATTCTCTTTCAATGGTAGTCTATGCACAACTATGTCGGTATCTAAACCTGGCATATCTTGATATGACCAAGCAAAGATGTCAACGTATTCCCGTAGCATGACTATCAGCTCTTGCTTTACATCAGCCCGCAGACTTGCACCGATCTTGATCTCTTTCTTGCTTTCCTCTGAACCAATATTGACAACCTCAAGAGCTTCCTGGTGAGGCTGAATGGTCTTCTCTTCCTGTTTCAACAACCTAGCCAATTCTTCCGGGAGTTCATAGTCTTCATCACTTTCCTCCTCAGCTTGATAAATCGGATTGTCGAAATCATACGTGGGCATAACAAAATCATTTTCAGAGGAATCCACAGAATCGAGTCTGCATGATTGGATGGATGCTTTATTTTAGATTATTATTCTTTGCTTAAAAACACAAGAAAAGAAAGTGCATTGTCATTTTTTAATTTTCTTTGTGCAAAAATAAAATAAAGAAAGAATAAAGGAACACAAATTTGTAAACAAAAACGTCCTTTTATTGATGTTTGAACATTATATGAGAAAATATGGTGGCCCTACAAATGGATCCACACGCCTTGGGCAGAGCGTGGGATTTTATGCATTATGAAAGACAAGAATTATTACTCTGAATGGTGTACAACATGAACGACTTCTTCACTAGACCAGTTTTGCAATGCTTCGCCCGGAGCCAGTGCATACACCCATCTATCCAGATAATCTGAGCTTTCAGTGTCATCTTCTATTGCTGAGCAGGACTGATTAGGGTTGATAATTCCTCCACTGTTGAAATTGATTGGCCCACGGAATCGGGGGACTGGCGCCTGGCCCGGTTTGTATCCAATGCCGAACTTATCTTCCTTCACGAATATATCAATAGCTTTACCCCAACCCTGGGCATTTCCCCTTTCAACCACTTCTCTGGCCTGCTTGTAGGACACAATTGATGTACTCGGCCCAACTGGCATGTTTGACACCACTGTTGCTGAAGTAGATTATGGGGATTTGTTGATATTCAGGGCTTCAAAAGACTGGCATAGGGTTTCGTGAATCTCTCCATCCATTTCCACATATTTAAAAGTGGATAGATGACTCACAACTATATCTTCCTCACCGCAAACGGTGACCACTTGACCCTCGAACTCGTACTTGAGCTTCTGATGCAGTGTGGAGGTCACTGCGCCTGCTGCGTTAATCCATGGTCGGCCCAACAAACAGCTGTAAGCAGGCTGAATGTCCATAACGTGAAAGATCGTCTTGAATATCTGTGGACCAACCTGTATTGGTAGTTCAACCTCCCCAAACATCGATCTTTGGGATCCATCGAAAGCTCTCATAATCAGATCGCTGGGTCTAAGAATCAATCCATCTACCTTAATTTTCATCAGGGCCTTTTTGGGTAACACATTCAAGGAAGAACCTGTGTCAACCAGCACATGCGACAAAATAGCTCCTTTGCATTCGAGTGTGATGTGCAACGTTTTGTTGTGATTACTCCATCTGGAGTCAAATCCCTATTCGTAAACCCCAACCCGTGGCTCACATTGACATTAGAAATTACTCCCTCCAACTGATTCACAGTGATCTCGTGGGGAACATACGCCATATTCAAAACTTTCAACAAAGCAGCCCGGTGTGCATCTGAACTCATTAACAGGGATAATATTGAGATTTTAGAGGGTGTCTGATTGAGCTGCTCAATGATCTTGTAATCGCTCTTTTTGATAATCCTCATAAATTCCTCAACATCACTATCAAAATTGACTTTAGGGTCCTCTTCCTGAGCAGGCACCTTGTCATCAACAACCTGTTTTCCTTTCGCTCTTGCAGCGGCTTCAGCTTCTTTATCACTCCTTAGAGTCTGGGGAGCAAACAGTCGACCACTCCTGGTGAAACCACTTGGTCCACTGACATTCTCAACACTGGTACCAACAGCAGTTTCTGCTCTCAATTGACTTTCTCCATATTGCCATGGAACTGCCCTATTAGACACATAAGAAGCAGATTCAGGCACCATAATCGTAACTGGTCTCGGCCTCTCGGGCACGATGATAGCAACAGGCTCCTCAACAGGCACCTGTATCTCAACTGGATTATAGTAAATGGTAACGGCAAAAACATCTTTTTCCTTCTTTACCTTATCAAACTGAAGTCTTCCTTCGTCCATAA
Source organism: Lathyrus tuberosus (assembly GCA_022829125.1). Lineage (NCBI taxonomy): Eukaryota > Viridiplantae > Streptophyta > Magnoliopsida > Fabales > Fabaceae > Lathyrus > Lathyrus tuberosus. Next base: position 4,043,707 of record JALAZF010000422.1, read on the forward strand.
GATTCTGCAGTCCAACTTTCAACTTACTGCAGCCATTAATATGTTTCGGACAATCCTCACAATCAGAGCCACATCCAGGAAATACCTTTCCTTTTAACAAACGCTCTTTTACAATCAACAGCGGAGTCTTTACCAAATTCACATCGGTAATCAGATTCAACTTCTCACCATCAGAAATAGCATTCATGCTTGCACCTCCATGATGGGGCATTGGATTATCACGAACATTTGGCGGCTTAGAGAAATTAATAGCTTTTGTGTCAATCAAGTCCTGAACCTTATGGTGAAAATCCCAGCACTTCTCTATCGAGTGACCTTGTGCACCAGAATGAAATTCACATTTAGCGTTGGCATCATAACCTTGAGGCAATTTTCCAGTGTCTAGCGGCCTCATAGTCCGAAGTTCAACCAACTTCTCTTTGAGCAGTTGTGGTAACAAAGCAGCATATGACATAGGCAAGGGATCAAACTTACGGTCCCTTGGTCTATTATTCTGGAATCGGGGTCTACCTTATTGATCTGGAGCTTGTTGTCCAGCTGGAACTGGAATGGTTACAGCATCCACCTGATGATAGGACTGAGTCCTACCTCTGCCCCCTCCTCTATGCACAGTACTGGACTCCCCTTCTCTTTTCCTCGATCCATTAGCAAAGGGTTTCCTCGAACTCGAAGTACCAGTCCCACTGACGTCTTGAATTTTACCCAACTTCAGCAGACTCTCTATTCGTTCCCCAGCAACAACAATGTCAGCAAACCCTGTGGAAGGACACGCAGCCAATCTATCCAAATACGACCCTTGGAGTGTGCTCATAAATATATCAGCCATCTCACGGTCACCCAGAGGTGGTTGAACTCGAGCAGCCAATTCCCTCCATCTATGTGCATACTGCTTAAAGCCCTCCTTCTGATCCTGAGTCATACTCTGCAATTGAGTACGATTAGGCGCCATATCCAAATTATATTGGTACTGCTTCAGAAATGCAGCGTACAAATCTTTCCAGCTCTTTATATGAACCCTGTCCAGCTTAATGTACCATTCCAAGGAAGCGTCTGACAGGCTGTCCTGGAAGAAATACATCCAGAGCTTTTGGTCATCAGTATAAGCGGCAATCTTATGATTGTAAGCTTGTAAGTGTGTTTTGGGACATGTACTGCCATTGTATTTATCCAACGTAGGGAGCTTGAACTTGGGAGGGATTCTTACACCCTGCACGAGACCCGTGTCTTCTACATCAATTCCCAGAGGATTTTGGCTCTCAATAGCCTTGAGTCTTTCATCTAACCCTTCGTACCTCCGGTCATCATTGTAGAAACCCATGTCATTGTTGAATGCAGTAAACTGGTCATCTTGACCATCCTCATTATTGTTAAATCCCAGATGTACCCCATCAGCAGGGATTGTGCCAACAGGAGGAGTGCGCACATTACGATTTGGGATTTCAGTCTCCAGCCTCTAAATAGTGGTTCTCATAGCTTCTTGACCAACCCTCATGTTTTCCTGACCGGTCCTCAGCTCCTGCTGACCTTGAGCAATCCCCTGCATAAGGTTCATGAACTGCTCCATTCTTCCCCTCAAATCAGCTAACTCAGTCTAAACTTGCTCTATTACTCTGGCTTGATTACGTCGTGTAGAATATCGGTGAACTGGGGTATCATCTATCGTGCCTGAAAACCAAATAAAGGTTAGCAGGCGCCTGTAAAAAGAAGAAAACCTGCAATACAAAAATGATATGCTATGCAAATACAAATGCACAGTTATGTTTGTCATTTCAAGATACTTTTCATATCCTGATTCCAATCATAACCACACATTCCTGACGACCAGAAATCATGATTAGTGAGTTTTGCCTTGAAGAGATACTCATATACACCAACCACAAATATCTGATGACCAGAAATAGTGATTTTGTAGTGTGCCAGTGTGCAGATATCTTATTACATCACACATATCTGAAGACCAGAAATTGTGAACAGAAATAGCTCCTTTCATACAAATTCCCAAAAGTTTTCAAGTACATTTGTCATAGTTTCAGCAACAGAAAAAGAAACAAGCAGTCAAATGGATCCATCAACAATTCTGATGGTAACCATTGCAAATTACAAAGAAATGGCGAAAATCCTTAATCTGATAGCTCTACATCTTTCAGCTTGTGGCTGGAATACTTAATCTCTTCAAACAGGATGCGAGTACGCTGATGATGCGGCTTCTCAATCAGCTATTTGATTACTACATCACTTTTTTCCAATGCATCCTCTAATGACCCCACGTGCATCAGCAATGCTTCATCTTCATTGGCTCCTTTGCGCCTCTTAATTCCAACTTGAATTTTAACCAGCTTCAGATCTGCCGTGACCTCTTCAAGCTCTTTGTTGGCAGTTTTCAGCTTATCTTCAGCGTTCCTTACCTGTTCTTGGCTTTTGTCAAGGTCTTCTCGATACTTTCTTCTTGCTTCATGTGCTTTCTTCAGCTCTTCATTTTTATCTTTTAACTGGGTCAGCAATTCAGAGTTCTCAATTCTGACTTCATCCCAAGCTTGACGGAGTTTAGCTAACGAATCGTTGCTTCGGGCTAGAGCCTGCTTTGTAGTCTTGTGAGCCTGACTAGTATCATCTGCTCCCAAGGTAAGCTTCTGGAAGTATCGAGTTCTATCATCAAAATATTCTTCTTTGTCTCCCAAGGTTTTCTCCGCTTTCAATGCTCTTTTTTCCAACTCTTTGTTGTCAGCTAGAGCTTTCTGAAGACATCTGCTCATTCCAGAGTTCTTTATCTGCAACTCTCTAACCATTTTCTTCCATTTCTCGCACTCTTCAATAGCCACCATGGTGGGCTGTTCTGGCTGTACTGAACATAAAAAAGGTCCTCTTGAAAAGGGTAAAAGCAAATCCTTTACTTTTATCTCGATCCATCTGTCATATTCAGGATAAGACCTACAATCTCCTTTCTCAATAACCGCTTTTCCAGTTTTATGCTTATCTTTCCAAGCGTTCACTACTTCTACCACCTTCTCATCTTTAGTTCCTGTAAAGAACAAAGATTCTTCCACATCTTGCTCTGTAGGAGGATCCCTGGAAGCATACCCGAACTGTCGGATGGCCAAAACTGGATTATAATTGATCCCTCCTTTTCTGCCAATCAGAGGTACATTTGGAAAACTTCCGCATCTTGTGATAAGCTCTATTCTCAACAACCGATGATCGAACCAGACAATATTATCAGCAGTTAAACCTATCATTCGCTTAGACCATTTTGCAACATCTATGGTTTCCACAAAGGCACCTGTTTGAGGCAAATGCTTGAAAAGCCAATGGCACAGCAATGGAGTGCAACAACTAACAGGGCCTCCTCTTCTTTTCTCGTTCTTGTAATGCACGAAATGATAAAAATCCCCTAACAAAGTAGGAACTGGATTTTTAAGAAAGAAAACTCTCGTAGCTTGCATATCCACAAAGTCTTGCTGATTGGAAAAAGAACTAGACCATATATGCAGAGAGCCAGAATGGAGTTGTAAATCGCCCAGTTTTTAGCATTAGCAGCCTCTTGGGCTTGATCAGAGAGGAATTCCAGATGAAATCCGTCAACTCCGTTTTTGTTACTCACACCACTTTTGATTACGGACTGATCCATTTGCATTGCAGCGGCAATTTCTTTTGCACTAGGAGAACTACCAGAAAAGAACGGTATTGCAGACATGATTGGAACCCCCAAAATAAATGAGAATTCTTCTAGCGTTGGCATCAAAATGTAATCTGGAAAGAGGAAACATCTCAGCGAAGGCTCGTAGAATTGCAGCAGAGTGTGCAAAGCATCATGTTCATACTTCGTGATAGTACGGACCATCTTAACCAAATTCCCATACTTCTTTTGAAACCTATCAAGAACACCCGGGCCGGCCATATCTATAACTTTAAGCAATGAATCCAAGGTAGGGTCGGGAAACTTGTAAGAAACATTGTTCTTCCTTCTCTCGCCATTCTCTGTTGAACCCATGGATTGGAATCAGAAGTGTATTATGCACCTGTAAATGACAAACATAACCATTATGATATGAAAATGCAATGCAAAAGAGCAATGTGATCGGGTAATCAGGTGTATGTGTTAGACGGTGTACGGTGTCAGTGTAGCTCTGGGAATAATATGGAACCATAAATAGAAACCGTCTGAATATAATAGGATGAACCCTCCCTTTGTGTAATGTCAACAGAAAACCGGGTATGTAGGAAGTCATGGTTACCTGCAAACCTGCAAACAACCCTCCCTTCTCACATGTGGGTACTAGGATGTTCAGTATCCCGGGCTCTCAGGTCGAGGAATGATGATACGTTCACCATTTCTGGTTTGGCATCATCATCAATCGAGGAGGCCTCAACTGATTCTCCAAAATGAAAGGTCCTCAACTTCTGGCACTGAGGTCGAGAAGCAATAGTACATTCATCCCTCGGGGTACAGTACTATCGCCAATCGAGGAGTGCCTCCACTGATTCCCTTTCAAAAAGGAAACCCTATGGCAAGTTCCCAGCATTAGGTCCTCGGTCGAGAATGTGCAATGGGTTTGCCACAGAATATGGTCTGCCACTGTCACATCTCGGTAGGAGTGCCGCAATTGAGTCCTCGGGAATGGTCACCAGAGTCGACAGCTCTCTAGATCAACACCCTAACATGTGCAAGACGCACACGTCAGAATGCGTCCCAAGATAGCCTCGTCTGGCTGTGAATTTCGTGAATACCCAACGCACTCCAGACGGCACGTAGGTCCCACTACTCTCCACTCTAATCCTAAGTGTATACTCAAGCCTGTGTAATGGGCTTATCTCTCAAAAATCTCATCCCGCCAAACAGACAGAACAGTGCAACACAGTATAATATATGAAATGTAAATGCTACAATGCTGTAAATATGATACAAGTAATAAACTGCAGTAAACAACAAATACAAGATAATAGTAAACACCCAATGAAAGAAAAGCAAACAAGCGCTAGGATTGACTCGCTTAGGATGGACCAGCAGTAGGTCAACCTGTCCCCAGCAGAGTCGCCAGCTGTCGCTCCCGGGATTTTCATCCAAGTACAAACGCGAAACTGGCACCGAAAAAGAGTCGCCAGCAACGTGTATTTATCCCAAGAGAGGGAAAGGAAACACTGCGTAAACCTGGGAGGAAGGAAAAGCATGGTCTTGTGACCAAGAGAACTGGATTCGGGAGTCGGTTACGCGAGAGAAAGGTATTAGCACCCCCTCGCATCCATCGTACCCGATGGGATCCACGCTTGCTTGTCTCAATCAAAGGGATACTGGAAAAGGAACTGGGAAAGGAATGAAAAAGGAAAGGAGAGAGAAGGAGAAACAAATGTAGGGAAAATAAAAGAAGTGCTCGAATGGGCCCTACCCCACTGCCTACGTATCTCATCGGGAACATGAGAATCAGAGCGACGTAGTTCCCCTCACTAGGGATGGATTGTTTATGTTTTTTTAGTGGAATACGTCAGCGTTCACATTCTAGCAGTTTAGGTGTTGCAGCTCGCTGTAGGGAGACTTAGGCGTTACCTGTTTGCGGTAGAACGGAAATGACGCATCCTTAAGGAATGAATGAAGAAGATGAGGATTCCCGAAGGAAAGACGTTATTGTTTGTTTTTGTCTTTTAAGAGTTTTTTCATTTGTTTGCATATGATAGTGTATCTAAATCTTAGTCATTGGAATGTGTACATTCTCACATTCCAAGATGGAATGAGTAAGAAAACACACTAAGGGTGAAGAAGACCCTCACACTTAGTTCCAATTATTAAGGTTCAAACACACTAGCATACTTGTATTTATTAAGTGTTTTTTTGTTGATCATGAAATGAAGAAGTGTTTTTTATTATTTGTACCTTCAACAAGTATTGCATTTAAGTCCCTCATACAAGATCAAATGTTTAACACATTGACCCAAGATGGGCCATATGCTACACATTTTAAGATTATAAGAGAAGACCCCTTTATAATCTTTTCTTTATATGAAAGGCCTAAATGCAATAAGTGCCTACCTTTATTAGATATTTTGAATTTTCTTTGAGATGAAAAGATGAAAGACTCAAGAGGAGAAAGGTAAAAATCTATGTGAACTAAGACCCAATCCTAATTAATTAGTTAAGGGAGTGATCCTAATGGTTTGTGAGGTTTCCTAACCTAAAGTCTAAAGAAGGAATGAGTTAAACAATTCACTTCTAAGGTAGAAGATGAATTGTAACCCAAAAGGGAGGGTAATAAGTTAATCAAAGTAAGCACATAGATGCTTAACAAAACACAAAGTTGAATTATAAAAGAAATGAAAGGAAAGAAGTTTGAATGTGGATTCCTTATCCACACTCAATTTCAACTTACCAAAGCCCCTACATGGTTAGTAAACATGGAAACATGCATAAGAAGTAAAAAAAAAGAACTTAATACACATTAAAGCTCAAAAGAATAAGATGAAGAATCAAATCTTAATATCACAACCAGAATGTGAATCATATGGATAACAAGAGAATATCATCCTACAAATTCAAATGAATAAGCAACAATCATCATCCATAGTATTCAAACATGTTTTCATAAGAAAGGATAGATGAAAGATGAAAAGAAGTGAAAAGAACATGCATAAATGGAACATGTAATCCAACAACCAGAATTGAAACTAAATGAAAAATGGTTTATAAACATCTCCAAAATACTCATGAATCAACAATTAAGACATTCAAGAAGTAATAGAAGAAGAAGTGAAGTGGAAGTTCAAAAAGAAAGTGCAAAATAAAACATGTTAAAGATGCACAAAGTTCAAAGGGAAATGAACATGTAAAGATGATCTATAATGTGTACCAAAGACATATAATGTCACATGAATAGCTCACAAAATATGCAAATGATCATACAAATATGTACAAAAGAAATCATGTAAACATGCACAAAAATTAGAATGATGTGACATGCATTATGCTTCAAATGTAATGCATCAAACAAAAATCAAATAGACTTGTGAAAAATATACAAGCATGTTATTGGAATGCCTAAGTCAGAAGTGAATCATACATCAAAATAACATGTAAAAATTCAAAGCAAAATGACCTCAAACAATGCAATTAGGTCAAATTGAAACATCATACAAAGTAGTGAAAAGATGAGCATCAAAACATGTCATAAATTGATCTAAAAAATCAAACAAAAATCATTTAACATGCTTCAATGTAATAGTGAATCAATGCAAAAAGAACCAAGCCAAAACCATTCATAATGAGCAAGAAAAAAATTATACAAATTTATGTATCACAAATTGAATGCATACAAATGGAAATTCAAAGGAAATTATACAACAGGGGCAAAAATGTCATAAAATCATGAAATAAAAATTTCAAAAATTTCCTAAATGTCTTAAAAATGTTCATGAATTTTTATAGAATTTTATGATGCTATTTTGTAATTTTAAAAATTAAAAAGAAAACGTATACAAAATGAAGAAAATAAAATGAAATGAAAACAAGAGTGGGGTGCAAATATAGTAAACTATCAGTTCAACATGTTTGGGCCTTGGAAACATAGGGTGCGAATATCAATTGTCTTAAGTCCATTAAAAGCGTGGAACATAATAACAAGCATGGAATTTCAGTCAAAGCAAGTCAAACAAAATGATCACCATTGGATCCAATCAAGTCAACAACCAAGTCAAAGTAAACAAGATCAAAGTACATGCGTGAGGGAACACATTAACTAACATGCACTGCGCCATAAAACACTTAAATGAAAATTAAAAAAAATCACGTGAGGAGCACACTTGTTTTTAATGTGCTGGCGTGTTTTGGAACGCACGATCATGAACATCAAACGGTCCATATTCAAACTGCACATAAAACCCTAAAATAAGATCCCCGGCCGGAGAGGGACCTCCGGTCACCTTCTCCGGCAAACCACCACCGTCTGCAACCTCAAATTTTCCAGAATTCCACAAATGATATACCAAAATGAAGAGGAAGTAAAGGAGAACACGGATCCATTGAAAAAACACACAAAAAGTTCATGAAATGAGTGAATCGAACAGAGGAAGATTTGCCCTAACATTTCAACTATGCCTCTAAAGGCCTATCAACTAGCTAGACAAGTTCTTAAGCTTATAAGAAGCTTCAAGAACCTGAAAATAACTTCAAATCATGCCTATAATAGTGGAAATTCGTACTTGAAGATTTGAGACCTTGAGATGTTCTTCAGAAAACCAGAGATGCTGCTTCCTCTTTGAGCTTCTTTTGGCCAAATAAAGGCTTAGATGCAGTAGTTGATGATGATTCAATGGAGAGGAAATGAAATCCAAGCTTCAAAACAAGTTACAATGTTGTGGAATTGAGAGAGAATCAGAGAGATTTTGAAGTGAATGTGAGAAAGTGAACACGGTGAAGTTCGAGAATCAATGGCAATGGTGAGATTGAGAGAGAAGAAGAGAGAGTTTCTGAAGTGAATGTGTGAAAAATGAAGTTAAAATGAAATTAGAGAGTGAAGTTATTATTTATAGTGTGAGCTAACCATGGTTAAACTGAGTGAGTCACCTGAGTCACAGTTGAGTTAAGTGAGTCATCCCTAACTAACTGAGTCAAGTTAGTTAGGGAGAGCAATGGTATGGTGATGGCAACTCATGGTAAGCTATGGTGGAGGTAAAGAGAAACAAATGGCAAGGCTGTGTAACACAAAACTTGTTCAGCAAGTTTTCATTCCTTTCCTTTTTCATGAGCATGGGTAGCACGTGGTATGGTGAATGAGATATATGTTTGGCTAAATGAAGTAATGTTTGGAGGGTGAGCAATGCACGGGCAAGCTGAGACAACAACAACAACATTCATTTCTTTTTTCTGATTTTTATGGAAGCTTAAAACAATGGAGATAGGGTGAATTGGTGATGTTTTTCTCTCTACTTAATGGACAATTTGGTAAGTTTTTGAATTCATTTGAAAGAGGGGGTGTAATGCTACAAGTTTGGTTTGGGATTTGAGTTGAAATGATGCTTGGAAGAGGTTGGAAAATGACTTATAACATCCATAATTGGAACTGATACAAGGGTGTGGTGATGAGGTGGGTTGGCAAGGCATCTTGGCATGGAATCTCAGCAAGATGATCCTAACTTGAGACCATTATATCTACCTCATAGCTTGATCAAATCCAATTTTGCCCAACATGAACCTTGAAGAGGACATTACAAGGAACATTTTTTATGTTGACAAGTTTTGCATTTGAGGCTTTTAACCATGAGAAAAATGGGTGAACATTTGGCCCACCAACTGTTTGTTGAAATGATATGCGCGTGACCTGAAAATCCTTGGTCATGACCTAGTTTTGAACCTACTTTGCTCAAACTTTGATCAATCATATCTCACTCAATTTTTATCCAATGGAGATGTTCTACACATGGATTTGAAGCTTGAAACAAGATCTTTTGTTGTGGGCGAGTGGAATTTTCATTTGATGCTCCAATTTTGAATGGCCTTGGTTCAAACTCTGATGCAAAATGGCCCAAAATTACTATTTTTGGAAACCCTAATTCTTCCAAAAATGGCAACTTTCCACATTTTTGATTTTTCATGATCCCTTTGGAGTTTCTTGATCAAATTTTGCACATTGGTCACATATAACATGAATTTCATGATTTTGGGCTCAAAAAGTCAAGAGTTGACTTTTTTTCTCTGATTATTTGACTTAGCCCCAATTTCCCTGATTTTTTATCTTTCTTCCAATTGAACCACTTCTAAAACCAATTGAGATGCAATTTTCCACACACATACACTTAAGGACATGTAGAATACTATGACATCAAGTTTTGTCCAAAAAATCAAAGATACCCTGATTTAATTGGAAACCCTAGTTTTGGTACCCACCTCCTAGGAGAAAAATATGCAGTCTTCAATTTTAAATTCCTCAGAGTATGTTGTGTATCCTCTTAAAGGATGATGAGATATGCCCTTTGAGGATGATTTTGAACCAATGAACATCTCTTTTGAAGGTTTTCCTTCATTTTTTGGATCTCTTGCATAGTGAAAGATGTAGTGCTTCAATCTCCTATTGAATCTCACTCTCTTGAGGTTTTGGATGACCAATTGAGGCAGTATGAGACATGAAAGACCTCTTGGCTTGCCTTGAGTGAACTTGTTTAACCTTTTTGTGCCTTGAATGGTTCCTTGATTGTCCATCTTTCACCTGATCGCATGCCTTGATGGTAAGAGAGATGCTATGCTTCATTTTTCTATGTTAAATGCAATGCAATGCTAATGAGGTGGATATGATATGGTATATGATAATGCTATGCTATGATGACAAAAGAGAGAGAGCAAATTTTGGGGTATTACAATATCCTTTAAATATCTTCATGTATAGGTATATAGGACACATCCACCTTAAATAAACGGGACCACAATATCTAATTTCTTTGACTAGATAAATAAGTAAGTGAACCATAATACAAAAAAAGATGGAGGAAAATACATCTCTAATTGACACAATATTATTGCAGCCTTATCTTCTAATTCATATAATTTTTTGAAATCAAGAAATTTACTACATATAGCATTAAAGCATAAGCATAATCTGGTTATAATTACTCTTACATTTTTTAGAAGGATGCCACGGATAGCCACTGGTAGAAGTTGTTGCATCAAGACATGACAATCATGAGATTTTAAGCCAACTAACTTGAGATCTTTCATTGATACAAGTCTCTTAATGTTTGAAGAGTAACCTTGGGGAACTTTGATATCATGTAAACACTCGCAAAAACGTTTCTTTTTCTTTTTAGATAGAGTGTGACATGCTAGAGGCAAATAAGATCTTTTTCCTCTATCTTATAGAGCCAACTGTTGTCATATACCCATCTACACCATATCTAAATGGGAATTCTTATTATCTTTAGTCTTGCCTGGAATGTTTAAAAGTGTTCATATTAAATTGTCACACACATTTTTCTCCACATGCATCACATCAAGACAATGTCTTACATCAAGTCTATACCAATATGGAAAATCAAAGAACACCGATCTCTTTTTCCAAATATTTCTCCCAACAGGACCGTCTTTTTTCTTTCCAAAGACAACATTAAGGTGTTCTTGTCGTTGATAAACTTCATCATGATTTAAAGGTTTATGAGCACTTTCAAACTCCTACTCTCCATTAAAATCCTTTCGCAATCTATGATAAGGATGATCGGGTTTTAGAAATCTTTTATGCCTAAGGTAAGCAATCTTTTTTCCAAACTCAAGGTGGTGAAAAAGGTATCAGATTCACATATAGGAGATGCTTTATGTCCTTTGACACTATATTCGGACAAATTACCATATGCAGGAAAGTCGTTGATTGTGCAAAATATTAATGCACGCATCTTAAACTTTTCACCACAATATGTATTATCAACGTCAACACCTTTATCCCACAAAAGTTTTAAATCCTTAATTAATGGTCTTAAATAAACATCTATGTCATTTCTAGGTTGTCATGCTCCAAAAATTATCATACTTAACATCATATACTTGTGCTTCATGTACAAACAAGGAGTTAGGTTATAAATCGTGAGAAGAACAGACCACGAAGAATGGTTAGTGGTTTGGTTACCAAAGGGGTTCATTATATATGCGGCAAGCCCAAGCCTAAGGTTTCTTGGCTCAAGGCCAAGATCCGGAAAAAATGAATCAATTTTCTTTCATTACAAAGAATCAGCTACATGGCGAATATTTCCATCATACTTTCTTTCATCTGCATGTCATCTAATATTCTTTGCATCATCCGCATTAGCAAAAAGTCTCTTTAACCTTGAAATTATTGGCAAGTACCATAACACTTTTGCAGGAGGACGCTTCTTACTAACATAATAATTGTCATCACCATTCATGTTCTTTAACTTGTAGCGCGACTCACCACATTGTGGAAATTTATCCAAATTTTCATACTCTTTCATGTATAATATGCAATCATTAGAGCATGCATGTATTTTGACATACTCCAAACCCATTAGACACAACATCTTCTTGGCCTCATAACATCGATTCGGCAAATTGTTATCTTCTTGTAGCATTTGTTTCAACAAATCAAGCAAATATGTGAAACTTTTATCCGACCACCCACATTTTTCCTTTAGATTAAACAATTTTAACAACGCAGACGATCGTGTAAAATTGGTGCACCCCTTATATAAAGGCACATATTTGTCGATACATAAAGTATCATAAATATGTGCTTTCATATAAGACAATTCTCCAATATCAAGAATCATATCTTCTAGTCAATCATCCATATCATCATCTCCATCCATTTGTGATGTCACATTTCGATTATTATCCACATCTCTATGTCACGTCCATGTTGTATAATTTTGACATATTTCATCACAACATAAGTGATGTAATATTTCTTTCTTTGACTGTTTTCTAATATTTCCGCAAACAACACAAAGATAATAAAAGATACCATTATTGTCGGGAACATTATTTTCGGCAAATTCAAGGAATTCAAGAACTCTTTTCTCATACACCAGACTTAATCTATCGGCTTTCATCCAACTACGATTCATAACAAATTCTGAAATTTGTGCATATGATACATACTCAACATTAAAAACCAAAACACCAGACCTAATATGATTATATGCATATAACAATGTCTGAATAAAACATGAACATGGAAACACCAAAACATAAACATAGTCAGAAACATTATAGTGTCTGAATAAAACATAAATATATCCAACACAAAAACCTAAAGCATTTTCACAAAATCTGAATAAAACATGACCATGGAAACATGAACAATACACATGACAATGTCAATACACACAACAACCTAGCGAAGAACATTAACGTTTAGAAGTGTCAGAGAGATATAATGGTAAATAACTCTTACGAAGAACATAATCATTAAAAAACGTCAGAGAGAAAGATTGATAACATACCATAATTCGAAGAGGATGATGTTTTCCTTTCCAGAAATGATATTAGTTTCCAGAAATGAATGAAGATGGTGAAGGTTTCGCTATTGTTATAGTCTCGTTCACTAGGGAACCCTTGTGTATTATGAACAAAATGAAGTACCTATAATGTTTTAATCTTGTGGGAAAAAATTTCACAACGGTTGCAAGGTTCAACTGTTGTGAAATATGGAACATATAACCACGGTTAAACTAAATAATTGTGGTTGTTATACTTTCAATTTTTAAATAACAATAAATGAAAAGGGACATGCGCTAATTTTTATTGAAAAAAAGGAAAAATATTTATGCTGGGACTCGAAGCTTGTCATCCAAACTCTATGACCACAATTTTTTTAAGGAACTGTGATGAAAAATTTCTTAATAAAAAAATTTACGGGTACAAAATGTTATATGACGACGGTGGAAAAATGATCGTTGTAATATTGTGTCACCGAAGATATTTTTTCTAGTAGTGATATTATTTATTTCATTATATAACCACGTATAATGATATTTTATTCGTTTTCTTAAACATCTGCCAACATCTAAACCTACCATTAGAGAAAGTATTTTGCAGGTTTAGATAACTTGCAGCAAAAACAATTTTTTATTAACCATCTCAATGTACAACATTTATAGTTTTTCATGTCTAATTAATTATTGCTTTTATAGATCAAAGAAAGTGTCAATGAGGTTGAATGGGAAGTTGTTATAGCATAACTAAATATCTTTAACATTCACTTATTTTTCCATTACTTATCTAATATCACTTTCCAATATTTCGCAGGACCTAGAGTTCACTTCAAAATATAAACCTGAACCAATGACACCAACTGCAAATGCTAAATGGATTGTGCCTGATGATTTCATTGAGTCAACAACTCTAAAGGACCACTATAATGGAGAGTTGTCATCAACCAAGGTGAACAAACACATTATAATGGAAAATTTTAAACACTCTCAACTTGCATGTTTGTTATAATTTGTAAATATCAATTCAATTTTGTTTCAACCCACACTTCCAGACATTAAAACCTTTTGATGCCACACTATGTGGTTCCCTTTGTGTGAGACTTTTTCTTTAGTTGTTAGACGATGGTTATGGATCTAGAAGGGGGGGTTGAATAGATCCCTAGAGTTTTACGCGCAAATGGTTATCAAAAATTTAGTTTTAAAAGTTTAACAGAAGCAAACCACTGGATTGTACATCTACCACGAACCTTCTACTAAAAGGATCTGATATGCACGAATATATTGAGAATGAGTATGGAAGAGAAAAAATTCAGTTCAATTACTACACTTATAACGCAATCAACAAAATATCGCTTGCTTGATGTTTAATCCAAACCAAAGAGGTAAAACGATAAACAATTAAAAGCACTGCGTTCGATTTTTGCTTTGAAACAAATTATCAAACACCTGGTGTGCATAAACACACTAAGTGCAGAATTTCTATGGAAGGTAACGTAAAGCTGCTCCAAGATAAAATTCAAGGAATTGTATCAATTTAACAAAATAGTTTCTTGGCTTACGATTACACTACGACAGAAATTTTGATAACTTGCGACTTCACAAATTCGAATAAACTGAAATGTAAAAGAGTTAAGGAAAGAGAGAACAAACGATATTTGATTAGGCAGTTCCCCAATCGTCCTCGCTTTGGGTACGTTTGCCCCCAATTCCACAATTGGAATTGATATATATATATATATATATATATATATATATATATATATATATATATATATATATATATATATATAGTTGTTGCAAATTATTTATTACAAGAGAAGAACAATGAACATCCAAACCCTCGAACGTCTTCGATCGTTGATGCAGAGTCTTCTCTCCCCTTGATTCAAGATGAATCAAGTGCTTCGAATATGGTTGATTCAATTACCGTGCCACGCTACTAAACCGAAAGAACCCACCGTTCTTCGGTTACCTTCACTCGATCAACTGCAATCTACCAAAAATTCGAACCCAAACCTCTCTTCTACGATCCTCCGATTACAGCTACTAAACCGAACAATTGCTCCAATCTTCGGTTACCTTCGCCCGGCTGAATCCCTGTAGAACGAAACAGTTTGTACAAAAACCCCCAAAATCTACTCGATTCTTGGAGGACAAAACCAACTGGTTTTATTCAAGAAACACCTACCAAGCTCTCAACCCAGAAAATGAAGATCATACACTTCCTAAATTCTGAACGTTATCACTTTGATCAATGGGCGACACAAACAAAGATGATTATGTGTGATTGTTTGTTTACTCAATGAAGAAGATGAAGATAAAGAGAAAAATGGTATCTATTTTCACGTTTCTTGTTGGTTTTACAAATGAGAGGACAAACTATTTATAGAGAATAAATTGACCCACCAAAGTTGTAACAGAAATAACAGAAAAAAAAAATTTAAGTGAAAAAATCAGGTCAGGCAAGTTATGGGTCGACTCATGTTTTAATGAGGATCAGCGTGCGCTGACCCGTGGAAAGCACTGTGAAAAAATAACTAGAATGCGTCGACTCAAAGTCACCATGCGTCGACGCATGAATACAATTTCTGCATTCCCAGATTTTATGAGCTTTCCCGTTTATTTCACATGTCTTGCATCAGTAATCATGCGTCGACGCATGAACATAGTAGGTCAGCGCATAACTTACATTTTTACATAAAATGCATTTTTTTCACATTGTAACTGACTAAGACCCAGACAAAACATACTAGACACTAGTATAATGATCATGCACATATATTTATGGACAAGACCAAGCCCTATATGTCTAGACACATGAACAACAATGACTAGATGCAGTTTGCCCGACAAGAGAAGTGATACCGCTCAAATTACAATCTAATACTCAGCATATTTGTTGACATCATTAAAACGAAAAAGGTGAAAGACCATAGCCCTCACATACTCCCCCTTTTTTATGATGGCAACATTGTTTTAGCTTTCACTTGATTTGTAATTTGTGAACGAACAAGCTCCCCCTATCTTTAACACTTGATTAATTTCCTGCTTCCTATCCTCTTCTTCCCCTTTGTCAACATAAAAAAGAAGAGAAGAAGGTGGTCAAAATAAAACTATAATACGTAAGGATCCATCACATATTTGCAACACAACAACATTAACACGCATCCACATATGATACAGTCAACGTAAATTGAAAGCGGATAAATACGGAACATAAATCGCAAAGATAATTTATTCCATACGTAAGAATGTCAAAATAACTGAAGCAAAAGTCAAAGTTTAAACAATGAGATAGAGCATGCAAACCAAATAACAAAACAGAAATGCAAAACAAAAGGAATATGCTGCCCTAATCTCTATGGCCTCCTCCCCCTATATGGGTGACCTCTTCCCCCATAATACTGGCCTGGTGGTGGCAAATCTTCTAGGTGCAGGTTGAGTTCGATCAGGGTGCGATTTAGAGTACCAAGACTGTTGGCAAGATTCAGATTCTGTTGAGTCATGTTCTCGTCCATTTAGTTGAAGCGAGTCATAGACGCGTCAGCAAACCTGTTGAAGTTAGTGATGTGAGCCGAGACTTGATCGGATAAGTTTGTGAGCCGTTCTTCCTGAGCATTGTAGCGGCTCTCTTGCAATGCTTGGAATTCTTGCTATTGAAGATTCATCTCATTTAACCTTGCCAGAATTTCTTCAGATGCCTGGTAATCATATTGAGGCTGTGGAGTTGGAGGTGCCGAATAATCAGGTTGCTGTCAACCATACTCCTCGCCATAGGTGGGAGGAACATAGGCGTTACCAAGAGTAGTCCAGCAGTTGGTTTTCCAATCTCCCCAGCCCTGATTTTCAGAATTGTCCTCATGTTGATCGCTCATCCATGCGTCGTTGTCTTTCTCTTGCATAACCACATCGGCATCATTAACATATTGACGATCATCATCATGTACGTCCTCATCAGCATTTCCTTCATAATGAACAGGTTCTTCAGGTTCAGGTTGAAAAGGATGAGTCGATCTGTGTCGGTAATTAAATTTCTTATTAATCTTATCCCATTGGTAGCCCATCATGGTGAGGGTTTTTGGTAGAAATTGTTGTTTAGATGAAATCTCAATGTAAGGAATATTTGGAACTGAAATCCCAGCCTTGTTCAAGATGTTATGAATACAGGATGCATAACCTAGAGCCTGATATTTGTGGGAGCTGCGGGTAACGAACATCCGATATGCAAAATAGTAGGGCCAGTTGATTTTGATCCGATTTTTCAGAATATACATGAGATGAACTTCAGCCTTCTCAACCCGTGAGTATCCACCTTTCTTAGGTTTCAAGATACGAGCAAAAATCCATTGCAAAACGCGGTCTTCAAATTTCAAATGACCGGTAGTGACATTTTTCGGAAAGACGTCACTTGCCACAACATCGTCAGGATATGGTTCCCGTAGCATAGAGTTTAGAGCAATGTTGAACTCAAAGTTTTGAACAAATGTTTTATCAGTTACTCTGGGTAGATTTTCATTTGTGTCCAAACTAAACAAAGTAGCCCATAAATCATTGTTTACATCATGAAGAGCATTATTCATAGAAAACTTAAACTCAACCCCCTTAAATTTACCCTTGATTCCACAGTAGAACACTCGAATCAGATCACTATTGTATTTATCATCACATTCCAGGAACTCACCAAGATTCTGAACATTGAGTGTTTCAGTTAACTCAGGAATGTGATAATTTTCACCCATCAACACATAGAAACCATGTTGTGGTATAACATCACAATTACTAAACAATGCCTCATAAGGACTAGATAGTGCATCAGAAACTAAAGAATTAACGGTTACCGGTTGTGAAGAGGTTCCGAAAGATGAAGCTATGGTTGTTCTTTTACCTGTTGTTCGTCTGGAAGCCATTGTTGATGAAGGTTTGAAGAAGATGAACAATGCACACAGTGGTAGAGAGGATGATGAACAGTGCGCGAAAGTGGTAGAGAGGATGATGATCAGCCATTAGAAACCCTTGTTCTTGTACCCTTGAGGATTCACTTTTTGTGGGTTTTTATTTTTAGGGATTTTGATGGAGATTAATGGGTATTGATGAGGTTTAATGGAAGAAATTGAGAGAGAGAGAGACCATAAAATCTGATATGATAACATGCAATGAACAAGAATTTAAAGAGAGTGAAAATATGTAGTGGGAATAGGTAGCAATAGGTCAGCGCACGCATTCCAATTAATGCAGGAATTCTGAACGTGACAGTTATGCGTCGACCTAAGTACAGGATGCGTCGACGCATGCAAGTGTTGCGCTAACCCGTTAGTTTCCCTTAACAAATGCAACAGTTTATGCGTCGACCCATGATATGGTCCCGTCGACGCATGCAAGGCAAAAATGAAAAAAAATTGAAATTTTGCAAACATAAGTTCCAAAGGATAAATAAACATGCACACACATAGAACAAACATCCACATGAACAATATGTGCTCAATAAGCAATAAACATCAAGTTTAAGGTACTTAATATGGCATAAAATATGTTAAACATCTATAAATCGGAACGATATTACCTTGATCACCATGATGATAAGAGCCCTCACATATAGCTAACTATCTCTTTACATTGTTAGTCAAAAGAATAAACAAGCATGTATATATATATATATATATGAAGATCACCATCTTAAAGGATTATCAAACACGATCCGAGATATCGAGAATGCCAAGTTCCCTACGAATGTGAAAGAAAGGCTCAGTGGCTAACGGTTTTGTAAAAATGTCAACAAGTTGATTTTTAGTATCAACATGCTCAAAGATCACATCACCTTTCTCTACATGATCCCTAAGAAAATGATGGCGTATTTCGATATGCTTGGTGCGTGAATGTAATACGAGGATCTTAGTTAGGTTTATTACAATAGTGTTATCGCACAAAATAGGAATACGCTCAAGTTTTAAATTGAAATCAAGCAATTGTTGTTTAAGCCATAAGACTTGAGCACAACAGCTTCCTGCGGTAACGTATTCCGCCTCGGCTGTTGACAAAGCAACCGAAACCTGTTTCTTGTGCCAACTCACCAAGGAATTTGCAAAAATGTGGCACGTGCCACTAGTACTTTTCCTATCCAACTTGCACCCGACAAAGTCGGAATTGGAATAACCAACTAAGGAATAAACACTACCTTTAGAATACCACAACCCATACTTTGGAGTACCGGAGAGGTATCGAAGTATGCGCTTAACTGCTTTTAAGTGGGATTCCTTGGGATGTGCTTGATACCTCACGCACATGCATACACTGAACATAATGTGGGGTCGTGATGCGGTAAGATAAAGAAGAGATCCAATCATACCTCGATACTTCTTCACCTCTATATCCTTACCATTTTCGTCACGATCAAGATTGGCACAAGTAGGCATTGAAGTATCTATTGCTTTGCAGTTTAGCATATCAAAACGTTTAAGTAGCTCAAGACAGTATTTAGTTTGACTCACGAATGTGCCCTCTTCAAGTTGTTTGATTTGCAATCCGAGGAAATAATTGAGCTCCCCCATCATGCTCATTTCAAACTCCCCCTGCATCAAACTAGAAAACTCCTTGACCAAGGTCATGTTAGTAGACCCAAAGATAATATCATCAACATAAATTTGTACCAAGATTAAATGTTTTCCTTGACGTTTAATAAAGAGGGTTGTGTCAACCTTCCCTCTTGAATACCCTTGATCAAGTAAAAATTTGCTTAGACGTTCATACCAAGCCCTAGGGGCTTGTTTAAGTCCGTACAAAGCACGTTTAAGTTTGTAGACATGATTAGGATATTCATGAGATTCAAAGCCTGGAGGTTGGGCAACGTAAACCTCTTCATTTATATATCCATTAAGGAAAGCACTTTTAACGTCCATTTGGAATAATTTGAAGTTCTTAGTGCAAGCATAAGCAAGTAAAAGGCGTATAGCCTCGAGTCGGGCAACTGGCGCATAAGTTTCCTCATAGTCGATTCCTTCCTCTTAGTTATAGCCTTGCGCTACAAGCCGCGCTTTGTTACATGTTATTACTCCATTTTCATCAAGTTTATTCCTAAACACCCACCGGGTGCTGATTACTCGATGCTCTCGTGGAGGGGGGACAAGGTCCCAAACCTCATTTCTCCTGAATTGGTTTAGTTCATCTTGCATTGACAAAAACTAATGCTCATCGAGTAACGCCTCCTTTGCGTTTTTAGGTTCAACTTGGGAGACAAAAGCAGAGTAATAGCAAAAATTACTAAGTTTAGAGCGAGTGGTTACTCCCTTAGAGATATCATCGAGAATGTTGTCAATTGGATGGTCTTTTAAAGACTTCCAAGCTGGAGGAAGTTCATCTTTATCAGAATGATGATCATCCTCACTTTTCAACGGTTGGTGATCATTTTCCTCCTCAATACGCACTGCTTCAGGCTGATCAGTTCCTTTATTAGTGTCCTTGAGTATGTCTTCAGTAGGTACACCTGCACCAAGAAAAGAACTACTTTCTCCGACATTTCTCGGATAAGACTCATCAAAGGTAACATGAACTGACTCTTCAACTACACGTAACCTCTTATTATAAATTCTATACGCTTTACTTGACCGAGGGTATCCAAGAAAAATACCCTCGTCGGCCTTGGCATCAAACTTACCAAGAGTCTCTTTCCCATTGTTTAACACAAAGCATTTGCAACCAAATACATGAAGGTGAGAGATATTTGGCTTACGCCCTTTTAAAAGCTCACTACTACGAAAAACCCATTTAGCAACGGTTGGGAATGACATATAATGACGCGGGCGAAGGCGTTGTTATGTAGATTGTTGTTGTAAGTTTGTCGTTTCTACAACGGTCTGGAAACCGTTGTTGTATTCTGGAAGCGCACGATATATTGCAACAGTTAGGTATTTCAACCGTTGTAATATATATTAACTATCACAACGGTTATCAGTATGAAACGTTGTCAAATATGTTAACTATCACAACGGTTATTTGTCTCAACCGTTGTGAAATGTATCCTTAGTTTATTAAATACAAATGTATATTGCTTGTTTTACCATCCACCTTATTAAAGAAATACAACCATTAAAATTGGTAAAGAACTATATAATCTGAAAATTAAATTGTTCTTGAAAACCAACTTAAACACACCATTGTTTTCCGAATTGCATCCATTTCATTCCGCACATTTTATGTTCCTTAACATAAAATTTATGGTTCGATGGTCGGTTTCCTTCAATCCATCGATATCTTTTGTTATAGTTTACCTCATCATTGCCAAAAATCGCCACGATTTTATCATCATAACAATGATCATGATCTTAATAACCACGGCGATTAGTGATGATGATGAGGTAAATTATAATAAAAGATATCGATGGATTGAAGGAAACCGACCACCGAACCATAAATTTTATGTTAAGGAACATAAAATGTGCGGAATGAAATGGATACAATTCGGAAAACATTGACATGATAAAGGTTGGTTTTCAAATACATCCTAATTTTCAGATTATAATGTTCTATAGCAATTTAACTGATTGCATTTTCAATAAAAGGATAGTGAAACAAATGATATACATAGTATATAATAAACTAAATTTCATATACAATATCAGAATGAATTCATTTATATGTACCTTATCAGAATGAATTCATATATAGGTACCACCATTATCATCACAATGTGAAACAAATCCTAAGAAGTGGGAAGCAATGATGAAAATTAGTTAGTATTAAATTTAACTATATTCAATATACATAGTATATATATAATAAACTAATGTTCTATATCAATTTAACTGATTGCTTTTTCAATAAAAGGATAGTAAAACAAACAATGTACATAGTATATAATAAACTAAATTTCATATACAATATAAGAATGAATTCATATATATGTACCTTATCAGAATGAATTCATATATATATGTACCACCATCATCATCACCGTGTGAAACAAACCCTAAGAAGTGGGAAGCAATGAAGAAAATTAGTTAGTATTCAAAACAAAACAACCAAAAGTTGAAACAAAACCCTAAGAAGTGGGACTGTACCATTACAATGAAGTTCACTTTGCTTGTGAAGCATTGAAGTCGAATCTGCACAAAATGAGAACAATCAACAAAAACAACATGAAGCAAACGAGATAATGGGAACTATTTAACAAAAAGATTGAAGTAGAAGACTACCTTATTTTCCATAAACAATATGTACATTACGCTTGCTACCGCCAGCATCATCACCATGTTCATCTAGTTTTAGATTCTGCAGGAAGAACTACAAGGAGGAAGAAGCTTAAATCAAAAGCTTCATACTTCTTGTATTTCTTCTCGCAGATTCTAAAAAAAGATGAAGTTTGGGTGCTAAGGTTTCGCTGTGAAGGAAACGGCGCGAATGTCAAAAAGGGAAAGTTAATTCCCTTATATTGGTAAACTTTTCACAACGGTTTTCTAAAATAACCGTTATGATAGATTATATATTAATTTAATAATATCACAACGGTTAGTTATAATAACCGTAGCGATACCCCTTATACGTGGTACAAGGTTCGACACCAGGCAACAACATTTTCCTAAAATTACGCATGGATTATAAGTGATATTGCTACGGTCATTACTTATAACCGTCGTGATATTATTAACCGTTGCACTTCCCAACATATGAACGGTTTACAAGAAAATATAGTTCCAGAATATGAACGGTTTACAAGTTATCATCATTACAAGCATTAAACTATCAGTCTTTTCATCTTCAACCTCATCTATAAATAGACAATTTTACATATCTAAATAATATATTCTTCGTAACAATGAGTTCAACAAATGAGAATCCTAGAAACCTCAATGAGGAACGTCAGGCGCCAATCCAGGAGGTCGTCCAACCAGCAACTGCCAACTTCAGGGATGCCTTAAGGGTAAGGAAGGATAAGAAGAAGAAGAAGAAGAAGCCGAAGAAGAAGAAGATAAAGAAGAAAAGGAGGCCTGTATATTATGATTCTGATGAGGGGAGTGAGGAGAGATGTCTAGATTATGAAGATGCATTTTATGCTATGGGCTCTGACAATGATCTTGATATATAATATGTTTATCAATGTACTCTCAATGGAATATTAAAATAAAAGTATGTCTATATATGTTCATCTCTTACAGTTTTATTTTTAAAGTTATATATATACTCTATTGCACTTAAAAATACTAAAGAATACATTGTTGTGAATCAAAGCGTGATACATGTAGTACAACGGTCTTCTAATACAAGCGTGTTAAAATGTAAACATATGGAAAAAAATATAGAGCTGGGAATCGAAGCTTGTTACACAGCTTGTATTACAACGGTTATGTAATACAACCGTCGTTAAATATGGCGTTATAAATTTTTAATCCTGTTACAACGGTGGGATACGAAACCGTGGTAAAGCTGACGTCGTTAAATGGGGTTTTCGTAGTAGTGGCTCATACGGTGTCTTGTTTAGAATAGGTCGGATGAGCACCCTATTCAAAACATAACAAGCCGTACTTATGGCGTCGGCCCAAAAGTATTTTGGTAGTCCACTATCATTGATCATAGTCCTTCCAAGTTCCTCCAAAACTCTATTTTTACGTTCCACTACCCCATTTTGTTGAGGGGTACGTGGTACGGAAAAATTATGATCAATTCCGTTGGAATCACAAAACGCTTCAAACAAATGATTTTCAAACTCACCCCCATGGTGACTTCTAATTTACCTAATGTTTATGTTTAACTTGTTCTGAGATAACTTAACAAATCATTCAAAGGCCGAAAAGGTATCACTCTTATTTGCTAAGAAGATAGTCCAGCAAAACCTAGAAAAATCATCGACTATTACAAATCCATAATAGTTACCACCTAGGCTTTTAACCCTAGATGGTCCAAAGAGGTCCATATGGAGGAGCTCAAGGGGTATCATAGTTGAAACGATGTTTTTAGATTTGAATGAGATCCTTGTTTGCTTCCCCCATTTGACACGCATCACAAAGGTGATCCTTTGTGAATTTAATTTTGGGCAAACCGATGACTAGGTCTTTAGAGACTATTTTGTTAAGCAAATCAAAGTTGATTTGAGCCAACCGTCTATGCCACAACCATGAATCTTCATTCATAGCGACTAGACATTTGTCTCCATTCAACGATACCTCATTTAAGTCTAGCATATAGATGTTGTTCACCCTCAATCCCTTAAACACATTCTTTTTGTCACTATCTTCAACTATGCAACAATCCTTTGAACTTAAAAGGTTGTGTCTAAGGCCTTCCACAAGCAGCACATCAGAGATAGTAGTAGATGAGGGGTTACCTACACTACCTTTGCCGAGAATCTGTCCCTTGTTGTTATCTCCGTAAGTGACAAACCCCTTTTTCTTCTCCACAAAGTCGATGAAAAGAGATATGTCGCCGGTCATATGTCTTGAGCAACCACTATCCAGAACCCATCTTCTTTCGGTGGTCTCAAGACTTTGTTCCTACAAAAATAATCAAGGGAGAGTCGGTACCCAATTCTCATTGGGTCCTTTAAAGTGAGTGAAACCAAGACTGCACTTGGGCAACCATTGGTAGATGCCTTTCGGAACAAGAAACCTTCTGAAGCGGCATTTTGCAATAGTATGACCAGGCTTACAATAGTAAAGACAATTACGGTTCATTTGGAATTTACCTTTGCTATCACTATCTCTAATCACATAGGTATACTTTTGATATGGATTATTCATGCTCTCATGAAAATGTGCTCGATCGATAGCAAACGTAACTTTTGGCTTAAGAGCCTTGTCCAATTTGGCCTTGAGGGTTCTCACCTCTCGTTGCCAAATGTGACAAGTGTCACAGCCCCAATTAAACCAAGAGGTAGGGCCCTCTTCAACCTTGGCTTTTGATGTGTCCACTATAGAGTTTTTTAGGGCTTCTAATTCCTTTTCGGAATCGGAAACCTTCTTCTCCAAATACGAGAAAATCTTTTTATTTGAGGCTAAGCGTTGAAATGCTTCCTTAGCCTCATAGTGTAACATATCAAAAGCCTTTTGTAACTCTAAATGCGACATAGTATTAACATGATCGTATTTAGAATGCTTTACCTCTTTTGCTTTGTTGAGGCGTGCCATAAGACAAAAGTTAACAGATTCACTTTCGTCGCTTGATGAATCATCTTTCTCTGACTCACTATCGCTTTCCCAAGCGATGTATGCTCGTCGAGAATTGTTGGACTTTTTGTTTGAGCGACTCTTGTCATTATCCTTATCTTTGTCTTTCTTTAGAGATGGACAATCCGGCTTGTAGTGCCCGGATTTTCCACAGTTGTAGCACACCCATTTTATCTTGTCATTCTTATTTCCTTCGCTTCTAGATTGCTTCCTAAACTTGACTAGATTTCTGTCCGAGTGTTGAATCTCGTTCTTACGAACGTATCTATTATACCTCTTCACAAATAAGTCTATATCATCACCGGATTCTTCATCTTTGTCACTATTGGCTTCATCATCACTTAGCTCTTGATGTGTGGACTTTGAACAAGAAGCCTTAAGAGCTATCGACTTCTTCTCCGTATCTTTTACCTTCTCTTTCTTGATACTCTTTTCATGTCTATCCAAGCTAATGAGCACTTGCTCATGCTCATCGAGTTTGCCAAAAAGTGTTGTGAGGTCTAGTGTAGCAAGATCGTTGGCCTCCTTGATAGCGGTGACCTTCGGTTGCCATTCCCTATTTAAACACCTCAAAATCTTGTTAGTAGCAACCTCATTTGGAATTAGTTTACCAAGAACATGCAATTTGTTGATAATGTGAGTAAATCGTTTTTGCATATCCGCAATGGTTTCCCCTTGCTTCATGTAAAACAAATCAAACTCTTGCGTTAGTGTATTAATACGAGCCATCTTAACATCATTAGTGCCTTTGTGGGCTACTTGTAAAGCATCCCACGTGGCTTTGGCCGTTTCACAATGGGAGACTCGATAATACTCGTCAACTCCCAAGGAGGAGATGATCATATTACGAGCCTTACAATCATAGTTGTACTTTTTCTCGTCCTCCTCATTCCATTGAGCTTCGGTTTTAGGAACGACAACGCCTTCCGCATTTGTCATAGTAATTTCCATGGGACCGTTTAAAATAACGTTCCAAACCTTCCGATCTATGGAATTTATATGAACGCGCATACAATCCTTCCAGTAGCTGTAATTTTCGCCTGTAAAAACTGGAGCTCTATTATAATCCCCTTTAGGTTCGTTCGCCATGATCCAAGAAGTTTTACCGAAGCACCAGAATTAACCGGAGCTCGTGATACCACTTGTTAGACGATGGCTATGGATCTAGAAGGGGGGTTGAATAGATCCCTAGAGTTTTACACGCAAATGGTTATCAAAAATTTAGTTTTAAAAGTTTAACGGAAGCAAACCACTGGATTGTACGTCTACCACGAACCTTCTACTAAAAGGATCAGATATGCACGAATATATTGAGAATGAGTAAGGAAGAGAAAAAAATTCAGTTCAATTACTACACTTATAACGCAATCAACAAAATATCGTTTGCTTGATGTTTAATCCAAACCAAAGAGGTAAAACGATAAACAATTAAAAGCACTGCGTTCGATTTTTGCTTTGAAACAAATTATCAAACACCTGGTGTGCATAAACACACTAAGTACAGAATTTCTATGGAAGGTAATGTAAAGCTGCTCCAAGATACAATTCAAGGAATTATATCCATGTAACAAAACAGTTTCTCGGCTTACGATTACACTACGACAGAAATTATGATAACTTGCGACTTCACAAATTCGAATAAACTGAAATGTAAAAGAGTTAAGGGAAGAGAGAACAAACGAGATTTGATTAGGCAGTTCCCCAATCATCCTGGCTTTGGGTACGTCTGCCCCCAATTCCACAATTAGAATTGAGATATATATATATATATATATATATATATATATATATATATATATATATATATATATATATATATATATATATATATGTAGTTGTTGCAAATTATTTATTACAAGAGAAGAATAATGAACATCCAAACCCTCGAACGTCTTCGATCGTTGATGCAGAGTCTTCTCTCCCCTTGATTCAAGATGAATCAAGTGCTTCGAATATGGTTGATTCAATTACCGTCCCACGCTACTAAACCAAAAGAACCCACCGTTCTTCGGTTACCTTCACTCGATCAATTGCGATCTACCAAAAATTCGAACCCAAACCTCTCTTATACGATCCTCTGATTACAACTACTAAACCGAACAATTGCTCCATTCTTCGGTTACCTTCGCCCGGCTGAATCCCTGTAGAACTAAACGGATTGTGCAAAAACCCCCAAAATCTACTCGATTCTTGGAGGACAAAACCAACTGGTTTTATTCAAGAAACACCTACCAAGCTCTCAACCCAGAAAATGAAGATCATACACTTCTTAAATTCTGAACGTTATCACTTCGATCAATGGGCGACACAAACAAAGATGATTATGTGTGATTGTTTGTTTACTCAATGAAGAAGATGAAGATGAACAGAAAAATGATATCTATTTTCACGTTTCTTGTTGGTTTTACAAATGAGAGGACCAAACTATTTATAGAGAATAAATTGACCCACCAAAGTTGTAACAGAAATAACAGAAAAAAAATTTAAGTGAAAAAATGAGGTCAGGCAAGTTATGGGTCGACTCATGTTTTAATGAGGATCAGCGTGCGCTGACCCGTGGAAAGCACTGTGAAAAAATGACTAGAATGCGTCGACTCAAAGTCACCATGCATCGACGCATGAATACAATTTCTGCATTCCTAGAATTTATGCGCTTTCCCGTTTATTTCACACGTCTTGCATCAGCAATCATGCGTCGACGCATGAACATAGTAGGTCAGCGCATAACTTGCATTTTTACATAAAATGCATTTTTTTCACATTGTAACTAACTAAGACCCAGACAAAACATACTAGACACTAGTATAATGATCATGCACATATATTTATGGACAAGACCAAGCCCTATATGTCTAGACACATGAACAACAATGACTAGATGCAGTTTGCCCGACAAGAAAAGTGATATCGCTCAAATTACAATCTAATACTCAGCATATTTGTTGACATAATTAAAATGAAAAAGGTGAAAGACCATAGCCCTC
Source organism: Lathyrus tuberosus (assembly GCA_022829125.1). Lineage (NCBI taxonomy): Eukaryota > Viridiplantae > Streptophyta > Magnoliopsida > Fabales > Fabaceae > Lathyrus > Lathyrus tuberosus. The sequence goes on from JALAZF010000422.1 coordinate 4,071,752, forward strand.
ACATTAGTAACTATTTCACCATAAACAAAATTTATGTTTAAATCACTACTTTAGTGACAATTTAACACTTGCTTTTATTATATTTTTTGTATTTTTTATGATATGTAATTATTTATTTAGATCCTGTTCTGGACTGGGCCGGGGCATGCTCATCAGTCGAGCAGGCCCAACCCCCCACGTCCTGGGATGGTCCAATAAGGACTCCTAGAAAGACCACTATCGATCACATGCTCACCTCCACCATGTCGGGCACATGCCTAACCTCGGATGTGTATGGCACGCACAACATGGATCGTCGTGCATGGGCTTTAAGCCTCCCCGGGCTCACCTCTCCTCGACGTTCATGTGCTCCTCCCCGAGGGGAGCCATCTCCGCCCGCAAGTGAGTCCTCCCCCGCGAGTGAGTCCTCCCCGAGGATAAACCAAAGCAATCCTCTCATCCATCACCAGCATGGCCAATCCGTCTGCTCACAAAGCTCTGGACACCGTCCTCGCACAACTCGAGAATGGAAACCACCACGAGGACGCTGCTATCCTCAACGGCGATAAAGGTGACGTAAGAGACGGGAAGACCGCCTCCCCGGACTCCCAAGACGTGGCTGACAACGCCGCCCGCCAAGACGATCAGCAAGCCATTTTCCAGCCAGTTGCTCCTCCGCCCAATGCAGATTCGAGCACCGTGGCCCTATTTGCCTTGATCAATCAGACCAACTAGCTGATCGCACACCAGAATACCAGAATTGAAGCACTCGAGCAAGGATGGGCACGACGATCTTCCCCGCGAAGACATCGTCGTCCACCGTCACCTCGCCGTTCTCCTTCCCCGCGAAGGACCCCTTCCGACGAATCTCGAACCCCCTCGCCGGTGTGCGGGGGCCGCCGGCCACGTCTCGAGCGCCCTCAGCCGACGATCTCCCAGAAACGCCCTCGTTCCCTGCCTCGGAAGGAACCCAGGGCCTCCACCACTACCAAGAAGTCCAAACAGACCGAGGAGAGGCCGAGGAACCATTCGAGGAATGCCCCTCCACGACATCAGCGGTCCCTTTCGAGGTCCCCGACGGGAAGTGACGACGACGATCAGAGGACCCCTCTGTCATGGGAGATCATGAACGCACCAATTCCTGCGGGCATGGAGAAACCTCCGCTACTGGGGAACTATGACGGCCTGGCCGACCCCGACGACCACGTCGAAAGTTTCGAAGCCATGCTCGACTTCAAAAACGTCAGGGAAGCCATTAAGTGCATGCTTTTTCCCACCACCTTGTAGAAGGGCACCATGACTTGGTACAAGGGTCTGGCACCCGGGTCGATCACATCCCGGAAGCAACTAAGACAACGCTTCACCAAACATTTTACTGCATCTCGTCGACACCCGAAGACGGAAGCTGCCCTAGAAAGCATCTTCCAGGGGAAGAACGACTCTCTCTGGAACTACATTGAGAGATTCAACAGAGAAGCTGTCGAGGTCCATACGACCGACGACATGAAGAAGTATTTAATCATCCATGGGCTACGTTTTGGATCTGACTTTGCCAAGTCTGTGGGTCTCCGCAAACCCCGCCGACTCGAGGATCTCCTCCAACGGGCTCAGTCGTACATCGAGCTTGAGGAGTCGGAGGCAACACAGATCGCCCTTGAATCGAGACGCAAAGAAGGCCCCCGCGGCCACAAAGAAGAAGACTCTCCTCCCCGACGAGGGAGAAAGAAAGAGAGATAATCGCCCCCGGGAACCTCGTGAACCACGCGGACCAGATGGCTGGTTCACTGAATACACCTCACTCAACGCTCCCCGCGCGCGAATCCTCTCCGAGTGCCAGAACTCAGAATTTGTGAAAGGAGGAGTCCGCTTTCCGAAGCCCACTTCCCCCAAATCAAACGTTGACAAGTCAAAATACCGTAGGTTCCACCGGAGCCACAGGCATGTAACAGAAGACTGCATCCATCTCAAGGATGCAATTGAAATTCTCATTAAGGAAGGACACTTGAAGAAATACGCCCAGAAGAATGACACTCCTCGTCCCAGCTCCCGGGAAGCCCAGAACGTCGAGGAGACAACACCTCCTCCCGACGAGAGTCGGCTTCAGGTCGCCCTCAGTGTCACTCGACCCGAAGATTTCTTTGTTCCCCCAATCATTGAAGGCCAAGAAGCAATTCGCAACATGTGGGCGACCTTCCCCCACGAGGACCCCGTCGCTGCCCGTAGCACCTGGGAAAGCTTCCCCAGAGCGATGGTCATCTCCGGGGGTGCTCCCGAGAAGTTGTCTGTCGGTTCGATCAAGCGGAAATTTGATGAGCTGGAATCCGCAACGTCGGCGAAGACAACCACTCTCGAGAAAGTGCGGGGAAACTCCAACCTTATCACTTTCTACCTTGAGGAACTCCCCCGGGGAGCGCCAAATGCCACTATTCCCCTCCTGGTCATGGCACAGATGGCGAACTTTGACGTTCGAAGGATCCTAGTCGACCAGGGAAGTTCAGTCGACATCATGTATGCCCATCTGTTCGGGACCCTTCAGCTCGACGAAAGACATCTGACCCCGTACGTCGGTTCAGATCTGCAGGGGTTCAACGGAACCACCACCAGACCATGGGGTTATGTTGAGCTGATGGTTACATTCGGGGCCGAAGACACTGCCCGACAGGTGAAGATCCATTTCCTAGTGGTCGAATGCCCATCCCTTTACAACTGCATCCTCGGGAGGACCACCCTGGCCGAGCTTACGGCGGTGCCATCAACAGTCCACCTCAAAATGAAGTACTACACGGCCAGGGGACGAGTGGTAACGATGCACGGGGACATAGACGCAGCCATAAGATGCTTCGACGCCGCCATCAAAGGCATGAGTTCCATCGGCGCCAAACCCAAGACCGTGGCCAAGCCACCCCAGACGCCGAGCAGGTACCTCTCTCGCACGTCAACGCAGTCGAACTCAACAGCAAGTTCCCAGGAGAACCCGATGAAGACGGGGCAGAAGACCTCGACGGAGACTTTGAGCTCGTGGTACTTGGGGACGATCCAGACCGTAACGTGAAGATTGGCACCGGAATCCCCGACCTGGCGAAGGAGCAGATGAAGGCATGTCTCCGGGAGAACGCTGATCTGTTCGCATAGAGCGCCTCCGAGATGCCTGGCCTTGACCCCGAGGTGGCTTGCCATCAGCTCGTAGTAGATCCGGCCGCTAGGGCCATAGCTCAACGTAGGCGTAGGCAGTCTCCCGAGAAAGCGGAGGCTGCTGAAAAAGCTGTAAAAGACCTCCTAGAGGCAAATTTTATTTCGGAAGCCAGGTACACAACCTGGCTGTCCAACGTTGTACTTGTTAAAAAGAATAATGGAAAATGGAGGATGTGCGTTGATTATACTGATCTTAACCGGGCTTGCCCGAAAGACTGCTACCCTTTGCCTAACATCGACCAACTGGTCGACAATTCTGTAGGTTACAGACTATTATCCTTCATGGACGCTTACTCGGGATACAACCAAATTCCCATGGACAAGGTCGACAAACAGCACACGGCTTTCATGACCGTGTCGGGCAACTACTATTACAACGTGATGCCCTTCGGTCTGAAGAATGCCGGTGCGACCTACCAATGAATGATGAATAAGGTTTTCCGGGCTGAAATCGGCGACATGCTCGAGGTCTACATGGACGACATGATCGTCAAATCAGCAGAAGAAGTCGACCACGCCGCGTACCTCAGGAAGGTGTTCGACACGGCGAGGAGGTGCCGCATGAGGTTCAATCCCGACAAATGCACCTTCGGCGTTCGGGCAGGTAAGTTCCTCGAATTTTACCTCACAGAGCGAGGAATCGAGGCCAACCCCGACAAGTGTATGGCTTTTTCCGAGATCCCTACTCCGGACTCAAAGAAGTCGATACAATCATTGAACGGGATGCTCACCGCTCTCTCCCACTTCGTCGCCAAGTCTGCATAGTACGCACTCCCATTTTTCAAACTTCTTCGACAAAAACCGGAGTTTGAGTGGAGTGCAGAATGCGAGCAGGCTCTCCTCCACCTAAAACAAGTCCTATCGCAGCCCCCGGTCCTCTCACGGCCCGAGGGCGGGGATACACTTTTCTTGTACCTTGCAATCACGAGTGAAGCAGTCAGCACCGTCCTCATTCGGGAAACCCCGGATGGGCAGAAGCCGATTTACTTCACGAGCAAAGCCCTCCAAGCCCCCGAACTTAGGTATCAGCAGATAGAGAAAGTTGCCCTGACCCTCGTCACTGCGGCCAAGAGGCTACGCCACTACTTCCTTACCCACACTGTCGTCGTAAGGACCGAACAACCTATAAGGCAGCTCCTTGGACGACCGAACATGGCGGGTAGGATGCTCAGGTGGTCGCTCGAACTCTCCGAGTTTGACATCCAATACGAAGGGAGGAAAGCCCTGAAGGCTCAGGTATTGGCCGACTTTGTAGCGGAGATGACCGTCCCGGAACCTTCGACCAACGGATCCTAGAAATGGACGATCTATGTCGACGGAGCATCCAGCCCGAAGGGAAGCGGGGCGGGCATCATCCTCGAAAACGAGGAAGGCATCCTGATCGAGGTATCCCTCGAACTATCCTTCCCGACGTCGAACAACCAAGCGGAGTACGGGGCCTTCCTCGCTGGACTTCGGCTGGCCGAGGACCTCGGCGCCAAGGAGGTCAAACTCTTCACCGACTCCCAGCTCGTGGCCTCGCAAGTCCGAGGAGAGTACCAGGCCAAGAACGACAACCTCATAGAATACTTGGCCTTGGTGAAAGAAAAGATGAAAAAGTTCACCTCCGCGGAAGTAACTCACATCCCCCGCGAGCACAATGCCCGAGCAGATGTCTTGTCCAAATTGGCAAGCACAAAGAAGAAAGGCGGGAACAAATCTGTCATACAAGAAGTGCTTTCCCCGCCGAGCATCGACAAACCCACTCTAGTGGCGGACGTAAACGCCATTGGTGACAGCAATTGTTGGATGACCCCCGTGTACGAGTACCTCACGACGGGAAAACTGCCCGAAAATCCCAAAGAAGCCGAAATGGCCAAGCGGCGGGCGTGCTCATACACGATAGTCGAGGACAAGCTATACCGACGAGGGTTCTCTATCCCTCTCCTCAGGTGCGTCGAGGAGACCAAGGTCCCCGACATCCTCCAGGAAATCCACGAAGGAATCAATGCACAACACCTCGGCGGGTGATCGTTAGCCCGTAAGGCGCTTCGAGCAGGGTATTACTGGCCCACCATGCAACATGACGCCAAGGAACACGTCAAGAAGTGTGACAGATGCCAACGACACGGGGACATGCACCTTGCTCCTCCCAACGAGCTCAAAACACTGTCCTCCCCGTGGCCGTTCGCGTGGTAGGGGATGGATATCCTCGGACCTTTCGTCCAGGGGTCATATCAAAACAAATACCTCATCGTCGGTGTGGACTACTTCACGAAGTGGATTGAGGCGGAAGCATTGGCCAAAATCACGGCCTTCAACATACTGCATTTCTACAAAAGGAACATCCTCGCCCGATTTGGCGTGCCTCAAGCTATTGTCACCGACAACGGAACACTGTTCACTGACAAGAACTTCCAAGACTTCGTCTCCAAGCTAGGCACGAAGCAGCACTTCACGTCGGTCGAGCACCCTCGAACGAACGGACAGGCTGAGGTGACGAACAGAGTAATCCTACGAGGACTTAAATGTCGACTAGGCGACGCCAAACAACGGTGGCTCGAGGAGCTACACAGCATCCTTTGGGCCTACCGAATGACCCCACATTCCACGACCGGGGAGACCCCTTTCCGTCTGACCTACAGAACGGAAGCTGTGATCCCCTGGAAATCAAGGAATCCTCGAGGAGGACAGAAGCCCCCCTCGACGGGGACGCGAACGACAAAGCCCTGAGGGAAGAACTCGATTTCATCGAGGAGACACGTTCGGGCTCTTCTCTCCAAGAAGCTTCACTTAAGCAGAAAATAACACTACGTTATAAAGACAAAGTTATCAAATGTGATTTTCAGGTGGGCACCCTCGTCCTACGAAGGAACCAGAAAGACCCGCGAGAAGGCAAACTCGCCGCGAACTGGGAGGGCCCGTACCGCATCCGCGCGAAAACGGGGACAGAAGCCTATTTCCTCGAAAATCTGCACGGGGAAGAACTTGCTCGACCATGGAACGCTGAGAAGCTCAAACAATACTACAGTTAAGCACTGCCCGCGACTCACGAACACCGCGATTACGGGGACGCACTAAGGTACGAGCGCGTCATCCCTATACAGAACACGATGATCAAAGGTCGCGTCGTGTGTGCGCGAGGACTTTTGATCCGACGGGGATACCTCGATCGAGCTCCGTCGTCGTTGTACCAATTAGGCAGAACACCCAGCTCGCGATGGGAAGTTCACGCCACGAAGCTAAGACCTCGATCGAGCTTTTAGCCTCGTTAAAGGTCGGAATACGTCTCCGACCACCCGGCCAGCTCTCCACGCGGTCAGGGACTATCAAGATCGAGCAAATCCCAAGGTCTTTATTACTTAGACAAAAACAAAGTATAACAAAAGCAATAACATCACACACAATTAAAACCATACAAACAGCACACTAGCAGATAAACAAAAATGCATTAAAGTGGGCAGAAGCCCATTGTACAAATATTACAAACAAATGTCAAAAAGCCCCTGGCACGCAGGCCGGGTAGAAATATCCCAATAAATAAAAATGGCTCGTAAGCCGAACAGAACGGGGAAGAAAATCCTACTCAGCGACGGTCCCTTCAGGCTGCTCGGGATCATAAACCTCGTCGACTCGCATCGGCTGCACGATCTGACCGTCGACCACCTCGTAGTCGGGGTCGATTCCCTCGGTTGAAAGGTCGGGGTTGAGGACCCGAAGCTGCTCCACGGCATTCTTGAAACCTATGCCAGCTACCGCGAGATTGTCTTCCTCGGCTTCCCGGAGCTTCGCTATCAGCGCTGCCCGCGAAGTCAGCAACCTGTCCTCCTCGGTTTCCTCCTCAGTTGGGCGGATAGCCTCCTCTAATTCAGCGTTCCTCGCCAAGAGACGATCCATCTCCTCTTCAATACCGATGAGACGTTTTCGCTCCTCCTCAGCACTCTTTAACTTTTCCTCCAATTTCTGTTGAAGCTCGACTTGGGCCTGGTTCTGGCTCTTGCAGTCAACCAGCTCCTTACCCACCTTCTCCATTTCGGCCGAGATGGACTGGAAACTTTCTCGCAACTTGTTCAGCTCACCTGCGGGGCACGCCTCGTCGTTCAGAACCAAGCCAGCCGCGCAAACCCGCATCACAGCAGACACATCCTTCACCAGCACCCATCTCCGAGAAGCCTTGTCGACGCCTAAGATGGCCTGAGCTTCGGGGGCACCCACGCATAACGAATTATTCCCCATGAAGAAGTTCGGCCATGTGTGACAAGGCGGGAGCACAAATTTTACGGCAGGGGGGCTCTCGTGCTCGGTAAGGTTGATGTCCACAGTGTTTGCAAGCGTTGCCTCTTCGGGGAGCTCTGAGGGCTGAGAGAATCACTATCCTGGTGAGAGCCAGAGGAACCCCTGGGTGTCGGGGTGGGAATGGGCTCCTACACTCGGAGCTGCTCAACGCGACTCTTACCTCCTTTCTTCGCAGCGCGGTTAGCCTTTAACTTTTTGAAGCGCTCCTCAGCATTCGACATCTTATCTGCAAACAGAAAACAAAGAGGTCAGTAATTCGAAAAGAAGGACGAAAGGAAAGACAGGTCGGGGAGGCCACCCCACCTAACAGCTCGAGAGCCTCCTCGTCAGAAAACGTCTCGAGGAGAGCCCTAGTATTGATCAGTCGACGCTTCGTCAAGACCTGCCTGTCGTCGCCCAGAACAAAGTCCCCGTTTGGCATCACGAGCTTAGCTTTGTTAAACCTGCTGACGAACTTGACTATGGCCTCGTGAGCCAAGCGATCCCCTTCACAGAGTTTACCGGGGCTGACGATATAGCTGTCTGTTCCCCTCTTGAAGTGTTCTTCAGTCCAGAACAACGGGAACTTGGGCACAAGGGCCTCCTCTCGCCGTACATCTACTTCTTCGACGACCAGATTGTACACGGTATTTATGGCCTCATGTGTGACCGGCCTCACGAGGTAGTACTGGTACTTGAAATTTCGTACGGAGTCCATATAAGTGTGAAACAGGCTGCTCACCTGCTTGAAGGACACCCAACCATGCTTGCCGTCGACGGCCTGCCATTGAAGATGGAAAATGCGAAAAAATAGGGGCACCGTCGCCCCGATCTTCAGATATTTACACACGAGCTCGAAAGCCCTGATGAAAGCGAGAGAGTTGGGGTGGAGTTGAGAAGGGGCCAAACGCAGCCAGACGAACACTGCCTGTTGAAAATCCGTGAAGGGTAAACGCCACCCCGCCTCGTCGAACATAAATTCATATACGGGGAACCACATCCCGCTATATGTCGAGCATATTCGATGATGTGGCAAAGGCCTAAACACGTTACACGACTTCGGTGAACCTATTAGGCGGTGCTCGACGGTACAAAATATTCCCTCCTCGTCCAGGTCGACAAACTCGGAGATCATGTTCACTGCCTCCTCGCAGGCCCACTCGTCGGGCGTCCTCTCCCCGGCGCTGGTTGTCTCCACCATAGGTGAACCAGGCTCGTCGTAGATATCCAAAGACCCCTCGGCCACTGGCAATACGTCTATTTACCTGAAAAGCAGAAGGAAATGGTGAATTAGATGACCCATATCAAATTCACCCCTTCCACCACTGATCAAGTGAAAGGGCGAGGAGGGAACGTCGGGGAACGCGAACCCGCGACCGTCCTCAGGTCCGCTGGGAGCGAAATTGGGCGGGACCCTGGGGTATTCGACCCATATCCCCGAGATAAACGTCGGCTCCCCGGGGATTCCGTCCTTGATCCCCAGAATGTTCAACAAAGAGCTGAGAAACGTTCATCTCATGACCCCGACATATTCTTCGTGTCCTCAGGGATTTCATCGCCTCTCCCCGCGAGATTCAACAACTAAAATATGAAATTCCGCCGTTTTCGCCGGATATTTCGTGATTTCCATGGGAACTTCATCAGTTCACCATAAGATTCACCCTACAAATGCAAGCAAAAGAGGAAAAAAGAGAGAACTTACTTCAAAAAGTGCTTCCGGTAGGGTTCCGGTACGGCTGTCAGCGGCGGCGAACGGAGGTTGAAGGGAGAACGAAGGAAGGGAAAGTTAGAGCAAAGGGAGAGCGAAAAACGTGCAAATGACACGGGCTTCCCCTATTTATGGGGCTCTCACAAGTCTCGAGGGCTCCTAGGCAATCGATTGCGCTACCCTAGCGTAGCCACCCTAGACAATGATGAGGTACGACATGTGGCGCACACTCCCCCCGCGCTAGGGGCTCTCTATAAATACGCTCTCACTTGAGAGGGTCAGGTTACACACACTTTCTTACTCTCATCTCTGTACTTGCTATTATTCTCTGACTGTTACCTTACTTGAGCGTCGGAGTACCTTGCAGGTACACCCCCCCCCCCCCCTCCGCCATCTTTCAACCTCACTGGAGCTGAAGCCCAGACGACGTTGTTGGCCACCAGATACTGTCTGATTCAGGTACGATCAGATCCTAATACTTAGTGTGATGTTTTATGTCCCACTAATAAACCATTATCTCCCGGAACATAACTGGAGAGTTTCTCCCACTTTAGGGATATCATACATTTAACCATATATATAAATAACAATTACTAAATTAATTAAAGCATTGTATTAAATTGTAAATGCATTTAACTTACAAGTAACTAACATGTTGTAAAAGTTTTTTCTTTAACAATTGTCACTTATAAACACTTGCAAGACATTAATATTGCCACGTATTTTTTTTAATTTTTATACCAATTAAATACAATTGGCTCATTTTCCAATACACTTGATGATAATATGCGCGTTGCGCGGAGATTTTAATTTTTTTTTATCAATTTTGTGTTTATTTAAATATCGTAATTGTTAATATTTTGTTGTTTTCATAAAATATAGAGATGTTTAGTTTAAATATTTTTTAATTATTTGGTATATGTTTTATATTGTATAACGGTATTGAGATAGTTTCAAGTTTTTATTTAAATAAAAAAAGGAATTACAAAATTATTCTAACATTACTCAATTATTTTTTTGTTGGACTAAAATATGTTAAATGTTTTGAATTTTGTGACTATTTGTTTTAGTTTAAAGTGAGTTTGTTATTTCTAGGTATTAGGAATATTTTATACTATTGAGAAAGTGTATATCGTGTTTTTAAATTATACATTCGAATTTTATAATTTTAAAACTTAAAAAATCAAATTAATTATAAAAGTTGATCAAATAATAAGATGATATGCTATTAAAAAGTTTAATTACATGATTTTTTTTTTAATATTTAGAAACCAAAATATTTCTACTTTATGATTATTTATTTTATTAATTTGTAAATAAAGTTCAAATTAGTTATGAAAATTGATAAACTAATAAAATTATTGTAGTATTAAATTTTGTAAGAATTTTATATATTTAATATCATCACCTTACATGAAAAACAGATAATGGTTGTAGTACATTCCCAAAATGTTCAATAAAAATATCATTGTTGACAACGATGGTTATCCAATGTACAAAAGAAGATAAAAAAAACACACATTATTGTGAAAAATGGTGTCTCATTGGACAGTAGACATGTTGTCCCATATAACACAAGGTTGCTTTTTAAAGTATAAGTCTCACATCAAGTAACCAAAGTAGTTCCATTAAGTACCTTTTCAAATATGATCGCAGAGGATATGGTCGTAGCTGCCACTATAGTTCCTTCAAACAAATCTCCTTTAAACGATCAGGGGGAGGTTGATGAAATAAAAGAATGTCTGGATTGTAGGTACATTTTACCAAGCGAGGCATGTTGGAGAATTTTTTTTCTTACAAGACTCATGGAAGAAAATCTATTGTAGAGCGTATGTTTTATCATTTACTTAGTGAGAAAGTTGTGCACTACATTGATTTTGACAGGATAGGGGACATCTTATAAAAAACAAGTGTAACTAAATCTATGTTTACATCTTTGTTGATTGCAAATGCAAAATATCAATATGTCAAACAATTAACATGCGGTCAATTTGTAACGAAATTTGTTTGGGATAAGAGAAATATGTTGTGGAAGCCGCACAAAAAGGGATTTACCATTGGTCAATTAATATGGGTGCTTCTGACAATTATAGAATTATTTTATTTCTGAGTGATGTTGACTGTTGTCAACGGACCAATAACTTATGAGGATGTTTGTAAGGTTACTAACACTCAATATGAATCATTTATGGATGCATGTGTTTGCTATGGGTTTTTATGACGACGATAGAAAATACATGGGTGCTATTACAGAAGAAACTGGATGGGATTATGGTCATTGCTTAAGAGAGCTTTTTGTCATTATGTTGTTGTTTGGAACTATAAACATGTTTGTTCATGTTTGGGATAAAACATGGAAATTGTTATTCAATGGTCTCTTCCACACCCAAAGACAATTGGCAAATAATTCAGGTAAGTAATTTTATTCAAATTAGTTATTAATATCATTATTATTTTGTATGTATTCAAACTTTTTCATCTACTTCTATTGTTACTTACCACACACAATGGTCCTTTTTTTTCTTTACAGAATTGATGTTGGGTGATTCAAAATTGCAAAATTTAACCTTGATTGAGATATAAAAATTACTTCAGGCTAATTGTAGAACTCTAAAAGACTTCAAATCTAATCCATATCGAGATAGCTATGTTATACATCAATTGGGTAATCGATTCATTTATAACGAAAAAAATTGCGATGTTTCAAGCCTTAAAACAAAATTCAATCTAATATTTAGTGCTCTAACACATATTTTAGATACTTTTATTCATGCAACATTAGCTTTTTTTTATTATGTTACTGCATAATTTATTCAAACTCAATGTCTTTATCGTACATGAACAGAGAAATATATACAAAAAAATCATGTTGGTTGTTACCAATAAAAAAGTAGGAGTATTTTTTCGACGTGGCTATGGAGGTACTGGTAAAACATATATGTGGAGAACTCTAGCAAGTTCTTTAAGGTCTAAACATGGTATAGTTTTAATTGTAGTCATAAGTGGAATATTATCTCTTTTATTTCTTGGTGACAGAACTGAACACTCTAAGTTCAAAATACTGGTACCAACTTTGGATAATTCAACTTGCAAGGTTAACAATGAAGATGACCTCACATGACTTCTAAAACAAACCAAGTTGATTATTTGGGATGAGGCACTAGTGGCACACAAGTATTGTTTTGAAGCACTCGACAAAACTTTAAAGGATGTGATGAGTAATTATAGCAACTCTGATGATATTTTTGGTGGAAATTTTGTAGTCTTTGATGGAGATGTTAGACAAATATTGCATGTTATACCTAGAGGAACTAGGTCAAATATCGTTCACACAACAACTAATGCTTCATATATATGGGTTTATTGTGAGGTTTTGACTTTAATAAAGAATGTGCGACTCACGGTGGTTCTGGTGAACAAGAATAAAAAATAAGAGATTTATGATTTTTCAAATTGGCTATTGAAAATTAGTGAGGGTAGAGTTTCAAAACCAAATGATGGTTATGCTAAAATTGAGATCCCCTTTGAGATTTTAATAACTGAATTTGGTGATCCTATTATTGCCATTGTGGAAATCACATATCCTGATTTCATGGAAAATTACAAAAGTTACGAATACCTCAAGAGTCAAGCAATCTTAAGCATCAACAATAAAAGTTGTTGAACAAATTAATGACCACATCCTTGCAATCATGCTAGGTATATCCATTACATTCTTCAAAAATCATATATTCCTTTGAAAATTAATTCATTCACTTACAACCAAACTATTTTTTATAGGAGAGACAAAGGATTAATATAGCTTCAATTTCATTGATATATCAGAAGTTCGCGAAACAACATTGTTTAAGCACTAAGTCCTGAATTCCTCGACTCTTTAAGAACTTCTAGGTTTCAAAATCATCACATAAAATTAAAGGTTGGGACACCAATTATACTTATGAGAAAAATTGATAAATCTAAAGGTTTGCGCAATGGAACAAGGCTAATTGTAACCAAAATGGCCAATCATGTACCCGAAAGGGATTAATATCCTTTTTGGTTCTGTATGTTAATCTTAGGGTTTATTTTGGTCCCGTAACTTAAAAAATGTCTATATTAGTCCTTCACCTCTTCAAAATTTATTATGTAGTCATTTTCATCTAATTAGCAACATAAAAATTTAAAAATTTGTCGCTAAATTCGTTGCTAATTAGATAAAAAGGACTAGCATAATACATTTTGAAGAGTTAAGGGACTAACATGAACATTTTTTAAACTAAGACACCAAAATGAACCCGGAGGTTAACATACGGGATCAAAAAGAATATTAAACCTACTTGAAAGCTGAAATTATAGGTGGGAAAGAACATAGAAAGGCCATATACATTCCAAGAATGGACATGACCTCATCATAATCCCCACGTCCACTCTAGTTAAGCAAATGTCAATTCCCAATTATTGTATCATATGTAATGATCATTAAAAATTCTCAAGGGCAATCACCCGATTGGGTTGGACACTATGTATCGAGAGATGTATTTAGTCATGGTCAAATATATGTAGCAATCTCAAGGGAAACAAACAAAAAGGGGATCAATATATTGATACACGATGAAAAAAATAACACAAAGATGACAACAATAAACACTGTTTACAAAGAGGTCTTCAACAATACCTAAGTGGTGTGTATTACTTCCAATTATTTATAATGATATGTTTAAAACCATTAACACCTCCATTTGGTTATTCAATTATTATTGTGTTTAAATTTGTATCTAACTTCAAATATTTATAATGATATCTTGAGAAACATTGAAACCTCACTTTGCTTCTTTAATACTACCTCTGTCCCTAATTATAAGATCCTATTGAGTTTTTTTATTATCCTTTTTTTAAGACCCTCCTCAACTTTCAAAGTGCATTAATTATTTTTTCCACACATACTCTTAATTATATAACATTTTTTTATTGCACTTTGTAATAAATACAATTACATATACATTAACTATTTCTCTCTCTTAAGGATAAACTTTTAAAATTATACAAAATAATCAATAAATTTAATACTCTAACAAACTTTCTTAATTTCCGTTATTTTTTCAACGGTGTCTTATATTTAGGGACGAAGGTAGTAGTTAATATTGTCTTTACATTTGTATGTATCTTGATTTCTACATCCACTTTTCTATTGTTATTTTACAATTTTTTTGGGTTTTACACTATTCATATATATATATATATATATATATATATATTGAGAATGGGTAAGTTACATAAGAATGAGAGAATAAATAAGAACCATCAGATTTAAAAATGAAAGGTTGAGATTAAAATATATTTTTAAAATTTGATTAATGATCTTTCTTTCCTCTTAATGACACATGATTTATTGAAAACCACGATTTAGTCTCAACCTTTCCTTTTTAAATCTGATGGTTCTTATTCATTTTCACATTCTCATATAACTTACTCATTTTCACCAGATATATATATATATATATATATATATATATATATATATATATATATATATATATATATATATATATATATATTTTTTTTTTTTTTGTTTTTTTTGTTTTTTTTGTTTTTTTTGTTTTACATATCTTTCACCATTAATGCTTGGAATAATATGTTAAGGTTGGGTACAACTTTCTACAATATGCAAAGAAGCATAGACTTTCAACACCCAATATTTGAATCTTTATGGTTTTTGAAGTATTACACTTCTATTTTGTGTATTTATCTCTTTGGATATAAATACATAATGATTGTTTTAAAAACAATGTTTTTATATCAATCTTTTTTCTATTTTTTTGATTGTATATAATTGGATATATTCGGACATATAATTAACAAACAAATCGGATCTACGACATTGTCAAGTGCTGGTACTTTGCATATCTTCACATCTCCTCTATTTATTATCGCTCGAACGAGGTGATATCGCATAAGTATGTGTTTGGATCGTTGGTTAGATCTAGGTTCCTTAGCTTGTGCGATAACACCATTGTTATTACAATAGAGATCAATAGAATTCACAATTCTATGGACTATGCTAAGTTTACTAATGAGCTTCTTGATCCAAACAACTTCCTTAAAAAAAAATTTTCCTCCCTCACTTTTAAAAAATCTTTTGAAACTTAAAGAAACATTGCGTTTCTTTACTTTACTTCAAGTGGAACATTAACATCTCCAATCCTTCAATTTTCTCAATCAATTTCAAATCGTGGTAGAAAATATGTCTCTATTGTTGCAGCATCACCTCCCTCTCTTATTTTGTTCTTTCACCTTCTTTGTTAAAGCATTAAGTTTGTGTATGTTTAATTTTTTTTTTTATTGAGGATTCATAAACTATGTAAAATACAATTTCAATGAATTTATTAAGTTTTTTTTGAATGAATATTTTCTTAGAATTGTTTTTGTAGATTTATAATTATGAAATTTATGTCAAGATTTGAGAACTTTTTATTTTTATTTGTATAAATCAGCTTAGCAATAACGTGGTTTGATCAATAACCCATTGATCCGACTCGTGACCCAGTGTTTTAATTACGTTAAAGACCAGTTCAAATTTTGAAACATTGTCTAAGAATATGACAAGAATTTTGAAAAATAAAATGCTAAGTGAAACTAACATTTTTCTGTGTCATACTTAGAGGTAAACTCTTAAAAAACATGTTTAAAAGGGTATAAACATTTTTAACACATTTAAAAATTTACCAAAGTAAATCATATCGCATTTTCATCAAATAATTGTATCTCCCCTTTTGTCATAAAAAGGTGCACGAAATATACTTGAGAAAATAATTAGAAAATAATTAGATGTATTAGCTTAAGTAACATTCCAAAAAAAAAAAAAAACTTTAACAAAGAATATAACAAATATAGAAATAGTTAAACCTAGAGCCATTGATATATAATAGAAAATGTAGAGGAGAGTGCAATCAACTTAAAAATGATTAAAGAGGAACAAAACAAGCAAACAAATACATAGGTTGTCTATCTTAATTAAGATACATTTTCAATTAGGAAACGAGGGGATTTTTTATATCATGTGTGGTTCTAAGTATTGTGTAGGTAATTTCAAAAAGCAAAGCTAAGTAGGTTCCAATGTTAAAGAGTAAAGATAATCAAATCCAAAAATAAACATCTAAGTAATTGAAATCCAAAAATAAACATAGGTGTATATCTTATTTCTCACCCATCCAACTTTTGCGGTCTTTTATTTTTTTAATTAAGTTAACCTTTAAAAATTTAAAATAATTTTATCCTTTACATAATGCGCAGCACAATAAAGGTAAAGGACAGACACATACGAGAGTGCATGTCACAAAATTTATTATACAAATAATTTATATTAAAATCAAAATTAAATAAAAAATATCACGTGTGCGCACTATAAAAAACGGATAAACGAACATTTTGTGCCCGTTTAGAGGATGGATGAGAAAGGAAGGAAAATGGGTCGAAAAAAGGGATTCAAACCCAGACAAATTAGAGTTCGGCCATTAGGGTTCAAAAGGGAAAGCAAAATATTACAACATTGATGCATCACAACCATTTATAAACGTGTCCGTTTGTCCGCATTTTTTTTTATATACGCACGGGCATAAAAATATAAACGAATATTTTTTTATAAACTTTGTGATATCCTCTCTCTCCAATAATAAAACAAAAATAATTTTCTATCATCTTTGCATTCTATATTAATATTTATACCTTTCTATTTAAAATAAATATTTAAAATATAAAAAAAAAACTGTCAAAGGAAGTTATTATTTTAATTAAATAGAAAGTTATAAATATTAAAATAGAATGCAAAGATAATAGGAAATCATTTTTGCGAGAAAGGTGAGAGAGAGAGAATATTCCAAAGTTTATAAAAAAAATATGTTTATATATTGACGCCCGCGCGTATATAAAAATAACGGATAAACGGATACGGCAGTGCCCGTTTAGACGCTAGTAATACATATAGATTGTTAGAAGAAAATAAGTTCTATTTGAAATGTTTAACTTGGTCACTAATTTTTTTGTTTGATAAAACTAAAATATTATGTAGTGTTACTGTGTTAACTCCTCGTTTGACCATTGTTTCTCATATTCATTTTATTATTGACCATTGTTTTTACATTTATATTATTTAAAATTAATATTTTATATATGAAAAAAATATTATGCTGATCCAAACATTTCATATTCTTCATGTAAATTTTTTTTAAAATAATAATTTTTTTAGCTAAATAATTTTATCTTTTTCATTTTATTTTTATTTTTATTAGATTTTAAAAACATATGTACGTACTATACCAGTATCCGTGCGAATGCACGAATATTCCACTAGTTTATTATGATAGTACGTCTATAGTCTCTCTTGTGCATAATCTAACATTCGTATCGAACACGTTGAGTTAAATTGGTCCATTTGCTTTCTGTTTTTTTCAAGTCATAATTGGCTGATGTTTTTACATAACATTTCATTCTCCCTCTTTTTTCTTCTATAATTTTTAACTTGTGCTTATGTAACATCATTTAACTTGAGGTGAGCTATTAACTTTATTATTTATATATTAATTTTAACTAATATTAGTGATTTGGTAAATAATTAATTATAATTTATTAGATAGTTAGAAGTTTAATTACCATGTACAAGTTTATCTATAAGCCTTAAGCCTTGAATAATATAATAATGAAACTTCCATTTTTATCCCCTTATCAACAACATTCAATCAAAATCATATCAAACAAATATTTGTTGATATTTTATAATTAACTTAAAAATTAAGTGTGACAAACAAACATATTCGCCGCGTTTATATTTGTCCCACCAAAACTTTTAAAAAAGGAAGAAAAAAAAGGGATAGTACAGACAAATTAAAGAGTGAATGTTTACAACTTTGTCTCGACTCCTCAAAATATTGGTTTAAACAGACTGACTCGATTCACTTTATCAGATTTATAATGTATTATGAAATCTAAAAACATATTTCTCCTTTTTAGACTCCTCCCTGCAAAAAATACAATGTGAGACTAAAAACGAAGTTTAAAACCTTAACTCAGAAATAAATAAACGAGTCCGGACTATTTTGCCATCTTTTTAGTAAAGTGATAGGATCGAGAGATTTGATTAAATGTGGGTTAAGATGTTCATATCCAATATATTAATCCCATAACTTAATATCACTTTCATAATGAGATTTTTCTTTTCTTTTTTTTGGTAAAATCTTTTATATTGAGATGAATGAAGTAAATTACAAAAGGCTTTAATGCGGAAAAAATCGTAAATGAATAAAAAACAACCCAATTTGGCAAAGACGTGATTGAGAATCTGAATTTAACTAATACAACATTTAAGATTGGTTCAAGTTGAAGCAGAAAGAAGAATCTCAATTATTATGGAAAGAAAGACAAAAATCTGTATACAACTTATTTTGACACGTAAAAAACATGAACATAAACAATACTAATTTCATAATAATTTTTGTATTTGACTATTTAATTAGGTAAAAAAATGAAAATAAAAAAAGTGAAATATAATTTTATTCATTAAATTTATTAGTTATTAATATATTATCATTATAATGATTAATATAAAGTATAGAATAATTTATGTATAATATATTTTATTTGTCTTATAGTATAGAAATTTTATGTCACTTTATCACTTTCAGCCATATCAACAATTATAATTAATTTTTTATATAAAAAAAAGGAGTATTTATCCAATGTTTTGAAAAGATAAATTAATATAATTAAAAAAATGATAAATAATAAATAGTAAATAACAAAATATTAAAAGAATTATTTATTGAGATTATAAAATAAGTTATAGTAATTTAAAACAAGTATGACAATTTTTAAAATATACTACTTTTTAACAAATGTTATTATTACTTTATTGAAATAATTGATTTAGTTTGTCATTTCGGAAGATTATAAAATACTATTACATCAATTATTTTGAAATGAAGTGTTATAAAATTGGAAGAAATTCAAAAGAATGATAGAGATAGATATCAAAATTATTCAATTATTTTGATATTTCAGTATTTATGAGAGCGCTTATTTTCCACATTTTTATTTATTTCATCTCCATTTCTTCCAAATCGTGTGTTTCACGCTCCGCCGCCGACCTAACCATGTCTGATTCTACAACCATCGCCGTCACACCGCCGCCATCTCTTCGTCGCCACAACTCAATAACGGCGGTAACACCCAACAAACTTCACCGTTCAGCAAATAAGCCACCACTGCGTACAACAAGCTTAGATTTGGAGCTTCTGTTACTCAAATCTCCTTACACTTCATACACATCACTCAGAGACATGCTTCCTTCGCCTCACGGCGCCGTTAATTCTCCCACCGGTTCATCCGCCGCCATCAACTCCGGTTATGAGATCTCAATCCGTAATCGTCTCGTTAAGCAAGCTGCCTGGGCTTACCTTCAGCCCATGGCATCTTTTCCAACAAACTCCTCCACTCCTAGTGTCCTCAGCCGCCTCTGCCACCGTCTCTCCTTCAATTCAATACTCTCTTGTTTCAGTTCAATGGTTTCGGGTTTTACCCGAATTTTTCATCAAATACTCCATGGTTTCAGTGGCCAAGTAAGAGCATGATGGACCCTTATTTTTCTTATTTTAATTTTAATTTTAATTTTCCTATCATTTTCCCATTTGTAAAAATATAGTTTTAGTTTTTTTTTCATATGTATTTCCATTGTTATTATGGCATCAAAATAATGTTGAAAATGAATAAAAGAACAATGATTTGATCACAAAAGACAAAACAGTCTTCAGCAGCACAATGTTATATTATGTTACAAATTATTTACATGTAGAAAGCATCAACAATGATGTTTTTTTGCTGGGATTAATGTTGAGTTTATGTACAAAAATGTTACATTTTCAACATGAAGTGACCGTATTTGATTGGGTTAGTTTGGACTTTGGAGATTCTTACTTGTTCTTGCGGCCGAAGAAATCATTTTGTTGGAATTCAAACAATGCTGATCTTATTTCCGGCAATGGTGGGGCACTAGGAACAGGATGCTGTCCATCTTTTTTCTGCAAAAATAATGTTATCCTTAGTAATAGTTCTAGTAACAAGGATTTAAACATAAAAAATGACAAGGAAGCAATGTTTTAAAATGTACGGTCAAATGTATGTTATGTAAATACTATTATATGCTTGTCCAGTGATTATGACTCAATTAATAGACTATGTTTGGCATTCATCACCTTTGAAGCACAACTGGAAACACGACACTGACACGTCGACACACGTGTGTCGGTTTCTGACACTGCCTATCAGATACTCTAACTTTTTCAGAGGTGTCTGTGTTATAGATGACATGATTAATTTTTTTTTGTATTGTGTTTTCCTTTTACATTTGCAACATGTAACTTTAATGGTTGAGAAGTTGCACTAAGTAACTCACCTTCTT
Organism: Lathyrus tuberosus; assembly: GCA_022829125.1. Lineage (NCBI taxonomy): Eukaryota > Viridiplantae > Streptophyta > Magnoliopsida > Fabales > Fabaceae > Lathyrus > Lathyrus tuberosus. The sequence goes on from JALAZF010000422.1 coordinate 4,092,313, forward strand.
GGAGGTTTTGCCTGAAAGTTTCTTGGACTGAGCAGCCAAGCGATCAACAACTTGAAAAAATGCAGTCTGCCCCAACTCAGTGCAATTTTGCCAGTAAAAAATTGCCAAATCCCATGCCCTAACTCTCCACTCTTGAAACAACTTGTCAAAATCAATTTCATTCTTAGATACATATGGTCTCAACACTTTATTATAAACATATCCTGTCCCCTGCATCAACCAGCATTCAACATGACTTTCACTTTCATTGGTAAATGAAACAACAGAATCAGAATAAAGTGTTGAGGAAAAAAGTACTACTAGTATATGTTAAAGTTGTCATATAGACATTCTCTCAAACATGTTATGTGCTTACCTTAGTTTTGGGATACCACATGTATATAAAAAGTGCAAGCTTCAATTCTCCATACAAAGGCAACCTTCATAAACATTAGGTGTTAATTTCTAACACAAAATTCAATAGTACAAATGAAATGACTAAAACCTCAATCACTCACCATCCAATAACCACATCCGCAAACTTTTCCAGTACTGTGAAAAAAGCCACAATGATCCTGCAAATTAAGAATTGCACATACCAGACACCATTATCATACAATATAATCATGTATGCGAAATTAAAGTGCTCAAAATGAATACAACTAAACATGCTGATAAATAAAGGTGTGAGCACATGATTAGGTTCAATGTTTGAACCACTTTTTAAGCTATTGACCTCTATTTATCCATTATAAAAAGCAGATCCATTTCTTGGCACAAACTCAACAACTAGTTTTCTTTAGATTCTTAATCATTAGTAAAACACTTTAAACAATCCTTCTCATCATTCCATGATCCACAATTTAAGTGCAAATTTTTAATCATAGAAACCAGAAAAAAAAATACCAGTATTGACACCAGAATCGAAGTTCATCCATTTCAACCGTGTTTCTCTCTACTGTTTTATAGCATTCAAATCCAGGATATGCATATCCAAGAAGCAATCTGAAAATTCATAATCAAAATCAAAATCATATAAACATAAAATAGAAACTAGACGAAGAAAAAAAAAGTAAATACATTACACTTACATGAGACATCGAGTAATGAAATCTCCTAACATTTTCAACCCCTACGCATACAAACAACAACAATTCATCAAAATTCTGAAACAACAAAACATGAAACATAATTTGTTCAGCATTTACCTGTTGTTTGACAGAGTCAAAAACTCAAACCGCTTTGTCTACTGATAAGGAAAATTGACAAGTTCAAATTAGACTTTGAAACTTTGGATTTGGAAAAAATGGTTTAATAATTCTCTGGAAGAGATGAAAGAAGATAAGTTAGATAACAAAAATAACTGACATCTATATGTATATATATAAAGAAAATTTGGTTTACTTTTTCTTAGATTGAAATTGAAAGGAAAGAGAAAGGTTACGCGGGATTGGATTGAATTTCTTGGCACGTACGCTTTGGTTTTTCTTGAATCTTAGACGCTACTCTTGCTTGTTTGGGGTTTGGGGTTATATATTCTTTTTGTTCATGGCATGGATTCTCCGTTTGGGAGTTAATGCACGCACCGATGAAAGCCTATTTAGGTCATTTTGTATAGGTTATATATACAAGTGTCACTTGTGTGTTTAATGAATTGAATCATGGTGCTGTTTTCTTATTTTGATAAGTCTCTTTTTATTACTGACATTAATGTTTAAAAACAATTTGAATATTAATGTGGTTTATGTATTTGATTAATTACATCAGGTGAGTTGTTGAAAAATATAAATTATGTAATATGTTACAAGTTATTCCTATTATTTATTAAATTTAATTGTAATTTATATTAAGAGTAGCTTAAGAAGACTCTATTTTTAGCCCTCTCTCAAAGAATAACTTTTTTATTAGGTGAAACTCATTTGGAACTCTCACTTTGAAAATAATAGTACATAAAGTGATTGGACTTACATATATTGTACCCAATTAAAAAGAGAATGTTAGAGAGTGTTCGTAATATTTTTTTTTTATATTAATTATTGAAAATAGACCCACATAAAATGGTAAAATCCACGTTTGTACCCAATTAAAGAGTGAGTATTAGAAAGAATATTAAAAAGAAAGTGTTCATAGCATTCTTCTTTATATTAATTATTGGAAATGAATCACATATAAAAAGGTATAATTCACGAGTGTTTTATTCAATTAAATAGTGAATATTTGAAAAAGTATTAAAAAAAGAGTGTTCATTTTTGAAAAAAAATTACAAGTGTGAATAGTGTGGAGAAGTCGCACATTGATTAAAAATATAGAGAGTTGAATATTTAGAAGTGGGAAAACCCGCATACCAATTAATTTAAGAGTGTGTTTGAATGAAACATTTTAATGAGGAAAAGTAATTTTTTAAAAGAATTTAATTAAAATGACTTGACCAAAATCTATTGTTTGGATAAAAAATAGAGAGAATTGTTAAAATAATATAAATTTATGAAGTATTTTATTCAAGTTAAATTTAGGGAATTTCAAATAACACCAAAAAATAAGGAATTTGAAATTACTCATTCACGTTATATCATGCAATTGTTAAATTGTTTATTTTAAATTTTTTAAATTTTGTAAGATTGTCCTTATATTTTATGAAAATTTCAAATCCACCCCTAAAATTTTCTAAAAATTGCAAATAAGTCCTAAATTTTTTTAAAATTTATAAATTTGTCCCTTCAATTTTCAAAAATTACGAATTGGTCCCTATTTTTCCTATTGTAAATTTGGCTCAAAAGTTATAAAATTTATGCAAATGACCATAAAAGTTTAACAATGAATCATTTTAATACTCTATTCAAAGAAAAGAATTTAAAAATAAATGGATTTTAATTGAATCATTTAAATTGTTTAAAATTTTGAATTCCTTAAAAAATTTCAATTACCTCATCCAAACACACTTTCAGGTTTTGAATGAGTATATGGTGTGTCTCTCGCAAATGTGTGATGCTCTTAAAAAAAAGTTCCAAAGTAAAAAATGCTCTCTCATTTTGATCCTCCGAATTGACCTCAACATTCATAGCGTTCCTCTTTATATTAATTATTTGACATACAACAATATTAAATTCTTCTGAAAAGGAGTTTTGTCATTCTTTGTAGTTAATAGAGCTATTAAAACAGGTTCTTCGACCATAAATAGGTTGGCCCTAACGGGTATCGGATTTTTTAGAATTGTGCCAAAAAAACTCTATTGTAATATGAGCTCAAATATTACTACTTGAATTCGGCTTTATATAGACTTCAGACTACCCAGCCAAAAAAATGCTATTTTTAATTATTTTTTATACAAAATTAAAATAAACTCTATATTATTTATAATAAATACAATAAAAAAATTATATTATTTTAAATATAATATATTTTAAATATTTTATTATTTTCTATAAATACAATAACATATTTTTAAATATAATACATGTTTAAATGTTTAAATTGTATAATATAATATTTAAATATTTAATCTAAGAAAAATTAATATAATATGAATAAATTGTAAAGTAAATATAAAACAATTGAATATTAATTTAATTATATTAATGTACAATATTTAAAAGAGAAACATTAAATAGAATAGAAATAAAATTTAGTAAGGTGAGAAAAATCAATGTGTTGTTTTGAAGTTAAAGACTATAAATATTAATATAATTTTGTTAACATTTATAGTTATGCAAGTTTAGCGGCTGCCCGTGGCTCATACGAGTTAGCTCTAATAAGTAGCGGAATTTTTTGAGTTGAACTAAAAATCTCTTAAAAAGTATGGGCTTTAATTTTAAGTCCTACGTCTTATGGTTTTTTAGATTTGACGGGCCGATTCATATGGGTTAACCTATTTTGATGGCTCTAGTGGTTAATATGATTTCTAACTAGTTGAAGTAATTGTTAAAGAAGTTGGGTTTGAAGTCATTCTTAGACACGCAAGAGTATTAAATTCTTTTGAAAAAGAATTTTATTGTTGATTGTGATTTTCTCCGTCTTGAAAGAGTAGTTTATGTAATTGCGTGTAGATGATATTCATTTTTTATTAAAAGAAATGCTAAAAGTTGGGAGATCTAAAGTTCCATTCAAAGAAAATATGTAAATATAATATTAATGATTAATTATTAACAATGTGTTATTAAAAAAATTATAAGTGCAAATTTTTTACTCGATTACAAAAGTTAAATCATTAAAAGTATTTCATTTTTATCATAATTGTTCGTTAATAGTTGTGATGTATTGACTATGTAAAACTTTTAAACCAACAATCACTACCAAAATTTTCCTGATTAGCCACGATTAAAACTGCGGCGAAATAATAAAAAAATTGTGGCAAACACATAATTAGCCACGATTTACAAATTTTAAATTGTAAAAATAGATACTACTCCCCAAGTACCAATGATATGTGAGTTCTACGACTAATCTCTAAATTAAGGTTTCACCATTAGACTGAGAGTAAATAAAAATAGGCAAATACAATAATAATTATGAATGTTCATATTCATTAATGTCATCCATTACACTTTAAATACTATGTCAAACTTAATCGATTTAGGCTAATGGGTAAAAGTCGCTTGAAAGAATTGAAAAATCTTGCAAACATACAAAATATAATTAATAATCAAGAATACATTCATTCATCCAAGATGGTTTTCTTATAACTCTTTTGGGTCTAACCATGTTGCTATCAAATCATTTTTAGAGATGCTCTTTACACCTTTAAATGTGTATCGTAGACCCTTAAAAATCAAAAATTGCTCTTCATGCATCTCCAAGCGCACCCAAAGCACACTAAAATGCGCTATTTTGAGATCCACGCCATTTTGAGTAAAATATGGTTTGGAGATGTATCTCCGTATATTATTTGGGTGTATCCGGAGATGCATATCTTAAATGTCCCCTGAAGTCCTTTTACAAGTATTGAAAGCGTGGTAATTGCAAGGGCATATTACTTCGGAGACGCATCTCCGAAAACCCTCCTGAATGGTTTCAGAACAACACCATTGTCTGAACACTATAATTTTTTAAGGCCAAGTTATATTAACGTAAAATCAAATTAAAATCGGAGTAAAATTAAGTTTAATAAAAGGTAAATTAAAGTAAAAAGTTATACATTAATTAAAAAATGCAACACCATACATAATATTATTCCAAAAATGCAAAAATAAAAATACATCCAAACATAAATTATTTCGTATTTCGAACCCCCTGCTTTCTCTTCCTCTGACTGTACTGCATGACATTTCATAACTCGGCAACCATGTTCTCCATGAGCATCAATTGGAGACTGTCATCCTCAAAGAGTCCTGCTTATATCCCTACTCTACCCATCTCCATAACATGCCAACAAATCGCCGTCATACTCTTGATGTGGTCATCCCGAGCCTCAATTACCTTCTGGTTAGTTGGCCTGGGTGGTCTTCCAAGAGAGTCTAGTGTCGTGATATGATGTGACACCCTATAGAATCAGGTCATGTACCCATCTCCATATGCCCAATGTATAGAAGCTAGTATCCTACGATACTCCTATAGTACTAGATGACTCTCAAAATTATATAGTATCACATCAAGATCACTGTGGCGGACTGTGGGAGGAGCGAACTCTAAGGGGTGTCTCGCAATAGTCTGCAGATAGCCAAATTTTTACATCACTCTCTCGGGCAGATAAGGAAATATCAGACTTGACCACATGCCAACCATTCGGAGTATAAGGAAATAACTTCAAATGAACGAGTCTCACGGTGACCTCTATATGGGAAAAAACAAATGTCATCTGTCACAAGACAGTCAAAATGCACTCTAAATAGCTCAACCGTATTTCCCCCTGAGCTGAGTAAATATGGAAGCACGTGGCCAATGCTCAGTGTAGGCAGACACAAATTCAAATCTGGTGATGTGAGGAACGTGGGAGATGACGTATCTCTGAAAATGGTTAAGATACAATATTAATAACAAGTATAACAAAGAAATTATGAAAATATTAGTAAGAATAAATTATCGTAAGTAGCATACAACTCCTTGTTATCTGTTGTGTCTTTCAAAGACAACTTGTGGTCAGCTTCGAGTACAGGTATATCAAACAGACGGCCCTAGTTATACTCGTGAATCGTAGTCAAGTCGATGAAATATTAAAGGTAGACTACATCGACACAGGTTGATCTTTTGTCCACGAAAATGAACGTGTCAACCAAAAACAAGCAGTAACACCTAAATGCGCAAGTTCGATGGTACAAAACCTGCATGTCATCACCTTCCGCGCCCACAACCTTATGCAGATGGTCTTTATACAGCTTTCCAAAAAACTAACCTAGAATGATCACCTCTTGTGTCATGTGCCTCCTGTGAGTTATCATTAACTCGTGGCCTCGTCGTCCTAGCTGCAGCTTTCTCACGTTGTACCGATGTGGTTTTTGACACACATCCTAGCCTAACTCTACCAGCATTGTTATCAGCCCTTGCACATGCGTTACAAACAAACACTGATATAAATAGCATGACAGTACAAATCCACAAATTCTGTCAAACTTTAGCCTGAGTCCAATCCGAAGATGCATCTCCGAAAATAGTACTGAGACAATTCGGAGATGCATCTCCGGACAAAGTTGCGATTCTCAGTCATGGAAGAAACATTATTACAGCCATAACCCTCCAAAAACCAGTCAATGCATGTTCTTCTAGCCTACCAAATTCATTTACACTATTTTATAATGGACCTAAAACAGCTAATGTAACTTTAACTAACTACAAATCAAAACATAAAAAGAAAACATAATTTGAAAAAAATTACCAAATGAAATTAACGAGAAGAAGAGGCTTGAATGTTATGAGATATTGAAAATGAGGAGAAAAAGCTCCGCTAATATAAGCTTGAATGAAAGGATGAGATGCTTCAATGGTTGTGAGAGGACAAATGTTTATTTAGAACTTTTGAGAAAATGAAGAAGGAGAAAGAGGGAAGGGTCTGACGGCATGATATGAAACAACACCGTCCAGAGATACATCTCCATACCACCCACTAACTTTTGAATAAATGGTGTGTAAGAAAATGCATCTTCGAACACACTTTTGGTGCATACGGAAATGCATCTCCGGATTAAATTTTTTCATAATAGGGTTTTCCTATCAATACCATATGAAAATGACTTAAAAATAGGTGTGTTCGAAGATGCATCTCCAGATGCTGAGAACATTTCACTTTTTTACGGTGGTATGGGGGAACACATAAGAGTGGAAAGAACAAATCTCTAATTTTTTTCACTCTATAAATATATTTATATTTACTTTGATTCATTTAACTACTCAACTAAATACACTATTTTAATAAGTAAATTTTTTTATCAGCAATAATTTAATATAATTAAATATTTTATTAAAAACACACAATTTAAATGGAATATTATTTTTATGAAATTGAATTAATACTTAAAATTAGATTCCACTTTTCTAAAAAAAGTTTACTTATGAAAAATATTGGTTGATATTTAAATATATAAACGATCTATTATATTGTATATAATATAATATGTGTTGAATTGTAATTATTTTTGTCGAAGCATGTTGCTCGACAGAAGTAAGGAAGTGTTAAAATTGTGTTAATGTCGAAACGTCGAAGTAGTGTACCACGACAGAAATTTCGACTTAGGTCTACTTTTGTAGTGTTAGCAGAATTAGATATTTTTGGGGTTTACTTAAGTAGCAAGCAAACCCAAATCTATAAATAGGGAGTAAGCCCTATCACTGTAAAATAACTTGCAATTGCAAAGAATAAAACTCTAGTCTGGAAGCAGAGAGAAGCTCTACAAAAAATATTTTCTTCTTTTTTTATTTTTCTCTAAAACCCTAATCCTTCTTTCTTCCATAATTCAATTTTCTTCTTTCATTGCAATTGTGCAACGAGAATCATCTTGCAACCAAGGTTGGTTAATTCACTCGAGTGAAGAGTGAAGAACAAGAGGGAATTCGATCGGTGTGATTGAATCTTGTTCATTTAGATTGCAGTGGAATTCTCCATACGTTTTGGTGAATTTCCAACATCTGGTATCTAGAGTACTGGTTGCGCGATTCGTGGGAAGCAAAACACGATGGCGATGAATCATCTGAATGGACCTTTTCCAGCGAGTCTCTCAATTCTAAAGGTCAGAATTATGAGAATTGGTGTAAGCAGATGAATGTTGTTTTTTGCTGTCAAGATCTTTGGGATCTTGTGAAGGAGGGAGTGACGCCGCTTCCAGAAAATGCGACGGATGAAGAAAAGGTTGCAGACAAAGAATTGAAGAAGAAAGATTATAAATCTCTCTTTATAATTCATCAATGTGTTGATACAGATAATTTTGAAAAGGTCAGTAATGTAGAATTGTTAAAAGAAGCATGGGAAATTCTGGAGAAATCATTTGGAGGCGCAGAGAAGGTGAAAGACGTGGGGTTACAATCTCACAAAAGAACATATGAATTGCTTCAGATGGATGAAAGTGAAAGCATAACTGATTTTTTCACTAGGGTTACAAAACTAGTGAATCAAATCAAGGTATGTGGAGAAGTGCTGACATAAAGATCTGTCGTTACAAAGATCTTTAGGTTGTTGGCTCCAAAGTTCGACCACGTTGTAGTAGCCATAGAAGAGTCAAAATATCTGTTAACACCGATAAAGGAAGAGCTTCAAGGGACACTTGAATCTCATAAACAGTGAATCCCTAAAAGAGCTGCAAGTAAGTCAAAGAGTTGTGTGGCTTTGCAGGCGTAATCGGCAAGAGAAAAGAAAGGAAAAAGGAAGTGGTTTGACAACAAAGATATAAGAGGCTACAACAATTCTAATGGTCGAAGTCATCAAGAAGGAGGTTGGTCGAATCAGAGAAAGTCCTCATACCAAAACAACCAAAGAGGTGGTGTTGCAGGTAGAGGAAGAGGCGGTGGTCAAAAACCTGACAAAAGTCGCATTCAGTGTTTCAATTGTTAGAAGTATGGACATTACTCTAGTGCTTGTCCTAAAAAACAAAAGAACCAAGAAAATGATGCAAAGTTTGCAACGCATGAAGAAGAAGAAATGTTGTTGACGGTCACAACAAGAGATGAAGAAAGATTCCATGACCAATGGTATTTGGACTCAGGATGTTAATCACACATGACTGGTAGGAAAGATTGGTTTTTCAATCTAAAACCCTCAATGAAGAACATGGTAAAATTTTCAAATGACAATACTCTAGTAGCTGAAGGTATTGGTGATGTTCTGATTATGAGGAAAGATGGCAAGAGGTCAGTAATTTCCAATGTATTGTACATACTAGTCATGAAGAGTAATTTGTCCAGCATATGGCAGTTGACCGAAAAGAACTACAAAGTGTCGATTGAAGACAAGATGATGAGAGTTCTCGACTCATGTGGTAGGTTAATCTTGAAGGCACATTTGTCTCAGAATAGAACCTTCATGATTGAGCTTAATGTGATGGAGCACAAGTGCCTTCCAACTGCAGCTAGCGGGGATGAATGGATATGGCACTATAGACTTGACCATCTCAATTTCAAAGACATCAGAGATGTGAAAAGAAGAAATATGGTCCCAGGGTTACTAGAAATTAACATTCCAAATGAAATGTGTGATGAATGTGTGCAGGCAAAGCAACACAAGAATAACTTCAACAAGGTACAAGAAGCAAGTCAAAGGCAATTCTTGGAATCATATACTATGATGTATGTGGTCCTTTCCAGGTGTATTTGATTAGAGGTAACAGATACTTTGTGACATTCATAGATAATTTTAGTTGAAAATTGTGGACTTACCTGATCAAGAAGAAAAGTGAAGTATCGAGTTATTTGCCAAGTTTAAATCTATGGTCGAAAGATAAAGTGGTCGAAAGCTCAAAATTCCAAGGACTGATGGTGGTGGAGAATATGTGTCGAAAGACTTTGACACATTATGTGAGAAATAAGGGATTGTGCATGAGGTAGTGCCACCCTACACTCCACAACAAAATGGAACTACATAAAGGAAAAATAAAATCATCATGAATATGGTGAGAAGTATGTTAAAAGACAAGCATCTACCCAAAGAATTATGAGGAGAAGTTGTGTCGACTGCAACATACATCTTGAACAGATGTCTGGCGAAGAAGCTAGAAGGAATCACGCCAGAGGAATGTTGGTCTGGTGTTAAGCCTAGATTGAGTCGTCTGAAGGTATTTGGATCTATAGCACATAGACATGTGCCTGAATAGTTGAGAAGAAAGCTTGATGACAAGTTGAGTCAAATGATTCTAATAGGACATCATTCGACTGGAGGATACAAGTTGTTCTACCCAATGAACAAGCAAGTAGTGATCAACATGGACGTGATCATAAATGAGCTTAAGGAATGGGATTGGATCAAAATGTAAAGAAGGATTCAGTGTGAATCTTATGTGAAAAACCAACAAGTGAAGTCGATAGAGAAGTTCAACAAGAAGAAGTCAAAGATCAAGCAAGCACAAACATACCTCAGAGGACAAGACACATGCCTACAAGGTTACAAGAATGTGTGATTACATTAGTTGATGTGGTTGATGATGAATGTGAGTTGGTACATTATGCTTTCTATGTAGATGTTGAACCATTCAATGCAGCTGAGGTATTGAAGGATTCGGAGTGGATGAAAGGAATGAATGAGGAATTGAAGTTCATCGAAGTCAACAAGGCTTGGTCACTTGTCGAATTGCCTCAAGATAAGAAGAAAATTGATGTGAAATGGGTATACATGGTGAAGTTGAATCCCAAATGAGAAGTAACTTAACATAAGGCAATACTTGTGCCGAAAGGATTTCTTCATAAAGAATGAATCGACTTCGATGAATTTTTTGCAAGTGTTGCTAGGATCGAAACAATCAGGTTGGTTTTTGGTCTAGCAAACATGAACAATTGGTACATATGTCAGATGGATGTGAAATGTGTCTTCCTGAATGGCCCTTTAGATTAAGAAGTTTATGTTGCACAACCAACTGGGTTTGTGAAACAATGCAAAGAAAGCAAGGTATACAAGTTGCATAAATCCCTGTATGGACTTAAGCAAGCTCCAAGAGTTTGGAATAAGAAGATAGATAGCTTTCTAAGGAATAAGAAATTTGTGAAGTGCACAACTGAGCATGGAATATAGGTTAGAATAAGCAATAGTGAATTGCTTATACTATGTCTATATGTCGATGACATGTTGATAATAGGAAGTTGCAAGAAGGAGATCGGAGACTTCAAACATGACTTAAGTGAGGAGTTTGAAATGTCAAACTTGGGAAATCTCTCATACTTCCTTGGTATCGAATTCTACAAGAGTAGTAGAGGCTTGATGATGCATTAAAGAAGATATACAGGTGAAATACTTAATAGATTTGAGAGGCAAGATTGCAACCCAACTTCGAATCCGGCTGAGCCCATATTGCAAATGTTAAAATACACAAATGAAGATGATGTTGATCCAACGCAGTATAAAAGACTTATTTGATCTCTTTGATACCTTTGTCACACAAGGCCTGATCTAGCATACAGTGTAGGTATGGTGAGTAGATTCATGCAGAAGCAAAAGGTATCACACATAGCAGCGACGAAGACGATACTAAGGTATCTGAAAGGAACTCTCCACTATGACAGTTTATTTCCTGCAGTTGATGAAGGAAAAGAATACAAATTAGTGGGATACACCGACTCAAGTTGGTGTAGTGATGCTAAGGATATAAAATTCACAGCTGGTTATGTGTTATGTTAGGTGGTGCACCAGTTGCTTGGAGTTCAAGAAAGGAACCAGTAGTGAGACTATCATCATGTGAAGCAGAATACATAATTGTTTCTCTCTGTGCATGTCAAGCAACGTGGATGGTGAATTTGGTCGAAGAGATTACGAGGAAGAATCATAGAGTAATTACCATGAAGATCAACAACATGTCTGTTATCAATCTGGCAAAAATCCAATAGCACATGGAAGAAGCAAGCACATTGAAACTAAGTTCCATTATCTTCGAGAGAAAGTGGCAGAACCGAAGCTGAACTTGGAACACTGTAGAACTGAGAATCAGATTGCACATATCATGACGAAAGGAGTGCAGGTTAAAGTGTTCAAGAAATTAAGGTATATGTTGAATGTAAATAGTTTAGGCACAATGAATTAGGTGGTGTGTTGAATTGTAATTCCTTGTGCCGAAGCATGTTGCTCGACAGAAGCAAGAAAGTGTCGAAATTGTTCTAATGTCGAAACGTCAAAGTAGTGTACCACGACAGGAATTTCGACTTAGGTCTAATTTTGTAGTGTTAGCAAAATTAGATATTTTTGGGCTTTGCGTAAGGAGCAAACAAAGCCAAATTTATAAATAGGGAGTAACTACTGTCATTCTAAAATAACTTGCAGTTGCGAAGAATAAAACTCCAGTTTCGAAGCAAAGATAAACTATGTAAAAATTCTTTTCTTCTTCTCCTATTTTTCTCTAAAGCCTTAATCTTTCTTTCTTCCCCAATTCAATTTTCTTCTTTCATTACAATTGTGCAACAAAAATCATCTTACAACTAAGGTTGGTTGATTCACTCGAGTGAAGAGTGAAGAACAAGAAGGAATTCGATCGATGTGATTGAATCTTATTCATCAAGATTGCAGCGGAATTTTCCATACGTTTTAGTGAATTTCCAACAATATGGATATAATTTACTTATAATATTGGTGTTTTAAAAATCGAATCGAATCGACTGGTTGAACCGATTGAACTAGAAATTAGAGAGGTCATCGATCTAATTTGATTGATAGACCGAGTAAGTCATTGAATCAGTGAGAATCAACCAAAATTGACGAACTAGCGGTTTTGGAAAATCGACAGATTAAATATTTTTTTCTCAAACAAAACAACGCAGTTTTTGATAATTAAAAAAAATAAAATTAAAATATAAATAGATTTTGTTTAAATTTTTATTCTTTAGAATTAAATTAATTAAACATCGTCAAATATTTTGTTATTTAGTTTATGTTACAATTAGATTTTTTTCAAAATTTATTTGAATTTGTATTATATTGTGCATGATGATTATGTTTACTATTTAAATTTAAATAATAAATTATTAAAATTATAATATTTTAAAAATTTAAAATTTTATAATTGTTGCGATTATTTAGCCTGAGTCATCCTTTTCATTTGATTTAATAATTATATAATTTTATTATAGATATCAATTTATTCAATTAAGTTATTTGGTTTAATTCAATTCAACAATTCAATTGGATCATCGACACAATGGCAGCTTGACCAATAAACAGTGAAGAATATTTTAGAATAGATTGGTTTTTAAAACATTAATGTTACCTAAAATGGAAAGAAAAAACGTTTACGTAGATTTAAAAACTTGACTTGGCTAAGATTAGTTAATGCATTAATTACTACTTATTGCAGTAGATTAGATTAGATGATATAATTAGCATTGACTTGTTCATGAAGAGAACGGTTGTTGAGCCAACTAAGCAACCCTAACAAAAAAGTTTACTGGTTTTTATCATTACGTGTTCGTCATCACTTACCTTGATGCAGATTTGACTTTCTCGTAGCGGCGAGACGCAACAAAACAGAGGGATTCGTTGAGTTATCATAATATTGAAAAAAGTATCATTCATTATTTATTTAGTCCATTTCATCTTCTTCGTAAACAAGATAAGTATTGGAGTTGAACCAGTTATTTCAATTCAACCCTGAAAGAGTAAACTTCCTCGAAATTTTCCACAAAATAGAAAATTTTATTTTTGTTTGACTGTTACAGATTTAATTTTTTATTTGTTTTAGTCATGAAGAATAGTTTATAGAAGTTACATGTTGATATTAAAAATAGTAGTAATATTTTTCTTTTGTAGAAACATTGCTTTTGAATTCCGCAACAATTTTTTTTCTTTCAATCAGGAATAAATGTACTCGCATTACCTTAAGAGGTTTGTTTATATATATATATATATATATATATATAAACTTCTAGATGTATTTTCTATTAAAATTAAATATATGCATATGTTGTTGTATCTCTCTTATCTTTTGTAGGAGCGCCCACTCCATATTTTGTCACTATTATTATTGCCACATGTTTTTTGTGAGTAGGGGTGGAAATAGGCTGGGCCGAGCTAGGCTTTGCCAAGCCTAAGTCTGGCCTGCCAAAAAAACTGAAGCCTAAGCCTGGCCTGTAGCCTGTCATAGGCTTATTTTTAGGCATAAGCCTGGCATTTTCTAAGGACTGGTTAGCCTGTTAGCCTACATAAAAGCCTATTATTTTAGAAATATTTAAATAAGCAATTAAAATAATGTTTAAATAGACTAACAAACTAAAAATTCAATGAGACTAAAAGTTTGTTTGCATTGACTTATTTTAACTTACCTATTAGCATAAGTTTTGTGAGACTGTTTGTTTAAGATAACTTACGAAAACAACTTATAACATTGGTCATAAGGTGTTTTCATCTTATTTTCATAAGTTCTCCAAAATAACCATTTTGTATTTATGTATTTTAACACAAAGTACAAAACATAACATAAGATAATAAAAAAAATTATTCATATTTATTTAAATAGACCGGCCTGTTAGGCTTAAAAGGCTTTTTTTATGGCCTGAGGCCTAGCCTTTTTAACTAAATATGCTTATAAAAAAGCCTAGGCCTTTTCTATTTAAAAAAATAGCTTGGCCTGGCCTGAGCCTGTATAGGCTAACCTGTAGGCCCCTGTTATCGGTCTGGCCTATTTCCACCCCTATTTGTGAGAGACTCGGTGCCCTTCACGTGCATATGGATTGCTGCAATATAGTTGTCATTTGTCAAGCTTCTTCCAATCTTTCGCCTCTTAAAGGTCACTCATCCACCTCCTTTGCATTTGGGCTCAATCTTCAAACGGTTTTCCGTAATTTAACTAGTTTAGTTTATTTAAGGATATTTTTAATGCAACATTTTTCAACCACCACTCGAAATTGTATAAATATTTTTAATTTTTAAAAATATATCTTCGAATGCATTAAATTTTAAATGAACATTAAAATATTTTTAATTATTTAAGGATATTTTTAATGCAACATTTTTTTTTCAATTAGGAATAAATATACTCGCATTATATTATTGGTATCTCTCTTACTATCTTTTATAAGGCCCCCATCTTTTGTAGGAGCTATCACTCCATATTTTCTCGTTATTATTACTGCCTCGTGTTTTTTGTGAGACACTCGGTGCCCTTCACGTGATTTATATGGAATGATGCAACATAGGTTATCAAGCTTCTTACAATCTTCTACGGTCACTCCACCTCATTTGCATTTGGGCCCAAATTGTCAAATGGTTTCTCGTGATTTTACTAGTTTTTCTAAAGCCTTTTTTTCCGATATTCTAAAATTCTAAAATGTAATTTGGATTTTAGAACTTTGTACATATTTTTTAAGTGTTAGAATTCAGAAACCGAATATCACATATAACCCATAAACTTCTCATATTTTCTCTCGAGTCTTCATTTATTTTTCTTTCATTTATGTAAATTTTCTCTCAAGTCTTCATTTATTTTTCTTTCATTTATGTAAGGTTCGGGAACTAAAAATAGGTGATGAAGTCATGTAATCCAGTTCTGATGTGATTGACCAGTCTTCCAGTGAGGTGGATTGGACTTCTGATGCAGTGGTGAGGGTGTGTAGATGTTTGATTGGCACTCTAACACACAAGTTAATGAATATGTGAAAAATAACTTTAGAATGAGAATGAAACGACGTCCTAATATGGTGCAAATTGATCTTTATATAGTATGGGAAATTAAAATGATATGCATGCGATTCAAAATCTTGTGTGGGTTGTCGTTCAATTAAATCCAACGATGAAAGATGTGATTGAGAGTGTGATCGTATGTTAGTGGTAAGGTTCACGCTTCCTAACGTCGTGGATCACACCATTTATCTTCCTGTGGAGATATATAAGGAGTTTTGGAGTTACCATGTTCCCCTTTTTTCCATTTGTAAATCTTCAAGAACTCTTTCCTTGTGTATGCAGCCTTCTTTGTCTTCATCATTCTCCTCTCATCAGTCATTATGTCTGACGTACTTGCATCATCTCTTTTGGAGGAGCATACAACATATTGGTCACTAAGTTCATATTTTCTAGGGTAAAGTTTGAACTTAAACCTTTCTTGTCTTGCCATACTTGCTTGTTTATTAGGGTTTATAGATAGAAGAGTTATGTGTTGTTTTTATTCTTTTATGTTTTGTACGTTGGTGATTTTCTTGCCATATTTGAACTTGTGTGGGGACACAAAGTTTTTCTTTATATCGACTATATATTTCTACTTATGATCATCTATTTTATGTGTTGGTAGTCTCTTTTGACATGGACAACTCACAACTCATAGCGGAAGGCAACATGAGATAATTTTGATGTGTGGGTGGATAAAGAGACGTTGAATACCATTTTTGCCTTCATTGGTGAAGGAAGTCTGGATTGCGCCTTTATTGAAGTTAGTCCCTCCTCAAATTGGGGAGTGCTTCCTCCCAAAGAGGATAAGAGGATAAGCAACAATGAGTTAGGCTTATGTCATAACCTTCAAGTGTTGGTGTGAATATAAGAAAGGTAGTTATATATGCACTCTTCTTCGATCTCTTTAAAGCCCAACGAAGTTCCGCTGATTTACCCTAGGGCCAAGGTCTGATCTCCCTTAGGCAGTACTAAGATGTTTAAGGTTGATTTAGAGAGTGTGAATAACTTCAAGGACCGGTAATACTTGGTTGGCTCCCTTAACAAGGCATCTCATGCTAACATATGCAACATAGACTTCGAGCCACCTTATCAATTTCAGACAAAATTTCCAAATTCTGGCACCAGGGTCATTTCTTGACAGATGCCGAATCTTATATCTATAAATTGGATGATTTGTCCCAGGAAGAAACTTATAGGAAGAAGAAATTGGTAGTCTTCGTTGAAGATTTAGTTTTTTATGACATAGTGGCTTCTTCAATGACGGTGCCAAGGAAACAAAAGAAATGGTTCGTAAAGACACACTTGCTAGTAGAATATTCTACAAAAAATGATAAGTAGTGTCATATTTGGTGAGTAATATGCAAAATTTCATCTTTCTTTTGGTGTTTCTTAGATAATTATTATTGCCTTATCTTAATTAATCATTGGATTGCAGATAAGAGAAAATGGCAATGTTATTACATGTGATTGACATTATTTTATAGGCAACATATGAAGCAAGCTGTTACGTCAAGTTGGGAGACATCCTACCTCAATGTGGTTATAATTTTTTGTGGAAAACAACATGTTAAGCAAAATGTCTTGCATGTTAGATGATAGACTTCGATCTATAGGGGTGAATAGAGCACAAGTTAAAAACTTTTGGATAAAATTGATTTGAAAAGTTTTATGGCATAGCGGAAACAACCCGAATCGAATCGTCTAACCGAACCTCTATCAAAAAAGCTCGGATATGCGTAAAGGTACACAAACGTATGATAATGAACATAAATTATTCAACAACTATTAATCATAACCAATTGAATGCAAAGCTATACATAAAGTTTATTCCCAACGATAAAAAACACAAAAACAATATTAAGGCAATTTATCGAACACCTTGTGTGCAATCAAAATCGTTTGGAAATTTGCTTAGTTTTGTTGATCTTAAGATCCAATCATAATCAAACAGATTATGATTAACTCAACATAACTTATTTCAAAATATGATCAAAAATAATTTCCAAACGAATTGATCAAACAAACAATGAATTCAATAATTTGCTAACACAAATTCAAAGAGATTGAGAGAGAAAGAGAGAGAGAGAGAGAAAGAGAGAGGGAGAGAGGAGAGAGAGTACACAGGATTTGTTTAGGCAGTTCCCCGATCGACCTCTCTATGGGTACGTCTGACCTCAATTCCAATTCAAATTGAGATAATTGCAATTAACCTTACTTTGCAAAAGTATGAATACAAGATATATAGCAATCCAACCCTACAAACCCTAAGTTTGATGTTGATACTAGCACCTCTAAAAACCTTGATAAAAGATTGATCAAGTCACTAACAATGTCGCTTCAATTCACCTGTTCTTGCTTCTTCCTTGCAAGGTACCCTTTGTCCCAAGGCTTTCACTCGGTCGAATTAATTCCAATTGCACACTTGTTAAACCCAAGATTTACCAAGACGGTGCACCTTATCACGCTACTCCCTTGTAAGGCACCTAATGTCCTAAGGCTTTCAATCGATCTGATCTGAATTGCGTAATCTTGTCAAAAACCATCTAATCCTTTAACGATCTTGAAAGAAAACTCCAGCTCGATTTTCTTATTTGAAACCCTCAAAGAACTCAACCCAATTTATGATAGAAACAACCTAAATTGGATATTATCAACCCTAATATAGATGACACCCAATCAAAAAATGATTATGTGTAGTTTGATTGTGTGCATGCATAGAATAGAGGTTGAAGATCATGAGAATGCTTTGAAATCCCGGTTTCGTGTAGGTTTACTCTAGAACCTTACTAGAAATGATGCATGTATCAAGTATTTATATGCATGCAAGTTTGGAAGCAAAAGGAATGCAAAGGAATGGAGAAAATTGTGAATTTTGAAAAAAAATGCATCGTATGAGCTGACCTATGAAAGTCATGAGGCGACCTGAAAAGGTCATGTGTCAACCTATAGGAGGTGGCACATGAACTAAGCCTACAAGCTTTAATACTACAACATATGTGCCGACCTGAAGGATGGATGTGTCGACACATAGGAAAATTTTCCTTCTATGTGCCGACCAGAAAGCTCCATGTGTCGACACATGTTGTAATATTTTTTACAAAAGTTTGTTTTTAATGCATTTTTTATGTATGAAGCTTTTCCAAAACATTTTAATGCTTCATAATGCTAAGATGCACATTTAGAATCAGAGGATGTCGTCCAATATACGTTAACGCTAAAGTATCCTAGTTTTGACACCATACAAAATACATCTAATGGAAAGTTGCACTCACATTACATTATGTGAGACATTGTGGCTCGATCTATTTAATTAGCACACAAGGTTGATTAAAGCGTATCTTGTACTTTTGGGGACTTGTTTCTTTTTATGTCAATCAAAGATGTAATTGTTTAAGTGTTTGTTGGTTTAAGAAAGATTTGATCTAAATCTATTTTAGCAAGATTGAATTTCATATCTTAAGAGATTCAGATTTATTCAAGATTTGTTTCAATTGAGGTTTTCAATCAACATTATGAAGATTGATTATGTTCTCTCTTTTAGTTCTAGTCACCTTCATGACATAAACCTTATTAGGATTTCTAGTCGGACTATTGTTGCTATTTAAGGAGTCATTCTCCTTTGTGAAGACCTATACCTTGCATTACTAAGCTTGGTATATTTAATTGTTATCGAGTCTTTGTTTTGTTTTATTTTGTAATACTCTACTTCTGGTTCATATTTATAAGTTAGGAGAATAAAGTATTTAAGTTGAATTGGTGTTTCATTATTCATATACTTTTGTAATTGTCCAAACACCTTGGAAAGTATTTGAGTGAAATTAAGAGGGGTCTTAAATTCAGGGGTATAATGAATTGAAGTTCACATACCCATTCTCTTCATCATTCATACACCCACAAACTTGAATTAACACAATCGTATCTCCCATTCACATGCAATGCAACCGTACATCCTCCTTGGAGCGTGACCGGAAATGCTCTATGTGTTTGTCATGTGATCTTACTCCTCAACTACGGCGGTCCTCAAACTTTCGCCTGAGCTGTAGAGCTTCTAAAAAATGGTGGCAAGTGTGAATTTCTTACGAGGGAAAGTCATGGCAAAGCGGCATGTCACTGTTCCTACCCACGTGTCATACAACATAGTAACATTTCTCCCGATGATGAAAATCCTTGGACCAATTGAAGCGACACACTCTTGGGATAAGAAAGAATGGAAGTTATACGAGGAGGGAAGAAAAATGGGGGATTCCAAACACCATCGAGGAGAGTTGAAACTGAGAATCCGAAATCAGCAGCGTCGAGGGCAACAACTGTGTGGCGAAGTAGTTGAAAGTGGCGACGGATGTCAGAGAAGTGAGGTGAGTGGAGGAGGCGTTACCAATGACGATAGACAAGAGAAAGAGAAGGGAGGGAAGAGGATGGGACACGAAAGATTTAGGGTTTCCTTTTTCTCTGTATGTTTTCCAAATTGTAAATTCAATAAAAAATAATTTTATGCAAAAATATATCATTTGCTTAAAGAATATTTTGACATAGAGTGTGTGGCTTGCCGTTTTTGTCCATGGTAACCTTTAAAATTGTACGGGGTAATATTTTGTATGGTTACAATTATAATATACACTTTAAGTGGAGAGTATTATATCTTATAAATATTATATCTTATTTTATAAATAAATCTAATATATTTAAAAAGTAATATATATATATATATATATATATATATATAATTTTAGAATTTGATTGATATATGAATATTACTAATGATTTTAAATTATTTTTAAAAATTCATTTGTTATACTTTTACCTTTTGTGTTTTGAAAAAATATATTATAATTGTTATTTAAGATTGTTGGTTGACTAAAAGAATATACATGAGCTTGATCACAAAGAAATAATACTAATAATTTTATCAACATCTGAGTTGTAATTAGTGATAGGAATAAGCCAGGCCATCCGCCAGGGATAATGTTCAACAAGTGAAGAATAACAAGTATAATGTGTAAAATTGAAACTAGGCATTTGTGACATGATCCAAATCTCTAGAACTGGACCTAGGTACAACTCAGCTACGCTGCTCGCGTCAATCTTCTTTTGGGAAGGTTCAACCAATACTTTTCATTTCCCTTGTGGCATGCTCACACCAACTTTGTTCGATGTAGCAGCCATCACAGGGCTAAATTCTATAGGTGAAAACTTTACTCCAACCCTAGAAACCATGAATGAGTTCGTTGTTGAACGCTTTAGTTTTAAAAACTTCATCATCGACCACCACTACAAAGAAACTAAAGAAGTCTCCGACCAGGAGCACGTTGCCTTTTTAAATCTTAGGCTCTCCTACTATGTTATCTGCTTAAGCTCCTTGCGTATAGCTAAAAAAATGTCCCTTTAGCTATCCAACTTCATGAAGGTCGAAAGATCTCTTTGAGCAAACTACTTCTGGCCAACCTTTATCAATCGATTGGAGAAACCTCATACGAATTGAAACATCTACCTGAAACCAACAAGTAATACATGGTCTTTGGTCCCTTATGGCTCCTACAACTCTGACTGAATGCCACGTTTGAACCCAAACTTCATATTACTCAATCAAAAGCTCTGCTGTAAGAAACTGACTGCAAAAGCATTGAAGGCACAAGACTTGCCTTAATCAATCCTTATGAAACCCCTTCAGAGATAATCCTCATGAAATACATCTAGTTATTCCTTGAATCAACGAATTTTGTTCGACCATGGCTCATTTTATGGACAGATGTGTTGGTCCAACTTGGTTCAGAAATAAATTCACTGGCGTATCACTATCGACTGCTGCAATGTCGAATTCTGTCTGGGCGGTATTCCTAACTCCAACACTCTTATCTACTAAAATTGAGACTGAGATTTCTGGCTTCGACTTTGTTGGCTACCAACCTAATCTAGTAGCTAGGCAATTCGACTTCAGCCAAATATTAACAAGATCACTCTATACTTGGGAAACTAACATCTGTTGGTTAGAGAGGAAGTTCACTGCTAAAGACTACAAAGCTTGCATGGCGTTCGCTCACAATCAAATCCTTGAACTACCGACTTTAATCTTCTAAACTTCCTCTTATATGACGGTAGAATATCACAACTGGTGGACGCAATACTTCGAAGGCCACTTCTCTAAAGAATATTTCTGAAAAAGACTTTCGACTACCCTTTCCAACATGCAAGAGAGTCCAAAATAGAAAGAAGGTATATACTGCTAATTTCTTCCAATTCTTTTATATTCTTCGACTTCTCACACATTTTTGTTTCATATATTGGTGATCTAAGGCAAAAGACGACACTAATGCCGAAGGCTTTTCCGCCACTTCTAAGGCTAAAGAAGACGAAGAAACTCAAAAGAAAAAGGCAAGTTTTTCCTTATCTAAACATTAATTAACGTCAAATTGATCCTAACACCTTTCCTTTCAGATTCGACCATGTGATCCCGACTCTCCAACAACCACTAAACTCAAGAAGAAGAAGAAGAAGTCTAAGAAGACTACTTCAACACAAGTACATAGCTTATTTCATCTTTAATAGTTTTCTTTTGATTCAATCAATTAATCCTTCTCACTGTATAGGTTACTCCTAAACCCACCGAGACCTTGGCTGAGGTCGAGAGCTCAGAAGACAGTGAAAAAATCTTATTTCTAGGCCTAAACCTAAAGCTTCCCCTAAGCTAAGTGTTAGTAAGAAGAAAGATGCTCCCCAAAAACCAAAATCCAAAAAGGAAAATATTACCTCGACTATTGGTCCCTCAATCAAAGGAAAAGGAAAAGAAGTCCTCCCTGCCCCTAAAGACAAAATGCATGACAAGCCCCAAAATTTTCCAGTCGAAGAATAAGAAAAAACTAACCCCAAGGTATAACTTTACTCAATCACAACTTCTTTCCTTTTTTTTTTTGCATCTTTCGACTTCTACTAACCACTACCTTCATTTCATGAACCACTAAAGGCAAATGAGAACATGGTGGACGAACCAACAGGTATCCCCCGTTCAATCCCTTATGGAACCTTTTCTCACATTCATTGGTCAAATTTTATTCACTCCATCATTTCATCGATCCATCCTGCAAACCAACCAATTAATGACAATGTAGTTGCATCTCCACCACCATAACCTGAAGCTAAGGACAATGTTGACCAACTTTCACCACAGTGCAATGAAGAATTGGAGGACACTACAACCTCCGTCCAATACAGTATTACTAAAGATGACCTAAAGTCCAAAAGCCCAGAAAACGGATGAAGAGTAAGCTAACCCCCATGTCGAGACTAATCCAACAACAGAGAAATCTTATGTCCGACTTGATGAGTACCACATGCCCCACTATGGACGTTCGATACTGCTAGATAGGCCTCACTTTCACCAAGGCATTTGATCAAAACACCTTCATGTGTCTTCTTAAATAATTTGTTCCCTATGATAACATAACTAGGGAGTTGTATTTAATTTTTTGATCAGTTGACCCAGTTGGATTCTCTAAGTATTCGACTATTGGTCTTCACCAGTCAGTACTAGAAAGATTCTCAATGGCAAAAACTTTAAAATTTTCAAGATATGTTGACCCTAATTTCGTCTCTAATAGATATGATGGAGACAACCTTGTCGCTTTCACTCTCCACCGATGCAATGACCATGAAAATAGTGGGTCGAGTTATAGAACCCACTGTCACATCGACTTGGATAATAGCCATTGTTTGACCTGTTTTCCTTTCATTATTCGAGAGCACCATATTATGTGGCTTCAAGTTAGTGTCGAACTTTCCTATCTTTCCTAACAAAAAATGAGGCATGGGATTAACAGCAACCTCTCCATCCACTAAGATCTTATTCACTGTAGTATTCTCCACTTTCTCCCTTATAAAAAAGGGATTCAAATGACTCTTCATCCCTTCATGAGGACTTTTGAAAAATACATTATGTTCTTCGATGCAGCCATTGTCCATCACGAAATAACACACCTGTTTGTGCTTTGCCATTTCTTCTCCCTCACAATTTGCTGGCTCAAATACCTCCGTAACACAATCATAGTCCATAGGGAGCACAGAAACCATGTTGCATAACACAACAATATCATCATCCGATCTAGAGTCAAAGTTATCAGCCGCCAACTCGTCCTCCTTGGAAGGTGGCACTTCCTTAGCCTTTCCATTCAATTGGTCTGGCTTAGGAGAAAACAATTGTCTTCCGACTGACTTCTTGGTCTGGTCTTCCACTCAACTCTGGTATGGCTTGGTATTTCTTGATTCAATAGCTTCCTTCTCAACTTTATTTTTCCTCTAGATACTTCTCCATTGAGTTCTGGACATCGGGTTCTTCCTTTTATAATTACTGGGATCATATGAGCGCCTTTCCGGCGCCTGAAAATTTTCACGATAGGTCAATGAAGAACGTCGACCAATTTCGAAATTCCTCCACTTATGATTTCTAAACTGCTCCTTGCCAGCAGGCTCCGTCCATCTCCCTTGGGAAGCCTCAGATGCTAGCACATAAGTACCAGACTTGCCCTTTTGGTGGGTAGGAACATGTTCCTTTTTCTGAGGGACTCCCCTATTGTCGAAATAGAACTGAGGCTTGTTCCTCTTCCAGTTTTCTTTCTTCCTCTTATGTTTGGTGCTTTCCACCTTTTTTGCAGCCCTCTTATCAAGCACAACACTGCACATAGGATAAAACATCACTTATGAATCCTCAACTTTGCATCAGTGGATAAATTTGAGCAAACCTTCTCCAGCCTTAGGATAAACAACTTCAATTTGGTTCTCACTACCTTCAAATTCTTCCATGTCAAAATTCTTAGTGATTTCGACCATGTTGATTCCCACAGGCTCAACACAATTAGTTTCCCCGACTTGCAGCGGGTCAAAGTCGATTTTCATAGGAGATTTACCTTTGGCAAACTTCAGCCTCACGTCGTTCAAAGCATTATGAACAAGAAACCTGAAAAGAAAATATTATAAGGTTTTATGCCCTAAAAAGTTATGATATTTACAGAAACCTTGTTTCTTTCTTTGTTCTAATGGTGATAGTTTTACGCCCGGGGGCACTAAAATCTGGCCATCTGCAACTAATAAGTAGAAAATTTCATCACATTTGGTCACGTCGAAGGTATGAGTTATCTTAGGAAATTTATCATTTTTCTCAGGTTCAGAAGGACTCTTTCCATTTGCAGGTGTAAGTAACTTACACACATATGGAGGACCTGGTTTTAATTCGGCCACATCGACCTCATTTTGGCTATATTTGACATTTAATGTCAAGTCATTATCTTCCATATCGACGTAGGCCAGTCGTTCCTTCTTACATTTGCTTACTTAGGCCTTCTCAGCCTTCAATCGTTCGACCTGTCGAACTCTACCCGCTAGTTGGGCCATATCTCTTAGATATTGTGTATCTAACTTTTTCTGATGGAATAATCCAATCCCCCATAGGCCATTTCGACTAGTTCATGTTTAGGAACTTGAGTGAAGTACCTTGTTTTTAATAGTCAGAAACAGTTCAAGTAATTGTCTATTGACTCAACAAACTTTCACTTCACACTCGACAATCCTTTCAAACTAATTTTAGACTTCCCCGTATAAAAATGCTCATGGAACAACCTTTCTAAATTAGTCTAATCATTGATGGAATAGGGAGGAAGGGTTGTAAACCATGTAAGGCATTTTTTTGTAAGAGAACTAGGAAAATATCTCATCCTTAAGTTCTCATTATTTGTTATGTCCCTTGCCTTCGTTAGATATCAAACAATATGCTCGACTGTGAACTCATTGGTATCACCAAAGAACTTTGTGAACTTGGGGACTTTCCATCCCTTTGGAAATTCTATTTGTAATACATATTATGACAAGGGAGATGAATAATTTGGCCTTTGTAAGGCCATATTCACATCATTCTGCGCCATTATCCTCTCTACCATGGTTGCAAGATTATTTTCCCCCACTAAGTTATCCTGTCGAATTTGCTGAACCACTTGGTCTGCATCCTGATTTCGGTTAACTATCAAAATCGGTGGACGTTCAACCACCCTAGGCCTTGCTTATTTGACCATGTGAGGCACAAATTGTTGCCCCTGATTCACTGTGTTTTCGTCAAGGGCTACCGCTTTATTTTGAATTGGTTCGGCCAATTGAGATTGTAGTATCGGTCAAACTTGCGCTGGAGGCGCACCAAAGAAATCAACAATTCGATTTATTTGAGTTGCCAATTATTGGTAACTCTGATTCGTATTCTGAATCAATGGGTTAAATATGGTACCCATTTGTTGGTTGAGAGTATTGACCATATCATGGTTACTCTTATCCATCTGTTGTCTCATTGCCATTATAAAATTCGTAGTGAACGTTTGGTTTGCTTGGGAACCAAATCCCATTCCTAATTGGGATTGTATGGTTCAACTAGGGTTACATATGGCCAAGCTAGATGCCAATATTATTGAATACACATTTGCTACATTGTCAATAAATGTAGAAGGGTTCGTTTGCAAGTTTGCCATCATATACGTTGGCATACAATAAGGTTGTTCACGCCCAGACATGGACATTGTAAAGTTTGTGGCAAAGGGTCTAAAATTCATTGCCATATTTGGTCTATGAGTCATTGGGTGACTCTGCGTGATTAAAGGGGGAAAAATCGTCTCTTCTTGTGCAGTTGATGGCGCAATTGCCGTTGACATTGTGGCCGTCATGCTAACAATATAAGGAATTGACTCATTCGAACTTGCAGTGACCGTGCCTGCCCTTGTGCTATTGGATGGTTGTTCTCCATTATTGTTTCTTGGAGAAACCATTCTTCTAGTGTATTTTCTCGTTGGTTTCCTAACTTTTCTTTTGCTTATTTTACCACTTATCAATCTCATGCGCATTCACACTGTTAGAAGTTTCTTTAAATAGTATAAATATTTAACAAACTATTTTATCATTAACTAATAATTGAAATATAAATTACTTAATAAATTATTTAACATTTTATAACCTATTTAATATTTTAATTATTAATATTAAAAAAAGTAGTTTATCAAGTATTTTAATAAAGTAATTATTTAATAAACTGTTAAAAAATATTTAAAAAAAACTATTTATCAAGTATTTTAGAAAAATATTTAATAAACTGTTAAAAATAATATTTTATAGAAAATAGTATTTTACTAAATATTTAATAAATTAATTTTTTAATATACTAAATAGTTTAGTTTATTTCAACTATTAATATTTCAACTATTTAATATTATAAGTATTTAATATTTTAACTATTAGTTTATTTAAATACTAATTAATAATAATAATTGAAATATTTATTAAAATAATTATTTAATATAAAATGTGAAAAAGCTAAACTATTTTTGTAATATTGAAGTAGTTATGTAATATATATTTATTTGGGGGGGGTGGGGGGGAGTTTTTACTGGGGAACATTGATACATAGTGTATGACTAGGCACCTTTTGTGAGAGACACACCACTTGTCCACCTAAAACCTTAAGGTGATAGGTGAGTGAGTTCTCTCACTTATAAATACTCAAGTCACCACATTCCTATCCAATGTAAAACTATTTCATTTCCTCACTTACTCACACTTGCTATATTATTCAAACAATATATATAATATAAGAAAAGTTAATGTTGTGGAAAAATCGATTTTGCCCCTTCCTCTTAAATTGCCACCTATTGAATTTTGGGGTAAAATGTGTCTAAAATTTACTTTTTCTAACTATTTCTGCAAATTGGTTAAATTTGACTTATTTTTACAATTTGGTTGTGCTTTTCGGTTCCATATGTACTAATTGTATTTGCTTTACACTTATATTTGTACCAATTATAATTACTTTTGAGACCAAATATTTACCTTTTTCAAACTAATACCAATTGAAAAGTACTTTTTTGCCTTTCCCCCAACTCTGTCTTTTCAGAGTCTCATTCAACCTCTTCTCTCTCCTTCTTCTCTGTCTTCTCTCTCATTCTTCTCTGTCTTCCCCCAACAATTCTTGTCCTTTTACTCTCTCCTCCCTCCTCTTTCTTCATCTCCTCTCTTCCTCTGCCTTTGTCTTCCGATTCTTCTTTTTTCTCTTTCTTTTCTTTAACAAAAACAACTGTTTTTTGGGAAGATTTATAGAAATAAAGAAATCCATTTTTTTAGGGTTTATGTTATTTTGTTTTGACCTAAGATTTTTGGTGTTGCAGGAATGAGGGAAGATGGCGACGACATTTCCAGCAATTTTACAAAAAAAGGCTCAGAAACAGTGTTTGGTTTGTTCTATGATTTATTTTTAGTTTTTGAGGTTTTCACTGTTTTGATTCATATTAATGGATTTGTGACTTTTGGGTTGTGGATCGGATTTCAAACGAAGAAGATGAAGATCTATTTTCCGGTCATCTTCGACAGGCAAGTAGTTTTTCCGATTTAGGGTTTTAAATCACAGATTCGTGTTTAGTGTTTAGGATTTTGTAAGGTATTTGATTGTATTGATGAGATTTTCTTTTGCAAAATTTCTTCTTTTTGAGATTTATATGTATGGGGTTTAATTTATGTATTACAAACTTAGATTATATGACTGTTCTATTTCTTTGGTATTGTAAAGGTTATTATTTTCACAAACTTGCTATGGAATTTGTTGGTCATCTTGCTGCTGGCCTTGGATGTTTTAAGTAAGTACTATTGTTATTGCATTTGAAAATTTTGAGATGTACTTCTCAGTTTTTACTGGTTTATATTGTTTTGCTTATGTAGTGTTCATTTTGTGTTTTATGAATACAATTCAGTATTGCAAATTCTTCTGCAAGTCTATTTACCTGTACGCACCACTTCTGCAGGTTTACTGTAAAGTCATTGGCTTTTATTGGTTTCATGTAAAATGCATACATGGTTATGTCTTCTATTTATTTATAAAGGAAATAACTTTTCTTCTTTTATCCATGTAAATAATCTCTCTTGATCTATTTCGGTTCTGTGTTGGGTTCATGTTTAGAGTTGGTTATTTGGGTTTTGTTTATGGTTCCTTTTATGGATTCATGTTTAGAGTTCATAACTTTTTTTATGTTCTATGTTTAGTTTATTTTTTTTATTTTATGGGTTTTAGATGAAGAATCCTTGAAGGTGTTCAAGATTTTATGGGTTTCGATGAAGAATCGTTGAAGGTGTTCAAGGATCTTTCAAAGGTTGTGATGTTTCTTTGATCAGTGAACCTTTTATGTTTTTGTTTTTTATGTGTTAGTTTAGTTTTGTGATTACACAAAAGAAATGTTGTTTGTGAGGAGAAACAAGTGGATCTGATTCATCGACCTATCACTCGGTAAGGATTTATGGTTTTATGTTGATTTAGTGTTATATGTTTGTATTGATAAATAAGGAATGACTTTTATGTTTTTTCAATGCATGTTGATTTTCTATTATATATGTGTCTTAATACTGAAAGTAAAGAATGATTATGTTGTTTTATGAGGTTTGCTATTTTAGTCAATCCCATTGACGTGCTTCTCAAATCTGTGACTATTACATGCTTCTTTATTTGATGGTAATGGATCTGAAAATTTGGAGGAGAATAACATAAAAGCGGGCTCAGATTTAGAGGTTATCAATTAAGTCATAAGGAAAGATGTGTTAATGTCTACTGTTAAATTTTTGGATTCATCTTCTGTCAAATGACTTGTG
The DNA here is from genome assembly GCA_022829125.1 of Lathyrus tuberosus. Classification (NCBI taxonomy): domain Eukaryota; kingdom Viridiplantae; phylum Streptophyta; class Magnoliopsida; order Fabales; family Fabaceae; genus Lathyrus; species Lathyrus tuberosus. The sequence goes on from JALAZF010000422.1 coordinate 4,121,645, forward strand.
TGTTTCTTACAAGCTTGAAGTTGAGATACATATGTCAAAATTAACGGGTAATTTACACGATGCAATTCAAGAAAAGGTAGAATTAGTGATTAAAATATTCTTTTCTAAATTTTGTTTTTATTTTCATCTTCTCTTTACACAGTCGCATATATTGAACTTTTAATCTTATATTAAACAATTGTATGATTTTGTTTTGTTATTACAGGGAAAGGTTATTAAATGTTTGTCTTCATATCAAATGTTGCAATGGTGCACCTCTGAATGGTTTTATAGTTCTATTTATTACCCATGGTTTTCAAAGAGGAAGTTTGCAATTTTTTAGTTTACACATTACTTTTGATTGTTCCAATTTTGTAGATATTAATTATGTTTTACAATTTAATTATTGGCAATGAATTTGAACATATATTAATTTTTGTTTTTGATCTAATGTTTTCTTTTCAATTTGACAGGAGTAGAGGCATCCTGCAAGAGCATCCTGCAAACAAGCAAATTGAGCATTGGAATTGCAAAACTCTGATAACAAATGTGTTATTGATTTGACAAAAAGTTGCATTGCACAAAAGCAGATTCTCTTCTTGCTGTACATGTCAACATCAGACAACTTTTTTTCTTTCTTTTCCCATCACTAATTATTGTCTTCTTTACAAAGGGATAAAAATGATAATAATTTTTTTTCTTCTTTTCTTATTTATTTAATTTTTTAATATCATTTAGTGTTCACTTATATTGCAGTAAAGGGATAAAAATTATAATATTTGTATATATCTTAAGACTTTAATATAATAAAAACTCTAAATCAATTTTTTATTTTTGTTTAAGTTGTTTTTTATGGTTTTTCTCTCTTAAAAATTGATGTAATATAAAATTCGATATAATCGAATACTTAAATTTTTTCTGATATTATAGCAGGGTAAAGACACCTCATCTCATCAAATCAAATGTTATAGTTGTAAAGCACATAATAATAATAATATTAATTATAATAATAATAATAATATTTTATTATTTTATGGGATGCAGAGGACTTGAACATAAGGAGGCTGCAAATTTTGAGGTTTGAAGATCTACAACATTGGAGGTTGTAAATTATGAGATTTGAAGATCTGCAACTTCAATGTTGTAATCAAAATTGATTTTTTTATATTCAATTTAATAAAATGTTATATTCTTGATAATTGTCTATTTCTTCTTTAGGTATAACAAAAAATTTTGAAACTTAATGTTTTATATAAAAAAATTAAACATTTAATGAAATAAGGAAATCATTACAATATTAAATTTAATTTGCTATTATTTTATTTCGTAATCAATAATATTGAAATTTTAAATCATAACATGATTAATAAATTTTATTACACTTTATGAGAAACAAAATCATAATCAATAATTTTAAATTTAAAATATAAGTTACTTTTATTTTGTGTCATTTATACCATAGATTCATCATTACACTATTAATAAATTTTATTACACTTTATAAAAACTATCTATTTCTTTTATTACACTTTATAGTTACCATTAATCAAAATATGGGAAAACGTTTTGATATATGAAATTATGATTTCAAATATTTATGATTTCAAATATTTATGATTTCAAATATTTAACATATATTTTTTTTCAAATATATGAAATTATTTAAATATTTAACATATATGAAATTATGATTTCATATATGAAATTATCAATTATTTAAATATTGATATATGAAATTGTGATTTCAAATATTTAACATATATTTCTTGAACAAATTTAAGTTATATTATCAAATAAATATTAGTCATTGATATAAATACGAGAATAATAAATTATGTGTTATTAATATAAATATTAGTTATTTATATCATTAAAATGATAATTTAATAAATGTGTGTAATTGATGAAAATACAAAATAACACACTAATAATTATGTGTGAGTTTTTTTTAGATATTTTAACGTGTTTATAGAATAATATATATGTCATTAATTTAAATTTATACATTAAAATAAAGATTATAGAAATATGCCTCATCAATATAAATATGGGGACAAAATATAGTATTTATTCAAATACAAAAAATATGTCATTTATCAATTAATTACAAATATGTTTAAATCTTTTTTTTTTGTAGTTTTTTATTTTTGGTTTAGGGAATAAAATGTAACATAATTTCTTATCTTTTCTTATCCCAATTATATTATTAATTTGTTTTAATGTGAATTATATATATTTATTAACTCCATTTTCATTGCAAATTAAATACAAATTATTTAAGCGTTTTCATTTGAAATAAATGTGCGTAGGCACATTAGTTTACTACAAAATTAAATGTGCACATTGTTTGCACATTATTTCAGAGTTAATTATTAATATTTTAAAACATTGTTTTATTTTAGCATTTAATTGGATATTGATTTTCTATAAAATGTCTCAAGAACATCAAACGGAAAGGAAAAAGATCAAAAATTAAAAACAAAATAATATCAAACATTAATTGATGATTTAAGACATGTGTCTTACGGGTTAAAGTAAAATTTAAATCATTAGACAATTATTGTTTGGAAAAAAGGGTGATCCGCTGGCAGTGTAAACGGGCACAACATTAATTTTACTTTAAATTTTTTTATATACGAAAAAAATACTATTGTTATAAACGGGCACAACTTTAATTTTGATTCAAATTTTTTTATATACGAAAAAATACTATTGTTATAAACGACCACAAAATTAATTTTAATTCAAATTTTTTTATATACGAAAAAATACTATTGTTGTAAACGGACACAACTTTAATTTTAATTCAATTTTTTTTATATACAAAAAAATACTATTATTATAAACGGGCACAACATTTATTTTGATTCAAATTTTTTTATATACGAAAAACAATACTATTATTTTAAACGGGCACAACTTTAATTTTGATTCAAATTTTGTTATATAGAAAAAAAAATACTATTGTTATAAACGGGCACAACATTAATTTTGATTCAAATTTGTTTATATACGAAAAAAATACTATTGTTATAAACGGCCACAACTTTAATTTTGATTCAAATTTTTTTATATACAAAAAAAAATACTATTGTTATAAACGGGCACAACTTTAATTTTGATTCAAATTTTTTAATATACGGAAATAACTTTACTGTTCATTCAATTTTTTTTTTTATAAATAGTGTCAAAACAAAACTAAAATTTATATACGGAAAAAAATATATTGTTGATTAAAATATTTTTATATACGAAAATAATTACTATTGTTATAAACGGGATAAACTTTACTATTGGTTCATATATTGAATAATATAAATTTATCGACCAATATATTCTCTCTTATAACAAAATTGTTTTATTTGTTAAAAAAACATAAACGATTAATTCATCTAATACAAGTTTCAATAGTTTTTTTAATCATATTATTATTGATATTGTTGTTTACCTTTCATCTTTTACATGTATTACTATTTCAACTTAAATTTACTATTATTCTTAAGTTTTTTTTTGTCTATTTTCAACTTCAAATTTTATGATGGTCTGCAAAAAAATACGCACCCAAAACCGTATTGACTTCTTTTTTTCCCATTCTTTAACTATTGTTACATATATATCACCACTTATAGTGTGAAGCGTATAACATCAATTATAACAAATATTATTTTTATCTAACACAATTAATTCTTAATTTTATTTAATTTCAATCTAACTTTAGTTTCATTTGTTTTTGGTCTACCTATTGATTAATATTTTTTGTTTAATATTTTCAATCATCATTTTATTTAATAATTAATTTAATTCCTTATTTTATAACACACAACATTTTCTTATACGTATCAATACAAATTTTTAATTTCAATCATATCTATTTTTATAATTTTACATTTTTTTTTTTAATTTGATTAACAATTACGCATCTATAATATAAAATTCTCGAACAGACATGCCCGTGCGAACGCACGGGTCAGTTACTAGTTTGTGTTGAAATGATATAAACAAAATGAAAGGTCGACCTAGTGGTTAAAAGTAGCATTTTATGGCAAAGGGTAGGAGCCAAGTGAGCATTGCATGCGTGTATTTTTTTTGTCCGAATTTTAACGTTAGAGATTAAAAGTAATACAAAAATATAATAAAAAAACTCAGATAACAATAAAATATAAAATACAAAGACTAAAATAAATAAAATTCTCTTGTTGCAGTTAAAATTCTTCCTCATTTTTTGTTAAAATTCTCTTTATATTCAATTTCACTTTTTTATTTTAATAAATAAATAAATAAAATAGTTCTTGTTGCAGTTAGAAATGAGCAATTCCAGATGTTAAGCTCTCAAATTCTCCCTCATCTTACACATTGGACTCGACGAACACTCTCTCACTCTCCGCGCTTCCATCGTTCCCTTTCCAGGTACCTTCCAATGCATTTCGATCTTCCATCACCATTATCGTTCCTTCCTCTGCACACTCCGTCTATTATTTCTTCTAAATTGTGCATTTCTGTTACATTTTCAATTAGATTGAATTGAATATGCGAATCAAGGTTTTCCGTAATTTAATCTCTGCGATTTCTCTGCTACTTCGATTCCGTTAAATTATCACACAGACTTTCGTTCTCCCAATTTTGTATTATAGGACAAGGTTTATTGCGAAGTGCTTGAACGAGGACATGGGTGTGGACGATTATTTGCTTTCCAATGCTAGAAAGCGTGCCAATTTTCGATTATGCAAATTGTCAAAGTAGGTAATGGTTACGTCGTCCTTGAGTTTGAGAGCATTTTTTTTAACATTATTTTATCATTTATGAGTGATTTTGTAATTTTATATAGTTATACCTCTGAAATTCTGGAGATACAAGCGGATGCTCCAAGTTTGCATGTTCTGTTTGTTCCTGGAAACCCAGGTGTGGCTTCGATAGTTTGCTCTGGCGGGTGTTTATGTTTTCCATGTTATTATGGGGGTATTAATTGACTTATTTGAGCTTATCTTCTGATATAAACTATAGTAAGCACCGACAAACACACAGACACGCCGATAGCGATAATAATTTGAAAAATGAATTATTTAAATGTAATCACATGTGTCCGTGTTAGTGCCGACACTGGACCAGGCAAACGTTTGATTAGAAATGCATAAATACCTATGACATACACTAGCTACTTGTGACATATCCATCAGCTGTTTTTAGCTTATTTCTATAAGTTTGTCAGAATAGATTATAAACTTATGTAAAAACAAAGTAACGAAACTGTATATTATTGAATGGAAATTGGTAAGCTTTGGGCTCTACAATGGTGAAAACAGAACAAGAAAATGTAAACCAGAGTTCTAGGAACTTCTAAACAAGAGCTAGACTCCTAAGCTAGAGAGAAACTTCTCCCAACTGTTTACTAACAAACTTTCTGAATGATTTTCCACTCCTCTCCATTCTCTTTTAAAAAACAAAAAGTCCCTTAAAATCAGAGGATATTCTAACTGAATCTTAATAGAGTCCTACCATGTCATGTCTCTTCCCATTCAACACACCAATTGGGCTAAAGCCCAAATCCAGTATCCTATCACAACGTATAGTTACAGTTTAACTTTACTTTATCTTTTGGTATAGAAATAGCTAACCAGACACTCTCTCTTTCTCATAAAAGAATGTCTCATTTATAGTATTTATTTGTCTTAAAATAATCGTCACTTTAAGTTAAACTTTCTTAATTATATTTTGCATTAATATATCCTTATTTATGGAATCTTAGTCCACCTAACTACTCAACTAATTATGATTTGCACTATTAGAGTCTAAGGTGAGACATGAGACTTGACTTGTTGAAGGAGACTTAAGAAGCTGAAGATGGGAAAATTGGTACAGGCCATCACTTCCTACACGACCTTGGAGCAGAATTTCATTGGTTGCCTGAGATTTGACATAGCACATATCAGCATGAAACTCAAAGAAAACTCTATTATCAAGACAGAATTTGCTGACACTTATCAGGTTCTTTGTAATAGAAGGAACAAGCAGTAAATTATGAAGAGCTAATGGAGTGTTGGGTTTAGAATGAGAGGGAAAATAAGAAGAGCCTGAAGAGTGAATGTGCAAACCTTGACCATTACCAATGAAGATCTGATTAGGACCTTCAAAAGGTGTGGTCTGCTGTATGTTTTGAGAGGCATTGGTAACATGATAAGAAGCTCCTGAGTCTGGGAACCAGGCACTGCTTGGAACTGAAGCTGTGTTAGCAATCATAGCATTGGGAGTGATCTGTGACTGAGGAACAGGGAGAGGAGCAAGTCTTGGTTGATAGCTTGGGCGTGACCAAGTGTTAACCATGGGCTGAGCAAACTGAGGTCCACCAATTGGTTGATACGGATTGTAGAAATTTTGTAGGTTCATTGTTTGAAAATCAGCAGGTATGTTAGGTTGAAACTGTTGATTGAACCTGTGATAGCAGTTAGCAGCAAGGTGACCATATTTGAAGCAAACTTGACATTGAATGTTGCTGAACCTACCTCTCCCACGGCCGCGTCCACCACCACGGCCAGATGCACGACCTCCTCTTGAATAGGTTGGATTAAAGGTTGAATTCACAGCTTGTTCAGTGTTCTTGTTATTGGAGTTATCAGTTTCAGGTTGAGAATTGGCTTGAGTGAGATTCACTGAGGCAGCCACCTCCATTTGAGAGTGTTTCTTATACTTGTTGAATCTCATCTCATGAGCAAGAAGAAGAGCTTCAACTTCTTCAAGTTCTACTGAATCAAACTTGCTTTCAATGACTGAAATAACAGAGGCAAAGTCTTGAGGAAGACCTTCAAGAATCACATCAATGTGTTGCTGATCTGGAACTGGATCTCCTACTGAAGCAAGCGCATCAACAAGAGCTTTGATGCGAACCAGGTAATCACCAACAGATTTGTCTTCAAGTGTTGTAGATCTGAGTTCTGCTCGTAGTTGTCTTGCTTTCACGTGTGTAAGCTTTTGAAAATGCGCAAGAATACGTTCCCAGAGCTCGTAGGAATGAACGCATCCAAGAACGCGTGAAAGAATCGAAGGTGAAAGCGTGGATTGAAGCCACGTCATAAGCCACTGATCTTGCGTAATCCAGGTGCGATACGCAGGATTCTCACGAGCAGCTGCACGATCTTCTTCAGTTAGGTATTGATTCGGTATGTCACGAAGGTATAGGTAGTTTTGAAGATTATTCGCGTTAACGAAAGGATCTACTTGTTGGCGCCAAAGTAGGAAATTCTTCTCATCAAGTTTTTCTGTGATTTTGAGTTGGAATGACATAGATGCTGCGGTGGCCGGAGCTGTAGTTACCAGAGTCGTTGCCATGGATAGAACCGAAGCTCTATGATACCATATGAAAGTGAGATATGAGAGAGAATAGAGGGAAAGCTAGTTCTGTTATTGCTGAATTGGAATGGAGCATGATGCTCTATTTATACAAGAGGAGTTGAACATTCAAGAGTTGAATCATTCAAGCTCTACATTTAAGGATAAACTTAATTGTTCTATAGTGCTGAACTTTTCTTATTCTATTAAATTAAGGCTGACCTTAATTATTCTATAGTGCTGATTATTCTATAATGCTCCTGTTTCAAGATCTGATTCCAGCACTATTGATAGGGTTTCAGTTTCTAATCAAAATGTATCAGCTAATAACTCATGTAATTCTCAACATACTTGGCATTTACGCCTTGGTCATCCAAATTCTAATACTATGAGACTTGTTTTAGCTCAATGTAATATTCCTTATTCTAATAAAGCTGAATCTGTCTTTTGTTCTGCCTGCTGTATGGGAAAGGCACATAGGCTGCACTCCCCTCAGTCACAAACTCAATATCACTCTCCTCTTGAATTAATTTTCAGTGACCTATGGGGTCCTGCCCCAGTCAAATCCTCCCAAAACTTTACCTACTACATCACCTTTGTTGATGCATACTCTAGATTTACTTGGATCTATTTGCTCAAAAATAAATCTGAAGCCTTAACTATCTTTAAACAATTCAAAGTCATGGCTGAATTACAATTTGGATTTCCTATTAAATCTGTCCAAACTGATTGGGGTGGGGAATTTCGCCCATTTACAAAGTTTCTTTCTGATCTTGGCATTATTCATCGTCTAATTTGCCCTCACACTCATCACCAAAATGGTGTAGTGGAGAGGAAGCATAGACACATTGTTGATCTTGGTTTAACCCTCTTGAGTCATGCCTCTTTACCTCTCAAATTTTGGGATCATGCCTTTTTAACTGCTGTCTACCTAATAAATAGGTTACCAACCATGTCTCTCAATCAACATATACCATATGCTGTCCTTTTCAATCAAAAGCCTGACTATAAATTCCTCAAAGTCTTTGGGTGTGCTTGTTTTCCTCTCCTTCGCCCATACAACTCTCAGAAATTTGACTTTAGATCCCATGAGTGCCTTTTTCTAGGGTACTCTACAGCTCACAAAGGTTACAAATGTCTCTCCCCAAGTGGTAGAATATTCATCTCTAAAGATGTCCTTTTCAATGAGTCCAAATTTCCTTACAATGATCTTTTTTTCTCTAATGTTTCTCTCCCCTCATCAACCATTCCATCCTCCTCCTCATCTAAAGTAACCCTTAACACACAAGCTCTCCCTAATGTTTTTCCCGTTCCTACTGCTTCCACTACCTCACACTCCTCTTCTTCTTCTCAATCCAATTCCAGCCACACACCTACTGCCTCTGTGTCAGCCAACCCTGTAACACAAACAGCCAGCACTAATCCTACTCCTTCACCCTCTTCAAATGCCAACAATCAGCCTACTACTACCACTTCACCATCCTCCTCCTCTATTTCTGCTCCTAGGGATCCTAACCTTCAGCCTCTCCCCACCAATACTCATCCTATGACTACTAGAACTAAATCTGGTGTACCCTTACCTCGTCTAAATCCTTCCATTTTTCTTGTCAATTCTGAGCCTAAGAGTGTTAAAACTGCTCTCCAAGATCCTAAGTGGTTTGCTGCTATGCAAGAGGAGTATGGTGCCTTGATAAGGAACAACACTTGGTCTTTGGTACCACTGCCTGCTAACAGGAAAGCAATAGGCTGCAAGTGGGTTTTTCGTGTAAAGGAAAATGCTGATGGGACAGTAAATAACTACAAAGCTAGGCTTGTTGCTAAGGGGTTCCATCAAGTCCATGGATTTGACTTTAATGAAACTTTCTCCCCTGTTATTAAACCGGTCACAATTAGAATTATTTTGACTCTTGCTCTCACTTACAATTGGCCTCTGCAGCAGTTGGATATAAACAATGCCTTTTTGAATGGCATTCTTGAAGAGGAGGTCTATATGATGCAACCCCCTGGATTTACTGCCCCTAATTCATCTCTGGTTTGTCACTTGCACAAGGCCTTGTATGGCCTCAAACAGGCCCCAAGGCAATGGTTTGAACGACTCAAAATCACTCTTTTATCCTTTGGCTTTCTGAACAGCAAGTGTGATACTTCACTGTTCATCTACAAGCATCAAAGTGCTATCATTTATATGCTAGTTTATGTTGATGATATAATCATCACAGGAAACTCTCCTCTCATTAAGCAAGTTACTCAACAACTAAATCATGTGTTTTCTCTCAAACAACTTGGTGACTTGGATTATTTTCTGGGCCTTGAGGTGAAGAAACTGTCCAATGGTAATCTCCTTCTCACTCAATCTAAGTACCTAAGGGACTTGCTAATCAAAACTGATATGGAGAATTCCAATCCAGTTGCTACTCCTATGGCATCCACCACCAAACTCATCAAAACAGGGTTTGCTGCCTTGTCTGATGCCTCTCACTACAGGTCCATTGTAGGGGCCCTGCAGTATGCAACAATTACACGCCCAGAAATCTGCTATGCTGTCAACAAAGTATGTCAGTTCATGGCACACCCCTTGGAGTCCCATTGGCTAGCTGTCAAGCGTATTCTGCGCTACCTAAAAGGCACTATCACCTCTGGTTTATTGTTCACTCCTGCCTCCACTGTTCCGTTCTCTCTGCAGGCCTACTGTGATGCTGACCCAGATGATAGAAGATCCACCTCTGGGTCAGCTGTGTACTTAGGACCTAATTTGATCTCTTGGTGGTCCAAAAAGCAAACTGTTGTTGCTCGTTCTAGTGCTGAGGCAGAGTATCGCAGCTTGGCTCACACCACAGCTGAAGTTTTATGGGTTCAAACTTTGCTAGCTGAACTAAAAATTCCCTTGACAACTCCAGCCATCTATTGCGACAACCAGAGCACAGTTGCTATGGCTCATAACCCTGTTCTTCATGCAAGAACAAAGCATATGGAAATTGACCTCTTTTTTGTAAGAGAAAAGGTCCTTAATAAGTCTCTCACTGTCTGCCACATTCCTGGTGTTGACCAGAAGGCTGACATCCTCACCAAGCCTCTCTCAAGTTCAAGATTTATGGAGCTCAGCAGCAAGCTCAACCTGTCTGCCTCAAGTCAACCTTTGCAGCCACCTTGAGCTTGTGGGGAGTATTAGAGTTATATCTTAGGATATGAAAAATCAGCACTATAGAATAATTAAGGCCAGCCTTAATTTAATAGAATAAGAAAAGTTCAGCACTATAGAACAATTAAGTTTATCCTTAAATGTAGAGCTTGAATGATTCAACTCTTGAATGTTCAACTCCTCTTGTATAAATAGAGCATCATGCTCCATTCCAATTCAGCAATAACAGAATTAGCTTTCCCTCTATTCTCTCTCATATCTCACTTTCATATGCACGAATATTTTGGTAAATAAAATTCATTTAATCATTAAAATCACCTTAACTTCTTATTTTCTTAAGAGCTGCGCACAATCTAAATAGGATATTTTTATGAGGCGGAGGGAGTATATGATAAACACTTAACTAAGCTGTTTATATGGCATTTGGGTGTTTGGTTACTGCAGGTGTTATTTTATTCTACAAAGACTTTGTGGAATTTCTATATGAGCTTCTTGGGGGAACTGCTTCTGTAACAGGCAAGTAAAGATAGTTTTTTCTTTATGGCTACTAGTTATAATGTGGAAATCTGATTAACTAGTATATGCTTACTATTCATTATTATTTCAACTATCAGCTATTGGTCAAGTCTCTCACTCAAGAAAGGTACTGCATTTTGTTTTGTTTGATATGTCGGGGTTGGGTTGTTGGTGGCATTAGTGGGATTCTTACAGTGTTTTGTTTCTAGGATTGGGAGCATGGACGGTTGTTTTCTTTACGAGAACAAATCGATCATAAGGTAATTTAATGCTTGATATTTGATCTTCACATATCATTTACTGGTTTTAGTGTTAGGCAGTTCGTCAAATGGTTTGTTTGAATACTAATTTACTAGTTGGTGACACCATATGTACATTGGGAACATGTGTACTACCAAAAATAGAATAAATTTGGTATCCGAGATAACGTAATTAGAAATCATTCATTTTTGTTATTTCCATGTAAAACTATTGATTTATCGATGTATTGATGGTTGGTATGGAAACAGTGGCAGAATTGAGTTTTTTGGAATGTGTACCAAACCAAAAATAAGAATTATCATTCTGCAGTTGTCTCTTGTAGTATGTTACAATGGAGTAGTACTTTTGGGTTAGCATGTTTATATTCCATCATGTTCAAATAACTGCATTCCTGTATTTGTTTACTGGTTTAACTTGGTACTTTTATGCTTTCCATTTTTCTTCTTTCTTGACTTAGATAACTGTACTTTAACATTGTATTGATGTGTAACAGTAGTCATCACTTCTGTGTTTTTCTAGATTGATTTTATCAAAGAGGAACTGCAAGATATCGAGATTCCTATAATACTGGTGGGTTCTTTTACATCAACACCTCCAATATTTTCCCCCCAGGGTCATATTCATTTGTAACGTTGTAAGAACTATAACACCAATGTGCTGCAAATTGAACAATCTACTTTCCTCTTTGAGGACAAAGAATTCTGGGCGACATTAGAAATACTGAGTTTGAAACTCATTTGCATGTGCCATCGTACACCCTTTTATCCACTTAAAGAGAACAATGTTGGATATTCATTAATAAATCAAACGAATCTGGTTTTTAGCTGAACTATTTGCAAACAGTTGTCATCTATGGTTTCTCAACACATATCTATTGGATTGGGACACCAGTAACTATTTTGCAAGAGGGTTAAAACTAATTACAATAACAACAACAAAACTCAAGTCTTATCCAACTAAATGGAGTCGGCTACATGGATCAAACAACAACATAATGTTTTAACTTATATTCTGCATATAGAAAAGTTTAATATCATTTACTGAAATGAAGTTTTGATAATTAATTTAAAGTTTTGTTACCAGGTTGGGCACTCTATTGGTTCATACATATCTGTTGAAATGTTCAAGAAGTCTCTAGAGAAGGTGCCTGGAGTTCTGCATATTTAACTAAGCATGAAGTATAATACCACCCGCCCTTAAAATTTATTATTTCTGATCTTTGTAAATTATATGCTTGCATATCTCCTGGGCTCTGCAGGTGAAATATTGTGTTGGACTTTATCCATTTTTGACTTTAAACCCACACTCAAGAACACAGTTAATTATCGCAAAAATTGCACAGTAAGTTTGACATCTCCCTTGAAAGTCTACCCCCTTTGATATTGCCTTCTTTGTTAGATATGCCATGAACTAGTAGCGATGTTTTGAGTTTAGATATCACATTTTTGACATGGTTCAGACTCTCTTTCTTACCTCTTGGGATTCGATTTACAGAAAATGATATTAATAGTTTAATCTGAACATGTTTCACATAAAAATTAGTAATTAGGTATCTCCTTTTGTCAAATAGTGATCATATTATCATCAAAGCTGATTAATGACAATTTTCGTTCAAAAATCCAAGCTGTTATTTGAAATGACTAATGGTTAATTGGATTTCAGATCCCAAATTGTAGCTGCTGCTCTTAGCTACCTGACCGCATCATTAGGATTGTTACCAGTCAATGCTTTGAGGTTTATTGTCAAAAAATCCCTTGGGAAGTCATGGTCTTCCAGTGCAGTTGAGGCTGCATGCTCTCACTTGTCACAGGTTAGCTTTACTGTTGGAAAATGGCTTCAATGTTAGGTCATATGAACATGTAAGTTACACCTTCTATTCCCAAAACTTTGGTTGTTTAAAGTATTTGCACATATTTGAATCATTAAATGTTTTACAAATATCGATAATATCTCAAACAATCTTGTAAAAAGAAAATGATGTTAATTATATTTAGGGGTGCATGCATTTGGAAGGAAAAGGGTCAAATACGTCTTGGGTTTTTTAATAACCCAAAGTCTTGAAACAAAACTAAAATGCTTAAACAACCAAAGTTTTTGAATGGAGGGAGTTGTGGTTTTCCCTTTTCTGATTATTGATATCTTTTAGTTATAATTGGAATACTAATAAAAGATCATCATTTTATGATACTGATTTTATTTATTCACAGCGGGGTTACATTTGCATCTTTTTTTGTATTGATTTTCTCCAACTTTAATAACTTAACAGTACCATACCATGCGGAATGTCCTCTATATGGCCATGACTGAATTCAAAGAGGTAAATTGCTTCCTTTCTATGAATATACTTATCTTTTATATTTACCATTTATCATTTTTTCATCTACATGTGAAAATTTTCCTGAGAATTCATGTTTGAAATAAAGCACTATGGCATTGTCTGATCCATGTAACAGACTTCACTTTGTGGAAAAGTTTTAGTTGCTGTTGTTTGACATTACTTTATATTCTCTTACCTATTTGGTAAGTAGGAGTTATTTTTCTTACCGACTTACAAATCATTTTTATTCTCCCCATCCAAGCATTGAACCAATTCAGTTCTCATTCCTCCAAGAAAACCATTTCTGCAGCTACTTTCTCCCTTTCTGGTACAGGGTTGACTTGGGAATATTACTTGGCACGATGCACCAACCTGGGTCTTCCCTAGTAAAATACAATACTCCCTCTGAACTTACATGTAAGCCAAAATATTAATTGTTCTCTAATTAATAATTTTAGCTAACTTTTCTTGATGTAATTAAAGGTATAATTATATTCACCAAACTATCTTCTATCTTCATTTAATTTAATTTTCAATGGGAATTTCTTTACCTAAAACTTTAATTGAAAGGTATTTTTGAAATGCTGTCATAAATATTATGAAGTTAGTTGGAATCTGCTAATATTTGAGTCAATGAAACATGAGTTGTTTTTGCTTATATTTGTGCATCAAGGGATTCACACTACCACTCACCATGCCTCATCTTGTCATTGGCTCCCTCCTCCTTGCCGCCTTCGCTTCCATGCACCTCATTCTCAGTCCTTGATTTCACATAGAAATATTATTATGCCTCTTTTCCATGCACTTCATTGAATCATTTTAACACATTCAGCATTTCATTGAATCATTTTTGCTGCTCACTAAGCTCCTTGTTCAAACCCTTAAATTTTTGTTCTGCTCTTTCATCCTTATCTCCCATGATTCAAAACTCTGATAGAGATGCTAATTTGATAGAATCTTAAGAATACAGTAAAAGTTAAGGAGACCAAACTCCCCACAAGCAGAGGCAGCACTCTGCTAATAATGGAGATATTTTGCTGATCCAACTCACCCCTGTCCTCACTTTTGTTTTTGTCATTTTAATTTGTAACTGTATAGAACAGAATATGCTTGGCCAGCTTATTCTGCTACAGAGGTGGTTTCTTCTAGTATACTTAGTCTTATTTCTTAAGACCCCACCTTCTATGTAAATGTAAAATGTATTTCAGCTCATTCGTTCACGAACAATCAGAAATTACAGATATCAGACACTGTCCAAGTTCTTTTCTTACCTCTGCACTTCGTTCATCTTTCTCTTAGATTTTCCCCCTCCTTGACACCTTCTCTACCACAGTCATTGGCTTTTTAACTCGGGAATTATTTTCTTGCTTTCTCCTTCATTCACATGCATCTAACATTTCCAATTAACCCACTCCTCTTCAGCCCATTCTTTATTTTTCTTGCATATGTACAAGTCTATCACAAGAAAATTGAATGGGAGGGAGGACATGTTTCATGAAGCTACCAAGGCGCCCATAAATTTTCAATACTCAATTATATGTGCTGAACTTCAAATTTCATCACTATAGTTTCTTAGTATGTTTATAATCTCGTGGGTGCTAACACAACGGTGACTGCCTGGCTTTGTAAACTAGGGGGCAGAGTTCGAATCCTCATTAGGTGTGAATGACTTAGTACCTCACCGTCCCCCTCAATAAGTAATAATATTCACCCTCCCCTTATTTAAAAAAGTCATAACTGTTTGGTTTTGCTGATTTGTAGCCAGTACTTTCGGCTGCTCTTTGTCATCTAGAGGAGCAAAATAGATTTTAAACGATTTTGTGGATTTATTCATATTTTAGTATAGCTATATTTTGAGGATGGGGGTCTCTACCCAACCTCGTATTCTGGGAGATCAAGCATAGAAATCTTATTTTGAAGTTTGAACACATTTAGTAGTGCTTGCTTATATTTGACAATGTTAACTGCATTGATGGTCATACTATGTGTTTACTATGTTAGTTAGCGGAGGCACCAGATTGGACATTTTTACGAGAAAGGAAGGATCATTGCGCGTTTTTATTTGGTGTTGATGATCATTGGGGTCCACTTCAATTGCTTGAAGAGGTACATTATCGTGTATTTTAGTTACTTTTATTATCATCATCTGGAAAGCTTTTGCTTCATCTCAAGGGAGATTTATGCCTCAAGGTAGTCCAGGACCAGGATCGGCTCCATTTGAGTGTGTGTATGTGGGATAGTTACTTGGGGCTGGGTTTGTATCATAGTCTTGGTGATCATTTATGGTCTCAAATTAGTACAACAAAATGATCTAAGTCGAGTGTTCTTTTTATTATTGAAGAAAGATTTTTTGTATCAAAATTGCAGAATTTTTTCTCTAAATATTAGAAGTAAAAAAGAAAGAACCTTTTTTTGGACTTGAAGCAAGAGCCTGTATTTGTTTTTTTAGAATATGTAAGCTTACAGCTGTCCATACCATTAAGCTGAGGGTTTGATTTGTGTTGAGATCTTTACAGTGATTGTGGTCTGATAATTCTGATCTTCCCCTTCCTCTTCATATTTTCCTACTATAAGCTGTGGACCTTCAATTTACACACCGAGAAAGTTAATTAATTTTCTCTGTTTTCAGCCTAATCAATACATTATTGTATCAAATAACAAATGCATGCAAAATTACAATACATTGATTTATAAAGATATGATACTAAATTATATACATTGACAATACCTGGAACGCTTTCTCTTTTTACCCATTCTCTTATTTGTTTCAAAGTAATGGTCATTCGTAGTTTCGAAAAACAAATGAACTGCTTTAGCATAAATGAAACTGAAAAGAAACTGCCTCAGGCTCCAGCTGCCTAAAGTTGGATATTAGAGGAGGGTTTTCCGGTGTTCTCTACATTACCTGCCATGTTTCTGGGTGAATTTGACATCTGGTTAGAGTCAAAACTTTCTTGTAGAACATTTATACTTCCATGAAATATGCAAATCTTGTTTTTGATGCTTTTGAGTATGTTTTCGGAGTGATAAAAACTCTGAAGCACGAGTACTTCTAAAATGGTGAAATACTCGCACCGGGTGCATGTACAAAACTTGTGATACTTCATTTTTTTCTTCTTCATTAGTCTGTTTCGAGTAAAATTTGTGGTTTTCTCATATTTTAGTTTCTTTGTTTTAACTTAACACAGTTTTTAATTTTTAATTTTTTGACATGATGTTTTGAATTGAACAATTTAGTTCTCTATTGAAACATTTTTATTGACGTACATGTACTTTGATTTTTTTTTTAAATGCCGTATCCCGTAACAGCCAGTACCCACTGGGTACTGTGTAGCCGTATCTATGCATCATAGGATAAATACCTTGTAACATTAAATTATGCGAAAAGAAGCACTGATTGAAATGCTAGCCATGATCGCAGTGCTTCTGTTTCTTTCATAAGCTTCTCTAGTGATTTGTGTTTGTTCTCAAGTGTATGTTCACGGAGTATTGAATGATTATCACAGCATAACTTAATTTATTCTGGTAACAGATCTCAAAGCAGGTTCCAGGAATTTCCTTATTTATTGAGCGAGAAAACCACACTCATGGTTTCTGTTGCACCGAGGCTGGTTCATTGTGGGTGGCCGAGCATGTGGCAAATTTAATTAAGAATCATATGGCATCTACAAACCAATGAAGTGTAGCTGTTTGGCTATTGGCTTGTACAATGTGAGTTTTTCAAGTTAAAAGGATTGGACAGTTGATAAATTGCCAAATGACAGCTAAAAAAGCTGGATTCAATTTCTTTATCAAATGCTACTAGTGCATTTGTTTTCTTCAAGTTTATCATCACTAAGAGTATTCAATGACTAGTTCTCACCTAGTGTAGGAGTATGATAGGAAGTGCAATTAGTTTCTAAACAACTTAATTGTTTAAGTTGGAAGAAGAATTTATCTTACTTGGGCTTTTAGGTTAATTGATGTTTAGTTGGGCTTTTAGGTCCTTTATCTTATTATCTATTATTGGTACTATATATGTACTCTCATTGAGAGAATTAGAATTAATCAATGAATGAAAATTGTCTTTATTTTATTAAATAGTTTTATTGTCTTTCTTAGTTTTCTTTAGTCTTGTTAGGGTTTATCATTAGCATCCTAACAATTGGTGCTTTCATCAATGTACTCAAATCCTCTTATGGATTATCATACACCTTCATCTCATCAATGGAGCATTCCTCCTACCTATCCCACAGACCCCTCTTTTACATCTCCAATCACTTCCTCATTCCCATCTTTTCCATGAGAAATCTTTTCACCTTATTACACAAATCCATATGTTGCAACTCCATCATCTTGCTTGTATTTTAATCATGGGTATACACCCCCTATACCTAACCCATATTCATCATATTCTACATCTCATTATTCATACTACTACAACAATTGTCACACACAACACCAAACAAACACCTCCATAATTGGTCACAAATACCAAACCCATTTTAATATTAGAAGAGATTTTAAGAAGCATTTGCAAGTGTTTCATCCTTGTTTTAAGAAAACATCTAAAAAAATTCTCAAAAGCTTGCTCGCTTACAAAGTCTCCTGCGACAACTCCAGCTTGAAAATTCTCAAAAGTTTGAAAATTCTCCAACAAACTCAACAATGGCTCCTATCGGTTCTGGGGTTTATGCTGAATCGGTTCTGCAATTGTTGGATTCGGCTGGTAGAGAGTTTGAGGGGACTGAGGGTATGATTAGGGAGGGGGAGAGATTGTTTGGAGGGTATGAATGGGAGAGATTTGATTTGCTGGTTTTGCCGCCGAGTTTTCCTTATAGAGGTATGGAGAATCCAAGGATGGTGTTTTTGACACCTACTGTTATTAAAGGAGATGCAACTGGTGCACAGGTTGTGGCTCATGAACTTGCTCATAGTTGGACTGGGAATTTGATCACGAACAAAACCAATGAACATTTCTGGCTCAATGAGGGATTCACTACGTACGCAGAGCGGAGGATTGTGGAGGCTGTTCAAGGGGAGAAAAGGCCACATTGAATATTGGAATTGGTTGGAGGGGTTTAAATGAGGATGTAGAGAGGTTCAAGGACAATTTGGAGTTGACTAAGCTAAAGAATAATCAAGAAGGAATTGATCCCGATGATGCATATTCTCAGGTTCCATACGAGAAAGGTTTCCAGTTCTTGCTGCGCATTGAACGTGAGGTTGGGAGGCCTGCCTTTGATGAGTTCCTGAAGAAATATATTGCCACTTTCAAGTTCAAATCGATTGATACTGAAATATTCCTTGACTTCCTTAAAGCAAACATCCCTGGCATAGAGAATCAGATTGACCTTGTACTGTGGACAGAAGGTACTGGCATCCCATCAGATGCTTATGAGCCTGACTCAAGTGTTTATAAAACAATTGTTGCTCTGGCAAATGAGTCGGTAAATGGGAGGATGGGTATCGACAAAACAAAGCTCCTGCTGCCCAAGAGGATGAATTTTCTGTTTGTGGAGGAAGGAAAATGGTCAAGAGAAGCTGAAACTGAAGATGTTGATGACGACACTAATTCAAATTCAAACTGGGACCGTTTTCCACGCCCTGCTCAGGACCGAAAAGAACCCTGGATCGTTGTTCTCTATGCACCATGGTGCCGCTTCTGTCAGGCTATGGAAGAATCATATGTGGATTTGGCGAAAATTTTAGCAGGGTCAGAAGTGAAGGTTGAAAAATTTAGAGGAGATGGTGATGACGATAAAAATGTATTATCACTACAGCCAGGAGTTGAATCTCTCGTCAACACACTATTTTTGTCCGGAACACATGTTGGAATTGCTTATAGTTTTGATCTTCCGAAGGATAAGGAAAGAGCAAAGATTATGGTGAAATGGGCGACATTGATTGAACAAAACATAGAAGAAGTTGCAGTATTGGATACAATTGATGGAGGGAAGCTGTATAGTTGGTGTAAAGCTGTTGATGTACCGGAAGCGGCTAATATCTTGCGTTATTATGCTAGTGCTGCTGATAAAATTCATGGAGAAGTGTTCAAAACTTCTAGGGGTGTGTTTGTTTCAAAGTTTCAAATCATATTCCTTGGAATGATATTCCTAGGATTATTATTTCTGGGAATATTATTCCTACTTATATGTTTGGTAGAAATTAAAGTTTTCTAGGAATAATTATAAAATTGTTTAATTTAAAATTAAAAAAAATTAAAAATTAAAATAAATGTGATTGATAGTGGGAAGTTATAGTTGGTTAAACTTATTCCCATGGGAATATTATATTCCCACCCTTTAAGCCTTGGAATAAAAATAGAAGAACCATGTGTAAATATGATTCCTGGGAATAAAAAGTACCTTGGAATAACTTTTTAAAACTTGAATCAAACATAGGAATATTGCATTCCCATAGTCATATTCCTAGGAATATTTTTTCTAACCTTGAAACAAACACACCCTAGGAATCTTCATTTGTATACTTTGATGGAACCTATTGGTGTTGTTGGACATATTATACCTTGAAATTTTCCGACTATTATGTTCTTTACTAAGGTTGCTCCTTCTTTGGCTGCTGGTTGTACTATGGTTCTTAAACCTGCTGAACAGACACCTCTTTCGGCTTTGTTTTATGCTCATCTTGCGAAAGAGGCTGGAATTCCGGATGGAGTACTCAATGTAGTACCTGGATTTGGTTCAAATGCTGGAGCTGCAATAACGTCACATATGGACATTGATGCAGTCAGTTTTACTGGTTCAACCGAAACAGGTCGTCGCGTAATGCAGGCGGCTGCGTTGAGAAATTTGAAGCCGGTATCGCTTGAGTTAGGAGGCAAGTCACCTGTCATAGTTTTTGATGACGCTGATGTTGATAAAGCTGTTGATCTTGCTCTATTCGGAATCCTTCATAATAAGGGTGAAGTATGTGTTGCATTTTCAAGAGTTTTTGTTCAAGGAGTTTATGATGAATTTGAGAAGAAAGTGGTGGAAAAGGTGAAAAATTGGGTAGTTGGTGACCCTTTTGATCCTAAAGTTCAACAAGGACCCCAAACTAGTAAGGTACAGTTTGATAAAATTCTTTCCTATATTGAACATGGAAAGAATGAAGGAGCCACACTATTATGTGGGGGTAAGAAAGTGGGAAAGAAAGGATACTATATTGAGCCTACTATTTTTACCAATGTTAAGGATGATATGCTAATAGCACAAGATGAAATATTTGGACCTGTTATGACACTTTCTAAGTTCAAGACCATTGATGAAGCGCAATTAAGAAGGCCAACAATACTAAATATGGCCTAGCAGCAGGGATTGTGACCCAAAACTTGGACATTGCCAATACTGTCACAAGGTCGATTCGAGCTGGCATCAATTGGATGAATTGCTACTTTGCCTTTGATAATGACTGCTCTTTTGGAGGCTATAAGATGAGTGGATTTGGAAGAAATTTGGAGTTGATACTAAAAAGGTCATTGTTAGTAGTGATGTTACTGCTATTGGATTTCTGTTTGGTGCAGAATTTAAGAATAACTCCAAAAGAGTTGAATTTTTTTTGGATCAAACACAGATACTTTCATCACAGTGAAACTAGCATTGGAAGATTGGACAAAAGCAAGCTGGGGGGCATCATTATCTTCAAAAATGTGAAAACTTTTTTTTTTGTTACTTGTTTACAACCTTGAGGACAAGGTTGATCTTCAAGGGGTGAGTAATGATAGGAAGTGCAATTAGTTTCTAAACAACTTAATTGTTTAAGTTGGAAGAAGAATTTATCTTACTTGGGCTTTTAGGTTAATTGATGTTTAGTTGGGCTTTTAAGTCCTTTATCTTATTATCTATTATTGGTACTATATATGTACTCTCATTGAGAGACTTAGAATTAATCAATGAATGAAAATTGTCTTTATTTTATTAAATAGTTTTATTGTCTTTCTTAGTTTTCTCTAGTCTTGTTAGGGTTTATCATTAGCATCCTAACAGAGTACAAATCAAAATTTGAATCCTTAAGAAAGTGATGCATTTTAGAGGGTTTAATGCAAGTTATATTGTAGATATAAAAAAAAAACAGTGTAGAATCTTATAGTTTCATAGTCTGTTATACTATATATGAACATGTAATTTATCACACTCACAGTTGTTATTTCAAACAACAAATGTAATTTCACATTTTATCATCTATATTGTACACTTTACATGTAAAAAACAATCGAAATTGTTAGAATTGTAGGCTGTTTAAAACACTTGTCATCTTTATTGGAAGAGTTTATATAGATTTATCTTATGACATATAAGCACTTGTGTAAGTGTTTAAAAGAACTTTTGAAAATAGCAGATGGTATGCCTATAGGTTGTTGTCAGTTTATTTTCATAAGCTCTTTAGGTTAACTTATAGAAACAGTTTATACAAAAATTATGTAGTCTTCCTTCATTTTCTATCCAATTTTTAAAACGACTTATACATAAGCTCTTATACAAGTGCTTATTGAAAAGTGCTTAATTAAGTTGCTTACTCAAATGCCTCCTTGTAGAGATACAAATAGTTTGTTTAATGCACTAACTAATTGAATTCCAACAGAACTGTAACAACTAACATAATTAGGTAGATTTACTAACTACTCACATGAGCAGCTATACAGCCGCGACACACTATTGATTTCTGTTTGTTGATAAGTTTCCCTTGTAATTTCTGTTTGTTCTCATGTTTTCTTCCTCATTTACAGAGCATAAAATGATCATTGTGGCATAATATATAGTTTATTCTGGCCAGAGATTTCAAAGCAGGTTCCAGGTAACAGGTATCGCCATATCATTGAACGAGAAAACTGCACCTGTGGTTTCTGTTGAACTGAGTCTGGGTTTATTATGGGTGACTCAGCATGTGGCAGATATAATCAAGAATCCAGTAGCATATACCAGCCAATAAGGTCTGAATCTTTTTCTATTATTGGCCTGTAATGTGTTTTTTTTAAGTTGATCACCGAAAGGATTGAAACGCTGCTAAATTTGAAATATTTATAGCTTAAAAAAACTGAGTTACATTTCTTTATCAATATTACTACTTACTAGTGCATTTGTTTCTCAAAATTTTATCACGGCTGATGCATGTTGGTGAAAATAGAATGAAATATCAATGGATAAATTATAACTTGAAAGTATGTTGGTCGAGGCTGGAAGTCTGGAACACCATGCACCCGTTGGTGGAATTTGCTATTTTTTGGTTACTCTTACTGTGCGAAAGTTTTTGCTTGTCCATCCTTATGCTCCTTACAATATTTTGTATTAGAGCATTTCTTATTGTACCCTATATGTTTCTTTGCCACCAATCCAAAATTCTAAAAATGTCTCCAATTTTCTGAGATATATCTTTGGACGCATTCAATACAAGCATTTTATTTATTTTTGAATCACCCCAATTTTACAAATAAAATTATTTTGGAATATATCTCCGAAAAAATTTCAAAAATATATTTCCGTAAACAAAACACTATTTTATTGTCAAGTCTCTTTCTCTCTCTTAAAATCTAATATTTCCAATCTTATAAAATCTATTCATTTCCATTTCTTCTTATTTCATGAAACTAGTAGCAGCAACACAACTTTATCTCTCCTTACTCCATTTCTTTTCATATTTCTTTAGTCTCAATGACAGTCAAACAAAATAACAATTACTTATGTAATTTTTCTACTAATTAGTTTTATTTTAAAAACTTTTCTACTAATTAGTTTTATTTTAAAAACAGCTATTGAAAACATAACATGGAAGTCGGAAGATTACGATGAAATTGATCTGAGTTTTTCTTCTCCCTTGTTCTCCTTTTTCATAATTTTTTCTTTTTGAAATTTTATTATTATTACTTTTCATGTTTTTAAGATATAAATTTGATGTTTTGAGCTATATTCCTCTACTTTTTACTGGTTCAGTTTTGTTTTGAATCTTTTGCTTGATGTTTAATAAAAAAGATTCAAGCACATTAAAAACATTATTTTTTCTAGAAATATATTTTTGGAATTTTTTTGGAGATATATTTTTGGAATAAATATATTTATGAAATTGAGGTCTGATTCGAAAACGAATGAAATGTGTGTATTAAAGTGCGTTCGAAAATACATCTCTGAATATAGGAAGTATTTTTGAAAAAAATTGTGAGGTGGTTAAGAAGCACGCAATAAGAAATGCTCTTGTATTATTATCTTTCACTTTGGAATTTATTCTTAGTGTTATATAGTTTGCACCAAAATACTAATTTGATAGGCGTATTAGATAAAATAATGAAACGACAAGGAACCGAAATTAATGATATGTAGGACGAGTAACCAAAATTGGTGATGAAGATAAGCAAAATCACTCACGAGTGTCTTTTCAGAAAGCTTAATCTAAGTAAGCTTGTACCCCGTGATTACATGTGATTGATCAAACAAAATGTTTTTCATTACCTTTTCTTTATTTTAATACAGTAGTAGATTAGTAGACAAGATTCCTTTCTAACGCCAGATATACGTAGGTATGCTTCGCTATAGTATGTCACAAACTCTAGTGCTTTTAAAGGGGTAGACAATTATTTTGGCCATGAATGTGTGGGGCAATGTGAGTTATGGTTATCTAAATTGCAAATACATTGCCAAATGTAATTTTTTTATTATTAATTATCCGAGTTTAATGGTAGTGCATTGTCGGTGTAAGAAAATTTTATACATGCAACCAATCAAAATATTTATAATTGTTATGTAATATCAGCATTTTTAAAATAAAAATATGTTTTATTCTAATTCATGATTGTGATTGGTTGACAGTGCATTTCCTTTTTTTTCTTAATTATCCTCTATTTTAAATTATATGATGTTTTGGTAATTTGATACTGTTTAAGTGTAACTAATTTTGTAAGAAAAATATTAAATGTAAATTTACAAAATTATATTTTATTGATAATATAAAAAAAAGAAAAAAAATTAGAAAAGTGAGTAATAAGTAAAAAATGATAAAATAAAAAATTATTAATGTTATCCCCCCTCCATACCATATTATATGAACGCGTTTTTTTAATTTATTAAATAATTTATATGGAAAAGAGTATATTGCTTATTAAAACGATTTATAATTTAAGATATTTTTTTAAAAATATAAAAGACTTATAGTTTGAGATTTAGAGAGTATTTAATTTTTTGAAACGATTAGATAATTGATTTAGTATTTGGATATGTACTGTTGATTAGTTTAATGTTTAACAAATATAATTGAAGTCGTGTTTGTAATTTTAATGCAATTATGATTTATTTGGGAGTTTGAAGAGGATAAGGTTTTTGTAGGAAAAAAAAAAAAAGAAAGAAAAAAGAGTAGAATGAGTAAGAGATTTTATTGGAGACAGTTTTTTGTTTTTTGTTTTTTCTTCTTTCATTTTTATAATATAAAAATCCTCTTAATTTAGAGGAATTAAAAAGTTATATTTAGAATCTATTTTTGTTTTTTTAATTGATAATGAAAATTCTATAGAAATAGAAGGCAAATATACAATACATTGTGTTATTATTCTTTTAATGACAAAACTAATCATTTTAAAAATTATATCTATTAGGAGTAATTTAAGAGACACGATATTGCTATGCACAATTTTTTGAATTCTTTATAAAAGATTTGATTTTGGTACTAAAAAATCAAAAGTGTCAAAGACAAATGATATGAAAACATGTTAATTGGCAAAATACACTTTCTTATGTTTGACAATTTAACTTGAAACGACTTTGAGGTTTTTTTTTTCATAGTAAAAATTTTTGTCCTCAGTTCCTCTAGTGGAAAAATCTCAATCAAATTTACACATGTATGTTTCTCTTCTATCGAAATGTACATTAAAACATCTATTGACTTAAGTGTCGATCTCTTATTTTGTGGGCCAGTTAAGAAATTTAGTTCGTCGAAGTATATTAAATATGACATTTCTAACAAAATTATGTTGGTATTTAAAGCCGAGAAACTTCTTACGATAAATTGCGTGTTCGCCAAATATACCCAAACACGTCTTCGGACAAATAGGATAAACCTCATTAATAAGAAATAAAAGAATCATAAGACAATATTTAAGAATAGTATGATGACAAGTGTAGACCTAACCCATCAATAATAGTAGTAAGGAGAAAATTCAGAACTTGTGTTGTTTACAAACAATTAAAAAGTGTTTTATGTTTTATGGTCATATGAAACTTTACATCCACGTTCTAAACACTTTTATTAAAAAGTGATGCTTGTCAAAACATGTTGTGTTTAGAAGTGAGAATGTCCTTGCTAGTAAAACAATTAAGGTCAAAATTTAGAATCACAATACTAAGACTATCTAAAGCTATGTCAAAATCATAGATCATGGCATATATCACACTATCTTTTTTTTTTTAATAAGCAAACTTCATTAAAGATAGATTAAGGAAATCTCCAACCAAAATAAAACCTACAACCAAAAGCAAGGTGACAAAGCCAACCTCAATCTCCAAAACAAAACCTAACAATACAAGGGATGAAACCTCCTAATTACACAAAATTAAGAGGGAACTTAGTCCACTCATACAAGCTACACTTCATCCTATCTCTTAATATATGATATTATAACACCAAGGTTGGTCGCTATAAGGCACAAAAACATATAAGGCATTTTGTACTTCCGAGTACACATCCAATCTCCAAACTCTAATGGTTAAAGAAGTCTCATTTCATTGAAGCCTTTTGAACTTTCACCATCAATAATGTCTTCAACCGTTTTTCGCAACTCTTTATCAAATTAAAAAACTCTTTTTTCCTATATGATTAGGTTGATACGTTTTTAGGCCAAAAAATAATTTGACAACACTCATGCATGATCGAAGTAGAAAAAACTCATTCTAAGAATCTTTTAGTTGTGGCAAAAAATACGTTAACACAAAAATCCTAACAGCTCTCTTCATGGACAATCCTTGATAAAACCTTCATCTTGACTAATGGATCACCTTAATACACTCTAATGAATGACATAATATATCCATCCTCTACAACACTGTTGTTTAATTATAAAGAAACTAAAAAAAAAAAGTCTATATTATGTGATAATATTTTAAAAATATAAAATATATTAATAATAACTATTTATTCACTATTTTATACAAAATATTAATATTTTAAAAATATATTAATATTTTTATGGATCACATCTAATTTTATTCAAACTCCGAAACAAAATTTTAATGAATATAATGACAGTGCCTGGCTTTTAATGGGAGTAATTTTGAGTTTACCAACATTCACAATCAATTAATTGTCGGTTGTTCACGTTGAGAGTAATTTACTCTGCTATATGTTTTATTACAAATTTTCAAAAGTTGGATTTTTAAGAAACGGTAGGTGCTTACTAGCTATGCATTAAAGTTTTGAAATAAGCTAGCGTTTGTGTCAAATTGGGTACATGAGGATGTACTATGGCGCCATTTACAGCATCTATAATTGAGAGAATCTTCATTTATCTTTTGTGCAACAATTTAAGCAATTCTTAAGAAACTAAATCAAATTTTATTTCATTGGAAATTAAAATAAATAACACATTCTTGACCCTATTAGAGATCGAACTAAATAACAAATATCTTAAAAATACAAAACAAAAAGGATATTCATATTAGTACAAATTTGTATCATTATAAAAATAAAAAATGCCTCAAAATTTAATTCTAAGATCCTTACTCTGCTATAGTATCAGTTCCTACGCTTGTCATTAAAGACCAGATCTTCCAAATCTCATATTTAACTCCTAGTTAAGTAGGCATTTATTATTTCTCAACTCAAAATCACATTACCAAGACAATTGACCCCTCTCAATATTCATTTCATGCCATGCGCTTAACCTTAAATGCCTCTTGTTCTCAAAAAAAAAAAACTATAAGTCGCTTTGACTTTTAAATATGAAGAATTTAACATCGCTTGATTTTTTTCCTCTTAATTTTGGAGTTCATTTTTAGAATTTATTGATCTTTAACACTAAAAGATAAAAATATACTGTCCATTTTTAGAATTTATTGATCTTTAACACTAAAAATATAGTATAATGCTAATTTGAGTCATAGGAACACAAGTTAAAGAATTAAATGAAAAAAATATTATTTTGAAAATTATGTATTGATTTTAATAAAAATATAGAATTCATTTTTAACATTAACATATTTAAAAATGAAAATAAACATTTACTCCCTCAAAAAAATAAGGGTCCACATAACTTTGTTGTACACAAAGTTAACCAAGCAAATTAGAGATATCTCCTTTATTAGTTCACATGCAACACCAACATTAAAACCTTCTTATACAAACCTATCTCCATAAATAAAAAGCCACTTTCTTTACCAACACTACACTATTCTACACCCTTTGACTTAGGCAAAAGTTCCTCCATTTCTTTGTTTTTTTCTCTCTTTCTCTAACTGTCACAAAACTCAGCAATGTCTAGCTCCAGAAAGAAGGTTCATCTGAACACTGCATCTGTGAAACTAGGCTGTGGAAGCTGCAGAAGACTAAAACTCAGCAACATTTTCAACCCAAAACCAAAACCCAAAAACCCCACTTACCAAAAACACAAACTTTACAATAACCACTACTCTTCCTCCTCCTCAGGTCCTTGGAATGAAGACAGATACGACACCACAAGCACCACAAACACCACAAACACCAACACTGCCACCACCTTCTCACCTCTCTACTCATCAAACCTTTCTGACTCAGAGACCTACGCAAAGGAGCAGAGAAGAGTAGGAGGTTTAGGAAGAGGTGGAGGAGGAGAGGGTGTGGCTGTTGAGAAAGACTCTGAAGACCCTTATCTTGATTTCAGACACTCCATGCTTCAAATGATATTGGAGAATGAGATATACTCTAAGGAGGATCTTAGAGAGCTTCTCAACTGTTTTCTTCAGCTGAATGCACCTTATCATCACGGTGTTATTGTTAGAGCTTTTACTGAGATTTGGAATGGAGTTTCTGATAAGAGGTCTAGCTCACACAGGGCTCATACAACCCGTAGCCGAAAGCCACGTGAATATTAACTGTTTCTGTTGGAAATGTTTTGGTTAACCGAATACTTGTGTAAATAGCTGTGCTATGTGCAATGTATTAGGTTGAATGTAGTCCACAGCTATGTCTTAAGAGCTATGATAGTTACTAGTATGAAGTTGTTCTAACGTTGTATTGTGCTGCATGTTTTGGTGATGCTCATCCAAGTGTAAAAAAATGGAACTTTTGTTTGTCCTAGTTGAAGAATAACTAAGGTTTTAATTTCATTTTCTGTTGTATGTAATGATCCTTGATATTTTTTTAGATTTATTAAGGATTTTAATATCTTGGTTAATGATAATTTAAATTATGACTTGCATAATATAAATGTTTTAGAGATTTCAAGTCTATGCATGTAGCATTGTCTTAAAATGATTGCTTGAACTAATTCATCCATACAAAACCTAACAAAATTGGTTCGATTTGAAATGTGAGAATTTGTCTCATTTATAAACACAACATATATAAACATTGTTGGAATAATATAGCAAGTGTGAGTAAGTGGGGAAATAGTCCTACATTGGATAGGAATGTGGTGACTTGAGCATATATAAGTGGGAGAACCCACTCACCTATCACCTTAAGGTTTTAGGTAGACAAGTGGTGTGTCTTTCACAAAGGTGTCTAGTCATACATTATGTATCAATGTTCTCTAGTAAAAACTCTCCCCAACAAACACCATCCATGGTTCGATTTGAAATGTGAAAATTGGTCTCATTTATAAACATAATTTAGGTGGCTAAGGGCACACCGCATTGAAGGCGAAAATTTCAACGTATCCTCGCTCGGCCTCAATGAGACTGAAGCTTGAAGAACATTGCGGGAAGTTAACAAATTTTGATACCATTTTGATGAGAATTGTCTCTATTTATAAATACAATATATGTCATATGTCATGTAATGAAAACAATTTAGATATTGGAGGGTGAGTCGAGAAAGACCTTAATAAACAGAAAATTTCTTGATTGAAACATAGAACCTTTAAATTAGAAGAGACTTTTACTAGTCTAATTGGTCTTGTGTATTTGTGGTAATTTCTATTATTCATAGGCCATGTTGTGTTCTGTATAAAATACACAATACACAATGGATTAGGATCCGAACCCATGCACTGTGTCTGGTTGGATGAGTTAAGTTTTGGCGTATAGGATCTAGTCAAAGTAAATGCTTAGTTTTGAGTACTGCAAGCAATGCGATGGTGGTGGGAAAATATAGACATCGGGATTTGAACTTTTATAATAATAAGAATTGTCTGATGTAATAGGGACAGATGGTTTAATGAATTTCAATGAAGATGAATGAGAATAGAAACTTTTTATTCTGACATCATTGTATTTTCCAATGCAACTAGCCACTTGCCACAAAACTTGCAACCTGTTTTTTATAACAATTTAAATTATTTAATTTGAGTTTAAAACAATATTAGTTACTACTTCCGTCTCAAAATGAAAGTCTTTTAAGGTTGTTTTACATAGATTAAAAAAAATAATGATTGACAAATTAAATATAACAATTTTACAAAATTATCCTTAATTACCATTGGTTGTCATAAGGTGTAATGTAATGTACTGTCTTAAAAGTTGTGTAGATAATAATTATTAGGGGTAAAGTTGGTAAAAATTAATGATTGTTGCATTGAAAATGTAAAAAGACTTTTATTTTGAGACAAAAAATTTTAGCTAAAGAGACTCTTATTTTGAGACAGAGGGAGTATTTTTTAACAATATTAATAATTTTTTATGTAATTCTTACTACTCCATCCGTTCCACAATAAGTAACCCATTTGGAATAAAATGGTGTCCTAAAATATATGACCTATTTCAATTTCCAATGTAACTTTCATCATTCTCAATATATCATAAGGGTACTTCAGTAAAAATATCATTCTCTCTCATTTATTTATTCCTTTTTTTTTAATATGTGTGAAAAATCAACTGAATCACTCATTGTGAGACGGAAGAAATATTACATAGGAGTATTTTTTATTGAACTTAGATTTATTTACTTTGTTTTTTTTTGTTAGATTGGTTTCATTGAAGTGTAAATGACGTAATAAGAGTTCTGAGTGCATGCGTCCACTTCAAACTTGATACATTTACTAAGGCATTCATAATATGGTCGCAGGTAGCTTTAATTGTGTATTTAAACCACACAAGAGGGGTAGGGTCTAATACTAGTCCTAATAATAATAAAGGCCTGCTAGCATTGGAATTATGATAACAATTTAAGACTTTCGTTTTCTTCAAATCTAAATCTAAGTCTGGTTAACGTTAAAATCTAAATAAAAATTTTATATCTATTGTTTGGGCACGCTTTAAATAAAATTATTTTTAGTAGATTGAATTGAATCTATAGAAAAGCTAAATTATGTAGATGTAGTTACATTCATAGGAGAAGCTGCAATTTGTATGAGGGGGATACTTTATTCATCTTATGCAGTATTTCCGAGCACTTCTATGTTACGCATTTTTAATATTTTTGTGATTGAGTCATCCAATTTTGTTTAAAAATATGTTCGAACATATATTTTTGTAATAATTTTTATTTTAAAATTCAGTGTTTTATGTTAAATGAGTTTTACAGAGATATATTTATGGACGGATTTTAATTAAAATATCGCGGTAGAACCTCTTCCATTTCCACTTTATTTGCTACACTTTCACAAATCTTTGAAAGAGCTTATGAGCAAAATTTAAGTGCGCCATTTTTTTTTTAAGTTTTGACACTATTACCTCATTGTAATTAATCTCAGGACATTCCATTCAATTCATTCATTCGCACAATAACTCTTAATCAGTAAGTTTTTTATTTCCTTTATATTTTTGAGTTGTGATGCATATATTAAGTAAAATATATTGTTTAAAATGCATTAGATTGTAGTTACATTCAAAATAGGTAATTTGTATAGACATGTATTCACATTTGTTGGTATTTAGATAATCATAGAAGATTTTCTAAATTTTCTACAATCACGAATTTTTATGGAATTTCATCTCCAAATAAGCATGACAACGAGGCAAGCAGAGACAGGCTTAAACATTACCAGCCCACCCCCGCCTCCCTAAACAAGCCCTGCCCGACCCCACAAATGACCACCCAGCCCTGCCCCGCCGCACACCCATCTGCAAAAATTATATATTTTTTAAAATGCATTTTTTTAATAACAATAAAACTCAATAATTAAATTAAATATTTGGTCATTTTAATAATAAATATAATAAATGATCATTTTTATTTAATCTATATTTAAAAAAAAAAAAGAATAATAACTAATGAATTTGCTATATAAGATTAAGAAAAATAAATATTTTATAAAATTATTAAAAATTAACATAATAAATAAATTTAATAGGTCGGGGTCGGGCCGACTATGGGACGAGTACTAGCATTCCCTGCCCTCCGCCCCTAGTTAAATTGGATTTTCTTCGTTAAATTCGAATGGGAGCAACCTGATCTAGGCGGAGGGCAGATTTTATTGCCATGTCTATCTCCAGATTTTGGTTTTCCTATTTTATGGTAATGCATCTCCAGATTTTAATTGCTTTAATTTTGATATGACTTTCTGGTTTGTATTATAAATACAATGACTGAAAATCAAGATAGATTGAGGCACGATCGTGTATCCCAACATGGGTCCATTCGTTGGGAGATTAAATTCAATTGTATGCATGTTCCTAATTTTAATCGTGTGTTAACTTATCTTCTTCGTTAGCCTTCGCCTAATCTTTAAATCGACATGCTTAATGCGGTAAACAGTAACATAATTCATATGATATTGATTGCGCTTGTCTAATTGATCTCATACTCGAATAGGATCGAAACCACTTAGGGATTGGTGTTATAATAGCCGATGATAAGTCGAAACCTGAATCAATAGGATTAGTCGTTTTACCTTATTAGATAATCATTTATTTTATTTTGTTTTCTAAATCGAAATCTAAACCCCCCTATAAATCGTTACTTTAGTTGGTTAATTCAATATAAGAATCCTTGTGATACGACTCGAGCCATTGTCGCTAAACTACCATTTTTAAAATTACTCGTTTTGATCCGTGCGCGCCAGCGGATCAAATTGGCATCGTTGCCGGGGATTCTTGTTGATTTTAGTCAATTACAGAATTCTAGTTTAGAGTTTTGTTATATTTTTTTTTTTGTTTTTTGTTTTGTTTTTGCTTGTTAATTTTCAGAGTTGCAGTGCAGTGGTAAGCATTCTAGCATATCAGGTAAGTGTGGAAGCTACTGTTTCGGTTTGCTCCGAATTTTTTTCACAAAATCATAAATAAATCGACCAACAATACTCTTTTAGATAGAATTCTAAAAGATTTTGACCCTCAAAAACGCAAATTCCTTACTTTCCTATTTTATTTGATATATTTTCTATTTTCATATTTTCAAAAAAAATCCAAAATTTTTTGTAGACTTATTTCGATTTGATTTGATTTTTAGTCATATTTTCATGATTTTTAAATTTTATTTTAATCGCTTTTCAATTTTCCATTCTTTTTCTCAATAGGGACATTGTTGGTATTTTCCTAATTGTTACAGCATTGCTGAATTAGTTCTATGTTTTCTCATTCTTTATTGATTTTTTTCCTATTAAATTTAACATGGCTAACCAAAGAACTCTTAGAAAATTTGCTGCCCCTGATGTGAATTATAATGCTTTATGTATAGAATATCTTGTTGTTACTGTACCTTTCGAATTGAAATCTGGTTTAATACACTTGTTGCCAAGGTTTAATGGTCTTGCAGGTGAGGACCCACATAAGCATTTGAGGGAATTTTAGGTTGTGTGCACTACACCTTTGAGACCTGAAGGAATCACAGAAGATCACATCAAGCTGAGAACATTCCCGTTTTCACTACAGGGTGCTGCCAAAGATTGGTTATACTATCTTGAACCGAATTCTGTCACAACCTGGAATGATTTGAAGAAAGTTTTTCTAGATAGATACTTTTCTACCTCAAGAGTTGTCTCAATCAGAAAAGATATATGTGGTATTAGACAGCTTGACGTGGAATTATTGGCTGAATATTGGGAGAGATTCAAACAGTTAGTGTCCAAATGTCCCCAGCACCAGATTACCGAACAATTGCTTATCCAATATTTCTATGAAGGATTGCTACCAATTGATAGAAACATTTTAGATGCTGCTAGTGGTGAAGCACTTGTTGATAAGACCTCAGCTACTGCCAAAGCCTTGATTGAGAATATGTCACTCAACTCCCAACAGTTTACAACTAGAAACAATTCTGTCCAAACAAAATGTGTGAATAAAATTCAGGTTTTTTCTGACAATAAAGCTCTAGAAACCAGACTTAATGAGATTACTTATTTAGTGAAACAACAAATGATGTTACCATTACCACCACCACCACAAAACCCTCCACAAGTAACCACCTCTGCACCTTCCGGACCTTCACTAGAGGACCTTGTCAAGCAAATGACTGTAAATTATCTCCAGTTTCAGCAACAAACAAATTCTAGTATTCAGACTTTGCAGACACAAATTAGTCAGCTTGCCTCTTCAATGAATGCCATGTAGCAAGCTCAAGGATCAAACTAATTACCTGATCAAATAGTAGTGAATCCTAATGTCCCTAATCCTAATGTGAGTGCAATTTCTGTGAGATCCGGAAATGTTGAAGAACAAGCACCAGAAAAGAAAAATTGAGGTAACACCTGAACCTTCTGTTGTAGAGGTTGAAAAAGAATATGTTCCACCAATTCCTTTCCCATAAATATTAGTGAAAAATAATAAGATGGATGAGGAAGACAAAGAGAAAGAGATTTTGGATATATTCAGAAATTGGCGGTAAACATTCTGCTTCTTGATGTGATCAAGCAGATTCTAAAATATGCCAAGTTTCTTAAAAACTTATGTACTCACAAGAGGAGATTAAAAGGAAATGAGAGTGAATATGGGAAGAGATATTTCTACCTTCATTCAACCTAAGGATACAATTGAGCAAAATATTTCAGCTCTCACTCAGGCCATACCAAAAAAGTGCAAGGATCCAAGAACTTTTGTTATTCCTTATACCATTAAGAATAGTAAATTCGAAAATTGCATGCTTGATTTAGGAGCGGACATTAATGTTATGCCTACTTCTGTTTATAATAATCTTGATCTTGGTCATTTTCAGTATACATGTTTAATCATTCAACTGGCGAACAGAAGCAATGCCCGCCCTGTAACACCCCCAATCTATACCCCCAAGCTATGAAAGCGATAAATAAAATTCAAAATTTCATCAGAGTATATTTAAAACATTCACGGCATAGACCGAGGGGTCACATCAATTTGAAACAAACATACAACACCTGCTCATAAAGATATGCAACAATTCAGGTAGTATTACACCCACAATCCAATTACAGAATAAAAGCGGAAGATCCGTAACTGAATCTCATATATATATATATATATATATATATATATATATATATATATATATATATATATATATATATATATATATATATATATATATATATATCATAGAAGTGTATGTGTCATATACAACCATACATGTACAATCCAAAAGATACATATACATAATACAAATAATCACAAACGACCTCCCTAACTACCCGGTGTCACATATCAGAGCCGACCGACAAAAGAATGAAGACCTAAGCTTCACAAAAAGACCTCCAGCAACTCTAATATGCAATGCCTCATAGAGCATTATAAAACAGCAGAAGGGTGAGAAACACAATCATAATACAGTTCCATATAATTATATATTAACACAAAAATGCACAAGTAAAATATTCTCACCACAAATGCACCACAATCAAATACAACACAACACAGTACAATTATCAGGTATCCATCACCAATGCATATCAATCATACACAATGCACTCATCGTCAACACAATTATACATATTCCATCTCATTAATCACATTCACAATTCCATACACAATTAATCCATGATTTATGCAAATGCACAGAGATCGACACAACGACTTTATGTAATGCACATGTGGTACTGACTTCCAATGTTTCTCATCACTAGTTCACTCAGGAACTCTGCTGGAATCATCGCTCGTTACATCACTGTAACTCCCCGTCGGGCATACGATGTTCCCCGTCGCTCACACCCCACACGGGCACACGACATTTATGGACCGCTCACACCCCACATGGGCACACGACCCGATCGTTCACACCCCACATGGGCACACGATCGTCTATAACCATCGCTTTCGGTCCTCTTATTTTTAAGGCGATTCATTCCTCTTATTTTTAAGGCGCACGATGTTATAGCAGATTCCCTCTGGAATCAATCCGTCACTCAGGACGTCACAAGAATGCATATCATGATGCTTGGCATACAATGACTCATGACATTTAAAATGCACACATATACACATCCATAATCATGCATATATCATCAATTACCACACATTGCATTTTCTTGCCCTAAGGCCACCAATCATCATCACAATAGGTATTTCATGCATTTATATCACACAACAGCACACAAGTCATACAATATCCACATCAACAACACATTGTAAAATACATATCAAGTTCACACAATTCAACCAGCAAAAGTCGACAAAACAACGCATTTTCTAATTCCCAACATAATAATCGGCCAACAATCTCAAAACCATTACAATAAGAAAGTACGTTTTATAAGCTTTCTAACGCATCAAACCACGCCTCAAACCGAACCACAGATCAAAAGTTAGGAAGAAAACAAAATTGCACAAACAGCCATGTTCGCTAGGCGAACCCTCTAGCGAGCATTCGCTACCACCTTCGCTAGGCGAATGTCCAGCGAACCCACTACCAGCTAGAAAACAGACACAAAGTTCGCTAGGCGAACCCCCTGGCGAACCAAGGCAGAACCTACCAGCACCAAAAACACACAAAGTTCGCTAGGCGAACAACTCAGTGAACCTTCGCTAACTGGTTCGCTAGGCGAACCCGCGAAAACTTCATTCGCTACCACCTTCGCCCCAGGTTCGCTAGGCGAACCTGCGAAAACTCAGAATTCTTCAGCGCTGTTTGAAAACCCAAAACCCATATTTTTCCAACCAACACATATCCAAATCAACATATATCAATCAGAACCTAATCTAATCATGGCAACAAGCATTCTACCACATTTACGTCGATTTCCAACCGCGAAAACTTCGATTTCTATCATTTTATCATTTTCAACCTAGAAGTGAAAAACATGGAAAAACAAGAGAATCATCCAAA
This sequence comes from Lathyrus tuberosus, assembly GCA_022829125.1. Classification (NCBI taxonomy): domain Eukaryota; kingdom Viridiplantae; phylum Streptophyta; class Magnoliopsida; order Fabales; family Fabaceae; genus Lathyrus; species Lathyrus tuberosus. The sequence continues at coordinate 4,158,433 of JALAZF010000422.1, forward strand.
CACACACATACATAATCATACACAAATATAGTATAATCGAGTTTCGCAACCTTACCCGATTTAATCGCGTTTAGAAAAGTCGGGAGATTGATTTCTTCTTTCTCAAGTTTTTTCTCTCTTTTTCTTCTCTTCTTCTTTCTCTCCACTTTTCTTCTTCTCTTTTTCTTTCCTTTTCTATTTTTCTCTCTATTCTTTCTATTATACTAACTTAAGGAAAATAAAGTGAAATGTCTAAAATACCCCTACACTCAAATATCTCGCAAACGCTCCCAAAACCCGATAAAATCTAACCACGATGAAAAATAACATATTTTCACATAAAAGTCAGAAATAAAATAAAATAATAATAAAATAATCGAAGCGACTCAATTAAATAAAAAGACAAAACTGACAAAACTGACTGAACTGACTGGGGCGTTACAACGCTCCCCCACTTAGAAATTTTCGTCCTCGAAAATATACCTGAGATGAACAACTCTAGATACGACTCCCGCATCCGACTCTCCAACTCCCAAGTCAAATTGCCCTCAGCAGCGCCTCCCCACGCCACTTTCACAAGTGCAATATCCTTGCCCCGCAACCGCTTCACCTCGCGATCCAAAATACTCACTGGTAAAGCCTCAACTGTAAGATTCTCCCTTACCTCAACCTCATCCATCGGAATCACATGTGACGGATCCGAAACATACTTCCGAAGCTGTGAAACATGGAATACATCATGCAAATTCGACAGATTCGGCGGCAACGCCACCCTATAAGCCTCAGCACCCACTCTCGCAGATATCTGGTAAGGACCAATAAACCGAAAAGTAAGCTTCTTCGACTTTAATGCACGACCAACACCCGTTACAGGCGTAACCCACAAAAATACATGATCGCCCTCTTGAAACTCAAGATCCTTCCTTCTACGATCATGATAACTCTTTTGTCTACTCTGAGAAGCCTTAATTTCCTCACGAATAAACTTCACTTTTTCCGTAGTCTGTTGCACCAACTCTGGCCCAACCACCGAACTCTCACCAGATTCGTGCCAACACAACGGTGTTCGACACCTTCGTCCATATAACGCTTCAAACAGTGCCATTCCAATACTAGAATGAAAACTGTTATTATACGTGAATTCAATCAATGCAAGATAACTATCCCACGCACCACCTTGTTCCAAAACACACGCTCGCAACAAATCTTCCAAAGACTGAATCGTTCTCTCCGTCTGCCCATCCGTCTACGGATGATAAGCCGAACTCAACCTCAATTTAGAACCCAACGCCTTCTGTAAACTTTCCCAAAATCTCGAGGTAAACCTTGGATCTCGATCCGAAATAATACTTAACGGAAACCCATGCAACTTCACAACCACACTGATGTCAATCGGAATGAAATGAGCCGATTTAGTCAGCCTATCCACCACCACCCAAATCGCATTATGCCCTCGCTGAGTATTCGGCAACCCCGTTACAAAATCCATCGAAATGCTATCCCATTTCCATTCCGGAATATCCAACGGTTGCAACCAACCACTAGGCCTCTGATGTTCCACTTTCGACTTCTGGCACGTCAAACAAGCATACATAAACTGAGCCACATCTCTTTTCAATCCAGACCACCAGAAAATCTTCTTCAAATCTTGGTACATCTTGTTCGCTCCCGGATGTATACTCAAATTACTCCGGTGTCCTTCTTCCAAAATCATCTGTTTCAACTCCGCATCGTCCAGAATACAAATTCGTCCACGGAACCTCAACGCACCATTAATATCCACTTGAAAATCACCATTCGCATCCTTTCCGCCAACCAACATCAAATCCACCAATTTCACATCCAACTTCTGTTTCTCACTTACCGTCATCAGAAAATCATTAGTAACCTTCAACATACCCAGCCTCACACAATCCGACGTCACTTCACATACCAAACTCAAATCTCTAAACGATTCCAAAAGTTCCCACTCCTTAACCATTAAAGCGGACATATGCAACGATTTCTAACTCAACGCATCGGTTACCACATTAGCTTTACCAGGATGGTAATTCAAGCCAAAGTCGCAGTCCTTCAAAAATTCCAACCATTTTCGTTGCCTCATATTCAATTCCTTCTGATCAAACAGACATTTCAAGCTTTTGTGATCACTAAAGACTTCAAACCTCGCACCAAAAAGATAATGCCTCCAAATCTTCAACACAAACACCACAGCCGCTAATTCCAAATCATGCGTAGGGTAATTCTTCTCATGCACTCTTAATTGCCTTGAAGCATAAGCCACGACCTTACCGTCTTGCATTAGTACCCCACCTAGACCAATCAAGGACGCATCACAATACACCACAAATGGTTCATTAGGATTCGGCAAAATCAAAATTGGAGTTGTCGTCAATCTTCTCTTCAGCTCATTAAAACTTTCTTCACACCGAATATCCCAAATGAACGCTTGCCCTTTACAAGTCAACTGGGTCAAAGGAAGTGCTAGCTTAGAAAACCCTTCAATGAACCTTCGATAATAACCGGCCAAACCCAAAAAGCTTCGAATTTCAGTAACAGATCTCGGAGCCTTCCATTGTAGAACTGCTTCTACTTTAGATGGATCCACAACAATACCATTACCTGAAATTACGTGTCCAAGAAAACTCACTTCCGACAACCAAAATTCACACTTGGACAATTTGGCAAAAAGCTTCTTCTCCTTAAAAACCTGCAAAATAATACGCAAATGCTCCACGGGCTCCTCTCGAGACTTGGAATATATCAATATGTCGTCAATAAACACAACAAAAATTCGATCCAAATGCTCGTGAAAAATACGGTTCATGTACTCCATAAACACACCTGGCGCATTAGAAACCCCGAACGGCGTCACAGAATATTCATAATGACCGTATCGTGTCCTAAAAGCTGTCTTCTGAATATCTTCCTCCTTCACCCTAATCTGATGATACCCCGACCTCAAATCAATCTTACTAAACACACAAGCACCAACCAACTGATCCATCAGATCGTCAATTCTTGGAAGAGGATAATTATTCTTAATTGTCACCTTATTCAACTGGCGATAATTAATACACAACCGTATACTTCCATCTTTCTTTTTCACCAGGAGAACTGGAGCACCCCAAGGAGAAACGCTTGGCCTCACCAACCTCTTCTCCAACAATTCATTCAACTGCTTCTTTAACTCAACTAACTCAGATGCCGACATACGATAAGGTGCCATAGAAACAGGTCTAGTACCAGGAACTAGATCTATCGAAAACTCCACCTCTCTCTCTGGCGACACATCTGAAATATCCTCAGGAAACACTTCTGGAAAATCACATACAACCGGAAACACCTCAAGCGAAACTTGACTATCCACAGTCAACGACGCAAACAACCCAAACAACTGAGCTTCATCCGCCAAAAGTATCTTCAACTCTTTGGTAGACAAGAAACTCGAGTCTTCGTCTTCCTCAAGAGAAGGAAACCTTACTAGCTTATGATAACAATCAATATGAACCCGATTAAACTGCAACCAATTCATTCCCAGAACCACATCTAATCCATCCAACGGCAAACACACTAAATCCATCTTAAAGTCTTTACCATAAATGGTCAAAGGACAACTTAAACAAACCAAAGAAGTAGTTACTGACCCCATTGCTAGAGTATCAATAACCATCTCACCATCCATCAAAGACAACACAAGATTCAAACGCTTCGCGCACTTAGACGAAATAAACGAATGAGTCACTCCAGTATCAATAATAGCAACTAAAGGCGTACTATTAATAAAACAAGTACCTCTGATCAGACGATCTGCACTTGAAGTCTGAGTCCCTGCCAATGCAAACACCTTCCCACCAGATGGAGCCTGCTTTGGTTTCGGACACTTTGTGCTAATATGACCAGGTTCACCACAGTTGAAACACTTCACCACATTCTTCCTTTTACAATCAGCTACGACATGTCCGACACCTCCACAATTAGTACACTTCCTCATATCTTTCCTGCACTCAAACTGACGATGCCCCAACTCACCACATTTATAACACCTCAGAGGACCAGACATATCCCCACCACTGGACCTTCGATCAAAAGTACCCCTTTGCTTACCCTTATCAGCTGGTGTCACATACGGACCACTACGGAACTATTGCTTCCCTTTTCTATCACTCACACTCTTATAGTGAGTAGAACGAGCCTTACTATCCTCTTCATAAATCCTACAACATTCCACCAAATCAGAAAACCTTCTTATCATTTGATAACCAATAGCCTGCTTCATCTCAGGATGCAACCCGCTCTCATACTTCACACACTTAGAAAACTCCGCAGTCGCTTCAGCATAATGAGGATAAAACTGCACAAGCTCCACAAACTTAGCAGTATAATCAACAGCAGACATAATACCTTGTTTCAATTCCAAGAACTCAATTTCCTTCTTTCCTCTTACATCTTCAGGAAAATACTTCCTCAGAAACTCCCGGCTAAACAATTCCCAAGTAACTTCTTCATCCCCAGCTTCCAACACCTGACGAGTACTAACCCACCAGTCATCAGCTTCTTCCTGTAGCATGTGAGTACCCAGTCTCATCTTCTGACCCTCCGCACAATCCATAACTTAGAAAATCCTTTCAATCTCTTTCAACCAAATCTGTGCACCATCAGGATCATGTCTCCCTTTAAAGACAGACGGTTTGTTCTTCCTGAACTCATCATTACCAGTAGAATTAGGTGCACCCTGCACAGCCTGAGCCATAGCTTGCATCGCAGCAACCAAAACAACATCATTCCTACCAGCCATATTCTGTTCATTCCCAATAACAGAAACTATGGTTAAACAAACATCTCACCCCAAACGCCAACACCAACAAGGACTGACACAACTAACACGAACTGACACGGACTGGCTCTGATACCACTTAATGTAACACCCCCAATCTATACCCCCAAGCTATGAAAGCGATAAATAAAATTCAAAATTTCATCAGAGTATATTTAAAACATTCACGGCATAGACCGAGGGGTCACATCAATTTGAAACAAACATACAACACCTGCTCATAAAGATATGCAACAATTCAGGTAGTATTACACCCTCAATCCAATTACAGAATAAAAGCGGAAGATCCGTAACTGAATCTCATATATATATATATATATATATATATATATATATATATCTATATCATAGAAGTGTATGTGTCATATACAACCATACATGTATAATCCAAAAGATACATATACATAATACAAATAATCACAAACGGCCTCCCTAACTACCCGGTGTCACATATCAGAGCCGACTGACAAAAGAATGAAGACCTAAGCTTCACAAAAAGACCTCTAACAACTCTAATCTGCAATGCCTCATAGAGCATTATAAAACAGCAGAAGGGTGAGAAACACAATCATAATACAGTTGCATATAATTATATATTAACACAAAAATGCACAAGTAAAATATTCTCACCACAAATGCACCACAATCAAATACAACACAACACAGTACAATTATCAGGTATCCATCACCAATGCATATCAATCATACACAATGCACTCATCATCAACACAATTATACATATTCAATCTCATTAATCACATTCACAATTCCATACACAATTAATCCATGATTTATGCAAATGCACAGAGACCGACACAACGACTCTATGCAATGCACATGTGGTACCGACTTCCAATGTTTCTCATCACTAGTTCACTCAGGAACTCTGCTGGAATCATCGCTCGTTACATCACTGTAACTCCCCGTCGGGCATACGATGTTCCCCGTCGCTCACATCCCACACGGCCACATGACGTTTATGGATCGTTCACACCCCACACGGGCACACGACCCGATCGCTCACACCCCACATGGGTACATGATCGTCTATAACCATCGCTTTCGGTCCTCTTATTTTTAAGGCGCACGATGTTATAGCAGATTCCCTCTGGAATCAATCCGTCACTCAGGACGTCACAAGAATGCATATCATGATGCTTGGCATACAATGACTCATGACATTTAAAATGCACACATATACACATCCATAATCATGCATATATCATCAATTACCACACATTGCATTTTCTTGCCCTAAGGCCACCAATCACCATCACAATAGGTATTTCATGCATTTATATCACACAACAGTACACAAGTCATACAATATCCACATCAACAACACATTGTAAAATACATATCAAGTTCACACAATTCAACCGGCAAAAGTCGACAAAACAACGCATTTTCTAATTCCTGACATAATTTAATCGGCCAACAATCTCAAAACCATTACAATAAGAAAGTACATTTTATAAGCTTTCTAACGCATCAAACCACGCCTCAAACCGAACCACAGATCAAAACTTAGGAAGAAAACAAAATTGCACAAACAGCCATGTTCGCTAGGCGAACCCTCTAGCGAGCATTCGCTACCACCTTCGCTAGGCGAATGTCCAGCGAACCCACTACCAGCTAGAAAACAGACACAAAGTTCGCTAGGCGAACCCCCTGGCGAACCAAGGCAGAACCTACCAGCACCAAAAACACACAAAGTTCGCTAGGCGAACAACTCAGCGAACCTTCGCTGACCTTCGCTAACTGGTTCGCTAGGCGAACCCGCGAAAACTTCATTCGCTACCACCTTCGCCCCAGGTTCGCTAGGCAAACCTGCGAAAACTCATAATTCTTCAGCACTGTTTGAAAACCCAAAACCCATATTTTTCCAACCAGCACATATCCAAATCAACATATATCAATCAGAACCTAATCTAATCATGGCAACAAGCATTCTACCACATTTACGTCGATTTTCAACCGCGAAAACTTCGATTTCTATCATTTTATCATTTTCAACCTAGAAGTGAAAAACATGGAAAAACAAGAGAATCATCCAAACACACACATACATAATCATACACAAACATAGTATAATCGAGTTTCGCACCCTTACCCGATTTAATCGCGTTTAGAAAAGTCAGGAGATTGATTTCTTCTTTCTCAAGTTTTTCCTCTCTTTTTCTTCTCTTCTTCTTTCTCTCCACTTTTCTTCTTCTCTTTTTCTTTCCTTTTCTATTTTTCTCTCTATTCTTTCTATTATACTAACTTAAGGAAAATAAAGTGAAATGTCTAAAATACCCCTACACTCAAATATCTCGCAAACGCTCCCAAAACCCGATAAAATCTAACCACGATGAAAAATAACATATTTTCACATAAAAGTCAGAAATAAAATAATATAATAATAAAATAATCGAAACGACTCAATTAAATAAAATGACAAAACTGACAAAACTTACTGAACTTACTGGGGCGTTACACGCCCCACCGGAGTAGTAGAAGATGTCCTCGTGCAAGTTAATGACTTGATTTTTCCTGCAGATTTTTACATTCTTGACATGGAAGGAGAAACAAAGGCAAACAGGGCACCCATCATTCTAGGCAGACCGTTCATGAAAACGGCAAAGACAAAAATTGATGTTGATGATGGCACAATGTCCATGGTGTTTGGTGATATCATCACAAAATTTAACATTTTAGATGCTATGAAACATCCCTTAGAAGAGCATTCTGTTTTTCATATTGAATTGATTTCTGAGATGGTTGATGATACTTGTACTGATTTATTTGCAGTTGATTTTCCACCATTGTCCGATTTTGATGATAGTTACTCATGTGATGACTGTACTGACACTAACTTTTTTTCTGTTAGTGTTGTGATTGAGGCTACCTTACAAGTCGACATTTCTCCTACAGATGGAGTTGTAGATGAAGTTGTTCATACAACTGAAGCTCTCGACATCCTGACTGCCTCAACCAAATATTCCACTGAACAACCACCTTCTGAACCACTTCCTAAGGAATTACATTATTCATCAAAGCTTCAATTTGATCAGAAAGAAAAATTATTGGAAGAACATAAGAATGGAATTGGATGGACCTCGATTGAAGATGGAAGAAAAACAGTGAGGCATCCCATTAATCCTTTGATCTCTGATGTTGTGGAAAACGAGATCACTTTCACGTGCCCATTTGACACTTTTACTTATCAAAGATTCTTCTTTGATCCTGGAATAAAAGGCGAAAACACTAATAAAAATATCAAAGTCAATGGATGCTACCCAAAGTTACTCTATGAGATCCCCACTTTGGAAGAGAAGACTGTAGAAGATCTCTCTTTGAGAAAGGTTGCTTATGCGATCACCTATCCACCTTAACTACTCGGGTGTGTTCTTTCTTTTCTCTCACTCTTATTTTATATTTATGTTCTTTCATTTAGGACTATGTATATTTTAAGTGTGGGGAGGGAACCGTTTATTTGTTTTGTTTTCTTTAAGTTTTTTTTTTTTGCTTTGTGTGTTTTCTTAAATAAAATAAAATAAAATTGCATGCTTTTTCTTTGGTTTTTGAGTTGCAAATTGTCTGTGAGTAAATTTTATGTTCTATTGATTAAAGAATTGTGGTGTGATGTGATTGAATTTTTTTGGGTGCATTCTTGGCATGTTAAGTAAGATTAAACTCTAGATTGTGCATCATTTGTGGTAGATCATTAACCTTGTGAGATTTTGAGCCTTTTAATGGATAACATTAAAAAATCCATCATTTTCTTTCTTGTGTGTTTCACTCATGTCTGTTAGTCTCTAGAACTTGAATTGACTTTGTTAAAGCTTTTTGTTTACTTGTGCACACTCATATGATAAAGGCTTGTTGTTTTGTTTTATTTTGAGTCAGTTAACCAAAAAGCCAACCCTGCAAATATTATCCCTTGTTTGGAACCCCTTTTAGTCTATTATCTCATTCTTTGTTTAAATGCATCACAAACCTGAAAGTGAAAAACAATATTATCACCCATTCATAGGGTTGAAATAGTCTTGTATGGTGTTGAGTGGGGTTAAAAAACATAGTTGTGATGTTTCAAAGGTTGGTAGAAAAAAGAAAGAAAAAATACAAAAAAAAATACAAAAAAAATGGAAAAAGAAAAGAAGGATATCAACACAATTTCCTTCTGAAAATGAAAGAAAAGAGAGAATAAAAAGAGAAAAGAGATGTTATTTGGAAGTGAATGAAGTATTTTGTAGTTCAACTCCCTTAATTTCCTTCAATTTTCTTTTGACCCTTTGAATTTTAGTCTAGTACCCCTTAGGATTTATCTTATCCTTACCTTGGCCACGTTACAACATGAATAAAAGTTCTTTTGATCTTTGTGTGCATGTATTTAAATTGTGGATGTTAGAGTCTTTTCAAGCTTATGGTAGTACTAACTTTCATGTTGTGCTTTGAGTGTAAATATTTAACCTAAACACTTAAGAGTTGAGTGAATTTTATCTTATGAGGAATCTTGCTACTTATGATGTACTCTTTGGTAAACTGTTCTCTTATCTGCTTTGAATGTCACATAATGTTTCTCACTAACACCATTTTTCATGAAGCTTAGAGTTATGATTTTACTTACACTTTTGTCATCTTGAAAACCTTTGGAGATGCATGCTCTGTTTTGTTTTGAAGTTTTTCTGTTTTTAATTTTAATTTTGCTCGGAGTGCAAAAGTTCAAGTGTGGAGGATTTTGATTAGTGCATTTGATGAACATTCTTCTACCATTGTACATGGGCATTTCCCTAGTTTGTTTTATTAATTTTACTATTTTATTGTGTTTTTAGAAATAAGTTTATTTTTGTCTTTAATTTAAATTCGTATTTTATTTTCAGCATTAATAGTTATTTGATACATGTTCACTATGCAAACCATAACTTGAGCTATGAGAATTGGATCGATGCGTTTTAGGTGTTGGAAAGCTAAGACAAAGAGCTACAAGCTTTGTTTTGAAGCCAAAAGATGATTAGGAGTGAAGCAGGATCAAATAATTCGTTGAAGTTTCAGACTTTAGAGAATAACTATTTTTGGGCCATGTTTGGGTCTGGTTTAGGTTTTTCAACCCGGTTTGAATTAGAATTGTGAATCCTTATTTTATATAAGTAGATCAGACACGGTACTATAGACATTACACACTATTCACGATTTTGTTTTGCTTTGTACGAATCTATGGAAAACTAATTCCCAATGGCAAATTCTGTTGTACGGGTTCCATCGCCTTGAGGTTATTCTAATACCAATTTAAATTCGATTTCTTTCAATTCTTTTCCATGAAGTCATTTGCTTAATTTGATTGATTTCGTTTGCTTAATTTGATTGCTGTTCATAGGATAAAATTGATTAAATTTGATTGTATGCATGTTCCTAATTTTAATCGCGTGTTAATTTAGCTTCTTCGTTAGCCTTCGCCTAATCTTTAAACTGTCATGCTTAATGCGGTAAACAGGAGCATAATTCATATGATATTGATTGCGCTTGTCTAATTGATCTCATAATCAAATAGGATTGAAACTGCTTAGGGATTGGTGTTATAATAGCCGATGATAAGTCGGAACCCGAATCAGTAGGATTATCCGTTTTTGCTTATTTGATAATCACTTATTTTCTCTTGTTTTCTAAATCGAAATCTAAACCCCCATAAACCGTTACTTTAGCTGGTTAATTCAATACAAGAATCCTTGTGATAGGACTCAAGCCATTGTCGCTAAACTAGTGTTTTTAAAATTACTCATTTTGATCCGTGCGCGACAGCGGATCACTTGGGTTTTACAACAACTTTACCTTTAGCCCTAACATCATTTTGTTTCCCAGAAGGAACAAAATGAGATTCAAGAGTATTAAGCTTATCATTTTTTTTCAGAATCAGATTCTTCATCAGAATCATAGCCAATACCTCTTGTCTCGTTCCTGTTAACGTCATAAATCATGGAAGTCATTAAGCTTTTATTTAGGCTTTTAGCAAGAAACTTCTGGAAAGATTTATCATACTTCTGTATGATATCACCAGAACCTGTAGCGGCTTTAGAAATGAATTCTCTTTCAGGTTTGACACTCTTGCTTGGAGGCACAAAGTTGTTTTTCAAAATAAGATATTCTTCACTCAACCTTGAAAAATCTTTCTAAAGCTTATAGTATGCTTCTGATTCAGATACATGAATCTTCTTCAAATCATTGTATTTATCCAGAAGGTTTTGATATTTTTCCAGAACTTCAGATAAACTAGATTCAAGCTCTGAACGAGAAAGTTCAGAAAATACATCTTCATAATCAGACTCAGATTCTGATTCTGATTGACTCGTTTCTACAGGAGCTCTCGTGAATACCATTATAGCCACATTCGTCTGCTCTTCTTTAGAGTCATCTTCAGAAGACTCTGAATCGTCCCATGTAGGCATAAGACCAATCTACTTACCATGAAAGTCTTTCTTCTTAGGTCTGTCCTTCTTCAACTTGGGACAGTCATTCTTATAATGACCTGCCTCCTTGCATTCATAGCAGATGGATTATTTGATGGCTCCATCTTTCTTGAATCCATAAGTGGACTCATAACAACCACCTGTCCTTCTTTGTCCTCTGAATTTTCCTTGCATTTTCTTTTAGAGTTGATTCACGCATCTGAAAAGAAGAGACAATTCATCTTCTTTTTCTGAGTCTTCTTCAGACTCTTCATCAGTATCAGCTTGAAGAGCTTTAGTTTTCTCAGATCTTCCTGAAGACTTCAGAGCAACATACTTGCTCTTTCTCTTGGGCTCATATTTTTCAAGCTCAATCTCATGGCGTTTTAAAAAACAAACCAGTTCTTCAAGAAAAATGTTGTTGAGGTCCTTTGATAACTTTAGAGCAGGTACCATTGGTCTCCAACACTTAATAAAAATTAAACTAAAATATGGATTATTTTTAGAATAAAAATAAAATATGAAAGAAGAGGTCACATTTAATGAAATAAAAACATAATATGCAGTTGCCGAGATTCAAAACATGTATCCTGAATTATTTTACCCATCAGTTATATACAAAAACCGACGTAATAGATTGTATTTTTTAGAAAGAAAAAAAAACATAGCGTATCCAGGATTTGTACCTCGGTTTTTTGTTAGGTGAACTGAAGTCGTTGTCATATAATGTATTATTCGTGGTAGTGTTTTCTAGCCTAACTCTCTTTCACAACACTTCGAACCAAGGGAGACAAATCATCGTTTGTTGTGTGAATGACTTGTTGGAAAAAACAAACAAAGCATAGATAAAAAAGAGGAACAAAAATTACAACACAAGAACATATCGTGGAAACTACAAAATCGGAGAAAAAACCACAGCCGTTGTCAATAGACAAGTAGAGAATAACACTATGTGAAAATTGTTACAACACATAATATAACCTTAACTAACCCAGCCCCCTTATACACTCACACTCTAATACACGAGTATAAGAGAACAAAGAAAGTCAAATACAAGCTTAAAGTGATTTTGACTAGTGCATCTTGGAATGAAGAACTTGAATCATATATCGGTCACCCTCTTCCTTCACAAAAATAACCGATATGAGGCTTCAAAGAATTTAGATCCTATATATAGCCTTAGACTCTCTCTTCATTCACTAAACTAAGCGATGTAAGACTTCTTCAGCATGTATATTTTCAACCAACCCCAACAATTTCCACCTTGATTGAAAATAATAGATAAGCGTTCATTGTCTTCACCGACAATCATACTCCACCAAAAAGAGTATCAACATGTATATTTTCAACCTATCTCAACAATTTCAACCTTGATTGAAAATAATAAATCAACTTTCTTTGTCTTCACGGACAATCACACTCCACCATAAAAGTATAGTCACTTGAAGTTACATCACTCCAAGAATTTTCACATTGTCTTCACCAACAATCATAATTTTAAAAACTATCATACTCTCTTATAAATAATATATTTCACTTGAAGATAAACCACTTCAAGAATTTCACATTGTCATCACCGACAATAAAATATTTTATCATGAAGAATACATTTCACTTGAAGTTAAACAACTCCAAGAATTTCACATTATCTTCACCAACAATCATAGTTTTAAAAAACTATCATACTCCACCTAAAAAAGAGTATACTTCACATGAAGGTAAACCACTTCAAGAATTATCACATGTCAAAAACCAGGTTGAAGTTTTATGGCGCAACTTTCTTATTGGTAGGAAGTTCTTCAACCACCGACATAATCTTGAACCTTGTGTAATCTTAATTGTATCAACACATCTTTGACTTGAACTTTCCACATGTAATAAATTATTTTCCATCCATTTTCACTAGCCCAAACTACATAGCGAAATTTCTGACTGCAGCTCAACAACTCTTCACAGCACTACTTTTATTTTTTGATGTAGAAGATCAGACAAAACTGCAACCAAAAAGCATACTAAGAACACTTATCCATAGATAGAACCAAAATCTTTGATACTAGTTATTGGGAAAAATTAAACAAAACATAGAGAAAAAAGGAACACAAGAACATAACGTTGAAACTCCAAAACCGAAAAAAAATCACGATAATTGTTAATAGGCAACCAAAGAATAACACTATGTGAAAATTGTTACAACACATAATATACTCTCGACTAACCCAGGCCACCAGTACACACACACCCTCCAAAAAAATATTTAACTACATCTCACAACACTTTAATACAAGAGTATAAGAGAACAAAGAAAGTCAAATACAAGCTTAAAGTTCTTTTGACTAGTGCATCTTGGAATGAAGAACTTGAATCCTATATCAGACTCCCTCTTCCTTCATAAAACTAACCGATGTGAGGCTTCAAAGATTTTGTATCCTATATATAGACTTAGACTCTCTCTTCATTCACAAAACTAAGCGCCATGAGACTTCTTTATCATGTATATTTTCAACTAACCCCAATAATTTCCACCTTGATTGAAAATAATACATAAGCTTTCATTGTCTTCACGGACAATCATACTTCACCATAAAGAGTATCAACATGTATATTTTCAACCTATCTCACCAATCTCCACTATGATTGAAAATAATAAATCAACTTTCATTGTCTTCATGGATAATCACACTTCACCATAAAAGTATAGTCACTTGAAGTTACATCACTACAAGAATTTTCACACTGTCTTCACCAACAATCATAATTTTAAAAACTATCATACTCTCTCATGAAGAATATATTTCACTTGAAGATAAACCACTTCAAGAAGTTCACACTGTCATCATCGACAATCATATAATTTATCATGAAGAATAAATTTCACTTGAAGTTAAACCATTCAAAGAATTTCACATTGTCTTCACCGACAATCATAGTTTTAAAAAACTATCATACTTCACCTAAAGAAGAGTATACTTCACTTGAAACTATACGCCTTCAAGAATTTCACATGTCGTAAACCAGGTTAAAACTATAGTGCAACTTCCTTGTTGGCAGGAAGTTCTTCAACCACCGACATAATCTTGCACCTTGTGTAATCTTAATTGTATCAACACATCTTTGACTTGAACTTTGCACAAGTAAAAAATAATTTTCCATCCATTTTCACTAGCCTAAACTGCACAGTGAAATTTCTGACTGTAGCTCAACAACTCTTTTACAATACTACTTTTATTTTCTGAATTAAAAGATCAGACAAAACTACAACCACAAAGCATACTAAGAACATTTATCCCCAGATAGAACTAGAAGCTCTGGTACTAGGTTTTGGAAAAAAAAACATAGAGAAAAAAGAGGAACACAATTAGAACATAAGAACATAATGTGTAAACTCCAAAACTGAGAAAAAACCACGATCATTGTCAATAGACAGTCAAAGAATAACATTATGAAAATTGTTACAGCACATAATATACCATCGACTAACCTAGTCCCCCGATACATTCACACCCTACAAAACAAATATTTAACTACATCTCACAATACTTTAATACAAAAGTATAAGAGAACAAAAAAAGTCAAATAAAAGATTAAAGTGTTTTTGACTGGTGTATCTTAGAATAAAGAACTTGAATTCTATATATATATAATTGGACTCTCTTTTTCTTCACAAAACTAAGCAATGTGAGACTTCAAAGAATTTTTATTCTATATATAGTCTTGAATTCTCTCTTCATTCACAAAACTAAACGATGTGAAACTTCTTTAACATATATATTTTCAACTAACCTCATCATGACTCAAAGAAGGAGAGAGTTCAAAGGAGACCAATCCCTATACAAATGGATTATGGAGGGGGCTGTGCAAGAATGCAATAACTAGTGAATTAGAGACTATCAAAATGCATATGTCTTTAGGAACAGAGTCAGGCCTAACATCTTCTTAATAATCATTTAAATTACACATAATTAAAGGAGAAAGAAGAAAGTATATTCTTCATTGCAAACACTAAAAAAGAAATTGTGTTAAGACATACTTCATCCGTCCCAAATTATAAGTCGTTTTGGACATTTCACACGAATTAAAAAACTTAATTATTACTTTATGTGAAAGACAAATTATGTATGAGTTTACAGTAATGCCCCTCATTATTACACAGGAGAGAGAAATTAGAAGTAGGGATGCTCAACGTTGGTTTATTCCCATAACCAATCCATATCCAATATAAAACCATTTATCTTAACCGGTTATTGTAACCAATCCATATAAATGGTTTTGTTTTTACAAAACCGGTTATAAACCGGTTATATCCATAACCAAATTTTATAACCGGTTATCTATTTCATAACCGGTTTTCAACTTAAAACCGGATTTGGATATAAAAATCCAGTTTTTAAAACTGGATATTGATTTTCTTACAACTGGTTTTTAAGCTAAAACCGATTTTTGACTTAAAAATCCAGTTTTTATAAATGAATTTTACACACAATTTTTTTATATCCAAATCAACATGAAAGTTTTTCAAACTGAATTTTTTTAAACTACTTCTAGCAGTTTTTCAAACTAAAATTTTAAAATAAGAAAAGCTATCATTATTTCAAACTAGATTTTTTTCAATAAAAATGATTTATTTAAATATAAGAAAAGCTATCATTATTTTCTCTAATTTTGTGTTTAAAATTAATATCAATTTTTTCAAGAATTTTTTTTTCAAAAAAATAATATTTTTTTAAGAAAAAATATTTATGTTCAAAAATATATTTTTTATTTTTAATTTTTAGAAAAAAAAATCATTTTTTAAAATTTTTTGAAAAAAAATTAAAAATATATTTTTTTTCGATAAAATATATATTTTTTTCAGAAAAAAATATTTTTTTTTTCAAAAAAATATATATTTTTTTAAATTTATTTAAAAAAAAATATATTTTAAAAAAATTTTCCAAGTTTTTTTTTTATAATTTTTTTTTGACTAATTTGGTTTTTATATTGGTTATGGTTGTCCAAATTATGGATTTGGTTAAAACCATATTAAAAATATATCCAAAATATGGATTTGGTTAAAACCATACTAATAATTAACCGGTTTTTAATAACCGGATTTGGATATGGATATGGATTATTTAAATAACCGGTTTATTTGAGCATCCCTAATTAGAAGAGTTGAAAGAATAAATAATAATAAATACTTGAGGGTATATTGAAAAAAATGTCATTAATATTATATTGAAAATGTAAAATACCTTATAATTTACGACACATTTTTTTAACAAAATGACTTATAATTTAAAATAGAGTATTAAAATCATTAACTTCTGAATTGACAGCACAAACAAACAGAAGCTTTAACATTTCTCTTCATTCGGATCCACTGTTGGAGTAAAAGGGCAATTGAATGAGGGATTAGAAATATCATCATTTGGCATAGTTTTCGTCAGGTTTTGCCAGCATTGAAGTAAGATGGAGATTGGTTATTATGGAGGCAAAGCATTCAAGGCTGAAATTAATAGATCCAAGTTCCAACTTTCAATTAAAGTGAGACCAGAACATCATCACTAATAAGTCTTTGCATATTTTGAGTATTTTGATTTTATACAAAAGAAGATGCTTTTAGCTTAACTTGTGATACAGTATAAATTTTTACATTATTGATAGAGAAATGTTTTCAAATTTAAAATTAAATAAATAAAGTGAAAGGAAAGATTTTAAAAAATCGAAATGAATGTTTAGCTATTTGATACACCCTCTGATTACTATTATAATTAACAAAAAACTTTTTAGTTTCATTGAATAATTGATATATCTGATATATAATAATGTCCAGATATATCATTTATTCAATAAATCTAAAAAGATTTTTGTTTTTTATAATAATGACCGGGTGTATAACGAGAGAAAATTAATTTCTTGTTCTGTTTAATGAGTAGAAGGTAAAGTAAAGTAAAATATAAATATGGTATTAAATAAAATTTATTTAAAAATTTAAAAATATAATATTTTATTCTTACACTTCCTTTTATAAAGAGTGTTAAAAATATTTACTTTTTTAACATTCACTCTTTTATTTAATAAAATAATGTGAATCTTATTTATTTTGAAAATGGAAGAACACACATAAATATTCAATAAAGAAAAAAAAGGGTTCTTAGCATTATTATTATTTTTTTCATTCTATCAATTCAACAAAGAAAACACTTATGTAGATATATATTTTTCATTCTATCAATTCAACAAAGAAAACACTTATATAGATATATATATTACTATGCTATGGCTTTATCAAACCTAAACCTAAAATAATAAAAATTCAAGGTGTAAGTCTATACTTGTAGAATATTAAAAGTTTATTTTTTAAATTTGAGTATAGTTTTTTCGAATATTCGATTGATTTATTAGTTAATTTAAAAGTTTATTTCATTTGAATATATGTAAATAAGTAATTTAACTAATATTTAAATAAATTAACAAATTAAACGAATAATGAGGTTAAATATTTGCTTTCATTCACTACTGCAAAAAACACATGTAATCTCGGATGTGAAGTTGATTTAACCTCGATCAAAGAGGCGAGGTAACGAAAAGCGTCATGAAAAGCGGTCACTTTACCCCTCGGTTTAAGAATAATCGAGTGGTTAGTTGAAATGGTCATGAGTTCGATCTCCAACAATAAATTTTTTATATTTTTCAAACTATCACCATATGCATCTCGATTTAATAACAAAACCGAGGGAAAAGATATAATCTTTTTTTTAAATGCTCATTACATTGTTTACACATAGTATTGATAAATTAATTTGTTTACAAACTATATCATTTACAAATGTTGAATCTGATTCATCGACATTGCTGTCGGTGAAGAACAAATGCTAGATATCTTGGAGAAGAACAAATGTTGGGGATCTTCGTTTCATTGATCTTGAGGAACATTAACTTTTATGAACATTAACTTTGAACCCAAATAATTTTCTACTCTTGCAATTCTTCCTTGAGAACTTTTCTCAAACAAAATAAATGTCTTTTTAAGTTTCAAAGTTTTCATGTCAAATGTTTCATTATCTATTTTTAATATTCATAATACTTTTATAATGAGAGTTTTAGGTTTAACGAAGATCACTAATAACAGTGTCTTGAGTGTTGATACTCATTAAATGGACAACAAAGATTTGTTTAAGGACGATGAATAAACTGAATAAACACGCTTATATTTTATCTCAGTTACTTTTCAAAACCGAGGTAAAATGTGTTTCTTTTTAAATAAAAAATACAATAAAATATGTTTCACCCAAGCGCCACATACCTCTCGATTTTTGTTAAAAACCGAGGGGAAACTGTTTTTTTATATTTACATTGTGTACACAGAATATTAAAATAAATTGTTTAAACAAATTAAGATTTTGACAATGGATTCTTGGAGAACAACATATGTTTTCAAATTTCTGATAAGTTATCTGTTCCAACTAAGAGACATTTTTTCTGTACTTGCAATCTATTCCAGAGAGATTTCATTATCTTGAGCAAATGTTTTCATGGAAAATACTTTCACATGAAAGAGAACATGTGTTAGAACAAGATTTGTTCATGACATATATTCCTTGGGTTTTGATGATAACAAAGTATTAAAAGAACAATGGTGTTATCTAATGTGTGTTCCAAGTATGCAGATTCTAATGCTTAAAGTTATATATTCAGAATCTGATATATATATATATACACACTTGAAAGAAGCTAAATTACTAGCTTCTGGTGGTGCAGAATCTGAAGAACACTCTGTAAGTGATATCTGGCATAGACTCTGAAGCTGAAGGTCTCAGCATCAGAAGAAGCAACATATTGTCTCTACACTTGGTGAATGTAATTAGCTTCTGGTGATCATTCAGAATTAGTGATAAAGCTAAAACTATTTGTATCTGTAGCTTCGGTTTTCGTGACGCGATCATTACCGCATTTAGTGCTACTTTCTGATTTCTAATATTTATTCTATGATGCTTAAAAGGAAGGGGAAGATACCTTAAACTAACTCTGCGCGCAAGTGTTTTTCTTACAAATGCTAAGAGATCTGAAATCGGGGGTTGGTTATACTAAGCGAAGCTATTAACACCCTAAGTATCTATAGTAATCTATAGGAACCTTTATTGTATATATTTCTACTATTGAATTACTTGGTTGCTTAGGTTTGCTTGCTGCTAAATTGGGAAAGTTTTTCCTTTGATAAAAATTGAGGAAAATGTTTTTGTTGTTTTAGGGTTTTCTATTGTTTTTTGGAAGGTACTTAAACCTAAAGTTTTTTATTAACGTGCTCACTAAGATCTCGCAATCTTATGCCTACGTATTCCCAAAAAGAGAATTGGGAAATCAGAGCGTTCATAGTTCCTTTTAATCTATGAGAGGAAAAAGTTTGTTTTGTATCTTGTTCAAAGCCCAAGATGATGAAGCTAAAAGAGTATTTGTATCTTGTTCAAAGCCCAAGATGATGAAGTTAGAAGAGTGTTTGAAAGATTTAACAAATTGTCATCTTTAAGGGAGATATCTCACCTATTCACTACAATCATTTGAGAGTGATGTCATAAGGGAAAGAGCGTTAAACTTATTGTGTTAAGCAATGCCATTTTTTCCTTTATGAATTCTTTGCATACTAATAGAAGAACCTTAACTTGGAT
This sequence comes from Lathyrus tuberosus, assembly GCA_022829125.1. NCBI lineage: Eukaryota > Viridiplantae > Streptophyta > Magnoliopsida > Fabales > Fabaceae > Lathyrus > Lathyrus tuberosus. The sequence continues at coordinate 4,178,319 of JALAZF010000422.1, forward strand.
ATAGAATCGACAAGTGTGCCACTTACAACAATTAGATGAAAGAAAAGTTTTTGAACCATGATAAAGGAGGGACTCCAACTTGGATTTTGAATCAACAAGAGTGCCACTTACATCAATTATCTGGAAAAAGTTTTGATTGTTTGATTTTAATTGTAGTGATTAGAAAAATATATCTTCCTACAGAGATGGATCAAGGTCTTATTTGTGAGGAGATGAGTTTATTTAGGTATCTTGATTGAAGCCCAAGATATGAAGCTGAAAAAGATTGACTCAACTGGGGAGTTTTATCTGTCTTGTATAAAGCCCAAGACTGAGGCTGACTGACTGGGGAAATTTGAATTATGACTTGATTTTATTTGTACCCTGTACAAGGCCAAGGATGAATGAGGCTAAAATATTTATTAGTATCCTATACAAAGCCCAGGATGGAGTGGCCAAAAGATTTTATTGTATCCTGTACAAAGCCCAGGATGGTGAGGCTAAAAGATTTTATGGTATCATGTACAAAGCCTAGGATGGTGAGGCCAAAATATTTTATGGTATCTGTAGAAAGCCCAGGATGGTGAGGCTAAAAGATTTTATTATATCCTGTACAAAGCCCAGGATGGTGAGGCTAAAAGATTTTATTTATGCTTTTAAGAAGCCTGAGGGTCTTTGTATGAAGCCCAAGAGAAGGCTGGGGGATTGAGTGAAACTTCCCAAGTCTCCTTGTATGAAGCCCAAGAGGAGGCTATCTTGCTGGGGAGATTCTTTGTATGATGCCCAAGAGGAGGCAATGATGCTTGTATAAGGCCCAAGAGGAGGCCAATGAACTAGTTGTTTGAACTAAGTTGTGATTGAAGGGATCCTATTGTTTGACCTATGTCTAAACTAAGAATGATATAAATGTCAAGAGAAACTTAACAGAATATGAACAAACATGATTGAAGATTAGTAAGCATAGACATTGATATGACATGTTGAATTCATGAAAGATTTTACATCTTTAGAGTTTAATGTGTTGGATGTTTTATTTGTTTGTTTTATTCTATTCACAAAGGTGTTGGGTCTTACACTCTAAGCAGAGACCCATGACTTATTGAAAAGAAAAGAAAATGTGGTGGGTCTTACACTCTTGATAGAGGCCCAAAGAGTTATTCTATGTACAAAGGTGTTGGGTCTTACACTCTAAGCAAAGACCCATGACTTATTGAAAAGAAAAGAAAAGGTGGTGAGTCTTACATTCTTGACAAAGGGCCAAAGAGTTATTCAATGTACAAAGGTGTTGGGTCTTACACTTTAAGCAGAGGCCCCTGACTTATTCTTGTTTGAAAACAGAAGATGATTTAAAAGAGAGGGATGAGACTTACACTCTGGATAGAGGCCCAAGAAGTTAAGACAATTGATTTTGAAAATGTGAAAAGTGATTGGTCTTACACTCTAATAGAGGCCCAAGATTTTGATGATTTGAAAATTGAAAGGGGTTGGGACTTACACTCTAGCAGAGGCCCATGGATTTAAAACAATTTGAAAGGTGAAAGAAAAAGTGATGGGTCTTACACTCTAATAGAGGCCCAAGATTTTGAAAAATGATTGATTTTTGAAAATGTGATGTGTATCAAATAAAGAGATATGTTTAACATGCAAGCAAAGATTTAATCTGTGGGAGCAAATACAGATAGATTCAAGTAAATAGGTTTTCAAGATGATCAAGGATCAAATGGATAATGGAAAAGGGTAATAAAAAAAACCCAATGGAAGTTTTAACAGGAAGGCTCCTGAGCAAGATATTCAATCATGGTTGAATCAAGGGATTTGGGGAATCCAAACTCAAGTGGAAGCCCTAGTCAAGATGTTGCAGATTTTCTGTTATATGTTGCAAATTATAATAAGCCTTAAGATTTCTTAAACATTGAATAACTTAGAAATCTTAAGTGCTTATAGGTCTTTGTTAAGGTGATTACCTCGTACCTCTGATAATTGTATCAAGTACACCTCATTCTTTATTATGCTAAACATGATTGTTTAGCAGTTTAGATAAAATATCTTGCTATGTGCTTGAGCAGCAAAGTCTTTTGCTGAGAAGCTTGAGCCAAGTAAGTCTCATGCTATGTGCTAGAGCATTGAAATTCTTAATCAATTGTTAATTGAGCAGAAGTCTTGAATCCATGGAATTTAAGAAAGGAAGTCTTCGGCTGTGATTCTGAGCAAGGAAGTCTTAGGCCTAAAGGGCTTAAGCAGAAGTCTTGGGTTCGTGGAACCTGAGCAAGGAAGTCTTTGGTTTGTGTAACACCTTTTTTCTACCCAACAAACATCACGAATAAAACGGCAAATAAATCAGAGTAAAGTCCCAAAAAGGCCATCACATATCGTCGTACTTCATCAAAAATCCACCTGTCCCGTAACACGGTTTATTGCCATCATAATTTAATTAAACACCACACAGCGGAAAATCAAGTTTAAACGAAACACTTTTATAATTCAAAATTTCTCAAATAAAATTCATGAAAACATCATGTCCACAAAACAAAAGAACGTAATCGTTCGACTCAAACGTCCCGATCTGATGTTACATATCAGAGCAAGACACTCTAAATCGACAGAGAAATCAAAATGCTTCAAAACTAAATCTTCATGCGCCAAGGGAGCTAAGCTTGATCACCTGCACGTTACCCACGTGGAGGCAACATTCAAACAGGCAGGGTGAGTAATCACGAAATTAATACATAAGATATAAGTAAAAGATAAAGCACAAGCAACAACATCATCAAGTCATTCACACGTAGAGAATACATCAAATCACATCAATATAATGCAATGTCACACAATATGCAATGCAACATCATAGACTCATGCATGTGGTACCAGCTCGTCATAATCGATGGACACTGCCTCCTCTTACGCGTATTGCCCACCATCCCATACGCGTATGCTACGGGTACCACCAGAGGGTCGTGCCAGCCCTTGGGGTCGGGTGAGTATGCTACGCGTACGACCCTGGGAGTGTCTCCCATTACACGTAACACCTCCCGTGTTACGCGTATCACCAGAATCCACCCCAAAACTCAGATCTCGCATCTGAATGAAAACTTCCTCATTCCAGCACCTTCGATCTACCAAAATCAGACCCAAATCAGCATCGATTCATCACAGATCTATGTTTTTCATCCTACTTCATTGTCTACATAAATTTCTTCATATTTATTAAGTCTTAAACTAATTAATTCTACTTTCGGTTTTTCAGATCTAGTTTGTTTTACAGTCATCACAGCAGCATCAAATATCCACACTAAATTCACAACAATTACAACAAATCACACAGAATTCATTACAGAAATCGTACACATACCAGTACGAAATTTCATCACAGATTCGTCACAGATCAGCATAAAATCATCAGAAATGAAAAACACACAATTACCTCTACCTTAAACCCATATCAAACGTATTAACCCGGATTACCCCCCATACCTTAAATTTCCAGCAGAGATTCTTCGTTTTCTGGGGTTCTACGGTCGATTCCTCGTTCTAGCCTCATTTCCTCAGCTCTCTCTCTTCACTCCTTAGGGTTGCACAAAACTAATTCTCATAATCCCTATTTTTCTTTTGTTAATCCTATGTTTTGGGCCTTAATCATGGTTTACCGTATTATCCTCCATTAATCCTCTCATTATTACCGTCTTACCCTTAATGGTCTCCTAATTATTTTAATTAATAATAATAATAATAATCCAAATAATATTCTAATTATTCAAATTATTTTAATATCATTATTAATAAAATAATCTAATTAATTACTACTTCTAAGAGGTCTCAATGTTCTCTTAACCCAAAGTTACCCCACAACACCACATAAAGTCATCAACGTCACAAAATCATCTAAAAGCACCAAAACACCGAATAATCATAATAATTTAATTAAATAAATATTATAATTATTTGGGGCGTTACAACTCTCCCCCACTTAAAGAATTTTCGCCCTCGAAAATTACCTGAAGGGAACAAAGTCGGATACGACTACTTCATCTGATCTTCACGCTCCCAAGTCCAACTTTCGCCAGCTGGTCCACCCCATAGTACCTTCACCAAAGCTATGTCTTTACCCCGCAATTACTTCATTTCACGACCATCAATCCGCACAGGTAACGCTTCCACAGTCAAATTATCCCTCACTTGTACATCGTCCATCTGAATCACATGCGACAGATCCAGAATGTACTTCCTCAATTGAGACACATGGAACATGTCGTGCAAATTCGCAAGCGTCGACGGTAAAGCAATCTGATAGGCTACCTCTCATATCCTCTGCAAGATTTGATATGGATCAACGAAGCGCGGGGTGAGCTTCCTAGACTTCAAAGCTCGACCCATACCAGTCACTGGCGTCACCCTCAAAAACATGCGATCTCCCTCTTGGATTTCAAGTGCTTTCCTCCTCTTATCATGGTAACTCTTCTGATGACTCTGCGAAGCTTTCATCCTTTCTTGGATCATCTTAATCTTCTCAGTCGTCTCTTGTATAATTTCTGGTCCGAGTACAACACTCTCGCCTAATTCATACTAACACAAGGGAGTTCTACACCTCCTCCTATACAAAGCTTCATAGGGCGCCATTCCAATACTAGCATGAAAACTATTATTATACGTGAACTCAATCAATGGTAAATGGATATCCCAAGCTCCTCCGTGATCCAATACACAAGCCCTCAGCAAATCCTCTAAGGATTGGATTGTCCTTTCTGTCTGACCGTCCTTGTGCGGATGATATGCTGAACTCATCCTCAACTTAGTGCGCAAAGCATCCTGCAAACTCTTCCAGAACCTCGAGGTAAATCTCGGCTCTCTATCTGACACAATTCTCGAAGGTATACCATGCAACTTCACAATCTCCTCAATATACATCTCAGCTAGCTTCTGCATAGAATGATTAATCTTCATCGGCAAGAAATGAGCTGATTTAGTTAATCTATCTACAATCACCCAGATTGAATCATTTCCCTTAGCAGTCCTCGGAAATCCTGACACAAAATCCATGGAAATACTATCCCATTTCCACTCTGGAATATTCAACGGTCGCATCACACCTAAAGGCTTCTGATGCTCAATCTTGGACTTCTGACAAGTCAAACACACATAAACAAACTCCGCAATGTCCTTCTTCATCCCTGGCCCCCAAAACAACTTTTTTAAATCCTGGTACATCTTCGTAGCACCAGGCTGAATACTCAACCTACTTCGATGTCCTTCTTCAAGAATGCTCTTCTTAATTTCTGGGACACACACCCTGTCTCTGAACATCATTACACCATTCTCGCCAATCCGGAATTCTCCTCCGTTACCTTGATTGATCAATGTCAACTAGTCAACCAACTTCAAGTCAGATTGTTGTCCCACTCTGATCTCTTCTAGAATACCACTCGTCAACTTCAACATTCCCAACTTCACACTGTCGGGAGTTGCTTCACATACCAAACTCAAATCTCGGAATTGTTCAAGTAACTCCAACTCTTTCACCATAAGCATCGACATATGCAATGACTTTCTGCTCAATGCGTTGGCCACTACATTTGCTTTACCAGGATGGTAATTCAAATCAAAGTCATAATCCTTCAACAATTCCAACCACCTTCTCTGCCTCATATTCAACTCCTTCTGATTAAACAGATACTTCAAGCTCTTATGATCGCTGAACACTTCAAATTTAGAGCCAAACAGATAATGTCTCCAAATTTTCAACACAAACACCACTGCTGCCAACTCTAAGTCATGGGTTGGATAGTTCACTTCATGAACCCTCAGTTGCATAGAAGCATAAGCAACAACTTGCCCATTCTGCATCAATACTCCTCCAAAACCCGTCTTCGATGCATCACAATACACCACAAATGATTTGTTCGGATTAGGAAAAATCAATATTGGAGCAGTAGTTAACCTCTTCTTCAGTTCCACAAAACTCTCTTTACAAGCTACATCCCACACAAAAGCTTGCCCCTTTCGAGTCAACTGAGTCAAAGGTAATTCCAACTTAGAAAAGCCTTCGATAAACTTGCGGTAATAACCCGCCAATCCCAGAAAACTTTGTATCTCAGTAGCAGACTTCAGAGTCTCCCGCTGTAATACAACATCAATCTTAGAAGGATCAACAGCAATCCCACCACTTGAAATCACATGGCCAAGGAAACTCACTTCCATCAACCAAAACTCACACTTCGACAGTTTTGCATACAACTTATTCTCCTTCAATACTTGCAACACCGTTCTCAAATGCTCAGCATGCTCTTCTTCGGGTTTAGAGTATATCAGAATATCATCAATGAAAACCACAACAAACTGATCTAAATACTCGTGAAAAATCTGATTCATATACTCCATGAACACACCAGGTGCGTTGGATACTCCAAACGGCATCACAATGTATTCATAGTGACCATACCTCGTCCTAAAAGTTGTCTTCAGAATGTCGTTAGGTTTAACATGAATCTGATGATAACCCGACCTCAAATCAATCTTGCTAAACACACAGGCACATATTAACTGGTCCATCAAATCATCGATTCTCAGAAGTGGATATTTATTCTTGATAGTTACTTTATTCAACTGTCGATAGTCAACACACAACCTCATACTTCCATATTTCTTCTTCACTAGCAGCACAGGAGCACCCCACAGAGAAACACTTGGTCAAATAAACCTCTTCTCAAGCAGCTCTTCCAACTGTTTCTTCAATTCGCTTAACTCAGAAGCGGACATCCGATAAGGAGCCATTGACACCGGACTCGTACCTGGTACCAAGTCCACCACAAACTCCACTTCACGTTCTGGAGGCAAATCACTGATGTCATCTGGAAACACCTCTGGAAATTCACAGACAACAGGCAACTCCACACCCGCAGCTTCACGATCAACTTGTAATGATGTAAACATTGCAAACACCAAGGCTTCGTCTTCCAGAAGTTCGCCTACTTGCTTAGCAGACAAGAACATCAATTCCCCACTGTCACCAAACTCAGGAAATTCCACAGTCTTGTTATAACAATTAATATGAACACGGTTGAACTCCAACCAGTTTATTCCAAAGATTACATCGATTTGGTGCAAGGGTAAGCACACCAAATCCATCACAAAACTCTTCTAAAAAATCGTCACAGGTCATCTCAAACACACAAAAGTAGTAGTAACAGAACCATTAGCCAGAGTTTCTATTACCATATTACCATTCATATCAGATAACTTCAAACTCAATCTATTAGCACATTCAAGCGAGATAAAATAATGAGTAGCACCAATATCAATAATAGCAACCAACTCGATTTATTAATAAAGCAAGTACCTCGAATCAGGTTGTCCTTCACTGGAGCTTCTGCACCACTCAAAGCAAACACTCTTCCACTGGTCTAAGCAGCAGTAGCAGTCTTCTTCGATTTCTAACATTGGGTACTGATGTGACCCTTCTCCCCACAATTGAAACAGGTTAGACCATCATCTTTGTAATCAGTAGCTCTATGCCCCTTCTTACCACACCTGTAGCACCTCAACACATTATTGGTGCAACCATCAGCACGGTGGCCTTGCTCGCCTCACTTGTAACACTTCCCAGAAGCGAGAGCTGCTCCCCCACTTGACTTTTTCCCATTTGAAGCCTTCTGATTCCCTTTGTCAGCTGAAGTCGTATAATGCTTTCCCCTATACTGTCATTTCTTCTCACTTAACTGCTTGTAGTGAGCAGATCGAGCTCGAATATCCTCGTCGTAGATCCTACTCTTATCCACCAGCTCAGCAAACCTGCGAATTTGTTGGTATCCAATACCCTGCTTGATATCTGGTCTCAGCCCATTCTCGAACTTGAGACACTTGGACATCTCAGCATCAACACGGTTGTAGTGAGGACAGAACTTCACCAGCATCACGAACTTTACAGCATACTCTGCCACAGTCATGTATCCTTGCTTCAGTTCCAGGAATTCCACCTCTTTCTTACCACGAGCATCCTCTGGAAAATACTTTCCCAGAAACTCCTGCTTGAATACATTCCAGGTTATCACAGTGCCAACATTCTCCAGTCTCTTACGGGTGTTATCCCACCAATCCTCGGCCTCTTCTTCAACTATATGCGTTCCAAACTAAACTTGTTGTGTGTCAGTACATCCCATCACCCGGAAGATCTTCTCAATCGCCTTCAGCCACTTGTGTGCACTTGCTGGATCATGAGTACCCGCAAAAGTCGGTGGATTGTTCCTCTGAAACTTCCCCAAAACATGAAACTCATCTGGAAATCCACCATTCGGATTGAGTTGAGCCACTACATTAGCAACAGATTCCAACGCATCAGCAATAGCACGATCATTTCTTCCAGCCATCCTGCATACCACCAACAAGGTTAGAAGAAACAAAACATCGACAGTGTACACACACTCGTCGACTGACAGGGGACTGACATCACGTAAAAACCTGGCTGGACGGACCGACCTGCTCTGATACCACTAATGTAACACCCTTTTTCTACCCAACAAACATCACGAATAAAATGACAAATAAATCAGAGTTAAGTCCCAAAAAGGGCATCACATATCGTCGTACTTCATAAAAAATCAACCTGTCCCGTAACACAGTTTGTTACCATCATAATTTAATTAAACACCACGCAGCGGAAAATCAAGTTTAAACGAAACACTTTTATAATTCAAAATTTCTCAAATAAAATTCATGAAAACATCATGTCCACAAAACAAAAGAACGTAATCGTTCGACTCAAACGTCCTGACCCGATGTTACATATTAGAGCAAGACCTTCTAAATCGACGGAGAAATCAAAATGCTTCAAAACTAAATCTTCATGCCCCAAGGGAGCTAAGCCTGATCACCTGCACGTTACCCACGTGGAGGCAACATTCAAACAGGCAGGGTGAGTAATCACAAAATCAATACATAAGATATAAGTAAAAGATAAAGCACAAACAACAACATCATCAAGTCATTCACACGTCAAGAATACATCAAATCACATCAATATAATGCAATGTCATACAATATGCAATGCAACATCATAGACTCATGCATGTGGTACCAACTCGTCATAATCGATGGACATTGGGCCATCACCCTCCAAAGATCCCCACCAATAGGATCGATTCTACACAAGAACCGAAGCATGCCATAAAACACTCCAATCCACACAATGGGATTGAAGCCACCAAATGGACCGAAGTCCCAACTATGCCATGAATGCATGATGCAAATCGTCATAATAATAATTTGTCATAAAATTATCATAGTTGCATCATCATTCATGAATCATCAAACAAACATCGTTATATATCACCAATACGCACTCGTTAAAACTCGTCATTAGACTTCACAATTCGTCATATTAGGTTCATCACATAAAATCCCCTATTTTTATCCCGTTCATCATCATTACTAGATTACTAACGTCTTATTACCTCATCATAGCCCTACGTCTCAAAGAAACCACGTCACAAGTGAAATCGGGACAGAAATTGGAAAAACGGGAAAATCTGCCCACCTCACTGCCCATACGCGTAAGGACCACCCTGTTACGCGTATGGCTCAATTTTTATGCCACCCTTTACGCGTACCATACACGTATCAACAGAGAGGGTTTTCCTCTCAATTCTCCTTCAGATTTCCCCTTACGCGTAATGGCTAGTCCATACGCGTAAGACATTATTCTCCAAACTCATACGCGTACTGTCCCCTATTACGTGTATTCCTATTTTCTCAGCTTTCCATTACGCGTATTGCCTCCTCTTACGCGTATTGCCCACCATCCCATACGCGTATGCTATGCGTACCACTATAGGGTCGTGCCAACCCTTGGGGACGTGTGCGTATGATACGTGTACGACCTTGGGAGTGTCCCCCATTACGTGTAACACCTCGCCTGTTACGCGTATCACCAGAATCCACCCCAAAACTCATATCTCGCATCTGAACGAAAACTTCCTCATTCCAGCACCTTCGATCTACCAAAATAAGACCTAAATTAACATCGATTCATCACAGATCTATGTTTTTCATCCTACTTCATTGTCTACATCAATTTCTTCCTAATTATTAAGTCTCAGACTAATTAATTCTACTTTCGATTTTTCAGATCTGGTTTGTTTTACAGTCAACACAGCAACATCAAATATCCACACTAAATTCACAGTAATTACAGCAAATCACACAGAATTCATCACATAAATCGTACACATACCAGTACGAAATTTCATCACAGATTCGTCGCAGATCAGCATAAAATCATCAGAAATGCAAAGCACACAATTACCTCTACTTTAAACTCATATCAAACGTATTAACCCAGATTACCCACCATACCTCGAATTTTCAGCAGAGATTCTTCGTTTTCCGGGGTTCTACGGTCGATTCCTCGTTCTTGCCTCCTTTCCTCATCTCTCTCTTCACTCCTTAGGGTTGCACAAAACTAATTCTCATAATCCCTATTTTTCTTTTGTTAATCCTATGTTTTGGGCCTTAATCATGGCTTACCGTATTATCCTCCATTAATCCTCTCATTATTACCGTCTTACCCTTAATGGTCTCCTAATTATTTTAATTAACAATAATAATAATAATCCAAATAATATTCTAATTATTTGAATTATTTTAATATCATTATTAATAAAATAATCTAATTAATTACTACGTATAAGAGGTCTCAATGTTCTCTTAACCCAAAGCTACCCCACAGCACCACATAAAGTCATCAACATCACAAAATCATCTAAAAGCACCAAAACACCGAATAATCATAATAATTTAATTAAATAAATATTATAATTATTTGGGGCGTTACAGCTTAAGCAGAAGTCTTGGGTTCGTGGAACCTGAGCAAGGAAGTCTTGAGTTTATGGAACTTGAGCAAGGAAGTCTTGGGCCTTGAGCAAAAGTCTTGGATTCTTGGAATCTTAGCAGGGAAGTCTTGGACCGAGGGTCTGAGCAGAAGTCTTGAGTCTGAGGGGCTTAACCAAGGAAGTCTTGGGTTCGTGGAACCTGAGCAGAAGTCTTGGACCTGAGGGGTTTAAGCAGGAAGTCTCGGGATGAGGGTCTGAGCAAGTAAAATTCTTATGCTTAAGTGCATAAGTGATTGTAATCGTGTTTTTTATTATAGTGAAAATCTCTTGTGCTGGAAGGGGACTAGAGTACTCTCATTTAGGAGGAACCAGTATAAATCTCTATATGTTATGTTATTATTTATTTGCTTCTATTAACATATGCTGCAACGTATAATCAGAATCTGAACACCAATTTAGATTCTGAACTCTGGTCAAACGCAAACTAAAGAAACATAAAATACAATTCAACCCCCCCCCCCCCCCCCCCCCCCCCCCGTTCTTGTGTATTTTTATCACCTTCAGTTGGTATCAGAGCATGGTTTGTGCATAACACTTAACAGTGGTGCATATAATGATCCAGTGAGAAAAATATGTCTGTTAAAGACTTTCCTTCAAGAAGGAGTCAAGTGCCACATGCAAATTATTACATTGCTTTTCCTACCATATTCAAAGGATGATTCCACTGAACTTAAATGATGGAAGAGCAAAATAAAATTTTAATTCAATGATCTTGATAAAGGGTTTTGATGAAGGTCTATAGAATACCATTGAGAAAGGTATTACTATAGAAGTTGATGGTGTAGGGATGGTCAAAGTTTGAAAGTCTCTCACACCATCTCAGAAGAAGCTTATTGAAAATATCTTTAGAGTTAGATGCATTCTGGTAGGTGCTCTATCTCAATTATGAGTATATCAACATCATTGTTATGTCTAATGCTCAGACTCTCTTTGAATCCTTGTGTTCGAATTGTGTGGGAGTTTGTAAAGAAGCTTGTCCAGTTACACTTAATCTAATCTTTCAAAGCAAATTATGAGAAGACTGCCTAATGGATTCAAACCTAAAGTGACAGTTATTCAAGTTGTCATAAAACATGAGTATGTTGTGTCTTAAAGGTTTATCTAGCAATCTCCAAAGAAAATAAATGGAATTAGATGATGAAAAACTATCAAACAAATTAATCATTCTTAATCATGTTGAAGAAAATTCCTATGGAATATCTGATGATGAGAATTAACCTTCCTTATCAAAAGATTTCGTCAATTGGCTAAATGGAATGTGATACCTGTTGATAAAAGAGTAACTTTAGAAGCTTCTGAAATATTCGTATTTCAACTGATTTCCCAAATCTTAAGAACAAGGAGAAATACTACCAAAAAACCCAAAATGTCAGAGATCTTCACTGCTTATTTAAATGAAGCTGACATAGGGCAGGATTCAGAAGAAAAAGTAATATGGCTTTGCTAGTCATTAGTGCTTCTGAAGAAGCATCTGAATCCTGGAATAAAAATCAATTATTGAAGAGAAAGAGATAATGTCAAATCTATCTTACTTCAATATTGATAATAAGGAGTCTTCTCTTCAAGATAATATCTTAAGTGACTACATTGCTCCAAAAAATTAAAGGTCATCATTGAATTTGTGTTAAAGGACAATTCCATGAGAAACCTTCAATTCTTTGTGATCTACCAGTAATACTATGACAGTGCTTTAAATTTGTTTTATGCCAATCTCTCATAGCAAACATTATCCGGTTCTATGCTTGTCAAAGATTTCAAAGTCAAAAGATTTAATCCAAGATAATGAAATCAGTGACTCTGCTAAGAACAAGATTTTGTTCATACCATAACTCATCCTAGACTCATACTCTGGAATGAATCATGATACTGCTATCAGATTAAGGCATAAGGAAAAGAAAAGCCTGTCAAGACTAACATTTCTGGACTGATAGAAATATGAGTACCATTACTCAAAATGTATTTGCTGCAGATATCAAAGAAATGAGCAAATGCATCTTCCATGGAACTTTATCAAAGGTTGTTTACAACATTTGATTGAAGAAGAGCCTACATCCCAGACTTAAGAGCTGAAGGAACTGAGTTTGGTGAAAGAAGTGGAGTCAATGGTTTAACAACCAATAAATCAGAATCCACTCAATACAGTATTCATATGTTATGGTCAAATATGAATACTCATCTGGAGTCTGACCAAGAAAATAACAAAAAAAAGGGAGGTATGTTTATTCTTCCCTGGTTTACTTCTTGATTCAATGAGATATTTATGTTTTAGTAAATAAAAAGTCTCTGTTAGATCTCTAGAGAAATTATTTTGTTAAAAGAATCTTCAGAAATATTTAAGAAAAAACTATGTTGTATTTTTCTATACTGAATATATCATTAGCTAGATGATGGTCATATTTATGGAAATAGTTTCATCACTTTTTGTGATGATACTGCTTCTTGTTAGCTGTCAAAGAAACCAATCCAATATTCATTAATTAAGCATGACTCTAGTTTCAAGAGAAAAAGGCTTGATTCTGAATAGAATATCAAAGACTGATGACTGATAGAAGTTATCTCTCTCGTAGTCTAGATCTACTAGACTCTGATGGATGATAGCTTCTAAAAATTGCCAGTCTATGAGATTCTGAAAAGGTTTCTTTACTTCTGATTAAGCCGTTTAAGTAAAAACAAATTCTAAACTTTTATATTACTTTAATTTCATGAAGTTGAAAATCATCTAGTGGATTCAGGAAATCTGTTGGGTAAGAACCTTTGGGTAATAATGTTTTTCTTTTTATATACTATTATTATCTCTATCCTCAGTCTTGTGAAACATCATTTTATGTCCTTTTTCTGACAAGGTTCTTATTCTTCTGGAATCTTGTTCATTTCTTTTCTTTTCTTTTTATTTTCTTTGGTGGTGTGTGTGCTGATCAAACCAAACACTACGCCAAACAAGACATTAGACAGTGCTTTTTTAGGCCTTAGACAGCGCTTAAAAGCGCTGCCTAAGGTTGCGCTGTCGTAGGTAAAGACAACGCTTTTTATTTATGACAAAGCGCTCTCTAAAGTATACATTAGACATCGTTTTTTCCGTAAAAAGCGCTCTCTAAAGTGGGCCTTTACAGCGCTTTTGAAAAAGCGTTGTCTAATGTATACGTATAAAATTTTAATGAATTTTTTTATATACCTTTACAGAGCGCTTTTTCAAGAAAAAGCGCTGTCTAAAGGCCCCCTTTAGACAGTGCTTTTTAAAGCGCTGTCTAATGTATGCCTATAATTTTAGTTATCAATTTTTCTATACCTTTAGAGGGCGCTTTTTAGGAAAAGCGATTTCGTTTGTGAACTATAGACAACGCTTTTTCTAGAAAGCGCTGTCTTTTCTCTACGTATAATTTTAATGATTTTTTAAAAAAATCCCATTTTAACCATTTTTTTATTCAGAAACCTGTATAATTCAAGCCATTTCAATAAACCTGTATATTTCACATTTCCATTAACAATTTCTAGTATGGTTCATTAACCATTTCCACTAATCCCATAAATCACATAAACCACATAAACCATTTCCATTATAATCAAGTTATTTACATTAACTATTCACAAAACTATACAATTACAATCCAAAAACACATAAAGAGCATAAACCATTCACAAAACTATACAATCCCATAAAATAAACCATTCACAAAATTAAACATTCACATAATCCCATAATCCTATACCTTATATATATAGGATTCTTTTTTCAATAAGGTATTCGCACAATTCCTCCTTAATTTCTTGCAATTTATCCTTCGTGTAATGAGAACACGCGTATTCATCAAAGTACTACATAACAAAACAAAATATGCATGATTTAGTTAAAAATAATAAATTATATGACATATCCGATAAATATTAAAATAAATCCTAAGTTATAAATCCATCCATACCGTAATAGGAATCTCTAATCGATCAATTTGAAGGATTTCTCTCATAAACCTCAAAACGAAATACCTGCAGTCTATGCCATTACGCTGACAAGGGCACTACACATAGACAAACAAATAAGAATTAATATATAGTTCTTTTGTGTTATCAAGTAGCATCACTAATAAGCAACATTGTGAAAAGTAATATACCTCCACTTTGACCCATGTAACGTTGGTTGCTTTAGCCCGTGCTACTCGAGATTCTCTTTGTGCCCGGTATACGAGTATTGCTCTATAAAAGAAAAACGTAAATTTAGAACAATCTCACAGAAATAATTAAATATACAAATACAGTGGCGAGAGAGAACAACTAATTACCTTTAGAGATGTAAACAACTTCTAGACCCACACAGTGTCCAGATAGGTTAGAATTACCAAGATCCCCCTGTACACGTATCATAAAATGAAATATCATTAATTGACCAATTATGAGTCATAACTTGATAAGTGGCAACATGTAATCACAAACAAGCAACAATTAGAGGTAAACACCTACATAGTGGCCTCAAAAGTAAGTACTCTTTCTCAATATATATAGTTAGTCACTATATAATAGCAATGTTGTGATTGGTTATGGCCATATATTTATGTTACATGAACTTAACTTGGATGGTTTCATATACCATAACTAATTCACCATTTATTCTTTTTTCTATATAACCTACTAACTTCTAATTTCAAGCTAATGTCATAATAGTCCAATTCATCAACAGCAAACTCTTTAGTGTTTTATCAAACTAACTATAACTAGTTTCACAATAAAAGAAAATTTTAACATAACAAATTTCTAAAAGAAACTAACTATAACAAATTTTAACATAACAAACTTCTATAACTATAACTACTAACTTCTATAGCTATAACTACTAATTTCTGTGAAGAAACTAACTAACTTCTATAAGAAAATTTTAACATAACAAATTTCTAAAAGAAACTAACTATAGAAAATTTTAACATAACAAATTTCTATAACTATAACTACTAACTTCTAAAAGAAACTTTTAACTAATTTCTAACAATTCAACATCAAACTAACTTTCACAATAATACATTAACATAACAATTAGCGTACTAATCATCTCAAATTTCACTAGTAGCTCTAACATCAGTCCATAACAGTTTGGCCTACTCATTGAAATTCCCCAACTCTCACAATTCAACTAACCTACACCATTTATGCTATACATAAATAATAAAGTTTTTATTTCACAAACAATATATCAGAAGATAACATAAGCAACAGAAGCAACAGAAGCAACAACAACAACATCCTGATACATTTATGCTAACATTCATTCTGAACGGCAACAACAACAGCAACATAACGATAAAAAAACTGAAGCAACAACAATGAACGGCAACAACAACAGCAGCAAAAAATAACATTCATTCTTGGATGGTTTACGATAAAAATACATTCATTCTGATAAAAAAATAACATAAGCAACAACAACAGCAACAGAATGACAACAACAACAACAGAACGACGGCAATGCTGACGGCAAGAATGAACGGCAACAACAACAACGACGACAAGAACAATGTATGAAGCAAGAACAACAACAACAACGTACCTCTTCTTTTCGTTTTCGTCTTCTCCTTCACGAATGCAAGAATGAACGATGGCAACGGTGACGGCAATGATTTCAGAACGACGGCAACGATGACGGCAAAGGTTTCAGAATGACGACAATGAAAGCATGCAAGAACGATTGAACGCAAGGGTTTCAGCAGAAAGAAATGGTCGAGAGCAGAAAATGAAAAGAAGTTTCTGAAAATGATATGAAATGTGTTTTATATTTTAATTCATAAATGACCTTAGAGGGCGCTTTTCAAAAAGCGCTTCCTTAAGTGCTACCTATGAGAGCGCTTTCCTTAGAAAGCGCTTTCTAAAGAAAGGAGAATTTAAGACCTATAGCAGCGCTTTCTGAAAGCGCATTCTAAAGTGAGGAAAATTTAAGACCTATAACAGCGCTTTCTGAAAGCGCATTCTAAGGTTAACCTATAAGAGCACTTTTCAAAAAGCGCTTTCTAAGGTGGCTTCCATTTAGGGCATTTAACAGCGCTTTTAAAAAGCGCTCTCTAAAGGCTGTCTTTTACAGCGCTTTTTTTAGCAAAATTTTTTAAAGACCAATAGCAGCGCTTTGTCCAAAAAGCGCTGTCTTTGGTGCGATGTGAAAAGCCAATTTTGGCGTAGTGAAACCCGAGATGAATTCTCTAGTCAATTCTCCTTTGAATCAACTAGTTGTCATCAATGAAAAGTTTGTGGATTTTGAAGAATTGCTTAAGCTAGGTTTTAACTTCTGGAAGATTGTGTCTGAACAAAGATGGAATGGATACTTTGAGATGCTTTGTGGTTTCACTTATCCAAGGCTTGTCAAAGAGTTTTGGATTAATGCTTCCATTGTTGAACTGAATTCTGAGTGTGCTATTCTTTCTAAGGTGTCAGGTGTTTCTATAACAGTAACCTCTAAATCGATTGCTAATGTGATCAATTATGAGGAGATTGGAGAAATCCCAGGTACTCTTGTTTCGGAACACTGTCTTCCTACTTGGTGTACTTTTGTAGATCCATCTAACATATCTCTGGTCTCAAATCTTCGTCCTGATGCAATTGTTTGGAATCAGATTCTGAACTCAAACTTGCTTTCTAAGGACAAGGAACTAGACCTTGTGGGCCCTATTGAAAAATATTTGCTACTTCTTTTCAATTCAGGCTTGGAGATTGATCTTCCTCAAGTTATGCTTGACTATCTAAAGGAGACTCTTTCATCCTTTCACAAGGGAAAGACAATCTTCATTCCTTATGGACGTTCTTTTAGAGCTACTGGTCCAACAGGGAGTTATCATAAGCTCAGAGGATTATTCTTCTAAATTTTGGAGAAAAAAGTTTGAAGCTATCTATGAGAGTTTCTGATGTTATACTTCTGCAAATTTATGCTTTGTATTTGTTAAAACTTCGTGTATTAAGCAATCTTGTTATCCAATTTTGTTCATGCTCTTGTGAGTCTTAACTGTTATATATATATATATATATATATATATATATATATATATATATATATATATATATATATATATATATATATATATAATTGAATAGGATTAAAAAATCAAAACATGCAACATTCTCATTAAAATGGAAGATATTACAAATTATTAAAACTCTCTAGGCATTTGGATTTGCCCTAAGGTATTACCTAGAATCATCTGACATATCTAGATTGTCTAAATAATATTGTCATTCTTCCTTTGCAAACTCTACAACTTCCTTTCTCAGTTGGTTTCTCCAATTTTACCTAAAAGTTCTTCTTCTTTGTGTCTCAATGAAGGTTGCTAAAGAAGTATGCGCTTCTGAAGTTATCTGCTTGCTTGTAGATCCTGCAGTTGCTGCATTACTCTTGTTTGCTTGAGCTGTTGCATTTAGCATGTATGTCTTTATGAAATCTCTCTTTGGAACCCAAATTTGTTTTTGTCTATACATCTTTGTGTTCAGAAGATTAAGTGATTATGAAAGTGATCATGCTAAGGGTTTTTATAGAATCTTTACATTCATTACCTTGAGTATTCATTATTTTAACATTGATTAAGTCAAATCAATTTTCAAATACTGACTCTTGGAAATGATGTCTAGTATTCCGACCTATTAAGATCCACTTAACAGTTGTAAATTTTATTGTTAACAAGTTAACTGCTGTTTCTGCTCATCTCATTACTTCATTAATGCTTTTGTCAGAAAATCTAAAGGGAAAATAAAGTGATTGTACAACTGCATAATATTAAATGATCAAAATAACTTTTTCATTAATCAAGCTTAAAAGGATTACAATAAAAGATGACTAGATTAAACGAAATATTAAACCTAATCTAAATCATTCATGGCCTTGTAATACATCCAGTTATCCCACCTGATATCAGATTCATCTTCATAGACATCCTCATCTTCTGCCTCTGGGATAACAAGTTGATAAAACATCTCATTTATCCTCTTCTTCAGTGTCTTCTTCATGGATTTCTTCCTTGGCTTCAAAACTAAAACTAATGGACCTGTTTTTGTTGGTCTTTGAGGTGCTGAGGAAAAAGCTTCGTCTAAAGTGTTCAGTGTAGAGGAGACATGCCCAGTTGCAGATGCTTCAGAAACTACTGACTTATAAAGATCTTGGGTTTTCAGACTTGTAGAGTTCTCTGTGAATTTTGTCACAACAGAGATTTTTTCGCTCTCAACTGAGGACTCTATGATTTTTTGATGGATGTTGATGAAAATAATCTTGGTTTCGGTTGCTTTTATAGTGGATTTTGGATAACCTAAACGTTAGAATTAAATCCTTTGCTTGATTCTTGGAACTGTTACGACCAATAAATATTTAGCATGCACTGTACAATCCTTAATGACCTCTGTTACTTGATCGATTTCTCTTCCTTGGGAACTGATCACGTAATGATGTTCTGCTACGCATTTATGACTTTAATTCTTTTCTTTTTATTTTATTCTTTTTGATGTGACAAAAGGGGGAGAAAAGATATAGTAGTATTTAATTAGAAACTGAACTCATTCAGTTTGTACATGTTGTCTATTTTAAATTTCTTTTATTTTGGTTATGTTACCCGGGAAACATATTTTAGTTTTCTTAAAAATAGTTCTAAGGGGGAGCTTACAAACCTCAACCTTAGACTACTAGACTCGGAAGTTGCTTACAAACCTCGGATTTTGATGTTGCCAAGAAAGTTAAAATATTTTAGTTTTCTTGAATGTAGTATTTAGGTGAGTTTGCAGAACTTAACCTTAGACTATTAGGTTCAGGGGAAGCTTACAAACCTCGTACCTTGATGTTACCAAGAAAATTAAGATATATTTTAGTTTTCTTAAAGATAGAACTTAGGGGGAGCTTACAAACCTTAACCTTTAAACTATCAGACACAGGGGGAGTTTACAAACCTCAAACTCTGATGAAACTAAGAAAATTAAAATAGCCCAAGATTGTCCTTTAAATACTTATGTTTGTCATCATAAAAAAAGGGGGGATTGTTAGAACAAGATTTGTTCATGACATATATTCCTTGGGTTTTGATGATAACAAAGTATTATGTAATACCCCATATTCTCTTAAATGCTCAATTGGATTTCAGTTGAGATCAATTGAGTTCCTATGTACTCTATCTTTTGTCAGTTGAAACAATTAGAATTCCTAAGTGCTCTGAATGTTGTCAATTGGGATCAATAGAGTAATTAGTGAACTCTAAGGACATCAATTATTGATGAAAGGGACATACCAATATTAATAAGTTTAAGAGAGGACATTTTGGGTAACTCTAATATTTGGTCAATTGGTGTTAGATGAAAAAATATCAAATGAAGATACTTTACACCATTGTATAATATATATATATATATATATATATATATATATATATATATATATATATATATATATTTTTTTTTATTTTTATATTTGGTCATGAGAAAGAGAAAGAGGAAGTTAGTAATAAGGAAAGGAAGAGGAAAAGAGAAGACAAGAAACTCCTGGAAGAGAAGAAGGAGAGTTTGGATTCATCATCATCAACTCTCTCATCAATCTTCTTCATCGAGGTGAATCTGAATTCTGCTTGAATCGTTGTGCGAGCTCGTAGCGAGTGGTAGGCGAGCTCCTTGCTTTGAGGTCACTGTGCGACCATAACACAATTTTGATTCTGCCTCTTCCTCGCCTGGAGTTCGATGTACGAACTGAAAGCAATCCAACCTCGCTTTGGGGTCGCTGTGCGACCATAGCAGGGTGCAGTTTTCTCTTTTCTTGTTTTCTTCATAACTTACGAACCGTAACTCAAATTGAGGCACGATTAGAAGCGTTGGAAATCTATTCCAATGATTTATAAATTATCGATTAATTGAATAGTGTTGGATTGAAATAGATGTGGAATAATATGTGAATGCGTGAAGATGAACACCTAGTATTATGATGATCACCATGTGAAATGGTTTGATAATTGGTGAGGGACCTTTATTCCAAAAGTCCTATTTTGGTGAGGTGTTTGACTCTAAAAGTCCTATTTAATATTTTGATCATATGCCTTGTGTGTATTATTTATACTTGACTTGTTATGTCACTATACGTGTTTTATGTGTGATATATGTGTATGTTCATATGTTTGATTGTGTTACAACATGCTTAAAATAATATGAAGATAAGTGAGGAAACCTAGGCCTAAAACTAGGAAATGGATTAAAAAGAGAAATAGGTTGCAAGTATGATTTAGATAACATTATAGGGTGACATTTATGCTATGATACCTAGGTGTGTGTCATGGATGAATGGTTGGCATAATTGTGAATGAGATGCATTGTATGGAACATGTGTTATTATTGTGTGATTAAGGTGAATATGGTCACCTTGTGATTGTAAAATACAGTCACGTTGTGTCGTATTTTATCACATAGTCGGAAACAACCTTTGTGGATGTCATCTTAAGAGTTGATGCTTATGTAGAGCTCCTTTGGGATGTACGCATTAGTCCTTTGACATGAGTTCCATTAAATGAATGGAGTCTACGGGTAAGAGACTTGGGATGGGAAGTGACGATTCATGTGGGAAGAACCTTGAATGTGAATCCATTCATTTATCCCGTGTGTATGGATGGAGCCTGCGGGTAAAAGGCTTGAGATGGGAAGGGTCCCATTGGAAGCGACGATTCATGTGGAAAACACCTTGAATCCGAATCCATTCGTATATCAAAGTGTGATGCAAGGATCTGTTAGCCACGCTAAAAGTACTAGACGTAGGTGAGGCGGTGGGGAAGTTTACCTTGGTATGGTTTCCGATTAGTGATTGTTTGAGTTGGTGGACTCAAGAGACATGTTTCCATACAATGCGAATTGTGTGAACTCAAGTCTTATCCCTTTTCCCTCTTGACTTGAGATAGATTAGTTTAGAACCCTATAGAGCCGAGTGAACCCATAAGATAGGGGAACTCACTGAGATTATTATCTCACCCCATTATTGTTGTTGTTTTTCAGGTTTTGTTTGTAGGTTTAGTTTGCAAGTGGAGCTATGCATGTAAGTTTCAAGGGAAGCTTAACTTATGTTTATTTTGTTGTATATTGAGTTGTACAATGAATAATATTGTACTTAGATCTTAGATTTTTATGTTTGAAACTTTCCATATCTTGTACCATTGTTGTTATTTTATGTTTTTTTTTATAAAATGGCCAAGTATGTAAATTATGTCAATATGCACTTATTATTGTGTTAGTACCAAATAATAACTCTTGTATGATATTATATATATATATATTATACAGGGCGTTACATATTAAAAGAACAATGGTGTTATCTAATGTGTGTTCGAAGTATGCAAGTTTTAATGCTTAAAGTTATATATTCGTAATGTGATATATATATATATATATATATATATATATATATATATATATATATATATATATATATATATAAGGACGCACTTGAGAGAAGCTGAATTACTAGCTTCGGGTGGAGCAGAATCTGAAGAACACTCTCTAAGTGATGTCTGGCGTAAACTCTGAAGCTGAAGGTCTCAGCATCAAAAGAAGCAACATATTGTCATTACACTTGGTGAATGTAATTAGCTTCTGGTGATCATTCATAATTAGTGATAAAGCTAAAGCTATTTGTACTGTAGAAAACAAGCTGCATTGTCAAATCAGTTTTCTAACTAGAGTCTAAGTTTATAAGGCTCAAGAAGAGTTGACATGATTTATGGATATCTACTCTCAACGGCTTTATAGTACAAGATTACATGGAAGATATAATAGTGAAACATGTTACACAATGGATAAGATTTTTGGTGTATCTCTCTTCAACTTCTCTTGTACTATGGAGAAACAAAGATACTTGTTCAAGTCATCTCTTCCAACGACTAGTCTTCTACAACTACTATATAAGCTACTCAAGATTCAAAATGAAGTCTTGAACAAGGGAGCAATCAAAAGGGCAAATATAGAAGGAAAACCAAAAAGGATAGAAGTGTTCTACACTTCTGTCTGGATGGAGGAATAATAAAATCATACAATAAGCAATGTAATCGAGTATGCAGATTTTCTGTTATATGTTGTAAATTGTAATATGCCTTAAGATTTCTTAAACATTGAATATCTTAGAAATCTTAAGTGCTTAGAGGTTTTTGTTAAGGTGATTACCCTGTACCTGTGCTAATTGTATCAAGTACACATTGTTCTCTATTATGCTAAACATGATTGTTTAGTAGTTTAGATAAAGTCTCTTGCTATGTGCTTGAGCAGCAAAGTCTCTTGCTGAGAAGTTTGAGCCGAGTAAGTCTCCTGCTATGTACTAGAGCATTGAAACTCTTAATCAATCGTTGATTGAGCAGAAGTATTGAATTTGTGGAATTTAAGCAAGCAAGTCTTGGACTGTAAGTCTGAGCAAGGAGGTCTTGGGCCTGA
The DNA here is from genome assembly GCA_022829125.1 of Lathyrus tuberosus. Lineage (NCBI taxonomy): Eukaryota > Viridiplantae > Streptophyta > Magnoliopsida > Fabales > Fabaceae > Lathyrus > Lathyrus tuberosus. The sequence goes on from JALAZF010000422.1 coordinate 4,201,565, forward strand.
GGGGCTTGAGCAAAAGTCTTGGGTTCGTGGAACCTGAGCAAGGAAGTCTTGAGTCCGTGGAACTTGAGCAAGGAAGTCTTGGGCCTGAGGGGCTTGAGCAGAAGTCTTGGATTCGTGGAATCTGAGCAGGGAAGTCTTGAGTCTGAGGGGCTTAAGCAAGGAAGTCTTGGGTTTGTGGGACCTGAGCAGAAGTCTTGGACCTAAGGGGTTGAAGCAGGAAGCCTCAGACTGAGGGTTTGAGCAAAGAAAAGTCTTATGCTTAAGTGCATAAATGATTGTAATCATGTTTTTGATTATAGTGAAAATCTCTTGTGCTGTAAGGGGACTGGACTACTCTCATTTGGGAGGAACCAGTATAAATATTTGTGTGTTATATTATTATTCATTTGCTTCTGTTACCATCCACTACAACGTATAATCAAAATCTGAACACCAGTTTAGATTCTGAACTCTGATCAGACGCAAACTAAAGAAACTGAAAACACAATTCAACCCTCCTTCTTATGTATTTTTCTCACCTTCTACATGAAATAAAACATGAAATAGAAATTGATGATTGTGTTTATGAATAAATTTCTCAATATTTTCAACCGAGAAAAACAATAAATTTCTCAATGTTTTCTTTGATTGACAACATAGGAAGGTTATTCCAAAAATATTACAATAACATAAACATCATTATGTGAGATAGATTGCAAGGGCAGAAAAAATATTTTGTTCAAGATTGAAGAATATTCAAGATTTCTTCTGTCTTGCAATCTATCCTAAAGAATGATGCGTATGACTTTGGAGCGGTTAAATATAAGTTATGTTTAGGGTAAAATTTGATTAACGAGTGCTTTTATAGTAAAATATGATGATCTAATCCCTCAGTTATTAAATATAACTGAATGTATAAATCATTAATTTAAAAATAAAAGATACAATAAAAAGAAAGGCACCACTTTTAAAGAAATAAAAACATAAACTGCTTTTACTGGGATTAAAGCATGTTCTAAATTAATTTTCCCCCCGATTATATTTAGAAACCGGGGGAATATGTGATATTTATTTAAAAATCAAATAAAAGGTGACACACATTGGCATTTTACCTCTGTTTTTGGTTGTGTGATGTGAAAGTTTTGTCATAAAATGTATTATTTGTAGTAGTGATTGGTTTTTCCTTAGCTTACCTAATAGTATAAATTTTGTGAAAGAATTTGTTTTTGAGTAATTATGAAAAAACTTATGATATTATTTATAAGGTTTTTTTAGTTTATTTTCATAAGTTACTCGACATAACTAAAATTATTCTATTATTTTAATTTAAAGTATAAAATATAATTTAATAATTATAACATACTTATTCATATTTATTTAAATAAGTCAGACTAATAGACTTAAAAGATTTTTTAATGCTTATGGCCAAGTCTTTTTTTTTAACTAAATAGTCTTTTAAAAATAAGGGTAAATATGTTTGTGGTCCTCCTAAATATCTCTAATTTCGTTTTTAGTCCCTTAAATATTTTCTTCATAGAATGGACCTCCTAAAATTTTCCCTCACACTTTTGGTCCCTAATACTAAAATCTTCACTAAAACAGTCTCTAATTCAGTCGCTAAGTTTAAAACTGTCGCTAAAACTGTCGTTAATTCTGTCGCTAAGTTGTAAAAATTGTCGCTAAGTTGCAAGAGGGACCAAAAATGTGGATTAAAAATTTTAGGAGGATCATTCTTTGAAGGAAATATTTTGAGGGATTAAAAACGAAATTGAAATATTTATGAGGACTATAAACATATTTAACCCATAAAAATATTTAAGTATTTTCTATTTTCAAAATTTTTTTTGGCCTAACATGTTTAGGTTGTGTAGGTTAGACCGTGTTAGATAAATATTGTAAATTAAATAGATTCAGGCTTGAATCGTGAATGTAATCACTTTCTTAATATTACTTCAAGTACTTTCAAAATGTCTTAGAGTCAATACGCGGGAATATTAGGGATAATTCGGCCTACATTCAAATGTACGGAAGTTGGAAATCTAAAATTTACTCTGAAGAGTAATAGTTATCGTTATGTATTTTTTAGAATCGGAAATGGCATTTTTATAGGTTAAGTAGTGTTGTTTCACAAGGTTGCGACCTTGATGAAACATACCGTTTTAGAAACACTTCACACTAAGTGTTACAACTTTTCACCTTTTACCAAAAATTACAACACTTCACAAAATGTTGCCACTTTCGAATTCAAAAAATAACAAATTGAATCAACGATTACAATAAATCTGGAACAACGACCACAACCATGTGTGGCGGCTTGCTGCCACAAGTCGGTTGAAGACCGACCACCTAAGCACTACCGTATAATACCACCAGTAGCTCTATTGATCTGATGCATTTATAAGTAGCCATTAATGCCTCTACGCACATGTCCCTGGTCTATGTGCTGGTTCTGAAGCCGGTGTGGTCGGTGCTGACACTGACGAAAGAAAGTGTGAAGGTGACAAATGACATAACATTTGGGACCACCGCACTAATCTATGTGACACTTTATCCTCTTTAACTCCTTTGTTTAGTTAATAAATGCAACTCTATATAGGAAACATTAAAGTGAGTTATTTCATAAAAAAAACACTAAAGTGAGTAAAACTTTCTATGTGAGACTAGTTGTCATGCATTGAATATTCATTTACTCACCTACAAGTCTTTTTATCATTTTGGAACACACCATTCATTATTAGTTACAACAACCCCCATTTGTTGTAATAATGACAAGATCAATTGTATGAAAGGTAACAAAGAATTCTAATACATTTAAGTATTTTTTATTTGAACTAAACCATAGCAAAGACAACACAAAGTCTAATCGGAATTTTAGGTACCAAGACTTTGAACATGCTATTCCTTGTGATTAAACTGACATTACCTTACACACACTCTTTAATAGTTCTTCACCTACATCTCTTGCCTAACATTATTTATGGTCATGTGTTTTTCCTGTTTCATGAACCTATTGTGATAGAAACTCCAACTCTCACTTTGAGACATCACAAATTTTGAAATTCACATATGTGAAGTTCATATTGTATGTACTATACTTGATATACGTATTTTCAACATTGAACTTCTTTAAGAGTTTGAAAACTCAACCATCCAATTGTAATAGTCAACATTATTACATAATGTAGCACAATAATCCAAATCAACAAGTTTGTTTTACCCATTAATCTTGAGGTTAATGTTTTCTTAATGTTAGATTGGGTTGCTACCATAGTTGGAACTCTTACTCATTGAGTTTCAATCCCATACCTCTCAAAGTAGTCTTTACTAAATCTCTAGCCAGTGGTATAATAAATAGATCAGCTAAATTATAGCTTGAACACATATATGTGTATGAAATGATTTCATCCTTAATCAATTTTCACACAAAGGAACGTCTAAGACCTATGTGCCTAGACTTTCCATTATACACTTCATTGTACGCTCTGGCTAAAGTGGCTTGACAATCGCAATGTATCAACACCTTTGAAACATTATCTTTAGCCAATGTAACTTCCAATTGAAGGTCCCTCAACCATTCAGCTTATTGACCAGCGGAAGCAAGAGCCATAAACTCTGATTCCATGGTTGAAAGTGTGATACATGTTTATTTCTTGCTCTTACAAGAAATTGTACTCTAAGCTAGTGTAAATATCCACCCAATTGTATACTTATAATGGCCAACATTCAATATCCAACTCGCATCGGTATATCCTTCTAGTATGTCAGGAAACCTACCATACCGAATGCCAAGATTTTTTCGTTTTCAAAAGATAACTGAAAATCCTTGTGACGGCCTTCCAATGCTCACTATTTGGATTACTGGTAAATCTACTCATTTACTAACATTAAATTCTATGTCAAGTATGATACATTACATGAAATACAATAGGAAACCAATTGCACTTTCATATTCTAATTGAGCCACAATTCTTCTATAACTCTTGTACAGCTTTACACTAGGATCAAAGGAGCATTACTTACTTGGAATGTAGGTGTTTGAACTTATCAAGCATTTTCTCAACATAATGTGTTTGATTAAGTTCATAACCCCCACTATTTCGATTTACCTTAATCCCTAAAATGGTGTTAACTGTAACACCCTAAACCCCACATACAATTTAATATGGAATTGAATTAAACAAAATGCATCCATTCAGTGTGTCACGCACAATCAAACATAGTCTGCTCTCTAACATAGGCTATAATATAACAAATTAGAACTTGTTATCGCATGCTCACCTTCACTTAGGGTATCATCGCAGAGGAATCATTATTAAATCAAATAAACACAGTATTGCATCTCATGACATTTAGTCTCAGAAACCTTAACTTTCATAACGCAACAAAAGGAGTTGATTATTCAACTCATCACAACTTTGAGATCTTAACAAAACTTAAATAGTAACTTTAACAAAATAAAACAAGTGAAAGCAAACGTTGCTATCCTGATATTACATGATCAGAGCAAGACCCTACTAATAAAACAAAAAACTAATGGAAGCCACTCCAAGCGTTATCTTCCACTTGCTTAAACAATGCTACTCCTGAGTATCTGCAAGTTATCTATGGTGGACAACATTAAAGCAAAGGGGTGAGAATACACTTGAATAATTAACGACAAAAACAAGCGGAATTAGATTATCACATAACAACAACATACACATTACTCAATTAACACCAATATATTAAGTATTCTCATCCAACAATACATCAAATACAATCAATACAAATGCAACACTTATGCAATGCACTCAACACCGACTCGACATGCATGTGGTACCAAATATGAACACTCAGGTTCATTCCCCTCCGATCCCAACCATATAATTAGATTCCCTCTTGAAACCAGAGCACACCAAATCGCGACCATCACCATAGGTAACGTTTCACTAATCCCCCATAATAGGAATTAACTACTCGCACCCGATCTATCACCATAGGATCGAGGATTACCAAAACAAACCGAATTTTCAAAAACATATACACATTATCCCCTCTTTTGACCGTGTATGCCACCAACACAACATAAACATAACATATGTATAATTAAATATGCAAGATCTTTAACAATCACCACAATTATTCATGCTCAAAAATTCATTATCCACACATATAAGCATCTTTCACACAAAATTATTATAAGCACACCATTATAACATCATCATAAATATTTAACATTTACATTATTAGCCAATTGTAATTAACATTCTCAACATCATAACATCATCAAATACGCACAATTCTCATAAATTATTCATGCTATCATGATCTAATAAGCCCCCTAAACTAATTCCATTTGATGGTAAGTTGCATTAGCTTTCCAACGCTTCAAACTGAAACTCATTTGGACTTACAGATCAAAATTTATGGCCAAAATTGTCAGACAGTGCAACATAAGACAAAACAGGCATTCTGCCATAATGGAGTCGACTCCAATCATGTATGTATCGACACATACTGATTTCAAGAATAATTTAAGTTTTATATTATATACTTCTTCATCAATTTGAATGGATGTATGTTGCTGTGAGGTTTATTGAAAAATAAGCAATCTACATATTATATAATAAACTCTGGGTACTTTCAACAACGATTATTTATTTTTACCTAAATGTATATACCACAACGGTTGATACAAGTAACCGTTATGGTAGGTAGGGTGCGCCCTACCTTACTATCAAGGTCTCACGACCTTGGTGGAAATCATCATACATACAATCAACCCTTACCTCACAACGGTTGGCCAGGCGTTGTGGTATCCCTTTTTCAACCATTGTGGTATGGTTTTTCCATAGTAGTGAAAGAACCGAAGTTCCGATAATATGAATGCATGGACTATCAACATGCAACATCAACACATACACATTGGCCTTTCTTTTCATTGTGTATGTCACCATCAACATAATCAACATAAACATAGCATATGTATTATTAAATATGTAACATCTTTAAAAATCACTATAATTATTCATGCTCTCCAATTCATTATCGATACATATAAGCATCTTCCACACAATATTATTATAACCACAACATTATAACAACATCATCAATATTCAATATTTACATTATTAGCCAATTGTAATTAACATTCTCAGCATTAAAACATCATCAAATACACATAATTATCATCAATTATTCATTTTATCACGACCTAATCATCCCCTGAAACTAATTATATTTGATGGTAAATTGCATTAGCTTTTCAATGCTTCAAACGACAACTCATTTGGACTTACAGATCAAATGTTATGGCTAAAATTGTCAGACAATGCAACATAAGACAAAACAGGCATTCTTCCAGAATGTCGTCGACTCCAAGCACATATATATCGATACATACTGTTGTTTTTGCTAAAAAGAAGTTCTTAAACTATCTAAACACTACCTTACGTGACAACAACTTATTTTACGAAAATCTATCAAATTAATCCAATTTCCCACTGTTATAGTACTCTAAACTAATATATTACTCCACGGGCCATGAATCAACAATATATTACAACAATACCATCATGTTCATCATCTCTAAATCACAATTAACACACTTAAGGACACAACCTTTAAACATCCATCAATGACAATTTTTCATACATATAAAATCAAGGTATATCAAATATAATTCCAGTCACATAATCATACATATGAAAAACATAAATCATATACAAACATTGATTCATTAGAACACACGACAATCATCGTATAACAACTGTCATAGCATCACATTTCAGAATTATGAATCAAAACACTCAATCCTAAGGAGGTTAATGGTCCCTCCATCTACCCCTCATGCTTTAACACCCATTAGAGAAACACATCTCCCCTTACCTTTTTTTCCCTAGAAAGCAATGAAATTATCCTTGAATTCTTCTCCGTCTACCTCTAGCCAACTTGCCTCCTCCTCTTTTGTTTCCAAATTTTATGTACTGTAAAAATTATCCCTAAACCTAGGTTTATCTCATAAACTTATACTTAGGGTTAAACTTCTCAAAATTATGAACTTGGGCCAACTTAAAATACTTCTTATTCTTTCCTCCCATTAATTTTCCTAGATTCTCATATTTAGCCCAAACAATCTATTTTTCTTATTTTTACTAAATAACTAATGGGATACTCATGCATTCGCACGGGTACTGGTATGGTACGCGCATTCTTCCCAAAATATAATAAAAATGAAATAACACATTAAATTGTTCAACCAAAAAAAGATTATTATTTTTAAAAGAGATAATGCTTATAATTATTTCCATATATAAAAATATTTGATTCAACAATATATTTCTTTTATACAAATATTATTTTTAGACATTATTTACAAAAATATTAGAACCAATAGTGAACTTTTTTCCATTATTATTCAATATTTTGATCTGTAACTTCATGTTCTCGTTATAATTATTTTATTTTCGTGTTTTAAAAAAAAAGATAAGTTATGATTTGATTAAAATTTGTTTTCTATAGTTAGTATGCACATTTGTTTCTAAAATGTAATAAAGTTGTTCCCGTTTATAACAATAGTATTGTTTTCCTTAATCTTTTCACATATTTATAAAAATAATCAATACATTTATATCTCGTTTATAACAATAATATTTTCCTCGTGTGCATATATATATATAATTTAATCACCGTTTTATGTTTCCCGTATATAAATATTGTTTTTGTTTTGATATTACTTATATATTTAAATCTACATACAAATATTTGAATCAACAATGTATTTTTGTCCGTAAATAAATATTATTTTGTTCAATGACAAACACTTTTACTTATATTTTATAATGTATTTTAATTGAAAAATTATGATTTTTTAAACAAAAAATTTATTTGATGGATGTAACAGTTGCATAGTAAAAATAGATGTTCTATTTTTTTATTTACCCGTAATTACTTTTTTATATTTATTTTTAAAAAACAAATATTTTAGTATTTTTTTTTAATATTTATCAATGGATCGTGTATTTTTTATTTTTTATCAATGGAACGTCTATTTATCAATGGAACGTTCTATTTTTTTATTTACCTGTAATAACTTTATTTTATATTCATTTTTTTAAAATTATTTTAATATTTATCAATTAGACGTCTATATATATATATATATATATATATATATATATATATATATATATTTTAATATTCTAGTTGTAAACAAAATATTAAAATTGTTTGCATCAATCGAACAAAAATAATAATTTAATTTCAATGATAGGATATAACAAAAAATATTATAATTGTATTACCTTTTATTCATTAAAAGTAAGATAAATAAATATCAATCGTTAGTTGGTATAGTGGTAATTGGCGCTGGATTTGATAGAGAAAATCAGGATTCATTCCCCCGCATCAGTATCTATCAATATGACACAATACTCTGATATTTATTTCTAATAAAGCATATTTACATTTTTTTCATACATCATATTTCATAATAAATATAAATTAATGTATTAATATGAAGTAACTAATATAATATTATATTTGAGTTATAAATTGAATTATATGCTAATTTTTAATACTATAACCAATGTTTTAAAAACCAGATCGAATCGACCGGGACCCGGAGATGAATCCGGTTGGGCCAACCTTTTAAAACTGTTAGTGGGTCAAAACCGTGGTTAAACTGGAAAAACCGGATTGAACCGTCTAAAACCATTCGAACCAAAGAATCGGAGCCGGTTTTGTAAAACTGTTCGGTTCAAAAAAATTCATCAAATTAACCATTTTTAATTTTTTTTTTAAATTTTAGTATGTTAATATCAAAACTTAACATATATTCCCCAATCACAAAAACGAATTTCGTGTGTTTTTTACAACCATACAAACTTTTAAGTTTTGTCACTCTATTATAACACACTACATCATCATTATGCCGTCTCTTTCAAACATAGTCACGATGTCCAACTCTATTGATTGTCGTTCATGTCATTATTGTTTGTTGTTTATTAAGACTTGTTTGTCGTAGTTTAAATCAAATTCGATTTTTTGTTGTTTAATGAAGTATATTGTATTATTTATATTTTGATATTCTATCTTATTTAATTTCAGTATTCTTAATTATTTGAACATTATTTTAGTTATTATATTCTGTTATTTTAATTTTGCGTTCAATTAATTTAATTTATCTTGTTGTAATTCTTTAGTTTGGTCAAAATATTCTTAAATGATGGTTGAAATGAAGTGTAGAACTATGTTAATATTATATATTATTGATATTGTTGTATTAAATTTGTAATGAATTTTTGAAATATTTATTTTATTAAGTTGAGAACATATAATAATGTGTGACATATCTATGAAGTTTAGTTTCATATTATTAGTTTATTTAATAAACGGTTCGACCGTAAGTTTAACCGGTTTAACCAATTGAAATTTAAACCGTAAGTTTTGCCGGTTTGATCTCTGGTCCGGTTTTTAAAACATTAACCATAACAATAGGCTAATTCTCCAAAGTAATTTTTTTATGTAATTTTTTTTTTTTTTTGAATTCAAATATATATAGTGATAATATTTTGTCTCAACTCTTTTTTTGTATTTGATTCTTCAATATCTTTTCTAAAATTTATTAATTTTTTCTATAACAAACGAAATAATTTCTTTTAATTCATTAAATTTCTATGTTAATAGTAATTGTCAAATTTTTAATAAAAAAATCAACATCAATCCTATTAAATATGATTATGATGATGATAAAGTTATCAAACTCTAATAAAAAAAAATATGATTATGATGATGATAGTTATTACCCATACGTTAAAAAAATTAAATAAGTTAAAAAAACAGTGCATTAAAGACTAAAAAAATAAGTTTTTTTAAAAAAAATTATGATGGGCCAAACCAGAAAGTTTGGGCCATCTTACTATTTCTTTTGAAAAATTTTATTTCATACCCCTATCATTATCCATCTACCCCTACATTTTTTAAAATATTTCAATTCTTTCCTTTTCACTTATTAAATAATTTTATTATTTAATATTTATTATTTTCTAGTATGTATTTTTTCTTCACCAAATAACTTACAATCAAGTTTTCCGATATGTATTTTTTCGTCACCAAATAACTTGCAACCAAGTTTTTCGGTACGTATTTTTTCTTCACCAAATAACTTAAAATCAATTTTTCCGGTATGTATTTTTCTCCACCAAGTTTTCCGGTAAATATTTTTCTTCACCAAATAACTTGCAATCAAGTTTTTCGGTATGTATTTTTTCTTGATCACCAAAAATTACATACCGAAAAACTTGATTGCAAGTTATTTGATGAAGAAAAAATACATATCAGAAAACTTGATTGCAAGTTATTTGATGAAGAAAAATACATACCAGAAAACTTGATTGCAAGTTATTTGGTGAAGAAAAAGTACATACCGGAAAACATGATTGCAAGTTATTTGGTGCAGAAAAAATAAATACTGGAAAACGTGATTGCAAGTTATTTGGTGAAGAAAAAATACATACCGGAAAACTTGAGTACAAGTTATTTAGTGAAAAAAAATATATATCGAAATACATGTCAAAATAATCTTATAGCATGTTTGGATTGGCTTTTGGAAGACCCAGAATCAATTCTAGAGGTGTAGAATTGATTCTGGATGATTTTGAGGTGTTTGTTTTTATCAAAAGTAGAATTGATTCTACCTCCAGAATTGATTCTACTTGAAGCTAGAATTTGTAGCTTCTACCTCCAGAATTGATTCTGGGTGATTTTTACACTGGAATTTATTGTCTAACTTACTTTTACATAAATGTATCCAAACATAAATCAATTCTGCTAAACTCAATTCTGTTAAAATCAATTCTACCAAACTCAATTCTGCTAGAATCAATTATGTTCACCGCCAATCCAAACACACCCTTATTGATAAACTACAAGGTCATGAAAAAAAGCTAATGTAAACAATACTCTTATTGTTGTCCTCATTGCTACTGGTGCATACATGTCAAAATAATCAACACCTTTCTTTTGTCTAAAATCCTTTGATACTAATCTAGAATTTTAATTGTTTAGTGTATCATCACTATGATACTTCTTTCTAAACACCTACTTGCATCCAATGAGTCTTGATCCCTTAGGTAGATCGACAAGCTCCCAAGTGTGGCTTGGCATTATTGAATCTATTTCGTCTTGGTTAACATCTTTTCAAAAGGAGGAGTCCTTTCAAGGTACCATTTCCTTATAAGTCTTAGGATTATCTTCCAATTGAAGAATAATAGAAATTTTTCGAACAAAATTCTCACTATTTCCTTCTACAAGATAAAAGGAAATAATTCGATAATCAATTTTATATGGTCCTAGATCTCTAGTCTTTCGGGCTCTTTGGCTTATCCTAGACTCGGGTTGTGTTTCAACAATCCTCGTAATTATGCAGTAATTTCTTCATTTACCTTTTCCATGAATATGGAAATTTTGTAATAATTGCACCAACTTAGAAAGCTTCGGGAATGTCTATCTTTACAACCTTTAGTTTTTTAATGAGAACCTATAATTCGTGTGTTTGTGCAAGAATGGGATTCAAATCCAACATTTAAAAATCAAAGTATTTAGAAATTAGAAACTTTTTTCGTACCTTTCCCTTCAACGTGGAATTTGAAATCAAGTGTCTTTCAAATTTCTGTTGTCGATTGGTTGTTTGTGTCGAGATCATATAGACATTTAGATAATGTGTTCAGACTATTTCCACAGCATAACAATTCATCCTTATTCCATTTCTTGCACTTTTTCCTGCAGTTCTGGAATTGGTGTCAAGTCAGGATCCAAGACATAGTTAATCTTCAAGGCAGTCAGGAGGAAGATCATTTTGTCTTGCCAGCGAGTGAAGTTTGTTCCATCTAAATGATTCAACTTGACAAGGTCTTGATTCATTACTTTGATGTTTGAAACTAAAGTCTCGATGGCTATTACTTTCCTAATAGTATTTCAAATACTCTCAAAATGTCTTATAGTCAACGCATAGGAATATCCGAGATTATTCAGCCTATCATCGAGTTTGCACAAAACATATAAAAACTCGAATGTAGAGAAGATAAAATTTTTGAATTTTACTCTATAGAGGATATGTTATTGTTACGTGACTTTCAAAATACGAAATGACATTTTTATAGGCTAAATAGTATTGTTTCATAAAGTTACGACTCATGATGAAACACACCTTTTCAGCAATACTTCACACTAAGTGTTGCAACTTTTCACATTTTACAACCTATTGCAATACTTCCCAAAGCGGCGCTATTTATGAATTTAAAAAATAACAAGCTAAGGCAACGACTACAACCATGTGTGGCGACCTGCCGCCACAAGCCAACCATCGGAGCGCTGTCGTATAATGATGCGAGTAGCCTGATTATTTTGATGCGTCATGCCTAATTGTTCAAGTGCCACCTACAAGGCGCCACTAGTACCTCAACGCCCCACGTCCCCAATCACAGTGTCAGAGTCGATGGCGGCATCGACGATAAAGAGTGTGAAAGAGGCAAGTGGCATAAAACTTAAGACCAACATACTAGTTTTAGGAGCTGCATAATCAATTGCAAGTTTTCTTTCAGTTATAAATGGCTCACGACACTTATTTCTTTCATTTTTAAAAATGAGTTATATTAGGCCGGCCTAACCTTATAGCTACGAAAATAGATTATTTCACAAAAACTGATCTTGCAGGGGCTTGAACACGCACTTGTGAGATAAAAAAGTCATAGATTAAAACCACTATACCAAACATGTTTTTTATTAAAAAAAATATATCATTGAATTTTATGTTATAATAGTATATTAAAAAGTTGGCAAGTTTATTATTATTTTTAATTAAGTTATTATATTAAATAGATAGTAAATTAATAAAACAAATTATTAGATTAAAAAAAAAATCTTGAACAACTTTTCTTAACCTAGTCTAACGTAGTATTTATAAAATTTTATACTTTTTCTGACTTATTCAACTTGTTTCAAGTCATCAACTCCTAGTAAGTTTTTTAAAGTATTTTTTTAATGAAAAACATTTATATATGTTTTGTACCGAAAAAATATGAAGATTTCTTAATATATCACCCAAGTTTCTTAGGCATCATATGAAATTTTATTTTTGCCTCCAGATTCCGGATTTGCACATCCGGACGCACCAAATTTTTAAAAAACGTTGATATGTTCCGGATGTGCACATCCGGAAGAATTTCGGATTTGCAAATCCGAAAAAAATTAAAAGAATTCCATAAAATAATTTACTTCTAAATATAATTAAATCCAATATAATTAAAATCTAACATAATTAAACTTAATATGATTTTTTCAATATAATTAAATCCAATATAATTAAAATTAATATGATTAAAATTAATATGTTTTTTTCAATATAATTAAATCCAATATAATTAAATTAATTTTAGAAGTAAATACCATATAATTTTAATTATAATTTAGAAGTAAATACCATATAATTTAGAAGTAAATACCATATAATTTTAAATACCAATATAATTAAATCCAATTTTAGAAGTAAATACCATATAATTTTAAATCCAATATAATTAAATTAATTTTTTCAATATAAAAAAATAATTTAGAATTAAATACCATATTAATCCTAATAATTATATTGAAAAAAATTAATCATATTAAATATCATATTAATTTTAATTAATATAGTTTTTAATTATATTGGATTTAATTATATTGAAAAAATGATATTAATTTTAATTATATTGGATTTTAATTAGATTGGATTTAATTATATTTAGAAGTAAATAATTTTATGGAATTCTTTTGATTTTTTTCGGATTTGCAAATCCGGAATTCTTCCGGATGTGCACATCCGGAACATATCAGCGTTTTTTAAAAATTTGGTTCGTCCGGATGTGCAAATCCAAAATCTGGGGACAAAAATAAAATTTCACATGATCCCTAAGAAACTTGGGTGGTGTATTAAGAAATTACCAAAAATATTAGCATGTGTTAATATCAAAGTATGTCTTAGGAAAATGCGACTAGCTCTTTAGCACAATGTCTCTAGAGAGCTTAATTATTGTAAGAAAATTTTTCAAATATAAATTTGTGAATATTTATATTTCACATAGTTGTAATTAGTTTAGTTGTTGCGGGATCTGATAAAACCTATAAATAGAGGAATTTTACTGGAAGAAAATAAGACAATAATTAATCTTGTTTGAGTCAATTTTCATCGGAAATATTTCTAAATCATACTTTTTAAATTTGTTTTTAATGTTATTTATAATCTAATAATAAGTGACGACTCTTTGATTTTTCTTCTTCATTTTATTATGAATTTTAATTTAAAATTAGAAGAAAGCCTCAAAATTGTTTTGAGACAACCCATATCCACATTCGAAAAAAAAACATCACGTCTTTAATTATATTTTTTTTCATCATGATTTTAAATTATTCATTCTAATCCCTATCTTGCACAAAATTAACTTGTCACCCCCAATTATACCTCACAACCCCTCGCAATGTGTTGAAAAGACCAAATTAACCCTACAATTTTTTTTCTTCAAAATTATAAAATTTACAAAGTTGAGACGGAAATTTCAAATTTCTGAGACAATGCCAAAAATTTTACTTGAACTACCAAAAATTTAAAAAACATTGAGTTTTTTTAATTAAAATTCCATAATTTACGGTATTTTATAACGGAAATTTTGAAGTTTCAAGTATTTTGTACTTGAAATTTCATAATTTTCGATATTTTTTATCGGGAAAATTTAAAAATTTTGGTACAAAACTCAGAATTTATATCGGAAATTTTTAGAAATCTGGTATAGAACCCAAAATTTTTACCATACATTTCAAATTTCCGATAGCTTCAAAAATCTGATTTTGTACTGGAAATTTCAAAATTTCCGGTAGTTTCAAAAATCTGGTTTTGTATTGAAAATTTTGAAATTTTTGGTAGTTGACATTTTTGTTTTTTTTTTTCAATATTTTTTCTTCTTTTGCAATGAAATCCAGAGGTAGAGACGACATTATTGCAGGGAGCGCTGTTGATCGAGTGGCTGACCAGGGTAGGGGTGACAGAGTGCTGATGCTGAGTCTTCACAACTACGAGCAGGACGAGTGGCCCCAACTGATTCACATCGGAAGCGGTTGGATGAGTGGGGTCATTTCCGGGCACTTCGTTTCACTCGACGACGACCAGTTCGATCAGTAGAACAGATTACAGATGCGATGCTTCTAGATGTTCTTGTATCTGATCCCGTTGGTGAGCCGGTAGTTGAGCCGACGGTTGATCCAATTGCTCAGGAGGTTGTTAAGGATGTTGGTTCGGAGGAGGTTGCTCGGGTGGTACAGCCAGATGCTGCTATTGGCGAGTCGGGTCCATCGGTTATTGCTGACACGGAGGTTACGACTCCTCTGACTGAGCCCTCTATGCACACGGATGAAGGATTCCTAGGAGGACCCATCGACCGATCGGTACTTATAGAGTATGCTGAGCATGTGGCCTTAGGATTATGGCAGGGCGAGGTATATGACTTTTATGTTTAACTTTAATTTTTGTTTATATATGTCTGTCACAGAGTAACTTCATCAACTTTAGTCGTGCCATTAGAGATCGAGCAGTCACTGTTTAACACCTCTCGCAGAGTGAAGATGGTTATTTAGAGTGGTACCTCATTGTATCACACCCTTGCATCACCCCACCTACAACTGATGTCGGGCCTTCTGATGACCGGGTACCTGTTGATGACGTGTCGTCATTGCCTCCTCCAGCAGATCACGTTGATGACCAACAGCGCCTCTATTTGATTGCAGTTATTATGGATAACCTCATGGGTTTGGTAAACCCAGATGGTGAGATTTATACTAGATTAGCTCGGGCTGCACACATAGCCTGTGGGAGGCCTATTTAGATATATTTTATTTTATGTATTATTTGTATTATTTGTATCATTTGTATATTATTCAGACATCTTCATTTATATATTTTTCAGACAACTTTATTTTCTAATATTATTGATCTTCCTTTAATTGCAAGGTGAAGATTACAATATGATTAATATATGACAATGGATTACATAATTTAAACAGAAAAAACTTAACATTACAATATGATTAATAAATGAGAAAAACCTAAACACTACCAGATGCTTCAGGACGTTTTAGCATCTTCATTATGTCGTCAACGGATCTTGAAAGCTTAGCATCTAACTCGATCGATCCCTTTGTTATCCTACAGCGAAATTATCTCCACATTTCCTTCACATATTCGTCGGTATTCAACTCAATAAGGTTGTATTTCACCCTCCCGTTAGTATCAATCCAATCTTCACGAAACTCGATCTTTCTCACTTTTCTATTTTTGCGATCCGACAACAATTCATTTAACATCAACGTCAGGCCAACAAGAGATGTGGTGCCATCGGGAAGCCGAAACTCTACAGGAGGAGAAGCTCCGTTGAAGTACACTTCTGCCTTAATAAAAAATGGAGGAAGAGACATTTTTTGAGACGTGTTTATCAACAACATGTGGCCCTTATTTATACAACTTTGTATCTGTTATGGACCACATAAATTGTTGGTGCAATCACATTCATCCAAAAGTGTCGGCAAAATTCTGATCATCCAAAAAATCATACAAATGAAATTACCAGAAATTCCACTTAGGTTGAAATTTCTGGTATCACCATGAAAATTTCAAATGAACTATCGAAAATTTCATTCTATACCGAAAATTTGGTGTTTTTCATCTAGGAGCAGTTTTAGAAATATGAAACTTTGGAGGAGGGCGAGATTGTCAGATATAATTTGAGGGGTAACGGGTTAAATTCTCCAACTAAAGTTGTTAAAAAGTCTAGTCCGACGCAATCAACTTTGGTATGGTAGGCTAACATGTATTGTGGAAATATGCCTAAAAAACCTCAAGTGAGCAAGGGCAACTTTTTTTTCGCTCATTTGATTCGGTCAGCGGTTAACGTTCAGTTAAATTGACTTGATCAATAGGTTGGCCAATTTTGTCAATAACTTGGGATGCTCGAGTAGGTTTGTGAATCGCGTGTGGAAATCTAGCCATTAGAATTTTAAAATATCATAAATATGTGGCTCAATTATTTTTGTTACTAAGAGAGTAAAGAAGGTTGATGATATATATGCAATTCTAGTGTGAGAAACAAAGTGTAAATGGTTGAAATTTTTAGTATTGAAAGCTAATAATTTAGTAGACCATTTGAGATATTTAATAGTACTGAGAAAAACTTCTAAACATATGAGGTTTGTAAAATTCATCTATTGAGTGTTGGAGATATTGAAAAATATTTAGGGGTAGAAAATGAGATTTTTTTCTTAGTAACACAAACTACTGTTTTCTTGTAATTAATTTATAATCTCTTGTAATTCATTATAAAGATCTAAATCAATCACTAAAGTTTAATGTTACACATCATTTCCATGTTAGCGAAAATTAACGTCATTACTGACATTTGAATGAAAATGACTAATTTGATATATTTTGAAAAATTGAGAAACTCAAATGATGATTTTTAAATATACGAGACCAAAATGAATCTCATATATAAGATACGAAATGAAAAAGAAAATTAAACATATTTTTAAAAGGAAATTTAAAAATTATAATTTCCATTTCAAAGAAAACATACTCACATCATTTCATAAAAAAGTAAAAATCCACCTCCACATTTCTAATTCAGGTCTAATTTAAATAACTACTCAAAACTTTTAATTTATTTTATCTAAAACAAAATTATAAGTTTGGTGAAAATTCATTTTTTTTTCTGGTGATCACATGAAATCTATCATTTTTGTTTCAAATCTCCCATTTCATTGGACCTAAAATGTTTTTTTTTTAAGGGGATAATTTCCATAATCGAACAATCATATTATTTCTTTAACAAAAATTGATTAAATAAATTAATTATCAAATCTTCTCAAAATTAGAGATATAAAAAAATCCATTAAAATACGATCTAAAACAATGTATATCCATATAATGCAAAATTAAAAAAAAAAATTGTATCATTTAAAAAATAGAAATCTTAACACATACATGTAAATATATTTATATAGTCCAAAATGTGCCTTATGGCAATATGGAGGGTACCATATGACATACTTAAAATGTTCCAAAGGGTATGTTAGTATAAAAATAATGTTCAAATACTTTCCACGGTCTTTTATATTGGGTCTTTATACATTTTGATCATTTTCGTTGTTTTTGTTTCAAAACAATAATTTTTTTTTGTTTCAAAATTGTTTTTATGAGTATTTTGTTAAAAGAATATTAATATTTGCGATACAGTAATAAATTAAAGCATTTTTTCTTACAAATATTTAACTTGAATAACTATATTCAATATAAGTTTTTTATTTAAAATATTGTTACGGAACAAAAATAATAAAAATGACCAAATTGTTACAAAAACCAAACATACAGGACCACGGAAAAAATAATCTTAAATACATATGAGTATTATTAGTTTTTTTTTTTGTGAAGAATAGTTTGATCAACTTAGTTGAATGAACTCTCTTTAGTAATATATTTAATGTTCATTGTACGTATTATTAGATGATATTGAAGAAGAACAAGAAAAAATTCAAGTTGCATGAAGCTAGTGCATGACCATGATTACGCCATGCACCTTTTATCATTGCATTAGTTAGTTATTAATTTGTTATATTGTGGCAGTTAGATTCATGTAACTATATATAACCATGTTGTAACTAACTTCTTTACTTGATCAATGCAATCTATTCTCATTCTTCACTCTTTCAACTTCATGCTTTCTTTTTCCTTTTCTCTCCATGAAAGGAGTTTTATGTTTGCTTAGATGGTATTAGAGCAGGTCCGTCCTGCTATGTTTCCGATGTGCTCTGATTTGTTGCTTAATGCTACACTCATTGTTTCTCATGCCGCTTCTTCTTGAAGCATTGTTTCTTGGTTTAGTCTTGCGCTGATTCATTTCATTTTTTTTCATTTTCTTGTTGTTTGTATTGCGTTGATATGACGAGAAACAACAATAGTCAAGTTCAGGATCATATTGATCCTTATTATGTTCATCCTTCATAAAACTCATCAACATTTTGTGTCAATCCTGCGTTATCTGGTGACAACTACCATGCATGGTCGATGAAGATGAGGCGAGCCCTAACCATGAAGAACAAGTTCCAATAAATGGATGGAACAATTGAGGTTCCGGATAAGAGTGAACTAT
This sequence comes from Lathyrus tuberosus, assembly GCA_022829125.1. Taxonomy (NCBI): domain Eukaryota; kingdom Viridiplantae; phylum Streptophyta; class Magnoliopsida; order Fabales; family Fabaceae; genus Lathyrus; species Lathyrus tuberosus. The sequence continues at coordinate 4,220,752 of JALAZF010000422.1, forward strand.
GTAGCTTGGGAAAGATGCAATAATCTTGTGCATACATGGACCATTAATTCAATAACACCATTAATTGCTCAAAGTGTGGTGTTTATTAATAATGTTGTGGACATGTGGAAAGATCTTTAGGATCGATTCATGAGAGGTGACATGATTCGTGTTGCCCAATTACATCAAGAAATTTCTAATCTGAAACAAGGAAGCAAGAAAGTTTCAGATTATTTTACTGAATTGAGAAGTTTAAGGGAGGAACTAAATCAGTATAGGCCAATGCCAAGTTGTACATGTCGTGTGGCTTGTGCCTGCTCAGCAATGAGAAACAGCAGAAGTTTTAGAGCTGAAGATAGAATTATCAAATTCTTGATTGGCTTGAAAGAAGAATTTCATGAAGTAGTTTCACAGGTATTACTCATGGATCCTTTGTCTCAGATAAACAAAGTGTTTTCCATGGTTATGCAGCAAGAAAGGAAGATATGTGGCACCATATTTTCAAGCAGTAATGCAGCTGAAGATGGATCTGGCATGGTTAATGCAGTAGATGGAGCAAAACAATTTGGAAGAGGTAGAGGAAATGGTAGTTCTAATGCTGGAAGAGGAAGAGGAAATATGAAGGTTTATACCTATTGTGATAAAATTGGTCATATAATTGATAATTGTTACAAGAAGCATGGTTATCCACCTAGTCTTGGTCGAGGAAACTCATCATATGCAAATCAAGTAGAGGTTGATGAATCAGATAGAAAAACTAAAGGTAGAGAAAAACACAAGAAAGGGGGTTTGAATTGGCGTTTTCAAAACTTAAATAAAAAAACTTAACACAAACAACAAGATATACAAACTAAGAAAGAGAGTAGCACGTTTGGTTTATACAAGTTCACCCATAACGAGGCTACGTCTTGTCCACCCGACCAAGGTGATTTTGCTTTCAATAAGGACTTAATCCACTAATCTTGAAAGATTACAAAAGATCGTCTAAGTGTTAGAAAACACCTTAGCTCTCTCAAGTATACAGACTAACACTTAGTCACTTGAGGAAAAATAATTTCAAAGAGATTACAATAGAAAGTGTTTACAATAGTGTTTTTTATAAGCGAATGAAACAAAATAAAGAACAATCTTTATTCACAAATATGAGCAACAAATCTTTGTGTTTGAGAATACACTCTTGATAGAATTTTGAGACTTTGCGTTTTCACTTTTGCAATGTTGTTCGTTGTTTTGCAATGAAGCAGTGACTCATTTATATAGGCTCAATGGTAGAACGTTGGAGGGTAGAAGTGGCACTATCAGTGCCAACTGCCATAACGTTAAACCGAAGATCGTGGGAGACAGGAGTAGTAAATTCTCACTAACATTCCTTAACAATTTTGGCGCACAATTAGTTTTTACCAAGTTGGGATTGTACTGTTGTACGAATTCTTTCAGCGCAAGTTTTGTCTTGATCTTAACTTCTGATGAAATTCTTCTTATGTGAAGTGATTATGAGCCCAGAAGATAAATGTATCGAGAAGTATCAGAGTCTTCAGAGTCAGAAGTTGCCTTCACTTAAGTCTTCTTAGGGTGATTCTGTCAAAATCAACATCTTGATTTTCAACTGAGAGTGAACAAGTCTTCAGAACCCAAAACCTTTACTTCAGAGCTAGAAATGAAGCTTATCTGAGAAGCATACAACTTTCTTTATCCAGAAATATTTAGCATTCATCAGAACTGCCGATGTTTCTACAGATGCGGTTGAAGTAGTTTCTTGAGGTGAGCCAGAATTGAATCCGATGAGATTTCTAGAGAGCTATCTAGAATCAAATTAAACTTTATATCTGCACACTTAAGAAAAAATATTAGAGTACAAATTTTTTACATATAAAATATATGCATTGTTATCCTCAAAACTAGAGATTATATACAGAACCAAAATCTTGTTCTAACAATCTCCCCCTTTTTAATGATGCAAAATCATGTATTTTGATGGAACAATGTGTACGAGATTATATGCAAAAATTATCAGAGTTTAGTTAGAGAACTCCCCCTGAGATAAACAAGCTCCCCCTGAGTCCACGACTTAAAAAATCTTAAAAGATAAGGGATATCAGAACCTGGTTGACTTGTCAGAACGACTTGTCAGAGCTTGGATTATCAAAACCTTTTGCAACACTTTATCAGAGCTTGATCCATAAGCTACTTTTAGAGTGTTCCTAAAAGGCATTCACATACTTTGCATATATATTATGTTAGAATATAAGCAATGAGATTTAGAGAATTAGATATGTATCAAAATCATCACTTATTTTACTCCCCCTTTTTGTCATAATCAAAAAGTTAAACTGATATTATAAATGAAGCATGAACGGTACATGTGAGAAAAACATAGAACAAAACATAAAAGAAGACAAAAGAGAAGCCTAAAGTGTCTAAGGTTAAGAAGGAGGAGGGATCCTCTGAACAAGTTGAGCTAGTAAGTTCTGAAATTTTTTTTTGATTTCATCTTGCTCGTCGAGTCTTATTTTTACCAACTGATGTTCTTTCTGCATGTCTTCTAGAGTTTTCATCATCAGAGGAAAAATATCAGATTCAGAAACGAGTGACTGATTAGATTTTTCTGCAGCCTCTTTCTCAGCAGATGCCTTTCTAACAACTTATCTTTCTGCAGCTTCTTTCTCAGCGGCTTCTCTCTCAGTAACTTCTCTCTCAGCAGCTTCTCTCTCAGAAGCTTCTCTCTCCGCAGCCTTTTGAGCTTCTAACCTTTCTTCTACTTTATTGACAATATTATCTCTGGCTTGGACCGAGAGATTCTTGATTCTAAGGAACTCAACAACCATCTACCTGTTAAATAGATTCCAGCTAGCACCTATATGAGAAGGATTATTGCTAGAGCTGGACTCCTCGAAGAGCTTATTTACTCTCCTTACTGCATTGACCTTGGAACTAGACATTAATTCATCAAGGTTAGGGCTAGGAGTTTGAAGGTCAGAGGACTGATGATCAGGATGGGTTTCTTCATCAGAGTCATTTTCATTAGAAAGGGTTTTGTCAGAGTCTGAGGAAGCATTGGTCAAGGGGTGGTCTATGTTAAGATCAGGTGAGGTAGGGTCAGAATGGTCAGAGATATTGGTGAGATCTTGGAATGCTGGAGTGGTGTTGGTTGCAGAGATAGAGAGAGTGGGTGAAAGAGGACTGTTAAAAGTAGGTATAGGTTCTGAAGAAATATCTTCAGATATTGGTAGAGAGGTGATGATGGAGATGGTATCTGGGAGAGATGTGGATGTAGTTCTAGCGGCAAATGAGAAGGAAAAGGAAAGTAGCGATGCAGAAGCTACTGGGGTGGAAGTGGTTGTGGGGATGAAGGTTTCATAAATTAGTGTTGTTTGGGGGATTGTTTCAGAAGTTGTTTGAGTTGAAGTTGGTGTCACTTTGGATTTTACAGCAGGAGCTGAAAAAGTAGAGGATGAAGGTGGGATGTAGGTAGTTGTAACTGTGGTCGAATTTAGTGGAGGAATAGATGAAGTAATGGTTCTAGTATCAGAACCAGAGGCAGCCATGTTTCGAGATCCAGAAGACTTACTTGATGGAGCTAGATAGGAGGCAAGTGCAATGTTTTTTTAAAGATTTTTCAGGTTCTCCCAGATGCAGAAGTTTTTGCTTCTTCTTCTCAATCTTATTCTTCTGAGATGTGTCATGCTTCCTTTTCTGTAGAACAAGAGGTGTGTCCAGAAGAGAATCATAAGAAAATCTAGATAGATTGTAACCTTCAGCTTCAAGGCCTCTAATATACTCCTCTAGAACTTCTGGTGGATCAATCTTTGTAAAGAGAGGATATCTATCAACAAGCATCCTTCGATCCTTTAAACTGTCTCAGTCTGTAAGAATGCTTGGTTTATACAAAACCTTATCAATATTGCCCATGTTTTGAGATTCTTACTGTTCAGGGGTTTTCCAGTATCCACGGCAACATCTTCCATCAGATTTAGACTAATTAAATGATCCACAAGACCATTTTCTATTAGAATATCTGAGATGAGTCTGCCCAGAGGGATGTAGTTTCTATGCCTTCCATGATTTCTTGTCTCTTTAACAGAATCTCTAAGATATTTAAAGAGAATAGATGGAAGGTGTATCTTTTCTTCATTCATCAGATAATATAACATGTATTTCTGATATGTGTTGACATAGTCAGATGAGCTAGATGGAGGTTTGTGGTGAATACATCCCAGAATGATCTTGAGCCATACATAGAGGTTCTCATGTAGTTTCCGATTCTTAAAAGACGGTTTTCCTTCAAATACTTGTGTTAAGATTGCAGGGATTACTTTCTGAGCCAGAGCTTTTGACCTAGGTTTCATGTTGTAAATCCGTTCTCCTCTTGCGTTCTCCATTCCAAGCAATATCACAATAGACTTCCCCGTGATGACATATTTAATTCCTAGAACATAGGATACAATGTGTTTATCATCATCATATGTAAATCTCTAGAAATCCTTTACCAGATTTGAGTGGATAGGGCCGTAGAGACGATCAAAATAGTTACCCCAGCCTTGTTTGTTTAGTTCCTCGGTCAGAACCATACCATTATCCCTCAGATTATCAAAATCCACTAGAAGTTTATAGAGTACTTCTCTTTGATCAAAAGGTGTTTCAAAATGAATGTGAGCAGGACGATAAAAAATGTGTGGAACTTGAGGTTGTTGAAAAGAAGGGGGAATGTTGCATGGTTGGAGATTCTTGTGGCATGGTGCTGACAGGTGTCTCAGCTAATCATAACCATATGTTTGAAAAGACACAATTTGATGTTCTCAGATTCAAGAATACCAAGAGGTTTCTGACTTGAGATATTTTTGACCAAGACATCTTCTAACTTGTAGAAGTATCATTGAAAAGAAAGATTAAAAGAAAAGTATTTGCACATAGTCAGAATCATATTTTTTACAGAAAGAGTTGCACACATTAGGAGGAGACTTCATTCTAGACAAAATTCCATTTTTAAATGTTTTAGAATGAACAGAAATATATCTCCAGCTAAGGTTTTGTGAAGATATCAGCTCACTGAGGGTCTGTATTTATGAATTTTAAAACGATAACTCCTTTCTGAACATAGTCTCTACTGATATGGTGTTTGATTTCTATGTGTTTAGCTCTAGAGTGCAAAATAGGATTCTTACTTAGGTAAATAACAGATGCATTATCACAGAAGATAAGGATGTTACTCTCATATATCTGGAAGTCTTTAAGTTGATTTTTCATCCAGAGCATCTGGGTGTTGCAAAGTGATGCTGAGATGTATTTAGCTTCAATAGTTTATAGAGCAATGGTTGATTGCCTTTGCTTGTAGGGATGGCAAACAAACCCGGACCCGCCCGCACCCACCCTGAAATTAACGGGGGAAACCCGGTTTAATTGGGTGCGGGTGCAGAGGAAACTCGGTTCTTAACTACGGGTGCGCCCGCACCCGCCCCCGCCCCATCCCTGGATAATGCATTTTACTTTAATTCCTTTATTTTACTTATTTTAATATTCATTTATTAATTATATTTTTAATTAAATTATTAGTACCCTTATTACAATTAAAATAATCAAATTAATCAAATTAATATTCATTTACTAATTAAAATTTGGGTTAAATATACAAACCCCCCTGCAATGTTAGCGAGTTCTCATTTTAGCCCCTGTCAATTTTTTTTTTAAAAAACCCCCTCATCTTAATTAGATTCCCTCAATTAGGCCCCTAACTGCCACATTGCAGCAAAAATTCCTTTCTATTGCTTGTGTGGCAGACCACGTGGCATTTTTAATATTATTTTATTATTATTTTTTATTATTTTATTATTTTATTATTTTATTTATTTATTTTATTTTATTTTATTTTATTTTATTTTATTTTATTTTATTTATTTTATTTATTTATTTTTTTTAATTTTTTTAAATTTTTTTTATTATAATTTTTATAATTTTTTTTTATTTTTTTTCGTTTTTATTTATATATATATATATATATATATATATATATATATATATATATATTTTTTTTTTTTGGACCTAATTTTTATTTTTAATTCTATTTTAAACAAATTGTTATTTTAAAAATTAGTTTCATTATACTAATCCATTTATTTCAATTTATTATCATACTAATCCATTTATTCTCATACTAATTTCAATTCAACAATACTTATGAGTGATTTCTTTATAAACACTAGTGGTGCCCCCTAACCAACCAATGTGGGACATTGAAAACACTTCAAACCTGTTGAAACACCGCATACTTTTTCCCTTATATTACAACACACAAAGTCTTTCCAGCATCAAATTTTCTTCATGCTGCTCACCACCTACCTTCTCTTACACACCATGTAGAAATTACTACTACTGCACCATAAACACGACGACCTCATATCTTAATAACCTCTCTCCACTTCTTCTTCTTTTTTCGCTACAATATTGTTTCATTTCTTCTTCATTGTTTTCAATACTCATCAACCATCCAAAACTCAATACAAAGCATACTCACAACACAACCTTGCTGCAACCACCACCCCCATTTTGCATCTCTCTGCATATTAGAAATGTATTTTCTCTTAAAAGTGTATAAGGATGTTGTATCTCTGTTGCGGTACCGTTTGTGGTGGTGGTGGTGGTGGTTTGTTTGTGAGTGAAATTATTGTTATGGTTGTTGTGAAAGTCCCACATCGAAAACTATTTACTAAATGAAAGTGTTTATATATGTTACTTGTCAATCATATAACAAATGAAATAATATATGGGCCAGAAAAAGTGGAGTTATAATGGGCTTGTGTGTGTGTTTGTTTGTGGCCCAATTAAACTAATTTTTAAAATAACAATTTGTTTAAAATAGAATTAAAAATAAAAATTAGGTCCAAAAATGAAAAATAAAAAATATATAAATAAAAACGAAAAAAAATTAAAAAAATTATAAAAAATAAAACAAAAAAAAGGTAAAAAAAAATTAAAAAATTTTAAAAAAATTAAAAAAATTAAAAAAAATAAAAAAAAAATAAAAAAATAAAATAATATTAAAAATGCCACGTGGACTGCCACGCAAGCAATATAAAGGAATCTTTGCTGCAATGTGGCAGTCAGGGGCCTAATTGAGGGAATCTAATTAAGATGAGGGGGTTTTTAAAAAAAAAACTTTGTCAGGGGCTAAAATGAGAACTCGCTAACATTGCAGGGGGGGTTTGTATATTTAACCCTTAAAATTTTAATTAATTAACTAATTAATTTATTAAAATAATCAATTTTTTAATAAAATTATTAATTTTTATTGCAATTAAAAAGAAATTAATTTTTTGCGGGGGGGGGGGGGGGGGGGGGGGGGCCCGGGGGGGGGGGGGGGTGCGGGTGCACCAGTTCTCCACTGGGGCGGGTCTGGGCGGTAAATTTTTACCCCCGGTTGGATTTGGGGGCAGGGGCGGGTGTGTTACAAAGAGGCGGGTACGGGCGCGGGTATAGTTAAACCCTCCCCCGCCCCACCCGATTGCCATCCTTATTTGCTTGCCCACGAGACGAGATTGTCACCTAGAAACTGGTAGTTTTTAGAAGTACTTTTATGTTCTAATCTATCTCTGGCGTAATCTACATAACAAAAACCTGATAGCTTGTATTCTGATGTTTTCTTATACATCAAGCCAAGGTTAGATGTTCCCTTCAAATACCTTAGGAATCTCTTAACAGCTGTTAAGTGAGTTTCCCTTGGATCAAATTCAAAGCGAGCACAAAGACATACACTGAATAAAATATTTGAACGAGAAGCAGTCAGATAGAGAAGAGAGCCTATCATACCACGATAGAGCTTCTAATAAACCTTTTTACTTACCTCATCTTTCTCCAAAATGCATGTAAGATGCATAAGATTCATTGTTGGTTTACTATCTATCATGTCGAATTTCTTTAGGAGTTCTTTTGTGTATTTGCTTTGATGAATACATGTGGTTTCTTGAGTTTGATTTATTTGTATTCGCAGAAAGTATTTTAGCTCTTGCATCAGGCTCATTTCAAACTCTGCCTACATTAGCTTAGAAAATTCTTGACAAACAAATGGATTAGCAGAACCAAAAATTATGTCATCTACATAGATTTGGAAAATCATTAGGTCGTTTCCAAAGTTTTTACAGAAAAGAGTAGTGTCCACCTGGCCCCTGGAAAAGTCATTTTCTAAAAGAAAAGAACTTAGTTTATCATGTCAAGCTCTGGGAGCTTGTTTCAGACCATACAATGACTTTTTAAGTTTAAAAACATGTTCTGGAAACTTAATGTTTTCAAAACCCGGAGGTTGGTGAACATATACTTCTTCAGAAATGTATCCATTTAGAAAAGCTCTTTTTACATCTATTTGATATAAGGTCATACCATTATTAACAGGTGAAATTCTGGTACCAGATGTGTGATGTTAAGTGCGATGTCACAACAACACACTCTACAATGGACAATGCAATAACAAGCAATAAATCAACACACTGAATTGTTCACCCAGTTCGGTCTAACTACCTACGTCTGGGGGCTACCAAGCCAGGGATGAATTTCACTATTAGTAGTATTAATTTACAGACTCAACAACCCAGTTGACATCTCCTAAACTTAATCATTACTTAATGAACCTTCTACTTAAGAGACCACTTAAGTATGAGAACACTACTCAATCCCTAAATCACTTCAGTGATATAACTCAAAGATCACACACTTTGAAAAACACAACTTGATTCTGCTTCACAGCTTTGATCAAGAACAACTCAAAACAACAACGCCAATTCACACTAGAATGGTTTACAATACAAACACGAAGACTCAAACGACTCTAAGTCTTTAGCTCTTTTTCTTCGTTCCTTTCCTTTAGGATTGTTGCGCTTTATATAGCTCTTTGAATTGGGCTTGGACCTACTACAATATCTGACCTGATTTGTTATTTAAAACTGAATCTTCAAAACAAATTTTATCCCCAAAATCTTTTTAAATCTCAGTCTTTAAACCTCCCTACAAATCTGCATCAAATCTCTATGCAACAGAGAATATCTATCCCAAGATATCCGCATCCAATGAGACTAACAGCTCTCCCAAAATCCAGCTAAAACGCAAACCCTAACAACATCACTAAACCTGATGTTATTAATCTTCTGCAGACCTGATGTCACAATATCGCATGTGACATCAGACATCACAACTTCAGCAACTTAAATCCTTAACATAAACCAATGTTAATTCTCAATGTTAAGACATCCCCCATGTGACATCAACATTGCACAACTTTGTTTTACCAAAATTCTAGCCAATTCAAGAACCAACAATCTCCCCCTTTGGCTAATTTTGGCTAAAACAATCTCTGCAACATCAGAGACTTCAGCAGCGGATAAAAAATAAAATTTAAAAACAACCAACAAACAGCAACAAACAGCTCCCATAAACAAAGAGCAAACTCCCCCTCAAACCAGAACCAACATAACCAGCTGTTCAACATGCACACTCCCCCTCAACATCTGCACCACACCCGATATAGGGTACAATCTACACACCTAGGCTAATTCTCCCCCTTTTTAGCCACAATTGGACAAATACCAACCACAATGTCCTAACATAAAGTCATGGTCAAACATCATGCTTCCCAAAAACACAAGTTCCAACACATTGACTGTCCAGTCAATACAAACGATGCTCCTTGTTTTTCATTATAAACACAAGCCTTTCTACTAGCAGCACCACTCAGCAACCAAGAATGAGCCAGTCAAACAGCAAAGATGCAGCAAAGAACTTCAAGCAGATGAGCACGACTTCAGATATACCTCAGTAGAGAAGCAAAACAATGATTGCAGCTGCAACTACTTCAGGAGCCAAAAGGACAGGCAGAACCTCAGAAAAAACCATGAAACCAAGCAAAAAGCTTCCTGTGCAACAACAAGCTGCTGATGATGATTGGGATGAAGACTGGAAGGCTTTTCTAGATGCAGGGGGTTGGGATAATTTGTAACTAATTATGTACTTCAAACATGTATGCCTTCAGTAGTTGAATAAAATCAATTTTCTAATAAAGACTACAACTGCTTACTACATTCTCTAGCATATTTAATCTTCATGAATGCAAATTCCCAATTTACTTCTCAAACTTTCAAATTGGTTTGCATCTAATGCTTTAGTGAAGATATCAGCTAACTATTTTTCTGTAGCTACATGCTCCAATGCAACAACTTTGTCCTCAACCAATTCTCTTATAAAATGATGCCTTATATCAATATGCTTAGTTCTGCTATGTTGAATAGGATTCTTAGAGATATTGATAGCACTCAAATTATCACAGTACAATGTCATGACATCTTGCTTGACATTGTATTCTGTTAACATCTGCTTCATCCAAACAAGTTGAGAGCAACTACTTCCCGCGGCTATGTACTCAGCTTCAGCAGTAGAAAGAGACACACAGTTCTGCTTTTTACTAAACCATGATATCAGATTATTCCCTAGGAAGAAACAACCTCCTGAAGTGCTTTTCCTTAGTTTATACACATGGTCAGGAAATGTTGGATCAATAAATCCTTTTGGTTGATCAACATACACCTCTTCATTTAAGTAACCATTCAAGAAGGCACTTTTAACATCCATCTAAAAGAGCTTGAATTTGAAATTACAAGCCACACCTAAGAGCAATCTGATAGATTCCAGTCTAGCCACAGGAGCAAAGGTTTCATCATAATCAATTCCTTCAACCTGAGTGTATCCCTGAGCAACTAATCTGGCCTTGTTTTTGGTGACCACTCCTTGTTCATCAGATTTATTCTTGTAGATCCACTTGGTGCCAATCACATTGACTCCATCAGGCCTAGGTACTAGCTCCCATACTTCATTTCTCTTGAATTGCTCCAGCTCTTCATGCATTGCATTTATCCAAAACTCATCAGTCAATGCTTCCTTGACATTCTTGGGCTCAATTTTGGAGACAAAACATGAACTTGCTATAACATCTCTAGACCAAGTCCTCACTCCAGAGTTTGGATAACCTATAATGAGTTCCTTTGGGTGGTCTTTCTGCACTCTGATGGAGGGATCTTTATGAGGTTGCTCAGCTTCAGGCTCAGCAACAACAACACTAGGAGTTGGACTTCTGTCTTTAGCTTCTGGTGGAACTTCACCAACTGATGTCCCAACATCATCTAGGACATCATTATCTTCCTGCTTGTCATTGTCATCAATCACCACATTGATTGAATCCATCATCACCTTGGTTCTAGAGTTGAAAACTCTATATGCTCTGCTGTTAGTAGAGTATCCCAAAAATATTCCTTCATCACTTTTGGAATCAAATTTTCTTCTCTGTTCTCTATCAGCCAGAATACAACATCTACTTCCAAAAACATGAAAGTATTTAACATTAGGTTTTCTTCCCTTCCACAGTTCATACAGAGTGGATGAAGTGCCTCTTCTCAGGGTAACTCTGTTGTGAATGTAGCAGGTTGTATTCATGGCTTCAGCCCAGAAATGATAGGGAAGTTTCTTGGCGTGGATCATAGCTCTAGCAGACTCTTGAATAGTTCTATTCTTCCTCTCAACTACTCCATTTTTCTGAGGAGTAATAGGTGATGAAAACTCATGACTTATACCTTTAACAGAGCAAAATTCTTCAAACTTGCTATTTTCAAACTCTCTTCCATGGTCACTTCTTATTCTGATAACCTTACTCTCCTTTTCTCTTTGGAGTCTTTGACAAAGATCTTTAAAAACAGCAAACGCCTATGATTTGTCTTTAATGAAGCTCACCCAGGTGTATCTTGAATAGTCATCCACAACTACATATGCATATTTCTTTCCACCCAGACTTTCCACCTGCATAGGTCCCATCAAGTCCATATGAAGTAGTTCCAAGACCTTGGAGGTGGTATCATGTTGAAGGTTCGGATGAGACATCTTTGTCTGCTTCCCTTTTTGACAGTCACCACACACTTTTCCTTCCTCAATATTAAGTTTGGGAATTCCTCTGACAGCTTCTGAGGAAATGATTCTCTTCATTCCCTTCAAGTGAAGATGTCCCAACTTCTGATGCCAAATTTTGACATCATCTTCTTTAGCAAAAACACACGTGGAAGAATTTGAGTTTTGAGGCACCCAAAGATAACAATTGTCCTTAGACCTGGCTCCCTTCATAATGACTTCTCCTTTATCATCTTTGACAATGCATTCAGACTTTGTAAAGTCTACTTTGAATCCTTGATCACAAAGTTAACTAATGCTAATCAAATTTGCTGTCAGTCCTTTAACAAGAAGAACATCCTCCAGTCTGGGAGCACCATCACAATTTAGTTTACCAATCCCCTTGATCTCTTCTTTGACCCCATCACCAAATGTAACATGGCCTGAAGAATGAAGCTTCACATCTACCAACAGATTCTTTACCCCAGTCATGTGCCTTGAACACCCACTGTCAAAGTATGAATCATCTTTGGTAGACACCCTTAAAGAAGTGTGAGCTATCAAGGTGGTAACCTTAACTTTAGGGACCCATTGCTTCTTAGGCTTGGACCCCTGCCTTCCTTTATAACAGTTCTGTTTGGGAACAATCTGATGAGCCTTCTGAGGATGCCCATGGAGCTTATAACAATAAGCCTTAATGTGTCCAAAACATCCACAATGGTGACACCTCCAGTGTCTGTATTTCTTCTTAGATGGAGTTCTGTCATGATGTTTTAACATCACTGGTTTGGAGGTGATAACATTAATAGAACCTGCATCACTGGTGAATCCCAAACCATGTTTGTCTGCAGCCATCTTCCCAATACTAAGAATGTTGTCTAACGCATCAGTACCATTGTTCAACATTCTGATAGTTTTGGTCATAGAGTCCAGTTTATAGTTAAGCATACTTACATCAGCTTCTAGTTCAGTATTTTTTGCTTTTAACTATACTATGGTTTTCTTCAGCTCTTCTCCTTCAAGATACACTTGCTCACTTCTCACTAAAAGATCTTTGTAAGTGACCGCAAGTTCATCGTAAGAAACCTCATCATCACAAGACTCCTCATCTGACTCATAAACCCCAACCATAGCTCTAACAAGTTTAGCTGAATTTTCTTCAGATTCACTCTCGCTGTCAGACCGAGAAGCTGATAACCCTTTCTGCTTCTTTAGAAAAGTAGGACATTCCTTCTTGACATGTCCAAACCCTTCACACTCAAAGCATTTTATCCCTTTGTCATTACTGGAATTTTCTTCATCTTTAGACTTCTTCCCTTGTTCTCCTGATCTGTTGATGTCAGAGGTAATGTTCTTGACATTGGGATTATAACTCCTATTTATCCTCTTCATAACTTTTTTGAACTGTTTACCCAGCAAAGCAATAGCCTGAGACAGCTCCTCCTGAGAATCGTCTTCTTTCCCTTTCTTGGCTTCTTCAGAACTGGAAACCAAAGCTATACTCTTGGACTTCTTCTCAGGTTCCTCTTCACTTAACCCTAGCTCAAATGTTTGAAGAGATCCAATAAGCTCATCAACCCTCATTTTGCTGATGTCTTGAGCTTCTTCAATTGCAGTCACCTTCATCTTGTACCTCTTAGGAAGGGACCTAAGGATTTTCCTTACAAGCTTTTCTTCTGATATCTTTTCTCCAAGAGCACTGGATGCATTGGACAGCTCAAGAATACTCATGTGGAAGTCATGGATAGTCTCATCTTCCTTCATCTTCAGACTTTCAAACTTCGATGTTAGAAGCTGAAGTCTTGACATCTTAACTCTAGATGTTCCTTTATGTGTAGCCTTCAAAATATCCCAAGCTTCCTTAGCAACTTCACAGGTATTGATCAACCTGAATATGTTTTTATCCACTCCATTGAAAATTGCATTTAGAGCTTTGGAATTACCAAGGGCAAGCTCATCTTCTTCCTTGGTCCATTCTTCTTCAGGCTTCGGCTTTGAGGTGCCCTCTTTATCTTTCCCAGCATCATCTTTTTCAAACACAACAGGTGCTTTCCATTCTTTAACGATAGCCTTCCAAGCCCTGCTGTCCAAGGATTTCAAAAAGGTGATCATCCTTGGCTTCCAATAATCATAATTCGAGCCATCCAAAATAGGGGGTCTCTTGACAAATCCTCCAACTTCTTTGTCCATCTTTACACCAGAAAGTAACTTCCCTAGATCTCACCCAGAGACAGACAGGATGCCTGCTCTGATACCAATTGAAATTCTGGTACCAGATGTGTGATGTTAAGTGTGATGTCACAACAACACACTCTGCAATGGACAATGCAATAACAAGCAATAAATTAACACACTGAATTGTTCACCCAGTTCGGTCTAACTACCTACGTCTGGGGGCTACCAAGCCAGGGATGAATTTCACTATTAGTAGTATTAATTTACAGACTCAACAACCCAGTTGACATCTCCTAAACTTAATCACTACTTAATGAACCTTCTACTTAAGAGACCACTTAAGTATGAGAACACTACTCAATCCCTAAATCACTTCAGTGATATAATTCAAAGATCACACACTTTGAAAAACACAACTTGATTATGCTTCACAGCTTTGATCAATAACAACTCAAAATAACAACACCAATTCACACTAGAATGGTTTACAATACAAACACGGAGACTCAAACGACTCTCAGTCTTGAGCTCTTTTTCTTCGTTCCTTTCCTTTAGGATTGCTGCGCTTTATATAGCTCTTTGAATTGGGCTTGGACCTACTACAATATCTGACCTGATTTGTTATTTAAAACTGAATCTTCAAAAGAGATTTTATCCCCAAAATCTTTTTAAATCTCAGTCTTTAAACCTCCCTACAAATCTGCATCAAATCTCTATGCAACAGAGAATATCTATCCCAAGATATCCGCATCCAATGAAACTAATAGCTCTCCCAAAATCCAGCTAAAACACAAACCCTAACAACATCACTAAACCTGATGTTATTAATCTTCTGCAGACTTGATGTCACAACATCGCATGTGACATCAGACATCACAACTTCAGCAAATTAAATCCTTAACATAAACCAATGTTAAGTCTCAATGTTAAGACATCCCCCATGTGACATCAATATTGCACAACTTTGTTTTACCAAAATTCTAGCCAATTCAAGAACCAACAACAGGAAAAGAGATTCGAAGACGGATAGATTCTAACCTGGCGACTGGAGCAAAGGTTTCAGTGTAGTCAATACCTTCTTGTTGATTATAACCTTATGCAACCAGTCATACCTTGTTTCTGAAAATTTTTCCTTTCTCATTCAATTTGTTTCTAAACACTCACTTGGTTCAAATGACATGAGTCCCCTTGGGCTTAGGCACCAGATCCCAAACATCATTTTTGGAGAACTGATTTAGCTCTTCTTGCATTTCCAGAATCCATTCATTGTCCTGAAGTGTTTCTTCAAAAGAGGTTGGTTCTATCAGAGACACCAATCCCAAGAGCATTTCCTCAGTTTGTTTGAATGTGGATCTTATACTAACAGAATAAGCTTTGTCTCCTAGGACCAATTCTTTAGAGATAGTTTGTCTATGCCTTTGCTTTTTCTGGACTGTTGTACATTTATTTGCTTCTGATGTATCTTTTTCAGCGTCCTTTGACTCTTTGTTCTCAGAGTCTTTTGCCTTTTCTCTAGAACCTGCAAGGGTTATTTTTAGATCTGCAAAATTCTCAACTTGCTTTGAATTTTCTGAGTCAAGCTTATCGTCAAATCTAATGTGGATTAATTCTTCCACAATATGTGTTTATGTATTGTATACTCTATAGCCCTTAGAGCGTTCTGAGTATCCCAACATAATACACTTATGTGATTTAGAGTCAAACTTGTTAATATTCTCTTTAGTATTCAGAATAAAATAAGAGCATCCAAACGGATGGAAATAAGAGATGTTAGGTTTTCTTCCTTTACACAATTCATAAGGAGTCTTCTCCAAAATAGGTCTGATAGAGATCTTATTCTGAATGTAGCATGTTGTATTCATAGCTTCTTCCCAAAAGTGCTTAGCCACATTAGTTTTGTTGATCATGGTTCTAGCCATCTCTTGCAATGTCCTATTCTTCCTTTCTACAACTCCACTTTGTTATGGAGTTCTAGGGTAGAAGAAGTCATGGGATATGCCATTAGAGTCAAATAACTCTTCAAACCATTTATTCTCAAACTCGCCACCATGATCACTTTTGACTCTAACGATCGTAGAGTCAAACTCATTTTGCACTTTAGAACAGAAACTAGTAAACACTGAATGCGATTTATTCTTGTGCTTTAGAAATTTTACCCATGTTCAACGACTCTAGTCATCCACGATGACAAGTTCATACTTCTTACCATTGACTGACGCTGCTTTTACTGAACCAAAGAAGTCAATATGTAGAAGCTCCAAAGGTCTAGAGGTGGAAACATCATTTTTAGTTTTGAAAGATGCTTTGGAAAACTTGCCTTTCTGACATGCTTCATAGAGAGCATCTCAAGTAAACTTCAACTTAGGCAGGCCTCTGACTAACTCAAGTTTATTTAGCTGAGAAATCCTCCTCATGCTAATATGACTCAAGCATCTATGCCACACCCACTGCTCTTCGTTAACAGACATTAAGCATTTAACATCTTGGTTTTTAAGATCAGAAAGCTTTATTTTGTAAATGTTGTTTTTCCTCTTTCCATTGAAGAAATTTGTGCCATCTTTTTGACTAACATCCTTGAACGTTTTTTGATTAAAAATAATGTCATAACCGTTATCACTTAATTGACTTATGGATAACAAATTATGCATTATACCCTCAACATAAAGTACATTAGATATAGAAGGAATTACCAACTGTTCTAGATCCTTTGGAAGATGGCTGGTTTATACTTGAGTGAATCGCACACTCAAAGATACAACAGAGTCGCCACCAAACTTTATTTAGTCCCAAAGGACAGGGAAAATATCGATAAAACCCAAGGGGAAGAGAAACGGTAACGGGGGTCGGTTATGCGCAAGGAAGGTACTAGCACCTAACGCATCCGTCGTACTCGACGGGAACCATTTCGCTTGCTTCTAGGCTTGGATGGGTTATCTATCTAAAGGCTTCTAGCTGAAGAAAAGGAGAGAGAGAGAAGAAAAGGGGAAAAAGAAAGGAAGGAAAGAAAGTGCTCGCGGAGGATTAGGGCCCTCGTGCCTACGTACCCTCATAGTGCAATGAGGAAATCAGAGCGTTGTAGTTCAGAGGAACCAGGGACAAGAAGAAGAATGGAAGAAGGTGGAAGTGTGCTCAACAAGACATTGCATCTCGTGCCTACGTATCTAACATTCGAACAAATGCAGAATCAGAGCTTCCGTAATTCGGGGAACTAAGACGGAAAAGGAAAAGGGAAAAGAGAAGAAAGTGGTGTCAAAACCAAAGGCAAAAGAAAGAAGGAAATTCCATAGGGGATTCAAAAGAAATGGTGTCGAAACTAAGAAAGAAGAGCAAAAGGAAAAAAAGAGTACTCCACTGAGGAGTAAGAGACTAAAGTGACTGTGCAAGAAACAAGAGAAACGGTGTCAAAACCAAGAGAATAAGAGATAGAGAAAGGAGTGCAAAGGAACATATAGTAATTGTGTTAAGGATAACGTGCAAGAATGGTGTCGAAACCAAGAAAATAAAGGGGCAACAAGAATAAAGAGAATCCACTGGGAGTAAAGAACTGTGACTGAGAATCAGAGGGTAGCGACCCTACTAGGGAAATGAACAAAGGAATGATGTTAAAATCAAGAGAAAAGAGGACTCGGTATGTTAACTGACTGGCAGTGGTTACCTGAAAGAAGACATTAATACTTTTTGGGGAAAATAAGTTTTAACAGATAAAAACTGTAATCAACCAAAGGACGGGTGTAGGACCGAGCGAAGGTCGTGACCCAAAGAACGGGTGTAGGACCAAGCAAAGATCGTGACCCAAAGGACGGGTGTAGGACCAAGCAAAGGTCGTGACCCAAAGGACGGGTGTGGGACCAAGCAAAGTTCGTGACCCAAAGGAGTTCGGTACACTGACTGAACAAGCAGTACCAGACCGAAGACAGGGTATTCGAACCAAAGAAAGGTTACTAACCCAAAGATGCAAGTATTCGAACCAAGATGAGGTTGCCAACTACTGGGGATTTGGTGTTTACAGACGAAATGTGATTAACTGAAAGGAACGAGTGATTAACCAAGAGAAGGTGATTAACTCGAAAAGGGTTCAGTATTTTAACAGACGGATTGTGGTTAACTGAAGAAAAAGGTGATTAACCCAGAATAGGTGATTAACCCAAAAGGCTCAGTATTTTAACAGACAGACTGTGGTTAACTGAGAGGAACGGGTGATTAACCAAGAGGAGGTGATTAGCCCAAGAAAAAGGAAACTCAATATGTTAACAGATAGACTGTGGTTAATTGAGAAGAAGTGCAAATTGGTGTTTTAACTAACAAGCAGTGGCTAACCGAACAAAGGGAGGGGAACCAAGAGAAGGTTGCGAACTCCGAGAGAGTTTCGGTGTTTAACAGGAAAACTGTGTTTAACCGAAGAAAAGGGATTTGAGACTCTTCAGGGGAATCAAGAAAGACTGACCACAAGAAAGAAAAGGATAGGGTATTGAAACAAGGGGAGTTTGCTAACCCAGGGACGATGATCTTAACCAAGAAGATGGTGATTGATCAAAAGAGAGATTGAAACGGATAGGAGTGATCAAGGATCAAAAGAGATTGCAAGGAAAATGAGAGATCAAGGATCAAGTCGTCTGGGGGAAAAACAACACTACAGCTTGAGGATAGAGGTGACTATTCTCGAAAGTGAGGGCCAAATGCCCTTACCTAAGAAATAGTCAAAATGAGGGTAGGACAACCATCCTCATTTCTTCTCTAGCGCTCAAAGTATAGTGCCGAAAAAGAAATGGACAGTGTAACAACTCCAATTTGTACAGTGCTCCAATGTGGTGCGTCGTGCGTCGTGCATCGTGCATCGTATAAATCTTCAACTCCGCGGGGGATGAAGGAAGAAAAGGTCTAAAGAGATCCTAAAGAGAGGGGAAGGGAAGGGAAGATTAACTAATTAAAACATGGTTTCGATCAATTAATCAAAGGGAAAAGCTATGCTAATAATTTTCAAAATAGAATGGAAAACCATTAAAGCAAAAGGTGTAAATTATTGATTAAGCACGATTAAATTTGCTCAATAAAGAACAAACTTAATATGATCAATAAATGAAAGTGCAAAACAGTGCCAAACAAATATTGGCATATATCACAAATCATGTGTCAAGTGATCAAAGATTGTACAAAAACTAGCATGTTCAAACAAATATCAAGAACACGCGTAATTGCAAAAATTGATAAATCGATCATTGAATTATTGTAAAAATGCTTCTAAACAGAGGTTAACAACATTAAAAACATCCATAAATATTAAGCATATCAATCCATGGAAGTTAGAATGAGATAGCATGAAAAACACACTTGAAAATGCAAGAAAATGGCTTTCTGGTTCAGTGTTAATCGGTTAACCAAAAGCGTTAACCGGTTAACCGCTTAAAAATCAACGTTTTTGGTGAAAAATGAACTGGTTAACAGATTAACCAAAATGGTTAACCGATTAACACTGTGACAGTGGCAAAAATAACAGTAAAAACAGCTTTTCAAAAGTAGTTTTCAACACATAATCACTTATCCAAACTTCCACATGCTAAGACATGAATTTGTACACGAAAATTACATAGATTAGGAGCAATTAAACACACATTACAAGAATTAATCATGGAGATTAAAGATCAAGCAATTGCATGATAAATTAGACCGAAAACGATCGAAATTACAATGTAAATGTGCGGAAACGATCGAAACAGTGGGAAGAGTAAGATCTACCAACCTACAAGGCTGAGATATGCCTTGGTAATTGTTGCAAATGATTCTTGATGCGGAAAATCAAAGAAAACTAGAGGAATCTTCAATTTGGTGACGAAGCGCGTCAAAACCGGGCAAAATACGATAAAGCTCCAAAATGCGAATTCGAACCGTTGAAAATTGCAGAAAATACTCAAGATTAATCCACAAGCTGAAATAACTCCAGAAATCCAAGTATAATAGCAAGAATGGTGAAGGTTGAGCTCAAGAAATAATCACTTTTGATGTAAAAGTGATTATCCTTCAAAGTAGAAATGAGCTTTGGTGAGGTTTTGGAAGAGAATTGAGATGAAGATGAAGATGTAGCAGAGAAAAATCAGAGAGAATGTGAGAGAATTGAGAGTGAGAATGTGAGAAATTGGAGAAATGGTTGAGGGTCCTTGAAAAATGAGTGAAGCATTGTTTATATAGACCTTAGGTTTGGAGTGTGGGAGGTTTGGATCTAGCTTTGGACTTAGCTTTGGGTTTGGAACTAGGCTAGGAGTTAGTTGAACTTGACTCACCGAGTCAAGGCGGTTAACTCAGTTAGTTTGAACCAACTCGGTACCAATCTCAAGGTGAATTTCCACATCCAATGATCCACATTACTTGGAAAACAAGGAACAAGGTGCAATTGATTTGAAGTGATGCATACAATAAATGTAAGGAAAATGTCTTGAATGGTCTTGAACAGTCTAGAATGTTCCACACAATGTTAGAATAGAATAGACCAAAAGAATGTGGAGAGAGTTGCTGAAATATGATGGAAGTGCTGAATTTCTGCTGAAATAGCAGGTGTTAACCGATTAACCAACTGGTTAACCGATTAACAGCTGTTAAAAAGCTGAAATTGGCGTTGTGAAAGGGGTGTTAACCGATTAACCAAAATGGTTAACCGATTAACCAGTCAAAAACTTATCCAATTTTGCTTTGGAAAGGTGCTATGACCATGGTTCCGATTTCCAACCTCTTGCATTGATGAATAGGCATGGAAACCCTTATTTTGTGCTTGTCTTGAGGATGTGATGACCTTGTGAGGATGCGATTAATCGGGCTTGGAAAATCTGAATATTCCTGTAACAAAATCATCAGAGAAAAAGAGCGGATGCGTATGCCAGCGATGCAAATGCATATGCTCATGCAAAAGGCAAAAGAGGGAGATCAAATTTTGGGTTACGACACCTTTGATTCTTCCTTTCTGGTTTCCTCTGAAACCTACGTACCCAGCATCTTTAAGTTCCAGGTTTTGGAACTTATGCTTTCTTCCCGTCATGTGTTGCGAGCATCCAGAGTCTAGGTACCATGACTGGTGTTTTAACTTTGCTGCATAGGATATCTGTAACATATACTGTTTTATCTTTTGGTACCCATAATCTTTTTGGTCATTTTGGATTAGTTTTCCTAGAGTTTCTGACAACTTTAGGTTTTCGTGCAACATTGAATTTTTGTGTCTGTGCTGGTTTATAGTGATAAGAGAAGGCAGATTTAGGTTTGTTATCTTGAAGAGGGGTCTGATCATCATTATCAGAATCATAACTAATTTCTCTCTTCCCATTGTGACTAACACCATAGATCATGGAAGCCATTCTGCTTCTGTCTATGCTATTGTTCAAGAATTTCTGAAATGCCTTATCATATTTATATAAGATGGTTTCAGAAGACGGAGAAGCTTTAGAAAAATTTTCTTCTAGTTTTAAACATTTTTTGTTAAGAGAAACATTTTCGTTTTCCAAAAAAAAATTGTTGTCTATTTTGCTCAGAAACTTCTTTCTCTATCTTAATACACTCTTCAACTTCATATTCATAAGCCTTTTTCAAGTCCTTGAATTTGTGTTGAAGTTTCTGATACCTATTCAGAGATTCTAACAGACATAGTTCTAAATCAGCATGAGAAAATTCATAAAGTACCTCTTCTGAGTCAGACTCCGTTTCAGTTGTGTTTCCTTTAGATGTGGTAGCCATGAATGCTAAATTGGCATGCTCCTTTTCAGAATCAGATTCTAGTACTCCAAAGTCAGAGTCATCTCATGTTGCCATGAGACCTTTCTACTTGCCTTTGAGCACATTCTTCTTGAAGCTTTCTTTTCTGGAGCTTTCTTTCTTAAGCTTTGGACATACATTTCTGTACTGTCTGGGCTCCTTGCATTCATAGCATATTACTTCCTTGCTTGTTCTTCCTTTTGAAGATGAATCTGGACGATCTCATCTATTTCTAGACCTTCGAGAGTTGTTTTGTCCTTTCTTCCAGAGTTGTTTGATTCTTCTGGAGAGAAGGAACATTTCTTCTTCGTCATCAGAATCTTCATCGTTAGAATCTTCTACTTTTTCTTCCTTAGCTTGGAAGGCTTTGTTCTTTTCTGACTTGTTTCTTTCTTATCTAGATTTTACAGAGACATATTTACCTTTTTTCTGGGGCTCATCTTCCTCTAACTCTACTTCATGACTTCTGAGTGAGCTAACAAACTCTTCAAGGCTTGTGTTGTTCAGATCCTTGGATAGATTTAGCGCAGTAACCATTGGTCTCCACTTCTTGGGGAAGCTTCTTATGATCTTTTTGACATGGTATGCTATAGAGTAACCTTTGTCCATAACTTTAAGTCCTGCTACCAAGGTTTGAAATCTTGAAAACATAGTTTCAACAGTTTCGTCGTCTTCCATTTTGAAGGCCTTATATTTCTGGATTAAGGCCATAGCCTTAATTTTCTTGACTTGAGTATTGCCTTCATGTGTCATTCTCAACGAGTCAAAAATATCATTTGTTGTATCTCTATTAGTAATCTTTTCATATTCATTATAAGAGATAGCGTTGAGAAGAATAGTTTTGGCTTTGTGGTGATTCTTGAACTCACACTTTTGTTCATCATTCATTCTGTTTCTGGGAATGGGGATACCAATCGCAGTAACAGGTATTTCATAGAAATTTGTGACAATGTCCCAAAGATTTGCATCATGGCCTAGAAAGAAACCTCAATCTTGTGGAGGGGTGGTAATAGATGATATTGATGAAGAACAAGAAAAAATCCACATGGCATGAAGCTAGTGCATGACCATGATTACACCATGCACCTTCTATCATTAGATTAGTTAGTTATTAGTTTGTTATATTATGGTAGTTAGATTCATGTAGCTATATATAACCATGTTGTAACTAACTTCTTTACTTGATCAATGCAATCTATTATCATTCTTCACTCTTTCATCTTCTTACTTTCTTCTTCCTTTTCTCTCCATCAATGGATTTCTATGTTTGCTTAGACGTATATTTGGCATCATCTTTGCTCAATTGCATTATAGCAATCATAATGTCGTTTGATAGGAAAAATTCAAGTAAGTCACGTTAGATAAAACATATTGATGTGAAATTTCACATGATCATAAAATTACTTTCATCTAGAGATATATCACTTAAAAATATTTGTACTTTTGAGAATGCCATAGATATGCCCTAAATGACAAGTTCAAATATTGTTTGGACTTGTTATTATATGTATAAATGTTAAAAATGACTTTGTCCTCACTGTCATGTTGTAAATGTCATACACAAAATTCTTCAAAGAAAATTGATATTCTCTAAGGTGAAACTTGTTAGACAAAGGCGATTTATCTAGAGTAAGGGGTGAATAGATCCCCAATAAAAAATATGATTGACAAAAAACTATTTTTAAAAAACAATGGCTAGAGGAAGTAACTTGGATCGATTCGTCTAACCGAACCACTACCGAAAAGCTCGGATATGTGTATATGAAAACCAATTGAAGATAATGATAAGCAACTTAATCAATATGCTTTAATCACAATCACTAGAAGTATACTCAACTTGAAATTCTATATCCAATAATAAATCAAACAAAAACGCTATTAAGACAAATTATCGAACACCTTGTGTGCAATCAATTTAGTTTGGAAATTTGTATAGTTTTGTTGATCTTAAAGTCCAACCACAATCAAAATGATTGTGATCAACTCAACTAAATGTTTTAAAATAATTTTCAAAACAATTTACCAAACGGATTAATCGCATAAATGATTAATATAACAATTTTCTAATGAAATGTAAAAGACATAGAGAGACTACACAAGGATTTGCTTATGCAGTTCCCCAATCGGCCTCGCTATGGGTACGTCTGCCCTCAATTTGAGTTTGAATTGAGATCGTGAAATTAACCTTACTTTGAAAATGTAGTTTAAAAGAGAAATGTAGCAATACAACCCTACAAAATCTAAGTTTGATGTTGATTGTAGTGATTTCTCTTCCCTTAATCTGAGCTTGATCAAGTCACCCAACAATGCCAATTTGATTCACCGTATCACGCTACTCCTTTGCAAGAACCGCAATCCTTCAAAGCCTTCACTCGATTGAATCCAAATTGTGAATTGTTGTAACCAAAGATTTACCAAGATGATCTACCGTCTCACGCTACTCCTTTGCAAGAACCGCAACCCTTCAAATCCTTCACTCGATCAAATCCAAACTTGAGTAATCTTGTCCAAAACCTTCAAATCCACATTTTGATCTTGAAGGAAAACCCCGCTTTGATTTTCTTATTTGAAATGCCCCTAAGATCTCAACCCATTTTATAATACCACAAGCTAAATTGGACGTTATCAACTTCATTCTAGTGACACCCAAACAATGAATGATTATGTGTACTTTGTTTCTGTGTATGCATAAAACCAATGTTGAAGATCAAGAAGACTCTTATTATGTTCTAGGTTTCGTTTATGATTTTACCAAAATCATTGAAAAGAAATGATGCATGTAACAGGTATATATATATATATATCTCTGTGTGTGTGTGTGTGTGTGTGTGTGTGTGTGTGAGAGAGAGAGAGAGAGAGAGAGAGAGAGAGAGAGAGAGAGAGAGAGAGTGCAAGTATGAAGCAAAAGGAATGAGAAACAATGCATTTTTCAAGATTTTTGATGCATAGGTCGACCTATGCAAGTCATGTGTCGGCCTATGCAGGTCATGTATCGACCTATAGAGGTGACACATCTAACAGAGCCTACAGTCTTTAAAACTGCAGCCAATGTGCCGACCTATAGAATGCATGTGTCGACCTGTAGAAGAAAAAATCTTCTATGTGTCGACCTATAGTAGAGTTTTTCACAATATTTGATGCATAAAATCATTTCTTGATGCATGGATCTTTTTTAATCCTTTTCCAACATGTTATCATGCTCCCTAATGTTAAAATGCACAATTAGACACAAATGATATCGTCAAATGTACATAAATGCTAAAGTATCCTAGTTTTGACATCATACACAACATATCTAACGAAAAGTTGCACTCACATAATCCCCCTTTTTGATGATGACAAAACATGAAATGATGTGTTTTATGTCCATGAAGGCTCCCCTTGAATGTATGCATCATATCATCGCTTCATAGCTGCATATACTTCTCCCCCTTTGACAACATCTAAAAGAGACAAAGTAAACACATTAACAGTATCACATAGATACAACATATCACATATACCATATACCTAACATAGGCGTTTTGCAAAGATAAGAAAGTGCACTCACATATACGCAACATACATACAAATACACAATAGTCATGAACACAAGATAAATAAAAGAGGTAAAATAACAACATTACCTAATAGTCATCCAAGGAAATACATATAGTAAAACCATTGTCTCATATTAAAAATAGTTGCAATATTGCCAAGACATAAACTAAAAGAAAAAACAAACCAGAAGAAAAACATAAAATGCATGAAGACCTAAACTATGAAATGAATGACAAAAAAATTCCTAAGATGTTTGACATAAATGACTCAAAGACTCAACACTTCAGCATCCTCCACGACCTCTAGGCATCGACCTTACTCCATGGTGCCAGCCTTGTCCATCATATCCAAATCGATGATACAAGAAGTCACACATCTCTTGGTAGAATTGAGCATAGTGGTGGTGATTCTCATTTTTAGCAGCAATCATGTGATTAATTCTGGCAATTGAGGCAGCATGATTAACATTTATTTCACTCTGCATAGAGACCACCCTTTCAATCACGAATCAGGCAAAAGCATAAAATTAGGCATCTTGGGATGTCATGTGCTCTTGCATTAGACGAAATTGTTCAACATGAGATGCTTCAAAAACCTCTCGCCTATGACACTCCTCCTTATAACACTCATTTTGCTTAATTTGCATATTTTGAAGCATAGTCATAATAGAGGATTGATCTTCATATTCATCACCCTCTTGACCATCCCCGTGATCAACATCTTGTAAAAATTCATCACCATGAGAAACACCATGAGACGCTCAAATAGGTTGATCACCAATCACATTTGGCTCGACAACTGATCAACAAACTGAAAAGGATCATCAAGGTTGGAAATTTTCTTACCATGCTTGCCCATACGGAAGTAATAAACCCAACGCTTTTCATCCCAAAATTAAACCATGTTGGTTAAGGTGTGTTGGGAGAACTCTTGAACTGGGCTAGGAGATTTAAATAGAAAATTTGGCACTCCTATCTCAAAGTAATTTAGAACTTTAGCGATCATGGAGACGTAACAAAATGAGGTGCCTTTATTGAATTCCTTGATGGAAAACATCCGGGAAACAAAATAATTTTCCTTAATTGATCTGAATCTTGTTCAGAAGAATGTAGACGAGATGAACTTCAACATTGTTTATTCTTTAGAATCCTTCATTCTTCGGGTGCAAGACATGAGAAATTAGCCACAACAAAATCCTAGAAACCATCTTCAATTGATTGGAAGCTAAGGTGCCATAGTAGTCATCTGGATGAGGAGCCTTAAACATCTCATTCAGATGAGTGGTCCACTCAAAGTGCACATGAATGTTGGTATCTGTCACCAACGGGTCAGCTTCATCATCATCATCAACAACAACAACAAGAATACCAAATAAAGGCTTCCACAGTTCATCAGTGAAATCATAAACCTTGTTACCTATTGTGAATTTGAAGGAAGAGCCACGTCTATCGTGCAGCCCAGAGTATAACACACGAATGAGGTCTTCATTGTAATCCTATGAAAGCTGCAAGAAATAATTGATGTGTTGATGCTTAACAAGATGAACAACACCAGGAATGTCCAAACAGCCAACAACTGCCGGTTTCTAAACATGTTGCTTCATAACAAGACGATGTTAGTGTTTTTCTTCAAACTCCTTAACACAGTTAGAAGAGACCAATGAAAAAGTAGTTTCTGGATTAACAGAGGATGTCGTAGCCTTACCATTGTCTTTAGAATCACTTTGGGTTTTTGAAAGCTTAGGTGCCATTGAGATTTGTTCAAATAGAGTTCGCACATAAGGTGTTTGAGTGAATGAGAAGTGGAGAAGTTTGAGGGATATATGATTACCCACAAACCTAAATTAAGGATAAAGATTCTAAAACACATAAAAATGAAAGGAAATTCGAAGTCTTGGAGAATTGGGTGTGATTTTACATATGAGGATAAAGAGTTATTTATAGAAGATGAAAAATGATGATTGAATGATGACATTTAATGAGATTTTGGAAATGTAGAGATGAATGAGTTGTATTGGATGAATCTAAGATAAATAATGGAGAAAATTATGACACATTGAAGTGTTACAAAACTCAAGAGAAAATGGAAGATGTAGAGACAAGTTCATGAATGAACAAGTGAGGTGAATGGTCATTCAAACGTGTCATGAGTCGACCTCAGGAAGTTTGTGTCAACCTTTCAAGGTTATGAATCTACACATACTGAAGCGAATCCAAAAGGAATTCAAAAATTAATCCTATGTGCCGACCTACACACGCATGAGTCGACACATACTGAATTAAATCTGAAAAATTCAAAACTTTATTTTCATGTGCTGACCGATACAACTTATGAGTCGACCTATGAAGACCAAAACTTGAAAATTTTGACACATGAATTTGTAGTGATTTTGGGAGATTTGACTTGACATATGCACAACTAATCGATGAGAGACACATGCATATGATTGTTTTTCAGGATTTGTTAGCCAATAAAATGCAAACAAACAAATGTAAGCATGATAAAATAATAAAATATAGATCACATGTGAAAATGTTATGAATGAAATCACTATAAGCATATTAAATGAAACACATAATGGTTACACTTGAAATTTTTAGAAATGAACACTCATAACATGTATCATACACACAATATATCATATACCTTTAAGAAATAAATAAGTTAAAGAGGAAACTTACTTACAAAGCAAAAATTGAAACGATATTACCTCATCTTACGAATGATGGAGGATGCACATGCATTCCACAAGGAACTCTCGAACGAAAGTTGGAAAAAATGCAAGATATCCCATAAACCAATAACAACAATGATCTTACCACCTTTCACTCGGAAAAAGTATCCAAAAGTGTAATTTGCAATGAATCCATGAAAGATAAATTATTGATTTGAGGATTAACCTTTTTTATTGGATTCCTTGACACAGAGTCAAAGAAATAGGGAGATATCACCTGTATTATGTCTTTAGCAAATACAAACGAGATCGCATACTATCCTGAAAAATTAACAAGAAGTACTAGGTACCCATTCTTCATTGGGTCCTTGAAAGTGAGTGAAATTAAGGTTGCATTTGAGCAACTTTTGAAAAACACCTTGAGGAACAAAAAGTCTCTTAAATTTGCATTTTTCAATAGTGTGACCTTTTTTGCAGTAATAGTGACAAGATAAGTTATGATGAAGTTTACTTTTTCTATTTGAATCCTCTTGAACATATTTATGCTTTTTATAAGAAGGGTTCAAAGACTGTTTAGCCTTTGATGGATCAATAGCAAATGTAACCTTTGGTTGTAATGCTTTGTCCATTTTAGCTTGAAGAGTATTTATCTCTTTTCGCCACGTGAGACAAGTTTCATAACCAAACCATGAAGGTTCTTTATCCTCATTCTTATCCTTTTGAATATCTAACATAGATTGCTTAAGAGCTTCCATGTTCTTTTCGGTTTCTAAAACTTTAGCTTCTAAATGTGCAAAAATTATTTTGTTTGAAGCTAACTTTTTAAAAGAATCCATGGCTTTTCTATGTAGGTTTTCAAAAGCTTTTTGTAATTGAGAATTGAACAATTCATTAAAAGATTCAAGTTTAGATGACTTACATTCTTCTAGTTCTTGTTCTTGTTAGCCATGAAACAAAGCCTGGCCGATTTGATACTTGAACTTGAGCTTTCATCACTTGAAGAACCATTTTCATTTTCCCAATTAATATAGACTCTTATAGACTTGCTAGATTTCTTGTGATTTCCTTTCTCTTTGTCTTTCTTAATCAGTGGAAACTCCGGTCTATAGTGACCGACTTCTCCACATTCATAGCATGACCCTTTATACTTGCCCTTCTTATTTCCATCTTCCTTTGAGGAGTACGATAACCTTATAAATTTGATTAGGTTGTTGTACGAGTGTTTGACGTCATTTTCCTTATGTACCTATTGTACCTTTTGACGAACAAACCCATTTCTTTATCACCGGAGTTCTCGTCATCACTTGAATCAAAATCACTTTGCTCATAGATTGGGGGCTTAAAACTTGAAGTCTTTAGAGCAATAGACTTCTTTCCTTCCTCTTTTTCTTTACCTTTCTCATTCCTCATCTTCTTTTCATGTTTTTTCTCATGTTTTTCCAAGCAAGTGAGTTCTTGCTCGTGTTCTTCTAGCTTGCCAAATAGAGTTGTGAGATCAAGTGTCTTACGATCATTCGCTTCTTTGATTGCGATGACCTTGGGTTGCCATTCCTTATTAAGACATCTAAAAACCTTATTAGTAGCTAAATCATTGGAGATAGGATTACCTAGAGCCTTCAAGCGATTAATAAGATGCATGAACCTCTTTTGCATCTCTGCAATGGTTTCATCATGCTTCATGCGAAATAGTTCAAACTCTTGATTTAACGTATTAACCCTAGCTTATTTGACCTTATTAGTTCCCTTATGGTCAACTTCTAATGCATCCCACATAGCTTTGGCGGTCTCACAATGAGAGACACGATAATATTCATCAACACCGAGTGCATATGTGAGAATATTTTGTGCCTTCCAATCATGTGACCACAATTTCTTATCATTATCATCCCATTGTGATTACAGTTTTGGTATGAAGACACCTTCACCATTGGTCATTGTAATTTAGTTAGGACCATTGATGATGGCGTCCGATACACCCTTATCATCGAAGTTGATATGTATATGCATACAAGATTTCCAATAGCCATATTTTTCACCGATGAATATTGGCGCTCTATTGTACGCCCCTTTAGGTTCGGTAGCAATTTTATAAAAAGCAAGTATTGAAGCACAAAATTAACCAGGATCTGATACCACTTGTTAGACGAAGGCGACTTATCTAGAGTTGGTGAATAGATCTCCAATAAAAAATTTGATTGAAAAAATGTTTTTCAAAACAATGGCTAGCGAAAGTAACTTGGATCGATTTGTCTAACGGAACTGCTATCGAAAAGCTCGGATATGCGTATATGAAAGTCAATCGAAGATAATGATAAATAATTTAATCAATATTCTTTAATCAAAATCATTATAAGGCTACTCAACAAACAATTCTATATCCAATACACTATTGAGGCAAATTATCGAACACCTTGTGTGCAATCAATTTAGTTTAGAAATTTGTATGGTTTTGTTGATCTTAAAATCCAACCTCAATCAAAATGATTGTGACTCAACAAAACTTTTTCAAATGATTTTCAAAAAATTTACCAAATGGGTTAATCGCACAAATGATGACCACAATAATTTGCTAATGGAATGCAAAAGAGATAGAGAGAAAGAGAGAGTACACAAGGATTTGTTTAGGCAGTTCCCCAATTGACCTCGCTATGGGTATGTCTACCCTCAATTTGAATTTGAATTGAGATCATGAAATTAACCTTACTTTGAGAATGTAGTTTACAAGAGAAATGTAGCAATGCAACCCTACAAAACCTAAGTTTGATGTTGATTGTAGCGATTTTTATTCCCTTGATCTGAGCTTGATCAAGTCACCCAACAATGCCAATTTAATTCACCGTCTCACACTACTCCTTTGCAAGAACCGCAACCCTTCAAAGCCTTCACTCGATCGAATCCAAATTGCGAATTGTTGTAACCCAATATTTACCAAGATGATCCACCGTCTCACACTACTCCTTTGCAAGAACCGCAACCCTTCAAATCCTTCACTCGATCGAATCCAAACTTGAGTTATCTTATCCAAAACCTTTAATACTTTTGATGCATAGGTCGACCTATGCAAGTCATGTGTCGATCTATACAGGTCATGTGTCGATCTGTAGAGGCGGCACATCTAACAGAGGCTACATGCTTTAAAGCTGCAGCACATGTGTCGACCTATAGAATGCATGTGTCGACCCGTAGACGAAAAATTCTTATATGTGTCGACCTATAATCGTATATGTCGGCCTATAGCAGAGTTTTCACCATTTTTGGATGCATAAAATCATTTCTTGATGCATGGATCTTTTCTAATCCTTTTCCAAGATTTTATCATGCTCCCTAATGCTAAAATGCACAATTAGTCTCAGATGATACCGTCTAATGCACATAAACGATAAAGTATCCTTGTTTTGACATCATACAAAACATATCTAACGAAAAGTTGCACTCACAAAGCTTGTTGCATGTGGTTTATAGATACTAGCAAGTGGCATGGTCAAACGAGCAGAGTATTTAAATACAATTTATACAATATAAACTTTCATCTTTCAATGATAATAAAATAAAACTGAAACAAATTTCTAGGTGAAGATATATGGTAAACCTTCATAGGATTCAAATGTCATACCCTAAATCTTCATAGGGTTTGATATTCGTCAACATGAAGATTGTTGGGTATTGTTCATAGATACTAGAAAATGGAACTATCAAGCAAGCACAATGTTTAAAAATAAGTTGTACATTGTAAACCTTTATCTTTTAGTGATTAAAATATAAAACTGAAATTACTTTGTAGGTGAAGATGTATGTACAATTGGTTGAACTGAAACCTTAATTCACATAAAAAAATCTCCAATTTGAATATTCAAATAAGATGAATTAAAAGAGAATATTTTGTTTAAAAAATTCTAGTAAGAAATATAGAAAGAAAAAAAATTCTATTTTAATATTTAAATTTGGTGTATTGAAAGACAAAACATAAAAAAATTTATTGGCTTAATTGCAACTTTGGTCTCCCTATTATTATTTTTTTGTTTTGGTCTTCCCGTTTAAAATACAAGTTTTTTTAATCCCTTTATTTTATTTTTTTAAGGATTTTAGTCCCCCTTTAAAACTGAGAACATTTTTAATAACATAGCGTTCATCTAACTTGTGTGTGATTGCCAAGTAAGTATTAAAATATTTTTTTATTCTAACTAAGTGTTTTATTTCACAATTAGGTTAATGTTTTTTAATAGTAAAGGTTTAAAAGTTAATCCTTCATTCAGAATACCTCGTTCGTTTGTCTTATCCATGTTTTGTTCCTTCAAAATCACATGAACCTTAAAATTGGATAGGTTCGTGGGTGGTGAAGAAGAAGAAGAAGAAGAAGAAGATAATATATGTAGAGAAGGTGCTGGTTGTACCAAATTACACTAAGGAGGGGGAAGTGTTAGGGTTACCAATTTATTTATGTTTTTTTAATACTTTGATATTATATATTAATATATTGAAATTTTTAAAAAATAATATTAACCTAAATATAAAATAAAATAAATGAGTTGGAATAATTTTATGCTGACTTAGTAATGCTATTAAAGTCAGATGAGTGGCATGACACTAAAAAATATTCTCAATTTTAAAAAGGGATTAAAATCCTAAAAAATATAAAAGAACAAATGAGGGGACACAAAACTGAATAAT
This sequence comes from Lathyrus tuberosus, assembly GCA_022829125.1. Lineage (NCBI taxonomy): Eukaryota > Viridiplantae > Streptophyta > Magnoliopsida > Fabales > Fabaceae > Lathyrus > Lathyrus tuberosus. Next base: position 4,253,426 of record JALAZF010000422.1, read on the forward strand.
AGGGAGATCAAATTTGCAAGGTACAATTGCATGAAATGGGGGAATTGCGCCTCCAAGCGTATGACTCCAACAAGCTGTACAAAGGCCGAGTGAAGACTTACCATGACAAAAAGATAGTGACAAAAGAGTTTGAGGTAGGGAAGCTGGTCTTACTTTTCAATTCATGATTAAAATTGTTCCCTGGAAAGTTGAAATCCATATGGTATGGTTCTTTTTGGATTAAGGAGATCAAACACTATGGGGGGATTGTCATTGAAGACACGTTGTCAAATGAGAGTTGGACTGTAAATGGTCAGAGGCTGAAGGTATATCTTGGTGGAGATTTCGAGCTAAATACCGCCACAATGCCTTTTTACAATCCTCGACGTTGCATTGGACCGTCGAGCTCAAACGACGTTAAACAAAACGCTTGTTGGGAGACACCCCAACATTGTAAGTATTTACTGTTTTTTCATTTTTTTTTTGTTGTGAATTTAATCGAGCAGAAAAGTCGGGAGAACGCCATCTGAAATCAGGCTTGACTGGCTAAGTTTCACTGAGCGTGCTTAGCGCACTGCTGAGGCCGCTTAGTACGGTCACGTGAACTTGCCCAGTCAAGTGTCGGCCTGAGTGGGGAAATAAGTGGGCCTGCGGTAGGGTCAGAAAGTTTAAAAAGACCGAGGAGTCTCAAAACTCCTCACTTTCCCACTCAGCTCTGGTAATCTCTTGGCATTCAAGCTCCACTCTCTCAAGTTCTCTCTTGCTCTTCAAGTGCTTTCTCCCTTTTCTCATCTCGTCTCCTATTTCCAGGTTTGCAAATGTCTTTATTTTTCTTTAATGTAGAATGCATGCTGTTAGGATTTTGGATAAAAATAAGTTGAAATTGATTGTTAGGGTTAGAAGGAAGTTATTTTGAACCCTTTTAATTAACTGTTAGGGTTGTATTAAAATTTGATTTTGCATGCTGAGAACACCTTGTTTCTGTACTAGTCTGTTAATGCATGTTGATAGGGTTTGGCTTGGGTGTTAATTTGATATTGGATGGACAGATTGGTTTTGGAGGCAGAGGAAGTTTTGCTTGTTTTCGTAGGCGTGCTAAGCGTGCTCTGGCCGCGCTAAGCGCGCTCTTCTTGCCATGTTCTAGTTATTTTCATTTTTTATGCTGTTTCTGATTTAAATGTGTGGAAATGTTGCTGCTTAGTGATTTTTATGTTGAATATTTAAGTTTGGGGCATGTTGGCTGCAGAGCAGATCATGATTGCATGCCTGACCGCGCTAAGCGCGCCCTCCTGGGATCAAATTCTTCAATTTTAAATTTTCGTCGACCGTTTGACTGTTTTGAGTTGACCTATGGTTTTTTTTAATGATTTTTCTTGAATTTCCTGGCTGGTGATTTAACTTCTTTAGTGTTATTTTGGTATGTTTTTTCTTGATTGCAGATGGCTCTGTAACGTGCCCGCTTCAGCACTGGACAATCATCGCAGCAGAGACATCCGCCTATGGAGTATGATGCGCACAAATTTTTAGGGGCTGCGCAGCAAGGTAGATACCTCGAGCTGACTTGGAGAAGTATTTGGACAGAGCGCATTTTCAAGATTAACCCGCAAGGGGAGTTTCGCGGTTGTCAAAACATCATGAGTCGCATGGATAACATGCTCTCCTAACTCCACCGACCCTGCTCAACTACGAGATTATGCGTGAGTTCTATGTGAACGCCATTCTGACAGAGGGTCAGATGTACACTTTCAGGACTTATGTCAGAGGGAGACAGGTGTCATTCTCGAGAGATGCGATTAATGAATATCTGGGCAACCCATTGGTTTGGCCGAAGGTGAGTAGTGCTCTTACTATAAGAGGGTGGCTAGGAAGAATTGGAATTTGGAGAATGTGTGTTTGGCCTTGGCACACCCAGCACGAGGATTTGAGTTGAATGCGGCGGGAAGGCCGAAGATACTGAAGAGAGGAGATATGAATACTACAGCTCAAGTTGTGATGACCCTTATCATGCATAACATCAGGCCAAGGAGTCATACCTCCTGCATTCTGGTTGACATTGCATGTATGCTTTACTACATCATGGAGGAGAGGCAGTTTGATGTGGTTAGGATAATTTTTTATGAGATACGAGATAGCCGCTAGTGGACATCGCTTGGGCACTATGGTCTCGACAATTTTGGTATTTCCAGGACTTATTATGGGTCTGTGTACGCGAGCGGGTGTCCCAATCCAGAGTCACTGTATGCCAAGACTTGACCAGCCACCACCACAACCACCACCAGCCCACCCAGATCAGCCACCACAGCAGCACAACAAAGTTCCACCCGCTGACCAGGCCTTTGATGAGTGTGTCGTGTGCATGTACACGTGGGATATGCATATGGCTCATCAGAGGGCCTTTTCATTTTTGCACTCATCCCTGCGAGCATTGCATTTGCAGGTTCGTGAGGTACATGTTGAGCATTCATTCCTGACACAGGAGGACTTTGACGCTTATGTAGCTTGGCCTGGGGACAGGCCTTTCCATTTTCAGAGGGGGCAGGTTCCACCTCAGGGTGTTCAGGTGCCCTAGCCAGAGGCTGCTAGGGATGATGAGGATGCAAACGGTGCGGAGGATGTTATGGTGGTGGATGACGAAGACGATGATAGCGGGGAGAGCACATGGGAGATTGGTTCTGAGGCCAGTTCTAAGTAGTTGATCTGGGGTTATCTTACCTTTTGTTGGTTTTTATATTTATGTTTGAACTTTCTGGATTTTGTTGTTATGTTTTTATTGTATTTCTGGATCATTTTGTACCATCCTTGAAAGGACGAGGAACATATGTGTGGCACCATTGTTTTGGTTGTCGCAAATTTTGGCATTATGATATTATGTTAGTATTTTGAGTAATTTTTGCAATTGTTAGTTTTAGTATATTTTTTTATTTATTTTGTGTTGTTCCTAAGTTGAAAACTTGAAGGAACTGTGTGACTAATGTCATGATTGATGAATCAATAAGCAATTGAGTGGTAATGATATGATCGAGTAAAGGTACCGCGCAAGGTACATTTTTATCGCTTTCTAAACTAAGCATGGAAAGGAAACTTGTGATGACTGTAAAACTTGTAGTCATTACTTCTTTTGAAATACTTGTTCATTTTTGAATCATTTAGAACATTGCCTTTGTGAGGAAGCTTTCATTGTATAATATATGCAGGATACCGACATTCTTGTTTAACTCGTTCTTATTATGTTGAAATCATGCATGTGTGTTAATTTGTGAAAAAGGAAGAAAAGGATCAAGGAAATTTGTATGCATTTTGAGAAAAACTACTTGAACAAATAATAATGATCAATCTACCTAGCGAGTGAACGAGTTTTGATAACCCCTTTGAGCCTTTGTATCAAGATCCGTGTGAATAATTGAAAGGTGTAAATATTGTGCATGAAAAAGAAGTGAATTTTGAAATGGATCTTGAAATTTTGTAGTGAAACTTTTGGAACCCCAACCTTAAGTATGGGTGCTCTGTTGTTGCTTGCCTTAGATGTGTGAGAACATTCCAAATTATCATGTTTTGATTGTGTTCAAAGTTGGGGAGAAAAAAGGTAGATTGAGGCATCATGAAAAATAATGTGGTTTTGAATGATGAAAGAGCTTGAAAGAAGAAAGAAATGAAAAAGAAAAGAAATTGGGCATGAATTGCCAACAAAAACCTCAAAGTTGTAATGATTCCTCAAAAGAAAGAAAACAAGAAGGTTAAGGTCTTGAAGTTCTATGATTGTGAGATTGGAATGCTCTTTATGAATAAGCATTTTTGTTTCAATGACTTTGATAAATGACCCTTCCTTGTAGCCAAGCCAAATTAGAACCCTAGAAGACCTTGTGATTCCTTCTTTTTCACACATTAATGCATGTTGTTTGTTGAATGCATAATTTGTTCCGGATGTTTGCAGGATTGTTTGGTGAGTGATAAAACCTCTTATTGTTTTCATCCATTGATGAATGTGTGTTTAGGTATGATTCATTTTTGAACTTGTATTGCTCAAGAAGTTTTGAAGTGTTTTTTTGAACTTAGTAATAGTTTCATCTTCATGATGTGTTTGGAGTTTGATAAGTTATCTTGTTGTTACTTTTACTTTTTGAACCATGAAATTGTCGTTGTTCTATTGGGTTGATTCTGATTTCTTGTACGGGTTTTCGGATTTGTTTTTAGTTTGAGACACTTTTGTTTGAGGACAAACAAAATAATAAGTTGGGGAGAGTTATTAAGGGCCAAATTGTGCATACTTTTGACTAAATTTTATGGCCCTTTCCAATGGTTTCCTTGATATTTTATTAGTAAATCTATTAAGTTTTAGTGTAATTATGCAAGTTTCTGATTTTATTGTAAATATTGTGAATTATGATCATTTTGATGCTCTTTGACAGGTCTTCTTGCTTATTTTTGATGATAGGAACATATGATGAAGGAAAGAAGGCCTAAAAGATCATTTTCAAGGCAATCATGTTGGTAACCCACACTTAGCGCGCTTTTCAGCGCGGTCTTACTACTGAGGCAGTAGCTAAGACTTTCAACCGCGCTAAGTGGCCTGCTGTCGTGCTTAGCACGCTTTTTGGGAAATTGCCTCTGTTTTACTGACCGCGCTTAGCGCACTCCTGATGGCGCTTAGTGCGGTGCCACTTACTGCACTTTGTGCACTTGCTATAAATATCTTCTCTTGTATATATTTTGAGAGATTCTTGTTACTCTTACACTTTTCAGCTTTTTTAGAAAGTAGAAAGGGTTTTTTAAGTCAAAAACCTTGGGAGCATTAATCCTCGATTTTTCGACTTTGATGCTAGCAAAATTTCCTTTCTTACTTGTTGATCAAGCTACCATGGTGATGGGTAGCTAAACACTTTTGTGTCAAGATTAGAGGTAGTTAATCTTGCTATTATGTATTTCTTTTGATCTTTTGTATGTGAATAAGGTTTATGATCAATAGATGATGAAGATCTTTGCTTTTAATGTTGTATTTATGGTTTGAATCACTCTAGACATAGATTTTCCAAGTCTTGATCTAATTTCTTCATCTATTAACCAACAAACTCTAGACATAGATTTGAAAGTTAATATTTGCTTTGTATCGATCTTTATGTTTATTGTTTCGATTTTTATTTCGAGAAATCATCTAGCGATTAAAATAATAATACCCACGGAGCCTCTTTAGAAATAAATGGATTCGCGAGGATACGCGATTGAATTGATCGAAACTAAGTTCACATGCTTGATTAATCAGATATGTATGAAATGAGTTAACAAAATCTAATTTTGACATGCTTTTCTTAAAACAAAACATCTTTGCCCTAATTTACTCTTTGCTACAAAACTTATGCTACAAAACAAGAACTCTTTAGAAACTCTTTACTAAGAAAGTTAGACTATTGAACGGTGAGCATCTAGATATCTGAGCAATCCCTATGGATACGATAAAACACCCACCTAAAATAATTTTCAACAGATACACACATCTTTTTTAAAGAAATATCAATTTAATTGGACAATATATATCTAGGAAAAACACTTTAATAATGTATTTTTGGAGATAAGAAAAACTATCACATGTATGAACAATGAACAAGTATTTCAATATATAATAATAGTAGGTTATGAAAATGTATTTCCGGAGATATTCTGAAAATACATTTTCGAAATAAATTTAATCATAAAATTGGGACGTAACTCAAAAACGAATAAGTTGTGTGTGCACGGGTGCGTCCGGAGATGCATATTCAAAAGTTAGGGATATTTTTGTATTTTCACGTGGTGCCCTAGTAATACATAGGGTGCATTAAGAAATCCACTAACCTTAAATGAATGGTTATGGAATTAATCTTTTAAAGGTTTACTAAACACAAAAATAGACTTAGTATATCTTGTGCTGCCCATTTTTCTCTCTGCACATCCCTCTATTTTTAATGTTTTTTAGTGAATACTCTCACATACACTCATTATTTGAGCTAATATTGTTTGCATGATAATTGATGTAGTTACTTCATTCTTCTACGTTAGACAAATATTTAGTTTTAATTTACCCTCCGATCACTCGTATAAACAAAATTTTTATTTTCAAATTTATTGAATAACCTATGTATTTACTCTAGATAAAGTTCTGATATATTAAATATTCAATGAATATGAAAAGATATATTTTTTTATTATAGTCATTAGAATACTACAATATATGTTTATAAGTCTAAGTAATTATTGTCTTACGAATCAATATTGTAAAGATGGATTAAGTTCAACCATAATTTTAAATTAGTGCTAAAACTTAGATTAAGATTTGTTGGACCATATACTATCAAGTTTCTTTGATCGGATCACTCATTATTTATATTCATGAATCAAACTTAATAATAATGCACGCGAGGTATGTCAAGAGTCTCATCCCAAATATTACATATCATGTATATGTTTCCAATGTGAGTTATTTTGACAAAAATGTTAGAGTTTAACACTCCATTAACAATTCACAAGGCTGAAGAAGAATATAAACACACACACACACACACACACACACACACACACACAGAGTTGTAACTAAATTCCAAAAAAATTCTCTAAATGCAGAATTCTGTTACAACTTAATCTTACTTTGGGCTTATATACATTCACCCAAATTCAACTCAAATTTAAATGAAACCTCAAATGAGATGTAAACTGTAATTCAATTGCAAATGAAAACTGAACTAACTTGAGATAAATTACATTTAACAAAATCCCTTAATTAATATTAAAGTTTAAAAATCCACAACACCAATTCCATCCCTCAAATTGATGAAGTGTTCAGTTTTGATTGTCTTGGTCACCACATCTGCAAGTTACTTCTGAGTGCTGACATGAACAACTTCAAGTACTTCATTCTGAACTTGATTGCGCAGAAAATGGTACTTAGTATTAATGTTCTTTCTTTTTCCATGCAACATTGGATTCTTAGCAAGACTTATGGAATATTTGTTGTTAATCATCAATCTAACTGGTTAGCTCACCTTAAACTTCAGTTCGTACAACAAATTCATCAGCCAAACAACCATGTATTCAGCTTCGCAGGTTGATAATGCAACCACTGGTTGCTTCTTAGAGCACTAAGAAATAAGAGCTCCTAGATACATAAACATGTATCCTGTAGTGCTTCTTCTGTCCACTATATACCCATATCTATCAGAGTCTGAGTAGAATATCAGCTCATACTACTAGAATAAACACATTTAACCTCGGACTCGAAATGCATTTAACCTCAGCTACAATGGTGAGGTAACGAAGGCTGTCATGAAAAATGCACACTTTACCTCTCCGTTTTAAAAAAAACTGACGGGTAAGTGAAAAGGTCATGGGTTCGATCCCCAGGATACCATTTTGGAATTCTGAAATAGCAAAAACATATGTCCCCTCAGTTTTGTAATTTCACCGACGGGTATACCACATTTTCACCTTGGTTATCTCATAAAACCGATGGGTAAAACAAGTTTGACTTTATTAAATCTAATGTGGATTGCTTATTTCACTTAACCCTATACTGAACATATAACTTCTCAAAATTAGTTAGGAAAATAATTATATGAACAATTGTGTTATATTTGAAGATAAAATTACATTGATTAGTGATTTTGAAACATCCTGCAACTCCTTATTCATCCCACGTTGTTTTATGGTTAAAATCTCTCCAATGTTTCAAGTTCTTTATTCAACACTTTTTTTCTACTAATTAATTCATTCTTAAAAGCATAAAACTTGATGCTTTGAAAAATGAACAAATATGGAATAAAGATGAACAAAAACTAGAAGTATTAGAGATATTTTAACTATAGAACAACGTGAAATGAACGATGAGTTGCAAAATGTTAGAAAATCATTAATCCGATTCAGATAAGGTTCAAGTAACACATAATTTTGCATATGATTATTTCAAAAATCAATTTACTAGGTTATATGTTCAAAGAGGGGTTAGTGAAACAAACAATCGACATTAGATAATAAACTCAACTCAATGGAACAAGATGAGAACTGCCCAAAGAATCACAAAAAACATAATCTCAATATCAATATCAAAAACAAAAACAACAACAACATCAACAACAATATTAAGAACATCAACAACAATAAACAACAACAATATTCAATAACAACAACGCCAATAAACAACCTTATCAACAACAACAAAAGCAACAAGAAAAACTCCAAGGTTTCGGATCTCAATACAATAACAACAACAACAATATTAGTAGTGATGTTTGAAGTACCAAATCTTTAAACAAGAAGTAAAAGAAAATGATTTGGATATGTGAATAAGAAATGAGAGCAATAAACACATAACATCTTCGTATTGAAGATGGTATGTGTTAATGGCTCTCATTGTTTAGGGCTCTTCATTAGGGTTCTGTTTGTGTTGTTTGGACAAATGAAACTGAATGCTACTAGCTAAAGCTATATATATATATATATATATATATATATATATATATATATATATATATATATATATCGTAGAAACATATTCACCTCGATTGGAAAGAAAATTTAGGTGAAAAGTAAGTAGCGTATTTTTAGATCAAAAATAAAATATTCAAGAAGACGCTACTAGCTAAAGCTATATATATATATATATATATATATATATATATATATATATATATATCAGAGAAAAATTTTCGCCTCAGTTGGAAAGAAAACCGAGGTGAAAAGTAGTGTATTTTTAGATTAAAAAGTAAAATATTCAAGAAGGCGCCACTTTTAATGAGATGAAAACATAAACTGAGGTTGATGGGATTTGAAGCATGTATACTGAATAAGTTTACCCCTTAGTTTTTAGAATAACCGACGAAATATATTGAATATATATTTTTTTTATAAAAAAAACAAGGTGCGTCTAGGAATTATACCTCGGTTTTACAATAACTGAGGTAAATTTTTTGTCATGAAATGTAGTATTTGTAGTAGTGTCAGCATCATCTGACACTCTAGATGGAAATAAAATTCCATGCCTCAGAGTCCCTTTTACATACCTCAGAATTCTGACTACAACTTTGTAATGTGACCATTATGGCTTACTCATAAACCTACTCACCATTCCAACTGCATAACATATGTCAGGCCTGGTGTTACACAGATATGTCAGATAACCAACCAACTATTTAAAGGTTGGATCATTTATATCCTCTCCATCATCATCAGAGTCCAGCTTATGATTTATCTCAGTAGGTGTGACTGCTGACTTACAATACATTTGCTCAAATATCTTCAACAACTCAAGCTCATACTTCAGTGGGTGCACAATAATTCCCTTCTCAGAATTTAAAATCTCCATCCCTAGAAAATATACCATATTTCCAAGGTCAGTCATATAAAAATTCATTCATCAATACCTTCTTAAATTTGTTTATCTTAGAAGTACAACTTCCTGTCAGAAGTATGTCATCTACATTAAGACACACCATAATCACATGGCCTTCAAAAGTATGTTGCACATACACACCATATTCAATTTCACATTTTTTGGAACCCAGATGCTTGAAAATGAATCAATCTTCAGATTCCAAGCCGTTGGAGCTTGTTTCAGGCCGTATAAGGCTTTATGCCACCTGTACACCGTCCATTCTTTGTTCTATTTCATAAATCTAGGAGGTTATAACACATAAACTTTTTCTTGTAATGGACCATTTAGAAAAGGAGACTTTTCATCTAAATGTATCAGAGGGCAATTCCTATTTGCAATTATAGAAATAACCAACCTTATGATCTCATGTCTATCTTTAAGTGGAAACACTTCAAAGTAGTCTAAACTAAACTTTTGTAGGATTCCTCTAGCTATTAACACTTCTTTATGCTTAGCAACTGAAACACTTGGTTTCATCTTTATCTTGAAAACCCATCTTATATTGACGCCTTTCTTGTTATGACGTAGAATAGTCAATTCCCATGTCTTGTTTCTTTCAATGGCATTAAGCTCTTCCTTCATGGTGCTCACTCACACCTTCTTCTTGAGAGCCTAATTGATGCTGACAGTTTCATAGGCAACCATCGTGGCACTATGTATGACTTCTCCTTCAGAATCAATCTCAGTATCTTGCAGGAACTCAAAATCTAGAATTCTCCTTGATATCTATCTAACTCTCTGTGGCCTCTAGAACTGCGTAATTTCACATTCAAAAGCAGAACCACCTTTAGAAGCTCATCCTTCAAAGGATGGACCACCTTTAGAAGCTCCACCTTTAGAAGTTCCACCTTTAGAGGTTGGATCACCTTCAGAGTCATATCCACCATCAGAGTCAGACTCATCTTCAGAGTCAAAATCACCTTCAAAGTCAGACTCACTTTCAGAATCAGAGTCACTTTCAGATTTAAACTCTCCTTTAGAGTCAGAATCACCTTTAGAGGACGAATCTCCTTCAAAGGCAAAATCTCCTTTAGAGGCAAAATTAGACTCTAGTGTTAATGCTGCACTAGAGTTGGATTGAGACGTGCTCAAATCCCATGTTTCTAATTCTTTCACTATGACATATTTACTGACTTCAACTTTGTTTGTGACTGGGAAATAGAGCTTATGAGCACATGTACTATGGTAACCTATAAGTAACATAACTTTGCTTTTGTCATCCAATTTCCTTATAGTAGCATCTGGTATATGTTTGTAACATACAGAACTAAACATCTTTAAATGGCTTACACTTTTCTTTATATCATTCCACTACTCAATAGGAACTACTTCCTTTAACTTCTTTGTTTGACATATGTTGAGCACATATGTTGATGTGGCAATTTCTTCACCCCACAGTTCCTTAGGTAGATTCTTTACCTTCAGCGTGCTCTTTGTCATGTCAAGCATAACTCTATTTCTTCTTTCTACAAGACAATTATGATGTGGAGTATATGGAGAATTCACCTCATGCTCAATACCATGTTCCTCATAGAAGTTGAACATTATTGAGTTGAACTCACCTCCACCATCGGGGTTCTGAGGATCTTCAACCTTTGTCCACTTTGATTTTCAACCTTCACTTTTAACTTCTTCAACTCAGCAAACACCTCATGTGTGCATTTAATGAGTTCTAAACATGTCATTCTTATGAACTCATCCACAAATGACACAAATTACTTGTTACCTCCAAGTGAAGGTACCTCAAATGGACCACATACATAAGAATGCACCACACCCAAAGCATAAGTTGCTCTTTGATGCATTTCTGATGAGAAGGGCAATCTTGGTTGCTTGCCTCTCATGCATATATCACATGATTTCTCTAGTGCCACAATTTTTGTAATTCCATGTACCAAATTCTTTGAACTCAGATGCCCTAAGCTTAAGTAGTTCAGATGCGCCAATCTCTTATGCCACATATCACTTTCCCCTTCAACACTTCTTGCACTAAGGAATTGAGTGTCTATTGTTGCAACATTCACCTTGAATGTTTTGTTTCTTACCAATTCAGACTGTATAATCAACTTTTGTTTACAGTCATACAACTTTAAGAGATTGTCCTTCATGGTTACTGAAAAACCTTTTTCAATCAGTTCACCTACACTCATCAGATTGTTATTCATGCCAGGAACATACCATACATCTTTGATCAGTAGAATTTTACCATTGTTCAATTTCACTCTAATATTTCTCATTCCTTTAGCATTCAAATACTTATCATCAACATATCTGATATTGGTCCTTTTACCAGAGTCAAAATCAACCAGCCATTGTCTATATACCATCAGTCTACCATTGATCCACTTACATTCTCATATGCCATCAATAGCACAAGTTCATCATCAGAATCTCCTCTAGCTATGTTGGCTTCTTCACCATTGCTAACCTTATTTGACCAGCAATCAGTAGCAAAGTGGCCAAACTTATTGCAACTGTAATGCTGAACCTTTCTCTTATCAAACTTTTCCTTTCCCTTCTGAACATTCTGATGTTTCTTATCAGAATTGGAGAGTTCTGACTTCTGAACACCACTGCCATACCTTTCTTGTTCTCTAGCCATGCTTGTTTCTGGTTCTTCTTACCAGAAGAAGCTTTCACAGTATGAGCTTTCAGAGCCCGATCTATCTTCTTTTGAGAGTTTCTTTCAGTCAGATGCAACTCTTGTGCCTCTAAAATACTCTGAAGCTCTTCAATTCTCATGGTACTAGTGTCTTTAGAGTGTTATATGACTATAACTATGTAATCAAACTGAGGAGTAAGTGATCTCAGTACCTTTTCAATGATTACTTGTTCAGAGAGAGCGTTTCTCCAGAAGACTTCATCTCATTCGTGACCACAATCACTCTGGATATGTAATCAGGCACCTTCTCATTGGTTTTCATGCTCATATTTTCATATTGCTTGCGTATGAACTACAACTTGACCTTCTTCACTGATGTGTCACCATCATGGCACCGTACCAGTGTATCCCATGTCGCCTTCGCCATCGTCGAATCAACAATTTTCTTAAACACCTTTGCATTAACACACTAATAGATATAGAACAATGCCTTATGATCCTTCTTCCTCGTTTCATGTTGCACATTTTTTGCGCTTCTGTTGCATTTCTGCAACCGATATGTAACTGTCATTGACGAGATCAACAACATCTTGAGCTCCAAACAACACGCACATCTGAATTGGCCACTGATTCCAATTCTTTTCATCGAATACTGGAAGCTTTGTGTTCAAACTACCGTTTTCGCCGTTCATCTTCATTCTTGTGCAAATCACTCAGTTCTCACTAACACTCGTGTTTCCCAAACCTCGAGAATCAAGATTTGTGATTCTCTTCCATTCTGAACTTCAATTCAACACGAATTTCATAAATGAAATCAATCGCACACCTCACTACACTCGTGTTCAATGTGAATCGAACGGGGGCTCTGGATACCAGTTGTTGGAATTTAACATTAAACCTCCCTTAACAATGCACAAGAATGAAAAAGATGATAAACAGTTGTAAAGAGAGAGAGAGAGAGAGTATTTTGTTAGTAATCATTATATTCGTTACATCACAAATAATTGATTCTTACAAGCACTTGGCAGAGTGCTTGAGTGTAAATGATGGGATCACAAATTTAATGGAGATTGAGTTAAAATTTACAGATATATAGTATTAAGAAAAAGACACTGAATTGAGAGAGTTCAAATGAAACCGTCGCGTACAATTGACTATTTTTAATTAGTGAGTTTTCTCTCCTATACATTGTGTCGATTGTAGCAAATTGAATTATCAATTCTTTGAGTCTTCTTTTTATTTCTTGTTATATTGTTCATTGAATAATTTAGATCATGTTGAGTCACAAATTGTTTCAAATATCATGTGAAACCTTTTATTGTTGATGAAATAAAATTTTAGTCAGTCACACACTACGTATTTCTTTTCATATGGTGTTTTATGGTATTTCTTTCATATGGTGTTTTATGATTTGCTTAATAGAAATAACAAATATATGTTTTTTGTGGGTGTGGTAGCCAATTGGTACTATTAGTTGTGGTAAGTAAGTATAAACTATTAATTTAGAGTTTAATTTTTGACATACTTTGTGTATTCAATGCATTATTTTCAAAATCAAGTGTAGGTTCAAATACTACAATGATAACTCTTCACACATTTAGCTATGAAAACAATTGTTCATTTTTCCTTCTTAAAATACAATATCTTCCCTTAAAAAAATACACAAATGGTTATCAACATGTACTGATACTAGTATAGTAGTAATAAACAAATGGTTGAGATGCATACTTGGGATCACCAAACTTTCAAACAAACAAAAACAGACCAAACTTAGTGATAAGTGTAATAGTAATAGTAATAGGTTGCTAACTCCAAAAACACTACTGTCCTTGCTTGGTTTTGACTATTTTACAAACATCAAATTATGGGAGCTTGTCATAGATTCCTAATCTATGATTTAATATTTATGTCTAGCAACGAAGCTTCTAAACTTGGAATCTATATATATATATATAAATAAAAATAATATACCATTTTACATATACTCTCCAAGTAAACCCTAAGTTTTCTGCATAGTACTCCTGTTTTGTTTTGTACCTTCTGTATTTGAAATGTTAGACATTAGTTAGAAAACTCTCACATGTACTGAACGGCGGTTTTAAAAAATTTGTGACAATTTCAAACCGCCACTTAATAGTTAAAACTGAAAATAAAATGTAAAATTTTGCAATCTCTTAGGTATCGAGATCTCTTAGGTTAGACAGCGCCTTAGTTAGAAGGCTAGTTAAAATTGTTTGTTTTTTTAATTGTTGAAGACAAATAAACAAACACACTCCAGGTTTTGTTATGATAAGAACTTTGGGGAAACCAATCCAGAATGCAAACTTTAAGACACTAGTAATAAACAATGTATTTAGTGAGATAATGACATTACAATGACACCCTCATTTTCCGAGATATTTTATTCAATTTTCCAATACAAGAGAAAATATGTTTCTCCATTTAAGTAGACTTGCATTAAATGACTGAGCGTAGTTCACTATCCCAGGTTGGCTGGCCCTTCTTCCGTTGCATTATTATTAAGGGGTGTCTTCATTTTCAAACATGGCACTAAAAAACAAAATACTATGAAAGAAAAATGCCAAATTTAAACATTATACAACTGTTTACATTGTGATTCAATATTTTTTAATGGACGTACTTGTGCAAATTATAATTTGCATCACCGCTATAGATGGTGCACAAATGTAATTTGCTTAGTCATTTTAGATATGCAGCTTAGTTTCACCTTATTTTATGCTATCCCTATTGAAAAGAATAAGTGTTTCGATTGTTTTTTTTTTAAATGTAATTCATTTCAAGTTAGTTTAGTTTGTATTTGTATTTGAATTATAATTTGCATTTTATTTAAAGTTTTATTTGAATTTGAGTGAATATATATAAGCTCAAAGTAAGATGAATTTGTAACAGAATACTCTCTCTGTCCCAAATTATAAGACGTTTTGGATTTTTTTTACACAAATTAAGAAACTTAATTATTACTTTATGGGAAAGACAAATTATGTATAACTTTACAGTAATGTCCCTCATAATTATATAGGAGAGAGAAATTAAAAGAGTTGAAAGAATAAATAATAATAAATATTTGAGGGTATATTGAGGAAGATGTCATTTATATTGCATTGAGAATGTAAGATGACTTGTAATTTGAGACAAATTTTTTTAACAAAGTGATTTATAATTTAGGACGGAGGGTGTAATGTATTTAGAGAAACTTTTTGAAAGGCAGTTTCAACTAACTCTCTCTCTCTCATGAAAGAATAATTATAATAGAGTATTACACAAAACACATACTCAACAAAACTTAAATGTGGCACATAAATTATTTCTTAAAAAAATAGTCTTAAAATAAGGAGAATCATCTCATTATATAGAAAATACTATCTAGTAAAAAAAAAGCTCAATAGCGTTTAATAAAAAATCAACTGAACTCAAAATTCAGCAAATCATTTTTTTTAATAAAACCAAATTCAATAAAATCTTCTTCATACATAATTTGTATTAATTAAATCTTTTTCTTACAGATTTAGATAAAGAAATATTTTTCAAGCGAAATCTTTTCAAAGGCTATAAATATTTCTGAATGGAATAAATTTGAACCAAAACTCCTAATAAATGTTGGAAGCGAACACACGCCTTTCTAATCAATAGGCACTAAGAAGAATAGAGAAAACCAAAGGTGGGATGTCTTACCATTAGTCAATACATCTTGTTAAAGAAGTTGCATAAAAAAATATGTCAATAAAGTGTAAGAACAAACTCCCTTTTTAGCTATTTTTTTAGGCAAAGTAACAAGGCAAAGATTTAAGCACATCTTCTAGATCATAACACATAGAAATACAACAGATTTCAACATACAACATCATTCAAACATTCATCAAACATACACCATAGTAAAAATGAAATAGAAGTGTTACATTTTTCTCTCTATTTTCCTCAAAAGAGTCAAGGGCAAGAGATTCCAAAGTCAAAACAACAACAAACAACGCCAGCCATAACAGACCATTCCTCAAAATCAACAACAAACCAATAGGTCATTATAGAAAATTATAGAGACAGAGTAGCAGAGTCATTATCAGAAGTGGTTTCATCAACGTCATCATCGTAATCCTCTCATTTAGAACTAGAGATATCTTCAATATTATCCACATATGAAGCATCTTTTTCAAAATCAGGAACAACATGTTGAGACGGGGAAGCTTTAGCAATTTGAGGACTCAACATCTTGACGATTACTTCATATACATTTTCCTTGCAATGGACGTAACAATAATCTACCGCAGAGCCTTGAGAATATGACTTCTCATAAGTCAGAGACATGAGCCATATCCAACATATCTTCATCAATACCTAAACCAGTTTCATCTACAATTTCAATGACATGTTTCCCTACAAACAACTTGTAATTAAGGTTCAACATACTAGGGACATCACCTACCTCGTATTCACTTATGACAATATCATTTTTTAAGCACTCATTATACCATAGATCAAAAAAATAAAATCAATGGGAAAATTGACGACATGTGACTCATTATGATTACTAAAATGTTCAAAGACATATTCTCCAAAGTCAAAAGCCGCACTTATACCTATTTGGTACAAAAGACCAACAATGATAGGCGTGATATTGGACCCATGAGATGAGAAAGCCCAATTATACACTCTAATTTTTGTTAAAGATAACATACTTCACACTCAGATTAGCGACTACCAATAATCATTTTGTAGGCCATTCTTCATTCACATTCCTAGTGATCTCTCTCGCAGCGGTCTTCAAAATAAGAAAACGGACATCAGTGACCGATCTTCCATGACCAAGATACTCATTAATAATAATAGGAAAGAATGTGTAGCGTGATTTTTGTGGTTTCGAATCACTATCGCTTTGGTACTACAGTTCGATTCATTTTTTATCCTGTGAAGCTGATTAAGGAAGGGAAATAGATGTCTCCAATTAACCCTGCTTGCATACTGAGTTTAAACAGATGAGTGTTGGTTACAGATACTATCAAAAAGAGGGGTCTATCTTAGGTTATTTTGCTTAAGAATACAGTGTCTGGACTATTTGCGAGGCTTTTGGTAAGGTGTTAGATCTGATGCTTTTGGTTGATTGACGGAGGTACTGGACTTTGAGTTTTTGATTAGTATGCTCACTAAGATTTCGCAATCTTATTCCTACGTATTCCCGTTTAACGAAACAGGGAAATTAGAGCGATCGTAGTTCCCTCCTATTTTAAGGGAGGAAAAAGATGTTTTGGTGTCTTGTTCAAAGCCCAAGATTGAAGCTAAAAGTGATTTGTATCTTGTTCAAAGCCTAAGATATGAAGCTGAAGGGTTTTTTTTTGTGTCTTGTTCAAAGCCCAAGATTGAAGCTAAAAGGTTTGACTGAGAGAGAACTTGTCATCTCTAAAGAGGAACTGTTGATGCTCGTATGCCTTGATTAAAGCACAAGTTTGATGCTAAAAGGTTGATTGACTCAACCAGGGATTTCTCTATACAAAGCCTAAGAGGATGCTATTGACCCAACAAGAGGGTGTTTATTATTTGTCTCGTACGAAGCCCGAGATAGAGGCTAAAAGGGTTGACTCAACAAGAGAGTACTAACAAGTGACTGACTCAACAAGAGAGTGCTTTTATATGTCTTGTACGAAGCCCAAGACGGAGGCTAAAAAGGTTTGACTCAACAAGAGACTACTTTTATCTGTCTTATACGAAGCCCAAGATGGAGGCTAAAAAGGTTGACTCAACAAGAGAGTCTTTTATGCTCAACAAGAGAGTGATTTGCTGTCTCGTACGAAGCCCGAGATAAAGGCTAAAAGGAAAGTGACTCAACAAGAGAGTCTGAAAAGGTTAAATCCGCTAGGGGGAATCATTGTACAAAGCCCAAGAGGAGGCTAACTTCGCTGAGGAAGGATCATTATACAAAGCCTAAGAGGAGGCTATACTTCTGTCGGGGATTCTTGAGATCCCGAGGCAGGTCCAAGAAGGGAATCAATCCTTGCAAGGGAATACAAAAGGAATTGATAGATCAGAAACCTTGAGGCTCTGGTTTGAGATAGTGTTATCTGACCTGGGTTGGGGAATTTTGGGAGAATGACGGGGTTTTAGAACCCGCAAAATTCTAACTCGGTTGGAGATTTATCCAGAATTCGGGGTTTCTCCTATGTTTGAAAGGGACTTGAGAATGTCTTTGAGACTCAAAGGGAATTAGACTGTCCAAGTCTATTGGTAGAGTTTTATGTAACGCCCGGTTATTTAATTAATTATTTAATTAAATATCTTCGTATTATTTGTGTGATTTGTGTTGGTTGTCGAAAATGTGGTGTTGAGTTGCTATGTCAGTTTTAGTTGAATTAATTATAAAATGTTGATTTAAGTTGTGTTGTTGTTAATTAATTAATCAAGCTGACTTAAGTGGTAATTATAGTATTAGAAATAATACTAGATTATAGTATTGGGCTTTTTAGATGGTGAGTGAAGTAGTAATAGCGGGGGTGTAGAAATGAGGCCCGATGAGTTAATAAAACATTAGTGTTTTATTATTAGGTATGGAGAATTATGAGAAGGAAAAGAAAGTAGCAGTAAGAAAACAAGAACGTGGAAGTAGCAGTTACGGAGAAGAGAAAGAGGAACAAGGGTTTGAGAGGGAATACGTAGAAGCTACTAGAGGGAGAATCCAATCGGAGAGTAGAGAGACCTTCAATCCAAGGTAAGGGTGGAGTTCTGACTCTATAGTGGGGTATTTGATGAATGATATGTGGGGGTTGGGTTTGTAGAATTACCTTTGTCTGTGTTGTAATAGGCTGTCGTGGATATTGAAATACGTTTGCTGTTGATGAATTGGTTGTAGGCAAATTAGTCTATGTTGCTTTAAGGTGTAATTTTATTACGTTTATGTTGCACTGTAATGGTTGAATGTGTGGAATTGTTTAGAATCAGAACGATTTAAGGAGAACTGGAATGAAATGCACTGAAACGAAGGAAATTGGGAATTGGGGGTATGACGACCGTGATGGAGATCGTGACGAGCGTCACGCATGTCGTGTGCGAGTGACGACCGTCACTCATATGTTACGACTGTCACGCATTGTGACGAGAGCCAGGAAGTTGTGACGGGTGTCACACGGGCCTGCTGTGTAATTGTTTCTGTTTCCATTTCTGTTCATTTCTGTCTGCTATGGCTTCACTTGGTCTGTTCCATTTTAAGTTAGTTGAGAGGGATGGTATATATAACTGTTTGGCAGAGATGAATTTAATAAGTTGCAGAATTGACTTCATTAATTACAGTAGTCCCCCTTTTGATTAATTTAATTAATTTAGCAGATAGTTAGTAGTATTATTATTGGTAGCAGAGAATTATATATAGTAGATGAATGATACAGTGACCAGTGCCAATAGTTATTAAGTGAATAACATAACTAGTAATATGGGTGTAAAACAATAGTGACTGAATTATATGTTTTTGGTTGTAAGGCAGTATTAATTTAATAGAGGACTAATAAGAATAGTAGCTCGGAGTAGAAATATTAGAATTTAGCCGATAATTAAGTAACCGGTTTTAGTTGAAGACTGTCAGAATAATTATGCGATTTATTTATAGCTTAGTTTGGTTGATTCGTTGGGTTGTGTACCTTGCTGAAAAATATGAATTTGCAGGTGGTGTTGAATTGTGAGGCCTACGACCAATGTTGTTTTGTTGTTGATTAGTTACTGTTAATTATTGATGCTGATATGTTATTGTCGTTGATGATGCGAAGTTGCAGGATATTTATTGTTGTTGAATTGCCTCTATTAATTGGCAAATATTAAGTTGGAGGCCGGTGGCCAAAGTTGAAATTGTTGTTAAGATTGCAGTTGTGTTGTTGTTGTGTTGTTGTTGAATAAGTTGATGTTGTAGTTGTTGTCGCATGCATAGCATAGCATACCAAGTTGGCATGGATTGCCAAAATTATTAAGTTGGCCTGGATTGGCAAAAAGTTGAAAGTTGAAGGCTTATGCCTTGTTTGATGCCTCTATTACTTGGCAATTCCTAAGTTGGGAGTTCTGCTCCGTTTTTAAGTTGGGAGTTCTGCTCCAACGGTACCACATGCATGTGCATTGTATGAGTCACATTCTAAGCTGCATATTCCAGTGTTGTGATGATATATTCGTTGTTATTATGTTGTTGACTTATTGTGACAGGTACTGTCTGAAAGCTATGAAAATGTTGTGATAACCTGTTGAGGGTTTTGTTGTTATATTTGTGGTTTGAAAGTTGTTATATTAAGTTGGTTAAATTGCCGTGATATTAAGTTGATGACTGGTTGTGATATTTGTCGTTATAAGCTGTAAAGTGGTAATTTTATATGATCTAAATTCTAATATATTATTTATCATATATCTTATTATATTGTTAGATATCTCACCCCTTCTGCTGATATTTCCCGTACCATGGGAAATGGGCAGGTACTCAAGAATAGCAGTGGCAGTTCGGAATAGTTTTTGGAGTCCTTGTGTTGCTTTATTGTAAGTCAAGAGGGTCTTGCTCTGATACGTAACACTCGGGGGGATGAACGATCGTTGTTTTATAGTTGTTATATTTTAGTTGTTGATTTATAAGTTGATGTCATTGAATACTTGTTATGTTGAAGTTGTTTTCAAATGAACAAAAGATGTTATGTCATTTGAGTTGAAAAGTATGATTCTGCTATTTAGTTAATAAAAGTTGTGTTATTTTAAAGACTAATGTTATTGTTATCGGTTCATCCGAGTTAAAGTGTTATGTATCTGATTAACATGCGATAATATGAAGTCGTTTTTAAGTTGAAAGTGTAGCATCTCATTTGTATGTTGAAATTTTGAAACTCTGATTTTATAATTATCTGTCGGGTAGAATGGGGTGTTACATTAGTGGTATCATAGCAGGTCGGTCTGTCCGGCCAAGTTGGCTAATGTTGTTTATCCCTTAGTACGCGACAAGTGTGTGGAACACTGTCGGTACTTGTTTTTTTTCCTAATCGATGGTATGCAGGAGTAGGTTTGAAGATAAGTGGGGAAGAAGATTTGCTTCTCGGATGTGTTTCGGTTGTAAGATGTTGGCTCGGTATGCTGCTGATGGTAACAGTGCAAGTATTGTTGAAGTATGTTGTTTCACGAATCCGGAGGAGACATGGATTCAAGATTTTGTTGTTAATCAAGTTGGAGCGCCTTGAGAAAAGATGATTAGACGTTGTTGATGTTTACTTCTCGAAGGATGAGGAGCAATGTGACGGTTGTTGATATACGAGTAGAGAGAAAATCCCTGATGTTTCTGAAGGCGATTGTTAAGTAACAAGGATAACTTTTAGAAGATGGAATTTAGAAATTTGCGATGTTTCAGCGTTGCGGGTGGACTGTGAAGTTGTCGGTTTGAGTAGCCCTTGTGTAAGATGTCGACGTTTGAACAATGATGGAGTAACAGATTGTTGTAGACCGTGTCGTGGGATCCTTGCGAGTGATTAAAAAAAAAGTTGTAAAAGTTGTTGGAATGTTTGAATCTCGAGTCAGAGTAAAAAATGCGAAAAGATGAGTACGATTTCAAGAATGATAAGTGTTGGTACTGGTAAGAAGAAATCTTGTTCCGATTTTATCGTAAGGCGTGTATAAGTATGTCGTTGCATGACGTCGGTGTTCGCATTTTCGGATAACTTTGGAAATTCATATCTTGTGTTCCGAGTATCGGATTGATGTTCCATTTGAACCTATGGGGAGATAAAAATATATTCTATCCTACGAAAGTGTTTTCAAATACGCTAGATGCATTCCTATATAGAGGGATTCTAAAGTCGGTTACAAAACTAGAGGCTTTTGGGCATAAATGGTTGTTATCGCAGTTGTTTGAGACAAGGTCAAGCGTAAGATGTTGTTGGCAAATAAGTGGAGAAATGAGATGTTCGACTTTAAAAAGGATGTGAAAGTATTGGCGAAGCGCATATAGATGCAGCTTATGATGATTAACAACTATTAGAATGAAGATGTCCTTTTAAAGGAAGATGCTTTTAAGAGGAATTAGAGTCGTGTTTATGATGCCAAGGTAGTGGCATGTGTAAAAGAAGAATTGGAGAGGTTCTATCACCAAAGTGGTGTGGAACGGCATTGTTGAGATTTCAATTGGAACGAGACGACGTGTAATGTACTGGTATAGTAGTAATTCTTGAGTCAGAGAATACTTAACCTTCGTGTGAGGCTAAGTGAGTGTAACGTGGACCGTGTAATGTGTTGGGCATTGGTGTCTCATCGAATGAGAGGGAAATTGTTGGAGTATTTGTAAACCTCATTGGAAATTATTGGATTATGGTGCTTTAGGTGACTTATGTACAAGTTCTAAAGGAAACTATTATAGTTTGGTAATGATGGCGTATACTCCATTATGGTTGTCGGCTATCTATTGACAAATTGAGAAACTGATCACCCTTAATCTCTTGTTGATAGTAGACGAGATCGTGTTGGATGGTATAGACTTGTCTTGCTATCTTAATAGTGTGTAAATTGATTGATGTTATATCGTGAGGATAGTCACTCACCAGTTGGTGTGGATTAATAGAGGAGTGGCTAGGAAAGAGTTGAGACGTATTGAACAATTTGGAGTAGCGGGTTTATATGCGAGCTAACGTCGCAAAGTGAAAGATTGAGAATATCAAGTGAACGACGATTTTATGGCGGATGTTAAAGAAAGTCCGAAACTAGATTGAACTTGTAAACCATATAGTTGACGAAAATTTAAAAAGGACGGTGACTTAAGATGGATGATTAGAGTTGCGCCGCTGAAGCGTGATGTGGCACATTTGTTATGCGTGTACGACTCGTTAGAAGTGAAGGACTACATATCAGAAGCCTAAGGGAATGATAGGTCTTGAACTACATGTTTGACTGGGTGGATTGTTGATATAAGGGTGAGTAATACTGCATGGTATGACGAAGTTGATTATGTTGGCTAGGTTGATGTCACTATAAGAGTGATACGACAATATGAATAAGTTGTTGACATTTTGTTGATGAGTGACATACGCTTATATGAGAATGATATTGTGGATGTGTTGTAGTATTAAGAATGTTGATAAGATGGTAATGTGACTATGTATATCCAGGTATAAGTGTGTATGGATGTGGCTACTTAGATGTTGATATGTCAAGATATTATCGAGTGGTTGATAAGTTATTGACGATTATGTCGCGAAGATGTTGAATGATTAGCATGTGTGTATTGGATTGAAATCATGTTGAGTTGTAGTTATGTCAGAAAAGTAGGGATCGAAGTGTTGCCAGACGCGACTTGAGGATCAGAGAGTTGGATGCGAAATTTGCGTTAAAAGTGGTAGTATCGAATAGATTTTCGAGGACGAAAATATTCTAAGTGGGGGAGAGTTGTAACGCCCGGTTATTTAATTAAATATCTTCGTATTATTTGTGTGATTTGTGTTGGTTGTCGAAAATGTGGTGTTGAGTTGCTATGTCGATTTTAGTTGAATTAATTATAAAATGTTGATTTAAGTTGTGTTGTTGTTAATTAATTAATCAAGCTGACTTAAGTGGTAATTATAGTATTAGAAATAATACTAGATTATATTATTGGGCTTTTTAGATGGTGAGTGAAGTAGTAATAGTAGGGGTGTAGAAATGAGGCCCAATGAGTTAATAAAACATTAGTGTTTTATTATTAGGTATGGAGAATTATGAGAAGGAAAAGAAAGTAGCAGTAAGAGAACAAGAACGTGGAAGTAGCAGTTACGGAGAAGAGAAAGAGGAACAAGGGTTTGAGAGGGAATACGTAGAAGCTACTAGATGGAGAATCCAATCGGAGAGTAGAGAGACCTTCAATCCAAGGTAAGGGTGGGGTTCTGACTCTATAGTGGGGTATTTGATGAATGATATGTGGGGGTTGGGTTTGTAGAATTACCTTTGCCTATGTTGTAATAGGCTGTCGTGGATATTGAAATACGTTTGCTGTTGATGAATTGGTTGTAGGCAAATTAGCCTATGTTGCTTTAAGGTGTAATTTTATTGCGTTTATGTTGCACTGTAATGGGTGAATGTGTGGAATTGTTTGGAATCGGAACGAATTAAGGATTACTAGAATGAAATGCACTGAAACGAAGGAAATTGGGAATTAGGGGTATGACGACAGTGATGGAGAGCGTGACGAGCGTCACGCATGTCGTGTGCGAGTGACGACCGTCACTCATGTGTTACGACCGTTACACATTGTGACGAGGGCCAGGAAGTTGTGACGAGCGTCACACGAGCCTGCTGTGTAATTGTTTATGTTTCCGTTTTTGTTCATTTCTGTCTACTATGGCTTCACTTGGCCTGTTCCATTTTAAGTTAGTTGAGAGGGATGGTATATATAACTGTTTGGCAGAGATGAATTTAATAAGTTGCAGAATTGGCTTCATTAATTACAGTAGTCCCCCTTTTGATTAATTTAATTAATTTAGCAGATAATTAGTAGTATTATTATTGGTAGCAGAGAATTATAAATAGTAGATGAATGATACAGTGACCAGTGCTAAGAGTTATTAAGTGAATAATAGAACTAGTAATATGGGTATAAAATAATAGTGACTGAATTATATGTTTTTGGTTGTAAGGCAGTATTAAGAATAGTAGCTCGGAGTAGAAATATTAGAATTTAGCCGATAATTAAGTAACCGATTTTAGTCGAAGACTGTCAGAATAATTATACGATTTATTTGTAGCTTATTTTGGTTGATTCGTTGGGTTGTGTACCTTGCTGAAAAATATGTATTTGCAGGTGGTGTTGAATTATGAGGCCTACGACCAATGTTGTTTTGTTGTTTATTAGTTACTGTTAATTATTGATGCTGATATGTTGTTGCTGTTGATGATGTGAAGTTGCAGGATATTTGTTGTTGTTGAATTGCCTCTATTAATTGGCAAATATTAAGTTGGAGGTCGGTGGTCAAAGTTGAAATTGTTGTTAAGATTGCAGTTGTGTTGTTGTTGAATAAGTTGATGTTGTAGTTGTTGTCACATGCATAGCATAACATACCAAGTTGGCATGGATTGGGAAAATTATTAAGTTGGCCTGGATTGGCAAAAAGTTGAAAGTTGAAGGCTTATGACTTGTTTGATGCCTCTATTACTTGGCAATTCCTAAGTTGGGAGTTCTGCTCCGTTTTTAAGTTGGGAGTTCTGCTCCAATGGTACCACATGCATGTGCATTGTATGAGTCACATTCTAAGCTGCATATTTCAGTGTTGTGATGATATATTCGTTGTTATTATGTTGTTGACTTGTTGTGACAGGTACTGTCTGAAAGCTATGAAAATGTTGTGATAACCTGTTGAGGGTTTTGTTGTTATATTTGTGGTTTGAAAGTTGTTATATTAAGTTGGTTAAATTGCCGTGATATTAAGTTGATGACTTTGTTGTGATATTATGCTGATGACTGGTTGTGCTAATTGTTGTTATAAGCTGTAAAGTGGTAATTTTATATGATCTAAATTCTAATATATTATTTATCATATATCTTATTATATTGTTAGATATCTCACCCCTTCTGCTGATATTTTCCCTACCATGGGAAATGAGCAGGTACTCAAGAATAGCAGTGGCAGTTCGGAATAGGTTTTGGAGTCCTTGTGTTGCTTTATTGCAAGTCAAGAGGGTCTTGCTCTGATACGTAACGCTTGGGGGGATGAACGATCGTTGTTTTATAGTTGTTATATTTCAGTTGTTGAAATATAAGTTGATGTCATTGAATACTTGTTATGTTGCAGTTGTTTTCAGTTGAACAAAAGATGTTATGTCATTTGAGTTGAAAAGTATGATTCTGCTATTTAGTTAATAAAAATTGTATTATTTTAAAGACTAATGTTGTTGTTATCGGTTCATCCGAGTTAAAGTGTTATGTATCTGATTAACATGCGATAATATGAAGTCGTTTTTAAGTTGAAAGTGTAGCATCTCATTTGTTTGTTGAAATTTTGAAACTCTGATTTTATAATTATCCGCCGGGTAGAAATGGGGTGTTACGTTTTATCTTTTGTAGGATGCCTAAAAGAGGGCAAGGGCCTTAAGGGATGAGGATCAACCCTAAGGTGGCCAGAGGTTTGACACTGGAAAGACTGCTCTAGCAAAGGATGACTAAGTTATGTCTTATACCTTTAAGAGGTCGTTAGGGTCCTTGTATTAAGTCCAAGAGAAGGCATGAGAACTTCTAAGAAGCAGAAGGATCATTGTACAAAGCCTAAGAGGAGGCGGGGATGCTTTTAGGAAGCCCGTGGGTCCCCAAACCAAGAGAAGTTCAAGAAATGCAATTCACAGAGAAGAGATCATTCCAGGAAAGTTCGAGAATTTGGAAGAAACTCAAGAGATGTTATTCACGGAGAATAGATCAACTCTGGGGAGTAGAGTTTCTTTGACAATTTCTAAGGGTGACAGTCTGAGAAAAGGTTCACCGAGAATACTGCCTTTCTCTTTGTTCCATATTGTTTAACCCCAAGAGAAGGGAATACTGTATCTGGAATCCTATGGGGATCTAGTTTTGTTTGTATTCGAAAGTGACCAACAAGCTTTAACTAGTTCTAGACGTAGTTGCCGGGGAAAACTCTAAATAATTATACTAGTATATATACAGTTGATATATGACGAGTATTTAAAAGGATGTGAAAGAAGACTTACAGTGAAACAACCCCACAATACAGTTATATATATATATATATATATATATATATATGTATGTGTGAAAGCGGTAAATGAAAGCGGATAAACACTTACCCGTTGTAGAGCTTCCATGTTGTTTTGTTAGTTGTTCAACAAAGAAACTAAAGAAAGTTTTGATAACAACATATATTTGAATTCAAAATCAAAGGAGAAAGTACTTTGAAAAGATTGTTGGGGCTTACAGCTCAAGGAGAGGCCCAAGTTTTAACGATGATTTTACCGTTGTTTTGAAAACCGTACAGAGGAACTTATACAATATGTGAGGCCCAAAAAGTTTTTATGTACATGGAAATGGGTCTTACACTCTATTAGAGGCCCAAAGATTTATTTTTGTACAAGAGATGAGACTTACAACTCAAGGAGAGGCACAAGGTTATTTGTTTGAAAATGTCGATCGCGCCGAGGTTTTTGAAAACATAGTGGGTCTTATACAACATCTGAGGCCCAAATCATTTTGGTTTCAAAAAGGGGTTGGGTCTTACACTCTATTAGAGGCCCAAAGAGTTTGAAAATGAATAAAGATGGGTCTTATAGCTCAAGGAGAAACCCATTTGATTTTGGTAAAAAGGCGACGATCGTGCCGAACGTTTGAAAATATACAGAGGGGCTTATACAATGTGTGAGGCCCAAAGGTAATATTTACAAAGGAGTTGGGTCTTACACTCTTATAGAGGCCCATGAGTGTTTGAAAATGATTGATGAGGGTTGAATTAATCAAAACCCTGCTTTTGTATAAAAAGGAATTAATTTTGTTAAAAAATAAATAAAAAGTATTGAAAACATGTGAAAAATGAGTGGTGATCTTGGATCAATGTTTCAAAAATCATGTTTATATTCACAAAAATGATTGGAAACCAATTAAATTTGGAAAATCAAGAAGGAAAAAATATTTTAAATGTTAAGAAACAAATAAAAGATTAATTCTTTGCAAAAATATCAAGTATAGGAAATAAATAATATTTTTGGGAATTTTTGGCAAAATAAATTATTTTAACATTTTTGTGAATTATTAAAAAAAGAATCAACTCAAAATCATTAAAACTCAGAGAGAAATTAATTTTTGAATCAATTAAATAAAATCACAAAATTCAAATATTCAAATTTGTGAAAAAGGCGCCGAGAACATGGGCCAAGAACATGCGCGAAGGGAGTTTTGCTCAGATTTGCATTTTCTATCCAATCTCACTACATACTTGATGAAATCACACAATCCACATATCAATCTGCTCGTTTTCACCTCACGACCATGTCTATGGTCTTTAATTTCATTTATTTTAAGCATGGAATAAGAAATCAAGATAAAACCTCAATAACCCTAAAATTTGCATGAAGACTGAGAATTTTGATACACGATTCAAACAAAGTAATTAATTGAGGGAAAACATTCTATGTATGATTATAAACATTTGGCAAAAGTATTGTGCGAGGAAATATGCATAGATTAAGAGATGACCAAGTTTAGGCTTACTTGAAGGTCGTGACAGCAAGAGCAATGTGATTTTTGAGTTGGAGGTGTTACAGATGAGTTGTGATGATCTGAACAGCTTCCCTACACCATATGGAGTGTGTTTGAATGCTTGGACTCGATTGGAAATGGCTGGATCACTTCATGGCATCCCAACTGCAGCTTGGTTGAAAACTTGAGCAACTGGCTGATGATTCTGAGAAATCAGTGTTACAGTTATGTGTTTAGTGTTTGATCAGCTCACATATGATGTTTATAAGGTGTTAGAGCAATTGGTTTGAGTGGAATTGCTCTCTACTGAAAAATTCGATAGTGACTTGCTAAGAAAGGCATTTTTGAGAGTGAGAAGATGATTTTGAGAAAGGCAAGTGTTGTAGGCCTTTGGTGTACTTAAACTGAGCACAAATGAGCTCTATTTATAGTAGAGCAAGTTTGTTTTGCAAGCAATAGTGAATGGCAACTGCAGCAGCTCATTGTCCAATTGCATCACTTTGGAATCTTAAGTCTCCTCTAGCCATTGACTAGAGGCTAGAGCACAGGCCTTTGGTTCCCTAGTTCAAAGATCATCCTTGACTCATTTAGTTGGAAAAGACTCTGTTCATGCCACCTTGGTGCATCCACTGAATGCTCCAAAACAAAATTGGAATCTTGTCCCCTTTTTAGGCATTTTTAGGTTTGGCATGCTACTTTTAGTTCCAAAGACTTGGGAGGCTTATGGATCAGTGTTTGTTCCTCCTTAGTCTCCCCCTGAGGTGTTCAGATGGATAAACTTGTTTGTCATTTGCACAATTTGATAAAATCGAGCAAAATGCACAAATCTGCCTTGCCATGACAGTTGCAGCAAGGCATATTGCCATTGTCATAACTCTTAGCTCAAATGGAATTTGATGGAGTTCTTGGCCATTTTGGAAAGCTCTCATATGATACAACATATGTGTGATCATAGTTTGTCTTGACACTTTTTGGATCCAAGTGAAAAATGCCCCTACATTTAGAAAAAAGTGAAACAGATTCTGACTTAGTGAAAATTTCACTAAGTGTTGGAAAAATGCCATTTTTGTGTTTTTGTCATTTTGGTCACTCCATAACTTAAAATCCATGAGGAATTGGAATGAGGTGTAGTTGACACTCTTAAAGTATGCCATGAGAGCTACAAATCCATCTTTGGATCAACCAAAATGGTTGCTTGGATCACAAGTTATGATCCTTAGAAGTTGGTACCCTAGCCACTTTGTTCCATAACTTAGAAAATTTCTAAGTTTTTTATGGTTACCCCTTTTACAAGTTATCCCACTTTTCTTGATTTTTCTTGATGAATGATGATTCAAATCACACATTAACATCATTTTAGGGTTAGGGAACCATAATTGATCAAAAAATCAAAAAGTCAAACTTTGACTTTCGGGCACAGTTGACTTTTTATCAGATGAATTCCAAACGATGCGATCCTTTATGCAATCAAGTCCTTGACCTAAATCAAACTTGATGGATTGATTTCATAGGTGTTATATGTAACACCCCAATTTCCCAAATATGACAAAATTATACCAATAAAAAAAAAATAATCAGAGTTCCCTTAACAATTTGGATGTCACACCAAGAAAAATATAACCTGAATTTTTTTTCTATTTACTTCGTTCACTTTTTTTATTTTCAAAATAAGTTAAAACAACGGAATGAAATATTTACATAAGCAAAGTCCACGTAATATCGTGGTTCACCATGTTCTAAAGTAAGTAATATTACATAACAAAATACTCAAAAGAGCAACAAAAAGATGAAATTCCCATTATTCCGTGTTACGTATCAGAGCGACTCCTAAGACTCGATCAGGCAACACGTAGTCCATGCACTACTCAAGTACCTAGATTACCTGTACTTCCCAAGAAGCACAGGCATAAGAAACAACAAAGGGGTAAGAACTACATTCAATAATTAGCGGTGTAAAATACATGCTAAGGAGTAGAAATCAAGCAATCACACATAATAGGCACACATTCACGACACACTTGTCACTTCCTGATTATAATCCAACAAAGACATAATAATGCAATGTGACTCAATGACACAATTCAATGCAAGTGGTACCACACGACATGGTTCATTCAATTGAACCCGATTCATAAAAGAATCCAGATAAATCACATACACTCCCACTGACCAATGATTTATCTCCATACAACTCCACATTGGAATCCGGACAATACTAGGCACCCATCATGGGCTCCCACCTAGCTGTCTCCACCAGACACATCATGAAATGCATGACACATATTACACACAAAACACATGTATAATAACAATTATACATTTTCACGATCCTCATGATCACTCGTGAGATACATACTCACCGTAATACATACTAGTATTACCACCACTGTCAAATCAATTCATCATAATACACACCATTAAGGAAAATACCTCACGTGGCCTTAATTAGTTAATTATCTGATTAATCTATGCAAATTCCATTTTTAAATCACGGTACTACCATTCCTAAATTCAACAAGTTCTGACACCTATCCCAACCTCTCAGACCTAAAAGGAACCGCATCGGACGCAAAATCGGGAAAGAAATCGCGAAACGGCAAAATTCTGCACTCTCAATGGTCATACACGTATTGCCCCCACCCATACGCGTATTGCCCAATTTCTACCGCCAGCCATACGCGTATTGCCCTGAGGGTTACGCGTACGGGCAGAGACTGATTTCCCTAAAAAATTCCAGTTTGATTATATTTTAATCCCATTATGCATAGTACCACCTCCCTTACGCGTAATGTCTTGCCCCCTACGCGTACCAGTACGCATTTCAGCAGAGGACCGTATCAAATGGGTTCCATACGTGTAACGCCCACATTTCGCTCTTTCCATACGCGTATTCCCCTACCTAATACGCGTATTGCCTTGCCCATTACGCGTATAGGCAGCGAATACCCAGAATTTTCTGTTTTCACACCAGTCCAATTTCTGCTCAATTCTAGCACCCAAATCTGCAATACCAGAATCATATAGCAGCAAAAACATAGTGTTTTACACATATCATGATAGAATGGATCGATTTACACACTTTCCATCACAATTTCAATCATTTAACAACAAATCCACAACAACAGAGTTATACATACAATTCCTATGAGGGGGAAAATCCTCACTACCCTCTCATGTTATCAACACCCATATTGAAATCCATTATCCACCTTACCTAGAATTCTCGATTAAATTCCTGTGAAAATTGATGATGCCAAGCTTAGCTTCTTCCTTTCCAACTTTCTCTTGGTTGAAAATGTGATTATGACCCAATTTTTCCTAATCCTTCTCTTTTTCCTTATTTAACTAACACTAACTCTATTATTACTAAAAATTCTGATTTTAGTTAATAATAACAATATTAATAGTAATAATAATAATCATAGTCATAATAATAATGATAATAATAATAATAATAATATGTTACATACTAATATTATTGGATATGCCCCACATTATTCATTACTACTTATTATTATTCCAACATCTCTATTTTCCCCGTTCCGTTAAGGACCCTACACCAACGCACTCAACTACACACACCCTAAACAAGTCCAAACAAATGAAATAACACACGACGATTAAGTAAATTAAAATGGGGTGTTACAACTCTCCCCCACTTAAAATATTTTTGTCCTCGAAAATGTACCTGATGGTAACAGTTCTGGATACGACTCTCGTATCTTGCTTTCCAATTCTCAGGTCACACTTCCTCCTGCAGCTCCTCCCCAAGCTACTCTCACTAGAGGAATCTCTTTCCCTCTAAGTTGCTTCATCTTGCAATCCTCGATCCTCCACAGTAAGATTATCTCGAATCTGCACTTCATCCCTCTGGATAACATGAGATGGATCCGACACATACTTCTAAAGTTACGATACATGAAATACATCATGCAAGTTCGAAAGCTCCATCGGTAACGCCACCCGGTAAGCAACTGTACCCACTCTTTGCAAGATCTGATACGGTCCAATGAATTTAGGATCCAACTTCTTCGATTTCAATGCACGTCCAACACCTGTCACAGGGTTGACTCTCAGGAATACATGGTCACCTTCGCTGAATTCCAAATCTTTCTTCTGATTATCATGATAAATTTTTTGTCTACTCTGAGACGCTTTCATCTTTTCACGGATCATTCGAATTGTCTCAGTAGTTTTTTGCACAATTTCAGGCCCAAGCACAATATTCTCACCAGTTTCATACCAACACAGAAGCGTTCTACACCTCCTACCATACAAAGCTTCGAAAGGTGCCATACCAATACTAGAATGGTGACTATTGTTATACGTAAACTTAATCAATGGCAAATGAGTATCCCACGCACCACCTTTCTCCAACACACAGGTTCTCAACAAATCCTCTAACGACTGAATAATCCTCTCCGACTGACCATCGGTCTGTGGATGATAAGTCGAACTCAACTTCAGTTTAGAACCTAAAGCTTCCTGCAAACTCTTCCAGAATTCTGAAGTAAACCTCAGATCTCTATCCGACACTATACTCAACGAAACACCATGTAGTTTCACAATTATTCTGATATAAATCTCCGCCAGCTTTGACAATGGGAAACTGATATTAATTGGTATAAAATGTGCGGATTTCATAAGCCGATCCACCACTACACAAATAGCATCAAAGCCTCTCGCCGTATTTGGCAAACTAGTAACAAAATCCATAGTAATACTATCCCACTTCCATTCTGGAATCTCCAACAGTTGCATCAACCCCGAAGGTTTCTGATGCTCCACTTTTGACTTTTGACATGTCAAGCAAGCATAAACGAACTGAGCTACATCTCTCTTCATACTAGACCACCAAAATAACTTCTTTAAGTCTTGATACATTTTCGTGGCTCCTGGATGAATACTCAAGCTACTCCGGTGACTTTCCTCTAAGATTGCTTTTCTCAATTCTATATTATTCGGCATGCTAATCCTGCCCCAGAATCTCAGTACACCACCCTTATCCACCTTAAAATCACTATCGGGATCATTTCCTCCTGTAGGCATCATGTCCACAAGCTTCACATCAAGCCTCTGATTTTCCTTAATTTCATCTAAAAAGTCATTATTCACTTTAAGCATACCCAATCTAACACTTTCCGGGGTAGTTTTACAAACCATACTCAAGTCTCTAAACTGTTCAATTAATTCCATTTCTTTTATCATTAATGCCGACATATGAATTGTCTTACGACTTAGGGCATCCGCTACAACATTAGCTTTCCCCGGATGGTAACTCAAATTAAACTCATAGTCCTTCAAAAACTCTAACCATCTCCTTTGCCTCATATTCAATTCCTTCTGATCAAACAAATACTTCAGACTCTTATGGTCACTGAATACTTCAAATCTCGATCCATACAAATAATGTCTCCAAGTTTTCAATTCAAAAACCACCGCAGCTAATTCAAGATCCTGAGTAGGCTAATTCCTCTCATGCACTCTCAATTACCGTGAAGCATATGCCACTACCTTGCCATCTTACATTAACACCCTGCCTAATCCCATCTTAGACGCATCACAATACACTACAAAAGGTTCATTTGGATTTGGTAGAATCAATACTGGTGTTGTAGTCAATTTCTTTTTCAATTCTTCTAAACTTTCTTCATACGCCATATTCCAAACAAAAGCTTGACTCTTTCTAGTTAACTGAGTCAACGGTAACGCCAAATTAGAAAATCCTTAGATAAATCTTCGGTAATAACCTGCCAAACCCAAGAAGCTTCTAATTTCCGTCACAGTCTTCGGAGGTTCCCATTGAAGCACTGCAATTACTTTAGATGGATCCACTGCTATGCCATCACCCGAAATAACATGACCCAAGAAACTCACAGTCTTCAACCAAAATTCACATTTTGAGAACTTTACAAATAATTTATTATCCTTTAACACATGCAATGCAATCCTCAAGTGTTCTGTATGATCCTCTTCAGACTTGGAGTAAACCAATATATCATCAATGAATACCACAATAAACTGATCCAGATAATAATGAAAGATACGGTTCATATATTCCATTAACACACCTGGCGCATTAGACACTCCGAAAGGCATCACTGCATATTCGTAATGTCCATATCGAGTTCTGAACGCAGTCTTCTGAATATTACCTTCCTTCACTCTAATTTGATGGTAACCCGACCTCAAATCAATTTTACTGAAAATACGAGCCCCCACAAGCTGATCCATCAAGTCATCAATCCTTGGAAGTGGATATTTATTCTTAATGGTCACCTTATTCAACTGACGGTAATCGATGCACAGACGCATACTACCATCCTTCTTTTTCACCAACAACACTGGAGCTCCCCACGACGACACACTTGGCCTAATAAACTTTTTATCAAGCAATTCTCCGACTTGAAATTTCAACTCCGCCAATTCTGATGCAGACATCCTGTATGGTGCCATAGTTATAGGTCTGGTACCAGGAACAAGATCAATAGTAAATTCAATTTCTCTCGTCAGAGGCAATTCGGTAATATCATCCGGAAACACTTCAGGAAATTCCCTTACCACCGGTAACTCATTAACTGATGTATTACTTTCAATTGATAACTAGGCAACCACTACAAACATCTTAACTTCGTCTTCTAACAAGGTTCTCAATTCCTTAGTAGACAAATAATTAGCCAACACTTCCTCTTCAAGAGTAAGGAACAACAACCTCTTCCTAAAGCAATCAATATAAACTCGGTTGAGTTCTAACCAATTCATTCCCAAAATGATATCCAGATTACTGATTGGCAGACAAATCAAGTCCACGCTGAATTCTCTACCAAAAATAGTCAACGTACAATTCAAGCATGCTAAAGAAGTAACCATAGAACTAATAGATGGAGTTTCAATAGTCATCCTCGGATCCAAAGTAGACGGTACAATTCCTAATTTCTTCACACAATCAACAGAAATGAATGAGTGGGTTGCACCCGTGTCAATGATAGCAATCAAAGAAATGTCATTAATAAAACAAGTACCTTTGATGGAACGCTCATCACCGGTAGGCTGGGCTCCGGCCAATGCGAACACCCTTCCACTTGTCTGAGATTTCTCAGGCTTCTGACAGTGAGTGCTGATATGACCCTGTTCTCCACAGTTATAACAGGTAGGTATAGTAGTTCTACAATCTGCCACAACATGACCTGGTCGTCCACACTTGAAGCACTTCTTCTCCTCATTCTGACAATCATTAGCATGATGACCCTGCCGCCACATTTGAAACACTTGGTAGGATTAAGAGCCTTTTCTCCCCCACTTAATTTCTTTCCCACATCGGCCTTCTGTTTACCTTTATCAGCTGGAGCACTATAAGGCATACCCCCATACCTCTACTTACCCTTCCGGTCATTCAAGGCTTTGTAATGAGCAATCCGAACCCTGTTATCATTATCATATATCCGGCTTCTGCTTACCAGTTCTGGATAACTCCTTATCTTCTGACATGCAATGCCCTGTTTGATCTCAGGACGCATCCTGTTCTCAAACTTCAAGCATTTTGAAGTCATAGCCTCATCGGTATTGTAGTGAGCACAATATTGCACCAACTCCTCAAACCGAGCAGTATATTCAACAATAGTCATGCTACCCTGTTTCAGTTCCAGGAACTCAATCTCCCTCGCACTGCGAATATCTTTGGGAAATACATTTCCAGAAACTCACCCTAAAACACTGCCCACGTAACAAGAGTACCCGCAGCTTCCAACCTCTGACGACTATTATCTCACCAAGCTTCAGCTTCCCCTTCCAGCATATGAGTGCCAAACTGCACTTTCCGAGCTTCATTATATCCCATGGTCCTGAAGATCTTTTTAATAGCCTTCAACCACTTATGTATCACTTCAGGATCAAGAATACCACCCTCAAATGTAGGCAGCTTATTGCTCTGAAACCTTTCTAACTTACGGAACTGCGCCTCCCCAGCAATCTGATTCTTGTTCTGCACTGCCTGCGCCATAGCTTGCAGCACCGCAGCAAGAGCAGCATCATTCCTCCCTACCATATTGTTCAATAATCACAACACGGTTAGAAGAACACCCAAGTCTACTCCTATTCTAAGGACAGACTCTACTACAACATTTGGCCGGACAGACCGACCTGCTCTAATACCAATTGTAACACCCCAATTTCCCAAATATGACAAAATTAGACTAATAATACAAAAATAATCAGAGTTCCCTTAACAATTGGGATGTCACACTTAGAAAAACATAACCTGGATTTTTTTTTCTATTTACTTCGTTCACTTTTTGTCTTTTCAAAATAAGTTAAAACAGCGGAATGAAATATTTACATAAGCAAAGTCCACGTAATATCGTGGTTCACCATGTTCTAAAGTAAGTAATATTACATAACAAAATACTCAAAAGAGCAACAAAAAGATGAAATTCCCATTATCCCGTGTTACGTATCAGAGCGACAACTAAGACTCGATCAGGCAACACGTACTCCATGCACTACTCAAGTACCTGGATTACCTGTATTTCCCAAGAAGCACAGGTACAAGAAACAACAAAGGGGTGAGAACTACATTCAATAATTAGCGGTGTAAAATACATGCTAAGGAGTAGAAATCAAGCAATCACACATAATATGCACACATTTACGACACACTTGTCACTTCCTGATTATAATCCAACAAAGACATAATAATGCAATGTTACTCAATGACACAATGCAATGCAAGTGGTACCACACGACATGGTTCATTCAATTGAACCCGATTCATAAAAGAATCCGGATAAATCACATACACTCCTACTGAGCAATGATTTATCTCCATACAACTCCACATTAGAGTCCGGACAATACTAGGCACCCATCATGGGCTCCCACCTTGCTGTCTCCACCAGACATATCATGAAATGCATGACACAGATTACACACAAAACACATGTATAATAACAATTATACATCTTCATGATCCTCATGATCACTCGTGAGATACATACTCACCGTAATACATACTAGAAT
This sequence comes from Lathyrus tuberosus, assembly GCA_022829125.1. Taxonomy (NCBI): domain Eukaryota; kingdom Viridiplantae; phylum Streptophyta; class Magnoliopsida; order Fabales; family Fabaceae; genus Lathyrus; species Lathyrus tuberosus. The sequence goes on from JALAZF010000422.1 coordinate 4,290,578, forward strand.
TACCACCACTGTCAAATCAATTCATCATAATACACACCATTAAGGAAAATACCTCACGTGGCCTTAATTAGTTAATTATCTGATTAATCCATCCAAATTCCATTTTTAAATCATGCTATTACCATTCCTAAATTCAACAAGTTCTAACACATATCCCAACCTCTCATGCCCAGTTTCTACCGCCAACCATACACGTATTTCCCTGAGGGTTACGCGTATTGGAAGAGATTGATTTCCCTCACAAAATCCAGTTTGATTATATTTTAATCACATTACGCGTATGACCACCTCCCTTACGCGTAATGCCTTGCCCCCTGCGCGTACCATTACACATTTCAGCAGAGGGCCGTGTCAAATGGGTTCCATACTCTTAACACCCACATTTCGCTCTTGCCATACGCGTATTGCCCTACCCAATACGCGTATTGCCTTGCCCATTACGCGTATGGGCAGCGAATACCCAGAATTTTGTGTTTTCACACCAGTCCAATTTCTACTCAATTCTAGCACCCAAATCTGCAATACCAGAATCATATAGCAGCAACAACATAGTGTTTTACACATATCATGACAGAATGGATCGACTTAAACACTTTCCATCACAATTTCAATCATTCAACAACAAATCCACAACAACATAATTATACATACAATTCCTATAAGGGGAAAGAATCCTCACTACCCTCTCATGTTATCAACAACCATATTGAAATCCATTCTCCCCCTTACCTCGAATTCTCGATTAAATTCCTGTGAAAATTGATGATGCCAAGCTTAGCTTCTTCCTTTCCAACTTTCTCTTGGTGGAAAATGTGATTATGACCCAATTTTTCCTAATCCTTCTCTTTTTCCTTATTTAACTATCACTAACTCTATTATTACTAAAAATCCCGATTTTAGTTAATAATAACAATATTAATAGTAATAATAATAATCATAGTCATAATAATAATGATAATAATAATAATAATAATATGTTACATACTAATATTATTGAATATGCCCCACATTATTCATTACTACTTATTCTTATTCCAACATCTCTATTTTCCCTGTTCCGTTAAGGACCCTACACCAACGCACTCAACTACACACACCCTAAACAAGGCCAAACAAATGAAATAACACACGACGATTAAATAAATTAAAATGGGGTGTTACATTATAGGGTGTATTGAATCATGTCCCGAGGTTTGAGAGCATGTCCTGGTCAAAAGTCAAAGGCACAGTTGACTTTTTCTTCAAAAAACCCTAATTGTGGCTCAGATGAAATTGAAACTTGTGGATCAAGCTTCTTGGATCAATCCATTATTGCAAATGGATTAATGTAGTTTATTAGAGACCCTCAAACCATGTCTTGAGGTCTTGGCTCATGTTTTGTCCCAAAATTCAACTTAGGGGGGAATTTGGTCAAGAAAGCCTAATTCCTGATTTTTGGTGAATGCATCCCCTGAGGCTAAATTGACTTGATAATTGGGCCCATGAGGTCCCTTGGAGTATCTTGGGTTATTCTTTGAAGCATTGGCTTATGTCCAGAGGAAAATTTCCAGCTGGAGGCCCTGGTCGACCAAAACCCTAATTTGGTGACACTGGCGATCTTGAGGCTTAATCCACTTGGAATGTTGCAGCCTTGTGCTTGATCCTTGATGTGGGAGTCTTCTTGATCCATTGTGGATGTTTGAGAGGTTTATACAAGTTGAAGATCATGCCATTCCTTGATTGATCATTTGTCTAAGAGCTTTGAGAGGGCTTGAAACCCTAGTTCTTAGTTGTAGGGAATGCTCAACAATTCTTGAGGAGATTGATGAGGCATAAATGTACATCCATATTGTGATGATAATTTGCACAATGATGGGAAATCTTAGTGGTCAAAATTTGGGGTATGACAGATGCCCCTATTTAATCTTCTTGGACCCGAAGGTGTGAATGGCGAAGGTATTCGGGCATTCGAGGTGCAAGATGATTAGATATCAGAATACCCAAAATTTTGACAGTGGTTATGATTGGTAGCTTACGCATTCATCTTCTTTTGCTAAGCAATAATGCTTAGAAAAGGTAATAACTTCCCTTTGATCCTGGTCTTCAGCTAGGGAACTGGTCTCAGTTTCTAAAATAAACTTCCCCTCGATCCTGGTTTCCTACCAAGGAACTGGTCTCAGTTTCTGAAATAAACTTCCCCTCGATTTTGGTTTCCTACCAAGGAACTGGTCTCAATTTCTGAAATAAACTTCCCCTCGATCCTGGTTTCCTACCAAGGAACTGGTCTCAGTTTCTTTTGTAAACTCCCCCTCGATCCCGATCTTCAGCCAGGGAACTGGTCTCTGTTTATAAAATAAACTTCCCCTCGATCCTCGTTTCCTACCAAGGAAATGGTCTCAGTTTCTTTTGTCAATAAACTTTTTTGACAAGGGACGCTATTTGTAGCGGTTTTCCTCAAACTTCCCGCCGAATTTTCCTGGGGAGATGCCATTTGATGGAAAAACTTTTGATGTCAGACTGGCTGGGGAACCCAGTCGTCTGAGCTGCAGAGGTGTACAAACTTCTCTGTTGGTGATGCCATTTGTTGACTCTATTGGGGAAAGCAAGTCTCTTGAAAGACTGCTTTCTGCTTGGGGGTATTACGTCACACTTTTCCCGAGGTCTTCTCGGAGAAACGCCATGTGATGCGATCCAATTTTGAGGTGCTGATGACCTCATTTGATAGCAAATTTTCAGAGAGAAATTGCTATATTGCCAAAGCTTTGATTAAAAATACTTTCTCTGGGGATTTTCCTTAATCCGGGAAAGGGAAGATATTATCTTCAATGGTGAAGAGTGACGTTCGTCGACGGTTTTCTTGCCTTTCAGAGGTTTAAGTTATCAAAGTGGTCAAGGGCCATCTCCAATCCAGAAATAAACTAGAGAAGAGATTGCTCAGATGATTTACTTCGTGATGAGGAAAGGACTGACAACTCGATTGAGAGGACTTTTATCACAAGGGGACAAGACCGACTAGAGTGATAGTGATGCAATATGAATATTAATGTAAATCAATAATGCATGATGTATGTATGTTTATGTTGACAAAACTGACGCGATATATAGACTAATAGATGAACATAACTGGATACTCGGCCACTGCGGGGGACGAAGAGGTATCGCTGGTTCAAGATAGCAATTCTGCCTTGCTTAGGAGAGATGATCCTCGTGGGGAAAACCGTCAGTCAGGCTTAGGAGATAAGGACTCTGCCGAGGGTGTCGGATGGAATATTCGCATCTGACACAGCTGATCCTTCATTCAGGCGTGCTGGTTTAGTAGGAGTACTTTGATTCTGAACTTTGAAGCTCAGTTACTTCTGGAGAAGCGATCGATGTTCTTTCGATGTTCAATAGTCAAAAGAAATTTCCATCTTTGTTTTAAAAGCAGAAAAATTTGACAAGTAAAATTCATTTTTGTTTTATTTCAAGAATCGTTAATCATGTTAAAACATCGTTCTGTAAAGCTAAAACAAATAAGAATTGCAAACCAAAGCACAAGGGCTCAAATTTTATTAAAGGATGGAAATCAGCCAAGCACGTGATTCCATGGAGTATTTACAAAGTTAAAAAATGGTAATTTAAGGGGAAAAGGGCTACATTGAAACATAACGACCGTTATCCTTCTACCAACTTTGAATTCTGGACATCCTGAGCTTCTGTCAAAAATGACTCTGACTGGAGTTTTCTGATGGATGGCATTACTGCTGCTGAGGATTTACCTGTGTCAGACGTAGTTACTTGCCATGAATCCCTAACTTTTTCCCGAATTGTACTTTGAGATTTCCAATCCACCGGGATGATTTTTTATTATGTCTCTAATTTTTTCCTGGACCTCCCTTTCGGGTTTTCTATCCACCGAGACATTTTTTTTATTATTTTATTTAGGCAAAGTATTTCTTGACTACATCAACATTCGTGGGGTAGGCAAACTCTTCTCCATCCATGGTTGCAAGTCTCAGTGCACCGCCTGAGAAAGCTTTCTTGACCACATAGGGGCCGTCAAAGTTCGGGGTCCATTTGCCCCGAGAATCAGTGAGAAATAATTGTATCTTCTTGAGCACAAGGTCTCCTTTCCTGAAGACACAAGGTCGAACCTTTTAGTCAAAAGCCTTCTTCATTCTTTGCTGATACAACTGACCGTGACATAGAGTCGTTATTCGCTTTTCTTCGATCAGATTCAGTTTGTCGTGTCGACTTTGACACCATTCAGCTTCTATTAGCTTAGCTTCCATCAATACCCGGATTGATGGGATCTCTACCTCTATGGGGAGCACTGCTTCCATGCCATATACTAGAGAGAAAGGGGTTGCCCCTGTTGAAGTGCTGACAGATGTGCGATAACTGTGAGAGGTAAAGGGTAGCATCTCGTGCCAGTCTTTGTGGGTTACAACCATCTGCTGAACAATCTTCTTGATGTTCTTGTTAGCTACTTCTACCGCTCTGTTCATCTTGGGTTGGTAAAGAGATGAGTTATGGTGTTCGATTTTGAACTCTGCGCGCAACTCCTTCATCATCTTGTTGTTCAAGTTAGATCCATTATCAGTAATGATCTGGTTCGGAACACCATAACTACAAATGTTATTGTTTTTGATAAATCGGAACACCACTTGTCGGGTTACATAAGCGTATGATGCTGCTTCGACCCACTTGGTGAAGTAGTCAATGGCTACCAGGATGAACCGATGTCCGTTCGAAGCCTTGGGTTCGATCATGCCAATCATGTCGATTCCCCATATCGAAAAAGGCCATGGGGAAGAACGAACTTTGAGATGTGTGGGTTGTACATGAATTTTGTCTGAGTATATCTAACACTTGTGACATCTCCTCATGTACTTGTAGCAGTCGGATTCCATGATCAACCAGTAATACCCTTCTCTCAGAATTTTTTTCGCCATTGTGTGTCCGTTGGCATGAGTGCCAAAGGATCCTTCATGAATTTCTTTTATCAGTGCGTCTGCCTCTGGTCTGTCTATGCATCAAAGCAAGACCATGTCAAAGTTCCTCTTATAGAGTGTATCACCACTCAGGAAGAAGCTGCCAACCAGCCTTTTGAGGTTCTTTCTGTCCTTCCTTAGTGCCCCAGGTGGGTACTCTTGTTTCTAAAGGAAGCATTTGATATCGTGATACCAAGGTTTGTCGTCTATGACTGGTTCGATTGTGAAGATGTAGGCGGGCCGTTCAAGGCGCATTATGTCAATCTTAGGTACATCATTTTATTGACCTACACTAATCATGGAAGAGAGAGTGGCTAATGCATCAGCCATATGATTCTCTTCACGACGGATGTGATAAAACTTGATTCTGTTGAAGAAAGGTAACAACCTTCTTGCGTAGTCTTTGTAAGGAATCAATCCTGATTGGTATGTGTTCCAATCGCCTTTTATCTGATTAATAACCAGGGTTGAGTCGCCATATACATCCAAATTCTTAATCCTTAAGTCAATCGCTTCTTCGAGACCCATAATACAAGCTTCGTATTCGGCCTCGTTGTTTGTGCACTTGAATGTTAGCCGGGGGGTAAAAGGAATGTGGGTACCCTGAGGTGTTATGATGATTGCCCCAATTCCGTTTCCATAATGATTGACAGCTCTGTCAAAGATTAGCCCCCATTGGGAACCTGGTTCTGGCCTTTCACTGGGTAGCGGTTCTTCGCAATCTTTCATCTTTAGATACATGACATCTTCGTCTGGGAAGTCGAACCCGACTGATACCTGATCATCAATCGGTTGATGAGCCAAATGATCAGCTAAAACACTTCCTTTGACGACTTTCTGAGCATGGTACTCAATGTCATATTCCGATAACAACATCTGCCAACGGGCTATCCTCCCCGTGAGAGCAGGCTTTTCGAAGACATACTTGATCGGATCCATTTCGGAGATTAACCAAGTAGTGTGGCAAATCATGTACTGGCGAAGATGTTTGGCTGCCCAAGCCAGAGCACAACAAGTTTTTTCAAGCATAGTGTACCGAGTCTCACAGTCTGTAAACTTCTTGCTCAAATAGTAGATGGCAGACTCTTTCCTTTTTGTTTCGTCTTGGTTAAGTAAATGATTAGTGGTCTTCCTTCCACTGGAGGTGATAGAATCGGTGGATTAAACAGATATTCTTTGATACTGTCGAAGGCAGTTTGACATTCTTCTGTCCAAACGCAATCCTGATTCTTTTTGAGTAATTTAAAATTCGGCGCGCACGTCGCGGTCATGAGGAATATAAATATGGAAATGTAATTCAAACGTCCCAGGAATCCCCTAACTTGTTTCTCAGTCCTCGAAGAAGGCATTTCTTGAATGTCCTTGACCTTGTCAGGATCATCCTCAATTCCTTTCTGGCTGACGATGAACCCTAATAGTTTCCCTGAACGGTCACCGAATGTGCACTTATTGGGATTCAAGCGAAGTTTGTACTTTCTTAACCACTCGAATACCTCGATTTCCTTGTGTATCATGTCATGAAAAGAGTAGTCACGACCCTTTGATAGGTTGCCTCGACATTCTTCAACCCGAACGACATTACCTTGTAACAAAAAGTACTCCGTGGGGTGATGAACAAAGTTTTCTCCATGTCTTTCGGCACCATTTTTATCTGATTATAGCCCGAGAATGCATCCATGAAGGAGAAGACTTTGAACTTTGTTGTACTGTTAACCAGCATGTCAATGTGTGGTAAAGGAAAGTCGTCTTTTGGACTAGCCTTGTTTAGATCTCTGTAATCCACACACATTCTTACATTTCCGTCCTTTTTCGGAACTGGTACTATGTTGGCTAACCATTCAGAATATTCTGATGTAGCGAGGAAACCCGCATCAATCTATTTTTGTACTTCCTCTTTGATTTTGATGGCCATGTCCTGGTGAGTTCGTCTTAACCTTTGTTTTACCGGTGGACATTCTAATATCAACGGTAGATGATGTTCCACGATGCTGGTATCCAACCCTGGCATGTACTGATAGGACCAAGCGAATACATCAGGAAATTCTTTGAGAAGCTTTATCAAACCTTCTTTGATAGTCGGACTGAGCAGTGCCCCAATCTTGATTTCTTTTCTCTCTTCCTCTGAACCCAAGTTGACCATTTCCAACTGCTCTTTGTGAGGTTTAATGGATCTTTCCTCTTATCTGAGTAATCGGGAGATCTCTTCTGGAATTTCTTTGTCATTTTCTTCTTTAGCCTCAAATACCGGGAATTCAAAGTTGGGAGAAGGCGTCGGATCGTACGTTTCAATGGGGTTTAAAAGAAGCAATCTGCACGACGTTATGATTTGTTTTTAGAAGATATAGAGAGAACGCAAGAGTGTGTACAGTGTAAATTTTTTCGAAAACTGCATGTTTTTATTGTTTGAATTGTTTTTTAGGATTACCATTTTCTGAAAAAGCGAAAAGAGAAAACAACAATTAATGCGGAAATTACAGAATGACGTTATTTTATTTATGAACTTGTCGATGCTTGAAACTACAGCCCTATAAAACAAAACTCTGTCGCTTTGGACGAAGCGAAGAGGGACATTTACAAAAAGTGAGCACTATCAAAACATCCATATCACCTGGGCAAGGTGAAAGGTTAAAACAAAGACGACCATTAATTTGACTTATCAACAATCTTCAGAACATCGATTGCAACCCATTGGCGGCGAAATCCTCGGTGAATCACAAAGTCTGGTACCTTCCTTGATTTGTCTTCAGAAATAACGCTGATTTCTGGTGGATCAGGATCATTGGAATCTATCTCCCAGGCATAGTTGTCGTAGGAGGATTCCTCTGTTGTATTTTGCATAGTATTTATGCTCTCAGGTAAATCTCCCCATCCAGTTGGATGGATGTCTTCGAGCCTGATACGAGAGCTTTCAGGAGCAGTGTATTTGACCAAGAAGTCGTATTTTCCACTCGGTTGTCCTAGGGTGTCCCACACTTCTTTGGAACTGGAGGAGTCATCTCTCTTGATGACGTTGACCTCGGGAAAAGCATAGTTGATGAATTCTAGTCCTGCAAGCTTTGCGAATTCATCGTCATGCTGGATATTTTCTGAATGCCCTGAGTGTTGATCCCATGACATGGTGAGGACGCAGGTATTCTTTTCAATGATGCTCAGCTGATTTTCATTGTTCGGCTGATTTTCTTGCCCCGAGTCTCCTGGGTACGGCTGCCAAATAGGCAGGCCATCCATCGGGCCATAATAGTCGTGGTCAAAGTTGTCTTTCATCAGAGTGTCCTCCTCTAATGAGTTTGGTGGAGCACGACATCCTTCTGGATCACAATCACCGTATATCATTTTGACGTCTGGCCTTGGTACAAATCTCGGACTCTGTGTGGGATAGCAAAAGAGCGTAGGCACCTCTTCCTGAGACATATAATCGTCCTCGTTAAGATAGAACTTCCACTCTTCATCTGTATTGGAGGAGTCTCCCTCGTTGATGGTATGTACTTCTTGAGATACTGGGTGAAGGAAACCTCCACTATGGAAGAAGTCCTGAATGGGATGAAAACTTTCATCGTTAGTAGCAGTCTGGGTACAGGTTGCAGAAAAACCAAGACCCTTCTTTGTTTTATTGTCAGTAGGAATGACAAGCTGTCCTCATCCCTTTGCATTATTACTTTTGATCACCTTGAGAGCATCTTTGTACGAGGAGATTGATGTTCCCTTCTTTAATTGATTCTCATTGCTCACCGAAAGTGCCTGGAACTGAGTTCCAATAACCTCCTCGGGTTCTACATAAGTGGATAATGAAAGGTTACTCACGATCAAGGCTTGTTCTCCATAGACCGTGACGAGTTGGTCATTCTTGATGAACTTCGGCTTCTGGTGAAGTGTCGAAGTGACTGCCCCAGCCTGGTGTATCCAAGGTCTTCCCAACATACAACTGTATGTTGTTCGGATGTCCATGACCTGGAAAGTGACTTGGAAAGTGTGAGGACCGATAGTTATGGGAAGGTCGACTTCGCCGATAACTATTTTTCGGGATCCGTCAAATGCTTTGACGACGACCTCACTGCCTCTCATCGGAGATCCTTTGAATGATAGTCGCATTAGAGTGGACTTTGGCATAACGTTGAGAGTCGATCCTGTGTCTAGCAGTACGCTGGCTAAAGCATCGTCCTGGCAGTTAACTATGATATTGAGCGCCATGTTGTGACTTTTGCCTTCTTTTAGAAATTCCTCATCACTAAACCCCAAGTCGTCACAGGAAGTGATGTTGGAGATGATGTTGTCGAATTGTCTTATCGACACATCCTGTTCCACAAAGGCTTGTTCTAAGACTTTCTGTAGAGCCTCTTTGTGGGCTTTAGAACTGAGTAAAAGAGATACATAGAGATCTTTGAAGGAGTTTATAACAGCTGATCAACAATTTTGTATTCACTCCTTTGGATGAGCTTTAGCATCTCATCACCGTTCTTTGAAAGGTCGGGATCACTGGATTGACTGACTGGTGGATTGGTAGCTTCTGTCTGAAGCTGCTTTTCTCTGTTAGGTTCTCCAACTCCTCTATTGAAGATTCGACCGCTCCGTGTTACTCGACTGCTGTCTGCAATATTCATGACGGAGGGTAATGGAATTTCCTTTCCATTCTCAACTGTTGTTGCACCGTATTTGTAAGGGATAGCCTTATCAGATTTGTACGACACTGGTCCCGGCAGATAGATAACTACAGGAGCCTTCTGATTTCTCTGACTGTTGTAAGTAACTTCAATCAGTTCCTGGTTAAGAACTTTTGATTTGTTGAGTAGAGGGATGATGGTACAAACATCCTTGGTCCTCTCAGGATCAGAGATTACAACAACATCTTTGATTTGACCAGTGAAGTAGTCGGGCATCAAGTTGATGAACCCCGAAACTGGACATGGTTGAATCTCTTCGCGGTCCAACTGACTCTGAAGGGCTACTCGCACGAGGTAGCATCCTTGGTTATTCTCTGAGCAGACTCTACAGTGCTCGTAGTTATGTGGTGGCACCTGGCCACGTTCGTTTTGAATGTAGTGTAACCTTACTAGGTCCGCTTCCATAGATTAAACATCCTGACTTTGATGCCTAGTAGGGTTCCCATTAATCAAGCTGACTTTGTTGCGTGTCTTCGTCTAGATAAATTAGAAGCCACCAATGATTTAACAAGTGTTGCAAAGTTCTCTGAACTAGAGCACATCCTTGGTCACTCTCACAGCATACTGTACAGTTTCGATACTCATGCGAAGTCAGAAAACCGAGCTGGACTTGCTTAGCGTGTAATTCTACCAAGCTGGTATTCATCAAGCGAATATCAAAGATTTGAATCATGTTGATATGATAAGGATTTTTATCATGGTAGGCCTGGATCCATCCAAGACCCATCTGACTCTGGAGGGCCTCTTGTATAAAAGAGTATCCCTGATTGTTTACTGAGAAAATCAGACAGGAACTGTAATCGTGCCGCGGCAGATTATGATACTGGCTTTGCCTTGAGTGCATTGCCACCAAGTTGACATTCATCACACGGATGTCGTGGTTTTGAATGATGTTGGAATTCGTATAAGTCATGTTGACCCCACGAATTTGGTGCTCTTGGATCCACCCGAGATCCAATTGTTCCTGTAGAGCTGATAGCACCACAGAATATCCTTGATTATCTTTAGAGTAGATATCACACTGGTGATAATTATGAGGTGGTATATGGCCATACCCGCTCTGTCTGCGATGCATCTTGACCAGATTGGTCCTCAATAAGAGTACATCATTAATTTGATACCTATTGTTAGACTCTTCTTCTATCAAATTTACTGCAGCTTTCTTGTGTTGAGGCAACGGGTTCGTGAGAACATTCGGATTCGTATATTTGAAAGATAAGACGCCGCTCCTAACAACCTTTTGTACGTCGGATTTGAAACTGAGACAGTTTTCTATGTTATGCCCTGGTCCTTCTTGATGGTAGGGGCAAGTTTGATCCGCTTTAAACCTAAAAGGTGGATTCTTCGGTACTGTAAGAGGAGACCTGGTTTGGACGTGCCCATTGACCAGTAAGAGTGGAAATAATTATGCGTACAACATCGATATAGGGTCGAACCCTGGCAGTTGCGTTGTACGGTTGTTGTTGTACTGAGGACGAGCCTGCTGAAGAGGCGATTGTGCCCTTTGCTGATATTGCTGTTGATTCGGTTGGCTTTGCACAACCTGAGGTTGATACGTTGGAACAGGCGTAGGGTTGATAGCAGGAGTTACAGCTGCTACTGGTTGGTATCATCGCCTTTGCTTTCCGAGAGAGATATTCCCAATATCCTGCTCTTTTTTCTTAGGGAGAGCACTACCGTATCATTTTGTACTACTTGATGATCCAGCGTCTTTAACTAAATGTCCTTTTTGGACGGATTCCTCAAGACGAACTCCCATGCCCACCATCTCGGTGAAGTCACTGGGCGCACTGGCCACCATTCAGTCTTAGTAAAATGAGCTCAAGGTTTTCAAGAAGATCTTTGTCATCTCTTTTTCCTCAAGAGGTGGACAAATCTGGGTGGCAATTTCACGCCATCTCTGAGTGTATTCCTTAAAGGTTTCCTTGTCCTTTTGCGACATGGCTCTGAGTTGATCTCTGTCCGGTACCATGTCTAGGTTATACTTATATTGTTGACCGAAGGCAGCGCTGAGATCTCTGAAAGTAGCGATCTTAGTGCGGTTTAAACCCATGTACCATTTGAGTGCGGCACTGGTTAAACTATCTTGAAAATAATGGATCAGTAGCTGGTGGTTCTCTGTCTGTGTTGACATCCTCCGAGCGTACATCACCAAATGTCTTTGAGGGCAAGAGTTACCCTTGTATTTCTCAAATTCAGGCACTTTGAACTTGTGCGAAACTTTCACATTGGGGACCAAACAAAGGTCTGTGGCGTCTTTTCCAAATAGATCCTGACCGCGAATGGCTTGCAGTTCCTTCTGCATTTCCAGGAACTGTTCCTGGAACTCTTTCATTCTGTTATCCATACTTTCGTTTCCACCAGAAGGTATCTGTGGAATCTATCCTTCCGGGACAGTGTGTACCACGGGTGGTGGTATAGTCATCATGGCTGTGACTCTTGGTGCCTCCCGGAGTTTGTAACCTTCAGGAGTTGTCGTCATGCCCCTGGCATCCTTATTTTCTCGAAGTTTGTAACCTTCAGGCCCAGCGGTTCCTGTTGCAATTTTCGGATCTTCAGTGATCAGCGGAATATATCCTTCCAGGATATAGTTGAGTGGTATGTCCCAGGGACGATCTTTAGGCATGGTATACCGAGGGTCATACTTTTCCACTATGGGCGTCGGTGTGATCTCTGAGATCACAGTCTGTTGTTGTTGTTGCCTCTGAGCTGTTTCCAGAGCTTGCATGTCACCGTGAAGTTTTCTCAGATCCTCTCTCAGAGCGTCGATTTCTTCTCTCAGCTCTCTATTCTCTTCCTCGAGATTATCCATTTTCTTCTGAATTTTGGCCCGAGTATTGTACGAATGAGACAGTTTGATGCTAAAATCAAGACACAGATGTGAGATTCGTAGGGAAGAAGAATGCGCTTACGCGAGAATGATGAATGATATGCAATGATTATATTAATTATTTTTTTGTTTAATCAAAATAAACTTCGATAATTTGGATTGTAAATATCAAACAATGGGGAAACCCCGCTTTATTGAATTCAAAGATTGCGGAAATGGAAATACAGTAATTTACATAGTGCTGTAAAAGAAAATCTCTAAGCTAATGGATCCTGAGTCCTCTCTGAGGAGGGCTCTGGTGCTGGTTCTGGTACTTTCTTTTTCTTCGACCGGGGCTCTTGAGCCGTTGTCGGGTTGTCATTACTTTGCCAAGTGAAAGGAGCGAGCAAATTCCTTTGGTCTTCTTGATTCTCTATAGCATGTTGCTCTAAAATCTCGATCAGAGCATCTTTATCTTTCAATAGTTGGTGTATTTTCTTACACTCCACATTGAGAACACGGTACTTGTTCTTCCAAGACTTCTTCTCCTGTTGAACTTTGTTGAGATTAACCTGAAGCTTTTCCGTATCAGACATAAAATAAAGAACAGGGTCCCTTAATGGAAGAACTTCTTGACGAGGGTAAGGCATTCTCAACTTGAGAGCTTTAGTTTGTACCTAGTGGAGATAAGGTTCCATAGAGACACAGTCTGGTTTTCCTAGAGACTCTCGTCCTTTTCTATGAACGTGTTTCCAGGCATGCACTATTTCTGTCTTTAGTGCTCTGTCATTTTCTCCTTCCTTGAAGAAAAGACCTTCCAGATGAGCATTACGCAGGACATGCCTCATCGGGTATCCGAGATGACGACGAACTAAAATTGGATGATAGATGATTCCTCCCTTAGTTCCTATGAGGGGTACATTTGGGAAGTTTCCACAACGGTCAATGATTCTGATCCCGTCATAGATTCGATTATACCAATCAATGTCAGAGTTGGTAAAAGACATGATTCTCTACGACCAACGTAAAGTACTCTTTTGATCCCACAATGCGACAGACTTTGGTAAATGGGAAATGAACCATTTGTATAACAGGGGTACACAACATGTGATCATTCCTCCGCTGTACAAATTCCTTAAGTGTACAGAATGATAAGCATCTGTGAGCAAGGTAGGTACAGGGTTTCCAATTAGAAAAATCTTAATGCCTTTGATATCACCAAAGTTATCAATGTTGGGAAACAGAAATAACCTGTAGGTGAGCAAAATAAAGATGCTTTCGAAAGCGGCTACGTTCCCTATACTAGCAAAGTACAGAGCTTTCTTTATCATGAACTGGGCTGGCAAACCTTGGATACCACCCTTAATGATCATGTGAGTCCTGACTTCTGACTCGTCCAAATAAATTGCCCTTGCAATGGTTTGATCTTTTGGAACTTCTTCCAGTCCAGAAAAGGCAGCTTGATCAGTGATGGCTAAATCAGTCAGATGAGAGTACTCCTCCAGTGTTGGTGCTAGTTGATAATCCGGGAATGTGAAACAGTGATAAACCAGATCGTAGAATTGGACTAGCATGGACAGGATTCCCTCAATTACATGGTATAGCGAGCGATTTTAGACGTGGTTCTTAAGAACCGTCGCTCTGGGGTACTACAGGTCGATTCATTTTTTATCCTATTGAAGCTGATGAAGGAAGGGAAATAGATGTCTCCAACTAACCCTGCTTGCAAACTGAGGTTAAACAGTCAAAACTGTTGGTTTACAGATGCGGTTTTATTTCGTGGGCCTCTCTCTGCTTATTTTGTTCAGAACGAAATACCGGGACTGTTCATGGGGAATTTGTTGGGATCCTGTGCTAGATTGGATGGAGGTAGGGGACTTTGGGGTTTTTTTATTAGTGTGCTCGCTAAGTGTTGTACCCCAAAATTTTCCCTCACACATTCAAGACAATATGCCTCAAGAGGTCTCCTAGTGATTCATAAGATCTTCAGTGGCTCAAGAGTACTCAAAAGTTTCATCAGACAAAGCCTCCTCCTAAGCAATAAATCCAACTAGGGTCGTGCACTTCTCAAAGTAGATTGGACTTCTAAAGCTTCAAAAGGACTTCATGGTGGCCCATACACTTCAAAGAATCCTCATAACAAGTTTCAAGACTTTCCTTACAAGTTTGGTCAGTCAAATGCTCAGACAGTCAAAGTCAATTAACTTGGTCAAAAGGTCAACTGTGGTCAACACAAAGTCAAACCTCAAGATTTTTGGTCAACATCAAGATTATGGGGTGAAATTCATTATTTGATCAAGGGTTGATCATGATTCATCAAGGAAACCTCAGAATCATCAAGAATCGGGAGTTACTAAATTAGGGTTTTTATAGGAAAAGTCAACTGTACTTTGACTAGGCATAACTTCCACATACTTCATCAAAAATTCCTCAACCAAAGCCCATATTGAAGGAAATTTAATTCCCTACAACTTTGTGTCTCACAAGCCAAGTCCAGAAATGCTTCATTCGGGAGATATGAGCCAAGACATTATAGGTCATTTTGAAAGTCAACAAAAGTCAACATTTTTCAAAAGCTCATAACTTGAACATGGGAGATCAAATTGACATGGGACCAAAAGGAGTGATTATAGGACATCTTGAGGTTTCTAAAAACTCCAAGAATTCATCCAAATGATAAAAATTGAGGAAGTTATGCATTGTCAAGGTTGGACAATTTTGAGGAGGTGCACAAAGCAAATAATGGCCAAACTCCACTTTTTGCCAAAAGGGCCCATTTTGTGACAACCCAAACTTCATTTTAAGATGGTCCACGACCATTTGATCACATTTTCTGATTTTTTATTATTTATTCCATATTTTATTGGATTTAAATCTTTTAAATTCAATTTAAATCAAAATAAATATATCAAATCAAGAGATTTGATTTGTGGTTGATTAGGGAATCAAATATTGAGGTTTATGAGCATATTATCTTATTTAATTTCGTGCAAGATTGTTAAGGGAAGATTGGATGGCCAAATGGGAGAAAATGGTAAGTTTTAAACACCATTCATTATCATTCAAGTTTTGATCCAAGCCCATGGAATTTTTCAACCTAATTCCTCTCCTATAAATACATGGCCATATCCAAACCTGAAACACACGAAAAAATCACTTGAAGCAACCCAAAAATATTTTCAAAAAGAGGCAAAAGTAGAAAAAATCATAAAAACACTTCATAGCGAGTTTTCACGATTTTTTCACGTCCAAATCGTCTCAAAACAATCCCAGGAGCCAATCCCCATCACTCTTGAAGGTTAGAAGCAAGTGAAACGCGCACATCAAGCCATGGCCATTTCTTGAATTTTCCACTTTTTAAATCTCGTCTTTCATGCATTATAAATGTTGTTCATGTTTATATTCTTACTGATTATGATGTTTAGATTGGTTTTGATCAACTACTAACAAGCTTTGGTGCAGGAATCAAGACTTGCCATTGTTAGGGCACAAAGAGGGTGTTCTTCGAATCCCACTATACATGCGTTTTTAGACAAAAATAAGGCCACCATTGGATTCAGGGGCTTGTTTCCAATTGAACCATGGCCTTTTGATTAATTTATTTGGTGTTTTCATGGTGTTTCAAAAATGCAGGAAATTCGCAGCAGAATTCGCAGCAAAATTCGCAGCAGAATTCGCAGCAGAATTCGCAGGAAAAAGGTTGAAGACGATGAACAGTGCCAGACGATTTTTTTTTCCTTAACAATAATTAATTTAGACTTTAGTTTTTTTTTAATTAAAATCAATTAGACATTTAAGTTTTTTAATTAATTAGCTTAATTTGTATATAATTAACGAAAATTAGAATTTAGTTTTTTTTAATTAGTTAATCAACTTTTTTATTCTTTTTTTTATTTTTATTAATTAACTTAATTAATTTGTAAATAATTAAAGTTTTGACTTTTAATTATTTTTATTATTCAAAATCATTGCAAAAAAGGGTACAAAAGGACATTAATTTCGAATTAGTTTTAATTAAAATTAATTAGACTTTAGGATTAATTTGTACTTAATTATTTAATTTTTTATTACCATTAACCTTAAAAATCTTTTATTTACTAACCCTAAAATCCTTTTCTTTAAAAAAAAAAAACATCAACATTATTTCTTTTTCTGTTTATTTATGTAATAATTTAGAACTTTAATTCCTCGCATTTTCCTAAATATTGTAACTGTTCACAGGATGTAATAGCGTAGATTTACATTTCCTCGCATTTTTTTAAATATTGTAACTGCTCATGGGATGTAATAGCTTAGGTTTAAATTCCCGCACTTTAATTTTTGTACATATTCAACTGCTAGTAACTAAGGTTTGCATGGCAAGACTTAAAACCTGACATAGAATAATCCTAATTCAAGATAAATAACTGAATCAACACACTCTTCACACTTACACCTCTAGGGTAACCTCTCTTCGCTGCCTTTCGATTAAATTGGTCAAGTCCCTCGAACGTGGGGGTATCTTAGTAAGGTTGCCTACGAATAAAAATCATCAAGTCCCTTCGAATAAAAGATCATAGTCCCTTCGAGTTGCCTACGAATAAACGATCTTGTCCCTCGATGACCCTACGGAAAAATGATGATTGTCCCTTCAAATTACTAAGATACCCCTACAAGTTGCCTTCTATGACCATTCGATGACCCTACACTCGTCCCTTTAACATCCAAGGTAAAGACTACTTACTCACTAATAGTAAGGACAGTCTTACCCCTAAAGAAAAGAAATAACAAGAAAGACCTTACAAACTTAGGGTAGTAACTCTTAAATGCTTGCTCACCCTTTTCAAAAAAAACACTCTTTACACCTCACATCTTTGCAAACATTTTTCAAAGCTAAACACTTTGTATAAATCCATACGAGGATCATTACAAAGTTAAAGTCTTTACGAAAATATTTTCTAATCACACACTATACTATTTTTCAAACAAAGTAAAGTGAGCTAAGCAATTAAGAGCCCATGGATAACCATGGATACAAAAGGTGCTCGTACCTTCCTTTTGTATAACTTACCCCCCGAACTCAAAATCTTTTAAAAGGTCTTTCCTGTTCTTTTATTCCTTTCTTTATTGGATAAAATAAAAGTCGGTGGCGACTCTTGCTTACCGCAACATTTTAAAAGTTAGTTCAAATCACCGTGTTACAGAACTGGCGACTCTGCTGGGGACATAATCTTAAAAGAGGGGTTACCTTAGGGTTTAGATCACTTTAACTTCTTTAATTATCTGTTTTGTGTGCTTTACTTTTAAGCGTTTTGTCTTGGGGGGTATTACTTGGGTAAATGATCCTACACCCGGATCTAGGACCTTAGGTAAATGGCAAGAGACCAAGGAGACTGTACGGCATGTACCGCTACGGTTGATAGGGTAGCCATCGTTAGTGTGACACTTTGGTTTGTACTGATGTTCCTCGAGGCTTGGATTGGGGATAACATTAGGCTGCCGCGTGGTGTCATTAAGCACTAATTTGCCTTTAGAACCCTAGTTGAACTTAGCCTTGGCCATTAGAAGGTAGTGAGATAGCCGGTTTGGCATGTTCCAAAGTTGGTTGATACTCGAAACTACGCTCATTGAGATCAGACTTTCGGGATGTTTTGGTCGGGCGCTCGAGTGTCGCACTAAAATAAAGCCTTTGGGAAAGATCCGTGATATGAGTCCTTTAGAACCCGGTTGCTATTCTAGGACAGGTTGAGCCAACTAAACCTCAGTGGGGAAGGGTACTTACCTTTGGACTTCATACAAACCTTTAAAACCTAAGGCTCTTGTATAACTTGTTTGTGGGTGCTACTTGTTTATTATTAACATGTACATGACATCATGACATCATAACATCATAACATATCATTTTCACTAACCATTTCAAGGACCAAGGAATTTATCTTTATTCGTGATTGCAGGTCATGGCTTCCGTTCCTAGAAATTTCATCCGAATCAACTTTGTAAGGGTTCCTTCCCAGCTTAAAGAATTGGTCTCAAAAGTTCCTGAGGGTTCTCGATTCACCAAAAGGCATGGTTTTCTACTCGACTTAGTTACCTCAGGTTTTGAAGAAGACATGATGAGAGTCCTATTCCAATTCTTCGATCCTAAGCACCACTGTTTCACCTTCCCGGATTACCAATTGGTGCCCACGATGGAGGAGTTCTCTAAGTTACTTGGAATACCTATCCTCGATCAGATGCCATTTATCGGTCTAGAAAATGTTCCAAAGCCTGAAGTCATTGCAGCTGCTTTACATCTGAAGAGGTCAGACATTGTATCTAATTGGGAAACAAAGAGTGGAGTCAAGGGGTTTCTTGCTAAGTTCCTGATTGAGAAGGCTCAATTGTTCCTAAGAGCTATGAGTTACCACGCTTTTGAAGAGGTATCGGCTTTGTTGATATATGGGTTGGTGTTGTTCCCTAATCCAGACCAATTCATAGACGTGCACGCTATCAAAATATTTCTGACTCATAATCCGGTACCTACCTTGCTCGGAGATATTCTGTATTCGCTTCACACTCGTACTATCAAGGAGCGAGGGACTCTCATGTGCTACATACCCTTACTATCCAGGTGGTTTATTTCACACCTTCCCCGGTCAGTATTGAAGAATGAACAAAGGTTGCAGTGGTCTCAAAGGATAATGTCACTCTCCCATTCAGATATCTATTGGTGTGCCCGATCTCTTGAAGACTTCACTCTTATTGATCATTATGGGGAATTCCCTAATGTGCCACTCCTTGGCATTAGGGGAGGCATCACCTATAATCCTTCACTAGCCTTGCGCCAGTTTGGTTATGCTCGAAGGAATGGTCCTCGTGACATGCTTATTCAGGGAATTGTGTTCGATTATGAAGATGATCCTCAAGGTTACCGTCAAAGGTTTATACGCGCATGGAATAATGTGTATAAGATTGAAAGGAGAACCTTGGGACAGAAGAACTCTATTCCTTTCGAGCCTTACCTCAGATGGGTACGCACTCGTGCTCGAGATCTCATTATGCCATATCCAGCTGTCAGACCAGTGATTGTTGACCCTGAGTTTGAGGGAGATGTTCCTCAAGTCATTCTCCATCCAGACATGCCTACCGACCTTGAAGAGCTGCAGAAATCCTGGGTTCAGATGAAAGAAGAAAGAGACACCTTTGAGACTCAGTTCTATGCTAGTGAGAAGAAGGTGTTGGAGTTAACGAAATTACTTCATGAGGAGCAGAGCATCAATGCTTACATCGGCACAAAGAGGAAGCGCCCGTGGGAGACTTGAGGCCTTAGGCATTTTTAAATTTTCTTTTTGAAATTTCCTTTCATTGTAGCCCAAGAGGCATATAAAAAAAAAAGTTTGAATTTCGAGTTTACTAATAAAAGTTTCCCTTTTGTTTCTGTTTGCAAAGATAAACTCTAAAGTCCTTGAAATCATTGCATATGCATCTACATCTCATAATCATTGCATAGCAGGTTTCTAAGACAGGTCTCTCATCTTCTCGTTGTTTATTTCAGAAGAAATGGCTCTCGAGCAAACCGTCAAAGATCTCCAGGCCCATGCTAAGGCTTTGGTGAAGTTTTTGAAATCTGCGCATGTGCCGCAGGAAATCTCTGTCGACCAGTTTGAAAATTGTGTCGCTAGCCTGACAACTGATAATGGTCTAGGATTTTCTGACGCTGATCTGACTCCTGCCGGAAGGAACCACAATAAGGCCCTGCATGTCTCCATTGAGTGTAGGGGCACTACTCTATCTCATGTACTGGTGGACACGGGTTCCTCATTGAATGTATTGCCGAAGATTTCTCTAGACAAGCTTGACTGTGAAGGGGTTATGCTGAGACCCAGTGATGTTGTGGTGAGAGCTTTTGATGGTTCAAAGAGATTAGTGCATGGAGAAGTTGACCTTCCAATCAGAGTGGGTTCTCAAGTCTTTGTTTCTACTTTCTATGTAATGGACATTCGTCCTGCCTATTCCTGTCTTCTTGGGCGCCCTTGGATACATGGGGCCGGCGTTGTGACTTCTACCTTACATCAGAAGCTGAAGTATCCCGTGAAAGCCAAGATTGTCACCGTCTATGGCGAAGAAGAGTATATGGTTAGTCATTTGAATACCTTCAAGTATGTTGAGATGGATGGCGAATTCCTTGAGACTCCTTCTCAAACATTTAAATTGGCTCCTCAGACTGCTCCTATTGCTAAACCAGTTCCTACTGTTCCCAAGGTTACTAGAGTACCTCCTACAATGGTTTCCCTAAAGGATGCTAGAGCCGTAGTTGAAGAAGGTGGTTGTACCATTTGGGGTCAGCTTCCTGACATCCCTTACAAATCTGATAAATTTGGTTTGGGCTTTACTTCAAAGGCTCAGAGGGCTGTACGTCGTGCTCATGCTATTCGCATTACCAGCAAAGGAGTTCATAAAGATCAGGTCAATGCTGTGGAGGATGCTGACAGTGACTGTGATCTAGACAGTTGGATCTTTCCTACCATTGGCAGTGGGCTCAATAATTGGAAGACTGAAGACATTAATCATATCTCCTTTAGTCAGGAGTAAATGATATTTTCTGTTTTTCTTATTTTTGAAGTTTGGTTTTGTTAATTTGAACAATAAAACTTTTAAGCCTTGTGCCTTGCCCGGGGCACAATGGCTAATTTGTTAGGGTTGTCATTTCATCGCATATTTTCATTCAATAAATCAATGGACGTTTTGCATTCAAATTTTGCGCTCTTTGTCTTTTCTTTTACTTTATATTCATCAAAATAGCTATGTGTTCTTACACACACCCACGCGATAAATTGCAGATCCACATCCACTCTGGATCCCATTGATAATGGTTCTGCTATTGTCAATTATGACTTCAAAAATCCGATCTACCAAGCCGAGGACGAAGGTGAGGAAGATTGTGAAGTGCCTGGAGAGCTTGCTAGACTATTAGAGCAAGAAGAAAAGATCATACAACCGCACGAAGAGCCAGTCGAGGTTGTAAATCTAGGTACTGAGGAGGATAAGAAAGAAATCAAGATAGGTGCCGGATTAGAAGACCGTGTCAAGAAAAGACTGATTCAGATGCTACGTGATTATGCTGAGATTTTCGTTTGGTCTTACGAAGATATGCCAGGACTCGATACTGATATTGTGGTTCACCGTCTACCGATGAAGGAAGGTTGTCCTCCGATAAGGCAGAAGGTTCGTCGTATGCGCCCTGAGATGTCTGAAAAGATCAAAGCCGAGGTTATGAAGCAATTCAATACAGGTTTTCTAGCTATCACATCATATCCTCAGTGGGTTGTAAATGTGGTACCAGTGCCTAAGAAAGATGGTAAGGTTCGTATGTGTGTGGACTACAGGGATCTGAACAGGGCAAGCCCCAAAGATGACTTTCCTCTCCCACATATAGATGTTCTGGTAGATAACACTGCTCAGCACAAGGTATTCTCATTCATGGATGGTTTCTCAGGTTATAATCAAATCAAGATGGCACCTGAAGACATGGAAAAGACTACGTTCGTTACACAGTGGGGCACCTTTTGTTACAAGGTAATGCCATTTGGTTTGAAGAACGCAGGGGCAACATACCAGCGTGCTATGGTTGCTTTATTCCATGATATGATCCATCACAAGATAGAGGTATACATTGATGATATGATAGCCAAATCTCAGAATGAAGAAGAGCACCTTGACCACCTACACAAGCTGTTTGAGAGGTTGAAGAAGTACAAGTTGAGATTGAATCCAAACAAATGCACCTTTGGGGTTAGATCTGGTAAACTTTTGGGTTTCGTCGTCAGTGGTAAAGGTATTGAAGTCGACCCTGCAAAAGTAAAAGCTATACAAGATATGCCCGCTCCCCGAACTGAGAAAGAAGTCAGAGGTTTCTTGGGACGTTTGAACTATATTTCCAGATTTATCTCCCATTTGACCGCTACTTGTGAGCCAATCTTCAAATTACTAAGAAAAGATCAAGTAGTGAAGTGGAATGACGAATGTCAGATAGCTTTTGATAAGATCAAGGAGTATCTCCAAGAGCCTCCGGTTCTGATGCCACCAGTTGAAGGAAGACCTTTAATCATGTACTTAACAGTGCTAGAGAATTCAATGGGGTGTGTGTTGGGGCAACATGACGAGTCTGGTCGAAAAGAGCATGCAATATACTACCTTAGCAAAAAGTTTACCGACTGTGAAACAAGATATTCACTGCTTGAGAAAACTTGCTGCGCTTTAGCATGGGCTGCTCGCCGACTAAGACAGTATATGTTGACCCATACCACTTTATTGATCTCTAAGATGGATCCTATCAAATACATATTTGAGAAACCTGCTCTCTCCGGACGAATAGCAAGATGGCAGATGGTCTTGACAGAATACGACATCCAGTACACTACGCAGAAAGCAATCAAAGGAAGTGTACTAGCTGATCATTTGGCTTATCAAGCAGTGGATGACTATCAGTCTATGAATTTTGAGTTCCCAGATGAGAATATTATGCTTGTTACTAATTATGAAGAACCTGGACCATATGAAGGACCTGAACTAGGATCCCGATGGACTATGGTTTTTGATGGAGCTTCTAACGCACTCGGCAATGGTATTGGTGCTGTAATTATCTCTCCTAAAGGTTGCTATACGCCGTTTACCGCTAGACTTTGCTTTCACTGTACCAACAATATGGCTGAATATGAAGCATGCATCATGGGTATCAAAGCTGCCATTGATATGAGGATCAAATTCTTGAATGTATATGGGGACTCAACCCTAGTGATCAGTCAAATTAAAGGAGAATGGGACACGAAGCATCCAAATCTCATTCCTTACCGAGAACATGTGTTAACTTTGATTCCATACTTCGAAGAAATCACTTTTGAGTATATTCCACGAGAAGAGAATCAGTTGGCGGACGCGTTAGCCACCATGTCATCTATGTTCAAAGTCAGATGGGACAACGAGGCTCCTAAGATTACTATTGACAGACTAGGTGAGCCGGCATACTGTTATGAAGTTGATACTGATGGGGTAGAAGAGAAGCCTTGGTTCCACGAAGTGAAAAGATATCTTGAAACTCAGGAATATCCTGAAGGAGCATCTACCAATGACAGGAAGTTTCTAAGGAGGTTCTTCGCTAAGTTCTTTCTGAGTAACGGAATTTTATACAAACGCAACCACGATTCAACCTTGCTTCGCTGTGTAGACAAGAAGGAAGCAGAAAAGATTATGGAAGAGATGCATGACGGAATTTTTGGCACTCACTCTAGTGGGCATACAATGGCTAAGAAGATTTTGAGAGTAGGTTACTACTGGTCTACCATGGAAACTGATTGCCATCATCACTCTAAAACTTGTCATAAGTGCCAGATCTATGCTGACAAAGTACATGTACCACCGGTTCCGTTGAATGTTCTAACTGCTCCTTGGCCTTTTGCAATGTGGGGCATTGATATGATTGGAGAGATTAAACCTACCGCTTCCAATGGACATCGTTTCATCCTTGTTGCTATCGATTACTTTACCAAGTGGGTGGAAGAAGCCTCGTTCGCATCTGTTACCAAGAATGTTGTAGCTCGGTTCATCAAACATAACCTTATTTGTCGGTATGGCATCCCTGAAAGGATTATCACAGACAATGGTACTAATCTGAACAATACTATGATCACTGAACTCTGCACGCAGTTCAAGATTAAGCATCACAATTCTTCTCCATATCGACCAAAGATGAATGGCGCAGTGGAAGCTGCCAACAAAAATATTAAGAAGATCTTGCAAAAGATGACGGTGACATACAAAGATTGGCATGAGATGTTACCATTTGCTCTTCATGGTTATCGCACCTCAGTACGTACCTCAACAGGGGCAACCCCTTTCTCTTTAGTCTATGGTGTGGAGGCAGTTTTACCTGTTGAAGTTCAGATCCCTTCCCTAAGGATTATGCAAGATGCAGGCTTAGACGAAGATGAATGGGTTCAGACTCGACTTGATCAGATAAATTTGATTGATGAGAAGAGGCTTGCGGCTGTCTGTCATGGCCAGATGTATCAGAAGCGTATGATCAAGGCCTTTAACAAGAAAGTCAAGCACCAATCGTACCAGGCCGGTGATTTGGTAATAAAGCGTATCATACTACCACAGGGTGATCCCAGGGGCAAATGGACCCCCACATATGAAGGTCCATTCGTAATCAAGAAAATATTTTCTGGCGGTGCTATGATGCTTACTACTATGGACGGTGAAGATTTCCCACACCCCGTGAACGCGGACATAGTCAAAAGATACTACGCATAAAAAGAGACCCGCTAGGTTGACTGGCCTTGGCAAAAATTAGGGATCTATATACAAAAGAACTGTACACCCGACAAGTCGAAAACCTGAAAAGGCAGCTTGGGCAAAAAAGGGTATCCCGGTGGACTGAAAACCTGAAAAGGCGGTCCAGGTAAAAGTTAGGGATTGAAGCGTACGACTATGCCCCGTTGGATCACTTATCTGCTTCCAGCCTAGTTTTATCAAGTTCGAACGGTGCAGATCAATCCAGTCATTTTCCTTCCGACAGCAAGGGATGAGATGCTTGAAGATATAGTGGAAATAGCAAAGTTGAAACTCAACGAGATCATTTCCACATAGCTGTTTTTCTTTGTTTATCACTCTGTACCTTTTCAATTTTTTACGACAATTTCCTCTTAATAGGATTTATGTCTCCTTGTACAAAACTACCTGTTTATAGGCCAATTTCAAAATCAATACAAGTCTATTTTCAAATACAAAAATTGCTTTTATTTTCCCTATTTGGTTTGCGTAAACGTCCAATTGTTGCTTTGAATGAACATATGCACTTGAATATGATTGATGTTTACAAAAAAAAAAAAAAAAATATATATATATATATATATATATATATATATATATATATATAAACAGGAATAGCATTTACTAAGGATTCTAGGAGTTGGGATAGTGTTCAAAATTCCCACGAACCCCCACAGAGCTAGTTCATGGAAATATCCCCAACAGAGATATATTCCCCTACAGAATTAGTATGCCCTCAGACATAAATTGAGGAATCTTCCAGCAATTCACTTCCATATCTTCGATAGACAGCTTGGCGTGATCATAGATCCCCTAGCAGATAAAGAAGTTGATCATTTCCCCAGCATACAGCAGAAATTTCCTCAACACAGCCTATGAAATTCTAATCCCCATCGGAGGTTATTCCCTCTATGTAGTATACAGAATTCAATTCCCCAGCAGAATTTATTCAAGGATGCTATCCTCAGAAGAGTTGACACTCGTGTTTGAAACCTGGTTAGATAGTGCATCGGAGAGTTATCCATCTCTTTTATTCCCAGTCAGAATGCATACAATCAATTTCCACAGTAAAAGAACCACAGACTACCGACTCTCCTGACAGAATACTTCTATCCACAAGCGGAAGTCAAAGATCCCCAGCGGAATATTCCCAAACGGAAAGTATGAATCCCCAGTAGAGTCATTCCAAATAGGATCTGAAGATTTATTTTCTCCATCCCCAACAACAGTCAGGGATTTATTTTCCCCAATCAGACTTTACTATTCAAAGCCGCCGCTACCTTCAGCGACATTTCATACCCATACATCATTTACAATACATCATAGCATATGCATACAAAACGCATATAACATTCTCATTTATTTTAAGGGCATCATTACGCAATGCATTACATATATCATGACATTGCATAAAACTAACTTTGCCTTTTTCAGGTGAGTTCACAATTAGACAAACATTATCATCTTCTAGATACGGTGCAGAGATAATCGAGACAACGATTTAATTCTAATACTAATTCAAGGACAACTTTAATTCTGATACTTCAACAATTCAGAAATGATCAACCCAAAGATTTAATTTGATACTTCAACAGCTCAGAGATAATCAACAGAGATTTAATTCTGACACTTATCCCAGAAGATTTTCAAAAAAAAATGGTTCAGAGATTATCGAGACGAAGATCTAATTCTGATACTTATTCCAGTATATTTTCCAGATACAGTTCAGATACGATCTAGAGATAGATTTCATTCTGATACTCATTCCAATACATCTTCAGATACAATCAAGGCGTATATTCATTCTGACATTCCCTAGTACATCTTCTAGACACAATTCAGATACAATCAAGACACAGATTCATACTGACACTTATTCCAGTACATCTTTTAGATACAGTCGGTCGAAGACTCATTCTAATACTAATCCTTTAGATACAGTCGGTCGAAGACTCATTCTAATACTAATTTTTCAGATACGGTCAGGCGTAGACTTATTCTAATACGACTCCCAGATACAGTCAGGCAAAGACTCATTCTGATCTCCTTATAGATACAGTCAAGATGTAGACTCATTCTAGAACATCATACAGATACATTCAAGGCATAAGAATCATTCTGGCATTTCCCAGCACGTCTGCTAGATACAGTTGGACACAGACTCATTCTAGTATATTCCTCAGATACAGTCAACCCTGAACTCATTCTGATACTCCTATCAACAGTTACTTTGGATGGCATCTATAAGCCCATCTCCATCCTGTCATACACTTCGAATGGCATCTTTTAAGCCCATTCAAGCAATACGATCAACCAACAGAGCGCACCGGCGAGTGCAAATTTTTGGGTTCTTATTGTTCAATCCTCTTCCACCTTCAGATCCCGATCGGCACGAATACCAATCTTACTCCTCAGGTTTAAGAAGATTGAAAAGGGGCAGCTGTTGTACCCCAAAATTTGCCCTCACACATTCAAGACAATATGCCTCAAGAGGTCTCCTAGTGATTCATAAGATCTTCAGTGGCTCAAGAGTACTCAAAAGTTTCATCAGACAAAGCCTCCTCCTAAGCAATAAATCCAACTAGGGTCGTGCACTTCTCAAAGTAGATTGGAACTAAAGCTTCAAAAGGACTTCATGGTGGCCCATACACTTCAAAGAATCCTCATAACAAGTTTCAAGACTTTCCTTACAAGTTTGGTCAGTCAGATGCTCAGACAGTCAAACTCAGTTAACTTGGTCAAAAGGTCAACTGTGGTCAACACAAAGTCAAACCTCAAGATTTTTGGTCAACATCAAGATTATGGGGTGAAATTCATTATTTGATCAAGGGTTGATCATGATTCATCAAGGAAACCTCAGAATCATCAAGAATCGGGAGTTACTAAATTAGGGTTTTTATAGGAAAAGTCAACTGTACTTTGACCAGGCATAACTTCCACATACTTCATCAAATATTCCTCAGCCAAAGCCCATCTTGAAGGAAATTTAATTCCTTACAACTTTGTGTCTCACAAGCCAAGTCCAGAAATGCTTCATTCGGGAGATATGAGCCAAGACATTATAGGTCATTTTGAAAGTCAACAAAAGTCAACATTTTTCAAAAGCTCATAACTTGAACATGGGAGATCAAATTGACATGGAACCAAAAGGAGTGATTAGAGGACATCTTGAGGTTTCTAAAAAGTCCAAGAACTCATCCAAATGATAAAAATTGAGGAAGTTATACATTGTCAAGGTTGGACAATTTTGAGGAGGTGCACAAAGCAAATAATGGCCAAACTCCACTTTTTGCCAAAAGGGCCCATTTTGTGACAACCCAAACTTCAGTTTAAGATGGTCCACGACCATTTGATCACATTTTCTGATTTTTTATTATTTATTCCATATTTTATTGGATTTAAATCTTTTAAATTCAATTTAAATCAAAATAAATATATCAAATCAAGAGATTTGATTTGTGGTTGATTAGGGAATCAAATATTGAGGTTTATGAGCATATTATCTGATTTAATTTCGTGCAAGATTGTTAAGGGAAGATTGGATGGCCAAATGGGAGAAAATGGTAAGTTTTAAACACCATTTATTATCATTCAAGTTTTGATCCAAGCCCATGGAATTTTTCAACCTAATTCCTCTCCTATAAATACATGGCCATATCCAAACCTGAAACACACGAAAAAATCACTTGAAGCAACCCAAAAATATTTTCAAAAAGAGGCAAAAGTAGAAAAAATCATAAAAACACTTCATAGCGAGTTTTCACGATTTTTTCACGTCCAAATCGTCTCAAAACAATCCCAGGAGCCAATCCCCATCACTCTTGAAGGTTAGAAGCAAGTGAAACGCGCACATCAAGCCATGGCCATTTCTTGAATTTTCCACTTTTTAAATCTCGTCTTTCATGCATTATAAATGTTGGTCATGTTTATATTCTTACTGATTATGATGTTTAGAGTGGTTTTGATCAACTACTAACAAGCTTTGGTGCAGGAATCAAGACTTGCCATTGTTAGGGCACAAAGAGGGTGTTCTTCGAATCCCACTATACATGCGTTTTTAGACAAAAATAAGGCCACCATTGGATTCAGGGGCTTGTTTCCAATTGAACCATGGCTTTTTGATTAATTTATTTGGTGTTTTCATGGTGTTTCAAAAATGCAGGAAATTCGCAGCAAAATTCGCAGCAGAATTCGCAGCAAAATTCGCAGCAGAATTCGCAGGAAAAAGGTTGAAGACGATGAACAGTGCCAGGCGATTTTTTTTTTTTTTTCCTTAACAATAATTAATTTAGACTTTAGTTTTTTTTTAATTAAAATCAATTAGACATTTAAGTTTTTTAATTAATTAGCTTAATTTGTATATAATTAACGAAAATTAGAATTTAGTTTTTTTTAATTAGTTAATCAACTTTTTTATTCTTTTTTTTATTTTTATTAATTAACTTAATTAATTTGTAAATAATTAAAGTTTTGACTTTTAATTATTTTTATTATTCAAAATCATTGCAAAAAAGGGTACAAAAGGACATTAATTTAGAATTAGTTTTAATTAAAATTAATTAGACTTTAGGATTAATTTGTACTTAATTATTTATTTTTTTATTACCATTAACCTTAAAAATCTTTTATTTACTAACCCTAAAATCCTTTTCTTTTCAAAAAAAAAACATCAACATTATTTCTTTTTCTGTTTATTTATGTAATAATTTAGAACTTTAATTCCTCGCATTTTCCTAAATATTGTAACTGTTCACAGGATGTAATAGCGTAGATTTACATTTCCTCGCATTTTTTTAAATATTGTAACTGCTCATGGGATGTAATAGCTTAGGTTTAAATTCCCGCACTTTAATTTTTGTACATATTCAACTGCTAGTAACTAAGGTTTGCATGGCAAGACTTAAAACCTGACATAGAATAATCCTAATTCAAGATAAATAATTGAATCAACACACTCTTCACACTTACACCTCTAGGGTAACCTCTCTTCGCTGCCTTTCGATTAAATTGGTCAAGTCCCTCGAACGTGGGGGTATCTTAGTAAGGTTGCCTACGAATAAAAATCATCAAGTCCCTTCGAATAAAAGATCATAGTCCCTTCGAGTTGCCTACGAATAAACGATCTTGTCCCTCGATGACCCTACGGAAAAATGATGATTGTCCCCTCAAATTACTAAGATACCCCTACAAGTTGCCTTCTATGACCATTCGATGACCCTACACTCGTCCCTTTAACATCCAAGGTAAAGACTACTTACTCACTAATAGTAAGGACAGTCTTACCCCTAAAGAAAAGAAATAACAAGAAAGACCTTACAAACTTAGGGTAGTAACTCTTAAATGCTTGCTCACCCTTTTCAAAAAAAACACTCTTTACACCTCACATCTTTGCAAACATTTTTCAAAGCTAAACACTTTGTATAAATCCATACGAGGATCATTACAAAGTTAAAGTCTTTACGAAAATATTTTCTAATCACACACTATACTATTTTTCAAACAAAGTAAAGTGAGCTAAGCAATTAAGAGCCCATGGATAACCATGGATACAAAAGGTGCTCGTACCTTCCTTTTGTATAACTTACCCCCCGAACTCAAAATCTTTTAAAAGGTCTTTCCTGTTCTTTTATTCCTTTCTTTATTGGATAAAATAAAAGTCGGTGGCGACTCTTGCTTACCGCAACATTTTAAAAGTCAGTTCAAACCACCGTGTTACACTAAGATTCTTTTTCAATCTTATGCCTATGTATTCCTGGGATAGGGAAATCAGAGCGATCGTAGTTCCTCCTATTCTATGGGAGGAAATGGTGTTTTCGTGTCTTGTTCAAGGCCCAAGACATGAAGCTAAAGGTGGTTTGTATCTTGTTCAAAGCCCAAGATGTGAAGCTGAAGGGTCTATTTGTATCTTGTTCGAAGCCCGAGATGTGAAGCTAAAAGGATGTTGACTTTAGAGAGAATTTGTCATCTCTAAAGGGGTCTGTTTGTCACAATTGTTGGGTGACTGATTATAAAAGAGAATTACTTTAACTGGGTTATGCGAATCCAGCAATTCCATAATTTCCTTTATAGGGGATTTTCAACCTGAAGGAGAAGACTTTAACTTAGTTTAAAGCAACTCCATCTTTCCTTAGGAATTTCTCATGCTAAAAGAGGGACAGTGGCATGGATGTAAATAATCTAGAGGCTTGCCGCTTACAACAATTAGACGAGGGAAAAGGAGTTGTTGATGTTTGTATGCTGTGACCAAAGCATGATTTGATGCTAAAAGGTTGATTGAATCAAACGGGGATTTCTTTATACAAAGCCTAAGAGGAGGCTATTGACCCAATAAGACGATGCTTTTGTGTCTCGTACGAAGCCCGAGATAGAGGCTAAAAGGGTTGCCTCAATAAGAGAGTGTTTTTATATGTGTCTTGTACGAAGCCCAAGACAGAGGCTAAAAGGGTTTAAATCAACAAGAGAGTCTTTTATACTCACCAAGAGAGTGATTTGTATCTCGTACGAAGCCCGAGATGGAGGCTAAAGGTGATTGACTCAACAAGAAAGTCTTTTATACTCAACAAGAGAGTGTTTTTGTATCTCGTACGAAGCCCGAGATAGAGGCTAAAAATGTTTGACTTAACAAGAGAGTCTTTTATACTCAACAAGAGAGTGATTTTGTATCTCGTACGAAGCCAGAGATGGAGGCTGCAAAGGTTTGACTCAATAAGAGAATCTTTTATACTCAACAAGAGAGTGACTTGTATCTCGTACAAAGCCCGAGATGGAGACTAAAGGTTAACTCTGCTGGGGAGAATCATTGTACAAAGCCCAAGAGGAGGCTAGGGTTACTGTTTCAGTTGAGTGACAGGTCCAGTATGTTGGTTAAAAGAGAAAATCAGTTCTTATATGGGTAATGTTGTACTCATGGATTTGATCTGAGGACCGGGATTATTTCTTGTTCTTTAAGGAAATGGGGAATCCGAAGGGTATTGAGACTGCCCAAGTTTACGAGTGTTTTTTCCTATTTTTGAAAGGAACTTGAGAATGTCTTTGAGACTCAAGGAGATTAGACTGTCCAAGTCTGGAGTTTTATCTTTTGTACTATGCTTAAGAGAGATCAAGAGAGAGTACGTTCGCCGTAGAAATATCTAGACTCTTTGAAAGATTATTCTATTAAAATGACTAATTTTTGTTCCTATACCTTTAAGAGGTCTTCGGGACAATTTGTACAAAGCCCAAGAGGAGGCGAGAAAAACTTTTAAGAAGCCGAAGGGACAATTTGTACGAAGCCCAAGAGGAGGATATCTTCCTGGAGGAAGAATCATTATACGAAGCCTAAGAGGAGACTGTGAAAACTTCTAAGAAGCCGACGGGTACTTGTACAATGCCTAAGGGGAGGCGAGGATGCTTTTAGGAAGCCTGTAGATCCTTGCACTTAGCCCAAGAGGAGGCTGATGAACAGTTCCATAAGGGGTTTCACTTGGAACATTAGCCTTCTGTATATGAACTGTTCAAGGGGGAGATATCTTAGATCTAGTTATCTAAAATTGTTGAAAAAGAAAATTCTCATGGTTTAGGTTATGTTGAAATATCCGGGAGAACGTCGGATGTAAGGAGACGAGGTTTTGTCTAGTTCTAGACGTAGTTGCCGGGGAAACTCTAAATATCTATACTAGTATTACACAGTCGATATGAGTTTATGAAAGAAGACTTACAGTGAAACAGCCCTACAGTACAGTTATATACATATGAAAACGGTAAATGAAAGCGGGTAAACACTTACTCAGTTGTAGAGCTTCCATACTGTATTGTTAGTTGTTCAACAAAGAAATTGAAAATAACAGTATGTTACAAAATCAAAGGAGAAAGTGCTTTTTGAAAGGAAAATTGGGGCTTATAGCTCAATGAGAGGCCCATGGTTTTATCAGTGATTGCACTGTTGTTTTGTACAGGGACTTATACAAGTGACAAAGGCCCAAGAAAGGTTTTCTGCACAAGGGGATGGGTTTTACACTCTCTCAAGAGGCCCAAAAATGATTGAAAGTGAACAAAGATGGGTCTTATAGCTCAAGGAGAAGTCCAGGGTTTATTTTGAAAAGGGCGACGATCGCACCGAGGTTTTGAAAATGTTGCGGGTCTTATACAATGACTGAGGCCCAAATGTTTTTGGTTTCAAAAGGGGATTGGGTCTTACACTCTATTAGAGGCCCACAATGGTTTTAAATGGGTCTTATAACTCGAGGAGAGGCCCAGATGGTTTGTTTTAAACGGGCGATGATCGCGCCGAACTTTTGAAATATAACGGGACTTATACAACATTTGAGGCCCAAAATAGGTTTGTATTTATAAAGGATTGGGTCTTACACTCTATTAGAGGCCCATGAGTGTTCGGAAAAGTTTGTTAGGGTGAAAATCAATAAAACCCTAATTTCATCATTTTTTAATATAATTATTCAAAGAAAATTAATACAAATGATAAAAATCCCAAATAAGTTTTAATAAACAACTTGTGATTTTGGTTTTAGGTTTGAAAAATGAGGCTTTCATCACAAGATGAATTAAAACCTACTTGGTTTTGATTTTCCAAAATGGATATTTATTTTTAAAAGGTTTAAAAACAAATAAAAGACATTTATTAAAAAAAATACTAATTATATTAAATAAATAATATAAATCTAATTTTTTTGGGGAATAAAATATTTCAACATTTTTGTAATTTTTTGCAAAAATAACCAATAAAAAATAATTAAAATTGAGGGAGTTATTAATTTTTCAAACTATTAAAAATAATATGGAAAATAACAAAAAGTGGGAAAAATAGCAAAAAGAGGATCTGGGGCGAGGGGGATTCGAACCCCAGACCTCTTGTGTATAGGGCGCGCGCCTTACCACTGGGGTGGTGATACATCCGTTGATTGAAACACAACCATAAATATACAAGGCTTGCCTTGCTTTTGGCCTAGCCCAAGGGAAGGCAATGCAAGTTTTGGCAAGAAACAGGAAGGTCCATAACTTTCACATTTCTCCATCGTTGGGGACAAAATTTATATGCATCTGGCCTAATATTTCACAAGGAATCCAATGGTGGTGGTATTTTTTTCAGATCACGATCCTTCCTCAAAATCCGATAGTGGTTTTGAAATAGACCATATTTTGCATTTTCTGTGCTACATCTTGGTACAGGTATGAATTACATGATAAATTGATGCAAACACAACACATATGACATGTAGAAGAAATGCATGATCAGTGGACTTCAAAGCAATGCATATTTTGGAAAGTTCAAGTCATGATGCTTACCTCTTTTTGAGCTTTTGGAGTTTTTTGTGCAATCTGCCAAGTTTCTTGTTCCAGAAATGGTTTGATGCTTTACACACTCTCAAATGATCCCTTAGAAGCTTTTAGGATGATTGGAATCAGCTGGAACCTGTAAAAACAAAAACTGGCCCTTTCTTGCAAAAGGGGTTAAAAATGGCCAAAATAGCAACTCTCTCAAATGGTGTTCCAGATGTTGGGAGCCATTTGGGATAGTCCAAGGATGACATTTGGAGTGTGTTTGAGGTTTTATCTGGTTTGGAAAGTGACTGAATCAAGACATGGCTTGAAAAATGCAAAATAAAACCTATTTTGAGGTTTTGAGATGTGACTTTGAGATTTAAGGATTACATGTCACTTGTGTGAGTATGGACAGCTTAGATATGACACATTGGATGTGTTTGGATCATGAGCTGGGATGGAAATGCTCTCTAACTCAAAAACTCAGAGTTACCTTGCTAAAGAAGGTATTTTTACCTAAAGAAAGTGATGTTGAGGAAAGCATCTGTTTAATGGCTTTGGTGTACTTAAACTGAGCACAAATGAGCTCTATTTATAGTAAAGCAAGTTTGTTTTAGGATCAATAGTGAATGGCAACTGCAGCAGAGGTTTGTGTTGATCAATGAGAATCCAAGTCTCCTCTAGCCATTGACTAGAGGTTAGAGCACAGAGTTGTGGTTCCCTAGTTGTTGGATCATTCTTGACTGAATTCAGTTGCAAATGTGTCAGTCCATGCCACCGTGGTACATCCATTAAATGCTCCAATCCAAAATTGGAGTCTTGTCCCTCTTTTAGGGATTTATAGGTTTGGCATGCTACTTCTTGTTCCAAAGACTTTGGAGGCTTGGTTCAGTGTTTGTTCCCTTTAGATTTGATCCTCAGATGTGTCCAAAGTGATGACAAGGCTTGGAATTATCTGATTTTGCCCAATCGAGAAAAAGTGCAAAATTCTGCCTAGCCTTGGCAGTTTTCAGCAAGGCATATTGCCATTGTCATATCTCATGGCTCAAGTGGAATTTGATGGAGTTCTTGGCCATTTTGGAAAGCCCTCATATGATACAATAATTGTTTGATCATAATTGGTTTTAATACTTTTTGGATCCAAGTGAAAAATGCCCCTACATTTGGAAAAAAGTGAAGGCAGATTCTGACTTGGTGAAAATCTCACTAATTGTTGGAAAAAAGTGACATTTTCACTTTTTGTGATTTTGATCATTCCATAATTTAAAATCCATGGGGAATTGGAATGAGTGGTAGTTGAAGCTTTTGTAGAGGGTAATGAGAGCTACAAATCTAGCTTTGGATGGGAAAAAATAGCCTTGTGGTTTAGGAGTTATGATCCTCCAAAGTTGGTACCTTAGCCACTTTGTTCCATAACTTAGAAAATTTTCTAAATTTTTTATGGTTACCACTTTTACAAGTTATCCCACTTTTCTTGATTTTTCTTGATGAATGATGATTCCAATCATACATTAACATCATTTAAAGAACCATAATTGTGAAAAATCTCAAAAAGTCAAAGTTTGACTTTTGTGCACAGTTGACTTTTTGTCAAATGAATTCCAAACTGTGCGATCCTCTATGAAATCAAGTCCTTGACCTAAATCAAACTTGATGGGTTGATTTCATGGGTGTTATAGGGTGTATTGAATCATGTCTTAGGGTTTGGGAGCATGTCCTGGTCAAAAGTCAAAGATACAGTTGACTTTTTCTGCGAAACCCTAACTGTGGTTCTGATGAAATTGAAACTTGTTGCTCAAGTTTCTTGGATCAATCCATTGTTGAAAATTGATCAATGTGATGTATTTGAGACCCTCAAATCCCCTCTTGAGGTCTTGGCTCATGTTTTGTCCCAAAAGTCAACTTAGGCTAAATTGATCAATGAATTCCTGATTTTTTTGATGAATGCATCCCCTGAGGCTAAATTGACTTGATGATTGGGTTCATGAGATCCCTTGGAGCATCATAGGTTTATGCTTTGAAGCATTGACTCATGCCCAGAGGAAAATTTCCATCTGAGGGCCCTGGTCGACCAAACCCTAATTTGGTGACACTAGCGATCTTAAGGCTTGATCCACCTAGAAGGGAGAAGCCTTGTGCTTAATCCTTGAAGTGGGAGTCCTCTTGATCCTTTGTGGATGTTTGAGAGGCTAGACAAGTTGAAGATCATGTCATTTCTTGATTGATCCTTTTTCTAAAAGCTCTGAGAGGGCTTGAAACCCTAAGTCTGATTGTAGTGGATGCTCACCCATCTTTGGGAGACTAATGGTTCATCCATATTGTGATGATGATTTGTACAATGATGGGAAATCTTAGTGGTCAAAATTTGGGGTATGACAGATGCCCCCATTTATTCTTCTTGGACCCGAAGGTGTGAATGGCGAAGGTGTTCGGGCATTCGGGGTGCAAGAGGATTAAATATCGGAATACCCAAAATTTTGATGGTGGTTATGAACGGCAGTTCGCACATCCTTCCTCTTTTGCTAAGAAATGATGCTTAGAAAAGGTAAACTTCCCCTCGATCCTGATTTCCTACCAAGGAACTGGTCTTAGTTTCGGATTTAAACTTCCCCTCGATCCTGGTTTCCCACCAAGGAAATAGTCTCAATTTCTGAAATAAACTTCCCCTCGATCCTGGTTTTCTACCAAGGAACTGGTCTCAGTTTCCGATATAAACCTCCCCTCGATCCTGGTTTCCTACCAAGGATCTAGTCTCAATTTCTGAAATAAACTTCCCCTCGATCCTAGTTTCCTACCAAGGAACTGGTCTCAGTTTCTGAAATAAACTTCCCCTCGATCCCGGTTTCCTACCAAGGAACTGGTTTCAGTTTCTGAAATAAACTTCCCCTCGATCCCGGTTTCCTACCAAGGAACTGGTCTCAGTTTCTTTTGTCAATAAACTTTCTTGACAAGGGACGCTATTCGTAGCGGTTTTCCTCAAACTTCTCGCTGAATTTTCCTGGGGAGATGCCATTTGATAGAAAAACTTTTGATGTCAGACTTGTTGGGGAACCCATCTGTCTGAATTGTAGAGGGGTACAAACTTCTCTGTTGGAGATGCCATTTGTCGACTCTATCGGGGAAAACGAGTCTCTTGAGAGATTGTCTTTCTTGGGGATATTACATCATACTTTTCTTCGATATCTTCTCAGAGAAATGCCATACGATGTACCCCAATTTTGAGGTGCCGATGACTTTGTTGACATTGACATTCTGGAGAGAAGGACCAATGTGTTGCTGAAAGTATTTAGTTGAGAGGCTTCCTCTAGGGATTTTCCTTAATCTGGGAAAGTCAAGATATCATCTTCCATGGCGAAGAGTGATGCTGGCTGAGGGTTCTCTGGTTTTTTAGAGGTTCAAGTTATCAAAGTGGTCAAAGGCCGACTTTATCCTAGAAATAAACTGGAGGAGAGAGGTAGTTCAGATGCAACATTTCTTGACGAGGAAAGAACTGACAACTCGATTGAGATGACTGTTATCACTAGGGGCTAAGACCGACCAGAGTGATAGTGATGCAACATGAATATGAACGTAAAGTAGTAATGCATGATGTATGTGTGTATATGCTGACATAACTGACACGACATACAAACTAATAGATGAACACGACTGGATACTCGACCACTGCTGGGGGCGAAGAGGTATCACTGGTTCAAGATAGCAATTCTGCCTTGCTTAGGAGAAGTAGTCCTTGTGGGGAGCTACGTTGGTCAGGCTTAGGAGATAAGAACTCTGTCGGAGGTGTCAGATGAAACAATGGTCTCTGACACAGCTAATCCTTCATTCAGGTGCACTAGTTTAGAAGGGGTACTTTGATTCTGCACTTTGAAGCTCGCTTATTTCTGGAGAAGCGATCGATGTTCTTTTGATGCTCAACAGTCAAAAGAAATTGCCATCTTTATTTTAAGCAGACAAATTTTACAAGTAAATTCATTTTTGTTTTATTTCAAGAACCGTTGATCATGTTAAAATGCCGTTCTGTAAAGCTAAAACAAATAAGAATTGCAAACAAAAGCACAAGGACTGAAATTGTATTGATAGGATGGAAATCAGCCAAACGCGTGATTCCATAGAGTATTTACAAAGTTAGAAAATGGTAATTTTAAGGGAAAGGCTTAATGACACTTTTGGTCCCTATGTTTTGGCCAACTCAAGAAATTGCTCCCTATGGTTTAAAATTGAACGAACTAGTCCCTAAACTATAATGTTTTATGCAGTTTTAGTCCTTATTCCCATTTCCCCCTCCAAAAACGCTGAGGTGTCAAGAACTTATCTGAGGTGGCAAAAATAGGCGCTCCTTTGCTTTGCCATGTC
Source organism: Lathyrus tuberosus (assembly GCA_022829125.1). Lineage (NCBI taxonomy): Eukaryota > Viridiplantae > Streptophyta > Magnoliopsida > Fabales > Fabaceae > Lathyrus > Lathyrus tuberosus. Next base: position 4,328,896 of record JALAZF010000422.1, read on the forward strand.
ATTAAAAATGTATTATTCTATTTAAATTAATTGGATAATATATTTTCAAAATAAAAATATAATTTCATAAATATAATTTCAATCTCTCTCTCTCATCGTTCTGCTTCTTCTTCATCGTCCCCAAAAAAACCCTAATATCCCAATGTCATCAAACCATCACCATGAGAGTTCACACTCACCAATCCTCGCCACCATAATAACATCACCATCATCATGTTCTGTTAAACCCACCTCCTTCCTCAACTTTGTTTTCTCACATTCGATCCGTCATCTTCTTCGTATCAATATCATCACCTCATCTTTATCAACTCTCTCATAAACTAACCCACCATAAAGTCACTTTTCCCTTCAACCTTGCCACCATTTCAACGTGGTAGTTCCATCACCTCAACCACCAAGCTTGGATGAACACGGTCCAAGCCTTCCCTCTTCTTCAAACCACCTCACTGTGAACAACGAAAACCACCTCCGCTCACCATCAACAACATCAATCGCACCACCTTTTTTCATCATTTTCTTCTACAATCTACAACAACCATTTCACCGGCAACCGTAAACAAAACCCAACCGACGATTCCTTCTTCTCCCTATCACCACTGAACAACCTTTTGCTCGCTGCATATACTTGCCAGAAAATCTCTAAACCCAACACGCAAGACAACCTGTTGTTTTTTCCAGTGAAAATATATTATATTTAAATTATAATATATGTTTTTATTTTGAAATTATATTTATGAAATTATATTTTTGAAATTATATTTATGAAATTATATTTTTTGAAATTATATTTATGAAATTATATTTTTATTTTTAAAATATATTATCCTATTAATTTAAATAGAATAATACATTTTTCTTGACACCTCATCGTTTTTGGAGGGGGAAATGGGAATAAGGACTAAAACTGCATAAAACATTATAGTTTAGGGACTAGTTCGTTCAATTTTAAACCATAGGGACCAATTTCGTGAGTTGGCCAAAACATAGGGACCAAAAGTGGCATTAAGCCTAAGGGAAAAGGGCTACATTGAAACATAACGACCACTATCCTTCTACCAACTTTGACTTCGGGGCATCCTGAGCTTCTGTCGAAGATGACCTTGACTGGAGTTTTCCTGACGGATGATGTAACTGCTGCTGAGGGACTTGCCCCTTTATCTAAGTAGTTACTTGCCATTATCCCTAATTTTTGCATGTATTGTACTTTGAGGTTTCCAATCCACCGGGATGATTTTTGATCATGTCTCTAATTTTTGCCTGGACCGCCCTTTCGGGTTTTCAATCCACCGAGACCTTTTTTTTATTTAGGCGAAGTATTTCTTGACTACGTCAACATTTGTGGGGTAGGCAAATTCCTCTTCGTCCATGGTTGCAAGTCTCAAGACGCCGCCTGAGAAAGCTTTCTTGACCATATAGGGGCCGTCATAATTCGGAGTTTACTTGCCTCGAGAATCAGTGAAAAATGATTGTATCTTCTTGAGCACGAGGTCTCCTTTCCTGAAGAAGCAAGGTCGGACCTTTTTGTCGAACGCCCTATTCATTCTTTGCTGATACAACTGATCGTGGTATAGTGTCGTGATTCTCTTTTCTTCGATAAGATTCAGTTTGTCGTGTCGACTTTGACACCATTCAGCTTATGTTAGCGTAGCTTCCATCAATACCCAGACTGATGGGATCTCTACTTCGATGGGGAGCACTGCTTCCATGCCATATACTAGAGAGAAAGGGGTAGCCCCTGTTGAAGTGCGAACAGATGTGCGATAACCATGAAGAGCAAAGGGTAGCATCTCGTGCCAATCTTTGTAGGTTACGACCATCTTTTGAACAATCTTCTTGATGTTCTTGTTAGCTGCCTCTACCGCTCCGTTTATCTTGGGTCGGTAGGGAGATGAGTTATAGTGTTTGATCTTGAACTTTGTGCACAACTCTTTCATCATCTTGTTGTTTAAGTTAGATCCATTATCAGTGATAATCTGGCTCGGAACACCATAATGGCAGATGATATTGTTTTTGATAAATCGGACCACCACTTGTCGGGTTACATTAGCGTATGACGCTGCTTCGACCCACTTGGTGAAGTAATCAATGGCTACCAGGATGAACCGATGTCCGTTCGAAGCCTTAGGTTCGATCATGCTGATTGTGTTAATTCCCCAAATGGAAAAAGGCCATGGGGAAGAAAAAACTTTGAGATGTGTAGGTGGTACATGGATTTTGTCTGAGTATATCTGACACTTGTGACATCTCCTCATGTACTTGTAGCAGTCAGATTCCATTGTTAACTAATAGTACCCTACTCTTAGAACTTTTCTCGCCATTGTATATCAGTTGGCATGAGTTCCAAAGGACCCTTGGTGAATTTCTTTTATTAGCATGTCTGCTTCTGGTCTGTCGACGCATCGAAGCAAGACCATGTCAAAGTTCCTCTTATAGAGTGTATCACCGCTCAGGAAGAAACTGCCTGCTAGCCTTCTGAGGGTTTTTCTATCTTTCCTGGATGCCCCAGGTGGGTACTCTTGTTTTTGAAGGAAGCATTTGATATCGTGATACCAAGGTTTGTCATCTATGACTACTTCAATCGTGAAGATGTAAGCGGGCCGTTCAAGGCTCATTATGTCAATCTTAGGTAAGTCATTCCATTGACCTACATTAATTATGGAAGAGAGAGTGGCTAATGCATCAGCTATGTGATTCTCCTCATGAGGGATATGATGAAACTCGACTCTGTTGAAGAAAGGTAGCAACCTTCTTGTGTAATCTTTGTACAGAATCAATCCTGATTGGTATGTGTTCCAAACTCCTTTGATCTGATTGACGACCAAAGCTAAGTCGCCATATACATCCAAGTTCTTGATCCTCAAATCAATCGCTTTCTCGAGACCCATGATATAAGCTTCGTATTCGGCCTCATTGTTTGTGAACTTGATCGTAAGTCTAGCGGTGAAAGGAATGTGGGTACCCTGAGGTGTTATGATAATTGCCCTAATTCCGTTTCCGTAATGATTGACAGCTCCGTCAAAGATTAGTCCCCATTGGGATCCTGGTTCTGGCCCTTCACTAGGTAGTCGTTCATCGCAATCTTTCCTTTTTAGATACATGACATCTTCGTCTGGGAAGTCAAACCCGATTGATTCTTGATTGTCAATCGGTTGATGAGCCAAATGATCAGCTAAAATACTCCCTTTAACTGCTTTTTGAGCATGGTACTCTATGTCATATTCTGATAACAACATCTGCCAACGGGCAATCCTTCCCGTGAGAGCAGGTTTTTCAAAGACATACTTGATTGGATCCATTTCAGAGATTAACTAAGTGGTGTGACGAATCATATACTGGCGAAGACGTTTGGCTGCCCAAGCCAGAGCGCAGCAAGTTTTCTCGAGCATAGTGTACCGAGTCTCGCAGTCGATGAATTTCTTGCTCAAATAGTAGATGGTTGACTCTTTTCTTTTTGTTTTGTCTTGTTGGCCAAGTACATAACCCATTGAGTCTTCCAAGACTGTTAAATAGATGATCAACGGTCTTCCTTCCACTGGAGGTGATAAAATCGGCGGGTTCGACAGGTATTCCTTGATACTGTCGAAGGCGATTTGGCAGTCTTCTGTCCAAATGCAGTCCTGATTCTTTTTGAGTAATTTGAAAATCGGCGCACATGTTGCGGTCATAAGGAATATGAATCTGGAAATATAGTTCAAACGTCCCAGCAATCCCCTGACTTGTTTTTCAGTCTTTGGAGAAGGCATTTCTTGAATGGTCTTGACCTTGTCAGGATCAACCTCAATTCCTTTCTGGCTGACGATGAATCCTAATAGTTTCCCTGAACGGACACCGAACGTGCACTTGCTGGGATTTAAACCGAGTTTATACTTTCTCAGATGCTCGAATAGTTTTGACAGGTGGGTCACATGCTCCTCTTCTATTTTAGATTTGGCAATCATGTCATCGACATACACCTCGATTTCTTTGTGCATCATGTCGTGAAACAGAGTAGTCATAGCCCTTTGATAGGTTGCCCCGGCGTTCTTCAAGCCGAACGGAATTACCTTATAACAAAAAGTACCCCATGGGGTAATGAAAAAGGTCTTCTCCATGTCTTCTGGTGCCATTTTGATCTGATTATAGCCCAAGAATCCATCCACGACGGAGAAGACTTTGAGCTTTGTTGTACTGTCTATCAGCATGTCTATGTGTGGCAAGGGAAAGTCGTCCTTTGGACTAGCCTTGTTTAGATCTCGGTAGTCAACACACATTTTGACTTTTCCGTCCTTTTTCGGAACTGGTACTATGTTGGCTAACCATTGAGGATATTCTGACGTAGCAAGGAAACCCACGTCAATCTGTTTCTGTACCTCCTCTTTGATTTTGACAGCCATGTCTGGATGAGTCTGTCTCAACCTTTGTTTTACCAGCGGACATTCTGATCTCAACGGTAGATGATGTTCCACGATGCTGGTATCCAACCCTGGCATATCCTGATAGGACCAAGCGAATACATTGGGAAACTCTTTGAGAAGTTTCGTCAAACTTTCTTTGACAGTTGGACTGAGCAGTGCCCCAATCTTGACTTCTTTTCTCTCTTCTTCCGATCCTAAGTTGACTGTTACCAACAACTCTTTGTGAGGCTCAATGGACCTTTCCTCTTGTCTAAATAATCGAGAGATCTCTTCTGGAATTTCGTTGTCAACTTCTTCTTCAGCCCCAAATACCGGGAACTCAAAGTCGGAAGAAGGCATTGGATCGTCTGTTTCAATGGGGTTTAAAACAAGCAATCTGTATGACATGATGATTTGTGTTTAGAAGAGATAGAGAGAATGCAAGAGCGTGTAGTGTATTTTTCTTTGAAAACTACTTGTTTTTATTATTGAGTTATTTTTTAGGATTACCATTTTCTGAAAAACGAAAAGAGAAAACAACAATTAAGGCGAAAATTACATAACGACGTTATTTTATTTATGAACAAGTCGATTCTTGAAGCTACAACCCTATAAAACAAAACTCCGTTGCTTTGGACAAAACGAAGAGGGATATTTACAGAAAGTGAGCCCTATCAAAACATCCATTTCACCTGGGCAAGGTGAAAGGTTAAAGTAAAGATGGCAATTACTTAGACTTATGAACAATCTTCGAGACATTGACAGCAACCCATTGGCGGTGAACTCCTCGGTGAATCACAAAGTCTGGTACCTTCCTTGATTTGTCTTCAGAAATGACACTGATTTCTGATGGAGCAGGATCATTGGAATCTGTCTCCCAGACAGAGTTGTCGTAGGAGGATTCCTTAGTTGTATTTTGCGTAGTATTTATACTCTCAGCTGTATCTCCCCATCCAGTTGGCTAGATATCTTCGAGCCTGATACGAGAGCTTTCAGGAGCGGTGTACTTAACCATGAAGTTAAATTTTCCACTTGGTTGTCCTAGGGTGTCCCACACTTCTTTGGAATTGGAGGAGTCATCTCTCTCGATGACGTTGACCTCGGGAGAAGCATAGTTAATGAATTCTAGTCCTGCAAACGTTGCGAATTCATCATCATGCTGGGTATTTTCAGGATAATCTGGGTGTTGATCCCATGACTTGGTGGGGACGCAGGTATTCTCTTTAATGATGCTCAGCTGATTTTCATTGTTCGGCTGACTTTCTGGCCCCCAAGTCTCCTGGGTAAGCCTGCCACATTGGCAGGCCATCCATCGGGCCATAGTAGTTGGGGTCAAAGTTGTCTTTCATCAGAGTGTCCTCCTCTAATGAGTTTGTCGGAGCACGACATCCTTCAGGATCACAATCTCCGTATATCATTTCGACATCTGACCTTGGTATAAATCTCGGGCTCTGTGCAGGAAAGCAAAAGGGAGTCTGCGTTTCGCCCTAAGATGTATAACCATCCTCGTTGAGATAGGACTTCCATTCTTCCTCCGTATCGGAGAAATTACCTTTATTGATGGTATGCACGTCTTGAGTCACTGGTTGAAGGAAGCCTTCACTGTGGAAGAAGTTCTGAATGGGATGAAAACTTTTATTGTTCGCAGCCGTCTGAGTACAGGTTGAGGAAAAGCCAAGACCTTTCTTTTTCTTATTGTCAGTAGGAATGACAAGCTGCCCCCATCCTGTTGTATTGGTAATCTCGACCACTTTGATAGCATCTTTGTACGAGGAAATCGAAGTTCCCCTTCGGATTGATTGTCCTTGTGTAGCGAAAGCGTTTGGAACTGGGTTCCGAATACCCCCTCCAGTTCTACATATGTGGATGGCGATAAGTTGCTTATGAGCAAGGCCTGTTCTCCATAGACTGTGACGAGTTGGCCGTTCTGGACGAACTTTAGCTTTTGGTGGAGGGTTGAAGTGACCGCCCCAGCCTGATGTATCCAAGGTCTTCCTAATAAACAACTGTATGTTGCCCGGATGTCCATGACCTGGAAAGTGACTTGGAAAGTGTGAGGACCAATAGTTATGGGATGGTCGACTTCGCTGATAACCATTTTTCTGGATCCGTCAAATGCTTTGACGATGACCTCACTGCCTCTCATCGGAGATCCTTGAAATGATAGTCGCATTAGAATAGATTTTGGCATAACATTCAGGGCTGACCCTGTGTCTACTAGTACGCTGGCTAAAGCATCGTCCTGGCAGTTGACTGTAATGTTGAGCGCCATGTTATGACGGCGACCTTCTTCAGGTAATTCCTCATCACTAAATTCCAAGTTATTGCAGGAAGTGATGTTAGAGACAATTCTATCGAACTGTCTAATTGTTACATCCTGTTCCACAAAGGCTTGCTCCAAGACTTTCTGTAGAGCCTCTCTGTGCGCTTTTGAACTAAGTAACAGTGATAATACCGAGATCTTTGAAGGAGTTTGTAACAGCTGATCAACAATGTTGTATTCACTCCTTTGGATGAGCTTTAGCATCTCATCATCATTTTTTGAAAGGTCGGGATTACTGGATTGACCGACTGGTGGATTGGGAACTTCTGTCTGAGGTTCCTTTTCTTTGCTGGGTTCTCCAACTCCTCTGTTGAAGATTCTACCACTCCGTGTTACTCGATTGATGTCTGCAATATTCACGACGGAGGGTAACGGAATTTCCTTTCCATTCTCAATTGTTGTTGTACCGTATTTGTAAGGGATAGCCTTAGTTGATTCATACGGTAGCGGTCCCTGTAGATAGATGACTATGGGAGCCTTCTGATTTTTTTGACCATCGTAAGTAATTTCGATCCGTTCCTGGTTGGGAACTCTTGATTTGTCAAGTAGAGGGATGATGGCACAAACATCCCTAGCCCTCTAATGATCAGAGAATGCGACAACATCCTCGATTTGATCAACAAAGTAGTTGACTGATCCAGAACTTGACCATGGTTGAATCTCTTTCTGGTCCAACTGACTTTGAAGGGCTGCTCGCACGAGGTAGCATCCTTGATTATCCACTGAGTAAACTCCACACCGTTCATATTTGTGTAGTGGCACCTGGCTACGTCCGCTTTGAATACAGTGTGACCTTACTAGATCTGTTTCCATCAACCGAACATCCTGACTTTGATATCTAGTAGGATTCCCGTTATTGATACTAATTTCCTGGGTGTCTTCATCCATATAGATTGGAAGCCACCAGTGGTTCAACAAGTGCTGAAGTGTTTCTTGGACAAGGGCATAACCCTGATCATCTTTGCGACCCGCTTTACAGCCCTGATAATCATGTGATACCAGGAACCCGAGCCGGACCTGTTTAACATGTAACTCCACCAGGCTGGTATTCATCAAGCGAATATCGAAGATTTGAATTATGTTGATTTGATAATGATTCCTATCATGGTAGTCTTGAATCCATCCAAGATCCATCTGACGCTGGAAGGCCTCTTGTACAAAAGAGCATCCCTGTTTATTTACCGAGCAAGTCAGGCAGGAATTGTACTCATGCTGTGGCAGATTATGATACTGGCTTTGCCTTGAGTGCATTGCCACCAGGTTGACATTCATCGCACGGATATCGTGGTTTTGAATGATGTTGGAATTCATATAAACCATGTTAACTCCACAAACTCGGTGCTCTTGGATCCATCCGAGATCCATCTGTTCCTGTAGAGCTGATTTCACCACAGAACATCCTCGATTGCTTTTAGAGAAGATATCACACTGGTGATAATTATGAGGTGGCACATGGCCATATCTACTCTGTCTACTATGCATCTTGACCAAGTTGGCCCTTAACAAGAGTACATCATGAATTTGATAGATGTTGTTAGACTCTCCCTCTATCAAATTGACTGTAGCCTTCTCGTGTTGAGGCAGAGGGTTTGTGAGAACATTCGGATTTGTATCTTTGAAAGATAAGACCCCGCTCCTAACAAGCTTTTGCACGTCGGATTTGAAACTGAGATAGTTTTCTATGTTATGCCCTGGTCCTCCTTGATGGTAAGGGCAAGTCTGATCCATCTTAAACTAAAAAGGCAGATTTTTCGGTACTGTAAGAGGAGACTTAGTCTGGACATGCCCCTTGGCCAGTAGTAACAAAAATAGTTCAGCGTACGATATGGGTATAGGATCAAATCCTGGTGGCCGCATTGTACGGTTGTTGTTGTATTGAGGACGGGCCTGCTGAAGAGGCTGTTGTGTCCTTTGCTGAAATTGCTACAAATGCGGTTGGCTTTGAGCAACCTGAGGTTGATACGTAGAAACAGGTGCGGGGTTGATCGCAGGAGTTACAACTGCTACTGGTTGGTACCGTCGCCTTTGCTTTCCGAGAGAGATATTCCCAATATCTTGCTCCTTTTTCTTAGGGAGAACACTACCGTATTTTTTAGTACCGCTTGTCGACCCAGTGTGTTTGACTAGACGTCCTTCTCGAACGGCTTCCTCGAGACGCACTCCCATTCCGACCATTTCGGTGAAGTCGCTGGGCGCACTAGCAACCATTATGTCGTAGTAAAATGAGCTCAAGGTCTTTAAGAAAATCTTTGTCATCTCTTTTTCCTCAAGAGGTGGACAAACTTGAGCGGAAATTTCACGCCATCTCTGAGCGTATTCCTTAAAGGTTTCCTGGTCTTTTTGTGACATTGATCTGAGTTGATCTCTGTCTGGTGCCATGTCCAAATTGTATTTATATTGTTGGACGAAGGCAGTGCCAAGATCTCTGAAAGTGCTAATCGTAGCGCGGTTTAAACCCATGTACCATTTTAATGCGGCACCGGTTAAACTATCCTGAAAGTAGTGAATCAGTAGATCCTAGTTCTCTGTCTGAACTGACATTCGCCGAGCGTACATCACCAAATGGCTTTGAGGGAAAGAGTTACCCTTGTACTTTTCAAAATCGGGTACTTGGAACTTGTGCGGGACTTTCACATTGGGGACCAAACAAAGGTCTGCGGCGTCCTTTCCAAATAAATCCTGACCGCGAATAGCTTGCAGTTCCTTCTGCATTTCCAGGAACTGCTCCTAAAATTCATCCATTCTATCGAACATACTTTCCTTTCTACCAGAAGGTATATGTGGAATTTGTCCTTCCGGGACAGTGTGCACCACAGGGGGTGGTACCATTACTACGGTAGTGAATCTTGGTGTTTCCTGAAGTTTGTAACCTTCAGGAGTCCTCATTATGCCTCTGGCATCCTCGCTTTCTCGAAGTTTGTAACCTTCAGGCCCAGCGGCTTCTGCTATGATTCCCTGATCTTCAGTGATCGGCGGAACATATCCTTCCGGGATATAGTTAACAGGCATGCCCCAGGGACGATCTTTCGGCATTTGATACCTAGGATCATACTTCTCTACTATGGGCGTTGAGGTGATCTCTGAGATCACAGTTCTTTGTAGCTGAGCTTCTGTCATGGCTTGCATGTCGTTACGAAGCTTTCTCATATCCTCTCTCAGAGCGTCGATCTCTTCTTTCAACTCTCTGTTCTCTTCCTCGAGATCATCCATCTTTTTCTGATGATTGGTCTGAGTATTGTACGAATGAGACAGTTTGACTCTAGAACCGAGACACAAACGTGAGATGCGTAGGTAAGAAGAATACGTGACGTGAGAATGATGAATGCAATGATTATATTAATTGTTTTTTTGGTTTATTCAAAATAAACTTCGACAATTAGATTGCAAATATCAAACAGTGGGGAAACCCCCGTTTTATTGAATTCAAAGGATTGCGGAAATGGAATTACATTAAATTACAAGGTGCAGAAACAAAAACCTAAGCTAATGGGTCCCGAGTCCTCTCTGAGGAGAACTCGGGTGCTGATTCTGGTACTTTCCTTTTCTTGGACCGGGGCTCTTGGGCCATTTTTGGGTTGTCATTCCTTTTCCAAGTGAAAGGAGCGAGCAAATTCCTTTGGTCATCCTGATTTTTTACAGCATGTTGCTCCAAAATCTCAATTAGAGCATCCTTATCTTTCAGCAGTTGTTGTATTTTGGTACACTCTACATTGAGAATGCGGTACTTGTTCTTCCAAGACCTCCTCTCCTGTTGAACTTTGTTGAGAGTAACCTGAAGTTTTTCCATTTCAGTCATGAAGTACATGACAGGTTCCCTTGGCGGAAGAACTTTGTGACAAGGATAAGGCATCTTTAGCTTGAGAGCTCTAGTTTGTACCCAGTGGAGATAAGGCTCCACCGAGACACAGTCTAGTTTTCCTAGAGACCCCTGCCCTTTCTTATGAACATGTTTCCAAGCGTGCACTAATTCCATCTTTAGTGCCCTGTCATTTTCTCCTTCCTTGAAGAAAAGACCTTCCAGATGAGCATTACGCGGGACATGCCTCATCGGGTATCCAAATTGACGACGAACTAAGACTGGATGATAATTGATTCCTCCCTTAGTTCCTATGAGGGGTACGTTGGGGAAGTTTCCACAACGGTCAATGATCCTGATCCCGTCATAAATCCTATTGTACCAATCTATGTCAGAGTTGGTAAGAGACATGATTTTTTGCGACCAACGTAAGGCACTCTTATGATCCTAAAAAGCGGCAGACTTAGGCAAATGGGAGATAAACCATTTATATAGCAGGGGTACACAGCACGTGATCATTCCTCTGCTGTATAAATTCCTTAAGTGTGCAGAATGATACGCATCTACGAGCAAGGTTGGTGCGACATTTCCAATGAGAAAAACCTTAATGGCGTTGATATCGATGAAGTTATCAATGTTGGGAAACAGAAATAACCCGTGGGTGAGTAAAACAAAGATACTTTCAAAAGCAGTCATGTTCCCTATACTAGCAAAGTATAGAGCCTTCTTTACTAGAAAATTGGCTGATAAACCTGGGATTCCTCCTTTGGTGGTCATGTGAGTCTTGACTTCTGACTCATCCAAATAGATTGCTCTTGCAATGATTTGATCCTTTGGAATTTCTTCCAGTCCAGAAAAGGGAGCTTGATCAGTAATGGGTAGATCAATCAGATGAGAATACTCCTCCAGCGTTGGTGCGAGCTGGTAGTCCGGGAATGTGAAACAGTGATAGACCGGATCGTAAAACTGAACGAGTGCCTCCAGGATTCCTTCAATTACATAGACCCTTAACAGAGGTAGCAGACCTCCGTACTTGGCTCTGAACGCGTCATGATTAGTGATCATCCTTGCTAATCCTCTCAAATCCCCTAGTTTTGGAACCTTGAAGGTATACTTGTGAGTTTTTCTTCTACCAAAATCCATTAGCGCAATCCTTTTCTCTCTGACATTTGCAATCATTGTCTTAGTTTAATTTGAAAAAGAGAGACTAGAAGAGAAAAATTTTCTTTGCTTAATGTTTTTTAAAATGAATGCGTGAATGCATCACATAAAAATATAGAAAAAACATGGGGTCAAAGGGTCGGTGTCATGAAGTCAAGGCTCTACCCATCCCAAAGGTTTATACTAGTGATTTTTGTACCTGTCTCTCAAAATCATTGATTCTTGTCGAGATAACATCAGCGGGCCGGGAACCGTGTTAGGTGATGTATTTCAAAGAATCTCAAAAGAGAGTAGTATCGCGCGACAACTATTTCTGATAGCTTCCGCACTACTGAAAGAGGTTTTTCCTAGGTGTATACTCAATCTTTCCACATGCGGCATCACACACATTTCTATTAGCAGAAAAATAAACACATATATCAATCAGGAAAAACAGTATATATATTTGTCCTAATGTCCTAGACTTTTTAAGAGTTATGAATCCTATGATCCTAAAAGAAAATGGCTCCCCGACAGAGTTGCCATTTTGTGGTACCTTCCCAACTTAAAGGTTTTGACCTAAGATCCTAGTGAGGGCCGATCCTAGCAATAATGACATTCCCCAATGGAACCGTCATTCAGTGGTACCTTGTGAACCCAAGGACTCGTCCTAAGAGAAGGTTTCATCCAGAGAGATAAGAGAGACAAGATTCCTTTGTTTGGCCCCACAGTGGGCGCCATTTTTCTGTAGCGAGCGATTTTGGACGTGGTTCTTAAGCACCGTCGCTCTGGTGTACTACAGGTCGATTCTCTTTTTATCCTATTGAAGCTGATGAAGGAAGGGAAATAGATGTCTCCAACTAACCCTGCTTGCAAACTGAGGTTAAACAGTCAAAACTGTTGGTTTACAGATGCGGTTTTAGTTCATGGGCCTCTCTCTGCTTATTTTGTTCAGAACGAAATACTAGGACTGTTCATGGGGAATTTGTTGGGATCCTGCGCCAGATTGGATGGAGGTAGGGGACTTTGGGGTTTTTTGATTAGTGTGCTCGCTAAGATTCTTTTTCAATCTTATGCCTACGTATTCCCGGGATAGGGAAATCAGAGCGATCGTAGTTCCTCCTATTCTATGGGAGGAAATGGTGTTTTGGTGTCTTGTTCAAAGCCAAAGACATGAAGCTAAAGGTGGTTTGTATCTTGTTCAAAGCCCAAGATGTGAAGCTGAAGGGTCTATTTATATCTTGTTCGAAGCCCAAGATGTGAAGCTAAAAGGGTGTTGAATTTAGAGAGAATTTGTCATCTCTAAAGGGGCCTGTTTATCATAATTGTTGGGTGACTGATTAAAGGAGAATTACTTTAACTGGGATATGCGAATCCAGCAATGCCATAATTTCCTTTATAGGGGATTTTCAACCTGGAGGAGAAGACTTTAACTCAGTTTAGAGCAACACCATCTTTCCTTAGGAATTTCTCATGCTAAAAGAGGGACAGTGGTGTGGATGTAAATAATCCAGAGGCTTGCCGCTTACAACAATTAGACGAGGGAAAAGGAGTTGTTGATATTTGTATGTTGTGACCAAAGCATGATTTGATGCTAAAAGGTTGATTGAATCAAACGGGGATTTCTTTATACAAAGCCTAAGAGGAGGCTATTGACCTAACAAGAGGATGCTTTTGTGTCTCGTACGAAGCCCGAGATAGAGGCTAAAAGGGTTGACTCAACAAGAGAGTGTTTTTATATGTGTCTTGTATGAAGCCCAAGATGGAGGCTAAAAGGGTGTGACTCAACAAGAGAGTCTTTTATACTCACCAAGAGAGTGATTTGTATCTTGTACGAAGCCCGAGATGGAGGCTAAAGGTGATTGGCTCAACAAGAGAGTCTTTTATACTCAACAAGAGAGTATTTTTGTATCTTGTACGAAGCCCGAGATAGAGGCTAAAAATGTTTGACTCAAAAAGAATCTTTTATACTCAACAAGAGAGTGATTTTGTATCTCGTACGAAGCCCTAGATGGAGGCTGCAAAGGTTTGACTCAACAAGAGACTCTTTTATACTCAACAAGAGAGTGATTTGTATCTCGTACGAAGCCCGAGATGGAGGCTAATGGTTAACTCTGCTGGGGAGAATCATTGTACAAAGCCCAAGAGGAGGCTAGGGTTACTATTTCAGTTGAGTGACAGGTCCAGTATGTTGGTTAAAAGAGAAAATTAGTTCTTATATGGGTAATGTTGTACTCATGGATTTGATCTGAGGACAGGGATTATTTCCTGTTCTTTAAGGAAATGGGGAATCTGAAGGGTATTGAGACTGCCCAAGTCTACTGGTGTTTTTTCCTATTTTTGAAAGGAACTTGAGAATGTCTTCGAGACTCAAGGAGATTAGACTGTCCAAGTCTGGAGTTTTATCTTTTGTACTATGCTTAAGAGAGATCAAGAGACAGTACGTTCGCCGTAGGAAGATCTAGACTCTTTGAAAGACTGTTCTATTATGATGACTAATTTCTGTTCCCACGCCTTTAAGAGGTCGGGGGACAATTTGTACGAAGCCCAAGAGGAGGCAAGAAAAACTTTTAAGAAGCCGAAGGGACAATTTGTACGAAGCCCAAGAGGAGGCTATCTTCCCGGAGGAAGAATCATTATACGAAGCCTAAGAGGAGGCTGTGAAAACTTCTAAGAAGCCGATGGGTCCTTGTATAATGCCCAAGAGGAGACTGGGATGCTTTTAGGAAGCATGTGGGTCCTTGCACTAAGCCCAAGGGGAGGCTGATGAACAGTTCCAGAAGGGGTTTCACTTGGAACATTGGCCTTCTGTATATGAACTATTCAAGGGGGAGATTTCTTATATCTAGTTATCTAAAATTGTTGTAAAAGAAAATTCTCATGGTTTAGGTTATGTTGAAATATCTGGGAGAACGTCAGATGTAAGGAGACGAGGTTTTGTCTAGTTCTAGACGTAGTTGCCGGGGAAACTCGAAATATCTATACTAGTATTACACAGTCTATATGAGTTTATGAAAGAAGACTTACAGTGAAACAGCCCCATAGTACAGTTATATACATATGAAAGCGGGTAAACACTTACTCGGTTGTAGAGCTTCCATACTGTATTGTTAGTTATTCAACAAAGAAATTGAAAATAACAGTATGTTACAAAATCAAAGGAGAAAGTGCTTTTTAAAAGGAAAATTGGGGCTTATAGCTCAAGGAGAGGCCCAGGGTTTTATCAGTGATCACACTGTTGTTTTGTACAGGGACTTATACAGGTGACTGAGGCCCAAGAAAGGTTTTCTGTACAAGGGGATGGGTCTTACACTCTCTCAAGAGGCCCAAAAATGATTGAAAGTGAACAAAGATGGGTCTTATAGCTCAAGGAGAAGCCCAGGGTTTATTTTGAAAAGGGAGACGATCGCGCCGAGGTTTTGAAAATGTCGTGGGTCTTATACAATGACTGAGGCCCAAATGTTTTTAGTTTCAAAAGGGGATTGGGTCTTGCACTCTATTAGAGGCCCACAATGGTTTTGAATGAGTCTTATAACTCGAGGAGAGGCCCAGATGGTTTGTTTTAAACGGGCGATGATCGCGCCGAACTTTTGAAATACAACGGGACTTATACAACATTTGAGGCCCAAAATAGATTTGTATTTACAAAAGATTGGGTCTTACACTCTATTAGAGGCCCATGAGTGTTCGAAAAAGTTTGTTAGGGTGAAAATCAATAAAACCCTAATTTCATCATTTTTTAATATAATTATTCAAAGAAAATTAATACAAATGATAAAAATTCCAAATAAGTTTGAATAAACAACTTGTGATTTTGGTTTTAGGTTTTAAAAATGAGGCTTTCATCACAAGATGAATTAAAACCTACTTGGTTTTGATTTTCCAAAATGGATATTTATTTTTAAAAGGTTTAAAAACAAATAAAAGACATTTATTCACAAAAATACTAATTATATTAAATAAATAATATAAATCTTTTTTGTTGGGGAATACAATATTTAAACATTTTTGTGATTTTTTGCAAAAAGAACCAATAAAAAATAATTAAAATTGAGGGAGTTATTAATTTTTCAGACTATTAAAAATAATATGGAAAATAACAAAAAGTGGGAAAAATAGCAAAAAGAGGATCTGGGGCGAGGGGGATTCGAACCCCATACCTCTTGTGTATAGGGCGCGCGCCTTACCATTGGGGTGGTGATACATCCGTTGATTGAAACACAACCATAAATATACAAGGATTGCCTTGCTTTTGGCCTGGCCCAAGGCAAGGCAAGGCAAGTTTTGACAAGAAACGGGAAGGTCCATAACTTTCTCATTTCTCCATGGTTGGGGACAAAATTTATATGCATCTGGCCTAGAATTTCTCAAGGAATCCAATGGTGGTGGTATTTATTTCAGATCATGATCCCTCCTCAAAATCCGATAGTGGTTTTGAAATAGACCATATTTTGCATTTTCTGTGCTACATCTTGGTACAGGTATGAATTACATGATAAATTGATGCAAACACAACACATATTACATGTAGAAGAGATTCATGATCAGTGAACTTCAAAGTAATGCATATTTTGGAAAGTTCAAGTCATGATGTTTACCTCTTTTTGAGCTTTTGGAGTTTTTTGTGCAATCTGCCAAGTTTCTTGTTCCAGAAATGGTTTGATGCTTTGGACACTCTCAAATGATCCCTTAGAAGCTTTTAGAATGATTGGAATCAGCTGGAACCTGCAAAAACAAAACTTGGCCCTTTCTTGCAAAAGGGGTTAAAAATGGTCAAAATAGCAACTCTCTCAAATGGTGTTCCAGATGTTGGGAGCCATTTGGGATAGTTCAAGGATGATATTTGGAGTGTGTTTGAGGTTTTATCTGGTTTGGAAAGTGATTGAATCAATACATGACTTGAAAAATGCAAAAAAAGCCTATTTTGAGGTTTTGTGAGGTGACTTTGAGATTTAAGGATTACAGGTCACTTGTGTGAGTTTGGATAGCTTAGATATGACATATTGGATGTGTTTGGATCATGATCTGTGATGGAAATGGTCTCTAACTCAAAAACTCAGAGTTACCTTGCTAAAGAAGGTATTTTTGCCTAAAGAAAGTGATTTTGAGGAAAACATCTGTTTGTTGGCTTTGGTGTACTCAAACTGAGCATAAATAAGCTCTATTTATAGTAGAGCAAGTTTGTTTTGGGATCAATAGTGAATGGCAACTGAAGCAGAGGTTTGGCCAATGTTGATCAATGAGAATCCAAGTCTCCTCTAGCCATTGACTAGAGTTTAGAGCACAGAGTTATGGTTTCCTAGTTGTTGGATCATTCTTGACTGAATTCAGTTGCAAATGTGTCAGTCCATGCCACCTTGGTGCATCCATTAAATGCTCCAATCCAAAATTGGAGTCTTGTCCCTCTTTTAGGGATTTCTAGGTTTGACATGCTACTTCTTGTTCCAAAGACTTTGAAGGCTGGGATCAGTGTTTGTTCCCTTTAGATATGATCCTCGGATGTGTCCAAAGTGATGACAAGGCTTGGAATTATCTGATTTTTCCAAATCGAGCAAAAGTCCAAAATTCTGCCTAGCCTTGGCAGTTTTCAGCAGGCATATTGCCATTGTCATATCTCATGGCACAAGTGGAATTTGATGGAGTTCTTGGCCATTTTGGAAAACCCTCATATGATACAATAACTCTTTGATCATAATTGGTTTTGATACTTTTTCGATCCAAGTTAAAAATGCCCCTACATTTGGAAAAAAGTGAAGGCAGATTCTGACTTAGTGAAAATCTCACTAAGTGTTGGAAAAAAGTGACATTTTCACTTTTTGTGATTTTGATCATTCCATAATTTAAAATCCATGGGGAATTGGAATGATTGGTAGTTGAAGCTTTTGTAGAGGGTAATGAGAGCTACAAATATAGCTTTGGATGGGAAAAAATGGCCTTGTGGTTTAGGAGTTATGATCCTCCAAAGTTGGTACCTTAGCCACTTTGTTCCATAACTTAGAAAATTTTCTAAGTTTTTTATGGTTACCCCTTTTACAAGTTATCCCACTTTTCTTGATTTTTCTTGATGAATGATGATTCCAATCATACATTAACATCATTTTTGGGTCAAAGAACCATAATTGTGAAAAATCTCAAAAAGTCAAAGTTTGACTTTTGTGCACAATTGACTTTTTGTCAGATGAATTCCAAACTGTGCGATCGTCTATGAAATCAAGTCCTTGACCTAAATCAAACTTGATGGATTGATTTCATAGGTGTTATAGGGTGTATTGAATCATGTCTTAGGGTTTGAGAGCATGTCTTGGTCAAAAGTCAAAGATACAGTTGACTTTTTCTACGAAACCCTAACTGTGGTTCTGATGAAATTGAAACTTGTTGCTCAAGCTTCTTGGATCAATCCATTATTGCAAATGGATCAATGTGATGCATTTGAGACCCTCAAATCCACTCTTGAGGTCTTGTCTCATGTTTTGTCCCAAAAGTCAACTTAGGGGTGAATTAGGTCTAGAAACCCGAATTCCTGATTTTTTGATGAATGCATCCCCTGAGGCTAAATTGACTTGATGATTGGGTTCATGAGATCCCTTGGAGCATCATAGGTTTATGCTTTGAAGCATTGGCTCATGCCCAGAGGAAAATTTCCATCTGGAGGCCCTGGTCGACCAAACCCTAATTTGGTGACACTGACGATCTTAAGGCTTGATCCACCTAGAAGGAAGAAGCCTTGTGCTTAATCCTTGAAGTGGGAGTCCTCTTGATCCTTTGTGGATGTTTGAGAGGCTAGATAAGTTGAAAATCATGTCATTTCTTGATTGATCCTTTGTCTAGGAGCTATGAGAGGGCTTGAAACCCTAAGTCTGATTGTAGTGGATACTCACCCATCTTTGGGGAGACTAATGGTTCATCCATATTGTGATGATGATTTGCACAATGGTGGGAAATCTTTGTGGTCAAAATTTGGGGTATGACACATGGACCCTTAACAGAGACAGCAGTCCTCCATACTTAGCTCTGAAAGCCTCAGGGTCGGTGATCATCCTTGCCAACCCTCTTAAATCCTCTAGTTTTGGAACTTTGAAGGTGTACTTATGAGTCCTCCTTCTACCGAAATCCATAACGCAATCTCTTTCCCTGACATTTGCAATTATTATCTTAGTTTAATTTGAAAAAGAGAGACTAGAAGAGAAATTTTTTCTTTGTTTTAATGTTTTTTAAATGAATGTATGAATGCAGCACACAAAAATATAGTAAAAACATGGGGTCAAAGGGTCGGTGTCATGAAGTCAAGGCTCTACCCATCCACAAAGGTTTATACTGGTGAATTTTGTACCTGTCCTCAAAATTAGAGGTGTCAAAAAAGCCCCAAATGACAAAGCCCCAATAATTAGGCCCCTTGTTGGCCCCATTTTTTTAGGCCCCTTACTAAATGAATATTTTCTTGGCCCCTTATTTTTAAGCCCCTTCATATTTTTGTCTTTAATGGGGCTTAAGTGAGGGGCTCAAAATCTAATTTATTTGAAATAAAATATTTTATATTATAAAACTGATATTTTTCTAAAATCGATTTTTTCTTAAAACTGTTTATTTCTTAAAACCGATTTTTTTCAAAAATAAAAAAAAAAACCGATTTTTTCAGAAAATAAAAAAAACTGATTTTTTTAGAAAATAAAAAAATTGATTTTTTCTGAAAATAAAAAAAAAATCAATTTTTTTCGAAAATAAAATACCAGTTTTTTAGAAGAAAAAAAAAGCCGATTATTTCCGGAAAAAAAAAAACCCGATTTTTTCCCAACAAAATAAAAAACTAATTTTTTCCGAAAATTAAGAAAAACAATTTATTTCAGAAAATAAAAATAAAAAATCGATTTTTTTTTAAGATAAAAAAAACTGAATTTTTCCAAAAATAAAAACAAAAACCGATTTTTTCCGAAAATACAAAAAAAATGATTTTTTTCGAAAATGAAAAAAAACGATTTTTTCCGATAATGAAAAAAAACCAATTTTTTAAGAAAATAAAAAATCAGATTTTTTCCGAAAGTTAAAAAAAAAATTTCCGAAAATTTAAAAAAAAACAATTTTTTCCAAAAAAAAACTCAATTTTTTCCTAAAAAATTAAAAAATAAACTGTTTTTTTCCGAAAATATAAAAACTCGATTTTTTCCGAAAAAAACAACTGTTTTTTTTTTGCAAATAAAAAAACTCGATTTTTTTCGAAAATAAAAAAAATTGATTTTTTCCGAAAATGAAAAAACCCGATTTTTTTCCGAATATAAAAGAATCGATTTTTTCCAAAATGAAAAAACCGATTTTTTTTCGAAAAAAACCAATTTTTTCCATAAATTGAAAAAACCGATTTTTTCGAAAATAAAAAAAAACCGACTTTTTCCGAATATAAAAAAACCGATTTTTTCCGAAAATGAAAAAAACCGATTTTTTCCGAATATAAAAAAACCGATTTTTTCTGAAAATGAAAAAACCCGATTTTTTCCGAATATAAAAAAAATGATTTTTTCCGAAAATAGAAAAAAACCGATTTTTTTCGAAAATAAAAAAAATTGATTTTTTCGAAAATAAAAAAAAATTGATTTTTTTCCGAAAATAAAAAAATGATTTTTTCAAAAAATAAAAAAAAAACGATTTTAAAAAAATTGATTTAAAAAATCTATTTAAAAAAAAAAATCAAGTTTTGAAAATGTTTGGGCTTTGAGGCCCTACTTGAATTTTAGGGGCCCTTAGGGGGCCTACATATTTTGGGGCTCATTTATTTTTAAAATTTTAGGCCCTTCTGTTTTTGGGGGCCTTGAAATTTAGGCCTCAGCCCCCTAAATTGACACCTCTACTCAAAATCACTGACCCCTTTTGGGATAACGACAGCAAGCGGATCACCAAGCGAGCTGTAACATCTTAGAGTAATCTCAAATGAGGGTAGTATCGCGTGACAACTATTTCCGATAGCTTCCGCACTACAAAATGGTTTCAGTTTACTAAAATCCTCTGCTTCTCAGATAACCCAATAGAACAATCTGCTTTCAACAACCGGAGTCGTATAGGCATTGAATCCGCAAATGGCATCTCCACTCATTCGATGGTCGACCAGGACCTCTTATTTGGGAGTGACTCCCTGTAAGATTACCTGTCTAGTGCCATCACTTATCTTAGGTGTATACTCAATCTTTCCAGATACGACATCACACGAATTCCCATTAGCAGAAAAATAAACACGGATATCAATTAGGAAAAGCAGTATATATATTTGTCCTGACATCCTAGACCTCTAGTCCTACAATCCTATACAGACAATGACTCCCCGGCAGAGTCGCCATTTCTGTGGTACTTTGTGACTTAAGGCTTTCTACCTAAGACTGTGAGAGAGAAATGCCTCCTACGGTGGCCGCCATTCTTCTGTAGCGCGATTTTTGTGGTTTCGAATCACTATCGCTTTGGTACTACAATTCGATTCATTTTTTATCCTATGAAGCTGATTAAGGAAGGGAAATAGATGTCTCCAATTAACCCTGCTTGCATACTGAGTTTAAACATATGACTATTGGTTTACAGATGCTTTCAAAAAGGGGGTTTGTCTTAGGTTATTTTGCTTAAGAATACAATGTCTGGACTATTTGCGAGGCTTTTGGTAAGGTGTTACATCTGATGCTTTTGGTTGATTCACGAAGGTACTGGACTTTGAGTTTTTGATTAGTATGCTCGATAAGATTTCACAATCTTATGCCTACGTATTCCCCTTTAACGAAACAGGGAAATCAGAGCGATCGTAGTTCCCTCCTATTTTAAGGGAGGAAAAAGATGTTTTGGTGTCTTGCTCAAAGCCCAAGATTGAAGCTAAAAGTGATTTGTATCTTGTTCAAAGCCCAAGATATGAAGCTAAAGGTTTTTTTTTTGTCTTGTTCAAATCCCAAGATTGAAGCTAAATGGTTTGACTGAGAGAGAACTTGCCATCTCTAAATAGGAACTGTTGATGTTCGTATGCCTTGATTAAAGCACAAGTTTGATGCTAAAAGGTTGATTGACTCAATCGGGGATTTCTCTATACAAAGCCTAAGAGGAGGATATTGACCCAACAAGAGGGTGTTTATTATTTCTCTCGTACGAAGCTCGAGATAGAGGCTAAAAGGGTTGACTCACTAAGAGAGTACTAACAAGTGACTGACTCAACAAGAGAGTTCTTTTATATGTCTTGTATGAAGCCCAAGACGGAGGCTAAAAAGGTTTGACTCAACAAGAGAGTACTTTTATCTGTCTTATACGAAGCCCAAGACGGAGGCTAAAAAGGTTGACTCAACAAGAGAGTCTTTTATGCTCAACAAGAGAGTGATTTGATGTCTCGTACGAAGCCCGAGATAAAGCCTAAAAGGAAAGTGACTCAACAAGAGAGTCTGAAAAGGTTAAATCCGCTAGGGGAATCATTGTACAAAGCCCAAGATGAGGCTAACTTCACTGAGGAAGGATCATTATACAAAGCCTAAGAGGAGGCTATACTTCTGTCGGGGATTCTTGAGATCCCGAGGCAGGTCCAAGAAGGGAATCAATCCTTGCAAGGGAATACAAAAGGAATTGATAGATCAGAAACCTTGAGGCTTTGGTTTGAGATAGTGTTATCTGACCCGGGTTGGGGAATTTTGGGAGAAGGACAGGGTTTTAGAACCCGCAAAATTCTAACTCGGCTGGAGATTTATCCAGAATCCGGGGTTTCTCCTATGTTTGAAAGGGACTTGAGAATGTCTTTGAGACTCAAAGGGAATTAGACTGTCCAAGTCTACTGGTAGAGTTTTATCTTATGTAGGATGCCCAAAAGAGGGCAAGGGCCTTAAGGGATGAGGATTAACCCTAAGGTGGCCAGAGGTTTGACACTGGAAAGACTGCTCTAGCAAAGGATGACTAAGTTTTGTCTTATACCTTTAAGAGATCGTTAGGGTCCTTGTATTAAGTCCAAGAGAAGACATGAGAACTTCTAAGAAGCCGAAGGGTCCTTGTACAAAGCCCAAGAGAAGGCGGGGATGCTTTTAGGAAGCCTGTGGGTCCCCAAACCAAGAGAAGTTCAAGAAATGCAATTCACAAAGATGAGATCATTCCAGGAAAGTTCGAGAATTTGGAAGAAACTCAAGAGATGTTATTCACGGAGAATAGATCAACTCTAGGGAGTAGAGTTTCTTTGATAATTTCTAAGGGTGACAGTCTGAGAAAAGGTTCACCGAGAATACTGCCTTTCTCTTTGTTCCATATTGTTTAACCCCAAGAGAAGGGAAGACTGTATCGGGAATCCTATGGGAATCTAGTTTTGTTTTTATTCGAGAGTGACCAACAAGCTTTACCTAGTTCTAGACGTAGTTGCCGGAGAAAACACTAAATAACTATACTAGTATATATACAGTTGATATATGACAAGTATTTAAAAGGATGTGAAAGAAGACTTACAGTGAAACAGCCCCACAATACAGTTATATATATATATATATATATGTGTGTGTGTGTGTGAAAGCGGTAAATGAAAGCGGATAAACACTTACCCGTTGTAGAGCTTCCATGTTGTTTTGTTAGTTGTTCAACAAAGAAACTAAAGAAAGTTTTGATAACAACATATATTTGAATTCATAATCAAAGGAGAAAGTGCTTTGAAAAGATTGTTGGGGCTTACAGCTCAAGGAGAGGCCCAAGTTTTAACGGTGATTGCACCGTTGTTTTGAAAACCGTACAAAGGGACTTATACAATATGTGAGACCCAAAAAGTTTTTATGTACAAGGGGATGGGTCTTACACTCTATTAGAGGCCCAAAGATTTATTTTTGTACAAGAGATGGGACTTACAACTCAAGGATAGGTCCAGGGTTATTTGTTTGAAAACGGCGACCGCGCCTAGGTTTTTGAAAACACAGTGGCTCTTATACAACATCTGAGGCCCAAATCATTTTGGTTTCAAAAAGGGGTTGGGTCTTACACTCTATTAGAGGCCCAAAGAGTTTGAAAATGAATAAAGATGGGTCTTATAGCTGAAGGAGAAGCCCAGTTGATTTTGTTATAAAGGCGGCGATCGCGCCGAACGTTTGAAAATATACAGAGGGGCTTATACAATGTGTGAGGCCCAAAGGTAATATTTACAAAGGGGTTGGGTCTTACACTCTATTAGAGGCCCATGAGTGTTTGAAAATGATTGATGAGGATTGAATTAATCAAAACCCTACTTTTGTTTAAAAAGGAATTAATTTTGTTAAAAAATTAATAAAAAGTATTGAAAACATGTGAAAAATGAGTGGTGATCTTGGATCAATGTTTCAAAAATCATGTTTATATCCACAAAATGATTGGAAACCAATTAAATTTGGAAAATTAAGGAGGAAAAAATATTTTAAATGTTAAGAAACAAATAAAAGATTAATTCTTTGCAAAAATATCAAGTATAGGAAATAAATAATATTTTTGGCAATTTTTGGAAAAATAAAATATTTTAACATTTTTGTGAATTATTAAAAAAAGAATCAACTCAAAATCATTAAAACTCATAGAGAAAATAATTTTTGAATAAATTAAATAAAATCACTACATCCAAATATTCAAATTTGTGAAAAAGGCGCCGAGAACATGGGTCAAGAACACGCGCGAAGGGAGTTTTACTCAGATTTGCATTTTCTATCCAATCTCACTGGATACTTGATGAAATCACACAATCCACATATCAATCTGCTCGTTTTCACCTCACGACCATGTCTATGGTCTTTAATTTCATTTATTTTAAGCATGGAATAAGAAATCAAGCAAAACCTCAAGAACCATAAAATTTGCATGAAGGCTGAGAATTTTGATACACGATTCAAACAAAGCAATTAATTGAGGGGAAACATTCTATGCATGATTATAAACATTTGGCAAAAGTATTGTGCGAGGAAATATGCATAGATTAAGAGATGACCAAGTTTAGGCTTACTTGAAGGTCGTGACAGCAAGAGCAATGTGATTTTTGAGTTGGAGGTGTTACAGATGAGTTGTGATGATCTGAACAACTTCCCTACACCATATGGAGTGTGTTTGAATGCTTGGACTCGATTGGAAATGGTTGGATCACTTCATGGCATCCCAACTGCAGCTTGGTTGAAAACTTGAGCAACTGGCTGGTGATTCTGAGAAATCAGTGTTACAGTTGTGTGTTTAGTGTTTGATCAGCTCACATATGATGTTTTTGAGGTGTTAGAGCAATTGGTTTGAGTGGAATTGCTCTCTACTAAAAAATTCGATAGTGACTTGCTAAGAAATGCATTTTTTAGAGTGAAAAGATGATTTTGAGAAAGGCAAGTGTTGTAGGCCTTTGGTGTACTTAAACTAAGTATAAATGAGCTCTATTTATAATAGAGCAAGTTTGTTTTGCAAGCAATAGTGAATGGCAACTACAGCAGCTCATTGTCCAATTGCATCACTTTGGAATATTAAGTCTCCTCTAGCCATTGACTAGAGGTTAGAGCACAGGCCTTTGGTTCCCTAGTTCAGAGATCATCCTTGACTCATTCAGTTAGAAAAGGCTCAGTTCATGCCACCTTGGTGATTCCATTGAATGCTCCAAAACAAAATTGGAGTCTTGTCCCCTTTTTAGGCATTTTTAGGTTTGACATGCTACTTTTAGTTCCAAAGACTTGGGAGGCTTATGGATCAGTGTTTGTTCCTCCTTGGTCCCCCCTGAGGTGTTCAGATGGATAAACTTGTTTGTCATTTACACAATTTGATCAAATCGAGCAAAATGCACAAATCTGCCTTGCCATGACAGTTGCAGCAAGGCATATTGCCATTGTCATAACTCTTAGCTCAAATGGAATTTGATGGAGTTCTTGGCCATTTTGGAAAGCTCTCATATGATACAACATATGTGTGATCATAGTTTATCTTGACACTTTTTGGATCCAAGTGAAAAATGCCCCTACATTTTGAAAAAAGTGAAACGGATTCTGACTTAGTGAAAATTTCACTATGTGTTGGAAAAATGTCATTTTTGTGTTTTTGTCATTTTGGTCACTCCATAACTTAAAATCCATGAGGAATTGGAATGAGGTGTAATTGACACTTTTAAAGTATCCCATGAGAGTTACAAATCCATCTTTGGATCAGCCAAAATGGTTGCTTGGATCACAAGTTATTATCCTTGGAAGTTGGTACCCTAGCCACTTTGTTCCATAACTTATAAAATTTCTAAGTTTTTTATGGTTACCCCTTTTACAAGTTATCCCACTTTTCTTGATTTTTCTTGATGAATGATGATTCAAATCACATATTAACATCATTTTAGGGTTAGGGAACCATAATTGATCAAAAAATCAAAAAGTCAAACTTTGACTTTTGGGCACAGTTGACTTTTTATCAGATGAATTCCAAACAGTGCGATCCTTTATGAAATCAAGTCCTTGACCTATATCAAACTTCATGGATTGATTTCATAGGTGTTATAGGGTGTATTGAATCATGTCCCAAGGCTTGGGAGCATGTCCTAGTCAAAAGTCAAAGGCACAGTTGACTTTTTCTTCAAAAAACCCCAACTGTGGTTCAGATGAAATTGAAACTTGTGGATCAAGCTTCTTGGATCAATCCATTGTTGCAAATGGATCAATGTAGTTTATTAGAGACCCTCAAACCATGTCTTGTGGTCTTGGCTCATGTTTTTTCCCAAAAGTCAACTTAGGGGTGAATTAGGTCAAGAAACCCTAATTCCTGATTTTTGGTGAATGCATCCCCTAAGGCTAAATTGACTTGATGATTGGGCCTATGAGGTCCCTTGGAGTATCTTGGGTTATGCTTTGAGTCATTGGCTCATGCCCAAAGGAAAATTTCCATCTGGAGGCCCTGGTCGACCAAAACCCTAATTTGGTGACACTGGCGATCTTAAGACTTAATCCACTTGGAATGTTGCAGCCTTGTGCTTGATCCTTGATGTGGGAGTCCTTTTGATCCATTGTGGATGTTTGAGAGGTTTATACAAGTTGAAGATCATGTCATTCCTTGATTGATCTTTTGTCTAAGAGCTCTAAGAGGGCTTGAAACCCTAATTCTTAGTTGTAGGGAATGCTCAACAATTCTTGAGGAGATTGATGAGGCATAAAGGTACATCCATATTATGATGATAATTTGCACAATGATGGGAAATCTTAGTGGTCAAAATTTGGGGTATGACAGAATGCAAAGAAAGTGTCCTCTAACATAGACCTTTATGTATTCACCACTTTCAACATCATTAAATCCACTAGGCAAATTAATAACAAATTCCTTCACCAACTTGGGATAATATGGACCAACATTTATCATTGTCTTCAACAACTGAGCATCACTAAGGAGATCCTTTATTTCATTGCACTTTTTTGCATCAATAAAGAGTTCCCTATTAGGGGCCAACTTTCAATGAAAAACAAATTTCCACATAGATGCACTCTCTTTATAATGAAAAGAAACATTTTCCAAGGATACTGAATGAATTTTGTTTGAAAGTTATTTTCCTAAAGTAGATAATTTAAATTTCTTTATAGTCTGATAAACCAAGTTCTCTTCATCTTCAATGTAATCCAAGGTGTCATTGACATGATTTTCAACATTATGCTAAACAATACTAGGAACAATCTTCTTTCGTTTCAAAGCTTTTCTCTACTAAGACTTCTTCTTTGCACCATTTTGTTTTCTTTTTCTCAACATTTTTATTCTTCTTATCATTACTCTTCTTCTTCTCAACCACAACCATTTTCTTATTAACAATAATTTTCCTCTTCTCTGTACTCTTTTACTTCATATCAATGACAACCTTTTTCTTGTCCAAAAAGGTATTCTTTCTCTTCTTCTTTAAGTCAACTAAAGAAACCAAAGGAACTTCATCTTCTGTTACCTTCTTGTTTTTTCTAGGGTGTTTTCTCGCAACAGAGGCTTCATGAGAAATGTCATCATTAACAATCTCATTATCATCATCATTCATATCCTTACTAATAATCTCATCAACATCCTCAATGACACATTCATTGTCATTGACATCCTTCCTGACATTATTCGAGGTTTCCTTGTCCTTCCCAGAAGTATTCGTTCCTTGTCTTATTCCCAACATGTTGTCAGAGTGACTCTTGGAGTACACCAAATAAGGTGAAAGGTTAGATGAAGGAGAAATATTTGAGGTGGGGAAACAAAAGATAAAAAAAAATGGTCTTTTTAAATATTTATAAAATGTGACTTTTTTGTGTTGGGCAAAGGGTACAAGTGACATTATTATTGATACAACTGGGCCGATAATGATTTCATTGGGCCCAACTTCTTTTCAAGCACAACATGCACTAATTGCTATAAATTAATAATACAAAGTCCTAAGGTTGAACAAATATTTTCAAATTGGACAACATTAAGAGCTTTTGTGAATATGTCAGTCAAATGTTTGTCTGTTCGAACATTTTCAAGAATGATTTTCTTTTCTTCAACTAGCTTTCTACTGAAGTGATGATGAATATCAGTATGTTTGGTTTTGCTTTGTTGGAATGGATTTTTTGAGATATTGATAGATTTCACAGTATAATTTTATGACATCTTGGATCACATTGTACTCTTTGAGCATTAGGTTCATCCATAAATATTGAGTGCAACTGCTTCCAATAGCAATATACCCTACTTTTATAATTGAAAGGGATGCATAATTATGATTTTATTGAATTAGAAGATTAAAATGTTCCCTAGAAAGAAACATACACCATAAGTTCTTTTTCTATCTTGAGTATTGTCTGCCCAATCATCATTATGATATCAAACTAGAGAAGAGATTGTATCAAATGATTACAAAAGACCATAGTTAGATGTCCGACTTATGTATTTAATGACACACTTGACTTGAGTAAGATGGCTAACCTTTAGATTGTCTTGATAGCGAGAACATGCACCTATAGAAAAGTGATGTCAATACAAGTAACAGTGAGATGCAATATGCTACCAATGATACTTTTATAAAGGCTTTGATCAACATTTACTATTTGTTTATTTTTTGATATCTTGACAGGAGTGGAAAAAGGTGTGTGTTTATGCCTTGCATTCTCCAAACCAAATTTCTTCATAATGTTTTTAGCATACTTACTTTCGGAAATAAAGATGCCATCTTTCATTTATTTCACTTGGAATCTAAGAAAATAGGTAAGCCTTTCATGCTCATCTCAAATAGCTTCCATTTGTTGGACAAAACCACAATCTTTCTTAACATACCTAAAAACACAATGTCGTCAACATATATCTGAGCTATCAATAGATTCCCACTGTCCTTCTTAACAAATTGAGTTTTGTCAATTCCTCATCGAACATAACCATGCATAGTAAGAAATTTTGCGAGTCTCTCATACCATGTCCTTGGAGCTTGTATGAGCCCATAAAGGGATTTTCTTAGTTTCTAGACATGATTAGGAAGGCATGGATAAATAAATACTTTTGGTTGCTCAACGAAGACTTCCTCATTCAAGTATCCATTGAGGAACACACTTTTCACATCCATTTGATAAAGTTTGAACTTAAGGAGACACGACAAACCAAATAAACGTCTGATAGCTTCAAGATGAACAATATGAGCAAATGTTTCATCAAATTCAACACCTTCGATCTAAATGTATCACTGAGCTAAAAGATTCACTTTATTTCAAGTAACATTCCCTTTATCACATACTTATTCTTTTAAATCTATTTTGTACAGAATATTTGCATAATTCGGTCTAGGAACAAGTTCTCATACTTCATTTCTTTCAAACTAAACAAGACCACCCTACATAGCATTGACCCCTAATTCCTCATTGAGAGCCTCTTTCACATTCTTGGGTTCAATTTTGAGGGTGCATGCCTAAAACTTTTACCCTCTATAAAAAAAATGAGGTTGGGCCCACAAGAATTGAACTTTTAAAGCCTAAAATTGCAAAAATCATGTTAATGTTTGTGCTTGCAAAAACCCTAAAACAAGGGAGGGCGGGGAGAACATATTAGAGAGTGCAGACCAAAAACCTTAGATCGCCTCACAAAACAGTCTGAGAAAAATGGACATACCCATAGGGTCTGACCCGTTTTACCACCCTTAATCATAGATTTAGTGGGCTTTTAAACACACGACATGCCATACTATTAATGGAATACCCCAGAAATATGCTTTCATCACTTTAGATCAAGCTTAATTTTTTCTTCACGATCAACATGAATATGCATAATACTGCCAAGCACATTAAACTACTTAATATTTGGTTTCCTCCCCCTTTATAGCTCATAATGAATAATTGTGGTTCCTTGTCAATTAGTTACTCAATTATGGATGTGACAAAATATTCATTATTTCTACTCAAAAGTGATATGGAAGATGTTTGGCATGAATCATAACTATACACATTTCTTGGAAGGTAAGGTTCTTCCTTTCAACAATCTCATTCTACTGAGGTGTGATGGGAGCAGAAAACTCATAAGCAATCCCTTTAGTAGTTTTGAAGGAAGAAATGTTTGAGTTATCAAATTCCTTATCATGATCACATAGAATGTGAATGATCTTGCCAAACTCGTTTCCTTTTATCATTGTAGACGATGTCAAAGAGCTTCAAGAAAAGAGAACACACCAGACTTCTCACAAAAAAATCCAATCCAGTTGTATCTGGACTAATCAACAACACAAAAAGACATATGTTTTTTCTCCAAGAATCCTCAAACTTTCATAGGTCCCATGAGATCCAAATAAAGTAGCTCAAGCACACATGTAGTGGTAACACGTTGAAACATATTATGAGACATCTAGTTTCGCTTTCCTACCTGATAATCACCATATATTTTCCTTTTTCGAACTTACAATCATGTATGCCAATAATTGCCTTCTCACCAATAATATTCCTCATACTTATACGATTTCAATGCCTATGTTTTATGTGCCATAACTTAGTTTCTTCAATTTTATAAACTATGCAAGACTGAGGTTGATTTGTATCATAGGGAGACACATATACTAGTTGTTCGTAGATCTAAACCCATTAATTAATTTAGTATGACATTTATTTGTGATAATGCATTCTTCAATATTAAACTTAACACATAAATATTTGTCACATAGTTGGCTGATGCTAATAAGATTATCATTAAGATCATTAACTAATAAGATATCATTAAGGCAAGGAAGACCAAGATAGTCTAACTATCGTTT
This sequence comes from Lathyrus tuberosus, assembly GCA_022829125.1. NCBI lineage: Eukaryota > Viridiplantae > Streptophyta > Magnoliopsida > Fabales > Fabaceae > Lathyrus > Lathyrus tuberosus. The sequence goes on from JALAZF010000422.1 coordinate 4,359,687, forward strand.
TCCAATAATTTTTCTTTTAGCACCAGTCTTAACAATATGAGACTATGAGGGAAGTACAAATAATATGAACTAGAAGCTTAGGCTTGGCACTCCAAAATTGTTGAGAATGTATATTAAACTTCACATTCCACTAAATAGATTGTTGTTTGTGATGTAGTTGTTTACCATATAATTTATAATAGTAAGGCCGAATGTGATCACGTCAACCATAATAATTACATACCCAAGTGGGTTTGATATAAGCGTTAGTTGCTGGTAATAATATTTGGTAGGATGACGTGACATTTTACCTGATATCTCGATTTCTGCTTTGTAAGCAAGAGGAACAAACACAATATTTAGTTTGGATTATTCGCTAGTATATCCAATTCTCTTCATTTCCTTTGCAGGTTTTCCCATATCTAATATGGCATTAAGATTATTAGCTCCAGTATTCGGCAAGCGAACAAATTTAATCATTCCATCAAGAACAAAGTTGAGATGCCCACCTTCTTTCTTCAATTCAACAATAGTGAGCATGCGACATATTTTATCTTGAAGAAGGGCTTCAATACTTTCCTTCTACCTTTCAACGACTTGGTATTCTTCAGTCCACTTAAGATTAAGAGTCTTATAGGATTTAGAAAGAGCATTAACATATAAATCATCATCACTTACATTCTTATTATCATCAGGAAAATCATCATCACTGGGTATCTCAGAATTGGAACTCTCTTTGACATGAGTAGTAAATGCTACAACAATGTTTTCTTGATCTAACTCACTTTCTCCATTTAAATCATCATCAGAGAAAGTGTCATTGTAACTTTTTCTTTTCTTCCTCAATAATTTGGAAATTCAACTTGTATGTGTTCAAATCCTTTGCATTCACGATGTTGAATACCTATGGCTCTGATAAAATAGTTGAAATTTTATCTTTTACCATCTTTTCCTCGACGCTGAAAGTTACCACCTTTTGATTTCTGTTTTTGATTATCTTTGACATTATTAGAGACATTATTCATAAACCATTTATCAATTATTATCATGGGCTTGCTGAAATTACTAGCAAGCATGATAATAAATTCACTTAGATTCTCATTAGTGTCATGAGTTACTTCATCTTCATAATCAATACTGTCTAATTTGAATGCACCACCCTTACTCTTTTTCTCAGATTTATCTATCAATGGTCGTTTCAAAAATTAGAAAGGGGCCAATTAATTCAATGACTTTCATCATGGAGACATCTTGAACTCCTTAAATGGTTGTAACCTTCAATAAGAGATCTTAGAATTTTTCTCACCAGTTTCTCGCCTGATATCTTTTCACGAAGAGCAAATAAATTGTAAGCAATGTCACGAAGGTGAAAATTGAATTCAAAGATAGTTTCACTTTAAAACATCTTTAGCACTGGTGCGAGTGTTAATGATTCTAAAGGTATTTTTGTCGACCCCATTGAAAATAGCATTAAGAGCACGAGAATTCTAAACTGTAGCTTCATCTTTAGCAAGTGTTCAATCTTTTTCAGACTTCATTGATACAAAATTATCCTCATCTATGACCATTGGAGGAGTTCATCCATTAATGGCCATTTTTCCAAGTCTTGTTTTGCATGGACATAAGAAAAATAATCATTCGAGCCTTCCAGTAGTCATAATTAGTACCATCAAGAATTGATGGATGATTAACATATCCTATTTCTTTGGTATTTTCCATCTTAAACAAAATAAAAATAGATACCCTAGAACACACCCAACAAGAACATGGTGTCTGCTCTGATGCTAGTTAAAACCATGTTTGATCAGCAACAAGATGTTTCACGCAATGTTTGAAACAATGAATGAGACGAGATGATCTGAATTATTCAATGATCACTAAAACAAAACATAAAAATAAAAATAAAAAAATTGGTAAATCAATTCAGTGCAATATACACCTACGTCTAGGAGGTTGTAGCCCATAGGAAAGAAAATCACTAATTACAAGTAGTCAATAGTACATGACAGTCTCATCTGAATTATCTCAGTTCAGTGTCATTTTACTAATATTGTCTAGAGTTTCAACTCAGGCTCCCATTGAATTTGACATCCCCTCACTTTTCACTTTTGCTCAAACTCTCTCCAAAGTATTTGTAAGAAGCATACATTTGTGCATGATAAATATCACGATTACATATCAAATACTCTATCTCTCTTAAGTATGAAGACTAACTACAATAGAGTATTTTACAATAATTACACAAAACACAAACTCAACAAAACTCAAATGCGACACACAAATTCTTTCTTCAAAAGGCGAGCCTTCAAATAAGAGATCTATCTTTTTATATAAAAAATATGATCCAATAAAAAAGTTCAATAGAATTTATCAAAAATCAAGTGAATCCAACATTCAAGAAATAAAATCTTCTTAATAAAACGAAAATCAATAAAATATTCCTCATACAAGATTTGTTTTAATTCAATCTTTTTCATATTGATTTAAATTCAGAAATCTCTTCCAAACAAAATCTTTGTTAAGGATGAAGATATTCATGAATGAAATAATTTTGAAACCAAATCTCCCAACAAATGTTGGAAACAAACACACATCTTTATAAAAGAATAGAGAAAAGCACATAAAATTTCTCATCATTAATTAATTCATCGTGTAAAATAAATTGCCTACAAAAATGTGTCAGTCAACTAGTATAATAATAGAATATATCAAAATTATAAATATATTTACAAATATTTCTCTTATTAGTCATTTAAATCCTTAAATCTAATTTTATTTGCTCATATAATTTTATTTTTAGAGGATTTATAGTGTAATCTCTCTGATGGTTCTAAATCATTAATTAATCAATTAATCAATTAATCAAGGGTTAATACCCCTTTTGTCCCCTGCCATATGAGCGAAATCCCAAAAACAACCTTGTAAAAAATTGCTTCGGTCAACAAAATTGATGATGTGACACTGCTTTGTTGGCTTTTTTATTTTTTATTTAATTTATTATTATGTGTAAATGCCACGTAGATTTCTTTTAGTGTTATATTCAATTGCTTTATCTTGTAAAGCACAAAAATTTGATAGAGGTGGGATTTGATAGAGGTGTAAAGCACAAATCCCACCCCCTTTATTTCAAAGACTAAGCGCCTACCACTAGGCTAGAGGCTTTATCTTGTAATTCAATTGCTTTTAAACATACATATTATACATTTGCATATTTGTTTGCATTTTGATCAATTATTATTAGAATATATTGTAACTATATTATATATACTATAACTATTATTAGAATATAGTTAAATAACATATTGTAAACATTATACTATATTATACAGTAGCTAAATTTTAAATATTTACTAAATATTAATATAGTATATTATTATTTAAGAAATGTATTAGTTAAATTTAAATATTTACTAAATATTACTGTAGCTATATTATTATTTACTAAATATTTACTGTAACTAAATTTAATTGATTAATTTACTGTAGCTAAATTCTAAATATTTACTAAATATTAATATAGTATATTATTATTTAAGAAATTTATTAGTTAAATTTAAATATTTACTAAATATTACTGTAGTTATATTATTATTTACTAAATATTTACTGTAGCTAAATTTAATTGATTATTTTACTGTAACTATTTTACTTATTATTTACTAATATTTAATTGATTAATTATTATTTACTAATATTTAACTATTTTACTAATATTACTGATTATTTAATTGATTATTATTTATTTATTAATATTTTACTATTTTACTTATTATTTACCGTTTTAACAATTTACTGTAACTATTTATTTATTTACTGTAACTAAATTTAATTGATTATTTTACTGTAGCTAAATTTAATCGATTATTTTACTGTAGCTAATTATTTATTTACTGTAGCTAAATTTAATTGATTATTTTACTGTAGCTAATTATTTACCGTTTTAATTGAAAGTAAATATTAATTAAGTTTTTTGTAACGTTTTAACATTATTTTCAGTAAATATTATTTTTCAGTATTTAATAAAATACATACTATTACTAAATAGTTTAAATAAAATTCAGTTTTTAATGTTAAATAAGTAAATATTAATTAATATTTTTATTTTTAGTTTATTAGTAATTACTAATATTAAAACTACTATTATATTTATTTATTTCGTTTAGTTTTTTATTAAGAGTTTTTTAAAATAACAGTTTTTTTATTTTAAATAACAGTTTTTTAAAATAACAGTTTTTTAAAATAACAGTTTTTTTTTAATTTTAAACTAAATTTAGTTTAGTTAAGTTTATATTAAATTTAGTTTAGTTTAGTTTGTATAATATATAATTTACACAAACTAATATCAATTGATGTATTGTAGTTTAGTAGAAAGAGATGTTTCTTGCACCCAACAAGTCATGGGTTCGATCCGTGTAGTGGGTTAAATTTTGAACTTTTTATATTTTGAACTAATAACATGCAATTAATAAAATATTAATAAAACTGTCATGCGTGTAATTAAATAAACAAAAAAATAAAAAAAAAACCAACAAAACAGCGTCACATCATCAATTTTGTTGACCAAATCTACTCGAGGACAAAACGAGGGAATCTACAAATAGCAGAGATAGAATCTGTGTTTTTTTTTTACAGGGTTGTTTTTGGAATTTCGCCTATATGACAAAGGGCAAAAGAGGTATTAATCAATTGTCCCTCTCATGATTTTCTTGAACTTCCAAACTAGCCTTCTAACGACTTTCAACATTTCAAATACACAAGCTACAAAACAAAACATGATATCAACAAATGGTATTAAATTAATGCCCGCTTCATGGATAATAGAAGCTACTACATAGAAGACTTTCATGTTTACTTTAGGGATTAAATGTAAAATGGAATTTTTTATCAATTTTTTTTTTTATATATATATTCAAGGTTTAGAAGCTTCGGTTCTGATAAAAATCATAGGTTAGGAATCTATGCTTCACAAGCCCCTTTAATTTGATCTTTTGTAAAATAAAGCAAGATATAGGCAAAAGGGGACACTAGAGTTTTTGGAGTTAGCAACTTATTAGTATTAGAGTACTTACTTTATTCATGCTACACTTATCTCTAAGTTTGGTCTGGTTTATTTGTTTAAAAGTTCAGTGATCCCAATTACACATCCCAACTATTCGTACATTTTTATTTTATTTTTATAATAATCCTCTATTTTTCGAGAAACGATTATATGTTGCTAAATATTTTTTCCATCTTAATTTGAGTTCTTATTTTTATATTTTATAATATAATATTAAACTTGTTTCACGTCCTTCTCATTTTCTCCATCTCTGCCTATTTTATTTTCTTATTCAGGTCGTTTGAGTAAGAATCAAATCGTATTTGTATTGATTTATTAGAATTTATTTATTGACATTAGTTTTATCACACTATTTAAAAGAGATTGTCTAAATAATCTATGACATTTTTCATACATATTTTTTTTATTTATTATAATAAATTCTCTAAAACAGATTATAAAAACAAATTATTATATATAAAAAACAATTTGAACTTATTTAATTTATGGTTATAAAAAGTAACTTATACAAATTTATTCATAAATATTTATTTTAATAAACACTTGTGTTATAAACTGCATATAAACTCTTTCTTAATAACAAAATAGAATAAAAACAAATGATAATAAAACTAGCATATTTTTATGTCCAATAATACACTTAGTTTTACCAATATTTTCTCATTTACTATTTCAATGGAGAGAAAAATTTGCGTAGAAACGAACTTAAATCCTTTGTATTACAAACAACTAATATGAAATAGAGAAAATATTAAATTTATTTAAAATTTAATTTATTTAAAATGGATTTATGGATGGTTGTGATTATGAAAGAGAGAAAATATTATTTTTTTATTTTTTAATTAATTAAAAAAATATGATTGATTGTTTCTAAAATCAATTGTTAAGTTTATTTTCACCTTAAGTTTTTTCCTTGAATGGAATATTGAGAGTGACTTATGATGTCTGAATTTGGCAAAGATATTTCATTGTTCTTAACTCTCAATAACATGTCGACTCTCTTGTTTCTACATCAATCACTACTTTTCTTGATAATGAGTCACAATTATTTCATAAGTTCTTTAACATTATTAGGTGGATTATTTTGGATAAAGATATCAAATTATTTTCTGTGAATTATATATACATAATATCGAGTAATAATTTTCTTTTCTCTAATCTTTTTATAAAAAAAAGAAAACAAGAATTTGACTCAAAAACAAGAATTTTAGTAATTGCCTTTAACCAATGTAAAGCTGAATTGAGTGACAGGTTTTTGTACAATTATTAAATGTTCCAGAAAGCAGAAAAGATAGATATTTGACTCAAAAACAAGAATTAAATTCCAAATTAAGTTGACACGTAAAATATTAGAGAGAGATATAAAGACAATATTTTTGAACACAAGTGGTATGAAATATAGATAACGTTGCTGCTTGTTGCAGATGCATAGGACCATATGCCAAAATACTTCTGCGCTGGAGTTGTACCCATCATTTGATGATGACTGCTTAATTTCAAAACATATGGCTCTCATTTTTTTCATCTTTGATTAATCCAATGGTGGATTTCACATTTCTAGGGTAACTACACGTGTGATTTACTTGCATAAAATCATTCATTTTTTTCTTACTATATATTATTTTCTAATTCACATGATATTTGTATATGCAAACAAGTGTTTTACTAACTTTGAATCTTATTTAGTAAGTGTTTGAAATTGTCTATATACATAATTGACTTGGTTAGGAATTAGAAATAGAAGATGATAGGGTACAACAATATTTTCGATGCGACGATGACCTGCAAAATTAACACTCAAACATCAAAATTAATAAGAAAAGTAACAATGAATTTGAATTCTTGTTTTTAATTTCGGTAGTATATCAAGAGCACTTAAAATTGTTCGCAAATAATACAACGTGCTGTGCAAACTGCTATTTGATTAAATTGGAAGGTGATTAATACGATAGAAGATAGAATCGCCTACAAATGGGCAAAATTAAAGGTCTATTTATTTCTACATGTCTTTCTATTTAGAATTCGCTATTAGAGTTTTTGTCATTGATCTTGCCAACTACCCATAATAAAAATCAAGGCTGTGGTGGTGGTTATACAAAATTAAATAAAAAAAATTCAAAAAATTAAACAAAATTAGAACTTAGGAGTCCATAATTTCATGTAAAAGTTCTGTTTTTTTTTTTGTCTCCATTTGGCAATACTTTTCCATATTTAATTATTTGTAAGACAACAAAGGAAGCTTGGATTTGCAACAAGCTACAAGTTAACTATTTATGTCATAAATTATAGAATGCCGTTGAAGCAAAACACTTGCCTAACAATCTAACATGTTTCATAATAACATAGTACATTTATTAATTTCTACAAATAATGTCATGTTGGCTAGGAAAAACATTGTTCAAAATGAGAAATAAGATACACTGTCTATCTCAATGAAAGCAATTGAGGATTTGCTGTCATTTAGCTACAAAAAAAATAACTACATAGATTTTTACAAAAGATTATGACTATACAGAAATGTAGACATGACATAATTAATCATGACAAAAATAGAAATTTCCACATATATTTCTTCACATTCAGTACTGAAAGCAAATAGAAAGTGACCATCTCAAGTACCTAACTCAAATATTACCTCACACGCTTGCATTTTAGTCACACGTGTGACCTACATCAACACAAACTCAAACACATATTATGAAAAGAATGAATTTAGATTCCGGATTGTTCGCATTCACGTAATTGTTTCATCACTTAATCGTTCAGTCAAAATCAAACAATCTAAAAATCATATATTATAATATTTTTTAAATGTAACATATTTAAAAACATAATACGATGACTCTTGAAGTATAAAGAAATCTTATAACTAAAAAAGAGCCGAATTAAACATAAAAAATCATAAAACAAAAAATGTTAGTTTACAATAAGCTATTAGTACTAGGGTTATACATAATTAAAATCACTTTTCTTAATATTAAATCAATGATTACTTGATGATGACGATGATAAAATTGAATCTTCAGTTTCTGAAGCTTCAACTTCATCTTCGCCATCAGTTTCTTCCCTAACTTGTTCTAATAACAAGGAAGAACTAGGAGTATCGACCTCTTCTTCGCGAGCCGCTGAACACAAAGCACACCGAGTACTATAAGAGGAAGACATAGAAGAACTATAAAACGATAAAGGAGAAAAAGGAGAACGAGAAGACGAAGACGACGAAGAAAACGAAGACGAAGTCGAAGCAAATGCAAGACCAACCAATAAATCAACAAAAGCACCAACTATATAGCCATGATTGTTTTTCTCATTGACCTTCAAATACCAACACAAAAGTCCTTGAAGACACTCCCAATCTTTAACCTCATGAGCTTCCACCATTTCCTCCATAGACTTTCGAAAATCCACATAAGGATCTTGAGATTCCATAGATAACACAACACTGTCTTTGAACGGCAAACTTTGAGTAGTTTCACTTTGTTCAACAACTTTACTATTAGCTTCTAAAATGGAGTTACTCTCGTCCGGCTCAAAGAAAAACCGATCAGACGGTAACCCGCGAATCACGGGTTCCGTAGAATCGGTTTTTCCTGATTCATCAAGAGAAGCTTCTGGAGAAAGAGATTCATCAGAAGGCTCCAAGTAAGCTGAGTTGATGATTTTGAATGTGTTGTTAATGTCGTCTTGGTTATTTTCAACTCTGAAAGAAAGTGTTTTTGGTTGGTGACAATAAGGCCATGGCCATGAAGATGAATATTTGAGGTCTGTGTTTTTGAGAAGAGAAGAGAGATTCAATGTTTTTTTCTTCACCATTTTTGGTTTTTTTGGGTTGGTTTTGTTAGATTGAATTTAAGAAGGATGGTAAGTGAATAAATGTGGATTGAATTCAAAATGAAAATTTGAAGGATAGAAAAATGAAGTTGGATTGAGGGCATTAAAGGCAAGTCAGATGGGGGGAAGATTTTAAAGATGAGGTGGGACAATTTGGAGAACTGTACATTAACTTGTTGGGTCACCATACAGTAGTTTCTTATTTAATTTTTACAGGCAAATAAATGCTAGGATTATAATAATATTAATAAAAATTACACTTTTTTTTTTAAAAGTTATTCATATTTAAATAAAATTAAAACATTTTTTATATATTATTTAATCGTTCAATTAAAAATTGTTAAGGAGGACAACGAATAAACCCACCTCGTTTATATCTGTCATACAAAAGCCTGTAAAAAATAAAGCGAGATAGGACCGACAAAGTTAAGTTAAAGGTGCGAGATAATTATACAGTGTAAATTTAAAATATTATTATTTGGGTGATTTGTTTTTATTTTTTTAGTGGAAAAGAATTCAACTAGATTGAATCTTTAAATTGTAGTTTTGTTTGTATTGGTTGTATTTATGGCGTAGGTATATTGAAATGAGCAACAACCACAATTAATGAGAAACCAGAAACTAAAAGTTTAGCTAGAGGTTGGTGGATACAACATCATGTGTTATGGGCGGGAAGGAGTACTTGTTTACCTTAATGTTCCAAAGAGAGAATTCAACTTCATTCGAGTAACTAGCTACTAATGTTTCACAAGGAAATAGAAAGGGTGGCAATTCTTTTAGGAAGAGAATTCAAAACCGCTGCGTGCATGTGATTATGTTTAAGTTCAGACATTTGATTTAAAGAAAAAAAAAAACTCTTATCATCTCATCCAAACATTTTTAAATTATTATCAAATCATTTTAACAAATAACAAAAATTTCAATTTGAATACTCTTTTTTTTTTATGAATAAAAATCTCATATTGAATACTGATTATATAGCGTTTGTATTGTGAAATTGAAAAATTCAATTTCATTAAAAATTTGATGTGTAAAGAGAGAGAATAATGACAATCAAAATAAATGGTTTTCAATAAAATAACTCTATGCAATAAGATATCAATTAAACTTAATAAAAGAAGATAAAAAAAATACAATAACTTGTTTATTCAACTCAATCAAACAATCTACTTTAAGAAAGAAATCAGTTCTCTGATTCACTATACTTACAAAATTTGTTACAAAAATTATAAATGAGTTAAAAGAAAATAATAATACAAGTTTCAAGAACAAATCATATTTTCTACGCAAGTGTTTTTTAATTTCTCCGACTCTATATATAAATCACACAAATCTAAGGTGTTTAGAAGTGTTTCTCAATCCTCTTAAATACTTCAAAGGTTTCCCTCAACCCCTGTCTCTCTAAGTTTTTCCTTATTGGGATTGTCACATCTTCCCTATGTCTTTAGTTGTAAAGTTCTAAAGGTTGTGATAACAAGAATGCAAGAGCTACATATTTATGAATGTTGAAACTCAACAGATACATAACAAGCCCAAAATTCAATTCATTTAAAAAGGGATCCACAAAACAAAATGAAAAAAATCCAAAACACACAAATCGAGAAAGTCGAACCCGAGTTATGACGAGCGAAACCACCTGTTGGACCCTAACTCACTTTCGTTCCACCACTGTCGACTATGCTGCCACCCTCCCGCTGTGTTGGCTCCACCGCCAACCTCACTTTGTGACGCCACACCAACTTTAGTTCAAGCCTAACGTTGGGCCAACTTTGGAATCATCCTCACACCAAACTAGTTCCGCAGTGAGCCTCACTCTGCCCCGTCGCGTTAGCTTCGCCGAAAGCCTCACTCAGCATCACTGCGTCAACTCCGCTGCTAGCCTCCCTCGCGATTGTGCAATCTTACCCGACTTCAGGCTGATTTTTGGTTTTTGCAATAACAAATTTTTTTCTCTACAACACTTAAGGTTTTAAGGCACACTTCAACAATCTCCACCTTGACTTGAAACCCTGGTGATGTCAGTTTACCCATTAACCACATTGCTGCTCTCTGCCATGTTGAATCACCATTCAACAACATTGATCAAGTTCAACCAATGCTTGAGCCTTGATCTTGTCACTTGCTTCCAACAATGTTTTCTCCTTTAATAGTCTAACAAACCCACAAGTATGGTTTTTTTAACCATCTTTGACTCCATCTGCTTTTGAATGTCACTCTAAATGTCCATTTTTTTAGTTTTTCAACACTTCAGCCACATTCAAAACAGAACACCCAAGGCAAGCATAAACGCCCATGTGAGATAAAATCTCCCTCCTTACCTAATCACGAGTTAAATGAGAATCAAATGCCTTTGTAATTGCCCCCCCAATACTACGAGTATAAATAGTAGGAAAATCCACCCCAAACTGAGTATTCTCTGCCATAGCTTCTAAAAACTTCATCCATATATTTTTACTCTTCTTCCCCTGATGAGACTCACTAAAAGTAATACATTTGAAATTTATGAGCTTCGATCCTCTAGGTTCCACTCCAAACAACTCGTAACTCTTCATAACTCTTTGTTAGCCCTTAAATACACAATACATAACTTTATCATCAAGTTGAATTACCTTGATTTGTAAAATAGGAAAAGTTATGACAACCTCAAAGCAAACTAGGTTATAGTATTCCTACTTCAAACTTCTGTAAATGTTTGAAAGTCTACTCTTGTAAATGAACACCTACAAACCGTGTAAGTTGCTTTAGCACCAATTTTAACCTAGAAACAAAAGGAGAACTCAACGGTTACAAGCATTTTTATCCCTTGTTTTATGCAAAATTCATTAAATTGCTCTGAAAAACCATTAGGCATCTACCATGCCTTTACCTAAAATCACACAACTTGTTCTTTTTATGAAAGTTTTCACCAGCTGATGATGAATGAACAACAATATTGAAACCTTCTAAAATATATAACCCATATATTTTAGACTCTTTAGATATGATCACTTCACCATGTGAAATCTTCAACACCTTAAGTTCAACTCCATTTCAATAGCTTAGATCATTAAACATGCTTATGGATAAAAATTTATCCTGAGCTCTAGAACATACCTCACATTGTGAATATGATACTCAGAGTCATCGAACATTTCAAGTCTCACTATGCAAATACCCTCAACTTTGCAAACCTTATTATCACCGAGAAAAACTATTCCACCTTGTTTTAACTTTAAAGTATCAAAGTATTATATTTTTGAACATATGTGATAAGAGAAACATGAATCCTCTAATCAACTCTCTTCAGTCTCCAAAATCAACACCACTAATACACCAACACTCACATAACTATCCTCATCGGATGCAACTGCAATCTGAATAAAATCATTATTTCTCCTCTTTCCGTGATAATCCCTCATGAAGTGATTGGTTTTCTGACAAGTGTAGCATTTTACCCTTGACTTGTCAAAACCTCTTTGGTTTATACATTCTTTTACGCTCACTTAATCCTCTTGAGTTACTTAAGCCTTCACCACTATTGTCAATTGTCAAATCTTTTATCTTTGAATATTCTTTGGAGCTTAGACCCGTCTAGACTTCATCTAAAGTAAGAGTACATTCCTTACCATAAAGAATGTAATCTTAATTTTCTCAAAAGATCTAGGTAACCAGCTAAACAAGAGTAGAGCATTGTCCTCATCATCAATCTCTACCTCAATATTCTCAAGATTATCAATAATTTTGTGAAATTATGTGAACTGTTTCATTATAGGCTTGTTCTCTACCATTCCGAATAAGTTAAGTTGCTATTTTAGATACAACTTGTAAGCCAGAGACTTAATCATCTACGATTATTTAACTTTTTTCCCAGATGCAGTCTTCTCCTTGGCGAATTCCTTTAGAATTTTTGTGAAGATAATCTTCTCAAGGAGTTGTGTTGATGAAGACAAATTTACGAGCAAGTGTGTATGACAAAAAACAATGGTTCAAGAATAACAACAAGTTCAGGTCAATTTTATATGATAAAGATCAAGTCTTGGATTTCATATATTGGATTGATCATGAAATGTTAAGGTATAAGCTTTCAACCTCTCTATGATATTGTCAAGTGCTCAAATCATACATTCTCATCATGCCATATTTCATTAATCATTTTTGGTGCATCAACATTGGCCTTTATGCAGTTTTCCTGAGTATTTTTGCCTATGTCAGCACATGTAACCGGTTACTCAAAAGGCTGTAACCGGTTACCACAGCTAAACCTTGCCTCTTATGGCCTTTTACGCTTGGTGTAATCGGTTATCCAGATTCATGTAACCGGATGCACATGAACATTTTTCAAAAATTTTTTAACATTCCTTCAGGTGTAACCAATTACACCATATATGGTAACCGGTTACCAGTGGAGGAGTGGCAGTGATTCATGCATTTTTCAGTAGAAACGAAATTTGAAGTTGGTTTTTGAAGCATGGCATCCATTTATTCATTGGTACTCATTTAAAGAGGTGTTTAGGACCTATATATACCTTAACCTTCAGATTTTCATACTCACCTCTTTCATCTACAATTCAAAACATTTTTCTCTCATCTTTCAAATTCTCAAGTGTTCTTAAATAAAAATTTTTGGAGAAACTTATGCACATAATTTTCATTGGAAATTCACATAGTTTCATCCACATACATACTTGAGCACTTGTGTATCATAAAGGTAATTCTTTGCTTGAAGGAGAAGATCGATCCAAGTGATTGATACATTGTATACTATTTTAAAACTCTTATAAAAATTATGTATATTGTTGTAATCCTTGTTGTCCAGGATTGTTGAAAACAAAAGAGTGATTAAGGGAGGATTGTTCTCTTAATACACTTTGTGTAAATCCAAGAGGATTGTTCTTGGTGATTGTGTTAGAGTCTTGTATAGGAAGACTAGGGTTGTCTTGTCCATAAGATCTAACAATAGTAAAATCTCTTATTGCGTAAGGGGACTGGAGTACTCTCGGATTGTGAGGGGAACCAAGACATGTCATTGTGTCTTTTATCTTTCCGCATTTTACAACTTTCATCACTTAGTTCACAAAAGGAAAAATTATAAGACTTAAGTTAAAACCTGAAAAATATTTTAAGTACTTAATTCACCCCCCATCTTTAGTGCAAACTCTACTTACAATTGGCATCAGAGCAGGTTATAGGTAACCAATTCAGTCAAGATCCAATTGTCATACCCCAAATTTGTCCTACTTGTATAATATTACTTTCATTTGTGTTTCTGGCTACTAACCATTATTCAAAAATCCAAAAAAAACAAGAAGTTGCTTTCATTTTTTCTTATTACCTAAGTCCAAGTTGTTGCAAGAATGAATTGGGTTTCAAGTAAGGTCATCAAGTTAGGTGTGTGTGCAGTAAGAGTTGAGGTTCAAGTGAGTTTGACCTAGTCTTGGTCAAACATAAAGGAGATTGCTTCATTATCAAGATTGATTTGTCATGGATCAGTCTCTTATACCTGAAGATTATTAATTCATCTCTAAACTAGGGTTTTGTGTCAATTTAAGTTGTCTGATGAAGTCAAGTTGCAGAGACATCAAAAGCCAAGGCATTTGGACCATATTTCAAGTCATTTGCAAGTCTTGATTATTTGGTTCTTGTGTTTTCCATTAATACAAGAGTTTTTACAAAATAATGTGGCATGGTAGAATAGCCCATTTCAAGCATAAGGCCCATTACATTGTTACAACAAGTAAAAAATGGAAAACTACATGCAAAAAAATATGAGCCATGACCAAGTTTCCAAGTTGTGACTCCATACGCACCCAAGCCATCAGCTCCTTGTATACAATCCACTCAAGCCATTCCCATTTCACTACATACACATACCTCAAGCCAACTTCCACGACATTACACAAATCATTCTATGCGCTGCAGTAAGTTACAATACCAACTTTCAGTACATCACGCCTCAAGCCATCCAAATGATCCAAATGAAACATTGAAGCCAACCTTCACAACAATAATCAGTGTAGTACAACCAACTTCCCACGATACAAACCTGGCCAGCCAAGCTTCCACAAGTACAACACAAAGCCTTCAGCATTCAAAGCAATTCACAGTGCAGGCACACACCAAATAACTTCAAGCCAAGCATAAATAAACTGCAAAATAAAACCTCACGCAAGATTCTCCATGCACAAGCAGCATTACACAAAAACCAAAACCACATTCCTTCCAAACTTTTACGTTGCAAGCCAAAATTTTAGCAAGTCATACAGGCCAATACGCACACACAACACGCCGTTAAGAGCTGCAGCTTCCTACAACATGTAAACACAAATCCAAATTGACCCCACACAGCGCACAATAACTTACAAACAATCAAACGTCAAAACGACACAAAACCAATTCACGAAAGACCACGTCACAGTTTCAAAACAAAAATGCATAGAAAATGGAAAACGAAAATAATTCACCTCAATATTTTCCTCTATAAATAAGCCATAACTCTCCTTCATTTTGCAAGCTCCTTAGAGCAAAATAACTGCTGCTCAAATCACCACCTTCAAAACTTCAATCTCCTACCACAACAACAAACTCAACCAAAAACATCAATTACTCCCTGCTTTCTTAACCTCACAAACCTTTAATCAATAACCCAACCCTCACCTTCAAACCACACAATCTTCAATAACCTTTAAATCACAAACCAAATGAAATTGAAGCGGATAGAATAAATAAAGATACATAAACGAATAGAAGAGAAAAGAGAGATTGAAACCAAACCGAACATAAATGAAACTGGATCGAAATCGAGGATGAGATTGTATTAAGATCTTTTAGCTTGATATTAGTTAGATAGTTAGTTAATAAATAAGTTGTGTAACTACCTAACTAAAGTTAGTTATAACTAACACTTCTCTCATTCTCACTTATATATAAGTGAGCTTATCCTTTTTTAATTCTTTGAATCACTGTTAATACAAGAGTTTATGGAGCTTTTCACCATGAAATTTATTTACTACAATATTATCAGCAGAAAAATTCTGATTTATGCTTCTGCTTCTTCCTTCTTACTCATTCTTTCCTTCTTTCTCCTTTCTCTTTCTTCGTGATTAGTTGCTCTCATGGATAACCATGATGATCTCTATTATCTTCATTCTTCCGATCATCCCAGAGTTGTCTTGGTATCTCAATATCTAGTCGGAGATAACTTCAATTCATGGCGTCATGCCAAGCTCATGGCCCTTGATGGAAAAAATAAATCAGGGTTTATGGATGGCACAATTCCAAAACCCGCAGAAGATTCTCCTCAGTTTCGTTCTTGGATGCGAAACAATAGCACAATGTCTTCTTGGCTCTTCAATTCCGTTTCCAAGGAAATCTCTGGAAGTCTGATCTATGCAGCCAATGCAGCAGAAATATGGCGCGAGTTGCATGATCAATTTCAGCATAAAAATGCTCTTCGTGTGTTTCAACTGAAGAATAATCTTATAAACTGCAGCCAAGGTTCTTCAACTGTCAGTGCTTATTACACACAATTTAAGTCGTTGTGGGAAGAATTAGGCGAATTTAGGCCTATTCATACGTGTCACGATGGTGGTGTGCAAACCATAGTTGATCATCTTCAAAGTGAGCACACTCTTACCATCTTGATGGGACTGAATGAATCATTCAATCAGGTGTGTGGTCAAATCCTACTCATGGATCCATTACCATCCATCAATGTTGTTCTTTCAATGGTTACTCAAGATGAGAAACAAAGAGAGCTCACTACCCTTCCTCACAATGAAACCCCTATGGCATGTGTTGTACAAACTGGTTCTAAGAATCTCAAGAAGGAAAGACCAACTTGTGCTCACAGTGGCATGTTTGGCCATCTCAAAGAAAAATGCTTCAAGATTCATGGATAACCTCCAGGATATAGGAAGACTGCTCAAGGTTCCAAGCCTTTTCAACAAACCAACAATGTTCATGAGCAAAGCATTTCAAGCAATGTAGCAGGATCTGATATGGTAGCCATGCCTTCACAGAATTTCCAACAGATTATTGAGTATCTGCAAGCTCAAATGTCAAAGTCTGGGATTTCTGAGGCAACTTCTTCTCTCAAATCTGTCATAGGTATGATTTTTTCCACTCTTGACTCACATAAATCACAATCTTCTGGTATTTGAATCATAGATTCAGGTGCTACTTCACATATTTGCTACAACATCTCTTTTTTCATTCCTATAAACCCTTGCTAGATAAATTTGTCACTCTTCCTAATGGAGTTCAGATTCCTGTCAAAGCCATTGGAAAAGTCATTGTCAATAATGAATTGAACCTTCATAATGTCCTATACATTCCTTCATTCCATTCTTAATCTCATTTCAATAGCCAAGTTACTTGTGTTACCTAGTCTACAATTGATTTTTGATGGTCATCATTTTTTCATTCAGGACACCAAACAATCCAAGATGATTGACAAGGGTAACCTCATTTCAGAATTGTACATTCTCAAGACCAACAATACCAAGCCTAGTGATAGTTCCATAAGCCTTGTACTAATCTTAGCTATTGTAATACAGTTTCTTCCAATAACAATTCCAAATTATGGCATCATAGATTAAGGCATCTTTCTGATTCTATGTTAAGGACTACTAGTAGTAAAATACAAATCACTGTTCCCACTATTTTTGATTCCAATAAATGTACCATTTGTCCTCTAGCCAAATTAAAGAGGGTTCCTTTTAAGTCTGCTAATAATTTTTCTCCCAATAGTTTTAATCTCATTCATTGTGATTTATGGGGTTCCATTGGAAAAACTACTTATGATGGAAAGTCTTATTTTCTAACAATTGTTGATGATTTCAGTCATTTTACATAGGTTTATTTGAATTATAACAAATCAGAGGCTCCTATCAAAATCAAACAATTCTTTACCATGATAAAGACTCAATTTGGCAAGGTTATTAAAGCTATGAGGTCTGACAATGCCAAGGAATTGCAAATGATTCAGTTTCTTCATGAGAAAGGCACCATTCACCAATACTTTTGTCCTTACAGACCTGAGCAGAATTCTGTGGTTGAGAGAAAGCATCAACACCTGCTAAATGTGGCTAGATCCTTAATGTTTCAAGCCAAACTGCCAATCAGTTTTTGGGGTGATTGACAGCCACAATGACATTCATCATAAATAGTACACCTTCCATGGTCTTGAAAAGTAAGTCTCCTTTTGAGTTTCTCTAAGATAAACTACCTACATACTCTGAATTCAAAGTTTTTGGTTGCTTATGTTACATTTCAACATTTCCTCAACATAGAAACAAATTTACACCCAGAGATGTTCCTTGTGTCTTTATTGGCTATCCTGCTGGATATAAGGTTTCAAAGTATATGATCTTGTATCTAAAACCTTTCACATTTCTAGAGACACAGTGTTTCATGAAGATACCTTTCCTTTCCACTTCATCTCTGACAATAACACACATGATGATCCCTTTCATAATGTAGTCATACCCAACCCTATTTGTGTATATTCTCCCCATGACCATGAAAATAATATACCAGTCCATGTTGCTGAGCATCCTGACAATAATGCTCCAGCAGATCCTATTCCTGATGCAAATCCTATTGTTCCACATGACCATAATCTACCTGAACTTAGAAGATCCATCAGAACTCATAGAACTCATACCTATCTCAATCACTTTGTGTGCCATGTCCCTCATCAAACTTCTGAACTATCATCATATGATAATTTTTCTCCTCAATACAAGGACTATGTCATGAATGTAGTATCTGTCTATGAGCCACAATTTTACCATCAAGCATCCAAAATCCCTGAATGGTGTACATTCACGAGTGAAGAAATAGTAGCCCTATAAGCAAATAATACTTGGACCATACAACCTTTGCAAAAAGGTAAGAAGACCATTGGGTGTAGGTGGATATACAAAACCAAGTATCATGTTAATGGATCCTTGGACAAGCACAAAGCTAGATTGGTTGCCAAAGGTTACACTCAACAACCTGGCCTTGACTTCATAAATACTTTCTCACCAGTGGCAAAGCTCACGTCAGTCAGAGTTGTACTCAGTCTAGCTGCTGCCCAGAATTGGAAACTTGCTCAACTTGATATCAATAATTCCTTCTTGAATGGTGATTTGTTTGAGGAAATCTACATGGATCTACCACTTGGTTATCCAAGTGAGGGGGAGAACATGGTATGCAAGCTCAACAAATCACTTTATGGATTAAGGCAAGCCTCAAGACAATGGTATCACAAGTTCTCCACAACTGTCATGGCATATGGCTTCACACAATCATCAGCAGACCACTCATTATTTACAAAAGGAATAGGTAAATCTCTTGTTGTCCTTTTGGTCTATGTAGATGATATAGTTCTTGCCATCCCTAACCTTAAACTTGTCCAAGAAACTCAAAGCATGCTTCAAAAGCAATTCAAACTAAAGATTTTAGGAGACCTTATGTACTTTCTTGGCTTAGAAATTGCTTATTCCAACAAAGGGATACACTTGTGTCAAAGGAAATATACACTGCAGCTTCTCATGGATACAGACTTTGTAAATGATAAACCTGCATCTCTGACTATAGATCCTGGTGCCAATTTTAATGACTGTAGCTTCGGTTTTAGTGATGCGACCACTACCGCTTTTAACGTTACTTTCTGATTTATGTATTTATCCTATAAAGCTCAAAAGGAAGGGGAAAATATCTTAAACTAACCCTGCGTGCAAGTGTTTTCTTTAACAAATGCAAAGAGATCTGGAATCAGGGTTTGGTTATACAAAGGGAAGCTATTTACACCCAGAGCATCTATAGTAATCTATAGGAACCTTTATTTACACATATTTTCTACTGCTTTGAATGCTTTCTTAAGTCTATCTACTATTGATTGGGGAAAGTTTCTCTTTTGTGAGGACTGAGGAAATGTTTTTGTTGTTTTTGGGTTTTCTATTGTTTTTGGAAAGGTACTTGACCTAAGATTTTTTATTTGTGTGCTCGCTAAGATTTCACAATCTTATGCCTACGTATTCCCGTAAAGAGATTTGGGAAATCAAAGCAGCCGTAGTTCCTCCTATTCTATGGGAGGAAATTGTTTGGTGTCTTGTTCAAAGCCCAAGATTGAAGCTAACAGGGTATTTTTGTCTTGTTTAAAGCCCATGATTGAAGCTAATAGGGTATTTGTGTCTTGTTTAAAGCCCAAGATTGAAGCTAACAGGGTATTTGTGTCTTGTTTAAAGCCCAAGATTGAAGCTAAAAGTTTGAATGAGAGGCAATTTGTCATCTCTAAAGGGAGATATCTCACATATTCATCACAAATGTTAAGTAATTGGTTATAAGGGAAGTTACTTTAACTGGGATGTGTGGAATCCAACAATGCCATATCTTTATTTATAAATATTTGCATGCTAAGAGAGGGACATTGGCTTGGATATGTAGAATCCAGAGGCTTGCCACTTACATCAGTTAGATGAAAGAGAAATTTTAGCCATGATAAAGGAGGGACTCCAGCTTGGATTTTGAATCAACGAGTGTGCCACTTACATCAATTATCTGGAAAAAGGTTTGGATTGTTTGTTTTGATATGTGATGTATAGAGGAAATGTCCTCCTACAGAGAGGACACATGGTCTCATCTTTGGGGATGATGGATTTTGTGCCTTGATCAAAGTCCAAGGTTGAAGCTAAAAGAAGTTGAAAACTGACTCAATTGGGGAGCATTATATAAGTCTTGTACAAAGCCCAAGATTGAGGCTAACTGGAAAAATCATTATATGAAGCCTAAGAGGAGGCTGACTCTTCCTGAGGATTATTGAAATCCAGGAGAAGGTCTAAACTATGTTGGGGAATCCAAAGGGAAACTAACTCTTGTTGGATATTAGAGTAGAGTTGATTCATCAGATGCCATGAGGCTCTAATTCTTTTGGGGATTTGTTGATGGTAATCTGATCCTGGCTGGGGATTTTTAAGGTGAAAGCCAAATCTTGTTGAGGATCAGAAGGGACTTAAAAGGATAAGCTTGAATGCCTTAAAGGTTTTGACTCTTCTGGGAATTGGTTTATTGATAGAGATGACTAGGGTTTATCCTATGCTTTTAGGAAGCCTGAGGGTTCTTGTATTAAGCCTAAAAGGAGACTATGAGGGTGAGACTTTCCAAGTCTACTTGTATGAAGCCCAAGAGGAGGCTGAGACTACCCAAGTCTCTTAAGAAGAGGCAGACTCTGGTTGGAGAAGGATCTTTGTATGATGCCCAAGAGGAGGGTGAGGGTTCTAGAGATGAAGATTTACCCTTGAATGATTGGATGTTCTAGAGTTTTTTGACTTTCTTGAGGATTGAACTAGTAGAGTGTTGAATGCGGTATAGGGCAAGCAAACAAAAAGATTTGGAAGTATTTTTTCGGGAATTTATCGTGTCCACAGAGATTGGTTCTTGAACTGCCGTTCGACAATTTAATTGTTAATGAGTTTGGGTTTAAATGGTTTGAATTAAATGCGGAAAAGTAAATAAAAACATAAAAAGTATATATTCTTTGAAGAGAAAAGACGTATCAAGCATGTATATATTCCACTCGTCACAAACATAAATTTACTGACCAATTATACTCCACCTGCAATACTCATCAAAATCATCCAATATCGCTCACAACAGTGTCCATCTCTGGCACACTGAGTTGAGAAGCAACCGTATCACTCTCTTCGTCACTCTCACGCACGAAGCCTCGAAACACGGAAGGCATTTAAGTTCCGACACCATAAAGATTATCATCTAAATCTATCTCTAGCATCTAGACAATAGATATCCATCCCTAATCAAGATTTGTGAAGTTTATCTCTAACACAACACAAATCCAAACATAAATGCAAAAAGATCAAGGAAGACATCGATAATGATTTGTAAAGCAAGCTTTATACAATATTATGATCAACAAAGATACATATGTTCATAGTAAATATACAAACACCCAGCAAAAAGAGAAAAACATAGAGAAGAAATGGAGAAAAACCAAACATCTCCTGAGTTGTCGGCTCCGATTGATGAAGGATTCGACTCCGGATCATCCCAATGCATGCTCCAATGTGTTTTCTAGCCTAATTCTAGTCAAAAAATGCTATTGGATGGATTTGGAACTAAAAATATCAAACCCATAACCAAAAAAATGAGTTTTTGGGGCTTTAATGGAGTTTCAGCACGCGCAGCACCGCCCGGCGGCGTTCTGGCTTCGCCCGGCGCTTCAAGGCAGTTTATTATTTGCAAATTCCAGGGCTGTGACACTGTTGCGCCTGCGCACCGCCCGGCGCTCAAAACACACCGCCCGGCGCTCAAAGTGTGTCGCCCGGCCCTGCAGGGGCGCAGCACACCAGTCTGCAGAATTTTTCTGCACTGTTTTATTCGTAACTTTTGAACCGTAACTCCGATTGACGCACGGTTTGAAGCGTTGGAAAGCTTATTCAATGCTCTATACAACAATGGCAAGATCCCATTGCTGGAACACCTGCAAAAATAAGTGAAAATCAATTAAACTCAATGATATTTACACGATAACGCACTATACACACGAAAACGTAAAGTAAACGTAATTACAAACAAATCGGGTTTTATTCAACCAATTTTAACACAAAGTAATGATAAGTGCAACAAAAATTATATACACAAATAGGTACATTTTGCACTTATCAACTCTCCCCAACTTACATACTTGTTTGTCCTCAAACAAAAATCAAGCAACTCAAAGAAACAAAAGCAATAACCAAAGAATTACGAATCAACAGGTTTTGAAAACGGAAAACAAATGTATGGTTCAAATGAAAACGGTACACACAAAGTAAATACTTACCACTACACTACGACGACAACATAGTCACGAAACAAATGCAAAATACAAAAATCATGCCAAAAATTCTAAAACAACACAAGTTCCAAAGTGAATCACACCTAGCAAAAATAATCATCGGTAGATGAAAAACACAAAATGAGGTTCTTTACACTCACACAACACTCATGCAAACAAAAGACTAAATTATGCATACATCCACAAATTCATATTGAACATACAAAGGCAAGAATCACAAGGACTTTCAAGGTTGTAGTGTGGTCGGGTAAACAAACAAGGGGCAATTTCTAAAGGTAATTGAAACAAAAACTTGCCTAAACCTAAGGGAGTGAAAACTCACAAAGATTCACACACAAAATTTCAACCAACTTCTTCCAAAATCCCAAGTGGTACACAACACACAATAATTATTTAGCACAATTATTGAAACTCTTTTTGTTTCCTTTTTCAAGGATTTTTCTTTTTTTCTTCCTTTTTTCTTTCTTTTTCTCTTTCACAAATTTTTCTCTTTTTTCTTTTCTTTTTCAATCCTCATAGAATCCAACCAATGACTACACAATCATCCTCTCCCCAACTTGAATTCAACCGCACCATCATGTGAATACTCCCTACTTTCTAAGGCAAGGAAAAAATCCATACAACAACACAAAATTGAGGTCCAAGAAAAAACAAAATCCATTAAAAAATAAGCGAACTAAATACTCATAGACAAGCATTAAGTTCAAATAGAAACATGGATCAAAAAGCTCAAAGGGGTTACAAATTCTCACACACTCACAAGGTGAATTGACTATTTGGCTAAGGTGGTTGTGCTCAAAATGAAATAATTGCCTTGATCCTTTTCATGCATTCATATAAACAACACAAACAAAAGATTCAACATAATAAAATCCAGTTAGAACAAGAATATTGGTTCTCCGCGCGTATATGAACAAATGGAAAGCCACCTCACAAAAAGGTTGGGAACTAAAGTGATTCACAATAGAACAAGTATACAAAAGAATGAATGGCATGAAAGTTTGTAAAAAGCCTAAGTATCATGAATATGCTAAAGTCAAGAAAGCGATAAATACATACCTCGGACGTGTACAAAACTTAACAAGATCATTACCATACATCCGCAAGTTGAAACGAACCAACTTGGAAAATCACCAAAGCATCCTCAAATAAGTCAAAACAAGCTCATTGACAAACACAAAGACCATTAATATAAACAAACTAAAAAAAAAACGGAAAAAATTCATTAAACAAGTTGTAAAGTGAAGATTTGAGAATTTTACGAATAATCCGAGTACAACTTGTTTAATAAAAGTTCACCACACTACCTAAACTAAACAACAACAAAAGAAAGTAATAAAACATGCTTGTTTTACGTCGTAAGCTCGACGCCTTTACGGTGCTTAATTAGAAACTTCCTCTCTTCATGCCAAGGTGATGTCTCACCGCGCAACCAAAAGCAAGTGACCAAACCAAACACTTGAACACACGTTAAAATATACAAGTATCATAATAAACAAGTGAAAATATACAAAATGTACGATATCTACAAAACTCAAAAACAACGAAACTATCGCAATGTAAGAACAATAAAAACCAATCCCCGGCAACGGCGCCATTTTGTTAAATGCGGTATAGGGCAAGCAAACAAAAAGATTTGGAAGTATTTTTCCGGGAATTTATCGTGTCCACAGAGATCGGTTCTTGAACTGCCGTTCGATAATTTAATTGTTAATGAGTTTGGGTTTAAATGGTTTGAATTAAATGCGGAAAAGTAAATAAAAACATAAAAAGTATATATTCTTTGAAGAGAAAAGACGTATCAAGCATGTATATATTCCACTCGTCACAAACATAAATTTACTGACCAATTATGCTCCACCTGCAATACTCGTCAAAATCATCCAATATCGCTTACAACAGTGTCCATCTCTGGCACACTGAGTTGAGAAGCAACCGTATCACTCTCTTCGTCACTCTCGCGCACGAAGCCTCGAAACACTGAAGGCATTTAAGTTCCGACACCATAAAGATTATCATCTAAATCTATCTCTAGCATCTAGACAATAGATATCCATCCCTAATCAAGATTTGTGAAGTTTATCTCTAACACAACACAAATCCAAACATAAATGCAAAAAGATCAAGGAAGACATCGATAATGATTTGTAAAGCAAGCTTTATACAATATTATGATCAATAAAGATACATATGTTCATAGTAAATATACAAACACCCAGCAAAAAGAGAAAAACATAGAGAAGAAATGGAGAAAAACCAAACATCTCCTGAGTTGTCGGCTCCGATTGATGAAGGATTCGACTCCGGATCATCCCAATGCATGCTCCAATGTGTTTTCTAGCCTAATTCTAGTCAAAAAATGCTATTGGATGGATTTGGAACTAAAAATATCAAACCCATAACCAAAAAAATGAGTTTTTGGGGCTTTAATGGAGTTTCAGCACGCGCAGCACCGCCCGGCGCTTCAAGGCGGTTTATTATTTGCAAATTCCAGTGCTGTGACACTGCTGCGCCTGCGCACCGCCCGGCGCTCAAAACACACCGCTCGGCGCTCAAAGTGTGCCGCCCGGCCCTGCAGGGGCGCAGCACACCAGTCTGCAGAATTTTTCTGCACTGTTTTATTCGTAACTTTTGAACCGTAACTCCGATTGACGCACGGTTTGAAGCATTGGAAAGCTTATTCAATGCTCTATACAACAATGGCAAGATCCCATTGCTGGAACACCTGCAAAAATAAGTGAAAATCAATTAAACTCAATGATATTTACACGATAACGCACTATACACACGAAAACGTAAAGTAAACGTAATTACAAACAAATCGGGTTTTATTCAACCAATTTTAACACAAAGTAATGATAAGTGCAACAAAACTTATATACACAAATAGGTACATTTTGCACTTATCAACTCTCCCCAACTTACATACTTGTTTGTCCTCAAACAAAAATCAAGCAACTCAAAGAAACAAAAGCAATAACCAAAGAATTACGAATCAACAGGTTTTGAAAACGGAAAACAAATGTATGGTTCAAATGAAAACGGTACACACAAAGTAAATACTTACCACTACACTACGACGACAACATAGTCACGAAACAAATGCAAAATACAAAAATCATGCCAAAAATTCTAAAACAACACAAGTTCCAAAGTGAATCACACCTAGCAAAAATAATCATCGGTAGATGAAAAACACAAAATGAGGTTCTTTACACTCACACAACACTCATGCAAACAAAAGACTAAATTATGCATACATCCACAAATTCATATTGAACATACAAAGGCAAGAATCACAAGGACTTTCAAGGTTGTAGCGTGGTCGGGTAAACAAACAAGGGGCAATTTCTAAAGGTAATTGAAACAAAAACTTGCCTAAACCTAAGGGAGTGAAAACTCACAAAGATTCACACACAAAATTTCAACCAACTTCTTCCAAAATCCCAAGTGGTACACAACACACAATAATTATTTAGCACAATTATTGAAACTCTTTTTGTTTCCTTTTTCAAGGATTTTTCTTTTTTTCTTCCTTTTTTCTTTCTTTTTCTCTTTCACAAATTTTTCTCTTTTTTCTTTTCATTTTCAATCCTCATAGAATCCAACCAATGAGTACACAATCATCCTCTCCCCAACTTGAATTCAACCGCACTATCATGTGAATACTCCCTACTTTCTAAGGCAAGGAAAAAATCCATACAACAACACAAAATTGAGGTCCAAGAAAAAACAAAATCCATTAAAAAATAAGTGAACTAAATACTCATAGACAAGCATTAAGTTCAAATAGAAACATGGATCAAAAAGCTCAAAGGGGTTACAAATTCTCACACACTCACAAGGTGAATTGACTATTTGGCTAAGGTGGTTGTGCTCAAAATGAAACAATTGCCTTGATCCTTTTCGTGCATTCATATAAACAACACAAACAAAAGATTCAACATAATAAAATCCAGTTAGAACAAGAATATTGGTTCTCCGCGCGTATATGAACAAATGGAAAGCCACCTCACAAAAAGGTTGGGAACTAAAGTGATTCACAATAGAACAAATATACAAAAGAATGAATGGCATGAAAGTTTGTAAAAAGCCTAAGTATCATGAATATGCTAAAGTCAAGAAAGCGATAAATACATACCTCGGACGTGTACAAAACTTAACAAGATCATTACCATACATCCGCAAGTTGAAACGAACCAACTTGGAAAATCACCAAAGCATGCTGAAATAAGTCAAAACAAGCTCATTGACAAACACAAAGACCATTAATATAAACAAACTAAAAAAAATCGGAAAAAATTCATTAAACAAGTTGTAAAGTGAAGATTTGAGAATTTTACGAATAATCCGAGTACAACTTGTTTAATAAAAGTTCACCACACTACCTAAGCTAAACAACAACAAAAGAAAGTAATAAAACATGCTTGTTTTACGTCGTAAGCTCGACGCCTTTACGGTGCTTAATTAGAAACTTCCTCTCTTCATGCCAAGGTGATGTCTCACCGCGCAACCAAAAGCAAGTGACCAAACCAAACACTTGAACACACGTTAAAATATACAAGTATCATAATAAACAAGTGAAAATATACAAAATGTACGATATCTACAAAACTCAAAAACAACGAAACTATCGCAATGCAAGAACAATAAAAACCAATCCCCAGCAACGGTGCCATTTTGTTAAATGCGGTATAGGGCAAGCAAACAAAAAGATTTGGAAGTATTTTTCCGGGAATTTATCGTGTCCATAGAGATCGGTTCTTGAACTGCCATTCGATAATTTAATTGTTAATGAGTTTGGGTTTAAATGGTTTGAATTAAATGCGAAAAAGTAAATAAAAACATAAAAAGTATATATTATTGAAGAGAAAAGACGTATCAAGCATGTATATATTCCACTCGTCACAAACATAAATTTACTGACCAATTATACTCCACCTGCAATACTCGTCAAAATCATCCAATATCGCTCACAATAGTGTCCATCTCTGGCACACTGAGTTGAGAAGCAACCGTATCACTCTCTTCGTCACTCTCGCGCACGAAGCCTCGAAACACGTAAGGCATTTAAGTTCCGAAACCATAAAGATTATCATCTAAATCTATCTCTAGCATCTAGACAATAGATATCCATCCCTAATCAAGATTTGTGAAGTTTATCTCTAACACAACACAAATCCAAACATAAATGCAAAAAGATCAAGGAAGACATCGATAATGATTTGTAAAGCAAGCTTTATACAATATTATGATCAACAAAGATACATATGTTCATAGTAAATATACAAACACCCAGCAAAAAGAGAAAAACATAGAGAAGAAATGGAGAAAAACCAAACATCTCCTGAGTTGTCGGCTCCGATTGATGAATGATTCGACTCCGGATCATCCCAATGCATGCTCCAATGTGTTTTCTAGCCTAATTCTAGTTAAAAAATGCTATTTGATGGATTTGGAACTAAAAATATCAAACCCATAACCAAAAAAATGAGTTTTTGGGGCTTTAATGGAGTTTCAGCACGCGCAGCACCGCCCGACGGCGTTCTGGCTTCGCCCGGCGCTTCAAGGCGGTTTATTATTTGCAAATTCCAGTGCTGTGACACTGCTGCGCCTGCGCACCGCCCGACACTCAAAACACACCGCCCGTCGCTCAAAGTGTGCCGCCCGGCCCTGCAGGAGCGCAGCACACCAGTCTGCAGAATTTTTCTGCACTGTTTTATTCGTAACTTTTGAACCGTAACTCCGATTGACGCACGGTTTAAAGCGTTGGAAAGCTTATTCAATGCTCTATACAACAATGGCAAGATCCCATTGCTGGAACACCTGCAAAAATAAGTGAAAATCAATTAAACTCAATGATATTTACACGATAACGCACTATACACACGAAAACGTAAAGTAAACGTAATTACAAACAAATCGGGTTTTATTCAACCAATTTTAACACAAAGTAATGATAAGTGCAACAAAACTTATATACACAAATAGGTACATTTTGCACTTATCGTAGAGATGACTAAACTTTTTCCTATGCTTTTAGTAAGCCTTTGGGTCCTTATACTAATCCCAAGAGGAGGCTGGGATGCTTCTAGGAAGCTTGTGGGTCCTTGTACTATGCCCAAGAAGAGGCTGTGGGGAACTTCTAAGAAGCCTGTGGGTCCAAGCCTAAGAAAAGTTCAAGAAATGTTTCACCGGGAAATAAACCTTTCTTTGCTGAACAGTTCTAAGGTTTGAAGAAATTCAAAATAGGTTTCACCGACAATTAATCCTCTCTGGGGAAATGAATTTATTTGTATAAGAATAAACTAGTTGATTGAACTAAGTTATAAGTATCCTACTGTTTAACCTAAGTGTGAATTGAGGATGACCTAACTGCTGAGGGAACTCTAGACAGGTATGCACAAGTATATACAGATAAGTAGTTTAATAGGTATATAAATGAGTATGCATTGAAAAGGTGATGGGTCTTATTCTCTAGATAGAGACCCAAGTGTGTTGTGATTGGTTGTATTGATTATCACCATATGAATAGGGTTTTGAGAAATTGAAGAAAGTTTTGAGAAAACTTTGAATTTTGAATTTGTATTAAAAAGAATGTTGTTTTTATTTGAATGAATTGAAAAGAAAATTTGGGGCTTATAACTCAAAGAGAGGCCCAAGTGGTCTAAGAGCAGTTTCATCGGGAATAATGCTCCTCTTAGTACCAGTGTAATTTGAATCTTCTTTTTATTATAAAAAAAGGAAAAAAAGGATGGGACTTACACTCTATTAAAAAGCCCAAGTTAACGTATTTTTGAATGAAAGAATGAAAGAATAGTATTGGGTCTTATACTCGGGGATAGGCCCAGTTGTTTTCAAATAGTTTAAAACAGACAGATGATTTTGAAAACAAAGATATGGGGCTTACAACTCAAGGAGAGGCCCATGGAGGTTGTTTATTGTTTAAAACAAAGTTTATGTACAAAAGATTGGGGCTTATACTCAAGGAGAGGCCCAGATGATTTATTTTGAAAACAGTGATCGCATTGCGATACCGAAAGACGTTGTGGGACTTATACTATAGCAGATGCCCAAATTTTATTTAAGTACATAGGGGGTTGGGTCTTACACTCTAATAGAGGCCCAAGTGTGTTTGAAATAAAGTTTTGAAAGATTGAATCAGAGAAAACCCTAATTTCATTTTTTAAGATATTTTTTCAAAGAAAAATCAATTAAAAATGATAAAAAAAATACCAAAAAAATTCAATAAACATGTTATGAATTATGATTAAGGTTTATAAAATGAAGTTTTATTCACATGATGATTTAAAATCAAATTGGTTTTGAAAAATCAAAGAAAAGAAATTATTTAAAACTGTTTTAAAAAATTAAAATAAAAATTTTTAAAATATTCAAAAATATATCAAATAAAAATTTTTTTTTTATTTTTTTGTGGAATAAAATATTTAAACATGCGAAGGATTTATGTTTAAAAAATTATTTGAAAAAGATTAAAATTGGAGGAGAAATTAATTTTTGAAAATAATTAAAAATTTGAAAATTTGAAAAAGATTTGAAAAAAGGTGCCAACGGTCATCTTCTTCCTCGCGCGTGTCCTCCATGGCCGTTTTGTAAAACCTCTCATATCTCTCTCAATACGCAATGATTTTCCACGATGTAAACATGAAAGTTATGTGTTTTTGAACAATGATTTCAATGATACTAATTAATTACATTTCTTTTAAGTGTAGAGTGGGATATCATGTGAAGAACAAATAAACCCTAATTTTTGCAAGAACACTATGAAATCCTATACATGATTGATATATAGCAATTGATTGAGGGAAAACATTCTACATAAGTGCAGAAACATGTTGGTAACTTAAAAACACATTTATAATGCATGGATCATGGAATTTGAAGAGTTCAGGCTTACCTGTGCAAGAGGAAATCGAATCCTCAGATGTAGGTGTTAAAGAAGTGTTTTGATGATCTGGACAACTTCCTTGGACCCCAAGTAGTGTGTTGAGATGCTTGGATTGGATTGAAAACCTCTGGATTGGTGGGCACGACTCCAACTGCAGATGGCTTTGGGATGAGGTATGAACTTGATGAATCTGGTGTTACAAATGTTGTTCAAGTGTTTAGATCATTCATAAATGATGTGTGTGAGGTGTTAGGACCATTGGTTTGAGTGGAATTGCTCTCTATCTAAAAACATGATTCTCACTTCTTTGGAAATGGATTTTTTGATGCACAAGAGGGAGATGATGGAAAACATGTGTTGTGATGTTTTGGTGTGTTTTGATCAACCATAAATAACCTCTATTTATAGTAGAGGAAGTTTGTTTTGCAAGGAATAGTAAATGGGGGCTGGATCAACCTATTGTCCAATGGATATAGATATGTGTTCAAAGTTTCCTCTAGCCATTGACTTGAGTTATACTTTGCAGGTTTAGGTCTTCTGATCCTTGGCTAAAGCTTGACTCATTTGGACTGATATGACTTGGTTCATGGCACCTCAATGCATCCTTTCAATTCCATATTGACAAAATTGGATTTTGGATTTGCAACATTGATGATCACATGCCAAAGGGATATGGTTCTTGACTAATTGGCCTCATGGTTCAGATTCTTCATCATTTAGGCTGATATTAGACAGAAGTCCAATGATGCAAGTGTCCAAAATTGGCTCAAGAAATTATGGGATACAAGTTATGTGCCAATGCTGTCAAAAACCAGTTTGTGTCAAGGCATGTTGTGTGGTTCATAACTCCTTGCTCAAGTTGAATCAATGGATGGTCTTGTACTCTTTGGAAAGCTTATATATCATACTTCAAATTTGATATTTACATTTGGTCTTGATCCTTCTTGGATCATAATGAAAAACTCCTCCAAAGTTGGACAAAACATGAGACAGATTATGCCTAAAATTTTTCTAAGTGTCAAAGTTCAAATCTTATGAAACCCTAACTTCATGGTCTTATAACTCAAAATCTAGGCATTTTTTGACCATGGATCAGTAGGACACTTTTGTAGTGTGTAATGAGAGATTTCATTTGAGCTTTGGATGGAAGAAAATGGTTGCTTGGATCACAAGTTATGACCTTGTAAAGTTGGGTAAAAATCACTTTTTTCCATAACTTAGTGAAATTTTAAGTTCCTCAAGGTTGCCCTTTTTGCAAGTAACCTCACTTTCTTGATTTTTCTTGATTGATCATGATCCAAGTCACAAGTTAACATTGTTCTTGACCTAAAGGAGCCATGCTTGTCAAAAAATTCCCAAAATTCAAACTTGGTTTTGATCACAGTTGACTTTTTGTATCAAATGAATTTTGAACTTTGTGATCCTTTATGAAATCAAGTCCTTGGGATAAATTAAACCTAATGGATGGATTCCATAAGTGTTTTAGAGTGTCTTGAATCATCCCCCAAGGTTTGAGACTATGTTTTGGTCAAAACTCAAAGGTATGGTTGACTTTTTCCAAAAAAAACCTAGTTTGTAGTCCAGATGAATTTGAAGCCTTGCATTGCTTATGAACTAAGTTCTTTGAATCAATCTAATCTTATGAATGGATCAATATAATGCATTTGAGGTCCTTAAAGCATATCTTGTGGTCTTGGCTCATGCCTTGCTCCAAAAGTCAACTTGGGACTGAATTAGGTAAAAAAAAACCTAATTCCTGTTTTTTTATGAATGCATCCCCTGAGGCTATTTTGAACTTATGAATGGACTCATGAGGTCCTTTTGAGCTTCTTGAATCATGTTTTGAAGTATTGGCTCATGCCCATATGAAAATTTCTCTCTAGAGGCCTTGGTCGATCAAAACCTTAATTTGGTGACACTAATGATCTTGAGGCTTGATCAACTTGAAATGTTGCATTTTTGTGTTAGATTCTTGATATGGGAGACCTCTTTATCCTTCATGGATGTTTGATAGGTTTGACAAGTTGAAGATCATGTCAATTCTTGATTGATCCTTTGCCTAAGTGCTATGAGAGGGCTCAAAACCCTAATTCTTGGCTAGAGTGAACACTCAACAATCTTTGAGAGGATTGATGAGGTAAATCCAAATTGTGATGATGGCTTGCACAATGATGTGAAGTCTTGTGGTCAAAATTTAGGGTATGAAAATGACCTAGAAGGTCCTTTGCTCGAGGATTCCTCTTAATATAGAAGAATCATTGGCAGATTATTGTATCTGACCATTTCAAGACCTGACATATCATATGCTATGCACAAGCTCAGCCAATACATGTCAAAGCCTAGAAAGAAACATATGAATGAGATAAACCACATTTTACAATACTTGAAAGGCACATCAAGTCATGGAATTTTATTCTCATCAAATCCTTCACTCCACATCTCTGCATACTCTGATGAGATTGGGGAAGCTGCACAACAACCAGAAAATCCACCACTGGCTTTTGTATCTTCATTGGAGAATCATTAGTAGCTTGGAAGTCCAAAAAAGCAAGTCACTGTATCAAGATCATCGTCTGAAGCTGAATATAAGGCATTGGCTTTTGTCACATCTGAGTTATTGTGGCTAAAACAACTTCTAAGAGCTTTTGACATCAAGGTACCTTCATGTAAGGTGTTTTGTGACAACACATCAGCCATCTAAATGGAAAATAATCCAACGAGTCATGAGAGAGCTAAGCACATTGACATAGATTGTCACCTTATTAGGGAACATGTTGCTGCTAATTTCATCAAGTTGATACATGTACAATTTAAGCATCAACTGGCTAATCCTCTCACCAAAGCTTTGCCAAGGAATTTGTTTCATGATCTTATAGCCAAGTTGGGAATTTGTAACATATATCTTTCAACTTAAGGGGGAGTATTAAGATCTTTTAGCTTAATATTAGTTAGATAGTTAGTTAATAAATAAGTTGTGTAACTACCTAACTAAAGTTAGTTATAACTAACTCTTCTCTCATTCTCATTTGTATATAAGTGAGCTTCTCCTTTTGTAATTCTTTGAATCACTGTTAATACAAGAGTTTATGGAGTTTTTCACCATGAAATTCATTTACTACAATAGATTGAGAAGTGAAGAGAGGATAAAAATGTATCACAAAATAAAGAGGATGTTTTTTCTTTTTAGCTTTGAATTTGATGTAGCTGTTTGTGCATTGAGAGAGGGTAAGGAAAAATACACCGTGTGTGATGAAGAAGAGAAGAGATCCCATTCTAATGTTTTTTTCTTTTAAAAATTCATGGTTGTGTTTGGTGGGTTGGGCTTTTGAGCCCATTTTGAGTTTCTTCAATTACACCTCACACACTATATGCCACCCCTTTTATTTTCTTTATTTTTTCTTTCTTTTTATCTTTATTTTTATTATATTCTTATCCATTTTCTTCTTGATTTTCTTTTTAATATTGGTTTTGTAATTTTTTTGTTTCATTCCTTATGTTAGAGTTTTTTTTTAATTTTATTTTCATTTCCATTTTGATCCTTATTTTTTTCATTTTGGATCATAACATGCTTTGGGATAAATTAAAAGTTCACATGTAAAAGGGCGAGTCTTTTCGCGCGGCTACACTACGATTGCTTAACATAGCGCTAAATTGGTCCTGATTCGAGAAAGTGATCATCCGATCAATGACAATTAACAACTAACATCTAACTTTGACATTTCCGCTCTTTATTTTCTTGGTATTTACTTTCCACCATTTATTTTCTAGCTCTTTATATCTTTGTCCTTATATTTCATTGTTCATCTTATTCATCTTTGTTCATCTTATTGAAAATTACAAAAACATGATAAACAAATTGAAAACCCTAAACAAAAATCTAATCTTGGACTATGGCTACTATCCTTGGCATAATGGAGTTTGAACCTTGTACATTAAACCCTAGCAAAGGAGCTTTATATTGGACTTCTCTACTTGTATTGATTTGTCTTAGGACACACTTGCACATCATTCATAGCTTACTCTTCGGCTTTCTTACAATGAGACTTATTCAATCAATTACTTCTAGTTGATCGTCTAAAAGACTAGCCCACTTTGCTAGTACACGTGTAGTTTATCGTTTGGGTTGTATGCTTATTCCATCCCCGTTTGGAAAAATTTATGCCCACTCCCATGACGTGTAATAACTTTACCGCTTTCTCTTTGCTTGCTAGTTACTTAGGTAGTCCTTAATTCAATAATAAAATCAATCACCCTTTTCAAAAGAACGCAAATAAGCTTGATCTAACGTCAAGCATTTTTCATAAAAACCAATTCAATAGGTTTCCATCACCATCAACCCTCAACCAAATACACTCCATTTTTCATTCACCCTTTGTAAGTCGATTGCCTTATGCATCACCATCAACCTTCCCATTGATCAAAACATTTTCGTAAACAACCAAACAAACCCTTGATCCAACATCAAGCCACTTTTTCTCAAGTAAATTCAAAACACAATAAGATACTATTAGGATTGTGCGCCACGAGCCTTAAGTGGTGGAGAAGGAGTGAGAATGGAGTTTTCCTACACTCACTATGATGATTTTAACACAAGACGTTTGGTTTGGTAGCTCGAAATGATCACCTCTACCCATAGTCTTTAGTGCAATCCTAATCATGAACAATCTCTTTCAAAAATCCTAAAAACAACATCAACTCATCAAACTCTTTTTTCCGCCTTAGGGCCTCACTCCGAAAACTTTTTTCAAGGTAAAATCAACCAACAAACACTCATATTTTAGACTGAACAACGAAGCTCTGAATTCCTCATTGCACTATGAGATTACATAGGCACGAGGCGAACGCCGAGGCGAACACCCTAATAAAAAACATCCTTTTTCCCTTTAGCAGATAAACCTTTAGATAAACAACATCCTTTCATGTGTAGACAACCTAGATGGTTCCCATTCATTACAACAGATGTAGAGGGTGTTAATACCTTCCCCTTGCATAACCAACTTCCGAACCCCGACATTGGTTACGACGACCGTGTCCTATCCTTTTCCATTCCACGGGTTTTATCGATATTTTTCCTTTCCCCCTTTTGGAAATAAATAAAGTTCGGTGGTGACTCTTCTGTCATTCCAATCCGCGAGCTTTCCTCACGATGTCGTATTCTTTTTCCCGAGTTATGACACCAATATGGCTTCCGCAAGTACAATTCTTGTTTCAAAGATGGTGGTAGTAGCAACAAACCCCCACTATTCTCTGGTGAATATTTTGATTTTTGGAAAATTCGCATTAGGACTCATTTGGAAGCACAAGGAGAAGGAATATGGGAAATCGTTGAAAATGGTCCACATGTTCCTACAAGTGTTGCTAATAGTGTTGGTACTCTAAAGATTAAAAGCTCTTGGGATGAAGATGATAAGAAGAAAGTCCTTAATGAAAATAAAGCAATCAACATACTTCAAAGTGCACTTAGTATGAATGAATTCTTTTGTATCTCTCAATGTAAATCGGCAAAGGAAATTTGGGATACATTGGTAGAAACTCGTGAAGAAACCGTTGAAGTAAAGAGATCAAGATTTAATACTTTGAGTCAAGAGTACGAAATCTTCAGAATGCGGCTCAGAGAATCTATCATCGCATTACAAAAGAGATTTGTACACTTGACAAATCATTTGATTGCTCTTGGTAATACTTTTACTAACGATGAATTAAATCTTAAATTCTTAATCTTTAACCAAGGAATGGCAACCAAAAGTGACGGCAATATCGGAAAAGAAAAGCCTTTCTACTATGACGTCCGCATCATTGTTCGGAAATCTCCAAGAACATGGACTTGAACTTGGAAGACTTGAAAAGCGTGAGAATCAAGAGAAGAACTACAAAGTCGTCGCTTTAAAAGTCGAGTAAAAAGAAGAACAAGATGACGATGCTCTGGAAGAAGATGAGAACTTCATGCTTCTTGTGAAAAGGCTTGGTAATGTCTTTGGTAAAAATGATAAATCCTTTAATTATGCAAAAAGAAAGAAACATTTAAGGAAAAAAGAAGGCTTCCACTTCAACACCAGATGTCACATGTTATGAATGTGGTAAGTAAGGCCATATAAAGACATTGTCTGAAACTCTTCAAGAAAGGTGGCTTCAAAAGTAAAAAAGGAGAATAAGAATAAAAGAGCCTACATAGCATGAGAAGATAATAAGATAAGTTCTTCATCAGATTCAGATAACGACAAATGTGCAAATCTAGCATTGATGGCTTCACACCATTCTGATGATGAAGATGATGATGTTAGTAATGAATTTTCCAATTATGATAATGATGCACTAGGTTCTATAGATGAACTTCATAATGAGTGCAAAATTCCATACAAAACATTATCAAAACAAAAGAAACAAATTTCATCTTGAGAAGAAAAAATTGAGACAATAGAAAAAGATTTCGAAGATGAAAAGCAAAAGATTATTAGTGAACAAAAACATAATTTTGTATGCAAAGAATATGAATCGCTTTCTTTTCAAATTGTCCAATTAAAAAGAGTTTTTGAAAGATATGAAAAAGGACAAATTGGATTGGAGAGTGTTCTTAGTCAACAAAGATATTCTAATGATAAAAGTGGTATTGGTTATTCAAAATTTAGTAAGCCAAGTTCTAGCAAAACTATCTTTGTTAAGGCTAGTGATCAATCCACCAAAGAGAAAGTAAACAAAGCCAAAGTTGTTCATCCTTATCCTAAAAGGAAAATATTTGTTAAAAAGAAATCATATGTTCCTAGATATAGAAGTAATTGTGGAATAATTGTCAAAAAGTCAACTATGCTCAAAATCAAGTTTGACTTTTTGAATTCTTTCACAAATGTGGCTCCCCTAAGTCAAAAACAATGTTAATGTATGGTTTTGATCATCATTCATCAAGAAAAATCAAGAAAAATGAGGTTTCTTGCAAAAGGGGCGACCATAAGAAACTTAAAATTTTCTAAGTTATGGAACAAAATGGATTTGGTACCAACTTTGCAAGGTCATAACTCCCAAATCCTAAGGCCTTTTTCTTCCATCCAACGCTCAAATGAAAGTTAACATGGCATACTTCAAAAGTGTCAACCACATCAAATTCCAAATCCTCATGGATTTTGAGTTATGGGTTGATCAAAATCACAAAAAGTGAAAATGACCACTTTTTTCAACACTTAGTGAAATTTTCAAAAAGTCAGAATCTGTTTCATTTTTTACCAACTTTGAGGTCATTTTTCACATTGATCCAAGCTGAACCAGGTCTATTTGTGGACATCAAAGTTAAAGTACGTCATAAGAGCTTTCCAAAGAGTACAAGAACTCCCATTGATTTAACTTAATCAAGTAGTTATGGATCTCACAACATGCCTTGCTCAAACTGGTTTTCAAGGCAGATTTGGTGCATTTCTTGTGCCACACGATTTCCATTTCAAATTCTTTCATCTTGCAAGCTTTGTCCTCTCCTAAGATCAGAGAGAATCTTCATGACTCACTTGATATTTTCAAGCTTGGACGATTGAGTCAAGGATCCTATCCTTTGGCATGTGATCATTCAAGTTTCAATTCCAAAAACTTCAACTTTGTCATTTGGAATTGATGTGGTGCTTAGAGCTGTCATGAACCTGAGCATATCAGTCCAATTGAGTCAAGTTTGTTGCAAATATCAATCCAATTTAGTCAATTGTGAAAGAACCATTTTATGTTCTAACGTGTTTTGTGAAAGCACCAGCCAAACGATCGTAATTGATTATATGCAAAGTTACTATGTGTGACTCAAGTCGCAAGAAGCAAGTATGCTTTTGTATCTGATCATAATCAGTCAGATCCAAGGATGTGGATATTGCTGTTGCAATGCTCTTGTGGATGCTCTCTGAAAGTGGTTGTGATTCTGAAGATAGCGAAGCTTCTGAAGAGATAATCTTCTAGAGAACCTAAGTGCTAAAGATTTCAATGACTTGAAGTTCTGAAGGCTGAAGGCTCTGAAGACCAAGTGCAGAAAGACTCTTAAGACTTATGCGTTCTGAAGTCTATGGTTCCAAAGGTCAAGTGCTGAAGACTTGAAGCAGTAAAGGATAACGGATTTAAAGACAAGTGCTGAAGTTCTGAAGGCTGATTCCTAATGGACGACTTCGAAAGACTGGAGACTTGGAGTTTCAGATATCCTGTTAAGAAGTCTCTACTCATGCTTCAATTAATTACCATCAGAAGCCTCTGACGTTTTGAAGACAAATGTTATCGTTGTGAAAAGCTGTACACATCGCCCAATAAGATATATCATGTCGCTTCCTCCACTGTAAAAAGGAGATGTGTCAGTACAGCTTTATCATTACACAACGTCTCTCTTCCAACAACCAACAGTAATTCAAACGGCTATATTTTACTTGGCTATTTAAAGGAAAGGATGACTAATTCTTGACAAGGTTGTTGGAACGAAAAATACATAATCATCCAAAACCACAACAATCAAAGTGTTGATATCTCAGTTGTTGCTCAAATATGAAAAGATCATAAATCAACAACACAACAATCTAAGAATCTGAGTTCGTTGTTACAACACCAAGATTATCAATCTACAACAACAACCAGATATTGATGAACTCGAAGAAGACGAAGAAATTATCAAAGTCATCAATCAACATCAACTACATCATCTTGGAGCTCATTTAAGATCTGAAGCAAGGGAGCTGTTGTTCGAAGCTTGCTCAACAAAGAAGATGAAGAATTCTTAAGATGTAATCTAAATATAATATCTTGTATATCTTAGAATCATGTAGTTTGCAAGGAGCTGTTGCTCATATCTTGCTGTAACTCTTAGAAGTTACATTGTACTCAAACAAAGGAGAATCGCTTGCAAGGAAGCACCTCACTAATCTCCAGTAAGCCAATTCTACTAAAAGAATCAAGATTCCTCCAATGGACGTTATATCCAGATTGGATCCCTGAACAGGTCACTGTTGATGGAAGCCTCAAGTAGATCATGGGATGATCAGGATACTTGAGGAGACGGTGGCTGTTGGTCATCGTGAAATCCTGACTAGAGATCTTGAAAGATCTTGGTACGTTGGGTCAATGATAGTCATATCTCGAAGAGGATCATTTGTTGATCAGACTCTTGTGAGATCCCTGATGGAACTCATTGTGATTCCTCCAGTGAACGTTATATCCAGGTTGGATCCCTGAACGGTTCACTATGAGAGATACCTCAAGGGATCATGGGATGATCTGGATACTTGAGATAACAATGACGCAAGTCGTTGTGGGTGAGTCACAGTGCGGCTGTGCAGGTTGTTAGTCACCGGCTGTTTCCCGTGCATCTGTAATCTGGTTTGATTATAGTGGATTAAGACCTTGTGTTCAAGGAGAAATCACCTAAGGAGGGTGGACTGGATTAGCCTTGTGGTGAACCAGGATATATCGTGTGTTCTTTACTCTTGCTATGCTTTATATTATTGTTTGTTTCTGAGTATCAGAACCTTACATAATCAAGTTAGAACCTTGCAGGTTAACTCTGAATAGCTCCCGCTCTGCAAGTTCTGAATGTTGCATATAGCGTTCAGACTCTTATTGGTTCTCATGCTTCATGCATTATCAAGTCTGAATGTTTCTTCACCAGTCAGAGTCTCTCAATGAACTCTGATGTTATTTCAGCGCCTTAACAATAAGAAGCGAAAAGTTTTAAAAGAGTGAATACACAATTCAACCCCCCCCCCGCGCATTTCTTGTGTCTTTCTCGCACCTTCAATTGGTATCAGAGCTCCGGTTTTGTTATTGACGAATATCAAACACTTAACAGTGTCAGAAAAAGATCCAGATGCGGTGCGTAGAAATATTCTGGGTGAGATTTTAATCCACTTATAATTTCTGTAACAGCTCAGAAGATGACTGTGTACAAAATTGTGATCAATTGGATTACTTGAGCAAGTCACTGATTCTGGAAGCTTTTGCAGTTGTCAATGACTGAACCTTACTCCTTACCAAATCTATGAAAAAGATTGAAGAATCAGCTGATAAGATAGATTCATCAGAGAAGTAGTAATATATGTTGAATGCTTATCTTAGAAGATACGTTTGGATAAACAACGTATTTGCTCAAGGTTAAATCATCAGAAAACAAGAAATCTTGTTTGTTGAAGATTAATTCTTTATGAGTTTTTGAGATGTTTTCAAGAAACGGATTAGGTCCACCCTTGACTTTCTCGTTTGAAGCTCATTAAGAACTTCTTCATGTAAAGAAGAAAGATTGTTGTTCTATGGTTTTGAACTTCAGAATCAAGTCTGCAGAAGAAGTCAGAAAACTGAAGATTTCAAACTCTTAGAAATGATTCAACATCTGAATCTTAACTAATCAAGAAGTTGGAAGATTCAATGAAGAACTGAATATTGTTTCTTGAAAAGCTTTGCAGTAAAATTAAAAAAAAAATAATAAAAA
This sequence comes from Lathyrus tuberosus, assembly GCA_022829125.1. Classification (NCBI taxonomy): domain Eukaryota; kingdom Viridiplantae; phylum Streptophyta; class Magnoliopsida; order Fabales; family Fabaceae; genus Lathyrus; species Lathyrus tuberosus. Next base: position 4,400,713 of record JALAZF010000422.1, read on the forward strand.
TATTCAGGAAGGAGAAATCCAATGATTCATCAAGAACTTAATTAAATATGAATTCGAAGTCTTGATTGAATTAACACAAACGATTGAGTTCTGATTATCTTGAGATTCTATCTCAGTTAAATCAAATATGATTGGTCAAATCACTATCTGATAATTCTCTCAGAAGATCATGCTGCATACATTCTGTAATCAGAAGTAGCTCAATCAGATGCAAACACGAAAATCATCTACTTAAAGTCAAAAGGAGTTAAGTTGTTGATGTCTTTCTGGTTGAAGAAATCAGTTGACATTTTTTTTCAGAAACGAATATGCTGTTAATTCTCTGATGGATTAAATCTAAAAGAATTAGATCAGCATTGCAAGAACAAGATTGTCATGTGTTACACACATGTTTGATGATACTTGGTTCTGAAACACTTGTTCAAAGAAACAATGTCAGAAGAGGTTTTGAGATACTAGCTAATTCTCCATAGTACATAACCTTTCGGAAGTTTATGTTTAAACTAAAGAATGAGTGGCCTTCTGATGATCAGTATCTTCACACTCTGAGGATTACCTTCAGAAATCAGATGATATTTCTGAACAAACAAACAAAGTGGTCATCTGAAGAAAAAATTTGATTCTAGTCTCAGACTAGATATCCGAATCAGAGGACATCGATATTCTTCAAACGTCAGATCACTCTGAAGGATGCAGAAGCTAAATGATGTTGATCAGAAGCTCAGAGTCAGAATGAAAAGCACTCAGATAAAGTTTCATAGAAAGGATTTCAAATTCTCTAAGGTATGCTCCTTCTTAACTATGACTAATTAAAGAATAAGTGTAAGTTCAAACTGAAAATTGTCTAGTATAGGTGAAAATATTAATGATTCAAAACCTTCTCTCTTTCCAAAAGAAATCTTTTGTCTATGTGTGCACTCAAACGTAACCTCAACCATAACTGCGAATCTTGAAGTAATCATGACATATCTATGAGAACATAGGCTCTTTTGAAATCTTATTAAAATATTTTTTCGTACTTGATCTATGTTTTCTCTAGACTAGGCATAACTCATCCTACCTATTTATATCGATTCTCCCTGTCGAACAAATTCATACTCAAGTCCTTCTATCATAGAACCTTAAGTGTCAAAATCTCTGTGTCCATCTGCCATCATGCCTCCACTAACCTTTCTTAGAGACCAAGATCTTCTTGAAATCATTCCTGAAAAACAATTTGTAATCAATACCCCTCCTCTTTCGAGTTACCTTGCTAGCAGTATAGCTGATACGTTTTATACTCAACAATGGACTAGATATTCAACTATGCAAGAAAAACTCATCTACGTAAATCTAGTAAAGGATTTCTGGAAGCATGCCTTCCTTGATCATCAAACTGGACGTATCACCTCTTTTGTCCTTGAAATCCCCATCACTATCACTCCCTTCTCGGTCACTCTAGCAACTGGATGTGAGAATGTTGTAATAACTGTTAACTGTGACCTACACAAATCTTTGTTGCTAAAAGATTTGCTTTCCTTCATAACCTTTCATCCGGATATGAACCATCCAATCCTGAAAACCTCCTACCCATTCCCAAAGCATGGTACAAACTAGTTGTGTCATATTTCCTTCCCAGAGGAGAATACCATGACATACTAAGATTTCATGACCACCAATTTATTCACCTACTGATGAATGATTTTCAGATAAACCTACCACACACTATCTTCAACTATCTCTAAAACTCCATCTCTGTGTCCAGAAACCTCACAAAATCTTACATTCCGTATGCAAGAGTTTTATCTGAGATTTTCTTCAGGGAAGGTTTTATGGACATGATCAAAGAGAAGATTGAAGAAGATGGTCCTGAAAGCCTTCCAGAGAACTGCTTATTGAAGACTAAATGTGAAATCTTTAGCAACTAGAAAAACCAGTTTCATCTCTGTTTAGTTTGTGTCTGCTGTGTACTTGTTCTTATTATGTAAATCATATTTCGTCTAAATTGTTGTACCTGTGTCAGTTCGTCTTTTAAATTATTCAGGGTTAATGAACCACCAAGACTATGTCCGATATTCATCTTAATTAATGATATTTTGTTTAATCCTAAAAATATGAAAATCTCACATCCATCACTAATCAAAGTTGAAATTAAGCAAATCAAATATCTGACAAGCATTAAAAGAAGATTCATGTTATCCCTTGAAAGATATCTGAAAGATATTTGAGTGGCTTAAGAAACCATCATACATCAGCCACGTTTTCCACTTTCAGTAAAGTAATCATTATCCATAACCTATAAATCCTTCAAAATTAAATTAGGTAACTGCTTCGTTTTCTTTTTCCACATAGTTACACCCTTTAGTATACCTTAAGTAATCATGACTTACGTAGGAAATAGTAAACCAAAATCTTTGGTACTGACTCAGTTATTACTCTTCATCCTCACTCACCTATAAGTAGTAGGATCTTGCTTCAGCTTAACTCATTCTCAAACCTAAATTATCATCTTCCTAAAACTCTTATTACAACAAAGATGATGACTTCTCAAAGAATCGGTCCAACCTTTTTAGGAAGAAAAGAAAACTTAGAAGTTATTCCTGAGAAAATACCTAACCTTTCTCGTCTCAGAAACGATGGTTTGGAAATAATAAGAAGCATGCAAGCTCAGTCTTGGCAGTACTATTACTCTTTACTGAATGGTCCCATCTTTCCAGACCATGTTAAGGAATTCTGGAACTACGCCAGAGTCAGCAATGATGGAAAAACTATCTGGTCAGAAGTCCACTTTCAACCCATCATTATCTCTGTCTCCTCGGTAGAGAAAATTAATGGATGTGTCTCCTTCGGAGCCACGATTGTTGACTATCAATCAAATTTAAGCATAGTGGAGAGGTGCAGAATTCTGTTTGATGATTCAGTTCCTTACGAACCGAACAACCTTGAGAAGCTTCTTCCTTCTCGCAAAACCTGGTTTAAATTCTCCTTAACAAACCTTCGTCCTCGTACAACTGCTAGAATCACCTGACGCATGATGACAGAATCTTTGTCTTCCTCCTAACACATCACGTGACGATAGACCTTCCCAAAACCATTTTCAACCACATGAGACACTCTATCAAAATCTCAAGAAACTAGATGCATTCTTACATCCGATATGGAAGAATAATATCTAAAATAATATTGAAAGAAAAAGCCTGGGGATTGATAAGCAGGCTTGGATCAGCAGGACCTTCACCGGTCGAAACCAGATGTGAAAGAGTGGACAATGTTAAAGATTTTGATTAAGTTTTTAAACGTCGATGTCTTTATCAGTCGTTGTTATGTTTTATTGATTAGATGTCATTTTGTGTTACTTTGTGATAATGTTCCTTTCCTCCCTGTATAGTTCCAAATCGATTAATCAATTAAAATGCATATGTTTGGCTTCTAAAGATCTTATTATTATATTCACAACCTATATCTTTGATTGCTCTGAACCATTTAGGGTTAAGAAGATTCTATGTTTTGAACTTAATGAACTATCTTTTAAAACTACTTTATGTTTGATTGCTAATTATCATTTTGATCTCATTTATGCTTAAATACTCAAACGTTCTAAACTTTTTGATGATGTCAAAAAGGGGGAGAAATAGAAATATAATTTTGGTTAAAAGAGGAAGAATGAAAGAATGCAAATGCAAACTCAAACAAATGAATCAATCACATAAAAAGCGTTTTCTACTAACGTTTGTTGTTTGATGTTTAACCGAGGAACTCTGAACAAGTTCACTAGGCTTTCTTAGAACAGGTTAAGAAAGAAGAACTCTGGTAAAAGTTCTTATGAACTGTTTGCTCATATGATCGAAGTTGTACACTTCGTGAACATGTGTTCAGAATCAAATCTACCCAGTGTTGTTCAGAAGTTGAGAACTTTCTGAAAGTCAAAGTTATCGTGATCTCTGTTTCACTTGGTTCAGAAGCTGTAAGCTGTCTGAGAGTATGATATTCAGAACATAAGAATCATAAGAAAGAAAAGCAGTCAAGATAAGTCTACATCTCAAGATGTTTTTCAGAAAAACTGAGCAAATCAGAAGTCAAAGACTGTCTGAAGATCTGGATTGAAGAACCAAAAAGGAGAAGTTCTGATTTTAACCAAGAATCAAATTGAGAAGAAATGATTTGGTATCTGACTAAATCTACACTTGGAAATCAGACTCAGTATATCAAGATTGGTATCAGACTCAGTCTGTAGTAATATCAATCAGAGCTAAGCTGTAAAGTTTTCAAATACCTTCAGTTGGTATCTGACTCAACATATTTTGGTATCAGACTAAGAATCAAATCACATTAGTACCAGATTCAGAATCAAGCGTTGATTGATCACTAAATTAACCTTCTATTTTTATCTCATCAAGAATCAAGCTTTGATGAACAGCTGAGTTGTGACAGTAACAAGGTTCTGAGATGAAGGCTTGTGTTCAAAGTCAAACTCTGAAAAGTCATGATCTATATTGGTGATTATAATAAACATTTCTGAATTTCGATTCTGAAGATCCCAATATATGACTTATGGAAATTAGGGGGAGACTACCCATAAGATTCAAACGTTAAAATCTATAATCTTCACCTAGTCTGAAACTCAAGGAGAGTTTCTTAAAGACAGTGTCTGTTTCTGATAAATAGCATGGCTATGTTATTAGATAAGAACTGTTCTGTTTTGTGCTAAATTGATTCTGATGAAAAGTAGAAAATGCTTCAGACGTCTCTGAAGATTATGAGCTCTGATACGACGTAAAAAGGAACTAAGTTCTAAAGATATGAAGACGGTAGTTCTGATGAACTAGTCTAGATGCTGAAGACTTTTGTCTCCTTAAAGACAAGATATAAAAGTATTCCTTTTCTATTCTTTGTTCTGGCAACTCAAATTATTATTTTGTGTGTCTTTAGATCATATGAGATTCTAGATGATCACAAATAAAATTTTGGGGATAACACATTCAGGGGGAGCTGTTATTTTGAACTCTGAATATGTTTAGTTTTGGTGATTACCTTGTATAAAATATTCAATCAAAATACATGGTTTTGTCATCATAAAAAAGGGGGAGATTGTTAGAGCAAGAGTTGTTTCTACAAGTCGTCTCTATGTTTTGATGACAACAATGGTATTTGTGAAAGAGCCATTTTATGTTCTAACATGTGTTGTGTGCAGATCATAATCATAGAATATATTAGATCCAACAAGCACCAGCCAAACGAGCGTAATTGATTATATGCGAAGTTACTATGTGTGACTCAAGTCGCAAGAAGCAAGTATGCTTCTATATCTGATCATAATCAGTCAGATCCAAGGATGCGGATATTGCTGTTGCAATGCTCTTGTGGATGCTCTCTGAAAGTGGTTGTGATTCTGAAGATAGCGAAGCTTCTGAAGAGATAATCATCTAGAGAACCTAAGTGCTAAAGATTCCAATGACTTGAAGTTCTGAAGGCTGAAGGCTCTGAAGACCAAGTGCAAAAAGACTCTGAAGACTTATGTGTTCTGAAGTCTATGGTTCCAAAGGTCAAATGCTGAAGAATCTGAAGACAGATTCCTAATGGACAAGCTCTGAAGTTTCTGAAGACTTGAAGCAGTAAAGGATAACGGATTTAAAGACAAGTGTTGAAGTTCTGAAGGCTGATTCCAAATGGACGACTTCGAAAGACTGAAGACTTGGAGTTTCAGATATTCTGTTAAGAAGTCTCTGCTCATGCTTCAATTAATTACCATCAGAAGCCTCTGACATTTTGAAGACAAATGTTACCGTTGTGAAAGATTGTACACAGCGCCCAAGAAGATATATCATGTCACTTCCTCCACTGTAAAAAGGAGATGTGTCAGTACAGCTTTATCATTACACAACCTCTCTCTTCCAACAGCCAACAATAATTCAAACGGCTATATTGTACTTGGCTATTTAAAGGAAAGGATGACTAATTGTTGACAAGGTTGTTGGAACGAAAAAGACATAATCATCCAAAACCACAACAATCAAAGTGTTGATATCTCAGTTGTAGCTCAAATATGAGAAGATCATAAATCAACAACACAACAATCTAAGAATCTGAGTTCGTTGTTACAACACCGAGATTATCAATCTACAACAACAACCAGATATTGATGAACTCGAAGAAGACGAAGAAATTATCAAAGTCATCAATCAACATCAACTACATCATCTTGGAGCTCATTTAAGATATGAAGCAAGGGAGTTGTTGTTCGAAGCTTGCTCAACGAAGAAGATGAAGAATTCTTAAGATGTAATCTAAATATAATATCTTGTATATCTTAGAATCATGTAGTTTGCAAGGAGCTGTTGCTCATATCTTGCTGTAACTCTTAGAAGTTACATTGTACTCAAACAGAGGAGAATCTACTTGCAATGAAGCTCCTCACTAATATCCAGTAAGCCAATTCTACTAAAAGAATTGAGATTCCTCCAGTGGACGTTATATCCAGATTGGATCCCTGAACGAGTCACTGTTGATGGAAGCCTCAAGTAGATCATGGGATGATCAGGATACTTGAGGAGACGGTGGTTGTTGGTCATCGTGAAATTCTGACTAGAGATCTTAAAAGATCTTGGTACGTTGGGTCAATGATAGTCATATCTCGAAGAGGATCATTTATTGATCAGACTCTTGTGAGATCCCTGATGGAACTCATTGTGATTCCTCCAATGAACGTTATATCCAGGTTGGATCCCTGAACGGTTCACTGCGAGAGATACCTCAAGGGATCATGGGATGATCTGGATACTTGAGATGACAATGACACAAGTTATTGTGGGTGAGTCACAGTGCGGCTGTGCAGGTTGTTAGTCACCGGCTGTTGCCCGTGCATCTGTAATCTGGTTTGATTATAGTGGATTAAGACCTTGTGTTCAAGGCGAAATCACCTGAGGAGGGTGGACTGGATTAGCTTTGTGGTGAACCAGGATATATCGTGTGTTCTTTACACTTGCTATGCTTTATATTATTGTTTATGTTTCTGAGTATCAGAACCTTACATAAGCAAGTCAAAACCTTCCAGGTTAACTCTGATAAGCTTCCGCTATGCAAGTTCTGAATGTTGCATATAGCGTTCAGACTCTTATTGGTTCTCATGCTTCATGCATTATCAAGTCTTAATGTTTCTTCACCGGTCAGAGTCTCTCTCAATGAACTCTGATGTTATTTCAGCGCCTTAACAATAAGAAGCGAAAAGTTTTAAAAGAGTGAATACACAATTCAAACCCCCATTTCTTGTGTCTTTCTCGCACCTTCAATCCACACATGTTTCTTTCCCTTCTACCTAATATGTACATCATAACGTATATTTGTTGGGTGTGAATATGAAAGTAGAAAAACGGTCTAGGGGAAGGGGGCTTAATAGACCCAATTAAAAATTCAACCGCTGTTACAAAATCTAAGTGTTTTCAAATAAAAAAATTGGGAGCGGAAGGTTTAATGTGAAAATGAAAATTATACTGTTTAAATTTCGATCAAGTTAACACTAGATCGTTTCACAAATACCAAAGATAAATGTGATAAAACACTAGGTATTAGATTTATTCAATTGTGTACTTTACAAGAAGTATTTACTCAATGATTCAATGTGAAGAGTTTTAATGTCAATTTGTTTCACAAAATATCAATCACCAATCAAGCTTAACAAGGTATCCAATTCTAACAAAACCTAATGCTTACGTAATAAATCTCTATCAATGAATAAATGATAAATTATGATGGAATTGAAATACCTAAGCGTGCAAATACTACTAAATCAAATGAAAGAGAGAGAGAGAGAGAGAGAGAGAGAGAGAGAGAGAGAGAGAGAGAGAGAGTGAGAGAGAGAGAGAGAGATAGATAGATAGATAGATAGATAGATAGATAGATAAATAGATAGATAGATAGATAGATAGATAGATAGAGAGACTCATATTTATAGTGCTTCAGAGTTTGAGACTGAGACTTATATCGCTTCAGAGTTCGTCCTCGCTTTGTCTATGTGCACTCTTCAATGGTTTCCCATTGGAACCTGCATAGTTCCTTGTTATTTAACAAATATTTCCAGGAGTTTATACAATCACCAGTCCATAATACAGTTGAGAAAATTAAAATCTCCTACTTGGATCTTGACTTGTATACAACATACTGCCAAACTCTTCTATGAAATCATTATTCAAATTACTTTTCTTGAATCTTCCAATATCACCCATCTACTACAAGTCTTCGTGTGCAAAAATGAACCCCTTGTACCTACTGATTCCTTGAGCGATGAATTGTCCAAAGATTTGAGAAGAACTTTACCTTATCTGTGGTCTTTCACACAGTCACTACTAAGGCAATTGTGGAGAGAAGAACCTATGGAATTTTTCACCACCATTGACAATCACCTCAATCTTGCAAACAACCTGAAAATGGAAGAATTTTGTTGCAAGACTTTGAACACTAAAAACAGAGGAAATTGATTTTTTAATAAATCACATTGAAAATGATGATCAAAATGATAAGATGTTGTGTGAGAAATTATGACAAAAAGATTTTATATGTGCTTGAGATTAAGCACAAAAAATGGTTTCAAAAGCCAGTTAGCTTCGAATCAAGAACAATTAATATTTTGAATCAAATGAGAAAGTGAAGTGGAATAAAAGAAAAATAGAATTTTAAATATTTGACAGTTGATTCGAATCATGGGGAAAGTGTAATTCGAATCAAATCAAATAGTCTCAACTGAAAAATGCTGAAAAAGTGTGTGATTCAAATCATGTTCAAAATTTGATTTGAATCAAATCAGGCAGAGGTGGACATTAGGAAATTGATTCAAATCATGGGTAAAAAATGATTCAAATCAAATGGTTTGAAAATTCCAATTTTTCCTCTTTCCAATTTGATTTGAATCATGAAATGTGTTTAATCTTCATGATTCAAATCAAACACATAAAATCTCAAATTTTCATAGTTTCAAAAGTGCTTTGAGATTTTACTTTGAATCAAACTCAAACCAAAAACATAAAATGTTTTTATTCCACTTACTCATGTAATTGATCAAAAGACATCATGATCAAGATCAAACCTAAATAATGGTTTATGCATGTTAAAAAATGAATCTTTTCAAACTTGATTCCGAGAAATGCAATCATGAATGAGACTCAACAAATCAAAATTAAATCAAAGATGAAAGTGATAAGACAAACAACAAAATAACCAGATATAGGTACTCCCCCTGAATGAATTAGGGACATGCAACTCCAATATTAGCCTAAATGTTCACCTTCCCTTATGTGGATCGATCAAGAAGTCCACAAAGCTATGTGTGGACTCAAGCAAGCTCCCAGAGCTTGAAATAAGAAGATAGACGACTTTTTAAGAGAGAAAGAATTTGTAAATCGCACATATCGGCATGGAGTATATGCCAGAAGAAACGGGAGTGAACTGCTTATATTATGCCTTTATGTCGACGACGTGTTAATAACAAGTAGTTGCAAGAAGGAGACCAAAGACTTCAAAGGTGATCTAAGCAAGGAGTTTGAAATATATGATCTGGGCAACATTTCACACTTCCTTGGTATAGAATTCTACAAGAGAAGTAGATGCCTAATGATGCATCAAAGAAGATATGCAAGTGAGATACTCAAAAGATTTGAGATGGAGGATTGCAATGAAACTTCAACACCTATTGAACCAAGTCTACAAGTGATGAAAAACTCATGTGAAAATGATGTCGATCCGACTCACTACAGAAGAATCATTAGATCACTAAGATACCTTTGTCACACAAGGCCTGATCTAGCATATAGTGTAGGTATTGTGAGTATACTCATGCAGAAGCCAAATGTATCGCACCTAGCATCCAAAAAGAGGATACTAAGGTATCTCATAGGAACTCTCAACTATTGGATTATGTTTCCTACAACAGATAAAGGAAAATAATCCAAACAAGTGAGTTACACTGGCTCAAGTTGGTGTGGTGATGTTAAGGATAGAACATCCTCAGTGGTTATGTGTTTATGCTAGGTGGTGCATCAATTGCTTGGAGTTCAAGAAAGGAACCAGTAGTAGCGCTCTCATCATGTGAGGCTGAGTACATATTTGTCTCTCTCTGTGCATGTTAAGCAACATGGATGGTAAATTTGGTCGAAGAAATTATAGGGAAGAATCATGGAGTAATGACCATGAAGATTGACATGATGTCTGCTATTAATATGACGAAAAATCTGATAACACATGGAAGAAACAAACACATCGATATGAGGTTTCATTATCTTCGAGAGAAAGTAGCATATGGGAAGTTGAACTTGGAACACTGCAAAATTGAGAATCAGATTACAAACATCATGACGAAGGCTGTACAGGTCGAACTGTTCAAAAGATTAAGAACAATGATGAATGTAGATAGCTTAGACATAATGAATGAGGTGGTGTGTTAAATATGCAATTCTTTGTGTCAAACATAATTTTAAGTTTGACTGAATCGAAGTATTGTGCGTTCTAAAGAGTCGAACTGTGTCTGTATTAACTGTATTCGGCTGAAAGTCATATACGACTTGTTGAAGTTTATGTTAGTTAATTAGTTTGAGAATTACTTGGTGGGAAAGTATTCTCATTATAAATAGGAAGATATCCTACTGTTGTAATGTGTCGAATAAGAGAAATTCAGTAAGAACAAACACAGCGAGAAACTCTGCAGAATTTGATCCAACTTCTTCCTCATTCTTCCAAAACCCTAATATTTCTTTTCTTCCCAATTTACTTTCACGAATATCGTTTCTTCTCAAATCATTGTGTACGATAATCATCTTGAAACTAACGAGTTGTTGAATCACTCGACTGAAGAGTGAGAAACGATCAATCAAAAAAATTAATTCTCTATCAATCAAGATTGATTCGAATTATTTTCAAGATTGAAGTAAATTTCAACAACAAAAACTTTACGGAAACATTGTATTTGATGATGTATTTTCTTATGATAATGTATCTTAATATATTTAAATAAATTCACATATTTTTATCGACATGACAAAATTTATATTTCCTCTTTAAAAACAAGTCTAATGATTTTTACCAAGACCTCAAAATGCATATCCATGACTCGCTCATGAAACTTGTGACTAATTTAAGAGAACTAAGAACATATCGACAACAATGTTGGATGAAGAGTGGCCACATGCAAACAACTTTAACCTTCAAGCATCATAATGTAGAGTCATAGACCTAGAAAATGATTGAGATCAAACTATTTATAGATTATACACATCTGAATGAATGAAGACCAAAGTGACCATCCTATGCTTTGAGATTGAAACATCAAAATATTAGATTATTCCATTAAAAAAATCACAATAGCACAATAATTTTGCAAAACTCATCAATAACTAAATATAGATAAACCAAATAAAAGATACCTACCTAGTTTGAATATACTAACATGATATTATGAGTGAGTGAGTACACATGGGTAAGTGGGGATGCATGGTTAAGATAGTGCTCTTCACGTGCCTTGTGATAAATGCCCAGAGAATCGATGGAGACACAACAAGGAAAGACACAGCTATAAATTGACCAACTCACTTGTACTCAGCCAGTAGAAATAAAATAGACTTTATTTATTTATTATTAAATTTTATCATATTTTCATATTTAATTGTCCTTTTGGTGCTATCAAAACCTCCAAATGTTGGTCACATTCAAGATAGTTGTTATATGTGTGTTGTGTTTCCATTGCTTAGTAGTATAGCATAATAATCATGTGATTATATGAATATGAAGAATCTTATGGGACCTTAGTATTTTGATTAAGATTCTGAAAGAATTATAAGATGGGGACCTTGTTTGTTTCTAATCCCAACATTGTAGGACATGAATCTTATTATCCATATGAAATATTATCTTCACCAAAACGAGACAAAAGTTTATAAGGATATGCTCATATGCTTTTCTTTTCATGGTCCCTAACTTCTACCACCTTGCAAATCTTTGTGATGGCCATTATTTTGCAGCTTGTAGCTAGGACCAATTATTGTGTATATGGATTTCATAATCTCGTGCTTTCTACTAACATGGTAACATGAAAGACACTTGTGAATACTTATTTTAGAAGTGTACTTGCTTGAAAGTTTCCAAACAGCACACAGCATTTCTTATAAAGTAAAATAGCATTTTAGGTCCTAAAATTGGAAGTATGTGACAATTTAAAACCTAAAATTTATAAAATATCATATTAGTTGAGAAATATCATATTATTTACTTAATCTTCACTTTTACAATACTCCAACTTCAGTTTTCCTCCACTCACAAACTCTCTCAAGTAGTGAAATCTCATCTCTATATGCCTGCTTTCATGTGCAATGGAATTCTTTGCAAGGCTAATAGCAAAAACGTTGTCTATCCCCAATGTCACAACTTCATACTCTTCACTGCACAACTCCTTCATCAAATTCCATTAGGGTGTTGGTTCCCACATAATCAACCCTTGAGAACCCTTTAGCAATGTGTCTCAAAGCAGCTCTTGATACCGATCCCCGCAAATTTCTATAAAATGGACTAGTGTGTGCATGCTCAACCTCATTCAAAATATTTTGAAAAGAAGCTTTAATGTTATCCAATTGTAACTTCAAGTTGTTGTTCATAGTCTCCCAACATTCACACAAGTCATATATACTGTTCTCTAACATCTGTTTTAATTTTCAATAAGCAGACTCAACCTAAAATGAAAGAAAACATCAAATAACTTAGACTAAAAAAATACAAACTAAAACTACTAAAAGTATGTACCTATTAGTCGCGGCGTTACTAAAATGTAGCATTCAATTGATCCATGCTCCCACAAATTTATGTATGTGAGGAATCAACCATATGTATTAAACATAATAAATGAATCCAACATAATTAACACAAGTTTGCCCAAGTTGTTGCAACTGTTGATGATACTCCACCTCATCACTGACTCATACAAGTTCCATCTATATAGTGTTAATCGCCTCTTGCATATCATTCACAACATATAACTTGCATATTGCTTGAACATTTTTGTTGATGTGATATCGACAAAGAAAATCAATAGTATTTAGTAACAAAACTTCAATTGCTTTCATTAAAGCAAGATCTTTATCAGTCATAATCACTTGTGGTTCAATCCCTTCCTTCATAAACTATTGTTCCAACAACTTATCCAATACCTAATAAAAATTCTCCTTCTACTCTGATTCCATATAGGAAAATGCAACAACATATGTCAGCTCAATTGAAGTTATATCAATAATTTCAAACAAAAGTTGTCTATACTTGTTTGTCTTGTATGTGTTGTCCATAGATAATCAACACAGTAAGACAAATATTCAACAACTTCACTGAATCTAGGTGCGCTAAAAAATATCACTCGCAGCATACGAGTCATATCTTCTCCTACTACGGTAAACATAATTTGAATCATCCATCCTCTTAAACAGATGTTGTATCTAAGTTCTAGAATGTCTGGTTTCTTTTTGTAATTTACACTTATGTTTATATATTTGTGCGACTTGAGTAACATTCATTGAATCTCGCTCTTGCAATGAAAGCAGTACGTGTCTGGGTGGAACATGATATTTTGTCAAATCAACATGTTATCTCTCATATGAACTTAGACAAACGACAAATGAATGACCTTTTAATCTATAAAGTAAATTGTGGTTGTGAAGTCCACATTTCATATCAAACTTTCATCCTAAACCATATTTAGATAGTGTTGATCTGATTTTAAATGGACACACACATTTTTTAGTCCCACTTTATGTTGCACCAACCACTTTCTTATATTTTCCACCTTTATCACAACCAAAGATTAATCTGTTGCTTCTCCCCTTTTTTCCTTCTCGTGTATCAAACTTTTTTGCAGTTGAGAATACTTCAATAGTATCTACCAAAATTTGATTTTTATCGAATATCTGTAAAGGGATCTCCATATCTACCACAATACCACTCAAGTCTTATCCCACTAAGTTAGGTCAGCTACATGGATCAACTTTCACCATAATGTTCTATCTAGAACCATGCTTCTATCCAAATTGTTAATCTCGAGATCTTTCTTAATAACTTTTGATCTTGAAGGCTGATCAGAACCTGAAGTGGGCCAAGAGGGACATCTGTGATGCTGGGTATGTGGGATGAGGAGGAGGTCTACCTGCAAGGCACTCTAATGCCAAAGTAAGAATCGGGAGAGGAAAAAGGCAAGTACAAAAATATGAGTTTCTTAGGATGATTTTGCATACCTGACCCTCTCAAATGAGAGGGTTTTTATAATGCCCCCGGCGTATGGCCAACGGTCCCTATTTTTGGAGCGAAATAACCGTTTCCCAAAGAATAGGTAACTGCCAAAAACTAGCCGTTAGGACGGACAGAGGTGACTAGAACTAGCCGGTGCCACGGGCAAGGACATAGTTCCTGGCACGGGCGTCGTGGTTGTTTCTGGATGGTAGAGTCGGGCATGACGGGCAGGAATGCCGAGGAAGAGCAGGAGACCTTGTAGCCCCTCTAACCATATGTGCCCGGTAGAGGGGTAGAAAGGTAAATGCTGCCCCACATTGGCTGGACTTAGGCAATTGGGTTGTTCTGGGAGCAGAAGTGGAGTGGGCCATGCCTAGCCATTGGTCCAGTCCGGAATAGGAGTCCCCCCAAGTCATTGCTCCCGAACACAGAAGTGATGACTTAAGGATAGCTCGCAGTCCCGGGGAACTCCGAAGGGGTCATCGCTTGTCGACGAGGTGAAATTGTCCTGTGATGCTCGAGGTTTTAGTGCCTGCGGGATACGCAACGTTGTCTGGTGTGCCCGGCGTGCAGGGAGACTGACAGTTGAGATAGTCTGAAGAGACGTGACGCCACGTGTGACTTGAGCCTTGTGTATCATTAAATGCGTCATGATGGCTAGGCTAGGGTCATGATGATGCCCCTAGCCGCGCGTGCTCGTGTACGTGCCTTCAGAGTGCTTATAAATAGAGGGAGAAGCTGCTCATTTGGGATTTTCGCTTCTCTCTCTATCTCCTTCCTCGTTCTTCTTTCTGAGCTTCCAGTCTGTCGCCGCCGTCAGCCACCGCATCAGCCACCGTACAAAGCTTCGAACAAGCTCTTCGACCCTTCAAATCCTCTTCGACCACGTAAGTTACTCATTTCTAGCTTTGTTTCTGGATTTTTGCTTTCGTTTAGTTAGAATGCATGTGGCTAGGATGACTTTTAGGTAGATACCGCAACGTTTTCCGGCGACTGTTGGTGGTATACAGTGGTTTGGCCACTTTTTGCTGCTGCCGTGGTCGCCGAAACTTTTAGGAACTGTAGATTTAGGTTGTTTTTTGGGGCCGTTGCGTTGACGAGCGCGAGCGTAACCGGCTGAGTTCCTGGGTTTTCCGACGCTCTCATGAGTTTCCGGTGAATGTATGAGTTTTCTGGTGGAGCTTCAAGCGGAAGACTGGGTAGCGTTTTAGGGAGAATTTCCCCGTACGTGTAGAAGGGGTTGCCTTCGGGCATCTCCTCGCACAATACCCTCGTGCCATTTGATTTAGAGCTTAGGTTAGGGACGTCGTCCTTGGCCCTTTGCGCACCCTTTCACTTGACAAGCGGTGGAAGGATGGATTTGATTTTGCAATCGAATTCACTTTTGTCCTCTGCTTTTCAGGTGAACGAGATGACACGTGAACCCGATAAGGAGATTCTCATAGATTCATCCAAGGAGAGCTCTTCGGAGAGTAGTGATACCGAGGCTTTAACCGCCCCAGCGATGTCGGGGAGAATGTTGAGCATGTTTCCGCATGGACGGTTGCAGAGCCCGCCGAGCACGCTTCCGTCTTTGCTTCCTATACCGGGGACGTCTTCACGAATGTAGGACTAGAATGGGAGTGGAAGGTGCACTTCCCAAGTCAGGACGATCGCATATATACGGATTACGGGGAGAGGTTCCCGATGTACGAGTATGCTTTTAAGGACATAGGGTTGAGGCTGCCCTTTACCGACTTCCAACAGTCCGTCTTCGTCCACTTGGACCTGTCCCCGTCACAGCTGCACCCTTACTCGTTGGCGTTCATCCGCGCTTTCGAGCTGTCCTGCGATTTCCTGAAGATAGGAGCTACCTTGCCCTTGTTCTTCATAATCTTTCACCTTCATAGGCAGGTTTCGGGGAGAAGGTACAGTTGGGTTTCGTTGAAGCAAGCGAAGAAACTGTTCAAGCCTTTCTCTGAGTCTATCCGGACTTTTAAGGAGAGGTTCTATATTATTGAACCTGTGTTAGAGAAGGCCCAGGATACCACGTACGCCTGGGCAGTGTCAACGGACGAGGACGACAATGACATGTACGACGAGCATGGGAAGTTGTTGGCGGACAAAGTGTTTAAGTTCCCTTTCTGTTGGAGCGGGAGCCATTTTTCCCGGGGTACCGACCATTATCTCGCTCAACTGGAGATGCTTAACGAGGATAACACAGCCAACTACGAGGCGCTGGTCAAATATGTTAACAGTTTTAAACTCGCGGAGTGCTGGACTAAAAAGGGGGACCCGATCTTTGATGAAGATGGCGGGCAAAGAGTGGAACACCGCTATATCAACACGAAAGGGCTTCTAGAGTGCAAGACCCATGCTGACGCCCTTAAGTTTCTTGGTAGTTTTTACTTTTTTAGCTAGCCCGAATTATGCTTTCCTCAGTTGCTAACATGCTTGTTACGTTTTTTGCAGGTGAAATGTCTTCTGCTCATGAGTGGATGGTGAAGAATGCTCTAACGAGGGGCAAGGAGGGCGCGACCAACCCAAAATCTCGATTTACTCAGCGAGTACCTCCTCCTCAACTGGCTGCGGGGAGCTCCTCGCCTGTTCCTTCTCCTGCCCTGGGATCTCTTGTGCCCGGGGTCTTAAGGCTTAAGCGAACCAGACCGAACGAGCTGGTGGATCTCAGTCGGACGGCGGAGAAGGGCAAGTTTGAGCTTCCTCCTTGCCTTCACGACAGGAAGTTCTTCGAGGGCACATCCTTGACGGTTCCTGTAACACCCTGTTTTGTCTTATTTATTTAATCGAGTCGATTTAATTAGTTTCATTTTATATTATTTTATTCTTGACTTTTATTTGACAATATATTATTTTTCATCGTTGTTTATGTTTTATCGCGTTTTGAGAGCGTTTGCGAGATATTTGAGCTGAGGGGTAAAATAGTCTTTTAGGGGTTTAGATATTTTATATAAATAGGGATTAGAGAGAAATAGAGAGAAAAGAAAAAGAAGAGAAAGAAAAGAGAAGATAGAAAGGAAGAGGAAAGAAAAGAGGAGAAAGAGGAAAATCGCGGGAACTCCGTTTCGAGCGCGAATAATCGGGTAAGGTGAGAAGTTTCAATTATATCTTGCTTGTGTATGTATATGTGTTGTTTGTTGTAATAGTTTTGGTTGTTTCGCGACTTTTCTTATCGATTGGAATTAGGAGCGATTGATAGAAATCGATGTTTTCACGGATGAAATTTGATATAAACTGCGTAGAATACTTGTTACCATGATTGGGTTATATTCTAATTGTTATGTTTTGGTTTGGAAGTGTTTTGGGGGTTGAAATGTTGGTTGGGAGTGATCTATAGCGCTGCTGGGTTTTTCTGGTTTGGCAGGTTCGCACTGCGAATGGCCAGCGAAGGGGAAAGCGAACGTTCGCACTGTGAACGTTGTGTTGTTTTTCTTTCTGCCACGGTTCGCTGGGGGATTTGCACTGCGAAGGGGACAGCGAAGGTTCGCTGGGAGTTCGCACTGCAAAACTGTAGGCTATTTTCTTTCTGCCACGGTTCGCTGGGGGATTCACACTGGGAAGGGGACAGCGAAGGTTCGCTGGGAGTTCGCACTGCGAAACTGTAGGCTATTTTCTTTCTTCCATGGTTCGCTGGGGCATTCGCACTGCGAATGAGGAAAGCGAAGGACTCGCTAGGAGCTTCGCATTGCGAACATGACAGCTTTTCTAAATTGTTTTCTTTATAACTGTTGGGTCGTAAATCGGATTGAGGCAAGGTCGGATGCCTTGGAAAGCTATTTCAATGCTCTTTTTGATAATGGAATAGGCACTTATGTTTAAGCCATGGATTGATAAGAAAATATGGAAAAGTAATGTATGTGTGAAAAGTGTGGTTTATGTTTCCACCATAACTCCCGAATCGCGAGTCCGATTGACGTGGGACTTGAGGCAATAGATAGATAACTTAAGATGCTATTAAATGGTGATGTGATACCATGTGTTAACCAAGAATATTTGGTAGAGGATGATTAGTGGTTTGTAGTTTTTGTTGTGTTTGTTGGTGTTCGATGTGATATGTTATCGTCATATAAATGTGGGGCTTTTGTGCTATTTATATGATGTTGATGCATGTGATAATGATGTTGTTGTGTGGTGAAATACATTGTATGATTGTTGTGGTTGATGGTAAGCAATTCTTGATGTGAATTGATATGAATGTATATGATAAAATGCTAATTGTTGTGGTTTGTGGTTTATGATGAAATACATTGTGTATGTGAAATTCAATGTGTGTTATTTGGTGGCCTTATGGCAAGTAAATGAATTGTTTGAATTGATTTCTAATGCATGAATAATGATGATGAGATAATTCATATTGTTGAATTGTGAATGTATGGAATTGATGAGTTGAAATATATGCATGATTATGGTTGCATTATGTGTGCATTTGAATGTCATGAGTCATTGTATGCCAAGCATCATGATATGCATTCTTGTGATGCGTGTGCCCTAGTGGGTGTGAGCAACGAATCGATTCCAGAGGGAATCCGCTATAACATCGTGAGCCTTATACAAAGAGGACTGAAAGCGATGATTATAGACGATCGCGAGCCTTATACAAAGAGGACCGAAAGCGATCGGATCGTGAGCCTTATATAAAGAGGACTGAAAGCGATCCATAAACGTCGTGAGCCTTATACCAAGAGGACCGAAAGCGACGGGGAACATCGTTTTCCCGACGAGGAGTTACACTAAGTAACAAGCGATGGTTCCAATAGTTCCTGAGTGAACTAGTGTTGAGATTGATGGATGGATGGTACCGCATATGCATTGCATAGAGTCGTTGTGTCGGTCTTTGTGCATTTGCATAAATCATGAATGGATTGATTATGTGTGAGAATCATGAATGGATTGATTATGTGTGGAAATGGTGAATTGATTGAGTATGTGTTGATATTTATGATTGGATTGGTGAATTGATGTGCATATGTGATAAATACATTGGTTATGGATGATATGTGTTATGTATAGACATGTGTTATGTGATGTGGTGGTGTGTTTACATATGTTATGACTTTGGTGTGCCTTATGTGTGAATATGTGATTATGTTGGTGTAATTGATATATGCTATGTGTATTAGTATGTGATGCTTGTGGTGAGAATAACTATGCATGTGAATTTTCTATGTGTTTGCATATTATTATGCAATCTTGGTTTAGTTGTTATTTCTCACCCTTCTGCTGTGGTTTGTTGCTCTATGAGGCAATTGCAGATTAGTAGTCTTGCAGGCTTTTGTGAAGATTATTTCTCCATTCTTTTGTCGGTCTTGGTGTCTGCTCTGATACGTAGCACGGGAGTCGGGGAACGATTATGTTATATATGTATACATTTGTTAAATTTATTTTGTATTACCTTTGTATGTATATTTTGATGTTATAAAACAATTTATTTTGTAAAACAAGTCAGTTATGGATCTTTCCGCTTTATTCCATAATTGAACTTTAATTTTATATGGAAAAAGTTTCCCCTTTGAAGGTATTCTATTTTGTGTTATGTATCAAACTTATGAGCAGGGATTGTATTTTCTTTCTACTGTTGTGGCATCCTTGTTCCTGTCGGAAAAATAAATTTTTAGTTAGTCTGATTTATTTATGTATTATTTATTCGCGATGGGAATTGAGGTGTTACATTAGTGGTATCAGAGCAGGTCGGTCCGTCCGGCCAAGTTGTTGAGTCAGTTGGTGTGACAGTTGAATACTGTCGATGTTGTTTGTCCCTTAGTACGTGATATGTGTGTGAAACACTGTCAGTGCTTTCTGGTTTTCTAATCCTTTGTTTTCAGGATTGAGAATGAGATAAGTGGGGGAGAAGCTGGTACTTCTCCAAGTTGCTTCAGGTGTGGATCGTTGGCTCAGTGTGTTGTGAATTGCAAGATTGTAAGTGTTGTTTGGACAGTGTTGGTTCCGGTTCCGGAGGGAATGCGGAGGTAAGGTTTATGTCAACTAAGGATTTGTACCTTAGGTAGTGGTTTGCACGAGATGCATGAAATACTATTATAGTTTGGTAAAGACGTTTTATTCCCCATCATGATTGTCGGCTGTCTATTGACAAATTGAGGAACTGATCACCCTTAATCTCTTGTTGATAGTATACGGGAATTGTGTTGGATGGAATAGACGTGTCTTTCCGGCTTTGATAGTGTGTGAACTAAATTGTTTGGAATTAAGAAAATGGTTACGGATTATTTTGTTAATTCGATGAAGATTCTAATATCGGAAGATGAGGCAGATTAGAGGTTTTGATATGTTGGTCCAGTTGGGAAGTCGTTGAGAGAGAACGATTGGGTATCGTTAATGGTTGTTCTCAGAGAGTAGAGTGTGGACTCAAATTGGACGAAGGTGAGGATTTGAGGTTTGGATCTGCTAAGTAAGTAGAAGAACTCTTAGGAAGTGAAACTCAGATGTTTGTGATGTTTGTGATGACAGTTTTCTAGAAATTGGCAGAAAGGCCACAGTGAAGGGCTGCCAGTTGTGCGTGATTTTCAGATGTGTTTCCGGATGGAATATTGGATGTTAGCATTAGAATTAATCAGATTGAAAGAGCGGTTGGAAGATTTACTGGAAAAGGGATTTGTGAGACCAAGTGTGTCGTCTTAGAGAACTCCAGTATGGTTAGTAACAAACAGGATGGATGATTGAACGGAATAACAAGCATGATGTGTATAATGGTATTGAGACTATGGGAAGAAAGACTTAGTTCTAGTGAGGTTTGAATTCTTTGGAGTTTTAAGGCATTAATGGAAATTGTGAGGAAACCCTTCTGGGTGGATGTAACATTGCGTTTGAGAGTTATTTTTGGTTGGTTGTTGCTACATGTTAGGATTTATGGAATTTGGACTGTCAAGATAAGAAATTGTGTAGGGATTACTAACAGTTGATTACGATAACGATTGAGAATGAGTGTCCACTTTCGGGAATAGATAACTGAAATGGTTTGGTTGAGTTTTAGTGAAATTACAATTGTTGGGAATGTTTGATAAGAATGGTGAATTGTGTGAGTTGAGGCTTTGATCGATTTAATGTGACTGGTTAGGTTTGTTATCCTCGGAATAAGTTGTTATTTACTCGGTTAAGCTTGTATGTGAGTAACCAGTTACCCAGTGGAAAGTTTTGCAAAAGCTTTAAGAATTTATATCTTTTGGAATTTGGTTGGGCATTACAATGCACAGTGATGTTGTTCGGTGTTAGTAAGGTGTCTGGAATGTTTGTGGAGTGGATGAATCGTATCTTCCATATTTAATTGGATAAGTTCGTAGTGGTTTTGATTGAGGATATTCGGATTTGTTATGAACTCAGAGGGAGAACAAGGGGAGTGTTTGAGAATCGAATTGCAAGTGTGGAAAAGAAAGGAATTTTTATGCTAAGTTATTCAAGTGAGAACTTGTGTTGAAAAAGGTTAGTTTTCTTGGATATGTTATTTCAGATGAGAGTATGGTTATGGATCCATCGAAAATAAATGCAGTTCTACAATGAGAGGCTCTGAAGTTGGTTGAGGAGATTAGAATCTTTTTGGACTTTAGTTGGTTATTACCGGAGGTTATGGAAGACTTTTCCAAGTTAGTGTTTTCATTACTTCAGTTGACTTGCAAAAGGTAAGTCGTTGCTTTGGATGTTCGTTGTAAGGAAAGTTTGAGAGGGTTAAAGTAGAAGTTGTCTACGGCTCCAGTTTTGATACTGCGTGATCCTGATGAACCGTTTGTGAGGTATTGGGATGCGTCTTTGATGAGTTTGGTCAGTGTGTTAATGCAAGAGGGTAAAGTCATGGCTTATGCTTTACGGCAATTGAGGATTCATAAAAGGATCTATACTATTCAGGATTTGGAATTGGTCGCGGTTACAGTGTGTGGGAAAATTTGGAGGTATTATCTTTCTGGTTTTAGGTTCGCGGTGTTTGGTAATCACAAGGGTTTAGAGTAATTGTTTGGTCTGAAGGAATAGAGTATGAGACAACGAGGATGGTTAGAATTTGTGACGAGTTATGAATTTGGCTTGGATTATCCTTCGGGAAAAGCTAATGTTGTGCCTAAAGAGTTAAGTCGATAGTCTTTGCATATGGCTGTTTTGAGAGTTAGATAATTAAAATTATTTGAGCAGTTTAGAGGCTTGTGTCCGGTGTGTGAGATAACACAGTAGAGTGTGAGGTTGGGTATATTGAAAGTGAACTGTGATTTTTGGTGAGTATGAGAAAGAGTTAGACTTTGGAAGTGAGATTGGTAGTTTTGATGGTTACGAGTAATCATAGTGCGCAGTGGAAGCGTGATGTGGCACATTTCGTATATGCATGTGTGACTTGTAAGAGTTCATAGGTTGAACATTGTAAACATGTAGGAATGATGAGACCATTGGACGTTTCAGAATGGAAGTGTTAGGTGAAAGGTTTAAATATTATTCATGGGTTACTATGTAGATGGAGGTTTTGGTTGTATGTTCGATTGGGGAATCGTAGCATTGTTTTAATATTGTGGTGTGACAAGGATGTTGGTATTGTGGTTATGTAGAGGTTGTTGAACGATGTTGTGTCGTGGAACTTCATGTTCTTGTTTGTGTTGTTGCCTTGTTCCTATCGTGTTGGGTCGAGTGCGAGTAGCTAATTCCGGTGTGGGGGATTAGAGGAGTGTTACCCATGGTGATGGTAACGATCTTGTTATGTTCTGGTTCAAGAGTGAACCTGTGTGTGTTCGTAACTTGGGTATTCCTTAAGTCGTGAGTTGGTCGTCAAGTGCATTGTATGGGCTTTGCATCTTGTCGTTGTAGTTGTCGTCGTTGTCGTGTCGTTGTTGTAGTTGCTGTTAGCGAGGTGGGTTGTCAGTTTGTGTTATTCGTGGTGTGCTTTTGTTGGCATGTTAGTTTGTTGGTCGGATGCGAGAGTCGTGCTGGAGTTGTTCGTCTCAGTACATTTTCGAGGAAGAAAATTTCTAAGTGGGGGAGAGTTGTAACGCCCCATTTTGTCTTATTTATTTAATCGAGTCGATTTAATTAGTTTTGTTTTATATTATTTTATTCTTGACTTTTATTTGACAATATATTATTTTTCATCGTTGTTTATGTTTTATCGCGTTTTGAGAGCGTTTGCGAGATATTTGAGCTGAGGAGTAAAATAGTCTTTTAGGGGTTAAGATATTTTATATAAATAGGGATTAGAGAGAAATAGAGAGAAAAGAAAAAGAAGAGAAAGAAAAGAGAAGATAGAAAGGAAGAGGAAAGAAAAGAGGAGAAAGAGGAAAATCACGGGAACTCTGTTTCGAGCGCGAATAATCGGGTAAGGGTGAGAAGTTTCAATTATATCTTGCTTGTGTATGTATATGTGTTGTTTGTTGTAATTGTTTTGGTTGTTTCGCGACTTTTCTTATCGATTGGAATTAGGAGCGATTGATAGAAATCGATGTTTTCACGGATGAAATTCGATATAAACTGCGTAGAATACTTGTTACCATGATTGGGTTATGTTCTGATTGTTATGTTTTGGTTTGGAAGTGTTTTAGGGGTTGAAATGTTGGTTGGGAGTGATCTATAGCGCTGCTGGGTTTATCTGGTTTCGCAGGTTTGCACCGCGAATGGCCAGCGAAGGGGAAAGCGAACGTTCGCGTGAGGTTCGCACTACGAACGTTGTGTTGTTTTTCTTTCTGCCACGGTTCGCTGGGGGATTTGCACTGCGAAGGGGACTGCGAAGGTTTGCTGGGAGTTCGCACTGTGAAACTGTAGGCTATTTACTTCTCTGCCACGGTTCGCTGGGGGATTCGCACTGCGAAGGGGACAGCGAAGGTTCGCTGTGAGTTCGCACTACGAAACTGTAGGCTATTTTCTTTCTGCCATGGTTCGCTGGGGCATTCACACTGCGAATGAGGAAAGCGAAGGACTCGCTAGGAGCTTCGCATTGTGAACATGACAGCTTTTCTAAATTGTTTTCTTTATAACTTTTGGGTCGTAAATCAGATTGAGGCACGGTTGGATGCGTTGGAAAGCTATTTCAATGATATTTTTGATAATGGAATAGGCACTTATGTTTAACCCATGGTTTGATAAGAAAATATGGAAAAGTAATGTATGTATGAAAAGTGTGGTTTATGTTTCCACCATAACTCCCGAATCGCGAGTCCGGTTGATGTGGGACTTAAGGAAATAGATTGATAACTTAAGGTGTTATTAAATGGTGATGTGATACCATATGTTAACCAAGAATATTTGGTAGAGGATGATTAGTGGTTTGTAGGTTTTGTTGTGTTTGTTGGTGTTCGATGTGATATGTTATCGTCATATAAATGTGGGGCTTTTGTGCTATTTATATGATGTTGATGCATGTGATAATGATGTTGTTGTGTGGTGAAATACATTGTATGATTGTTGTGGTTGATGGTGAGTAATTCTTGATGTCAATTGATATGGATGTATATGATAAAATGCTAATTGTTGTGGTTTATGATGAAATGCATTGTGTATGTGAAATTCAATGTGTGTTATTTGGTGGCCTTATGGCAAGTAAAACATTGTTTGAATTGATTTCCAATGCATGAATAATGATGATGAGATAATTCATATTGTTGAATTGTGGATGTATGGAATTGATGAGTTGAAATATATGCATGATTATGGTTGCATTATGTGTGCATTTGAATGTCATGAGTGATTGTATGCCAAGCGTCATGATATGCATTCTTGTGATGTCGTGTGCCCTAGTGGGTGTGAGCGACGAATCGATTCCAGAGGTAATCCGCTATAACATCGTGAGCCTTATACAAAGAGGACTGAAAGCGATGATTATAGACGATCGTGAGCCTTATACAAAGAGGACCGAAAGCGATCGGATCGTGAGCCTTATACCAAGAGGACTGAAAGCGATCCATAAACGTCGTGAGCCTTATACCAAGAGGACTGAAAGCGACGGGGAATATCGTTTTCCCGACGGGGAGTTACACTAAGTAACAAGCGATGGTTCCAATAGTTCTTGAGTGAACTAGTGATGAGATTGATGGTTGGATGGTACCTCATATGCATTGCATAGAGTCGTTGTGTCGGTCTCTGTGCATTTGCATAAATCATGAATGGATTGATTATGTGTGAGAATCATGAATGGATTGATTATGTGTGGAAATGGTGAATTGATTGAGTATGTGTTGAGATTTATGATTGGATTGGTGAATTGATGTGCATATGTGATAAATGCATTGGTTATGGATGATATGTGTTATGTATAGACATGTGTTATGTGACGTGGTGGTGTGTTTACATATGTTATGACTTTGGTGTGCCTTATGTGTGAATATATGATTATGTTGGTGTAATTGATATATGCTATATGTATTAGTATGTGATGTTTGTGGTGAGAATAACTATGCATGTGAATTTTTTATGTGTTTGCATATTATTATGCAATCTTGGTTTAGTTGTTATTTCTCACCCTTCTGCTGTGGTTTGTTTCTCTATGAGGCAATTGCAGATTAGTAGTCTTGGAGGCTTTTGTGAAGATTAGTTCTCTATTCTTTTGTCGGTCTTGGTGTCTGCTCTGATACATAGCACGGGAGTCGGGGAACGATTATGTTATATATGTATACATTTGTTAGATTTATTTTGTATTACCTTTGTATGTATATTTTGATGTTATAAAATAACTTATTTTGTAAAACAAGTCAGTTATGGATCTTTCCGCTTTATTCCATAATTGAACTTTAATTTTATATGGAAAAAGTTTCCCCTTTGAGGGTATTCTATTTTGTGTTATGTATCAAACTTATGAGCAGGGATTGTATTTTCTTTCTACTGTTGTGGCAGCCTTGTTCCTGTCGGAAAAATAAATTTTTAGTTACTCTGATTTATTTATGTATTATTTATTCGCGATGGGAATTGGGGTGTTACATTAGTGGTATCAGAGCAGGTCGGTCCGTCCGTCCAAGTTGTTGAGTCAGTTGGTGTGACTATTGAATACTGTCGATGTTGTTTGTCCCTTAGTATGTGATATGTGTGTGAAACACTGTCAGTGCTTTCTGGTTTTCTAATCCTTTGTTTTCAGGATTGAGAATGATATAAGTGGGGGAGAAGCTGGTACTTCTCCAAGTTGCTTCAGGTGTGGTTCGTTGGCTCAGTGTGTTGTGAATTGCAAGATTGTAATTGTTGTTTGGACAGTGTTGGTTCCGGTTCCGGAGGGAATGCGGAGGTAAGGTTTATGTTAACTAAGGATTTTTGCCTTAGGTAGTGGTGTGCACGAGATGCATGAAATGCTATTATAGTTTGGTATAGACGGTTTATGCCCCATCATGATTGTCGGCTGTCTATTGACAAATTGAGGAACTGATCACCCTTAATCTCTTGTTGATAGTAGACGGGAATTGTGTTGGATGGAATAGACGTGTCTTTCCGGCTTTGATAGTGTATGAATTGAATTGTTTGGAATTAAGAAAATGGTTACGGATTGTTTTGTTAAGTCGATGAAGATTCTAATATCAGAAGATGAGGCGGATTAGAGGTTTTGATATGTTGGTCCAGTTGGGAAGTCGTTGAGAGAGAACGATTGGGTATCGTTAATGGTTGT
Source organism: Lathyrus tuberosus (assembly GCA_022829125.1). Taxonomy (NCBI): domain Eukaryota; kingdom Viridiplantae; phylum Streptophyta; class Magnoliopsida; order Fabales; family Fabaceae; genus Lathyrus; species Lathyrus tuberosus. The sequence goes on from JALAZF010000422.1 coordinate 4,427,495, forward strand.
TCTCAGAGAGTAGAGTGTGAACTCAAATTGGACGAAGGTGAGGATTTGAGGTTTGGATCTGCTAAGTAAGTAGAAGAACTTTTAGGAAGTGAAACTCAGATGTTTGTTATGTTTGTGATGACAGTTTTCTAGAAATTGGCAGAAAGGCCACAGTGAAGGGCTGCCAGTTGTGCGTGATTTCCAGATGTGTTTCCGGATGGAATATTGGATGTTAGCATTAGAATTACTCAGAATGAAAGAGCGATTGGAAGATTTACTGGAAAAGGGATTTGTGAGACCAAGTGTGTCGTCTTAGAGAGCTCTAGTATAGTTAGTAACAAACTGGATGGATGATTGAACAGAATAACAAGCATGATGTGTATAATGGTATTGAGACTATGGGAAGAAAGACTTAGAGTTCTGGTGAGGTTTGAATTCTTTGGAGTTTTAAGGCATTAATGGAAATTGTGGGGAAACCCTTCTGGGTGGATGTAACATTGCGTTTGAGAGTTCTTTTTGGTTGGTTGTTGCTACATGTTGGGATTTATGGAATTTGGACTGTCAAGATAAGAAATTGTGTAGGGATTACTAACAGTTGATTAAGGTAACGATTGAGAATGAGTGTCCACTTTCTGGAAAAGATAACTGAAATGGTTTGGTTGAGTTTGAGTGAAATTACAATTGTTGGGAATGTTTGATAAGAATGGTGAATTGTGTGAGTTGAGGCTTTGATCGATTTAATGTGACTGGTTAGGTTTGTTATCCTCGTAATAGGTTGTTATTTACTCGGTTAAGCTTGTATGTGAGTAACCAGTTACCCAGTGGAAAGATTTACAAAAGCTTTAAGAATTTATATCTTTTGGAATTTGGTTGGGCATTACAATGCACAGTGATGTTATTCGGTGTTAGTAAGGTGTCTGGAATGTTTGTGGAGTGGATGAATCGTATCTTCCATATTTAATTGGATAAGTTCGTAGTGGTTTTGATTGAGGATATTCGGATTTGTTATGAACTCAGAGGGAGAACAAGGGGAGTGTTTGAGAATCGAATTGCAAGTGTGGAAAAGAAAGGAATTTTTATGCTAAGTTATTCAAGTGAGAATTTGGGTTGAAAAAGGTTAGTTTTCTTGGATATGTTATTTCAGATGAGAGTATGGTTATGGATCCATCGAAAGTAGATGCAATTCTACAATGAGAGGCTCCGAAGTTGGTTGAGGAGATTAGAATCTTTTTGGACTTTAGTTGGTTATTACCGGAGGTTATGGAAGACTTTTCCAAGTTAGTGTTTTCATTACTTCAGTTGACTTGCAAAAGGTAAGTCGTTGCTTTGGATGTTCGTTGTAAGGAAAGTTTGAGAGGGTTAAAGTAGAAGTTGTCTACGGCTCCAGTTTTGATACTGCGTGATCCTAATGAACCGTTTGTGAGGTATTGGGATGCGTCTATGATGAGTTTGGTCAGTGTGTTAATGCAAGAGGGTAAAGTCGTGGCTTATGCTTTACGACAATTGAGGATTCATAAAAGGATCTATACTATTCAGGATTTGGAATTGGTCGCGGTTGCAGTGTGAGGGAAAATTTGGAGGTATTATCTTTCTGGTTCTAGGTTCGCGGTGTTTGGTAATCACAAGGGTTTAGAGTAATTGTTTGGTCTGAAGGAATAGAGTATGAGACAACGAGGACGGTTAGAATTCATGACGAGTTATGAATTTGGCTTGGATTATCCTTCGGGAAAAGCTAATGTTATGCCTGAAGAGTTAAGTCGATAGTCTTTGCATATGGCTATTTTGAGGGTCAGAGAATTAAAATTATTTGAGCAGTTCAGAGGCTTGTGTCCGGTGTGTGAGAAAACACAGTAGAGTGTGAGGTTGGGTATATTGAAAGTGAACAGTGATTTTTGGTGAATATGAGAAAGAGTTAGACTTTGGAAGTGAGATTGGTAGTTTTGATGGTTACGAGTAATCAAAGTGCGCAGCAAAAGCGTGATGTGGCACATTTCGTATATGCATGTGTGACTTGTAAGAGTTCATAGGTTGAACATTGTAAACATGTAGGAATGATGATACCATTGGACGTTTCAGAATGGAAGTGTTAGGTGAAAGGTTTAAATATTATTCATGGGTTACTATTTAGATGGAGGTTTTGGTTGTATGTTCGATTGGGGAATCGTAGCATTGTTGTAATATTGTGGTGTGACAAGGATGTTGTTTTTGTAGTTATGTAGAGGTTGTTGAACGATGTTGTGTCGTGGAACTTCATGTTCTTGCTTGTTTTGCTGCCTTATTCCTATCGTGTTGGGTCGAGTGCGAGTAGCTAATTCCGGTGTGGGGGATTAGAGGAGTGTTACCCACGGTGATGGTAACGATCTTGTTGTGTTATGGTTCAAGAGTGAACCTATGTGTGTTTGTAACTTGGGTATTACTTGAGTCGTGAGTTGGTCGTCAAGTGCTTTGTATGGGCTTTGCATCTTGTCATTGTAGTTGTCGTCATTGTCGTGTCGTTGTTGTAGTTGCTGTTAGCGAGGTGGGTTGTCAGTTTGTGTTATTCGTGGTGTGCTTTTGTTGGCATGTTTGTTTGTTGGTCGGATGCAAGAGTCGTGTTCGGAGTTGTTCGTCTCAGTATATTTTCAAGGAAGAAAATTTCTAAGTGGGGGAGAGTTGTAACGCCCGTTTTGTCTTATTTATTTAATCGAGTCGATTTAATTAGTTTCATTCTTGACTTTTATTTGACAATATATTATTTTTCATCGTTGTTTATGTTTTATCGCGTTTTGAGAGCATTTACGAGATATTTGAGCTGAGAGGTAAAATAGTCTTTTAGGGGTTTAGATATTTTATATAAATAGGGATTAGAGAGAAATAGAGAGAAAAGAAAAAGAAGAGAAAGAAAAGAGAAGATAGAAAGGAAGAGGAAAGAAAAGAGGAGAAAGAGGAAAATCGCGGGAACTCCGTTTCGAGCGCGAATAATCGGGTAAGGGTGAGAAGTTTCAATTATATCTTGCTTGTGTATGTATATGTGTTGTTTTTTGTAATTGTTTTGGTTGTTTCGCGACTTTTCTTATCGATTCGAATAAGGAGCGATTGATAGAAATCGATGTTTTCACGGATGAAATTCGATATAAACTGCGTAGAATACTTGTTACCATGATTGGGTTATGTTTTTATTGTTATGTTTTGGTTTGGAAGTGTTTTGGGGGTTGAAATGTTGGTTGGGAGTGATCTATAGCGCTGCTGGATTTTTCTGGTTTCGCAGGTTCGCACTGCGAATGGCCAGCGAAGGGGAAAGCGAACGTTCGCGTGAGGTTCGCACTGCGAACATTGTGTTATTTTTCTTTCTGCCACGGTTCACTGGGGGATTCGCACTGCGAAGGGGACAGTGAAGGTTCGCTGGGAGTTCGCACTGCGAAACTGTAGGCTATTTTCTCTCTGCCACGGTTCGCTGGGGGATTCGCACTGCGAAGGGGACAACGAAGGTTCGCTGGGAGTTCGCACTGTGAAACTGTAGGCTATTTTCTTTCTGCCATGGTTCGCTGGGGCATTCACACTGCGAATGAGGAAAGCGAAGGACTCGCTAGGAGCTTCGTATTGCGAACATGACAACTTTTCTAAATTATTTTCTTTATAACTGTTGGGTCATAAATCGGATTGAGGCACGGTCGGATGCGTTGGATAGCTATTTCAATGCTCTTTTTGATAATGGAATAGGAACTTATGTTTAAGCCATGGATTGATAAGAAAATATGGAAAAGTAATGTATGTGTGAAAAGTGTGGTTTATGTTTCCACCATAACTCCCGAATCGCGAGTCCGGTTGACGTGGGACTTGAGGCAATAGATAGATAACTTAAGATGCTATTAAATGGTGATGTGATACCATGTGTTAACCAAGAATATTTGGTAGAGGCTGATTAGCGGTTTGTAGGTTTTGTTGTGTTTGTTGGTGTTCGATGTGATATGTTATCGTCATATAAATGTGGGGCTTTTGTGTTATTTATATGATGTTGATGCATGTGATAATGATGTTGTTGTGTGGTGAAATACATTGTATGATTGTTGTGGTTGATGGTGAGTAATTCTTGATATGAATGTATATGATAAAATGCTAATTGTTGTGGTTTGTGGTTTATGATGAAATGCATTGTGTATGTGAAATTCAATGTGTGTTATTTGGTGGCCTTATGGCAAGTAAATGAATTGTTTGAATTGATTTCCAATGCATGAATAATGATGATGAGATAATTCATATTGTTGAATTGTGAATGTATGGAATTGATGAGTTGAAATATATGCATGATTATGGTTGCATTATGTGTGCATTTGAATGTCATGAGTCATTGTTTGCCAAGCATCATCATATGCATTCTTGTGATGTCGTGTGCCCTAGTGGGTGTGAGCGACGAATCGATTCCAGAGGGAATCCGCTATAACATCGTGAGCCTTATACAAAGAGGACTAAAAGCGATGATTATAGACGATCGTGAGCCTTATACAAAGAGGACCGAAAGCGATCGGATCGTGAGCCTTATACAAAGAGGACTGAAAGCGATCCATAAACGTCGTGAGCCTTATACCAAGAGGACCGAAAGCGACGGAGAACATCGTTTTCCCGACGAGGAGTTACACTAAGTAACAAGCGATGGTTCCAATAGTTCCTGAGTGAACTAGTGATGAGATTGTTGGATGGATGGTACCGCATATGCATTGCATAGAGTCGTTGTGTCGATCTCTGTGCATTTGCATAAATCATGAATGGATTGATTATGTGTGAGAATCATGAATGGATTGATTATGTGTGGAAATGGTGAATTGATTGAGTCTGTGTTGAGATTTATGATTGGATTGGTGAATTGATGTGCATATGTGATAAATGCATTGGTTATGGATGATATGTGTTATGTATAGACATGTGTTATGTGATGTGGTGGTGTGTTTACATATGTTATGACTTTGGTGTGCCTTATGTGTGAATATGTGATTATGTTGGTGTAATTGATATATGCTATGTGTATTAGTATGTGATGCTTGTGGTGAGAATAACTATGCATGTGAATTTTTTATGTGGTTGCATATTATTATGCAATCTTGGTTTAGTTGTTATTTCTCACCCTTCTGCTGTGGTTTGTTGCTCTATGAGGCAATTGCAGATTAGTAGTCTTTGAGGCTTTTGTGAAGATTAGTTCTCCATTCTTTTGTCGGTCTTGGTGTCTGCTCTTATACGTAGCATGGGAGTCGGGGAACGATTATGTTATATATGTATACATTTGTTAGATTTATTTTGTATTACCTTTGTATGTATATTTTGATGTTATAAAACAATTTATTTTGTAAAACAAGTCAGTTATGGATCTTTCCGCTTTATTCCATAATTGAACTTTAATTTTATATGGAAAAAGTTTCCCCTTTGAGGGTATTCTAATTTGTGTTATGTATCAAACTTATGAGCAGGGATTGTATTTTCTTTCTACTGTTGTGGCATCCTTGTTCCTGTCGAAAAAATAAATTTTTAGTTACTCTGATTTATTTATGTATTATTTATTCGCGATGGGAATTGGGGTGTTACAGTTCCTCGGGCGGAGACCCTAAAGCTCGAGGGCATGGACCGCCCGAGCAAAAGGGAAATGCTGGCGCAAGATGCTTCTGCGTTGGTCCAGGTACTGGAGATGGCGGCGGTCTACGCTGAGGAAGACTCCTCCTCTGAATCCGAGCTTAAGAAGGCTCAGGCGGCGATATCTGCTCTGGAGGAAAAAGTGAAGAAGGCCAAGGAGGAGGCCAAGGCTGCTGACGACGCCAGGAAGAAGTCCCATGAGGATGTTGCTAGGCCGAAAGGGGAGAGGGAGACTCTGGTTGCTGAGAAGAAGGCTGCTGAGGACCTGGTCGAGCAGATGAGGTCTGAGGTGGCTCCGGCTGAAGACGAGCCTGAGGAGGTGAAGACGCTGAAAACTATGGTTGAGCTTGTTGCTCTTATTGCGCGGACGGAGGATGATGTATATGTTATCGGGGAGGAGTCGTTCAATAATGTCGTGGCTCAACTTAAGGTGGTGAATCCAGGGGTCCCGCTATCCACAGAGGGGACCAGTTTTCTGAGCCATGTTGAGGATGGAAAAATTTTTAATCCAGACTTCCTCCAGATTGGCGATGAGCATGCCCGCCTCCTAAACGAAGAGCCTCAGTCGACGCCGCCTATCCCCGAGCAGATTGAGCATATGGAGGAATGATGTATCCTTTTTTTATTGTTGTAGTGTTTCTGGCTTACGTGCCATGCTTTATGTAATTTTATTGTTGTATGGGGCGTGACCCCTTTATTATGTAACAAGTACAATCATGGTCCTCGTGGCCACTAATTATTTTTTATATGTATGTATCCGGCTGCTCTGGTCGGTTTTGTATGTTTTACACTTGTGCATGGTTTTGTTTATTTTTATTTTCGCTAAGTGTAGAAACTTTGATCGATACGTGTATGTGTTCGTAATAGGGGTACTTTCAGGTGATTTGCAGTTCCGGGGTTTGCTCGACGTAGATGTGTTCGGCCGTGAGGGGGACTGGTCGAACGACCTGGGTAGCTTCCGGGCATGAGAGCGGAACTCAGGTCGTGTTTGAGGCCTGAGCTCGTGGCGTGAACCTCCCATCGTGAGCTGGGTGTTCTTCCTGTCGTGGTACTTTGATGATGTTAGGCTCGGTTGAGGAACCACCGTCAGGCAGGGGTCCCGCTCGCTCTTGAGTGGGATCCTGTCTTAGTTGGTATGTGACGCTTGTACCTAGGCGTGCACCATAGTCGGGATGTTATGGTCGTTGCTTCGACGAAGCAAACCGACGATCTGGGCCTTAGCTATAATATTGTTTTAGCTTTTCGGCGTTCCATGGTCGAGCAAGTTCTTCCCCGTTGAGGTGTTCTAGGTAGTAGGCCCCATTCTCCGTCTTTGCTCGGACGCGATAGGGTCCTTCCCAGTTTGCGGCGAGTTTGCCTTCTCAAGAATCCTTGTGGTTCCTTCTTAAGACAAGGCTGCCCACTTAGAATTCGTGCCGTATCACCTTGGCGTTGTGACTGATTGCGAAATATTGGTTTGGGATGCTCGGCGGACGCGAAATGTTGTTTCGTGCCTAGTTGGGCGACGAAGTCCTAAAACTTTCTGTCTGTAAACTGTGTCCCATTGTCGGTGACTATTACTTGTGGGATACCGAAGCGGGCAAGGATGTTTTGCTTATAGAAGCTAAGTATGTTGTGGGCCGTTATTTTGGCCAGAGCCTCTACTTCTATCCACTTCTTACAGTAGTCAACACCCACTATCAAGTACTTGTTTTGGTTTAACCCTACTACGAATGGCCCCAGGATGTCCAGGCCCCACCATGCGAAGGGCTTCGGGGAGGACATAGCTTTGAGCTCGTTAGGCGGAGCCAGGTGCATGTCCACGTGCCGTTGGCATTTATCGCGCTTCTTCACGTGTTCTTTTGCATCCTGCTGCATGGTTGGCTAGTAGTACCCTGCTTAGAGGGCTTTCCTAGCGAGGGATCTCCCCCAGAGATGTTGGGCATTGATTCCTTTGTGGATCTCGCGCAAGATGTGGACGACCATCTCTTCCTCGATGCATTTGAGTAAAGGGATGGAGAACCCACGTCTGTAAAGCTTGTTTTCGACTAGGACGTAGGAGCAGGCTCTGCGCCTGACAATGCTGGCCTCTTTGGGGTCGGACGAGAGTTCATCCTTAGCGAGGTGATTATAAATGGGGGTCATCCAGCAGTTGCTGTTGCCGATAACTTACACGTCGAGGATCGTGGAGGTCTTCTCGATGCTGGGTCGAGGAAGCACCTCCTGAATGACAGATTTGTTTTCGCCCTTTTTCTTTATGCTTGCCAATTTAGACAACACGTCTGCTCGTACGTTATGTTCGCGGGGAACGTGCTTTACCTCTACTGTGGCGAACTTTGTCATTTTTTCTTTGACCAGGGACAAGTATTCGGACAAGTTGTCGCTCTTGGCCTGATATTCTCCTCGAACTTGAAGGGCCACGAGTTGTGAATCGGTGCAAATGACGACCTCTTCAGCTCCCAGGTCTTCGGCCAGGCGCAGGCCAACGAGGAAGGCCTCGTACTCTGCCTGGTTGTTGGAAATAGGGAAAGATAAAGTGAGTGGTACCTCAACGATGATTCCTTCGTCGTTTTCCAGGATGATACCTACCCCGCTTCTCGACGAGCTGGATGCTCCATCAACGAAGATGGTTCACCTATGGGACCCGTAGGTGGGGGAATCTGCGAATGTCATTTCTGCGACGAAATCGACTAGCGCCTATGTTTTGAGGGCCTTTCTGCTTTCATATTGAATGTCAAACTCAGACAGTTCCAACGACCACTTAAGCATCTTGCCGGCCATATCAGGTCGGCCTAGCAGTTGCTTCACGGGTTGATCTGTTCGGACCATGATCGTGTGGACCAGGAAATATTGTCTTAGCCTTCGCGCTGCATTGATGAGGGCCAGTGCCGCCTTTTCTATTTGTTGGTATCTCAACTCTGGTCCCTGCAATGCTTTGCTCGTGAAGTATATAAGCTTTTGCCCGTTAAGCGTTTCACGGATGAGGACGGCACTAACGGCCTCGGTTACCACGACAAGGTAGAGGTACAGAGTTTCGCCGTTGTCTGGCCGAGAGAGAACTGGTGGTTCTGATAGTGCTTGTTTTAGATGGAGGAGAGCCTGGTCGTATTCCTCTGTCCATTCAAATGCGGCCTCCTTGCAAAGGAGTTTGAAGAAGGGCAGAGCGTGCTGGGCAGACTTGGCCACGAAACGAGATAAAGAAGCGAGCATCTCGTTGAGGGATTAGATAGACTTCTTCGAGTTAGGCGTTGGAAATTCGGAGAATGCCCTGCACTTGTCGGGGTTGGCTTCGATTCCTCGTTCCGTGATATAGAAGCCGAGGAACTTGCCCGCCCTCACCCCGAAAGTGCATTTCTCTGGGTTGAAACGCATCCGGTATTTTCTGGCTTGCTCGAAGACCTTTTCTAAAAGGGTCGTGTGATCGGTTTCCTCGTGGGATTTTACGTTCATGTCGTCCATATAGACTTTGAGCATGTCGCTGATTTCTCCCCAGAAGACCTTGTTCATCATCCTTTGATAGGTCGCACCGGAGTTCTTCAAGCCGAAGGGCATTAGGTTGTAGTAATAATTGCCCGACTCGGTCATGAAGGCCATGTATGTTTTGTCACTTTTCGCCATTAGTATTTGATTGTAGCCCGAATAGGCGTCCGTGAATGATAAAAGTTTAAAACCGGCAGAATTATCAACAAGTTTATAAATATTGGGGAGGGGTAGGCATCTTTTGGGCATCCCTTATTGAGATCAGTATAATCAACACACATACGCCACTTTCCATTAGATTTTTTGACGAGTACAACGTTGGACAGCCAAGTGGTGTACTTGGCTTCCGAAATAAAGTTTGCCTCGAGGAGGTCTTTTACAGCTTGTTCTGCAGCCACCGTTTTCTCCAGAGACTGCTTTCTCCTACGTTGTGCTACTACTTTGACGATAGGGTCAATTGTGAGTTGATGGCAGGTGACAGCAGGATCTAGGTCGGGCATTTCCGCGGCACTCCAAGTGAACAAGTCGGCGTTTTCTCGGAGGCAAGCTTTGAGTTATTTCCTCGCTATGTCAGGGAGGTTGGTCCCTATCTTTACTCCTCGCTGAGGGTCATCGCCGAGCAGGACGAGTTCGAACTCGCCATCCAGAATTGGGCGCATCGGATGGGAGCCGTTGTTGGTGATGGTCGAAGTGGATAAGCTGCTCAGGCAAGTCTGGTCCTCCTTCTGATCATCTTTGGAGAAGCGACTGTCGAGGTTGATAGAGTCGACGCGTGGCAGTGGCTTGGCTTCCTATGAGCTTCTAGGCAAGGCTGGCTTGCTGGACGTCTTTGGCTTTGCAGCGATGGTGTTGAGTCCCTTGGTGGCCGCTTCGAAGCATCTCCGTGCAGCCTCGATGTTCCCGTGTAAAGTGGCGACCATACCCTTCGAAGTGTAGTACTTCATTTTGAGATGGACAGTTGATGGCACGACCACCAATTCGGCCAAGGTTGGCCGCCCGAATATGCACTGATAGCGAGACGGGCAGTCAATTACCAGGAATTGAACTTTAATAGATATGGTCGTCTCTGCAGATCCAAAGGTCACGATCAACTCGACATATCCCCAGGGTTTTGTGACCGACCCGTTGAAACCCTGCAGGTCAGAGCCCACATAGGGAGTGAGGTGCGATTCATCTAGCTGAAAGGTTGAGAACAAATGTGAGTACATAATGTCGACAGAGCTGCCTTGGTCGACTAAGATTCGGCGAACATCAAAATTTGCCATTTGGGCTCTTACGAGCAGTGAAATGCTCGAGTTCGGGGCACCTCCGAGGAGTTCTTCTCTGTAGAAAGAGATGGGGACCGATTCTCCCCAGGCCTTGTCGAGTGTTGTACTCTTGTTGGAGATCGTGCTGAGTAAGTGCTCGAACTTTCTTTTCATGGAGCCTACGGTGACTTTGTTGAAGCCCCCTCCGGAGATGACCATGGCGGAAGGGAAAGTTTCCCATGAGCTATGGGCGGCGAAATATGCGGGAGAGCTGAGCTCCTCGAGAACATAGAAGTCCTCCGGCCGCGATATACTCATGGCGACTTGGAGGTTTGTCTCTTCTGAGGAAGGCACCTCTTCCTCGATTTTCTTCGACTCCTGGGCGTCTTGCCGGGGAGCTTCCTTCTTCTTCGTAAACTGCTTCAGGTGGCCGTCCCTGATCAGTATTTCTATGGCATCCTTCTGGTGGATGCAGTCTTCAGTGGTGTGGCTGTGACTTTTGTGGAAACGACAATATTTTAACTTATCGGCGTTTTGCTTGGACGGTACCTATTTAGGGAATCGAACCCCCGCTTGTTTAAACTCCGAGTTAGCACATTTGGAGAGAATCTTTTCCCTGGAGACAGTCAGAGGAGTGTAATCATGGAAACAGCCGGAGGGCCCTTTGTTGTCCCGGGATTCCCGGAGACGATCTTCGCGTCTCCTCTCCCCTCAACGGGATGTCGAGGGTTCATCGCTCTTGGAGGCCCGGGCATTTTCCTGATGGCGTGAGGCCCGGGCAGAGCTGGCCGCCTCTTTCTCCTCTTACTGAATATATGCCTGCGCCTTGAGGAGGAAGGCGTCCAGGCTCCTTAGGGGTGTAAGGCCAACAGCTTCAGAAAATTCTGAATGGGGGCGAAGTCCTCGTTCAAGCAGGAACTTCTTCATGTCATCGGTGGTAGGGGCTTGCACCGCTTCTTTATTAAACCTCTCAATGTATTCCCGGAGAGGCTCATCCTTCCCTTGAATTATGTCCTCAAGGGAGACTTCGGTCTTTGGATGGCGGCGTGATGCCGTAAAGTGTCTGGAAAATATTCTTCCCAACTGTTTCCACGAGGTGATGGACTCCTCGGGCAGCTGTTTGTACCATGTCATCGCCCCTTTCCGGAGCATGGTAGGGAACAGACGACATTTGATGGCGCCACGGACGCCACGATAGTCGAGCAGCGCATCAATATTCTCGATGTGCTCGTCTGGGTCTGTTGTTCTGTCGTAAGTGCCCAAAGACGGTGGTTTCTCCAAGCCTTTGGGGAGGCGCGTAGCCCAGATATCCTGAGATAATGGGTTGTGGGGCTCATCGTCGTTGCTGGAACTGGTCCAGGAAGGGGAGCGGATGCTTTGCTCTGGCATAATGCAGCGATTTTTGTGGAGGGACGATGTTTGTGCCCAACCCTTCGATCTGACCGGGGGTGAACAATGGTCTTTCCAGGTTCTCTTTTTGCCCGGGGAAACGTGGTCACACTTCCGGGCGACATGGGACCCTGGCTCCTGGCGTATCCGACGATCATCTTCCCGTCGGGGATGTGTACTTTTGGATTATCGGCGATCTTTCCTCGGCTGAGGGGATCTTGGTCGGGCAGACTCTTCCAACGCCCCGATCCTCTCGTTTTGTTGGAGGATCAGGAGGTTGGTCTTGTTGATTGCTTCAAGGAGGGCCATCATGGCCGGGTCGGCGTTGGGTGGAGCTGGAACGGGCTGGAGGGCCAGCGAGGGCTGGTCTTCCACACGGTCAGTACGAGTGGGGGAGGGAGACGCAGTAGCTCCGTCTCTCAGACGACGCGCGTCTCCTCCGAGGAAGGATGTAGATCAGTCAGCGTCAATTTTATTGATGGGGAGGAAAGCATGATTGCGAGCATCTTGGAGTTGATCTTGGCAAGCAATGATCGGGATCTTGGACAGAGAGTTGTTTTGGTCTTGAATCTGAGGTAGATGTTAAGACGGGGATAACAGGGTTCCCACAAACAGCACCACGAATCTTGAAGGCTGATCAGAACTTGAAGTGGGCCAAGAGGGACGTCTGTGATGCTGGGTGTGTGAGATGAGGAGGGGGTGTACCTGCAAGGCACTCCGATGCTAAAGTAAGAATCGGGAGAGGAAAAAGGCAAGTACAAAAGTATGAGTTTCTTAGGATGATTTTGAATACCTGACCCTCTCAAATGAGAGGGTTTTTATAATGCCCCCAGCGCGTGGCCAACAGCCCCTATTTTCGAGGCGAAATAACTGTTTCCCGAAGAATAAGTAACTGCCAAAAACTAGCCGTTAGGACGGGTAGAGGTGCCCGAAACTAGTCGTTGCCACGGGCAAGGACACAGTTCCGGGCACGGGCGTCATGGCTGTTTTTGGATGGTAGAGTCGTGCATGACGGACAGGAATGCCGAGGAGGAGCAGGAGACCTTGTAGCCACTCTGACAATATGTGTCCGGTAGAGGGGCAGAAAGGTAAATGCTGCCCCACATTGGCTGGACTTAGGCAATTGGGTCGTTCTGGGAGCAGAAGTGGATTGGGTCATGCCTAGCCATTGGTCCAGTCCGGAACAAATTCTATTATAATCTTTCTAGGTCTTCCTCTTCCTCTAGTTGTCTGACTTCTCTCCATTTGATATACTCTCCTTACCAAAGAATTTATAACTATTCTCTTTACATGCCCAAACCACCTAAGTCTATTTTCCATCATCTTCTCTACTATAGGTGCTACCCTAACACTCTCTCTCTAATATTTTCATTTTAATCCTATCATTTCTAGTCTTACCACGCATCCAACGCAACATCCTCATTTGTATTATACTTACTTTATCTCGTGTTGAATTTGAAGTGTCACACGTTCTGTCAGATACAACATCACAGGTCTTAATACAGTCATGTAAAAGTTTCCATTTAGCTTGAGCGGTACCTTTGCGTCATATAAAACCCTTTAAGCTTTCCTCCATTTCAGCCATCAGCTTAAATTCAATGGTTTACATCCTATTCTATTTATCCATCAATTTGAATTACATAACCAAGATACTTAAACCACGTGACTTGAAGAATGATATGGTATCTGTTAAGAAATGTGATTGGGCCTAACTCAACCCTACAAAACCGGTTGGTAAGGTGAGGATTGCCCCCACTTATAAAGACATGTTCATGCCATATATCATCCGATGTGGGACTCTTAACACACCCCCTCACGCTCAGGACTAGACAACTAGAGCGTGGAAATAAATGGTGGATGGCCCGATAGCGGAAACCTGATAGCAGGTGGCTCACCGGATCTTAAACGAGGCTCTTGATACCATGTTAAGAAATGTGGTTGGGCCTAACTCAACCCTACAAAACCGGTTGGTAGAGTGAGGATAGCCCCCACTTATAAAGACATGTTCATGCCATATATCATCCGATGTTCATGCCATAAAGACATGTTGATATTTGTAAATATATATATATATATATATATATATATATATAGTGTTAAGAGAATTTGTATATAGAATAGTCCCACATCGACTATATCATGTAATTAGTTGTAATCTATCTATATATAATAATGTCTCCGTAGTGCTTTTCAAAACACACGGTTTATTCATATGTCTCTTAGTCTCTTGTATTTCAACATGGTATCTAGAGCCTGCTAAGAGGAAATTCTTTTTTCGCCGTGCTTTACCCGGTTGACCCACTGTCTTCTGGTGAGAAATTTTTTTTTTTTGCAAACCGTGTTGTCACTCCGGTTTGCCTCTCACTTTTCAAAATTCTCTGGTAACCACCCTGCCGCCATTACTGTTTCGGCGACATTTCGGAAATCCGACCCCACCATCAGTTTCCAATATTCTCCGGTCATAACTGCATAGTCGTCGTCCGCCGTCGTCGCTGCTATTTCAGGTGATCTTCCGACAAACTTTTTCATAGGCAGAACCCTCCACACACGTCACCTCCGTCTCCGCGCGTGGGCAACACGCGCCGCCACCTGAACCGCACGTGACAGCACGTTCAGTGGCCGATCTCATGATATTTTCTCTCTTTAGATACTCATGGCTACTCCTCATAACTTTACGCCAAACTACGATGATTTCCTCAGGTGGTATCAGAATTATCAGAACTCAGATTCTACTGCTACGGTAGCACACACTGGTAATTCATCTATTTGCCTCTCTCAATCATCTCCTCTTCGACCTTGGGTCCTTGATTCTGGTGCGTCTGATCATGTTACTGGTAATAAAAATCTTTTCTCTTCCTTCTCTACCTTTGGTTTGTTACCTACCATAACTTCTGCCAATGGTTCTCAAACCCGATCCGAAGGGATTGGTACGGTTCAAATTCTACCTTCTCTCTCTGTTACTTCTGTCCTCTATGTACCTAATTGTCCATTTAATTTACTTTCAGTCAGTCGTTTAACTCGTTCTCTTGATTGTAGTGTCACCTTCACTAACAATAATGTTACCCTGCAGGATCGGAGTTCGGGACGGACGATTTGCGTCGGATATGAGTCTCAAGGCCTTTATTACCTCTCATTGTCATCTCAGACATGCTCAGCCAAAGATTCTCCACTCACTATCCATGCTCAGTTAGGTCATCCCAGTCTTTCCAAATTACATAAATTGGTGCCAAATTTATCGACTGTATCTAATTTACATTGTGAGTCATGTCAGTTAGGGAAACACACTCGTAGTCAATTTTCCAATCGAGTCAACAAACGAGCTTCGTCCCCTTTTGCTTTAGTTCACACCGATGTTTGGGGTCCCTCGCGTACTGTCTCTACTCTTGAGTCTAGGTATTTTGTCACCTTTATTGATGTTTTTCACGTTGCACGTGGTTATTTTTGATGAAGAATAGATCTGAATTATTTTCTATTTTTGAACAATTTTATCGAGAAATAAGAACTCAATTCGGTGTGTCTATCCGTACCTTAAGAAGTGACAATGCCCGTGAATATTTATCCCAACAATTTCAAAATTTTATGTCACACAATGGTATTCTCCATCAAACATCTTGTCCTCACACACCTCAACAAAACGGTGTAGCCGAACGCAAAAATCGACATCTCGTAGAAACCACTCGGACCCTACTTCTCCATGGTAATGTTCCACTTCGATTTTGGGGGGATGATGTGCTAACGGCATGTTACCTTATAAATCGCATGCCCTCATCTGTCCTTAACAATAAAATCCCTCATTCAATCCTTTTTCCCAATTCTCCACTTCACCCAATTCCTCCCCGAGTCTTCGGATCCACATGTTTTGTACACAATCTCTCCCCTGGTCTTGATAAACTATCAGCTCGATCACTAAAGTGTGTCTTTCTTGGTTATCATCGATCCCAAAAAGGTTATCGTCGTTATTCACATACTCTAAAACGATACCTCATATCGGCCGATGTTACCTTCTTCGAGTCTGTTCCATATTTCGAGTCCAACCAAGCAACTCCGAAACCCCTTCAGGAAAGTATTCCCACACCTCTTCCGGAAGTCCCATCTGTCATTATCCCCCATCATTATAGGGAACCTGACCCACTAGATACCCTTACGGTTGATCCCCCCACTCCTCGCCCACTTCAAACATATCAGCGTCGTCACCCACCGTCTGTCGTACCTGTTCCTGAAGTCGTATCTGTCCCTGAAGTCGTACCTGTCCCTGAAATCGTACCTATCCCTGAGGTCACTATGGACTCTCCTCCGACGCTCTCTCCATCACCGGATCCGATCTTGCAACCTGAGTCTGATCTTCCGATTGCCCTTCGAAAAGGTATACGTCAAACACGAAATCCTTCTCCACATTATATTGATTTATGTTATCATCGTCTTTCCCCTTTGCAGTATACTTGTTTGTCTTCTTTGTCTTCTGTTTCTATTCCTAAAACTCCAAGTGAAGCATTATCTCACCCTGAGTGGAGGCAAGAAATGATTGATGAAATGTGTGCTCTTCAAAGTAGTGGTACCTGGGAACTGGTTCCTCGACCCCATGGGAAATATTTAGTAGGTTGTCGTTGGCTTTATACAGTGAAGGTTGGTCCAGATGGTAAGATTGATCGATTTAAAGCTCGCTTGGTAGCCAAAGGATACACTCATATTTTTGGGTTGGATTATAGTGATACCTTTTCTCCTGTAGCCAAGATGGCATCTGTTAGACTTCTTCTAGCCATTGCAGCCATTCGACATTGGTCTCTTCATCAACTTGATATAAAAAATGCATTCTTACATGGTGATCTTGAAGAGGAAGTATATATGGAGCAACCACCTGGGTTTGTTGCTCAGGGGGAGTTATCGAATATGGTTTGTAGGCTACACAAGTCTCTTTATGGTCTTAAGCAATCTCCAAGAGCTTGGTTTGGCAGATTCAGCACTATAGTACAGCAGTTTGGTATGATCCATAGTGAAGCTGACCATTCTGTTTTTTATCATCACTCACCCCAAGGGTATATTTATCTTATTGTGTATGTTGATGACATTGTCATAACTGGTAGTGATCAGCAGGGAATACTCCAGTTGAAACAACATCTCTCGAAACAATTTCAGACAAAAGATCTTGGTAAACTCCGTTATTTCTTGGGTATTGAAGTAGCCCAATCTAAAGATGGTTTGGTGATTTCTCAGCGGAAATATGCTATGGATATTTTGGAAGAAACAGGTTTGTTAAATGCTAAACCAGCGGATACTCCTATGGATCCAAGTGTTAAACTTCTACCCAATCAGGGGGAGCCTTTATCTGACTCAGGAAGGTATAGGAGATTGGTTGGAAAGTTGAATTATCTCACAGTCACTCGTCCAGACATTTCTTTTGCAGTCAGTGTGGTAAGTCAGTTCTTAAATTCCCCTTGTCAGGAACACATGGATGCTGTTATCCGGATTCTGAGATACATCAAATGTCACTACAAGAAAAAAAGGTCTGATACCACGCACGAAAAACCGAGGCTATATACAAAATAACCGTGGCAATTCGATGTTGCCACGGTTTAGCCACGATAATCAAACTGTGGAATATGCGGCCGTGGCCCAAAGTATAGTCCACGGTTTTCATGTTTGTGCCACGTTTTATAGACATTCGTGGCTAGAAGAGGCCACGCTTTACACATGCAGGTTATGGCCGCGGTTTGTCTTTTGCCTCAGTTTTTAACAGTGGGTAAAACTAGCCACGGTTCATATATAATGTCAAACATGCTCTAGTTTCCCAGGTATGGCCACAATTTAAACAGTGGGTAAAACTAGCCACGGTTCATATATAATGTAAAACGTGCTCTAGTTTCCCAGGTATGGCCACAATTTAAACCGCGGCTAATTTTATACATGGTTTTACTATATTTAGTACTGCCACGCTTTCTATTTGTGCCATATAATTGTGTTCTACCTGCAATGGCTTAAAAAGTTTATTTTAGATCAAATTAAAATCTAACTATACAAGCAACATTATGCCACAAATCCAAAATATATTGACTAAAAAACATGTTAGTGTGCGTGACATTTTCTTATAAGTCACCAAACTATTACATCAAGTATTGCGCTACCGACTAATAAGTCGCCAAAATATATAAGTCTACATCAAATGCGCTACCGACTAATAAGTCGCTAAAATATAGTCATCCCAAATTAAAAACAAAGGTTCTTAATAGTCATCCCATAAAACATGTACAACTAGCTAGTATATCTTAAACTCATGCATCATAATATTCATCTTCTTCTTGATCATCACAACCTCGTTCTTGTTCTTCTTCCATATCTTGATCATCATCACAAGCTTCTTCATCACCATTCTGCAAGAAAAATGATATATAAATAAGCAATGATAAAATAAAACCAAGTATAAAATTAGCAATGATAAAATAAAACCAAGTATAAAATAAAACCAAGTATAAACTAATTTATACATCCTAACCATTTTGTTTCACAAGTTCAATAACTGCCATCCATTACCATTCTAGTAGCATGCATAACATGCCTTACATAACTTTAATTCATGCTAATACATTTACAGGACAGTTACACAACAGGGCAACCAAACACTAATACAAATATCTCTAGTTTAGTTCATTGCCTTTTAACAAGCATTCACACAACTCAAGCTAACAACCAATCTAAGTAATTCAACATACAATTCTAACTAGATTTTCAAAATTCTAACAATAGCATTTAAGAAATTCAAATTTATTTTGATCCACAAGCTAATACATACATTACAATTACCCAATCATGCATACATATACCCAATTATAACAAGGAAACCAACAATTCCATTTCAAAATTCCATTTTTATTAATTCCCATATCAACGAAGTTTTGTAACAGTACCAAACCATGAAATGTTAGTTTCACTACATAATTATTCATAACTCAATTCACACTAACTCAATCATGACAAGTTCTAATAGCTGCAACATTTTTTTCACACATTCAATGCAAGTTCAAATTACAAACCAGCCAAACTAACATAATATATCTACACTAACTGTGACTAGCTTCAAGGCCACTTCATTAACTTTTTTCTTTCTCACCTTAAAACCTTTAGCAACTCTAACAGGTTTTCATGCAATTACTGACAGTCACAATTCCATTTGTTTAACTCACTAACTTTAATTCGTTCAACATGACTCTCATAACTAACCTACATTTTAACATTATAGCTAATTCACACTAACTGCAGAAACTAACAGAATAGCTAATTCACTCTAACATCATAGCTATTTTTCATTCTTCAATCTAACTCCTAAATCTCAATTCAAATTCTAACTCTTCTCTAACACAACTAACTTCAAACATAATTTTATGCTAAAAAAAACAGCATAAAATTATCACAACAACAGCATAACAAGTAAAACAGAATTGTACAAGGAAAAAACAGGAACAACACCATTTGTAGTTTACAATATACCTCTTCACAACGAGGAATATGAGTTGACGCCGACGAAATAGGACCAACATGATGTTCAGTAGTACTAGTGGTAATTCCCAACGCAGATGCCATCATATTAGAGATCTCCTCGTCACTCATATGCGGGTTTTGTTGCTTCATCATGGTCTTAAAAAGTACCTTCATGTCATCCATCTCCCTCTTCATTCCAGCCACTTCATCACTATGTTGCTTTTTAATAACCGAAATTTCTTGATTTCTTTTAAACATGGTTGGTTAGCAACGTACTCGACCAGATTTTTCTTTCCCGAACAATGACGTAAATGTCTCAGATTCGGTCGAGTTCTTAACAGAATCTTGAAGCTTATCCTAATTAAAAAATATTCACATTATAACCACAGAATATTACATACAGTTGGAACAGAATTTTCCTGATTTTCTACATACAACACCATTTTCCTGATTTTCTACATACAACACCAGTTTCCAGATTTTCTACCTAGCAGTTTCCAGATTTTCTACCTAGCAGCTTCTACCTAGCAGTTTCAGCCTACAGATGTTGATAGGTTTGAAAACAATAAATTGTACTTACAATTGCAGTTTGTGTTTCCTCATCCACTTTTTTTCCTTTTCGACTTTGTCGAGTCTCAATGAACATCTCTGCTTGGCTAACTTCCTCTCCGTCCTCTTTCTTTGCACGCTACATTGGTTGATATTAAACACATACAATTAGTAATCACTCAACCAATACAGAATTATAAATTGACGAATGTATAAACACACTACCAGTTTTGTACGAATCCTTGCAAAGTTTGTTTGTCCCATACGATGCATATACTTTAGCTTAGCTCTGTTCACAGCATTAACTTTGCTAATTTTCTACATTGAGGAACAGCAAATAGGCAACCAATAGGCAACCAAATGTTAGACAATAACATATCAAATAGGCAACCAAAATTATAATCTATAAGTCGTAAAATTATCTTACTTGGATTTTTCCATTTTTCCAATAGGCAACCAATTGCTTGAAATGAGCTATAGGTACGGTCTGGGGACGATGTTTCAATATTTCACTCATAGTAGTGTATTTTGAAAAGCAATTCTTTTTGATACATTTCTTGTAACGCCTCCAAGCATCATTTATCCGAGAGAAAACTGCTCTATGTCCATGCTCAGAGATAATGAATTTATCCTACAACAAAGAAGGGAATTAGATATATACAAGTAACACATTAGGTAACAAAATGAGAAAATAACTCATTTTGATCATACAGTAACAAATTCCCATATACGGTCTTGGTTAGCATTCTTCAAAGCTCTGAAGTTTGTCTAAGTTAAGGGACACAAGTCTGAATTCCTCGCGACAGTGCTAAGGAAACCACTCAAATCTGACACGGTTCGATCATTGGGTCCAATAGGCTCTCCATCATCATCTAAGACAACCTTTTCACGATCCTCACTATTTCTAGCATGGATTTTCAAACATTGTGTTGGTCCACGTGTCTTTTTCTTATTTGTCCCTGTGTTAGATAAACTATTAAAATGCGAAATCGAATTTGAATGCAACAATAATTAAAAACAATGCATGACATAAACAAGTTTTAATACCTTCACTTTTTTCACTTTCAATTTCCTCATTTTGTTCATCCATTACATTTTGTTCCTCCTCAAGATCTTGACATTGATCTACTTCTTCAAGAGTTACCCCATTTTCGTTGAGAAATTCTTCAACTGAAGTCGATCTACACATTGGGATTCTTTTTGTCTTCTTTAGGGCACTGCCTTGCTCTGTCATTGAATTTCCATCATCTTGCACTGCCCGTTTTGTATTACTCTGCTTTGCGCTTGCATTTGCATTTGAAAGTGGCTGCCTTGCACTTGAAGTTGGCTGTGGTGCATTTGAAGGTGGCTTGCTTGCATTTGAGGGTGGCTTGCTTGGCTTGCTTGCATTTGAGGGTGGCTTGCTTGCATTTGATGGTAGCTTTCTTGCATTTAAATGTTGCTGCCTGGTCCTTGGAGATTCATAAACTTCAGCCCCGATTTTCGTTGAAGGTTTCTGCTTGATACCTGCACAAGCAACTTCAGCCCCTGCATTTAAATGTTGCTGCCTGGTCCTTGGAGATTCATAAACTTCAGCCCCGATTTTCGTTGAAGGTTTCTGCTTGATACCTGCACAAGCAACTTCAGCCCCTGCATTTAAATGTTGCTGCCTGGTCCTTGGAGATTCATAAACTTCAGCCCCGATTTTCGTTGAAGGTTTCTGCTTGATACCTGCACAAGCAACTTCAGCCCCTGCATTTAAATGTTGCTGCCTGGTCCTTGGAGATTCATAAACTTCAGCCCCGATTTTCATTGAAGGTTGCTGCTTGATACCAGCACAAGCAACTTCAGCCCCTGCTTTTTTGGAAGGTGTCCTCTTTTTGGTTGGATACACCACATCATTCGAACTATCAATTGCTGGAGCAGTAGTATCAAAGTTGGATAGGTTGAAGAGTTCCCTAGATGCAGGCACAAATGGAGGCCGAATGCCTTGTTCTCTCATGCGTTGGTTGTTACGATTTACCATCTCACACTTTATGTCATACTTCTTAGCTAATTCAGCACTTGATTTAAAGAGAGGCAACCGAAAATTGGCCGTAAGTTGTTCACCCTTTTGTGTTGCATTCGTCTTCTTTTGTAACTTCTTCATTTTCTGTTATAACATTGGAAATATTATGCAGAACATTAGTATTAACATTAGTCTTATACAACCAGAACATTACCAATCAGAAAATTATACAATCAGAACATTAGTAATAAACAGAACATTACCAAACAGAACATTATACAATAATCATTACTAATACAACCAGAACATTAAACAGAACATTACTAATAATCATTAATAATAATCATTACCAATCAGAAAATTATACAACCAGAACATTATCAAACAGAACATTATACAATCATTGCAAAAAGTAATATCAATCCATTAATAATCAATCCATTAATAATCAGCAACATCAATACATTAATAATCAATACAATTAGCTAAATATGGAATTAACACTTTCTACATCAATCCATGAAATCAAAAAGAGTATCATCATAATCAGAATCCTCTCCATCACTTTCAGCTTCTCTCAATTCATGAGGTGTATCCATTACTGTTGCAGGTATGTCTTCCCTAACCCAATTTAGTTCACCATCACTATTTTCTCCATGAAAAGGTCCATCAGCTTGTAAGTTTGAAGGGTCACCAATGTTAAAGAAATCTCGTGGAACTGTTTGCAGAGCATAATGCCTGTTTGGATCAAGAGGGTCTGGAATATAGTAACATTGATGAACTTGAGAAGGTAGCACAAACGGATCATTCTGATAAATTTTCTTATTGCAACGTACATAAGTAAGTCCGTATTTGTCTTTTTCAACCTCAAACCAATCGCATTTAAACAACACAAAGTTGAAGTTGCCATAATAGTTTAACTCAATTATATCTACAATTGCTTCATAATAAGTGACATGTTCTGTCCTTGGATTTTCATCTTTGGAGCTAGCAAAACTTGAAGTTAGTGAAACTAAAGTTACACCAGAATTTTGAGTTTTGCGATTTGCATCTCGTTTCGT
This sequence comes from Lathyrus tuberosus, assembly GCA_022829125.1. NCBI lineage: Eukaryota > Viridiplantae > Streptophyta > Magnoliopsida > Fabales > Fabaceae > Lathyrus > Lathyrus tuberosus. The sequence continues at coordinate 4,450,234 of JALAZF010000422.1, forward strand.
AGTATGGAACCTATATCCATTAATGATGTGGCCTGGATACCTCTTTGCAACAAAATTAGGACCTCTAGATAGTTTTTCAAGTTGCAATGGCACATCATCTTTTTGGGCACGATTTTTAAACCATTCACCAAAATCTTTACTTTGACTTTTGGCCTTGGTCCACTTCCGTTTGTTAGTGTTTGAATTAACACTCTGATCATGCTGACTACAAAAGTCAACAATCTATATGTTAACATAACTCTAACAGTAGGATTAGAGGACAAATACATAGGAGAACAAATAGATTGTAGTACCTGATGTAAATTTGAACTTCATTGCAATTGAATAAGATATATCGATGGGCATCATCCTTCGATTTCGCATCAAGATGAAATGGTACACCTGCCCCCCCTAAAGGACGACCCGCGGTTGTAAAGTAATCATCTAAACTGCTTCAAGTGAATCACTAACATCATAATTCCGACTCTTCCTATTCAACCTTGTATCTACATTGCTATGCAAATACCTTGAGCAAAATGTTATAGCTTCTTCAGCCAGATACCCCTCGGCAATAGAACCTTCAGGATAAGCTCTATTGCGGACATAGTTCTTGAGTTTACATAAGTATCTTTCGGTGGGATACATCCATCGAAATTGAACGGGACCACCCAATCTAACTTCATTTACCAAGTGAATGGGCAAGTGAACCATTATGTCAAAGAAACTTGGAGGAAATATCATCTCCAATTGACAAAGTATCTCTGCAATCTCCTCTTCTAAGTAATCTAAATCTTCCACTTGTATAACTTTCTTACTTAGAGAGAGGAAAAAAGAACCAAGACGAATTAGTGGGGTTGCCACCTCCTTGGGCATTGTGCTTCTTACTGCAATTTGCAACAAATAGTGTAACATGAAATGTGCATCATGACTCTTGTAACCGGATATTTTTTTGTCGGCAACTTGTACGCATTTTGAAATATTTGATGCAGTCCCATCCGGTAACTTGGCAGCCTTTATAACTCCACAAAAAACTGACTTCTCGTGCGGAGTCATTGAGAAACATGCTTTAGCAAACTCTACACGTCCTCCACCAATCTCCCTTGGATGAAGTCTTTCTCTAATTCCCAAATCTTGCAAATCATAGCGGGCTTTAATATGATCTTTTGTCTTCCCCGTGATGTCCAAAAGAGTTCCAAGAATACTATCACATATGTTTTTTTCAATGTGCATTACATCTAGATTATGGCGCAAGGTATTTTGAGCCCAATAAGGCAACTCAAAAAAAATTGACCTCTTCTTCCACGGGCCATCAACTTTCTTCTTTTTTATCTTCCCGAATTCATTATTGAAATCTTTTAAGGTTTCAAGAATTTCTGCCCCGTTTAACATGCATTGTGCAGTCCTATGTTCTTCTTCTCCATTAAATGATTTGACATCTTCTCTCCAAGAATGAGTTCTTGGTAAAAAGATACGGTGGTCCATATAACACATCGTATGACTGTGTTTGAGGTAGAACGAATTGGTGTTAGATTTACAACATGCAAACGCCACTTTTCCTTTGGTGCTCCAACCCGACAACATCGCATAAGCAGGGTAGTCACTAATTGTCCACAAAAGAGCTGCACGCATTCGAAATGTTTGATTCATTGAAGAATCATACGTCTCTATGCCGAATTCCCATAATTCCTTTAGCTCTTCTATCAGTGGCTGGAGGTAAACATCGATATCGTTTCCTGGAGATTTTGGTCCAGGAATCAACAATGACAACATTGTATATTCAGGTTTCATGGACAGCCAAGGTGGTGTGTTGTATACCATCATCAAGACGGGCCACATACTATGAGATAAGCTCATTGTCCTGAATGGATTAAACCCATCACTCGTTAAGCCAAGTCTTACATTGCAGGAATCACTAGCAAAATCTAGATGAAGCTCGTCAAAGTCCTTCCACGCTTTACCATCAGCTGGATGCCTCAATTTCCCATCCTTTGAGCGCTGTTCTTCATGCCATCTCATTGACTTAGCTGTCTTCGAACACATGAACAACCTTTGTAGTCTAGGAATCAACGGAAAGTGCCTCAAAACTTTTGCAGGAACTCTATAATCATTTTTTGATTGCTCAGACTCACATCCTTCAGTTGGAGCATTTTCTTTCCACCGCGAAGCTTCACAAACAGAGCAAGAATTGTCGTTTTCATGCTCTTTCCAAAACAGCATGCAATCGTTTGGGCATGCATGGATCTTTTTATAATCGAGGCCTAAACCACTTATCATGGCTTTTGTCTTGTAATATGATACGGGAATGTTTAAATCAGGCATTGCTTCTTTCAACAATTCTAATAGGGCGGTGAATGAGGTATTGCTCCAGCCGTTAAGACATTTCAACAAGTAGAGTCGAATCATGAATGATAGAGTAGAGAAGTCTTTGCATCCAGGGTACAGTTCTTTTTCTGCCTCTTTAATCAAATTGTAAAACTTCCTAGCATCGTCATTGGGACCTTCATGAACTCCGTGTGCTTCTGCCCTATCGATATATATGTCATGCACTAAGCCAGGGATGTCGTCATGTGATTCCTCTTGATCTTCCATCGCAACACCAATTTCCATAGACCTTTGTACTTTCTCCCCATGGTACAACCATACGTCATAACCTTTTAGAAAACCCTTGGCTATTAAGTGATCCCTAATAATATCTCTTGTTTTCCAATACAAATTTTTACACATAGCACAAGGGCATAAAACCTCATCTCCTTGAGGTCTACCGTTAGTGTAGGCAAAGTCTAAAAATCGAGTAACACCGTTGATGTACTCTTGACTAAACCATGGAAATTTAGTCCACTCTTTGTCCATCACTTTATAATCTAAATATTTGAAACACACAACACAAAATAGATTCAAAACAGACCCAAAACAGACCCAATACAGAACCAAAACAGAACACACTATACAAAACCGAAACAGAACCAAAACAGAAGCAATATATAAACAGAAACATGTGAATATACAAAACAGAACCAAAACAGAACCAAAACATGGGAATATATAAACTGAGCAATCACAAACTGAACATTTTGACATTACAAGAACGAAAATACCAAACAGAAAGTCAACTTCTTAAATCAAGGTTCATCAACCTCAAATTCCACACTAAAATCAGATCACAATGATATTCAAAAATCCAAATCTTAAATCCACACAGATTTTTTTATCTATAACTAAACAAACAGAAACGAGTACCAAAGCACATAATTCATATCATTCGATAGATAAACTCGTAACTCCTAGTATCTAAACAAACAAAATTAAGATAACATCAACCAAATAACACTAATATCGGAATGTTAACCTTAAGATTTAAACACCTAAAACCATCACTCCAATACTGATAAAAATTTGCTTATAACCCAATTTCAATAATGAAACAAACAATTTAGATAAAATCAGGTTTAATCAAATGAAGTTCGTATCGCGGGCAATCGTGTATCAAAACGACATACTTTCAGTATTAAAACTTAGACACAAATTATCAGATATGAAAAGAAAACCCTAGTGAGCTTGTCAAGGTAGCAATTAGAGGAACAAATATGAAAATCATACAATCCAATCCAAACAGAAATACTAACATACAATTTTAGTTCAGTTCACATCACCAAACATATATTAAATCATACAATCCAAACAGAAAATCAATTTAAGGTTTCATATCAGTTAACTAATTCAAACCCTAAATCATACAATCCTAACATACTCAATGATCAGTTCACTAACATCAACAGAAGAAACCCTAAAAAACTCAGTTTCAAAACAACATAACAAAATCTAAAAATAAGGGTAAAGATGAAAACCTTGCAATGCTCCAACTGAAAGCTTCCGCTCCACACCTCAACAAAAAAATCAAAACTGCATGCAAAACAAAATTTGGGGATTAGGTCAAAATTTGGATTTGGACTTTGAAGAGAGAAGAGGAACGGAGATGAATGTGGGAACGGAGATGTGTGCAGGAAACATGCAGAGGTGCGAACGAAGATGTGTGAGAACAGGCGAAGGTATGAAGAGAGAAGCAGAAAACTTACGCAGAGAGTTGACCGGAGTAGATGGCTGAGAAACGGAGAAGGTCGTGTTTCGGAGAAGGGAGAAGGGAGTTGGGAGAGTGAAGAGACGGAAGAGTGAAGAGTGAAGAGAGTTTTTCTATTTCTTTTTCTTTTTTTTTTTAATAAAATATAATTAGAAAATAAAATAAAAAACAAAGAGGGAAACTGAAAAAAAAAAAGAGGGAAAGTTTGGCGGGGTATAAAATGTGGGCTTAGGCCACAGTTTGAATCGAAAATTATAAGCCGCGGTTATTAAGCGTGGCCTAAATATATTTGTCATTTTGTAAACGTGGCAATTTAAGAAAATGCCACCGTTTCACAATCTGGGTTCAATATTTCAAAACATATTTCCACGGTTTAAAAACCCCGGCCAAAGCATATATGTAGCCACAGTTTTTTAGTTGTGGAACAATTTGGCGTGGCAGTAGGCCATTTTTCTTGTAGTGTGTGCTCCAGGAAAAAGTCTTGTATATGAGGATAAAGGACATACCCAGATAGTTGGATACTCCGATGCTGATTGGGCAGGGTCACCCATTGATAGACGATCCACCTCTAGGTATTGTGTACTTGTTAGAGGAAACCTTATATCTTGGAAAAGTGAGAAACAAAATGTAGTGGCAAGATCAAGCGCCGAGGCAGAGTATAGGGCCATGGCAATGACAACATGTGAACTTATTTGGTTAAAACAGTTGCTCAAGGAACTTCAAATTGAAGAAGCAAGACCAATGACACTTATTTGTGATAATCAAGCTGCATTGCACATTGCTTCAAATCCAGTCTTTCATGAGAGGACCAAACATATTGAGATAGATTGTCACTTTGTCAGAGAGAAGATCGAGTCAGGCGACATCGTCACAAGCTTTGTCAACTCTAATGATCAATTGGCAGATGTGTTTACAAAATCCCTACGGAGCCCTAGAACTAACTATATATGTAACAAGCTTGGTGCATTTGACTTATATGCTCAAGCTTGAGGGGGAGTGTTGATATTTGTAAATATATATATATATATATATATATAGAGAGAGAGAGAGAGAGAGAGAGAACTAACTATATATGTAACAAGCTTGGTGCATTTGACTTATATGCTCAAGCTTGAGGGGGAGTGTTGATATATATATATATATATATATATATATATATATATATATATATATATATATAGTGTTAAGAGAATTTGTATATAGAATAGTCCCACATCGACTATATCATGTAATTAGTTGTAATCTATCTATATATAATAATGTCTCCGTAATGCTTTTCAAAACACACGGTTTATTCATATGTCTCTTAGTCTCTTGTATTTCAACAGTATCCAACTTTCACCTCTTGGTTAGAAATACTTCTTCTTATGTTGAAAACTTCCACCTCATTTTACTTTTGCTTAGGCGAAAACTATGTGTTTCTAAAGCTTGTCTCAAAGCATGCATCTCAATGTTTGCTCTTGAATGTGTTTCGTGAGTAAATCTAAAGTTAAGATAAGAAGATTAAGGTTTAGCGTTGAACCTTGATGCAAACCTATTGTAATAAGGTAGTCACTTTTCTAATCTCTTGAGCCATCTTATTCCATATATCATTTTCACTTCCTTCTGGTGTCCAAACTCTTCTTCCAAGATCTTGTGTTGGAAACTTTCTTGTTTTTCACCCTTCAAATGCCACCACTTGATCAGTGGCGTTCCCATGTGACTTCTTATCTCCCCCTATTTATTTTTACATCCATAACCAATACTCTATGTTAGGTAGTATAGCTCTCTCCCCGAATAACTTTATAGTTAAAGCAAATAATCCTATCTGACTTCCTAATGAGAAAGAAATATAATTGAGAACAAGTCACCCCACTTTTATATGTGATAAGATGCTCATCTCTTTTCCTAAACCATGTATTTGTTATAGTAAGATCCAAAGCCAATGAAAACTCTAAGATGGATTAACCATCCGCATTCACCACCCCTAGACCATACCTCCATTGCACACTATCAAAACCTCTTGCTACGCTCCCTATATGGCCATTTAGATATCCTCCTAAATAAAGCTTATTTCATTGGGGTATATCCTAAAGTAAGTCTTCTAAATCCTGCTAAAATTTACCGTAAGGTGTTCTGCTAACCCAACCTAAGGCGCAAAAGCACTAATAACATTCAAGATGTCTTGTTCCACTATAAATTTTAAGGCTATGGTTCAATCTCCTACTTTTTTCACATTCAAAATATCCTTACTCCACTCTTTGTCCACAATCATCCCCACCCCATTTCTCAATCTAACTTTTTCAGTGTACGAAAGCTTAAATCTCGAGTTGCCTAATTATTTTTCTTTTTCACTTGTCCGCTTATTTTATTGTAAGTATATAAAAATGATCTTCCTCTCAACCATACTGTCAACTATTTCCATAGATTTTATAGTAAATGTGCCTATATTAAATTATCCAAAACGATTATACTCTCATGAACTAACTTCTTTACCCACACCCGTTCACGAAAATGTGGAAACCCATGTTTATTTTTCACTGCATCCAGGCGGCGATTCAGCGACCCTTTCTCTTTGACATTGTACTCGAGCCATACAGTGTGTGACGTTCGGGCAACGACCTGGCACTCACATTATTTCATAATTGATCCATGTCAAAAATTCAACAAAGTTTTACGTTGGTTATCGACTGTCTAACACAACCCTCTCCTTTTATCCGTGCTTGGAACCGACTATGTATAGCAAAGCTAACATTGGCAGGATTAAAAGGATCTTCATATCTGGGAAACATAAAAAAAAAGGTAAATTTTTTTTGAAAAATTGCATTCCAAATACTAAAATACTAACTTATAGATAAATTATCCGATAAACATCATTAAAACTACCAAAAAACTTCTAACCAAGTTATCTGATAAAGATTATAATACTGGATAACTTTTATATAAATTATACGCTGAACATATAACATTACCGAAATACTTGATTGTAAGTTATCAATTGAATGAAAATTACATACCAAAATTTTTCAAGTAAATTTATTCTGTACACTGGTGTAGATGTGTAAATTACTCCAATTTTGAAAATTTTAATTATTTATAATAAAAATTTAATAATAAAATTATTTGATAAATAAAAAAGATAAAATTAGAATATTTTGAAAAATATAGGGTCGAGAAATAATGATTGGGTAGGGTAAAATTTCCCCAAACTATTATTCACATTACCTACATTTAATGGATTATTATTTCAAATTGCCAAACACTTCAAAATTTCAAGTCCCAAAATGATGTTTACCCTTCTCAATCTACTGCCTCAACACATGGTCGGGGAGTGTCAAAACAAATAAAATAAGGGACCATGAGGTTTGAGGAATGCTGGATTATGACATGTTGACCCACATTGAAAGAGACATTCTAACATCATTTTGATATTTCCTTGAAATTTTATGAACTTTCAAACACAAAAAACATACCTGTGTGCCTTGTATTCTTGTATGCGAAAATTTCATAGCAGAACATAAATCAACCCACCAAGCCCAACCAAGCTGTAGCTGTAATTCCAATCCTAATGAAACAAGATTCGTTAAGTTCATCCAAGTACCACCTGCCAATTTCCAGGCTGTTGAGAATCTCAATTTACCCAAAAAGGAAAATTATTTTTAATATATATAATCAAGATTATACAAAAATAGCAAATTAACCGACAATAAAATGCGCGTCATCCCTTTTTAGATGGCAGATTTTTAAAGAAAACTCCTCAACTGACAGTAGAGGTAAATCCAAGATTGTTTAAACAAAATTCCTTGAAAACCCCACAAGTGCAATTTGGGCACAAGCATAGTAGAAAAATTATGGTACCTGTTACTGTATGTATAACACTGCATTCAGATTTCAAATGTAACAAATACTAAAAACTTTCTGATCCACCAGGAACATATTCATCATTGATTGGTACCATTCATAAAAACAAGAATTTTAACAGAGCAAGAAAGACAATTTGACTGTTTATAGTAAAACTCAGCTCTTCCAAACTTAATGAAATAACCGGTTGTCCTTAATAATAAGTAACATTAAATGAAAAAAAATGTAATAGTATGGGAATATCTCTTTTCTCTTCTCTTTATTCTTACATCCATAATCAATACTCTATATTGAATAATCAAGCTCTTTCTCGAAATAACTTTACAGTCCAAACAAATCTTCTTATCTGACTTCATAATAAGAAAGAAATCTATCTAAGAACAAATCACCCACTTTTATATGTGATAAGATGTTTATCTTTTTTTCTAAACCATGTATTTTCTATAATAAGATCCAAAGCCGACGAAAACTCTAAGAAGGATTAAGCCTCCACATTCACCTCCCCTAGACCATAACCCCATGAATGCTCTCAAACCCTCGTATTACGTTCCGTACGCGTACATGACCATTTAGATCGCCTCGTAGAAAAAGCTTTTCTCCCTGAGGTATCTCCTAAAGTAAACCTTCTAAATCATTCTAAAATTTTATCGTAAGGTGTTCTGCTAATCCAATCTAATGTGCATAAGCACTAATAAGATTAAGAGTGAGTTTGGAAGGGAAGGGAGGACTTTGGAAAAAGGGAAGGATTGAGTGGAAAAAATTGAAGAATTTTGGTTGAAAGGGTTTTGGAGAGTTTGTTTTTATTCATAACACCAAAAAATTTCGTAATTTACGAGAACTCAAAATTTGTATTGAAGGAGGGTTTTGGAGGACTTACATAAATTTTTCAAATATATTTTAGGATTAAATATGTATAAGGTCCCTACAAATATCTCAATTTTTAGGTTTGATCCCTCCAAAATTTTCCTTCAAACAATGGTCCTCTGAAAGTTTTCCATTTCTAATTTTAGTCTCTCCCGTTAGTTTCCACTAACGGTGGCTTATGTGGCATGCCATGTGGGAATTTTATGATGACGTGGCTTACATGTGGCAATGCAAACGTGGCAAAAAATGTTGACATGTATGTCACGTGTCAATTGTTTCAATTTTAATTTTTTTTTATATTAATATCATACTTAAATCCAGAAATGGTAGCTAATCTGCAGCTACTTCCTAGCTAATCTCTAGCTAATTTAAACACACCATTCTAATAATTTATAGCTAATTCATAGCTAATCTCTAGCTAATTTAAAACCTTGTCATACCTTATGCATACTGGCCCTGCAACAATAATAGTTCAAAACCTCACTTTTCAACTAAAACAGAATTTGAGCTTTTAAATCTCTACATCATTAATAGTTCAAAACCTCACTTTTCAACTACGTAAAGGTCTGACTCTTTCTTCTTTTTGGTTCAAAATCAGAATCAAGATCCACTCAAACAAATCAAAAATCATAATCATAGAGTTTAAGAATTGGCATGAAAATTATGCTATGAAATCAGTATTATTATAAAATGAACTAGTTCTTAGCATGTATACATATGCACGAAGATTAAGTGCTGACAGTGACACAAATTTTAAATACCTGGCTTGGAAATTTATGAATTAACATCAAAGGGAAATCTAATATATAGTCATAATAATTTGGCACCTCTAAAGTTTGTTACATAGAGCTTCAAGTCCATCAGCTTCCATAATTGTGTGCTTGTTCTTCGAATGAGAAGAAACAATAATTGAGAGCAACTTCTTGAAATGCATTTCTCTCCATAAAACCTTTAGGGGTGAATACTTCAAATTAGTATGGAAGCTCCACCAACTTTTACTTCTGAACTGGAGGAGTTTATTATTCTATCAGCCAATGAAACAATGGATCTAGAACTGGCAAACAAGAAATCACCAAGAACAGCTGGTTGATCTCCACACAGCCTAGACAAAATTTCAATTGCCTTGTCTTGCACGTGAGGAGGCTCCTCATCCAAACAGGAGACAAGAAGTTCTAAGCTTGATGGTCCTGACTAGCAGTGCAATTGCTCCTAAAGTTTCTGCAGCATCAGTTCCATCCATATCCACAGCCACTGCTCCTAAAGTTTCTGCAGCATTAGGTTGCTGAGAAAATTAATAAACATGAAAGTGGCTTCATTGAAGAACAAACAATGTCATATACAATTTAAGTCTCAAATATAAAAGCTAAGTCTCAAATTTTTAAACATGATATAATTGATAAGCCAACATCAAATGGTAATTGGATATAGTATTATTTTGAACTAGACACCCACCTTGTCCTCAGGCTCCTTTTCTTCAGCTTCATTAGTAGGTGTTTCTTTGTTTCCCTCAGCAGCTGCATCTTCTTCGCCAGCAGGCTTCTCATCAGCCACATTCTTTTCAGTTTCATTAGCAACTTCATCAGTCACCCTAAGCAAATTGAAAAATGAAAAGAAGAGATAAACAATGAACACAAATGTAAAGCAAAAATAATCTACAGGAGAAGACTCCTGAAATAGAATTGTCTCCAGGAGAAGACTTATAGGCTTACGCAGGAAAAATAGTCTCTAGATCCTTTGTGAAAGGAGTTACGCCCAATTCAAATTCAAATTACATGCAAAATGAAAGAAGCTTAATTGAAAAAAAATTAATTGGAATTATCATACATTTCTAGTAGCTTTTCAAACATTATGAATAAGCACTTATCAAAACGATAAAATACTGTAAAAAAGATACTGGTTGTTGAAGTTCGTATCCTAAGCATAACTGTGAGCATCGAAATCCTAAGCAAATGATAATCAACTGACCTGATAAATCCTATAACAACACATATGAGCCACTGCTTCCAATTAAGCTTGACTGTTTTAGTGAAATTTCCAAGAAATTCAATGATGACAATCTGAAAAAACAGTGAAAACGTTTATCGTAGTCTCTACTATTTCATAAATAAAGTCAAACAACCACAGAGGACTTGTAACAAGACTCACCTGGATTACTATAGTTAATCCCACTATCCCCATAAATAGGTAGTTTTTCGTAACCCCCTTGAAAATGTTGAATTCATCTGGCTTTCGTGCATTAAATTCATTAAAAACCTGCAGTTTGGAAGAATATTTTATGTCATCATTCAAAACAAAGAAACCAAATATGAAATGTAGTTTCCGAATTAAACGGTGAAGAGGAGAACTTACTTGACATAGAACAAATGCATTGAATATTATAGTGTTCTTCACTTTGACTGCATAGGTGTTGATCTCGTGCCTTAGACTGTTCTTCACTTTGACTGCAACCTTTTTTTCAGACTGTACAAAAAACGCTGCATGCATCATCAAGTCATTCTCTGATATCCAATTCCAATTCTTCCACACTTTCAGGTGCATAATCCCTCTTTGTCACCTAATAATTCATCAATCAATCATTTTAACAACTTCACAAATCAGTCCTATAAACTCACAACATTTTATACATTCATATACATATGCATAATATATACCTCTTTTGCATTTGGGTTCTGAGGAGCAATAAACCTGTTACCCTGGCTGAGTATAGTAGGATGCGTGCTACCACCAATCGCATACATGAGCCAATGAGTGTAATCATTGTTAACAATATGAAAGAAACCCCATCTGCACCTTGGCATTCTCTGTATCAATCCTTTCTCAAAATGGTTGAAAGCTAATGTTACTTGCATTATTTGATCTCCTGTAAACCCATCACTTGCTCCAAATAACATAACCTAAACCAAAACAAAAACAAAAATAAACATAATCTACATGCATGTGTAACCCATAAATGATGATGTTTCTCACATATTGCATTGTTATTTGAGCACCTCGACTGATAGAAACATTTGCACCGCGTGCATCTATGGTCTTGTTATCCGTTAGTAGAAGCTCCGCTCTCACTCCCTATCTATGCTACAATTCTCTATGATTCTTCTCCATGGTTGAATTTGGAATCAAATCCCTCTCATAAGATGCTTTGATTCCGCTCGTTCTGCTTTTAATTTCTGGAAATAGTAGCTTAGGGTTCTTGACTTCATGGCTTCGAATTGAAAATTTGGTTAGGAGTTGAAAGAAGTTAATGCCGGATTCAGGTTGAGAAGAGCATGGCGAGTCACATTGCAACAAATTTCCAACAAATTAAGGTGTAGAATAAGAAGAATAGTGAAGAATTGGAGAGGAGAAAAAGAGCTTAACAATTTAATCGTGGAGGAGGAAGGTGGAGGAGAAATATAATGGAAAATCATTTCTGACTGGGCATTACAAAATATACAGTTGGCAAGTCATTTTTACACATGTGGCACGCCACATCATTCTCCGTTAGTGGAAACTAACGGGAGGGACTAGAGTTAGAAACGGAAAACTTTTGGACCAAAGTTTGAAGGAAATATTTTGAGGGACCAAACTTGAAAGTTGGGATATTTTAAGGGACCTTATACATATTTAACCCTATATTTTATGTTGTTATAGTATTCTGAGAATTAAAAATATAGTAATGATAAACACTCTTTCATCATTTTATACAAAATCATTCTTTAAAAAAAATGTCAAATATTTTTCTATATTTTAAAAAAAAAATTAGTTTTCGGAAGCTTTCCCTTCTCCCCTTCAAACTCCTGAACAAAGTCTAAAGGTGTATTGTTCCACTACAAATCGTAAGGTTATGATTCGAACTCCTATTCTTTTCACATCCACAGTATCCTTCTTTCACTCGTTGTCCACAATAATCTCATCCTCATTTCTCGATCTAACTTTTCTAGTGTACCAAAAATTAAATTCCGGATTGTCTAATTCTGTCGCTTTTACCTGTCCACTTAATTTCTTGTAAGCACATAAAATTAATCTTCCTCCTAATCATAGTGTCAACTATATCCACAGATTTTTCAGTTAGTGTCTATATTCCATGATCCAAAACAAATCATACCCTCATGTACTAACTTCTTTACTCACACCCGTTCACAAAAAATGTTGGAATCCTTACTTATTTTTCACTGCATCCAGACGGCGATGCAGCGACCCTTGCTTTTTTGAGATTGTACTCGAGCCATACAACGCGTTTCTTTCGGACAACGACCTAACATTCACATTATTTCCTAGTTGATCCATGTCATAGAGATTCGACAAAGTTTTACGTTAGCTGTCAACTTCTTAACATAACTCTCTCCTTTTATCCGGTCTTGGGACCGGCTATGTATAGCAAAGCTAACATAGGCAGGATTAAAAGGATCTCCATATCTGTGAACCATAAGAAAAAGTCAAAAAATTTTGAAAAATTGCATTCCAGATGATAACTTATAGGTAAGTTATTTCACCATTCCAAATGTAGCTGAATGATAAAGAAGCAGTAATAAATCTATCAGGCAAACCAGTACATGTTTCTAGTTAAACCTAAACTCTAAATTTATAAAAGCAAACCAGCACATGTTTCTAGAACAATACAGGGACAAGCAAGTGTAAACAAGATATCTAAGGACAGAGTCATATATTCAGTTTCAATAGCTAAATCTTCTTGTAACATCAAGGCCTGTATTCATGCATAAAAACAAGACTTTTATTAGAGCAAGAAAGACCATTTGACAGTTCATGGTATTTCAAGTTCCAAATTCAAGGCTAGAGAAAACTATGAAACCATAATTTCATTGAAAATAGAAAAAATGAATGAGCAAATAAAGTTATTGAACACATGTAGGATTCTATAAAACCATGTCCAAACTCCAAATGTCCTTAGTAATAAGTAACATTAAACAAAAAAAAATGTAATAGTATTGGAAAATCTCAAGTGCACAAATAGTACATGAAAGCAAAAGACACTTAAGAGAATTGAATGCGCAACTTTCAAGAAAATATTTCTATATTGAACACATAAAAATGCATAAACCAATGTTATGAGTACAAAATATAATGCAGGGGAGAGGGAGATTTGCAGATATTATTAAATGAAATCTAGTCATTAGATCAGTAAGTTCACCTCAGAGGAAGCAATATATGACCAAACGTGTTATACACTAAGCAGAAGGAAGCTCCCATGGTAATACCAACAGAAGTCAAGTTTCCAACCAATACCAAAGGATAATTGATACCATGTTTACAGTCATGATATCATTCTTCTAGAAGTGTGGGAATGGAGTAGTAGAATAAGATGAACTTTTACTCAGATCATAGAACACATACTTACTTGTTATATAGTAGCTTTCAAAAGTATGAAAAGAGTCAAAGACAATTATTTCACAACCTATTTTTTATTTAGTACTTTCTGCTCTGAGATCCACAACGAGTTGCGGTGGTTATGAATTTCTGATACAGTGGAATGGGGGTTGACCTGCAAGGTTAGTACTCTAACGCTCAAGTAAAAAAAGAGTTAGAAATGGAATTTGAATGAAATATTAATTGTACCTTGTGAGTGACGCGCATTCTCCTTTAAATAGGATAGGCGGTCAATAACCGCATGTGAGTAAGATGCGGCAGACCGTTAGATCGTTTCTGGGAGATCATGCATGATGATTTCTTGAAGAGAATTCTAGTGTCCGGAGAGAAAAATGAAATCGAAGACTTTCTTCCTGACTAGATCTTATCCAGCTACTGGGCCTTGTGGCTGGCTCAGAACAGGTACAGGTACAGTAAATGTTGCAAGAATCTGCGGCACAAAAGATAACAGATTAAGGGAGCATCTTAAAAAAAAAACATAGAAGAAACATTCTTATCTGGCACTTTCTACATAAAAATAGATTCGTGAAATTTGTCAAAACTCGAATAATTAAACATTGTTTTGAACAATCATTCAATCTCTATTCAACCAACAGAGAAACAGAGAATATTATCTTACAGTGAGACTGGACAATAGAAAAAGTAAAATAAGAAACGGCCAAGAATATAAAAATAGACGAAATAGTATAAGTTCATAATATTACATACCATCCATGCTATGCTGTTCCATTGTGAAGTTCTTGCAACCCAATTAAAGAAGTCATGCAAACAGACTAACCAAAATGGAGCAACTAAAAGAAGGTGCTATTATTCTAATCTTTTGATAGAAGTAGCTAGACATTTTAAAGTTGAATAACTAAACATGAACAAAGTGCAACTTCAACCTTATTGTTTCTGTTATATAAATTGCTTCTACAATAATAGTGAACATGTAAGTGATGTGAAAATTCAGTCTATTCATAACCTAATTGTTTCTGTTATATAAATTGCTTCTATAATAATAGTGAAAATGTAAGTGATGTGAAAATTCAGTCTATTCATTACCTAAGTAGACTCTAAATTCAGACTATATTTGGATTGATGGAACAGAGAAGCAAAATGGAACATAACATAATGAAATGGAGCGGAAAGGAATGAAATATACATTCTACTCCATTACATATTCCCTAAATTGGATGGAATATAAAATAGAGGATTGGATGGAATGCGATAGAATGAATTCCATAATGTTCCACTCCATTCTATCTATTATTTGCAAATCCAAACAATGGAATCACACTATTTACCACTTCATTCCATCACGTACCATCAATCCAAACATACCCTAAAGAAATAATGCATAGACTCAATCCTACTACACTAAACTACAGTTATGAAGATGAGATGCAAATGTATTTGAACACAGAATTAAATTTACCTAATGATAATGAAAAGCCATGATTTTGACACAGGTTAGAAAAGGAAAAAAACAATAGAAAACAGACATTTATCTTGGTTCCATGACAATGTAAAATTTAAATTATTAACAAACTTCTCGGAATAAGCCATTCTTGTAGTAAACTTCTAATCCATACAAAACACTGCATGCGATAAGGCTTTGTTGTTGTTATAACGAACTTCGAATCCATACAACACACCGCCGTATTTAACAAACCCCTCCGCCATTTCAAAGGAAAGCTCGATGATATTCTGAAAAGCATGCAATGTAAGCAAACTATCCGAACCCACCGGATGACTTTTCCCTATAAGCCGATCCACCTTCATTGACCTACAAATCCCATCCAACCCACCATGCAAATTAGAGCAAAATTTCAACAAATGCTTAACATCAAACACCTTATCTCCAAAAAACACCATCACAACACAGAGAAACTCATCTAAATCCTCAGGCAAGTCGCGATGTGTCAACAACTTAACAAGATAGCCAAAATCATACGCTATGAAACGTCACCCAATTAACGTTAGGATCACATACAAGACCCGAAGACATCATCAACTCAGCAAACCGAAACGAGTCAATTCCTAACTTTCTATTCTTCTCAAAATTAATCCCTTGACGCCTCAACAACTCAATAGAGTCCATTGCAAAATCATCTACACCAACACCAAAGTCTTTGAAATTAAACTCCCAAATAAATAACTGATCCGTGCCGAAATTCGGAAGATCACCGGTATGATCCGATAATGTAAGTCCAATCTGTATCAAATTCAACCTGTCCACATTGGCTTTCAGGACAGATTAGAGAGTGTCAGCACCGTCCCGAAATGGATCGCCGGGATCAGAACCGATAACAACACCGGGAAATTCAGTGTCCATAGAAATGAGAGAATAAAGATCAACCACGGAGAAAGAGGAACCGATGATACCGCAAGGGAAGCGAGGGCTTTCCGGTAACACATATTGGTAATAAGAAGTGAAGACACTTCGAAATTAAGCAATTTTCCGAATTTGTGACGATTCGGGAATTCGACTTTTTTTCGAAGTGCGTTTAAAAAACCACTTCGGGTTTGGCTCAAACACAGAAGATGAAAAAGTAACGCCAGTTTGTATATATTGAAAAAATTTCAAAAGATAAAGAATTCAGTACAGTGATAAAAACAGCTTTTTAAATTGGAATTGGATTTTGTAAAAGCGCGTTTAGGCTAGTTAGCTTAAATGTTTGATTTATCAGAAACAAGAACGCGTTAGTATCCGTGATTTTTGTTTTCTTTTTGAATTGATTCAGAGCTTAAGTCTAGGAAATGGCAAGTTTTGCCGTGTGGTTACTGTTTTTAAGAATGGTTTGAAATTGTAATTGGAATCATGATGATGAAGAGAGGGAAACATTGTGTCATTGGTGAAACCAATAGTTGTTGTCGTAGTTATTATTTTCAAAAATATTGACTTATAAATTTATTTATTTTTAAATATATATCATACTCTTACCAAATATATATATTTTTTTAAATTGATGTTAATATTTCAAAAATATACTATATATATTACTGTGTAATCAATAAGATTGAGTCTATGTGACAATGAGTGTTGGGATATAAGTGCGAGTTGAAAATCTGATATTGTTTGAAAATATAGAGGTTAAATATTTTATATTTGAAAATTATATCTAACATATAAGAATTTGAATGGCTGTGGAAAGGACGATTTTGCCCCTTTGGCTTCTCAAGCTTCCACGTCGCTGCTGCCTGCGTTCGCCACGGAGCATGTGTTGCGTTGGCGCTTCTGAGCATTGAATACGGCACTGTTCCGGCCGCGTTCCCCATGCTCCCTCTCTGCGGCTGTCCAGTCCGCCGATTCGCCATCATCATCTATACCTATGGCTTATCTTCCCTTCATTCTTATCCACTCAACAACACACATTCATTTCCCACATTTTCCCTCCTTCTCTGCTCCTCATTCTCCTCCGCCGCCCAACGATGGCTCGTCCGTTCACTGCTCTTGCTGAGCTTGATGACTCCAAAGATTTATGGAAGGTTGCGGTCCGCGTTCATCATCGATGGTCTGTTGTGACAAACAGCAAAAAACATTTTGAAATGGTTATAGTTGATGAGAATGTGAGTTCCTTTCTCTGGTTCTTTCTTTGCTTTGCTATCCTCATTATTTTCTTGGTATAGTCTTTCTGTGGTTTATACTATTTGCATTTTCTGATTCAATTTCTGAGTTGTTTTTGCTCACCGACTTTGTTGTTATTTTGTCCCTTTATCCATGGTTGTGGTGTATAGGAATGGTTCTGGGTGACTTGAAATGGTTGTGGTTCATAAGGATGTGAGTTTGCGAGTTCTTTGGTTTACTCTTGGTGTTGTTTATCCTATTTGATAACTCTGATTTCATTTCTGGCTTATTTTTGCTGGGTTACTTCATTGTTATTTTGTGTCCTTTATCCGGTCCATGGTTGTCCTTTATCCTTTTTCATATATTTGTCTATGCAAGCTCTTTGGTTTAGTGTTGTTGTTGTTTGTTCTATTTTGCTTCCTTATTTTTGCTCTTTCTTTTGCTAGGTAAGGTAATTATGATTTGGTGTTCTTTAGCCAGTTGATTGTCTTTTAACTTGTGTTTTGCGAACGTCTTTTGATGTTGTTTTCTGTGTTTGTTAATTTGCAAGGCAACCGAAATTCATGTTGTTGTGCCACCGGTCGTGGAGGAGATGTTTGATGCCATCTTGAGGGTGGATGTGACGTATACTATATCCAATTTCCAGGTTGTACCGAATGGTTTGGTCTTTAAGCCGACCTCACACCGATTTATGGTTAAATTCACTGGAGGGACCTGTGTCGCTGATGCAGGCAAACATCAAATCCCGCCGATCCTGATCCGGCTTACGAGTTTTGGGGATATAATCAGTGGAAACTATAAAAGAGATATGCTCATCAGTTATGATCTTTCACTCAATACATATTGTTATCGATTCCTGTTATGCTCTTCATTTTCTGGTTTTTCTTGTTTCAGATATTGTTGGTATGGTGGAGAGCATAGGATTTACTCAGGCGCATAGTGGCGGAAGGAAACAGCAGATTAATATGATGCTAAGGGACAATGTGTGGGTTTTGCTGTTGTCATAGTTTTTTATGTTTGTTTTCCCATTTTCTGGCTCGCGGTGTTTCTTATTAGATATTTTTGCTTCTTCCAGGAACAACACAATTAACTGTACTTTGTGGGAGACATATGCAGTGCAGTTCATCAAATTTAACAAGGAGCATACTAGTGTGTCTGGACCGACTGTTGTTCTGTTGCAGTACGCAAAAGTCAAAGAAGAAGGTTGTTCACTTGGTTATTGTGTTCTGATGTTGTGTGGTGAATGTTGAGTTAAATAACATTTTCCTAGTTTTTTTGTTTATTTTTGTTCCCTCCGTGTGATGCAGGAAAATATCCATTGGCTGTTTCTAATACTTTTAATGTGACAAAAATGTTGATCAATGTTGATGTTTCCCCTATCAACACTTATTCTCTGCCACATCTTTGTATTCAATGATGCTTTATTCGTATTGCATGAATCTTATTTTTCTTTGTCTTTTCCTGCAATGTCCTTTCTGATTCTATTGTCATGCTTTCTGGACAGACATCTTCCCAGGGTTCCCAAAATTCAGACAGTTCCCAGGACACTCCCTTAAAAAAATTATGTTCCAGGGCTATTGTGCTGCCTCTGAATGAAATCTGTAAACTTTCTAGGGTATGGTGTGTCTCACCTAATCATCTAAATCGTTTAAATCTCTATGACATATATGTACACAAAGGGCCACAAAGGGCATAAGTAAATATCCTAAGAAGAATGTATTTTGCATATCCGTTAGGCAGTTTCGTTGACACTCCCTTGATAGTTTTTAACATGAATAGTTTTTTTAATTCTATTGTAGGATACCTTTTGTGCAACTGTCGCAACAACAGGGAAAATTCTTGCCTCTCAGCATGGCTGGTATTATCTGGCGTGCCATGAATGCCCAAAGACTGCGCGCGGGGATAGCCCACCTTTTATCTGTGAGGATGGGCATTCTACTAAGACTGCGATTTATAGGTATACTCCTTTAAGGTTTGGTCAATTATAATGTATAGCAGTCCTTTGATCTGGTGTTGATTTTATCGTTTCTGTATGTTAGGTACAAGATTGAAATAGAGGTTGCTTATGATAGTCAGCGCTGTAAATTTGTTTTCTGAGACAGAGAATGTATGCAGCATAAGTCAGCGCTGTAAATTTGGTCAATTATAATTTGTTTTCTACTCAAATGCATGACGACCTTGTGAAGGTTTTCATCTTTAGTTAAAGTTCATTCTGCATAAATGTCATACCGTACTATTATTGGTCCTGATATTTAGATCCCATTCTGCAGAAAGGAGTTATGGATCCCCTGGATTTCCCATTGGCGCTTGATGAAATGTTGCATTTAGAAATTGCTTTTAAGGTTAAGTGGCAGCCGTATTGGAAGAGTTGCTCGGTTGTCATGCTTCTTCAGGATCCGACTTATGTGAAACAACTTAAATCTCCTTGGGAAGGAACTCAGGTACCATACATTTCATTACATCATCAATGCTTTTTTACTTCACCCGTTTTCAAGATTTTCCTTTTCTTTCAATGTGAAGGCAACAGCATCTCAGCCAGCTTCAGTGTCTCAGCCGGCGACTCCATCACAGTTATCTACAACTTCTTGTCCGACAACTCTGTCCAAGGCATTGCAGATTATTTTTCCTTTGCTTTGTATCATTATATTTCATTTATGTTGCCTTCAAAGAATTGAGCTTTCCCCGCTAATATCAGTTTTCTTGTGCAGATTATAAAGACTCTTGATGATGTCATCTCAGTCGAAGTTGTTGTCTCACCTCTGCCTGTGGTATGCATCTCAACCTGGCTACACAAGTTTAGTGTGGTTATTGATGCTATTTTTATTATATGCATGTCAGCCAGCGTTTCAAAATTTATAACCCTCCTTATTGTTGCCTTTGTTATATTCCAGATTGACCCTGGACCTATTACGTCCAAGACTTATGCTGAACCTGTTACACCAACTTCAAAGAGGCAGGATGTTGAGATTCAATCGGTTTGTGCCACGGAACCTGACCTCTCAGTTTCAAGGAAGACGCGTTCTGCTGTTATTTATGAGGTTGAATATAATCCCTTAGATGAATTCCTTAGATTATTCAGTTTCTGAAATATATTGCTAACTGATTGAGGCTGATTTTTCAATTGTTATCGCTTTTTCTGTGGTAGTAGGAAATAAAAAATGCATCCGAATCTGATTCTGCGGTATGCATACCAATTATTCATTTACTTATTCTCGGTTACATTTTCAATTCCTTCTAAATATTTCTATGGTCCTAGGAAGTGGAAATGCAGTCCTTTTGTTGTGCTGAACCCAAAGTGCTGATTCCAAAGATGAAGAGCGTTGATCCTATTGATGAGGCTGGATCCGATTCCTTGGAGGACTCTGCTATGTTTCTGGTATGCATCTCTGTATTTTTGTCTACTGTATTTTCCTTTTTATTTATATTGTTTTGACCATGAACGTATGATGCCCATTTCAAAGAGTGATAATGCAGATTCTGTTGATGAGGTTGGTTCTGATTCCGCGGAGGACTCGGCCATGGATGTGGTATGCATATAAACTGGACTCATACAATTTGTAAACAATTATTGCAACAAGATTTCTTTGATACTAACTTTTTTTTTATGGTCCTAGGTCATAGGAATTACATCCATTTGTGAACCTGGACCTCTCACATCAACCTCAAAGAGGCAGAATGCCTGTGACTCAGATATTTCTTCGACCAAAACTGACAAGAAACTCACAAAAATTATTAAGTTGGAGAAGCTGGATTAGATGTTGATTTTAGGTTTTTATCGTCAAGGTGTATTTAGAACTGATATTTCCATTTTGGTACCAATCTAGAACGGTATATGTAAATTGCAGCTCATGTGATGCTGTCTAACTGATTTATAGTTTGTTTTAAACTTTTAGTGGTCATCTAGGATACCACATGTAAATTACAAACAATGTGATTCTCTCTGGCTACAATGCGTATTGTATATTATCTTTTGAAGTATTCCCAGATCCTGTTTTGATCATGCTATCTATTATCTTGTGTTTTATTCTTTGCTTTTATTTCAATAATTAACACTTCTGGCTGTTCGAATGTCAAAGTCAAATAGTTAACATCCTAAAATTCTAAATGTTGGGTTTATACATTCAGACAGTTTAATATTACAATATCTTTTCCTACAGAAAATTTCTTAAATATCAATTGGGCAAGTGAGTGCAAATTAGTTATTGTATGTTGTGATGTATAACCCTCCTTATTGCTCCCTTTTTTATATTCCAGATTGATCCTGGACCTGTTACGTCCAAGACTGATGCTGAACCTGTTACACCAACTTCAAAGAGGCAGGATGTTGAGACTCAATCGGTTTGTGCCACGTAAACTGAACTCCCAGTTTCAAGGAAGACACATGCTGCTGTTATTTATGAGGTTGAATATAATCCCTTAGATGAATTTGTTAGATTAATTTACTTATTCTCGCTTACATTTTCAATTTCTTCACAATGTTTCTATGGTCCCAGGACCTATGCTGATATTCAATGCACTTCATGGTCCCATTATTGTTAACATTACAACGTCACCTTGAAACATACTATTCCATGAAATACATTTGGTATGCTTCCTTTTACATTGGTTATTTACATTTCTTATTTGTGCTTTATGGTATGCTTCCTTTTCATTTATATTGTTAATTTTTTTATGGATATTCCACAACTATGACTGACATTACTTCTTGCATTTCAATTTTTCTTTTGGTGTGCAGAGATTTCAGGACCAACACAACAACCAAGTTACCTATTTTATACACGTCCAATACCCTAACAATTTGGTCAAATTCGAACCTTGCCAGGGAATGCTTCGTTTGTCTCAGGATATTTTTAAGTCATTTTCATTGACTTTGTTACTGGTTTAATCATGTCTATGATCCAATTTTTGTAGAAAGTTAGAGGATAATGATCTGCAACGATTTCTTCCTCCCACTTTTGGAAATTTTATACCCTTCGAGGATTTTGTAAGACATCTTTCATTCAGTCTTTTTATTTTATGTATATGTCTAATGTTTAATATTCACAGGTTTTTTATATAATCCGCAAGTTTTTTGTCCAGATAGTTGACCTACAATAGTCGGAATGCATTCAGTTCCACTTTAAATATAACTTTTGTTTCCTCAAAGTCTAATTGTTACTTTTCATTACCTTTAATGAGCAATAAGTTCATACATTCTATTTGCAACTAGATGATACACTTAACCATCACCACTCTTTATAATTTTGCCTGTCAATATTCCAACTTTAAAGTTTGTAAACTATAATTGCATTTCCAATTCTAATGTAGGGGGGAAGCTGCAGAGTCACAACCTTATTATTTATTCAGCCCTCCTATTCTCTACAACACACACCAAACTTGAAACACTCAAAATATCAATTATGGCATCCAACGAAAATACCAATGCTGCAGACCCTACTGAATACCACACTCCGCCTGATATGCAACATTCTGCGGAATCACAACTACCAGCCGGTGACAATCACCCTGTCGACGGGCAACAGGTTGTACAGGTTTTCTATTTATAATTACTGCTGCTTTTGTTATTCAGGAAATATATGTCTGCCGTATTGTTTCATTGTGATTAACAACTATAATCTACATAACATCAACAGACCCAACAACAACTCCAATCTGTTGTCCGCAATCAACCTCGTCCTGACAACCAAGAAGCTACGGTTGTGCAGCCACCTATGGTTTTTGACCTCGCTGAACCTCAACAACAGGCTGGCCGGTTTCAACCAATGTTGCCGCTACCCCCGGTACAATTTCGTTTTCCCTGCATGTTTTAGCCCATATATAACTACATGTAGCCTGTATGTTTATGTATTATCATATTTGATTTATTGGGTTTCTTCTTAAGGTTCGTCATGCTTCTGCACTGCAACCGAGAAGAAAGAGAAAAAGAAATACGAAATCACGCAAAAAAATGATGAAATCCAAATGTTTTGATTCGGATGAAGACGACCAACGGGACGATGATCCAGTTGATTCGGATGATAACGATGACCAGAATTATACGTGGGAGAATTTTATGTCTGCAAGGAGATTTAGATTTACTGATTAAATCTCTTACTTAGATTTCAATTTCAATTCAGTCCTTTAATATGTATTATATCTTTGAAATGTTTATGGAAATCAACTTTTAACCTTCTACAACTTGGTGTACTTTATTACATTTCATTTTTACATTATCTTCTTCAATTTGAAGTTCATTAGTTAGACATTATAAATTTCAAGTCAATAACAATACAATACAAATTTTATACATTTGTTAGTCTAACTCATTTTCTTATCATTGATAAATATTAAAATCTTTGTAAACACATTACACAAATAAATGGACGTATATATTGCATTATTTCATTGTCTTCTATATTTAATTGTTTTTAACCATTTTCCATTATGTAGTATAATCAATTTTAATGATATTTCATTATTTTGTATTATTGACTAAAATTTAATAACTTTTACAATATTGTAACACTCATTTCAGTAATTAATAATAATAACTAAAATGTAATAACTTATAAAAAATCTTAACATAATATATAACATTATTTTAAAAAAATTAATAAAAATAATTGTTAACGAGTCAAGTTCATCATTGATCAATATATATTGATTTACATAATTAAAAAAATGTATATACTTATACATAAATATACAACCATTCTAAATATAAAATATACTCAATATACAACCATTCTATATTTAAATGTTTATATGTGTCCCAATTTGATAGGTTAAACCAATATTTTAATAATTCACTTTATAGATATTTAACATACATTGGTTTTGGGAACTTGAGGATGATGCTATCCATTTACTTCCCTGCACTTTTGCCATATAAACAACATGAACCTCACCTCTCTACACAGATATTCATTTTAAACTCCCCATATTTGTGAGTCCTTTGATAAAGTTATTTAAACTCCTTGCCAAATCTGCTACATGCTATGGATGGGGTTGGATCATTCATCCGTCAAAAGAATAGTTCTGTTGCAAGAAAAAGAAGGAGGTTGATAATTAATTTGAGAAAAAATAGACAGACTGATAATCAACTTGGAGATCTCTTGCATCCTCATGTTTCATGCACTCTGGATGATCCTCAAAACATCTGTTGCACTCCATCGATGCAGCAACATTACCAGCACAAAAACAGTTTCCCACGTTCAGGGTTTCATGTTGCTCCGCGAATCAACCTCCTTCCCATTTTGGAGCGCCTAGTTCGGCTCCCCGATCATGTTACCGATTGTACACCTGTTACTAATCACAGTCCTGAAGTTAATTTAGTTGCTGGAACAAGAAGAAGACTAATAATAAATGACAAGTTAGCCTCACATACCTGTGATCAGTCTGAAACTCTGACATCATCGCATTGCAATAGTGACCTGAGAAATCTAAACAATATAGATTTTCCTGACCCGGGTTTTGCTCATGCCCCTAAAACTGGTGTACCTGTTTCTGCTTCTAATGCCAAAACTGATTGGGTTGCAATAAAAAGAAGAAGACTAATATTAAATGCCAGGTCCCGTTCACGTGACTGTCGCCAAACCAAAACTGTATCAACATCAAAGGCCAAAACTGTGATGGGAGATGACAACATATTTAATACAACAATGCTTGCTGCGACACGTAATTCGCATGATCCCCAATCATCAAATGTTGTCAATGTAACTATTCATACTCCCATAAATCATGATCCTCAATCATCTACTCCTATGAATACAAATTATACAACTGCTTATGTAGATGCTGCTACATATTCAACTGATGAACATCAATCTGATCTCGATGATGATCAAACAGCAACGGAGAATTCAGATTCGAATGAAGAGACCAATGATGAACCAATGATTGATTCAAATTTAGAATGTATGTGTACTTATTAGAATTCACCACTTTTAACTAACTAATGCGTTTTCTGTATGATCACCTGAAATTTTCTTTTATGCTGGCTATTCTGATATTGGAGAACAGGTATGGGAATGTCAGTTTTGTCATGCTTGTATGTGGTACCAGGAACGTAAAACAAAATCAAGGCATACCACTATCCCTAAGTTCACTGTCTACTGCAGAGGCGGCAAGATTGTCCTGCCTATCCTTAAAGAACCACCGGTTCTTTTGCGCACACTGCTATATGAAACATATCTGGAGAGTAAGAACTACCAAGATAACATTAGGACATACAATGCTATGTTTTCCTTCACGTCCCCGGGAATGCAATTTGACAAAACCCACTCAAATGGTAGAGGCCCACCAACATTGAGGCTTCATGGACAAACATGTCATAGAATTGGTGGCTTACTGCCAAAAAGCGGCAAACCCCCTCAATATGCTCAGTTGTATATTTATGATACCGCTAATGAAATTGAAAACAGAATGGACTGTTTCAGGTATTTCTGCTCATTCTAATTTGAATATTTATTTCACATTGTGTGATTTCTCCTAACATAATGTTATTCTCCATTAAAAAGGGATAATAAAGTTATAACGAGAGAAATAGTTGCGAAGTTGAAGATTATGTTAGATGGTTGTAACGTTCATGCAAAAGCTTTTAGAATGGCAAGAGACCTATTGGAAGGTAATTCATTTTTAGACGTAAAGTTACAATTGATTCATGATCGTCAGCAAGATGGTCGACTGTACAACACACCTACTGTTTCAGAAGTTGCTGCACTCATTGTCGGTGATATAGATTCAGCATCTCAGAGAGACATTATTGTGCAGTCAAAGGATGGCAAATTGCAAAGAATAGATGAATTCCATCTGGCATACCTTGCATACCAGTACCCTCTAATTTTTGCGTACGGTGAGGACAGTGTTAGAGATGATATACTTCACAAATACCGCTATGAATCTTTGGTTACAAAGAAAAATAGACAAACAATTAAAGATTGTTTATGTTTCAGATTACAACACAGGAAGAATGAGGCTGCGACTCTGCTTCACTCACGCCGACTTTTTCAGCAGTTTTTGGTAGACGGTTATGCAATGATGGAGTCTCAAAGACTAAATTGGTTGCGTAACAATCAATGCAAATTACGAGTAGGGAAATATAGACAATTAAATGAGCAATATGGTGATGGTTCCCAGCAAGAACCTGGGAAGAAAGGGAAAAGAGTTGTACTTCCATCATCGTATGTCGGTAGCAAGAGATATATGGACCAACTGTATTTTGATGGAATGGCGATTTCAAGCAAGTTAGGATTTCCCGATTTGTTCGTGACGTTTACCTGCAATCCAGGTTGGCCTGAAATCTCACTGTTCTTAGGCAATACTACTCTTAAGGCACATGATAGACCAGATATCATTTCTAGGGTCTTCAAAATCAAATTTGACGAATTGATGACAGATTTAACAAAGAATCATATCCTGGGCAAAGTCTTGGCATGTGCGTGTTTTTAGAATTATTTTTATGTCTTCATATTTCTTGTACGCAGTTCATTTAGTCCTTTCTTAACTATGCATTTATATGGTTTTCCCCAGTTATGTACACAATTGAATTCCAAAAACGGGGACTGTCGCACGCTCATATATTATTATTCTTACATCCTCAGAGCAAATTTTCGACACCAGCTGATATCGATGCCATAATATGTGCTGAGATTCCAGACCCAGTTCTCCATCCTACTTTGTACAATTTGGTTGCACAGAACATGATGCATGGTCCGTGTGGTCTAGCCCGACCCAAATCTCCCTGCATGAAAAATCAAAGATGTTCAAAGTTTTTCCCAAAAAAAAACAATGAAAACACGGTAATTGATGCAGAAGGTTATCCACTATATAGGAGAAGATCACACGTTCACACCATCTTCAAATACGGAGTTTCATTGGACAACCGACATGTTGTTCCATACAATGCGAGATTGCTATTGAAATATCGAGCTCATATCAACATAGAATGGTGTAACCAGAGTACATCAATAAAATATCTTTTTAAATATATACACAAGGGATATGATAGAATAACAGCTACAATTGTTAATTCAAAATCAAATGCACGAAATAAAACAGAACCGGTGGATGAAATAAAATAGTATTTGGATTGCCGATATGTTTCCCCAAGTGAGGCATGCTGGCGAATATTTTCTTATGATATACATGGTCGGAAACCAGCTGTGGAAATGATGTTTTATCATTTGATCGGCGAAAAACCTGTTTACTATACTGATTTTGCACGCATGGAAAATATTTTGGAAAAAGCAAGTGTGACCGAATCAATGTTTACTGCATGGTTACTAGCTAATGCTAAATATGACGAGGCAAAGTCATTGACATATGGACAAATACGTAGGATTGGCCGTTTAATATGGGTTCCACCGACCACGGGAGAATTGTTTTACTTGCGAATGATGTTAACAGTGGTTACTGGACCAACCTCTTATGAACAAATACGCAGGATTGGAGATGTTCAATATGATACTTTTAGAGATGCCTGCTTTGCAATGGGCTTTTTCGGAGACGATAAGGAGTATATTGGTGCTATTCAAGAAGCAAGTGAATGGGGTTCTGGCAATTTCCTTAGGAGACTATTTATTGTCATGTTGTTGTCCGGAGCCGTCAATAGACCGGAATATGTTTGGAACGATTCATTTAAATTCTTATACGATGGTATCTTGCATGAACAGAGACGTCTGGCTTATAATTCAGGTATATATTGCTTGGTTCTCAATTCATTACTCATTGTTTGTATAATTTTTTTTCCCTTACACATATTCTCTCACACATGGATGATTGTGCTTAACACCTTTCCTGATTTATATAACAGATTTAATATTATCAGAATACGAGTTACAGACTTTAACATTAACTGAAATTGAAAAACTGCTCCAAGCGAATCGAAGTAGTCTTAAACGTTTTGGACCAATGTCGTATCCGGATGATTATGTTCTGCAGTAGTTAGGTAATAGGTTTATATACGATGAAAGGAATTATGATATCCCTGCACTGAAAGCAGAATTTGCTATTCTGTTTCTTGGTCTAACAAGTCTGTATAAATGTCTCAATGCATTTTGATTGAATTATTCTATTCATGCCCAATTTTAAACCTCAGTATTTCGTTTAGATGAACAGGGTCTAATTTATGAAAAAATCATGAAGGTTGTCTCAGATCAAACAGGTGGAATTTTTTTTTGCATGGGTATGGCGGTACAGGAAAAACATATATTTGGTGAACACTTGCAAGTGCTTTGAGATCAAACCATGATATTTGTTTGACAGTTGCAACTAGCGGTATAGCATCTCTATTATTGCCTGGCGGGAGAACGGCACATTCAAAATTCAAAATACCTGTGCCTACTTTGGAAAATTCAACTTGTAAGATTGATTACGGTGATGACATTGCTGAGTTGCTAAGGCAAACAAAATTGATCATTTGGGATAAGGCCCCAATGGCACACAGACATACATTTGAAGCGCTGGACAGAACACTGCAAGATGTCATGAGTAGTTTTAGTAATTCTGATTGTGTTTTCGGTGGCAAGGTTGTTGTATTAGGTGGGGATTTTAGAAAATTTTTGCCGGTGGTACCAAGGGGTAGCCGTTCGGATATAATTCATTCTACAATAAATGCATCGTATATATGGCATTCTGTGGAGGTCTTAACTTTAGCCAAAAATATGCGCTTGCAGTGTGGTGAAAATGAACTTCAACAAGCTGAAATACGGGATTTCTCCAATTGGATTTTGAAAATTGGCGAAGGGAAAGTTTCCGAACCTAATGATGGATATACCAGCATTGAAATTCCAGAAGACCTTTTAATTACTGACTATACTGACCCAATTGATGCAATTATTGAAAGCACATACCCGAATTTTCTATCAAATTATCAATCAAATGACTACCTAAAGAATCGAGCTATATTAGCTTCGACTTTGGAAGTTGTTGATAAAATTAATAACCGGATCCTCACATTAATGCCCGGTTTGCATTTTCCCGTAAATTTTGGTTTTGATTTTCCCTTTTTCGGTTTATTCTATTTATGTTTCCATTCGGCTTATGTCACAGGGGACATGCGAGATTATTACAATTCCAATTCTGTTGATCAGTCTGAAATTAATGACGACGGATTCATCGATATCCTAACACCCGAGTTTCTAAGTTCCCTTGCAACCTCAGGATTGCCTAATCATCACATTAAACTAAAGATTGGTACACGTATCATGCTTATGCGCAATATTGATCAATCAGAAGGTTTATGTAATGGAACAAGGCTCATAATAACAAGGATGGCAAATCATGTTCTCGAAGCAGCAATTATGGCTGGAAAAGGTTTTGGGAAATTGGTTTATATTCCTAGAATGGATATGTCCCCACAACAATCTCCATGGCCTTTTAAACTTACCAGGCGTCAATTCCCAATTATTGTCTCATATGCGATGACAATAAATAAATCACAGGGTCAATCTGTGGATCATGTCGGTCTTTACCTACCTCAAGATGTTTTTACGCACGGTCAAATATATGTCGCACTATCAAGAGTTACAACCAAAAAAGGGATTAAAATATTGATACACAACGAAGAAAACAAAGCAAAAAATACGACAACTAATGTGGTTTATAAAGAAGTGTTCAATAATGTGTAAATTATATAGTGTAATCTATATAACTCACATACTACATTTTGTATTCTTTTTTTCTGCTCTATGATATTATAGTTTCTTTCTGTTGTGTTACTTTCATATATAACATCATTCTGACAACTTCATTTATATTCTGTAATTTACAGATTCTATTATGACCTGTATCATCTAACAACATTGAAAACAAAGTTTTGTATCATTCCGTTCTAATATCATAGTAACATTAAAACATGCCAAAAGCAGATACATCTTTAAACTAAATACATGATAAGCTACAAACCATTTGTCCTTGCCGATACATAATACTAGATAGCAGAATTTATGTATTACATGAAGCTTAGAAATTCCCAATTTTATATACATTGCATCTTTTGTTCGCATCATTTACATCCAGCCTAAATCTGATTCTGTCTCCCACCCTTAGCTGGTTTGACTCACAGAATGAATCCCATTCATATCCTATTTTGTTGCGGTGAGGATCATTTATGTTCAGGACCAATTGCATTTGAGTCCAGCCGTTGTCACCGCACAGTGTAATAACCTCATAATCATAATCTTTCAGAACTCTTCCAAATTCAACAACCAATTTCTATCATGCAAAGAAAATATAAAACTCAATCAGTGATAGATGTAAAACAGATCAATCTATCATAAATATTAATAACATAGGAAATCTGAACTCAACTAATTTTGGTCTGGACACACTTTCCTCTGACAGATCAACATCAAATGCATATATCCCCTTCTGGTTTATGTACCTACTATGGAACATTGGTAACTCCTCATAATCAGACATCTCTTTGAACGCAGCAAATTCAAATTTATCATTGCCATAAAAGGCAAAAAACACTGCTACATTATTTGGTAGTTCGTACACCTGCTTTAACTCCATCCAACCCGCAACAATAAGTGGAACATCCTCATTTCCGTTAAAAACAATTTCCCCAACAATCCCGTCGTTGTTTATTATCCTCCATGTTTTTGGAATATCTTCTATATGACTTCTAACAAATGTTGGGTCTATCTCCGGATAAGGCTATATTATATATATAATGATTATAATTTTACCTGCTTATTTTTATATAAATACTAATAAGTTTGGCCTACACATTTAGTTTAATTAATAGAAAACTTACTTGAATCTCCAACTTTGCAATTTCAAAAGTATCCACCAGATTTGCATCTCCCAAGTCTGCACTGCTTGCCATTGATGCTGAACACAAAACCAAACAACCCAACGCCTGTGGATGAAATATACGCTTGCTAACTGTACGACTTAATGGCAACCACCAACCTTTTTCCTTTATCCTAACCATTCTTTATGACCACAACTCAATAATTCAACACACCGTGTAAAATATCATACGGTATCCATATATAAATTACCATTATCTCCACAACTCAATTATTCAACACACCATTCAAAATATTAACATATTCAACCCACATGTGGCCCCACTACCCAACAGTTACAATGACTAACAACCATTAAATATTTGTAGCTATTATGCATATACTCCATTGATGAAACAACATACTTATCTCCCTTTAACACACCCCGACGACTTTTTGGTCCCCTCTATATGTAGAGAATGATTTTTTTTTGTTGCAAGATTCTTTCTTATCCTCACGCTTTTAAAAATAAATACATTCCATAGCATTCTATCCTACTATTCCCACGTGATAAGACAACCATTTTCCTTTTTTATTACTTTGCTCACTAATATAGGTATTCCCTTCCAATTCTTTCACTACAACCACCCCTTCTCAGAAATTCAAAATGTCTTTAACTGGAAAACTTAATCATACAGACTTGGAGTACTCCTTCCATGTTGCTAAATTATCTATACAGGTTATGATTACTTATGCCATTTCCTTTATTGTTTCCTATTTATATTTCTTCTTCCATTCATTTGTAACATCATTTCTTTACTTTATCAGGTTTGGCCTGAGATTGACCCTCATTTTCTAAGTCTTTATGAAAATGATATAACAAAAACTTGGACCTTTTGAACAACCAAGGTGTCCATCATCTCCTTATATATAACAAGGATCAACATCATCCACTCATAATTAGTGGATGGAATGATATTGCGGCTTTCTACGGTTTACCGGCTGATGTGGTGCTTCACGTTGCTTATTATGGTAACGACAATTTCGGAATCCTTGACTTTAAAAACCCAAACAACATCAACGAATTACCCAGTTTCCATAGCAGATTCATTTCCAACAAAAACACTGCTGTGTTCGACATTGGTCTCACAGCCAGTACTATCAAAACATCAAAATTAGTTGAGTTTTTTTGTTCTTTCATCCTTTCATTTTATCTAATTCATACTTACTATAATTGTTTAACACTGTTTTTTTATTCCCTATAGAGATTGGAGGAGGCCTTCGTTGCAATATTAAGCGATTACAATTTCCAAAATCTCAATTTGTGTTGTGATAACGGAAAGAGATCACTCCTCACTCTGTACAACATTGGACATCCATTTCAGACAAAGTTGGGCCCAGACTGGGATGAATTCTGCACATCAAATTTGTTCAAAGTTGGCGACACCATTCGATTTCGAGTTGAACTAAATTCTCCACACAAAAAATGTCATGTTTATAAAATCCATTAGTTTCCATTTCTTCATGATGCAATATTAAACTTTGTCATTTTCATTTCAATGAAATATTTCCTTTTTCGTTTTGCCTTATATTAGAATTATAATACGTTCTGATTTTTCACATTTTATATAAGACTTACTTTATACATTCACAACTACCACCTATAACTACCGTTCTACATTTCTTTTGCCTTATTGTTTGTATATTTTAGCATCTAATCATTTTAGCACTTTAATCCTAACGACAACATCCATCTTCACCAATATTTGTTACCTCAGGGGAAAATTTCTAAATACTACATCTCCATCTACAAATGTGGACGCCCGCCACACAATCATACATATTGCATCCCTTTTTTTTAAGAAACATAATCTCATTACTTTTTTAACATACCTATTTCACACTATATTAACATTACACTACGTAGCATACATACATACACAACACTTTTCATTTAGATAAAACTTTTACTTAAGTTTCAAATATCATAATCCATTTTAGCAGATCAAACATACGCAACAATATCCTTAAAACATAACTACAACCAGTCATATATCCATTACATTTTCTTAACCAAAATACTTAACTGACTACCCACAGCATTGAAAACATCCAAAATGTCTTTCTTCCCCAACCCCAAATCACCATTCCTTTGCACACCCCTTAAGCAAGACAGCTACAACAGTTAAACTTACTATCCTTAACTATTAAGACAATCCTTTTTTTGTTGTACGATGGTCAACGATTCAACAAACAGACATACATCTTATGAGGAGGACATGGAATTGAAAATCCCAGCTTATCACCTTTACGAAGCTTCTTAGCTCTGACATAGTCAAACCAACCACCTGCAACAAATTTTTCTTTCTGACTGACCTTATCCTTCCTTTTTGTACAACGCACTTCCCCATAATAGCTGATACCTGTGTCTTCGTCGATAAACTCTATTGAAGTCTGATTCCATGCCAGACACTTTTTTGTAATTTCTCTGGGAAAATGCTAGCAAAATATACAACACAGTTAGATTCCACACAATTTCAATCCATACAAAAACATTTTATTTTTTCTCTCTGCTACCTAACTTACCAACACTTGCATTTTTGCCACATCACCTGCGGTCATCACTTTCTCCCAATATTATTCATCATCTGAGTCCAAATGTAATTCATCTTCCCTGCGTTTCAATTATCTTTTTTAATACACAATACACAAACAATTCTAACCTTAGAAATTGGCTCTACCAATTCTTGCTTTTTTAAACCCCAATAACACAACCAAACAAAGCTTAATGCTCTCATCCACAACGAAATCAAAACATTACCACTAAATAACATACTCTATTAGTTCACATATACTTCTGAAAGATCTTTAACATATTAAGAGCACTAAATGTAACTATTACATCGAATTTAATAATTTATTTCTGATGCATACCTTTCAATGGGTTGATCAACATCTTCTCCATGCGAGATAGTTCTGGGTGCCACCCTTCGTTTTTGTGACATTCCCTTTCCTGGTGCCACGACCTCCTTCCTGCAACTCAGTCATAAGTAACTATCATCACCAACATACAATTTTTTTGAACATTTCAACTATCATATCTTTAAATCTTTACAAACACCACAGTACCCCATAAATTACCAAACTGAATTGTTTCAAAGAAATGGCAGTTCAAGGATTCCAACTAAATAAAAAAAATGCAACTATATACTGTTATTTGAAACAACAATTCTAATATTTAGCATTACCCTTTTCTGCTCTTAGACTTTTCATTCCCAGAAGTGAGACTCTCTTTAACAATGCTACTGTTTGAAACGCCGATTCTTCTCACATCCTTCTGAATAGACGATTCATGTTTCCCCTTGGTTTCAAAATGTTCAATCCTGCATGAAAAAAGATTTCATTATAACACCCTAAATTATGTATCCTACACCATACTAAAATCTTTCACATGCAACAGTTAAAGTTTTTCAGTTATCACCTTTTCTCGCTTCCATTGCCCAGACGGCTTCCAGGGCATTCTCCGCTTCGGTATGCCCGCCCTTTCCCGTTCTGGTTTCCTGACTTCCTGTCTTCTCGATCATTCTTTCCCTTCTTTTTCTGCGTACATTCTTTAGATTCCCCTATATTCCCGCCCTTGACCTCATCTATTAGCACTTTGATCCTTGCTGCAACAACAGCTGGTCCCATCTCTAAATCCGACGATGACCTGCTTGACATGCAAAACAAATTAGCCAAACGTTATCAATCCTATTACATATCTGTAACCGTTCCACTTACCCGCTTGATATATCAATGGGTCTTGCCGGGATCATTCCATTCAACCATTCCATGCCTCTTCCTTTTTCTTTTACTCTTGCCCTTCTTCTTCTACGCCCTTCAGCTACCCTTCACAAAAACCATCAAATCGTTTTCCCTACTCTTATTTATATTTATACCCTACTTTTATTTCTATATTTACTTCATATTTAATTCATGCATATTCCATTTTCATTTTCCGTTTTCCCTTTGTTTCCAAATGTCTTTCCATTCCAAAGCCCAAACCGTCATTTCAATAACTTATAATCGTTAATAATGGATTTTATTTTTATGCTACTTATTTTATCTTTAATTCCTTCTTTATTGCCTAATAAACACCTCTTTAATTAACACTTCCTACTTATCTTCAATATTTCTCTTAAATACTAATTCACTTTTTACCCATTTACTGTTTTTGTCTTTTTCAATTATATACTTCTTTTCCGATTTATTTAATTTTTGATTCAATTTTTGTTTAGTCTTTATTTACATCAAATAATTATAACTTTGTATACCATTTATTTACTACAATTAATTATTACTTTCTAATTGTAATTTATTTCAAAAACAACTCCTAAATTTCTGGAAATCTCTCAACCGCACCTCTGGATTTCACCATGAGCATCATCAAGTCAACCAAACTTCCCAAAAACTTTAATGACTTTAAATCAAAAGAAAACAAAAAAAATCACAAAAATAATATTTTAAAGAATAAAGAAACTGAAATCACTACACTTACATCTAAGCTTATTTGGATCTCTGCATTGCCTTCTAGGGCCACCATAGCATAACCACGTTCCCGTGGTCTGACTGTTTTTCCACCATTTGCATTAACTTTTCAATTGGATGCTTTTTGCATGGGATTGAAACGAAAAACATGTGAGCAACTGAAGAACTTAAATATGAAAAACAATAAATTAACCTTCTAACTTCTTCATCTCCATCTCTGATTAATTTGTTAATATTTAGTAGCTTAGACAATAAGAGAAACACAAAAACAACAACAAGAGAAGACGAACAGTCATCAACAAGAAGAAGAAGGTGAGGAAATTTTGAACAAACCTGATCTTGCAGCAACTGCCTTGGATACCTGCTGACAAACTCTAGCAAACTAAAATCAAAGGAAAAATCAAACGCCTTAACTTTAAGTCTTCTCCAATCTACAAACTGAAACAAATGAAATAGATTTTTCATAAGGATATTTCTTAGATTGATCAGATTGAGAAACTTTCTACCATAAGCCAAATCACAAAACTGTATAATACAAAATGTTAACAACACAACAACAATAGTTGTAAATAAAAAGAGATTCAAACCTATAGGCATGTTCAAAGGTCCACAATTCTCCATGCTTAATCTTCAATATTTGTAGAAGAGAGGACAATGAAAAATTTCTCAGTAGTTGATACTTTTAACTTCTTCTTTTGCGTTCAACACCCAAACAATACAATGCCTCGTATTTAATACCAATTTCAACCCACCTACCAAGCCTTTATTCACATAGTGTCATTATTGATCTTTGGCTTTATTCACAACCTTTCCCATCTGTATGCACGTGATATTAAAATCCGTTTTGGATTTATTGTTGCACCTTTTGAAAGATATATATTCCATTTGCTAAATGTTAAAACATATCAAAACAAATAAATACCAGCCAACGTATTCTATCAACACCACATCATGTGTGATTCGAAAATAATGACATTGTACTATTCTTAACGCATTACAAAACATGCCAAACACAGTGCAATATCCTGAAATACCTTCTCCCAGCAACCATTTCAAAATCATATGAATTTTTAACGCCCATACAATCTACGTCAACACATGCATGATAACAAAATACAAATATCAATAAGTTATACAACTGTGTGCAAACCAACATAAAAACAGTACTACTGATAAGTTAATTTAAATTCCTGGTCTTAAGAAGCTATTTACTATCTACATCCAAACACAACAAGCTTCCAGCCCAACACCATAAACTATCTTCCATACAGTTTCTTTCAAAACATCAACATATACCACTTTCTTCTACATTCAACTGTTGCATTCAAACCGCTACCTATGCCTTCTTTGAAGCTTTGTACAACTTGGCATTGATGCGTCGCGCTGGTGGATAACTTAGTCTGAACTGAAGCATGTCACCATTGTTGAGCTGTCTATCCTTCGCAAATCTATACCATCCTTCACCTATATGCTGCTCAACACAATGTTCCCTTTCCCGAGTTGTAACCACATCAGCATATGTCTCAACCATATCAATGTTATGCATCTCAATGTGCTTGACACCTTCAAAACAACCAGTCCTAATAACACGTTGTGGAAGTTGCTGCATAATTCAGTTATAATTAATCATCTAATTCATTATTCAATCAGAAAAACTACAACACTTATTGCCTTTTATACTAATGACGATATATGAAACTTACAAGTACATTCTTCTTTGTAGTTTTCCCATTTATTATCATCTTCTCCCACGCAATATACTTTCCACCCTCACATTGTTCAACATGACCACCACCAGAACCATCATCTTCATCTTCACAGTTGAAACAATCCAATCATAATTTACGGCTATTTTTACTAAAGTTTAAACTTAACAGATTGTTATCTTACTTAAGTGCAACACAAATATATACAACAACACATTTCATTTAAGCAACACTAACATGAACACTTCTATTAACAAACTAACAACAATCAACCCATAGCCATTTTAAATGCGTTTTCCCATACCTCCCAGCGACAATCGAAGACTTCGGTGCATTGCGTTCGGATAACTTCACTCTTTTCTTGCTATAAATATAGTCTCTCGCAGATGCAAGCTTCAATTTCCCTTTCCGTTCCAACCTTTTCTCCTCAAACTCCAACGTATCAAAATACTCATCCTGGGCTGATCTCTTACCTCTGCATAACAAAAATTAAAACAAACTATGACTAAACTATATCCATACAAATCAATCATTCTTATCAGATCATCAAAACAATATTATGTGTTTAACAAACATCTTTTAGGTCGCATGCATTATAAACTTATCTTACTCCAGCTTCATCACACTACAACATTTACCCATAACGATCATGCACGCCAACTACCGTTACCTCCATTCCCGATCAACACCACCACGATCCTAGGAGCAATGGTTGTCGTTCCCTCCTTCCATACTGCAATCCTTCTGCTCCGTTCCTGAATGAATTAATGTCAAGAGTAATCCGTTTTGGTAACACGGCTTTTACTCACTAACCACACGTATGGTAATACTAACCGTGCCCTTGAACACAAATAACATTTACTTCTTCTTTAATTTCATTGATTTTCCTTTTTTCTATGGAAAAATACTTTTCATTATTTTTTCCTAAAAATACAATTAATTAATTGATATATTTATGTTTCAATTCAAATTAAATCTTCAATACTTTATTTAATTTTCGATTACATTTTTTTTAATCTTTATTTACTTCAAATGAATATTAGTTTATATACCATTTTCTACTTAATTAATTTTCCATTTAATTCAGTGATATATTTTATTAATGATATTTAAATTCAAATTAAATTTTGGATAATTTATTTAATTTTTCATTAAATTTTTTTTTACCCTTTATTGACTTCGAATAATGATAACTTTCTATTTTAATCATATTTATTTAAATATTACAACAACTCTTTAAAATTCCAATAATTGTAATTTTTTTGTATTTCTACATTTTTTTACAAATAAATAATATAACAACAAATACTTTGAAAAATGTGATTGAAAATCCCTTATATTAGATTAAATGGGTAGTGATATTCCATTATATTAGATCAACAACTAATGCATTGATGAACAAAATCTATAGTTTTTGTTGTATTACAAAAAGACAACCTTCATCAATACAGAATTGAAGCTAATTGTTCATAAAACAATAGATTAAAATAATTCCACAAAACATTTGAAATAATAAATTATAAATTAACTCAAGGACTCATACTACATCAAAAAGTCACCCGTCTTCTTCACCACTGAAACATAAATCCTATTTGAAGATTGTTTAATTTTGAAACGAATATAATCTCCCTTTTCAAGCTTCCTATCCTCGACGAATCTCAACCACCCATGCCACATAAACTTTTCAAATTTTTTTACCTTTCCATTACACTTTGCACAGTGAATTCTAACAGTGTAAACCCTTCCGCAGTCCGTATCCACAAGTTGAATGTGTTTCTGTTTATGTCCAAAAAGTTTCTGCTAACTGTCATAGGAAAGTGCTACAATGAATTGAACAAAAAAGTTTCAATTTAGATAAATAAGTGTCATAATCAGAGACATTATTCAATATAACTATGATAACCCACCATGATATTTTTCGACCATTTAACGCCACAGCTCACTTCCTTCCCCCATTCATGTGCTTGGTTCAAATGTTGTTGCAAAGAATCCTCGCCAGGTACAGAAAACTTCTCTGCAGCATCACCTCCATGAACTTCAGCAGATTGCTGCTGCACTTCCAAACCTGGGATTTCAAAAACTACATATTGGACTGTACCTTCAACCTGATCTCCTAATGCTTTGTCGGCCCTACTGTTATGATAGCATAAGATTTAGATTCGACAACAACTTTACCAAACTTCCAAAACATAATAATATGAAACATACCTCAAGGTTACATATGGGAGGATTGGTAGGCTTAAAACATTTTATGGTGGTTCAGCAAATCTCACCTTCTTGATTAATACACCCTGAACCATATGCGGATTTCCATTATATGTCTCCCCGTATAGTTGAGACATCTTACTCTCCAACTCCCTCTTCTCTCTCAAGTAAGCTTTGAGATTTTTGAGAAACAAACAATCATCAGCTTTACTTCGGAGTTATACATAGATTAATACAACTGATTATTCAGCTAACTGCAATATAGGATGAGGAGACTAACTGCAATATTGCCAAGGCAAAAATATTTATTCAACTATCAAATAGTGACAGGATATAATAACTCTTACAAAGAATCAGCACCATACAAAACACCAAAACAACTATATATCATTCAATCAACATTACTTTCATATGTGTAAAAAAACAGATGCATTAAACGTAATACTTATATTACCTAACTCAATGATCTTTAAACATTAATCGTAACCTAATTTGTCAAAATCTACATATTATACTTCTAACAAAGTATATCAACATTACAAATCAGTGGCATCCAAATGTTAAAGGGAAATCAAGCCGATGCTATTGATGTCTGACTTATACATCCATTATATCAAGCCGATGATATTGATGTCTGAGTTATACATCCATTATACTCACCGTGACAAACCATGATTACAAATTAAACTCACCATGACATAATTAAATGAGCAGGATTAATACAAACCATGAGAATCAAAATAAACTCACCATTACAGAATAAACTCTTATTGATGGGTCTAATACACACCATGACAAATAATGTTATATAAACAGTCCATTTCTGGACACACAATGTTATAGAGATACATAAACAACCAAATCAAAATAGAAACACTGGATTTTTCTCCAAACACTTAATGTTTCTATTGGAATCAACAATCAGATACGTATCAATTTATAATCTTTAATCCCATACCTTAACTGCGTCTGTTTAATTTCCTCATATGATTGCTTGTGTGCTTCATCCTTTGCTAAAAATTCCCTACAAAACATAAATATATATATTAGGTTAAGATTAAGTGTTGTTTGTTGTAAAGGTCATAATCGCCCTATACAATGCTACTGGGTGCATCAAATTTTCTTTTTCGAAAAGGATTCATTTTCTGCAATAACATGCATGAAGGATTCTTACCTGGAATCGTCGGTCACAAATGTATTATGGGTATGATGC
The DNA here is from genome assembly GCA_022829125.1 of Lathyrus tuberosus. Classification (NCBI taxonomy): domain Eukaryota; kingdom Viridiplantae; phylum Streptophyta; class Magnoliopsida; order Fabales; family Fabaceae; genus Lathyrus; species Lathyrus tuberosus. The sequence goes on from JALAZF010000422.1 coordinate 4,491,275, forward strand.
TCTTCATTTGAGAGGTCGACAACTGTCTTTCCCTTTGCATCACGAATCGGTAGATCTTCAGTTGCCATTGCTTGATTCAAGCTTGAAGGATTAAAGAAGAAAAGCAACACACATAAAACAACCTATACAGACTAAATCAGTTCCTTGCACCATATTTCAACTGTTATAACATTCATATTTTGTGGTTTCAAAAACATCATTGAAAACAGTAACGTTCCCTCACCCTTCCCAATATTTTTTTTTTAAACTGCATGCACACCTCTTCATCTACTTTGAAAATATATTTATTCCTTTTTTTAATTTTTTTAAATATACTTTGTCTATTTTTTTTATTTATTATTATTTCCATTTAATTCATTGATACATTCTATTAATGATATTTAAATTCAAATTACATTTTGAATAATTTATTTAATTTTCGATTAAATTTTTTTGTAGTCTTTATTTACTTCAAATACTACCTTCGTCCCTAAATATAAGACCTCGTTGAGAAAATTATGAGAATTACGAAAGTTGGTTAGAGTATTAAATTTATTGACTATTTTGTATAATTTTACAAGTTTATCCTTAGGAGAGAGAAATAGTTAATGTGTATATAATTGTATTTATTACAGAGTGCAAAAAAAGATGTAATATAATTAAGGGTATATGTGGAAAAAAAATAATTAATACACTTTAAAAGCTGAAGAAGGCCTTATAAAAAAGGACAAGAAAAAAACTCAATAGGGTCTTATTAGTTTGTATACCATAATGATGTTTAAATTCTTATTTAATTTTCGATTATTATTTACTTCAAATAATTATTAGTTTCTATTTTAATCATGTTTATTCAAATATTACAACAACTCTTTCAAATTAATTATTTTACATTAATTAATTTATAAATATTTCAACTAATTGTCATTTTTTTATTTCTACATTTTTAAAAAAAATAAATAATATGACAACAAATACATTCTGAAACAAACGCGCGACAACGACGGGTCCCTGTGCGAACGCACGGGTTCCACACTAGTATTATCTAATGTTTTAAAAATTTTGGTGAATATAAAATATTTCTTTTATATGTGTGCTTGCTCTTGATCTAATGTTGATGTTTCTTTCATGATCCATCCCTGATATTAGAGTTGACAACTCAAATAAGTAATTAACTCATTGTATCGAAAGTCCGCCATGTTGAAGTTCTCGTGATGTGGTAAGAGTGTCAATGACAATACAAATGTATAAGCTTCCGATTGAGGGGAAAGTGGATGAATTTACACTTAAGGAAGAGATTTTTGTGATAAGAGTGAGTTAGAAATTTGACATTTATTTAAAAAGTAGAGGATAAATACTTTATAAAGGAGAGGATTTATATGTTTAATGTCTTAAAATTTTTTATTTACATTCAGGGTCTAATGAATCTTGAATAATATTATTTAATTTTGAAAATGAAAAGTTTAGACTGTTGGATTACTCGGACTCGTCGGGTTTGGGAAAATTGGCTCAAAAAGCATTTTATATAAGTACTTTCATGTTATCCACTGCAAAGTCATTGCATCGACTAGAGCCGTCAAAATGGGCTAGCCCACATGGGTCGGCCCACTAGGCCCGAAGAATCATAGGGTTTGTGCCTTAAAATTAGAGCTCATATTTTTCAGGGCCTTTTTAGCCCAGCCCTAAAAAATCCGCTACCCATTAGGGCTAGCCCATATGGGCCATGGGTAGCCCATTAGGCCCATATCACTATAAATTTTAAAAAATTATACTAATACTTATATTATCTTACTCCAAAATAACACATTGATTTTCCCACCTCACTAAATTTTATATATATTCTATTCAATATTTCTCTTTTAAATATTATACATTAATATAATCAACATTCTTTTCTCTTATTCTATTAGTTTCCCTTATGTTAAATATTCTAGTATTATTTTATACAATTTAGACATGTATTATATTTAAAAACACATTATAGTATTGATAAAAGATAATATAGTACTTAAAAATGTATTATATTTAAAATAATATAACTTTTAATTTTATTTATAATAAATATTATGGCATTTTTATTTAAAAAAGCCCATTTAGGGCCGGGTAGTCCGAAGCCCATCTAGGGCCGGACTCGGGTAGTAATTTTTGAACCCATATTAGAAATGGGCTTTTTTGCCCCAGCCCTAAAAAGCCCAAGCTCATCAGGGCCGGCCCATTTAGGGCCGGGTAGCCCATTTTGACAGCTCTAGCATCGACTATGAAATTGAAACTAAGATTTATCATTTTAGCATATAAATGAATTGCTAATGGTATTTTTTTCTATTATCCTTTCAAATAGTATTCTATCTTCTTTGATACTTCAAATTTATCAGTTTCATATCAACAATGAAGAATAAATTTGTAAAAATTTTCATTATTTATCTTTTTCATACAACAATAATTATATTTTATAATACATGTTAAAATGAGAGTGGATGAAGTAACTCAACTAATATATGTTAGGTTTAAATACACTTTTGATTTCATTAGTTTGAGCAATTTAAACAATTGACCCCCTATTATAAAACATGTGAATTCGATCTCTTAAGTTAGATTCACTTTGCATTTACTTGGGCTCTGTTTGATAAAAAATAACGGTTCGTTGATAAGCTAACTGATAGCTTATAGCTTATGACTAGTGCTTGATAAAATTATCGGTTCAATTAATTGATAAATTAAAATAACATAAAAAACATTTAATTTATAATTATTTTATTTAAATTAAAATAAATTTTAAAGGGTAGTAGTTGATTTTAGTAAAAATAATAAGGGCAAAAGTGGAAGAAAAAATGATAAGGTATAAGCTATAAGGTAAAACGCTATTTAAAATAGCATCTAGAAAATAAGTTATAAGGTAGTAAAATAAGCTATAAGCTCGTGATGAAAATACTGTTACCAAACAGGTCTTTAATTGTCATATGAGCTTATAAGCTATAAGCTCAAAAAATGTCTTACCAAACAGAGCATTGGTCCCCTATCCTTTTTTGCTTATGTGGCATGTTTTTAATGAGTTGGCAGTCTTATATGTATTTTGATCGTTAAAATAGCAAGTGTACTATTTTTACGATGTAGTAATAATAGGGGTTATCCCCAGAATCGATCTCGAGGACTGCGCGTGATTGTAAGTGCAGATGCTAATTCAATTAAATAAAAGTTCCTTGGATTTTGATTGTTTAAAAATTATAACTAAGAATAATAAAATGAACAAAATTATAAACTTGACTTAAAACAGATATGAGAAGCATGCTAGAGGAAGTGTATAAATTGCACTACAAAAACTCTAAATCCTTATTCGATGAAACATTACTCTAAACAAACCTTACCGATTCTTAAAGTTATTTTTCCCTAATTCCTTAGCAGAAAAACCTTTGAGACTCTATCTTTACCCTAATTCCTTAGCGGTCAAGAAAGAATCATAAGCATTATATTTGATCAAGAATAATTCGATTATTACAGGGTATCCCCATTCCTAGGCAATATCTACTGTAATATTATTATGCAAAAGCGTTAGGTTGGTTGGTCCGACCTAAACCCTAACCGTAAATCAATTTCAATTTGTCCAATCGAAAAGCGTTAAAAACATTGCATAACAAAAGATTAAGGGAAAAAGTAATATCTCATAGAACAATGAAAATTCAAGTCATTACAATGCAATTCAGGGACACCCCCTAGCATTTGGGGGTTTAGCTACTCATAGTACTAAAAGAAATTACAAAATAGTAGATAAACACTACAAGAATTACGGAGGAATTTGATCTTCAATCGCGATGACTCATGAAAAATCCCCCTTCTCCCGATCACTTGACAACATTCAACTTTCACGTAAAATCCTTCATACAATCCCCAAAAGTCCCTTTTCTCCTTCTCAGAAAGTGTCTAAAATACTCTCAGGTCCAATACATTAATGGGGAAATGCCCAAAATACCCTCATGGAACACATTTTCGTGTTGGATCCCTGTTATTTTTATTAAAAAATTCTTCAGTGCCAGACTTGCTGACACGGGCAGTGTCAGGTGACACGGGCAGTGTCAGGAGCTGACACGGGCAGTGTCAGGTGACACGGGTGTTGAGGCTAGAATAACAGCAAGCAAAAATATATAAGTAACCCAATTTTTTCGTTCTCCATGGGGATCAGTGCGAGGGAAGGAATGTCATTCGACCGTTTCTAGGTTTCTAAGCTCATGGTTCAAAAGTTTTGGTTTAAAGCGGAACCAAAAGCAAATGCGGAAAATATAAAGACTGAAAATATAAAGTAAAGACGGAATTATAAATGGAGCCTTGTTGGAATTGGATCTGATCAATTGATAACACATGCATTCTTCTAATCAAGTAAACATAAATCAATCATTCGCCTAATATCCTCACGTATCACTTACAACAGAGGTTATGTCTAATGCAAAGTCGAGAGGCCAACTGTATTGTCTCATCAGTGATGTCTCACGCAACAAAACCAACACAGAGCATTAGGAGTTGATACTCACGCAAGTGTTAAGCCTAAATCTATGTCTAGAGTTTAGGACAAAATAGATATTACTATAACACCCATATCAAATAAATGATTTCTTCATATTAAACCAAGATCAGAATACGTACACACGCTTAACCCTTTTTACATGTATTCAACTAATTTGCCCAATGAATTTGAATATCCTTCTTCATCACCATTATCACGCATCCTCGCGATACCGTATCGATCCTACTCGTGCTAGCCATGCTACTTAATCAACACAATACAACAAAAGATAAAATGAATATCAACTCACAAAACCATGTCAAAAACTTGCTCATTGATAGAAGAAAATCTAAGACCAAAGATTTGTAAAGGTTTTGTCAAGACCACAAATAATCAATCAAAGACAACAACAATAGAAAATCAGAATTCATTCACAAACATACATTAGATGAAATACATAAGGTATCAAAAGATTACATCCCTCTCCAACAAAAAATCAAATATCCTACCTTTTCTCCCTTGGAAATGAGAAGATATAAGCTCTGATATTTTATTTACAAGTTTCTATATCCAAAATCAAAACATCATAACCTAAAAAGTGTGAAAATCCTATTTATACAATTCAGGAATTTACACGTTCGCACTGCGAACCATTCATTCGCACAGCGAATGGTGAAAAATGGCACTTCAAGTGCCTCTAAACAGTTAAACCGCCCCAGAAATTCTCTCTACTTCACACTGCGAAGGATTTGTTCGCAAAGCGAACTTTAGCTCCTTTTTCCTCTGTCTAATTTTGGGACCATTCGCTGGGACCTTCGCCAGAGTTCGCAAAGCGATCCTTCGCTGGCACTCGCCTTCCCATTCGCAAAGCGAACCAACTGATGCATTCCTCATTTCTTTGATAGCTTGCACCATTTCTTGTGTCTTACCACTTTGATCAATTTATGCCTTTTCCTGCATAATAACACACATATTACAAGCACCAAAGGTATATTCTCAATGTTTAGAAGAACAACAACAATCATAACTAAAATCAATGAAAACATGAGAAAAGAGAAGAAAAAGTGCAAAGAAAGATATGTCATTTTTAGGTAAAATCTGCACCTAACAACTCTCCTCAACTAGATTTTTTTTTGTCCTCAAGCAAAGTATGCCCCTCATTAAAACAAGAGGATTTTCTCAAACATAAGATTCAACCAAAGTCTAGCATGAAAATGCGCACAAGCAACGTTCACCACTCAATAGAATCGAACAATGACAAAGAATTAGGTTTTTAAACAAATATCATGGAATGGTTCAAAGAACAATTAAATTTTAATACTTGAATCACTCTAACACTCCTCTTCAGAATAAGAATGAAGAAATTGATGCGTTTGCAACCGCGGGGAAATTTTACTCACCCGACAAACAATGCAAATAACAATCAATTCATACAACATCTAACAATCATAAATGAAAACATGGAAGCAAAAAGATCACTAAGGGCTTTAAAGGTTGTAGCTTAATTGGCCGGGTTCACAACAAAGGGACATTTCTAAAGGCCATTGAATCGAAATTGACGATGCAAAAAGAAACATTCACTATACATGGTATTTACACATCACAACTTCATTAAACAATTTCATTCCTTTACCATAAACCTTCTCAAACTTCCTTATGCACAATTATTGCATTCTCTATTTTTCTCATTCAAACAAGCACTCTTTTTCTTTTGTTTTTCACATTCATATTCACACATTTTCTTTTCATGCTTGTTTGAACTTTTTCAAAAGTTTTAGCATCCTACCAATCTTCTTTTTCATTCTCCCCAACTTAAATTCAACCAAACCTCAAGTGAATATTCCTTACTTTTTAAGGCAAGGAAATCAAATTATAACAATGTTCAAAGGTTCAAGAAGAAATTTTTAGAACCTCACAAAATTCAATGATGAACCAAACTTTCAAATTATGTACAACACAAAGTTCATCACTAAAATGAGATCTAAACTGTTTAGGCTCAAAGGGCTAACGAGTTCTCTCTACTCACGGGTAAGGTACTTTTGGATACAGTTGTGCTCAATATAAACAAATGCCTTGATCATTTCTAATGCTTCCACAAAATCACAATAATCAAAAGATAAAGTGTAACACCCCAAAAATCTAAATTAATCATTTATTTATTTATTTAATTAAGTTAGAAGGAATTAAGAGGTTTTTGGTAATTTGGAGAATTATGGATTAAAAGAGTATTTTTAAATAATTTTAATAAAGTGAATAATCATGTATTATTTAGATTATTACTATTATTAAAAATAATAAGAAAAGGGCAAGGTGGTCATAAAGGAAAATGAGTGAGGGTAGGGTTGGAAGTTCATAAACTGGGATAATGTAAATAAAGAAGAAAGATCGATCAATTTTCTAACTGATCGTATTTTTGGTGAAGAACGCTGAAGAAAGGAAGAGGAGAAGAACCCTAAGGCTTGAAGGTTGCTAAAGAATCTTAGAGAAGGAGGAAAGCTACTGATTTTATCTAAGGTATAGGGAGTTTTCACGGTTTATTATAATTTTATAGGAATTGGTTTATGAATAGATTAGGTTTTGTGGATTCTTGAATAATGGTGGTGTTTGATGATATAGATTGTGTTAGGAGTGAGTGTTGTGATGAGAATGAGTGAAACAATTGGTGTATTTGATGTATGTGCATTGTGTGAGTCTTTTGATCAAATTTCGTATTGGACAAAACTGATTTTTGGGGTAATCGAAGTCAAAAACGCAAAAAAAAATCATTTTTCGGGAAAAATTGGGTTTTTGTCGCACCCTGACACGGGCCGTGTCACACAACACGGGCACCCGTGTCAGCTTTCGGGTGGGATGGGTGAAAAAATTTCATCAGCAGGTTGTCTGACACGGGCCGTGTCACAAGACACGGGCGGCCGTGTCAGCCTACTGTCCTGTATAATTTCTTTTGTTTTTTTTTGAATTGTGTTTCAGACTTTCTGACACGGGCCGTGTCACAGGACACAGGTGACCGTGTCAGCTTGTTGTCTTGCTGCGTTTTTGTTGTTTTTGACGTGTCAGACTACTGTTTGTTTTGTTTGTGCTGTTTCTTGAGGTTTTTGATGTTTTCTCGTATTGTTTCCTTGTGGTCGAGTTGTTGTTGATATATGGATGATAAAACATGAATTTATGATGAATGTTGCTGAAAAATGAAATGAATGATGCACATATTGATATTTGGATGAAATGAGGAGAATTAGCATCATTGCATTTCATGGCATTTTATTATGTTGGGGCTTCGGCCTATTGGTAGCTTCAATCCCACTGTGCGGATTGAAGTGATATGTTGTTATGTTGTGCTCCCTTGTGGAGGGTTGATGGCCAGTGTCCATCAAATGGAGAAATTGGTACCACATGCATGTTTCCGACGAGGTTGCATTGCATTCTAAGTGGCATTGCATGTGTATGAGTTGATTGTCGAATAATATGTATGTTTTATTGTGGATATCATAATGTTGATATTGATTTTGCTATGATGTTGATGTTGGTTATATCATGACGTTGTTGTTGATTATATCATGATGTTGTTGTTGATTATATCATGATGTTGTTGTTGGTTATACCATGACGTTGTTGTTGATTATATCATGATGTTGTTGTTGATTATATCATGATGTTGTTGTTGATTATACTATGATGTTGTTGTTGACTATGCTATGAGGTTGATGTTGATTATGCTATGAAGTTGTGGTTGATTATGCTATGATGTTGTTGATTGATTATGCTATGATGTTGTTGTTGGCTATGCTATGATGTTGTTGTTGCCTTCCTGTTCATTTCCATGTACTTATATTACTATAATGAATTGTGATTTCTCACCCTGCCTGCTTGGAAATGTTGCCTCTTATGTGGGTAACTTGCAGATAACCAAGAGTAGATTCGCGACGATGGAGGATGTAGCCTTGAAGTGTGTCATTATCGCTATTTAGTTTAGAGGTGTCCTGCTCTGTGTCATGTAACATCGGGTTGGGATTTGTTGTGAACCTCGCGTTCTTTTGTTTTATGTTGAATATTTACATTGTTGGTGATGATTTGATTTGGATATATTTAGTATGAAGTATTTTATTGAAATGACATAAAAAGTTGATTTCCGCTGCGTAGTTGTTGATTTTATTATTAAGAATGTGTAACCCGTGTTACGGGACAGGACAATGATTTTGAATGATGTTTGAATATATGTGGCACCTTTCTTGCTAATTTTACTCTGATAATATTAAGTGTTTTCCTGAAATTGTTTGTGGGGTAGAAGGGTGTTATATTAGTGGTATCAGAGCAGGTCGGTCTGTCCGGCCAAGTTGTCTAATATCGTTTATCCCTTGGTACACGACAAGTGGGTGGAACACTGTCGGTACTTATTTGTTTTCTAACTGTTGGCTCCCGGTGTTGGTTTGAAACAAGTGGGGGAGAAGTTTACTTCCCGGAGATGTTTCTGGTGTGAGGAGTTGACTCAAGGTGATATTAAGGGTAAGAGTACAAGTGTTGTTGGAGTTGTAATGTCGTGAACCGACGAGAGTACAGATTCACGAATTCTTAGTTGCCTGTCAAGTTTGAGATTCCTGGAGGGAGAACAAGCCGGTATGGTTGATGTTTGCTTCTCGGAGAAGAGAGGGCAATGTGACGAATAGTGATATGCAAGTGGAGTATATCTGGAGTGTGGTCGGGTGATTTTCAGATTTGGGTGAAAAACAAGGATTGTTGGAAGGGTTTGGAAGCAAGAGAAAGAGGTAGAAATCATGTTCACCAATTTCGGTTTTTATTTTCACATTTATGGAACAGCCTTCAGTAAAAGAGGCATAACTTTCTACTCGTAACTCCGATGAAAGCGATTCTGGACTTTTCGGAAAGTTTACGAAATTCCCTATAGTTTTCATATAAATTTTGTCTTCGGCATGTTTTTGAGCAAAGAGAAAGACGCGTTTGAATAGTTGGGTCTGATGCTGATTTTGTTTGGTGGAAGTTTGTATACGGGATTTCTTGACCAGTCCCACTGCAAGGACGATAACTTTTTACTCGTAATTCAGATTTGAGCAATTCTCAAAGTTCTGGAATCTACATGAAATTCCCTTCATTTTGGAATATAATTTTGTGTCTGGGAGGCCTGTATTGAAGAAGATAATCGTGTTTGAAGTTGGACAATTCTTGCTGGAAATAGTAAGATGAAGTCAAGTATGAAATGTTTAGTAATAAGAAGAAGAATATCGGAGAAGCACATGGAAGTGCAGAGTATGATAGTTCAGAATGATTAAAGTATAGAAATCTTTGAGGAATGTTAAATAGTAAAGTGGATTGTGTGTTGTTGGCGAGATGTGTCGACATGAGTCAGAAATTTTTGGAAGTTATAACACCAACCAGATGATGAGATGGTATTGTTGAGATTGTGATTGGAATGAGAATCAAGTGTGGAACTATATGGATCATCGAAGTTGTGAGATTAAAAAGAAAGACGAAGGATTGGTTAGGGTTGTCAAAAGTTTTGGACTTGGATAAATGTTTCGATTGAAGTGGGCCGATTTGGACTGTACTTGATGTATCAGAAGGATATTCGATAATTAGGTTGTGCAACAAGTGTGTATAAGAATATATATGTTGGATTTTGTGCGTTCTTGGAAATAAGGAAATTAAGAAAAAAGTTTGTAAGCCTTAGAGAAATGGTAGAGCAGTATGCTTAGATAACTTTGAGCACGAGGAAGAAGACGCTATTTTAGTTGGATAATGATGATTTATGCCACCATTATGGTTGTCGGCTGTCTATTGACAAATTGAGGAACTGATCACCCTTAATCTCTTGTTGATAGTCGACGGAATTATGTTGGATGGAGTAGACGTGTCTTGCCAACTAGAATAGTATGCACAGTGAATTGTTTGGGGTTGAGCCAAGTGCTTATGAATTGTTTGAGTTGTCGATGCGGATTCCTATATAGGGAAATGAGGCGGACTTGAGGATGTTAGTATGAGATTGCGAATTGAACGATGAGTAGTAGAGAAACTCACAGTTGTATTCGGGATAACCTGAGTTTTTATTTGCGATGAGTCGAGAATCCGATTGACATGAGACTTGAAGCATTTTAGAGACGAACCAAGGGGGAAGTAAGTGGAAATGTAAGGCCACAAGTTGACCAAGGATGTCGGATAGAGAATAGTAGTGGCTTGTATGCCTTAAAGCGTATATAAGGAATATGAATCGTATCTTCAATACTTGTTCGGATAAGTGGGAATTGGTGTTCATTGTGGATGTTTCTGATCTGGTATAAAATCACAAGAAGAGCGCGTAGAAAATTTGAGGATCGAGTTACAAGTATTGAAAGAAGCGAAGTTATATGTTAAGTTATCTAAGTGTGATTTTTTTGGTTAGTAAAGATGAGTTTACTTGGTTGTGTTAATTCAGATGACGTTTTACGAAGAATTATGTTAGTATGAGTAGAAATTGATGCATTAGTTGTTGGACTGATTTGGTAATGTGCATAGGTTGAGTGTGGAGTATGGATGAACAATCTGTGGTTAGTTGGTGTTAAAGAACTGTTTGGGAAGTGTTAAGTCGCAGCAGGGCATGTGTTTTTCGCAGGGTTTTCCTGCAGAATTCACAGATCCCGCTTAGCGCGATCTGGGGGTGAAATAGATAATTTATCTTATTAAGATTAATTTGACACATGTAGCTTATACTGTTGGAACGTTGTACTGTTGTTGTTATGGCATTGGTAAGTGGTTATGATTAGTTTGGACATCGTGTTAATACAAGATGGTAAGGTTGTAGCTTATGTTTTACGGTAATTGGAGGTTCGTGAAAGTATTTATTCTATTCAAGATTTAGAATTGGCTACGGTTGTAGTTGTGTTGAATAGTCGGAGGTGTTATTTTTACGTAATCGGAGTTCGAAGTATTCAGTAATTACAAGAGTATAGAATGCCTGTTTGGATGGAATTTCTGATGAGTTAAGTTGAAAGGTCTTTTCTTATGTCTGCTTTGATGGTCAGAAGTTGATGTAAACTTGGTAGATTAGATAGTTGCGAGTAATCAGAGTGCGCAGCGAAAGCGTGGGTAGCGCAGTTGGTTCTTATGTGGGTATCAACGATGTCGGTAGTTGGTTACATTGAAATTTTGCTTTGGGCCTTTGTGTTCTTACCTTTGTTGTTGACTCGTGACTTATAGTGATGGTTCGAGTGCGAGTAGCTAATTCCTATGTTGGGGAGTTAGGGGAGGGTTCCTATGGTGACGGTAACGATCGTGTTGTATTATGGTTCATAGTGAACCTGCGTGTTCCTAACCTGATTATTCTCGGTGTTTTGAGTTAGTCGTCGAGTACGTCGCGTGAGCATTTCATCTTGTTGTCGTTGGCATTGATAAGGTGTATTATTGTATTGCGTTATTCGTGGTATTGCCACACGTGGCATGAGAATTGTTTAGTCTGAGGTGATAATGTATCTGGAGTGGTCTGTATCAAGTAAATTTTCGAGGACGAAAATTCTTAAAGTAGGGGAGAGTTGTAACACCCCAAAAATCTAAATTAATCATTTATTTATTTATTTATTTAAGTTAGAAGGAATTAAGAGGTTTTTGGTAATTTGGAGAATTATGGATTAAAAGAGTATTTTTAAATAATTTTAATAAAGTGAATAATCATGTATTATTTAGATTATTACTATTATTAAAAATAATAAGAAAAGGGCAAGGTGGTCATAAAGGAAAAGGAGTGAGGGTAGGGTTGGAAGTTCATAAACTGGGATAATGTAAATAAAGAAGAAAGATCGATCAATTTTCTAACTGATCGTATTTTTGGTGAAGAACGCTGAAGAAGGGAAGAGGAGAAGAACCCTAAGGCTTGAAGGTTGCTAAAGAATCTTAGAGAAGGAGGAAAGCTACTAATTTTCTCTAAGGTATGGGGAGTTTTCACGGTTTATTATAATTTTATAGGAATTGGTTTATGAATAGATTAGGTTTTGTGGATTCTTGAATAATGGTGGTGTTTGATGATATAGATTGTGTTAGGAGTGAGTGTTGTGATGAGAATGAGTGAAACAATTGGTGTATTTGATGTATGTGCATTGTGTGAGTCTTTTGATCAAATTTCGTATTGGACAAAACTGATTTTTGGGGTAATCGAAGTCAAAAACGCAAAAAAAAATCATTTTTCGGGAAAAATTGGGTTTTTGTCGCACCCTGACACGGGCCGTGTCACACAACACGGGCACCCGTGTCAGCTTTCGGGTGGGATGGGTGAAAAATTTTCATCAGCAGGTTGTCTGACACGGGCCGTGTCACAGGACACGGCCGGCCGTGTCAGCCTACTGTCCTGTATAATTTCTTTTGTTTTTTTTGGAATTATGTTTCAGACTTTCTGACACGGGCCGTGTCACAGGACACGGGTGACCGTGTCAGCTTGTTGTCTTGCTACATTTTTGTTGTTTTGGAATCGTGTCAGACTACTGTTTGTTTTGTTTTTGCTGTTTCTTGAGGTTTTTGATGTTTTCTCGTATTGTTTCCTTGTGGTCGAGTTGTTGTTGATATATGGATGATAAAACATGAATTTATGATGAATGTTGCTGAAAAATGAATTGAATGATGCACATATTGATATTTGGATGAAATGAGGAGAATTAGCATCATTGCATTTCATGGCATTTTATTATGTTGGGGCTTCGGCCTATTGGTAGCTTCAATCCCACTGTGCGGATTGAAGTGATATGTTGTTATGTTGTGCTCCCTTGTGAAGGGTTGATGGCCAGTGTCCATCAAATGGAGAAATTGGTACCACATGCATGTTTCCGATGAGGTTGCATTTCATTCTAAGTGGCATTGCATGTGTATGAGTTGATTGTCGAATAATATGTATGTTTTATTGTGGATATCATAATGTTGATATTGATTTTACTATGATGTTGATGTTGGTTATATCATGACGTTATTGTTGATTATATCATGATGTTGTTGTTGATTATATCATGATGTTGTTGTTGGTTATACCATGACGTTGTTGTTGATTATATCATGATGTTGTTGTTGATTATATCATGATGTTGTTGTTGATTATGCTATGAGGTTGATGTTAATTATGCTATGAAGTTGTGGTTGATTATGCTATGATGTTGTTGATTGATTATGCTATGATGCTGTTGTTGGCTATGCTATGATGTTGTTGTTGCCTTCCTATTCATTTTCCATGTACTTATATTACTATAATGAATTGTGATTTCTCACCCTGCCTGCTTGGAAATGTTGCCTCTTATGTGGGTAACTTGCAGATAACCAAGAGTAGATTCGCGACGATGGAGGATGTAGCCTTGAAGTGTGTCATTATCGCTATTTAGTTTAGAGGTGTCCTGCTCTGTGTCATGTAACATCGGGTTGGGATTTGTTGTGAACCTCGCGTTCTTTTGTTTTATGTTGAATATTTACATTGTTGGTGATGATTTGATTTGGATATATTTAGTATGAAGTATTTTATTGAAATGACATAAAAAGTTGATTTCCGCTGCATAGTTGTTGATTTTATTATTAAGAATGTGTAACCCGTGTTACGGGACAGGACAATGATTTTGAATGATGTTTGAATATATGTGGCATCTTTCTTGCTAATTTTACTCTGATAATATTAAGTGTTTTCCTGAAATTGTTTGTGGGGTGGAAGCGTGTTACATTAGTGGTATCAGAGCAGGTCGGTCTGTCCGGCCAAGTTGTCTAATATCGTTTATCCCTTGGTACGCGACAAATGGGTGGAACACTGTCGGTACTTGTTTGTTTTCTAACTGTTGGCTCCCGGTGTTGGTTTGAAACAAGTGGGGGAGAAGTTTACTTCCCGGAGATGTTTCTGGTGTGAGGAGTTGACTCAAGGTGATATTAAGGGTAAGAGTACAAGAGTTGTTGGAGTTGTAATGTCGCGAACCGACGAGAGTACAGATTCACGAATTCTTAGTTGCCTGTCAAGTTTGAGATTCCTGGAGGGAGAACAAGCCGGTATGGTTGATGTTTGCTTCTCGGAGAAGAGAGGGCAATGTGACGAATAGTGATATGCAAGTGGAGTATATCTGGAGTGTGGTCGGGTGATTTTCAGAGTTGGGTGAAAAACAAGGATTGTTGGAAGGGTTTGGAAGCAAGAGAAAGAGGTAGAAATCATGTTCACCAATTTCGGTTTTTATTTTCACATTTATGGAACAGCCTTCAGTAAAAGAGGCATAACTTTCTACTCGTAACTCCGATGAAAGCGATTCTGGACTTTTCGGAAAGTTTACGAAATTCCCTATAGTTTTCATATAAATTTTGTCTTCGGCATGTTTTTGAGCAAAGAGAAAGACGCGTTTGAATAGTTGGGTCTGATGCTGATTTTGTTTGGTTGAAGTTTGTATACGGGATTTCTTGACCAGTCCCACTGCAAGGACGATAACTTTTTACTCGTAATTCAGATTTGAGCAATTCTCAAAGTTCTGGAATCTACATGAAATTCCCTTCATTTTGGAATATAATTTTGTGTCTGGGAGGCCTGTATTGAAGAAGATAATCGTGTTTGAAGTTGGACAATTCTTGCTGGAAATAGTAAGATGAAGTCAAGTATGAAATGTTTAGTAATAAGAAGAAGAATATCGGAGAAGCACATGGAAGTGCAGCGTATGATAGTTCAGAATGATTAAAGTATAGAAATCTTTGAGGAATGTTAAATAGTAAAGTGGATTGTGTGTTGTTAGCGAGATGTGTCGACATGAGTCGGAAATTTTTGGAAGTTATAACACCAACCAGATGATGAGATGGTATTGTTGAGATTGTGATTGGAATGAGAATCAAGTGTGGAACTATACGGATCATCGAAGTTGTGAGATTAAAAAGAAAGACGAAGGATTGGTTAGGGTTGTCAAAAGTTTTGGACTTGGATAAATGTTTCGATTGAAGTGGACCGATTTGGACTGTACTTGATGTATCAGAAGGATATTCGATAATTAGGTTGTGCAACAAGTGTGTATAAGAATATATATGTTGGATTTTGTGCGTTCTTGGAAATAAGGAAATTAAGAAAAAAGTTTGTAAGCCTTAGAGAAATGGTAGAGCAGTATGCTTAGATAACTTTGAGCACGAGGAAGAAGACGCTATTTTAGTTGGATAATGATGATTTATGCCACCATTATGGTTGTCGGCTGTCTATTGACAAATTGAGGAACTGATCACCCTTAATCTCTTGTTGATAGTCGACGGAATCATGTTGGATGGAGTAGACGTGTCTTGCCAACTAGAATAGTATGCACAGTGAATTGTTTGGGGTTGAGCCAAGTGCTTATGAATTGTTTGAGTTGTCGATGCGGATTCCTATATAGGGAAATGAGGCGGACTTGAGGATGTTAGTATGAGATTGCGAATTGAACGATGAGTAGTAGAGAAACTCACAGTTGTATTCGGGATAACCTGAGTTTTTATTTGTGATGAGTCGAGAATCCGATTGACATGAGACTTGAAGCATTTTAGAGACGAACCAAGGGGGAAGTAAGTGGAAATGTAAGGCCACGAGTTGACCAAGGATGTCGGATAGAGAATAGTAGTGGCTTGTATGCCTTAAAGCGTATATAAGGAATATGAATCGTATCTTCAATACTTGTTCAGATAAGTGGGAACCAGTGTTCATTGTGGATGTTTCTGATCTGGTATAAAATCACAAGAAGAGCGCGTAGAAAATTTGAGGATCGAGTTACAAGTATTGAAAGAAGCGAAGTTATATGTTAAGTTATCTAAGTGTGCTTTTTTTGGTTAGTAAAGATGAGTTTACTTGGTTGTGTTAATCCAGATGACGTTTTACAAAGAATTATGTTAGTATGAGTAGAAATTGATGCATTAGTTGTTGGACTGATTTGGTAATGTGCATAGGTTGAGTGTGGAGTATGGATGAACAATCTGTGGTTAGTTGGTGTTAAAGAACTGTTTGGGAAGTGTTAAGTCGCAGCAGGGCATGTGTTTTTCGCAGGGTTTTCCTGCAGAATTCACAGATCCCGCTTAGCGCGATCTGGGGGTGAAATAGATAATTTATCTTATTAAGATTAATTTGACACATGTAGCTTATACTGTTGGAACGTTGTACTGTTGTTGTTATGGCATTGGTAAGTGGTTATGATTAGTTTGGACATCGTGTTAATACAAGATGGTAAGGTTGTAGCTTATGTTTTACGGTAATTGGAGGTTCGTGAAAGTATTTATTCTATTCAAGATTTAGAATTGGCTACGGTTGTAGTTGTGTTGAATAGTCGGAGGTGTTATTTTTACGTAATCGGAGTTCGAAGTATTTAGTAATCACAAGAGTATAGAATGCCTGTTTGGATGGAATTTCTGATGAGTTAAGTTGAAAGGTCTTTTCTTATGTCTGCTTTGATGGTCGGAAGTTGATGTAAACTTGGTAGATTAGATAGTTGCGAGTAATCAGAGTGCGCAGCGAAAGCGTGGGTAGCGCAGTTGGTTCTTATGTGGGTATCAACGATGTCGGTAGTTGGTTACATTGAAATTTTTCTTTGGGCCTTTGTGTTCTTACCTTTGTTGTTGACTCGTGACTTATAGTGATGGTTCGAGTGCGAGTAGCTAATTCCTATGTTGGGGAGTTAAGGGAGGGTTTCTATGGTGACGGTAACGATCGTGTTGTATTCTGGTTCATAGTGAACCTGCGTGTTCCTAACCTGATTATTTTTGGTGTTTTGAGTTAGTCGTCGAGTACGTCGCGTGAGCATTTCATCTTGTTGTCGTTGGCATTGATAAGAAGTATTGTTGTATTGCGTTATTCGTGGTATTGCCACACATGGCATGAGAATTGATTAGTCTGAGGTGATAATGTATCTGGAGTGGTCTGTATCAAGTAAATTTTCGAGGACGGAAATTCTTAAAGTAGGGGAGAGTTGTAACACCCCAAAAATCTAAATTAATCATTTATTTATTTATTTATTTAAGTTAGAAGGAATTAAGAGGTTTTTGGTAATTTGGAGAATTATGGATTAAAAGAGTATTTTTAAATAATTGTAATAAAGTGAATAATCATGTATTATTTAGATTATTACTATTATTAAAAATAATAAGAAAAGGGCAAGGTGGTCATAAAGGAAAAGGAGTGAGGGTAGGGTTGGAAGTTCATAAACTGGGATAATGTAAATAAAGAAGAAAGATCGATCAATTTTCTAACTGATCGTATTTTTGGTGAAAAACGCTGAAGAAGGGAAGAGGAGAAGAACCCTAAGGCTTGAAGGTTGCTAAAGAATCTTAGAGAAGGAGGAAAGCTACTAATTTTCTCTAAGGTATGGGGAGTTTTCACGGTTTATTATAATTTTATAGGAATTGGTTTATGAATAGATTAGGTTTTGTGGATTCTTGAATAATGGTGGTGTTTGATGATATAGATTGTGTTAGGAGTGAGTGTTGTGATGAGAATGAGTGAAACAATTGGTGTATTTGATGTATGTGCATTGTGTGAGTCTTTTGATCAAATTTCGTATTGGACAAAACTGATTTTTGGGGTAATCGAAGTCAAAAACGCAAAAAAAATCATTTTTCGGGAAAAATTGGGTTTTTGTCGCACCCTGACACGGGCCGTGTCACACAACACGGGCACCCGTGTCAGCTTTCGGGTGGGATGGGTGAAAAATTTCCATCAGCAGGTTGCCTGACACGGGCTGTATCACAGGACACGGGCGGCCGTGTCTGCCTACTGTCCTGTATAATTTCTTTTGTTTTTTTTTGGAATTGTGTTTCAGATTTTCTGACACGGGCCGTGTCACAGGACACGGGTGACCGTGTCAGCTTGATGTTTTGCTACGTTTTTGTTGTTTTAGAATCGTGTCAGACTACTGTTTGTTTTGTTTTTGCTTTTTCTTGAGGTTTTTGATGTTTTCTCGTATTGTTTCCTTGTGGTCGAGTTGTTGTTGATATATGGATGATAAAACATGAATTTATGATGAATGTTGCTGAAAAATGAAATGAATGATGCACATGTTGATATTTGGATGAAATGAGGAGAATTAGCATCATTGCATTTCATGGCATTTTATTATGTAGGGGCTTCGGCCTATTGGTAGCTTCAATCCCACTGTGCGGATTGAAGTGATATGTTGTTATGTTGTGCTCCCTTGTGGAGGGTTGATGGCCAGTGTCCATCAAATGGAGAAATTGGTACCACATGCATGTTTCCGATGAGGTTGCATTTCATTCTAAGTGGCATTGCATGTGTATGAGTTGATTGTCGAATAATATGTATGTTTTATTGTGGATATCATAATGTTGATATTGATTTTGCTATGATGTTGATGTTGGTTATATCATGACGTTGTTGTTGATTATATCATGATGTTGTTGTTGATTATATCATGATGTTGTTGTTGATTATACTATGATGTTGATGTTGGTTATACCATGACGTTGTTGTTGATTATATCATGATGTTGTTGTTGATTATATCATGATGTTGTTGTTGATTATACTATGATGTTGTTGTTGACTATGCTATGAGGTTGATGTTGATTATGCTATGAAGTTGTGGTTGATTATGCTATGATGTTGTTGATTGATTATGCTATGATGTTGTTGTTGGCTATGCTATGATGTTGTTGTTGCCTTCCTGTTCATTTTCCATGTACTTATATTACTATAATGAATTGTGATTTCTCACCCTGCCTGCTTGGAAATGTTGCCTCTTATGTGGGTAACTTACAGATAACCAAGAGTAGATTCGCGACGATGGAGGATGTAGCCTTGAAGTGTGTCATTATCGCTATTTAGTTTAGAGGTGTCCTGCTCTGTGTCATGTAACATCGGGTTGGAATTTGTTGTGAACCTCGTGTTATTTTGTTTTATGTTGAATTTTTACATTGTTGGTGATGATTTGATTTGGATATATTTAGTATGATGTATTTTATTGAAATGACATAAAAAGTTGATTTCCGCTGCGTAGTTGTTGATTTTATTATTAAGAATGTGTAACCTGTGTTACGGGACAGGACAATGATTTTGAATGATGTTTGAATATATGTGGCACCTTTCTTGCTAATTTTACTCTGATAATATTAAGTGTTTTCCTGAAATTGTTTATGGGGTAGAAGGGTGTTACATAAAGCATGAATCAAACGAATTAAACAAAGTTATCAGTCATCCAAGCATTTAGTAAACAATGGAGGTTTCTTCATAATTTGTGGCTTTTGGACCTAAGTGAAACAAGCATTCCAACAAGTTGTAAAATGAAACAAGAATACACATTTTCTCTAAGAACAAAAGTCTTAAATCATTCTAACATTCTATAAAGCAGTACAATTTACTAGGCATACTTTCAATGCTCAACATCCATCCAGACTCGGTCGAAGCTTCATTGAATACTTTTATACAAATAGCAACCAATCTAGAAGGAGTTCTCCTCATTCCTGATCACACTAACGAAAACATCAAAGAAAACAAATACAAACAATATAAACAAATGTACAAAGCTCAAAAATATAGAAACTATTGCGATGCGATTCAATATCTAAACACCGATCCCCTGCAACGGTGCCATTTTGTTGAGGCTAGAATAGCAGCAAGCAAAAATATATAAGTAACCCAGTTTTGTCGTTCTCCACAGGGATCAGTGCGAGGGAAGGAATTCCATTCGACCGTTTCTATGTTTCTAAGCTCATGGTTCAAAAGTTTTGGTTTAAAGCGGAACCAAAAGCAAATGCGGAAAATGTAAAGACTGAAAATATAAAGTAAAGACGGAATTATAAACGGAGCCATGTTGGAATTGGATCTCATCAATTGATAACACATGCATTCTTTTAATCAAGCAAACACAAATCAATCATTAGCCTAATATCCTCACGTATCACTCACAACAGAGGTTATGTCTAACGCAAAGTCGAGAGGCCAACTGTATTGTCTCATCAGTGATGTCTCACACAACAAAACAAACACAGAGCATTAGGAGCTGATACTCACGCAAGTGTTAAGCCTAAATCTATGTCTAGAGTTCAGGACAAAACAAATATTACTATAACACCCATATCAAATAAATGATTACTTCGTATTAAACCAAGATCAGAATACGTACACACGCTTAACCCTTTTTACATGTATTCAACTAATTTTCCCAATGAATGTGAATATCCTTCTTCATCACTATTATCACGCATCCTCGCAATACCGTATCAATCCTACTCATGCTAGCCATGCTACTTAATCAACACAATACAACAAAAGATAAAATGAATATCAACTCACAAAACCATGTCAAAAGCTTGCTCATTGATAGAAGAAAATCTAAGACCAAAGATTTGTAAAGGTTTTGTCAAGACCACAAATAATCAATCAAAGACAACAACAATAGTAACTCAGAATTCATTCACAAACATACATTAGATGAAATACATAAGGTATCAAAAGATTACATCCCTCTCCAACAAGAAATCAAAGATCCTACCTTTTCTCCCTTGGAAATGAGAAGATATAAGCTCTGATCTTTTATTTGCAAGTTTCTCAATCCAAAATCAAAACATCATAACCTAAAAAGTGTGAAAATCCTATTTATACAGTTTAGGAATTTACACGTTTGCACTGCGGACCATTCATTCGCATAGCGAATGGTGAAAAATGGCACTTCAAGTGCCTCTGAACAGTTAAACCGCCCTAGAAATTCTCGCTACTTCGCATTGCGAAGGATTTGTTTGCAAAGAGAACACTCGCTTTCAGGTTCACAAAGCGAACTTTAGCTCCTTTTTCCTCTGTCCAATTCTGGGACCATTCGCTGGGACCTTCGCCAGAGTTTGCAAAGCGAACCTTCGCTGACACTCGCCTTCCCATTCGCAAAGCGAACCAACTGATGCATTCCTCATTTCTTTGACAACTTGCACCATTTCTTGTGTCTTACCACTTTGATCAATTTATGCCTTTTCCTGCACAATAACACATATATTACAAGCACCAAAGGTATATTCTCAATGTTTATAAGAACAACAACAATCATAACTAAAATCAATGAAAACATAAGAAAAGAGAAGAAAAAGTGCAAAGAAAGATATGTCATTTTTAGGTAAAATCTGTACCTAACAATGGGCACCCGTGTCAGCCTGATGTTTTTCTTCAAAATTTCGTTCTCTTGGCTTCTTTCTGACACGACCCGTGTTAGGTGACACGGGTGGCCGTGTCAGGCCACTGTCTTCATTCCAATTTCATTCCGAATCTTGCGATTTTTCTCATTTTTTCGCTCTGATTCCTCCTAAATGTTTATATGAACCTGAAAACACTAAAGAACACAACTAAGGCATAAAATGCGGTAAAAGAGATATAAAACAAATAAACAATCACAAAATATTAACTAAAATAAACAGTGAAATAACGTATGAAAACCACTGATCAAACTCCCCCAAACTTAAACCGTTGCTTGACCTCAAGCAACAAGCTTGCATAAAGATTTTTCAGATCAAACGGTACATATCAAATGAAAGATCTGTGAAGGTAAGGTGTGTCGATACTCATACGTGAGCCTTGTTCTGATTAGATAAAACTAGCTTTCTTGGTAATCGTCCGTTAACGAAGGTATTACACAAACACATACCGCGATAAAACCACGGACCTAAACCCCCCTTTCGGTTACCTCTCCAACTATGCTTTGGGCTTAAGTATTTTCTTTGATTTTCTACTCCTTTCATTCGGATAATCAGATTAAGGCATTTTTTTCATTTTCCCTGACATGTACAAGATTGATCGAAACCTTTCTAGGCACCATTATCTTTTTTTCTCGCTCATTGGTGTTTATTAGTCCACTTTGGGACGACAATTGAGACTCAACCGCCGTTAGGCTAAGTAACCGTGTGAGGGTTACCCAACTTAGAAGGACAAGTTGTCTTTATCACCATTATTCACTTTTTCGGTGCCTTAAGTCATTCTCTCAATCAACCCTATACATGCAATTCAACTTTAGTCATGCCGGACTATCACTATGAACTAATCAGGGAATACTTCTCAAATTCAAGTACTATGGCACAAATGTTGAACTCGTTTTCTTACTCCGGGGAATCTAGGGTGTTCGGGTCATTCCTAAGTTTTCAAACTTTCCCAATGTCCCTAGTTCTAACTTCTCTTCCCTCGAACTCTATATACTTTCCTGACTACCTCACACATCACAGAATTCACCAGAAAAATTTTCGGCTCTAATTCGAGGGAGATTCAAAGTGGTTTCCATAAAACAACATAAAAAAACACAAATAACAAGTCTAACGGAAGAACTAAAAACTGTAAATCCTCCCCCAAACATGAACCACACATTGCCCCAATGTGTTAGAACAAGAGCGAGAGAGGTTACTCACAGATATCCTTACTGAGGAGGCGGACGGTAACGCAACATTAAGTGCTACATCAAAGCTCGCACCCGTAAGGTCTTATTTATTTCTTACAAATGAAACAAAACCAACAGCAAAAAGAAAGTAATCAATCAAAAAAGCGTGGGTTTCCTCCCACGTAGCGCTTCGTTTAACGTCGCATGGATCGACGGGTTACTCCCCAATGCTACGGGGGAAATTTCAGCTTACAGATTTTGTTGCTTGACCTTTCCGCAACAGAGCACCGGTCCGATTCAGAAATACGAACTACTTCATGCCTCAAGTCAACTCCAACTTCCTTATCCTTCCTTCGATGTTTCTTTTTCTTTCTTTTCTTGATTTCATGAATGGATGTTACAGTGTTGACATGTGTACTATATGCTTGAGAGACTTCAACCTTAGAGATGATGCCTGCAAATTTTTTTAGAGGGGGTTTCGTATTTATGCTTTTTCCCACAATTTCGATCATTCCAAGTGAAGCTTCCTTACCCGTACCTTCATTTCGCTTCTTGATATCCATCACTTTTAAATGGATTTCCTCATCGAAAGATTTAAAATTCACCTTTCCTTTTTGAATATCGAAATTGCACCGACTAGTGAGAAGGAAAAGTTGACCGAGGATGATAGGGGTTTCTTCATCTTCTGGAGTATCCATGATCTCAAAGTCAACTGGAAAGACAAATTCATCGATCGTCACCAACACATCTTCAGCTAGCCCATAAGATCTCTTAACTGAATGATCCACGAACTGGAGTGTCATCCTAGTATCTTGCACTGTTCTGATACCCAATTTCTGGTAAATGGACAACGACATTAGGCTCACACTTGCCCCCAAATCAATAAGAGCTTTCTTGAATGATATATCCCCAATGGTGCAAGGAATAGTAACAGAACCTCGGTCTTTCTTTTTAACCAGAATCTTCATAACTTGCAAAATAACACTACAAGTTTCGGTTAGAATAATCGGGTTGGTCTCGACAGTTCGCTTCTTTGATATGATGTCCTTCATAAACTTGGCATAAGTGGGCATTTTCTCAAGTGCCTCTAAGAATGGGATGTTGACTTCAAGCTTTTTGAACATCTCTAGGAATTTTTCAAAGTTCTTCTCTTGCTGCCCCTTCTTCTTATTTCTTTGTGGATATGGAAGTTTGATGACCGGTTTTTGCTCACTTATTTTTTCTTTAGAAACCGGTTTGGGCACCACCACCTCTTCATTTACCACTTCATTTTCCTTGATCTCAAGGTCCACTTCAATAAATGGCTCTTCACTTTCTAACTCTTCTTCCGTGACATCTTGAGCTTTATTACTTTGGGTGGTCACAACACTCACATTATTATGCTCTTTAGGATTAGTCACCGTTGTGCTCGGAAACACACCTGGTGTTTGAGGAGTTCCCACTTGTTGTGCTATTTGCCCCATTTGAACTTCAAGGTTTTTGATTAATCCGGTAGCATTTCTGATATTGTTCCTTGTTTCTTCTTGGAATTGAGAGCTTTGAGCGACCATCTTTTCAATGGCAATCTCCCAATCAGTTTTTCTTGGTGCTTGCTATTGAAATTGTTGTGGGTGATGTTGAAATTGTTGTGGATACGGTTGCTGAGGGTGTTACTGAAATTGTTGTGGATACGGCTGCTGAGGGTGTTGTTGTTGAGGACGGTACTATTGTTGCTGCGGTTGGTTCGGAGGTGGAGTGGACCCTTACTTTGGAACATTCCCTTGCTGATCTTTCCAAGAGAAATTTGGATGATTCCTCCATCCCGGATTGTAGGTGTTGGAGTAAGGGTTGTTCTGCTTCAGAAAGTTGATTTCTTCCACTTGTTGCGCAGTAGCAATACAATGCATAGCAAAATGCGGCCCCCTACAGTTCTCACAATTAACTGCCTGAACTGGTTGAACCTGTGCCACAGTTTGAGTATCAAGATTCATATTTTTTATCCTTCTTTCTACCTCAGCTGCAATCTGGTCTTCCATTTTTACCACTTGCTCAGTAAGCTTCAAATCAATAATCTTTTCCAGTTGGCTAACACTGCAATCATACAACTCCAAGTGCTCATTCGCTGTAATAACCTCAATTATTTTTTTGATATCAGCGCCTGTTGCGATGTTGGTTGAGCCACCGACAGCTGTATCGATGAGCTGCTTAGTCTTCATCTTGAGACCATTCACAAAATTCTGCATTTGTTCAGTCGCGTCCATGTTGTGAGTGGGGAACACAACCAAACACCTCTTAAACCTCCTATACGCATCTCCAAGTGACTCCCCTTCTTTCTATTTAAAGCAGAAGCAGGGAAATATTCATTCACAAATGTCGTTTCCATCTCTTGCCAAGTGGTAATACTCCCAACAGGTAATGAGTAAAACCACTCTTCAGCTTCATCGGCTAATGTAAACGTAAACATAACCAACTTCTTCACTTTTTCAGAATGTCCCTCAATCTTTAATGACGTGCTCATAGTAAGAAACCTTTGTAGATGCTTATTTGCATCTTCATTAATCTTTCCTGAAAAAGGTCTACTCTGAAGCTGTCGAATAGTGGACGGGTGCAGCTGGAATTGCGCGACAGTAACTGGTTGATTTACGATTGTCAACCGCACTGTTGGAGCATTCGCTCTTCCATAGTCACCGAGAAGTCTTTCTGCTGGTGGATCGTCAGCCACAATAACTATTTCCGGCTCTGAGTCTGTGCCGGAATCTGTGTGCTCGAAGTGGACTGAAGCTGCTTCTTATTTTTCTTGCTCAGAAATAATCAGTTCTGAGCCTGACGCTGCCAGTTCTTCTTGCTTATCTTGACGACATCTAGCGTGCAGTGATCTATCTAGTTCTGCGGCAAAAGAAAATACAACTGAGGCCTTACCTCGCATACACAGGTTAGAAAATTATTAGTAATAATAAACAATAAATAAAAAAAATAGCAGAAAAATAAAATTAAAAATTTTAGCTGCAGAGCAACAAAATTTCAAATGAATTAACACAAAGACTTATAATTTGGCAGTCCCCGGCAACGGCGCCAAAAACTAGATCGTTAAAATAGCAAGTGTACTATTTTTACGATGTAGTAATAATAGGGGTTATCCCCAGAATCGATCTCGAGGACTGCGCGTGATTGTAAGTGCAGATGCTAATTCAATTAAACAAAAGTTCCTTGGGTTTTGATTGTTTAAAAATTATAACTAAGAATAATAAAATGAACAAAATTATAAACTTGACTTAAAACAGATATGAGAAGCATGCTAGAGGAAGTGTATGAATTGCACTGCAAAAACTCCAAATCCTTATTCGATGAAACATTACTCTAAACAAACCTTACCGATTCTTAAGGTTATTTTTCCCTAATTCCTTAGCAGAAAAACCTTTGAGACTCTATCTTTACCCTAATTCCTTAGCAGTCAAGAAAGAATCATAAGCATTATATTTGATCAAGAATAATTCGGTTATTACAGGGTATCCCTATTCCTAGGCAATATCTACTGTAATATTATTATGCAAAAGCGTTAGGTTGGTTGGTCCGACCTAAACCCTAACCGTAAATCAATTTCAATTTGTCTGATCGAAAAGCGTTAAAAACATTGCATAACAAAAGATTAAGGGAAAAAGTAATATCTCATAGAACAATGAAAATTCAAGTCATTACAATGCAATTCAGGGACACCCCCTAGCATTGGGGGGGTTTAGCTTCTCATAGTACTAAAAGAAATTACAAAATAGTAGATAAACATTACAAGAATTACGAAGGAATTTGATCTTCAATCCCGATGGCTCATGAAAAATGTTCCTTCTCCCGATCACTTGACAACATTCAACTTTCACGTAAAATCCTTCGTACAATCCCCAAAAGTCCCTTTTCTCCTTCTCAGAAAGTGTCTAAAATACTCTCAGGTCCAATACATTAATGGGGAAATGCCCAAAATACCCTCATGGAACACAAAAGTCAAAAATCCAAGAAAATAAGAAGATGAAGCGTCCAAGCCAACACGGGCCGTGTCAGCTGACACGGGCGGCCGTGTTGGCTCTCTGTTATTTTGATAAAAAAATTCTTCAGTTCCAGACTTGCTGACACGGACAGTGTCAGGTGACACAGGTAGTGTCAAGAGATGACACGAGCAGTGTCAGGTGACACGGGCATCCGTGTCAGCCCACTGTTTTTCTTCAAAATTTCGTTCTCTTGGATTCTTTCTGACACGGCCCGTGTCAGGTGACACGGGTGGCCGTGTCAGACCACTGTCTTCATTCCAATTTCATTCCGAATCTTGCGATTTTTCTCGTTTTTTCGCTCCGATTCCTCTTGAATGTTTATATGAATCTGAAAACACTAAAGAACACAACCAAGGCATAAAATGTGGTAAAAGAGATATAAAACAAAATAAACAATCACAAAATATTAACTAAAACAAACAGTGAAATAACGTATGAAAACCACTGATCATATTTCATGTCACCAAATGTTATTATTTTAATATAAAATTGAATAATTAAATTTATAAAATACCTAAATCATATTTTAATTAAAAATAACATTATTATAATTGGATATTAGTTATAAAAATCATCAGCATTGCCAAGTTTGTCTTCGTCTTTCCCTTTTCCGTTGTTTTTCGTCGTCTTCTTCTTCTTCGTGCCACTATGCTTCGTCTTCGTCACTCCGTTTCTTTAAGTTAACATCAAATCCATCTATTAAAATGTCTCAGCAGCCTAGTTGTAGCCATGGAAGTAGGTCCTTAAGTCGTTCGAGGTACATATGCAAGTGTGGTCTTGACGCTCCGTTGATGACGACATGGACGAATGCGAACCCAGGTGGCCGTTTCTATGGTTGTGGGATGTATAAGATCCAAGGATACAAAAAAATGCACTCACTTTGCTTGTTTGGATGAGGAAATAAATCCTAGGGAGAAAGAGATAATTTCTTCACTGTTAAAGAACTTGAATGAGAAAAAGGAGATGGTTAACACCTACAAAGCAAAGGAGGATGAATTAAAGATGAAGGTGAAGATCCTGAAGGAACAATTGAAGATTACCTGGATTTTATTATATGTAACGTTCTTTGCATTTATTGGAACAACAATGATGAAATAGGATATAGTTGATTCAGTTTGTATGTTAACTGATGTAATGATGTAATGGTGTATTGGTTACCTTAGATTGTAACCAAGGATTGATGTGATGATGTAATGATGTAATGGTTGAAAGTTAATGTTATGGTATTCATGTTATTCTATTCATGTTATGGACTTGTAATTTTGACATAACAATGACCTATAACAATGGCTTATAATTTGACATACTTAGCTGGACATTGGCGTGTAATTTTGACATAACAATGACTTGTATTAATCTATGTTAACAATGGTTTATAACAGTGGACCTGTAACAATGCAATGTAATGGCTTGTATTAATCTATGTTAACAATGACTTATAACAGTAGACCTATAACAATGCAATGTAATGGCTTGTATTAATCTATGTTAACAATGGCTTATAACAATGACCTATAACAATGGCTTGTATTAATCTATATTAACAATGGCTTATAACAGTGGACCTATAACAATGCCTTATATACACAATGACTTATAGTAGTCTACAACAATATGATAGAACAATGCCTTATACACAGTGACAGAACAATAAGCAAAGGGCATTCCATTAACACACTTATATATTTGTCTGCATTACACTAAAATAACATTGTTTGACAGTAACATTATTTAACTATCAACCAAAATAACACTCAAGACACAACTTGAGTAAAAAAGAAACCTAGAGTACATTACTACTCAAAAGATAACTATATACAACAATTTAAACCTAGAGTACACTACTCTTGAGTTGGTTGAGGAGCTTGCGAACTTTGACCAATTTCTGTTTGTTTTTATTTAGATTTAGCCTTCACTTTCTTAGCATTCACTTTCTTAGCCTTCTTTGGTTTATTCCCACCCTTTGGAATAACCCTATCTGCAACCCTCTTTCCCTTACAGCTCCTCTTGTTATGCCTCATAGCACCATATTTTGCACATGTGACAGTTGAAAACCTCCTTGGAAGTATGTGGGGATTTCTAGGTTCATCATTTGTTTTGTTTCTCTATTTTTTGGCCTTCCAATAGCTCTTCTCATAACTTGGGTGCCACTTTACTCTGATCAGCTACAAGCCACAATTTTGGTCCATTGGTTAGAAGCACATTGTGGGAGTAAGTTTCCATAAATGTTGATTTCCTATTTAAAACAGAATCCAACCATAACAGTCAATAATTCATACAATAATATTCAACATAATAAGTAAATAGATATAGTACATAAGTCAACCCTATAATATGCAGCAACATAATCCTCAGGTTGTTTCTTAATGTTCCATATGCATGCAATTACGTGGCAGCAAGGTATACCACTCAATTCCCACTTCCTACATGAGCAAGTTTCCTTCTTCAAATCAACACAATAAGAATCAATGCCATTGTTGACACCAAATATGGATATGTCATCATCACCATGCCATGTAGGACTCCACCCTTGTGCTTGCTTCTTATTTTTATCCAGTACCAACTAAAGTTTAGGGCATATGGATCCTGTGTAGCCCTGTAGCAATTCCTTCTGACTTGCAATCCTCTTGGTGATGTATTGTTTGATGTCTTCTAATAGGGTGATAATAGGCTTCTCCCTATGCTCCAGAATTACCCTATTGAATGCTTCCCGCATGTTGTTGACCTATAAATCACACTTTGAATAAGTGCTGAAGTGTGATCTACTCCAATGGCTAACAGGGACTTCCATCATATCTTTCCATGCCTCTTCTTTCATTGTCTTCATTTTCAGCATTGCCTTTTTCCAAGCTGGAACTGTTGTTGCCCTACCAGCTACTCAAAGCACCTCCTTGAATTCCAACATAAGGTGTCTCTTCTTTCAGTTGCCATACAAATGCTTAACACACAGTCTACACTCCACATTGGCACTAATGCCTTGAACACTTGGAACAAGTCCCTGTAAGTGTAAAATCAAATGACAATTGATAAAAATGTAAGTATAAAAACAAGTGACAAATTATAAAAATGTAAGTTTAAAATCAAATGTATGTGTAAACAATTACCTTTTGTTGATCTGATGTAAATGAATAAGACCTTTCATTGTAACCTTCCAAATCATGTAGAAGAAGGTCTAAAAACCATTGTCATAATTCTTTTGTTTCAGTTCTACTATAGCACATGCTATTGGAAAAATCTGGTTATTTCCATCCCTCCCTATTGTTGGCATTAACTGTCAACCATAATCTCCTTTTAAGAAGCATGCATCTAACCCAATTAGTGGCCTACATGTCTTTGCAAAACCTGTCTTGCAAGCTTCTAAACACACATAAATTCTTTCAAATAAATGGTTGCCATTACTATCACCACATTGTATTACAACAATACTATTAGGGTTTGATATCAATATCTATTGTTCATAAGATCTCTAATGAGAGAATTGCTCAATACCATCCCTTGAAGCAACTCTATTGCTTTCCTTTTGGCTCTATATGCCTGGTCTTGGGATAGTTTCACTCCCTATTTCTTAATTGCTTCAGCTATAAGGCCTACTGGTTTCATATGGGGACTATGTCTAAGAATGTTGGCAAACCTTTTGGGAAGCCACTTGGTCTTTGCACTTCTATTGTTAGTAGTCCTGTGACATGTATGTTCTTCAATCAAACTCACAACTTGCCAAAATTGGTTACCAATTCTTTTACTAAATCTCATATAGAACTTACATCCATCACTGCATTTCACTACAACCCTTTTGGAATCATTTTTCTTAATGAATACATTCTTCTGATTTTATATCCCATAGTCCTTAATTGCATCCCTAATGACTTCTTTGTTAGTAAACATCATGCCTAGTTAAAATTTCATCCCCTCACCATATTTATATGTAGGAAACTTCAGTCCCTCATCATCATCACTTCCTGGGGGTGTACATAAATGGTCTGAGTCTTCACTTTCATCATGGACCATCTCAGCCTAATCTACATTCTTTTGGCAGCTAACAACCTCACCTAATCTCTCTTGGGGAAGAACCTTAGTTCAGTTCATCTCACTCACATATGAGTCTTCACTAAAATGGAACTCACTATCCTCAAAACCACTCTCACTTGCAACATAATCATCATCCATGATATCTGCTCCAGCATCATCAACATTAGTATTTCCTGCAGCTTCATCACTCTTATCATGTACAACATCATTATCTCCTACAACTTCATCATTGTTATCATGCACAACATCTTCACAATCAGCCTCAAGGTTAACACCTAGTCCAACATCATCCTTATTAACATCTGCACTCTTAAACCCTGTACATTGTACATCATCTACACCATCATCCTCAATGTTAGCATTGACTTCACTATCATCAATAATCTCAGGTATCCCCACACTATGCTCCATAGACACATCCATTACATCATATCCTACAACATCTTTTGAAAACTGCAGTACATCCTTATTATTGTTCAAGGGTCTAAGACCATGGGAAAAGCTATATGCAGGGTTCCAAAACCACAAGCACTTGATATTTACGTAACCCTCACTCTTAATCATATCATCTAATTCTATGCACGACATATAATCGACATCCCAACTCCAATTCATCTTAGTAACTTCCCCATTTACATACCACTTAACAGGTGTTTCAACTAATTTTCTCCTATGATGTATTCTCAACCTAATCTTACCAGTCTTAGCTGGCCTGAGAAAAAATTGACAAAACTAGAATCAAACAAGCATAAAGTCGCACCAGGGACCACAAGATTACATAAACAATACTAAACATACAGAACCACAAGCACGACAATAATAAATTAACTAAGGGACCACAAGATTACATAATTAATACAAAACATAATCTGACACAAGGGACCAAAAGAATACATTAACTGTACCAAACAAACATTACCACAAGGACATCGATACGTACCTTACACAATATTTAACTCATTCGTTTCTCTCTTTTTGACTTGCTGGGTTCGTCATCTTCGTCAAACCAAACACCTCTGAAACATAACTACACAACTTCGAAGTGCACAATTGAATGCTTTGGATTAGGGTTGTGATTGAGGGATTATGGAATTTTCGCTTGTAATGAAGGAAACGTTTCAATGGCGGATTAAGGTTTTTTGCCTTCTGAAGATCGATGGTGTGAATTGGGGAATTTTTTTTGACCTAAGCCTATATTAATGTTTTCATCATTTAATAATTTGTTTCTTTGATTTAAAAAATCTACCATATAAGAAAATCTAATACCACCATAAATACCATTTTACCCTTTTGTACACGTGTCACATTCTTAAGCACACTTCTGTTTTGTAATCCACATATTTTGAATTCAAGAATCTTTCTCTCACTCTCTCTCTTCTTCTTTGTATTCTCCATTTTCTTCTTCTTTCTCCGTCTTTTTCTTCCTCCTTCGCCTTCTTTAAGATTAGGGGAAAAAATACCCATATCTAATATCGATTGTTAAGGTTTTGACTAGTTTTGTTTTTGTTGTAGGATTTTGTGGGTTCGGGTTAGGTTTTTTGATTTTATGGGTTCACCAGAGAATGTCGGAAACTGAAAGAGGAATTACGGCTGGAAGAGGAAGCTGATAGAAGAGATTCTCTAAAGTTGAAGATTATTAAGGTAAAATTTTGCATTTTTTCCTGAGTAAACTATCGCTAATAGTCAATTTTGTGTTTTTTGGGATGTTTGTTACAGAAAATAGAGATATATTTTCGTATCTGAGTTTTTGTTGTTGTTCTTTCAGGAAGAATTGAATCGAGTTTCGATGGGTAAGTCAATGTTTTTTATACAAAATTTATGTTGGTACTGAAACCCAATATTCTCCAGCTATTGTTGTATGATTTTAGGCGAAAAATATCCATATGCAATATCGATTGTTAGGGTTTTGACTGGTTTTGTTGTTGTTGTTGTAGAATTTTGTGGGTTCAAGCTAGGCTTTTTGATTTTATGGGTTCACCGGAGAATGTCGGAAGCAAGAGGAATTAAAGTTGGAAGAGGAAGCTGGTAGAAGAGATTTTCTAAAGTTGAAGATTATTGAGGTACAATTTTGTATTTTTTCTTGAGTGAACTATCACTAATAGTCGTTTTTATGTTTGTTGGGATGTTTGTTACAGAAAATAGGGATATATTTGAGGAAAATAACACAATATGGATGTAAATTCACTTTTGAATTTAAGGTGTTTCTTATATTGGTTAACATTAGTCTATTTTTTATAATCAGACGATTTTCTGGAAAAGTAAAAGTTATGAAAAGTTCACAAGCGATTGCTAACAAACCTGTCGCTACATGCTCACACCATATTGCAGACACACTCTCATATGACCCAACTGCTCTTACTATTCATATAATAAGATTGTGCATGTATCAGCATTATACCTTTCATGACTTATCTTACATATTGTTATTTTCTTGTCTCTCAGGTTACAAATTATGTGAAGGAATTGGAAGAGATGAAAGTTGTAACAAACCAAGAATTCATTGCGTCATTGCGAAGGTTAGTTTGAGTTAGGCAATTAAAATAGTATCACATTTTACATTCAGCTACTAAAAATTGAATATATGTTCTTGCAGGAAGAGTAATTGTAACACCCCCTTTCTATACCCCCAAATAATCACATAATCATTTAGGGACATATTAAAGATTTCGTTAGAGTATAATTATAAACATAGTTAAAAGAGGTTTGTCACATTATACATGAAATTAAAACATTCAACACCTGCTCAACAATTGATATGCAACAGTGGGGTAACTTTGTAACAGAGGAACCTAGTCCTTACACCCACATCTCAATATTTAGAATAAAAGCGGAAAATCTAAGCATTGAATAACATCACACACATATATATATATATATATATATATATATATATATCATCAAGTATTATCCACCAGCATAATTCATGTTTACATAAACATTCGTCAACAAGATACATGTACAAATGTATCACAAAAGAATCATATGCATCCTAGCTACCCGGTGCTACATATCAGAGCCGACCGACCAAAAGAATGAAGACACGCTTCACAAAAAGACCACCAGCATACCTACTCTGCAATGTCTCATAGAGCATCATAAAATAGCAGAAGGGTGAGAAATATTATCATAATAACAATGCATATAATTATATATCTTAGCAAAAAAATACACATATTCTAAATTCTCACCACAATTCATCACAACTCACTCATATACATCATAATGTATATATATTCAAAACCAAGCATATTCATCATGCATACTTTCACCATTCTTATCATTCCACATAAACATACATATTCATGTTTATTCATCAATGCACAATTATAAAGATGATAAATGCAAATCATAGAGACCGACTCACGACTCTATGCAAATGCAATACGGTACCGACTCAATCATCTCAAGTTCACTCAGGAACTTATTGGAACCATCGCTCATTACCAATGTAACTCCCCGTCGGGCCTACGATGTTCACCTATTGCTCACACCTCACATAGGCACACAATGTTTATGGATTGCTCACACCTCACATAAGCACACAATCCGATTGCTCACACCTCACCTAGGCACACAATCGTTTGTAATCATCGCTCACACCTCACATAGGCACACGACGTTACAACGGATTCTCATTAGAATCCCTCAATACAAGAATGTACATCATTATGCTTCACATACAAGATGACTCAAGACATTCTTGAAATGCATACATATTCATAATATATTCATACATTCATCTCATACAATCACATACAATCTATATACATTCACATCAATGCACTATTGTATGATTCATCTCCAAAACACACATTCAAAACGGTAAAAGTCGCTAAATAACACTATTCCCGACTTTCCGACTTATTTAATCGGCTAACAATTTTCAAGTCATCATAATAAGAAAGTTCAGCTCAATAGCTTCACAACGATACCAAGAATGCAAAAATCGGATAAACGGAACTCAAGTTACGAAAGAAAACGAAAACGACATTTTGAAAAATCCCATTTTTACAATTGGCCTGACCATACACGTATGGCCCTTCTCATACGCGTACAACCCTGATTCCTCGCCATTCCCATACGCGTATTGCCAAGACCCATACGCGTATGGGAAGAAGTCATTTTCCCCCAAAATTCACGTCTAAAAGTCCATACGCGTATACCCAACACCATACACGTATCACCAGATGGTCGGGAAAAGTCACATTCCATACGCGTAATGGCCCAAAACAAGCCAATGATACGCGTAACGCCTAGGGTCATACGCGTATGAACATGCCCCATACGCGTACGGCTAGGGCAAATGCAGAAAAATTCTGCAGAACTTGGTTCTGTGTTTTTCACTCCAACCACACCCAAATTCATCGTCTAAACTCAGCAAAATACCTATTTGATGTACAACAACATATATCAATCATGTATCAACAACAAGGAACACGAAAACATCATTTCCAACACGAATTAAATGCATTCTAACACTTTCTACACAAATGGGTTTATACAAAAACTCATAAAAATCAACAACAACAACACACAATCATACATAATGATATACATTGATGAGATAATAAGATTTCACACCCTTACCCGGATTAAATCGATTCCTAGAAGTTGTTTTGAAGATTTCCAAGCTTTTCCTCTTTTCCTCTCTTTTCTCCTCTTCCTCTTTCTTTCTCTCCTTTTTCTCTCAATTTCCCTTTTCTTTCTCTTTCTCTCCTATTTCCTCTTATATCTTTTTCTTTTCTATTTTCTACTCAAATTCAATTAATTCATTTTATCACATAATTCTACACTTAATCACTTTTCTACCAATTTTACTAAATTTCTCACAAAATTCTATTTCCACTAAATTTCTAACTTATCATTAATTGAGAAATGTCCAAAATACCCTCCATTCTAATTTCCCCGAAAACTCTCAAAAACGGTAAAATATCATAACATGTCAACATAGCATATTAACACACCAATTTCACAAATAAAATGATTTATCACTCAATTTAAATAAAAGACTCAACAAAATGGAAAGAATCGGAATCGGGGCGTTACAACTCTCCCCCACTTTAGAAATTTTCGTCCTAAAAAATATTACCTGATTCAAACAACTCCAGATACGACTCTCGCATCCTACTCTCTAGCTCCCAAGTCATATCGCCTTCCGCTGCGCCTCCCCACGCTACTTTCACAAGCGCAATATCCTTGCCTCTTAGCTTCTTAACTTCACGGTCCAAAATCCTAATCGGTAAAGCTTCAACCGTAAGGTTATCTCTCACTTCAACCTCATCCATAGGAATAACATGTGACGGATCCGGAACATACTTCCGAAGTTGCGAAACATGGAATACATCATGCAAATTCGAAAGATTCGGAGGCAACGCCACACGGTAAGCCACAACACCAACTCGTGCAGAAATCTGATACGGACCAATAAAACGAGAAGTCAACTTCTTCGACTTCAAAGCACGACCCACACCCGTAACCGGCGTAACTCTCAAAAACACATGGTCGCCTTCTTGAAACTCAAGATCGTTCCTTCTCTTGTCATGATAGCTCTTTTGTCTACTTTGAGAAGCTTTCATCTTCTCACAAATAAACTTCACTTTCTCCGTCGTTTGTTGTACCATCTCCGGTCCAACTATCGTCCTCTCACCGGTTTCATGCCAACACAAAGGTGTTCGACATCTCCGACCATACAAAGCCTCAAATGGTGCCATACTTATACTTGAATGAAAACTATTATTGTAGGTGAACTCAATCAATGCCAAATAACTATCCCAAGCACCACCTTGCTCGAGCACACAAGCACGCAATAAATCCTCCAACGATTGAATTGTCCTCTCGGTTTGACCATCTGTTTACGGATAATAAGCCGAACTCAATCTTAGCTTAGAACCCAAAGCCTTTTGTAAACTCTCCCAAAACCTCGATGTGAATCTAGGATCTCTATCCGATACAATACTCTTAGGAACTCCATGTAACCTCACAATCGCAAGAACATAAATCTCGGCTAACTTCTCCAAAGGATAACTAATATCAATTGGAATGAAGTGAGCAGATTTAGTAAGCCTATCAACGATTACCCAAATAGCATTATGACCTCTTTGCGTATTCGGCAATCCCGTAACAAAATCCATCGATATACTATCCCATTTCCACTCCGGAATGTCCAACGGTTGCATCAATCCACTAGGCTTTTGATGTTCCACTTTAGACTTTTGACAAGTTAAGCACGCATACACAAATTGAGCCACATCCCTCTTTAATCCGGACCACCAAAAGATTTTCTTCAAATCTTGATACATCTTATTCGCTCCCGGATGAATACTTAAGTTACTCCGGTGTCCTTCTTCCAATATCATCTTTTTCAACTCCGCATCATCGGGAATACAAATACGACCACGGAATCTCAAAACTCCAAAATTATCAACCTTGAAATCCTCATTCTCATTCATCATCAAATCAACGAACTTCAAATCCAACTTTTGTTTTTCACATACGGTTGCAAGAAAATCATTCGTAACATGTAGCATACCAAGTCTCACACTTCTCGGCGTCATTTCACAAACCAAACTCAAGTCTCTAAAATTCTCCAAAAGTTCCCATTCTCTCATCATCAATGCAGACATATGTAACGACTTCCGACTCAAAGCATCGACC
Source organism: Lathyrus tuberosus (assembly GCA_022829125.1). NCBI lineage: Eukaryota > Viridiplantae > Streptophyta > Magnoliopsida > Fabales > Fabaceae > Lathyrus > Lathyrus tuberosus. The sequence goes on from JALAZF010000422.1 coordinate 4,528,716, forward strand.
ACCACGTTTGCCTTACCCGGATGGTAATTCAAACCAAAATCATAATCCTTCAAAAGCTCTAACCACCTTCTTTGTCTCATGTTCAATTCTTTTTTATCAAATAAATATTTCAAGCTCTTGTGATCACTAAAAACTTCAAATCTTGCACCATAAAGATAGTGCCTCCAAATTTTCAAAACAAACACCACAGCCGCTAACTCCTAGTCATGTGTAGGATAATTCTTTTCATGCAGTCTCAATTGTCTTGAAGCATAAGCCACAACTTTTCCATCTTGCATCAAAACACCACCTAAACCCACCAATGAAGCATCACAATACACTACAAATGGTTCCGTCGGATTTGGCAAAACCAAGATCAGAGTCGTTGTCAACCTTCTTTTTAGCTCATTGAAACTCTCTTCACAATGAATATCCCAAATGAAAGCCTTTCCTTTACAAGTCAATTGCGTTAACGGAAGTGCCAACTTCGAAAATCCCTCAATAAACCTCCGATAATAACCTGCCAAGCCTAAAAAGCTTTGAATCTCCGTAACCGATCTAGGAGCCTCCCATTGCATCACCGCATCAATCTTGGATGGATCAACACTAATACCACTACTGGAAATAACATGTCTAAGAAAACTTACTTCCGACAACCAAAATTCACATTTCGACAACTTAGCATACAATTGTTTCTCTTTCAAAATTTGTAACACAATCCTCAAATGCTCTTCATGCTCCTCTTGAGACTCAGAATAAATCAAAATATCGTCGATGAACACAACCACAAAATGATCTAATTGTTCATGAAAAATACGATTCATGTATTCCATAAACACACCCGGCGCATTAGAAACCCCGAATGGCATCACAGAATATTCGTAATGGCCATATCGTGTCCTAAAGGCCGTCTTTTGAATATCCTCTTCTTTCACACGAATCTGGTGATATCCCGATCTCAAATCAATCTTGCTAAAAACACGCGCACCAACCAATTGGTCCATCAAATCATCGATCCTTGGAAGCAGATACTTGTTCTTAATTGTCACCTTGTTCAATTGTTGATAATCAATGCATAACCGCATACTCCCATCCTTCTTCTTTACCAACAATACCGGAGCACCCCAAGGAGAAACACTTGGTCTTTCAAATCTCTTGTCCAACAAGTCATTTAATTGCTTCTTCAATTCTACCAACTCCGATGCCGACATACGATACGGTGCCATCGAAACCGGTCTAGTACCCGGAACTAGATCAATAGAAAACTCAACTTCTCTTTCCGGCGGTACACCTGTAATATCCTCCGGAAACACTTCTGGAAAATCACACACCACTGGGAACACATCGAGCTCAAATTTACTCTCCACCAATAATGATGCAAACAAACCGAACAATTGAGCTTCGGCCGCTAAAAGTTTCTTCAACTCTTTAGTGGATAGGAAACTCTAATCTTCATCATCTTCCAAAGAAGGAAACCTCACTAACTTGTGATAGCAATCTATATAAACTCGATTAAATTGCAACCAGTTCATACCCAAGATTACGTCCAATCCCTCCAACGGCAAACACATTAAATCCATAAGGAAGTCTTTACCATACATGGTCAAAGGACAACTTACACACACCAAAGACGTAGTTACCGACCCTGAAGTAGGAGTCTCAATAACCATCTCACCACCCCAAGAAGTCATAAACAAATTCAAACGCTTAGCGCACTCATGAGAAATGAATGAATGAGTCGCTCCCGTATCAATAATAGCAACTAAAGGTGTACTATTAATAAAGCATGTACCTTTAATCAAACGGTCTGCACTAGTAGTGTCCGTTCCCGCTAATGCAAACACCTTTCCGCCCGCTTGAGCTTGTTTCGGCTTAGTACACTTAGTACTAATGTGACCCACTTCTTCACAATTATAGCACTTCACCACATTCCTTCTACAATCGGTAGTAGCATGCCCAAGGCCTCCACAGTTAGAACATTTCACCACAGTCTTCCCACACTCAAATGATTTATGACCCATTTCACCACACTTGTAACACTTAACAGAACCGGAACCTCCTCCTCCAGATCTCTTCTCAAAGTTTCCCCTATGCTTGCCCTTATCAACGGGTGTCACATAAGGTCCACTTCTAGCTTGTTGCTTTCCCTTCCTCTCATTCAAACTTTTGTAATGTGTAGAACGAGCCATGCTATCTTCCTCAAAGATTCTACAACATTCCGTCAAATCCGTAAACCTTCTTATCCTTTGATATCCCACAGTTTGTTTAATCTCGGGACGTAAACCATTCTCATACTTAATACACTTTGAGAACTCAGCAGTAATTGCAGCATAGTGAGGATGGAATTGAACCAACTCCACAAACTTAGCAGTATAGTCCACCACGAACATATTTCCTTGTTTCAGTTCAAGGAACTCCATCTCCTTCTTCCCCTTCACACTTTCAGGATAATATTTCCTCAAGAACTCGGTACGAAATAAATCCCAAGTTATCTCTTCATCATCCACCTCAAGAACTTGACGCATACCGACCCACCAATCGTCGGCTTCTTCCTTCAGCATGTGAGACCCAAGCCTCACCTTATTCTCCTCCGCACAGCCCATGACTCTGAAGATCCTTTCAATCTCTTTCAACCAAATTTGAGCACCATCGGGATCAAATCTTCCTTTGAAGACCGGTGGTTGATTCTTCCTGAACTCGTCATTAGCATTCACGTTCGGCGCACCTTGCACTGCCCTAGCCATTGCTTCCAAAGCAGCAACCATCGCATTGTCGTTTCTACCAGCCATATTCTGATTATTCCCAAAAATGACAACAAGGTTAAACAACAATTCAACCATCACAACAACAAGACAGACACAACTGACTCAACACTGGCTCTGATACCATTTAATGTAACACCCCCTTTCTATACCCCCAAATAATCACATAATCATTTAGGGACATATTAAAGATTTCGTCAAAGTATAATTATAAACATAGTATAAAAGAGGTTTGTCACATTATACATGAAATTAAAACATTCAACACCTACTCAACAATTGATATGCAACAGTGGGGTAGCTTTGTAACAGAGGAACCTAGTCCTTACACCCACATCTCAATATTTAGAATAAAAGCAGAAAATCTAAGCATTGAATAACATCACACATATATACATATATATATATATATATATATATAATCAAGTATTATCCACCAGCATAATTCATGTTTACATAAACATTCGTCAACAAGATACATGTACAAATGTATCACAAAAGAATCATATGCATCCTAGCTACCCGGTGCTACATATCAGAGCCGACCGACCAAAAGAATAAAGACACACTTCACAAAAAGACCACCAACATACCTACTCTGCAATGCCTCATAGAGCATCATAAAACAGCAGAAGGGTGAGAAATATTATCATAATAACAATGCATATAATTATATATCTTAGCATAAAAATACACATATTCTACATTCTCACCACAATTCATCACAACTCACTCATATACATCACAATGTATATATATTCAAAACCAAGCATATTCATCATGCATACTTTCACCATTCTTATCATTCCACATAAACATACATATTCATGTTTATTCATCAATGCACAATTATAAAGATGATAAATGCAAATCATAGAGACCGACTCACGACTCTATGCAAATGCAATGCGGTACCGACTCAATCATCTCAAGTTCACTCAGGAACTTATTAGAACCATCGCTCGTTACCAATGTAACTCCCCGTCGGGCCTACGATGTTCACCCATTGCTCACACCTCACATAGGCACACAATGTTTATGGATTGCTCACAAGGCACATAATCTGATTACTCACACCTCACCTAGGCACACAATCGTTTGTAATCATCGCTCACACCTCACATAGGCACACGACGTTACAACGGATTCTCATTAGAATCCCTCAACACAAGAATATACATCATTATGCTTCACATACAAAATGACTCAAGACATTCTTGAAATGCATACATATTCACAATATATTCATGCATTCATCTCATACAATCACATACAATCTATATACATTCACATCAATGCACTATTGTATGATTCATCTCCAAAACACACATTCAAAATGGTAAAAGTCGCTAAATAACACTATTCCTGACTTTCTGACTTATTTAATTGGCTAACAATTTTCAAGTCATCATAATAAGAAAGTTCAGCTCAATAGCTTCACAACGATACCAAGAATGCAAAAATCGGATAAACGGAACTCAAGTTACGAAAGAAAACGAAAACGACATTTTGAAAAATTCCATTTTTACAATTGGCCTGACCATACACGTATGGCCCTTCTCATACGCGTACAGCCCTGATTCCTCGCCATTCCCATACGCGTATTGCCAAGACCCATACGCGTATGGGCAGAAGTCATTTTTCCCCCAAAATTCACGTTTAAAAGTCCATACGCGTATACCCAACACCATACGCGTATCACCAGATGGTCGGGAAAAGTCACATTCCATACGCGTAATGGCCCAAAACAAGCCAATGATACGCGTAACGCCTAGGCTCATATGCGTATGAACATGCCCCATACGCGTACGGCCAGGGCAAATGCAGAAAAATTCTGCAGAACTTGGTTCTGCGTTTTTCACTCCAACCACACCCAAATTCATCATCTAAACTCAGCAAAATACCTATTTGATGTACAACAACGTATATCAATCATGTATCAACAACAAGGAACACGAAAACATCATTTCCAACATGAATTAAACGCATTCTAACACTTTCTACACAAATGGGTTTATACAAAAACTCATAAAAATCAACAACAACAACAACACACAATCATACATAATGATATACATTGATGAGATAATAAGATTTCACACCCTTACCCGGATTAAATCGATTCCTAGAAGTTGTTTTGAAGATTTCCAAGATTTTCCTCTTTTCCTCTCTTTTCTCCTCTTCCTCTTTCTTTCTCTCCTTTTTCTCTCTATTTCCCTTTTCTTTCTCTTTCTCTCCTATTTCCTCTTATCTCTTTTTCTTTTCTATTTTCTACTCAAATTCAATTAATTCATTTTATCACATAATTCTACACTTAATCACTTTTCTACCAATTTTACTAAATTTCTCACAAAATTCTATTTCCACTAAATTTCTAACTTATCATTAATTGAGAAATGTCCAAAATACCCTCCATTCTAATTTCCCCGAAAACTCTCAAAAACGGTAAAATATCATAACATGTCAACATAGCATATTAACACACCAATTTCACAAATAAAATGATTTATCACTCAATTTAAATAAAAGACTCAACAAAATGGAAATAATCGGAATCGGGGCGTTACAGTAATGGCTTTTCAAGAGGAGCTTCCACCTATAGGGGTGTTACTAGGTTTGTAATTTTAATTGATGCAACAACTAAATTATTCAAATTATGCTGTTAACACCATTAACAGCAACAACAACAACATCAATTTCTCAGCCATTCATCATCATCAACAACAGCCAATGCCTTCAATCCTATACGGAATTCCATATGATTCAAACACAACATATTATCATCACAACCTCGCCCAAAATTTTCATCCTAATTCCAATGATGCCACTGCTGAATCTGTTGTCACTTCCACCAATGCAGCAAATGCTGGACTCAACTACTATTAGTCAGTTAGATAATTAAGAGAGGTTGCCAAGGTGAGTAATAATATACCTAATGAGTTTTCTCAAATGCAGCCACTCAATTATGCTAAAGCTTCTTCTTGACAAATTGATATTTTTTATAGGGACTAACAAAACGAATTGGAGGCACTATGCATGAATTATTTTTCTTAGGTGTGTTTGTTTTTCATACTGTCTTTTACTTTGATATATATATGATATTTCTTTGTTTAATTTTTCTTTTTTTTGTTTACCTCTTTTTCGTCTGGATTTTAGTTCCAGCTTCGGAAGGTATTATTGTCTGAAGATGACGCATTTACCTTTTTGAAAGGCGACAATTGTGTTGATTCTATTAAAGCATTTACCTTTTTGAAGGGCAACAACTGTGTTGGTGCTGTTACGTATGTTAGGTTTTCTGAAGCACTCCGCCATGTACCTCATATCCGCTATTATACATACAATTATTATACATATACCGTTATAGATTTCCATTGGCATTTAGCTAAAATTCACCAAAAAGTCTCACTATCTCATAACTTCTACAAGTTAAGTTAATCGCTGTCATGATCGTAACTTCATTTTCCCCTTAGATTGACGTGGAGCACATATGTAATGATATGAATGATTCTCGTCATAGAAAATTGTCGCTTTCTGATTATTGCGAGGCAGCCTTATCTTCTATTTTTATGATTTGCTTATAATTTGATATGGACACATTTATTAGCCAACAATATCAGTCCAACAAACATTATGACTGCTCAGGATATCAAGGTACGCAAAATTTGACATGAGCATGGTTCCAATAAAAATGGGATTACCAATGTTTCCTAATAAATAATCGTCAAATTTTAATAAAAAACACTGCATATTGCCAATGTCCATTTTTTGAAATGTAATTTATGTTGTACTCATGTATTAATTTGATTTATAAACTTTGCAGATGGTCTGAAATTGGTGAAACTGAGGGGTGAAGTCATGCAGTTGTTCACCGAATCTTGCAAGTTACCAAGTTGTTATAGAAAACATGAATTGTGATCATGCATGTGATATTGGTCTTTATGCAAAAGAGATGTGAGTACTCTCTTCTTTATATGAATGAAAAATTTCAGTATTGTTAGAAATTACTGCTTGATTATGAATACTTGACACCAAAATGAATTAGATTTGACTTTGTTAATTTTTGGATCATAGATTGCTTTGGGTGAAGAATTGACATATAGTTATCACTATGAGTTTGTTGATGTAGAAGGATATCCTTGTCTTTATGGATCCTTGAAGTGCAGAAAGTTATGCATATGCTAAATATCTCAAACATTGCAGGAGATTCTCTTCAGATGGGCACTTTGATCCTGAAGAATTATTGTTGGCTATAAATCAATCAATAGATGTTGTTGTTGTTTCTGAAACACCAAATGAACACAATAATATCATAATTGATTTGCATCACATTAGGATATTGACATTCCAAAGAATTAAAAGCATCAGGAAGAGAATCTTCCAAATAACAATAAGACATAACAATGCTGAGAAGAATATCCATCCACTATTTCAGGGCTAAATTAAGTATTAATAGTAATATCAAGAATGTCACATGCATATGTATATCTATTAGCTATTAAATCCTGTCGTATGACATGTAAAAGCTGAATTGTAGGCTCTAAAATTGTCATCTCAATCTTCAACCCATTTCCTTTACCTATATTTTAATTTGATTTTATAAAACTAAGGCACATAATATATGAAAATTAAATTTATTGTCGAATCTAAAAGAAACTATACAACTAAATAATTTCTATTTGAAAATCAAGAATGTGTCCACATTATAAGTACATTACATAAAGCCTTATTAAGTGTTGTTTGGTGGTCTTGATTCCATAGAAACAAATAGGATAAGGATATAACTATTTGAGATAGAGCCAGTACTGTCCATCAAACAAACCCTTATTTTGTTTATTTATTTTCATTAAATGTAAAAATTTATTGATCATATTAAAACTAAATTATAATATAAGCAAATGGGTTTCTATCGAATTCATGGTCCAACAGAGAACCTACGAGAAACATACAAAGAGCATATCTAAAACTTCACCCTCATGAATGATGATGACAAAATCAAATATAAGTTAAATCCATTATGACTTGAAAAGTGTAAAACCGAGTGATGTAAGTGATAACTAAATAACTTATCAAAACCATAAAATCATTGTTCAAGATTATTGTACTTCTTTCTACGCATCTCATGTACATCATGTACTTAATGATGGATTCTTATACAACTCTAGTACAAACAAGAAATAATCAAGAATGTGCATACAAAGTCAATTTATATTAGGACATTACTTAGAAAACCATAATCTTTTATAATGCTAATAATTGTAATGAGAAATATGAGACTACTATTTTTCTTATATTTATGTCCAAAGTAAGTGGTGTTAAACAAATAGGTTTTCTTATATTTGTGTCCAATGCTAAACGAACAAAATGGCTGAAATGGATAAACTGATCATGCCTTTATGTTTTCTGTTATTTAAACTTAAAATGTTGTGTGCTTGGGATTTTAAACACCTATTATTATTAAATAAACTAATTTCACTCATTGTTTAGAACGAGGGGCAAACTAACTTAAAAGTGGCCCAATTTGATTGCAAAGAAATTGGTGATATAATATGACTAAAGTAGTCAACGATCATTAGAAAATCATGCTATATATTTTATATAAGAAAATCGTAAAAACTTTTTCATGGTGGATGTAACAACTAAGAGGTGATGTTCCCTTTTTGGACACTTTATTGATTCAGACGACATGAATGTAATACACATCAAGTATAAAGATGGTCTGACTTTGGAGGAGTACATGTCCAATACCAACTGCACACATTTTATAAGGACTCAATGATACCTAACTTAGATTTTTGAGATTTGATTTAATTATTTAGATATTTCATAAACTATTAGTTTATGCTTAGTATATTAAAATACATATTGATTTGCTTTAATTAATTAAGTAGTCTACTGAGTTGAATGAGCAACATAACACAATTTTGTTTGGATTTTAACGGGAATTTGAAGTTATTGCTAGAAAATTTGAATATTAACGGGAACACGAAGTTACTGATTAAAATATTGAATATTAACGAGAACATGAGGTTACTGATCAAAATATTAAATATTAACGGGAGCATGAAGTTAGTGAGCAAAATGTTGAATATTAACGGGAACATGATGATCAAAATATTGAATATTAACGGGAACAAGAAGTTACTGATCAAAATATTGAAAATTAACGAGAACACGAAGTTTCAGATCAAAATATTGAATATTAACGGGAACATGAACTCACTGATCAAAATATTGAAAATTAACGGAAACATGAAGTTTCTGATCAAAATTCTGAGTTGTGGAAAATGAACATAAAGTTGCTGATCAAAATTTTGAACATGTTTGTTTTTTTATTGGGTGTTATGATTTTAATTTTTTTTCATTTACAACAAAAATTTTATATTTTCAGTTTTTTTTTTATATTTCATAACGTAACTGATGACGTATCCGCGGTCCACACCGAAACCCGTGCGGACGCACGGGTTTCCCACTAGTTAATTTTAATAGTTTCTAAATTAAACTATCCAGCTGGAATTAAAATATTACAATTTGATGACATGGATTCCATATAAGACTGTCAACTCATTAAAAAACACGTCACATAAGCAAAAAAAGGACAGGGGACCAAGTAAATTCAAAGTGGATCTAATTTAAAGGATCAAATTTGCAGGTTTTGTAATAGAAAATTGTTTAAATCGATCAAACTAGAGGACCAAAAGTGCATTTAAACTTATATGTTACTTGAATAAATGAGTGTAAATTGCTGATTTAAGATTCAATTATTTATATTTATGTATTAATATAACCAACAAATTTTAAATAAAAAAATATATATGTGTTTCCTATTAATTTATATATTGAGTAATGTTAAAAAATATTATATTTTAAATTACATTTATTTAAAAAGATGCTCTTTATGCGTTTTGTTAAAAACAATGTCTACATGAAGGTGAATAAAAAATATTTAAAATTTCATATTATTATTTAAAATTTATCATTTAATTATAATTATTATTTAAAAATTTACGTATGACGTTCCACTTAAGAAATTTTTTCACATTATTTAATACTATTGAAGTCTCATACTAAAAAAAAGTACTATTTACTTTCATTTAAAAAAAAAAAGTGCGCACTGCCACAAAGGTGGGCAAACGGTCAGTTTTGGGAGGTAGGTGGCAGATCCAAAACCTTAATCCAAATTAAATCAAGTGAAGACCCAATTTCGTTTGTTTATAAATTGGTTTTTAGGTTCGATTTTTAGATAATTCAATTAGTTCAGTCGACTAGTCCAATTTATTGTAGAGATTATTGTTTTCATCTGTTGATTTTCTTATATAGTTGTAGTTCCGACTTTAATTTGATTTTATTTAAACAAAAATTATGTGTGATGATGTGTAATCTATAATATAAGAAAAGTAAAGGGGTAGAATGTCTCAATATTTTAGAGATGTTTTATCTCTTTTATCTCTTCTAGTGATGTTTTATCTTCTTCTCAATATTTTTCTAATTTTTTTTTTCAACTTACAGTTTTTGTTTCACTTTTACTGATTTGTTAAAATTGTGTTTTCACATATGTTTTGCAAGTTATTCATCTTCATCCAAAATAACCAAAAGAACATAAAACATCAAGGGAAAAAGTTATTCTTTATCTGAACTAAAGAGAAAAAAATATTGAACTTCAATGGTCATTCTTAGGAGTTTGGTTGGTTATGGAGGTATGAACAAATATTGGTTTTTTAAGAAATTTGTTGTAAATGAGGAAGGTGATTGAAAAAGAGCATCGTTACAAGTTGAACTATGATAGGAACATTTTTTATGGGTTATGTTTTTGAGCGGTGAAATGAAGGTGAAACAAAATCTCGGATTTGAATGTATTTTTGGAGAGGTTTTGGGTTATATATTTGAGAGTGATGAAGGTTGAACGAAATATAGTTTTTGAATTAATTTTCAAAAAGTGTTAATGTTTGAAATTCTTAATATTTTGTGTTGTTATGTGTGATTGATTATGGGTTTGGGAGATGAAAGTACGATGAATTTTTTGATAATCCTGGTGAAGGTAGAGGGATTTTGGTTTACAGAAAGGTGAAAAGGGAGAACTTATGTAATAAAACGATGATTTTTGTGTTTACTCATCTTGAGTAAAAGATAGAGAATAGGAAATGTGCGGGAGAATTTGAAGATGACACGTAGAAGACACCACGTAGAAGACACCAGATAAGAGTATAGGTAGATAAGGATATATGGACGGTAGAATAGACACCAGGTGAGAAAATATAAACAGTGAAATAAACATGTAGAGACATTGAGATAAGAATATATGGACGGTGGAATAGACACGTAGACACCAGGTGAGAATATATGGACGGTGAAATAAACATGTAGAGATATTGAGATAAGGATATATGGAAGGTGGAATAGACATCAGGTGAGAATATATGAACGGTGGAATAGACACGTAGACACTAGGTGAGAATATATGGACGGTGGAATAGACACGTAGAAGACATTGAGATAAGGATATATGGACGGTGAAATAGACACCAGAAGAAAATATATGGACGGTGAAATAGACACCAGGTGAGACAAGGAGATAAGGACTTTAGGTGAGGATATATGGACGGTGGAATAGACACGTAGACACCAGGTGAGAATATATGGACGGTGAAATAAACATGTAGAGATATTGAGATAAGGATATATGGAAGGTGGAATAGACATCAGGTGAGAATATATGAACGGTGGAATAGACACGTAGACACTAGGTGAGAATATATGGACGGTGGAATAGACACGTAGAAGACATTGAGATAAGGATATATGGACGGTGAAATAGACACCAGAAGAAAATATATGGACGGTGAAATAGACACCAGGTGAGACAAGGAGATAAGGACTTTAGGTGAGAATATATGGACGATGGATTAGCCATCAGGTGAGAATTTGTGTTTGCTGACACTAGATAAGAATATATGGACACGTTGAGACAAGGAGATAAGTAGACGAGTGAAGAAAGAGAAATTATTTTCATTAATCAAGAAAAGAAAAAGAAATAATCATATTTAAAAATAAAATCAAACATTAAGGGATGATCATTATTACTTTTATTTATAACTTTAAAATAATATTTATAATTTTAAATATATATTTTTTTTTCAAATCCCGAAGAAAGAGAGAGTTTGATGCTATTTAGTTTTGTTGCCCTTCTTTATAATTTATATTTTTAACAATCAAATATTTAGTATTTTTTTATCAATCAAATATGTTTTCACGATTGATAGCTTATAGCAAAAAATTGTCAAACAGATTAATTTATAATCTGTAAATAGAGTGTGACTAGAGTAAGAAGCTATTAAAAACAAAATAACGATCTTTTACTTTCACTGTTTGGTATATTGAAAAAAGGTGTGTAGTTATATCTACTGATTAATTTTGATTATTAAATTAAATATAATATTTATTATTTGTTAAATTGTGTTAAAATAAAGTTTTATTATAAAAATTTTTTTGATTGTTATAGTCAACTAAATACAATAAAATTTTAATAAATTTTGTTTTTTATTTTTTTGTAGAAATTATATGAAACGGAAAAAATGAAACTAATAATTAAAATACTTAAAACGGAAAAATTATAATTAATTCAAATATTTAATTGGTGTAATTTTTTTAAACGAGAATAAATTTACTATTGATTCAAATATTTTTATAAATAATATAAAAAAATAAAATAAAATATTTATATATGGTATAAAAATATGTTGTTGATTCAAATAATTTATTTACTTAATATATGTTTTTTGTTTGTCAATTTCATATTTTTAATGTTGTTAATATTTTTTGATGATGATCAACTATAGAAGACAAATTTTGACTAAATCATAACTTATCTTTTTTTATAAATACCAAATTAAAATAATTACTTTTATTTACATTTTTTCGTATAAATGTTTCAATATAAATATTTGAAATTTCAAACTAAATTTCAAAATTCAATTTTTCACTTGAAGTTTTAATAGTTAATTAGGAAAATAATATTTATTTAAAAATTTAATAAATTTTGTTTTCTCTTAATATGGAAATTATATAAAACGAGAAAAATAAAATTATTGATAAAAAAATTGAATAATAATCAGAACAATTTTATTATTGATTCAATTATTTTAGTAAATAATATTTATATATGAAAAATATATATTGTTGATTCAAATATTTTTATATACGAAAAAATTATAGGCATCAATCTATTATCTCTTTTAAAAATAATAAAATTTTTTAGTTAAATAATTTTGTCTTTCTATCATTTCATATTTATTACATTTTTAAAACAAATACTCAAAATTTTGAGAAACATGACTAATAAAGTTATTGATGAAAAAAATTAAAATATAATGGGAAGAAGTTTACTATTTATTCAATTGTTTTTGTAAATAATACCAAAACAATATATATATATATATATATATATATATATATATATATATATATATATATATATATATATATATATATATATATATATATATATATATATATATATATATATATATATATATATATATATATATATATATATATATATATATATATATATATATATATATATATATATATGAAAAAATATATTGTTAATTCAAATATTTTTATACACAAAAAAATTATAGGCACCAATTTATTATCTCTTTTAAAAATAATAATTTTTTTTGTTAAACAATTTTGTCTTTTAATCATTTCATTTTGGCTAAAATACAGTTTTGGTCCCCTGTTTGTCAAAATTCACGGCTTTGGTCCCCCTGTTTTTTTTTTAACAGTTTTGGTCCTCCACCCCTCACTGTTCATGTACGGACGTGTACTGTTCATGTACGAACAAGTTACTGTTCATCACTTTTTTTGGGCCAAAATTGGAGTGGGGGACCAAAACTGTTAAAAAAAATAGGGGGACCAAAACTGTGAATTTTGACAAACAGGAGGACCAAAACTGTATTTTGGCCTTTCATTTTTATTATATTTTGGAAAAAAATTACTAATACTATAATTAATTCTAATTAATTATTTATAAGAAAAATTAAATATTTTTTATAAGTATTAAATATTATTTATAAGAAAAATTAAGTATTTTTTATAAGTATTAAATATCATAGTAATAAAATTTCTAAACAGGACTCTGCAGAGACTAAAAGATAAAGCTGACTTCAACTATCATTCGAAATATGAGAGGCTTCAACTATTAAACTCTGTTTTGCAGATGGTCTTTTGTTGTTTTCATGAGGAGATAAGAAGTCATTTCAAATGGTAATGGGTATGTTTGCTAGGTTTTCCAAATCAATAGGTCTCAAAGTTAATCCTTCCAAATCAATAGGTCTCAAAGTTAATCCTTCCAAATGCAAAATTTATTATGGTGGGGTGGATAGCTGCACTAGAGAAGAGATTAAGCAAATCACCAGTTTTGCTAAAGGCACCCCAGGGGTCCTTTTACAAGCAAAAAGCTCTTAATTCATCATTGTATAGGTCTGGTGGATCAGATCATAATAAGAATAAGGCATTAGAGTGCAAAGTTGCTCAGTTTTGCAAGGAGAGTGTAACTCATTAGAAGTGTCATCTTTCCAACTACAAATTTCTTGATGTTGAGTTTTCTTTTTTCTAAAAAAGTGATACACAAAATTGAGTCTTTGTGCAGGAATTTTCTTTGGAAAGGTGGTGATTCAAGCTCAAGGAATTTTCTTCGAATAAAAATGGAGGGCTGAACATCTTTTCTTTAACTGATTGGAATAAAGCCAATATGGTCAAGTTGTTGTGAAACTTGAACGGGAAGGCTGAAAGTATGTGGATCAAATGGATCCATAACTACTACATCAAAGAATACACTCTCATGACTTTCCCCATCAGGAATAATTGCTCCTGGATGTTGAAGGCCATTTTAAGACAGAGGGAGCTGGTGCATCTGATGCAGAGGTGGAATGAGGACAATTTCAAGGCCAGAGACAACTATCAGGTTATAGGGTATGGATGCAACCTAAGTTTAGAGAGCACATATCTAGATTGATGATGATGTGTTAAGCTTAGTTTCTATCCTTCTGGCTTTTTGTTGGTTGGATCATTGATCGACTGGTTGTACTTATAGTTTTTTGAATTAACTAGTAAGATACCCGTACGGGCGCACGGGTAAAATTATTTGATACAATATTAAATATGTTTAAATGTAAATTTGAATGTATATATGTATTTAATTTTAAAATTAGTTATTAATTTTGAAATGAACAATGATTATATAAATACGATTGTAATTAAATACAAAGAGAAAAAAGAACCTGTAAAATAAAATAAAAAATTAATATTTGATAATAAGGATTGTATCTTTTAAATTAAGGTAATTATTGATTAAAATAAAATATGTATTGTTTTTTTAGTGACCCGTGAAATATAAAATTTATTTGATAGATATTAAAATGTATTTATATACATATGTAAATAATCATGCAAAAAGAAGAAAAAAAAGATTCATAAGATGAAAAAAAGACAAAAAAAAGGAAATTTTGATGCGATAATGACCCGTGAGATAAAAAAATTATTTGATGCAATTTAAAATGTATTTAGATACAAATGCAAAATTTAAAATGATATATTTAATTGTAAAATGAACAATAATCATATAAATTAAATTGTATTAATATAAAATGAAAAAAAAGGAATCATGAGATGAAGAAAGAAAAAAATTAACATTTAATTTTGTCTCTCAAATTAATGGTAGATTAAAATAAAATAGATATTGTGTTGATAGTGACCCGTGAGATAAATAAATTTTTAATTTTATTAAAATTAAAAAATAGATTTTTGGTATTTTTAGTGATAATAATTAAATAGAGAAAACAATTAAAATGAAAGTGAGAAAGTGTGGGAAAAAGAAATGTGAGAGAGATTTGAAATTTGAATGAAGAGAGAGAATGAGTGTATGTAATATTTAATTGTGATTTTATTGATAGAGATTGATAAATGAATGTCATTTGTCATGATATAATAGGAGTTGAGATTGAAAAAAAGTAAATATTAGTTGATTACTAAAATGTCCTTTTGTTAGTGTAAATAATTTGTGATGAAAGGGTAATTTTGAGAGTTCATGCAATTGAATTATAATAGATAGATAGTAGATTTGTGATAAAAGGGTAATTTTGAGAGTTCATGCAATTGAATTATAATAGATAGATAGTAGAAGAAAGTTTATCCTGATTCAAAAAAAGTATTAAATATAAATATTTTTGAAAGAGGGTCATTAATTATAAATATTAGTAAGTATTAAATATCTTTAAAAATTGAAAAACAATTTCCTTTGACAACTACTTTTTTGAATTAGGATTATTAATTTACATTTAAGGTCAATTTTTTAAGAAGATCAGGATTATAGAAAAATAATAATAAACATATTCAAATAGTTTTACATTCAACAATATAAAAATTGCATTCAAAAATATAAAAACTATAAACTTAATTTTTTTTGTTATAGATTTTATGAATTTAATTTAATTTTTTAAATCTATATTTTTATACATAAATCAATACGATCTCTTATTTTTGTTGGGATTTTATACAAGGAACTATATTATTTTCTTGTATTTTATAATTTAATCTGTAACATGGATTTGATATTTTTATTTTATTTTATGACTTATTTTATAATATTTTTCATATTCTATTTACTACGTAATGTGAGTAATATTTTTTAATATTACAACAATAATAACTATATTGTAATTCTCAGGCTTTCCTACATTTTTATTCATATATTAATATTTTTATACCATAGACTTATTTTTTTTTCGTTTTTATGAATTACACATATTTTTTTGGTTATAAAATTATACGATCCCCTATTTTTAATGATAGTTAAAATGGAGGATTATTAATATGACCCCTATTTTTTCTTAGAAATCAATATGATCCCTTGAGGAGAACTAATTAATATGATCCCATAATTTAACTGGAGGAATATATATTAATATGATCCTCTATTTTCAATTATTTAATTGTTGTTCTTTTTTATAATTAAATTAATTAATAATTAATTCATTTTAAACTATAAGTGATTTATGATTGATCCGTACGAGTAGTTTGTTGGAAAAATGACCTCCATAATTTTCCTCCTCCGTAAACTCAAAAATAGGCACTAGCGGAAACGTGAAAAATAAGCAAAATGACACAAAAAGATTTTGGCGTGGAAAATCTTCTCAGTGTGAGAAAGAAAAAAACCACGGGACCCTTAGGCCTCTTAAACATCCACTATAATGATAATGGGAATGCAACAACTTCATCCTTAGGTGGAACTCTCTACAAAGTATCTCTCAATTTGTAAGGAACACTCTCACAAATTGGCTCACTATTTCTCTCACAAGAAAAACTCTCTAAGAAACAATTTTCTCTCTTGAGCAAAGCTCTATTTCTCTTGCTTCTTGTTTCTCTTGTGGTTGTGTGTGATTTGAATGCTTGCTCTTGGTCCTATTTATAAGAGAAGCAACCCAAAAGGGTCTTACATGCATGAAGACACTTGTTCTTTGCCTTTCATGCAAAACACCAAGTGTCCTTTGCACTATTCTACTCTTCATCATAACCAACCTCCAATTTTGCCAAATGAATGTTGGTTATGTGAAATGGCTGGACCCCACATTTCTTCCCCTCCAGCCATAAGGGAATAATCTTGATTAGTTTGGAGTTGCTGCTAATCCAGCAACTTGTTTGCAGAACTCTATCGTCTCTTTTGGAAGAGGTTTTGTCATTATGTCTGCCCCATTCTCATTGGTGTGAACTATCTATACTTTCAACAATTTACTCTCCAACACATCACGAATCCAATGATACCTTACGTCAAGGTGTTTTGACCTTGAATGGTATGTCGAGTTTTTACTGAGATGGATTGCGCTCTGATTGTCGCAATAGAGAACATAAATTTCTTGATTCTTACCTAACTCTTGCATGAACTTCTTCATCCACATGATCTCCTTACAACCTTCAGTGATTGCGATGTATTCAGCTTCTGTGATACTCAAAGCAATGCACTTTTGTAATCGTGATTTCCATGAGACATCTCCCCCTGCAAAAGTAATCAAATACCCGGAAATAGATTTTCTTGAATCTACATCCCCTGCCATATCTGCATCTACATACCCAATGAGTAATTGCTTTTCATTGCCAAAACACAAACACTGTTTGGCAGTTTCTCTTAGATACCTCAGTATTCATTTCACAACATTCCAATGCTCCTTTCCTGGATTCGACAGGAATCTACTCACCACTCCTACAACATAAGCAATGTCAAGTCTTGTGCAAACCATTGTGTACATAATACTACCTACAGTTGAAGAATAGGGCACTTTGCTCATCTCTTCTTTTTCTTCTTCATTGCTTGGACATTGTGTCTTACTGAGTTTCAGATGACCAGGTAGTGGGACATGCACAGGTTTAACATTATGCATGTTGAACCTCCCAAGGACTTTCTTGATATAATCTTCGTGTGACATCCACAACATTCTTTTGGGACGATCTCGAATGATATTCATTCCAAGAATTTTCTTTACCGCTCCTAAATCTTTCATGGCGAAAGACTTGCTCAATGCCTTCTTTAAAGTAACTATCTTTATCTTGTCTTTCCCAACAATGAGCATATCATCAACATACAACAAAAGTATGATGGATTCACCATTATCATATTTATTCACAAACACACAGTGGTTTGCAGATGTCCTTTTAAATTTATGTTGGGTCATGAAGAGTTCAAACTTCTTGTACCATTGCCTTGTAGCTTGCTTCAACCCATATAAACTTTTCTTCAAGCGACACACAAGGTGTTCTTTGCCTGGTTCTGCAAATCCTTCAGGTTGCTCCATGTAGATTTCTTCCTCTAAGTCTCCTTGTAAGAATGTTGTTTTAACATCAAGTTTCTCTATCTCTAAGTCTAGCGTTGCAGCTAGACCAAGGATTGCTCTTATGGATGTCATCTTCACTACTGGTGAGAATATCTCTTCAAAGTCTGTGCCTTTCTTCTGATGGCACCCCTTCATGACAATTCTTGCTTTGTATCTGGGGTTTGGGTTGTTCTCTTCGGACTTGAGTTTTAACACCCACTTGTTTTTCAAATCCCTTATTCCCTTTGGTAATTTCACCAAGTCATACGTCTGGTTCTCCTTCAGTGACTGTAATTCTTCTTGCATGGCTTGCAACTATTTGTCCTTGTCATCCGTCTCAATGGCTTCCATGAAGCTTTGAGGTTCTCCTTCATCAGTGAGAGTGACATACTCATTTGGGGAATATCTTTTTGATGGTTGTCTTACTCGTATAGATCTTCTCTCTTGAGGTTCTTGATCCCTCTGATCAACATCTATTATCCGCTCTCCCTGTATTTTCTGACCTTGTTCTATCTGGTCAGGTTGCTCCGTATGATCGGGTTCTATTGCCTGATCAGGTTCAATATCTCACTGAGGAATCTCTCCCCCTGAGTTTTGTACCACAATGGTCTTTGACTTCTTAGATAGAATATCATAGATTGTTTGATCTTCATAAAATACCACATCTCTGCTTCGAACAATCTTCTTGTTTGCAGGATCCCATAGTCTGAAGCCAAGTTTATCTCTTGGAGAACCAAGGTATATGCACTCCTTCGTCTTAACATCGAGTTTTGCTCTTTCATCTTTAGGAATATGGACAAATGTCTTACACCCGAATACTCACAATTGACCATAAGAGGCTTTGTTTCCATACCATACTTCATCCGATATCTCTCCATTTAACGGTCTTGAAGGAGACAAGTTTATCAAATCAATGGCAGTTCTCACTGCTTCACCCTAAAATGATTTGGGAAATTTTGCATGAGAAAGCATGCTTCTGACTTTCTCTGCAATTGTTCTGTTCATTCTTTCAGCTACTTCATTCATTTGGGGAGTCTTCGGAGGTGTCCTCTCATGTCTTATCCCATGAGCTTTACAATATGCTTCAAATGGACCTAGATATTCACCTCAATTGTCACTTCTTAAGCATTTCAACATTCTTCCAGATGCTCGTTCTACAGAGGCGTGAAACTCCTTAAAAGCTTGTAGAACTTGATCTTTCTTCTTCAATGGATACACCCACGCCTTTCTAGAGTGATCGTCAATGAAGGTAACAAAGTATTATGCGCCACCAAGAGACCTTTCAGATGTGGAGCAGACATCTGAGTGAACAAGATCTAGGATTTTCTTTCGTCTTCTTGCATCATCTGATATTTGAAAAGATACTCTGTGTTGTTTGCGTGCTAGACAGTCTTCACATGATTCAAGTGGTTGTCCCTTGATATTTGAAAGATGATCTTTAACAAGAATCTCTAATCCTTTATCACTCATGTGGCCAAGTCGTTTATGCCACAATTCTTTGGTTGCGTCTTGAGAAACATTAGTCTCTCCCTTGTTTATCTTTCCCTACATGATGTACAGGGAGCCTTCCTTTTTGCCACGAGCAAGTGTCATGCTCCTTTTGCTAAGCTTCCATCTACCATCGCCGAACTGGTTTATCATCCCTAGGTCATCCAACTTTCCTGCTGATATAAGGTTTAGACGCATTTTTGGTACATGTCTTACTTCCTTCAACACAAGCATATTTCCATTCTCTGTGGTCATAGTCACTTCACCAATACCAATAATCTTGCTTGTGACGTGGTTTCCCATCTTAACCGTACCAAAATCTCCTCTTTGGTATGATAAGAATAATTCTTCATGAGGTGTAACGTGGAAATATGCTCCTGTGTCAATTATCCAAGTGCAATTATCGAATGCAACATTTAGATAATTGTCGTCTCCAAAAAGGAAAATATTCTCGTTTTTCGAGGCTATTGCAGTTGTGTCTCCTTCTTCCTTATTCTTCTTTGGGTTTATCATATCTAGACGGACTTTTCCAGCCTGTTGATCTTTCTTCAAGAATTTGCCCTCAGGTCTTCTATGGCCAGGTTTGCCACAATAATAACAACTTACTCTTGTGCGAGACTTGGATCTAGCTTGTGATCTCCCACGACCTCCTCTTTCATGATTCTTACTCCTTTCTCTGTTATCAACAATGTTGGCTTCGAACTGGTTGTTGAAGCCTCTTTCCCTCCGTCTTGACTCTTCATTTAGCAAGGAATCTGTGACAAAATCCATGACAAGTTTTCCATCTGGAGAAGAGTTACTAAGAGTGACAACTAGAGTGTCCCAACTCTCAGGTAGAGAACTTAGGAGCAGAAGAGTTTGCAACTCATCATCTATCTTCATGTCACCTTTTGTCAGCTGATTCACGATACATTTGAAGGTATTCAAGTGCTCGATCATATTTTGGCCATCTGAGTACTCCAATTTCACCAGTCGCCTGACAAGGTGTGCTTTATTTCTCGGTGTCTTCTTTTGAATCAAGGATTCAAGTTTGGTCCACAACTCATATGCATTTGTATAAGTTGACACATGCTCGAATAGACTCCTATCTATGTATTTTCTGATCATGGCAACTGCCTTCCGATTTTGGAGCTCCCACTCGTTATCTTTCTTCTCCGTTGGCTTATCCTTTTGAGAGATTGGCTCATGCAAATCTTTGCAATATAGGCGGTTTTCCATCATCGGCTTCCAATAGGTATAATTATCAGCGGTCAGCTTGAACATATCTCCTTCATAACTAATAGAACCATCCATTTTGAGAACACGGGAAAGTAGTTCCTTCAACTAGGAGATTTTCAAAATAGTGTCGTACACTAAAAAGTCACCGTAGTTTGTGAATGGCGCAACTAGGAAATTCCCAGGAAAGAGAGGTGGGTCAATATTGACACACTTAAATACCAAGTCTTTCCTTAGCCAGAACTTACCAAGACACACCTTCCCAATACAAAGATTTAATTCCAACAATAATAGTTCTTTTCTAATGTGGAAGATCAAACAATGTTGCAACCACAGAGCATACAAAGAACTTTATTATGAGTACAACAACATAGTATCACAGAGCCCAACCAGGCTCTGATACCACTGTTGGAAAAATGACCTCCATAAATTCCCTCCTCCGTGAACTAAAAAATAAGCACTAGTGGAAACGTGAAAAATAAGCAAAATGACACAAAAATATTTTAGCGTGGAAAACCTTCTCAATGTGAGAAAGGGAAAAACCATGGGACCCTTAGGCCTCTTAAACATCCACTATAATGATAATGAGAATACAACAACTTCACCCTTAGGTGGAACTCTCTACAAAGTATCTCTCAATTTGTAAGGAACACTCTCACAAATTGGCTCACTATTTCCCTCACAAGAAAAACTCTCTAAGAAACAATTTTCTCTCTTGAGCAAAGTTCTATTTCTCTTGCTTCTTGTTTCTCTTGTGGTTGTGTGTGATTTGAATGCTTGCTCTTGGTTCTATTTATAGGAGAAGCAAGCCAAAAGGGTCTTACATGCATGAAGACACTTGTTCTTTGCCTTTCATGCAAAACACCAAGTGTCCTTTGCACTATTCTACTCTTCATCATAACCAACCTCCAATTTTGCCAAATGAATGTTGGCTATGTGAAATGGCTGGACCCCACATAGCTAATTTTTTTAGAATATGATGTATCACAATAATTCATTATCTCTATTTTTGTTCTATATTATTTCTATAATTATATGTTAAAAAATTAATTTAAATCAAATGGATCGAAACTGTAATCGTGAACAAAATCACTTTCCTTAAAAGTATTTCAAGCACTCTCTTATAGTCTTAGAGTTGGAACACAAGAATTTCCAAGATAATTCAGCCTTCTAATCGAATCTGCATAAGACTGATGAAGATTCAAATGCAGGGAAGAGTGTCTGTAATTATGTGAAGAGGGTGCACAATTTTTTTTCAAATTCTGAATAATGTATTTATAGGCCATGCATGTGTTGTTTCACAAGGTTGCAATTCTTGTTGAAACAACACCTTTTCAGCATAAGTTTGTAATGGTTCGCCTATGGTTACATTATGCACCACTTCATAAAGTGTTGTATATTTCGAATGCATTTATTGTCATTAACTTAATTGCACACTTCTTGTCATATTGGAACACTTCCATGGATATTAATTGTCTATAATTTCCAACAATCTCCCACTTGTTCTAATGATGACAAGTCTAATTTTCAGAAAATGAGGTATAAAGAATGTTAATACGGTTAGGTATCTTTCGATTTAAAACTTAACCTTCGTGAGGACAACGCAAAGCCTAATCGGAATGTTAGGTAGCAATGCTTTTAAACCATTAATCCATATGATTAGACCGACGTTACCTTACACATATTCTTTAAGGGTTCTTCCCCTACATATCTCTCCTAACACTTATTTATGGCCATACGCTTTCCTGTTTCATGAATTTGTTTTGAAAGAAACACCAACTCTCACTTTGAGATGACACCGTCTCAAAGTTCACATAGGTGAAGTTCATATTATATCCTTTTTCATGAGATACTTATTCTCGGTATTGAACTTCATTAAGAGTTTGGAAAAACTCAACCCACCATTATATTAAAAGTTCGACAAACATCTAAATCAACGACTTGTTGTTACCCATTGAATCTTGAGGTTAATATTCTGTTAACGTAATATTTGGTTGCTGTCGTTGTTGGAACTCTTATTCAAGGAGTTTCAACCCATACCTCTCGAGGTTGTCTTTTCTAAGTCTGTGGCTAGTGGCTTAGTAAACAGATCAGCCAAATTATAGCTCGTTCATAAATAGGTGAGTGAAATGATTCCATCCTTAATCAATTTTTTCACGAAAGAATTTTTAAGTCCTACTTGCCTAGACTTTCTATTATACACTTTTTGTATGCTCTAGCCAAAGTGGTTTGACTACCGAAATGTATCAACACCTTTGAAACATTATCTTTAGCCAATGGAACTTCCAATAGAAGGTCCCTCAACCATTGATGACAGTCTTTCATTACATAAAAATAGGCAAAAAAATCGGAAAAAAACAAGCGAAAGATGAGCTAAAAGGAATAAGAAATACCCAAGAATGAGGAAAAATTAGCTAATTGTGAAAGAATGAGACTTAGTGAAAATTCAGGTGAAAAGGGGAGCTTTTTGATGCAGCTACCAGAATAATCACGTGCATTTTTGCGCAGCATCGCACATGATTGGGATGTATTTGTTACATCGCGCGCGCAATACATCTATAATGTGCGCGATGATGACCTTTTCTAGGCTTTTTTAACGCGTTCTGAGCTCTTTTTAAGAGGATTTTATGCACTTTTACAAGGGTTACGAAATTTGGAGAACAAAGCAGGATTTTGAGAGCATCAAGGGTGATTTTTAGGGCATTTTAAGCCATTTAAGGCCATTACTTCAAGGGAATTCATATGTATTGCTATTTGAATAATGAGTATCTAATCTCCTCTAGGTTAGGGTGTGTTATGATGAACCTTATTCTATCTTGATGGATTATATGTTGATTTAACTTTGTATGAATCCTTTGAATTATAATTTTATTCAATTGCTTATCGTTCTTAATGCTTTTTATTTGAGATACTCTGTTAAACGAATTTTGGGCACATATGGATTACTGACCCTTAGCCTATGTCTTAAACCTAGGGAAATTATTCAACTTACACTGTTTGAATAGGAATAGGAGACCCCGAGTCGTGGCATAAGGAATTCACGTTTTGTACATTGCCTAATCCTGCTTATGTTGGTGGACTAGGAATAAGAAGCTTTGAGTAGTGATTAATGAGTTATTTCGTGAGGGATCGGTTGTAGCGACTTTATTAATTCGTCATGAGATTATAGAGATAAGATCCTTAATATAAGGCATCATACATCAACAAGAAAAAATAAGGGGATTCGGTACACAACCTGACCGTCTTAGTATTTATGTTTAAAAATCTTATTTTGTTTTTCGCTCTGCAACCTGAACCCCCTATTTACTGTTTTCTTTTACATTGCGCAATTATTTTTTTTGTTCGAACACAATCCTTGTGGATTTGATCTGCTACTGAAGAATTTTCTGTTTGTGTGTACGCAGCTCAGGTATAGAAACGCTTACCATGGCAAAACCAATAGCACAAACTACTAGGGACTATTGTAGGCCTACTGACGCATCACATGTTTCTTTGGGCTTTGTCCCAACAGCTCCTGTGAGTTTCAAAATCAAATACTTTATACTTTCGGATTTGCGAGATAAGTAATTTGATGGGAACACAACTAGTGACTCGTGGGAACATCTAGTAAGATTCTACGAGACATCATCGATGTGTCAATCGGAATGTATTATAGAGGATAACGTTAAACTGAAATTATTCAGCTTCTCGTTGATTGAAAGAGTGAATGATTGAGTATTATGTCTTTCAAGTGGAGTAATAAGAACTTGGAGAGAATTGGAAGACAAATTTCTCGCAAGATTCTTCACTATAGCGTAATTCACCGAAAGAAAAGCTGAAATTACACATTTCGATCAGCAAGAGACCGAATCTCTCTACGATGCTCGGGAGAGGTTTAAATTATTATTACGTCGGTGTCCAAATCACAACATGAGCAATATATAACATATGCAAATTTTTGTTAAGGATCTACAAACGCAAGCATAAATGCTTTTAGATGCATCGATTGGAGGAATGATCAGAACACTGACCGAACCACAAGTGAAAGAGCTAAGAGAAAAGATGAGTAAAAATGAATATAACTTTGCAAATACCAAAGGAATTCAAATTGTGGAAACAAAAAATATATCTTACAATAAGCTGACTTTAGGAGGATACGAAGAGCTTCTCACAAAGTTGGAAGTGCTGAATCAAAAGTTGAATGTAGCAAAGACAACTCCAGAATCTTTAAATGAGGTAGTATTTGTATTATGTGTGTAACGCCCCAGTTTTAGTTATTTTTATTTAATTGAGTCGTTTTGATTATTTTATTATTATATTATTTTATTTTTTACTTTTATTTGAAAATATATTATTTTTCATCGTGATTATGTGTTAGCGCGTTTTGGGAACGTTGCGAGATATTTGAGTGTAGGGGTATTTTGGTCTTTTGTTTGGGTAGATATTATATTTTTCATATAATAGAAATAGAAAGAGAGAAAATAGAAAGGAAAGAAAAAGAAGAGAAGAAAAAGAGAAGAGAAAGAAGAAAAGAGAGGAAAACTTGTGGATTTGGGAACCGATTCAACCGACTTTTCAAACGCGATTTAATCGGGTAAGGGTGCGAAACTCGATTATACTATGTTTGTGTATGATTATGTATGTTTGTGTGGAAGTTTTATTGGTTTTCAATATAGGTCGAAATGAGATAAACAAGTAGAAATCGATGTTTTCGCGGTTGGAAATCGATGTAAATGCGGTAGAATACTAGTTACCATGATTAGATTATGTTCTGATTGTTATGTGTTGGTTTGAAAGTGTTTTGGTGGGGAAAATATGATTTTGAACTATGTAACAGCGCTGCTGGGTTTTGCTGAATTCGCAGGTTCGCACTGCAAATCCCCTAGCGAAGCGGAAAGCGAGCATTCGCTGGCTACTCGCACTGCGAAGGTGAGGGCGAGCATTCGCCAGAGACTCGCACTACGAACTTTGTGTTGTTTTGGGTTATTTTCTTTCTGCCACTGTTCACGGGGAGACTCGCACTGCTAAGGGGAAAGCGATCATTCGCTGGGAGTTCACACTGTGAACGTTAGGAATTTTTTAGGCTATTTTTATTTCTGACTTGGTTCGCTGGGACATTCGCACTGCGAATGAAGGAGCGAAGGACTCGCTAGGAGCTTCGCAATGCGAACATGACAGGTTTTCCCAATTTGTTTTCGTTATAACTTTTGATCCGTGAGCCGGTTTGAAGCGCGGTTTGATGCGTTGGAAAGCTTTTGACATGTTCTTTCTTATATTATCGGTTTTGAGACTAGTGGCCTATTTAATTATGTCGGGGATTGGAATGGTGTCGTTTTGTCAACTTGTACCATTGTAAGTGTGTGTAGTTGATGTGTATTATGCAATATGCTGTTGATATGAATGTTGTATGACTTGTGTGCTGTTGTGTGATGGAAATGCATGTGATAAGATGTTGTGATGATGGTTTGTGACCTAAGGGCTAGTAAATGCAATGTGTTGTATTTGATGATATATGCATGATTATGGATGTGTATATGTGTGCATTTGAATGTCATGAGTCATTGTATGCCAAGCATCATGATATGCATGTTGGTGATGTCGTGTGCCCTAGTGAGTGTGAGCGACGAAATGGTTCCAGAGGGAATCCGCTATAACATTGTGATCCTTATACAAAGAGGACCTAAAGTGATGATTATAGACGATCGTGAGCCTTATACAAAGAGGACCTAAAGCGATCGGATTGTGAGCCTTATACAAAGAGGACCTAAAGAAATCCATAAACATCGTGAGCCTTATACAAAGAAGACCTAAAGCGACGGGGAACATCGTTTGCCCGACGGGGAGTTACGCTAAGTAACAAGCGATGATTCCAATAGTTCCTGAGTGAACTAGTGTTAAGAATGATGGATGGCTGGTACCGCATGTGCATTTGCATAGAGTCGTTGTGTCGGTCTCTTTGCATTTGCATAAATCATGAATGGATTGATTGTGTGTGGAATTGTGGATGAAATTGATGAGTTGATATATGTTTATATGTTTGCGTTATGTGTATTGTGCATGGTTGATATACCTTGGGGATGGATATATGAAATATACTTTGTGTTGTTTGTGTTTGAATTCTGGTATAAGTGGTGATGAGAATATTTTATATGTGTATTTTCGTGTTATTATATAATTGTATGCAATTGTATTATGAGGCATTGCAGATTAGATGCTGGAGGTCTTTTTGTGAAGCTTAGGTCTTCATTCTTTTGTCGGTCGGCTCTAATATGTAGCACCGGGTAGTCGGGGGATCGAGTGTGATTATTTTGTATTATGTATATGTATCTTTTGGATTGCACATGTATGAATTGATGTATGGCAGACAAACTTTTTATGGTGTATATATATGAGTTTCAGTTACGGATTTTCCGCTTTTATTCTGTATCTGAATTGTGGGTGTTAGGAACTCAGTTCCTTGTTATGTGCTACCTGAATTGTTGCATATCTATATGAGCAGGTTGTTGTATGTTTGTTTCAAATTGATGTGACCCCTCGGTCTATGCCGTGAATGTTTTAAATATACTCTGATGAAATTTTGAATTTTATTTATCGCTTTGTTTATTGGGGGTATAGATTGGGGGTGTTACATTAAGTGGTATCAGAGTCAGTCCGTGTCAGTTTGTGTCAGTCCTTATTGGTCTTTGTGGTTCGGTGAGCTGTTTGTTTAACCATAGTTGCTGTTATTGGAAATGAACAGAATATGGCTGGTAGGAATGATGCTGCTTTGGCTGCTGCTATGCAAGCTATGGCTCGGGCTGTGCAGGGTGCACCTAATGCTGCGGGTAATGATGAGTTCAGGAAGAACAAACCGCCTGTCTTCAAAGGAAGATATGATCCTGATGGTGCTCAGATTTGGCGTGAGGAGATTGAACGAATCTTCTGAGTGATGGATTGTGCTGAGGATCAGAAGGTGAGACTGGGTACTCACATGTTACTAGAAGAAGCTGATGATTGGTGGGTTAGTACACGTCATGTGTTGGAAGCTGCAGAGGAGGAGATCACTTGGGCTGTGTTTAGCATTGAGTTTCTGAGGAAGTATTTTCCTGAAGATGTAAGAGGAAAGAAGGAAATTGAGTTCTTGGAGTTGAAACAAGGTAATATGTCTGTTGTTGATTATACTGCTAAGTTTGTGGAGCTTCTGCAGTTTTATCCACATTATGCGGAAGCGACTGCAGAGTTTTCTAAGTGTGTGAATTTTGAGAACGGATTGCGTCCTGAGATTAAGCAGGCAATTGGTTATCAGAGAATTCGAAGGTTTTCAGACTTGGTGGATTGTTGTAGGATTTATGAGGAGGATAGTAAGGCTCGTTCTACTCACTATAAGAGTGTGAGCGAGAGGAAAGGGAAGCAACAGTTTCGTAGTGGTCTGTATGTGACACCAGCTGATAAGGGTAAGCAGAGAGGTAATTTTGAGAAAAGGCCAAGTGGAGGAGGTATGTCTAATCCTCCGAGATGTTTTAGGTGTGGTGATCTAGGTCATCGGCAGTTCGAATGTAGGAAGGATATGAGAAAGTGTTCTAATTGTGGAGGTTTAGGACATGTCGCAACTGATTGTGCAAGGAAGAATGTGGTGACGTGCTTCAATTGTGGTGAACCTGGTCATATTAGCACGAAGTGTCCGAAACCGAAGAAAGCTCCAACTGGTGGGAAAGTTTTTGCCTTGGCGGGGACTCAGACTACAAGTGCAGATCGTCTGATCAGAGGTACTTGTTTTATTAATAGTACGCCTTTAGTTGCTATTATTGATACTGGAGCGACTCATTCGTTTATTTCGTCTGAGTGCGCGAAGCATTTGAATCTCGTGTTGTCTTCGATGGATGGAGAGATGGTTATTGATACTCCAGCAATGGGGTCAGTAACTACTTCTTTGGTTTGTTTAAGTTGTCCTTTGACCATTTATGGTAAAGACTT
The DNA here is from genome assembly GCA_022829125.1 of Lathyrus tuberosus. Lineage (NCBI taxonomy): Eukaryota > Viridiplantae > Streptophyta > Magnoliopsida > Fabales > Fabaceae > Lathyrus > Lathyrus tuberosus. Next base: position 4,557,955 of record JALAZF010000422.1, read on the forward strand.
TGAGATGGATTTGGTGTGTTTGCCGTTGGAGGGTTTAGATGTGGTTTTGGGAATGAATTGGTTGCAATTCAATCGAGTTCATATTGATTGCTATCATAAGCTGGTAATATTTCCTTCTCTTGAGGAAGACGAAGACTCGAATTTCTTATCTACCAAAGAGTTGAAGAAACTTTTGGCGAATGAAGCTCAGTTGTTCGGGTTGTTTGCATCGTTGACTGTGGATAGTCAAGTTTCACTTGATGTGTTTCCTGTTGTGTGTGATTTTCCGGAAGTGTTTCCTGAGGATATTTCGGATGTGCCGCCAGAGAGAGAGGTGGAGTTTTCTATATATCTAGTTCCTGGTACTAGACCTGTGTCGACGACACCATATCGAATGTCGGCATCTGAGTTGGTTGAGTTAAAGAAGCAATTGAACGAATTGTTGGAAAAGAGGTTTGTGAGACCGAGTGTGTCGCCTTGGGGTGCTCTAGTTTTATTGGTGAAAAAGAAAGATGGGAGTATGCGATTGTGTATTGATTATCGCCAGTTGAATAAAGTGACGATTAAGAATAAGTATCCTCTTTTGAGAATTGACGATCTGATGGATCAGTTGGTAGGTGCTTGCATGTTTAGTAAGATTGACTTGAGGTCGGGTTATCATCAGATAAGGGTGAAAGAGGAAGATATTCAGAAGACGGCTTTTAGGACACGTTACAGTCATTATGAATATTCTGTGATGCCGTTCGGGGTTTCTAATGCGCCAGGTGTGTTTATGGAGTACATGAATCGTATTTTCCACGAGCATTTGGATTGTTTTGTTGTTGTGTTTATTGATGATATCTTGGTTTATTCTAAGTCTCGGGAGGAACATGCGGAGCATTTGTGCATTGTGTTGCAGGTTTTGAAGGAAAGGAAACTTTTTACCAAGTTGTCCAAGTGTGAATTCTGGTTGTCGGAAGTGAGTTTTCTTGGTCATGTGATTTCAGGTAACGGTATTGCTGTGGATCCATCTAAAGTAGAAGCAGTTCTACAATGGGAGGCTCCGAGATCCGTTACTGAAATTAGAAGCTTTTTGGGTTTAGCTGGATATTATCGAAGGTTCATTGAAGGTTTTTCTAAATTAGCACTTCCATTGACCCAGTTGACTTGTAAAGGTCAAGCGTTCATTTGGGATATTCGGTGTGAGGAAAGTTTTAGTGAACTGAAGAGAAGATTGACGACAGCTCCGATTTTGATCTTGCTGAATCCTAGTGAACAGTTTGTGGTGTATTGTGATGCGTCTTTGATTGGTCTAGGTGGTGTGCTGATGCAAGAAGGTAAGGTTGTGGCTTATGCTTCGAGGCAATTGAGGGTGCATGAGAAAAATTATCCTACCCATGATCTTGAATTAGCGGCTGTGGTTTTTATGTTGAAGATTTGGAGGCATTATCTCTACGGTGCAAGATTCGAAGTCTTTAGTGATCATAAGAGTTTGAAATATTTGTTTGATCAAAAAGAGTTGAATATGAGGCAACGTAGATGGTTGGAATTTTTGAAGGACTACGATTTTAGCTTGAATTACCATCCTGGTAAAGCTAATGTGGTAGCCGATGCGTTGAGCCAGAAATCGTTGCATATGTCTGCTTTGATGGTTAAAGAGTGGGAACTTTTGGAATCGTTTAGAGATTTGAGTTTGGTGTGTGAATTGACGTCTGACAGTGTGAGGCTTGGTATGTTGAAGGTTACTAATGATTTTCTGTTGACTGTTAGCGAGAAACAGAAATTGGATGTGAAATTTGTGGATTTGATGACGGTTGGGGATAACAGTGAAAATGAGGACTTTAAAGTGGACGATAAAGGTGTTTTGAGGTTCCGAGGTAGAATTTGTATTCCTGATGATTCAGAGTTGAAAAGGATGATTTTGGAGGAAGGACACCGGAGTAATTTGAGTATACATCCGGGAGCTAATAAGATGTATCAAGATTTGAAGAAGATCTTTTGGTGGTCTGGATTAAAGAGAGATGTGGCTCAGTTTGTGTATTCATGTTTGACGTGTCAGAAGTCAAAAGTAAAACATCTGAAGCCTAGTGGTTTGTTGCAACCGTTGGATATTCCTGAGTGGAAATGGGATAGCATTTCTATGGATTTTGTGACAGGGTTGCCGAACCCTCAGCGGGGACATAATGCGATTTGGGTGGTTGTGGATAGGCTGACTAAATCAGCGCATTTCATTCCGATTGACATCAGTTTTTCTTTGGAGAGGTTGGCTGAGATTTATATCAGTGTGATTGTGAAGTTGCATGGGGTTCCGTTGAGCATTGTTTCGGATTGAGATCCGAGGTTTACCTCGAGATTTTGGGAAAGTTTACAAAAGGCGTTGGGTTCTAAATTGAGATTGAGTTCGGCTTATCATCCGCAGACGGATGGACAGACGGAGAGAACGATTCAGTCATTGGAAGATTTGTTACGAGCTTGTGTTCTTAAACAAGGTGGTGCGTGGGATAGTTATCTTGCGTTGGTGGAATTCACGTATAACAACAGTTTCCATTCGAGTATTGGAATGGCACCGTTTGAAGCGTTGTATGGACGAAGATGTCGAACGCTGTTGTGTTGGCATGAATCTGGTGAGAGTGCGGTGGTTGGACCAGAGTTAGTGCAACAGACTATAGACAAGGTGAAACTTATTCGTGAGAAAATGAAGGCTTCTCAGAGTAGACAAAAGAGTTATCATGATCGAAGGAGGAAGGATCTCGAGTTTCAAGAAGGCGATCATGTATTTTTTAGAGTTACACCGGTGACGAGTGTTGGTCGTGCATTGAAGTCGAAGAAGCTTACTTCTCAGTTTATTGGTCCTTACTAGATATCCGCGAGAGTTGGTGTTGTGGCTTATAGGGTGGTGTTGCCGCCGAGTCTGTCAAATTTGCATAATGTGTTCCATGTTTCACAGCTTCGGAAGTATGTTCTGGATCCGTCGCATATGATTCCGATGGACGAGGTTGAGGTAAGGGAGAACCTTACGGTTGAGGCATTACCAGTGAGGATTTTGGATCGCGAATTGAAGCGGTTGAGGGGCAAGGATATTGCACTTGTGAAAGTGGCGTGGGGAGGCGCTGCTGAGGGCAATTTGACTTAGGAGTTGGAGAGTCGAATGCGGGAGTCGTATCCGGAGTTGTTCGTCTCAGGTAATATTTTCGAGGACGAAAATTTCTAAGTGGGGGAGAGTTGTAACGCCCTAGTTTTAGTTATTTTTATTTAATTGATTCGTTTTGATTGTTTTATTATTATATTATTTTATTTTTGACTTTTATTTGAAAATATATTATTTTTCATCGTGATTATGTGTTAGCGCGTTTTGGGAACGTTGCGAGATATTTGAGTGTAGGGGTATTTTGGTCTTTTGTTTGGGTAGATATTATATTTTTCATATAATAGAAATAGAAAGAGAGAAAATAGAAAGGAAAGAAAAAGAAGAGAAGAAAAAGAGAAAGAAGGAAAGAGAAGAGAAAGAAGAAAAGAGAGGAAAACTTGTGGATTTGGGAACCGATTCAACCGACTTTTCAAACGCGATTTAATCGGGTAAGGGTGCGAAACTCGATTATAATATGTTTGTGTATGATTATGTATGTTTGTGTGGAAGTTTTATTGGTTTTCAATATAGGTCGAAATGAGATAAACGAGTAGAAATCGATGTTTTCGCGGTTGGAAATCGATGTAAATGCGGTAGAATACTAGTTACCATGATTAGATTATGTTCTGATTGTTATGTGTTGGTTTGAAAGTGTTTTGGTGGGGAAACTATGATTTTGGGCTATGTAACAGCGCTGCTGGGATTTGCTGAATTCGCAGGTTCGCACTGCGAATCCCCTAGTGAAGGGGAAAGCGAGCATTCACTGGGTATTCGCACTGAGAAGGTGAGGGCGAGCATTCGCCAGAGACTCACACTGCGAACTTTGTGTTGTTTTGGTTTGTTTTCTTTCTACCACTGTTCGCTGGGAGACTCGCACTGCTAAGGGGAAAGCGATCATTCGCTGAGAGTTCGCATTGCGAACGTTAGGAATTTTTTAGGCTATTTTCCTTTCTGACTTGGTTCACTGGGACATTCGCACTGCGAATGAAGGAGCGAAGGACTCGCTAGGAGCTTCGCAATGCGAACATGACAGTTTTTCCCAATTTGTTTTCATTATAACTTTTGATCCGTGAGCCGGTTTGAAGCGCAGTTTGATGCGTTGGAAAGCTTTTGACATGTTCTTTCTTATATTATTGGTTTTGAGACTAGTGGCCGATTTAATTATGTCGGGGATTGGAATGGTGTCGTTTTGTCAACTTGTACCATTGTAAGTGTGTGTAGTTGATGTGTATTATGCAATATGCTGTTGATATGAATGTTGTATGACTTGTGTGCTGTTGTGTGATGGAAATGCATGTGATAAGATGTTGTGATGATGGTTTGTGACCTAAGGGCTAGTAAATGCAATGTGTTATATTTGATGATATATGCATGATTATGGATATGTATATGTGTGCATTTGAATGTCATGAGTCATTGTATGCCAAGCATCATGATATGCATGTTGGTGATGTCGTGTGCCCTAGTGGGTGTGAGTGACGAAACAGTTCCAGAGGGAATCCGCTATAACATCCTGAGCCTTATACAAAGAGGACCTAAAGCGATGATTATAGACGATCGTGAGCCTTATACAAAGAAGACCTAAAGCGATCAGATTGTGAGCCTTATACAAAGAGGACCTAAAGCAATCCATAAACGTCGTGAGCCTTATATAAAGAGGACCTAAAGCGACGGGCAACATCGTTTGCCCGACGGGGAGTTACGCTAAGTACCAAGCGATGATTCCAATAGTTCCTGAGTGAACTAGTGTTGAGAATGATGGATGGATGGTACCGCATGTGCATTTGCATAGAGTCGTTGTGTCGGTCTCTTTGCATTTGCATAAATCATGAATGGATTGATTGTGTGTGGAATTGTGGATGAAATTGATGAGTTGATATATGTTTATATGTTGGCGTTATGTGTATTGTGCATGGTTGATATACCTTGGTGATGGATATATGAAATATACTTTGTGTTGTTTGTGTTTGAATTCTGGTATAAGTGGTGATGAGAATATTTTATAGGTGTATTTTCATGTTATTATATAATTGTATGCAATTGTATTATGATTGTGTTTCTCACCCTTCTGCTGTTTTTAAATGCTCTATGAGGCATTGCAGATTAGATGCTGGAGGTCTTTTTGTGAAGCTTAGGTCTTCATTCTTTTGTCGGTCGACTCTGATATGCAGCACCGGATAGTCGGGGGATCGAGTGTGATTATTTTGTATTATGTATATGTATCTTTTGTATTGCACATGTATGAATTGATGTATGGCAGACAAACTTTTTATGATGTATATATATATGAGTTTCAGTTATGGATTTTTTGCTTTTATTCTGTATCTGAATTGTGGGTGTTAGGAACTCAGTTCCTTGTTATGTGCTACCTGAATTGTTGCATATCTATATGAGCAGGTTGTTGTATGTTTGTTTCAAATTGATGTGACCCCTCGGTCTACGCCGTGAATGTTTTAAATATACTCTGATGAAATTTTGAATTTTATTTATCGCTTTGTTTATTGGGGGTATAGATTGGGGGTGTTACAATGTGCTAACTGTGATAAGGAGTATTTTGCAAGTAATTGTGCTAGAGAACAACTTACAGGTGAAATACAAGCTATAACCATGCATGTTCATCAGAAAGCATAACAAACTGATACGGAATACAAGCTCTCGTCGTTAGAGGAAACATTGACCCAATTTATGTTGGTAACTCAAAATAAACTCTTAAGGATTGCTAGATCACATAACTTGTTAAGCTAAAAACATGAGGAGTTAATGAAAAGAATAGAACGGAAAACATCTAACCTATCGCAGCAGATCACATTATTAATCCAAGAAAGAGGAAACTATGACACAATAGAATTGTGAAATCGCACAATTCCCTTAGCCCTCAATGGAAACACAGAGAAAAAAATATTGGAGAAGAACAATGATGAGGAGGAACCAAAATCCACACCAAATGAAGAATAGGTTTCAAACAAGAATCCTGAGAAGGGAGAGACACTAGATAAATTCATTGATAAATATTCTCCTTTTAGAAGAAAAAAAACAGATCTTAAATGAACCAGACCCCCCCTTTACCAAATTACATCCAGCCACCTTACCCTTTGAATAAAAAGAAACCGAAAAGGGAGATGGAAGTGGGGAAATTTAAAAAGTTCATGGAGATGCTCACAGCATTACAAGTGAACATTCCTTTTTGTGATGCTTTGGAACAAATGCATGTATATGTTAAATTCATGAAGGAACTTCTTAACAGTAAACGCAAATTGAAAGATGATGAAAATGTAGCTTTAACATATCATTAGAGATAGATAATTGTATGACTGCCTGAGATCTCTAGATGAATAATTTCTCTTTTTCTTGTGGGTGTTCAGGGATGAAGCTTTGTCCTTCTTCTGATTCCGGGAGAGCAAATGCCAGAGGATTTTTTTTGATATCCACCTTGAAAGTTGAGGTAGAACCCACAATGTTTGAGTTTTGAAAAAGATTGATGCAAGAAAAAGGGGTTTTTCTTTGCGTGAAACAGTTTAATTATGAAGCGTGTGTGAGGAAGACTGAAAAAGGTTTAGAAGCGGGTATTTATAGAAGCGGTTGCCCTCCAAATGTTGGACACATGGAAAACGCGTGTTAAGCCAAAACATTTTGTTTTCTCTAGGAGTGGGGGAGTTGTTGGAAGGTAATAATTGTGCAAACCCACGATCTCCTAGAAAATAGGAGTAATAATGAGATTGTTTAAGAAATCCATTGGAAATGACAACTTTTGTTAAAGTTGTAATGATGACACTGATGTCAGCAAAAGGGTTTTGGATAGTGTCAAAAATCATTTCAAAAATGCAACTTTTCTCCTTGTGATTAAAGGAAAAGTCTAAACATGAAATTTTGGGGGGTAATTTGTTACCTTGGATTTTTGACAAAGGCTTTGGGTACAAGGATGTGAAACTTTTTGGAAGGTAGTTTGATGACTTGGATTTTACCTGGGTCGAATTGGTCAGTTATGACCATGAAGACAGATGTACATTTTTTGGCGAATTGGTCTTGTCGAAGGATGATGATGGCCTTGGTCTAATTTTTAAACATTTATTTAAAGACCGTGGATACGTAAGTTTTAGACTTAGTGAAATTTGGAGTTTCATAAATGATGTTACTAACTGCACGCGGTCGAATGAGGTATAATCAGATAGGATTGAAATTATGGCAATGCAGACAGCAGATGTCCTAACACATGTCAAGACATTATTCTGCATAAACATTTAAACAAGGAACGAAACAGCAGACTGATACCTTGAATATCAGAACTGGAGAATCACAAATGTTACGACATCTGATCCAACATGTTTATCATGAACACTAACAGAAAAGTAAATTTGCAGAATGATAAAAGACACAACAATTGTTAACCCAGTTCGGTGCAATTCACCCACATCTTGGGGATACCAATCCAGGAAGAAGACTCCACTATCTGTAGAATTATTACAAAGCTAAACTCCCCCGTTTACAACTTTATATCCTAATATCTACCCAATGAAATCCTTATCAAAGAACATCCTCTTTGATACGAGATACCCCACTCACTTCCCTTAATCACCAACTGTGATATTTACATCATCCCTGTCAATACAGAATTCTGTCAAACATACTTGACAAACAAGCTAACTCAGATTTTCTTAAAAGCTTCATCCAAGAACAATACACAATCCAATACCTCAAGGCTTATGGATCTGTGCGACACCTATATCTGCCACAATGCATCAAATCGATACAAAGGGAGACTTATAACCTAGAGAGCAAACGACCCTCAAAACCCTAAACCCTTATTTTTACACAAGAGAACTAGGTTACAAAAGGCATATAAAATCCTAGGTCTAAGTCTTCTTTTATAGGCTTCAGTTTCCTTGGGATTTCTATCTTTGGTTCTTGATCCACTCCTGTGAATTGCTCCTTGAATCTTGCAACAGATATAAAACAAATTTTAATTAATTTTTTATAACAGTCCAGGATGTCGAGTCTCCAAGCTGGGACATCTTCTTCGACATCTTTTTCTTCTACAAATTTTTCATAATTATCATTAGTATGTTTTAGAAAAATTTAATCAAACATCAGGAGCTTTCAATCTCCCCCTTTTGACAAATTTTGGCTAAAACAGCTTCTTCTGCATTCTGAAATCAGCAATACTCCTTCCTTAAGACTCCTTTATCTTGAGAATTGATTGGAGCTAAGGTCTGAAAGAATCTCCCCCTCAATACATTCCCCCTCTCTTCAAGAGAGGTCCAAAAAGAAAGTCTGAAAGAGTTGAGAAACAGAAGACTCCTCCAGTAAAGAAACAACAGTTGTAGGCTTCGTAACACAGAGTACATAGATTGTGTAACTCAGGTTACAAGACACAACCTGCTTCACAACTCAGATCACAAGACACAAAAAGAGATCATAAGATGTTATGATGTCATAACATCTTATCCAACATTCTTGCAAAACAACTACAGGGAATGTACCCAATCCCAGACAGCACTAGAAAACCATTCTCCCCCTTTTTAGCCAAAACTTGGCAAAAGTGACCAAGACAGCCCCAAACCCAGAAGCAACTCACCCAGATTTAAAAAAAAAACATCGAACACCAACCCAAAGAGAGAGTATTGAGACAAAAGAAGTCCAAAGCAATCCTATTTATAGCCGAGCAGTTTCCTTAGAAAGTAACGAACCACAGAAAATAACGCTGGTCAATTCAAAGGAACATTAATCGAAGGAAATAACTCCACCAAAAACGCACCGACCAAGACTGTTTTGACTACTTCTTCTTTTAAGAAGGTCGTCCAAAGAACTTATTACATACAAACATGTTTTATAACAAGGTCATGACAACATGTCAGACATTGTCCCTTCTTTACTAGCTTGCCTTCAGACCTGACAAAGACTTCAAATATTAGCTTTTCACATAATCATCCTCTTCCTTCCACAAGTCTAAATGAAACAAATTCATCCAGGATTAGTAGCAATGATGATGAACTTTCAGTGATTCCGAATTTAGTCTGCAGAGAAAAATAAATTCTCCCAGGCTTAACTAATGATTCTTAGGCATCCATCAAGAATCATAGAACTTGTACTACCAAGTCTCCCCCAACTTGCAACAATACAAAAATTTCAAGACATCCTTCTTGACATCTCATCCTCCCAGGATGAAAACATAATCACAACTTGCTTGACACACAACACAAGCTTGATTCAGAACTGCACCCCTGTAGTAATATATCTTAGATCAAGGAGAAACTCCCCCTATCTAAGATAACCAGTGCTCCTCAAATGAACACTTATGTTGATGAAAAGAAAACATAAGAAGCATCTTTATGCCTTCAAGAGCGCACCCTCTGTCCAACCTACCTGCTGAACACAATCATCATCTGCACTTATTACTTATTCTGACAAGAACCAATAATCACTCACACATGAACACCATCATGCTTCCCGTGAGGACTCATTAGGATCACCATCCTAAATTAACAAACTCTTGGATTAAGATCAAAGCTCCATTGATCCCCCTCGTCCAGAAACTATCCATACACCACACGAATTCCTCCTGAATTCTCATGTATAGATCTCCTTGTTCCCTGAGATACAACCCAATTGATCTGGAATGATCCACATTCCTCAAAGAGATACCTTACCTCTTAGTTTGTTATCTTCTTAACGATGTCAGATATCGTATACATGCTCCTGAAATCTTCAGCCCGTTTCCTCCACAAGCACCAACTGATTTACTTCTAGCATGTCCCATTCACATCAGAGTCCCAAGACAGTCCTTTACCCATCATTCTCTCGTATGATAAGATAAATACTTCTTAGACAAGATGTGAGTGTCAAGTTCTACACTCAAAACTTAGTATCCTACTCCAAGGATAACCAACCCAGAAAATGTTCTAACATCAGTTAGAATATCCTTCACATATCACAGACACCACACACTATGGTTCTTGATATGCTCCACTACTGGACTTACTATCTGCATAGTAATCCAACTGAAGATCTTCAAACAACACTGCGCCACCAGCTTGATTAACAAGAACTCCAGAAACCCAAAGAGAGAAATAAACTCTCATCCACCAAAAGAAGGCATACTTCCATCCTCAACCTAGAACTTCTTTCACAAGCTCCAAGATGAACCAGATCCTCCTTACGATTTCAACCAACTACCCTTCTGCGCAAGAGTAATTAATTCCAAGCACCCTGCTTGAATGCACACTACGAAACCAACCAAATGCCACCTTTTGATTGATCTCACTCTTCTTCAGAACTCCCACAAGATACACTGATCCACCAATGAAATCTGATCTTTAAGTCACATGAACTACTTGCTTCATAGCAAGACATCTTGGATCCACCAAGCCTCTAGACATGTAACATCTTCTCAAACCACGACTCCCACAAACTGCATGAGATAGACCTTTTTGAAGCACCCATAACTTCCATTCTCCTGTAGATCACCTTATCTTAAGCTGATGTGCCACATCACCAGCTGAGATCTTGATGTTAAGCTAGATGTCAGAATATTCTGATACGACATCCAGCTGCTGAATTCAACTCATCCTTCTGCCACTTAGAAGAACTTCCTCCCTATTACAAAAAAAGAGTTCCATGCTCTCATAGACTTGATTCAACAATCAAGTTTGAGTAGACAACCTCCATACTGCTTAATTATGTCACAAATACTCCATACAAGCTCACTCCTTCATGAATAACTATCTACTTTGAAACTCCAAAGACATCACACCTGCCACGTCTGAATCTTCAGAAGATTAAGTAGTCCTAGACTACACAATAGCCATACCAAAGAAAGCCAATTTCCTTAGTAGAGCAGTCTGTAGAAAGTCATAGATAACTGCCACTTAACCTTGACCTTCAAAATGAGCAAGATCACATGCTCCCAAGTACCTAGATCAGAACTAAACTGATCCAAGTTGTGCCATCACCAACACTCCATTCCTCCTAGATCAGAAATAAACTGATCCAAGAAGTAACCATCCAGATTATGATGTCTTCATCTTCATCTTCCAGCACCATTGTCCAGACCAGTTTCTTGCCAGGAAACTCTCCAGAGATCACATACTTCTGTCACACCAGACTAAAGTAGATTCTTAGGTCAACACCCAAGACTAAAACAGATGCTCAAGTGAATGCAATACCCCTCCCATGATTCTGCACAAACTCTGATGATGAGATGTTCCAACATCTTGTTGAACATTAGTAATCTTGACTTTCAAGGATAATCAATTAAATACATGTGAATTCCACAAATAGCAATTGATCTTAAACCCTTGTCCAATAACCCTTCTTCACTGTTGTAGCTAAGCTCCACCAGATCACTTCATGAACACTTATCAAGCATTCAATCTTTTGCAAGTATATTCTTTGACAAACAGTGTTGAGATACCAAGGCTGCCACCCTTGACTCAAGTAACTAAGATTCTCTCTGAATGAATCCTATTTACTTCAACGATTCTAAGAACTCCAATCAGATTGGATCCACCCTTAGGGTTAAGAAAGATGAATCCTTCCTTGCTGTTTTGGATGGTGAAAATAAATCACCTCCACATTCTTCAGGTTGTGTTTCATAGAAACACCTTCTAGTCAGAAGAATAACTAGAAGACTCCTGATGCACGACTGAGACACCTTTATGAGTGGACTTGAGAGAATTCTCAAGTATCTTTGACAACCTAGCCGATCAATAATTTATCAAACTCCCAGAGCAAGAACTTGATAAACCTAAACTCAACTCCTCTCCTCTTCAACTGACTTCAAATTGTACCATGGAACCAAGCTTCCAAGTACCAAGTCACCCTAACAGACATCTTCCAACAACTCCCTTCATTCCATCGCTCCCTACTTTGGAATAAAAAAATGCGGATATATTCAACTATAGAGGCCGACGATTGAGATCTTCCACCATCTGTCTTCAGTAACAACTCCAGAATCCCATAATTCTAGAGCTCTTCCATCAGAAACATATGCAGCGGAACCACCAAGGAACAATTCTGCTTTCCCTAATAAGATGTCAAAACATCTTATAAGACACCCCAACAAGAGAGCTAGCCACTTCTCCTATAGTTGTTATAGAACCTCCTCAGCAACATGAACAACCACCGGGTTATTACCTTCGATCCAGAACATCCATCCCATCCATTAATACCCTTGAGTATGTCTGAGTTGATTGATCTGATCTTCAAAACTCCTCCTTGTTTAAACACCAGAAAATATCTCCCAAAGATCTCATCCAGAAACAGACAAGATGTCTGCTCTGATACCAATTGAAATTCTAGCAATGCAGACAACAGATGTCCTAACACATGTCAAGACATTGTTCTGCATAAACATTTAAACAAGGAACAAAACAACAGACTGATACCTTGAATATCAGAACTGCATAATCACAGATGTTATGACATCTGATCCAACATGTTTATCAAGAACACTAACAGAAAAGTAAGTGTGCAGAATGATAAAAGACACAACAACTGTTAACCCAGTTCGGTGCAATTCACCTACATTTGGGGGATACCAATCCAGGAAGAAGACTCCACTATCCGTAGAATTATTACAAAGCTAAACTCCCCCGTTTACAACTTTATATCCTAATCTCTACCCAATGAAATCCTTATCAAAGAACATCCTCTTTGATACGAGATACCCCACTCACTTCCCATAATCACCAACTATGATATTTACATCATCCCTGTCAATACAAAATTATGTCAAGCATACTTGACAAACAAGCTAACTCGGATTTGCTTAAAAGCTTCATCCAAGAATAATACACAATCCAATACCTCAAGGCTTATGGATCTGTGCGACACCTATATCTGCCATAATGCATCAAATCGATACAAAAGAGACTTACAACCTAGAGAGCCAACGACTCTTAAAACCCTAAACCCTTATTTTTACACAAGAGAACTAGGTTACAAAAGGCATATAAAATCCTAGGTCTAAGTCTTCTTTTATAGGCTTCAGTTTCCTTGGGCTTTCTATCTTTGGTCTTTGATCCACTCCTACAAATTACTCCTTGAATCATGCAACAGATATAAAACAAATTTAAATTAATCTGTTATAACAGCCCAGGATGTCGAGTCTCCAAGCTGAGACATCTTCTTCGACATCTTTTTCTTCTGCAGATTTTTCATAATTATCATTAGTATGTTTTAGGAAAATTTAGTCAAACATCAGGAGCTTTAAAGGATCATACAATTATTCTAGAACACATGTAAAACTTGCAGAATCGAAGGTTGCAAGGCGTTGGAAACGTGGCGCAGTTTGCTAAGTCGTCTGTTGTAGACAGTTACATTAGTACTAGTATATTAGCAATGTTTGTTTGTAGTTTTAGAGGTCCACAATTTTCACACAAATTCTACAAACTCGAAATATCCAAGTGTTTATTAAGAAAAGAGTGATCTGAAAATGTATGTATTTGCGTTCCACTATATGAATTAAATTCTTTACTTTTAAGTCATTTATTGTATTGAAAGTTATTTTCAAGTTATTTTAATTTCAACTTTAATGTCAAATGTGTTCCAAACTCTTAATTTTTGCACAGTATGTCCTGGGATCCTTTTAAGTTTGATCCCTTGAGAGAAATCAAACTTGTCTTTGTTTACCAAATTTCACAGTAAACACTAGTATAATCAACATTACTCATTTCTATATTGACCTCATTGACTCCATCAGATGTCTTACTCAAAACTTCAGCCTCCACATTCTTTTCTTCTTAAGCATCATGATTTTTATTTTGAACATTCTCAGCTTTTTGTTCTTTTGAAGAGCCCGAGTCATTCTCATCAAATATGTTGTTCAGAAAGGCATGAAATACATGTACTTCCACATCTTAATCAATAAGGTGATCAACATGTGGTTTACCAGATGTTAGACCCGAGGTTCCAGCATCAGGTTCAACATGTTGATCATCAGGTGTTTCAACATGAAGTTTCACATCTTTGTCCTTACCAGTATTGTTACCAAGATTATTTTTAATCCCGTTGGGGTTAGGTTCAGAATCCTCAGTAACACTCACAATTTCAACAGGATTATTAAAATTATATTCTCTTTTTGAAGCACAAACCTTTTCAGAATCGGTCTTCTTAGAATCTTCAGTTGAAATATCCACTGGAAGAATCATCTTCAGAGGTTTTGGGTTTAAAAACATAATGGCTCATCGTCAGAATCTGGTGATTGAAACCCTGGTTTTCTTTGTTGATCCGTATCTGTTCATTTTGGAATAGGTTTGATGGATTTCGATAGGTGGAAATGAAGCAGATAAGATTGCACAATAGATATAAAGAGACCGGTTGCAAGAGTGGAAGGAGTGGTTGTGATAAAAATTTGAACTTGAAGGAATTTTTCTTTATTTAAGCGCTGCAATGATCTCAAAAGAGAGAATTTTCCTCTTAAATTTTTTCTGCCTCCCTTGAGATAAAGACCATGAGTTTTCACAAAATTAAATGTCAAAAGTTCCCTTTTATGTTTTTAGACCCAATCTTGCTTTGACAATTAAGAAATTTAGAGAATTTATTCTTTAGTATCATTATAACTTCAGGCTTCATATGTTTGATAACATGTCCTAAAATTTGATCTGAATTTTCATGATTCTTTCCTATCATAAGATCTTTATTATCATCCTTGACACGTAGGATTTTATTTTTCTTCTGTTTTTCCTTTATGCAGAGTCTTCAGACTTATTGGTAAAGTTTGATGTTGGAGCATCATGTAGGACATTTAGTTTTGCATCATTTTGATCTCATCTTCCAAGCTTGTTGAGGGCTAACTTATGATCCACATAAAACATTTTTCCTTAGACATTGACCTCTTCATTATCACTTCTTGATTGTTGTTGAAGACCATGCATTCAGACTTATTGGATTCCACATTCAAACCTTAATCGCATAACTGACTTATGTTGATCAAGTTTGTAGCAAGGTCTTCTGCTAAAATATAACTATCAAGAAAAGGGAGACCTGGATAAACTAAGTTTCTTATTCCTATTATTCCTCTTCTAGTACTATCACCAAGAGTAACATGACTCTGAGAGAAGGTCTTTAATTCTTCAAGATAACTCATTTCACCAGTCATGTGCTATGAACATCCACTATCAAAATACCAACCCTCTCTTGAAGAGACTCTAGGTGATACATAAGCTAAAATACACTTGAGAATTTCCTTGGGCTTCCACACTTTCTTAGAAAAAGTATTCTTCCCTTTCTTCCTTACAGGCCTTGGCTGACCATAAAACTAAGGATAACCATACACTCTATATCAAAAAGGTCTTATGTGACAATATCTACCACAATGGTGACATCTTTGTGCAAATTTATTGTAATCTTTGAGATGAGGGTACACATGTCTAGCATGGTGATAAAGCATGTGGTCCATCTTCTGAATCTCAGTCTTCTTCCTTGAAAGTACTTTGATCTATTTGTTCATGGAATTATAGTCAAACCCTATAGCCTTCATATTTCCTTCCAAGACATCATCAAACTCTTCAGAGTTATTGTTCATCATCTGTACATGTTCTGCTATACTTTTAAGTTTAACATTCAGTAAGGATATTTCATCTTCCAGGCTTGTGATGGTTGAAACAAGCTTATCTTTTTCCTCATGAATCACACTTATGGTTTTCTTTTAATTATGTACTGTTATGCATGCTTCTTTCCTCTTGGTGTTCATAAGTATGATGGTTTCAAGTAGCTCTTCTTCAGTCATTTCTTCATCACTAGAATCATACTCATACTTTCCAGTGAAGGTCATTACTTTGTTAATAGTTTCTCCTTCACTCTCATCATCAAACTCAGATCAAGTAATGGTCAATCCCTTTTTTCCATTTCTTTAGAAAAGTAGGACATTCAGTTTTGATGTGTCTAAAACCTTCACATTCAAAACATCTAACTCCCTTTCTTTTGTCTTCATGTAAGCTTTTTCTCTAGGGACCAATGTCAGATCTGATGCCTTGCACATTCGTCTTACAATATATATCCAATCCTGTAAATGATTTTTTTTAAACTTTCTTCCAACATAAGCCATAACATCTGACAAGTCTTCTTCAGTATCCTTATCACTTTGATCTTTATACACTTGAGTGTTGGATACAAAAGCTACACCTTTATTCTTCTTCTCTGATCTGCCATTTAGTGACACTTCAAAAGTTTAAAGAGAGCCAATGAGTTCATCCACCTTTAAGGTGCTTAAGTCTTGAGCTTTTTCAATAGTTGTTACCTTCATGTCAATCTTTTGAGGCAGAGATTTGAGAATCTTTCTAACCAATTTCTCTTTTCACATCTTCTCTCCCAAGGCAAACAAATTATTGGCATTGTCTCTAAGTCTGATGTTGAAATCAGAGATAGATTCATCTTCATCAATTCTCAAATTTTCAAACTTTGTAGTGATGAGTTGTTCCCTTGGCATCCTAACTTTGGATGTACCTTCATGAGCAGTCTTGAGGATCTCTCAAGCATCTTTGGATTTGGTACATGTTTTGATCAATCTAAACATGTTCTTGTCCTCACCATTAAAAATAGAATTCAAAGCCTTCGAGTTTCCAAGAGCTTCATTATCTTCTACATCAGTCCATTTAGCTTCAGTTTTCAAACTTGTAGTACCATGTTTAATAGTGATCACATGATGTTTCCAACCTTTAATCATAACCTTCCAAGTTTTGTTGTCTATGGATTTAACAAAGGCAGTCATTTTAACTTTCCAATAGTCATAATTGGTGTCATCCAAAATATGTTCTCTATTGATAGATCCTCCATCCTTAGTCTAGTCTATTTGAATAGAAAATATCCTCCATAAAGCTCACCTAAACAGAACAAGGTGCCTGCTCTGATGCCAATTGAAAAGGGGACAGATGTTGGGACAACTTGTCCAACTTTTTGAACCAGAATGATAATAATATGACATCAATAAAATAATACATAAAGTAGTAAAATAACAAAATAGATTGGTAACCCAGTTCGTGAAACCACACCTACGTCTAAGGCCACTCTACCCAAGAAAGGAAATCCACTACTTTAAATTAGGACACTTAGTCTTATAAGAACCAACAAACCCTATGTTATTCAAAATTTCTTCCTAATCCTAGTGTATTTCTATTTAAGGGCTCCCCTAAATATGAGAACATACTCGATTTCTTCTCAATCACATAACCTATGATATGTGTTTACGACTCAATGAACAATGTTGAATATTACAACACAACTAAGATAAACCAACTATGCCAAGTTACTAAAATATAGTGGTGTACATCAGTTAGATTCCACACTAATCTAGTTATGGTATGAGATTGGGATACAAGTTACAAAGACTCGAACCCTAGCATAAAGAACCTAGTTCTTGCGCACCAAAACTCTTATTAAACAATGAGAACTGAGTCTCCTTATATTTCAAAGTCTTCTAGGATTTTTCCAATGGGCTTCTGCATTTAATTCATCTAGAAAATAGTTGAATTTGTTGGATATGATTCACTCCTTAAATATATCCAACAAAATATATGATTTGTTATATTTCAAATCCCTTTTAAATATGATTTGAACATCTCCGGTTGCCAAACAAATCAACAATACATTGTTAAAATTACTGCAGCAACTCCGATCAAAAACCAATTAGAAAATACGCATAAAACAACATCCCTTAAGGCCTGCTGAACAAGGCCAGATGTTGTACAACAAATGCTGGAACATCGTGTTCCACATTTTTCACCTGTACATCCAAATCAACTCTTCTCCTTGACTTGCAGATCTTATATTGTGGAGAGAATCTTTGATAGGTAAAATTTGAACCAATTGCAATTACCATATGTCTATTTGTAAAAGACTAGATGTTGTAACCTACATGTTGGAATACTTGTTCAACATGTATCCCTTCTGCACCAGAACCATCTTAAGCAAACTCCATGTTATTTTTTATAATGCAGTCAATCCCAAATGGACCAATAATAGTTGTCGTGGTTTGTCATGAATGTTTTCTTGAGTGCATCTAAGGGATCCATTTTAATTTGGTTGTACAATGAGTAAACATCCATGAAACTCAGTATCTAGTAAATCGAGGACCTATCGATTAGGAGATTAATGTCTGTTAGGGAAAAAGGGTCCTTAAGACTAGGGATGGCAGACAGAACCAAACCCGCAGGGCCTGCCCACACCCGAACCCGAGTCAACGGGTGAAAACCCGAGTTGACTGGGTTCGGGTGCCACCCGATATTTCGGGTGCGGGTTTGGGTAGTGTGAAACCCGCACCCGAAACTCGAAACCAAACCCTCTTAGACATAAAATTACATAAGTGCCCCTAAATATATATGTTGACTTTAATTTTAATTGTAATGTTAAGATGTTGAAGACCTTAATTTTAATTGTAATGTTACCAAACTTGATGGAAAGTTATAAGTTAATTCCTTAATTTCTTTGAGAGACCTTGATGGAATTCTTGTGTTTCAAATTTCAATGTTGCTATTGTATTTTTGTGTTTTTGCTACGGGTTCGGGTTCGGGTGGAAAAACCCGAACCCAACGGGTGTGGGTGTGGGTGTTATTTTGCCACCCAAATAGCCTTTGGGTTCGGGTGGTGATTTCGGGTGCGGGTTTGGGTTGTGTGAAACCCGCACCCGACCCGACCCATTGCCATTCCTACTTAAGACAGGCTATATTGAGGTCGGGGAAATCCATGCACATGCACCACTTGATTGATGCTTTCCTCCCCAAGATTACATTGGCTAGCCAGTTAGATATTTTACTTTTGTAATTAAATGGACGCTTGTTAGCTTATTTAGCTCTTTGTCGTTGTCCTATATTTGTTCTCCACACCTAGTTTAGAATCCTAACTTTCGGTGTCTGTGTCATACGCTTCCGAAAAAGGGGCAACCTCATGGGTGGCATACTTTTTCCTCATCGCCAAACTACTTTATTAACATTCCTGAGTGCTTTCCTAGTCTCCTCGAACCATCTCAACTCGCTTTCTAGGCAACACACATTCCAAGACCAAATATTGGATAGATATAATTACTCCTAATGAGTTAATGGTAGGCCTAACGAGTATGACAATATTGAGATATAAAGCATCCACCATGAGGTAATTGACTTTGATAGCCTTGGAATGTGTTCCTACGCCGCATGTTGTTTCCAAGGTTATGTAACCCCTAACTTGCACTTGTTCCCGTGATAAGCTTACTATCGAGCCCTGAAACGCCTTAATGTTGTCAGGATTAAGCTGAAGCATATGGGAGGTGCTCCAGAATAAGATTCCAGATGAACTTCTCGAATTTATCAAGACTCGTTTCACGTATCAGTTATCGTATTGAACAATGATGACCATGGGGTCGTTGTCATGATGGTAGACTCTGATGCCGCCATTGTTAGAGAAAACCATCCTAGCCCCAAGTCCTCTCTACATGGCTTTAGAGGGGCCTAGGAATATTACCTTTACAGTAAGCACTTGTCAACTTCCTTTATTTGCGAAACCTTTGGCAATGGTTTTAACTATAAAGCTTGTATATTTATTCAACATTTCCTAGAGAAAATGGTGAAGGTAATGGTAAAAATGGAAGGTGTGGCCTAGTTCAGTTTTACCGGGGGCCCACTTACATACCTCTCTACTTGCTTAAAAGGTATAGATGTAAGACACCCCTATCCTGGTAAGAGTGTGTAATACCCCAAAATTTTCCCTCTCATCTTTCATATCATTTAGCATATACTTTCATTGCATTGCATTGCATTCAAGTCATAGAAAAATAAAGCATTCATTCTTGCATTCAGCATAGGGCATGTGATAAGTGGTTTTCAGAGTATTGATCATCCAAAGCAAGAGAGCAAGAGCCAAGGGTCTCCCAGCAAGCCTCAAGGGTCTCTTATATCATATGTCATCCCTTTTGATCCCACAAGTCGTTGGAAGATGGGAATTCATCAAGAAGATTGGACAATTCATCATCTCCTAACAAAAGCAGTCAAAATTAGGGTTTTGGATTCAAGCAGTCTCCTGATGAAATTTTGGTTCAAACTTGATCTCAAGGTTTTCTACATGATATCAAGTATCTAAGGATGGAAGATTACCCATTGGTTCATTTCAGACGAGGTTCAATTGGTCAGTTGCTTGAGAATCAAGACATCGATGAAAAAGTCAACTGTGCAGAAGAAAAAGTCAACTCCTGACTCTTTAAGGTCACATTATTATTCTTTAAGTCAAATATGATCATTGATGAAGATTTGAGCAAGAAATAGGGGATTCTATGGATATCTATCAAAGCATGGAGTATAGAATCGAAACCAGAGCCCCAGCACCATCTTTTAAGCAAAATAGGGCAAAATTCGCTAGAGTAATCGATTACTCAAATAGGGTAATCGATTACCCTGTGTCAGTTTGCAAATTTCTGCTGCTTTTTCATGATAGCTCCATTGCACACTTGGGTTTTGATTCTACAAAGCATTATAGCAGCAAATGGAATATTCTAGACATCTCTAGACATTTCAATTCAATTCAATTCCAAGAGCATTGATTCTAGTGCTTCAATTCAAATCAAGTGCACCATATTCCTTGTTTTCCAAGCATCTCTACCTTTGGATGTTGAAATTCACCTTGGGATTATTACCGAGTTGGTCCTAACTAACTGAGTTAACTACCTTGACTCGGTGAGTTGAGTCTAACTAACTCCGACCCTAGCTCTAAACCCAAAGCTAAGTCCAAAGCTAATCCCAAACCTCCCACACTCCAAACCTAAAGTCTATATAAGAAATCCTTCACTCATTTTTAGAGGATTCACCAAAAAAAAGCCATTATTCACCATTTTTTCACCAAAATTCACACATTGCACTCTCAATTCTCTCTTCCAAACCCTCACAAAAAGCTCTTATTTCTTGAAGGATAATCACTTTTCACATTGAAAAGTGATTAATTCTTAAGCTCAAACTCCATCATTTGGCTTTCTTTGGTTGGATTTCTGGAAGTTCAGATTATTCTACTTCAATCCAAGGGTTTCACACCATTTATTTTGGTGCAAGTTCGATCTCGGTTATTTTTCGCGACTTTGCTCGGTTTCGACGCGTTTCGGCTACTAATCGAGGAATCTCTGGTTTCTTTAATTTTCTGCACCAAGATCACTTTGCAACAATTACCAAAGAAAACCTCCGCTTTGTAGGTTGGTTTTCCTCAAATCTATACTTGATTTAGCTTATTTGCAACTTATTCGATGTAGATCTTTGGTGATTTTTGATTTGGATCCATGGCGCTTGAATTTGATGCTTGACGTTGATGATTGTTGGATCTAATTGATGCTTGATTACTGTGATTGAACTCAATTTTCGTACATGATTGTTTACATGATCATTTGGATGATTGGATAAGTGATTTGTTGCCTAAAAGTGCTTTTCAAAGTTGAATTTCTGCCTCTGTTTCAGTGGTAATCGATTACTCTAACAGGGTAATCGATTACTCTGCCTTATTTTCACGTTTTTAGCTAATTTTCAATTGAGTAATCGATTACCCTATGTGAGTAATCGATTACCACTTAAGCAGATTGTGTTTTTCTTGCATTTTCTTGCTTGCTTGAGATCTCTTGCATGTCTAAACTTCATGGATTGATACGTTGATGATTCGTGGACTATTCTTGAGCATAATTTTTCGACACGCGGTTTTTGATTGTTAATCGATGAATGTTTATGTTTGTGTTGTTGATTAATTGAGGTAATGATCACATAATACACACACATTGAGCTTGTTAATTGTTAATTGATGCCTGTGTTGCTGGAATTGTTATGTGGATGTTCATTTGCTTTCTATTTCAATAGGTGCACATTTGTTTTAATTTGTTCACATGCTTAATAATGTGTATTCTTTTATAATGTGCATTATTCCATGGTGATTTCAAGAATTGTTTACCATGATTTATGGTGTGATTGTGATCATGTTTGATTGAATAATGTGCAAGGCTTGAAGCATGTTTGTTCTTTTATGAATAAATCATTTGTGAGTGCATGCTGCCCCTGATTTTTCATTGCTGTCCATATACATATATGCTGTTGTATGTGCTGCTACTTGCTTTTTACACCCATTTTGTAGGCTGAACATGTGCTGTTAATTGCTGTTTAGTACATGATGATAGATTTTACTGCTGCATTGCACTTATGAGCTGTAATTGTTGTTGTTTTCATTGTTTCCTTCCATTTTATTTTCTTATTTGGATAGTATGATATGTTGTCTTGTGTAGAATTTTCTTCACACCTTTAGGATCCTTCTTCCTTAGTTCCTAACTTGTTTGATCCTTACTTATTCTTCTCTCCTTATTTCTTTACTTGTAAGTTGTTTTGCTAACATTTTCAGGGGCTAATGGTAAGTCAAGTGTGTGGGTGTGCACCCACATACAACCTCTTTTCTTATCTTTTAGAGCTTTCAATGTGTGATTGTGATAAGCATATTATGCTTCTTTGACATTTCATCTCTTTCATCCCTTTGAGTTCTTAACTTAACTTCAATCTTTGAAGTAAGTTATAATTCACTCTTCTCCTCTTTTCTTTTAGATTTAGGTTTCTAAACCACATTAACTCTTAGGACCTCCAAGCATGATAACATTAGGGTGAGTCTTAGTCACCTTTAGTCTTTACCTTTGTTTCTTTTGAGTCTCTCTTCTCTCATCTCAAAACAAATTTAAAACACCTAATAAAGGTTGAAACATCTTCAT
Organism: Lathyrus tuberosus; assembly: GCA_022829125.1. Lineage (NCBI taxonomy): Eukaryota > Viridiplantae > Streptophyta > Magnoliopsida > Fabales > Fabaceae > Lathyrus > Lathyrus tuberosus. The sequence continues at coordinate 4,580,718 of JALAZF010000422.1, forward strand.
GTGTCATGAGCCTTATTCCATGGGGGGGGGGGGGGGGGGGCTTGCATACATTCCATCTTGGAATGTGTTGTTGGTTCTCTAGCATGATGTGCAAGTCTTTAACATGAAGTGATTTCACAAACAAACTCAAAAACACTTCTTCATTTAAAAAACAACAAAAACATTTAATAAAGGGAATATACTAGTGTACTTAAGCCTTTAACTTTGGAAGTAAGTTTGAGGATTTTCCTCATACTTAGTGTACTTCATAATCATTTCATTTTGGAATGATGCATGAGATGCACATTCCTTTGAAAAAGACTTAGGTACACTCTCCTATGCAAAACACTTCAAATAAAAACTTCTAAAACACTTCAAACAAACAATAACGTCTTTCCTTCGGGAATTCTCTTCTCATCTCACTCACTCTCAACGTACGAACGTGCTTCTCCTAGTTCTCTTGCAATATGGTAACGCACTTGATTCAGCGAGCCTGCAACACCTGAGCTAGAACTTTAGCCGTTCCCTAAAAAACACAAACAGTTTTCCCTTAGGCAGGGGAACTACGTCGCTCTGATTCTCATGTTCCCGATGAGATACGTAGGCAGTGGGGTAGGGCCCATTCGAGCACTTCTTTTATTTTCCCTACATTTTTTTCTCGTTCTCTCTCAGTTCCTTTTCGTTTATCACCCTTTGAGCAGTACTTCAAGCGCGAATCCCGTCGAGTACGACGGACGTGAAGGGGTGCGATAACCTTCCCTTCACGTAACCGACTCCCTTACCCTTTCTCTTTGGTTTGCGAGACCTCGTTCTTTCCTTTCTCCCAAGTTTGTGCAGCATTACCCTTCCTTTTCTTTGGGATAAAAATGCCTGGCTGGCGACTCTTCTTTCTTTCTTCCGCGCCACTTTCGCGTTTGTACCTGGATGAAAATCCCGGGAGCGACAGCTGGCGACTCTGCTGAGGAGGGTTGACCTCTTGTTGGTCCATCCCCAATGTGAGTCTCTCCTAGCGCTTGTTTGTTTACTGCTTATTGGGTGTTTGCTTTGTTTGCTTTAGTTTAGCTTTATTGCTTTTATTTACAGCTTTATCGCTTTACTTTACCGCTTTTATTGCATTTTATTTATATCATGCATCATATATTCTGGACTGTCTGGTTTCCTTTGGCGGGATGGGATTGTTACTGTGAGATGAGCCCATTACCCAGGCTCGAGTATACTTTAGGACTTAGAGTGGACAGTCACAGGGCTCTCATGGTATTTAGCCACGGGAGTAGTTGCGAGTTCCACAACCAGAGTGCTCTTTCTTAGGATTATCTTGCTTTGAGGGTTTCCTCATTCAGGGTATGACTTTGAGAGTTATGTGCATCTGGTGACCGATCATTGAGGACCTTAGTGGAAACATCCTTATTTAGTGGTGACAGTGGCAGCCCATATTCTGTGGCAAACCCATGCACACCCGAGGGCCTACTTTGGAACTTGCATAAGATGGCCTTTATTTTGTGGTGAATCAGATGACGATCTCTTTGTTTGGCGATAGCATTGTATCCTACGGGCTGAATGTGCTATTGCTTCTCATTCTGGGATCCGAATCTGAGGATCCTACCTTTTAGAACACACCTGTGAGATTGGGGGGGAATGTTTACAAGTTTGCAGGTAACCTTGACCTTCTACCTACCCTTTTGTGTGGTTCTCATATGATCAGTGATTTGGGTACTTTGTTCTGGTATTCTAGATCTGGTCCTTTACTGGTGCTTGGGTATGATATTCCTGATATGTTGCTGCACAGACACTTGGCTCCTTCTCAGTTATTGCACCGACACTGCAGATTCTGGCTCTGATCACATGCCTAGATGCATCTCATTGCATACATCATTGACATTTTACGTTTTTTCTTTGCCAGGTCTCAGTATTGTTTCCGATTCCGGTGGGTATTTTCTCTACGTCAAATGGAAGGTCCTCCAAGAAAGAATAATGTGCATTACTGGTTTCCGAAGCCTAAAGTATGACAGATCAAAGAATTGGCAGATTTAATGGATAGTAACCAACTGGATAACTTCAGAAAGAGGTTTGGGGATATCTTGGGTTATGTGAGCCTTCTTACTCCAGATCAGCATGATACTCTGCACACTCTCTTGCAGTTTTATGACCCTCAGCTCCGTTGCTTCACATTCAATGATTATCTGCTGGTACCTACCTTGGAAGAGTTCTCTGATATTCTGAAGATTTCTGTCAAGGATACTCCTCCTCACTACAGTTCAAAGAAGGCTATTCCCAACAATGTCATTGCAGAGGCTATTCATCTGAGGGTATCTGTGATTAAAGATAATGTTAAGGAAAAGGAAGGCTGTAAAGGGTTTCGCTAATGGTGATTTGTTTACCTCTAATGCAATCTTAGCTCTTTGTGTGTACGGAATTTGTCTGTTTCCGAATATAGTTGGATTTATTGATATGGATGCAATCAGCATCTTTGTCAAGAAGAATCTAATCCCAACTTTGTTGGGCGATGTATACCATTCTGTGCATTACAAGAACGAGAAAAAACGAGGAAAATTGGTAGTATGTTGTGCTCCCTTGTTCTATGCTTGGTTTTACAGACATTTGCCAAAAACAGGAGCTTTTGTGGATCTCAGAGGAACTGTTAAGTGCTCCAAGAGGCTCATGGGTCTGACGGCTGAAGATATAGTCTGGTGGCATCGGAAAGATATGGTGGGTATACCTATTCTTATTAGTTATGGAGCTTTTCCAAATGTGCCTCTGGTAGGAAGGAGGGGAGGAATAAACTACAATCCTATTCTCTCGCTGAAGCAATTTGGGTATGCATTAAAGGAACCTCCTTTGGAAAAAGATGTGGCGGAATATTTGTACTATCTTGCTAAAGATGACGAACATGTGTCATTTTCTATTGTTGAAGCCTGGAACACTCGGGTTAAGAAAGGTAAGATGGAGTTTGGGAGACCTGATCCTACGACTTATCCTTCTTACAGTGAGTGGCTGAAGCGCCGGGTAGCCATTACATTGTTGTCATTCTCTGTCGAGCCTCCGTTATATCCCAAGATAGTGGAGCCAAGGACCTCAGTGCCAATTGAAGAATTCCAAAAGATGGAAGCTTTAGTTCATGAACTCAAGGTTGAGAATGCAGACGTTACCAGCCTGTATCAGAAAGTTGCATCTGTTAACAGAGGGTTGGAAGAAAGAGTCCACATTGCTGAGAAGATGACTGAAAGCAGGAAGGAAGAACTCGAAGGGAGGCTGATTTATTTCCAAAGACGGGGCTTAATTGATAAGAATAACGCCAGAGAGCGCCAGAATCTTAAGAAGTCTTTGAAGGAAACTAATGAGGCTATCACCTTGTGGCAACAAAAATGGGCCGATGAACAGAAGTGCCAAGCCAAGGTAGAGGAAGAGTTTAAAGCTAAGGTCGAAGAATTGGAAGCTAAGGCCAAGACCTCAGATGAAGAATTGAAAGCTGCGCATGCTCAACGACGGAGTTACCGGGATAGTTTGGAAGAAAATCAGAAGCTATTACAGGAAGCTCAGGCGGAAATAGATGATCTCAAGATCCGGGCGGAAGTGAAGAAGTCCAGGACAGAGCCAGGCTATGGTAATACTAGTGGGGAAGAATTGTGTCATAATATCAACACTTTGTACCAATCCTTCAGTTTTAGAGAACACTTGATCAGAGGCCTGATTGAGGCGCCGGAAGATCCCGAGAATGCTGTGCTATTTGAAGAGGTCAAGAGGCTCTGTCTAGGGTTGCAGGATGTGGTGTTTCGCCCGTTTTAACTTTCATTATGTTGATGCTATCCGGTTACCTACAGAATTGTTGTAGGAATCGCTGCTTTAATTTCTGAATTTGGGTTATATGTTTTCAAATACTTGTTCAGACTCAGTCCCTTTGGGTTTTCTTCCAGTTATGATATGCTCAGTATTTTCTCCAATGGCTTTCCTGATATTACATCACTGTTCACTGACACCTGCCTACGACACCGCTTCACGGGGTTCTACACTTATTTGTGCACTTGTCAACTGCTGTATCTCGTGTGTTATCTGAATACTGCGGACTTCTGAAATACCGAAATCGGGGCACGAAAAGGCCTGGGAATAAAAAACATAGCATTGCATTGCATACATTTCATTTTTGCATTTTTGTTTGCTTTTCAGGTACCCTATCTGGTTCTCATATTTATTCTGTCAACAGGAAGTATTGCTACCGATCACATACATCGCTACTCCACAAGAGGCAATTGAAACAGAATGGTTGATTAAATTCTGAATGATTTGGCTGAGATGAAGGCCCGTATGGCCCAGTTCATGGCTCTCATGACTGGTATGGCACAGAACCAAGAGAGGTTAAGACTTATGGTCGAGCGTCCAGAGGTCACGCCGGAAGGTAATCACGTTGACAATTCACAACCAAGGGTCGATCCTCCTCCTGTTGGTAATCTGGGTACTGAGACTGCCATAAATATTGGTGCTAATGAGGATGTTCAGGAAGATCAATTAACTTTGCTGGATACTGATATGGGTAACCCCAATGACAGAAGGTATGATGAGCTGGCTGAAAAAATTAGGGCTATGGAGTGCAAGAACTCTTTAGGCATTGATGTTACTAATTTGGGTCTGGTACCGGGAGTTAGAATTCCTCCAAAATTCAAGCCACCCACTTTTGACAAATATCACGGCAATACGTGTCCCCAGACACATATTCAGGCTTATTTTGGGAGGATCTCAGCCCACACTGATGACGAGAAGTTGTGGATGCACTACTTCCAAGACAGTCTGGCTGGAGCTTCGTTGACCTGGTACATGAAGTTGAACAGGGTTGCAGTGAGAAGCTGGAAAGATTTGGCAGAAGCGTTTCTGAAACAATATCAGTATAATATCGATATGGCTCCTAACTGCACTCAGCTGCAAGGGTTATCGCAGGGCGCTAAGGAAAGCTTTGAGGAATACGCGCAGAGATGGAGAGAAATGGCCGCCCAGGTTCAACCCCCTTTGATCGAGAGAGAAATGGCAGATATGTTCATGGGTACCCTGCAAGGGACGTTTCTTGACATATTGGCTGCTTGTCCGTCGACAGGATTTTCTGATATCGTAGTTGGTGGTGAAAGGATTGAGAATTTGTTGAAACTGGGGAAGATTCAGGATGTAAGTGGTGCTGGTTCTTCAGGAACAAAGAAACCTTTTGCTAATGGGCGGAGAAGGAGAGAAGGCGAGACAAGCGCTGTGTACAGAGGACGGGGAAAAGGACATTCTCAGGCTTATCACTAAGTGGATGCAGTGACAATTCCAACACCACCTGTTCAGCAACAGCAGCCACAACAGCAGGTTCAACAGCAGCGACCACCGTTCCAACAAAGGTCTAGGCAGAGGGACCGCAAAATTGACCCTCTTCCTATGACTTACTCAGCATTGTTACCACAGTTACTCTAATTGAAATTGGTCGAACTTCGTACCATGAGACCTCCTGTCGCTGGTAACTTGCCACCCAATTATGATGCTAATGCCCGTTGCGATTTCCATTCAGGTGCTCCGGGGCACACCACCGAAAAGTGCTGGGCATTTCAAAATAAGGTGCAGGATCTGATAGATGCTAAAGCAATCAACTTTTCTCCACCTCCTAATGTTATCCAGAACCCTATGCCGGATCATGGAGGGGAAAATGTGCACGCCATTGAGGATGGCATCGACAGTGATTGTGACTTGGACAATTGGGTACGACCACGTGTTTCGGGACAACAATTGTAAAACTGGTCCGTTGAGGAAATCATTCCAGTTACTTTTCAAACAGAGTAATTTTCTTTGTTTTTCTCTAACCATAATGCATGCTAAAATCTTGCGCTCTGCCCAGGGCGTACAGATTCATTTGTAGGGCCACACATTTTCATTTGCATTTGTTAATCATTAATAAAGGACGTTTTGCATTCAAATTTCGTTCCCTGTCTTTCATTTTTTATTTTTGCACAAAAACATTAAAAATGGCAATGTCTTGTTTTCTTTTTGTTTTTTCAAAATAAATTCTAAAATAAAGCATGAACCCCCTCGTGCAGACTTGATCCTCTGGATTCCACTGATAACGATTCTGCTATGGCCATGTATGACTTTGACAAACCGATTTATCAAGCCGAAGAAGGGGATGAGGAAGACTGTGAACTTCCCGAGGAATTGGCTAGATTGTTGAAGCAGGAGAAGGTCATTCAAGCCCACCAAGAGACAATTGAGGTTATCAACATCGGTTCCGAGGACGCAAGGAAAGAAATTAAGATTGGAGCCAGTCTGCAGGCCGAGGTAAAGAAAGAGCTTATCAGTATGCTGCGTGAATATGTCGACATCTTTGCTTGGTCATATCAGGATATGTCGGGGTTAGATACAGACATTGTTGTGCACAGGTTGCCGTTGAAAAAGGGCTGTCCTCCTGTCAAATAGAAGCTCCAGAGAACTAAACCAGAGATGGCTCTCAAAATCAAAGAGGAGGTACAAAAATAGTTAGATGCGGGATTTCTGGCCGTCACCAATTACCCACCATGGGTTGCAAATATTGTTCCTATGCCGAAGAAAGATGGTAAGATCAGAATGTGCGTTGATTACCGGGATCTAAACAGAGCAAGTCCGAAGGATGACTTTCCTTTACCTCATATTGACGTGATGGTTGATAATACAGCTCAGTTTTCAGTGTTCTCATTCATGGACGGTTTCTCCGGGTACAATCAGATCAAGATGGCACCTGAGGATATGGAGAAGACCACGTTCATTACCCCATGGGGTACCTTCTGTTATAAAGTGATGCCTTTTGGGTTGAAAAACGCAGGGGCAACGTATCAGCGGGCAATGGTAAGATTATTTCACGATTTGATTCACAAAGAGATTGAATGCTATGTGGATGATATGATTGCCAAGTCGCGAACAAAAGAAGAACACCTGATTAACTTGAAGAAGTTGTTTGAAAGGTTGAGAAAGTTCCGTTTGAGGTTGAATCCGAACAAGTGCACTTTCGGGGTGCGTTCTGGAAAGCTGATGAGTTTCATCGTAAGTGAAAAAGGGATTGAGGTCGATCCTGCCAAAGTGAAAGCAATACAAGACATGCCTGAGCCGAAAACAGAAAAAGAGGTTCGTGGTTTTCTGGGTAGATTGAACTATATTGCAAGGTTCATATCTCACCTAACAACCACGTGTGAACCAATATTGAAACTGCTAAGAAAAGATCAAACGGTCAGGTGGAATGACAATTGCCAAGTGGCATTCGACAAAATAAAAAGATATTTGCAGGAACCTCAAATTCTAATACCTCCAGTTCCAGGGAGACCTTTGATAATGTACTTGACTGTGCTCGAAGAATCCATGGGTTGTGTTCTCGGTCAACACGACGAGACAGGTAGAAAAGAGCATGCTATCTACTACCTGAGCAAAAAATTCACTGACTGTGAGTCCCGATACTCAATGCTTGAGAAGACATGCTGTGCACTGGCATGGGCTGCTAAGCGACTGAGGCAGTATATGCTTACGCACACAAATTTGTTGATTTCCAAAATGGATCCAGTCAAGTACATTTTCGAGAAACCAGCACTGACATGCAGAGTTGCACGGTGGCAAATGGTTTTGACAGAATATGATATCCAGTATACTTCTCAGAAAGCCATCAAAGGAAGTATCTTGTCAGACTATCTTGCACAACAGCCGATTGATGATTACCAACCCATGAAATTTGATTTCCTTGATGAGGACATCATGTTTCTCAAAGTTAAATACTCTGAGGAACCACTCCCGGAGGAGGGGCCAGACCCTGAATCCAAATGGAATTTGATGTTTGATGGGGCCGTTAACATGAATGGATGCGGAGTTGGAGCAGTTCTTATCACGCCAGAGGGTGTTCATATGCCCTTCACTGCCCGAGTAACTTTCGAATGCACCAACAATGAAGCAGAATATGAAGCTTTTATAATGGGGATTGAGGAGGCGATTAATTTGCGAATTAAGACCCTCGATATCTTCGGTGATTCAGCTTTGATAATCAATCAAGTGAATGGGAATTGGTACACGCACCAGACACATCTGATTCCATATAGAGATTATACGAGAAGACTGTTGACGTTTTTCACAATAGTAAAGTTGTATCATATTCCTCGAGATGAGAATAAGTTTGCCGATGCCTTGGCTAAATCATCTTCTATGATCAAAGTGCAAAGGTGGAACCATGTACCCAAGATTAATGTGTCTCGTCTTGAAAGACATGCATTTGTGTTTGCTGTTGATGCAACGTCTGATGACAAGCCATGGTTTCATGACATCAAGTGTTTTTTGAAAAGTCAGGAGTACCCGCCTGGGGCATCTACCAAAGATAAGAAGACTTTGAGGAGGTTGTCTTATAGCTTCTTCTTGAACCAAGATGACGTGTTGTACAAACGGAATTTTGACATGGTTTTGTTCAGATGCGTGGATTGACACGAAGCAGACCTGTTAATGCAAGGAGTACATGAAGGCTCTTTCGGTACCCATGCCAGAGGACATGCAATGGCAAAGAAACTATTTAGGTCGGGGTGTTATTGGTTGACAATGGAGACAGATTATTGCAAGTACGCCCGCAAATGTCACAAGTGTCAGATTTATTCAGACAAAGTACATGTGCCTCCGAATCCGTTGAGTGTCATGTCCTCTCCTTAGCCCTTTGCAATGTGGGGCATTGATATGATCAGAAAAATTGAGCCTACTGCTTCAAACGACCATCATTTCGTTTTAGTCGCCATTGATTATTTCACAAAATGGGTTGAAGCAACATCTTATGCCAACGTCACTAAGCAGGTGGTAGCTCGTTTCCTGAAACGGGATATCATTTGTCGTTATGGAGTGCCCGAGAGAATTATTACTGATAATGGTTCTAATCTGAACAACAAAATGATGGTTGAGCTGTGCCGGGACTTCAAAATTGAACATCACAATTCTTCGCCGTATCGCCCGAAGATGAATGGCGCTGTTGAGGCGCCCAATAAGAATATTAAGAAGATTGTGCAGAAAATGGTTGTCACATATAAGGATTGGCATGAGATGCAACCGTTCGCCTTGCATGGGTACCGAACGTCAGTACGCACGTCTACTAGGGCAACACCATTCTCACTTGTGTACGGTATAGAGGCAGTCCTACCGGTTGAAGTTGAGATTCCATCCCTCAGAGTCATGATGGATGTCAAATTAGACGAAGCTGGATGGGTTCACGCCAGGTTTAATCAGTTGAGCCTTATTGAAGAGAAACGAATGACAGTTGTGTGTCATGGGCAGTTATACCAACGGAGGATGAAGAGGGCATTTGATCAGAAGGTACGTCCTCAGGTTTACAAAGTCGGAGATGTGGTACTCAAAAGGATCCTTCCTCCTAGTACAGATCACAGGGGTAAATGGACTCCCAACTATGAAGGTCCATTCATGGTTAAAAAAGTCTTCTCGGGCGGAGCCTTATTGCTTACAACCATGGATGGCGAAGACTTTCCATCCCCTGTTAACTCAGACGCAGTCAAAAAATACTTTGCATGAATAGACCCGCTGGATAAAAAAGGAGAGTCCAGGCAAAAAAAGGCATCCCGGCGAACCATAAAAACAGAATAAAAAAGGTTCGGGCAAAAATTAGGGATATAAATAAATAAAAAATTGTACACCCGGTAAGTTGAAAACCCGAAAGGGCAACTTAGGCAAAAAAGGGTATCCCGGTGGATTGAAAACCCGAAAGGGCGGTCCACACAAAAGAGGGATTTAAGAGAATGATTGCGGTCTGAGTTATTTGTACTCCATCACCGTTTCAGCAACTGACATTCCAAAGGACAGGAATCGGTCCAATCACTCCTCAGAAGGCAAGGTCGGGGAGTTTTGAAGACATACTGGCTATAGCAGAATTGAAACTCAGTGGAATGCCGTTTTCACATTGCCATTAGGATAGTTTCTTTTCTCAATTTACAGCAATCTCCTCTTTCCAGGGTTTGCTTCCGGATGTATTTGCCGATTTCAGGCATTTTTCAATAAATTGAATTTCAGTCAAAAGCTTCTCATTTTGTTTTTACTGCTTTGTTTACAAAAACGTCCGAATTTTTGATAAACATTGCATTTGAAAACATTGTGGCCTTACAATAACATGTGCAGAAAAACATTTAAAATCACTTTGAATGTTGAGTAATCCTGGATGGTGGGCTCAAACCACGCAATATCCTGGGGCATGTGTGCGTATTCTTTTGTTGCAGGTGTAATACCCCAAAATTTGCTCTCCCCTTTTGTCATCATAGCATGGCATTATCATTTATCATATCATATCCACCTCATTAACATTACATTGCATTTAACATAGAAAAATGAAGCATGGCATCCTTCTTACCATCAGGGCATGTGATCAGGTGGAAGGTGGATAATCAAGGAATCATTCAAAGCACAAAAAGGTCAATCAAGTTGGCTCTAGGCAAGCCAAGAGGTCTCTCATGTCTCATACTATCTCAATTGATCTTCCAAAATCTCAAGAAAGTGAAATCCAATGGGAGATTGAAGCAATACATCTTTCATCATGCAAGAGGTTCAAAAATTGAAGGAAAACCCTCAAAAGAGATAGCTCATTGATCCAAAATCATTCTCAAGTGGCATTTCTCATCATCCTTTAAGGGGACACACAGCATACTCTGAGGAATTTGAAATTGAAGACTGCACTTTTACCTCCTAACCAAAGGGGGCCAAAATTAGGGTTTCCATTTAAATCAGGGAATCTTTGATTTTTTGGGCAAGACTTGATGTCATGGTTTTCTATATGTCCCTAGGTATATGGATGTGGAAGATTGCATCTCAATTAGTTTTGGAGGTGGTTCAATTGGAAGAAAGATCAAGAATCAGAGAAATTGGGGCAAAGTCAAATAATCAGAGGAAAAAGTCAACTCTTGACTTTTTGAGGCCAAATTCATGAAATTCATGTTACATATGTCCAATGTACAAAATTTGATCAAGAAACTCCAAAGGAATCATGAAAAAATCAAGATTTGGAAAGTTGCCATTTTTGGATGAAGTAGGGTTACTAAAAATAGCAAGTTTTGGCCATTTTGCATCAGAGTTTGAACCAAGGCCATTCAAATTTGGAGCACCAAATGAAAAATCCACTCTGCCTCAATGAAAGATCTTGTTTTAAGCTTCAAATCCATGTGTAGAACATCTCCATTGGATAAAAATTGAGAGAGTTATAGATGATCAAAGTTAAGGGAAACTTGGGCAAAATGCAAGTCAGCTTGGGCAAGTTTCAGGTCACGCGCATGTCATTTTCACAAACACATGGTGGGCCAGATGTTTTGACTTATTACTCATGGTTAGAGGCCTCAAGTGAAAAATCTTTCAACATGGAATTTGTTCATCTATGTGAGATCTTCAAGATTGATGTTCATGGTTTTTTTATTTGATCAAAGGATGAGAAGTTGTAATGGCTCAAAGTATGGGCTATGCAACTGAAATTTGACTAGGTCACAACCAAGTCATGCCACACATGCGCGCATTCTGCAGCATTGTAAGCCTGTCTTGAGTTCCTATGTTTGAAGCTCATTTTCAATATGTTGCAAGTCTCATTTTCACTTCTTTTCAACATCAAAGTTGTTGTACCATGTACACACTTTGAAATGGTACCAAGATCACTCATGTCCATGGCTTGAAGAGAGAGATATCCATGCGCAAACTTCACCATTTCCAACTGAGGAATCACATCAGAGTTAGCAGTTTGGTTCAGACATTCATCAAACAATCCATGAACTTTATTTCCACATTTGGTCAAGCACATATCACCTACACAATGTTTAACATCACGTGCCTTGCATGAAAATAGAGAGAACAACTTGTTGAGCAAGTTTCTGCCACAACAACCTTACCATTCCAAGCTTCACTTTTCATTCCACCATAACTGTCGTGAACATTCCCACACCACACCACAACCATCAATGACTCGCCCCTAACTAACTTGACTCAGTTAGTTAGGGTGCACTCAGTCTACCCACTCAACTCAATTAACCAACTCACTAAACCATGGTTAATTCATGATATAAATTCAAACTTCACTTCACAATTCAGTTTCCAACTTCATTCTTTCACATTCTCTCAAAACACTTCAAACTCTCTCTCACATTCTCTCTACTTTCTCTCTGATTTCACACGATTTTCACCATCTTCCATTCACATTTCATCTTCATCCTCATCAAGGTTTCACTTCTGATCAAGAACAAGATAGAAGAAGTTCAGTTCATCAGTGGCAGCTTAGTTCAGTTGAGTTTTCGTTGTGGTTTTCTTCAAGATCTCAAGTTCAGTGGCATTTATTTTGCTCCACTCAAGCTCAAGAGCATAGGAGGATCATCTCTGGTCTTCTGTTACTTTGAAGAACTTCAAATTCAGGTTTCTTCTCCAACCTTCGTTTTCTGAAATTTCACTTGTTTTCTATTGGTTTGAGCTTCTTAGAAGCTATGTTGAATCCGGCTAGTTGATAGGCCTCTTAGAGGCATAGTTTCAAAGCCTAGGGCATGATTTGATCTCCTCTGTTCTTGCTATGTGTGTGTGTTTTGTGATTTTTATGAGCATATTCATGATGTGCATAAGCTTAGCTTTCGATTGGTACACATTTTGTGCATTTTGGTGACGTTTGAAGATTGCAGATGGTGGTGAGTGGCCGGAGAAGGTGACCGGAGGTCCCTCTCCGGCCGGTGGTCTTTATGTTAGGGTTTCTTGCAGTTTGAATGTCAGCCGTGCGATTTTGTTGATCCAAGGGTGGAAAGCTTGCCAGCACATTAAAACGCATGTGCATGTCATGTGCATCATTTCTGAATTCATTTAATCACTGTGTGGTGTAGTGTATGGTATGGAGTGTGCTCACTCATGTGCGTGCGTTGATTTGGACTACTTTGACTTGCTTGTTGACTTGACCTGATCCAAGGGTGATAACTGCTTGACTTGTGTTTGACTGAGGGTGCATGATAATTGATATGGACTGCGCACAAATGGACCTAATCAGATTGCTATCCCCACCCCCTTTGTTAAAAAGCCCAATTGATTTGAACTCATATTTGCTATGTTCACACCCCCCATTCCTTTTTACATTTCATATTATTTTTCCATTTTTCCACACGTTTGCTAATTAATTTTTAAAAATACCAAAACATATTGGAAAATTCTACAAAAATTCATGTGTATTCTTAAAACATTTAGGAAATTTTTCATGATTTTATTTTCTGATTTTATGACCTTTTTACCCCTGTTCCATAATTTTCTTTGAATTTCCATTTAGATGCATCCTAAGCATGATACTTGAATTTGTTTAATTTTGTTCTTGCTCATTATAAACTGTTTTGGCATGGTTCTTTTTGCATTGATTCACTAATACATTGAAGCATGTTAGATGTTTTTTGTTTGATTTTTTAGGTCACTTTATGACATGTCTTGAGGCCTATATTTGTACCACTTTGCATGACATTTCAACTTGACCTAATTGCTTTGTTTGCAGTCATTTTGCTTTGAATTTTGATATGCTATTTTGGTATGTGATTCATCTCTGATTAGTGAACTCCAATACCATGTTTTCATAATTTTCATGAGGCCATGTGATTTTTGTTTGATGCATTTCATTTAAAGCATTATAACATGTTATATCATTGTAATCTTTAGTGCATGTTTGCATGAGTTCTTTTGTGCATATTTGTATGAGCATTTGCATAGTTGTGTGAGCCATTCATATGATATTATAGGTCTTTGATACACATTATAGGTCATCTTTACATGTTCATTTCAATTTGAACTTTGTGCATCATTAACATGTATTGTTTGCACCTTCTTTTTGAGTTTTCATCTCACTTCTTCTTCTATTACTTCTTGAAAGTCTTGATGGTTGATTCATAAATACTTTTGAGATGTTTATAAACCATTTTTCATTTATTTTCAATTCTGGTTGTTGATTTACATGTTCCATTTATGCATGTCCTCTTCATTTCTTTCCATCTTTCATCTACCCTTTCTTCTTGTAACATGTTTAAATGCTAATGGATGATGTTTGTTGCCTATTCACTTGCACTTGTATGATGATATTCATTTGTTGTCCATATGATGCCCATTCTGGTTGTGGTTCTAGGATTTGTTTTCTCATTTAATTCTTTTGAGTTTTATGATGCATTACATGTTCTTTTACTTCTTATACTTCTTATACATGTTTACTAACCATGTAGGGGCTTTGGTAAGTTTCAACTGAGTGTGGATAAGGAATCCACATTCAACTTCTATCCTTTCTCTTTTACAATTCCATTTTGTGTTTTGTTAAGCACTTATGTGCTTTCTTTTAATAACTCATCACTTTCCCTTTGTGAATTACAATTCATCTTCTACTTTAGAAGTGAATTGTTTAATTCATTCTTTCTTTAGACTTTAGGTTGAAACCTCACAAACTTTAGGATCACTCCCTTAACTAATCAATTAGGAGTGAGTCTTAGTCCATATAGATTTTACCTTTACCTTCTCTTGAGTCTTTCATCTTCTCATCTCAAAGAAAATTCAAAACATATAATAAAGGTAGGCATTTATTGCATTTAGGCCTTTCATATAAAGAAAAGATTATAAGGGGTCTTCTCTTGTAATCTTAGAATGTGTAGCATATAGCCCATCTTGGGTCAATGTGTTAAACATTTGATCTTGTATGAGGGACTTAAATGCAATACTTGTTGAAGGTGCAAATAATAAAAAACACTTCTTCACTTCATAATCAACAAAACACTTAATAAACACAAGTATGCTAGTGTGTTTGAACCTTGATAATTGGAACTAAGTGTGAGGGTCTTCTTCACCCTTAGTGTGCTTTCTTACCCATTCCATCTTGGAATGTGAGAAGGTACACATTCCAATGACTAAGATTCAGATACACTGTCATATGCAAACAAATGAAAAGACTCTTAAAAGACAAAAACAAACAATAACGTCTTTCCTTCGGGAATTCTTTTCTCACCTCATTCACTCTCAACGCACGAACGCGCTTCTACTCGTTCTCTTGCAAGATGGTAACGCACTCGGACCAGCGAGCCTGCAACACCTGAGCTAGAATGTCAGCCGTTCTCTAAAAAACACAAACAATCTTTCCCTAGTGAGGGGAACTACGTCGCTCTGATTCTCATGCTCCCGATGAGATACGTAGGCAGTGGGGTAGGGCCCATGCGAGCACTTCTTTCATTTTCCCTACATTTGTTCTCCTTCCTTTCTCTCTTTCTTTCAATTCCTTTTCCAGTTCCATTTCCAACATTCTTTTCTTACACCCTTTGATTGAAGCAGCAAGCGTGGATCCCATCGGGTACGATGGACGCGAGGGGGTGCTAATACCTTCCTCTTGCGTAACCGACTCCCGAACCCATTTCTCTTGGTCGCAAGACCATGCTTTTCCTTTCTCTCAGGTTTACGCGGCGTTTCCTTTCCCTCTCTTGGGATAAATACACATTGCTGGCGACTCTGTTTCGGTGCCACTTTCGCGTTTGTACTAGGATGAAAATCCCGGGAGCGACAGCTGGCGACTCTGCTGGGGAACGAACCCAGAATCTCTGGTTTCCTTAGCGAGTCAATCCTAGCGCTTGTTTGTTTTTCTTTCGTTGGGTGTTTACTGTTGTGCTGTATTTACTGTTTTATTGTATGGTTATTTACTGTTTTACTGTACATTACTGTATTTACCGCATTTTAGCATTACATATCATATATTATATTGTGTTGCACTGTTTTGTCTGTTTGGCGGGATGGGTGTTCTGAGAGATAAGCCCACTACCAAGGCTTGAGTACATACATAGGTATTAGAGTGGATAGTCATGACGCTTGCGTGGTGGTGACCACGTATTGTTGTTCATGAGACCCACAACCAGACGAGGTTCTATCAGGAGCTTTCTGCTACTGCATGTTATGCAGGCCAGTGGTTATTCTCTTGAGGAACTGTCGACTCTGGTGACCATTCCCGAGGACTCAGTTGCGGCACTCCTCCCGAGTTGTGACAGTGGCAGACCACATTCCGTGGCAAACCCATTGCACATTCTCGATCCGAGGACCCAATGCTGGGAACTTGCTATAGGACATCCCTTTTTGAAAGAGAATCAGCGGAGGCACTCCTCGATTGGCGGTAGTACTGTACCCTGAGGGATGAATGTACTATTGCTTCTCGACCTCAGTGCCAGAAGCTGAAGACCTTTTTGTTTTGGAGAATCAGTTGAGGCCTCCTCGATTGATGATGATGCCAAACCAGAAATGGTGAACGTATCATCATTTCTCGACCTGAGAGCCCGGGATACTGAACATCCTAGTACCCACATGTGAGAAGGGCGGGTTGGTTACAGGTTTGCAGGTAACCATGACCTCCTACATACCCGGTTTTCTATCATCGTTGCACAAAAAGGAAGTTTCATCCTATTGTATTCAGATGGTTCTTATCTATGGTTCTATATTAGTCTCAGAGCTACACGGACACCGTTCACAGTTCAGCACAGACACCTGATTACCTGATCACATTGCCCTTTGCATTGCATTATCATATCCTAACATACATGTTTATTCATTTCCAGGTGCATATATTACCCTTGATTCCAGTCATCAGGTCCCTGCAAAGATGAACGCTAAAGAGAGGAAGAATATCATCAGCTATAAGTTCCTTACGCCTACTTTGGGCCCTATTGTTGTGCTGAAGGGAATGGCGAGCCCGGCAGCACGAGAAGCTTTTGAAGAGAAATATGGGTGGATTTTATCGGTGGTCCGTAATGTCAGTGATTATGAAGCCAGAGGTCTCCATACGTTGATGCAGTTCTATGATCCGCCTCTGAGATGTTTTGTATTTCCATACTATGTGTTGGTTCCTACCCTGGAGGAGTATTCCAACATGTTGGGGATTGCTATCAAGGAGGAGCCCCCTTTCTTTGGATCGGTGGGGGATCTTGACTTTGGGAAGTTGGCTGGTGCTCTTTATTTGAGCAAATCAGAGTTAAGTGACAATGTCTCCAACAAAGGAAAGATTCGTGGTTACAAGCTGGAATATCTGATTAAGAAGGCCCAGGAAGCAGCTAAAGGCGAGAATTGGCTTGTTTTTAATGCTCTGTTAGCCCTTTGTATATACGGCATAGTGTTGTTTCCCAACGAGCCGGATTTTATTGATACGGACGCTATACGAATATTCATGATGAAGAACCCGGTGCCAACGCTACTGGGAGATCTTCACTACTCATTGTACAACCGAAACGAAAAGAAAAGAGGAGGGATAATTCGTTGTTGTGCACCCTTGTTCTATAAGTGGTTTGCGGGCCGTTTACCACAATCAGGGGCTTTTGTGGATTCCAAAGATTCTCTAGAGTGGAAACAGCGTTTAATGGGATTGGTGGCCAAGGACATCGTATGGGTAGATCATGGGCTGATTGGTAAGAATATTATCCACAGCTGTGGTAAGTTCCCTAACGTTCCACTGATAGGAAGACTGGGTGGGATTAACTACAATCCTTCTTTGGCCATTCGGCAATTTGGATATGCCCTGACAGGTCCGCCTATCAAGAGAGATGTGGAGGAGTCCCTCTATTTTCATACATCAGATGGTTGGGAAGCAGCACAGAAAGCTTCTGAAAGCTGGGGTAGCATACTGAAAAAGGGGAAAGTTACTCTAGGAAAGCCTAACAACCGGGTTTATCCAGCATATGAAGAGTGGGTGAAGAAAAGAGTTGAAGATTTTCTCTTGCCTTTTGGTAAGGCACCCCTTTTGTATCCGGAGAATGAGAAAGCAAGAAGCACTGCTACTGTGGAAGAAGTTGACAAGTTGCAAGCCTTGGTGAAAAAGCTCCAAGGAGAGAATTCCGAGTTGAGTAGCCGTCTTCAGAATGCTCTACATGCCAACAAAGAGCTGGAGCGGAAAGCCCAAGATGCTGAACAAATCCTAACTGCAAAAGAAAAAGACTTTGCTGGAAGAGCCCAACATTTCCGGAAGATTAGTAAAGGTGCTGATGATGCTACTCAAGCCCACAAGCAAACCAAACAGACGTTAGCACAGACCAAAGAAAAGTTAACAAAGTTTCAGCACGCTTGGGACGAAGTTAGGATAGAGAATGCCGAATTACAGGAACAGTTGCAGATTAAGGACGAAGAGCTTGAAAAGGCGCATGAGCAGAGGAGAAAGTATCGGGAAAGCCTCGGTAAGAGTCAGGAACAGCTAGAAGAAGCTAGAGGTGAGCTAAGGAATACCAAGAAAGAGCTTGAAGAAGTCATGATAGAAAGGGAGATACTCAAGACGCAAGCCGGCATAAAGAGACACAAAGGAGTGTGTGATGACGAGGCTCTGATGCTGCACATGGGTTCTTTAACTGAAGCTCTTGAGAAAAGGGATGTCTTGATCAAAGAAATGATTGAAAAGCCGAATCACCAGCGTACCCGTATACTTTTTGAGGAGATCAAATACTCAAGTGATAAGCTGAAGGGTGTGGAATTGTCAGACTGATGTTCTTTTCCTTATATGTTGTTGTTAATGGTTACCATCAGGCTTGTTGATGGATCCATTTTTCCTTGTATTGCATTTGCGGTTGAACCTTTCTTAAATGTACTTGAATACTTCGTTGAATGAGTATGAGCAGTTTTATTCAGAATTATTCCTTATCAGATAGCTGCACACAAGCACATGACCACGACACGTCTCTTTATATCACAATTTCTGGTCTTCAGATTTCTGTGGTGGGATTGGAATCAGGGTATAAAGCACCTCGGAAATGACAAACATGGCATTGCATGGCATTGCATATCATTTTGCATTTTTTGTTACTTGCTTTTCAGGTACTCGTTGCGGGGTCTCTAACCTTTATTTGGTTTCAGGCAGTATAGCGGAGAGTCATATTCACCGATATTCGACGCGAAGGAACCAAGTAAGAATCATGGATCAAGTACAAAGTGATTTGGCGGAAATGAGGGCGCGTATGGACCAGTTCATGACCCTCATGACTGGCATGGCGCAAAATCAGGAGAGACTGAGGCTTCTGGTAGAGCGTCCCGACAATGGGCCCGAAGGTGATCATCATGACAATTCACAGGGACATGGCATTCCTCCCCCCGGTGGCAACCCTCCTCCTGGTGGTAACAATCGGGGTAATGGAAATGGTAGGCAGGCTGGTGTTACTCTTGAAGATACTCTGGAAGACCAATTTACTCTGCTGGATGCTGATGTGGGTAATCAAGGGGATCGAAGGTATGATGAGTTAGCAGAGAAGATCAGGGCCATAGAATGCAAGAACTCTATGGGTATTGATGTTACCAGCTTGGGGCTGGTCTCAGGAGTCAGAATTCCCCCTAAGTTCAAACCTCCCACTTTTGATAAGTATCACGGCAATGCGTGTCCCCAAACGCATCTTCAAGCTTACTTTGGGAAGATTTCAGCCCATACGGATGACGAGAAGCTATGGATGCACTATTTTCAGGACAGTCTGGCTGGGGCATCCTTGACCTGGTACATGAAGTTGAGTAGAGCTGCTGTGAAGAATTGGAAGGATCTGGCAGAAGCGTTCCTGAAGCAATACCAATATAATATTGACATGGCGCCCAACCGCACCCAATTGCAGGGATTGTCACAAAATGCCAAGGAGAGTTTCAAAGAATATGCACAGAGGTGGAGGGAAATGGCTGCCCAGGTTCAACCTCCCTTGTCAGACAGAGAAATGGCAGATATGTTCATGGGCACCTTGCAAGGGGCCTATCTGGATAGATTAGCTGCTTGTCCGTCGACTGGATTTGCTGATATTGTGATTGCGGGAGAAAGAATAGAAAGTCTGTTAAAGCTTGGAAAGATCCAGGATGTGAGTGGGGCTGGCTCTTCGGGGACGAAGAAACCGTTCGCTAGTAACCAGAAAAGAAGAGAAGGTGATACGAATGCTGTGTTTAGAGGACGAGGCAGAGGGCGTTCTCGAGCTTATTATCAGGTAGATGCTGTGACAATCCCCACACCGTCTGTTCAGAAACAACAACCCCAACAACAAGTTCCACAGCAACAACCTTTTTTCCAGCAAAGGTCTAGACAGAGGGATCGTAAGATGGATCCTCTCCCTATGACTTATGCCGCGCTGTTGCCCCGGCTACTCGAGTTAAAGTTGGTAGAGCTCCGTACTATGAAAGCTCCGGTTGCTGGAAACCTGCCACCTAACTTCGATGCTAATGCTCGTTGTGAGTTCCACTCAGGTGCTCAGGGGCACTCCATTGAAAAATGCTGGGCTTTCCATCATAAAGTACAAGATTTGATTGATGCTAAAGCCATCAATTTCTCTCCCGCTCCTAATATTACTCAGCATCCCATGCCTGATCATAGCGCAGCAAATGTGTACGCTATTGAAGATGGGAGGAGATTGAATCTGGTGACAGATATCCGTCAAGTGAAAACTTCTTTGTTGGTTGTAAAAGATCGTTTATTGAAGGGACAGGTGTTCCCGGGCTGTAATCAAGATTGCTTTGAGTGTATGAATCAGGAGAACGGCTGTGATAAGTTGAAGATGGGTTTACAGAATCTGATCGATGAAGGATGTCTACAGTTCGACAGAGTCGTGAAAGACACTGATGAGATATCAACCGTGACCATCTATTACACTCCCGCTGAGATTCAAATGCCGGTCAATGCAGTTCCCGTGGCGAGTGTTGCGCCAGAAAGGCCCAGTCCTGTCACTATCACGGTGCCAGGACCAATTCCGTTCACGTCTACGAAGGCTATCCCATGGCACTATGGGACAGATGTATATTACGAAGGTAAAAAGCAGGAAGTTGAGTCGTCAGTCAGCCCAAATATTGATAACGTAGGGGGTGTAGGGGGCTTTACAAGGAGTGGAAGGTTGTTCGCTCCCCCAACCTTGAGAAGTGATAAGGAGGTAGAAGCTGCAGCAAAGGATAAGGGTAAACAGGTGGTTGAAAGTGCGCCTACACCTGAAGCAGAGACAAAGATTACTTTTGATAAGGAAATGGAAGAATTTATGAAGATAATCAAGAAAAGCGATTATAAGATTGTGGACCAACTGAATCAGACCCCTTCAAAGATTTCAATCTTGTCACTATTGATGTGCTCTGATGCGCACCGGCAGGCGTTGTTGAAAGTGTTAAAGAGTGCATACGTGCCACAAGAAATTACTGTTAATCAGCTCGAGGGCGTAATCTCCAATGTTAATGTCAGCCATGGCTTGGGCTTTACAAGTAGAGATTTGACTGTTGAAGGAAGAAACCATAATAAGGCTTTGCATATCACGATGGAGTGTAAGGGCGCAGTGTTATCTCATGTACTGGTAGACACTGGTTCATCACTCAATGTCTTGCCCAAGAAGGCATTAATGAAACTGGAAGTTGATGGTTTGATCTTAAGGCCTAGTGAGTTGGTGGTCAGAGCATTCGATGGAACTAGACGATCTGTGTTTGGTGAGGTGGAATTGCCCGTACAAATTGGACCACAGGTATTCAAATCCACGTTCCATGTAATGGACATACAACCTGCATATAGTTGCCTATTGGGGCGCCCTTGGATTCACGGAGCCGGGGCTGTTACTTCTACTCTACATCAAAAGCTGAAGTATGAGTTTGAAGGGCAGGTTGTGACAGTGTGTGGAGAAGAAGACATCTTTGTGAGTCACTTATCCACGTTCAAGTACATTGAAATGGATGGGGAAATTCATGAGATGCTGTGCCAATCATTTGAAGCAGTCAATATTGACGATGCACCTGAGTCTTCTTCTGTACCAGTTGGGGCTGGTACCTCCATTTCATCTTACAAACAAGCTGTCGAAGTCGTCAGGGCAGGCAACGCCCAAGGTTGGGGCCGGTTGATGGAGACCCCAATGAAGGAAGACAAATTTGGTATTGGTTATCATCCCTCTACAACTTCAGATGCGGGGAGCAGGGGACCCATTACTTTCAATAGTGGGGGAATTATCTACATGGACCAGTCTTGTGCAGCCACGGAGGATAGTGTTGACAGTGATTGTGACCTGGACAACTGGGTACGCCCTCATGTTCCGGGACAACAAGTGCAAAACTGGTTCGTTGAAGAAGTCATCCGGGTTACTCTTCAGACAGAGTAATTTTTCTTTGTTTTTTCTAACCATAATGCATGACAAAATCTTGCGCTCTGCCCAAGGCGTATAGATTCATTTGTAGGGCCACCATGGTTGCATTTGCAATGTTTAATCATTAATAAAGGACGTTTTGCAATCAAATTGTGCTCTGTCTTTCAGTTTTTATTTTTGCACAAAAAATATAAAATGGCAATGTTTCATTTTCTTTTGTTTTGCTTAAAAATAAATTCTAAAATAAGGCATGAACCCGTTCATGCAGACTTGATCCTCCGGATACCACTGATAACGATTTTGATATGGCCATGTATGACTTTGACAATCCGATTTATCAAGCCGAAGAAGGGGATGGGAAAGATTGTGAACTTTCTGAAGAACTGGCCAGATTGTTGAAACAAGAGGAAAGGGTCATCCAGCCTCATCAGGAGACTGTAGAAATCATCAATATTGGTACCAAGGACGCCAAGAAAGAGATCAGGATTGGTGCCAGCTTGCAAGCAGATGTGAAGCAAACTTTGACGGAAATGTTGCGCGAGTATGTTGACATCTTCGCCTGGTCGTATCAAGACATGCCGGGGTTGGATACGGATATTGTCGTGCACAGGCTACCATTGAGAGAAGAATGTCCGCCAGTCAAGCAGAAACTTCGTCGGACTCACCCCGACATGGCCTTAAAGATTAAGGAGGAAGTCCAGAAGCAGTGGGACGCTGGTTTTCTTGCTGTGACAAAGTATCCTCCATGGGTAGCCAACATCGTGCCAGTACCGAAGAAAGATGGAAAAGTGAGAATGTGTGTGGATTATCGAGATCTTAATAAAGCTAGCCCGAAAGATGATTTTCCACTACCTCATATTGATGTGCTGGTCGATAATACAGCTCAATTTTCAGTGTTCTCATTTATGGACGGGTTCTCCGGGTACAACCAGATCAAGATGGCACCTGAGGATATGGAGAAGACCACGTTCATTACTCCGTGGGGTACATATTGTTATAAAGTAATGCCTTTTGGGTTGAAAAACGCAGGGGCAACGTACCAGCGGGCGATGGTGACATTGTTTCATGACTTGATTCATAAGGAGATCGAATGTTATGTAGATGATATGATTGCCAAGTCGAGAACAGAAGAGGAACATCTGGTTAACCTGAAAAAGCTGTTTGAAAGGTTGAGAAAGTTCCGTCTAAGATTGAACCCAAACAAGTGCACGTTTGGGGTACGTTCTGGAAAATTGCTAGGTTTCATTGTGAGCGAAAGAGGAATCGAGGTTGATCCTGCCAAGGTGAAAGCAATACAAGAAATGCCTGAACCGAGAACAGAAAAAGAGGTTCGTGGTTTCTTGGGTAGATTGAACTACATTGCAAGGTTCATATCTCACCTAACAGCCACGTGTGAACCAATATTTAAATTGTTAAGGAAAGATCAAACGGTCAGGTGGAATGACGATTGCCAATTGGCATTCGATAAGATAAAAGAATACTTGCAGGAACCTCCGATTCTAATGCCTCCAGTTGAAGGGAGACCGCTGATAATGTATCTGACAGTGCTTGAAGGTTCCATGGGTTGTGTTCTCGGTCAACATGACGAGACAGGTAGGAAGGAGCATGCTATTTACTACCTGAGCAAAAAGTTCAATGATTGTGAGTCCCGATACTCAATACTTGAAAAGACATGCTGTGCACTTGCATGGGCCGCTAAGCGATTGAGGCAATATATGGTTAGGCACACAACCTTGTTGATTTCAAAAATGGATCCTATCAAGTACATTTTCGAGAAACCGGCATTGACAGGCAGAGTTGCACGGTGGCAAATGGTCTTGACAGAGTATGACATTCAGTACACTTCACAAAAGGCCATCAAAGGAAGTATCTTGTCCGACTATCTTGCGCAACAGCCGATTGATGATTACCAACCCATGAAGTTTGACTTCCCTGATGAAGACATCATGTTTCTCAAAGCTAAAGACTGTGAGGAACCACTTCCGGAGGAGGGGCCAGACCCTGAATCCAAATGGAGTCTGATGTTTGATGGGGCTGTCAATATGAATGGGTGCGGAGTTGGAGCAGTTCTTATCACGCCGGAAGGTGTTCATATGCCGTTCACTGCCCGAATAACTTTCGGATGCACCAACAATGAAGCAGAGTACGAAGCTTGTATAATGGGGATCGAGGAGGCGATTAATCTACGGATTAAGACCCTTGATATATTTGGTGATTCAGCCTTGGTAATCAATCAAGTGAAAGGGAGTTGGTACACGCACCAAGCAAATCTAGTGCCGTATAGAGATTATACGAGGAGATTGCTGACATTTTTCACAACAGTGAAACTGTACCACATTCCTCGAGATGAGAATAGGTTCGCTGATGCCTTGGCCACTTTGTCTTCCATGATCAAAGTGCAAGGATGGAACCATGTACCTAAGATTGAGGTATCCCGCCTTGACAGACCAGCATTTGTGTTTGCGGTCGATGCAGCGTCTGATGACAAGCCATGGTTCTATGACATTAAGTGTTTCTTAAAGAGTCAAGAGTACCCACCCGGGGCATCGTCCAAAGATAGGAAGACGTTGAGAAGGTTAGCTGGTAGTTTCTTCTTGAACAAAGATGGCGTGCTGTATAAAAGAAATTTTGACACGGTCCTGCTTAGATGTGTGGATAGACATGAAGCAGACTTGTTGATGATTGAAGTGCACGAAGGCTCTTTCGGTACTCATGCCGGAGGGCAGGCAATGGCTAAAAAGTTGTTAAGGTCGGGATATTATTGGTTGACTATGGAGTCAGATTGTTGCAAATATGCCCGCAAATGCCATAAATGCCAGATCTATGCAGACAAGGTGCATGTGCCTCCAAATCCGTTGAGTATCATGTCGTCGCCTTGGCCGTTTGCCATGTGGGGCATTGATATGATCGGAAAGATTGAGCCTACAGCTTCCAATGGTCATCGTTTCATCTTGGTGGCAATTGATTACTTCACCAAGTGGGTTGAAGCCGCATCCTATGCCAATGTTACAAAACAAGTGGTCGCCCGTTTCTTAAAACGGGATATCATTTGCCGATATGGAGTTCCCGAAAGAATCATTACTGATAATGGTTCTAATTTGAACAATAAGATGATGGCTGAGTTATGCCGGGACTTCAAAATCGAACACCACAATTCTTCTCCGTACCGCCCAAAGATGAATGGCGCGGTCGAAGCGGCCAACAAAAATATCAAGAAGATTGTGCAGAAGATGGTGGTCACGTACAAAGATTGGCATGAGATGTTACCATTTGCTTTGCATGGGTATCGAACGTCGGTACGCACGTCCACTGGGGCAACCCCATTCTCACTTGTATATGGTATGGAGGCAGTGCTACCGGTTGAAGTAGAGATTCCGTCCCTCAGAGTCATGATGGATGTTAAGCTAGATGAAGCTGAATGGGTACGAGCCAGATTTGATCAGTTGAGCCTTATTGAGGAAAAGCGATTGGCGGCTGTATGTCATGGGCAACTATACCAGCGCAGAATGAAGCAGGCATTTGACCAAAAGGTGCGTCCTCGGGTTTATAAAGTCGGAGATGTGGTACTCAAAAGGATCCTTCCTCCCAATACAGATCACAGGGGCAAATGGACTCCTAATTATGAAGGTCCATTCGTGGTTAAAAAGGTCTTTTCGGGCGGAGCTTTATTGCTTACAACCATGGATGGCGAAGACTTTTCATCCCCTGTTAACTCGGACGTAGTCAAAAAATACTTCGCATGAATAGACCCGCTGGATAATAAAAATAAAAAAAATCCAGGCAAAAAAGGGCATCCCGGCGAACCAAAAACAGAATAAGGTTCGGGCAAAAATTAGGGATATAATTGAAAAAATTGTACACCCGGTAAGTTGAAAACCCGAAAGGGCAACTTAGGCAAAAAAGGGTATCCTGGTGGATCGAAAACCTGAAAGGGCGGTCCACACAAAAGAGGGATTTAAGCGAATGACTACAGTCTGAGTTATCTGTACCCATTACCGTTTGAACAACTGACGTTCTGAAGAATAGGAATCGGTCTGATCATTCCTCAGAAGGCAAGGTCGGGGAGTTTTGAAGACATACTGGTCATAACAGAATGGAAACTCAGTGGAATTCCGTTTTCACATTGCCATTAGGATAGTTTCTTTTCTCAATTTTTCAGCGATCACCTCTTTCCAGGGATTGCTTCCAGATGTAATTGCCTATTCTGGGCTCTCAGTCAATAAATTGAATTTCAATAAAAAGCTTTCTATTTTTGTTTTATTGCTTTGTTTGCAAAAACGTCCTAATTGTTGATAAAACATTGCATTTGAAAACATGGCAGCCTTGCAATAACATGCGCAGAAAAAATATTTGAAATTACTTCGAATGTTGAATACTCCCGGATGGTGGATTCTAGCCACGCAATATTCGGGGCATGTGGGCATATTCTTTTGTTGCAGGTAGCAGGTGCAGATGATTTTAAGCACAAGACCAGCAATAAATCACCCCACGCAAAAGACTGGGGCAATTATGGGTAAGGAGATCGGCGTTCATCGTTCGGTCGACGATTGTTCATAACGGGTCGATATCAGTGAATTAAGTTCAACTGGGTACCGTTGCATCTTATTAAGTCGATTCTCTCATACAGTATTTCCAACAGCTACAAGCTTTTCTATGTCGATAACGGTCACAGGTTCCCCAAAAGAGTGGTCTCGTCGACACCGAAACTGATGGTCATTATCCCCAGCGAAGTCACAAGAGTTTGAAGAGGCTAGATCTTCTGTAAAATCCTCTTATGACATCATCTGCGGGGACGAATTGTTGTGTTGTCCAAGCATGGGGCATGATTGTTTCCCCAGCATGAAGTGTTGGTCACCCCCAGTAGAGTTTGAGGACAGTTGGTCTTCTGTAAAATCCTCTCGAAAGGCATTCCCCAACATGAGACGCTTTAAAGCAGTTTTCTCCAGCAGAGTTTGTTATAAACTCGTCATCCCCAACGGAATTGTCCAAAGGGAAAGCTCGCCTAACATGGGGTATTGTGGTACTCATCCTAAGCTTGACAGTCATATTCTGCGGCAGACTACTGTGGATTTGCTTTGAGTTTCCCCAAAGGACTCTTTCCTAGTAAGTTGCAGGGGAATGTTCTAACCAGGATTTGCATATCCCTGGCAGAGTAGCCCTGATACCCAGCAAGATCGTATCTCTGGTCATGGTATCCTCACAGAGGTCAGCATCGAATCTTGTCAGCAACTTCCAGCTGAGTTGTTGTTCTCTCCGCAGAGGTTTATCAGATCGACAGAATCTATTCCTCAACAAGGATGGTACAGCCTTTCCCCAGCCGGGTCAGAAGGTTGATAATCCCTATAAAGGATCTTGGGTTGAATAAATCCCCAAGCAGAGTTTTAATGGCTCATTTCCCCAGCAGGACGTCATTTAAAAATTCTCATCCCCAGCGGAATCGCTGTGACCAGAATTCGTTCCCCCAAACAGATGGAATAATTCCTGGCAGAGTCGTCATTCCCTCATATCTTAAAGTCCAATTTATTTTTGGCAAGCTTGACAATTCGAAGCAGACGGATTGTTCATCCATTCGCCAGCAGAGATATTATCCTTTTAGGAGTCTCCGAGATTAAATCATTGATTGTGGTTCCTCAGCAGAGTCGGCAGAGATGTCTGGCGCAGAGGCAGAGAGTAATTCGATTTTAAAAGTCTAAAAGTCCAACAGTGGATTGGCAAAAGTCCGTCTTCGGGTGGCAAAAGTCCAACAGTGGATTGGCAAAAGTCCGTCTTCGGGTGGCAAAAGTCCAACAGTGGATTGGCAAAAGTCCGTCTTCGGGTGGCAAAAGTCCAACAGTGGATTGGCGAAAAGTCCGTCTTCGGGTGGCAAAAGTCCAACAGTGGATTGGCGAAAGGTCCATCTAAGGGTGGCATATTCTAAAAGTCCAACAGTGGATTGGCAAAAGTCCGTCTTCGGGTGGCAAAAGTCCAACAGTGGATTGGCGAAAAGTCCGTCTTCGGGTGGCAAAAGTCCAACAGTGGATTGGCGAAAGGTCCATCTAAGGGTGGCATATTCTAAAAGTCCAACAGTGGATTGGCAAAAGTCCGTCCTCGGGTGGCAAAAGTCCAACAGTGGATTGGCAAAAGTCCATCTTCGGGTGGCACGAAGCTGCAAAGTCCACCAGCAGTGTGGCAAGCCAGTAGTCGTCTGGCGTCGTTCAAAAGACGTTATCAAAGTCCACCAGCAGTGTGGCAGGCCAGTAGTCGTCTGGAGTTGCATAAAAGACATTATTAAAGTCCACCAGCAGTGTGGCAAGCCAGTAGTCGTCTGGCGTCGTTCAAAAGACGTTATCAAAGTCCACCAGCAGTGTGGCAGGCCAGTAGTCGTCTGGAGTTGCATAAAAGACATTATTAAAGTCCACCAGCAGTGTGGCAAGCCAGTAGTCGTCTGGCGTCGTTCAAAAGACGTTATCAAAGTCCACCAGCAGTGTGGCAGGCCAGTAGTCGTCTGGAGTTGCATAAAAGACATTATTAAAGTCCGCCAGTAGCGTGGCAAGCCAGTAGTCGTCTGGCATCGTTCAAAAGACAGATCTCTCCGACGTTTCATCGAAGATTCAATCCAGCAGTCTCATTGGGTTTATATCCCTTTTCTTTTTCATCATCCAGAGCAAATTTTTGGTTATTTTTGGTATTCAATCACTATATACCTTGAAAGTCCGAAAGCATTTGCTTTCAGGCATTCAGGTCTACAGCGCTTGAATAGGGGCAGCTGTAATACCCCAAAATTTGCTCTCCCCTTTTGTCATCATAGCATGGCATTATCATTTATCATATCATATCCACCTCATTAACATTACATTGCATTTAACATAGAAAAATGAAGCATGGCATCCTTCTTACCATCAGGGCATGTGATCAGGTGGAAGGTGGATAATCAAGGAATCATTCAAAGCACAAAAAGGTCAATCAAGTTGGCTCTAGGCAAGCCAAGAGGTCTCTCATGTCTCATACTATCTCAATTGATCTTCCAAAATCTCAAGAAAGTGAAATCCAATGGGAGATTGAAGCAATACATCTTTCATCATGCAAGAGGTTCAAAAATTGAAGGAAAACCCTCAAAAGAGATAGCTCATTGATCCAAAATCATTCTCAAGTGGCATTTCTCATCATCCTTTAAGGGGACACACAGCATACTCTGAGGAATTTGAAATTGAAGACTGCACTTTTACCTCCTAACCAAAGGGGGCCAAAATTAGGGTTTCCATTTAAATCAGGGAATCTTTGATTTTTTGGGCAAGACTTGATGTCATGGTTTTCTATATGTCCCTAGGTATATGGATGTGGAAGATTGCATCTCAATTAGTTTTGGAGGTGGTTCAATTGGAAGAAAGATCAAGAATCAGAGAAATTGGGGCAAAGTCAAATAATCAGAGGAAAAAGTCAACTCTTGACTTTTTGAGGCCAAATTCATGAAATTCATGTTACATATGTCCAATGTACAAAATTTGATCAAGAAACTCCAAAGGAATCATGAAAAAATCAAGATTTGGAAAGTTGCCATTTTTGGATGAAGTAGGGTTACTAAAAATAGCAAGTTTTGGCCATTTTGCATCAGAGTTTGAACCAAGGCCATTCAAATTTGGAGCACCAAATGAAAAATCCACTCTGCCTCAATGAAAGATCTTGTTTTAAGCTTCAAATCCATGTGTAGAACATCTCCATTGGATAAAAATTGAGAGAGTTATAGATGATCAAAGTTAAGGGAAACTTGGGCAAAATGCAAGTCAGCTTGGGCAAGTTTCAGGTCACGCGCATGTCATTTTCACAAACACATGGTGGGCCAGATGTTTTGACTTATTACTCATGGTTAGAGGCCTCAAGTGAAAAATCTTTCAACATGGAATTTGTTCATCTATGTGAGATCTTCAAGATTGATGTTCATGGTTTTTTTATTTGATCAAAGGATGAGAAGTTGTAATGGCTCAAAGTATGGGCTATGCAACTGAAATTTGACTAGGTCACAACCAAGTCATGCCACACATGCGCGCATTCTGCAGCATTGTAAGCCTGTCTTGAGTTCCTATGTTTGAAGCTCATTTTCAATATGTTGCAAGTCTCATTTTCACTTCTTTTCAACATCAAAGTTGTTGTACCATGTACACACTTTGAAATGGTACCAAGATCACTCATGTCCATGGCTTGAAGAGAGAGATATCCATGCGCAAACTTCACCATTTCCAACTGAGGAATCACATCAGAGTTAGCAGTTTGGTTCAGACATTCATCAAACAATCCATGAACTTTATTTCCACATTTGGTCAAGCACATATCACCTACACAATGTTTAACATCACGTGCCTTGCATGAAAATAGAGAGAACAACTTGTTGAGCAAGTTTCTGCCACAACAACCTTACCATTCCAAGCTTCACTTTTCATTCCACCATAACTGTCGTGAACATTCCCACACCACACCACAACCATCAATGACTCGCCCCTAACTAACTTGACTCAGTTAGTTAGGGTGCACTCAGTCTACCCACTCAACTCAATTAACCAACTCACTAAACCATGGTTAATTCATGATATAAATTCAAACTTCACTTCACAATTCAGTTTCCAACTTCATTCTTTCACATTCTCTCAAAACACTTCAAACTCTCTCTCACATTCTCTCTACTTTCTCTCTGATTTCACACGATTTTCACCATCTTCCATTCACATTTCATCTTCATCCTCATCAAGGTTTCACTTCTGATCAAGAACAAGATAGAAGAAGTTCAGTTCATCAGTGGCAGCTTAGTTCAGTTGAGTTTTCGTTGTGGTTTTCTTCAAGATCTCAAGTTCAGTGGCATTTATTTTGCTCCACTCAAGCTCAAGAGCATAGGAGGATCATCTCTGGTCTTCTGTTACTTTGAAGAACTTCAAATTCAGGTTTCTTCTCCAACCTTCGTTTTCTGAAATTTCACTTGTTTTCTATTGGTTTGAGCTTCTTAGAAGCTATGTTGAATCCGGCTAGTTGATAGGCCTCTTAGAGGCATAGTTTCAAAGCCTAGGGCATGATTTGATCTCCTCTGTTCTTGCTATGTGTGTGTGTTTTGTGATTTTTATGAGCATATTCATGATGTGCATAAGCTTAGCTTTCGATTGGTACACATTTTGTGCATTTTGGTGACGTTTGAAGATTGCAGATGGTGGTGAGTGGCCGGAGAAGGTGACCGGAGGTCCCTCTCCGGCCGGTGGTCTTTATGTTAGGGTTTCTTGCAGTTTGAATGTCAGCCGTGCGATTTTGTTGATCCAAGGGTGGAAAGCTTGCCAGCACATTAAAACGCATGTGCATGTCATGTGCATCATTTCTGAATTCATTTAATCACTGTGTGGTGTAGTGTATGGTATGGAGTGTGCTCACTCATGTGCGTGCGTTGATTTGGACTACTTTGACTTGCTTGTTGACTTGACCTGATCCAAGGGTGATAACTGCTTGACTTGTGTTTGACTGAGGGTGCATGATAATTGATATGGACTGCGCACAAATGGACCTAATCAGATTGCTATCCCCACCCCCTTTGTTAAAAAGCCCAATTGATTTGAACTCATATTTGCTATGTTCACACCCCCCATTCCTTTTTACATTTCATATTATTTTTCCATTTTTCCACACGTTTGCTAATTAATTTTTAAAAATACCAAAACATATTGGAAAATTCTACAAAAATTCATGTGTATTCTTAAAACATTTAGGAAATTTTTCATGATTTTATTTTCTGATTTTATGACCTTTTTACCCCTGTTCCATAATTTTCTTTGAATTTCCATTTAGATGCATCCTAAGCATGATACTTGAATTTGTTTAATTTTGTTCTTGCTCATTATAAACTGTTTTGGCATGGTTCTTTTTGCATTGATTCACTAATACATTGAAGCATGTTAGATGTTTTTTGTTTGATTTTTTAGGTCACTTTATGACATGTCTTGAGGCCTATATTTGTACCACTTTGCATGACATTTCAACTTGACCTAATTGCTTTGTTTGAAGTCATTTTGCTTTGAATTTTGATATGCTATTTTGGTATGTGATTCATCTCTGATTAGTGAACTCCAATACCATGTTTTCATAATTTTCATGAGGCCATGTGATTTTTGTTTGATGCATTTCATTTAAAGCATTATAACATGTTATATCATTGTAATCTTTAGTGCATGTTTGCATGAGTTCTTTTGTGCATATTTGTATGAGCATTTGCATAGTTGTGTGAGCCATTCATATGATATTATAGGTCTTTGATACACATTATAGGTCATCTTTACATGTTCATTTCAATTTGAACTTTGTGCATCATTAACATGTATTGTTTGCACCTTCTTTTTGAGTTTTCATCTCACTTCTTCTTCTATTACTTCTTGAAAGTCTTGATGGTTGATTCATAAATACTTTTGAGATGTTTATAAACCATTTTTCATTTATTTTCAATTCTGGTTGTTGATTTACATGTTCCATTTATGCATGTCCTCTTCATTTCTTTCCATCTTTCATCTACCCTTTCTTCTTGTAACATGTTTAAATGCTAATGGATGATGTTTGTTGCCTATTCACTTGCACTTGTATGATGATATTCATTTGTTGTCCATATGATGCCCATTCTGGTTGTGGTTCTAGGATTTGTTTTCTCATTTAATTCTTTTGAGTTTTATGATGCATTACATGTTCTTTTACTTCTTATACTTCTTATACATGTTTACTAACCATGTAGGGGCTTTGGTAAGTTTCAACTGAGTGTGGATAAGGAATCCACATTCAACTTCTATCCTTTCTCTTTTACAATTCCATTTTGTGTTTTGTTAAGCACTTATGTGCTTTCTTTTAATAACTCATCACTTTCCCTTTGTGAATTACAATTCATCTTCTACTTTAGAAGTGAATTGTTTAATTCATTCTTTCTTTAGACTTTAGGTTGAAACCTCACAAACTTTAGGATCACTCCCTTAACTAATCAATTAGGAGTGAGTCTTAGTCCATATAGATTTTACCTTTACCTTCTCTTGAGTCTTTCATCTTCTCATCTCAAAGAAAATTCAAAACATATAATAAAGGTAGGCATTTATTGCATTTAGGCCTTTCATATAAAGAAAAGATTATAAGGGGTCTTCTCTTGTAATCTTAGAATGTGTAGCATATAGCCCATCTTGGGTCAATGTGTTAAACATTTGATCTTGTATGAGGGACTTAAATGCAATACTTGTTGAAGGTGCAAATAATAAAAAACACTTCTTCACTTCATAATCAACAAAACACTTAATAAACACAAGTATGCTAGTGTGTTTGAACCTTGATAATTGGAACTAAGTGTGAGGGTCTTCTTCACCCTTAGTGTGCTTTCTTACCCATTCCATCTTGGAATGTGAGAAGGTACACATTCCAATGACTAAGATTCAGATACACTGTCATATGCAAACAAATGAAAAGACTCTTAAAAGACAAAAACAAACAATAACGTCTTTCCTTCGGGAATTCTTTTCTCACCTCATTCACTCTCAACGCACGAACGCGCTTCTACTCGTTCTCTTGCAAGATGGTAACGCACTCGGACCAGCGAGCCTGCAACACCTGAGCTAGAATGTCAGCCGTTCTCTAAAAAACACAAACAATCTTTCCCTAGTGAGGGGAACTACGTCGCTCTGATTCTCATGCTCCCGATGAGATACGTAGGCAGTGGGGTAGGGCCCATGCGAGCACTTCTTTCATTTTCCCTACATTTGTTCTCCTTCCTTTCTCTCTTTCTTTCAATTCCTTTTCCAGTTCCATTTCCAACATTCTTTTCTTACACCCTTTGATTGAAGCAGCAAGCGTGGATCCCATCGGGTACGATGGACGCGAGGGGGTGCTAATACCTTCCTCTTGCGTAACCGACTCCCGAACCCATTTCTCTTGGTCGCAAGACCATGCTTTTCCTTTCTCTCAGGTTTACGCGGCGTTTCCTTTCCCTCTCTTGGGATAAATACACATTGCTGGCGACTCTGTTTCGGTGCCACTTTCGCGTTTGTACTAGGATGAAAATCCCGGGAGCGACAGCAGGTAACAGGTACAAGCCTTTTCAAGAGCATGGGTCATTCCTCCCAAGACAAGTAATCACTTATCCCTATGCAGAATACAAGGGCAATCATGTTCAGGAAAGGGTTCACATGTCACCCCTTTGTCACAACTTTTACTGATTAAGTCCATTAATTAGTTGACGGTCGCTCACGACGTTTCGATATCGACAAATTAGTTTCCACTGGGTACCGTTGGATCTTGTTAAGTCGATTCTCCCATTCGTAACTTCCAACAGTTGCAAGCTTTTCTGTGTCGATAACGGTTGCAAATTCCCCAGTAAAGTTGCTTCGCATACCTCGTAGTTAATGTTCAAGACTCAGTGAGTGTCCAGGAGTTTAAAGATGCCAAATCTTCTGTAAAATCCTCTTGGGATGATTTCTTCAGATCAGCCGCATAATCTGGGGCAAAAGCAAGTTTGTGACCCTCCCAAGCATGGGGCAGCTTGAAATCCCTCCGGCAAGATGTATTCCAAATCTATTATCTCCAGTAGAGTGACCTCTCAATTATTGTATTTTTATCTCAAGTCTCGGCATTTGCTTAAAAGTTTGAAGATGCTTGGCTTCTGTAAAATCCTTTTAAGGGGCATCTCCAACACGAGACGCTTTGAAGCGGTTCTCCACAGCAGAGTTTGTTGTCAACTCATTATCCCCAATGGAGTCATCAAGCAAAAGGTTCGCATAGCGTGGGACATTATGGCTCTTATTTTAAGCTCGACAACTTTGCTCCTCAACAGATCATAGAGGATTTTCTTTGTGTTTTCCCAGCAGATCTCTAGGAACTCTTTCCTAGCATGTCGCAACAGAATGTCTTCTGACCAGGATTTGGGTATCCCCGACGGAGTAGCTCCGGTCCCCATCAAGATTGTATCTCTGGTAGTTGTATCCCCACAGAATTCAGCATTGAATCTTGTCGGTAATGCTCCCCAGCTGAGTTGTTTTTCTCCTCGCAGAGGTTTAGCATATCAACAGAATCTCTTCCTCAGCAGAGTGTTAGTACATTCTTTCCCCAGCCAAGTCGGAAAGTCGTCGTTCCTCCAACAGAGTTGTTATGATCAGGATTCATCCCCAGACAGATGAGATAATTCCTGGCAGAGTCATCACTCCCCTATATCTCAAAGTCCAATTTATTTTTGGCAAGCGTGACAGTTCGAAGCAGACGGATTGTTCATTCATTCTCCAGCAGAGATATCATCATTTCAGGAGTCTCCGAGGTCACATCATTGATCATTGTTCTTCAGCAGAATCAGCAGAGATGTATGATATGTATGCAGAGCGTAATCTAGTGTTGGGTTTTTTCAAAAGTCCACCTGCAGTGTGGCCAGTCATTAGTCAACTGACTTCATCCAAAAGGCATCTTTCAAAAGTCCACCCGCAGCGTGGCCCGGCGGCATTTGTCCGGTTTTATTCGAAAGACAAAGCAAAGTCCAACCGTAGATTGGAAAAAGTCCATCTTAGGGTGGCAAATCAGCAAAGTCCAACCGCAGATTGGCAAAAGTCCATCTTAGGGTGGCAAAGCAGCAAAAGTCCAACCGTAGATTGGCAAAAGTCCATCTTAGGGTGGCAAAGCAGGGTAAAGTCCACCCGCAGTGTGGCAAGTCAGTAGTCGTCTGACTCCATTTAAAAGACAGGTTCAAGACCAACCGTAGATTGGCGAAAGTCCACCCGCAGTGTGGCAAGCCAGTAGTCATTTGGCGTCGTACAAAAGATGTTTCCCAAGTCCATCCGCAGTATGGCAAGCCAGTAGTCGTCTGGCGTCGTTCCAAAAGACATTCTTAAAGTCCATCCGCAGCGTGGCAAGCCAGTAGTCGTCTGGCGTCATTCCAAAAGACGTTCTCAAAGTCCACCCGCAGTGTGGAAAGCCAGTAGTCGCCTGGCGTCGTACAAAAGACATTCTTAAAGTCCACCCATAGTGTGGCAAGCCAGTAGTCGTCTAGCGTCGTACAAAAGACATTCTTAAAGTCCACCCACAGTGTGGCAAGCCAGTAGTCGTCTGGCATCATTCCAAAAGACGTTGTTAAAGTCCACCCGCAGTGTGGCAAGCCAGTAGTCTTCTGGCGTCGTTCCAAAAGACGTTGTTAAAGTCCACCCGCAGTGTGGCAAGCCAGTAGTCGCCTGACGTCATTTCCAAAGATGTTGTTAAAGTCCACCCGCAGCGTGGCAAGCCAGTAGTCGTCAGGTGTCGTACAAAGGACATCTCTCCAGTGCTATTCTTCCCATCAGAGTTTTACTCAAGCAGATTTCATTTGGTTGGGTTTATATCCCTTTCTTTTTCTCCACCGAGTGCAAATTTTCTGGTTATTCTTGGTACTCAATCCCTCCATACCTTGAAAGTCTGAAAGCAACCGCTATCATCCATTCAGGTCTGCAGTGATTAAACAGGGGCAGCTGTAATACCCCAAAATTTTCCCTCTCATATTTCATATCATTTAGCATATACTTTCATTGCATTGCATTGCATTCAAGTCATAGAAAAATAAAGCATTCATTCTTGCATTCAGCATAGGGCATGTGATAAGTGGTTTTCAGAGTATTGATCATCCAAAGCAAGAGAGCAAGAGCCAAGGGTCTCCCAGCAAGCCTCAAGGGTCTCTTATATCATATGTCATTCCTTTTGATCCCACAAGTCGTTGGAAGATGGGAATTCATCAAGAAGATTGGACAGTTCATCATCTCCTAACAAAAGCAGTCAAAATTAGGGTTTTGGATTCAAGCAGTCTCCTGATGAAATTTTGGTTCAAACTTGATCTCAAGGTTTTCTACATGATATCAAGTATCTAAGGATGGAAGATTGCCCATTGGTTCATTTCAGAAGAGGTTCAATTGGTCAGTTGCTTGAGAATCAAGACATCAATGAAAAAGTCAACTGTGCCTTTAAGGTCACATTCTTATTCTTTAAGTCAAATATGATCATTGGTGAAGATTTGAGCAAGAAATAGGGGATTCTATGGATATCTATCAAAGCGTGGAGTAGAGAATCGAAACCAGAGCCCCAGCACCATCTTTTAAGCAAAATTGGGCAAAATTGGCTAGAGTAATCGATTACTCAAATAGGGTAATCGATTACTCTGTGTCAGTTTGCAAATTTCTGCTGCTTTTTCATGATAGCTCCATTGCACACTTGGGTTTTGATTCTACAAAGCATTATAGCAGCAAATGAAATATTCTAGACATCTCTAGACATTTCAATTCAATTCAATTCCAAGAGCATTGATTCTAGTGCTTCAATTCAAATCAAGTGCACCATATTCCTTGTTTTCCAAGCATCTCCACCTTTGGATGTTGAAATTCACCTTGGGATTATTACCGAGTTGGTCCTAACTAACCGAGTTAACTACCTTGACTCGGTGAGTTGAGTCTAACTAACTCCGACCCTAGCTCCAAACCCAAAGCTAAGTCCAAAGCTAATCCCAAACCTCCCACACTCCAAACCTAAAGTCTATATAAGAAATCCTTCACTCATTTTTAGAGGATTCACAAAAAAAAAAGCCATTATTCACCATTTTTTCACCAAAATTCACACATTGCACTCTCAATTCTCTCTTCCAAACCCTCACAAAAAGCTCTTATTTCTTGAAGGATAATCACTTTTCACATTGAAAAGTGATTAATTCTTGAGCTCAAACTCCATCATTT
The DNA here is from genome assembly GCA_022829125.1 of Lathyrus tuberosus. Taxonomy (NCBI): domain Eukaryota; kingdom Viridiplantae; phylum Streptophyta; class Magnoliopsida; order Fabales; family Fabaceae; genus Lathyrus; species Lathyrus tuberosus. Next base: position 4,618,438 of record JALAZF010000422.1, read on the forward strand.
GGCTTTCTTTGGTTGGATTTCTGGAAGTTCAGATTATTCTACTTCAATCCAAGGGTTTCACACCATTTATTTTGGTGCAAGTTCGATCTCGGTGATTTTTTGCGACTTTGCTCGGTTTCGACGCGTTTCGGCTACTAATCGAGGAATCTCTGGTTTTCTTTAATTTTCTGCACCAAGATCACTTTGCAACAATTACCAAAGCAAATCCCCGCTTTGTAGGTTGGTTTTCCTCAAATCTATACTTGATTTAGCTTATTTGCAACTTATTCGATGTAGATCTTTGGTGATTTTTGATTTGGATCCATGGCGCTTGAATTTGATGCTTGACGTTGATGATTGTTGGATCTAATTGATGCTTGATTACTGTGATTGAACTCAATTTTCGTACATGATTGTTTACATGATCATTTGGATGATTGGATAAGTGATTTGTTGCCTAAAAGTGCTTTTCAAAGTTGAATTTCTGCCTCTGTTTCAGTGGTAATCGATTACTCTAACAGGGTAATCGATTACTCTGCCTTATTTTCACGTTTTTAGCCAATTTTCAACTGAGTAATCGATTACCCTATGTGAGTAATCGATTACCACTGAAGCAGATTGTGTTTTTCTTGCATTTTCTTGCTTGCTTGAGATCTCTTGCATGTCTAAACTTCATGGATTAATACGTTGATGATTCGTGGACTATTCTTGAGCTGTTTCACTTCACACTATTGCATGAGCATAATTTTTTGACACGCGGTTTTTGATTGTTAATCGATGAATGTTTATGTTTGCGTTGTTGATTAATTGAGGTAATGATCACATAATGCACACACATTGAGCTTGTTAATTGTTAATTGATGCCTGTGTTGCTGGAATTGTTATGTGCATGTTCATTTGCTTTCTATTTCAATAGGTGAACATTTGTTTTAATTTGTTCACATGCTTAATAATGTGTATTCTCTTACAATGTGCATTATTCCATGGTGATTTCAAGAATTGTTTACCATGATTTATGGTGTGATTGTGATCATGTTTGATTGAATAATGTGCAAGGCTTGAAGCATGTTTGTTCTTTTATGAATGAATCATTTGTGAGTGCATGCTGCCCCTGATTTTTCATTGTTGTCCATACACATATATGCTGTTGTATGTGCTGCTACTTGCTTTTTACACCTATTTTGTAGGCTGAACATGTGTTGTTAATTGCTGTTTGGTACATGATGATAGATTTTACTGCTCCATTGCACTTATGAGCTGTAATTGTTGTTGTTTTCATTGTTTCCTTCCATTTTATTTTCTTATTTGGATAGTATGATATGTTGTCTTGTGTAGAATTTTCTTCACACCTTTAGGATCCTTCTTCCTTAGTTCCTAACTTGTTTGATCCTTACTTATTCTTCTCTCCTTATTTCTTTACTTGTAAGTTGTTTTGCTAACATTTTCAGGGGCTAATGGTAAGTCAAGTGTGTGGGTGTGCACCCACATACAACCTCTTTTCTTATCTTTTAAAGCTTTCAATGTGTGATTGTGATAAGCATATTATGCTTCTTTGACATTTCATCTCTTTCATCCCTTTGAGTTCTTAACTTAACTTCAATCTTTGAAGTAAGTTAGAATTCACTCTTCTCCTCTTTTCTTTTAGATTTAGGTTTCTAAACCACATTAACTCTTAGGACCTCCAAGCATGATAACATTAGGGTGAGTCTTAGTCCCCTTTAGTCTTTACCTTTGTTTCTTTTGAGTCTCTCTTCTCTCATCTCAAAGCAAATTTAAAACACCTAATAAAGGTTGAAACATCTTCATGTATCATGAGCCTTATTCCATGGGGGGGCTTGCATACATTCCATCTTGGAATGTGTTGTAGGTTTTCTAGCATGATGTACAAGTCTTTAACATGAAGTGATTTCACAAACAAACTCAAAAACACTTCTTCATTTAAAAAACAACAAAAACATTTAATAAAGGGAATAGGCTAGTGTACTTAAGCCTTTAACTTTGGAAGTAAGTTTGAGGATTTTCCTCATACTTAGTGTACTTCATCATCATTTCATTTTGGAATGATGCATGAGATGCTCATTCCATTGAAAAAGACTTAGGTACATTCTCCTATGCAAAACACTTCAAATAAAAAACTTCTAAAACACTTCAAACAAACAATAACGTCTTTCCTTCGGGAATTCTCTTCTCATCTCACTCACTCTCAACGTACAAACGTGCTTCTCCTCGTTCTCTTGCAATACGGTAACGCACTCGATTCAGCGAGCCTGCAACACCTGAGCTAGAACGTTAGTCGTTCCCTAAAAAACACAAACAGTTTTCCCTTAGGCAAGGGAACTACGTCGCTCTAATTCTCATGTTCCCGATGAGATACGTAGGCAGTGGGGTAGGGCTCATTCGAGCACTTCTTTTATTTTCCCTACATTTGTTTCTCGTTCTCTCTCAGTTCCTTTTCGTTTATCACCCTTTGAGCCGTACTTCAAGCGTGGATCCCGTCGAGTACGACGGACGTGAAGGGGTACGATAACCTTCCCTTCACGTAACCGACTCCCTTACCCTTTCTCTTTGGTTCGCGAGACCTCATTCTTTCCTTTCTCACGGGTTTGTGCAGCATTACCCTTCCTTTTCTTTGGGATAAAAATGCCTGGCTGGCGACTCTTCTTTCTTTCTTCCGCGCCACTTTCGCGTTTGTCCCTGGATGAAAATCCCGGTAGCGACAGAGTGCCCATAGGATTTAGAGTTTTTGGGTGTTAGGGCAAGCTCACGGTGGTGAGAAGCTTTGATTTAAGGTGTTTTTTGTGAGGTGAGTGAGCAAGATCATTAGGGTGATAAGCTCTATATTTTGGGGGTATGTCATAGTGAATTTAGAATATCCCTTCGTAACCCTCTAGTTGAGATATTTATCAAGGCCTATCTCAACTTAGAGTTTCTCGAAAATAACAACCGCCCACCCTAGTAATGGTAGTGGATCTTTGAATCCCTATTTCCTAGGGAGACATGATTTATTCCCTTAACTCCCTTTCTACACTATCTCTTACCAAGACATGTCATTTCCCATGTTTTGCTATCCTAGGCGAGTGAGGTGTGTTTCGGGCGACGCCATCACCTCGTGGGAAAGTGGGGCATATCTCATAAATTTCATTCCCTTGATGTCATCGCCCCTTGTGGATCCTCACAAATATATCACTACACCATAAGATGGTATTTTTCAAATTTATCACCAAGTTGCTTTCCTTACATCTTGTGATTACAAGCTCCAAATTATCCAAGCATTTCTGAAACGATTCTCCAAACAGAGAGAAATCATCCATAAACACTTCCATGGAGCATTCAATATAGCCAGAGAAGTAGTCATCTTACATCTTTGAAAAGTTGTTGGAGAATTACATAGTTCAAATGGAATCCCTTTAATGGCAAAGGTTCCATAGGGACATGTAAAATTTGTTTTCTCTTGGTCCTCAGGAGCTATTGCAATTTAATTGTATCCTGGATACCCATCTAGGGAAAAATAAAATTATTTTCCACCAAATATATCCAGTATTTAATCAATGAATGGAAGATGGAAATCATCCTTTTGTGTGGCCTTATTTAGTTTCCTATAATTTATGCAAATCCTCCAACTAGTGACATATCTTGCAGGAATCAACCCATTCTTATCATTTTCAATCATTGTCATGCCACCTTTTTAGGGACACTTTGAATAAGACTAACCAACTCACTATCAAAAATAGGGTAAATGATTCTCGCATTTAACCATTTGAGGATCTCCTTCTTTACCACATGCTTCATGATAGAGTTCAGTCTCCATTGGCTCTCAATAACCTATGCATAAAAACCATAGGGCTAATTACCTCGATTTCAGTTATTTTAAAAGCTATACCTTTCTTGTGCCTTCTCAGAAGCGCCAAAAGTGACGCCTCAGCTCTTTAGAAAGTTCAATTGCAATAACTACTGGAAAATTTTGTCCTGCCTCTAGGTAAGCATATTACAAGTGAGAAGGTAATTGCTTCAATTTCACTTCAAGTATTTTTCTATTGATGGAACATTTCTCTTTACCAATTTAACTTTAATTTCCATAGTTTCAAAGTGTTCCACTCCTCCTTCAAGTTGAGATAAAGGTCCACTTGCAATACCTTCCTTCACCAACTCTTCCTTTTCTATCGCATCTATCTATTTTACTAATTCATCTTTACACCTAATGAACTATATACGGATGAGAAATCCCACCTAGAGATTAAGGAACAATCAGTTATGTCTTTATCTCAGTATTTTAATGCATTAATAGCATTAAAAACCACTTGATGTCCATTGACTTTCATGGCAAGTTCTCCTTTTTTTCACATCTATCAAAGTTCTTTCAATTTTAGAGAATGGTCTTCCCAAAAGGATAAGTGTGTCTTCATCAACACTAAAATCCATGATGATGAAGCCAGCTAGAAAAACAAACTTGTTTACTCTTACCAACACATCTTCAATTTTCCTTGAGGGAAAAAAATAATTTTGTCATCTAGCTAAAGTGTGATGGTTGTTGGTCTTGCAGCATCAATTCCATGTTTCTTATAGATAGACAATGGCATCACAACTAATACTTGCTCTAAGATCATATAATGCCTTTCTAGAAAATGACTCTCCTATGTTGTAAGGAATGGTGAAACTTCCTGGATCCTTCAACATAGGGGGAAGTTTTCCTTGCACAAATTGACTACATTCTCGAGTTAGTGCCACCGTAGAAAATTCTCCCACTCTTTTTTTTTTGTCTAGACATCCTTCATGAATTTTGAGTAGTTTGGTATTTATTTGATAACTTCAATAAATGGTATATTTATGAGATTTTGTTTGAAGATATCCATATGCATGCCAAATTGTTGCTCTTCTTTAGCCTTCCTGATTATTTATGGAAAATATGGTGATGGCCTTTCTTGCACGAATCTTCGTGTTATGCTGAAATCTAGCATGTTAGATGACATCTTTGCCTCAATATATGTCATGTTAGAAGTTTTCTGAGTGAGTTTCGCATGTTGAAATTCTGATTTCCTTGAGTCATCCAAGGGCGTTGTTGTTGCAGGGGCTTGTACCTCTTCTTCTGATGCTTTAAAAGAATTCAGATTTTTCCCTTGCAATTTTTGACTATGTTGACTTGGTCCTTCATACTCCTTGCCACGTCTCAAAGAAATGACTTTACAAGTTTCAATACTCTTGGTACCAAAAGTTAATGCAAGCGTTTCAATAGACCTTGGGAGTGATCCCATAGTTCTCAAACTAAGTGCTTAAACAATCTATCCAACCTAATTATATAGGTTTTTGATGCTAACACCTTAAGATTTAAATTTATTTGTTGTCTCTTTGATAAATTATTTAAGAATAGCTTCCAATTTGTTGTTTTCTTGTGATGCCATTGCATGATTTAGTGTAGAAAAAATAGGTGAATTTTTGTGTGTTTGGGGCTTCAATTAATCTTGGTTGTTTCTCCATGAGAAGTTTGTGTGATTACGCCATCCAGGAATGTATGTTTTATGTAAAGGTTGTTTCACTTTTGATTTTCTGCATAATTCAAAGAAACATGATTTGCTGAACATTCGTCAAATAGGTGAGCTATTCCACAATAAATGTAACACCCCAAAATAATTAGAGTATTTATTTAATGGATTTATTATATATATTCAGGATTTATCGGTGAACTTTAGTGAGATATTATGATGCAAGATGTGTTTATGATGTGTGTCGCGGGAATTGATGAATTAAGTGATTATTTAGAATTATTTAGTAATAATAGTAATAGAATAATATTATTTGGACTATTATTATTATTTAAAATAAAAAGAGAAGCTTGAGGACATGTTGGTAATGTTATGTGGAATAAGTGAAGGTAAAGATGGAAGAGCCTAATTAGGGGTATTTGGGAGCCTAGAGAGCAAATAGTGAGAGAGGTTCTCATTATACGTGTTTTGGTGGCTGAAGCAAAAAGGCTTTGAAGAACAAGAAGGCTAGGGTTGAAGTGTTGCAGAAGGAGAAGAGGAATCAGATTCTACTCTAAGGTATGGGGAGTATAACTTTCATTATAGTTGATATATAACTTAGATGTATGTAGGGAGTTGGGATTTAAGGGGTTTATGATGGGATATGATGAAATGGCGTGGAATTGATATTATGAACATGATGATACTGATGTATGTTGATAAGAATGATAATTTGAGGTTTGATTGTGCATTATTTCATGAAGTTTGTGTTTTTGGAATTGAGACAAAAGGGTTTTCGTACTGCTACTTTTCAGAATTCGTAAAACTGTTTTTCACAGCGTGCAATCGATTGGAGTACAGGTGCAATCGATTGCACTGTCAAATTTTTGGGAAAAATTGCTTTTGTACATGGTGCAATCGATTGACATACTGGTGCAATCGATTGCACACTGTTGGACAACATTTTGTAAACTTTAAAAATCCATAACTTCTGACTCGGTGTCCGTTTGACGCGCCGTTTGAACCTATGGAAAGCTAAAAACATTTTCTATTATATAAAAATAATTTTTGAGAAGAATGAATGATTATTTGATGGAGGCTTAGGCCTTTGGTATGGAATTAGTCTTGTACGTTCGTATTGCGTTGTGCTATGAAGTGTTTGACGTTATTATGATGATATTATGTGGTATTATGATGTGTTTGATGTTGTGTGAAGTGTTTGATGCTGTTATAACAGAGTATGATTTATTATGAAGTATATGATGATTGTTTAATGGTGTGCGTGTTAAATGTATACATGGTGTAAGAGAATTGTGTTGGAATTATTATGGTGATAGATGCATTATGATGTTTTGATGTTGAAAATGAAGTTGTGATTTTATATTATGATGGTTATGCTGCTGTGATGATGGTGGAGTTGATGATGTGCATATTGACATATATATGCTATATGATGATGATGATTAATGATTACATGAATGTGAATACAATTTTGAGGATTTTGTTGATTATGTTGATGTTGTTGCATCGTTGCATTCATGGCATACTATTGTAGCGCGATTTTTTGCGTGGTTGCGAAACACTATCGCTTTGGGGTACTACAACTCGATTCATTTTTTATCCTATTGAAGTTGATGAAGGAAGGGAAATAGATGTTTCCAATTAACCCTGCTTGCATACTGAGTTTAAACAGATGGCTGTTGGTTTACAGATGCTACAAAGATTGTGGGTCTCTCTTAGGTTATTTTGTTAAAACAGTGTCTGGGCGATTGGTTGGAGATTAAGACTGATGCTTTTTGATTGATGTATGAAGGTACAGGATTTTGGGTTTTTGATTAGTGTGCTCGCTAAGATTTTTCAATCTTATGCCTACGTATTTCCGTTCAACGAAACAGGGAAATCAGAGCGATCGTAGTTCCTCCTATTCTACGGGAGGAAAAAGGTCGTTTTGGTGTCTTGTTCAAATCCCAAGACGTGAAGCTAAAGGTGGTTTGTATCTTGTTCAAAGCCCAAGATGTGAAGCTGAAGTGTCTATTTGTATCTTGTTTGAAGCCCAAGATGTGAAGCTGAAGGGTTTTGACTTTAGAGAGAATTTCTCATCTCTAAAGGGGGATATTTGGTCTGTTTGTTACAATTGTTGGGTGACTGATTATAAAGGAGAATGACTTTAACCAGGATATGTGAATCCAGTAATGCCATAATTTCCTTTATGAGAGTTTTTAACCTGAAGGAGTAGACTTTAACTCAGTGTTGAGCAATGCTATCTTTCCTTAGGAATTTATCATGCTAAAAGAGGGACAATGGTGTGGATGTAAATAATCCAGAGGCTTGCCGCTTACAGCAATTAGATGGGGGAAAAGGAGTTGTTGATGTTTGTATACTGTGAGAAAGGCACAGATTGATGCTAAAAGGTTGATTGATTCAACCGGGGTTTCCTTATACAAAGCCTAAGAGGAGGCTAGTGACCCAACAAGAGGGTGCTTTTTATCTGTCTCGTACAAAGCCCGAGATAGAGGCTAAAAGGGTTGACTCAACAAGAGAGTGCTAACAAGTGATTGACTCAACAAGAGAGTGCTTTTATATGTGTCTTGTACGAAGCCCAAGACGGAGGCTAAAGGTGTTTAACTCAACAAGAGAGTCTTTTATACTCAACAAGAGAGTGATTTTGTATCTCGTACGAAGCCCGAGATGGAGGCTAAAAATGTTTGACTCAACAAGAGAGTCTTTTATACTCAACAAGAGAGTGTTTTTGTATCTCATACGAAGCCCGAGATGGAGGCTGAAAGGTTTGACTCAACAAGAGAGTCTTTTATACTCAACAAGAGAGTGTTTTTGTATCTCGTACGAAGCTCGAGATGGAGGCTGAAAGGTTTGACTCAACAAGAGAGTCTTTTATACTCAACAAGAGAGTGTTTTTTGTATCTCGTACGAAGCCCGAGATGGAGGATGAAAGGTTTGACTCAACAAGAGAGTCTTTTATACTCAACAAGAGAGTGTGAAAAGGTTAGCTCCGCTGGGGAGAATCATTGTACAAAGCCCAAGAGGAGGCTATTTATGCTGGTAACTGTTTCAGTTTAGTGATAGGTCCAATATAATGGATAAAAGAGAAAATCAGTTCTTATGTGGGTAATGTTGTTCTTAGGGATTGATCAGAGGATCAGGGTTATTTCCCGTTCTTTAAGGAAATGGGAAATCCAAAGGGTATTGAGACAGTCCAAGTCTACTGGTGTTTTGAGAAATCGATTCTCGGATAAGTTAATGATCTTTGTATAATGCCCAAGAGGAGGCTGGTATGTTAAGGGATGAAGGTCAACCCATTAACAGGTCTGATACTTGACTCAGAAAGACAACTCTAGCAAATTGATGACCAGGTTCTGTTCCTATACCTGTAGAGGTCTCTGGGTCCTTGTACTAAGCCCAAGAGAAGGCATGAGAGCTTTTAAGAAGCCGAAGGGTCCTTGTACAACGCCCAAGAGGAGGTAGGGATGCTTTTAAGAAGCCCGTGGGTCCCCAAACTCCGAGAAGTTCAAGACATGCCATTCACCGAGAATAGATCAAGCCAGGAAAGTCCGAGAATTTGGAAGAAACTCAAGAGATGCCATTCACGGAGAAAAGATCATCTCTGGGGAGTAGAGTCTCTTTGACAATTTCTAAGGGTGACAGTCTGAGAAAGGGTTCACTGAGAATGCTTCCTTTCACGTCTCCATATTGTTTAACCCCAAGAGGAGGTAAGACTGTGTCTGGTAATCCTATGGGGATCTAGCTTTGTTTGTATTTTAAGAGTGACCAACGGGGCTTTACCTAGTGCTAGACGTAGTAGTCGGGGAAAACTCTAAATAACTATACTAGTATTACACAGTTGGTATATGATGAGCAGCCCCACAAAGAAAGCTTTGATAACAATATTATATTCAAAATCAAAGAAAGTGCTTTGAAAAGATTGTTGGGGCTTACAGCTCAAGGAGAGGCCCAAGGTTTTATCAATGATTGCACTGTTGAATTTGTATTTGTACAAGGACTTATACAAGTGACTGAGGCCCAAAAGGTTTTCTGAACAAAGGGATGGGTCTTACACTCTCTCAAGAGGCCCAAAGGTGTTTAAAGAAAAAGAATGGGGCTTATAACACGAGGGTAGGCCCAAAGGGTTTGATTTTCGAACTGGCGATCGCGCCGAGATTTTCTTTTAACGCAGAGGGACTTATACAATATCTGAGGCCAAAAAATTGTTTTGGTTAAAAGGGGATTGGGTCTTACACTCTATTAGAGGCCCAAAGATTTATTTTTGTACAAGTAATGGGGCTTACAGCTCAAGGAGAGCCCCATGGGTTTTGTAAAAAAGGGCGATGATCGTGCCGAACTTTTTGATGGTATCGGGACTTATACAATACACTGAGGCCCAAATTATTTTGGTTTCTACAAAGGGTTGGGTCTTACACTCTACCAAGAGGCCCAGAAAATGTTTAAAGAAAAGAAATGGGGCTTATAACACGAGGGTAGGCCCAGATGATTTGATTTGAAATGGCGATCGCGCCGAGATTTTTTGAAAACGCAGTGGGTCTTACACAATGACTGAGGCCCAAAATATTTTGGTTTTCAAGGGGGGCTGGGTCTTACACTCTACTAGAGGCCCAAAGAGTTTGAAAAAATTTGATGAGGGTTGAATTAATCTAAAACCCTAATTTGTTTTCAAAATGTATTTTAATTGAATAAAAATTCAATTAAAATGATCAAAATTGTTAAACATGTGGAAAACAAATTGTGATCTTGGATTAATGTTTCAAAAATTAGGTTTTGATCCACAAAATGTTTGGAAATCACTAAAATTTGAAAAATCAAGAGGGAGAAAATATTTCAAATGTTAAAAATAAATAAAACATTAATTCTTTGCAAAAATATCAAATATATGAAATAAATAATATTTTTGGGATTTTTTGGTAAAATAAAAAATTTTAACATTTTTGTGAATTATTAAAAAAAGAATCAACTCAAAATCATTAAAACTCAGAGAGAAATTAATTTTTGAATCAATTAAATAAAATCACAAAATTCAAATATTCAAATGTTCAAAAATGGCTCCAAGAACAGGGCAAGAACACGCGCCACCCTCTGTTTCTGCAGATTTGCATTTTCTATCCAATCTCACTGAATACTTGATGATATCATGCAATCTACATATCAATCTACTCGTTTTCACCTCACGATCATGTTTATGGTCTTTAATTTCATTTATTTTAAACATGGAATAAGAAATCAAAGAGAAACCTCAAGAACCCTAAAATTTGCATGAAGGCTCAGAAATTCCATACACGATTCAAACAAACCAATTGATTGAGGGAAAACACTTTATGCATGATTATGAACATATGGCCAAATTATTGTGCAACAAAAAATGCATGGATCATAGAGTTAGAAGAGCTCATGCTTACCTCTTGCAGCTGGTGATCGTGTTTTGTGTTAGAGTTGTTACACCTTGGTTCCAAGGATATGGACAGCTTCCCTAGGTGTTATGGAGTGTGTCTGGATGCTTGGAGTGGATTGAATTGAGCTGGAACTTGATTTGGCATGTCAACTACAAATCTGTCAAAGGCTTGTGCAGATGGCTAGTGATTTTGTGATTTTGGTGTTCCAGATGTTATGTGAGTGTTTGCATCACTTCTATATGATGTTTATGAGGTGTGTGTGTGTGTGTGATTGGTTTGGTTGGAATAGCTCTCAAACTCAAAACCCGACAGTGACTTGCTTTGGAAGGCAAATTTGGAAGTCAGAAGGTAATTTTGAGGAAAGCATCTGTTTGATGGCTTTGGTGTACTCAAACTGATCACAAATGAGCTCTATTTATAGTAGACCAAGTTTGTTTTGTAAGGAATAGTGAATGGCAACTGCTGCATAGGTTTGGCCAATGTTGATCAATGAGAATCAAAGTCTCCTCTAGCCATTGACTAGAGGTTAGGGCACAGGCTGCTGGTTCCCTTGGTCTTGGTGTATGCATTGAATGCTCCAATCCAAAATTGGAGTCTTGTCCCCTATTTAGGGATTTCTGGGTTTGACATGCTATTTTTAGCTCCAAGGACTTGTGAGGCTTGGGATCAGAGTTGGTTCCTCCTTGGTCTCCCCTTGAGGTGTTCAGATGGATAAGTGTGTTTGTCATTTGCACAAATTTGGAAAATCGAGCAAAATGCACAAATCTGCCTTGCTTTGACAGTTTTCAGCAAGGCATATTGCCATTGTCATATCTCATGGCTCAAGCTGAGTTTGGTGAAGTTCTTGATCATTTTGGAAAGCCCTCATATGATACAACAACTGTTTGATCATAATTGGTTTTGATACTTTTTGGATCCAAGTGAAAAATGCCCCTACATTTGGAAAAAAGTAAGGCAGATTCTGACTTAGTGAAAATTTCACTAAGTGTTGGAAAAAAGTGACATTTTCACTTTTTGTGATTTTGATCATTCCATAACTTAAAATCCATGAAGAATTGGAATGAGTTGTGTTTGAAGCTTTTGTAGAGGGCCATGAGAGCTACAAATTAAGCTTTGGATGGGGAAAAATTGCCTTGTGGTTTAGGAGTTATGATCCTCCAAAGTTGGTACCCTAGCCACTTTGTTCCATAACTTAGAAAAATTTCTAAGTTTTTATGGTTACCCCTTTTACAATTTATCCCACTTTTCTTGATTTTTCTTGATGAAATTTGATTCAAATCACACATTAACATCATTTTAGGGTTAAGGAACCATAATTATGAAAAATCTCAAAAAGTCAAAGTTGACTTTTGTGCACAGTTGACTTTTTGTCAGATGAATTCCAAACTGTGCAATTCTCTATGAAATCAAGTCCTTGACCTAAATCAAACTTGATGGATTGATTTCATAGGTGTTATAGGGTGTATTGAATCATGTTCTAGGGTTTGGGAGCATGTCCTGGTCAAAAGTCAAAGGTACAGTTGACTTTTCTCGCGAAACCCTAATTGTGGTTCAGATGAAACTGAAACTTAGTGATCAAGCTTCTTGGATCAATCCATTGTTGCAAATGGATCAATGTGGTTTATTAGAGACCCTCCAATCCTCTCTTGATATCTTGGCTCATGATTTGTCCCAAAAGTCAACTTAGGGGTGAATTAGGTCAAGAAACCCTAATTCCTGATTTTTGATGAATGATCCCTTGAGGCCAAATTGACTTGATGGTTGGGTTTATGGGGTTCCATGGAGTATTTTAGGTTATGCTTTGAAGCATTGGCTCATGTCCAAAGGAAAATTCCCATCTGGAGGCCCTGGTCGACCAAAACCCTAATTTGGTGACACTGGCAATCTTGAGGTTTGATCCACTCAGATTGTTGCAGCCTTGTGCTTAATCCCTGAGGTGAGAGTCCTCTTTATCCATTAGGGATGTTTGAGAGATTTAGACAAGTATAAGATCATGTCATTCCTTGATTGATCCTTTGTCTAAGAACTCTGAGAGGGCTTGAAACCCTAAATTTGATTGTAGTGGATGCTCACCTATCTTTGGGGAGACTAATGAGGTATGATGGTTCACCCACATTGTGATGATGATTTTTCCAATGATGGGAAATCTTAGTGGTCAAAATTTGGGGTATGACAGATGCCCCTATTTAATCTTCTTGGACCCGAAGGTGTGAATGGCGAAGGTATTCGGGCATTCGGGGTGCAAGAGGATTAAATATCGGAATACCCGAAATTTTGATAGTGGTTATGAATGATAACTTAAGCATTCATCTTCTTTTGCTATGCAATGATGCTTATAAAAGGTAAGAACTTCCCCTCGATCCTGGTTTTCTACCAAGGAACTGGTCTCAGTTGCTGATGTAAACTTCCCCTCGATCCTGGTTTCCTACCAAGGAACTGGTCTCAGTTTCTGATATAAACTTCCCCTCGATCCTGGTTTCCTACCAAGGAACTGGTCTCAGTTTTTGATGTAAACTTCCCCTCGATCCTGGTTTCCTACCAAGGAACTGGTCTCAGTTTCTGATGTAAACTTCCCCTCGATCCTGGTTTCCTACCAAGGAACTGGTCTCAGTTTCTGATGTAAACTTCCCCTCGATCCTGGTTTCCTACCAAGGAACTGGTCTCAGTTTCTTTTGTCAATAAACTTTATTGACAAGGGACGCTATATGTAGCGGTTTTCCTTAAACTTCTCGCCGAATTTTCCTGGGGAGATGCCATTTGATAGAAAAATTTTTGATGTCAGACTTGCTGGGGAACCCATTCGTCTGAGTTGTAGAGGTGCACAAACTTCTCTGTTTGGAGACGCCATTTGTCGACTCTACTGGGGAAAACGAGTCTCTTGAGAGATTGCTTTCGCTTGGGGATATTGCATCATACTTTTCTCGGGATCTTCTAGGAGAAATGCCTTATGATGTGATCCAATTTTGGGGTGCTGATGACCTTTTCGTCAGCGGTTTTTTCGGAGAAAAATTGATGTATTGCCAAATCTCTGATTAAGAGGCTTTCTCTGGGGATTTTCCTTAATCCGGGAAAGCGAAGCTATCATCTTCAATGGCGAAGAGTGATTTTTGTCGAACGTTTTCTGGTTTTTCAGAGGTTCAAGTTATCAAAGTGGTCGAGGACCAACTCCAATCCAGGAATAAATTAGAGAAGAGAGATGGTTCGAACGCAACATTTCCTGACGAGGAAAGAACTGACAACTCGATTGAGAAGATTTTTATCACTAGGGGACAAGACCGACTAGAGTGATAGTGATACAATATGAATATGAATGTAAATCAACAATGCATGATGTATGTATGTATATGTTGACAAAACTGACACGACATACAGACTAACAGATGAACACGACTGGATAATCGGCCACTGCTGGGACGAAGAAGTACCACTGGGTTCAAAATAACAATTCTTCCTTGCTTAGGAGAAATAGTCCCTGTGGGAACACCGTTGGTCGGGCTTAGGAGATGAGAACTCGGCCGAGGGTATCAGATGGGAAAGTCGCATCTGATACACCTGATCCTTCGTTCAGGCGCACTGGTTTAGAAGGAGTACTTTGATTCTGCACTTAAAAGCTCGAACACTTTTGGAGACGCAATCGGTATTCTTTCGATGTTCAATAGTCAAAAGAATTTGCCATCTTTATTAAAAAGCAGAAAAATTTTACAAGTAAATTCATTTTTATTTTATTTCAAGAATCGTTGATCATGTTAAAATGTCGTTATGTAAAGCTAAAACAAATAAGAATTGCAAACAAAAGCACAAGGGCTCAAATTTTATTGATAGGATGGAAATCAGCTAAGCGCGTGATTCTATAGAGTATTTACAAAGTTTTAAAATGGTAATTTAAGGGAAAAGGGCTACATCGAAACATAACGACCATTATCCTTCTACCAACTTTGAATTCGGGACATCCTGAGCTTTTGTCGAAGATGACCTTGACTGGAGTTTTCTTTCGATGGATGGAATTACTGCTGAGGAGTTGAACTGATCAGATGTAGTTACTTGCCATTATCCTTAACTTTTGTCTGGATTGTACTTTGAGATTTCCAATCCGTCGGGATGATTTTTTATTATGTCTCTAATTTTTGCCTGGATCGCCCTTTTGGGTTTTCAATCCACCGAGACTTCTTCTTACTTTTTTTTAGTTTAGGCGAAGTATTTCTTGACTACGTCAACATTTGTGGGGTAGGCAAATTCCTCTCCATCCATGGTTGCAAGTCTCAAGGCACCGCCTGAGAAAGCTTTCTTGACCACATAGGGGCCGTCGTAATTCGGAGTCCACTTGCCCCGAGAGTCAGTGAGAAATGATTGTATCTTCTTGAGCACGGGGTCTCCTTTCCTGAAGACGCGAGGTCGGACCTTTTTGTCAAATGCCCTCTTCATTCTTTGTTGATACAACTGACCATGGCATAGTGCCGTTATTCTCTTTTCTTTGATCAAATTTAGTTCATCGTGTCGACTTTGACACCATTCAGCTTCTGTAAGCTTAGCTTCCATCAATACCTGGATTGATGGGATCTCTACTTCTATGGGGAGCACTGCTTCCATGCCATAAACTAGAGAGAAAGGGGTTGCCCCTGTTGAAGTGCGGACAGATGTACGATAACCGTGAAGAGCAAAAGGTAGCATCTCGTGCCAATCTTTGTAGGTTACAACCATCTTCTAAACGATCCTCTTGATGTTCTTGTTAGCCGCTTCTACCGCTCCGTTCATCTTGGGTCGGTAGGGAGATGAGTTATAGTGTTTGATCTTGAACTCTACGCATAACTCTTTGATCATCTTGTTGTTCAAGTTAGATCCATTATCTGTAATGATCTAGCTCAAAACACCATAACGGCAGATGAGATTATTTTTGATAAACTGGACCACCACTTGTCGGGTTACATTAGCGTACGATGCTGCTTCGACCCACTTGGTGAAGTAATCAATGGCTACCAGGATGAACCGATGTCCGTTTGAAACCTTAGGTTCAATTATACCAATCATGTCGATTCCCCATATTGAAAAAGGCCAAGGGGAAGAGAGAACTTTGAGATGTGTTGGCGGTACATGGATTTTGTCGGAGTATATCTGACACTTGTAACACTTCCACATGTACTTGTAGCAGTCGGATTCCATGGTAAACCAATAGTACCCTGCTCTCAGAATTTTTCTCGACATGGTGTGTCCGTTGGCATGAGTTCCAAAGGATCCTTCGTGAATTTCCTTTATCAGCATGTCTGCTTCTGGTCTGTCTACGCATCGAAGCAAGACCATGTCGAAGCTTCTCTTATAGAGAGTGTCACCGCTCAGGAAGAAGCTGCCAGCCAGCCTTCTGAGGGTTTTTCTGTCCTTCCTTAGTGCCCCAGGTGGGTACTCTTGTTTCTCAAGGAAGCATTTGATATCGTGATACCAAGGTTTGTCGTCTATGACTGCTTCAATCGTGAAGATGTAAGTGGGCCTTTCAAGGCGCATTATGTCGATCTTAGGTAGGTCATTCCATTGACCTACACTGATCATGGAAGAGAAAGTGGCTAAAGCATCAACCATGTGATTCTCATCACGAGGGATGTGATGAAACTCGATTCTGTTGAAGAAAGGTAACAACCTTCTTGCATAATCTTTGTAAGGAATCAGTCCTGATTGGTACGTGTTCCAATCTCCTTTAATTTGATTGATAACCAAGGCTGAGTCGCCATATACGTCCAAGTTTTTGATCCTCAAATCAATCGCTTCCTCGAGACCCATAATACAAGCTTCGTATTCGGCCTCGTTGTTTGTACACCTAAATGTAAGTCTGACAGTGAAAGGAATGTGGGTACCCTGAGGTGTTATGATGATTGCCCTAATGTAGCGAGCGATTTTGGACGCGGTTCTTAAGCGTTGGTCGCTCTCTGCAATTTGAGCTTTGACTACAGGTCGATTCATTTTTTATCCTATTGTGAGCTGAATAAGGAAGGGAAATAGATGTCTCCAATTAACCCTGCTTGCATACTGAGTTTAAACAGCGGTCTGTTAGGTTACGAATGCTATCAATGTGGGGGGCCTTTGTAATGGTTATTTGTATTTTCGCCAATACGGTTTTCTTTCTTTTTATCTAGGCAGAAGGTTTCTGGCGGGGAACAAGGATTAGGATGTTAGGACTGATGCTTTTGAATTATTGCTTTTGATTGATGGAGATATGGGATTTGGGTTTTTTGTTTAGTGTGCTCGCTAAGATCTTTTCTTTCGATCTTATGCCTACGTATTCCCGTTTACCGAAACAGGGAAATCAGAGCGTTCGTAGTTCCTCCTATTCTATGGGAGGAAATGGGTGTTTTGGTGTCTTGTTCAAAGCCCAAGACGTGAAGCGAAAGGTGGTTTGTATCTTGTTTAAAGCCTAAGATGTGAAGCTAAAGGTGTTTTGTATCTTGTTCAAAGCCCAAGATGTGAAGCTAAAGGGTCTATTTGTGTCTTGTTCAAAGCCCAAGACGTGAAGCTGAAAGACCTCGGCTTTAGAGAGAATTTGTCATCTCTAAAGAAGGGTTTGTCTGTCCCAACTGTTGGGTGACTGGTTATAAAGGAGAATTACTTTAACCGGGATACGCGGATCCTAGCAATGCCATAATTTCCTTTAAAGGGGATTTTAACCTGAAGGAGAAGACTTTAACTCAGTGTAGAGCAATGCTATCTTTCCTTAGGAATTTCTCATGCTAAAAGAGGGACAGTGGCATGGATGTAGATGATCCAGAGGCTTGCCGCTTACAGCGATTAGATGAAGGGAAAGGAGTTATTGATGTTTGTGTACTGTGAACGAGGCACAGCTTTGATGCTAAAAGGTTGATTGGATCAACCAGTGGTTTTCTTATACAAAGCCTAAGAGGAGGCTATTGGCCCAACAAGAGGGAGTTTTTATGTGTCTCATACGAAGCCCGAGAGAGAGGCTAAAAGGTTTTGACCCGGCGATGGATTCTTTTGGTATCTCGTATAAAGCCCGAGAGAGAGGCTAAAAGGGGTTAATCCTACAAGAGGATCCTTTATACTCAACAAGAGAGTGTTTTTTGTATCTCGTACGAAGACCGAGATGGAGGCTACAAGGTTTGACTCAACAAGAGAGTCTTTGTATCTCGTACAAAGCCCGAGATGGAGGCTGTTGTTTAATTGGCTCAACAAGAGATCCTGTTCTGTATCTCGTACGAAGCCGGAGATGGAGGCTAAAAATGTTTGACTCAATAAGAGAGTGATTTTGTATCTCGTATGAAGCCCGAGATGGAGGCTAAAAGTTTGACTCAACAAGAGAGTCTCTGTATCTCGTACGAAGCCCGAGATAGAGGCTAAAAGTTTGACTCAACAAGAGAGTCTTTGTATCTCGTACGAAGCCCGAGATGGAGGCTACAAGGTTTGACTCAACAAGAGAGTCTTTGTATCTCGTACAAAGCCCGAGATGGAGGCTGTTGTTTATTTGGATCAATAAGAACCTTTTTGTATCTCGTATAAAGCCCGAGATGGAGGCGAAAGGGGTAATTGACTCAACGAGGGAGTCTCTTATGTGTCTCGTACAAAGCCCGAGAGAGAGGCTAAATGTTGTTTGACTCCGCTGGGGAGAATCATTGAACAAAGCCCAAGAGGAGGCTATGGTAACTATTTCAGTTGAGTGACAGGTCCAATATACTAATTTTTAAAGAGAAAATCAATTCTTATATGAGCAACACTGTACTCAGGGATGATTTGAGGATCAGGGATATTTCCTTCTCTTTGAGGAAACGGGAAATCGAAAGGGTATTGAGACTGTCCGAGTCTGCGGGTTTCCTTCCTATTTAACGAAGGGGGTCACTTGAGAATGTCTTTGAGACTCAAGGAAGTTAGACTGTCCGTGTCTAGAGTTTTATCTTTTGTATTATGCTTTGAGAAACAGTAGTAGACTCTTTGAAAGGACTGTTCTATGGAGATGATTAAGTTCTGTTCCTATACCTCTAGGAGGTCGTCAGGACAATTTGTACGAAGCCCAAAAGGAGGCTGGAAACTTTTAAGAAGCCGACGAGTCCTTGTACTAAGCCCAAGAGGAGGCTATCATTCCCGGAGGAAGAGATCATTATACGAAGCCTAAGAGGAGGCTGTGAATACTTCTAAGAAGCCGTAGGGTCCTTGTACGAAGCCCAAGAGGAGGCGGGGTTGCTTTTAGGAAGCCTGTGGGTCCTTGTACGATGCCCAAGAGGAGGCCGATGCTTTTAAGAAGCCCGTGGGTCCCCAAACCCCGAGAAATTCAAGGCAAGCTATTCACAAGGAATAGGTCAAGTCAGGAAAGTTTGAGAATTTGGAAGAAACTCAAAGATGTCATTCACGGAGAAGACATTCATCTTGGGGAGTAGAGTTTCTTGACAATTCCTAATGAGGACAGCCGAAGAGAAGACTATATCTGGTGATCCTATTGGGGATCTAGTTGTCTATTTCTACGAATAAACGAAACGACGTCACCTAGTTCTAGACGTAGTTGCTGGGGAAACTCTAAATATCTATACTATTATTACACAGTTGATATGAGTTTATGAAAGAAGACTTACATCGAAACAACCCCACAATGCAGTTATATGTATATGAGTTTATGAAAGGAGACTTACAGTGAAACAGCTCCACAATACAGTTATATACATATGAAAGCGGTAAATGAAAGCGGGTAAACACTTACTCGGTTGTAGAGCTTCCATGCTGTTTGGTTAGTTGTTCAACAAAGAAAGATTGAAAACAACAGTATATTCAAAATCAAAGGAGAAAGTGCTTTGAAAAAGAAAGATTTGGGTCTTACAGCTCAAGGAGAGGTCCAGGGTTTTATCAGTGAGCGCACTGTTGAATTTGTACAGAGGGACTTATACAAGTGACTGAGGCCCAAGAAAGGTTTTCTGTACAAAGGGATGGGTCTTACACTCTATTAGAGGCTTAAGTGAGTTTTAAGAAAAGAAATGGGTCTTACTACTCGAGGGTAGACCCAATGGTTAATTTAGAAAAGGGCGACGATCGCGCCGAGGTTTTGTAAACACCGTGGGTCTTATACAAGTGACTGAGGTCCAAAATTTTGGTATTTACAAAGGGATTGGGTCTTACACTCTATTAGAGGCCCAAAGAGTTTAAAGAAAAGAAATGGGGCTTACAACACGAGGGGAGACCCATAGTCTTTATTTTCAAGATGAATATTCACTTTTAAAATGCTTAAAAACAATTAAAAATGAATTTATTCACAAAAATACCAAATATATTAAATAAATAATATAAATTTGATTTTTTTGTAGAATAAAATATTGTACTATTTTTGTGATTTTTCAGAAAAAGAACCAATAAAAAATAATCAAAATTGAAGGACTTATTAATTTTCCAAATCATTAAAAAATAATATGAAAAATGAGAAAAAGGGGTTGGGTCTTACACTCTAATAGAGGCCTAAGTGTTTAAAAATGAAAAGAAATGAGACTTACAGCTCAAAGAGAAGCCCAGTTGATTTTCGTTTGAAAATGACGATCGCGCCGAAGTTTTCTTTTAACGCAGAAGGACTTATACAATAAGTGAGACCCAAAATTGTTTTGGTTAAAAGGGGATTGGGTCTTACACTCTAATAGAGGCCCAAAGAGTTTGAAAAAGATTTGTTAGGGTGAAAATCAAAGAAAACCCCAATTTCATTTTTTAGGCATTTTTTCAAGAAAAATTAAGTAAAAAATGATAAAAATATCAAATAAAATCATTAAATAATGATTAAAGTTTATGAAAAAAAATATTTTATCAACATAAATATTTAAAATCATTTTGGTTTTAAAAATCAAGAAAAAAAAAAGAAATCATTTTAAAAGCATTTAAAACAATATAAAACACTATTTTTAAATATATTAAAAATAATATTTTTTTTTGTGATTTTTTGTGGATTAAAATATTATGGGGTATGAATTGGAAAATGATGATTTTTTGCTATGTGAAAAAAATTGGTTGAGTTTTGAAAATAAAAAGTAAGAAAAAGAGGAAAGATATCAAAATATCATCTCCGACATTTCTTTTGGGGTAAAAACGAGTACCGAAACTTTAATTTTCAACACGTTTTTATCAAATTTCAAACACTCATAACTCTCTCAATTTTTATCGGAATTAAGATCCGGAAGAGCCTATCCTGAACGATTTTTCGCAAGGAATCCGATGGTATTACTCACACACACGGAAAATCGACACACAAAACGCAGAAATTAAAACCAAAACTGCTATTGTTTTGAAAACATCGTTCTGCGTCGAATTTCCAACACGCGTAACTCTCTCGATTTTTAACCGAATCAAGATCCGCAAAAGCCTATCCTGGCCGATTTTTCGCAAGGAATCCAATGGTATTACTCACGCGCACGGAAAATCAACACACAAAACGCATAAATTAAAAAACTAAAACTGCTATCGATTAAAAGTATCGTTCCGCGTCAAATTTCCAACACGCGTAACTCTCTTGATTTTTAACCGAATCAAGATCCGTAAGAGCCTATCCTGACCAATTTTTCGTAAGGAATCCAATGGTATTGCACATGCACGTTGAAACTTAACGTACAAAACGCAGCGATAAAAAAACCAGAGCTGCTACGTTGTAAAAACATCGTTCTGCGTCGAATTTCCAACACGCGTAACTCTCTCGATTTTTAACCGAATCAAGATCCGCAAGAGTCTATCTTGACCGATTTTTTGCAAGGAATCCAATGGTATTACTCACGCGCACAGAAAATTAACACACAAAATGCAGAAATAAAAAAACTAAAACTGCACGTGTTTTCGACGTCGTTTCGCGTAAAATTTCCAACACGCGTAACTCTCTCAATTTTCATCGGAATTGAAATCCGTAAAAACCTATCTTGACCGATTTTTCGCAAGGAATCCAATGGTATTATTCACGCACTCGGAAACTCACTGTACAGAACAAACAAAGCGAAAAAACCAGAACCGCCATCGTTAATTCGACGTCGTTTCGCGTCAAATTTCCGACGCGCGTAACTCTCTCAATTTTCATCGGAATTGAAATCCGTAAAAACCTATCTTGGCCGATTTTTTGCAAGGAATCCAATGGTGTTACTCATGCAAACTAAAACTTAATGTATAGAACACACCAATGAAAAAAAATAGAACTGAACATGATTTGGAAATAACCAAAATTCCACATAAAAACATGGCAAAATGCAAACAGTGGGAGGATCACAACATACACATTAAGGACTACATTTTTGCCTCAAGAATTGTTCAATATGATGCATGTATGTGGACAACAAAGGAAAGCATGATTCAAAGAATTCAAGTTGTGAATTTTACCTCTTTTTTGGAGATTTTGGGCAACCTACCAAGTGCTTTGTTCCAGAAATGATTTGATGCTTTGGACAACCTCAAATGACCTCTTAGAAGCTTTTAGGGTGGTTGGAATCGGCTGGAAACCTCTGGAGCAAGTTTGTGCACTTTCTCGCGAAATGGTAAAAAACGGCCAAAATGCCAACTCTCTCAAATGGTGTTCCAAATGTGTGGCACCATTTAGGACAGTTCAAGGATGATATTTAGAGTGTGTTTGAGGTTTTATCTGGCTTGGAAAGTGACTGAATCAAGACATGGCTTGAAAAATGCAAAAAAGTGCCATTTTGAGGTTTTGAGAGGTGACTTTGTGATGTTGTGATTACAGGTCACTTTTGATGGTTTGCACAGCTTACATATGATATATATGAGGGGTGTGTGTGATTATTTTGAGTGGAATTGCTCTCTAGCTCAAAAACTCAGAATTTCCTTACTAAAGAAGGCATTTTGGAGTGAAAGAGAGAATTTGAGGAAAACATCTGTTTGATGGCTTTGGTGTACTCAAACTAAACACAAATGAGCTCTATTTATAGTGGAGCAAGTTTGTTTTGGGATCCACAGTGAATGGTGGCTGCAGCAGAGGTTTGGCCAATGTTGGCCAATGAAAATCCAAGTCACTAGCCATTGACTAGAGGTTAGGGCTCAGAGCTTTGGTTCCCTAGTTGTTGGATAAGTCTTGACTAATTTCAGATGAGAATGGCTCAGTCCATGCCACCTCTAAGCATCCATTAAATGCTCCAAACTAAAATTGGAGTTTTGTCCCTCTTTTAGGGATTTCTAGGCTTTGGCATGCTTTTCTTTGTTCCTTGGACTTGGGAGGTTCATGGATCAGATCATCCCACTTGGATTTGATCCTTAGATGTGTCCAAAATGATTACAAGGCTTGAAAATTCGTGTGGCACACAAAATATGCAAATCTGCCCCTGAAAAATTCAGCTTCAGCAAGCCCTTTTGTAAGATCCATAACTCCCTGCTCGAGTATGCTACATGGACGTTCTAGGACTTTTCGGAAAGCTTAGATGACGTACTTCAACTTTGATGTTTGGCCCTAGACCTGGTTCAACTTGGATCATGGAGAAAAACAGACTTGAAGTTGGGACATTGTGCTGAAATTACAAGGCAGATTTTGGCTAAGTGCTGAAAAATGTCAATTTTAAGTTTTTAGCCATTTTGATCCAAGCATAACTCAAAATCCATGATGAATTGGGATGAAGTGTAGTTGACACTTTTGTAGAGGCCCATGAGGGCTACAAATCAAGCTTTGGATGGGGAAAAATGGCTTTGTGGTTTAGGAGTTATGATCCTCCAAAGTTGGTACCCTTGCCACTTTTTTTCATAACTTAGAAAATTTTCTAAGTTTTTATCAGATGAATTCCAAACTGTGCGATCCTTTAGGAAATCATGTCCTTGACCTAAATCAAAATTGATGGACAAGTTCCATGGGTGTTATAGGATGTATTTAATCGTGTCCCACGGCTTGGGAGCATGTCCTGGTCAAAAGTTAAAGCTACAGTTGACTTTTCCCGCGAAACCCTAACTGTGGTTCAGATGAAATTGAAACTTGTTGCTCAAGCTTCTTGGGTCAATCCATTATTGCAAATGGATCAACGTGGTATGTTGGAGACCCTCAAATTATGTTTTGAGGTCTTGGCTCATGATTTGTCCCAAAAGTCAACTTAGGGGTGAATTAGGTCAAGAAACCCTAATTCCTGATTTTTGATGTATGCATCCCCTGAGGCTAAATTGACTTGATGATGGGGTTTATGATTTTTCATGGAGCATTTTTGGTTATGCTTTGAAGCATTGGCTCATGCCCAGAGGAAAATTTCCATCTGGAGGCCCTAGTCGACCAAACCCTAATTTGGTGACACTGGCGATCCTGAGGCTTGATCCACCTAGAAGGGAGCAGCCTTGTGCTTAATCCTTAAAGTGGGAGTCCTCTTGATCCATTGTGGATATTTGAGAGGCTAGACAAGTTGAAGATCATGTCATTCCTTGATTGATCCTTTGTCTAAGAGCTCTGCGAGGGCTTGAAACCCTAAATCCTGTTTGTAGTGAATGCTCACCCACCTTTGGGGAGACTAATGAGGTATGATGGTCCATCCACATTGTGCTGATGATTTGCACAATGATGGGATTCCATCATATGGCATGGACCATCATTGTGCAATGACCTTTTCATCAGTGGTTTTTTCGGAGAAAAACTGCCGTACCGCCGAATCTCTGATTACGAGGCTTTCTCTGTGGATTTTCCTTAATCCGGGAAAACAAGGATATCGTCTTCGATGGCGAAGAACGACATTTGTTGAAAATTTTCTCTGGCTTTTCAGAGGTTCAAGTTATCAAAGTGGTCAAGGACCTTCTCTAATCCAGAGATAAACGGGAGAGAGATTGCTTAGATGATTCACTTCCTAACGAGGAAAGGTCTGACAACTCGATTGAGAGGACTTATCACTAGGGGATAAGAACGACTAGAGTGATAGTGATGCAATATGAATGTGAATGCAAATCAATAATGCATGATGTGTGTATGTATATGCGGACAAAACTGACGCAACATACAGGTTAAAGGATGAACACGACTGGATACTCAGCCACAGTGGGGCATGTAGAAATATCGTTGGCTCAAGATAGCAATTCTGCCTTGCTTAGGAGAAACGGTCCCTGTTGGGAGCGACGCTGGTCGGGCTTAGGAGATGAGAACTCGTCCGAAGATGTCAGATGGAACATGGTCTCTGACATTGCTGATCCTTCATTCAGGCGTACTGGTCTAGAAGGAGTACTTTGATTCTGCACTTTGAAGTTCAAACGTCTTTGGAGACGCAATCGATGCTCTTTCGATGTTCAACAGTTAAAAGAAATTGCCATCTTTATTAAAAAGCAGAAAAAGTTTTAACAAGTAAATTCATTTTTGTTTCATTTCAAGAATCGTTAATCATGTTAATAATGTCGTTATGTAAAGCTAAAACAAATAAGAATTACAAACAAAAGCATAAGGGCTCAAATTTTATTGATAAGATGGAAATCAGCCAAACGCGTGATTCCAAAGAGTATTTACAAAGTTTGAAAATGGTAATTTACAGGGAAAAGGGCTACGTTGAAACATAACGACCACTATCCTTCTACCAACTTTGAATTCGGGACATCCTGAGCTTCTGTCGAAGATGACCTTGACTGGAGTTTTCCTCCGATGGATGTTGTAACTGCTGCTGAGGGACTTGCCTCTGTTGAACATAGTTACTTGCCATTATCCCTAATTTTTTCCTGGATTGTACTTTGATGTTTCCAATCCATCGGGATGATTTTTTTCATGTCTCTAACTTTTGCCTGGACCGCCCTTTCGGGTTTTTAATCCACCGAGACGTTTTTTTTTTAGTTTAGGCGAAGTATTTCTTGACTACATCAACATTCGTGGGGTAGGCAAATTCCTCTCCGTCCATGGTTGCAAGTCTCAAGGCACCGCCTGAGAAAGCTTTCGTGACCACATAGGGGCCATCATAATTTGGAGTCCACTTGCCCCGAGAGTCAGTGAGAAATGATTGTATCTTCTTGAGCACAAGGTCTCCTTTTCTGAAAACACGAGGTCGGACCTTTTTGTCGAACGCCCTCTTCATTCTTTGTTGATACAACTGACCATGGCATAGTGTCTTTATTCTCTTTTCTTCGATCAGATTCAGTTCATCGTGTCAGTTTTGACACCATTCAGCTTCGGTGAGCTTCGCTTCCATCAATACCCGGATTGATGGGATCTCTACTTCTATGGGGAGCACTGCTTCCATGCCATACACTAGAGAGAAAGGGGTAGCCCCAATTCCATTTCCGTAATGATTGACAGCTCCGTCAAAGATAAGTCCCCACTGGAAACCTAGTTCTGGCCCTTCACTGGGTAACAGTTCATCGCAATCTTTCATTTTTAGATACATGACATCTTTGTCTGGGAAGTCAAACCCGATTGATTCTTGATCGTCAATCGGTTGATGAGCCAAATGATCGGCTAAAATACTTCCTTTAACGGCTTTCTGAGCGTGGTACTCTATGTCATATTCTGATAACAGCATCTGCCAACGGGCAATTCTTCCCGTGAGAGCAGGCTTTTCGAAAACATACTTGATTGGATCCATTTCGGAGACCAACCAAGTAGTATGATGAATCATGTATTGGCGAAGACGTTTAGCTGCCCAAGCCAAAGGCAGCAAATTTTTTCAAGCATCGTGTACCGAGTTTCGCAGTCGGTGAATTTATTGCTCAAATAGTAAATGGCAGACTCCTTCCTTTTAGTTTCGTCTTGTTGGCCAAGTACACATCCCATCGAGTCCTCTAGGACTGTGAGGTAAATGATCAGTGGTCTTCCTTCCACTGGAGGTGATAGAATCGGAGGATTCAACAGATATTCCTTGATACTGTCAAAGGCGGTTTGGAAATCTTCTGACCAAACGCAATCCTGGTTCTTTTTTAGTAACTTGAAGATCGGCGCGCATGTCGCGGTCATAAGGAATATGAATATGGAGATGTAGTTCAAACGTCCCAGGAATCCTCTGACTTGTTTTTCAGTTTTCGGAGAAGGCATTTCTTGGATGGCCTTGACCTTGTCTGGATCAACTTCAATTCCTTTCTGGCTGACGATGAACCCTAAGAGTTTCCCTGAACGGGCACCGAAGGTGCATTTGTTGGGATTCAAGCGGAGTTTGTACTTTCTCAACCGCTCGAATAGTTTTGACAGGTGGGTCACATGCTCCTCTTCTGTTCTAGATTTAGCAAGCATATCATCGACATATACCTCGATTTCTTTGTGTATCATGTCATGAAATAGAGTAGTCATGGCCCTTTGATAGGTTGCCCCGGCATTCTTCAGACCGAACGACATTACCTTGTAACAAAAGGTACCCCATGGGGTAATGAACGAAGTTTTCTCCATGTCTTTCGGCGCCATTTTGATTTGATTATAGCCCGAGAATCCATCCATGAAGGAGAAAACTTTGAACTTTGCTGTGCTGTCTACCAGCATGTCAATGTGTGGTAAAGGAAAGTCGTCCTTTGGACTTGCCTTGTTTAAATCTCTATAATCAACACACATTCTGACCTTTCCGTCCTTTTTGGGAACGGGTACGATGTTGGCTAACCATTGAGGATATTCTGAAGTGGCGAGGAAACCTGCGTCAATCTGTTTCTGCACCTCCTCTTTGATTTTGATGGCCATGTCCGGGTGAGTGCGTCTCAACCTTTGCTTTATTGGCGGACATTCCAATCTTAACAGTAAGTGATGTTCCATGATGCTGGTATCCAACCCAGGCGTATCCTGATAGGACCAAGCGAATACATCGAGGAACTCTTTGAGAAGCTTTATCAAACTTTCTTTGACAGTTGGATTAAGCAGTGCCCCAATCCGTACTTCTTTTCTCTCTTTTTCCGAACCCAAGTTTACCATTTCCAACGGCTCTTTGTGAGGTTCAATGGACCTTTCCTCTTGTCTGAGTAGTCGGGAGATCTCTTCTGGAATTTCGTTGTTAACTTCTTCTTCAGCCTCGAATATCGGGAACTCAAAGTTAGGAGAAGGCATCGGATCATATGTTTCAACTGGGTTTAAAACAAGCAATCTGCATGATGTGATGATTCGTGTTTAGAAGAGATAGAGAAAATGCAAGTGTGTGCAGTGTATTTATTTTACTGCTTGTTTTTATTTTTAAATGTTTTTTAGGATTACCATTTTCTGAAAAAGCAAAAAGAGAAAACAGCAATAATGCGGAAATTACAGAACGACGTTATTTTATTTATGAACAAGTCGACTCTTGAAACTACAGCCCTATAAAACAAAACTCTGTCGCTTTAGGCTAAGCGAAGAGGAAATTTTTACAGAAAGCGAACCCTATCAAAACATCCGTTTCACCTGGGCAGGGTGAAAGGTTAAAGATGGCAATTACTTTGACTGATGGACGACCTTCGGAACCTCGACGGCAACCCATTGGCGGCGAACTCCTCGGTAAATCACAAAGTTTGGCACCTTCCTTGATTTGTCTTCAGAAATGACGCTGATTTCTGGTGGAGCAGGATCATTGGAATCTGTCTCCCAGGCAGAGTTGTCGTAGGAGGATTCCTCTGTTGCATTCTGCAGAGTATTGGTGCTCTCAGGTACATCTCCCCATCCAGTTAGCTGGATATCTTCGAGCCTGATACGAGAGCTTTCAGGAGCGCTGTACTTGACCATATAGTCGTATTTTCCACTCGGTTGTCCCAAGGTGTCCCACACTTTTTTGGAACTGGAGGAGTCATCCCTCTCGATGACGTTGACCTCAGGAAAAGCATAGTTGATGAATTCTAGTCCTGCAAATGTTGCGAATTCATCTTCATGTTGAGTAGTTTCTGAATGACCTGAGTGTTGATCCCATGACATGGTGGGGACACAGGTATTCTGTTCAATGACGGTCAGCTGATTTTCATTGTTCGGCTGACTTTCTTGCCCCAAGTCTCCTGGGTAAGGCTGCCACATTGGCAGGCCATCCATCGGGCCATAGTAATTGTGGTCAAAGTTGTCTTTCATCAGAGTGTCCTCCTCTAATGAATTTGGCAGAGCACGACATCCTTCCGGATCACAATCTCCGTAGATCATTTCGACATCTGATCTTGGTATAAATCTCGGACTTTCTGTAGGAAAGCAAAAAGGCATAGGCACCTCTTCCTGAGACATATAACCGTCCCCGTTAAGGTAGGACTTCCACTCTTCATCTGTGTCGGAGGAATCTTCCTCATTGATAGCATGCAGTGCCTGAGACACTGGGTGAAAGAAACCTCCACTGTGGAAGAAGTTTTGAATGGGATGAAGACTTTCATCGCTGACAGCTGTCTGGGTACATGTTACAGAAAAACCAAGACCCTTCTTTGTTTTATTGTTAATAGGAATGACAAGCTGTCCCCATCCGGTTGTATCGGTACTCTCGACCGCTTTGATAGCATCTTTGTATGAGGAAATCGAGGTTCCTCCTTGGGATTGATCGTCCTTGCTCACCGATAGCGCTTGGAACTGCGTTCTAGTAACCTCTTCAAGTTCTACACAAGCAGATGATGATAAGTTACTCACGAGCAAGGCCTGTTCTCCACAGACTGTGACAAGTTGATCGTTCTTGACGAACTTTAGCTTCTGGTGGAGGGTTGAAGTAACCGCTCCAGCCTGGTGTATCCAAGGTCTTCTTAATAAACAACTGTATGTTGCCCGGATGTCCATGACCTGGAAAGTGATTTGGAAAGTGTGAGGACCAATAGTTATGGGAAGATCAACTTCGCCGATAACCGTTTTTCTGGATCCGTCGAATACTTTGACGACGACCTCGCTGACTCTCATTGGAGGGCCTTTGAATGATAATTGCATTAAATTAGACTTTGGCATAACATTCAGGGCTGACCCTGTGTCTACCAGTACGCTGGCTAAAGCATCGTTCTGGCAGTTAACTGTAATGTTGAGCGCCATGTTATGACGGCGACCCTCTTCGGGTAATTCCTCATCACTAAATCCCAAATTATTGCAGGAAGTGATGTTAGAGACAATGCTATCGAACTATCTGATTGTTACATCCTGTTCCACAAAGGCTTGCTCCAAGACTTTCTGTAGAGCCTCCCTGTGGGCTTCTGAACTGAGTAACAGTGATAATACCGAGATCTTTGAAGGAGTTTGTAACAGTTGATCGACAATGTTGTATTCACTCCTTTGGATGAGCTTCAGCATCTCATCATTATTTTTTGAAAGGTCGGGATTACTGGATTGACCGACTGATGGATCGGGAGCTTCTGTCTGAAGTTCCTTTTCCTTGTTAGGTTCCCCAACCCCTCGGTTGAAGATTCTACCACTCCGTGTTACACAACT
This sequence comes from Lathyrus tuberosus, assembly GCA_022829125.1. NCBI lineage: Eukaryota > Viridiplantae > Streptophyta > Magnoliopsida > Fabales > Fabaceae > Lathyrus > Lathyrus tuberosus. The sequence goes on from JALAZF010000422.1 coordinate 4,648,488, forward strand.
GATGTCTGCAATGTTCACAACGGAGGGTAATGGAATTTCCTTTCCATTTTCAACTGTCGTTGCACCGTATTTGTAAGGGATAGCCATAGTTGATTCATACGGTAGTGGTCCCGGTAGATAGATGACTATGGGAACCTTCTGATTTTTCTGACCATCATAAGTAATCTCGATCCATTCCCGGTTAGGAACTTTAGATTCATCAAGTAGAGGGATGATGGCAAAAACATCCCTGGTATGGTGATGACCAGAGATGGTGACAACATCCTCAACTTGATCGGCAAGGTAATTTGGCGTCCAATTGATGAGTCCAGAACCCGGATATGGGCGAATCTCTCCACGATCCACCTGACCCTGAAGAGCTGCCCTCACAAGGTAACACCCTTGGTTACTTTCCGAACAGATGCTACAATGATCGTAATTGTGTGGTGGCACCTGGCCACGCCCACTTTGAATACAACGTAACCTCACTAGGTTACCTTCCACTGATCGGACATCCTGACTTTGACGACGAGTAGGATTCCTGTTACTGATACTAATTTGCTGAGTATCTTCGTCCATGTAGATTGGCATCCACCAGTGATTTAACAAATGCTGAAGTGCCTCCTGGACAAGGGTACAACCTCGATCGTTTTCGTAACCTGCTTTACAATTTTGATAGTCATGTGATATTAAGAATCCGAGTCGGACCTGCTCAGCATGTAACTCTACCAGGTTGGTATTCATCATGCAAATATCGAAGATCTGAACCATATTGATCTGATAAGGGTTCTTATCATGGTAGTCTTGGATCCATCCAAGATCCATCTGATGCTGGAGGGCCTCTTGTATAAAAGAGCATCCCTGTTTGTTTACCGAGCAAGTCAGACAGGAACTGTAATCATGTCGCGGCAGATTATGATACTGGCATTGCCTTGAGTGCATCGCCACCAAGTTAACATTCATTGCACAGATGTCGTGGTTTTGAATAATGTTGGAGTTCGTATAGACCATGTTAACTCCACGAACTCGGTGCTCTTGGATCCATCCGAGATCCATCTGTTCCTGTAGAGCTGATTGCACTACCGAACATCCTTGGTTGTCTTTAGAGCAGATATCACACTGGTGATAGTTTTGAGGTGGCACATGGCCATATCTACTCTGTCTACAATGCATCTTGACCAGATTGGTCTTTAACAAGAGTACATCATGAATTTGATAGACATTGTTAGTCTCTTTCTCAATCAGAATGACTGCAGCTTTCTCATGTTGAGGTAGCAGGTTCGTGAGAACATTGGGATTCGTATTTTTGAAAGATAAGAGCCCGCTCCTAACAAGCTTTTGCACGTCAGACTTGAAATTGAGACAAGTCTCAATGTTATGCCCTGAACCTCCTTGATGATAAGGGCATGTCTGATCCACCTTAAACCAAAAAGGAAGATTTTCCGGTACTGTAAGAGGAGACTTAGTCTGGATGTGCCCCTTAGCCAGTAGTAACGGAAATAATTCTGCGTACAACATGGGTATAGGATCAAACCCTGATGGTCGTGTTGTACGGTTGTTATTGTATGGAGGACGAGCCTGCTGAAGAGGCTGTTGTGTCCTTTGCTGATCAGGTTGGCTCTGCGCAACCTGAGGTTGATACGTAGGAATAGGCGCAGGGCTGGTAGCAGGAGTCACAGCTGCTACCGGTTGATAACGTCGCCTTTGCTTTCCGAGAGAGATATTCCCAATCTCTTGCTCTTTTTTCTTAGGGAGAGCATTACCGTATTTTTTAGTACCACTCGTCGATCCAGTGTCTTTTACCAAACGTCCTTCTCGGACGGCTTCCTCAAGACGTACGCCCATGCCGACCATCTCGGTGAAATCACTGGGCGCACTGGAAACCATTCGGTCATAGTAAAATGAGCTTAAGGTCTTTAAGAAGATCTTTGTCATCTCTTTTTCCTCAAGAGGTGGACAAATTTGAGCGGCAATTTCACACCACCTTTGAGCATACTCCTTAAAGGTTTCCTTTTCCTTTTGCGACATTGATCTGAGTTGATCTCTGTCGGGTGCCATGTCCAAATTGTATTTGTATTGTTGGACGAAGGCAGTACCAAGATCTCTGAATGTACTGATCGTGGCACGGTTTAAACCCATGTACCATTTTAATGCGGCACCGGTTAAACTATCCTGGAAGTAGTGAATCAGTAGGTCCTGATTCTCCGTCTGAGCTGACATCCGCCGCGCGTACATCACCAGATGGCTCTGAGGGCAAGAGTTACCCTTGTATCTTTCAAAATCGGGCACTTAGAATTTGTGCGGGAATTTCACATTGGGGACCAAGCAGAGGTCTGCGGCGTCCTTTCCGAATAGATCATGACCACGAATAGCTTGCAGCTCCTTCTGCATTTCCAAGAACTGTTCCTGGAATTCATCCATTCGGTCAAACATAGTTTCTTTTTTATCAGCAGGTATTGGTGGAATCTGTCCTTCCGGGACAGTGTGCACCATAGGGGGTGGTACTGTGACTACGACAGTGAGTCTTGGCGTTTCCCGAAGTTTGTAACCTTCAGGAGTCTTCAGTATGCCCCTGGCATCTTCGCTTTCCCGAAGTTTGTAACCTTTAGGCCCAACGGCTTCTGTTGTGATTCCCTGATCCTCAGTGATCGGCGGAACATATCCTCCCAGGATATAGTTGACAGGCATGCCCCAGGGACGATCTTTCGGCATCTGATACCTAGGATCATTCTTCTCCACTATGGGCATTGAGGTGATCTCTGAGATCACAGTTCTTTGTAGCTGAGCTTCTGCCATGGCTTGCATGTTGTTACGAAGCTTTCTCAAATCCTCTCTCAGAGCGTCGATCTCTTCTTTTAACTCTCTGTTTTCTTCCTCAAGATCATCCATCCTTTTCTGATGATTGGCCCGAGTATTATACGAATGAGACAGTTTGACTCTAGAACCGAGACACAAACGTGAGATTCGTAGGTAAGAAGAATGCATTACGAGAATAATGAATGCAATGATCATATTAATTATTTTTTTGGTTTAATCAAAATAAACTTCGACAATTAGATTGCAAATATCAAACAGTGGGGAAACCCCTTTTTATTGAATTCCAAAGGATTACAGAAATGGAAATACAGTAGATTACAAGATGCGGAAACAGAAACCTAAGCTAATGGGTCCCGAGTCCTCTCTGAAGAGAAATCGGGTGCTGATTCTGGTATCTTCCTTTTCTTTGACCGGGGCTCCTGGGCCATTGTCGGGTTGTCATTCCTTTGCCAAGTGAAAGGAGTGAGCAAATTCCTTTGGTCGTCTTGATTCTCTACAGCATGTTGCTCCAAAATTTCAATCAGAGCGTCCTTATCTTTCAGCAGTTGCTGTATTTTGATGCACTCTACGTCGAGGGTGCGATACTTGTTCTTCCAAGACCTTTTTTCCCATTGAACTTTGTTGAGAGTAACCTGAAGCTTTTCAGTTTCCGTTATGAAGTACATGACGGATTCCCTCGGCGGAAGAATTCCGTAACGAGGATAAGGCATCTTTAGCTTGAGAGCTCTAGTTTGTACCCAATGGAGATAAGGCTCCACCGAGACACAGTCCGGTTTTCCCAGAGACTCTCGTCCTTTCTTATGAACGTGTTTCCAAGCGTGCATTATTTCTATCTTTAGTGCTCTGTCACTTTCTCCTTCCTTGAAGAAAAGACCTTCCAGATGAACACCCAGTGGGATGTGTCTCATCGGGTATCCAAATTGACGAAGAACTAATATCAGATGGTAGTTGATTCCCCCTTTAGTTCCTATGAGGGGTACGTTGGGGAAGTTTCCACAACGGTCAATGATTTTGATTCCCTCATAAATCCTATTACACCAATCTATATCAGAGTTGGTAAGAGACATGATCTTCTGCGACCAACGTAAGGCACTCTCACAATCCCAAAAAGCAGCAGACTTGGGCAAGTGGGAAATAAATCATTTATAAAGCAGAGGTACACAACATGTGATCTCCCCTCCGCTGTACAAATTCCCCAAGTGTACAGAATGATACGCATCTGCGAGCAAAGTCGGCACAGGGTTTCCAATGAGAAAAACCTTAATGGAGTTAATATCGACGAAGTTATCGATGTTGGGAAACAAAAATAACCCGTAGGTGAGCAAGACAAATATGCTTTCAAAAGCAGTCACGTTCCCTATACTGGCAAAATACAGGGCTTTCTTCGTCAAGAACTGGGCTGGCAAACCTTGGATGCCACCCTTAGCGGTCATGTGAGTCCTGACCTCAGACTCGTCCAAATGAATTGCTCTTGCAATGGTCTGATTCTTTGGAATTTCTTCCAGTCCAGAAAATGGAGCTCGATCAGTGATATGTAGATCAATCAGATGAGAATACTCCTCCAGCGTTGGTGCGAGCTGGTAATCCGGGAATGTGAAACAGTAATAAACCGGATCGTAAAACTGAATGAGCGCGTCCATGATTCCCTCAATCACATGGACTCTTAACAGTGGTAACAGACCTCCGTGCTTGGCTCTGAAAGACTCAGGGTTAGTGATCATCCTCGCCAACCTTCTCAAACCCTCTAGTTTTGGAACCTTGAAGGTGTACGTATGAGTTCTCCTTCTACCGAAATCCATTAGCGTAATCCTCTTCTCTGATATTTGCAACCACAGTCTTAGTTTAATTTGAAAAACAGAGAGACTAGAAGAGAAGTTTTTTTAATGTTTTAATGTTTTTTTTAAATGAATGCATGAATGCAGCACACAAAAACATAGAAAAAACATGGGGTCAAAGGGTCGTTGTCATGAAGTTAAGGCTCTACCCATCCCCAAAGGTTTATACTAAGGTGATTTTTGTACCTGTACTCATTATCATCAGCTCCTCCCAGGAAAGCAAAACAACAAGCGGATCGCCAGCGAGTTGTAGAGCAATCTTAGAGTAAGTGCCATTCACCGAGAATATATCACCAGCCTCAAATGAGGGTAGTATCGCGTAACAACTATTTCCGATAATTTTCGCACTACGAAAGGGTTTGGCTCCTCAGCTTCTCAGGCATCACAACCGACCCATTGTCTAGGTGAGAGAATGGTTACATTAGGATGCCTCCACTGAGGTTGATGGTCGACCCCGTCGCCATCACTTATCTTAAGTGTATACTCAATCTTTCCACATACGGCATCACCCGCATTCCCATTAGCAAAAAAATAAACATGTATAACAATTAGGAAAAACAGTATATATATTTGTCCTAAACATCCTAGACCTTTAAAGCTATGAATCCTAAGTTCCTGACAGAAAATGGGTTCCCCGGCGGAAGCCCCAATCTGTGGTATTCACACAAGTGAAGAGAAAAAAGTTTGACAAAGACCGGCCCCACGGTGGGCGCCATTTTTCTGTAGCGAGCGATTTTGGACGCGGTTCTTAAGCGCTGGTCGCTCTCTGCAGTTTGAGCTTTGACTACAGGTCGATTCATTTTTTATCCTATTGTGAGCTGAATAAGGAAGGGAAATAGATGTCTCCAATTAACTCTGCTTGCATACTGAGTTTAAACAGCGGTCTGTTAGGTTACGAATGCTATCAATGTGGGGGGGCCTTTGTAATGGTTATTTGTATTTTCGCCAATACGGTTTTCTTTCTTTTTATCTAGGCAGAAGGTTTCTGGCGGGGAACAAGGATTAGGATGTTAGGACTAATGCTTTTGAATTACTGCTTTTGATTGATGGAGATATGGGATTTGGGTTTTTTGTTTAGTGTGCTCGCTAAGATCTTTTCTTTCGATCTTATGCCTACGTATTCCCGTTTACCGAAACAGGGAAATCAGAGCGTTCGTAGTTCCTCCTATTCTATGGGAGGAAATGGGTGTTTTGGTGTCTTGTTTAAAGCCCAAGATATGAAGCTAAAGGTGTTTTGTATCTTGTTCAAAGACCAAGATGTGAAGCTAAAAGGTCTATTTGTGTCTTGTTCAAAGCCCAAGACGTGAAGCTGAAAGACCTCGGCTTTAGAGAGAATTTGTCATCTCTAAAGAAGGGTTTGTCTGTCCCAACTGTTGGGTGACTGGTTATAAAGGAGAATTACTTTAACCGGGATACGCGGATCCTAGCAATGCCATAATTTCCTTTAAAGGGGATTTTAACCTGAAGGAGAAGACTTTAACTCAGTGTAGAGCAATGCTATCTTTCCTTAGGAATTTCTCATGCTAAAAGAGGGACAGTGGCATGGATGTAGATGATCCAGAGGCTTGCCGCTTACAGCGATTAGATGAAGGGAAAGGAGTTGTTGATGTTTGTGTACTGTGAACGAGGCACAGCTTTGATGCTAAAAGGTTGATTGGATCAACCAGTGGTTTTCTTATACAAAGCCTAAGAGGATGCTATTGGCCCAACAACAGGGAGTTTTTATGTGTCTCGTACGAAGCCCGAGAGAGAGGCTAGAAGGTTTTGACCCGACGATGGAGTCTTTTGGTATCTCGTATAAAGCGCGAGAGAGAGGCTAAAAGGGGTTAATCCTACAAGAGGATCCTTTATACTCAACAAGAGAGTGTTTTTTGTATCTCGTACGAAGCCCGAGATGGAGGCTACAAGGTTTGACTCAACAAGAGAGTCTTTGTATCTCGTACAAAGCCTGAGATGGAGGTTGTTGTTTAAGTGGCTCAACAAGAGAGCCTTTTTTGTATCTCGTACGAAGCCCGAGATGGAGGCTAAAAATGTTTGACTCAATAAGAGAGTGATTTTGTATCTCGTATGAAGCCCGAGATGGAGGCTAAAAGTTTGACTCAACAAGAGAGTCTCTGTATCTCGTACGAAGCCCGAGATGGAGGCTAAAAGTTTGACTCAACAAGAGAGTCTTTGTATCTCGTACGAAGCCCGAGATGGAGGCTACAACGTTTGACTCAACAAGAGAGTCTTTGTATCTCGTACAAAGCCCGAGATGGAGGCTGTTGTTTATTTGGATCAATAAGAACCTTTTTGTATCTCGTATAAAGCCCGAGATGGATGCGAAATGGGTAATTGACTCAACGAGGGAGTCTCTTATGTGTCTCGTACAAAGCCCGAGAGAGAGGCTAAACGTTGTTTGACTCCGCTGGGGAGAATCATTGAACAAAGCCCAAGAGGAGCCTATGGTAACTATTTTAGTTGAGTGACAGGTCCAATATACTGAGTTTTAAAGAGAAAATCAATTCTTATATGAGCAACACTGTACTCAGGGATTTGATTTGAGGATCAGGGATATTTCCTTCTCTTTGAGGAAACGGGAAATCCAAAGGGTATTGAGACTGTCCGAGTCTGCGGGTTTCCTTCCTATTTAACGAAGGGGGTCACTTGAGAATGTCTTTGAGACTCAAGGAAGTTAGACTGTCTGTGTCTAGAGTTTTATCTTTTGTACTATGCTTTGAGAAACAGTAGTAGACTCTTTGAAAGGACTGTTCTATGGAGATGATTAAGTTTTGTTCCTATACCTCTAGGAGGTCGTCGGGACAATTTGTACGAAGCCCAAGAGGAGGCTGGAAACTTTTAAGAAGCCGACGGGTGCTTGTACTAAGCCCAAGAGGAGGCTATCATTCCCGGAGGAAGAGATCATTATACGAAGCCTAAGAGGAGGCTGTGAATACTTCTAAGAAGCCGTAGGGTCCTTGTACGAAGCCCAAGAGGAGGCGGGGTTGCTTTTAGGAAGTCTGTGGGTCCTTGTACGATGCCCAAGAGGAGGCCGATGCTTTTAAGAAGCCCGTGGGTCCCCAAACCCCGAGAAATTCAAGGCAAGCTATTCACAAGGAATAGGTCAAGTCAGGAAAGTTCGAGAATTTGGAAGAAACTCAAAGATGCCATTCATGGAGAAGACATTCATCTTGGGGAGTAGAGTTTCTTGACAATTCCTAATGAGGACAGCCGGAGAGAAGACTGTATCTGGTGATCCTATTGGGGATCTAGTTGTCTATTTCTACGAATAAACGAAACGGCGTCACCTAGTTCTAGACGTAGTTGCTGGGGAAACTCTAAATATCTATACTATTATTACACAGTTGATATGAGTTTATGAAAGAAGACTTACATCGAAACAGCCCCACAATGCAGTTATATGTATATGAGTTTATGAAAGGAGACTTACAGTGAAACAGCCCTACAATACAGTTATATACATATGAAAGCGGTAAATGAAAGCGGGTAAACACTTACTCGGTTGTAGAGCTTCCATGTTGTTTGGTTAGTTGTTCAACAAAGAAAGATTGAAAACAACAGTATATTCAAAATCAAAGGAGAAAGTGCTTTGAAAAAGAAAGATTTGGGGCTTACAGCTCAAGGAGAGGCCCAGGGTTTTATCAGTGAGCGCACTGTTGAATTTGTACAGAGGGACTTATACAAGTGACTGAGGCCCAAGAAAGGTTTTCTGTACAAAGGGATGGGTCTTACACTCTATTAGAGGCCCAAGTGAGTCTTAAGAAAAGAAATGGGTCTTACTACTCGAGGGTAGGCCCAATGGTTAATTTTGAAAAGGGCGACGATCGCGCCGAGGTTTTGTAAACACCGTGGGACTTATACAAGTGACTGAGGCCCAAAATTTTGATATTTACAAAGGGATTGGGTCTTACACTCTATTAGAGGCCCAAAGAGTTTAAAGAAAAGAAATGGGGCTTACAACACGAGGGGAGACCCATAGTCTTTAGTTTCAAGATGAATATTCACTTTTAAAATGCTTAAAAACAATTAAAAATGAATTTATTCACAAAAATACCAAATATATTAAATAAATAATATAAATTTGATTTTTTTGTAGAATAAAATATTTTACTATTTTTGTGATTTTTCAGAAAAAGAACCAATAAAAAATAATCAAAATTGAAGGAGTTATTAATTTTCCAGATCATTATAAAATAATATGAAAAATGAGAAAAAGGGGTTGGGTCTTACACTCTAATAGAGGCCTAAGTGTTTAAAAATGAAAAGAAATGGGACTTACAGCTCAAAGAGAAGCCCAGTTGATTTTCGTTTGAAAATGGCGATCGCGCCGAAGTTTTCTTTTAACGCAGTGGGACTTATACAATAAGTGAGACCCAAAATTGTTTTGGTTAAAAGGGGATTGGGTCTTACACTCTAATAGAGGCCCAAAGAGTTTGAAAAAGATTTGTTAGGGTGAAAATCAAAGAAAATCCCAATTTCATTTTTTAGGCATTTTTTCAAGAAAAATTAAGTAAAAAATGATAAAAATATCAAATAAAATCATTAAATAATGATTAAAGTTTATGAAAAAAAATATTTTATCAACATAAATATTTAAAATCATTTTGGTTTTAAAAATCAAGAAAAAAAAAAAGAAATCATTTTAAATGCATTTAAAACAATATAAAACACTATTTTTAAATATATTAAAAATAATATTTTTTTTTTGTGATTTTTTGTGGATTAAAATATTATGGGGTATGAATTGGAAAATGATGATTTTTTGCTATGTGGAAAAAATTGGTTGAGTTTTGAAAATAAAAAGTAAGAAAAAGAGGAAAGATATCAAAATATCATCTCCGACATTTCTTTTGGCGTAAAAACGAGTACCGAAACTTTAATTTTCAACACGTTTTTATCAAATTTCAAACACTCATAACTCTCTCAATTTTTATCGGAATTAAGATCCAGAAGAGCCTATCCTGACCGATTTTTCGCAAGGAATCCGATGGTATTACTCACACACACGGAAAATCGATACACAAAACGCAGAAATTAAAACCAAAACTGCTATCGTTTTGAAAACATTGTTCCGTGTCGAATTTCCAACACGCGTAACTCTCTCGATTTTTAACCGAATCAAGATCCGAAAAAGCCTATCCTGGCCGATTTTTCGCAAGGAATCCAATGGTATTACTCACGCGCACGTAAAATCAACACACAAAACGCAGAAATTAAAAAACTAAAACTGCTATCGATTAAAAACATCGTTCCGCGTCGAATTTCCAACACGCGTAACTCTCTCGATTTTTAACCGAATCAAGATCCGCAAGAGCCTATCCTGACCGATTTTTCGCAAGGAATCCAATGGTATCGCACATGTACACTGAAACTCAACGTACAAAACGCAGCGATAAAAAAACCAGAGCTGCTACGTTGTAAAAACATTGTTTTGCGTCGAATTTCCAACACGCGTAACTCTCTCGATTTTTAACCGAATCAAGATCCGCAAGAGTCTATCTTGACCTATTTTTCGCAAGGAATCCAATGGTATTACTCACGCGCACATAAAATTAACACACAAAACGCAGAAATAAAAAAACCAAAACTGCACGTGTTTTCGACGTCGTTTCGCGTAAAATTTCCAACGCGCGTAACTCTCTCAATTTTCATCGGAATTGAAATCCGTAAAAACCTATCTTGACCGATTTTTCGCAAGGAATCCAATGGTATTATTCACGCACTCGGAAACTCACTGTACAGAACACACAAAGCGAAAAAACCAGAACCGCCATCGTTAATTCGACGTCGTTTCGCGTCAAATTTCCGACGCGCGTAACTCTCTCAATTTTTGTCGGAATTGAAATCCTTAAAAACCTATCTTGACCGATTTTTTGCAAGGAATCCAATGGTGTTACTCATACAAACTAAAACTTAATGTATAGAACACACCAAGGAAAAAAAACAGAACTGAACATGATTTGGAAACAACCAAAATTCCACATAAAAACATGGCAAAATGCAAACAGTGGGAGGATCACAACATACACATTAAGGACTACATTTTTGCCTCAAGAATTGTTCAATATGATGCATGTATGTGGACAACAAAGGAAAGCATGATTCAAAGAATTCAGGTTGTGAATTTTACCTCTTTTTTTGGAGATTTTGGGCAACCTACCAAGTGCTTTGTTCCAGAAATGATTTGATGCATTGGACAACCTCAAATGACCTCTTAGAAGCTTTTAGGATGGTTGGAATCGAGTGGAAACCTCTGGAGCAAGTTTGTGCACTTTCTCGCAAAATGGTAAAAAACGGCCAAAATGCCAACTCTCTCAAATGGTGTTCCAAATGTGTGGCACCATTTGGGACAGTTCAAGGATGATATTTAGAGTGTGTTTGAGGTTTTATCTGGTTTGGAAAGTGACTGAATCAAGACATGGCTTGTAAAATGCAAAAAAGTGTCATTTTGAGGTTTTGAGAGGTGACTTTGTGATGTTGTGATTACAGGTCACTTTTGATGGTTTGCACAGCTTACATATGATATATATGAGGTGTGTGTGTGATTAGTTTGAGTGGAATTGCTCTCTAGCTCAAAAACTCAGAATTTCCTTACTAAAGAAGGCATTTTGGAGTGAAAGAGAGAATTTGAGGAAAGCATCTGTTTGATGGCTTTGGTGTACTCAAACTGAACACAAATGAGCTCCATTTATAGTGGAGCAAGTTTGTTTTGGGATCCACAGTGAATGGTGGCTGCAGCAGAGGTTTGGCCAATGTTGGCCAATGAAAATCCAAGTCACTAGCCATTGACTAGAGGTTAGGGCTCAGAGCTTTTGTTCCCTAGTTGTTGGATAAGTCTTGACTGATTTCAGATGAGAATGGCTCAGTCCATGCCACCTCTAAGTATCCATTAAATGCTCCAAACCAAAATTGGAGTTTTGTCCCTCTTTTAGGGATTTCTAGGCTTTGGCATGCTTTTCTTTGTTCCTTGGACTTGGGAGGTTCATGGATCAGATCATCCCACTTGGATTTGATCCTTAGATGTGTCCAAAATGATGACAAGACTTGAAAATTCGTGTGGCACACAAAATGTACAAATCTGCCCCTGAAAAATTCAGCTTCAGCAAGCCCTTTTGTAAGATCCATAACTCCCTGCTCGAGTATGCTACATGGACGTTCTAGGACTTTTCGGAAATCTTAGATGACGTACTTCAACTTTGATGTTTGGCCCTAGACCTGGTTCAACTTGGATCATGGAGAAAAACAGCCTTGAAGTTGGGACATTGTGCTGAAATTACAAGGCAGATTTTGGCTAAGTGCTGAAAAATGTAAATTTTAAGTTTTTAGCCATTTTGATCCAAGCATAACTCAAAATCCATGATGAATTGGGATGAAGTGTAGTTGACACTTTTGTAGAGGGCCATGAGGGCTACAAATCAAGCTTTGGATGGGGAAAAATGGCTTTGTGGTTTAGGAGTTATGATCCTCCAAAGTTGGTACCCTTGCCACTTTTTTTCATAACTTAGAAAATTTTCTAAGTTTTTATGGTTACCCCTTTTACAAGTTATCCCACTTTCTTTGATTTTTCTTGATGAATTATGATTCCAATCACACATTAACATCATTTTAGGGTTAAAAAACCATTTTTATGAAAAATCTCAAAAAGTCAAAGTTTGACTTTTGTGCACAGTTGACTTTTTATCAGATGAATTCCAAACTGTGCGATCCTTTAGGAAATCATGTCCTTGACCTAAATCAAAATTGATGGACATGTTCCATGGGTGTTATAGGGTGTATTTAATCGTGTCCCACGGCTTGGGAGCATGTCCTGGTCAAAAGTCAAAGCTACAGTTGACTTTTCCCGCGAAACCCTAACTGTGGTTCAGATGAAATTGAAACTTGTTGCTCAAGCTTCTTGGGTCAATCCATTGTTGCAATTGGATCAACGTGGTATGTTGGAGACCCTCAAATCATGTCTTAAGGTCTTGGCTCATGATTTGTCCCAAAAGTAAACTTAGGGGTGAATTAGGTCAGGAAACCCTAATTCCTGATTTTTGATGTATGCATCCCCTGAGGCTAAATTGACTTGATGATGGGGTTTATGATGTTTCATGGAGCATTTTAGGTTATGCTTTGAAGCATTGGCTCATGCCCAGAGGAAAATTTCCATCTGGAGGCCCTAGTCGACCAAACCCTAATTTGGTGACACTGGCGATCCTGAGGCTTGATCCACCTAGAAGGGAGCAGCCTTGTGCTTAATCCTTAAAGTGGGAGTCCTCTTGATCCATTGTGGATATTTGAGAGGCTAGACAAGTTGAAGATCATGTCATTCCTTGATTGATCCTTTGTCTAAGAGCTCTGCGAGGGCTTGAAACCCTAAATCCTGTTTGTAGTGAATGTTCACCCACCTTTGGGGAGACTAATGAGGTATGATGGTCCATCCAAATTGTGCTGATGATTTGCACAATGATGGGAAATCTTATTTGTCAAAATTTGGGGTATGACACCTAATCCCGTTTCCGTAATGATTAACTGCTCCGTCAAAGATAAGTCCCCATTGGGAACCTGGTTCGGGCCCTTCACTGGGCAACGGTTCATCGCAATCTTTCATTTTTAGATACATGACATCTTCGTCTGGGAAGTCAAACCCGATTGATTCTTGATCTTCAATCAGTTGATGAGCCAAATGATCGGCTAAAATACTCCCTTTAATGGCTTTTTGAGCATGGTATTCGATGTCGTATTCTGATAACAACATCTGCCAACGGGCGATCCTTCCCGTGAGAGCAGGTTTTTCAAAAACGTACTTGATTGGATCCATTTCTGAGATTAATCAAGTAGTGTGACGAATCATGTACTGGCGAAGACATTTGGTTGCCCAAGCCAAAGCACAGCAAGTTTTCTCAAGCATAGTGTACCGAGTCTCACAGTCGATGAATTTCTTGCTCAGATAATAGATGGCAGACTCTTTCCTTTTCGTTTCGCCTTGTTGGCCAAGTACACAACCCATTGCGTCCTCCAAGACTGTTAGGTAGATAATCAGTGGTCTTCCTTCCACTGGTGGTGAGAGAATCGGTGGGTTCAACAGGTATTCCTTGATACTGTTGAAGGCGGTTTGGCAGTTTTCTGTCAAACGCAGTCCTGATTCTTTTTAAGTAATTTGAAGATTGACGCACATGTCGCGGTCATGAGGAATATGAATCTGGAGATGTAGTTCAAACGTCCCAGAAATCCTCTGACTTGTTTTTTAGTTTTCGGAGAAGGCATTTCTTGAATGGCCTTGACCTTGTCAGGATCAACCTCAATTCCTTTTTGGCTGACGATGAACCCTAAAAGTTTCCCTGAACGGACACCGAAGGCGCACTTGTTGGGATTCAAGCGGAGTTTGTATTTTCTCAACCGCTCGAATAGTTTTGATAGGTGGGTCACATGCTTCTCTTCTGTCTTAGATTTGGCAATCATGTCATCGACATATACCTTAATTTCTTTGTGTATCATGTCATGAAACAGAGTAGTCATGGCCCTTTGATAGGTTGCCTCAACGTTCTTCAAACTGAACGGCATTACCTTGTAACAAAAGGTACCCCATGGGGTAATGAACGAAGTTTTCTCCATGTCTTTCGGCGCCATTTTGATCTGGTTATAGCCCGAGAATCCATCCATGAAGGAGAAAACTTTGAACTTTGTTGTACTGTCTACCAGCATGTCAATGTGTGGTAAAGGAAAGTCATCCTTCGGACTAGCCTTGTTTAGATCTCTGTAATCGACACACATTCTGACTTTTTCGTCCTTTTTTGGAATGGGTACGATGTTGGCTAACAATTGAGGATATTCAGACGTGGCGAGGAAACCTGCGCCAATCTGTTTTTGTACCTCCTCTTTGATTTTGATGGCCATGTCCGGGTGAATCCATCTCAACCTTTGTTTTACTGGCAGACATTCTGATTTCAATGGTAAATGATGTTCCACGATGCTGGTATCCAACCCTGGCATGTCCTGGTAGGACCAAGCGAATACATCGGGGAATTCTTTGAGAAGCTTTGTCAAACTCTCTTTGGCAGTTGGACTGAGCAGTGCCCCAATCCCAATTTCTTTTCTCTCTTTTTCTGAACCCACGTTGATCATTTCCAACGGCTCTTTGTGAGGTTCAATGGACCTTTCCTCATGTCTGAGTAATCGGGAGATCTCTTCTGGAATTTCGTTGTCAACTTCTTCTTCAGTCCCAAATACCGGGAATTCAAAGTTGGGAGAAGGCATCGGATCGTATGTTTCAATGGGGTTTAAAACAAGCAATCTGCATGACGTGATGATTTGTGTTTTAGAAGAGATAGAGAGAATGTAAGAGTGTGTGTAGTGTATTTTTTTTATAACTGCTTGTTTTATTATTATTTGTTTTTTAGGATTACCATTTTCTGAGAAAAGCAAAAAGAGAAAACAACAATTAATGCGGAAATTACAGAACAACGTTATTTTATTTATGAACAAGTCAATTCTTGAAACTACAGCCCTATAAAACAAAACTCAGTCACTTTGGGCGAAGCGAAGAGAGAAATTTACAGAAAGTAAGCCCTATCAAAATATCCGTTTCACCTGGGCAGGGTGAAAGGTTAAGATAAAGACGGCAATTACTTTGACTTATGAACGATCTTTGGAACATCGACTGCAACCTATTGGCGGCGAACTCCTCGGTGAATCACAAAGTTGGGTACCTTCCTTGATTTGTCTTCAGAAATAACGCTGATTTCTGGCGTAGTAGGATCATTGGAATCTGTCTCCCAGGCAGAGTTATCGTAGGAGGATTCCTCTGTTGTATTTTGCATAGTATTTGTTCTCTTAGGCAAATCTCCCCACCCAGTTGGCTGGATGTCTTCGAGCCTGATACGATAGCTTTCAGGAGCAGTGTATTTGACCAAGTAGTCGAACTTGCCACTTGGTTGCCCCAAGGTGTCCCACACTTCTTTGGAATTGGAGGAGTCGTCCCTTTTGATGACGTTGACCTCTGGAAAAGCATAGTTAATGAATTCTAGTCCGACAAGCTTTGCCAATTCATCGTCGTGCTGGATAGGTTCTGAATGACCTGAGTGTTGATCCCATGACATGGTGGGGACACATGTATTCTGTTCAATGATGCTCAGCTGATTTTCATTGTTCGGTTGATTTTCTTGCCTAAAGTCTCCTGGGTACGGTTGCTAGATAGGCAAGCCATCCATTGGGCCATAATAGTCGTGGTCAAAGTTGTCTTTCATCCGAGTGTCTTCCTCTAATGAGTTTGGTGGAGCACGGCATCCTTCCGGATCACAATCTCCATATATCATTTCGACGTCTGACCTGGGTATAAATCTCGGACTCTGTGCGGGATAGCAAAATGGCGTAGGCACCTTTTCCTGAGACATATAATCGTCCTTGTTGAGATAGGACTTCCATTCCTCATCCGTATAAGAGGGATCTCCTCGTTGATAGTATGGACTGTTTGAGGCACTGGGTGAAGGAAAACTCCACTGTGGAAGAAGTCCTGAATGGGATGAAGACTTTCATCGTTAGCAGCTGTCTGGGTGCAGGTTGCAGAAAAACCAAGACCCTTCTTTGTTTTATTATCAGAAGGAATGACAAGCTGTCCCCATCCTTTTGCATTGTTATTCTCGATCACTTCGAGAGCATCTCTGTATAAGGAAATCGAGGTTCCTTTCTCTGATTGATTCTCATTGCTCACCGAAAGTGCCTGGAACTGAGTCCCAACAACCTCCTCGGGTTCTACACAAGTAGATAATGACAGGTTACTCACGATCAAGGCTTGTTCTCCACAGACCATGGCGAGTTGATCGTTCTTGACGAACTTCAGTTTCTGGTGCAGCGTCGAAGTGAATGCCCCAACCTGGTGTATCCAAGGTCTTCATAATAAACAGTTGTACGCTGCCCGGACATCCATGACCTGGAAAGTGATTAGGAAAGTGTGAGGACCGATAGTTATGGGAAGGTCGACTTCACCGATAACTGCTTTCCGAGACCTGTCAAATGCTTTGATGATGACCTCACTGCCCCTCATCGGGGATCCTTTGAATGATAGTCGCATTAAAGTGGACTTCAGCATAACGTTGATGGTTGATCCTGTGTCTACCAGTACGCTGGCTAAGGCATCATCCTGGCAGTTAACTGTGATATTGAGCGCCATGTTGTGACTTTTTCCCCCCTCTGGAAAATCCTCATCACTGAATCCTAAGTTGTTGCAGGAAGTGATGTTAGAGATTATTCTATCGAACTGTCGTATTGACACATCCTGTTCCATAAAGGCCTGCTCTAAGACTTTCTGTAGAGCCTCTCCGTGGGCTTCGAAACTGAGTAAAAGTGATAGCACTGAGATCTTTGAAGGAGTTTGTAATAGCTGATCAACAATTTTGTATTCACTCATTTGGATGAGCTTCAGGATCTCATCATTGTTTTTTGAAAGGTCAGGATTACTGGATTAAGCGATTGGTGGAACATGAGCTTCTGTCAGAAGTTCCTTTTCTTTGTTAGGTTCTCCAACTCCTTGGTTGAAGATTCGATCGCTCCGTGTTACTCGACTGATGTCTGCAATATTCACGATGGAGGGTAATGGAATTTCCTTTCCATTATCAATTATTGTTGCACCGTATTTGTAAGGGATCGCCTTAGCTGTTTCATACGGTAACGGTCCCGGTAGATAAATAACTACAGGAGCCTTCTGATTTTTCTGACTGTCATAAGTAACTTCAATCAGTTCCTGGCTAAGAACCTTTGATTCGTTCAGTAGAGGGATAATGGTACAAACATCCTTGTTCCGTTGATGATTAGAGATTATGACAACGTCTCTGATTTGATCAGCGAAGTAGTCCGACGTCCAGTTGATTGGCTCGGGACTCGGACACGGGTGAATCTCTTTACGATCCAACTGACCTTGAAGGGTTGTCCGCACAAGGTAGAATCCCTGGTTACTCTCCGAGCAGACTCTACAATGTTCATAGTTGTGTGGTGGCACCTGGCCATGCCCACTTTGAATGCAGTGCAACCTTACCAGGTTCGTTTCCATAGATCGGACATCCTGACTTTGACGCCGAGTAGGGTTTCCATTAAGCACACTGATTTATTGTGTGTCTTCATCCAGATAGATTGAAAGCCACCAGTGGTTTAACAAGTGTTGTAAAGTTCTCTGAACGAGAGTGCACCCTTGGTTACTCTCACTTCATCCTTTACAGTTCAGATAATCGTGAGAAGTGAGAAAACCAAGTTGAACCTGCTTGGCGTGTAAATCCACCAAACTGGTATTCATCAGACGAATATCAAAGATTTGAATGATGTTGATCTGATAGGGATTTCTATCACGGTAGTCCTGGATCCATCCAAGATCCATCTGACGCTGGAGGGCCTCTTGTACAAAAGAGCATCCCTGTTTGTTTACCGAGCCAGTCAGACAGGAATTATAATCGTGCCGCGACAGATTATGATATTGGCCTTGCCTTGAGTGCATTGCCACCAAGTTGACATTCATTGTACGGATGTCGTGGTTCTGAATGATGTTGGAATTCGTATAGGTCATGTTGACTCCGTGAACTCGATGCTCTTGGATCCACCTGAGATCCAATTGTTCCTGTAGAGCTGATTGCACCACAGAACATCCTTGATTATTTTTAGAATAGATATCACACTGGTGATAATTATGAGGTGGCACATGGCCATATCCACTCTGTCTACAATGCATCTTGACCAAGTTGCCCCTTAACAAGAGTATATCGTGAATTTGATAGATGTTGTTAGACTCTTCCTCTATCAAATTGACTGCAGCTTTCTCGTGTTGAGGCAACGGGTTCATGAGAACATTCGAATTCGTATCTTTGAAAGATAAGACCCCGCTCCTAAAAAGCTTTTGTACGTCGGATTTGAAACTGAGATAGTTTTCTATGTTATGCCCTGGTCCTCTTTGATGGTAAGGACAAGTCTGATCTGCTTTGAACCAAAAAGGCGGATTTTTCGGTACTGTAAGAGGGGACTTAGTTTGAACGTGCCCTTTGACCAGTAATAATGGAAGCAGCTCTGCGTATAACATGGGTATAGGGTCAAACCCTGACGGTCACGTTGTACGGTTGTTGTTGTACTAAGGACGAGCCTGCTGAAAAGGCTGCTGTGTCCTTTGCTGATATTGATGTTGATTAGGTTAGCTCTGTGCAACCTGAGGTTGATACGTAGGAACAGGCGCCAGGTTGATAGCAGGAGTTACAACTGCTACTGGTTGGTAACGTTGCCTTTGCTTTTCGAGAGAGATATTCCCAATATCCTGCTCTTTTTTCTTAGGGAGAGCACTACCGTATTGTTTCGTACTACTTGATGATCCAGCGTCTTTTACTAAACGTCCTTCTCGGACGGCTTCCTCAAGACAAACCCCCATCCCACCATCTCGGTGAAGTCACTGGGTGCACTGGCAACCATTCTGTCATAGTAAAATGAGCTCAAGGTCTTTAAGAAGATCTTTGTCATCTCTTTTTCCTCAAGAGGTGGACAAATCTGGGCGGCAATTTCACGCCATCTCTGAGCGTACTCCTTAAAGGTTTCCTTGTCCTTTTATGACATTGATCTGAGTTGATCTCTATCCGGTGGCATGTCCAAATTGTATTTATATTGCTGAACGAAGGCAGTGCCAAGATCTCTGAACGTGCCGATCGTAGCGCGGTTTAAATCCATGTACCATTTTAATGCGGCACCGGTTAAACTATCCTGAAAGTAGTGAATGATCAGCTCCTGGATCTTTGTCTGAGCTGACATTCGTCGAGCGTACATCACCAAATGGCTCTAAGGGCAAGAGTTACCCTTGTACTTTTCAAAATCGGGCACCTAGAATTTGTGTGGGACTTTCACATTGGGGACCAAGCAAAGGTATGCGGCGTCCTTTCCAAATAGATCCTAACCGCGAATGGCTTGCAGTTCTCTCTGCATTTCCAGGAATTGTTCCTGGAACTCATTCATTCTGTCAAACATGCTTTCGTTTCCACCAGAAGGTATCTGTGGAATCTGTCCTTCATGGACAGTGCATACCACGGGTGGTGGTATAGTCATTATGGCCGAGATTCTCGGTGCCTCCCGAAGTTTGTAACCTTCAGGAGTTGCTGTTATGCCCCTGGCATCTTCGCTTTCCCGAAGTTTGTAACCTTCAGGCCCAGCGGCTCCTGCTGCAGTTCCCTGATCCTCAGCGATCGGCGGAACATATCCTTCCGGGATATAGTTAAGTGGCATGCCCCAGGGACGATCTTTTGGCATTTTGTACCTAGGATCATACTTTTCCGCTATGGGCGTAGAAGTGATCTCTGAGATCACAGTCCGTTGTTGTTGCATTTGAGCTTCTGCTAGAGCTTGCATGTCGTTATGAAGCTTTCTTAGATCCTCTTTCAGAGTGTCGATCTCTTCTCTCAACTCTCTGTTCTCTTCCTCAAGATCATCCATCTTTTTCTGACGATTGGCCCGAGTATTGTACGAATGAGACAGTTTGGCTCTAGAACCGAGACACAAACGTGAGATTCGTAGGTAAGAAGAATGCGTTTATGAGAATGATGAATGCAATGATTATTAATTATTTTTGTTTATTCAAAGTAAACTTCGACAATTGGATTGCAAATATTAAACAGTGGGGAAACCCCGTTTTATTGAATTCAAAGGATTGCAGAAATGGAAATACAGTAGATTACAAAGTGCTGGAAAAGGAAACCTAAACTAATGGATCCTGAGTCCTCTCTGAGGAGAGCTCAAGTGATGGTTCTGGTACTTTCCTCTTCTTTGACCGGGGCTCTTTGGCTGTTGTCGGGTTGTCATTCCTTTGCCAAGTGAAATGAGCGAGCAAATTCCTTTGGTCATCCTGATTTTCTATAGCGTGCTGCTCTAAAATCTCAATCAGAGCATCCTTTTCTCTTAACAATTGCTGTATTTTCCTGCACTCCACATTGAGAATACGGTACTTGTTCCTCCAAGACCTCTTCTCCTGCTGAACTTTGCTGAGAGTAACCTGAAGCTTTTCCGTCTCAGACATGAAATAAAGGGCAGAGTCCCTTAATGGAAGAACTTCCTGGCGAGGGTAAGACATCCTTAACTTGAGAGCTCTAATTTATACCCAGTGGAGATAAGGCTCCACCGAGACACAGTCTGGTTTTTCTAGAGACTCTCGTCCTTTCCTACGAACGTGTTTCCAAGCGTGCACTATTTCTGTCTTTAGTGCCCTGTCATTTTCTCCTTCCTTGAAGAAAAGACCTTCCAGATGAGCATTCCATGGGATATTGCCTCATTGGGTATCCAAATTGACGACGAACGAGAATTGGATAATAGTTGATTCTTCCCTTAGTTCCTATAAGGGGTACATTTGGGAAATTTCCACAATGGTCAATGATTCTGATCCCGTCATAGATTCGATTGCACCAATCGATGTCAGAGTTGGTAAGAGACATGATTCTCTGCGACCAACGTAAAGTATTCTTTTGATCCCAAAAAGCAGCAGACTTGGGCAAATGAGAAGTGAACCATTTGTATAGCAGGGGTACACAGCACGTGATCATTCCTCCGCTGTATAAATTCCTTAAGTGTACCGAATTATACGCATCTGCGAGTAAGGTTGGTACGGGGTTTCCAATCAGGAAAATTTTAATGGCGTTGATATCTACAAAGTTATCGATGTTGGGAAACAAAAATAACCCGTAGGTGAGCAAAATAAAGATGCTCTCGAAAGCGGCCACGTTCCCTATACTAGCAAAGTAAGGGGCTTTCTTTGTTAAGAACTGGGCTGGCAAACCTTGGATTCCACTCTTAGTGGTTATGTGAGTCCTGACTTCTGACTCGTCCAAATAAATTGCTCTTGCAATGGTCTGATCCTTTGGAATTTCTTCCAGTCCAGAAAAGGGAGCTTGATCAGTAATACGTAAATCAGTCATGTGAGAATACTCCTCCAACGTTGGTGCAAGCTGATAATCCGGGAATGTGAAACAGTGATAGACTGGATCGTAGAACTAGATTAACGTGGACAGGATTCCTTCAATTACGTA
Source organism: Lathyrus tuberosus (assembly GCA_022829125.1). Classification (NCBI taxonomy): domain Eukaryota; kingdom Viridiplantae; phylum Streptophyta; class Magnoliopsida; order Fabales; family Fabaceae; genus Lathyrus; species Lathyrus tuberosus. Next base: position 4,670,128 of record JALAZF010000422.1, read on the forward strand.
GACCCTTAACAAGGACAACAGTCCTCCATGCTTGGCTCTGAAAGCCTCGTGGTTGGTGATCATTCTCGCCAAACCTCTCAAATCCTCCAACTTTGGAACCTTGAAGGTGTACTTATGAGTTTTCCTTCTACCGAAATTCATTAGCGCAATCCCCCTTCTCTGACATTTGCAATCATTGTCTTAGTTTAATTTGAAAAAGAGAGACTAGAGGAGAAGATTTTCTTTGTTTTAATGTTTTTTAAATGAATGTATGAATGCAGCACACAAAAACATAGAAAAACATGGGGTCAAAGGGTCGGTGTCATGAAGTCAAAGCTCTACCCCCACCCCCCAAAGGTTTATACTGGTGATTTTTTGTACCTATCTCTCAAAATCATTGATTCCCTTTGAGATAACATCAGCGGGCCGGGAACCGTACTAGGTGATGTATCTTAGAGCAATCTCAGATGAGGGTAGTATCGCGTGACAACTATTTCTGATAGCTTCCGCACTACAAAATGGCTTAAGTCTGCTAAAAACCTCAGCTTCTCAGATAACCCAGTCGACCACACTACTTTCAACAACCAAAGTTGTATATGCAATGTATCTGCAAAGGGAGTCTCCACTGAGTTTGATGGTCGATCGGGGGCTCTTAACTGGAATTCACTCCCAGTAAGATTACCTACATTGCCATCACCTATCTTAGGTGTATACTCAATCTTTCCACATGCGGCATCACACGCATTCCCATTAGCAAAACAATAAACACATATATCAATTAGGAAAAGCAGTATATATATTTGTCTTAATCATCCTAGACCTCTAGTCTTATGATCCTATACAGACAATGACTCCCCAGCAGAGCTGTCATTTCTGTGACATGAATTTAGAGTTTCGTCCCTTGGGAAAGCAAGAAATAATGCCTCCCACTGTGGTCACCAATCTGCTGTGGCACTATCTAAGGTTTCTACCTAAGAAATGAGAAGGGAACAAGATCATACTCTGATTCTCCCCAGTAGAGTCGCCATTTCTTTCTGTAGCGCGAGTTTTTGCGTGGTTGCGAAGCACTATCGCTTTGGGGTACTACAGTTCGATTCATTTTTTATCCTATTGAAGCTGGTGAAGGAATGGAAATAGATGTCTCCAGTTAACCCTGCTTGCATACTGAGTTTAAACAGATGGTTGTTGGTTTACAGATGCTACAAAGATTGTGGGTCTCTTTTAGGTTATTTTGTTAAAATAGTGTCTGGGTGATTGGTTGGAGATTAAGACTGATGCTTTTCGATTGATGTATGAAGGTACAAGATTTTGGGTTTTTGATTAGTGTGCTCGCTAAGATTTTTCAATCTTATGCCTACATATTCCTGTTTAACGAAACAGGGAAATCAGAGAGATCGTAGTTCCTCCTATTCTACGGGAGGAAAAAGGTCGTTTTGGTGTCTTGTTCAAAGCCCAAGACGTGAAGGTAAAGGTGGTTTGTATCTTGTTCAAAGCCCAAGATGTGAAGCTGAAGTGTCTATTTGTATCTTGTTTGAAGCCCAAGATGTGAAGCTGAAGGGTTTTGACTTTAGAGAGAATTTGTCATCTCTAAAGGGGGATATTTGGTCTGTTTGTTACAACAGTTGGGTGACTGATTATAAAGGAGAATTACTTTAACCGGGATATGTGAATCCACTAATGCCATAATTTCCTTTATGAGAGTTTTTAACCTGAAGGAGTATACTTTAACTCAGTGTTGAGTAATGCTATCTTTCCTTAGGAATTTCTCATGCTAAAAGAGGGACAATGGTGTGGATGTAAATAATCTAGAGGCTTGCCGCTTACAGCAATTAGATGGGGGAAAAGGAGTTATTGATGTTTGTATACTGTGAGCAAGTCACAGATTGATGCTAAAAGGTTGATTGATTCATCCGGGGTTTCCTTATACAAAGCCTAATAGGAGGCTAGTGACCCAACAAGAGGGTACTTTTTATCTGTCTCGTACAAAGCCCGAGATAGAGGCTAAAAGGGTTGACTCAACAAGAGAGTGCTAACAAGTGATTGACTCAACAAGAGAGTGCTTTTATATGTGTCTTGTATGAAGCCTAAGACAGAGGCTAAAGGTGTTTGACTCAACAAGAGAGTCTTTTATACTCAACAAGAGAGTGATTTTGTATCTCGTACGAAGCCCGAGATGGAGGCTAAAAATGTTTGACTCAACAAGAGAGTTTTTTATACTCAATAAGAGAGTGTTTTTGTATCTCGTACGAAGCCCGAGATGGAGGCTGAAATGTTTGACTCAACAAGAGAGTCTTTTATACTCAACAAGAGACTATTTTTGTATCTCGTACGAAGCCCGAGATGGAGGCTGAAAGGTTTGACTCAACAAGAGAGTCTTTTATACTCAACAAGAGAGTGTTTTTTGTATCTCATACGAAGCCCGAGATGGAGACTGAAAGGTTTAACTCAACAAGAGAGTCTTTTATACTCAACAAGAGAGTGTGAAAAGGTTAGCTCCGCCGGGGAGAATCATTGTACAAAGCCCAAGAGGAGGCTATTTATGCTGGTAACTGTTTCAGTTTAGTGATAGGTCCAGTATATTGGATAAAAGAGAAAATCAGTTCTTATGTGGGTAATATTGTGCTTAGGGATTGATTAGAGGATCAGGGTTATTTCCCGTTCTTTAAGGAAATGGGAAATCCAAAGGGTATTGAGACTGTCCAAGTCTACTGGTGTTTTGAGAAATTGATTCTCGGATAAGTGAATGATCTTTGTATAATGCCCAAGAGGAGGCTGGTATGTTAAGGGATGAAGGTTAACCCATTAACAGGTCTGATACTTAACTCAGAAAGACAACTTTAGCAAATTGATGACTAGGTTTTGTTCCTATACCTGTAGAGGTCTCTAGGTCCTTGTACTAAGCCCAAGAGAAGGCATGAGAGCTTTTAAGAAGCTGAAGGGTCCTTGTACAATGCCCAAGAGGAGGCGGGGATGCTTTTAAGAAGCCTATGGGTCCCCAAACCCCGAGAAGTTCAAGACATGCCATTCACCGAGAATAGATCAAGCCAGGAAAGTCCGAGAATTTGGAAGAAACTCAAGAGATGCTATTCACGGAGAAAAGATCATCTCTGGGGAGTAGAGTCTCTTTGACAATTTCTAAGGGTGACAGTCTGAGAAAGGATTCACTGAGAATGCTGCCTTTCACGTCTCTATATTGTTTAACCCCAAGAGGAGAGAAGACTGTGTCTGGTAATCCTATGGGGATCTAGTTTTGTTTGTATTTTAAGAGTGACCAATGGGGCTTTACCTAGTGCTAGACGTAGTTGCCGGGGAAAATCTAAATAACTATACTAGTATTACACAGTTGTTATATGACGAGTATATAAAAGTTTATGAAAGGAGACTTACAGTGAGCAGCCCTACAATACAGTTATATATGAAAGCGGATAAAGAAAGCGGGTAAACACTTACTCAGTTGTAGAGCTTCCATGCTGTTTGGATAGTTGTTCAACAAAGAAAGCTTTGATAACAATATTATATTCAAAATAAAAGAAAGTGCTTTGAAAAGATTGTTGGGGCTTACAGCTCAAGGAGAGGCCCAAGGTTTTATCAGTGATTGCACTGTTGAATTTGTATTTGTACAGGGACTTATACAAGTGACTGAGGCCCAAAAGGTTTTCTGTACAAAGGGATGGGTCTTACACTCTCTCAAGAGGCCCAAAGGTGTTTAAAGAAAAAGAATGAGGCTTATAACACGAGGGTAGGCCCAAAGGGTTTGATTTTCGAACTGGCGATCGCGCCGAGATTTTCTTTTAACGCAGAGGGACTTATACAATATCTGAGGCCAAAAAATTGTTTTGGTTAAAAGGGGATTGGGTCTTACACTCTATTAGAGGACCAAAGATTTATTTTTGTACAAGTGATGGGGCTTACAGCTCAAGGAGAGGCCCATGGGTTTTGTAAAAAAGGGCGATGATGGCACCTAACTTTTTGATGGTATCGGGACTTATACAATACACTGAGGCCCAAATTATTTTGGTTTCTACAAAGGGTTGGGTCTTACACTCTACCAAGAGGCCCAGAAAATGTTTAAAGAAAAGAAATGGGGCTTATAACACGAGGGTAGGCCCAGATGATTTGATTTGAAATGGCGATCGCGCCGAGATTTTTTGAAAACGCAATGGGTCTTATACAATGACTGAGGCCCAAAATATTTTGGTTTTCAAGGGGGTTGGGTCTTACACTTTACTAGAGGCCCAAAGAGTTTGAAAAAGTTTGATGAGGGTTGAATTAATCAAAAACCCTAATTTGTTTTCAAAATGTATTTTAATTGAATAAAAATTCAATTAAAATGATCAAAATTGTTAAACATATGGAAAACAAATTGTGATCTTGGATTAATGTTTCAAAAATTAGGTTTTGATCCACAAAATGTTTGGAAATCACTAAAATTTGAAAAATCAAGAGGGAGAATATATTTCAAATTTTAAAAACAAATAAAACATTAATTCTTTGAAAAAATATCAAATATTTGAAATAAATAATATTTTTGGTATTTTTTGGTAAAATAAAATAATTTAACATTTTTGTGAATTATTAAAAAAAGAATCAACTCAAAATCATTAAAACTCAAAGAGAATTTAATTTTTGAATCAATTAAATAAAATCACTAAATTCAAATATTCAAATGTTCAAAAATGGCGCCAAGAACATGGCAAGAACACACGCCACCCTCTGTTTCTGCAGATTTGCATTTTCTGTCCAATCTCACTGAATACTTGATGATATCATGCAATCTACATATCAATCTACTCGTTTTCACCTCACGATCATGTCTATGGTCTTTAATTTCATTTATTTTAAACATGGAATAAGAAATCAAAGAGAAACCTCAAGAACCCTAAAATTTGCATGAAGGCTCAGAAATTCCATACACGATTCAAACAAACTAATTGATTGAGGGAAAACACTCTATGCATGATTATGAACATATGGCCAAATTATTGTGCAGCAAAAAATGCATGGATCATAAAGTTAGAAGAGCTCATGCTTACCTCTTGCAGCTGGTGATCGTGCTTTGTGTTATAGGTGTTACATCTTGGTTCCAAGGATATGGACAGCTTCCCTAGGTGCTACGGAGTGTGTCTGGATGCTTGGAGTGGATTGAATTGAGTTGGAACTTGATTTGGCACCTCAACTGCAAATCTGCCAAAGGCTTGTGCAGATGGCTAGTGATTTTGTGATTTTGGTGTTCCAGATGTTATGTGAGTGTTTGGATCACTTCTATATGATGTTTATGAGAGGTGTGTGTGTGTGTGATTGGTTTGGTTGGAATAGCTCTCAAACTCAAAATCCGACAGTGACATGCTTTAGAAGGCAAATTTGGAAGTGAGAAGGTGATTTTGAGGAAAGCATCTTTTTTTATGGCTTTGGTGTACTCAAACTGATCACAAATGAGCTCTATTCATAGTAGAGCAAGTTTGTTTTGCAAGGAATAGTGAATGGCAACTGCTGCATAGGTTTGGCCAATGTTGATCAATGAGAATCCAAGTCTCCTCTAGCCATTGACTAGAGGTTAGGGCACAGGCTGCTCGTTCCCTTGGTCTTAGATAAGTCTTGACTGAATTCAGTTGGAAATGGCATAGTCCATGCCACCTTGGTGTATGCATTGAATGCTCCAATCCAAAATTGGAGTCTTGTCCCCTCTTTAGGGATTTCTAGGTTTGGCGTGCTATTTTTAGCTCCAAGGACTTGGGAGGCTTAGGATCAGAGTTGGTTCCTTCTTGGTCTCCCCTTGAGGTGTTCAGATGGATAAGTGTGTTTGTCATTTGCACAAATTTGGCAAATTGAGCAAAATGCACAAATCTGCCTTGCTTTGACAATTTTCAGCAAGGCATATTGCCATTGTCATATCTCATGGCTCAAGTTGAGTTTGGTGAAGTTCTTGATCATTTTGGAAAGCCCTCATATGATACAACAACTGTTTGATCATAATTGGTTTTGATACTTTTTGGATCCAAGTGAAAAATGCCCCTACATTTGGAAAAAAGTAAGGCAGATTCTGACTTAGTGAAAATTTCACTAAGTGTTGGAAAAAGGTGACATTTTCACTTTTTGTGATTTTGATCATTCCATAACTTAAAATCCATAAGGAATTGGAAAAAGTTTTGTTTGAAGCTTTTGTAGAGGGCCATGAGAGCTACAAATCCAGCTTTGTATGGGGAAAAATGGCCTTGTGGTTTAGGAGTTATGATCCTCCAAAGTTGGTACCCTAGCCACTTTGTTCCATAACTTAGAAAAATTTCTAAGTTTTTATGGTTATCCCTTTTACAAGTTATCTCACTTTTCTTGATTTTTCTTGATGAAAGTTGATTCAAATCACACATTAACATCATTTTAGGGTTAAGGAACCATAATTGTGAAAAATCTCAAAAAGTCAAAGTTGACTTTTGTGCACAGTTGACTTTTTGTTAGATGAATTCCAAACTATGCAATTATCTATGAAATCAAGTCCTTGACCTAAATCAAACTTGATGGATTGATTTCATGGGTGTTATAGGGTGTATTGAATCATGTTCTAGGGTTTGGGAGCATGTCCTGGTCAAAAGTCAAAGGTACAGTTGACTTTTCTTGCGAAACCCTAATTGTGGTTCAGATGAAACTGAAACTTGGTGATCAAGCTTCTTGGATCAATGCATTGTTGCAAATGGATCAATGTGGTTTATTAGAGACCCTCCAATCATCTCTTGAGATCTTGGCTCATGATTTGTCCCAAAAGTCAACTTAGGGGTGAATTAGGTCAAGAAACCCTAATTCCAGATTTTTGATGAATGCATCCCCTGAGGCCAAATTGACTTGATGATTGGGTTTATGGGGTTCCATGGAGTATTTTAGGTTATGCTTTGAAGCATTGGCTCATGTCCAAAGGAAAATTCCCATCTGGAGGCTCTGGTCGACCAAAACCCTAATTTGGTGACACTGGCGATCCTGAGGTTTGATTGACTCAGAATGTTGCAGCCTTGTGCTTAATCCCTAAGGTGGGAGTCCTCTTGATCCATTAGGGATGTTTGAGAGGTTTAGACAAGTTGAAGATCATGTCATTCCTTGATTGATCCTTTGTCTAAGAACTCTAAGAGGGCTTGAAACCCTAAATTTGATTGTAGTGAATGCTCATCCATCTTTGGGGAGACTAATGAGGTATGATGGTTCACCCACATTGTGATGATGATTTGCCCAATGATGGGAAATCTTAATGGTCAAAATTTGGGGTATGACAACTATGTTGGGACTTCGGTCTGTTGTTGGCTTCAATCCCACTGTGCGGATTAGAGTGATTATGTTGTGCTCCCTTGTGGAGGGTTGATGGCCAGTGTCCATCACATGATGATTATGTTGTGCTCCCTTGTGGAGGGTTGATGGCCCAGTGTCCATCACATGATTGAATTTAGTACCACATGCATGTTTTCGATGAAGTTGCATTTCATTCTAAATGGCATTGAATGTGTATGAATTGATTGTAATTGTTAGGTGTGTTTTATTGAGGATAATTATGATGTTGTTGTTGCTGCCCTATTTTATATCTTTACCTTATATCTCGTATAATGAATTGTGATTACTCACCCTGCCTGTTTGAATGTTGCCTCCACGTGGGTAACGTGCAGATACCCCGGAGTAGCTTATAGGAGCTTTGAAGATCATTTTGGAGTATCCTTATAGTTTTCATTTATTTAGAGGTGTCTTGCTCTGATATGTAACATCGGGTCGGGAACATTGCGTTGATCTATTGTGTTTTGTTTTCCTTTAAGATGATGTTGTTATGAGTTGATGGTTGTAAGATGTTTTGGATTTTGATTAATAAAATTATGACTTTTCCGCTGCGTAGTAAATGAGTAACAATGTGATGATTGAACCCATGTTATGGAGCAGGATGTTTTAATTGATGTTAAATGAAGAAATGTGACACTCTTTGTGATTTTACTCTGATATAATTATAGATAATTATCGTGTATATTCCGTGGGGTTAGAAGGGTGTTACAATTAGTGGTATCAGAGCAGGTCGGCCCATCCGGCCAGGTTGTCTAATGTTGTTTGTTCCTTAGTACGCGACATATGTGTGAAACACTGTCGGTACTTACTTGTTTTCTAACAGTTGTCTGTGGGTGTTGTTTGAAACAAGTGGGGGAGAAGCTTTTGCTTCTCTAAGATGTTTTGGTTGTCGAATATTAGTTCGGTGTGCCGCTGATTTCAATGGTGCAAGCATTGTGGGAGTTATGTTGTTTCCGAACTGAAGGAAATACGGAGATAACGCTTATGGCAAACTAAGAATTTGTGGCTTAAGTAGCTTAATGCACAAGATGCAAGGAACGCTATTGTAGTTTGGTAAATATGGTTTATGCCCCATCATGATTATCGGCTATCTATTAACAAATTGAGGAACTGATCACCCTTAATCCCTTGTTGATAGTAGACGAGATCATGTTGGATAGAATAAACATATCTTGCCGGCTTATATGGTGTGTTCAGTGAATTGTTTGGAGTTAAGCCAAGTGCTAGATTGTTTTGATGAGTTGATACAGATTATTATATTTGAAGATGCGGCGAATTCTAGTTTCTTGCCTGTCGGTCAAGTTGGGATGTCTTGAGGGAGAATGATCAGTTGTTGTTGATGTTTGCTTCTCGAGGGATGGAGAGCAATGTGACGGCTAATGATATGCCAGTGGTGTGTGATTCCTGATGTTTTCCTGAAGATATCTATGATTTGACTCCAGAGCATGAATCTAAGTTCGACGAGGGTGAAGAGTTATTTGTTCCGTTAAGCAAGTGGATAAGTTTGTTGTTGTATTCATTGACGATATTCTGATCTATTCTTCTTCATCAAGGTTGGTTCCATAGTTGGTATAACACTTGGGGGAGAAGATTAGGAGTTTGGGGGAATTAGGTTTTATGTGATAATATATGTATATGATGATTTTGTGTTCTACATGATGCTATTGATGAAATACAAGCTATACTATGTTAGTCTATGCTAAATGTTGATCTAAACTCTATGGGTGTTGTGGGAAAAGTTTATAACATTGCAAGTGGTGTAGAGAGGGTTTAGAAATGAGTTTTTCATGATATAGCAGGTGCAAATCGATGACACCCTACTGTGAATCGATTGCACCCTGCTGCAGAAGTGATTTTTGAAATCCTGGGACTGTCCAATCGATTGCACACTAGTCCAAATTGATTGCACACTGCTTTTTCTTTTTTAATGCAAAATTGAATCTGTCATAACTTGAGTTTCGTAACTCCACTTGACGCGCAGTCGAAAGCGTTAGAAATATATTTTTATGTTATATGTGAGCGTCAAGTAGAGTTTTCTATAGAATTGGTACCAGGCACAAGTACAATAGCGATGGCTCCTTATAGAATGGAAGCTTTAGAGCTGAGTGAATTGAAGAAACAATTGGAGGAATTGCTTGAGAAGAAATTTTTTTGACCGAGTATTTCTCCGTGGGGTGCTCATGTGTTGTTAATTAAGAAGAAAGATGGAAGTATGAGATTGTGTGTGGGCTACATGCAGTTGAATAAAGTGACTATTAAGAATAAATATCCGCTACCGAGAATTGACGATTTGATGGATCAGCTAGTAGGCACTTGTGTGTTCAGCAAGAATGATTTGAGGTGTGGTTATCATCAAATTCGTGGTAAACCAGATGATATGTCGAAGACAACTTTTAGGACGAGGTATGGTCACTATGAATACACTGTGATGTCGTTTGGTGTATCCAATGCACCTGGTGTGTTCATGGAGTATATGAATCGGATTTTTCATGAGTATTTGGATAAGTTTGTTGTGGTTTTCATTGATTATATTTTGATATACTCCAAATCTGAAGAAGAACATGTTGAGCATTTGCGAATTTTGTTGCAAGTATTAAGAGAAAGGAAGTTGTATGCGAAGTTGTCAAAATGAGAGTTCTGGTTGAAGGAAGTGAGTTTCCTTGGCCACGTAATTTCAAGTGGTGGAAATGTTGTGGATCATTCGAAGATTGATATTGTGTTGCACTGGGAGACTTCGAAGTCTGCTACTGAAATGAGAAGCATTATGGGATTAACAAGTTGCTATCGCAAGTTTATTGAAGGTTTTTCTAAGTTGGCATTACCAGTGACTTAGTTGACTCAAAAGGGTCAAGCGTATGTGTGGGATGTTGCATATGAATAAAGTTTTGTAGAACTGAAGAAGAAATTGATGATCGCTTCGGTATTCATTTTGCCTAATCCAAGTGAGTCTTTTGTGGTTTATTATGATGCGTCGAAGATGGGTCTTGGTGGAGTGTTGATGCAGAATGGTCAAGTGGTTGCTTATGCTTCCAGACAATTAAGAGTTCATGAACGGAATTACCCTATGCGCGATTTAGAGTTGGCAACTGTGGTGTTTGGGTTGAAAATTTGGCAACCTTATCTTTTCGGTTTTAAGTTTGAGGTGTTCAGCGATCATGAAAGCTGGAAGTACTTGTTTGATCAGAAGGAGTTGAATATGAGGCAGAGAAGATGGTTAGAATTATTGAAGGATTATGATTTTGATTTGCGTTACCACCCTGGTAAAGAAAATGTGGCGGTCGATGCTTTGAGTAGGAAGTCATTACATATGACGGTGCTTATGGTGAGAGGACTTGAAATAATTGAGTAGTTCAGAGACATGAGCTTAGTGTGTGAGACGACTTCTGACAGTGTGAAGTTGGGAATGTTGAAATTGACTAACGATATTATAGAAGAAATTCGAGTAGGACAACAATCTGACTTGAAGTTGGTTGATCAATCGACCTTAACTAACCAAGATAACGGAGGTGAATTTCAGTTTGATGAAAATGGCGTATTGAGATTCTGAGACAGAGTGTGTATTCCAGATGTTTCGGAAGTTAAGAAGAGTATTTTAAAGGAATGACATCGAAGTAGACTGAGTATTCATCCAGGTGCTACGAAGATGTATCAAGATTTGCAGAAGTTATTTTGGTGGCCAAGTATGAAGAAGGATATTGTTGTGTTTGTGTATGCATGTTTGATTTGTCAGAAGTTAAAGATGGAACATTAGAAGCCTTTGGGTATGATGCGACCGTTGAATATTCCAAAATCGAAATGGGATAGTATTTCCATGGGTTTTGTGATGGGATTGTCGAAGACGGTGAAGGGGAATGATTCGAGTTGGGTAATTATGGATAGACTAACTAAGTCGGCTCATTTCTCACCGATAAGGATTAGTTATTCCATACAGAAGTTAGCTAGGAAATTGTGAAGTTGCATGAGATAACTTCGAGTGTTGTGTCAGATAGAGATCCAAGATTTTCGTTGAGGGTTGGAAAAGTTATAGGGTGCTTTAGGCACTAAGTTAGGGTTGAGTTCTCCTTATCATCCACAGACGGATGTTCAGACAGAGAGAAGTATGCAGTCTTTGGAGGATTTATTGATGGCTTGTGTGTTGGAATTGTGAGTGCGAAGATCAAATGAGGGAGTCGTATCCGACTCTGTTTTCTTCGAGTAATTTTCGAGGGCAAAAATTCTTTAAGTGGGGGAGAGTTGTAACACCCCAAAATAATTAGAGTATTTATTTAATGGATTTATTATAAATATTCGGGATTTATCGGTGAACTTTGGTGAGATATTATGATGCAAGATGTGTTTATGATGTGTGTCGCGGGAATTGATGAATTAAGTGATTATTCAGAGTTATTTAGTAATAATAGTAATAGAATAATATTATTTGGGCTATTATTATTATTTAAAATAAAAAGATAAGCTTGAGGACATGTTGGTAATGTTATGTGGAATAAATGAGGGTAAAGATGAAAGAGCCTAATTAGGGGTATTTGGGAGCCTAGAGAGGAAATAGTGAGAGAGGTTCTCATTATATGTGTTTTGGTGGCTGAAGCAAAAAGGCTCTGAAGAACAAGGAGGCTAGGGTTGAAGTGTTGCAGAAGGAGAAGAGGAATCAGATTCTACTCTAAGGTATGGGGAGTATAACTTTCATTATAGTTGATATATAGCTTAGAAGTATGTAGGGAGTTGGGATTTTAAGGGGTTTTGGGGTTTATGGTGGGATATGATGAAATGGGGTGGAATTGATGTTATGAACATGATGATATTGATGTATGTTGATAAGAATGATAATTTGAGGTTTAATTGTGCATTATTTCATGAAGTTTGTGTTTTTGGAATTGAGACAAAAAGGTTTTCGTACTGCTACTTTTCAGAATTCGTAAAATTGTTTTTCACAGCGTGCAATCGATTGGAGTACAGGTGCAATCGATTGCACTGTCAATTTTTTGGGAAAAAACTGCTTTTGTACATGGTGCAATCGATTGACATACTGGTGCAATCGATTGCACACTGTTGAACAGCATTTCGTAAACTTTGAAAATCCATAACTTTTGACTCGGGTGTCCGTTTAACGCGCCGTTTGAACCTATGGAAAGCTAAAAACATTTTCTATAATATAAAAATAATTTTTGAGAATAATGAATGATTATTTGATGGAGGCTTAGGCCTTTGGTATGGAGTTAGTCTTGTACGTTCGTATTGTGTTGTGCTATGAAGTGTTTGACGTTATTATGATGATATTATGTGGTATTATGATGTGTTTGATGTTGTGTGAAGTGTTTGATGCTCTTATAACAGAGTATGATTTACTATGAAGTATATGATGATTGTTTAATGGTGTGCGTGTTAAATGTATACATGGTGTAAGAGAATTTTGTTGGAATTATTATGGTGATAGATGCATTATGATGTTTTGATGTTGAAAATGAAGTTATGATGTTATATTATGATGGTTATGCTGCTGTGATGATAGTGGAGTTGATGATGTGCATATTGACATATATATGCTATATGATGATGATGATTAATGATTACATGAATGTGGATGCATTTTTGAGGATTTTGTTGATTATGTTGATGTTGTTCCATCGTTGCATTCATGGCATACTATATTGGGACTTCGGTCCGTTGTTGGTTTCAATCCCACTGTGCGGATTGGAGTGATTATGTTGTGCTCCCTTGTGAAGGGTTGATGGCCAGTGTCCATCACATGATGATTATGTTGTGCTCCCTTGTGGAGGGTTGATGGCCCAGTGTCCATCACATGATTGATTTGGTACCACATGCATGTTTCCGATGAAGTTGCATTTCATTCTAAATGGCATTGCATGTGTATGAATTGATTGTGATTGTTAGGTGTGTTTTATTGAGGATAATTATGATGTTGTTGTTGCTGCCCTATTTTATATCTTTGCCTTATATCTCGTATAATGAATTGTGATTACTCACCCTGCCTGTTTGAATGTTGCCTCCACGTGGGTAACGTGCAAATACTCCGGAGTAACTTATAGGAGCTTTGAAGATCATTTTGGAGTATTCTTATAGTTTTCGTTTATTTAGAGGTGTCTTGCTCTGATATGTAACATTGGGTCGGGAACGTTGCGTTGATCTATTGTGTTTTATTTTTCTTTAAGATGATGTTGTTATGAGTTGATGGTTGTAAGATGTTTTGGATTTTGATTAATAAAATTATGACTTTTCCGCTGCGTAGTAAATGAGTAACAATGTGATAAGAGAACCCGTGTTAAATGAAGAAATGTGACACTCTTTGTGATTTTACTCTGATATAATTATAGATAATTAACTTGTATATTCCGTGGGGTTAGAAGGGTGTTACAATAAACACATACAATTTCACTGATATAAATCACAACCTTGTCTGGCTCAGCAGCTGAAGCGTCAGAAGTTATCATCAAAATTTTCATCATTTGGTGAATTTGGGCTTTTTGAGCCGCAAGAGCTATGGTCTCAGAGACTTCATGCACATAAGCTAGCTTTTTTGAATTACCAACAACAATTGCTCTTATGACTGATCATTGGTAGGTGTTGGAAGTAATACTCTCAATCATATTGTAATTATCTTCCTAGGATTTGGATAATAATGCACCACCATATGATGCATCCAACATGTCCTTTGATGATGGAGCCAGACAATTGTAGAGTGTTTCTAGCTGAATACGGATTGGAATTCCATGATGTGGACATTTCATTAATAATTATTTAAATTTTTACCAAGCATCAACTAAGTATTCTTCTTCCCATTGCATAAAATATGTGATTTTATCTCTCATTTTAGTATTCTTGACAAGTGGGAAGTATTTGGCTATAAATTTTTCCAGCCAAAACATTCTATATGGAATTAGGTTTTAAGGAATTGAGCCAACTTTTTGATCTATCCCTTAGAGATTATGGAAACAAACTCAACCTAAAATTATAATTAGAAATTCCAGGGATCTTAAAATTGCTTGCAACCTCCAAAAATTACCTCAAATAGAGATGAAGGTAATCAGTAGTAGACCCTGAGTATTGACCACTGACTTGTAATATTTGGAACATCATATGCTTATACTCAAATTGAACTATAGTGATTTTAGGCCTAATGATTCCACTGTTCCTAGAATTTGGATCAAATATAGCACAGTCCCTAATATTTCTTTCCATATCATTGGCTATGACAATGATGTCAATCTTAACCATGACTTTTTCTTGATGATTCTCTAAAGTCTTCTTCTAGGGCTTCAAATAAAACATCAAGAATATGTGTTCCTGATTATTGAAGTGTAATCTGATATCTCTTTAAAAGTCTATCTGTTCTTTTTAGTTCAGGGTATCCTCTGTAAACTAGGGTCAAGAACCCCTGCATACAGTAATCATGCACCTGTTGTGTCACTAGAAGACAGAAAAACGTTAAAAGCTCAAATGCATTTTTCACAATTTTTTTAATACAATCAAAGTGTTAATCACTAAATCCCCTGCAACAATGCTAAAAACTTGTTGGTTTCTATTTAACACATGTGCAAGTATACACATTCCAATAATAGCAAGTGATAAAAGACTGATAGTATCATCCACAGTGGGATTAGATTAATTTAAGTTGATTCCTCAAGATCAAATTTTGTGAATAGTAATGAGAAAATGATAATTGATCTTACCGGATCAGAAAGGGATCAGCGGCCAGCAACACGTCGTGAGATCCTAGTTCGCCGGTGGTGGAGAAGATGAGGGGGTGTACCTGCAAGGTACTCTGATGTTAAAGTAAGTTTCAGCGGGAGAGAGGAAGCAAGTACAAAAAAGCATAGAATTTAGAATACCTGACCCTCTAGTGAAAGATGGTATTTATAATGTGCCCCCAGCACTGAGCCAATGGTTATTTGTATTGGGTTGGATCACTAGGCCCAATATGAATAATTGCCAGGATCTATGTGGCATAGGGAAGACCAGCACGTGGTCTTCGTCCTGGGTCAACTGCCCCGTGAACTTTGGAAGGTGAAGGACCTGATCTTTCCCTCGTGGGTAGTTGACTGATGACGTGTCCCCGCGTGGGGGCACGTGGAAACCGTGGGGAAGACGCGTGGGCGCTTCCCGTGTGAGTTGATGAATTAGGCCTTCATTGGGCCCTCCCCGACGGGGAGCTGGGTCTGGCCGTGGCCGACAGCGGGGCAGCCTTTGGCCCAGTCCATAACAATAATGATAATAGTGGTAGTCACAGATACAAAATTGAGTAATATTATGTAAGATTAAAGAAGTTAAAACAAGTGTAAGAGGCATGTCAGACAATGGTTCATATAATGCTTTCATCTTGTGTGTGTGTGTGTGGGTGTGACCGCGCGCGCGTGTTTGTTTATATGTGTGTGTGATGAAATCTGTCGAGGCAAATGAGGTCAAATGTGATCTAATAATGTATGCCTACAACTTCAAATAAATGAAACTAAGTTAAGGAACAAATTCCTAAGTCTCACATTAACGTTAGTACACATCTTTAATCAGTTCTTCTTTCCCTTATGGCTGTAGTTCTTTAATCCTAAAGCAACTAATTAGCAATTGTTACTATTATATTATTTTAAACCATATTTGTCGTATGTTTCACTTGTTAAAGGATTCATCCACATTAAAAATCTTTTTATCTATTTCTAAGATTATATATTGTTAGTTCTTGGATTGGCTAGAATTTTGGTAAAACAAAGTTGTTTGTTCAATGTTGATGTCACATGGGTGATGTCTTAACATTGAGTCTTAACATTGGATAATGTTAAGTGTTTAAGTTGTTGAAGTTTTGAAGTCTGATGTCACATGCGATGTCATGACATCAGATATGCAGATCATTAAAACATCAGGTTTGAGATGTTTTTAGGGTTAAGCGTATTAGCTGGATTTTGGGAGAGCTGTTAGAGTTATTGGATGCGAATATCTTGGAGGAGATATTTTCTGTTGCAAACAGATTTGATGCAGATTTGTAGGAGTGTTTAAAGGCTGAAGATTTAAGAAGATTTGGAGAGAAAATATGTTTTGAAGATTCAGTTTTAAATAACAAATCAGGTCAGATATTGTAGCAGGTCCTAGCCAAAATCAAATAGCTATATAAAGCACATCAATCCTTTGAAGAAAGTAAAGAAGAAAGAGAGCTAAAGACTGAGAGTCGTTTGTGTCTTCGTGTATGTGTTGTAAACCATTCTAGTGTGAATTGGTGTTGTTGTTTTGAGTTGTTCTTGATCAAAGCTGTGAAGCATAATCAAGTTGTGTTTTTCAAAGTGTGTGATCTTTGAATTATATCACTGAAGTGATTTAGGGATTGAGTAGTGTTCTCATACCTAAGTGGTCTCTTAGGTAGAAGGTTCATTAAGTAGTGATTAAGTTTAGGAGATGTCAACTGGGTTGTTGAGTCTGTAAATTAATTCTACTGATAGTGAAATTCATCCCTGGCTTGGTAGCCCCCAGAGTAAGTTGTTTAACTGAACTGGGTGAACAATTCTTTGTGTACTCTTCTATTATTTTATATTGTCCATTGCAGAGTGTGTTGTTGTGACATCACACGTAACATCACATATCTGGTACCAGAATTTCAATTGGTATCAGAGCAGGCATCCTGCTCTGCATCTGGGTGAGATCTAGGGTTGATACTTTCTGGTAAGATGGACAAGGAAGTTGGTGGATTTGTGAATAGACCCCTTATTTTGGATGGCTCTAATTATGATTATTGGAAACCAAGGATGGTTTCCTTCTTGAAGTCCTTGGACAGCAGGGCTTGGAAGGCTGTGTTAAAAGAGTGGAAGCACCCTGTTATTACTGATAAAGAAGGAAACACCAAGCTGAAACCTGAAGAAGAGTGGACCAAGGAAGAGGATATGCTAGCACTTGGCAATTCTAAGGCCTTGAATGCCATCTTTAATGGGATTGATAAAAACATATCTAGGCTGGTAAACACTTGTGAAGTGGCAAAGGATGCTTGGGACATTTTAAAGACTACTCATGAAGGAACTTCAAGGGTTAAGATGTCAAGACTTCAACTTCTGACATCAAAGTTTGAAAGTCTAAAGATGAAGGAAGATGAAACTATTCATGATTTTCACATGAATATTCTTAAGTTGTTCAATGCATCTAGTGCTCTTGGAGAGAAGATGACTAAAGAAAAACTGGTGAGGAAAATTCTTAGATCCCTTCCCAAGAGATATAAGATAAAGGTGAATGCAATTGAAGAAGCTCAAGACATCACCAAAATGAGGGTTGATTAGTTGATTGGATCTCTTCAAATTTTTGAGTTAGGGTTGAGTGAAGAGGAACCTGAAAAGAAGACCAAGAGTATAGCTTTGGTATCTAATACTCAAGAAGAGAAGAAAGGGAATGGTGCTGAGTCTCAGGAGGAGCTGTCTCAGGCTATTGTTCTGATGGGAAGACAGTTTAACAAGGTGTTTAAGAGGATGAATAGAAACTACAAACCTAATGTTAAGAACATCTCCTCTGACATTAACAAGTCAAAAGAGAAGGATGAAGAGAAGAATGGTCAAGACAAAGGGATCCAATGCTTTGAGTGTGAAGGTTATGGGCATGTCAAGAAAGAATGTCCAACATTCCTTAAGAAGTAGAAGAAGGGCATGACTGTTTCCTGGTCTGATACTGACAGTGAAAGTGAAGAAGAGTCAGTCAAGCATGTCAGAGCATTGACAGGGACATGTGTGTCTGATGGAGAATCAAGTGATGAGGAACTGACTTTTGAGGAGTTAGCAGCCTCCTATCAAGAGTTATGTCAAGAAAGTGAGAAACAAAAGAAACAAATTGTTCAGCTTGAGACTGTTAAAGATGATCTTGAAAATGAAGTCTTGTTGGTTAAATCTCAACTTGATCAAATAACAAAATCTGTTAGAATGTTGAACAGTGGATCTGATACTCTTGATAAGATCCTTCAGGCAGAAAAGGTAGTAGGAGACAAATCTGGCTTAGGATTTGTTGTTGAGGAGAAGGTTTCTGCTGAAGCTAGTACTTCAGGAACCAAAAAGGATATGTCTCAACTAATGTCTCAACATAAAAAAAAAAAAGAGACATAATCCTAAACCTAAGCAGGTTGCTCACCAACAGCCTCAAAATGTTGGGAAAAGGTATGCTCATGGTCCTCATCAAGGGAAGGTACATACTTCTGGAGCCAGGCAGTTTATGCCTCCTCAATACCATAGGAGTATGTAGGCTCCTAGGTTTAACATGTTCCATCAGATGTCTCAACATCAAGGGAATATGTATGGCTTTGAATATAATAATGATGTGTCTCATT
Source organism: Lathyrus tuberosus (assembly GCA_022829125.1). Taxonomy (NCBI): domain Eukaryota; kingdom Viridiplantae; phylum Streptophyta; class Magnoliopsida; order Fabales; family Fabaceae; genus Lathyrus; species Lathyrus tuberosus. Next base: position 4,688,705 of record JALAZF010000422.1, read on the forward strand.
ATTATAGAAGAAGGAAGCCACATCGCCATAGAAGACAGCCTAAGAGACAGAATCCTCACTACAGGAGACAGGCAAACTATGGACGAAGACAGCACCAGTACTATGGATGGCAGCCATATCAGTTTCATCATCAAGGTGGCAAGAAGTTTAACAACTTCAGAGAAGAGAGAGTAAGGTGCTTCTATTGTGGAAGATTTGGTCATATGCAGTTTTCTTGCTTTAAACTGCATGGATATCCCAAATCTGTCCCTCAACCTAGACAGAAGGAGAACAGGACTAAGGTTGTTAAACAATGGGTTCCTAAAGCTGAGGTTACTTGTCTATTGGCTCACACATCAGATAGACATTCTACTAAGGATAAATGGTACTTTGACAGTGGATGTTCAAAGCATATGACTGGGTCCAAAAATCATTTGGTGGAGATAAATTCTTGCTCCTCAAATGATGTTACTTTTGGTAATGGTGAGAAAGGGGAGGTAAAAGGAGTTGGAAAATTGAAGTGTCATGATGGACCTGATCTTGACAATGTGCTTCTTGTTAAAGGTTTGAGTGTTAATTTGATTAGCAGAAGTCAGCTTTGTGATGAAGGATACAAAGTCAGCTACACTAAAGATGAGTGTTTGGTGACTAATGAGAAGAATGAGGTTGTTATGAAGGGAGTCAGATCCAGAGATAATTGTTATCAATGGGTACCTCAAGAGGTCAGCTCATCTAATGATGTTAAGGTTGATGTTGTGACATCAGACTGTAACATTAAGTGTGAAAGTCTGAGCATGTTGAAAGGTCAATTAGGGTTAATAACTTATGGTGTGAATTCTTTTAAAAATTTAAAAGGAAAGTTATTTTGGAGGGAGAAACTTATTGATTGGATTTTAAGTGATACTCAGAATCAGGCTCCATACTTTAGGCCATCATTTCCTATTATAGCCATCTCACGCTTCATCAAACTTCATATCCCTAATCTGTTCATCTCCTTCTCCTTCAACAGAAACTGCCATTCATCTCTGAATCTAAAGTGCTTCACAGGAACAATGTCAAAACATATATCATCTCCATCTAAGAAATCTGCTTCACAAAGTTCATCGCGCGAAAAAGCTAGGGTTTCTACAGAAGAGGGCTCTGCAGAAGAAACTTTGAATGTAGCACCCATCTCCATGATGGTTCCTGAATCTGGTAAGTCAAGACCTTCCAAACTGCAACCCAAAAGGCCTACACCTAAAATTGATGATAGTGAAACTAGGAGGTTAGTCACTAGCATTTTGTTTAAAGAGAAATATGCATCTGGGTCTTCCACCCCTCAAGCTGTTGAAGAGAGGTTTGATGTTGATCGCAGTCTTAATCAGATTGCCACCAAAATTTTGGATAAGGGTTTATCTGTAAAAGGCATTTCTATTCCCCTTAGACAAATGCCTGCTAAAAAGGAGGACATGCAAAGTGCTGATACAAATCTTCACAGACTGGCTATGTCTGTCATTGAAGATGCTGAAGTAGGTGGTGAAGAAGAAGGTGTTCAAGAGGAAGTTGATGTTGAAACAAATGTCAGAACATCGCCTGATAGGGATGTTGAAACTAGCCCTGGTGGAAAGAAGAATGAAGATGTGGTAAATGTTGTTGACCTGTCTGATGATGAAGTGATTGGAAATGTTGTACCTGGTCTTGCCAAAAGACTTAAATCTAGAAAAGGAAAGAATGTGGAATCTTCTCCTAAGAAGTCAGCTGAAGGAAAGAAGAAAAAGACTTCTGTTGTTGGTCCAACAAAAACATGGAGTAAAGTTGTTGTGAATCCCAGAAAGAGGAAGCTGTTGGAAGAATCTGAATCAGAGTATGATGTTGAGGATGATGTTCAAGACATCACTCCTGTGAGAAAGTCAATCTTGAAGAGAATTGCTGACAAGATACCTGATGTTCCTGTTGACAACATTTCATTCCATTATGCAAGCAGTGCTTCCATGTGGAAATTTGTTTGTCAAAGAAGACTTGCTCTTGAAAGAGAGATTGGCAAAGAGGCTATGGAAATTAAAGAAGTCATAGAGGTGATAAAGGTTGCTGGATTGATGAAGACTGTTTGTGGGTTCTCCAAGTGTTATGACAGTCTGGTTAAGGAATTTATGGTTAACATTCCTATGAATATTTCTGACAAAAGAAGTGTGGATTTCATGAAAGTGTTTGTTAGAGGCAACTGTATTGAGTTCTCTCCTGAGGTTATCAACAATTACCTAGGAAGAAAAGAAGAAGAGTTTACAGAGTTAGAAGTTACTGATAATGATGTCTGCAAGGAGATAACTACTGGTCAAGTAAAGGTGTGGCCCTTGAAAGGAAAATTAACAACTAGCAAACTTAGTGTTAAGTATGCTATCTTGCACAGAGTTGGAGCTGCAAATTGGGTGCCTACTAATCATAAAACCACAACAGCTGTGGGATTAGGAAGGTTCATTTATGCTGTTGGCACTAAGAAGAAATTTGACTATGGGTCATATATTTTTGAACAGGCTGTGAAACATGCCACCACTAATGCTATCAAAATGCCTATAGCATTTCCATCTCTCATTTGTGGAGTAATTCTGAAACAACATCCTGGCATATTGACAAGTTCAGACACAGCCTGCAAGAGGGAGTCTACATTATCTTTGCATCCAAAATTGTTTGTTGGGAGTCATGTTCCAGACATTGTCTCAACATCAGATGCTGGTGTCAAGAAGAAAAGTACCAAAGCTGATTTGCTTGCAGAATTGAAGGCTACTTGCAAGGATCTGGATATTGTGATCAGTACCAGCATGACTAGAAAGAAGGAAATTGAGAAGCTTATCCAGTCCTTGGAACAGGATGATAATAATGATGCTGAAGGTGTCAATTCTGAGGAAGATGATGAGGATGATGGAGATGGGCCTAGCTCTGATGAAGATTAAGTTTCTTTTATTGTTTCTGCTAGACAGTAGTTTTGTTTTTGCTTTTGTTGTTTTGCACTTGATGTGTTTGGTTTGTAACCTGAATATTATGTTTTGAGCACTTTTTATGTTTTTGTTCTATGATTTGTCTTGTCTTGAATGCTGACTTTAGACTAACAATGAGAGCTAGCTTAGGACTAACTGTTAGTTAGTAGGTGTTTGTCCAATTATGGCTAAAAAGGGGGAGAGTTAGCCAAGCCAAGGTGTGGTTGTGAATCCTGTTTCTGATGTGGTGCAGAAGTTGAGGGGGAGCTTGACCCTTTGCTGGTTTTGGGGGGGAGCTTGACCCTTTGCTGAGCTGATGGAGTATGTGCAGCATTTTGAAGTAGGAGTTGTTTTGAAGAAGTGGTGCTAAGAGTTTTTAACATTTTTCAATTTTTATTCGCTGCTGAAGTCTTTGATGTTACAGAGATTATTTTAGCCAAAATTAGCCAAAGGGGGAGATTGTTAGTTTTTGGATTGGCTAGAATTTTGGTAAAACAAAGTTGTTTGTTCAATGTTGATGTCACATGGGTGATGTCTTAACATTGAGTCTTAACATTGGATAATGTTAAGTGTTTAAGTTGTTGAAGTTTTGAAGTCTGATGTCACATTCGATGTCATGACATCAGATATGCAGATCATTAAAACATCATGTTTGAGATGTTTTTAGGGTTAAGCGTATTAGCTGGATTTTGGGAGAGTTGTTAGAGTTATTGGATGCGAATATCTTGGAGGAGATATTTTCTGTTGCAAACAGATTTGATGCAGATTTATAGGAGTGTTTAAAGGCTAAAGATTTAAGAAGATTTGGAGAGAAAATCTGTTTTGAAGATTCAGTTTTAAATAACAAATCAGGTCAGATATTGTAGCAGGTCCTAGCCCAAATCAAATAGCTATATAAAGCGCATCAATCCTTTGAAGAAAGTAACGAAGAAAGAGAGCTAAAGACTGAGAGTCGTTTGTGTCTTCGTGTATGTGTTGTAAACCATTCTAGCGTGAATTGGTGTTGTTGTTTTAAGTTTTTCTTGATCAAAGCTGTGAAGCAGAATCAAGTTGTGTTTTTCAAAGTGTGTGATCTTTGAATTATATCATTGAAGTGATTTAGGGATTGAGTAGTGTTCTCATACCTAAGTGGTCTCTTAGGTAGAAAGTTCATTAAGTAGTGATTAAGTTTAGGAGATGTCAACTGGGTTGTTGAGTCTGTAAATTAATTCTACTGATAGTGAAATTCATCTCTGGCTTGGTAGCCCCCAGAGTAAGTTGTTTAACTGAACTGGGTGAACAATTCTTTGTGTACTCTTCTGTTGTTTTATATTGTCCATTGCAGAGTGTGTTGTTGTGACATCACACGTAACATCACATATCTGGTACCAGAATTTCATATATATATATATATATATATATATATTAAATCGCATTATTTCACACAAAATATTACTTTCCATTAAACTTCATATTTTGCAACATAAAGAGTTTAGCTCATGGTGAGCATATACAACAAAACAAGTTTTCAAGCTTAGCATTTCTAAACAATAATGAAAAGATAATACAAAACGAGTAATACTACTACTTCTTGCAATCTTCAATCAGTAAAAGGGGAGTCCTCTCACGCCAAAATATATTGTATTCTTCAAGAGATGTAATGGTGGGATCTAGGAATGCTCAAATAAACCGATTATTTAAATTATCCGTATCCATATTTAAATCCGATTAATTATTAGGATGCTCAAATAAATGGTGGGATCTAAAGATAAAAAAAAATTTGAAAAAAAATTTAAATTTTATTTTCAGTAAATAAAATTATACAGAAAAAAAAGATTTTTTTAAATAATTTTTTTTCCAAAAATTAAAAAAATGATTTTTTTACTTTTGAATATAAATATTTTTTCTTAAAGAAAAAAATTTAAATAATAAATTATTGAAAAAAATAATTAAAAAAAAAATTAATCAAAACTAATTATAAAATTGGTTACAGATATAACCGGTTAATAACTGGTTCATAACCATTTTACAAAAATGAAAACCGGTTATGATAATTGGTTTTAATAACCAGTTATGACATATGGATTATTTATGGTTATAGATTGGTTATGAAAATTAACCATCCATGAGCATCTCTAGTGGGATCTACATCAAACTTTCGATTGAGCCTTTTTCTTCGTATTTTTCTAAGTGTATTTCAATTTTCTCAACTTCTGAACTTTCTTTCCATTTCTCCAAGATGATCCTTTTATTATTTTTAGGGGTTTTCACTAGACATTGAATCATAGACCTCTTGAATATCCTTTGATTTAACCCATAGAATTCAAAATATTCTTCTTTCTTATCCTTTTGTACCCATATTGAGAGTAGTACTCTAAGAATGCAAGAAACAACTTGTCTCTTGACCGGCATGCTATGCAGAGAGGACATGTAGTGCACTATTGCAGTGCCAAACAACTTTTTGTAGAATTTTGTCATGTAGTACTCGTCTTTATCCATTTAACTTTCCAACTCAACTTTTACTTTCATTTTCACAAGTCTACAACATTGGTTTTAACTTTGAGATCATTCACTTCTTTCATCATCTTCTGACTCAAGGGCCTTCTGATTGGAGGTAACAAAATTCTTGTAGCATCAGAGCTTATAACCAGAGTACTCCTACACATGCATAAAACACATAAAACACACAAAAGAGAACACCTAGTGTGCTCAACTAAAAACTAAGCTAAAAATAATAAAACCTTTCAAATGACTTCTAATCAATCTCCACGTGTCTATTAAAATCAAGTAATAAGGGCTTGAATATCTTACTAATAGTTAAGTATCACCCTCCTACTTTCTTATCAAAATGGATCAACCACCTTCATTAGTATAAAAAAGGGTTAGACTCACAAAGATATGACAAACCTCCATATGCTTTGGAAATGGCAATATCATCAACTTTTTCCAATACTTTTGGAGACACATCTATTGATCCACCTAAAGCACCAATGATTATGAAAAAGTGTTTCATTAGAAAAAATATACATAAGAATACTTAAAACCATGTAAAAAAAACTTCTAACAACTCACTAACATTTGTTAAATCAATGGTTCATAATGAAGTTTGATAAGCCAAGGAGTTGGAGGCTAAATGAGCCCATTTTGGTGACAAAGATCAAACATGCATTAATATAAGCCAACCAATAGTTGCAATGGTAGAACCTTCACAAGTTCAATTGATTCCTATACAACATGTACCTTTTATTCATTTAAATTCTCGACATAGTACTTCTACCACATATAATCTTGGGGAAACTCAAAAGAAAATGATAAAAATAACCAACCTAATCTTCAAATTGTACAGATATATAAGGCACAAAGGCCTCCTCAAGGAGATGAGAAAAATGGAATGCCATAAGTTTCACCTTTTGAGAACACTTTGCATGTGGACAACATGTCCTACATTGAAGACAAGCATTCAACCCAATAGCAAGAACACTGATACAAAATCTTAATTAATACACTAAGATGAAAGATTCACTATGGAGAATACATAAAGGTTTACCTGAATGTAGTGCAGTTAGTGAAACTAGAATGAATTCTACATATTGAGATGTTACCTTTATCTTTTATAGGAACAACATGCATTTACATGGTATTAGTCTCTCCTAGGGGTGGCAAAATGGATGGATTGGATGGATATAGATTAGATTGTTAATGAATGGATCAAAACAATCCATTAGTCCATTAACAATCCACTAGAATTTTCTTAAAATTATCCAATCCAATCCATCCGTTAAGAATAAAATCCATCCAATCCATCCATCCAATTTTTTTTTATTTTAAAAAAAATCAATTTTTTTTCTAAAAAAAGGCCGGTTATTTTTCGGAAAAAAAATCGATTTTTTTCCGGAAAAAAATCAGTTTCTTTTCGAAAAAAAAAATTGGTTTTTTTTTCGAAAAAAAAAAGTTAATTTTTTTTCCTGAAAAAAAAGTCTTTTTTTCGAAAAAAATCAGTTTTTTTTCGGAAAAAAAAAGTTTTTTTTTGGAAAAAAAAGTTTTTTTTTGGAAAAAAAAGTCGGTCTTTTTTTCAAAAAAAAAAAGTCGGTTTTTTTTCGGAAAAAAAAAAGTCAATCTTTTTTTTTGAAAAAAAAAATCAGTTTTTTTTGGGAAAAAAATTCGTTTTTTTTTTTAGAAAAAAATAAATTCTTTTTTAATTATTTTTTAAAAAATAAATCTAACGGAGATAAAAATAATTCATTGGATCCTTAAAATATGTTGGATGGATTGAACCAATTCGTGAATATAAATGGATGGATTTAATCCAATCCATTCACTTACTTTTTATGTGGTGGATGGATTGGATGGATTTTTTAATGGATGAATTGGATGGATTTTGTCTTAATGGATCCAATTGCCACCTCTAGTCTCTCCCACCAAACCCCATACAAACGTAGACAGACTCAAAAGGTGAATTAGTTGCAAAATTCATATAAAGATTCACAAATAAGGATGGAAAATGTTCAGAACAATTTCTTAAGTTGATTTCCATTGGAAAAGTCATATAAAGTGCTTGAATCTTGATAAGGAAAATTATAGGCTAAATTACCTGCTGGGTCCTTTAACTTATTTAATTGTAACACTTTGATTCTTTATGTTTGTTTTACTTCAAGTTGGTCCTTTATGTTACATAACTGTTGCAACGTTACCCTTTTAATGAACTTTCGTTAAAAAAAACGTGATGTGGCACAAACGTTGCTTATGTGGCGTTTAACAGTGCTAAGGTGTAATTATTCAATTTATTATTTATTTATTTTATTTTCAGGTGATAAAATTAAAAGGTTAAATATAAAATCCCCAAATTAGAACCCTAATCTTCTTCTCCTTCATCTCTCCATCTATGGCATACAAGTGTGATTGTGATTTTATCCTCTGAATCATGTATGGCCTTTTTTTGTTTTGTCTCTATTTCCCCCTTCCCCTGCTGCAGTGAGTTCTTTGCAATTTATAGGCCCAAGGCTCTTTAGTTGTAATCAAGAGTCAAACAAATGCTACTGATACTGTGTCTGTTATACGATAAAAGCTTTCCATTTTGATTTGGAATATGTTTGAGATGTCAAGGTTTCCATCTGATTTAAAACATGTCTTTAATGCGTGACCATGCTTGCCAATTTGCTGAGTTATTTTCTTTAATGTACGCGAACTCAATTCTCTGCAATTTCTTTATTTATTACTCCATAAATTACAGCATCGATGTTTCTAACCCATAAAACCAATGAGAGTCAGCCTTTGCATGAAATCACATTGTACATTGTATGCGTTATGATCATCTATGTCGTCTCGACATTTGACACTAACAGGTGTGTTTGTATTGGCAGCAATTATTGAAACATCCTCGGCGACAGAACTCTGGCTCAAACGTAGGATGCGCATCCGCAACTGCAGTTGATCTCATCCTCGCCGTAAACATCAGCAAGTTTGATTCCTGTCGTCAAAATCTCTAAATTACGACTTCCAAATTGAAGAACAATATGAGATTTGTAATAGTCTGTATTGACGTGCTAAGTGACTTAAGCATGCTTCATGATTTTGTCTGCTATGTACTTCACTTGGAATAAAAAAAAGGTCTTATTCAAATGATTATATGTTGTATATACTTCTTGCTTTAATCTGAGTGTAATCTGTCCATGCTTTTGTTATAGTAAATTAGTAATGCAAATTATTATTTTGATGGTCTGGATTTTTTATTTGGTTTATGATTATGAGAAAATAAATTTTAGCCCTTCAAGCAAATATACTCCTAGCTGTCGGTAATCTTCACGCAATGGAAGTATAAGACAATCACCCTTAAGTTATGTCCTTTTTGCTTAGATAATCCTCTAGGTAGTAAAATGGGATTTTTCGGCTAACATTAGCTTTGTATGCCATATTTCATTTTGGATTTGTGAAAAGGAATTATTCTTCTCAAAAATTAAATTTCACTCCCCTATGTAAGCACTTGACCCTGTCTTAAACTAAGATATATTGTTTTACCCAGAATCTTGACCCTGTTATATCAAATTTCAAACAGTGTAACAGACACCAACATATAATAAGACTAACATACTAGTACTTGTCATTCTCCAATTATTTTTAACTCTTTGAAATATTGAATGTTGCAGTTATAGAATCAACCGGTTTCAAAATAAATGATGTCTATCGCGCACGGTTTTCTTCTGTTACTGAGAAAGATGTTCTGAATGCTCTAGCCAACCTTGTCAGACCAAACAGGGACGAAGCAATGGCTGTAGATGCCAGGCAAGAGATAGATTTGAAAGTTGGAGTTGCCTTTACTCGATTTCAAACGAGTTTTTTTCAGGGAAGAATGTTGATGAAAAGAGGAAGGATTCAAGAAATGTTTCTAGAAAGGGATTGCCAAATAAGTGCTCAAGATGTGGTACTTCTGGACACAACAAATCATCATGTCCATCTGCACCAAGACAATCTCAACCTGCCAATGTTCCATCTCAACCAGCCACTACTACAGTTCGAACCGTCCACTGCTACAGAGAGATGCCATAGATGGAGAGATGAAGGAGATGAAGATTAGGGTTCTAATTTGGGGATTTTATATTTAACCTTTTAATTTTATCACCTGGAAATAAAATAAATAAATAATAAATTGAATAATTACACCTCAGCACTGTTAAATGCCACATAAACAACAACGTTTGTGCCACATCACGTTTTTTTTAACGGAAGTTCATTAAAAGGGTAACGTTGCAACAGTTATGTAACATAAAGGACCAACTTGAAGCAAAACAAACATAAAGGACCAAAGTGTTACAATTAAATAAATTAAAGGACCCAGCAGGTAATTTAGCCAAAATTATATTATGAAAGCAACCCACACAACTTTATATGATATAGTTCTATATGTCATATAACCTAGACTTAAAGGCCGTAAAACGTATCTGATAATATTGATAGTGCACCACAAGATCTACGGTTGAGAGAGAAAGATGAGTACAAGACCATGATATGATCAGTTGAGGTTCTAAATCTATTTAATAGTGGATTAGATTACTATAGTACTTCTAATCAAGAAGAATGGCAATTTTATATTTTACACCAACTTTAGAAACATGAACTTGGTCATTCCAAAGGATGAAAATGAAATTTCAATATCACACATGTTTTTTTTTTATAATCAAACTCCTTATATTATATTAGATTAAACAGAATACTAGAAGTATTCTAAAACCAAGTACAATTACAATGCACCTATTCCACTACAATAGCAACTTTACAAAATATCATATGGACGAATGAACCACTTGTAATAATTACACTTTATTCTCTGGTTGGAACTAATAGCTAACTACCACCTAAAGATGTATATAATTCTATGGAACAAATCTACAGGGCATCCGACTTCATTGTTAAATAGAATTTGGTTTCGTTGTCACCTAATACACAAAACAGTACAAAACTATATCACACAAGCATTCCCTTTGTATGAATAACCAACTTTATGAATAACCAACTTTATGAATCAATCCAACAAATGCTCAAATGCTCGCAGTAAGTAACCGAACTTGTCAACAACACCCCTATCTAAATGCCAATTGCCCTCCAAACAGATTGGATTTTAGGACAAGAGACAAACAAATAGTCTTCAGATTCTTCACAGTTAAAACAAAAAACAGAGACCAAATCGCGAGGATTAGAAATTATTCCCCTGGCCGCCAGATTAGAACGGGTCGAAAGTCTATTCAAGATCAACCTCCACTCGAAAATCTTAACTTTGATAGGAATCGATGTTTGCCATAAAAGTTTCAAAGCAGTCGTGGAAATAGTATCTAAAGATTCTACCTCACAAGCCTCTTGGATAAACACATACCTAGATTTGACGGTGAAGCAATTGTTCGGAGACTTTGACCACGAAAATATATCATCTTTCCCCAACCTTGGCAAGGCTTCGACCAGCAATAATGACAGCTCCGAAAAGGCCGCACGCATATTCCCAGTAAACTCGTTGTCTTGGAATCCCAAATTCTAAATCCACGACTCCCCCACCCAACTCTCCATTTCCTTAACAACGGCAGATTTGTGAGCTGAAGCATCATATAGCACCAGAAAAGATCTACTCAACGATAATGCCTCAAACCAACAAGAATTCCAAAAGGAAATGCTAGAAACATTCCCTAACTTTCAAGATAGCTGAAGCATAGACCCATCTTCATCCTTGATTGCTGCCATATTACGAATATCCTTCCACCACAAAGACAAAAACCTGCTTTTGTTAGTGTCATTGTTCAAAATTGAACAATTAATTTGTGGGCAAATTCATCATACTTGTAAGTAAGCAGCGGGTTCCAAACTGCATCCTTTTCTTGATAGTCAATTTTGTTCCTAGCCATGCAATTCTCACATTGATGGATGGACACACTAGCTACAATCAAATATTTGTAGTCAAGAATGATACCTACAAGACTACTTTCTTTGTTATTTTTTCAAATTAGGATTTACAACAAATTCGCATTCACAACCACCATAGATTGGAGAGGTAGGTAGGTATTCCTTGCATGCATTGAAAATTCAGGTTAAACTACAATGTCTTAACAAGATCAACATCTAGTTGACCAACATCCCTGATCAAAGAATACATATGATCCATTACTAAGAAAATAGAACTGGCATCACTAGATACCACATTAGTTGTCTCCACAAATTTTTTCCTCATTAGAAATAAAGTTGGAATAAAAGTCCTTAAAAAAACTAGGAAAATACAAACGAAACCAAAGATGACTACTTACGCTCCTAAAATATCTTTCTTCCTTTAGTTGATCCTAGATGGTAATAAGGAACCACGTAAGAAGGAAAAAGGGAAACATGCAGTTGTATTTCTTGGAAGAATGCCAGAAAACAATTATAAGAAAGAGTTATGATTTGCATTATGAAGCACAGACACCTCTAGGAGTCGCAGTGTCCGACACGCGTCGGTGTTCGATACTTGTATGACACTCGTACGACACGTGTCGGAAAAGTCAAAGAAGTGTCGGAAAAGTCAGACAAGTGTCTACTAAAAAATGGTTTTTTTCTTTGTTTCGACACTTTTTGAATTAATGGTTGACACTCGTATGACACTCATAACAAAGATGTTAGAAGTGTTTCAAACAATTTTTTTTTTTGCTTCAACACACATTTATACATATTTTAAACAAATCTCACAAATTTAAAATTGTTAATCTCGTATTTAAGAAATGTTATCCATAAAGAATTAAAGACATTAATTTTGATTATAATATTTTTAACATTTTTAATCATAAATGAATAAATAAAACTCAACTATTCTCTTATATATAGCCGTGTCGGTGTCCCATGTTTTAATAATATTGGTGTTGATGTATCTGTGTCGTGTCGTGTCTTGGTATCTGTGTCAGAGTCCGTGCTTCATATAGTTTGCATATGAGACATTGGCCAAAGTTAGCACAATTTTCTCCACAAAACCACTATAGTTAAAAGTTAATTTAAAAAATGGTTAATAGTCATTTACCCTGTGCAATATAGGCACGTTTTGATTTACCCCCCTTTAAAAAAATAATTTTGGATTACCCTTTGAAATTTTGGAGTACCCCTTAAGTGTGTAAAAACCTAGGGGGTAAATAAAAAAAAATATTTTACAGATGATAATTTTTCTACCTGGGGAACAAAAGACTTAAAATTTTAAAATTTCAGGAGGTACTCCAAAATACTTTTTTTAAAGAGGGGTAAATCAAAACTCTCCTTTAAAAAATAATCTCCACTTAAAAAATAAGGGTGCCATGAGCTGCATGAGCCTTAACCCTAAGCATCGGCAAGCCAAGTATAGAAATCATATCATTCCCCAAAGGAAAATAAAAGAGTTAGCACTTACTCACCAGTAGGCAAGGAAGCCAAATAGGTGATCTAATGTTAAACTTCATATCCACCATTTACCGATGATCATCTTGTGGATGCCTCCACTTTTTCTAGTATGCGACTTTAATAGCCTCCTGCATACAAATCCATTCTAAATATTCAGTAGTTTAGTGATGTTATGGTATCAAATTAATTCGGCTTCCCCTCATAAGTGAACCATATGAAGTTCATCTCTTATCCTAGGGTTTGTCACTTTTTTGTGATGGAAAAAGGGTGATGCACTAACAGTGTAAATTTTTTTACACTGTCAATTAATAACGATAATGCATTTCGTTAAGTCAGACTAAAATTTTTTAACTAATTATATGACATAGCAGAATGATATATTCCTATTGAATTACAGTGTAAAACTTTTTTACTATGTCAGTACATCAGCATTAAACCCTTTTGTATTTTGTCCTATTGCCTATTATTTATATGTTATGGTTTTATTAATTGAGTCTCTTCTAAGATAGATCATTGAACATCTCTTAGAATTGAGAATTTTTTGCTAAATTGTATTTTGCATGCATAAATTAAAACTTTGTGTTTAAAGTAGATGCACAAATTTTCAAGTCAATATTCTAACTGATTTTTTTTTCTAATTGAAAACTTAGATTAATAAACTTATGAATGCATAATTCAAATCATACTAAATTTTGATTCAATCATGAACACTTCATTTTTTTTTAAATTTCAAATTTTGAAGTGTGATTCGAACCAGAGTAATGTGTGATTTGAATTATGACATAAATATGTAAATCAAGATTTACTTCCACAAGTGTAATTTGAATTATAAGATTCTCAAATTCAAATCAAGTGAGTTTGATTTAAATCACTTGAAAAGTTTATTCAAATATTTATGCTTAATGGTACATCACAACGAAAAATACTTAGAGGTAAACTATTCAGATTTATGTTAAATTTTCATATAAGCAATTGTCTAAAGCATTTTTAGTAATGCGTGATGATATTCTAAATGCTTATAAGAATATCTCTTTTCAAAAGAAAATTATTTTATAACTGGAGAGAGAAATTTTATATCTTAATATTGCTTTAGAATTCTTGAAAGACGAAAAATTGTGCATCTCTAGTATTTTAGAAGAAAAGGTAGAAATAGTAGAATGTGATACTTTTCAATTTTTAAAACTCAGAAATTGAAAACTTGAAAGGAAAATTAATACATATCATTAAATTAGACTCTTTCTTATTACACCACCCTTGTTTATTAGGCACCACCTGAATTTTCGTTTTTACTCCCAATTTCCGGATGTGCACATCCGGACGCACCCTTTCTCTAAAATTTTTCAGTTTTTTCCGGATGTGCACATCCGGAAGAATTCCTAATCTGCAAATCCGGAAAAAATCAAAAGAATTCCATAAAATCATTTACTTCTAAATATAATTAAATCCAATATAATTAAAATCCAACATAATTAAACTTAATATGATTTTTTCAATATAATTAAATCCAATTTAATTAAATCTAATATAATTAAAATAAATATGATTAAAATTAATATGATTTTTTCAATATAATTAAATTCAATATAATTAAATTAATTTTAGAAGTAAATACCATATAATTTTAATTATAATTTAGAAGTAAATACCATATAATTTAGAAGTAAATACCATATAATTTTAAATACCAATATAATTAAATCCAATTTTAGAAGTAAATACCATATAATTTTAAATCCAATATAATTAAATTAATTTTTTCAAATATAAAAAAATCATTTAAAATTAAATACCATATTAATCATATTAATTATATTGAAAAAAATTAATCATATTAAATATCATATTAATTTTAATTAATATAGATTTTAATTATATTGAATTTAATTATATTGAAAAAATGATATTAATTTTAATTATATTAAATTTAATTATATTTAGAAGTAAATGATTTTATGGAATTCTTTTGTTTTTTTCCGGATTTGCAAATCAGGAATTCTTCCGGATGTGCAAATCCGGAATCTGGGGGCAAAAATGAAATTTCACATGGTGCCTAAGAAACTTGGGTGGTGTATTAAGACATCCTCTTAAATTATCTAGTGTTGTTTATGTTAATTCAAGTGTTGAAAGGCAAAATTTTAGAAAACATTTAAAAAAATGTCTATTTCACTAAAAGTAATAGAAAGAGAAATTATACTAAAGTAGGTTGTCACTAATGTGATGAGAAGGGTCATATTGGGTCTTAAAGTCACGTTAGCAATGTAAAAATACTAACATAAGTAATGGACATGAATTACCTTATTAATATTTTTACATGAATGTCCTGTTATCACGAAAACAATTTGGTTTCTAAATAATGGTTGTTCAAGACATATGAGTGGGATGCTTCAATGTTTATCGATTTTTATCATAAAGAACGTGGCCACATCACATACAAAGACAAAAAACCGAGGTAAAATTTAAGGATAATGTATTGTGGAAAATCCATCCACAATCGCGGTAGATGGAGTTCTTTTAGTAAAATGGCTTAAACACAGCCTATTAAGTGTTACTCAATTATGTGACAAAGGGTATTCGATTACTTTTGATACCTTCAGCTTCTTAATTGAGCATAAAGATGATAAGAAGTTACTATTTAAAGCTTCTAGAGTTGATAACTGTTAGCTGGAAATTTCGACGCCAGACTTTTGTTTGAAGACATTAAGTAAAATCAAGTGTTCCTTGAATTTTGTCTGAATTTGACAGAAATTTATGCAAAGGGTCCTGGTTGAAATGGTCTTCATGAGGAGAAAATGTTGGAAAATACTTAGAAATATTTTCTAAGTATGGAAAGAAACTTCGACGCAGGATCTTCGAAACCTTCCTTCGAGAGAAGTTTTGAAATTCAAGATACGGATATATAATAACTGTCTTTTTTCCTTATCTGATTCTTAGGAAAGACGCGTGGAGAGTTGTGGCGAAATGAAGACATGCAGAGCGGAACGTGTCAATTTTTGGAGAAATGTCCGTTGAATACAGTTATTTCGACATGTCATAAATATAGGTCTTAGTGTTAGGATTTTTGTGTGTTCAATTATTGTACAATACTCAAAAAATCGCTCAAAGTATCTAAGTCAAGTGAGAAAAGAGTTATCATTGAGAATGTACGTATGAAACACTAAATTATTTCATTTTAATAGAAATTTATTTTCATTTATCAATTGTTTCTTTTACTGCACTTTTATGTTGAAGTTTTTCTTCACTGCATTTTCTTTTCCAATTTATACAAAGTTTATCCTTTTCTAAAACTTTAATACAAATCTTTACAACATGAATACTGGTGAAATGTTCTTCAATTTTCCAAAAATATATTGAAACAATAGCTATGTCCTTAGGATTCACTGGTTGATCCTGCAAGTACACCAAATTTTTGGAAGACCAGCTGTTGTTTACCAATTTTCACGGTAAACAAACTGGCACGCCGAGTGGGACCGTGCTATTGTGTCAAAATATTTTATGGTTTTTGGAAAAGTTTTTGCATTAAGTTCTTCATTTTTACGATCTCTCTACACTTCGTTGCATGAGACTTAGGAGTGGTAGAATAGCCACAAACAACGAAGAGAGACCAAGAAGAAGATACGTATGGATGATGGTGAATCAAAATCCACCAAACAATCAAAATTCGCCAAATGATGGAGAACCACCCCCTTCTTCTTCGATGGGGGGGCAGTACGCTTCTAGCGTTAGTGTCTGAAGCCATATCTTCCACGGCAAGTTAGACGCTTGTGCAGTCGATTGCCTAAAGTGGTCCCATTTTATCCTATGTGGGAACACAGGGTCCACCAACGACCACCCCTCCAGTGGGAAATAATTTATTCAGGCCTTATATGCCTGGATTCTCAATGCCTCCAATAGGACGTGAACAGCCTTATGGCATGCCAACATCAATGATGGCAAGTTTGCACAATACCACATCAGCATTTACAGACCCAGTGGTGAATGTAACTTCGCCATTGCAAGGATCTAGTTCAGATATCAATAACATGCGTCGAATTAGCCAAACCTTAGGGACATGATTTCCTACCCAGATGCCAAATATCACCAACAATTATGCACCAGTGATAAGGCAACAGATGGATGAAAGTAATCATGAGATGGTCTAGATGTTTGCTCAACAAATGGGTGTCATATTCAATTCTTTAATCCAAAATACTACCCAAACAAACCAGCAATTGGCAGCGCAAATGACGCGCATTGCTGATTTCTTTGGTGTTCCACAACCCCCTCGACAACCCCAGGGGGAGTGGATGGTAGAAAACCCAGGGGTAGTCTTAGAAGAAGACCCCACAATCAACCAAGTTCAACGAAATGTACCCTAGGCGAACGTATTAAACCAAGGGGCAGGAGTCGAACCACCTAGGGTCGAACCTCCTAGAATTAAACAACCAATCCCAAGGGAACCAAGGGTAGTAATGGTGAATAGGAACCAGAATGTTGATGAAGTCATAAATCATGTTCGACGCGATGATGTGGCAGCAGATAACAATCTAGCAACCATGGTTGAAAGAATTATGACTAGGAATGGGGTGAATATTAGCCTTCATAGGCCAAATTATACATCACTATTATCTGAGTATATTCTGCAAATAGAATTATCCCCTAGATGGAAAGTTCCTAAGTTTACAAAGTTTTCTGGGGATACTAGTGAGTCCACAGTAGAACATGTGGCAAGATACCTAATAGAGGCAGTCGAAATTGCTAATAATGAGAACCTAAGGATGAAATATTTCCCAAGTTCACTTACCCAAAATGCCTTTACTTGGTTTACCACATTACCAGCAAATTCGAACGACAATTAGACTCAATTGGAGAGATTGTTCCATAAACTGTTCTATATGGGACAGTCGAAGATAAGCTTGAAAGAATTGGCCAACATTAAGAGGAAGTTCTCTGAGCCAATAGACGATTACTTGAATATGTTTCGACTGCTTAAGGCTAGGTGTTTTACACAAGTTCCTGAGCATGAGTTGATCGAAATGGCTACTGGTGGTCTGGACTACTCGATTAGGAAGAAATTGGGTACCCAGTACCTGAGATACATGGCCCAGTTGGCTGATAGAGTTCGACAGGTAGAACGACTAAAGGCTGAGAAAGCTAGGGCAAACAAGAATAGAAAGGAAATGGTATCCTACATCGAATTTGACGAAGACGAACAAGAAACTAGTATCGATCCCTTCTTCGACAAGAGTGAAATTGACCTTGCTGAACTAAAGCAAGACCCACCTTATTCCTATAAAGTTTTAACACCATCGAATGGAAAGAATCCAGCCGAATTAGAGAAGAATGATAGGTTCCCTAAGAGAACCTATACCTTTGACATCACCAAGTGTGACGAAATCTTTGATTTATTAGTTAAAGATGGCCAGATGATAGTGCCTCCTGTCGCTAAAATGCCTCCTTTAGAACAAATAAAAAAAAGAGGTTTTGTAAGTATCATAATTTTTTGGGCCATAAAACTTCTCAATGCTTTCTTTTCAGGGATCTTGTTCAAAACACCATCAAGGAGGGAAGACTCAAGTTCGCTAACAAGTCAAAGAATCAAATGAAGATAGACTCTGACCCTCTCCCTGTAGCGGGTGCACATTACTCAGAACCATCTATGGTCAACATGGTGGAAGTTGCTGACGACTTCGCCAGAAATGTTGTAATGGTCAAAGCTACTAATGGCTTCACTAGAGGAGTTGTTGAGGAATCTAACAATGAAACCACAGAGGGTTTCATCCAAGTTGCTGGGAAATTTAACCAAAAAGTCACTGATGACTTTGACGAGGAAGCTACTGAAGGCTTCGTTAAGAAAGTCACTGATGACTTCAAAATAGAAACCATTGAGGGTTTCGTCAAGGAAGTTGTTGAAGGCTTCAACAAAGGGACTACTGAAGGTTCCAACCAAGTAATTACAACATATGAGACTACTGATGGTTTCATACAAGTTAACGATGAAACTAAGGCTACTGAAGGCCTTAGGATCAAACTACAAAAGTTGGACATCCCTGGAGGTGCCAACCTTGGTGTCAACATGGTCGAACAGAGTCTCAAACAAGAAGAATATGTCAAGGTGGCATATCCAAAGCAGGAGGAGAATCTAGTCAAATTCCTCCATAGGTGCCAACGAAAGAACTATCAAGTAATGTTGTGCCCCAGGTGCAACGCAGTCTTTGATAGGAAAGTTGCGGAGAATATACAGGGAATTCGGCGGGCAAGGAACAAAAACAACTGGATGGATTCAAACAGCCGTGGGAATTTTGACAGGAATGGAGCACCAAGGAAACATGACCAAGGTGGACCAGGGTTACGTGGAAATTGGCCATCAACATTCAAACCCACTGCTGACGCCCCTAAGGGCAAGTGGGTAAAACCAGTCGAGAAGAAGGAACATGGCTAGAATAAATGGAAGAATTTCGAAGTTGAAAGAGGTTCGTCAATAGCGTACTGGAGATAATTTCAAGCCTCCAAACAATCAGCATGGCGCTCAGAGAATTATAAGGGGAAAACCCCAATGAGAAGGTCTTACCGGAGACGACAACAAAGAAGGCGCAAAGCTGAGAGGGAGGCTGCAGAGAAAGAAAAAGATGAGTCAAGCAGCAACATGCCAATCAAGAAGGAAAACAATAAAGACATGAAGCATGTCGAAAAGAGGCCAGTCAAGAGAAAGTTGTTTGCTGACCAGAAGGAAGAAGTAAAGGAAAAATCTGACCAGATTGCTGCAGATGACGATATGATGACGGACAACTTCGATTCAGGATCAGAACCGTCGTTAGACATCATCTGCAACGTAGTCTCCATACTGCCTAGAGAATATGATAGGGTTACGGAGATGGATGAACCAGAAGATGAAGTCGAATTAGAAGTGGTCAGTCACAGGCTAGTGTGTTATTATATTCTGAATAATGGTTGTGTCAAAAAGCAAAATGCCTTCTTTGAAAGGCCCAACGAAGCCATGAAGAATCACCTAAAGCCTTTATTTAGTAGAGGCAAAATAGAGAATGTTGCTATAAACAAGATACTAGTTGACGGCGGAGCGACTGTAAACCTAATGCTGCATTACATGCTGAAGAAGATTGGGAAAAATGACTCCGACACAAAGCCCCACAACATGGCCCTCTCAAACTATGAAGGGAAAGTGGGCACCACAATGGGAGTCATTCAAGTGGATCTGACTGTTGGCACAATCACTAGGCCAACAATGTTCCTGGTAATTGTGTCAAAGGCAAATTATAATCTGCTCCTTGGTCGAGAGTGGATTCATGGAGTATGCACAGTTCCATCATCACTTCACCAACGAATCTCCATCTGGCGAAGTGATGAGATTGTGGAAAACATAGAGGCGGACCAAAGCTACTATATGGCTGTGGTCAATCAAGTAAGTGGGCGACACTTAGACAAAAACTTAGCCCACATAGCGCCTTGTAACCCTGCAGGTTTCGACCTCACACCTGCAGATAATGCATTTTGTTCCTTGTACCTACATCCAACCCACGACTTTCAGTGGGATATGGAAATGGTAGGCAAAGAAGACTAAGTGTTTGGAACTGCTGAAATCCAACCAACTAGTTGGGGTAGCAAGTTCAGTGACGATGACTGAGTCATTGGCACTTAGAAAGATTTCGGCTTACATAGCTAAAAATAAATTGAAAGCAGCCCTAGAGGCTGAAGTAAAATACATGGCTGTCATAGCCAAAAATGAAGAAAAACACTTTGAAGGTCATGGGAAGAACTTCGATCCTAAGCCACCAGACAAGGATCAAGTCGAGGTGTAAAGCCAAAGGCTAGATGCCATCTATGATGATGAGCCTTTGGGTTTTGAAAAGGATCCTCTAGCAAACAAGCGCAAGACCCTTTGGAAAAGATCGACCTAGGAGAAGGGACAACAAAAAGGCCAACCTACATTAGTGTCAATATTGACCCACAGCTCATAGTCGAAGTAATTCAACTATTAAAGGAGTTCAAAGACTGCTTCGCATGGGGTTACAACGAAATTCCTGGTTTGAGCAGAGTTCTGGTCGAACTGAAGCTGCTAATAAATTGTCATACCCCAAATTTTGACCACTAAGATTTCCCATCATTGTGCAAATCATCATCACAATATGGATGTACCTTTATGCATCATCAATCTCCTCAAGAATTGTTGAGCATTCCCTGCAATCAAGCATTAGGGTTTTAAGCCCTCTTAGAGCCTTAGACAAAGGATCAATCAAGAAATGACATGATCTTCAACTTGTCTAACCTATCAAACATTCATAAAGGAATCAAGAGGACTCCCACATCAAGAATCAAGCACAAAGTTGCAGCATTCCAAGTGGATCAAGCCTCAAGATCGCTAGTGTCACCAAATTAGGGTTTTGGTCGACTAAGGACTCCAGATGGAAATTTTCCTCTGAGCATGAGCCAATGCTTCAAAGCATAACCCAAGATACTACAAAGGACCTCATGGAACCAATCATCAAGTCAATTTTACCTCAGGGGATGCATTCACAAAAAAAATCAGGAATTAGGGTTTCTTGACCTAATTCACCCCTAAGTTGACTTTTGGGACAAAACATGAGCCAAGACCTCAAGACATGATTTGAGGGTCTCTAACACACTACATTAATCCATTTACAACAATGGATTGATTCAAGAAGCTTTATCCACAAGTTTCAATTTCATCAGGACCACAATTAGGGTTTCGAGGAAAAAGTCAACTGTACCTTTGACTCTTGACCCAAACATGCTCCCAAACCTTGGGACATGATTCAATACACCCTATAACACCTATGGAACATATCCATTAGGTTTGATTTAGGTCAAGGACCTGATTTCACCAAGGATCGCACAGTTTGGAATTCATCTGATAAAAAGTCAACTGTGCACAAAAGTCAAGTTTGACTTTTTGAGATTTTTCATAATTATGGTTCTTTGACCCTAAAATGATGTTAATGTGTGATTGGAATCATCATTTATCAAGAAAAATCAAAGAAAGTGGGATAACTTGTAAAAGGGGTAACCATAAAAACTTAAAATTTTTCTAAGTTATGGAACAAAGTGGCTAGGGTACCAACTTCCAAGGATCATAACTTGAGATCCAAGCAACCATTTTGGATGGTCCAAAGATGGATTTGTAGCTCTCATGGCATACTTTAAAAGTTTCAACTACACCTCATTACAATTCTTCGTGGATTTTTAGTTATGGAGTGATCAAAATGGCGGAAAACATGAAATGTCACTTTTTCCTACACTTAGTGAAATTTTCACTAAGTCAGAACCTGTCTTGCTTTTTTTCAAAATGTAGGGGCATTTTTCACTTGGATCCAAAAAGTTTCAAGACAAACTATGATCACACATGTGTTGTGTCACATAAGGGATTTACAAAATGTCCAAGAACTCCATCAAACTCCACCTGAGCTAGGAGTTATGACAGCTGCAACATGCCTTGCTGCAAACTGTCTTGGCAAGGCAGATTTATGCATAAAGGCTCGATTTTCTCAAATTGTGCAATTCCAAGCATGCTTATCCATCTGCACACCTCAAGGGGAACAACCAAGGGACAATCACTGATTCATCAGCCTCCCAAGTCCAAGATTCCCCAAGTAGCATGCCAAACCCTAAAAAGCCTAAAAGAGGCCAAGACTCCAATTTTGTTTCCAAGCATTCAATGGATGCACCAAGGTGGCATGAACTGAGCCTATTCTAACTGAATGAGTCAAGGATAAGCTCTGAACCAAAGAACCATAGGCCCGTGTTATAACCTTTAGTCAATGGCTAGAGGAGAATTGAGATTCCAAAATGATCCAATAGGCCAAAGGCCTGCTGCAGCCACCATTCACTATTGCTTGCAAACAAACTTGCTCTACTATAAATAGAGCTCATTTGTGCTCAGTTTAAGTACACCAAAGCAAACAAACTGATGCTTTCCTCAAAATCTCTTTCTCTAGGAAAAAATGCCTTCTTTTGCAAGGTAACTCTGAGTTTTTGAGTTAGAGAGTATTTCCATCACAGCTCATGATCCAAACACATCCAATATGTCATATCTAAGCTGTCCAAACTCTCATAAGTGACCTGTAACACCAAAATCACAAAGTCCCCTCTCAAAACCTCAAAATTGGACTTTTTTTTTGCATTTTTCAAGCCATGTCTTGATTCAGTCACTTTCAAAACCAGATAAGACCTCAAACATACTTCAAATATCATCCTTGAACTGTCCCAAATGGTTCCCCACATCTGGAACACCATTTGAGAGAGTTACCATATTGGTCACTTTTTCCCTTTTTGCAAGAAAGAGCTCAAACTTGTTCCTGAGAATTCCAGTTGGTTCCAACCATTCTAAAAGCTTTTAAGGGATCATTTGAGGATGTCCAAAGCATCAAATTGTTTCTGGCACAAGGAACTTGGCAGATAGCCCAAAAAGCTCCTAAAGAGGTAAGCATCACAACTTGAACTCTTAGAAATATGCATTGCTTTGAAGTCCACTGATCATGCACATCTCATACATGTTATATATGTTGTGTTTGAACCAATTCATCATGTAATTCATGCCTGTAACAAGAGGTAGCATAGAAAATGCAATTATAGGCCTATTTCAAGAACACTATCGGGTTTTGAAATAGGAGCCTCATCTGAAAAAACCACCACCACCATTGGATTCCTTTTGAAATTTTAGGCAGGATAGACCTAAATTTTGTCCCAATCCATGGAGAAATGAGAAAGTTACAAGCTTCACGTTTTTTGTCAAAACCTTGCCTTAGCCAGGCCAAAAACAAGGCATGCCTCATATATTCATGGGGTGGTTTTGATACACGAATGTATCACCACCCCAGTGGTAGAGGGCGCGCGCTGCACCCTAGAGGTCTGGGGTTCGAATCCCGCTCGCCCCAGATCCTCTCTTTTATTTTTTCCACTTTTTATTATTTTTCATGTTATTTTTAAATGATTTGGAAAATTAATAACTCTCTCAATTTTAATTATTTTTTATTGGTTCTTTTTGCAAAAAATCACAAAAATGTTGAAATATTTTATTCCATAAAAAAATCAGATTTATATCAATTATTTAATATAGTTGATATTTTTGTAAATAAATTCATTTTTATTGTTTTTAAACCTTTTAAAAATGAATATTCACCTTGAAAAAACAAAATCAAATGAGTTATAAATCATCTTGTGATTAAAACTTCATTTTTCAAACCTTAACCAAAAATCACAAGTAGTCTATTTAGACTTATTTGGTATTTTTGTCATTTTATTCATTTTTAAAAGGATTACTTTTAAAAGAAAATGAAATTAGGGTTTCTTTGATTTTCACCCCAACAAATCTTTTTCAAACACTCATGGGCCTCTTGAGAGAGTGTAAGACTCAACCCTTTGAAAATAAAAAACCATTTGGGCCTCGGTCATCGTATAAGACCCACTGTATTTTCAAACCTCGGCGCGATCGCCATTTTTCAAACAAATAAGTTTGGGCCTCTCCTCGAGCTATAAGTCCCATTCCTTTTCTTAAAAAGACTTTTGGGCCTCTAATAGAGTGTAAGACCCAACCCCTTTTGTAAATAAACATCTTTGGGCCTCACATATTGTATAAGTCCCTCTGTATATTTTCAAAACAACGGCGCGATCGTCGCCTTTTCAAAATCATTCGGGTATCTCCCTGAGTTGTAAGCCCCGTATCCTGTACAAAAATAAACTTTGGGCCACTAATAGAGTGTAAGAACCAATCCCTTTTTAACCAAAACTTTTTGGGCCTCAGGCGTTGTATAAGTCCCGATACGATATTCAAAACAACAGTACAATCACTGTTCAAACCTTGGGCCTCTCCTTGAGTATAAGCCCTAACAATTTTTCACAAACAACTCCCTTTTGATTTAGGTTCAAATATACAGTTGTTATCAAAACTTTCTTTAATTTCTCTGAACAACTAACAATAGAGCATGGAAGCTTGCTCACCTGTAAGTTTTATCCGCTTTCATTTACTCGCTTTAATATATATAACTGTATTGTGGAAAACGGCGCATGGTTAGTCTTCTTTCATTCTTTTAAATACATGTCAGATATATATATATATATATATATATATATATATATATATATATATAATTGTATTGTGGGAAGCTGCGCATGGTTAGTCTTCTTTCATACCTTTTAAAATACTTGTCATATATCAACTGTATATATACTAGTATAGTTATTTAGAGTTTTCCCTGACAACTAGGTCTAGAACTAGGTAAAGCCATGTTTAAATACAAACAAAACTAGATCCCCATAGGATTTCCAGATACAGTTTTCCCTTCTCTTGGGGTTAAACAATATGAAACAAAGAGAAAGACAGTATTCTCGGTGAACCTTTTCTCAGACTGTCACCCTTAGAAATTGTCAAAGAAATTCTACTCCCCGAATTTGATCTATTCTCTGTGAATAGCATCTCTTGAGTTTCTTCTAAACCCTCAAACTTTCCTGGAATGATCTATTCTCTGTGAATTGCATTTCCTGAACTTCTCTTGGTTTGGGGACCCACAGGCTTCCTAAAAGCATCCCCGCCTCCTCTTGGGTGTTGTACAATGACCCTTCGGCTCTTTAGAAGTTCTCATGCCTTCTCTTGGGCTTAATACAAGGACCCTGACGACCTCTTAAAGGTATAAGACAGAACTTAGTCATCCTTTGCTAGAGTAGTCTTTCTAGTGTCAGACCTCAGGTCACTTAAGGGTTGATTCTCATCCCTTAATGCCTTTGCCTCCTCTTGGAGGCATCATACAAAAGATAAAACTCTTCCACACCAGCAGACTTGGACAGTCTAATCCCCTTGAGTCTCAAAGACATTCTCAAGTTCCTTACAACCATAGGAAGAAACCCCGGGCATTCTGGATCGATCTCCAACAGAAACCCAGCCTCTCTCATGAGAGTTCCCCGACCAGGGTCAACACTGTCTCAAATCAGAACCTTAAGGTATCTGACATCTCAACTCTTCTATAACCCTCAGCAAGAGTTGATTCCCCATTTGGACCTGCCTGAGGATCTCAATTATCCCCGACAAAAGGTAGCCTCCTCTTAGGCTTTGTATAAGGACTTTTCCTCAGCGGAAAGCTAGCCTCCTCTTTGGCTTTGTATAATGATCCTTCTCAGCGAAGTCAGCCTCCTCTTGGGCTTTGTATAAATGATTCTCCCCAGCGGAGCTAACCTTTTCAGACTCTCTTGTTGAGTTAAGACCCTTTTAGCCTCAATCTCGGACTTCGTACGAGACAGCAAATCACTCTCTTATTGAGTATAAAATACTCTCTTGTTGAGTCAATCACCTTTTCAGACTCTTTTGTTGAGTTAATCGCCTTTTCAGACTCTCTTGTTGAGTCAACCTTTTTTAGCCTCAATCTTGGGTTTTGTACAAGACAGATAAAAATACTCTCTTGTTGAGTCGATCTTTATCCAAAGCTCGGTATAAATATTTCCCCCTTAGTAGGAGCTAGCCTCTTCTCAAGTTCTCCATCTTGTTCAGCCACAATCCTGGGCTTTGTACAGGACAAATAAAAACACTCTCTTGTTGAGTCATAACCTTTTTAGCCTCAATCTTGGGCTTTGTACAAGAGATAAATTTCCCTCTCTTAAACTGGGGACATATATCTTCCCCAGCCGAGTCATTTCCTCCCAGCCTTCGTTTAGGCTTTGAGGAATAATTCCCTAAGCAGAGTCAATTCTCTTTCCAGCCTCAATCTTGGGCTTTGTACAAGACAGATAATACTCTCCAACAAAGTCAAAAGTCATTTCAGCCTCAATCTTGGGCTTTGTACAAGACACATAAAAAAATATATCTTCACCAGAGTCAGTTAAATTTCCCATTTCAGCCCCAATCATGGGCTTTGTACAAGACACATATAAACCTCCCCGACGGAGTCGAAACCCTTTTTTAGCCTCCTCTTAGGCTTTGTATAATGGTATCCC
Organism: Lathyrus tuberosus; assembly: GCA_022829125.1. Lineage (NCBI taxonomy): Eukaryota > Viridiplantae > Streptophyta > Magnoliopsida > Fabales > Fabaceae > Lathyrus > Lathyrus tuberosus. The sequence goes on from JALAZF010000422.1 coordinate 4,715,416, forward strand.
CAAAGAGTCAGTCTCTTTTTAGCCTCAATCTTGGGCTTTGTGCAAGATAGGTAAAACACTCTCTCGTTGAGTCGGTCTTATCCAGCCTCATCGTAGACTTTGTATAAAGAAATCCCCTAGCCAAATCAATTAACCTTTTAGCATCAACCTTGTGCTTTGATCAAGGCACACAAAAGTCAACAATTTCTCTTTAGAGATGACAAATTCCCAGTCAATACCCTTTTAGCTTCAATCTTGGGCTTTGAACAAGACACAAATACCCTTTTAGCTTCAATCTTGGGCTTCGAACAAGACACCAAAACCTCATTTTCCTCCCTTAGAATAGGAGGAACTACGATTGCTCTGATTTCCCTGTTCCGTTTAAACGGGAATACGTAGGCATAAGATTGTGAAATCTTAGCGAGCATACCAATCAAAAACCCTAGGTCCTATACCCTCATATCAATCAAAACTTTAGGTTTCATATCTTAAGCCATTATCATTATCATTTTCCACAGAAAACAAAACTCACTCTCCCTGTCACACTTTCCCAAGAAACTTTCCCAACCCATCAGCAGATAAACACTATCAATTACAAAGCAAAACCTAAAGCTAATATCCCGTGGATAACCACATATAGGATGGATAATTGACAACTACCCATTGTATAACCTGACCCCGACTCCCCGAATCTCTTAAAGCATTTATTCAGTTAAACATTCGCGTGCAAGGTTAGTTTTAGATACCTTCCCTTTCCCTTCCAGCTTCACGGGATAAATAAGAAATCAGAAAGTAGCACCCTTTCTCCTCGAGGAGAAAACCCAAACTTCAGCGATAAGGTGGTCGCGTCACCGACAAAAATCGCTCGCTACAGAAATCCTGGGAAGAAGCCCATCAAGCAGACTCCAAGGCGCTTTGCACCTGAAGTTCTCTCAAATATCAAAGAGGAGGTCGAAATACTTCTAAGATGCAAATTCATCCGTATGACCAGGTATGTCGAACGGATTTCCAACATTGTTCCATTTATTAAGAAAATGGAACTTTGAGGGTTTGCATAGATTTTAGAGACTTAAATGATGCAACCCCAAAAGATGAGTATCCAATGCCTGTGGCGGAAATGCTAGTTGATTTTGCTGCAGACCATGAGTATCTAAGTATGCTCAATGGGGTATTCTGGATACAATCAGATTTTCATTGCTAAGGAAGACGTGTCGAAGACAAAATTTCGATGCCCTGGAGCCTTAGGCACTTTCGAATAGGTAGTAATGCCATTTGGCCTAAAGAATGTTGTGGCAACTTATCAAAGAGCAAATAATTCTATTTTTCATCACTTTATTGAAACATTTATGTAGATTTATATTGATGACATTGTGGTTAAGTCAGTTTCAGGAAAAAATCATATAGACCATCTTTGACAATCATTTGAAAGAATGAGGAAGCATGGTCTCAAGATGAATCCTCTTAAGTGTACTTTCTATGTGCAAGCGGGGGATTTTCTAGGCTTCGTGGTCCATAAAAAGAATAGAGATCAATTAGAAAAAGACCAAGGCCATCATGGAGGCGAAAGCGCCTTCGACAAAGAAGGAGTTGCAGTAATTGCTAGGAAATATCAGTTTCCTAAGGAGAATCATCTCCAACCTAAGTGGCAAGACTCAAGCCTTCTCACCTCTACTTCGTATCAAGCAAGAAGAATTTGAATGGGGGCAAGCAAAGCAAGAAGCTTTAGAAAATATTAAAGAATACCTTGCTCACCCTCCAATTCTGGCACCTCCTTGTAGAGATAGGAGTATAAGACTGTACATATCTGCATCTGATAGACTTTAGGGAGCATTTTAGCTCAAGAGGATGAAAAAGGTGTCGAAAGAGCCATTTATTACCTTATTAGAGTCTTGAATGATGCAGAAACTAGATATAGTATATTCGAAAAATTGTGTCTTTGTCTATACTTCTCTTGTACAAAATTAAAGCATTATATAAAGCTATTTGAAGTTTATGTTTCATCTCATTTCGACGTTATTAAACATATGCTTTCTAAACCTATTTTACACAGTCGAATTGGAAAATAGGCACTGGCCTTAACTGAATATTCTTTAACTTATATGCCTTTAAAGGCTGTTAAAGGACAAGAGGTAGCAGACTTTATAATCGACCACTCTATAGTTGAAAACTCCCTAAACTACGTGGAGCTTGAACCTTGGAAGTTATACTTCGACGGTTCTAGTCATAAGGATGGAACGGGAGTGGGAGTATTAATTATTTCTCCTAACAAAATTCCAATAAAATTCAAGTACAAGGTCGAAGGCCTTTGTTCAAATAACGAAGCTAAGTATGAAGCTTTAATTGTTGGACTTGAATCTTGTTGGAATTGGGGGCAACTCGAGTCGAAATAATGGGTGACTCAGAGTTGGTCATAAAGCAAATTACAAAAGAGTATAAATGTGTTAAGGAAAATCTTATCATGTACTTTGTGATAGCCAATAAGTTGTTACAAAGATTTGAAATGGTAAGTATTCGACACATACCACGACTTGAGAATCAAGAGGCCAATGACTTGGCCCAGATTGCTTCTGGATACAAAATTTCGAAGGAAAATTGCAAAATGCAATCGAAGTCAGAGGAAGAGTTGCATCAACTATACTATCCCTAACATACTTGGAAACAATGAAGCTAGGATATGTTGACGAAGAGAATTTTGAAATATTGGCTATAGATAGTTTGACAGAAGAAGATTGGAGAAAGCCAAAATAGACTACTTGCAGAACCCAACAGCTTTCGTCGAACGAAAGGTCAAATATCGTGCTTTAAGTTATGTTTTGACGGGGAATAAACTATTCAAAAAGATGCCTGAAGGTGTCTTACTCAAATGCCTTAGTGAGTCTGAGGCATACTTGGCTCTGTCTAATGTCCATAGTGGGGCATGTGGGGCACATCAAGTAGACCATAAGATGAAATGGCTATTATTTCGATAAGGGATGTATTGGCCTACCATGCTTAAATATTGTATTGAATTCGCCAAAGGATGTCAAGAATGCCAAATACATGCAGATATTCAACATATTCTTGCAAGCATACTACATTCCATAGTAAAGGCTTAGCCCTTCAGAGGTTGGGCTTTAGATTTAGTTGGGGAAATTCGACCAACATCATCTAAGAGTCAAAAATACATTCTAGTGGGAATAGACTATTTCACTAAGTAAATTGAGGCTATACCATTGGTAAATGTGGATCAAGATGCAGTGATCAAATTCATCCAAAAACATACTATTTACAGGTTTGGAATCCCAAAAACTATTACAACAGATCAAGAATCAGTGTTTACTGGTCGAAAGATTCAAGAATTTGCTAAAGAAATGGGGTTCAAACTTTTGACATCCACACCTTATTATGCCCAGGATAATGGTTAAGTCGAAGCAGCAAATAAGGTGGTGATTGGGTTAATTAAGAAACATGTAGGGAAGAAGCCAAGAAATTGGCATAAGACATTGGACCAAGTTTTATGGGCTTGTCGAACCTCCGCTAAAGATGCTACAAACACTACACCTTTTCGACTAACATATGGTCACGACGCAGTGTTACCAGTCGAAATCTACTTACAGTCAACCAGAATTTAGAGACAACATGAGATCCCATCTGAGTCCTATTGTAACATGATATTGGACGAATTGGTTTACTTGAATGAAGAAAGACTGAACACCTTAGATTTATTAAAAAGGCAAAAGAAAAGAGTAGAAAAGTCATATAATAAAAAGGTGAAAGTTAATATATTTTTGACTGAAGATTTAGTTTGGAAAGTAATTTTGCCTATGGATAAAAAAGGTAGAACTTTGGGTAAGTGGTCTCCTAAGTAGGAGGGTCCTTTTCAAATTATTCAAGTTTTTTCCAATGGCGCATATGAAGTCGAAGAGTTAAATGAGGATAGAAGAATCTTGAAAGTAAATGGTAAATATTTGAAGAAATAAAAGACTGTACTTCAAGAAGTAAAAATAAGTAAGGAATAATTCATGCATAGATGGTCTAAGCCAAAATAGGGATCAAAATAAAAGGTTGCCAAAATGGCTAAGTCATTACATCAAAATGCCACGAAGGGCTTAACATCATTACAACCAAAAAGCAAGTTCATCAATTACAACCGAATTAAAAAGGGAGAGAATTCTTCATCTTCTGGTATTTTGACCTTTGGAATATCAAGTGTCGCTCGCAGACAGATTTGTTGGTCGAAATCTCTTCAATTTCTTTTCCAAGCTTTTGAGCCCGTTCGACGTGGTGCATGCCTACTGTAAATTCTTTGGCCACTTCGTCTTGATTAAAATTCAGGAGTTCGTCCTTACGCACCTTGGCCTTCGAAATTTTGCTTTGCAATTCTTCAATCTGATGCTCTCAAGCTTTGATATTCTTGTGCAGGCTTCAATCTCCTTGACGGTCTGTTCAAAATGTTTCTCTAACTTTGCAACTTTCGTAGTTGAGTCAGCAGCTGAATCCCATTCAGCCATTTGGGTTTCTGACTTCTTCTGAATTTTATTTGAAGCATCTTTGCTGCGATTAAGGTCTGAGACAACATGGTCAATCAATAGGCCCACCTCCAGTATGACATCTGTAACTTCTGGCGAAACCTCCAAGACATTGACTTGCTTTATGAGATTTTTGATCCCAAAACAAACTGAAGTGTCTTTTTCCAAAAGTTTAAACAAGTCAGCATCAAAGACCTTCTCCTTAATCTTGAGAAGCAGATCATCCCCAGTTTTGTTGACAGATTGATCGCCTGATGCAGTCGAGGCACTGGTGCTTTTTTCAGTCGAATTGCATTTGGCGCTTATCATAGTCTTCAAATACTCAAGGGGTCTCTGAACCTTTAATGATTCTAGCTCCTCATGAGAAAGGCTAGTAGTGGTAGTCTCAGTCGAAGCTGCAGATTTTGAATCAGCCTTAGGTTGGTCATCTTGCTGCTCTTTCTCTTCCTCATTATCATCCTTTTCATTCTTTTCTTCTTCTTCATCATCTTCCACAATAATATTTGTTTCATAGTCGACCATGGAGCGATCTTCTTCCTCCTTCTCCTCCTCCTCCTATTCCTCTTCACCTTTTTCACCACCACTTCCTTGTTGTACGTTGATTGGGGAATCATCTCCAGACTTGTCTTCGACAATTTTTATCGCAGATGGCATTTATGTGTCTTCTTCGATATCAACTAAGGCATCTTCCTTTGGTGGGCTCTTATCATGTTCAAAGTCACTGGTCTGGGAAAGCTCAGTAGTGACCTTTGGTGGCGATTTCTTTTGATGTTTGCCAGCTAGCTGACTCACTTCGTTTGTGGATCCTTTGGTGGAATCCTTAGGAGAAGTTTGTTGTTGAGAGGGGGTACTCTTGGGATGGTAAGAAGGATCACTGCTGGTTGTTGGAAGGATTTATTGAACAAGGGGTTGTCCCTTGTCATCTTTAGCACCCTAAAAAAATCAATCAAGAGAATTAGAAGTAAGTAGGTTGAAGTAAAGAAGAAAATTATGAAATTCCAGAGATTAAGGAAGGATTTGTTTACCTTAGGACCCTTAGCCCCATAGCTAGAGTTGTCACTTTCAATCTGTTCAGGGTTCGTCTTGGCCATTTTTTTTGTGGCTGGGTTGGTATCAGTTTTGACCACTTTTGGAGTGGAAGGTTTCTTCACGGGAGGTTTAATTATTTTTGGTTAGGGTTGAGAACTGGCATCAAATATTTTTGCCTGTTTCTTCTTTTTCTTTGGCTGCTTGGAAGTATCAGGAGAAAGATCCCCATCATCGGATTCAATTATTTGAACCTCAGGTTCTTTTTGTTTCCTCTTTTTTGGTGTCGGAGGTGGTCTTCGACTTCCCTGAAGGAAATATATTTTAGATGTTAGAATAAGAAGGCAGCATGTAAAAAGAACAATAATCACAAAGTTTACCTTTGTTATTGTTTTCTTGGTGTTGTCTTCGCCTTCTTCTTCGACGGTATCCTTCTCAATAATGGCAGGTTTCTTAGCTGGGATTCTTGCAGCTTCAAGGGAAATTAATACAATTAGTATAAGTCAAGTACAAAACATAAATAAAGAAAAAATGGATAAGAGAAGTGGTGTCGAAGAACCTCTCATTCCACACCTTCATATATTGGAGACTCCACGCGAATGTGTTATATGCCAATATGAAGGTGGCCTTTGAAATTGTCCAGAGTATACTTAGTCGAAACCACTCGCTTAGCATGTTTTTGTGATTCTTGTCGAAGGATTTTCACAAAATCCACACAGACGAACCAGTCTGGAAATGGAGGGCTAAAGGCCACACCAAAATCAGCACTTGGCAGTCGAGGGAATTTTGGAGGATATAAATTGAAAGTTAGCTCGTACCGTTGATCAGGTCTAACGTACAAAGGTAGTTTTAAATCCTCTAACTTCTTTGTAAATTTTTCTTTCAAAGTGACTGATGTTTCACGAATGGTTCGACTAAGGTCATTAGGTCTGTAAGTAGTTTCAAAGTACTTTTGGAATGCTTGGATCTCTTTGATATGTGTTAAAGTACCTTTCTTCACTCTTTCCTGCACAAGGTCAAAGGCACGAGTTAGATGCAGGTTGAAAGCAACTACAACAAAAAAATTTGCAGTATAGTACTCTCTCCACCAAGTGTCGAACTCCTTGGTGCAAAGAAAAGATGGTTTGAAAGCTATGGGGGTGAATTGTGTAAGGCCAACATATTTTGCCATCTCTTTATTACATTCTGCTTAATTGTGGATCATATTGTAATGTATACAGTAGCCCTTTTGGGGGAAGAGTGGTTTTGGTTTGATTTGGATAAGACTATAGTGTCGAGCGACAAGGTTTGGTTGGTAACTAACAAGGGTAAATCGAAGCTTTGAGGGATTTATTCTTGTGGCTAGCAATCTTGGAGTAAGGAAAGCTTCACAAATATCAAGGGACCCCGCCTCTTGGTCTTTCGACTGAGCAGGGAATCTTCTAGTGAACCATTCAAGGCCTATTTTCCTCTCTGCAAACGGAGCCATGCTAGGTGAGAAGTTGTAACGTTTAGCAAACATCATCACATAGCTAGTAAAGGTTAGCTGAAGGTTTAACCCTTCATCACTTGGAGTCAGCAAAGCAAGCCTCGTGCTTCGACTCTCCTATTTTTCACTTCGACAAATTCTGCGTCGGTTGGGTTACAGACAGGGAGAGATGATTCAAATGTGGAATTTAGCCATAGTTGTAATAGCCAAAAAGGGCCTAAGAGAAGTAGGTTTCCTTTGGACTTGAGGGTTTTCAGTGCTGTAACGCCTTCCCCTAGAGATTCGTAGAGGTTGGCAAGGATCATTTCTCCAAGACAAAGATTGTGTCCAGTGTGTAATTGGTTGGCCATGGTGAGATATCTTTTCGCCACCTGAAGAGATCTTGAACAGAAAACACAACAGGAGAGCCAGAGAGCCAGAAATGCAACATGCTCTTGATCAGATACTTCCTCAAAATTCTTATCATGATAATGAGCTATTTAAGCGGTGAAGGCTGCTTTGGTTGTGTTGAAGCCTATGGAATCTTCAGCTAAAAAGTTAGGATCATAAGTTTCTCTAGTTGGCTTGAGTCTAGTGATGGAAGCCACGTCGAATAAAGGGGGAGTCACCATTCCACAAGGGAGTTGAAAGTTGTTATGAGTACTATCCCAAAAATATAGGGAAGCGATCAGCATGGATGGGCAATAGCCAGGTCCCACCTTCGACAAATGGATCATGTCGAAGATGCCCATGTCTTTCCAGACTTGGGATTTTGATTTTTCTATTTTCTTTGGCTAATCAAGGTAGTCAGATGGGTCTTTGAACAAGGGCATGACCTAAATACCCTAAAGGTATTGTTCATATACTCTAAATTAATTGGGTCTCTAGAAGCTTCAGTCGAAGGCGAACCTTGACCATCAACTCTCAGTCTTTCACCAGCCTTAATTTCTTCACTAGTCCTAGGTTTTAGACCATTAGCTATAGGCTTGTAACGACGGTAAGCAGGAAAGAATTCCTTAACCTTAGCAGGGTCAACAGAAAGGTTGGGAAGAGGACCTAACATGGAATGGGTTTTTCTAGTAATAGAGATGGGAATAAGTACCTGAGATTGGTAGATTCTGCATTTTTCTTCTTCAAGGGGTGGCTTATGAACATATTGTTGGTTTCCTATTGCTGTAGGACCCAAAAGTTTGTGAACAGGAGCAAGCTCTGCAGATCTCATAGACTACTTAGTGTTCTTGCTTGTATCTTTGGAGATCTTGGTTGAAGAAGCCATTGATGGAATGAGTTTGGAGAAAAAAGATTTGAAAGAGATGAAGAATTGAAAAAGTGCGCTCAAGGAAGTTCAGAGAGTGAAAAGTTTGAAAATGGTGGTTTTCACTATTTTATAGATGAATGAAGGGGAAATGGTTACTGTACACATTAATAGTGACAAAAATCATGGGACGCGTGTCATGCAAGGGTTATGTGATGAGACGGTATCAGTTAAATCTGACCCAAGATCTCCTAGGGACTAGATGTGTGATGATTGAAAAAGATTCACGCATGGGTTTGAGGAGACATTTTAAAAAAGTTGTCATAATGATAATGATGTCATAGCAGACCAAAGGTTTCTGGCGTCGAATGTGAACTTCAAAAAATGCCTTTTTCTCCATTCAGTCGAAAATGACATTTTTTGGGGGCAATTTGTTTGCTAGAAATTTTGACGCCAGGCTTTTGTTTGAAGACACTAAGTAAAATTAAGTGTTCCTTGAATTTTGTCTGAATTCGACAGGAATTTATGCAAAGGGTCCTGGTCGAAATGGTCTTCATGAGTACGACATGCTGGAAAATACTTAGAAATATTTTCTAAGTATGGAAAGCAACTTCGACGGAGGATGTTCGAAACCTTCCTTCGACAGAAGTTTTGAAATTTAAGATACGGATAATAACTGTCTTTTGTCCTTAACCGTTTCTTAGGAAAGATGTGTGGAGAGCCATGGCGAAATAAAGACATGCAGAGCAGAATGTGTCAATTTTGGAGAAATGTCCATTGAAGACAGTTATTTCGACATGTTATAAATATGGGTCTTAGTGTTAGGATTTCCGTGTGTTCAATTGTTGTACAATACTAAAAAATCACTCAAAGTATCTAAGTCAAGTGAGAAAAGAGTTATCATTGAGAATGTACATCTGAAACACCAAATTATTTCATTTCAATATAAAGTTATTTTCATTTATCAATTGTTTCTTTTACTGCACTTTTATTTTGAAGTTTTTCTTCACTGCATTTTCTTAACCAATTTATATAAAGTTTATCCTTTTCTAAAAGTTTAATAAAAATCTTTACAACATGAATACTGTCGAAGTGTTCTTCAATTTTCCAAAAATATATTGAAACAATAGCTATGTCCTTAGGATTCACTAGTTGATCCTGCAAGTAAACCAAATTTTTGGAAGACCAGTGGTTGTTTACTAATTTTCACGCTAAAGAATAACATCTAAATGTTTAACTTAGATTATGTTTAAAATAGAGGTACCAAATGTCTATTCAAACGGAGTGAAAACTTTTCGCTGTGGCATAGGTGTTTGAGCCATGTGTACTTTGATCAGATTAATAAAATAGTTTTCATGGAATTAGTTATCGGTCTAACAAAAATTAATTTTTCAAAATAAAATCTATGTGATGCTTGACAAGTGGGAAAACAAACAAGAGTGTCTTTTAAATCAAATTTGTTTGTATCTATAAACAACCCTCTTAAGCTTCTCCATCTAGATCTCTTTTCCCCCCTCAAAGACTAAAAGTCTATGAGGAAATTATTAAGAATTTGATTGTAGACTATTACACTTGATTCACTTGGACCTTATTCTTAGCCCATAAGGAAGAAATTTAACAACTTTTGTTAGATTTTCCAAACTTATTCAAAACCAATTTTCTTTGAAAATAATTTCTTTAAGAAGTGATCATGGTGGTGAATTTGTTAACTATCATTTCAAAAATTATCGCAACAAAATTGGTATAACCTACAAATTTTCATGTATGTGCATTACACAATAAAATGATGTTGTAGAGCGTAAAACCCGTGTTTTAGAAGAATTGGCATAGACTATGTTAAGTGGGATGGGTCTACCTAAGTACTTTTTGGCAGATGTGGTTAACATTTCATGCCATGTCTTAAACATGATGGTAATTATACCTATCCTGGAAAAGACCCCATACAATTTACTTAAAGGTAGAAATCTAAATATTTCTTATTTTTCGCGTTTTCAAATGCAAATTCTTTATTTTAAGCAATGATAAAGACGAGCTAGGAAAATATGATGCTAAAGCTGGTGAGGGAATATTTTTAGGGAATTCCTCATCTAGTAAATCCTATAGGGTGTTCAAAAATATAACATATATTGTTGAAGAGTATGTGCATGTAGCTTTTAATGAATCTAGACCCCAAGAGACAGATAAAGGTAGTTCTAGTTTTGATGTTTCAGACATGTTGATGGAAGATTCAATAAAGGATAACAATTCAAAAGTGGATCCTCCTAAAAGTGAAGACATTAAAGATGATAAAACGGAAAGTGGACAAGATGATGATGAGCAAGAGATATCAACAAAGTTAACTCAAGATTATATTGTTGCGAAAGACCATATGTTAGAAAACACTATGGGAGACATTAAAATGGGTGTAAGTACATGTTTCCAGGTTAAGAATTTTTGTAATTATTCCCCAATCATCTCTCAGATTGAACCAAAAGACATCATTGTTTCCTTGAATAATGAAAATTGACTCCTTGCAATGTAAGAAGAGCTCAATAAATTTAAAATAAATGATGTATGGGATATTGTCTGGCGTACTCAAAATAAATCTGCCATAGGCACCATATGGCTTTTTTGGACAAGCTTGATGAAAATGGCATAATTACAAGAAATAAAGCAAGACTAGTGGCAAAAGAATACAATCAATCTGAAAGGATTGACGATGAAGAGACATATTCTCCTGTAGCTTGTCTCAAAGTCATTCCACTCCTTTTTACATTCACATGCTTCCTGGATTTTAAATTAGACCAGGTGGACGTTAAGTTCACCTTCCTTAACGTCTTTATAAATGAAGAAGTGTATGTCTCTCAACCGCCCGATTTTGAGGACCATGAGAATACTTAATATTTTTAAAACTAAAATGAGCACTCTATGGTCTAAAAAACCCTTATAGAGCTTTGTATGAGCGCCTTAGTGAGTTCTTAATTAAGAAATGAATCACTCATGATACTGTTCACACTACTCTGTTTATATAATTCAAGGGATCACATATCCTTCTAGTTCATATTTATGTTGATGATATCATATTTGGTTCTACTAATGAAGATTTGTGTATAGAGTTTTCTAGCATAAAGCAGGGAAAATTTGAGATGTCCCTAGTGGTAGAGCTCAACTACCTATTTGAACTAAAAATCAAGCAAATGGAAAAGGACACCTTCATAAGCTAGACAAAGTATTGCTTAGAATTACTCAAAAGATATGACATGGAGAATTCCAAAACAATTACAAGTAGACTTAATAGCATGTTTAGCGCGTGCATGTGTACTAGATTTAAAGTGTCACAGATTGAATCCCACTTTAAGATAATTAAAATTATTTTGAGGTTAACAAAACTTCTCATAATCGTTTTTAGTTTCCCAAAGGTGGTAAATGTAGCTTAGTAGTTTTTTTTTCTTTTTGATTTCTAATTTTGTAGGAAAATACTAGACGTACTTGTCACATATTTGGAAATTGTTTGGTTTCTTGGCATAGTAAGAAACAACATAGTGTTGCTCTTTCTAATGCCAAGGCCGAATATGTAGCCACTGGTAACTATTACGCACAAGTCTTATAACTAAAGCAACAACTACTAGATTGCGATTTAAAATTTAGTTTCATTCAAATTAAGTGCGATAACACTAGCATTATAAGCCTAACTAAGACTTCAGTTCTAAATTCACACATTAAGCATATTAAGATTAAGTTTAGGGATCATGTTGAAAAATGCGATGTTATTTTTGAATATATATGGACACTAAAAATCGGCTTGTTTTTATTTTTTACAAAACCATTACCCATCAAACCTTTTCAAAAAAATTCGTAGGGAATTCGGGGTCCTTGATCCCTCTTGCTTTGAATAACCATTGGTTCTATTTATCATTTTATATTTCTATATATTGTATAGTGAACTGACAATTTCTTGTGTAGCAAGTTACTTCTTTATCAAATATATTTGTATGATAACTCCATACTTTATGTCTTCATTTTTTTATTCCTCATATAATCTAAGTTTGTATATGTGATATTGATGACACTCAATCATTATGTAATATTTGCAAGAAATTTCAGACAAATAAGTGGAACAATAAGCAAAAGCAAATCTAAAGTATGGAAGAAGTGAGCACAAATAACCAAGAGGAAGAATTTTGGAATTTAGTGAAAATTTGAAGAAAAAGGAAGAAAAAAAAGAGAATTTGTCTATGTTTTTCTCACAGCTGCGATGCTGACAGTATGACCGCGACGACTTCACATCGCAGTCGCGATGGATACCAACGCGAGCGTGATACTTCACTTTCCTGATACGCGTCAGCTGCTATTTATAGGTATTTTTACTACGTTTTTTAGGATTTTGAATTTAAGATAGAAAGTGACGGGTATGAGCTTTGGAGCACGAATTTGGAGAGCATTTGAGCCATAGGAGAGCGTAATTTCCATAGATTTAGATGAAAACTTATCAACACATGGTAATTAGTATTGTCACTGTGAGTAGCTAAGTTATTTTAGATTAGGTTTTTTGAGATAGACTTAATTGTATTATGTTGGATCATATGATTGTTTGATATTATTTTAGTTCCTTTATGTTATAATCATTATTTAATTATTCTTGTGCTTAATGTTATTTGTGTATTGACAAACACGCAAATTTATATCAAATGAGTATGGATTATTGATTGTAAGTCTACCGATCCAAATTAGGACAACTATTCAACTTAGTAATTAATTAAGAATAGGTAATTATAAGGAATTGGATGCAGTGGCCTGTTTAATTCATCGTGCGATTATAGTGTAATTATAATTCTTTTGATACACAATTCATCAACATGTATAATTAGGGGATTCGATAAAAAAAGGTTTATTCGCCTTTCTGCATCAAACTTTATTCCGTTAAATTTCTCGCTCTTATTTTCACATGAAATCTCTATTGACCCCCCCCCCCCCCCCCCAAATAGTTAGTTTAAATCGTGTTGTTATATCCTTGTTTTAATTCGCAATCCATGTGGAGACAAATTATCTTATTACTTCGACGAGACTGGTACACTTGCTAGTTTAATCCATCAAGTTTTTTGCGTCGTTGTCGGGGATTGTGCGACATTTGAATTTAATTTTGTTTTTGTTTTTTTTCTTTTCAATTTTTAATTTTTATTTTAAATTATTAAATTTTTAATCTACTCTTATTTTGTTTGGTTTAGTGCAGTGCTAGTAAGTATTGTTTGTTTATGCGAGGTTTGGATTTAACACTAATACTATTGGATTCAGAAATCAAAAGAACATTGTCTACAATTTGAAAAGCAAAGCACGAAGCACTGTAATTCACGTAAGAACCAAAAGAAGAAAGATAAGAGATGACGATTTTCGTATGATAGACATTGGGAGATTACTGTAGGAGGAATAACGCTGGATAGATATCGCTAGGATTTCTATTAGCTAACCCGGTAACTTTTGATATTAAGAAGTTTGTACTTCCAAGTTTGAAGGATAATTCATTTGACGGACAAGCAAACATAGATCCTTAGGAGCATATTGCTAAATTCTATGAGACATGTTCGATGTGTAAACCGACAGACGAAATCAATGATCAAGTAAAATTATGTTTGTTTGGTTTTTCATTGATAGGTCGTGCGAATGATTGGTTGGATTGCATACCAAATGGTACAATTTAGATTTGGAAAGAAATGGAAGAAAATTTTTTAGAGAGGTATTTCTCAACTGTTTAATTTGTGGAGAGAAATGTTGCAACTTCTAACTTTGATAAGGAAGAGTCTAAGTCATTATTTGATGCATGGGAAATGTTTAATTTGTTACTTCGTAAGTGTGATAATCATAATATGAGTGTTATGGAATAGATGACACGCTTTAACGACATGCTAAGAACACAAACGAGAATGCTTGTTAACGCCTCAGTTGGAGGTAGATTGAGGGCAAAGACAAATGAAGAGTTAAAGACGCTAATTTAAAAAATGAGTGAGAATGAGTATCGTCAAGTGATCGGGTAGTGAAGCAAAAAGGTATTCATGTAGTTGACTCGAACATGTCATTATTAGCTCAAATTGAGGTACTTTCTAAATAGTTAGTTGCAACCCAAATAGCATAAGCAAATGTTAGTCAAGTTCAAACACTCCGGTGTGATTTTTGTGGAGAGGGATATGCAAATAGTAATTGTACAATATAGGTTGAGAGTGGTGAAGTTGAATATGAGAACTTTCAAAAGAATAATACTTATTCCAACACCTATAATCTTGGTTGGAAAGACCTTCTAAATTTCAACTGGAGAAACAATCAAACTTTGAATTCTAATCAAGGATTTCAATAGGTTCCCCAAGCACGTCAACACAAAACCACCACCTTTAAAGGAAACCTTGTCCAACTTCATGAAAGAAACTTAGTCAAGTTTCAAATAGGTTGGCAATACTGAAGAAGATATGTTTAAATCTCATAGGTAAATGGAACAAAATCAGATCACCATGAACAAAAACATCGAAGCTTCAATATTAAAGAACTTAGAGATACAAATCGGTCAATTGTCTCAACAATTTGTAGCCCAGGCTAGTTCAAGTGAAAGAAAAAAATGAAACTTGCAAAGCCCTTGAGTTGAGGAATGGGGGTGATGCCTTCAAATCCAAAAATGAGCGATGAAAAAAAGACATATATGAGGGAAATAAAAAATGAGAAAGTGGTGGTAGTGGAAAAAGAGGTTGAGGAAAAATCAGAGGGAGAAAAAATTGAGGAGTTGGTTGAAGATGAAGTTATAGGATGCATCCATGATCAATTCATAGACAAAAACTCACCATGGAGGAGAACCATGAAACTAATTCTTAATGACCCCAACCCGGAACTACCAGACTACATCAAATCACCTTACCCGATCTTGAAAAAGAAATAGAAGAAAGAGATGGAAGTGGGTCAGTTTAAAAAGTTCATGAATATGTTGACAAAAATATAAGTCAATATTCCATTTTTTGAAGCTCTTGAACGAATGTTTGTTTATGCTAAATTCATGAAAGAGCTCTTATTATAAATTGTAAGTTAAAGAAGATGAAAGCATTACATTAGAATAAGAGTGCAGCACAATCATTCAAAGAAAGTTTCCACCCAAACTCACGGATCCAAATAGGTTTACTATTCCTTGTTCAATTGGTTCACTAACTATTAGTCATGCTTTGTGTGATTTAGGAGCTAGCATCAATCTGATGTCGATTTCAATGATGAGGGAGCTCAATTATGGTGAGTCGAAACTAACTCGAATGACTCTAACATTGGCTGATCGGTCAATCACGTGCCCATATGGAGTTCTTGAAAATGTCCTTGTTAGAGTTTATGGCTTATTTTTTCCCACATATTTTGTGAACCTAGACATGCTTCAAGATTCTGAAACACCATTCATTCTAGGAAGGCCATTCTTAGCAACGGGTAGAGCAATCATTGATGCAGAACTATGGGAGTTAATATTGAGATTCAACGATAAAAAAGTTGTCTTCAACGTGTTTAAAGTTGGGTGACATAAAAAAGAGAATCCTCATTGTTATCAACTTGATGTGGTGGAAGAAAGTGTTCAAAAGGTCATTACAACATAAACACTGTCACCGCCAGTGGATAAAGTTATAGTTCATTCAGTTGAAAAGGTTAAGGATGAATCCGGAGTGAGCAACAAAGTCAGTCGGTTACCCAAAAGGATCCGGAGTTGAAGGAACTTCCAAATAACTTGAAATATGTCTTTTTAGGTGAGAATCCACTACAACCTGCAATCATAAGCAATTCCTTGTCAAAGCTGAAAGAAGAGAAGTTATAAATAGTGTTAGGAAATAACAAGAAAACATTGGTTTGAGTGTATGTGATCTGAAAGGTATTAGCCCAACCTATTGCACACACAAGATAAAATTAGAAGAAAAGTTCAAGCATGTAGTTCAACCACAAAGAATACTGAATCTGACCATGAAAGAAATGGTGAGAAAATAAGTTTTAAAATTGCTTGAAGCATGTATGATCTATCTGATTTTTTATAGTTCTTGGGCAAGTCTACTGCATGTAGTTCCTAAGAAGAGAGGTATGATTGTCATTCGAAATGAAAATAATAAGTTAATTCTAACTCGGTCTGTTACCGAATGGCAGATATGTATTTATTATAGGAGGTTGAATCAAGCAACACGAAAACATAATTTTCCATTACTTTTTATGGATCAGATGTTAGAGATATTTGCAGGTCAATCTTATTACTATTTCATAGATGGATATTCGGGATACAATCAAATTGTTGTGGATACCGCAAACCAGGAAAATACCGCTCTCACATGCCCTTTTGGAGTATTGTTTTACCTAAAGATAACATTTGGTTTATGCAATGATTCTGCTACATTTGGACTAAGTGACATGCCATACTTGATTTTAGGTCAACCAATCATGTACCAACTTGTGACTTATTGCCATTTTCTTGCATCCAAAGCCCCAATGATGAACACTTGAATACCAAATGAAGTAAGCTTGATTGTCCCTTGAATAATCTTGAGAATTGGATGGAAATGGCATGGAAATAAACACATGAACCATATTTGAATCAACTTTGAAATCATGCACCAAACTTGAACTTCTCTTTATCAACTGATGTTGAATGAAACTTGACATGAATGTGACCTAAGATTATAGGTTATGCCTTGAAGTAAAAGCTCTTGTGGACCATTTGTTGACCAAAACTTTGACTCTGAGAATCAAAACCCTAATTTAGAAACCAAGTTTTGATCCGTTGATTGCAAGTTTCTACCTTGTACAATAAGAAAAGAAAATATTTTTTTTTTTGTATTTTGAATAAGGTTATCAAAGTTAGAATGTAAGCAAGTAATAAAGGTAAAAAAAAACAACCAAGTTCTTGATGATCTCCCACAAAGGAAAACCAAAGAGGTGAAGGTTAGGAGGATGTCATGCTTGTGAGCTTGGTTGAAATGCAAATGATATGATAGGTGGAATCTTAGGGGTAAAAATTAGGGTGACACTAAGATTATTTATCGAAAAATATGGCTTAATTATAAGGAAACTAGGATTACGATTGGGATAGTAAAATCAGAATAATTTAATAAGTTTTTACTAACTCATAAGGAACAACAAGATTTCTAACGAGTAGTTGTGTTTTACGGTGCAATGATGATATTGCTCACACACAATAATAATTGTTCACATAACTTTATCTTGAAACTCAAAGATAGGCAATAAGCAACACATAGGAAATTTGTTTTCACCTAAAACATATAATTTGTTATCTGAGATCTTCAAACAAACAATTTTCCATAGGCAATGTTCCTTCACTTGAGTAGAGGTTAAGAGAGTTCAAGCACATCCAATTTGCTAAAGGAAGAGAAATAAATACAAGAGATTTAGATAGAATGAAATGTGTTAAAGATGAAAAGGGAAAGTTACTTGTTCAGGGAAATGATATAAAGGATAGGTGGAAGACATATTTCTAAAATTTATTTAATGAAGGATATGATATCTCATCGTACTCTAGAAGGATCAACATTAGAGAAGAGGACCGAAACTATGATTACTACCGTCAAATTCATAAACAAGAGGTAAAAGAAGCATTGAAAAGGATGAGTAACAATAAGGTAGTTTGTCAAAACAACATACTGATTGAAAGTGTGGAAAGTTCTTGGAGATAGAGGCATTAAGTGACTCACCAAATATTTTAAAAAAATGATAAGGTTAAAGCAAATTCTAGATGAATGGAGAAGAAACATTTTAGTTTTAATATATAAGAATAAGGAAGATATACAAAATTGTGCAAATCATAGAGGGATTAAATTTATGAGTCATACCATTAAGTTATAGAAAGGAGTTATTGAACATAGACGAATAAAAGAGACTCAAGTCACTAAGAATCAATTTGCTTTTATGCCTGAGAGGTCAACCACATGATGGATTTATTTACTACTACATGTGATGGAGTAATATCATATGGATTAACAAGACTTGAACTTATTTTTAATGACTTGTAGAAGGCATATGATAAAGTTTCTAGAGAGATTTAACAAAACTTCCTAGAGAAGAAAGAGGTTAGGATTGCATATATTCAAGTTATCCAAGATATGTGCGAAGGGGTATCAACTACCGTGCAGACACAGGATAGAGAGACAGAAGATTTTCCATTAAAATAAGTTTGTATCAAGGTTCAACCATAAACCCCTACTTTTTTACTTTAATTTAGATGTACTCATGAAACACATCCAAGAGTTAGCATAGAGATGCATGCTTTTTCGTGATGATATAGTCCAACTTGAAGAGTCGAATGGGGATTTTAATGAGATGTTGGGGACGAGCTTACAAACACATGAATTTTGCCTAAGGAGAAATAAGAAAAAGTATATGGAATATAAGTTCAATAAAAGGAGAAGTGTTTACAACTTAGAGGTGAAAGTTGGAGATCGTATCATCCCATAAGTTCCTCGGTTTAAATATCTTTGATCGATAACATAAAATGGTACATAGGTGAAAGATGGTTGAATTAGGGGAGATATTTAGGGGTTTTATATGACCGAAACATACCACTCAAGCTGAAGGAAATTTTTTATCAGAGTTCAGTAAGACCTGTGATGTTGTACGAGACAGAATGTTGGACTATTAAGAATCAATATGAGAATAAAGTAAGAAGACAAAGATGAGGATGTTATGTTAGATGTATGGTAATACTAGACATGATAAGATTAGAAATGACAACATTAGAGAAAGTGATGGGTGTAACACCCCAAAATTTGCCCTCTTATTTATACCCAATAAGTGGCTTATGCTTCACCTTTCATATGCATTTAGGTCATAAGCACTACACATGCATCATTGGTTTTCCCAAGGCATGGGATCAGAGGTTTCCATTGTATGAATTGTTTAAAGCAAAGAGAATGAGGCTCCTCAAGGCCAAGACATCTCATTTGATTCACAATTTCATTCAGAAGGATTTCAATTGGCCAGATGGTTGAAAATCAGACAAATCGAGAATAAAGTCAACTGACCAAGGAAAAAGTCAACTCTTGACTTTTTAGGGCAAATTCTTGTTCATCATGTCAAATATGATCAATGGATGAAATTTGATCAAGAAATATCAAAGGAATCATGAAAAATCAAGAATTATGGAAAGTTACCAATTTTGGAAAAAACAAGGTTTTTGGAACTTTCCATTTTGGGAAAGTTTTCTTTGCCATGCAGCCATCTTCCAAGTCATTTTTCTCTATGATGCAAACTTCATTTCAACTTTTGTTAAACGTTGAAGTTGTAGTATGGATTCCAAGCTTTCCATCCATATAAAGAATGTTCCATTTGAATTTCTAGATCAAAAGTTATGATCAATCAAAGTTGGGATTATCAAGTTGTACATGTGAAAAAAAAACTTAGAATTTTTCTAAGTCCCAAAATTCAGTTTTGTGACCATATTTTCAACACCATTTTCCATGAGATTTTAGACCCCAAATCCATTTCTTTTTGACATTAACTTTGTTCTATCAAATACCACCTTTCCAATGACATCAAAATTATGCAAATTGATTCATTATCCTTCAAGAAATTCATCAACAAAGTCACCTCCATGGACTTTTATTCATGTCATAAACCATAAAAACTTCATTTTTCAAATTGCAAAATTTGGTGAGCAAGTTGTGTTGGTTGTACTAACCATCATCTTACACCATTACTACCATCATAATACACTCCACGGTAACTAAAATACACCACCCACATAGTAAAATTCGTACACCACCATAAACCCTCAAATTTTCAACTTTCACTACTCCACCTCTAACCATGATTAACACTCTCTAACCACCCATATATAAACTGAAAACCCTAACAAATTCAGTTACACACACTCATTCTCTCCAAAACAGATCCAAAATCACCAAAATCCACCATTGAAGCTCAACATTTTATAGCTTCAAAAATCAATTCTACTTGGAGTTTCCACGATTTTTCTCCATAGTTATCATCACCAAGCCTCAATCTCTCTCCTGTATACACTATTTTGGACCTGGAGTAACCACCATTGTCTCACAAAGGTTCATCATCTTCTTCATTTTTGGGAGTTTTAGCAAGATCCAAGAAGATCAAAGCATTTATTTTGCTTTCCTGAAGTAGATTAGAAGAATTGCAGGAAGTTATCGGGTTTCTTGTTTGTGCAAAAAGCTTCATCCAGGTTTGTGATTCTTGAAACTTTAGCATCATGGTAGAACCTCCATAGGTCTTGAAATCATGTAATTAACGTGCATCTGAAGTCCTCTATGAAGAGGCAATGTGTTTGGATAATGTTTGGTTGAAATGGTGATACTTCAAAGTATGGAGTCATAATTTATCCCCTTTATATGTTCTTGTGTGTTGATTTAATGGAATTTCTAACCATGGATTCATGATCTACGTTTCGTGGGCTTCAATTTAGACTACTATTTCATGTAAAACGGTTAAGAATTGAGTGTGTTATGAGTTGTTAAAGAATGGTGTCTTCACCATTGTTTTCATGCGCAAGCTTTCTCTCATGGGGGAGAATACACGTTTTCCTGCATGGCAAGGTGAAAAAGATGACCACGTGTCATCTTCTTAGAGGATGGAAATGTCTTTTGTCTTTTTCCCACTTAAACTCCACTTGACCCAATTGATACCAAGTTACTAAGGCATGTAGCATTTTTATTATGTTGTTTTCTGAATAATAATAACATCCTGTAATGGTGTGAGTTAACAGCATGTGTAAATGCAGCGAAAATGATCCACAGTCGTATGATCATGATCATACGCCTAAATAGTGGATAACATGTAATAAATCAGCGAAATGTTCCCAACCGTACGATCATGATCGTACGCACGAAATTAATAGTAACACATCATGTGAGGTGCAACGAAAATAATCCTGAGCCGTCTGATCTCATCAAGCGAACGAGGGAGTGACACCTCATTAATGAGGCATCCTCCCCCTCACGTGACACTCTCTTTCCCACCATTTCCCTTGCCTTTTTTTCAGCATTAAAAAAACGTTTTTGCGCTAGGCCTAGCAAAAGAGCTATTCACCTCTCCACCATGAGCCCAACATAATAATGGAACTGTAATCTTGCTATGTGCTCACCACCCCCCCCCCCCCCCCCCTCTCCTTTCTTGCTTGCATTTTAACTTTTTTCTTTACACGTTTCAAAATGGAAATTTAAAAATACTAAAAACTGTCCTAAAATTTTGAAACATTTATGGTTGTTCTTGAACATGTTAATAAATTTTTTACGAATTTTAATTTCATTTTTGGGCTGTTTGGATAGTTTTCTTGAATTTTTGAAAGATGTGTGTTCATAATGGTGTACCTTGTGATACAAGCCACAAAAAGTGACCTTCCTCTAATATTTTGGACCTGATTTTTGGTATGCAAGTAGCCACTGAATTGCTTAGCATGTTGGAGCTGGGTTGATGTCTTGTCCATGAATTTTGGAATGCTTTTGAATTTAATATTTTGAGCTTTACTTTATATGATCATCCTTAACAAGTGCTTGATGTTTACAATTAATTGAATGCCTTTGATGCATGATTTTGATCCAATTTTTTGTAAATGTTAACTCACTAACCTTAAAATGACATGATTAATTTCTCCTAATTTTAAAAATATTCTAACTATTTTTCATGGACCATTCCATTACATGACCAATTTTTTATACATGCTAGAACTAGGTCAAGTTAATGCCAATGTGTGAGCTCCTTAAAACCAATTTTGCGGGCATGTTTGAGCCTATATACAATGAAATTTTAGATTCCTTTTTTATCCTTGAATTTTGCTTTTTGATCATGACTTAAATGATTCTTTTTTAACCCTAAGTTGCTTACTCGATCATGCTTGTTGTTTGCTTAGGTGTTTTAGTTTAATGATGTGTTTGTGCTATCCTCTTTAGGATATTTTTGTACATCATTTCACATATGGATTAGCATGAATCATAGCCTTCCCTCATGAATTTATAGGTCATTTCATATGCTCGTAATTGGTATTATGCTCCCATAAGTTTGAACATGAGTGTGAGTTTAACTTTGTTGTTTCCACTTGAACTTTGGTTGTGCCATGTTTGTACAAAGCTTTTGATATTCAAATGTATCATTCCATATATCATTTTCCACTGCCTCATGTGTTTGAACACTTGCTTTACTTGACCTTGGATTTACTTTTACATACTTGAACTTGTTTGCTTCTAGTGGAAGACAAAGTGAATCTTTGACCACTCTTACAACATCATTTGTATGTCATTTTTGTTCATGGTTTTTGGTATTCAAAATACGGGATATTATAGGTCTTTTGCTACTGGTGTGGATGCTTGGATGTTACTTTACCGTGTTTTTTCTTTGCTCTTTGCTTGGTTGATAAGTTACATGCCTTAAAAGATGCTTAAGTGTGGTTTTGAACCTTACTTCCTTTAGTTTTGGAGATTGAGTTTTACATGAAATGTTGTGACAATTTGAGAGTGATATTACACATTAGATACATGTATCCACTTCTTACCTATGACTTGTGAGTTCATCTCACACTTGTTTGCTTGTTGTGTAACTTTGCTCCTAGGGTAGAATTAGAGCACTTCCTTGTGCATTAGGATATAGTTGTGTACTTTGCTTTCCACTACTTGATAGTTGAGCTTGGCATGGAGATGGTAAGTTACTTGTGATACTTTGTATGCTGGTTTACACTTACACGATTCATTTTCATCTCACTTCTTATTCACTTCTCTCCTTTGTGATTGTTTAGAATAATGTTTACTTGTGTTGATTCACATGATCCCTTAAGGATTCCTAGCTCCACTTCATTTCTGATTAAGTTGGGGGTAGGAGAGACATTAGGCTAGCAATTCATGTATGATAACAAGTAGGTTAGTCCCCTCTTAACCTTAACCATAGGGCCACCATTGCATGATAACATTAGGACCTAGTTTCCCTTAGTTGTTTTTCTTTGCAACTTTGAGTCCTTTCTCTTCTCATGTCAAAACAAGTTCAAAACACATAATAAATACAACGAGTATTGTACGCCATGAGCCTTAAGTACATGGGAAATGGAGAGTGGGGGGCTTCATTTCACTTTCCTATAGTGTTTAGCATGCGTCCCGTTTTGGGTCGATATGCGACACATTCGATCCTATGTCATAGACTTTAGTGCAATGCAAGTTTCAAACTAACTTAAGCCACTTCTGTCTAAAAAAACACAAACAAAGTTCAAATCATTATATCCTTCGGGATTAATTAGGTTTCTAAACATTTTCAGAAAAGAGCACATTACTTCCGTTTTGTCGCAAACAGGCATCGACCCTAACTGCCAGACGCGAACTTAACGTCTCTCGTAAAAAAACTTAATGACCTTGTAGGTCAAACTATGACTGCTCTGACTTCCTATCTCCCGTCTGATTGAGGATACGTAGGCACAAGACGACGATGTCTTGGCGAGCAACCTTCCCCCTTCACCCGTAGTCCTCCGAACTACGTTGATTCTGACTTTCCCACTCCTGAGGGAATACGTAGGCCTAGGACGGCGATGTCATATCGAGTCACCTTTTCTTTTCCTTTCCGTTAGCAGTTGAGCTTCAGATACTTACACCCTTTGATTAGAACAACAAGTGTGGATCCCATAGAGTACGATGGACGTGAGGGGGTGCTAATACCCTCCTCTCGCGTAACCGAATCCCGAACCCAGGCTATGGTTGCGATGACCATTCCTTTCCCTTCGTTGAGGTTTTCTTCGATCGTTTCCTTTCCCCGCGTCGGGATAAATAACGTTCGGTGGCGACTTTTCTGTTTTTCCGCCGGTTGATTTTCGCAGGTGCGACATTGGGGTATCACCTAATAGAAAAATGGTGAAAAATAGACATAGGTGGTTTGGGCATGTAAAAAGATGACTTGTAGATTCTATGGTAAGGTGGGTATATCAGATGAAGAGGAGGCAAACAATTAGAAGTAGATGATGCTTTAAAAATAACTATAAGAAAA
This sequence comes from Lathyrus tuberosus, assembly GCA_022829125.1. Lineage (NCBI taxonomy): Eukaryota > Viridiplantae > Streptophyta > Magnoliopsida > Fabales > Fabaceae > Lathyrus > Lathyrus tuberosus. The sequence continues at coordinate 4,739,597 of JALAZF010000422.1, forward strand.
GTTATTAAGAAAAATCTCGAGATTAACAATTTAGATAGAAGAATGATCCTGAATGGAATATTATGATCTCACTTAATGAAATAAGACTTTGATTATTATGTTTTTTTTCTTTCTTTTAGTTCATTATCCCAAACTCCAATTTTTATTTTTTTTTGGATAAGCAACAATTCATTAAAGGCATACTAGGAGTACACCGAACCCAAAACAATTTACATCAATACTCCAACAAGATGCAGATATCTACCCACCTAATAAAAATATCCCCCTCACAAAAAATCAAGAGGTGATTTACACCAATTATAAAAGCTACATCTAGGTCTAGAATTGAATCTATAATCCACCAAATTCCAAGAGTTAAGCCTAACCCGAAAAGGAATATCCTCGAGCCTAGAGATCCGATCATTGAAAATGATCTCATTCCCAACCCACCAAATAGTCCAACAGGTTACTAACCAAATGAAAGAAGCGGATGGCTTAGAAGTTTGTTTCACCACCTTCAAGTACCAATCAAACATGTGATCACAAACATTATCTTCTACTACGTGTCAAATGCCAACCCAACCTGTAATGTTAGACCACACCCTCGCAATCACCGGACACGCACAAAGAAGATGATTAATATCCTCCACCGCACCAAAATAAAAGACACACACTAATTCATGGGGATTTAAGATTGTTCCCCTGGCAGCCAGATTCCTACGCGTCGGTAGACGATCTAAAATTAATCTCCACCCAAAAGCATCAATCTTCAACGGAACTTTAGTAGCCCAAACGATATCTAAAGTTGTCTTGGGATTAATCTGAATCTCCAAATTTAACGGACAAACTAACAATGAAAAGTAGCAGTTCTTCACCGAAAACAGGTCGTGGCAGCCATTTCCCCAAGCATAGCAGTCCATCACCTGCCAGACAGGATTTGCAACAGTAAGCAAATCCTGCAAAGCCTCGAAGTCGTGCATTACATGCAAGGGAAGATTTGGGAACATATCTGCAAAATTCCAACTCCAAACTCTGTCCGTCCAGGACCCGAAATCAGAAACAGCAGCAAATTTGTTCTTTGAGGCAGCATAAAGATCAGCAAACAAATCCTTAAGTTTTTCGTATCTAATCCACCGACTGTGCCAAAAAGAAATACCATCCCCGCATCCCAATTTACAAGAAATTTGATCTGAGAAACACCCCACACCACCTGCGTCACAAATTTTCATTAGGTCTCGCCACCAAAATGATTCTAAACTCGACGGCCCATGCTTCTCTCTTAGATAATACGCTTAGTTAAAATTCTGTAATGACACAACAACAAACGAATCCAAATCACCGTAGGTTCCTGTAGGATGCGCCATAACCACTTCGTAATCAAAGCCACATTAAATAAAGACAAGGCTTTAATCCCCAAACCACCATCCCTCTTTGGTAAACACACTTTCTCCCAAGAAACCCAAGCGATGCCACGATTATCTCCCGAACCCGACCACAAAAAGTTACATTGGATAGATATAAGCTCCTTAACCACCTTTGAAGGAATCTTAAAGAAAGAAAGGTAATGGATCGGTATGTTAAAAAAAACAGAATTGATAAGAACGATCTTTCCCCTCAACGAAATTAGATTTCTACGCCAAGTTGCCAATTTCCGCTTGAAGGATTCCACCACTGGTTGCCAGAATACAATATTTCTATGGTTTCCACCCACCATTAGACCCAAGAATTTGAATGGTAGAACTCTAACTCCACAAGTTAAAAACGACGCCGCCATATTTAAGAAATCCAACTCCACACCAATACAAAAAATGTTACTCTTTGAGAAGTTAATGCGAAGACCTGAAAGCATCTCAAAACCCCACAGTAAAGCTTTAATGTCCCACAGGTCTTGCCACGAACTGTTACTTATAAGCAAAGTGTCATCCACAAATTGCACAAGATTAATATAAGGCTTAAATAGTGTTTTAGTCCCTGTAAGTTGGCGAGATTTTGGTTTTAGTCCATGTATCTTTTATTTTCGGTCCAAGTCCCCACATGTTCATTTCCTTTTGGTTATAGTCTCTGCTGTCAATGAAACGTTTAAAAAAAGCTGAGTTGGCAGACGATGCTGAGGTGGAATATTGTTTTATCATTTCTTGTTTAATTTTCTTTACACACGTGGATTTAATCAATGGACCGTTAAATAAAGAGGGACCAAATACAAAAAACATTACAAATTTGTTTTGCTTTTTCTTCCTTCTACATTGGCACTGTTTTCTTCTTCTTTCTTCTACATTGGCTATGTTCTCTTCTTCTTATACCTTCAACATCCATGGCCTCGTTTTCTTCTGCGAACTCTCATCATGGTCAAGCACCGGTTTGTGGTTGCAATAGAAGCATGAAAATGTATGTCAAATTCATTTGAAAACCCTAAAAGACGATTTTGGAAGTGTCAAAATTCAGGATTAATGTCTGGTTGCAAGTTGTTTATTTGGGATGATGAGCTTGAAAGAAATCCAGCAAGTGATGTTAGATGTTTAGGTGGTTGCAACTGCTCTGAAGTGTTGAAGGACTTAGGGTTCATGGTCAAGGAGATTGAAAATGGTAAAAAAAAACAAAGATGAAGATTAAGCTGGAGAAGGAGAAGAGAAAAGTGAATCTGTTGAAGCTATTGTTGGTTGTTTCATGGGGGATGTTCTTTGGTTATCTGAAATGGTGAATCCAATTGTTTGTGTTGTTGTTCAGTTTTTTTGTCTTTAAGTCCTTGTAACATTATTGTATTTTGGAATTGGTCCCTGTACCATATGATGAATGAAAAACATGTTTTGGTTTTGTTCAGTATATGTATGCAATTATATTGTTCAATATATGAATTCAATTAAGTTGATCATTGTGCTTGCAGTTGTACTTAAACCATATCTTGATAATTTTCATACTTAAAGTCATAACAAAATAAATACTTAAGTCATAATACATTGTTGGGAACGAAATACATAAATGCTTTAACTACAAGGCTAAAACCAAAGCAGTGTTGTAGTCATAATAGTTAACAAAAAACTTCTAGATGGAATCAAAAGTACAACATAATTCAAAACAGGCCATTGTCTACATAGTCCATGTTGGTCTTGGATACTTCCTTCTCCCTTAAGCTTTTTGCATCTTAGTACCCTTGTTCTTTCACTTCTCCTCAATTCCAACTTCCTTGCCACCTTTTCTCTAGGTTGTTTGGCCTACAAAGTCACATAAAAAACATACAGAATTAGAGAAAGATCAGCAGACCAAACATCATAGACATTCACTTAGTATTAGACTCAATTGGTTTAGGATCATGTTGCTTTGGTGGAGCTGCATGAACAGGTTGGTCATTACCAACTTCAACAGTTGGATGTGAGTCACCACCTTCTTTGATAGGTGCAGACAAAATGTAATTTGGTTGAGAGTCACCAACTCCTTGTGAAGCCTGTACAGGTTGTTCATTAGCAACTTAGGGATTAGCTGGAATTTGGGTAGTGATGTCATTGATATTGGGTTGGGCTTGTGTTGCTTCAAAAGCTGCACAGAGATCTGCTGCAAGCATTTCAAATTCTGGATCCACATAACATTGTGTTCCCTGTTGTTGTTCAGTTGGAGCCTCATTATCAGCATTACTTGGATTCTGTTGTTGTTCAGTTGGTTGGTCATTTTGTTGTTGTTGTTCACTTGATGCCTCATCTTCAGCATGACTTGGATTCACAGGTTGTGTTGTCTGTGTAGCAGTTTTCTTAGGTTTTCTCTGCACAAATAAATATCAGCAATCAATATCAATGATAACAATAACACAATTTGTAAACATAACTGATTTTAAATGATACCTTTCTTTTCTGAGCTTCAGGGTCAAGCACTTGAACCAAACAACTCCTGGTATTATGTCTATGCACTCCACATTTGGTACAACAATAAGTAGTCTGTGTCCTTATTTTGTTAGGATCTTCATCAGGTTCCCTTCTCCTTAACTTCTTTGGCCTACCAGGCCCTCTCTTGTATGATGGAGACAACATTTCCTCAGTGTCAACTTCAGGCCACATGTCTTGGCCATTAATTGGGCTAATGTTGAAGTCATAACATGCCACATATGTTTCTTTGGAGTAGCAATCATCTACATAGTCTTCTGGTTTTTTATTCCTAAACCCTAAGGCAGCAACTGCATGTCTACATGGTATGCCTACCAACTCCCAAAAGTTACAAGTGCAAGTTCTCTTAGATGTGTCAACTATGAACATTTGTTTGTTATGAATATGTTCAACTTGCCAAATACTGTCACCAGACCAAGTAGGAATCCAATTGCCAGCATGTTCTACTTCTTTATCTAACCTAATTCTAGGTCTTGGCATTATCCTATGTTCCCACCTATCAACTTTTTCTCTTAATGTAGAATTTCTATTCATCAGATAGTTCCTTATCCATTTACACATTGTCAATATTGGTTTATCCCTAGCCACTAGTATTGTGCTATTGAAAGCCTCAGATACATTATTCATTAACACATCACATTTGGGATAGAATGAGAAAACATGCTTACACTATAATTTTGTTGGTATTTTGGCCAACCACTCCCAAGCCTTAGGATTAAATGCCTTTAGCTCTTTCATCTTTTTTAGGGACCAAATCCAAAACATAATCAAAATATAGATCTGATGAAATGTACCTTTTGTTGGTCTGAGATGAATACCCATCTTTTTTCTTGTCCAATGTCTTCCAAAAGCAATGTCAAGAACCACCTCCATGACTCCTTTGTCTCAGTCTCACATACACCAAAGGCCAATGGATAGTATTGGTCGTTAGGATCCCTTCCAACAGCCACAAGCAAAGTTCCTCCATATTTTGTCTTTAGATGACAGCCATCAACACCAATGAATGGTCTACATGCGGTGGTGAATCCCTTTTTTATTCCATTAAAGCATAAGTAAAAACAACCAAATCTGGGTTGAATTGTGGGTGCAATTCATGTGACATTAATTTTACAAGTGTTGTCTGCATTGACCCTCCTTAATTCAGCAGAATACCTCCACAAAAGTGTATATTGCTTTGTGGCATCACCTTCAACCAAAGCCTTTGCTATTTGCTTAGCCTTCCATGCCCTGTTCATACTAATACCTACAGAATAACTTATTCTAATATCAGTCACAATATCACGAAGTTTGACTCCATCAGATGAAGCCATCCTAGCCGCTACAGTCTTAGCAATCCACTTGGAGTTAGCAGTAGTGTTATTTAAAACCCTACCACACGTGTGAGTACCAAACCATTTCTTCATTCGATACGTGTGTTTATTTCCCACTTTACTAACCAAAGCCAAAAAACCACATTTGCCCTTGCACACCACTCTCACTCTAACTTTGTCATTTTTCAGATACTTTATCTCTCTTCCATTCAAGACTGACCATTCAGTTATTGCCTCCTTAAACTCATGCAGAGAAACAAACTCCAACCCAACTTTGAACTTGTAATCCTTGTCTAATTCCTCCATCTTAAATCTAGGATATGCTGGTCCTTTCTCTTCATCTGATGCATCTGGATCACTACTCCCTATATCATTACCAACTATATTCCCACTAGATAAACCCCCATCTGCTTCAACATTTCTTATCTTTGATGGAGTTTTCCTATGTTTCTTTGCTATCTGCTTAACCCTTGCTGGGTTTTTTCTATAACATCAAATCCATCATCCAAACCAAGGGTTCTTTCATCCTCACTGTCCTCAAATGATAAACCATTGTAATCACTGTCATCACTATCATCACTATCAAAACTATCACTTTCAACATTACTTACATTATCAGCACCAACTGTGTCACCTTCAACATGAGGAACACCATCATCCATAATTGTCTCAGCTTCAACATTACTTACATTATTCTCACCAACTGTGTCAGCTTCTACATTGTCAGCTTCTACATTGCCAGCTTCAACATCATTCTCAAGAACATCATCTTCGATAACATTGTCAGTTTCCACATCATTAACACCATCTTCCATAACTCTATGCTCAACAAAAGGTCTACACTACAACTATTTTCAACAAAGTGTTCATAAATCTTAGCAGCATCAACATCACTAACTACCCTTGCATGCTTACCCGATACAATGTTATACCACCATAGCTAATAATCATTGATTTCAAGTTTGCAAATATCTTTAACAATACCGGTTGCTTCAAAGAAGCTCCACCTATCAGGGTCAATGTCTACTTCTACTTTATCCCCACCTAGGTAGTACACTACACCATGCCTAACAAACTTTCCCCCGTAATGCAAATTCACAGTGAACACCATACCTGGATGATTCGATTTGGAAGCTCAATTGTATTCGTACAAGCACCCTTCACCTTCCCTGCGCTATGACTGAGGTGGAAAAGAGAAAGATGGAAATGGAAAGACAAACCCTAGTTTACAAGGACTTAAAGGAAAAGAGGGAAACTACATTTGATGACATGTTATGGGTGAGGTGGAAAAGAGAAAGATGGAAATGAACAAAACCAAAACATGTTTTTCATTCATCATATGGTACAGGGACCAATTCCAAAATACAATAATGTTACAAGGACTTAAAGACAAAAAAACTGAACAACAACACAAACAATTGGATTCACCATTTCAGATAACCAAAGAACATCCCCCATGAAACAACCAACAATAGCTTCAACAGATTCACTTTTCTCTTCTCCTTCTCCAGCTTAATCTTCATCTTTGTTTTTTTACCATTTTCAATCTCCTTGACCATGAACCCCAAATCCTTCAACACTTCAGAGCAGTTGCAACCACCTAAACATTTAACATCACTTGCTGGATATCTTTCAAGCTCATCGTCCCAAATAAACAACTTGCAACCAGACATTAATCCTGAATTTTGACACTTCCAAAATCGTCTTTTAGGGGTTTCAAATGAATTTGACATAAACATTTTCATGCTTCTATTGCAACCACAAACCGGTGCTTGACCATGATGAGAGTTCGCAGAAGAAAACGAGGCCATGGATGTTGAAGGTATAAGAAGAAGAGAACAGAGCCAATGTAGAAGAAAGAATAAGAAAACAGTGCCAATGTAGAAGGAAGAAGAAGCAAAACAAATTTGTAATATTTTTTGTATTTGGTCCCTCTTTATTTAACGGTCCATTGATTAAATCCACGTGTGTAAAGAAAATTAAACAAGAAATGATAAAATAATATTCCACCTCAGCACCGTCTGCTAACTCAGCTTTTTTTAAACGTTACATTGACAGCAGGGACTATAACCAAAAGGAAATGAACATGTGGGGACTTGGACCGAAAAAAAAAAGATACATGGACTAAAACCAAAATCTCGTCAACTTACAGGGACTAAAACACTATTTAAGCCTTAATATAATCATCATAGACACACGGAAACCTCTCAACAAATCCTTTGAATTCGTAATTCTAATAATTTCCGCCAAACCTTCCACAACCAAAGAAAACAAAAACGGGGAGAGCGGGTCATCTTGTCTAAAGCCCCGAAATGCCTCAAAATCTTTGGTCGTACCTCCATTCACGATCACCGAGAAAAAACAATTAAGAGCCGCCTTTGATCCACTTAATCCACACCTCATCCAAAATTAATCCACACCTCATCCAAAATAAACGTGCTTAATACTCTTTCACTTTCTACTAGTTAAGAAACCAAAACTGAGGAACAAAATTCATCCTAAATATAATGCCTTAAAGAAAGAAAAAAAATCATTGTTGAGAACTATTAGCCAAACTATTAGCCAATTTCCCAACCGACTTCTCTATTCAAAAACAGAAACTAATACTTTTTTATATGTTTGTATAAAACCTATTCAAAGGTAAAGTGTTAGGTTTCACGTGATTTAATAGTATATATTTTAAAGTTATTGACTCATTTTAATTTCAACTAAACAATAATAATGTGTTGAAAAATGTGCTAACCAATGTATTGATAACACTTCTCATGATGATAGAATTTATAAATGAATAATAACTACTATTACTGCTAAAGAAGGATTCAAAACTTACTAGTATTACATTAAGCTTGTTAAAAGTAAGATTGTATTGTTTGTGTGACATGACATAAATGTCATTTAAAATCATATTTTGCTACAATTTAATTTTTCCGCTAAGCGCATCAAAACTTTTTGACTATAACATTCTTAAATAAATATGTAGAATAAAATATTATATATAGGGCGCTATGCTTGAAATTTTATAAGGGTAATAAATAAATAAATGATTTAAATTTAATTTTAAAATATTATAATAACAACATAAATACATATTGTTGTGTTAATTACATTTATAAATAAATAGACCAATTTGTAGATCTAATAATATTTAAATGACTCATAATACGGTTAAAATAATTACATTTACTTTTAACCCTACTTAAAATGTGTTTTATAGTTTCATGAATTTTAGATCCTCATTAATATGGAGTTGGGACTAAGGAGCACATTTATTTAATTTTAAATTGTATTGATTAGAGTATTAAGGTGCAATTATGCAGTTTTGCTATCTTATAAATGAATCATAAATGTTTACGCGTGATTTCTGCTTTTGATTTAGCCTTATCTGACGATGATATAACGTGTTTAACTGAGCATATTTGAATTGATTTATTTTAAAATTTGTCATGACCTAAATTAATTATAAATATGGATGCGTAATTTTTTCTCTTTTGATTTAATCTCAATTGACTGTGACGTAACGTATTCACACAAATATATTTGAACCGATTTACTTTAAAATTTGTCGTGACCTAAAATTAATTATTAAATCTTGACGTGTGATTTGTGCTTTTGACTGAAACTCAATTGACAGTGATATAACGTGTTCAAGTAAGCATATTTGAACGAATTCACTTTAAAATTTGTCGTGACCTAAATTAATTATTAAATCTTGATGTGTGATTTCTACTTTTGACTTAACCTCAGTTGACTGTGACGTAACGTGTTCAAGTAAAAATATTTGAACCGATTCACTTTAAAATTTGTCGTGATCTAAATCAATTATTAAATCTTGACGTGTGATTTTTGTTTTTGACTTAACCTCAATTGACTGTGACGTAACGTGTTCAAGTAAGAATATTTGAACTGATTCATTTTAAAATTTGTCGTGGCTTAAATTAATTATTTAATGTGGACGTGTGATTTATGCTTTTAACTTAACCTCAATTGACAATAATATAACGTGTTCAAGTAAGCATATTTGAACAGTTTTACTTTAAAATTTGTCGTGATCTAAATTAATTATTAAATGTCGATGCGCGTGATTTTTTTATTTTTATTTAACCTCAATTAACAGTGATATAACTAGTTCAAGTAAACATATTTAAATAGATTAACTTTAAAATTTATGCGTAACCTTAATCAATTATTAAAAGACTTTCCAACCCATAAGTTTCCAAATTAAAGATTTACATTGACAAGTGGGATCATTCATGAACAAGATAAAGACTACTAGAATTGAAAATAATCAGATTATAATTGTGATTTTTGTCAAGAACTTCTCAATCTAATGGCTATAATTCATCCACTAATACTCCATCATTCCTTTAATGTCAATATTTCTAATGAAATAGACTATACGAGAGCCTAAGTTGATGCAATTATGGTATTTTCAAATATGAATAAACAAAAAAGTGAAAGCACCAAATTATACACATTAAGCACTTATTTTATTATTACAAAAGCGATTTTATTGAAAGGAAAAATAGGTGGAAAAAAAGGTTGGCATTTATCATCTGAAGTAATATCTCCTCATTATGCTCAACTGTCTCAATTACTCTTGCATTTATGTGATTTAAATGGTCTTAATAGAATGGCCATTATTTTTCAATGCTTGGAACTACCCAACCCAACCCACTCTCTATACCATCCATTGTTTTGTAATTTAATTTCACTCTTAACTCACACTATTACTCTCATTATACTCGTGCATACACATGATTTATAAATAATATTAAATATTATGGTTTTTTAAATTAAAAATTAAATAAAAAATTATTTAATTTTTTATAGATAAAATCAATTTGAAAACTCACCAAAATAATTATCATATTTACAAAAATTCATACATTAACAAATAGAATTAGACCTGATTAATTATTTATCGACGGAATCAATTTTAATGGAAAAAATAAAAATAATCTTTTATTGAATGCCTTAGATCATGGCCACACAAGATCTGAATGAAATTAGTATACAATTAATTTTTTTCTATGATGATTAAAAAATTAGCTTATCTTAAATTGTAACTAACAAGCAAAATTTAATAAAGTCAACTTTCACATTTAATTACCCTCATTAGTTGCCAACCATTTCTTCTTGATTTTCAAATTGTAATACAATTCTCTCTCTAATTAGTTTATTAACATTTTTTTAATATTTTTTTGGTCAAACCAACATGAATATCTTTTTATATAAATAAAAATACATATGAGTAAAAAATTGATAGAAAATATACATTAGTATAATATGATAATATGGTGCAAACATAGGTTATGTGGGCCTTAATATTTAAATATTTTAACTTTTTAACCGTTACCTTTTAGTACTTCAGAGGATCTATGACTATAGTTCTATACTGTCATATATTCTAAGTTACTTTTGTTGCCGCTATTTTTTCTTTAATGATGATGTCAAACATTAAAAAATTGGATAAAACAGTAAATACAAATAAAAATAAACTAAAAGATTTTTTTACCTTAAATTTCAATAAGAAAACTAATAAAGTACATCAATTTAACCCCTACAAAAACCAGTAACATTTTTTTAACTATATATTGATAAAAATAGTGCTATTTACGCGCCACTTCATTTTTCTTTCTTTTTGTTGAAATTTTTTATCTTGAACGATGATAAAAATGGAGCGCACATAGCACTACTCATAGAAAAGCTAATAACATTAAAATAGTAAATTATAAATAAAATAACATATTCCTAGGATTAAATAAAAGGTACTACTTCTAATACTACTACTAATATTAATAATAGTAAATATATAATATTATAATATAATATATTATATTATATTATATTATAATATAATATTCCTAGTTCTGAGAAAAAACAGAGATTTGAAACAGAGTACTCTGTTTCAGTTTCTCTTCTCTGTTTCTAACTCTGTTTTATTCTAATTCTTCTTGTTGTTGTTGTTCTGTGTGTTGAGAAAATCAAGCAAAACGGTGCTTTCACATTTGGGACATTTTGGATCATTCTCGGAGAGCATCACATACATGAGACAACGAGGACAACCAACGAGTAACATCGAGGTTGCTTCAGGGCTGTTCGGTCCATTCTCCGACGAGACACAAGAACTCGGCGGCGACACCGAAGCCGATCGTGTTGGCGATGATTCCGTTCTTCTTCTTTCAGCTCTCGGTGGTGATAGGTTCAGCTTCAAATCAAGCTTTGGTCCAGTTCCGTTTCTTCGACTCATCCTCTGTTTTCCTCTGTTTTACTCTGTTTTTCTCTGTTTTCTGGAACAACAAAAAAATTGATAAGAGAAGAGATTAGAAGAAGATTAAGAAAAAACGAAAGGAATAATAATAATAAGAAGAAAAAGTAATTGATAACTCACAAAAAAGATGGAAGAAGGAAGAGAGAAATGATAATAATGATGATAATAAGAGTGATGAGGTTTTGATGTGAGAATGAAAGGAGGTTGGAGGGGAATTTATACAAGGGAAATGAAGGGTGAATTAAAGGTTAATTTAATTGAGGAGGGTGTAAGGTGTAGAGAGAGAAAGAAGAGAGAGAAAAGAATTGAATTGAGTAGAAAAAAGAGTGTAAATTGAGGCCAAGAAATGTATTAATTGTTTGGAAAAATAGCAACAAGTATGCAACAATTGGAAATTTGGAATAAATATTGCAATTACACAAACTGCACAAGAGGCCCTTTCTTCATTCATTGCTTAACAATTTTTTATATTTTTTTAAAAGAGTCGGTGTTTTAGACAAATAAATAAATAAAACTTTTTAATTTTTAATTTTAATTCTATAATTTTGTTTTTTTTTTAAATTTAAATTCAAATTTCTTTAATGCTAAACGTTTTAAATCCTATGCTAATTAATCGACTTTAAAGTAAATTTTAATTAATAATTATTTTAAACTTAGTTTATTGTTATCTCCTTTTTCTATTATGAGTTGTTTTGATATTTTTTATACGTTTTAAAAATTGTAATTATTATTGTCTATAAAAGAAAAATCATAATTTTTTAAACAAAATTATATTTAATTAATGCTATTGAAAAAATAAATTTAAAAAATAAAAAGAAAAGAAAATAATTTATATTTAAAAGTATAATAGAAAAAATATTATTTATTAATTAATATTAGTGTAAAAAAAATTTATAATTTATTATAATTTTTTGAGAAAATGGGTGATACACTATCAACCAATCACGACCATGAATCCCGCCAAGTCAGACCGTAATTTTTAAAAAATTGAAATGACATGGCAAAATAATATATTTTTATTGGATGACAGTGTAAAACTATTTTACACTGTCAGTGCATATCTATTAAACCCTAATTTTTTTTCTCAAAACGATTTATGATTAAAAAAAAAGAGAAAATAGTGAAATAAGTTCAATCAATTAATTCATAATATTTGTTTTAATATTTTCACATGTATTAAGAAATATAATTATGATTGTATAGAAAAAGTAAAACTATAAATTTTTTTATAAAATTATTGAAATAAAGAAACAATAATAAATATTTAAGAGTATAATAGAAAAATATTATTAAATGATTCATTAGTATTGTAAAATGATATATAATTTGTTATAATTTTTTAAAGGGACTTATAATAAAAAATAATTTATTAGAAATTTGATTCTCCTATTTTGTTTGATTTACAAAATCAGCCCTCTTATTTCAAAATCAAATAGTTTTAATTTTTTCCTCCGTATTTTTACATTTAAAATTGATGATTTGTTCGTTTTTAAATGATTTATTGTTAGTAAAACTTAACAAATCATCATATAACTTTAGTTTGGTAAAACATTATAAAAAAATATAATTTAAAAAAACAAACACTTCATTAGTAGTCGAAAATGTAAGAGGAGAACAAAACATATTACTTTTAAAATATGATAACTAATTTTTTGAATCAGATAAAATAGAGGATCAAACCAGTAATTTAACCTAAAAAATATTTTAAGTTCAATAATTTAATTAATAACTTTTGTTAATTTAGGCTAACTAAACTCTTTATTATTTAAAATATTAGTTACAATAATAGTTATTAATATGTAACCCTACACCAATAATATTTAATATCCATCAAGTAGTAAAGCATGAATTCTATTTTCAAAATTTTTTTTGGTACAGCATCAATTCTCTTTTAATTGTACTATGAAAGAAAGAAAAACAGGTGTAATAGATAGGCGAAGTTCAAAATCTTAAATATTGAGCGGCGTCTTAAGAAAAAGACAGATATTAATTTCAATGTCTATGGTTGATGGGAGATGAGATACATTAAACATCATCACACCTTCATTAGATTATTATATACTTTAAATTAAATGAAGTTTCATAGTTTTTTAATGTTTAGAATGATGATAATTATTATAGCAGGTGGAAGCACACCACCTTCATATGAGTGAATATCTGAACTGAGTTTCCTCAAGAAAAATAAAAGGAAAAAGAAAATGAAAATAAAATAATTTGAATTTAAATGGAGATAATGAATTATTTTTGTTGGGTCATTTATTTTGTAGAATTTCTGTTGCACTTTAGTTGACTACATTATCGGTTTGAAAGTACAAGCGTTGTCCATTTTCCAAAATGTGTTACTATCAGTACTTTGTTTGTTCGGATGAATAACAGAGAGAAGGAATTTGGATGTAGAAAGAAAAAAAAAAAAAAGAGAATATATTGATTTTCCTTGTTTGGTTGTAGAGGTTTTGAAATTTTTATCTTATCATGTTTTGCTTTAACTCATTCAATCAAACATTTGCTTGGAGTAAATATTTTTTTAGTTTCTATTTTGTTTGATTTTGATTTTTTTGTAAATTTTTTATTTTATTTTAGTCATTTTTATTTTGTTTTAGTTCTTGTAATATTATTTTATATTAAAATTGGTCTTTACCTATAAAATATTTGACTTTATTTCCTCAAACATTAATGACATGATTACTAAGTATAATAATTTATAGGTATAATAATTTATAGGTAATGTTGACTTGTGTCCTAGGCGGGGGTGGACAAATTTAAACCGACGGATTGAAACCGACCAATTCGTTGTTATTTTTGTACAAATGGATCGAGTCGGATCGGGCGTCGGGTTGATTCGGTTGTTTAATTTGGATATTATAGGGTTGCTTCGGTCGGGCTCGGATACTAAGTTTGAATCCGACAAAAACCGAAACCGACCGAACTTAATTAATATATATTTTTATTTATTTTTATTACTATATGAATGACTCATTATAAAAATGAGATTCATAATGTTGCAGGATACTATTATTTTTATAAATTAATGATTATATTGTATACTCCCAAAAATACAAGATATGTAATATACAATTTTGTATATTATTTAATTTATCGGTTAACAATGATAAAATTAATGTCAAATAATATTAAAAATATTATTCTGTAATAATAACTTTTATTAAAAAAATAGTTTTATTCTAAAAATTTAATATTTTTTTATACAAAAATTAAAAAAAATTATTTTTATAAATTTTTTCTAATAAATATTAAACCGACTAAACCGATCCGACTTAACCGCCAAACCGACTTAACCGAATCCGACTAAAACCAAAATTTTATCGGTCGAAATTGGGCCATAAAAATGAAACTGTGGTTTACGTCGGATTTAAATTTTGAGCCCGAAACCAACTGTAATCGATCGATTGTCCACCCCTAGTCTTACAGGTACAAGTTAAAAAACATATTTATAGAAAATTTGTATGAAAAACATCAATAAAAAATAAATTTTTTATTTTTAACAGTGCACAATTTCCAAGATAATATTTATACTTTTACTTGTTAACTTGTGCCCCTAAAACACAAATTAGCATTACCCATAATTTATTTATTACAATACCTAATTTTAATATACACAAATTAAAGAAAACTAAAATAAAATAAAATGATAAAAATAAAAATAAAAAATATTTGTAAGAACCAAAACTATACTGAAAAATTATAAGACTAAAACTATAAAAAAAAGTTGTATACTTTTAAAATTAATTATATATTTAAAGTTATAATTTTCATATAAATATTACAATATTCGTCTCAAATTATAAGTCATTTTGTAAAATAAAATGTTTTAAATTATAAATTGCTATATAATTTCAATACAATATTAATGTTTTTTCCCTTAATATATTATATACTATTTATTTATATCACTTTCCAAAAAAATTTAAATTTTTTCCTATATATTTTATTTTAAAAAATATTGTAAAATTATACAGAACTTAATTATATCTTTTAATTTGTGTAAAATATACAAAATAATTTAGAATTTGAGATGGAAACAATACTAATTTATCTTTAATATATAAACACATTAAGTGTTTGATTGTTCATATTCCAAAGCAAATTCATTGTATTAATAAATGATGTTTAAAAATAAAATATTGAATTTTTTTTTTTTGTAAAGTTTTATATTAACAAAATCTCAACAATTATAAATATGATCAGATAAAGTTCATCGCTCTCAAATTATTATTTTCCATTTTAAATTTATAATGATAAGTATTAGTTAATATTAATAAAATTAATTTAGTAAAACAATTAATTATTTCATTTATAAGTTCTCTTTAACTGAAAAGTATTTATCGGTAGTTTTTGTAATATTCGATTTTTTTTTTTGAATCAAAAGGAAGATTGAATTAATTCAAAAAAATCAGAAGAGTACAAGGCAATCGCTCGGATCCAGCCGTCAATGAAGACTATGAGAATCGAGGACACTAAAAAGTCATCAGCTTTGATATATATGTCCTAAGTTTCCTGCTATACCACCCCCTATACACACAATCATATCTATTATGTTATCAACTTTTTTATTCTTATCAACAACATTTCCAAAACAAATATCATTTCAATATTTCCACACGCCATAAACAGTCTCTGTAGCAGCTAATTTCAGGATGGAAGTTCGCACACCCTTACCTTTGGTACTCTTACTCAACCAATCCAATTCCATATCCCAAGTTTGCGGGATATGTGTAATCTGAGCCCATTCGAGGATATTTGCCCATATACAACTCGTTTCAGGACAAACGAACAACAGATAATTAATAGATTCCTCTTCTTGGGTACATAAGCAACATCTGTCTTTAGAAATTATACCAAACCTGCGAATTCGTTGTTTTATAGCCAACCTACCGTGACAGGCAAGCCACATAGTCATCACAGCTCTCGGTCTAGCTACATTATACCGAAATAAGTTCCTTCACTCTAATTTTGGAGTATTTTTTACCATATTCTTGTAAACATCATTCATCCGAAACTTATTACTATTTAACATGAGGTTCCATACCTGCTGAATGTCAACCAGATTAGCTCTCTGTTTGAAAATGTTTTTCATAATCCAGAAGGTGTGTGTTTTGATACTAATATTCATCAGATCCTCATGTTTCAAATAATAAATATGCACCCATTTAACCCATAGGCTATCCGCTTTCCCACTGAGGTTCCAGAGCAGTTTCATCATGGTAATTTTGTTCCAAATCTTGAGATCAATAATATCTAGCCCTCCATAATCCCGCAGTCTACAAACATTATCCCAAGCAATAGGGCTTTTCCTACTGATATCTGATCCAACCGTCCACAAGAAAGATCGACAGATAGCTTCTATCTTATGAACAACAAATTTGGGGATAGGAAAACATTGCATCCAATAGTTCGCAATGGCAAATATAACACTTTTGATAAGTTGGACATGCCCTACATAACTAAGGAGCTTCGTACTCCAGTGATTAATTCGACTCATTATCTTTTCAACCAGTGGCATATAATGATTGATAGATAGTTTTTTAGAGGTCAAAGGCACACCTAGATACTTGAAAGGGAGTGGCCCCTCACAGAATTTGGTAAGGGTGATAATTTCCTGCCTTGTGCCCTCGTCCACACCACCAAAATAAATTTTACATTTATCCGGATTAAGTTTGAGGCCAGTGGATGCAGAGAATTTGTTGAAAGCCTCCATCATAAGTTCCACCGATATGAGATCTCCTTTAGAGAATAAAAGTAAGTCATCTGCAAAAGAAAGGTTAGTAATATGGAACTTCTCACACTTGGCATGGTGGTTGAAGTTGGGATTCTTCTGCATTTGGCGAAGACATTTGTTCAGATATTCCATTATTATTACAAATAAGAGAGGACAGATAGGGTCCCCCTGTCTAATACCCCGTTTGGCCTGGATAGGTTTTGTATGCTGCCCATTGATGTTGAATTTATAAGTTACAGATGTAACGGTAAGCATAATCCATCTAACGAATTGGGTTGGAATCCCTATCTCCTTTAAGATACATTCCAAAGCACCCCAGTTAACCATATCGTATGCCTTTTGAAGATCGATTTGAATCATACGACGAGGAGTACCACCTTTCCTAGCATACCCCTTTATCAACTCATATGCCAATAGGATATGGTTATGAATATGTTGGCTTGGCACAAATGCAGCTTGCGAGTGGTGGATAATATCTCCAATAACTTTTCCTAATCTGTTAGTAAGAATTTTGGAGATTATTTTATAGACAGTGGTACAGCCTGCTATCGGTCTGTAATCCTTAATATTCATGGCATCGTAATGTTTCGGAATAAGTG
The DNA here is from genome assembly GCA_022829125.1 of Lathyrus tuberosus. Classification (NCBI taxonomy): domain Eukaryota; kingdom Viridiplantae; phylum Streptophyta; class Magnoliopsida; order Fabales; family Fabaceae; genus Lathyrus; species Lathyrus tuberosus. The sequence continues at coordinate 4,757,362 of JALAZF010000422.1, forward strand.
TCACCACAGTACCGTTAAAGGCTTTAAATAGGCGTTCACGATAAAAGAAATCCTGGACTGCATTAACGATATCATATTTTATGGTATCCCAACTCCCTTTGAAAAATCGGTCTCCGTAGCCATCTATACCCGGCGATTTCATATCCCCAATACCTGTAAGTGTTGTATGAATTTCTTTCTCACAGATGGGAGCCAAAAGAAATTGGCGTTGATCCATTGTCAGTTGCGGTCCATCCCTCATGGCGGCCACATCGATATGGCGAACGCTGTTATCGGCTGTACCTAACAGATTGGTATAATACTCCACAACTTCTGCTTCTATATTCGATTGAGCAGTCAGTATTGTGCCGTCTGTAACGTCCCAATTTGTTTAATTGTATTTATTTATTTCATTTATGTGAATTTTGTGAAATGTGTGAATTTATGGTATTTTACCTGCTAATTGAGTTAAATGGTTAATTTCCCTGATAGGTAAAATATTTGCAATAAATTATAATTTCTTTTCAACTTTTATTTCCCGAAATATATTTCATCGCTGTTAATGTTTTATCGCGTGTTGAGAGCGTCTGCGAGATATTTGAGCTGAAGGGTAAAATGGTCATTTTGAGGGGTAAATATCTTAGAAAAATTAGATATTTTTATAAATAGAGATTGGAGAGAAAAAGAGAGAAAGGAAAGAAAAAGGAAAGAAAGGAAAAGGAAGAAAAAGAGAGGAGAAGAGGAAAATCGAAGAAAACTCCGTTTCAAGCGCGATTAATCGGGTAAGGGTGAGAAGTTTCGATTATATCTTGCTTGTATATGAATATGTATGTGTGTGTTTGAATCTTTACTTGTTTCTCATAGTTTTTCAATTATAGGTCGAAATGAGAAAAATGAATAGAAATCGATGTTTTCACGGTCGAAAATCGATATGAATCGCGTAGTATGATCACACTATGCATATGAACATTTGTTGATACTTGTTATGCTGTTTGGAACTGATTTGAGATGAAAATGGTGATTTTTGGGGAGGACTGTCGAAGGGTTATTTTTCTGGAAATCGCAGTGCGCGCTTAGCGCGCAGACGCCCGCTTAGCGCGGTCTGGAGAATTTGCAACCTTTCCAGGCAGTGAGGAGTGCGCTTAGCGCGGGGTGGAGCCCGCTTAGCGCGACCTGTAGCAAAAATAAAACTTGTTTTTTTTCTAAAATCCATAACTTTTGATCTGTAACTCGGATCGAGACGTTCTTAGTACCGTTGAAAAGCTAATGAGATGTTCTTTCTTATAAAAATGGTTTTGAGATGAGTGGCCAATTTAATTGTGTCAGGAATTTGGAAACGTGTCGTTTTGTCAATTTTTATCGTCGTAATTGTGTGCGATTGATGTGTTATCATGCGATGTGCTTTTGATATATAACGTATAGCTTGTGTGTTGTTATATGATGTTGAAGCATGTGATAAGTTGTTTAATTGTTGTGGCCTTATGGTAAAATACTTTGTTGACTTGAATACAAATGTATGGTATTAATGTATGTTGTTGTGGGTAGCCTTCGTGGCGTGAATCCTAGTGTTGTGAGTATCATTGTATGATGGCAGGATTGTAGTGGTTGATGTCGAGTAATTCTTGATGTGAATTGATATGAGTGTATATGCTAAAATGCTAATGGTTGTGGTTTATGGATTATGATGAAATGCATTATTTATGTGAAATTCAATGTGTGTTATTTGGTGGCCTTATGGAAAGTAAAGACATTGTTTGAATTGATTTCCAATGCATGAATAATGATGATGAGATAATTCATATTATTGATTTATGAGTGTGCATTTGATTATCATGAATCGTTGATATGACATGCATCAAGATATGCACCTTGTGATGTCGTGTGCCCTTGTAGGGTGTGAGCGACGAAACGATTCCAGAGGGAATCTGCTGTAACGGTCGTGTGCCTTATACAAAGAGGACTTAAAGCGACGTTATAGACGATCGTGTGTCTTATACAAAGAGGACCTAAAGCGATCGGATCGTGTGCCTTATACAAAGAGGACCTAAAGCGATCCATAAACGTCGTGTGCCTTATACAAAGAGGACCTAAAGCGACGGGGAACATCGTTTGCCCGACGGGGAGTTACACTAAGTAACAAGCGATGATTCCAATAATTCCTGAGTGAATTAATGATGATGAGAATGATGGATGGAATGGTACCACATGCATAGAGTCGTTGTGTCGGTCTCTGTGCATTTGCATAAATCATGAATGGATTGATTATGTGTGGGAAATCATGAATGGATTGATTATGTGTGGGAAATTGTGAATTGATTGAGTATGTGTTGAGCTCGTGATAGCATTGGTAATTTTATATGCATTGGTTACGGATGATATGTTTTATGTATAGACATATGCTATGTTTTGTGGGGATGTTGTACATTAAAATGATTGTATTAATTATCTATGATATGCTATATATGAATATATGTGACGTGGTGGTGTGTTTCCATATGTCATAACTTTGGTATGCCTTATGTGTGAATATGTCATTATGTTGGTATAATTGATATATGCTATGTGGTTGGATTATTAGAAATATGTTAGGTATTTGTGGCATGCTATCTGTATTAGTATGTGATGCTTGTGGTGAGAATAATTATGCATGTGAATTTATATGTGTTTGCATATTATTATGCAATCTTGATTTAGTTGTTATTTCTCACCCTTCTGCTGTGGTTCGTTGCTCTATGAGACAATTGCAGATTAGCAGCTTGGAGGCTTTTGTGAAGATTAGTTCTCCATCTTTGTGTCGGTCTGTCTGCTCTAATACGTAACACGGGAGTCGGGGAACGCTTTTGTTATATATGTATACATTTGTTGGATCTATTTTGTATTACCTTTGTATGAATATTTTGATGTTATAAAACAATTTATTTTGTAAAACGAGTCAGTTATGGATCTTTCCGCTTAATTCCATAATTGAACTTTCCTTTTGTTGGAAAAAGTTTCCCTTTTATGTTTATTCCATTTAGTGTTATGTATCAAATTTATGAGCAGGGATTGTGTTTTCTTTCTTTAAATGTGGCATCCTTGTTTCTGTCTAAGAATAAAATTTTTATTTACTCTGATTTATTTATGTATTATTTATCCGCGATGGGAATTGGGGTGTTACATTAGTGGTATCAGAGCAGGTCGGTCCGTCCGGCCAAGTTGTTGAGTCAGTTGGTGTGACAGTTGAATACTGTCTATGTTGTTTGTTCCTTAGTACATGATCTGTGTGTGAAACACTGTCAGTGCTTTCTGGTTTTCTAATCCTTTGTCTTTAGGATTTAAAATGAGTTAAGTGGGGGAGAAGCTGGTGCTTCTCCAAGTTGCTTCAGGTGTGGAGCGTTGGCTCAGTGTGTTGTAGATTGCAAGATTGTAAGTGTTGTTTGGACAGCGTTGTTCCCGGTTCCGGAGGGAAGGCGGAGGTAAGGTTTCTGTCGACTAAGGATTTGTGCCTTAGGTAGTCTTGTGCACAAGATGCAAGAAATGCTATTATAATTTGGTAAAGATGGTTTATGCCCCATCATGATTGTCGGCTGTCTATTGATAAATTGAGGAACTGATCACCCTTAATCTCTTATTGATAGTAGACGAAATTATGTTGGACGGAATAGATGTGTCTTTCCAGCTTTGATAGTATGTTTTGTGAATCATTTGGAGCTAAGCCAGTGAGTACAGATTGTTTTGTTGAGTCGATGAGGATTCTAATATCAGGAAGATGAGGCGGATTAGAGGTTTTGGTATGTTGGTTCAGTTGGGAAGTCATTGAGAGAGAACGATTGGGTATCGTTAATGGTTGTTCTCAGAGAGTAGAGTGTGAACTCAAATTTGACAAAGGTGAAGATTTGAGGTTTGGATCTTCTAAGTAAGTAGAAGAACTTTTAGGAAGTGAAACTCAGATGTTTGTCATGTTTGTGATGATAGTGTTTTGGAAATTGGCAGAAAGCCACAGTGATGGGCCGTTAGTTGTGCACGGTTTTTAGATGTTTTTTTGGATGAAACATTAGTGTGTCGACTTGAAGAGGTCCAGCATGGTTGGTAAGGAAAAAGGATGATAACATGAGGTTTCGTGTTAATCAGTGAGTAGTATGGAAACTTGCAGTTGTGTTCGGGATAGCTTGAGTTTTGAATTGTAACGAATCGCGAACGATTTGAAGTTCCTTCATGGTATACTTCTGTTATGGGTTGAGATCTCGTGTCAGCAGAAACCTGGAGTAAGTTGGAACCCCGTAAGAAGAATTGATATGGAATGTGGTAACCAGAGATTGTTAAGCTATTTTGGATAAATTGTTTCGAGCTTAGAATGAATTTTGAAGGTGGTATATGTTATGGTTGTGGAGTATATGAATCGTGTCTTCCATACTTGTTTGGATAAGTTCATGGTGATGTTTATTGGATGATATTCTGATTTATTTTAAATCAAAGGATGAGTATGTAAAGTATTTGAGGATTGAGTTACAAGGGTTGAAAGAGAGGGAGCTTTCTGCTAAATTATCGAAGTGAGAATTTTGATTGAAAGAGGTTAGTTTTCTTGGTTATGTTATTTTCGATGATGGTATTGTTGTGTATCTATCCAAAATAGATGCAGTTCTACATTGAGAGACTCTGAGGTCGGTTAAGGAGATCAGAAAATTTTGGGCTTAGTTGGTTGTTACTGCAGGTTATGGAAGACTTTGCTAAGCTAGTGCTTCTGTTATCTCAGTTGACTTGCAAAGGGTGAGTCGTTTGCTTTGGATGTTCATTGTGAGGAAAGTTTGAGAGGGCTAAAGTAGAATTTGTCTACGGTTCCAATTTTGATTCTGCCTGGTCCTAATAAACTGTTTATGGAATATTGGGATGCGTCCTTGATGAGCGTAGTTAGTGTGTTGATGCAAGAAGGTAAGGTGGTGGCTTATGCTTCGAGACAATTGAGGATTCATGAATTCTAGATGGCTGCGGTTACTTTTGTGTTGAAGAATCTAGAGGTATTATTTTGAGGGTTTTAGGTTCAAGGTGTTTGGTAATCACAAGGGTTTAGAGTACTTGTTTGGTCAGGAGGAATAAAGTAGGAGACAACGAGGATGGTTGGAATTCCTGATTAGTTATGACCTTGGCTCGAATTATCCTATTGGTGAAGTTAATGTCGTGCCTGATGAATTAAGTCGAAAGTTTTTACATATGTCTGCTTTGATGGTTAAAGAGTGGGAACTTTTGGAAGAATTTAGAGATTTGAGTTTGGTGTGTGAATTGACATATGATAGTGTGAGGTTGGGTATATTAAAAGTGAACAGTGATTTTTGGCGAATATGAGAAAGAGTTAGACTTTGGACGTGGGATTGATAGTTTTGATGGTTACGAGTAATCAGAGTGCGCAACGGAAGTGTGATGTGGCACAATTCGTATATGCGTGTGTGACTTATAAGAGTTCATAGGTTGAACATTGGAAACATGTAGGAATGATGAGACCATTGGACGTTTGGGAATGGAAATGTTAGGTGAAAGGTTTAATTACTAATCATGGGCTATATGTAGATGGATGTTTTGGTTATATGTTCGATTGGGGAATCTTAGCATTGGTGTAATAATGTTGTGTGACAAGGATGTTGGTATTGTGGTTATGTAGAGGTTGTTGAAACGATGTTGGGTCGTGGAACTTTATGTTCTCGTTTGTGTTGTTGCCTCATTTCCATCGTGATGGTTCGAGTGCGAGTAGCTAATTCCTTGTGGGGAATTAAGGGAGTGTTACCTACGGTGATGGTAACGATCTTGTTGTGTTTCGGTTCAAGAGTGAACCTGTGTGTTTGTACCTTGGGTATTCTTAGAGTTGTGAGTTGGTCGTCAAGTGCATTGTATGGGCATTGCATCTTGTCGTTGTTATTACCGTTGTCGTGTCGTTGTTATTGTTGTTGTTAGCAAGGTGGTTGGCCAGTTTGTGTTGTTCGTGGTGTGCCTAGTGTTGACATGATAGTTGTCTAGTCTGATACGAGAGTCGTATCCGGAGTTGTTTGCACCAAGTATATTTTCGAGGACGAAAATGTCTAAGTGGTGGAGAGTTGTAACGCCCCGATTTGTTTAATTGTATTTATTTATTTCATTTATGTGAATTTGTGAAATATGTGAATTTATTGTATTTTACCTGCTAATTGAGTTAATTTGTTAATTTCCTTGATAGGTAAAATATTTGCAATAAATTATAATTTCTTTTCAACTTTTATTTCCCAAAATATATTTCATCACTATTTATGTTTTATCGCGTGTTGAGAGCGTCTGCGAGATATTTGAGCTGAAGGGTAAAATGGTCATTTTGAGGGGTAGATATTTTAGAAAAATTAGATATTTTTATAAATAGAGATTGGAGAGAAAAAGAGAGAAAGGAAAGAAAAAGGAAAGAAAGGAAGAGGAAGAAAAAGAGAGGAGAAGAGGAAAATCGAAGAAAACTCCGTTTCATGCGCGATTAATCGGGTAAGGGTGAGAAGTTTCGATTATATCTTGCTTGTATATGAATATGTATGTGTGTGTTTGAATCTTTACTTGTTTCTCATAGTTTTTCAATTATAGGTCGAAATGAGAAAAATGAATAGATATCGATGTTTTCAGGGTCGGAAATCGATATGAATCGCGTAGTATGATCACACTATGCATATGAACATTTGTTGATACTTGTTATGCTGTTTGGAACTGATTTGAGATGAAAATGGTGATTTTTGGGGAGGACTGTCGAAGGGTTATTTTTCTGGAAATCGCAGTGCGCAGTTAGCGCGCAGACGCCCGCTTAGCGCGGTCTGGAGAATTTGCAACCTTTCCAGGCAGTGAGGAGTGCGCTTAGCGCGGGGTGGAGCCCGCTTAGCGCGACCTGGAGCAAAAATAAAACTTGTTTTTTTTCCTAAAATCCATAACTTTTGATCCGTAACTCGGATCGAGACGTTCTTAGTACCGTTGAAAAGCTAATGAGATGTTCTTTCTTATAAAAATGGTTTTGAGATGAGTGACCGATTTAATTGTGTCGGGAATTTGGAAACGTGTCATTTTGTTGACTTTTATCGTCGTAATTGTGTGCGATTGATGTGTTATCATGCGATGTGCTTTTGATATATAACGTATAGCTTGTGTGTTGTTATATGATGTTGAAGCATGTGATAAGTTGTTTAATTGTTGTGGCCTTATGGCAAAATACTTTGTTGACTTGAATACAAATGTATGGTATTAATGTATGTTGTTGTGGGTAGCCTTCGTGGCGTGAATCCTAGTGTTGTGAGTATCATTGTATGATGGCAGGATTGTTGTGGTTGATGTCGAGTAATTCTTGATGTGAATTGATATGAGTGTATATGCTAAAATGCTAATGGTTGTGGTTTATGGATTATGATGAAATGCATTGTTTATGTGAAATTCAATGTGTGTTATTTGGTGGCCTTATGGAAAGTAAAGGCATTGTATGAATTGATTTCCAATGCATGAATAGTGATGATGAGATAATTCATATTATTGATTTGTGAATGTGCATTTGATTATCATGAATCGTTGATATGACATGCATCAAGATATGCACCTTGTGATGTCGTGTGCCCTTGTGGGGTGTGAACGACGAAACGATTCCAGAGGGAATCTGCTGTAACGGTCGTGTGCCTTATACAAAGAGGACCTAAAGCGACGTTATAGACGATTGTGTGTCTTATACAAAGAGGACATAAAGCGATCGGATCGTATGCCTTATACAAAGAGGACCTAAAGCGATCCATAGACGTCGTGTGCCTTATACAAAGAGGACCTAAAGCGACGGGGAACATCGTTTGCCCGACGGGGAGTTACACTAAGTAACAAGCGATGATTCCAATAATTCCTGAGTGAATTAATGATGATGAGAATGATGGATGGAATGGTACCACATGCATAGAGTCGTTGTGTCGGTCTCTGTGCATTTGCATAAATCATGAATGGATTGATTATGTGTGGGAAATCATGAATGGATTGATTATGTGTGGGAAATTGTGAATTGATTGAGTATGTGTTGAGCTCGTGATAGCATTGGTAATTTGATATGCATTGGTTACGGATGATATGTTTTATGTATAGACATATGCTATGTTTTGTGGGGATATTGTACATTACAATGATTGTATTAATTATCTATGATATGCTATATATGAATATATGTGACGTGGTGGTGTGTTTCCATATGTCATAACTTTGGTATGCCTTATGTGTGAATATGTGATTATGTTGGTATAATTGATATATGCTATGTGGTTGGATTATTAGAAATATGTTAGGTATCTGTGGCATGCTATCTGTATTAGTATGTGATGCTTGTGGTGAGAATAATTATGCATGTGAATTTATATGTGTTTGCATATTATTATGCAATCTTGATTTAGTTGTTATTTCTCACCCTTCTGCTGTGATTTGTTGCTCTATGAGGCAATTGCAGATTAGTATCTTGGAGGCTTTTGTGAAGATTAGTTCTCCATCTTTGTGTCGGTCTGTCTGCTCTGATACGTGACACGGAAGTCGGGGAACGCTTTTGTAATATATGTATACTTTTGTTGGATCTATTTTGTATTACCTTTGTATGAATATTTTGATGTTATAAAACAATTTATTTTGTAAAATGAGTCAGTTATGGATCTTTCTGCTTTATTCCATAATTGAACTTTCCTTTTGTTGGAAAAAGTTTCCCTTTTATGTTTATTCCATTTTGTGTTATGTATCAAATTTATGAGCAGGGATTGTGTTTTCTTTCTTTAAATGTGGCATCCTTGTTTCAGTCTAAGAATAAAATTTTTATTTACTCTGATTTATTTATGTATTATTTATCCGCGATGGGAATTGGGGTGTTACACCGTCATCTTTAATCAGTTTAGTCATCTTTTTTGTATTGGCTTTGGCTTTTATTGATGCGTGGAAGTACGAGTTATTGCCATCCTTTCACTTAATCCAATCGAGCTTTGATTTTTGTCTCAGAATTTTTTCCTCAAGTTCTTGCAATCTTATAACCTTTGTCGTCAATTCCTTTGCCCGTGCTACTATAGCAGCATTTAAGGGGTATGTCACAAGAGAGGTTTGCGCCACTTTTAAGTCATCCCTGGCCTTGATGAGTTGTTTATGGTTATGCTTGACCGGTTTGCTGAAAGTTCTCAATACGGGTTGCAGTCGCATAAGCTTATTCCACAGTACAAATATAGGACTTCCTGCAAGTGGAATATTCTAATTCTCTGCAATTAGAGTGGTATATCCTTTAAATTCCATGATGCAATTGTAGAATTTGAATATTGGTTTCCAAAACAGTCTTTGTTCAGTATCTGTCAGCAAAAGCAAGGAGTGATCTGAAACATTTGGAGGCAGAATGTTAAGCTCAGTATCAATATTTCGTTGAAGCCATTCAATATTTCCCAAGACATGATCAATACGGGAATATATGGTGCCCTCAGTGTGATTATTGGACCACGTATAATAGCTTCCTGTACTTTCTTTCTCAAGTAATCCAACCGTCTGCATCATGTTACGAATGTCGACATATTCAGACTCAGTAACAATATTTCCACCTAGTCTGTCGTTGCTATGGAGAACATTATTGAAATCCCCAAGCAATACCCAAGGGCCTTGTTGCTTACCATGAATTGCAATAATATTATTCCATAATAATCGACGTTGCTCCAGCTTGTTCAATGCATACACTGCGGTTAGCTAATACGAGAAATTCACTTATAGGCACATGAAGTTCCTCTAAACAGTAAAATCACCCTTGAGGATTCTTTGACTTCGCACTATGAATCTCCTGTTCGCACTGCGAACGTCTTCACCCAGACCTCGTATTGCGTTCAACAAGGGGTTTAGCTACTTCCATCCAAATGTTCCAGCTCGCTTTAGCCTCTCTTTAAGCTCACATTGCGAACTCGCTTTGCTTTTGCTACTTGCTGGCACTGTGAACTTGCTGAATTTTTCATCAATTCTTTGGTTTCCTTGTCCATTCAATTGTGCCTTGTTCTTTGATAATCAGGCCTAATACCTACACAATATCACACATATCAAGGAATCCAAAGGTATAATCAATTTCATTGAAGAATCATAAGAGAACATGGAATAAATCAATTAAAACGTAAGAAATGAGTTGAAAAATGCCAAGAATAATGGTTCAAATTAAGACATATTTGGCATTTAACAAACTCTCCCCAACTAGATTTTTGCTTATCCTCAAGCAAAGTATGCCCCTCATGAAAACAAAAGGATTTGCTCAAGCATAGATTTCAACCAAGAAAAGATTTATGGTTAAAATTCAACATAAGAATGCACACAAGCAATGATCACAACTTCCTAGAATCAAACAATGATAAAAAAAAAATTAGTTCTTAAACAAATATCATGCAATGTTTCATAAAACAACTAAATTCTCATACTTGAATCACTCTAACACTCCTCTTAATTAATGGATGAAGGAAATTACGCGTTTGCAACCGCAGGACAATTACACTCAACTGAACAACAATGCTAACACAATTCAATTCATACATTCATTAATCAATCATATCAAAAATTATGGAAGCAAAAGATCACTAAGAGCTTTTATGGTTGTGATCAATATAAACAAATGCCTTGATCCTTTCTAATGCTTCCACAAAATCACAATAATCAAAAGAGTAAGCATGAATTGAACGAATTAAACAAAGTTATCAGTTATCCAAGCATTTAGTAAACAATAGAGGTTTCTCATAATTTGCTTCCTCTACAACCGGAAGACAATACCCGGTAGGATGGCCTCCCTTGCATAATTCACAACTTGCAACTTGTTGATTTTTGTTGGGAACTTCACGCATCTCCTTACTTTGTTATGGAAGTTTTGACATTTGTTGTGTCAACAACTCCACTTGTTGTGAAAGCAATTTGTTTTGCGCAAGAATATCACCATTAGTACCCAATTCAAGCACTCCCGGCTTCCTTTGAGGTGTGCCACGGTTATGTTGACCTTGATGGTCATTGAGTGACATCCTATCAATGATAGAAACCGCGTCCTCCACACTCTTTGACATTAAAGATCACCCCGAGGTAACATCTAGGAGAGTTTTATGAACCGGTTGGAGTCCATTCCCTAATATATGCACTTGTGTAAGATCATCAAACCTGTGGCCTTTACATTTCCGCAACATTGATTTGAACCTCTCTCAAGCTTCATTGAGAGATTCTTTACCACCTTGAGAAAATACAGAAATTTCCGTCTTAGCCTCCCTGAATTTATTGTGAGGAAAAAATCTTTTAAGAAACTTCTCCTCTAACAAATTCCAATCTGTCATAACAACAGTTAATTAATCAAGATATCATTCCTTAGCTTTCCCTATCAATGAGTGTGGGAATAGTCTCTTGAACAATGATTCTTCTTCCGCTACCGGTGCTCCCGTTGCTCCCGCAATTTCATAGAATTTAGTAAGATGGGTGAACGGGTCTTCATGATCTAGCCCTGTAAAGGGAGTTGAATATAAAAGTTGAAGAATCCTCGTCTTTATCTCTGTGTGCCTTCCATTGTTTGCATTGCGAGCAAACTGAGCATTGTGCTATGAACTATTAGTGCATGGACCTCTGGGAGGTGGTGGTGGTGGTACTTCTGCCATGATTGGCGTAAAAATGGGTGTAGTTGGTGGATTACGTGAAGAAATTCCTTCACGCTCCCTTCTTTCTTTAGCTAGTTGCATTCGTCTTTTGGTTTTGCTATTAAGTTTCCGCGTCGTTCTATCAATCTCAAGATAAAATAGAAGTTGGTCTGCGAGCACACTTCCTCGCATAAGCAGAGTTCTGAAACACTAACCAAACAAATTAACAAGCACAAGGAATATAAATTGAGGTGAGAGATAACAATAAAATCTTAAAATAAGATAAACTATTGCAATGCTTGCAATATCAATCAACAATCCCCGACAACAGCGCCATTTTGTTAGAATTGTACTAAAAGGGGTTTTTTAAATCGTCTCCATAGGGATTGTAGTGATATCGCTTGTCGTTCTGCAGTTTATGATGTTTTAAGTAGGGTTTTCAAAGATTGTTAGTTTTGGATCATAAGTTTGTCACAATTTTAGTAGCTAAGATTAAATTCTAAAAGATGTTTGTTTAACAAGACATATCAAAGATAAATTTCATCAACCTAACTTGTATATATTCGATTAATCAAGCATGTGAACTCAAGCCTTTGACTAATCAGAATTCTAAAATAAGTGCAGGAAAGCTAATAGGAAGCTTAACATCATACAACTCAACTTGTTTAAGGACTTGTTCAGAAACATACTCTCCAAAATAAAAAGTAACCATAGTGCTTATCTGATATATAAGTTTAGTTAAAGAAGTTGTGATACCTGAGATGTGGTTGGTTGGTGCCTAGTTTGCAATTCCAATCCTATTAAGGATGGCATACTTCACACTCAAATTAGTACAAGGGAGCAGTCATTTACGTGGTCACTGTTCATATGTGCCTCTAGTAATATCCTAAGCAATTGTCTTCATATTGGGAACCTTATCATCTATTATTAGTTTACCACGACCCAAGTATTCATTGATAACACCGGTAGAAAAACCAATGCAGCAACCACGAACGTGAATTATCCTGTGATCTTTATTTCCAACTTTATTGAAATCCTTAGAGATATTCACAATGAATTCTTTCACCAGCTGAGGATAGAAAGGACTTAGTCCAAATATAGTCTTCATCACCTGAGCATCTTGGAGCAACTCAATAATCTCTTCACAATTCAGTGCCTTTTCAAAAATTTCTCTTCCAAGAGAAATTCTCCTATGGTAAACATATTTCCATTTTAAAACATTCCCCTCATTATAGAAAGAGGCCTTGTCCAATGGAGCAATAGGAACATCAGAAGGGATCTTCTTTCCTCTAAAAGTCTTCCTATTTTTCTTCACAGGAAGAACCTCAATGTTGTCCACATAATCTCCAGTAAATTCAACCACGGGGTAAACCTTCCTTTTAGGGATGACATTAGTTTTGATTGCAGACTTACTCGTACCGACAACATTATTCTTCTTTTTACCTGATGCTTGTTTCTTCTTAGCTTTTGGAGTAGCTACCTTTTGGTGGGGGTCTTCTTGGGTTTAAGGGTACCATTCTTCTTATTTATGCTTTTCTTCTCATACTTCTTCTTTTTAGCAGGGGCACCAGGGACCTTCACAGAAACATTCTCAACATCTACATCCACATTGTCACTGACAGACTTACCAGTTTCGTCCTCAAGATTGGTGGTATCATTGTTCTCAACATCTTGATCAAGATTGTTCTCAGAGGAAATATTTTCATTGTCCATGTTAAATGGTTACTCTGTCTCCAGAATGTTGGACTAATTATCCTGCACATCATTCACAACATTTTGTTTATCATTATTAGATACCACATCAGTAGTAGGGTTTTGATCTTTTGATTTTTTTACCTCTTCATTTGGAATGTAAACATCATTGTTAACAATATCATTCACATCATCAGCTTGACTCACCACTGGCTCTTTATCACTTGAGTATTTTGTGTCTTTATGATAATCATGATGTATTTCGTCTATGAAGGTCTCAATCAGAGGTTCACCACAGGTTCACTAACTGGAATATCATTAAAAAACTTATCAACATTATCTTTACTAGGTGGTTCATCACATGCACAGATGAAGTATATGGTTTGGGTAAAATTCTCAGCATCAACATCTTTCTTTTTTGGAGCCTCAGTAGTTGTTTCAGAAGCATGATCAACATTAGGTTTATATTTTTTATTACATGAAATGTATACTGGTATGAACATCTGAGTTAGAACACCATCAAGCCCATCATTTACCGGTTGGTCGGTATTCCTCGGCTGTTCTTCATGGAACTTATTAAATTTGGTAACATTGTCCTTCATCAGTACCTTTTCTACTAAAATCATCCACGGACAAAGGGATCTTTAAGGAATGATCTCTAGATCTCTTAACCTTTTTTCTATTTAAACTCCTTCTGTGGTTACATGGTGGGAGGTCCTCTGGCAGAACCATTGTCCTTCCCTCCAATAACAACTCCATTCATCTTAATGTCGAGCACATTAGTTACAAGTTTGGGTTCCACAATAGATTTCTTGGCCTTCTTCGTTGATTTTTTCTACTTTTTAGAGGTGTTTGTTCTCTGTCTGGTTCCGACCATAATGGCAAGATCTCTGATGGGAAAGTGATACGATCTACTAAGGGATATAGAATAATGAGTAGGGATAGACTCAGAGAAGCTGAATTTTTTTTTGTAACTTATGAGGCGTGTAATGAAAAAATGAATAGTGTTTTGAATAATAATTGATTTTATAATACCAAAATCTGAAGTAATTTGAGGCGCACGTGCCTCTGTAATGATGACCATGAGTTAGAAAATGATCATGGAATAAATCCCATTACATCTCAACTTTGATTGCTAGATATTCTCTGCAATATATAAACCTAGGCATCCCTCAAATTTTTAAATTGAGAAGCATCCAAAGCCTTAGTAAATATATTCGCCAGTTGGTTTTCAGTTGCCACATGTTCAAGGGTTATGAGTTTATCTTCAACCATCTCTCTAATGTAGTGATGGTGAATGTCAATATGTTTAGTGCGACTGTGTTTAATTTTATTCTTGGAAATATTTATTTCACTCATGTTATCATAGTATAACGACATAACATCTTGTTTGACATTGTACTATTTCAACATATGTTTCATCTTCAATAATTGAGTGCACTTGTTGCATGTAGTAATATACTGAGCTTCTGCATTTGATAAAGAAATAAAACTTTTCGTCTCGCTAAACCATGAAATCAGATTGTTTCCTAGAAAGAAGCATCCAGCAGAGGTGCTATTTCTATCTTCAGCGTTTCCAAACTAATTAGCATCACAAGAATAAACCAGAATGACATTAGTGTCATGAGAGTACAAAATACCATAGTCATTTATGCCATTTATATATCTAATGATTCTTTTATCCTGAGTGAGATGACTAACTTTTGGCTTGGCTTGATAACAAGCACAAAATTCTACTGAGTATGTGATGTATGGAAGAATGGATATGAGGTATAGAAGGTTGTCAATCATGCTTCTATAGAGGCTTTGATCCATATCAGTTCCTTGATTATTTTTTTGTTAGCTTGATGTGAGTTGTAGCTGGTGTTCGCTTGTGTTTTGCACTTTCTAGACCAAACTTCTTAACAATGTTCATGGCATATTTACTCTAGGATATAAATATACCTTCTTTCATTTTCATGACTTGAAATCCAAGAAAGTAGGTGAGTTCACCTACCATACTCATTTCAAACTCAGGTTGCATTTGGTGAACAAAATGTTCCACCATCTTGCTTCACACCCCCTGAATACAATATCATCCACAAAAATCTGGGTAATCATCAATTTAGCTTCCTTTTTGACAAACAGTGTCTTATCAATACCACCTCTATTGTAACCATTAGTGGCGAGGAGTTCAATAAGCCTTTCATACCAAGTTCTTGGTGCTTGTTTCAGCCCATGTAAGGCTTTCTTCTGTTTGTAGATATGATTTGGAGAATTAGGATCAATGAATCCTTTGGGCTAGTTAACATAGACTTTTTCATTTAAGAACCCATTCAGGAAGGCACTTTTGACATCCATTTGATACAACTTGAATTTTTTAAGACATGATTTTCCTAACAAAATTCTGATAGATTCAAGACGTGCCACAGGAGCAAAAGTCTCATCAAAATCAATGCCTTCTATTTGGGTGTACCATTGAACAACTAAGTGCGCTTTGTTCCTGGTCACATTAACATTTTCATCTGACTAGTTCTTATAGATCCACTTGGTTTCTGTAATGTTGACTGAGCCAAGTTTGGGAACCAATTCCCATACTTTGTCTCTTTCAAACCGAACAAGTTCTTCTTGCATGCCATTAATTCAAAATTTGCTAGTTAGTGCTTCTTTAATATTCCTGGGTCCAACCTTAGAAATGAAACACATGTTTTCAATGATTTATTTTGATCTAGTAATAATTCTGTAATTTATATTTCTAATCACATACTCAAAATAAATTACAGAATTATTACTAGATCAAAATAAATCATTGAAAACATGTGTTTCATTTCTAAGGTTGAACCCAGGAATATTAAAGAAGCACTAACTAGCAAATTTCGAATTAATGACATGCAAGAAGAACTTGTTCGGTTTGAAAGAGACAAAGTATGGGAATTGGTTCCCAAACTTGGCTCAGTCAACATTACAGAAACCAAGTGGATCTATAAGAACTAGTCAGATGAAAATGTTAAAGGTCCCGATCTGGCATTCTCCACATACTCTTCCTTCTTCAATCTTGAGGTTGGGAAGACCTTTGATGGCCTTGAATGATATAATTTTTCTCATGCTCCTAAGATTCAAATGACCAAGTTCATGTGCCACATCTTGGTTTCATCTTCTTTAATGATCAAACATGTTGAAGGTTCATCATCAGGTTGAAATCTACACGTGTACCAGTTATCATATAACCTTAATCCTTTCAAGATACTAGCCTTCTCAAGAGGATGCTCTTAGAGAGGTGTGCACAATTTGACTAGTAGCTACCTTCTTAACCTTATAGGCTTATTCAATATGCTCTTTATTTGGTTTATTTTTTGTTGGATACTGTTTGTGAGGGTAGAAAGGTTACTATGCAGTTTATAGCAGTAAGGTCGAATGTGCCCAAATTTTCCACAGTAGTGACATCTCTATAAGGGTTTCTTGAAAGGACTTCTATGATGATAATAAATACGAGCATGTTGGTTTGACATGTTGTCTGACATCTAGAACTCATTTTTCCGTTCAGGAGAACACCTTTTTTTTCGTCTTCATTCATTTAACTGTAGTCAAAACCAACATCCCTCATATCTCTAGTTATCTTCCTAACACCTAGGATTTTATCAAGGATCTCTGAACCACACTTGAGCATACAAACTGACTCGGTCATGCCTTCTATCTTAGAATTTAGAAGAGTGACTTCTTCCCTTAGGTCAACATAAATTTTGGCGTGATTAACTTTCTCTTGAAGAAATGTATTTATCTGAAACTTTTATTTCTCACTTTTCATGCATTCTTTTTCCATTTGAAATACAAAAACTTGTATGTTTCAGCCACGTCTTCATCTGAAAGTTCTTCATCACTTGACTAACCATCATTTTGATCATCTGTCTTGTACCCTAGGTGAGCAGTGAAAGCAATTACACTGTTAGCCTTTTCATCCTCACTCTCATCTTTAGTTTCTTCATCTAAAAGAGTAGTATGATATCCATTCTTTTGCTTTTTTTGAGGAAATTGGTACATTTAGATTGGATGTGTCCAAAACCCTCGCATTCATGACAATGTATTCCTTAGCAATTATTTTAATTGTCTCCATCTTTGAACCTGCGCTGGAAGTTGAAGCCTCTTTATTTGTTTGGAACTTTGACCTTCACATTTGTCACAACATTGTTCCTCGAGTGCTTATTAACTATTTTCATTAATTTACCAAATCTTTTGGCAAGAAGAGCAATAAAGTTGGATAGGTTCTCATCAATGTCTTATATTTCTTGCCCCTTGTCTTCCTCCATATAAGATTTGAACGCAACTCCTTGCTTTTATTTTCAGTTTTGTCACTTATGGCCATTTCAAAAGTCAACAATGAGCCAATAAATTCACCCACTTTGATAGAACTAATGTCTTGAGCTTCCTTTATCACACTAACTTTCATGTCAAACTTCTATGAGAGAGATCTTAGGATTTTTCTTTTCTATTTTTCTTCAGACATTTTTCACCAAGAGAAAATGAGTTATTTGCTATGTATCGAACACGAACATAGAAGTCATCATGGTTTCACCTTCCTTCATTCCCAAGTTTTCAAACTTGGTTGTGAGAAGTTAAATTCTGGACATCCGAACTTTTGAGGTTCCTTCATGAGTAGTTTTGAGAATCTCATAAGCTTATTTGCCTTCAGTACATGTGTTGATAATTCGAAAGACATTCTTGTCAACACCATTGAATATGGCGTTAAGGGCACAAGAGTTTCCATGTGATTCATCATATTTTCCTTGGACCAATCTACTTTTGCCTTTAGGGATTGAGTCTCATCTAGAGCAATGACCGCTGGATGTGTCCACCCTTTAATGTCTCCTTCCATGTCTTGTTGCCCATGGATTTGATGAAAATTATCATGTGAGTCTTCCAATAGTCAAAATTAGTATCTTCTAGGAAAGGTGGCCGGTTAACAGATCATCCATCTTTTTCGTTATCAATTTGAACAGAACTTGTAAGTTCCCTGGAGCTCACCCAAGCAGGACAGAGTGTCAGCTCTGATGCCAATTGAAATTCTCTGTTCTCCTTCTAGAAAGAGATAACACATAATGTGCTAGACAATGTGTATGACATTATGGATGTAGTAACAATAAAATTGTAAATAAAGAAAAATGAACACAAGGAAATGATAACCCAGTTCGAATCAATAACACCTACGTCTGGAGGGCGTTAACCTAAGAAAGGGAATCCACTCTTAATAGTTAAAGTACAAATTGGTCTTAAATGAACTTTTTTAGTTTATTGCCTTTTTTTCATAATACTACCCATGAATTTCTATTTAGAACTCCCCTTAAATAGGAGACCCTTCTCACTTTCTCTCAACAACTATCCCTAGCGTTGGACAATTACAAAATAGTTTGAATGATGAAAATATTAAAACTCAATAACTCAAACTCTATTCCTTAGTATATGAATGATTAACAAATAAAGTCTTACAAAATAAAACACACAAAAAACACAAAAAACTGAAAGACTCAATGAACACAAAATGCTTTGTTAATCTCTCGAGATCTAAGTCTTTTGACATGGAGTAGAACTCCCTAAATAACAAAACAAAACAATTGTAGCTTCATATCAGGTTTTGGAAAACTTGCGGTTGAAGAAAATTCTCAAAAGCACATATTCAAATTGTGATTTAATTTAATTTGCAATATTTCTTGAGCTAAATCCCAATTACCTGATTTGATCATGATATGTGATCGCTTTTTGGAAATCTTTCCTTATTCTAAAAAGCTCATAAAACATACACAAATAAGGAAACAAATATGGCGCTTTGATTCTATATTAGAACAGCAGTTTCTGGTGCAGGATGTTTCGCAAAGTGTAGGACATCTGACACCACATCATTGCGACCTGTTTTGAGCGCATAGAGACCATATGTCGCAACAGCATGTCATGATATCTTGCATAACATGTTGATTATAAAAATGTACCAATATAACAATCATAACTGTTGTCTTAATCTTGACCTCTTAAGGAAGTCAATATAAGAACTTTGAAACCAAATAGAAAGGCACACAACATCTCACCCAAATACCTCTCACTTCTTCTTTACATATTGACTTCAGCAGTATATTGTTTACAAGTATCACCTATTGTCGATCATCAACCTACAAAGTTCGCTAGTCTGCTCACCACTCTAGGTAGTCATTTATCCGAGTCCAACTTAACAACCAGTTAACACAAATCTTAAAATATTTCGTTGTCGAAAAGGAAAAAGGATTGTTGAATTAAATAGGATCAAGGCATAAGACATGCCTATGTTCAGTAAAGAATACAATCCACCAAAAGACAAAAACCATTACAAAATCTAAAACACCTTAACTAAGATAATGTTACAACCAACCCCCACCAGAACTGGAAATAACATAAAAAAACAATTTGATAGCAGCAAATACAACCCAATCAGGATCCAACACCAACAGCAAAGCACAAAACTATTAATACTATTATAACTGGGCAGATACTTATCAACAGAGAAAATGATCGTCGTTCCACAATATCAGAATGCCATACCTGAGCCGACCCAAACTGATACTAATATAGAAGAAAAATTGGATTAGTAAAAAATCCTACCGATGTATTCCAGAAACCGGCTCACAACCCAACCCAGGAAGCACCTGCGCCCGCGACTAATTCAAAAAATTTAAAATCACCAGACTCCAGCAGCGCCTGCAGCGCACAAGCCAAAACTGAATTTTGACACAGGCAAAATAATCCAAACTACTTATTCCTTTGCAACCTACACTGACCACACTATCTCTGACAGCAAACTGGCCACCAAACACTATGCCAAACTTTTAACTATGTATTTACTTCCAAAGTTATCTGCCTAGACTTGTCTCAATAAAAAGCTTGATAAATTCATAGCATAGGAACATCCTCAAAACTATCCGCAGTGTCCTTAAATCCATTCGGAGCCTCCTTCCCTCACAACTAGCAAGGTACTACATTTGTTGCACATGCTACATATAGATACAAATGTAGCAGAACACCAAGTCAGCACCACATATAGTTACAAATGAAACAATACACCAAGACAACATCAGAACAACTCCATAACAACATAGGATGCAATGCCAATTAAATTCTAAGACGCGGATGCAACAGAAAACACACAATTATGGAACAGAAAAAATGATCAAAGCCACCAACACACACAATACTGCTAACTTTCTACTGCACCAGAGAATTCGCGGCTTAAAATTTGGCAACAAAATTGACCCCTACTTTTGGCCCAAGATTGAACTCGACAGAGTCAAATTTCCGTGCAAAATTCATCTTTTCTGCTATTTAAGCCGGGGAGAACCATCTCCACTTCGCACAAAGGACAGAGCTCCATTCAATTTCAAACATACAACACATATTGAACCGTTGCAGGGAACTAGAAGACTCAGCCGCCCCAAACAAAATATTAGTGATATGAAGCTCTTGAAGATTCCCAACGAACACTGCTGCACAAATTTACTTGATCTCTACTGAGACAATCAGAAAAACACTCCTCATATATGATTAACCATCGCCCGAACTGCTGTATTAATCCATACAAATCCATATAGTTGAGAACAACTCTAAGAATCAAATACTAAAGAGTAAAATTATAGTTTGTGACTTTGTGTCATACACCAATTTTGTCTCTCATTCAATAAATGTATACATGATCATGACATTCGCATCTTCTGTATATCATAGTATATTTTTCATCTTGCATGATGCCTAAAATGTCGATCAGAATAAATTTTGGATCTACAGATAGACCGGTTGAATCAATTCTCAAATGTATATGAAATTAGTGGGCAAAAAATTTCAAAAATCGAGTTTGCAGACGTCAATTTTATACGGTTCGCATAATTTAACTTGACGTCCTCATTTTATTTTTTTATTACTTTTTCGATTACATTTTCATCAGTCCCTCTTTCATATCTTCACTCTCTGTTTATAACCTCTTATTCCTTTAGACTATGACAACAAAAAAACCATTCCAATCTCTCACACTTGATTTTAAAAATTAAAAGAAGGAGAAACACATAAGAAAGTGGGTCGATACAGGTTATGAGGATCTTTCCTCTCATCTTTCATCCATGTGGAGCATCTCCTGCACTATAACTCTCACAATCATTTATTTTTGAAAAGACAAAAAAAACGTTCATAAAAGAAAACGTTGCAGACACCTTTTTTTTTTTTTTTTTCATTTTTTATTCTCTTTTTCTCTTCACTTGTATACTCCTTTCGCTTTGTTGTTTTCCAACCTCACCACCCAACATACATCATCATCTTCCAAGCCACCATATCTCAACAGTAACACATTCGTTTTCCAACATGTTCACCATATAAAAATCATATCTAATGAAAGCTCTTTAGTTTTTTATTGACATTAATTTTGATAAAACGAACATGACAGAAACATGTTGGACAAGATGTCCTAACATGTAGCAGAATTTGAAAAACAAGATGTTTTGACAAGATGTCCTAACAGGGTTATTCGACATTTTTGTCTGTTATAGTTTTTAAATATGATTTGAATCTATTAATTTAAATTCAGATTGCAGAAGATTGTTTGTGTATCCTAGGTGACGTTCAGATTAAGGAATCAAAGATTCTCTTGGAGTTTGAAGATGTGTCGTTTTCTAAAGTGTGGAAACATTTTAGAAAACTTAGGATTGAAGAAACTATTCTTGAGGAGAATATTTTGCAGATTCCGAGGAACAGAATTGTTGCGTTTTTGAAGCCCAAATCCAGTCTTCTTTATGGTTATAAAAGAAAGACCTAGACCTAGGACAGATCAACTAATCCTTATGTAATACTTTTGTAAAGTAGAAAATAGGGTTTAGGGTTTTGAGAGTCGTAGGACTTTCTTGTGTTGTAAGTGACCCTTTGTATCGGTTTGATACACTGTGGTAGACATAGTTGTTTATACAGATTCAAAAACCTTTAGGTAATAAATTGTGTATTGTTCTTGGATGAAGCTTTGAAGTAAATCCAAGTTGTGTTGTTAGTCGAGGATGCTTGACTGAACTTTGCATTGAAAGAGGATTCTTTCAAGTAGGATGATGCGGTTGTTGTCGATTGTAACTGTTAGATATCACAGGTTGTGATTTAGGGAGTGAGATGAGTTTCTCTTATCAATTAGATGTGACTTCTAATGATAAAGTTTTTATTGGGTAGTGATAGGTAAACCAAAGGTTGTTTACTGTAAACCAGATGTTGTTTACATAAAACTATACTACTGATAGTAGATTCTTCTTCCTGACTTGGTAGCCCCTAGATGTAGGTGATTTGCACCGAACTGGTTCATCATATTCTATGTTGTTTATCATTCTGCAATTTATAGTTCAGTATTAATTAACATGTCGTAACAGATGTTGAAACATCTGTTATGAATCTGTTGCTGATATTCAGAATATCAGTTTGTTTGTTTTGCCCTTGTTTTAATGTTACGCAGAGAACAATGTTGTGACATGTGTTAGGACATCTGTTATCTGCTATGCTAGAATTTCAATTGGTATCAGAGCAGACATCCTATCTATTTCTGGATGAGATCTTAGGAGATACTTTCTGGTTTTTAAACAAGGTGTGTATGCGATCAGACCATTCATTGGATGTTTGGAATGATCGGTATTGGATCAAGGATGACAACTTCTATTGGTTGTCTTTTGCTTCTGTGGAGTTTCTCCAGCCACTGCTGGTGAAAAGGTTCTTTTCTGCTAGGTGTCCTCTAAGATGTCTTGACATCTTAACTGGAGCCCGTTGAGGATGTGTTGGTGTTCCGCTGCATGTGTTCCTGATGAAAGGACTTTGGTAAAACTAGATTTAAAACTCTATTCATGAAGGTTTCAGCATCTATTGAAGTTCTGGCCATTCCAGCAAGGAGTAATTGAATGGAGAGAGTTGTTTGTTGCTGCTTGCCGCTGATGTCTTGGTAATTGGAAGGTTGGTTCCTTCAGGTATTTTGAAGTTAGAAAATGAGAGGTTTAGGTTATCAATTTATTGGGTTATGAAACAGGTAAATACTCTTGTCATGATAAAGTTGCCAAAGATACTTGAGATTTGTCTCAAGTTCACTCATAAAGGCATCTCTTGTCATGAGGACTATTTTTGTTTTGTTCTGGAGGCTTGTGGTTGCTCTTCTGGATCAAGGTTGGTTCTGAGGATCATCAATCTGAAGAATTTGGGGTGACTTATTTTCACATTCCATGTCGTGCAAGGTAGTGCTTCTTCAGATCAGTTGAAGTGGTTCTTCCCAGGGAAGATGCAGAAGTTTGTATCAGCTAGGTCAAGGGTGTCAGTCTTGATGTCTCAACATTCTGCTTGGTACATAAGGTATCTACACTAAAGAATACTTTATTGGTATTCCTAAAGTGTTGATATCTCATGGATGTATGAGGTACTGAACAAGGATTATAGATCAATTGCTATTTGTGGAGTGCACAAGTATTTAATTGATTATCCATGCTCTTGAAGCTCAAGATTGCTGGAGTTTAGGAGGTGCAACATTTATCGTTGCAGTAGCTCAGGGACTAACATCAAGTGGATGATCCAAGAAGGTTTTCTTATAAGGATTTAAGATTCGTTGTTATTTGTGATATTCAGAAGTATTTAATGAATTATCTTTAGTTGATGATCAAGAAAGATGAAGTCGAGGTGTCTCATCAGTTGTTGCATCAACAATGTTCAAGTATCTAGTCCTTGGATCTGTTTGGACTTCTACAAGGATCTGATGTTCAACCAGATATTGAAACATTTCATCAACAGAGATTGTGCAGAATCTTGTTGATCTTAGGGACAAGATAGAGGAGTAGCTTATGCTCTAGGAACTAAACTTCTGTGTTGGGAACCCTCTTCTGGTTGGATTTGCAGAGGCACATAATCTGACTAGGAAGTTTTGTGGCACGAAACTTGTCTAGAATATGGTGCTGATGAAAGTGAAGATGAAGATTTTTTTGGATCAGTATTTTTCTGATCAAGATGCATTGGAGTGCAGCAGGTGTGTTCCTGTCTCTACTCTAGGAGCATGTGATCTTGCTCATCATGAAGATCAAGGATAAGTGGCAGTTATCTCCGACCTTCTGAAGAAGTCTCTACTTAAGGAAAGCGGGATTCTTTTTGTAAAAATCTTGTGTGACTAATCTCTTCTGAAGAATCAAGCTTTGACATGTTTGGTTTCTCTGAAGATGAGGTGGTTGTTATAGTACAATAAAGCAGGATATATGTTATTTACTCGAACTTGATATCATTAACCAAGTCTATGAGAACATCGAACTCTTGTTGTGTTATAAGGAGGAGGTTCTTCTAAGTGGCAGAATGAAAAACTGAACTCTCCAGCTGGATGTCTTATCAGATGTTCTGACATCAAGCTGAACTTTAGGGTCTTAGTTGATGTTGTGGCACATCATCTTAAGATAAATTGATCCTCTCAGTATGAAAGGTGTTGATGTTCAAAAAGGTCTATCTCATACAGTTTGTGGGAGCTGCAAGAAGGAGTAGATGTTACATGTCCGAGTCTTGGTGTATCTAAGATGGCTTGCTGTGGAGTAGGTGGAATATGTAACTTGAAGATCAGGTTTCATTGGTGGATCAATGGATCTTTTGGAGCCCTGAAGAAAGCTGAGATTAACCAAACAGTGGCATTTGGTTGATCTCTAATGTGAATTCAAGCAGTGTGCTTGGAACAAATTACTCTTGTGCAGAAGGGTAGTTAGTTGAAAATCAAATGAGGTTTTGGTTCTGTTCATATCTTGGAGCTTGAATCCCTAAGTTGCTTATGGGAGATTACCTTCTTTTGGGAGATGTATGAGAGTTTATTTCTCTATTTAGTTGTCTGGAGTTCTTATTAATCAAGCTGGTGGAGCTGTGTTCTCCAAAGATCTTCAGTTGGATTATTATGCAGATAGTAAGTCCAGTGGTAATTGTATAAAGAACCATAGTGTTTGGTGTCTGTGATATGATCAGGATGTCCTAACTGATGTTAGAACATCATCATGTTGTCTGGACTTGGAGTTCAGATTGTGGAAGCTGATATCCGCCAGTTGAATTAGAAATGTTCCAACTTATCATACGGGAGAATGATGAAGTGAAGACTCTCTTGGATTATAGGGTGTTTATCTGGAAGCCTGACTCTTGTTGAGGTTAGAATGCTTGTGGAGAGGTGGTTTCTACTGTAACTCTAGAAAGAAGTGTATCAGTTTAGTGCTTGTGAAGCAAGTAAGCTGAGGATTTCTGGAGCATATATTTGATGTCCTTCAAGTGTGAAGAACATCTGGGCTAGCTAACAAAATAAGAGATTCTGTATGTCTCTTTGAGGAATGTGAAGCATTCCGGATTCAATTGGATTTATTCTCAAGGAACAAGGATATCTATGTCTGTAAAATTCAACGTGGATTTGTACAAGGTAAGGATGGTTTCTGGATGAGAGGGATCAATGGTGATTTTGGTATGAGTCCAAGAGTTTGTTGGTTATGGTACAAGGACGTGATCCTGGTACTCTCTCACTATATGATCATGAAGTTTGTCATGTGATATCGTGTGGTGATTCTGGGTGTTTCTTGTTGGATGAAACATCATTTATGAAAGATATGGGAGAACTTCTATCTGTTGGGTGTACTAGTGTGGTACATAGATTTATTGTGGATCAAGCTGTGAGTGAATGCGTTCAGTAGGTGTGTTGGACAAGGAGTGCGCTCTTGAAGACATGAAGATGAGTCTTATGTTTTCCATTCATTTTAAGGTGTTTTTCTTGGAAATGAACACTGTTTATCTACGACAGGGAGAGTTGGACTTCTGTCTTGGATTTGTTACCGCAGTAGTGCAGTTGTTTATCAAGAGTGTTTGTAGCTTCAAGTAGTCTGTGATAGAATACCTCTGGCGAGGGCGTAATGTCAGACAAGATGTTGTGACATTGTGTTACTGGTATGGTTCTGGGAGAACTTGACAGGTTGATTCTGGTTCTGTCATTGGGGTGTCAATGGATTGAATCAGATTTTTACAAGCTTCTTGGCAGTGTCCTGAGAATCATTATTTTTATCTGGGAGAATTTATTTTTCTCTGCAGATTGGAAGTCAAGATCAATGGAAGTTTTCTGTTAATATATTGAAGATATCATGATCAAGTTTACTAATTCTGAATGAAAGGAGTTTGTTTAGAGTTGAGTGCAGAGGGTCGTGATTATTCTTCAAATCTTGTATGTTTGTGACTATTGGGGAAATACTATGGGCCTTGGTCAGATAATTGTGCTTGTTTGTACTTTACATATTTGCTTCTGTGTGGTTGCTTAGTTAGTAATCTACCTTTGTCATATTATGGATAAAAAAGGGGAGTAGTACTAACTTAAGTAATCATTGGTTGCTGGATGTTGTTGAGGGGGAGAGATTGTTTTTAATCTCTTGCTGCAGCATAAGAAGTTCTAAGTAGAGGAGGAGGCTGCTAGCTTTGTGTTGTTTCCGCTGCTGACTGATTTTTTCCTCTAACTATTGTGTGTTTGCATGCAAGGGTTATTTGGTTTGTTTTAGCCAAAATATGCCAAAGAGGGAGATTGAAGGCTCATTAGTTTTTTATTGGCATTAATTTTGGTAAAACAAACCTGACAGAAACATGTTGGACAAGATGTCCTAACATGTAGCAGAACTTGAAAAACAAGATGTTTTGACAAGATGTCCTAACAGGGTTATTCGACATCTTTGTCTGTTACAATTTTTAAATCTGGATTGAATCTGTTAATTTAAATTCAGATTGCAGAAGATTGTTTGTGTATCCTAGGTGGCGTTCAAATTAAGGAATCAGAGATTCTCTTGGAATTTGAAGATGTACTGTTTTCTAAAGTGTGGAAACATTTTAGGAAACTTAGGATTGAAGAAACTGTTCTTGAGGAGAATATTTTGCAAATTCTGAGGAACAGAATTGTTGCGTTTTTGAAGCCCAAATCCAGTATTCTTTATGGTTATAAAAGGAAGACCTAGTGTCATACCCTAAATTTTGACCACAAGATTTCCCATCATTGTGCAAATCATCACCACAATATGGATGTACCTTCATGCCTCATCAATCATCTCAAAGATTGTTGAACATTCACTCCAATTAAGAATTAGGGTTTTGAGCCCTCTCAGAGTACTCAGACAAAGGATCAATTAAGAATGGACATGATCCTCAACTTTTCAAACCTCTCAAACATCCATGAAGGATCAAGAGGTCTCCCAGATCAAGAATCAAGCACAATAGTGCAACATTTCAGGTGGATCAATCCTCAAGATCATCAGTGTCACCAAATTAGGGTTTTGGTCGACCAAGGCCTCTAGAGGAAAATTTTCATCTGGGCATGAGCCAATACTTCAAAAAATAATCCAAGAATCTCAAAGGGACCTCATGGATCCAATCATAAGTTCAAAATAGTCTCAGGGGATGCATTCATAAAAAATCAGGAATTAGGGTTTCTTGACCTAATTCACCCCTAAGTTGACTTTTGGAGCAAGACATGAGCCAAAACCTCAAGAGATGTTTTGAAGACCTCAAATATCTTATACTAATCCTCTTACAAGTTAAAATGGACACAAAGAACTTGGTTCATGAGCAATATAGAGATGTAAATTCTTTGGACCACAAACTAGGGTTTCTGAGAAAAAGTCAACCATATCTTTGACTTTTGACCAAGACAAGATCTCCAACTTTGGGAAATGATTCAAGACACTCTAAAACACCTATGGAATCTATCCATTTGGTTTGAATTAGGTCAAGGACTTGATTTCATAAAGAATCACAAAGTTTGAAACTCATTTGACAAAAAGTCAAATGTGCCAAAAAAACCAAGTTTGACTTTTGGGATTTCTTGACAAACATGGCTTTTCTAAGTAAAAAAAAATGTTAAATTATGGTTTGGATCATCGTTCATTAAGAAAAATCAAGAAAAGTAGGGTTACTTGCAAAAGTGACAATCTTAAGAAACTTGAAATTTCACTAAGTCATGAAAAAAAGTGATTTTTACCCAACTTTGCAAGACCATAACTTGTGATCCAAGTAACCTTTTTCTTCCATCCAAAGCTCAAATGAAAGTTCTCATTACATACTTCAAGATTATCAACTACAACATATTCCAAATCCTCATGGATTTTGAGTTATGGATTGATCAAAATCACAAAAAAATGAAAAAGGGACATTTTTCAAACACTTAGAAAAATTTGGGACAAAATCTGTCTCATGATTTGCCCAACTTTGGAGCCATTTTTCATTATGATCCAAGATGATTCAAGACCAAAGTTAAACATCAAAGTTGAAGTATGATATAGGGGCTTTCTAAAAAGTACAAGAGCCTCCCATGATTCAACTTGAGCAAGGAGTTATAAGCCTCCAAAAATGGCATTTTTCACCCTGCCTACACAAAGGCATGAAAACATAACTTGTGCCACACGATTTTTCCACTCAAGTCTGTCCATTTTGGCAATTTTGTCATCTTCCAAAAACACAAAACTTCTTATGACTCACTTGTTTCTTGATCAAAAAGTCAAGAATTCAACTTGGCATGTGCAAAACCATCATGAAATGAACTTTGAAATTCAATTTTGGCAAGGTTACATTAATGCAATGCATTGAGGTGTCATGAACCAAGCCATAACAATCCAAACCAGTCAAGATTCAGTCCAAACTCTGAGCATTCAAACCTGCAGAAATTGAATGGAGTCAAGCTAAAAGTTGACTTGGTACTTTGGAACATCCAAGTCAATGGTTACAAGCTACACACCATGATCAGCTGCCAATCACTATTGCTCCCAAAACAAACTTTGTCTACTATAAATAGAGGTTATGTGTGACTGATCAAACCACCCCAAAACATCTTCACTCATGTTTTCTCTCATTTCCTTCTCATGAACCAGATTTTGCTTCTTTAGCAAGTTGGGTTCGAATTTTCAAATAGAGAACAATTCTACTAAAACCAAGAGTGTAGACACATCATATACATCATATAGAAGCTATCCAAACACTTCTCCATCATCTGTAACCTCAGAATCACAAATCTCAAAATTAAACTCAGGCCTACTTGCAGTTGAGTTGTCACAAGGTGATTCAGGTTGTTTCAATCCATTCCAAGCTTCCAAACACCTTACATAAGGTCCATTGAAGTTGTCTAAGTCATCAAACAACATTTGTAACACCTCCAACACATAAGTCGATTTCTTCATGCAAGAGGTAAGCCTGAACTCTCAAACTCTATGATCCATGCATCATAAATGTGTTTTCAAGTTACAAACATGTTTCTGCACTTATGTAGAGTGTTTCCCCTCAATCAATTGCTTTGTAGCTATCGTGTGTAGGATTTCATAGTGTTCTTGCAGAAATTAGGGTTCATGTGTTCATCACTTGATTTCTCACTCCACACTAAAAATAAATGCAATTAATTGGTACCATTGGAATCCTTGTTAAAAAACGAGTGAGATTGATGTTTGAATCGTGCAAAATCATTGAGTAATCAGGAAGAAAAGTGAGGTTTTGCAAATCGTCCATGGCGCGGGCACGGGGAAGAAGAAGGTGACCGTTGGCGCCTTTTTCAAAATATTTGAATGTTTGAATTTTTAAGTTATTTTCTTAATTGATTTCAAAAATTAATTTCTTCCTCAATTTTAATCATTTTTTATTGGTTCTTTTTTTAAAAATTCACAAAAATGTTAATATATTTTATTCTACAAAAAAAAAATCAAATTTATATTATTTATTTAATATAGTTTGAATTTTTGTAAAGAATTTCGTTATAATTATTTTAAAACATTTTTAATGAAATTTTCCTCTTGATTTTTCAAATTCAAATGAATTTCACACTTTCCTATAAACATAACATGATTTTTTAAAACATTTTTCAAAACTCACAACTTGTTTTTAAATATATTTGATATTTTATATCATTTTTTATTTAATTTTCTTTGAAAAATTATATTTTTAATTAAAATTAGGGGTTTTCCTTAATTTTAATTTTTCAAACTTCATTTGAAAATTTTTTGAGCCTCTTTTTAGAGTGTAAGACCCATTCCTTTGTGTAAATAAATTTTTGGGCCTCAGTCAATGTATAAGTCCTGATACGATTTTCAAAATAAACGGTGCGATCGCTATTTTTCATATGGGCATCTCCTTGAGCTATAAGCCCCAACTCTTGTATAAAATTAACCTTTTGGGCCTCTTTGTAGAGTGTAAGACCCATCCCTTTTGTAAATAAATATTTTGGGCCTCAGTCATTGTATAAGTCCCTCTGTGGTTTTCAAAACCGCGACGCGATTGTCGCCTTTCAAATAAAATCATATTGGCCTCTCCTTGAGTATAAGGCCCATTTTTATTTCTTCACAAACATTTTTGGGCCTCTATTAGAGTGTAAGACCCAACCCCTCTTTGTACAAAAACACTTTTGGGCCTCTGCTATATTATAAGTCCCACAAACGTCTTTCGATATCGCAATGTGATCAATATTTTCAAATAAGTCATCTGGGACTCTCCTTGAGTATAAGCCCCAATATTTTGTACATAAACTTTGTTTTAAACCATAAAACAACTTCTATGGGCCTCTCCTTGAGTTGTAAGCCCCATACCTCTGTTTTCAAAATCATCTGTCTGTTTTTAATTGGTACTAAGAAAAGCATTATTCTCGGTGAAACTGCTCTTAGACCACTTGGGCCTCTCTTTGAGTTATAAGCTCCAAACATTCTTTCTTTTAAACAACTTTCTTTTAATTCAAATTCAAAGTTTTCTCAAAACTTTCTTCAATTTCTTAGAATTTTAATCATACAGTTATAATCATACAATCAATCACCATACACTTGGGTCTCTTCTCAGAGTGTAAGACTCAACATCTTTTCAATGCATCTTTGTTTATATACCTGTCAATTCATTTATTTGTATATATTATTGTGCATATTTGTTTAAAGTTTCCCCCAGCAGTTAGGTCTACACTTAGGTCAAGCCGGAAGTTACTTTCTAACTTAGTCAAACTAGTTCCCTTAAGGAAATTCCCTCAATACAGTCTGCCTCCTCTTGGGCTTATTCAATATGGAACAGAGAAAGGCATTATTTGTAACACCCCGATTTAATTTAATTATTTTTTGTGATTAAACTGAATATTGTTGTATGAAGTGTGTATTGGGTATTTTTGGTCAAGTTTGGGTTACCCTTAGAGTGGGGTAGTGCCCTTAGGATTATGAAGGATAAGGTGTCGGAGGACAGGGTTAGTTGATTAATACTATTATTTAAATTATCGGAGAATATTGTTGTTATTATTGAATTGGTGAAGTAATAATAATAATAATATTTAGATAATAGTAATAATAATATTAGAAAATAATATTTGGATAATAAGGAAAATGGAAGGGTAAGGAGGTAAATTCGTAGGAATAAGTAAGGGTAAAAGAGGCGAATCATATTTAGGGGTATGTAAAGAGTGGAGAATGTAAGTTATTCTCAGATATGTGAAAAGAAGAGAAAGTTGAAGAGCTGAAGGGAGAAAAGGTGAGAAGAAGCTAGGGCAAAGAAGAAGGGCTCCATTGTTAAAGGAAGATTTCAAGAATCCTAAGGTAAGGGTGGGAATTCTATATCTCTTAAGGGTTTGATGATATATGTATGTGGGTAGAATCGTTAGGTTGAATCCATAAGAACGATGTTTGTGGGTTGGATGAGGGTTTGGTAGAATTCATGGGAATGTGATTGGGGTGGATGAATTAGTATTGTTTGATTTGTTTGTTTGGATGGCCATAGTTAGGTGTAGACTATAGATGCATAATCTGTGTGAAATTGATGTTAAAAATCAGATTTAGAGCAGAAAATCACATGTGAGAAGATGCTGTTATCGCAGGGGTTTTCTACAAAAATTGCAGAGCCCGCTTAGCGCGGTCTGGAAAAATCTCGCCTCCTCGAGGCAGTGGGTAGCGCGCTTAGTGCGGGTGGGGCGCGCTTAGCGCGATCTGGGACTAAAAAATAATATTTTTATTAGTTGAAAATTAGTGTAAAATTGTATAATTTATATTATATGAATGTTTCTTTGTTGTTGTGATGTTGTGAGCATGTATTGGAGTATTATATGCTTATTTTGTTGATAATGATGTGATAATATGAAATGCATTACTAAATGATGCATAGGTATGTCGTGGTCGTTTGACACAATGAAGTATGTTTGATAAAATGCGTGTTGATTGTTGATTGATGATGTGATGTAACAATGGTATGTCATGTATTCACATTAGTCGTTGTTGCATGTTGTCGTTGAAGGTGCATAAACATGTGCATGAGTTGAGGGATGGTGTGTGCCCATGTGGGGTGTGATCGTTATCCGGATTCCTTAATGGAATCAATGTGGTTGTTGTTGTTGAGGTGATTGTGTGCCCATGTGGGGTGTGAGCGATTAATCGACGTCCCGACGGGGATTGTGATCATGAAACAGGGATCGAAATGGCACCACATGCATTGAGTCTAGTAGGCGTCTCATTGCATTTTCTTGATGGTTGTGTTGCAGTGTGTTTTCGAATACATATCTGTGGTAGCGTTAAGTATGGAATTGTTGCTGAATGTCATGATATGGGTGAATTACTCGATGATTTATACTTGCATATTATATCATCTTATTCTTTTGATTGATTGAGAATCTCACCCCTTCTGTTTGAATGTTACCTCCACGTGGGCAACGTGCAGATACGCAGGAGTAGTCGTCAAGTGGAGTGGTGAAGACGAGGTCTTCTGGTGTGAGTTATCGAGTCGCGTCTGCTCTGAGTTTGTAACACCGAGGGTGTCGGAACACTAGAGTCTTTTAATTCTATTTCATGTTGTTACTGATCTAATTGGAGACATTATGTATGACAAAACATGTTTCAATTTGAGTTGATTATTCTACTATGTATGAATGTTAATATACTAAGCTAATATGATTTTATATTATGACATTGTTATAGCATACATGTTAAGTTGAGTAGTTGATGTAGCATCCTAAATTCATGTGTTTTATTTTCTACTATGATAAATTATGCTTAAATCATAGTGGGGATTTGGGGTGTTACAAAGTGGTATCAGAGCAGGTTGGTCCGTCCGGCCAAGTCGTCGAGTCGTTGAGTTGTTGTCGTTGTTGTGTGTGACAGTCGATTACTGTCGGAGTAGGTTCCTTAACCATTGTTTCTGTTATTGATGCGTAACAGATTTCGAACGGATGGAAGGAACGACGCTGCACTTGTGCTGCTATGCAAGCTATGGCTCAAGCAGTACAGAATCTGCCGCGTGCTAGCAAGAATGATGAGTTTCGGAAGAACAACCTGCCTACTTTCAAGGGAAGATATGATCTAGATGGAGCGCAGGCTTGGCTCAAGGAGATTGAGAGAATCTTCCGGGTTATGGAGTGTCCTGAGGCACGGAAGGTACGATTGGGTACTCACATGTTAGCTGGAAAAACCGATGACTGGTGGGTTAGCACTCGTCAATTATTGGAGGCGGCCGGGGAAGAGATCACTTGGGCTGTGTTCAGTAGGGAGTTCTTGAGGAAGTACTTTCCTGAAGAGGTTCGGGGGAAGAAAGAGATCGAATATCTGGAATTGAAGCAGGGTAGTATGTCGGTTATGGATTATGCTGCCAAGTTCTCAGATCTGACCAAGTTTTATCCGTACTACAGTGAGGCAACTGCTGAGTTCTCGAAGTGTATCAAGTTCGAGAATTGTTTGAGGCCTGAGATCAAACAGGCGATTGGGTATCAGCGAATCAGGAGGTTTCTAGATTTAGTGGATTGCTGTAGGATCTTTGAGGAGGATAGCAAAGCTCGATTGGCTCACTTTAAGGGATTGGCAGAGAGGAAAGCAAAACAACAGATGCATCGCGGGAAGCCGTATGCAACTCTTACTGATAAAGGTAAGCAGAGGCATGCTGATGGCAAGAAGTCAAATGGGGGAGGTGCCCCTGTTCCTATGAAGTGCTATCGATGTGGTGAGCTGGGTCATCGTATTAGTGAATGCACAAGTGACGTGAAGAAGTGTTTCAAGTGTGGACAGTCCGGGCATTTGATTGCTGATTGCAAGGTTAATATGGTGACTTGCTACAATTTTGGAGAGCAGGGCCATATTAGTACTCGTTGCCAAAAGCCAAAGAAAGGTTCAACTGGGGGGAAGGTGTTCGCTTTGATAGGAACTCAGACTTCCACTGAAGATGGACTGATTAGAGGTATTTTTTACATTAATGATACGCCTTTGATTGTTATGATTGATACTGGTGACACGCATTGTTTTATTGCTGTTGATTGTGTGAAAAGATTAGGCATTGTTGTTTCTTCTATAAAGGGAGAAATGGTTATCGAAACTCCTGTGAATGGATCGGTGACTACTTCCCTAGTTTGTTTGAAATGTCCTTTGTCGATTTACGATAAGGACTTTGGCGTCGATCTTGTTTGTTTGCCGTTGGATGGTCTTAATGTGATTTTGGGAATGAACTGGTTAGAATTCAATCATGTTCATATTAATTGTTACAACAAGACGGTGCGTTTCCTTGCTCCGGAAGAAGAGAAGGAAGATGGTTATTTATCTGCTAGAGAATTGAAGGAGCTCTTAAACGAAGAAGCTCAAGTGTTAGCATTGTTTGAGTCTTTGTCGGTGGAGAACGAGTCTGTGATTAATGAGTTACAAGTGGCACGAGAATTTCCAGAAGTATTTCCAGATGATGTTGCTGATATACCGCTAGAAAGGGAGGTGGAGATTGGCATTGATCTTGTACCTGGTACTAGACCTATTTCTATGGCTCCATATCGGATGTCGGCGTCAGAATTAGCAGAACTGAAGAAACAGTTGGAAGAATTGTTAGCAAAGAAGTTTGTGAGGCTAAGTGTGTCACCTTGGGGAGCTCCAGTGTTGCTGGTGAAGAAAAAGAATGGTAGTATGAGGTTGTGTATTGACTACAGACAGTTGAATAAAGTGACGATTAAGAACAAGTGTCCGCTTCCAAGGATAGATGATTTGATAGATCAGTTAATGGGCGCTCGTGTGTTTAGTAAGATTGATTTGAGATCGGGGTATCATCAGATACGAGTGAAGAACGAAGATATTCAGAAATGGCTTTTAGGACTCGATATTGACATTACGAGTATGTTGTGATGCCATTTGGAGTTACTAATGCACCTGGTGTATTCATGGAATATATGAATCAGATTTTTCATAACTATTTGGACCAGGTCGTAGTTGTGTTTATTGATGACATTCTGATTTATTCTAAGTCAGAAGAGGAGCATGCTGAACATCTACCTGTTGTATTACAAGTGCTGAAATAGAAGAGGATGTATGCTAAGTTGTCGAAGTGCGAATTTTGGCTGAAAGAGGTGAGTTTTCTTAGTCATGTTATTTCAGGTAACGGTATTGTTGTAGATCCATCTAAGGTAGACGCTGTTCTACAATGGGAGACTCCGAAGTCGGTGACCGAGATTAGAAGTTTCTTGGGTTTGGCTGGTTATTACCGAAGATTTATTGAAGGGTTTTCGAAGTTGGCACTTCCGTTGACTCAGTTGACGTGCAAGGGTAAAGCATTCATGTGGGACGTTCATTGTGAAAAGAGTTTCATTGAACTGAAGAAGAGGTTGACCACGACTCCAGTGTTGGTTCTACCTGAACCAAATGAACCGTTTGTAGTGTATTGCGATGCTTCTTTGTTGGGTTTGGGTGGTGTGCTAATGCAGGATGGTAAGGTTATCGCATATGCTTCACGACAGTTGAGGGTGCATGAGAGGAATTATCCGACTCATGATTTGGAGTTAGCCGCAATGGTTTTTGTCTTGAAGATTTGGAGGCATTATCTCTATGGTTCCAGATTTGAAGTGTATAGTGATCATAAGAGCTTGAGATATCTGTTTGATCAGAAAGAACTGGATATGAGACAGAGACGTTGATTAGAATTCTTGAAGGATTATGATTTCGGTTTGAACTATCATCCCGGTAAAGCTAATGTCGTGGCAGATGCTCTAAGTCAGAAAACATTGCATATATCGGCTATGATGGTTAAAGAGTTGGAATTGATTGAACCTTTTAGAGATATGAGTTTGGTTTGTGTACAGACTCCACATGGTGTAATGTTGGGTATGCTAAAGGTTAACAATGATTTTCTTAACAGCATCAGAGAGGGTCAGAAGTTGGATGTAAAATTAGTAGACTTGATGGTTGGGAATGAACGTGCGGGCAACAGATATTTCCGAGTGGATGAACAAGGTGTATTGAGATTTCGTGATAGGATTTGTATTCCTGATGATACTGAATTAAAAAGAATGATTCTTGAGGAGAGCCACAGGAGTAGCTTGAGTATTCATCCAGGAGCTACAAAAATGTATCAAGACTTGAAGAGAATATTCTGGTGGCCTGGACTGAAACGTGATGTGGCGCAGTTTGCATATGCTTGTCTGACTTGTCAGAAGTCGAAAGTAGAACATCAGAAACATGCTGGTTTGATGCAACTGTTGGATATTCCAGAGTGGAAATGGGACAGTATTTCTATGGATTTTGTTACGGGGTTACCTAATACTCCGAGGGGACATGATGCGATTTGGGTGATAGTGGATAGACTGACGAAGTCGGCGCATTTTATTCTGATTAATATCAATTTTTCCTTACAGAAGTTGGCGGAGATTTATATCCGTGTAATTGTGAAGTTGCATGGAATTCCTTTGAGTATTGTGTCGGATAGAGATCTGAGGTTCACCTCTAGATTTTGGGAGAGTTTGCAGGAAGCCTTAGGTTTGAAGTTGAGATTGAGTTCGGCCTATCATCTGCAGACGGATGGTCAGACGGAAAGAACTATCCAGTCTTTAGAAGATTTGTTGAGGGCTTGTGTGCTTGAACAAGGAGGTGCTTGGGATAGTCATTTGTCACTGATCGAGTTCACTTATAACAATAGTTATCACTCCAGTATTAGAATGGCGCCTTTTGAAGCGTTGTATGGTCGTAGGTGTCGAACGCCTCTGTGTTGGAATGAATCTGGTGAGAGTGTAGTGCTTGGACCTGAGATTGTTCAGCAAACTACCGAAATGGTGAAGTTGATCAGGGAAAAGATGAAAACTTCACAGAGTAGACAGAAGAGTTATCACGATAAGAGACGGAAAGATCTCGAGTTTTAAGAAGGAGACCATGTGTTTTTGAGAGTCACTCTAGTGACCGGTGTTGGTCGTGCATTGAAGTCGAGGAAGCTTACTCCTCGATTTATTGGTCCGTATCAGATATCTGCAAGGGTTGGACTTGTTGCCTACAGAGTGGCGTTGCCGCCGCGTTTGTCGAATTTTCATGACGTGTTCCATGTTTCGCAGCTTCAGAAGTATGTTCCGGATTGTTAGTTCTTGGATTGGCTGGAATTTTGGTAAAACAAAGTATGTTCAATGTTGATGTCAAGGTGCTGATGTTGCAACATTGAAGTCTTAACACTGGGTTGTGTTGAGTAATTAATAGCTGAAGTTGGATGTCTGATGTCACATAGGTGATGTTGTAACATCAGATCTGCAGAATTAACAACAGCAGGCTGTGATGTTGTTAGGGTTGCGTATTAGCTGGAATTGTGGAGAGCAAGTTGTCTCATTGGATGCGAATATCTTGGGATAGATATTTGCTGCTGCATAGGAGATCTGTTGCAGATTTGTAGGAGATTTAAAAGGTTGAAGATTTAAAAAGATTTTAGGAGAAAATCTGTTTTAAATATTCAGTTTTAAATAACAAATCTGGGAGATATTGTAGCAAGTCCAAAACCAATTCAAGGAGCTATATAAAGCGCACAAGACCAAAGGAAAAAGGGACAGAAATACAGAGAGAAGATCAAGAGCATAGGTTGAGTGTCTTGAGTATTTTGTACGAGTTGTGTAACCAGAATTCTAGGGTGAATTGCTGTGTCGTATTCTGTCCTCTCTAGAAGCTGTGAAGCAATAGAGAGTGGTTGCTTGATCAAAGCTGTGAAGTAAGATCAAGGGTACTCAAAGTGGTTTCTTTGAGAGTTTGTAAGGGATTGAGTGGTGTTCTCATACCTAAGTGGATTCTTAGGTAGGAAGTCATTAGTAGAGTATAAGTTTAGGAGATTATCAACGGGTTGTTGAGTCTGTAAATTATATCTACAAGTAGTGAATTCCATCCCTGGCTTGGTAGCCCCCAGAGTAGGTGGGTTATAACCGAACTGGGTCAACAATTCTTGGTGTTATTTTACTGTTATTGCTGTCCATTGTGCAGAGTGTGTTGTTGTGACATCGCACCTTAACATCACACGTCTGATACCAGAATTTCAATTGGTATCAAAGCAGGCATCCTATCTGTCTCTGGGTGAGATCTAGGGAAGTTACTTTCTGGTGTAAAGATGGACAAAGAAGTTGGACGATTCGTCAACAGACCCCCCATTTTGGATGGATCCAATTATGACTATTGGAAGCCAAGGATGACCACTTTCTTAAAATCCTTGGACAGCAGGGCTTGGAAGGCTGTTATTAAAGAATGGAAAGCTCCTGTCATGTGTGAGAAGGATGATGCTGGCAAAGATAAAGAAGGCACCTCTAAGCTAAAGCCTGAAGAAGAGTGGACCAAGGAGGAAGATGAGCTTGCCCTTGGAAATTCCAAAGCTCTGAATGCAATCTTCAATGGAGTGGATAAGAATATCTTCAGGTTAATCAATACCTGTGAAGTTGCGAAGGAAGCGTGGGATATTTTGCAGGCTACACATGAAGGAACATCTAGAGTCAAGATGTCGAGACTTCAGATTTTAACATCAAAATTTAAAAGCCTGAAGATGAAGGACGATGAGACTATTCATGACTTCCACATGAATGTTCTGGAGCTGGCTAATGCATCCAGTGCTCTTGGTGAGAAGATGTCAGATGAAAAGCTTGTGAGGAAGATCCTAAGGTCCCTACCTAAGAAGTATAAGATGAAGGTTACTGCCATAGAAGAATCTCAAGACATCAGCAAGATGAGAGTAGATGAGCTCATTGGATCTCTTCAAACTTTTGAGCTTGGGTTGAATGAGGAAGAACCAGAAAAGAAGCCAAAGAGTATAGCCCTGGTGTCAAATGGTGAAGAAGAGAAAGGGAAGAGTTCTGAATCCCAGGAGGATCTTTCTTAGGCCATAGTTATGATGGGAAGACAGTTCACCAAAGTATTCAAGAGAATGAACAATAACTCCAGGCCTAATGTCAAGAACATGACCTCTGACACCAGCAAGAAGGATGAAGAGAAAACTACCCAAGATAAAGGAGTTCAGTGCTTTGAGTGTGAAGGGTATGGACATGTCAAGAAAGAATGTCCCACCTTCTTGAAAAAGCAGAAGAAGGGCATGACAGTTTCCTGGTCTGACTCTGATAGTGAAAGTGAAGGCGAGTCAGCAAAGCATATGAGAGCTTTAACAGGAGCTGTGGTTTCTGATGATGATTCTAGTGATGGAGAAGTAACTTATGAGGAGTTGGCATCCACCTATCAAGAGCTGTGTCTAAAAAGTGCTGAGATTTGTCAAGAAAACAAGTGCCACAAGCAACAGATTGCTCAGCTAGAGAATGAAAAGACTGATCTGGAAAATAAAGTGGTGCTAGTTAGAGCTCACCTTGATCAAATGACCAAGTCTGTTAGGATGTTGAGCTGTGGTACAGACACACTTGACAAGATCCTTCAGTCAGAAAAAGTTGCTGGGGACAAAGCTGGGATAGGTTATGTGGCTGAGGATAAGGGAACTTCAAAAGAAAGCACTTCAGGTTCAAAGAAGGAAGTGTCACAACTTTCATCTCAACATCAGCCAAAGAAGCAGGATCCTACCCCTAAGAAAGCTGATGTTTCACAACCTAAG
The DNA here is from genome assembly GCA_022829125.1 of Lathyrus tuberosus. Lineage (NCBI taxonomy): Eukaryota > Viridiplantae > Streptophyta > Magnoliopsida > Fabales > Fabaceae > Lathyrus > Lathyrus tuberosus. The sequence goes on from JALAZF010000422.1 coordinate 4,797,408, forward strand.
AAGATTGAGAAGAAGACTGGTCCTTATCAAAAGAAAAAGCTGCCACAAGGAGCTAGTCAGTATATGTCCCCACAATACCACAAGAGCATGCAAGCTGCTCAGTTCAAATAGCACATGTCTCATCAGGTGTCTCAACATCAGGACAACTGGTATGGTTATGGATATGGATACACCAATGCTGTTCCTCATGGAAGAAGAAAACCACACCATCATGGGAGACAATCCAGGAAACAGCATTCTCAGCCTTCTTATGGGAGAAGATACCAGCATAATAGATGGCAGGGCAGTTATGGTAGGAGGAGACCACAGTATGGATGGCAGCCTAAGCAATCTCATCATGGCAGAAGATTCAGAGATGAAAGGGTGAGATGCTATTATTGTGGAAGGTTTGGACATATGTAGTACTCTTGCTACAAGCTGCATGGATACCCTCAACCTCAAAACAGATGGAGAGAGTACAGGCCCAAAGTTGTTAAACAATGGGTACCTAAGGAGAAGGTGAAGTGCTTATTGGCTCACATGGCTGATAGAGAATTTAAAGAAGGAACATGGTATTTTGACAGTGGGTGTTCCAAACACATGTCTGGATGTAGATCCATGTTTGCTGAAGTCAGTCATTGTCCCTCTCATGAGGTTATATTTGGCAATGGAGAAATAGGTGTTGTTGTAGGAGTTGGGAAGGTGCAAGGTGATGGTAGATCTGAACTTGACAATGTTCTGTTGGTCAGTGGTTTAAATGCAAATTTGATCAGCATAAGCCAGTTGTGTGATGAAGGTTACAAGGTAAACTACACTAAGCATGAGTGTGTGGTTTCTGATGAGCATAATCAGGTTGTTATGAAGGGTGCCAGAACCAAAGACAACTGCTATCAATGGATTTCACTTGAAGGAAATTCAACTAATGATGTTCAAGTCGATGTTATAACATCAGACTATGACATCAGGATGCTGAAAGGTCACTCAGAGTTAATGAGTCCTGATGTGAACTGTTTAAAAGGAAAGTCCTTATGGAGGGAGAAAATTAGTAATTGGTCTTTAAAGAGTATTCAAAATCAGGCGCCTTACCATATTGATACTACATCAAGACTTACCAAAGCATTCTCATCGCAACGTTTCATCTCCCTAAATCTCAACAGAATAGAAAGTTCTTCTCCAAACCTAGTCTGTCACAAAGGAACGATGTCTTTCCCTTCCAAGAACTCTGAGCAGCTTGCCACCAAAATCCTTGAGAAGGGGATACGAGTGAAAGGGATTTCTGTCCCTTTAAGGCAAATGCCTGCTGAACAAGTCGACTCTCAAGGTGAGGACAAAAATCTTCAAAGACAGGCCCTGAGTCAAGAAGCTGAAGGTGAAGATCCTGATGACACTGATGTCAGCTTTGATGTCAGAACATCATCCCCTAGGAATGAAAGTCACAGGGGTAAAGGGAAGGAACAGGTTGAGGTTATAGAGATTGAGGACTCATCTGATGATGATAGAATTGGAAGAAGGAAGGATAAGAAAAGGACTTCAGTTACAGACTCTCCAAAATCGTGGACCAAAGTTGCCAGGTCTGGAAAGAAGAGGAGAATTAGGGAAGAGTCAGATTCTGAGAGTGATGCTCAAGACATCAACCCAGATACTAATCAAGTACCTGGTCACATCTCATCTCACTGTGCATCCAGGTGGAATTGTGTGAGCCAAAGAAGGATAACACTGGAAAGAGAGGTAGTAGCAGAAGACTTAGAGTCTACTGAAATTGTAGACCTAATTAAGTGTGCTGGTCTCATAAGGACTATGTCAGGGTTGACTAACTGCTATGATAGACTGGTCAGAGAATTCATAGTTAATATCCCTGAATCTATAAATGACAGCAGGAGCCTAACCTTCAGAAGAGTTACCATCAGGGGTAAGTGTGTCTGGTTCTCTCCTAAAGTGATCAATGCCTACTTAGGAAGAAGTGAGGAAGATTATGGAGAATTAGAAGTCTCCAATAATGTTATATGCAAAGAAATCACTGGTGGTCAGGTAGATGTTTGGCCCGAAAAAGGAAAGCTGTTAGCCAGTTGGTTGAGTGTCAAATATGCCATTCTGCACAGAATAGCTGTTGTCAACTGGGTTCCTACTAGTCACAAGACCACGATTTCTGTTGGATTGGGGAAGATAATTTATGAAGTTGGGACAAAACAAAGAATTGTCTGTGGCTCCTACATCTATGATCATACTATTAAGCATGCTACTACAAATGCTGTGAAGATGCCCATTGCTTTTCCCTCTCTCATTTGTGGGATTGTCTTGTCTCAACATCCTGGAATTCTACAGCATTCAGATGTTGCCTGCAAAAGGAAGCCTGCCTTGTCAGTCCATTCCAAGTTGTTTGAAGTAAAACATGTTCCTGACAGTGTCAAGACATCTGCTTCAACATCACAACAGTCACCAGCCAAGACTGGGTTGATTACAGAACTAGAGGAGGCTTGCAAGGAGTTAGATGAAGTCATAAGAGTTAGTACTGAAAGGAAACTAAAATTTGAAAGACTTGTCATGACACTAAGATTGGCAGCAAAGGAAGGTGAAGCAGCTAACACAAGGAAAGATGTTGATGATGGACCTGGTGATGAAGAAGATAATGATGAGCTCAGCTCAGATAATTCAAGCTTTTAATGTTTGCCTTCTTATTTAGTAGTGTTAGCTTCAATTTATGTCTTTGTTTCAGCACTTAATGTGCTTGGTTATGTAATTTGAATATTGTGCTGTTATATGCACTTGTTTTGTTTTTAGTTTCCTTCTATGATTTGTTTTGCCTGGTTGCTAACTGTGAGGCTAACAATGAGAGCTAAGGTGTACTGTCTATAGTTTATAGGGCTTCTAACTGAAGTTTTCCTAATTATGGCTAAAAAGGGGGGGAAAATAGCCAAGATAGTCAAGAGTATCAAAGAGTGTTACTGCAAAATGATTGTGATGCAGATATTAAGGGGGAGATAAAGTTGAAGAGTGCAGCCAAGCAGACATCAAGGGGGAGAAAAGTGCTGCACATTGTGAGCTACTGAACAGCTGTGATGCTGGTTCATATTTTCATATTTTTGAGGGGGAGCACCAATTGGTTGTTGTCAATAATGAAGATGGTGCTGCAGCAGATCAAGTGATGAAGACTAAGAGTATTGTCAAACTGCTGCTGATGGAGTTTCAAAGTTTTGAAGTTTTTCCGCTGCTGAAGTCTCTGAAGGTGCAGAGTGCAGAGATGCTGAAGTCTCTGAAGGTGCAGAGTTTGTTTTAGCCAAAATTAGCCAAAGGGGGAGATTGTTAGTTCTTGGATTGGCTGGAAGTTTGGTAAAACAAAGTATGTTCAATGTTGATGTCAAGGTGCTGATGTTGCAACATTGAAGTCTTAACACGGGGCTGTGTTGAGTAATTAATAGCTGAAGTTGGATGTCTGATGTCACATAGGTGATGTTGTAACATCAGATCTGCAGAATTACCAACAGCATGCTGTGATGTTGTTAGGGTTGCGTATTAGCTGGAATTGTGGAGAGCAAGCTGTCTCATTGGATGCGAATATCTTGGGATAGATATTTGTTGCAGATTTGTAGGAGATTTAAAAGGTTGAAGATTTAAAAAGATTTTAGGAGAAAATCTGTTTTAAATATTCAGTTTTAAATAACAAATCTGGGAGATATTGTAGCAAGTCCAAGACCAATTCAAGGAGCTATATAAAGCGCACAAGACCAAAGGAAAAAGGGACAGAAATACAGAGAGAAGATCAAGAGCATAGGCTGAGTGTCTTGAGTATTTTGTATGAGTTGTGTAACCAGAATTCTAGGGTGAATTGTTGTGTCGTATTCTGTCCTCTCTAGAAGCTGTGAAGCAATAGAGAGTGGTTGCTTGATCGAAGTTGTGAAGTAAGATCAAGGGTACTCAAAGTGGTTTCTTTGAGAGTTTGTAAGGGATTGAGTGGTGTTCTCATACCTAAGTGGGTTCTTAGGTAGGAAGTCATTAGTAGAGTATAAGATTAGGAGATTGTCAACGGGTTGTTGAGTCTGTAAATTATATCTACAAGTAGTGAATTCCATCCCTGGCTTGGTAGTCCCCATAGTAGGTTGGTTGTAACCGAACTGGGTCAACAATTCTTGGTGTTATTTTACTGTTATTGCTGCCCATTGTGCAGAGTGTGTTGTTGTGACATCGCACCTTAACATCACACGTTTGATACCATAATTTCACGGATCCGTCGCATGTGATTTTGATGGATGATGTGGAAGTGAGAGATAATCTCACAGTCGAGGCCTTGCCAGAACGTATTGATGATCGCGAGGTGAAGCAGTTGAGGGGCAAGGAGATTGTTCTCGTGAAGGTAGTATGGGGAGGTGCTACTTGTGGGAACATGACTTGAGAATTGGAGAGTAGGATGCGAGAGTCGTATCCGAAATTGTTCGCTTAAGGTAAATTTTTGAGGACCAAAATGTTCTAAGTGGGGGAGAGTTGTAACACTCCGATCTAATTTAATTATTTTTCGTGATTAAACTGAATATTGTTGTATGAAGTGTGTATTGGGTATTTTTGGTCAAGTTTGGGTTACCCTTAGAGTGGGGTAGTGCCCTTAGGATTATGAAGGATAAGGTGTCGGAGGACAGGGTTAGTTGATTAATACTATTATTTAAATTATCGGAGAATATTGTTGTTATTATTGAATTGGTGAAGTAATAATAATACTAATATTTAGATAATAGTAATAATAATATTAGAAAATGATATTTGGATAATAAGGAAAATCGAAGGGTAAGGAGGTAAATTCGTAGGAATAAGTAAGGGTAAAAGAGGCGAATCATATTTAGGGGTATGTAAAGAGTGGAGAATGTAAGTTATTCTCAGATACGTGAAAAGAAGAGAAAGTTGAAGAGCTGAAGGGAGAAAAGGTGAGAAGAAGCTAGGGCAAAGAAGAAGGGCTCCATTGTTAAGGGAAGATTTCAAGAATCCTAAGGTAAGGGTGGGAATTCTATATCTCTTAAGGGTTTGATGATATATGTATGTGGGTAGAATCGTTAGGTTGAATCCATAAGAACGATGTTTGTGGGTTGAATGAGGGTTTGGTAGAATTCATGGGAATGTGATTGGGATGGATGAATTAGTATTGTTTGATTTATTTGTTTGGATGGCCATAGTTAGGTGTAGACTATAGATGCATAATCTGTGTGAAATTGATGTTAAAAATCAGATTTAGAGCAGAAAATCGCAGGTGAGAAGATGCTGTTATCGCAGGGGTTTTCTGTAAAAATCGCAGAGCCCGCTTAGCGCGGTCTGGAAAAATCTCGCCTCCTTGATGCAGTGGGTAGCGCGCTTAGCACGTGTGGGGCGCGCTTAGCGCGACCTGGGACTGAAAAATAATATTTTTATTAGTTGAAAATTAGTGGAAAATTGTATAATTTATATTATATGAATGTTGCTTTGTTGCTGTGATGTTGTGAGCATGTATTGGAGTATTATATGCTTGTTTTGTTGATATTGATGTGATAATATGAAATGCATGACTAAATGATGCATAGGTGTGTCGTGGTCATATGACACAATGAAGTATGTTTGATAAAATGCGTGTTGATTGTTGATTGATGATGTGATGTAACAATGGTATGTCATGTATTCACATTAGTCGTTGTTGCATGTTGTCGTTGAAGGTGCATAAACATATGCATGAGTTGAGGGATGGCGTGTGCCCATGTGGGGTGTGAGCGTTATCCGGATTCCTTAATGGAATCAATGTGGTTGTTGTTGTTGAGGTGATTGTGTGCCCATGTGGGGTGTGAGCAATCACGATTATCGTGTGCCCATGTGGGGTGTGAGCGATTAATCGACGTCCCGACGGGGATTGTGATCATGAAACAGGGATCGAAATGGTACCACATGCATTGAGTCTAGTAGGTGTCTCATTGCATTTTCTTGATGGTTGTGTTGCAGTGTGTTTTCGAATACATATCTGTGGTAGCGTTAAGTGTGGAATTATTGCTGAATGTCATGATATGGGTGAATTACTCGATGATTTATACTTGCATATTATATCATCTTATTCTTTTGATTGATTGAGAATCTCACCCCTTCTGTTTGAATGTTACCTCCACGTGGGTAACGTATAGATACGCAGGAGTAGTCGTCAAGTGGAGTGGTGAAGACGAGGTCTTCTGGTGTGAGTTATCGAGTCGCGTCTGCTCTGAGTGTGTAACACCGGGGGTGTTGAAACACTAGAGTCTTTTAATTCTATTTCATGTTGTTACTGATCTAATTGGAGACATTATGTATGACAAAACATTTTTCAATTTGAGTTGATTATTCTGCTGTGTATGAATGTTAACATACTAGGCTGATATGATTTTATATTATGACATTGTTATAGCATACATGTTAAGTTGAGTAGTTGATGTAGCATCCTAAATTCATGTGTTTTATTTTCTACTATGATAAATTATGCTTAAATCATCGTGGGGATTTGGGGTGTTACATTATTCCCGGTGAAACTTTTCTCAAGACTGTCAAAACTTAGAAATATATGTATACAAGAATTTCATTTCCCCAGAGAGGATTAATTCTCGGTGAAACCTCTTTTGAATTTCTTCAAACCTTAGAACTGTTCAGCAAAGAAAGGATTAATTTCCGGTGAAACCTTTCTTGAACTTTTCTTAGGCTTGGACCTACAGGCTTCCTAGAAGTATCCTCAGCCTCCTCTTGGGCTTAGTACAAGGACCAACAGGCTTCTTAAAAGTTCCCCAGCCTCCTCTTGGGCTTAATACAAGGACCCACAGGCTTCCTAAAAGTATAGGATAGAAATTAGTTATCGCTACTAGTTCACTCCCCAGGAGAGACAAATTTCCATAACATTATACCAGTCTAAAGATTGATCTTCATTCTTTAAACCAACAGCCTTCTCTTGGGCATCATACAAAGATCCCTCTACACCAGAGCCTACAATTTCTTGAGAGATTGGACAGTCTCAACCTCCTCTTGGGCTTCATTCAAGTAGACTTGGAAAGTTTCATCTCCTCTCAGATCTCCCACAGAGACCCTCAAGTTTCCTAAAAGCATAGGAAAAACCCTGAGCACTCTACCAATACACCCGTATCTAGCAGAGTTAAAAACTTCTAAGGTTTTTTTAACTCAACCTTTAAACTTCTCTGACCCCCCAACAAGGATTAGCTTTCACCATAAAAAATCCCCAACTAGGGTCAAATTACCATCAACAAACCCTCAACAGAAACAAAGCCCCATGGCATCTGGTATTTCAACTCTTCCCTGATTCCCAGCAAGAGTAAATCCCTTGGATTCCCCAATACAATTTGGACCTGCTCCTGGATTTCAATAAATCCTCAGCAAGAGATTAGCATCCTATTAGGCTTCATATAAGAATTTCCTCAGTTATCCTCAAACTTGGGCTTTGTACAAGACAACCATAATACTCCCCATAGGAGTCATTCTCTTTCAACTGCAAGCTTGGGCTTTGATCAAGGCACATAAAATCCATCATCCCCTCAGATGAGACCATGAGTCCTCTTTGTAGGAAGATACCTCCTCTATACATCATATTTCAAAATAAATAATGAAAACCTTTTTCCAGATAAATTCTGTAAGTGGTACACTTCTTGATTCAAAATCCTAGCCGAAGTCCCTCATTTATCCTGGCAAAAATCTCTCTTTCATCTAATAGCTATAAGTGGCAAGCCTCTGGATTCCTTACATCTAATCCAATGTCTCTCTCTTAGCATGAAAGACTCATAAGGAAAAAGTTGCATTGCTCTACAGTGAGTTAAAGCTTTCTTCCTTCATGATATCTCTTTTATAAAGGAAATTATGGCATTGTTGGATTCTACGTATCCCAGTTAAAGTAATTTCCATTTATAACCCATTTCTCAACATTTGTGATGAATATGTGAGATTTCTCCCTTTAGAGATGACAAATTCTCTCACTCAATCACCCTTTTAGCTTCAATCTTGGGCTTTAAACAAGACACAAATACTCTCCTAGCTTCAGTTTTGGGCTTTGAACAAAACACACATATGTTTCCTCCCATAGAGTAGGAGGAACTACGATTGCTCTGATTTCCCTAATCTCTTTATGGGAATACGTAGGCATAAGACTGCGAAATCTTAGCGAGCACACAAATCAAAATCTTAGGTCCAGTACCTTCCCAAAAACAACAGAAAACCCGAAAACAACACAAACATTCTCTCAACACTCCCAAAGGAGAAACTTTCCCAATCCACAGCAGATAAACACAAGAAAGCATTTTAAGTTAACAGAAATACATACAAAAGAAGGTTCCTATGGATTACCATAGATACATTGGGTGTTAATAGATTCCCTTTGTATAACCAGACCTTGATCCCTGATATCTTAGCATTTGTTAAATAAAACATTTGCGTGCATGGTTAGTTTAAGATATCTTCCCCTTCCTTAACCAGCTTCATATGATAAATACAGAAATCAGAAAGTAGCACCCAAACTGATTTTGCGGTAAGGTGGTCGCGTCACCGAAAAAAAACCGCACGCTACAGAAAAATGGCGACTCTGCTGGGGAGTTTAGGATTAGATTTCCTAGGAGGTCTAGGCCTTGCTTTGCATTTAATTTTCTGTTATCTTACTTGCTTTCTCATTTTTTATATATATCATCTGCTGTCATATTATTTGATACCCTTGTTTAAATTACAGTTATCTGGGAATGCGATTAATATGCATGTGGTGAGCCCGAGAAAACATTAAGATAAGTGGTGGTGTATTCGGGGAGGCTTATAGGGAGTGAATCCCGACCATGCTGACTTGAGAGTCCACCGAATCAGTGGAGGTGCCCGTGTGGAATTACCAATGTTGAACGAGCATGTCGTGAAAGCATTGTTTTTTCCCATTTGGTTACCCTTGAAGCTGAGGATTAGTAGACACTTAACCATTAAACCATTAGGTAGTGCGGTGACTATCGGGAATAGTTGATACGCGATACTACACTCAAAGGAGATTCATATTGGGATATTACAGCTCTCCTGAGTCAATCAGTTTGCTGTTAATATCCCTAAGAGGGGTCAATAATTTTGGGAACCTCTGTTAGAACCTGTTCTAGAGGTACAAAAATTGACCTATTAGTATACACCTTGGGGATGGGTAGATCCATGACTCCATACTCATGACGATGAACCCCTAAACCCATGTGTTCAAATGTTTTTGTTTGCTGCATTCATGCATTCATTAAAAAACTATTTTCAAACAAGAAAAAGCTATTTTTCTAAAAAAAACTGAAACAATAATTGCAAATATCAGAAAAGTTGCGTTATGGATTTCGGAAGAAGAAAAACGGACAAGTACACCTTTAAGGTTCCAAAACTAGAAGACCTAAGGAAATTGGGAAGGGTGATTACTAATCCTGAAGCTTTCAGGGCTAAGCACGGAGGACTGTTGTCTCTTTTGAAAGTCAACATGGTTGAAGGGATCCTGTCTACACTAGTTCAGTTCTACGATCCGGTTTACCACTACTTCACTTTTCCAGATTACCAGCTCACACCAACACTGGAAGAGTACTCCCACCTGATTGATTTACCTATCACTGATCAAGATCCATTTTCTGGACTGGAAGAAATTCCAAAAGATCAAGCCATTGCAAAATCAATCTCTTTGGAAGAGTCACAAATCAGGACTCACATGACCACCAAAGGAGGAATCCAGGGTTTACCGACTAAATTCCTGATGGAGAAAGCTCTATACTTTGCCAGTATAGGAAATATAACCGCTTTCGAGGATGTCTTTGTTCTGCTCGTATATGGGTTATTCCTCTTTCCCAACATTGACAACTTCATCTACACCAATGCTGTTAAGATATTCCTAATTGGGAACCCGATCCCAACCTTACTCGCAGATACTTATCATTTTGCACACTTAAGAAATTTGTACAGTGGAGGGATCATCACATGCTATGTACCATTACTCTATAAATGGTTTATTTCCCACTTGCCCAAGTCTGCTACTTTTTGGGATAACAAGAGTAGTCTACGATGGTCACAGAAGATTATGTCTCTCACCAATTCCGACATAGATTGGTACAATCGAATCTATGAAGAAGTGAAAATCATCGACAAGTGTTTATATTTCCCCAATGTACCCCTCATTGGTATTAAAGGAGGGATCAACTATCATCCAATTTTAGTTCACTGTCTGTAACACCCCGATTTAATTTAATTATTTTTCCTAATTAAATTGAATATTATTGTATGTGTCGTGTATAGATGTGTTTTGGATTAAGTGTGGGTTACCCTTAGGGTGGGGGTAGTGCCCTTGGAGTTATGAAGGATAAGGTGTTGGAGGATGGGTTAGTTGGTTAATATTATTATTTAAATTATTGAGGAGATTGTTGTTATTATTTATTTTGGGTGAAATAATAATAATAATATTAGATAATAATAATATTTGGGATTAACAAGGAAAATATAAATAGGAAAAAGGGTTAGAAAGGAAAGGGTGGTCAGTGCGTGTTTTGGAGAAGAGAAGAAAGAGCATAGAAGAGTTAGGTCAAGAAGAGCTCCATTGTTGAGGAAAGATTTCAAGAATCCTAAGGTAAGGGTGGGGCTCTCTATCTCTTAAGGGTTGCATAGTAGTGGTATGAGGGTAGAAAATCATTAGGATCTCCCTGTTATGTTGCTGGTGATAATTGGGAATTGGGTTGTAGGTTAGAGGGTTTGGTAGGAAGAGGAAATTATGCAATTGATTATAGATTTGTGTTGTATATGTGTATATGTCTTTTGCTGCTACCTTATTAGTGTTTTCTGGACTGTACTATACCAAATTCGGGGGAATTGTGAGGTCTGAATCGTACAGAATTGCAATCGCAAGATTGCTGATTCTCCTAGATTTGCCAGGCGAAAATGGAACTCACCAGGCAAAAGTGGATTCGCCAGACATTCGCCAGGCGAATGTAGAAGCGAAAGGGGAGTGAAAAATCAGAGTTTCTGGATTTTGTATGGGGAAGTTGGATTCGCCACTATTTCGCTAGGCGAGCAGGAGGCGAAAGTGGAATTCGCCAGGCGAATGGGGATTTCTCCAGGCGAAAGTGGTTTCGCTGGTGCTTCGCCAGGCGAGTATCAGGCGAATTGGGCTGAGACGAACTGAATTTTCTGAAACTTCGGAAATTCATATCTTTTGATCCGTAGGTCCGTTTCCGTCGCCGTTCGAAGCATTGGAAAGCTGGTTTCGCGTACTATTTATAAAAATTGATTTCAATACCAGAATTCCAATACTTTGACGTGCTAAATGGAAATTGAGCGTGTTGTTTGTGTGGTGAGTGGAGACGATGGAGTCGTCGATGTGTATGCATGATATATTTGTATATTGCTGTTGTGGCAGGTATGAACTGAGGTTGCATCCTAGTATTATGATGTATTGATGTGTTGGTTGTCGTGTGCATGTGATTACTGTTATATTCGTTGTTGCTGTCGTTGTTGTTGTCCGTTGTCGTTGCATGCATGACAGGTTGCATAGTTGTGGGATGGCGTGCCCAGATGGGGCGTTATCGTCTATCCGAATTCCTTGAAGGAATCGTTGTTGGTGGTGCGATAATGAAATAGGGGTCGTACGTGACCATGAAATAGGGGTCGTTGGTGTGATCATGAGATAGTGGTCATACTTGACCATGAAACAGGGGTCGAGAGTTCCGACGGGAACTGTGATCATGAAACAGGGATCGATTGGTACCACATGCATTGAGTCGAGTCGTGGGTATCATTGCATTCAATCCTTGTATGTTGATTAACTGTTGTATGATGAATGTTGTTGTGATGATGTTGTTGTGATATGGTGAATTCTGTATGTTTTTATGCTTTCATACTTATGCTATGCATTCTTTATATTGATTGAGAATCTCACCCCTTCTGTTTGAATGTTACCTCTACGTGGGTAACGTGCAGATAAGCAGGAGTAGTCGCAGGTGGAGTGGTGAAGACGAGGTCTTCTGGTGTGAGTTATCGAGTCGCGTCTTATTAAGGATTTTATGTATGATCAACATGTTTCTTTTTTGATTTTTCCGCTGTGCATGAATGTGAAATGATATGTTTAATATTAATATCACCAAGAATAATATTGAGTGCATGTTAATTTGAGTAGTAGAAGTAGCATCCTAAATCCATGTATTCTATTATTACTCTGATATTTTATAACTATTTAATGCGGGGGTTTAGGGTGTTACACTGTCAACTTGGATACCCGATGAAGAATATCCCATATAATGCTCATCTGGAAGGTCTTTTCTTCAAGGAAGGAGAAAATGACAGGGTACTAAAGAAAGAAATAGTGCATGCCTGACAACATATTCACAGGAAAGGGAGAGAGTCCCTTGGGAGGCCAAACTGCATCTCTGCAGAGCCTTATCTTCACTAGGTACAAACTAGAGCCATCAAAACTGAGGATGCCTTACCCTCGTCAAGAAGTTTTTCCCTTAAAGGAATTTGTCCTTTATTTCATGTCTGATGCGGAAAAACTCTAGGTCGATCTCAACAAAGTCCAACGTGAGAAAAAATCTTGGAAGAACAAATACCAGATTTTTAATTTGGAATGTACCAAGATTCAGGAACTGCTAAAGGAAAAGGATGCTGTGATTGAGGTATTAGAGCAACATGCCATAGAAAGTCAGGAGGGACGAAGAAATTTGCTCACTCATTTCACTTGGAAAAAGATCGTCGACCCGACAACGGCTGAAGGGGCCCGATCGAAGAAAATAAAGATTCAGGAACCAACATATGAGCTCTCCTCAGAGAGAACTCAGGATCCATAGGCCTAGTTTTCCTTCTCGCACTTTATAAAATACTGTACTTTTCCATGTAAAATACTGCAATCGTTCGAGTTCAATAAAAGAGACTCCCCCGCTGTGTGATATTTGAAATATAATAGTTAAAATTATTTTGAAAATAAAAACTAAAAAATATCATTATCATTCTCTGTATATCATTCATCATTCTCACATAACACATCTTTGTCTTTGAGTCTCACATATGTGTCGTACTCTAGAGTCAAATTGTCTCATTCGTACAATACTCGGGCCAATCGACAAAAGAAAATAGATGATCTCGAGGAAGAGAACAGAGAGCTGAGAGAAGAAATAAATGCTCTAAAGGAGAGTTTGGAGAAACTCCACAACACCATGCAATCTCTGGCAGCAGCCCAGGAGCAACAACATCAAAGGACTGTGATCTCGGAGATTACATCCACACAAGCATTAGAGACACCTGACAGTCATCCTCAGTACAACATGCCTAAAGGTTTCCCATGGGGCATGCCTCTCAACTTTATACCTGAAGGATACATCCCACCGGTCACTGAAGACCCGGAAGTCATAGCAGGAACCGCCAGACCTGAAGGTTACAAACTTAGGGTAAATAAAGATGCAAATGTTACAACAGAAACTCCTGAAGGTTACAGACTTCAGGTCACTGAACCGCCAAGAGTTACCGCCGTAATGACTATACCACAACCAGTGGTACACACTATCCCGGAGGAACAGATTCTGCAGGCCACTTCTGGCAGAAACGAAGAAGTATACGAAAGGATGAATGAATTCCATGAATAATTCTTGGAAATGCAGAAGGAACTGCATGCCATTCGCAGTCAAGACTTGTTTAGTAAAGACGCCGCCGACCTCTGCTTAGTCCCTAATGTAAAGATACTGCATAAATTCAAGGTGCCCGACTTTGAAAAATACAGAGGCAACTCTTTCCCTCAAAGTCATTTGATGATGTACGCTTGAAAAATGTCTACTCAGACAGAAAATCAACAGCTACTAATCCATTACTTCCAAGACAGTTTAACCGGTGCCGCACTCAAATGGTACATGGGTTTAAACCGTACCAAGATCAGTACTTTCAAAGATCTCGGGGCAGCATTCATTCAGCAGTATAAATACAAATTGGACATGGCACCAGATAGGGACCAGCTCAGAGCAATGTCACAAAATGAAAAAGAAACCTTTAAGGAGTATGCTCAGAGATGGCGTGAAATCACCGCCCAGATATGTCCTCCTCTCGAGGAAAAGGAAATGACAAAGATATTCCTTAAAACATTAAGCTCGTTTTATTACGATCGAAGGGTTGCAAGTGCACCTAGTGATTTCACTGAAATAGTGAACATGGGAGTACGCCTTGAAGAAGTCGTCTGAGAAGGATGATTGGTAAAAAATGCAGAGCCATCTAATATTACCAAAAGATACGGTAGTGCTTTCCAAAAGAAGAAAGAGCAAGATATTAGTAATATCTCTCTAGGAAAGCAAAGGCGAAGGTATCAACCGGTAGCAGCAGTAACTCCCGCTATCAATCCAACGCCAGCTCTGACATATCAACCTCAGGTTGGTCAGAGCCAACCAAATCAACAACAGTATTAGCAAAGGCAGCATCAGCCTCTTCAGCAGGCTCGCCCACAGTACAATAACAACAATCGTACTACACGACCATCAGGGTTTGACCCTATACCGATGTTGTTTGTAGAGTTATTTCCACTTCTACTGGCCAAGGGGCACGTTCAAACCAGGACTCCTCTTACAGTACTAGAAAATTCACCGTTTTGGTTCAAAGCATATTAGACTTGCCCTTACCATTAAGGAGGATCGGGACAGAACATTGAGAATTGTTTCAGCTTCAAGTCTGATGTACAAAAGCTCGTCAGGAATGGGGGATCTTTCAAAGATGCTAATCCAAATGTTCAGATGAACCCATTATCGTAACATGAGAAGACTACATTGAATTTGATAGAAGGAGAACCTAGCAGCAGTTATCAAATTCACAATGTACGCTTACTGGGAATCAACCTAGTAAAAATGCATTGCAGACAGAGCGGGTACAACCATGTGCCATCTCACAACTATCATCAGTGTGATATATGTTCCAAGAACAATCAAGGATGTGCCATAATACAAGCAGCTCTTCAAGAGCAAATGGATCTGGGCTGGATTTAGGATCACCGGATTTGTGAAGTAAACATGGCCCATGCACATCCAAACATTGTTTAGAACCATGATATTCATGCAATGAACGTCAATCTAGTGGAAATGCATTCAAGACAAAGTCAGTATTACAATTTTCCGCGACACGATTACAACGCTTGCCCGATTTGTTCAAAAGACAATCAGGGATGCTCTTTCGTACAAGAGGCCCTCCAGCGCCAAATGGATCTAGGATGGATCCAAGACTACCATGAAAGGAATGATCATCGAGTCAATATTGTTCAAATCTTTGACATTCGCTTAATGAATACCAGACTAGTGGAATTGCATGCCAAGCAGGTCAGACTTGGTTTTTTGGCCTCGCACGATTATCAAGACTGCAAAGAATGCTCCGAAAATGACCAAGGTTGTGTGCTTGTACAAAGAACCCTTCAACATCTCTTAGACCACTGGTGGCTTCCAATCTACCAGGATGACGACACGCAACAAGTTAGCATGACTGATGGAATCCTGATAGACACCAAAGCTGTGATATCCGCCTACTGGAGACAGATCTGGTAAGGATGCACTGCATACAAAGCGGATATGGTCGGGTACCACCTCACAATTATGAACGCTGTGGAAAATGCTCGGAAAATAACCAAGGATGCTATCTCGTGCGAGCAGCTCTCCAGCATCAGTTAGACCGAAAGGAAATTCAACCATGCTTGAATTCTGAATCAATCAACATGATACAAAGTTACCTCCCTTTTCAAAACAAGGACGAAGGACTATTAGACAAAAGCACTGTCATAGTCTCCAATCACGGAATAACCAAGGATGTTTGCCCCATAATTCCTCTGCTCAATGAGTCAAAAGTCTCTCTTGACAATAGAAAATTTCCAAACTTAGAACAGATCGAGGTTACCTGCAACTGTCAAAAGGCCCAAAAAGCCCCTGTGGTCATCTACTTGCCAGGTCCAATACCGTACAAGTCAGAAAAGGCTATCCCATACAAGTACGGTACAACGACCATAGAAAATGGAAAAGAAATTCCATTACCATCCGTTGTGAACATTGCTGACATCAATTGAGTTACTCGGAGTGGTCGGATCTTCAACAGAGGAGTTGGAGAACCTGCCAAAGAAAAGGAACCTCAAGTCAAAGTTCCTAATCAACAAGTCGGTCAATCGAGTAACACGAAACCCATGAAGAACAACGATGAAATGCTAAGGCACATCCAGAAAAGTGAGTACAACATTGTGGATCAATTGTTGCAAACTCCGTCTCGAATATCTGTACTACTCTCCTGCTTAGTTCAGAAGCTCACAGGGAAGGTCTACAGAAAGTCTTGGAACATGCCTTTGTAGAACAAGATGTGACAGTGGGTCAATTTGACAGCATTATCTCAAATATCACTTCCTGCAACAACTTGGGATTCAGTGATGAAGAACTTCCAGAGGAAGGCAAAAACCATAATATGGCACTCAATATCACAGTCAACTGCCAGGATGATGCTTTAGCCAGCGTACTGGTAGACACAGGTTCATCCTTGAACGTCATGCCAAGGTCAACTCTGGTACGACTATGTTTTCAAGGTACTCCCATTAGATGCAGTGAGATCATCGTCAAAGCTTTTGACGGATCCAGAAAAACAGTTATCGACGAAGTCGATCTTCCCATAACCATCGGCCCTCACACTTTCCAAGTCACTTTCCAGGTCATGGACATCCGAGCAGGATACAGCTGTTTATTAGGAAGACCTTGGATACACGAAGCTGGGGCAGTCACTTCGACACTTCACTAGAAGCTGAAGTTTGTCAAGAACGACAAATTAGTCACGTTATGCGGAGAGCAAGCTTTAATCGTGAGCAACTTATCATTATTCTCCTGTGTAGAACCAGAAGAGGTCGTTGGAACTCAATTTCAAGCACACTCGGTGAGCAATGAGAATCACCAAGAAAAAGGAACATCGATTTCCTCATACAAAGATGCTCTCAAAGTAGTGGGGAGTGGTGAAATAAAAGGATGGGGACAAATTGTAATTCCTACTGATAACAAGAAAAGAAAAGGTCTTGGTTTCTCTCCGACCTGTACCCAGACTACGAAGAAGGATGAAAGTTTTCGTCCCATTCAGGATTTCTTCCACAGTGGAGGCTTCCTCCACCCAGTATCCCAAGAAGTCCACACCATCGATGAGAACAACTCTTCTAATACAGATGAGGAGTGGAAGTCCTATCTTAACGATGAAGGTTATATATCTCAGGGAGAGGCGCACATGCCATTCTGCTCTCCAAAGCAAAGTCCCAGATATATACCAAGATCAGATGTCAGAATGATCTACGGCGATTATGATCCTGAAGGGTACCGTGCTCCACCCAATTTATTAGAGGAAGACACTCTGAAGAAATACAACTTCGACTATGATTATTATGATCCTCTGGATGACTTGCCTATCTGGAAGCCATACATGGAAAACTCGGGGCAAAAGAGTCAGCCGGATAATGCCTATCAGCTGAGTAATCTTGAAAAGAATATGCCTGTTCTCCTAGAATCATGGAACCCTTACTCAGAACATTCCGAAAATGGCCAACACCATGTTGATGAATTTGCAAAGATCGCAAGACAAGATTTCATTAACTACGCATTTCCTGAAGTCAACGTCATTGAGGAAGATGACTCATCTATTCCCACAAAAACCTGGGATACCTTGGGGCAGCCAAGCGGAAAATACGACTTTCTAGTTAAATACACTACTCTCGAAAGCTCTCGCATCAGATACGAGGACATCCAGCCAACTGGATGGGGAGATCCTCTTGAGAGTGAAAACACTATGGAAGATGCGACAGAAGAGTCCTCTTATGATAATTTTGCATTGGAAGAAGACTCCAATGATCCTACTCCACCAGAAATCATTGTCATTTCTGAAGACAAACCAAGAAGGAAAGTACCAGAATTTGTGATCCACAGAGGAGTTCGTCGCCATTGGGTTACGGTCGATGTCCTGAAAGTCGTTCATAAATCTAAGTAACTGCCACATCTTTGTTTTAACCTTTCACTTTGCCCGGGTGAAATGGATGTTTTATAGGACTTACTTTTCTGTAAATGTCCCTCTTCGCTTCACCCAAAGCGACAGAGTTTTGTTTTATAGGGTTGTATTTCAAGAATCGACAAATCATAAATAAATAATGTCATTCTGAATTCCCGCATTTTTATTGCTGTTTTCACTTTTCGTTTTTCAGAAAATGGTAATCCTAAAAAATAACCCAAGATAAAAACAAGCGTTTTCAGAAAATACACTGCACACACTTTTGCATCCTCTCTGTCTTTTCTAAAAAGGAATCATCACGTCACGCATATTACTTGTTTTAAACCCCATTGAAACATACGATCCAATGCCTTCTCCCAACTTTGAATTCCCGGTATTTGAAGCTGAAGAAGAAGAGGACGAAGAAATTCCAAAAGAGATCTCCCGACTACTCATGCAAGAGGAAAGGTCCATTGAACCTTATAAAGAGCCGTTGAAAATGGTCAATTTGGGTTCAGAAGAAGAAAAGAAAGAAGTTAAGATTGGAGCAGTGCTCAGCCTAACTGTCAGAGAAGGCTTAATAAAACTTCTAAAAGAGTTTCCAGATGCGTTTGCTTGGTCCTACCAGGACATGCCATGGTTGGATACCAGCATCATGGAACATCACTTGCCATTGAAAACAGAATGTCCTCCGTGTCATACCCCAAATTTTGACCACTAAGATTTCCCATCATTGTGAAAATCATCATCACAATATGGAGGAACCATCATACTTCATCAGTCTCCCCAAAGATGGGTGAGCATTCACTACAATCAAAATTAGGGTTTCAAGCCCTCTCTGAGTGCTTAGACAAAGGGTCAATCAAGGAATGACATGATATTCAACTTGTCTAAACCTCTCAAACATACACAATGGATCAAAAGGACTCCCACTTCAAGGATTAAGCACAAGGCTGCTCCCTTCTAGGTGGATCAAGTCTCATGATCGACAGTGTCACCAAATTAGGGTTTTGGTCGACCAGGGCCTCCAGATGGAACATTTTCATCTGGGCACAAGCCAATGATCCAAAACCTAACCTAATATACTCCATGGAACCTCATGGACCCAATCATCAAGTCAATTTTGCCTCAGGGGATGCATTCATAAAAAATCAGGAATTAGGGTTTCTTGACCTAATTCACCCCTAAGTTGACTTTTAGGGCAAATCATGAGCCAAGACCTCAAGACATGATTTGAGGGTCTCTAATGAACTATATTGATCCATTTGGAACAATGGATTAATCTAAGAAGCTTGAGCAACAAGTCTCAATTTCATCTGCACCACAATTAGGGTTTTAAGAGGAAAGTCAACTGTAACTTTGACTTTTGACCAGGACATGCTCCCAAACCCTATGACATGCCTCAATATACCCTATGACACCCATGGAACATGTCCATTAAGTTTGATTTAGGTCAAGGACATGATTTCCTGAAGAATTGCACAGTTTGGAATTCATTTGATAAAAAGTCAACTGTGCACAAAAGTCAACTTTGACTTTTTGAGATTTTTCACTAAAATGGATTTTTAACCCTAAAATGATGTTAATGTATGATTTGAATCATCATTCATCAAGAAAAATCAAGAAAAGTTGGATAACTTGTAAAAGGGGTAACCATAAAACTTAGAAATTTTTCTAAGTCATGAAAAAGTGCCACTAATGCACCAACTTTGGAGGACCATAACTCCTAAACCACAAGGCCATTGTGCCCCATTCAAAGCTTGATTTGTAGATCTCATTTCCCTCTACAAAAGCTTCATACTGACCTATGTCCAAATTCCTCATGGATTTTGAGTTATGGAGTGATCAAAATCAAGAGAAAACACTTTGTTCCAACACTTAGTGAAAATTTCACTAAGTCAGATTTTGCCTTACTTTTTGCCAAATGTAGGGGGATTTTTCACTTGGATTCAAAAGAGATCAAAACCAAACATGTTCAAACAGTTGTTGTATCATGTAAGGGCTTTCCAAAATGGTCAAGAACATTACCAAATTCAACTTACACCATGAGATATGACATTGGCAAGTTGCCTTGCTGAAATCTGTCAAAGGCAAGGCAGAATTTGCAATTTTGCTCGATTTGCCAAAATCAGCCAAATTCAAATGCTCCTATCCACTTGGACACATCTGAGAATTGAATCTAAAGGGGACAATCACTGAGCCAAGCCTCCAAAGTCCATGGAACAAGAAATAGCATGTTGAACCTATAATGGCCAAAATAGGGACAAGACTCCAAATTTGGATTGAAGCATTCAATGGAAGCATCAAGGTGGCATGGACTGAGCCATTCTCATCTGAAATCAGTCAAGACTTATCCAAGACCAAGGGAACCAAAGCTCTGTGCCCTAACCTCTAGTCAATGGCTAGAGGAGACTTGGATTTCCATTGGACAACATTGGCCAAACCTACTTAGCAGTTGCCATTCACTATTCCTTGCAAAACAAACTTGCTATACTATAAATAGAGCTCAATTGTGTTCAATTTAAGTACACCAAAGGCCTACAACACTTGCCTTTCTCAAAATCTCTTTCTCTTGGCAAAAATGCCTTTCTTAGCAAGGTAACTATCGGGTTTTGAGCTAGAGGGCAATTACACTCAAACCAATCACTTACACACCTCATATACATCACATATGAGCTGATCAAACACTTAAACAACAACTAGAACATTGATTTCTCAGAATCACCAGTCAATTGCTCAAGGTTTTAACCAAAGTGCAGTTGAGATGCCATGAAGTGATCCAGCCAATTTCCATCAAGTCCAAGCATTCAAACACACTCCATAGCACCTAGGGAAGCTGTTCAGATCATCACAACACAACTATAACACCTCCTACACAAATCACGATCACCAGCTGCAAGTGGTAAGCATGAGCTCTTCTAACTCTATGATCCATGCAATTTTTGCTGCACAATAATTTGGCCATATGTTCATAATCATGCATGGAATGTTTTCCCTCAATTAATTGCTTTGTTTGAATCGTGTATCAAAAATCCTAGCCTTCATGCAGAAATTAGGGTTCTTGAGGTTTCTTCGTGATTTCATGTTTTATGTTTAATTTAAATGAAATTAAGTGTTATAGACATGATCGTGGGGTTGAAACGAGTTGATTGGTATGTGGATTGCATGATATGGTTAAGTATTCAGTGAGATTGGATGAAAAACGCAAATCTGGGCAAACCCAGAACACGCGCGTGTTCTTGGGTGTTCATGGCACCATTTTCATAAATTTGAATATTTGAATTTTGTGATTTTATTTAATTGATTCAAAAATTAATTTCTCTCTGAGTTTTAATGATTTTGAGTTGATTCTTTTTTTAATAATTCACAAAAATGTTAAAATATTTTATTTTATCAAAAAATCCCAAAAATATTATTTATTTCATATAATTTATATTTTTGCAAAGAATTAATATTTTAATTGTTTTTGACATTTTAAATATTTTTTCCACATTGATTTTGCAACTTTTAATGCTTTCTAATTATTTTGTAGGTCAATACTTAATTGTTGAAGCATTAATCCAAGATCACAATTTGTTTTTCATATGTTAAACAATTTTGATCATTTTAATTGAATATTTATTCAATTAAATACATTTTTGAAAACAAATTAGGGTTTTTAGATTAATTCAACCCTCACAAATCATTTTCAAAACACTTTGGGCCTCTAATAGAGTGTAAGACCCAATCTTTTTTGACCAAAATATTTTGGGCCTCAGTGCATTGTATAAGTCCCGATACCGTCAAAAATAAACGGCGCGATCGTCGCCTATTCAAAAATCAATTGGGCCTCTCCTCGAGCTATAAGACCCATTCAAAACACTTTGGGCCTCTAATAGAGTGTAAGACCCAACCCCTTCTTAACCAAAAAACTTTGGGCCTCACTTATTGTATAAGTCCCTCTGCGTTAAAAGAAAATCTCGAGGCGATCGCCATTTCAAACGAAAAAATCATCTGGGCCTACCCTCGTGTTATAAGCCCCACTCTTTTTCTTTAAGACTTTTTGGGCCTCTAATAGAGTGTAAGACCCAACCCCCTTGTACAGAAAACATTTTGGGCCTCAGTCACTTGTATAAGTCCCTCTGTACAAATTCAACAGTGCGCTCACTGATAAAACCATGGGCCTCTCCTTGAGCTGTAAGCCCCAAATATTTCTTTTTCAAAAGCACTTTCTCCTTTGATTTTGAATATACTGTTGTTTTCAATCTTTCTTTGTTGAACAACTAACCAAACATCATGGAAGCTCTACAACCGAGTACATGGTTATTGCTTTCATTTATCGCTTTCATATACATATAACTGTATTGTGGGGCTGTTTCACTGTAAGTCTTCTTTCATAAACTCATATCAACTGTGTAATAATAGTATAGATATTTAGAGTTTCCCCGGCAACTATGTCTAGCATTAAACCCGTTGATCACTCTTAGAAATAGTCTAAACTAGATCCCCATAGGATTACCAGACACAGTCTTCCCTCCTCTTGGGGTTAAACAATATGGAGACATGAAAGGCAGCATTCTCTGTGAACCCTTTCATAGACTGTCACTCATAGAAGTTGTCAAGAAACTCTATTCCCCAGAGATGATATTTTCTCCGTGAATGGCATCTCTTGAGTTTCTTCCAAATTCTCGGACTTTCCTGGCTTGATCTATTCTCGGTGAATGGCATGTCTTGAACTTCTCGGGGTTTGGGTACCCATCGGCTTCTTAAAAGCACTTGTCAAGAAACTCTGCTCCCCAGAGATGATCTTTTCTCCGTGAATGGCATCTCTTGAGTTTCTTCCAAATTCTCGAACTTTCCTGACTTGATCTATTCCTTGTGAATAGCTTGCCTTGAATTTCTCGGGATTTGGGGACCCATCGGCTTCTTAAAAGCATCGGCCTCCTCTTGGGCATCGTACAAGGACCCACAGGCTTCCTAAAAGCAACCCCGCCTCCTCTTAGGCTTAGTACAAGGACCCTACAGCTTCTTAGAAGTATTCACAGCCTCCTCTTAGGCTTCGTATAATGATCTCTTCCTCCGGGAATGATAACCTCCTCTTGGGCTTAGTACAAGGACCCGCCGACTTCTTGAAAGTTTCCAGCCTCCTCTTGGGCTTCGTACAAATTGTCCCGACGACCTCCTAGAGGTATAGGAACAGAACTTAATCATCTGCCTAGAACAGTCCTTTCATAGAGTCTACTACTGTTTCTCAAAGCACATTACAAAAGATGAAACTCTAGACTTGGACAGTCTAATCTCCTTGAGTCTCAAAGACATTCTCAAGTGACCCCTTCGTTAAATAGGAAGGAACCCGTAGACTTGGACAGTCTCAATACCCTTCGGATTTTCCGTTTCCTTAAAGAACAGGAATAACCCGGATCCTCAAATCAAATCCTTGAGTACAGTGTTGCTCATATAAGAACTGATTTTCTCAAAATCAGTATACTGGACCTGTCACTTAACTGAAACAGTAACCATAGCCTCCTCTTAGGCTTTGTATAATGATCCTTCTCCAGTGAAGTCCAGCCTCCTTTTGGGCTTTATACAATGATTCTCCCCAGCGGAGTCAAACAACGTTTAGCCTCTCTCTCGGGCTTTGTACGAGACACATAAGAGACTCCCTCGTTGAGTCAATCACCCTTTCGCCTCCATCTCGAGCTTTATACGAGATACAAAAAGGTTCTTATTGAGGCAAACAAACCTTCAGCCTCCATCTCGGGCTTTATACGAGATACCAAAAGATTCCCTCGTGGAGTCAAAACTTTTAGCCTCTCTCTCGGGCTTTGTACGAGACACATAATAGCCTCCTCTTAGGCTTTGTATAAGAAAACCACTGGTTGATCCAATCAACCTTTTAGCATCAAAGCTGTGCCTCGTTCACAGTATACAAACATCAACAACTCCTTCCCCTCCATCTAATTGCTGTAAGCGGCAAGCCTCTGGATCATCTACATCCATGCCACTGTCCCTCTTTTAGCATGAGAAACTCCTAAGGAAAGATGGCATTACTCTACACTGAGTTAAAGTCTTCTCCTTCAGGTTGAAATCCCCTATAAAGGAAATTATGGCATTGCCGGATTCACATATCCCGGTTAAGGTAATTCTCCTTTATAAACAGTTGTAACAGACGAACCCCTCTTTAGAGATGACAAATTCTCTCTAAAGTCAACCCTTTCAGCTTCACATCTTGGGCTTTGAACAAGATACAAACCACCTTTCGCTTCACGTCTTGGGCTTCGAACAAGACACCAAAAACACCCATTTCCTCCCATAGAATAGGAGGAACTACGAACCCTCTGATTTCCCTGTTTCGGTAAACGGGAATACGTAGGCATAAGATTGAAAGAAAAATCTTAGCGAGCACACTAAACAAAAACCCAAAATCCCATACTCTCATGTATCTATCAAAAGCATCAGTCCTAACATCCTAAATCCTTGTTCCCCGCTATAAAGTCCTAGAAAGAGGAAAAGAAAATCGTATTGGCGAAAATACAAATAACCAGTACAAAGGCCCCCCCACATTTATAGCATTCATAACCTAACAGACCGCTGTTTAAACTCAGTATGCAAAGCAGGGTTAATTGGAGACATCTATTTCCCTTCCTTATTCAGCTCACAATAGGATAAAAAATGAATCGACCTGTAGTAAACTCAACCGCAGAGAGCGACCAGCGCTTAAGAACCGCGTCCAAAATCGCTCGCTATAGAAAAAATGGCGCCCACCGTGGGGCCAGATTCTGATTTCCTCTTCACTTGTGTGAATACCACAGATTGGGGCTTCCGCCGGGGAACCCATCTCTGTCAGGAACTTAGGATTCATAGCTTTAAAGGTCTAGGATGTTTAGGACAAATATATATATACCGCTTTTCCTAATTGCTATACATGTTTATTTTTCTGCTAATGGGAATGCGTGTGATGCCGCATGTGGAAAGATCGAGTATACACTTAAGATAAGTGATGGCGACGGGGTCGACCATCAACCTCAGTGGAGGCTGACTAATGCAACCCGTTCTCTCACCTAGATAATGGGCCGATTGTTAAGTCTGAGAAGCTGAGGAGCCAAACCCTTTCGTAGTGCCGAAGCTATCGGAAATAGTTGTTACGCGATACTACCCTCATTTGAGGCTGGTGATCTATTCTCGGTGAATGGTACTTACTCTAAGATTGCGCTACAACTCGCTGGCGATCCGCTTGTTGTTTTGCTTTCCTGGGAGGAGCTGATGATAATGAGTACAGGTACAAAAATCACCCTAGTATAAACCTTTGGGGATGGGTAGAGCCTTGACTTCATGACAACGACCCTTTGACCCCATGTTTTTTCTATGTTTTTGTGTGCTGCATTCATGCATTCATTTAAAAAACATTAAAACATTAAAAAAATTCTTCTCTTCTAGTCTCTCTGTTTTTCAAATTAAACTAAGACTGTGATTGCAAATATCAGAGAAAAGGATTGCACTAATGGATTTCGGTAGAAGGAGAACTCATACGTACACCTTCAAGGTTCCAAAGATAGAGGATTTGAGAAGGTTAGCGAGGATGATCACTAACCCAGAGGCTTTCAGAGCCAAGCACAGAGGTTTGCTACCACTGTTAAGAGTCCATGTGATTGAGGGAATCATGGATGCGCTCATTCAGTTTTATGATCCAGTTTATCACTGTTTCACATTCCCGGATTACCATCTCGCACCAACGCTGGAGGAGTATTCTCATCTGATTGATCTACACATTACTGATCGAGCTCCATTTTCTGGACTGGAAGAAATTCCAAAGAATCAGACCATTGCGAGAGCAATTCATTTGGACGAGTCTGAGGTCAGGACTCTCATGACTACTAAGGGTGGCATCCAAGGTTTGCCAGCCCAGTTCTTGACAAAGAAAGCCCTATATTTTTCCAGTATAGGAAACGTGACTGCTTTTGAAAGCATCTTTGTCTTGCTCACCTACGGGTTATTTTTGTTTCCCAACATCAATAACTTTGTAGATATCAACTCCATTAAGGTTTTTCTCATTAGAAACCCTGTGCCGATTTTGCTCACAGATGCGTATCATTCTGTACACTTAGGAAATTTGTACAGTGGAGGGGAGATCACATGCTGTGTACCTCTGCTTTACAAATGGTTTATCTCTCACTTGCCCAAGTCTGCTGCTTTTTGGGATTGCAAGAGTGCCTTACGTTGGTCGCAGAAGATCATGTCTCTTACCAACTCTGATATAGATTGGTGTAATAGGATCTATGATGGGATCAGAATCATTGATCGTTGTGGAAACTTCCCCAACGTACCCCTTATAGGAACTAAGGGGGGAATCAACTATCATCCAGTTCTCGTTCATCGTCAATTTGGATACCCGATGAGACACGTCCCACGGGGTGTTCATCTGGAAGGTCTTTTCTTCAAAGAAGGAGAAAACGACAGAGCACTAAAGATGGAAATAGTGCATGCTTGGAAACAGGTTCATAAGAAAGGATGAGAGTCTCTAGGAAAACCGGACTGTATCTCGGTGGAGCCTTATCTCCACTGGGTACAAACTAGAGCTCTCAAGCTAAAAATGCCTTATCCTCGTTACGGAATTCTTCCGCCAAAGGAATCTGTCATGTACTTCATGACGGAAACTGAAAAGCTTCAGGTTACTCTCAACAAAGTTCAACAGGAGAGAAGGTCTTGGAAGAACAAGTACCGCACCCTCGATGTGGAGTGCATCAAAATACAGCAATTACTAAAAGATAAAGATGCTCTGATTGAAATTTTGGAGCAACATGCTGTAGAGAATCAAGATGACCAAAGGAATTTGCTCGCTCCTTTCACCTGGCAAAGGAACGACAACCCGACAACGGCCCAAGAACCCCGGTCAAAGAAAAGGAAAGTACCAGAGTCAGCACCCGATTTCTCTTCAGAGGGGACTCGGGACCCATTAGTTTAGGTTTATGTTTATGCACTTTGTAATCTACTGTATTTCCATTTCTGTAATCCTTTGAATTCAATAAAAAGGGGTTTCCCCACCGTTTGATATTTGCAATCTAATTGTCGAAGTTTATTTTGATTAAACCAAACAATTAATATAATCATTGCATTCATCATTCTCACATCGCGAATTCTTCTTACCTACGAATCTCACGTTTGTGTCTCGGTTCTAGAGTCAAACTGTCTCATTCGTATAATACTCGGGCCAATCATCAGAAAAAGATGGATGATCTTGAGGAAGAAAACAGAGAGTTGAAAGAAGAGATCGACGCTCTGAGAGAGGATATGAGAAAGCTTCGTAACGACATGCAAGCCATGACAGAAGCTCAGCTACAACGAACTGTGATCTCAGAGATCACCTCAACGCCCATAGTGGAGAAGTATGATCCTAGGTATCAAATGCCGAAGGATCGTCCTTGGGGTATGCCTGTTAACTATATCCCGGAAGGATATGTTCCGCCGATCACTGAAGATCAGGGAATCGCACCAGAAGCCGCTGGGCCTGAAGGTTACAAACTTCGGGAAAGCGAAGATGCCAGAGGCATACTGAAGACTCCTGAAGGTTACAAACTTCGGGAAACGCCAAGACTCACTACCGTAGTCACGGTACCACCCCCTGTGGTGCACACTGTCCCGGAAGGACAGATTACACAGACACCTTCTGGTAAGAAGGAAACTATGTTTGACAGAAGGGAGGAATTCCAGGAGCAGTTATTGGAAATGCAGAAGGAATTGCAAACCATTCGCGGTCAGGATCTATTTGGAAAGGACGTTGCAGATCTCTGCTTAGTCCCAAATGTGAAAGTCCCGCACAAGTTCCAAGTGCTCGACTTTGAAAAGTACAAGGGTAACTCTTGCCCTCAGATCCATCTGGTGATGTACGCTCGGCGGATGTCAGCTCAGACGGAGAATCAGGACCTACTGATTCACTATTTTCAGGATAGTTTAACCGGTGCCGCATTAAAATGGTACATGGGTTTAAACCGTACTACGATCAGTACATTCAGAGATCTTGGTACTGCCTTCGTCCAACAATACAAATACAATTTGGACATGGCACCCGACAGAGATCAACTCAGATCAATGTCACAAAAGGACAAGGAAACCTTTAAGGAGTATGCTCAAAGATGGCGTGAAATTGCCGCTCAAATTTGTCCACCTCTTGAGCAAAAAGAGATGACAAAGATCTTCTTAAAAACCTTAAGCTCATTTTACTATGACCGAATGGTTGCCAGTGCACCCAGTGATTTCACCGAAATGGTGGGCATGGGCGTACGTCTTGAGGAAGCCGTCCGAGAAGGACGTTTGGTAAAAGACACTGGATCGACGAGCGGTACTAAAAAATACGGTAGTGATCTCCCTAAGAAAAAAGAGCAAGATATTGGGAATATCTCTCTCAGAAAGCAAAGGCGACGTTATCAACCGGTAGCAGCTGTAACTCCTGCTATCAACCCTGCGTCTATTCCTACGTATCAACCTCAGGTTGCGCAGAGCCAACCTGATCAGCAAAGGACACAACAGCCTCTTCAGCAGGCTCGTCCTCCATACAACAACAACCGTACAACACGGCTACCAGGGTTTGATCCTATACCCGTGTCGTACACAGAGCTGTTTCCATTACTGCTGGCCAAGGGACACATGCAGACTAAGTCCCCTCTTACAGTACCGGAAAACCTGCCTTTTTGGTTTAAGGTGGACCAAACTTGCCCTTATCATCAAGGAGGATCAGGGCATAACATAGAGACTTGTCTCAATTTCAAGTTCGACGTGCAAAAGCTTGTTAGGAGCGGGGTCTTATCCTTCAAGGATACAAATCCTAATGTTCTCACAAACCCGCTGCCTCAACATGAGAAGGCTGCAGTCAATTTGATAGAAGGAGAGACTAACGATGTCTATCAAATTCACGATGTACTCTTGTTGAAAACTAATCTGGTCAAGATGCATTGTAGACAGAGTGGATATGGCCATGTGCCACCTCATAACTATCATCAGTGTGATGTCTGCTCTAAAAACAATCAGGGATGTTCTATGGTGCAAGCAGCTCTACAGGAACAAATGGATCTCGGGTGGATCCAAGAGCACCGAGTTTGTGGAGTTAACATGGTCTACACGAATTCCAACGTCATTCAAAACCACGACATCCGTGCAATGAATGTCAACTTGGTGGCGATGCACTCAAGGCAAAGCCAGTATCATAATCTGCCGTGGCACGATTACAGTTCCTGTCTGATTTGCTCGGTAAACAAACAGGGATGCTCTTTCATACAAGAGGCCCTCCAGCGTCAGATGGATCTTGGATGGATCCAAGACTACCATGATAGGAATTCCTATCAAATCAACATGGTTTAGATCTTTGATATTCACGTGATGAATACCAACCTGGTAGAGTTACATGCTGAGCAGGTCCGACTCGGATTCCTAATATCACATGACTATCAAAGCTGTAAGGCGGGTTGCGAAAACGATCGAGGTTATACCCTTGTCCAGGAGGCACTTCAGCACTTGTTAAATCACTGGTGGATGCCAATTTGTATGGATGAAGATACTCAGCAAATTAGTATCAATAACAGAAACCCCACTCGGCGTCAGAGTCAGGATGTTCGATCAGTGGAAGCTAACCTAGTGAGGTTACATTGTATTCAAAGTGGGCATGGCTAGGTGCCACCACACAATTATGACCGTTGTAGCGTCTGTTCGGAAAGTAACCAGGGGTGTTACCTTGTGAGAGCAGCTCTTCAGGGTCAGATGGATCGTGGAGAGATTCATCCATATCCGGGTTCTGGACCCATCAACTGGACGCCGAACTACCTTGCCGAGCAGGTTGAGGATGTTGTCATGATCTCTGGTCATCATAGGACCAGTGATGTTTTTGCCATTATCCCTCTACTTGATGAATCTAAAGTTCCCAACCGGGAATGGATCGAGATTACTTACGATGGTCAGAAAAATCAGAAGGTTCCCATAGTCATCTATCTACCGGGACCACTACCGTACGAATCAACTAAGGCTATCCCTTACAAATACGGTGCAACGACAGTTGAAAATGAAAAGGAAATTCCATTACCCTCCGTCGTGAATATTACAGACATCAGTCGTGTAACACGGAGCGGTAGAATCTTCAACCGAGGAGTTGGGGAACTTAACAAGGAAAAGGAACTTCAGACAGAAGCTCCTGATCCACCAGTCGGTTAATCCAGTAATCCCGACCTTTCGAAAAATAATGATGAGATGCTGAAGCTCATCCAAAGGAGTGAATACAATAGTGTTGATCAACTGTTACAAACTCCTTCAAAGATCTCGGTATTATCACTGTTACTCAGTTCAGAAGCCCACAGGGAGGCTCTACAGAAAGTCTTGGAGCAAGCCTTTGTGGAACAGGATGTAACAATCAGACAATTTGATAGCATTGTCTCTAACATCACTTCCTGCAATAATTTGGGATTTAGTGATGAGGAATTACCCGAAGAGGGTCACCGTCATAACATGGCGCTCAATATTACAGTTAACTTCCAGGACGATGCTTTAGCCAGCGTACTGGTAGACACAGGGTCAACCCTGAATGTTATGCCAAAGTCCACTTTGATGCAATTATCATTCAAGGGCCCTCCGATGAGAATCAGTGAGGTCGTCGTCAAAGCATTCGACGGATCCAGAAAAGCGGTTATCGGCGAAGTTGATCTTCCCATAACTATCGGTCCTCATACTTTCCAAGTCACTTTCCAGGTCATGGACATCCGAGCAACGTACAATTGTTTATTAGGAAGACCTTGGATACATCAGGCTGGAGCGGTCACTTCGACCCTCCACCAAAAGCTAAAGTTCGTTCAGAACGATCAACTTGTCACAGTCTGTAGAGAACAGGCCTTGCTTGTGAGTAACTTATCATCATCTACTGGTATAGAACCCGAGGAGGTTATTGGAACTCAGTTCCAAACACTGTCGGTGAGCAAGGACAATCAGTTCAAAGGAGGAACCTCGATTTTCTCATACAACGATGCTATCAAAGCGGTCGAGAGTACCGATACAACGGGATGGGGACAACTTGTCATTCCTATTGACAATAAAACAAAGAAGGGTCTTGGCTTTTCTGCAACCTGTACCCGGACAGCTGCCAATGATGAAAGTCTTCATCCCCTTCAGAACTTCTTTCACAGTGGAGGTTTCCTCCACCCGGTGTCTCAGGCAGTACATGCTATTGATGAGGGAGATCCCTCTGACACAGACAAAGAATGGAAGTCCTATCTTAATGAGGACAGTTATATGTCTCAGGAGGAGGTGCCTATGCCATTTTTCTATACCGCACAGAGTCCGAGATTTATACCACGGTCAGACGTCGAAATGATCTATGGAGATTGTGATCCGGAAGGATGCCGTGCTCCGCCAAATTCATTAGAGGAAGACACTCTGATGAAAGACAACTTTGACCACAATTACTATGGCCCAATGGATGGTCTGCCAATGTGGCAACCTTACCCAGGAGACTTGGGGCCAGAAAGTCAGCCGAGTAATGAAAATCAGCTGACCGTCATTGAGCAGAATACCTGTGTCCCCACCATGTCATGGGATCAACACTCAGGTCATTCATAAACTACTCAACATGAAGATGAATTTGCAACGTTTGCAGGACTTGAATTCATCAACTATGCTTTTCCTGAGGTTAACGTCATCGAGAGAGACGACTCCTCCAGTTCCAAAGAAGTTTGGGACACTCTGGGACAACCGAGTGGAAAATACGACTTTATGGTCAAGTACACCACTCCCGAAAGCTCTCGTATCAGGTTCGAAGACATCCAGCCTACTGGATGGGGAGATACAGCTGAGGGCACAACTGCTCTGCAAAATGCAACAGAGGAATTCTCCTACGACAACTCTGCCTGGGAGACAGATTCCAATGATCCTGCTTCACCAGAAATCAACGTCATTTATGAAGACAAATCAAGGAAGGTGCCAGACTTTGTGATTCACCGAGGAGTTCGCCGCCAATGGGTTGCCGTTGAGGTTCCGAAGATTGTTCATCAGTCAAAGTAATTGCCATCTTTAACCTTTCACCCTGCCCAGGTGAAACAGATGTTTTGATAGGGCACGCTTTCTGTAAATTTCCCTCTTCGCTTTGCCCGAAGCGACAGAGTTTTGTTTTATAGGGTTGTAGTTTCAAGATTCGACTTGTTCATTAATAAAATAATGTCGTTCTGTAATTTTAGCATTAATTGCTGTTTTCTCTTTTCGTTTTTCAGAAAATGGTAATCCTAAAAAACAATTCAATAATAAAAGCAAGCGGTAAAATAAAACACTGCACACACTTGCATTTTCTCTATCCCTTCTAAACACGAATCATCACGTCATGCAGATTGCTTGTTTTAAACCCCGTTGAAACATACGATCCGATGCCTTCTCCCGACTTTGAGTTCCCGGTATTTGGGGCTGAAGAAGAAGTTGACAACGAAATTCCAGAAGAGATCTCCCGACTACTCAGACAAGAGGAAAGGTCCATTGAACCTCACAAAGAGCCGTTGGAAACGGTAAACTTAGGTTCAGAAAGAGAGAGAAAAGAAATCAGGATTGGGGCATTGCTCAGTCCAACTGCCAAAGAGAGTTTGATAAAGCTTCTCAAAGAATTCCCCGATGTATTCGCTTGGTCCTATCAGGATATGCCAGGGTTGGATACCAGCATCGTGGAACATCACTTACCGTTGAGATCGGAATGTCCGCCAGTAAAGCAAAGGTTGAGACGCACTCACCCGGACATGGCCATCAAAATCAAAGAGGAGGTGCAAAAACAGATTGACGCGGGTTTCCTCGCCACATCTGAATATCCTCAATGGTTAGCCAACATCGTACCCGTTCCCAAAAAGGACGGAAAGGTTAGAATGTGTGTCGATTACAGGGATCTGAACAAGGCTAGTCCAAAGGACGACTTTCCTTTACCACACATTAACATGCTGGTAGACAGTACAGCAAAGTTCAAAGTCTTCTCCTTTATGGATGGATTCTCGGGCTATAACCAGATCAAAATGGCGCTGAAAGACATGGAGAAAACTTCGTTCATCACCCCATGGGGCACATTTTGTTACAAGGTAATGCCGTTCAGTTTGAAAAACGCCGGGGCAACCTATCAAAGGGCCATGACTACTCTGTTTCATGACATGATACACAAAGAAATCGAAGTGTATGTCGATGATATGATTGCAAAATCTAAAACAGAGAGTGAGCACGTTGAACATCTGTCAAAATTGTTCGAACGTATAAGAGAATTCAAGCTCCGCATGAATCCCAACAAGTGAACCTTCGGTGTCCGTTCAGGGAAACTACTAGGGTTCATCGTCAGCCAGAAAGGAATTGAGGTTGATCCTGACAAGGTCAAGGCCATTCGAGAAATACCTTCTCCGAAAACGGAAAAGCAAGTCAGAGGATTCCTGGGACGTTTGAACTACATCTCCAGATTCATATTCCTCATGACCGCCACATGTGCGCCAATTTTCAAATTACTCAAAAAGAACCAGGATTGCGTTTGGACAGAAGATTGCCAAACCGCCTTCGACAGTATTAAGGAATATCTGTTGAATCCTCCGATTCTATCACCTCCAGTGAAAGGAAGACCACTGATCATTTACCTCACAGTCCTAGAGGACTCAATGGGATGTGTACTTGGCCAACAAGACGAAACCAAAAGGCAAGAGTCTGCCATATACTATTTGAGCAAGAAATTCACCGACTGCGAAACTCGGTACACGATGCTTGAGAAAACTTGTTGCGCTTTGGCTTGGGCAGCTAAACGTCTTCGCCAATACATGATTCGTCATACTACTTGGTTAATCTCAGAAATGGATCCAATCAAGTACGTCTTCGAAAAGCCTGCTCACACGGGAAGGATTGCCCGCTGGCAGATGTTATTATCAGAATATGACATAGAGTACCACGCTCAGAAAGCCGTTTAGGGGAGTATTTTAGCCGATCATTTGGCTCATCAACCAATTAACAATCAAGAACCAATCGGGTTTGACTTCCCAGATGAAGATGTCATGTATCTAAAAATGAAAGATTGCGATGAACCGTTACCCAGTGAAGGGCCAGAACCAGGTTCCCAATGGGGACTTATCTTTGACGGAGCAGTTAATCATTACGGAAACGGAATTGGGGCAATCATTGTCACCCCTCAGGGTACCCACATTCCTTTCACTGCCAGACTTACGTTCAAATGTACGAACAACGAGGCCGAATACGAAGCTTGTATTATGGGTCTCGAGGAAGCAATTGATTTAAGGATCAAAAACTTGGACGTATACGGCGATTCAGCTCTGGTTATCAATCAGATAAAAGGAGATTGGAACACATACCAATCAGGACTGATTCCTTACAAAAACTATGCAAGAAGGTTGTTACCCTTCTTCAACAGAGTTGAGTTTCATCATATCCCTCGTGAAGAGAATCACATGGCTGATGCATTAGCCACTCTCTCTTCCATGATTAGTGTAGGTCAATGGAACGACCTACCTAAGATCGACATAATGCGCCTTGAAAGGCCCGCTTACATCTTCACGATTGAAGCAGTCATAGATGACAAACCTTGGTATCATGATATCAAATGCTTCCTTCAGAAACAAGAGTACCCACCTGGGGCATCCAGGAAAGACAGGAAAACCCTCAGAAGATTGGCTGGAAACTTCCTGAGGGGTGATACTCTCTATAAGAGAAATTTTGACATGGTCTTGCTCCGATGCGTGGACAGACCAGAAGCAGACATGCTTGTGAAAGAAATTCATGAAGGATCCTTTGGCACTCATACCAACAGACACACAATAGCGAGAAAAATTCTCAGAGCAGGGTACTATTGGTTGACAATGGAATCTGACTGCTACAAGTACATGAGGAGGTGTCACAAATGTCAGATATACTCCGACAAAATTCATGTACCGCCATCACATCTCAAAGTTCTTTCTTCCCTGTGGCCTTTTTCCATATGGGGAATCGACATGATTGGCTTGATTGAACCTAAGGCTTCAAACGGACATCGATTCATCCTAGTAGCCATTGACTACTTCACCAAGTGGGTCGAAGCAGCATCATACGCTAATGTAACCCGACAAGTGGTGGTCCGATTTATCAAAAACAATATCATCTACTGTTATGGTGTTCCAAGCGAGATCATTACTGATAATGGATCTAACTTGAACAACAAGATGATGAAGGAGTTGTGCGTTGAGTTCAAGATCGAACACCATAACTCATCTCCCTACCGACCCAAGATGAACGGAGCGGTAGAAGCGGCTAACAAGAACATCAAGAAGATCGTTCAAAAGATGGTTGTAACCTAGAAAGATTGGCACGAGATGCTACCCTTTGCTCTTCACGGTTATCGAACATCTGTTCGCACTTCAACAGGGGCAACCCCTTTCTCTCTAGTATATGGCATGGAAGCAGTGCTCCCCATAGAAGTAGAGATCCCGTCAATCCGAGTATTGATGGAAGCTAAGCTTACCGAAGCTGAGTGGTGTCAAAGCCGACACGACGAATTGAATCTGATCGAGGAGAAGCGAATCACGGCACTATGCCATGGTCAGTTGTATCAACAGAGAATGAAGAGGGCGTTTGACAAAAAGGTCCGACCTCGCATCTTCAAAAAAGGAGACCTCGTGCTCAAGAAGATACAATCATTTCTCACTGATTCGCGAGGTAAATGGACTCCGAATTATGATGGCCCCTATGTGGTCACGAAAGCTTTCTCAGACGGCGCCTCGAGACTTGCAACCATGGACGGAGAGGAATTTGCCTACCCCACAAATGTTGATGTAGTCAAGAAATACTTCGCCTAAACTAAAAAAAAAAACGTCTCGGTGGATTGAAAACCCGAAAGGGCGGTCCAGGCAAAAGTTAGAGACATGAAAAAAAATCATCCCGGTGGATTGGAAATCTCATAGTACAATCCAGGCAAAAATTAGGGATAATGGCAAGTAACTATGTTCAACAAAGGCAAGTTCCTCAGCAGCAGTTATACCATCCATCAGAGGAAGACTCCAGTTAAGGTCATCTTCGACAGAAGCTCAGGATGTCCCGAATTCAAAGTTGGTAGAAGGATAGTGGTCGTTATGTTTCAACGTAGCCCTTTTCCCTGTAAATTACCATTTTCTAACTTTGTATATACTCTTTGGAATCACGCGTTTGGCTGATCTCCATCTTATCAATAAAATTTGAGCCCTTGTGCTTTTGTTTGTAATTCTTATTTGTTTTAGCTTTACAGAACGACGTTGTTAACATGATTAACTATTCTTGAAATAAAACAAAAATGAATTTACTTGTTAAAACTTTTTCTGCTTTTAAAATAAAGACGACAATTTCTTTTGACTGTTGAACATCAAAGGAACATCAACCGCTTCTTCAGAAGTAAGCGAACTTCGAAGTGCAGAATCAAAGTACTCCTTCTAACCTGATACGCCTGAATGAAGGGATCAACTGTGTCAGAGACCTTGTTTCGTCTGACACGCCTCGGCCGAGTTCTCATCTCCTAAGCCCGACCAACATAGCTCCCAACAGGGACTATCTCTCCTAAGCAAGGTGGAATTGCTACTTTTGGGCCAACGGTACTTTTTTTGCCCCGCGATGGCCGAGTATCCAGTCGTGTTCACCTGTCAGTTTGTATGTCGCGTCAGTTTTGTCAGCATAAACATACACACATCATGAATTATTGATTTGCATTCACATTTCATATTGCATCACTATCACTCTAGTCGGTCTTGTCCCCTAGTGATAGAAGTTCTCTCAATCGAGTTGTCAGTTCTTGCCTCGTCAGGAAACACTGCGTTTGAACAACCTCGCCTCCAGTTTATTTCTGGAAGGAAGTTGGCCCTTGACCACTTTGATAACTTGAACCTCTGAAAAACCAGAGAGCCCTCAGTTAATATCACTCTTCGCCATTGAAGATGATATCCTTGTTTTCCCGGATTAAAGAAAATCCCGAGAGAAAGCCTCCTAAATCGGAGATTCGGCAGTACGGCAGTTTTTCTCCGAAAAACCTACTGATGAAAAGGTCATCGGCACCTCAAAATTGGATCACATCATATGGCATTTCTCCGAGAAGATCTCCGAGAAAAGTATGATGTAAAGACCCCAAGCGAATGCAGTCTCTCAAGGGACTCGCATTCCCCGAGTAGAGTCAACAAATGGCGTCTCCAACAGAGAAGTTTGTACACCTCTACAACCCAGACGACTGGGTTCCCCAACAAGTCTGGCGTCAAAACTTTTTCCGTCAAATGGCATCTCCCTAGGAAATTTCGGCGAGAAGTTTGAAGGAAAGCCGCCACGTAGCGTCCCTTGTCAATAAGGTTTATTGACAAAAGAAACTAAGACCAGTTCCTTGGTAGTTAACCAGTATCGAGGGGAAGTTTGGTTCAGCAACTGAGACCAGTTCCTTGGTAGGAAACCAGGATCGAGGGGAAGTTTAAATCAGAAACTAAGACCAGTTCCTTGGTAGGTAACCAGGATCGAGGGGAAGTTTAATTCAGCAACTTAGACCAGTTCCTTGGTAGACAACCAGGATCGAGGGGAAGTTTACCTTTTCTAAGTGTCATTGCTTAGAAAAAGAAGATGAATGCGCAAGCTACCATTCATAACCACCATCAAAATTTCGGGTATTCCGATATTTAATCCTCTTGCACCCCGAATGCCCGAATACCTTCGTCATTCACACCTTCGTGTCCAAGAAGATTAAATAGGGGCATCTGTCATACCCTAAATTTTGACCACTAAGATTTCCCATCATTGTGAAAATCATCATCACAATATGGAGGAACCATCATACTTCATCAGTCTCCCCAAAGATGGGTGAGCATTCACTACAATCAAAATTAGGGTTTCAAGCCCTCTCTGAGGGCTTAGACAAAGGGTCAATCAAGGAATGACATGATCTTCAACTTGTCTAAACCTCTCAAACATACACAATGGATCAAAAGGACTCCCACTTCAAGGATTAAGCACAAGGCTGCTCCCTTCTAGGTGGATCAAGTCTCATGATCGACAGTGTCACCAAATTAGGGTTTTGGTCGACCAGGGCCTCCAGATGGAAATTTTTCATCTGGGCACAAGCCAGTGATCCAAAACCTAACCTAATATACTCCATGGAACCTCATGGACCCAATCATCAAGTCAATTTTTCCTCAGGGGATGCATTCATCAAAAATCAGGAATTATGGTTTCTTGATCTAATTCACCCCTAAGTTGACTTTTAGGGCAAATCATGAGCCAAGACCTCAAGACATGATTTGAGGGTCTCTAATGAACTATATTTATCCATTTGGAACAATGGATTAATCTAAGAAGCTTGAGCAACAAGTCTCAATTTCATCTGCACCACAATTAGGGTTTTAAGAGGAAAGTCAACTATAACTTTGACTTTTGACCAGGACATGCTCCCAAACCCTAGGACATGCCTCAATATACCCTATGACACCCATGGAACATGTCCATTAAGTTTGATTTAGGTCAAGGACATGATTTCCTGAAGAATTGCACAGTTTGGAATTCATCTAATAAAAAGTCAACTGTGCACAAAAGTCAACTTTGACTTTTTGAGATTTTTCACTAAAATGGATTTTTAACCCTAAAATGATGTTAATGTATGATTTGAATCATCATTCATCAAGAAAAATCAAGAAAAGTTGGATAACTTGTAAAAGGGGTAACCATAAAACTTAGAAATTTTTCTAAGTCATGAAAAAGTGCCACTAATGCACCAACTTTGGAGGACCATAACTCCTAAACCACAAGGCCATTGTGCCCCATTCAAAGCTTGATTTGTAGATCTCATTGCCCTCTACAAAAGCTTCATACTGACCTATGTCCAAATTCCTCATGGATTTTGAGTTATGGAGTGATCAAAATCAAGAGAAAACACTTTGTTCCAACACTTAGTGAAAATTTCACTAAGTCAGATTTTGCCTTACTTTTTGCCAAATGTAGGGGGATTTTTCACTTGGATTCAAAAGAGATCAAAACCAAAAATGTTCAAACAGTTGTTGTATCATGTAAGGGCTTTCCAAAATGGTCAAGAACATTACCAAATTCAACTTACACCATGAGATATGACATTGGCAAGTTGCCTTGCTGAAATCTGTCAAAGGCAAGGCAGAATTTGCAATTTTGCTCGATTTGCCAAAATCAGCCAAATTCAAATGCTCATATCCACTTGGACACATCTGAGGATTGAATCTAAAGGGGACAATCACTGAGCCAAGCCTCCAAAGTCCATGGAACAAGAAATAGCATGTTGAACCTAGAATGGCCAAAATAGGGACAAGACTCCAAATTTGGATTGAAGCATTCAATGGAAGCATCAAGGTGGCATGGACTGAGCCATTCTCATCTGAAATCAGTCAAGACTTATATAAGACCAAGGGAACCAAAGCTCTGTGCCCTAACCTCTAGTCAATGGCTAGAGGAGACTTGGATTTCCATTGGACTACATTGGCCAAACCTACTTAGCAGTTGCCATTCACTATTCCTTGCAAAACAAACTTGCTCTACTATAAATAGAGCTCAATTGTGTTTAGTTTAAGTACACCAAAGGCCTACAACACTTGCCTTTCTCAAAATCTCTTTCTCTTGGCAAAAATGCCTTTCTTAGCAAGGTAACTATCGGGTTTTGAGCTAGAGGGCAATTCCACTCAAACCAATCACTCACACACCTCATATACATCACATATGAGCTGATCAAACACTTAAACAACAATTGGAACATTGATTTCTCAGAATCACCAGTCAATTGCTCAAGGTTTTAACCAAAGTGCAGTTGAGATGCCATGAAGTGATCCAGCCAATTTCCATCAAGTCCAAGCATTCAAACACACTCCATAGCACCTAGGGAAGTTGTTCAGATCATCACAACACAACTGTAACACCTCCTACACAAATCACGATCACCAGATGCAAGTGGTAAGCATGAGCTCTTCTAACTCTATGATCCATGCAATTTTTGCTGCACAATAATTTGGCCATATGTTCAAAATCATGCATGGAATGTTTTCCCTCAATTAATTGCTTTGTTTGAATCGTGCATCAAAAATCCTAGCCTTCATGCAGAAATTAGGGTTCTTGAGGTTTCTTCGTGATTTCATGTTTTATGTTTAATTTAAATGAAATTAAGTGTTATAGACATGATCGTGGGGGTTGAAACGAGTTGATTGGTATGTGGATTGCATGATATGGTTAAGTATTCAGTGAGATTGGATGGAAAATGCAAATCTAGGCAAACCCAGAACACGCGCGTGTTCTTGGGTGTTCTTGGCGCCATTTTCATAAATTTGAATATTTGAATTTTGTGATTTTATTTAATTGATTCAAAAATTAATTTCTCTCTGAGTTTTAATGATTTTGAGTTGATTCTTTTTTTAATAATTCACAAAAATGTTAAAATATTTTATTTTATCAAAAAATCCCAAAAATATTATTTATTTCATATAATTGATATTTTTGCAAAGAATTAATATTTTAATTGTTTTTGACATTTTAAATATTTTTTCCACATTGATTTTGCAACTTTTAATGCTTTCTAATTATTTTGTAGGTCAATACTTAATTTTTGAAGCATTAATCCAAGATCACAATTTGTTTTTCATATGTTAAACAATTTTGATCATTTTAATTGAATTTTTATTCAATTAAATACATTTTTGAAAACAAATTAGGGTTTTTGGATTAATTCAACCCTCACAAATCATTTTCAAAACACTTTGGGCCTCTAATAGAGTGTAAGACCCAATCCTTTTTTGACCAAAACATTTTGGGCCTCAGTGCATTGTATAAGTCCCGATACCGTCAAAAACAAACGGCGCGATCGTCGCCTATTCAAAAATCAATTGGGCTTCTCCTCGAGCTATAAGACCCATTCAAAACACTTTGGGCCTCTAATAGAGTGTAAGACCCAACCCCTTTTTAACCAAAAAACTTTGGGCCTCACTTATTGTATAAGTCCCTCTGCGTTAAAAGAAAATCTCGGCGCGATCGCCATTTCAAACGGGAAAATCATCTGGGCCTACCCCCGTGTTATAAGCCCCACTCTTTTTCTTTAAGACTTTTTGGGCCTCTAATAGAGTGTAAGATCCAACCCCCTTGTACATAAAACATTTTGGGCCTCAGTCACTTGTATAAGTCCCTCTATACAAATTCAACAGTGCACTCACTGATAAAACCCTGGGCCTCTCCTTGAGCTGTAAGCCCCAAATATTTCTTTTTCAAAAGCACTTTCTCCTTTGATTTTGAATATACTGTTGTTTTCAATCTTTCTTTGTTGAACAACTAACCAAACAGCATGGAAACTCTACAACCGAGTAAGTGGTTATTGCTTTCATTTACCGCTTTCATATACATATAACTGTATTGTGGGGCTGTTTCAATGTAAGTCTTCTTTCATAAACTTATATCAACTGTGTAATAATAGTATAGATATTTAGAGTTTCCCCGGCAACTACGTCTAGCATTAAGCCCGTTGATCACTCTTAGAAATAGTCTAAACTAGATCCCCATAGGATTACCAGACACAGTCTTCCCTCCTCTTGGGGTTAAACAATATGGAGACATGAAAGGCAGCATTCTCTGTGAACCTTTTCATAGACTGTCACTCATAGAAGTTTTCAAGAAACTCTATTCCCCAGAGATGATCTTTTCTCCATGAATGGCATCTCTTGAGTTTCTTCCAAATTCTCGAACTTTCCTGGCTTGATCTATTCTCGGTGAATGGCATGTCTTGAACTTCTTGGGGTTTGGGTACCCATCGGCTTCTTAAAAGCACTTGTCAAGAAACTCTGCTCCCCAGAGATGATCTTTTCTCCGTGAATGGCATCTCTTGAGTTTCTTCCAAATTCTCGAACTTTCCTGACTTGATCTATTCCTTGTGAATAACTTACCT
This sequence comes from Lathyrus tuberosus, assembly GCA_022829125.1. Lineage (NCBI taxonomy): Eukaryota > Viridiplantae > Streptophyta > Magnoliopsida > Fabales > Fabaceae > Lathyrus > Lathyrus tuberosus. Next base: position 4,839,208 of record JALAZF010000422.1, read on the forward strand.
TGAATTTCTCGGGATTTGGGGACCCATCGGCTTCTTAAAAGCATCGGCCTCCTCTTAGGCATCGTACAAGGACCCACAGGCTTCCTAAAAGCAACCCCGCCTCCTCTTAGGCTTAGTACAAGGACCCTACGGCTTCTTAGAAGTATTCACAGCCTACTCTTAGGCTTCGTATAATGATTTCTTCGTCCGAGAATGATAGCCTCCTCTTGGGCTTAGTACAAGGACCCGCCGGCTTCTTAAAAGTTTCCAGCCTCCTCTTGGGCTTCGTACAAATTGTCCCGACGACCTCCTAGAGGTATAGGAACAGAACTTAATCATCTGCCTAGAACAGTCCTTTCATAGAGTTTACTACTGTTTCTCAAAGCACAGTACAAAAGATGAAACTCTAGACTTGGACAGTCTAATCTCCTTGAGTTTCAAAGACATTCTCAAGTGACCCCTTCGTTAAATAGGAAGGAACCCGTAGACTCGGACAGTCTCAATACCCTTCGGATTTCCCGCTTCCTTAAAGAACAGGAATAACCCGGATCCTCGAATCAAATCCTTGAGTACAGTTTTGCTCATATAAGAACTGATTTTCTCAAAATCAGTATACTGGACCTGTCACTTAACTGAAACAGTAACCATAGCCTCCTCTTAGGCTTTGTATAATGATCCTTCTCCAGTGAAGTCCAGCCTCCTTTTGGGCTTTATACAATGATTCTCCCCAGCAGAGTCAAACAACGTTTAGCCTCTCTCTCGGGCTTTGTACGAGACACATAAGAGACTCCCTCGTTGAGTCAATCACCCTTTCGCCTCGATCTCGGGCTTTATACGAGATACAAAAAGGTTCTTATTGAGCCAAACAAACCTTCAGCCTCCATCTCGGGCTTTATACGAGATACCAAAAGATTCCCTCGTGGAGTCAAAACTTTTAGCCTCTCTCTCGGGCTTTGTACGAGACACATAATAGCCTCCTCTTAGCCTTTGTATAAGAAAACCACTGGTTGATCCAATCAACCTTTTAGCATCAAAGTTGTGCCTCGTTCACAGTACACAAACATCAACAACTCCTTCCCCTCCATCTAATTGCTGTAAGCGGCAAGCCTCTGGATCATCTACATCTATGCCACTGTCCCTCTTTTAGCATGAGAAACTCCTAAGGAAAGATGGAATTACTCTACACTGAGTTAAAGTCTTCTCCTTCAGGTTGAAATCCCCTATAAAGGAAATTATGGCATTGCCGAATTCACATATCTCGGTTAAAGTAATTCTCCTTTATAAACAGTCGTAACAGACGAACCCCTCTTTAGAGATGACAAATTCTCTCTAAAGTCAACCCTTTCAGCTTCACATCTTGGGCTTTGAACAAGATACAAACCACCTTTCGCTTCACGTCTTTGGCTTCGAACAAGACACCAAAAACACCCATTTCCTCCCATAGAATAGGAGGAAATACGAACCCTCTGATTTCCCTGTTTCGGTAAACGGGAATAGGTAGGCATAAGATTGAAAGAAAAATCTTAGCGAGCACACTAAACAAAAACCCAAAATCCCATACTCTCATGTATCTATCAAAAGCATCAGTCCTAACATCCTAAATCCTTGTTCCCCGCTATAAAGTCCTAGAAAGAGGAAAAGAAAACTGTATTGGCGAAAATATAAATAACCAGTACAAAGGCCCCCCCACATTGATAGCATTCGTAACCTAACAGACCGCTGTTTAAACTCAGTATGCAAAGCAGGGTTAATTGGAGACATCTATTTCCCTTCCTTATTCAGCTCACAATAGGATAAAAAATGAATCGACCTGTAGTAAACTCAACCGCAGAGAGCGACCAGCGCTTAAGAACCGCGTCCAAAATCGCTCGCTACACTCCGGTAAAACAAAGACTGAGAAGGACTCATCCAGATATGGCCATCAAAATTAAGGAGGAAGTGCATAAGCAAATCGATGCAGGTTTTCTTGCCATCTGAGAATATCCTCAATGGCAAGCCAACATAGTGCCAGTCCCCAAAAAGGACGGAAAAGTCAGAATAAGTGTAGACTACACAGTTTTGAACAAACAAAGTCCAAAGGATGACTTCCCCATACCACACATTGACATACCGGTAGACAACACATCGAAGTTCAAAGTCTTCTCCTTCATGGATGGATTCTCAGGCTATAATCAAATTAAAATGGCGCCAAAAGATATGGAGAAAACTTCATTCATCACTCCATGGGGCACCTTTTGTTACAAGGTAATGTCGTTCGGTCTAAAGAACGCAGGGGCAACCTACAAAGGGCCATGACAACTCTGTTTCATGACATGATGCACACAAAGATTGAAGTGTACGTCAATGACACGATTACCCAATCTAAAACAGAAGAAGAACATGTGGAAAACCTATCAAATTTATTCGAGCATCGAAGAAAATAAAAACTCCGTTTAAATCCCAACAAATGTACATTCGGTGTTCGCTCAGGAAAGCTTTTAGGATTCATCGTCAGCCAAAAGGGAATTGAGGTTGTGTTAGGTGCTAAAAAGTGTTAATATTTAGATTAGTTTTTAGCACCTTTTTTGTGAGCTTTATTCGTTAATCCATGCTTTTCCCATTGTTTCCGTTTATAACCGTTTTCTAGTTAATTTCATTATTTATCGTATCTATCTATCTTTTGTGTTTTTTTGTGTGTGTGCAGATTTTACATGGAAAGGTCAAGAATGGAGCCTTGAGGATGGCGCAAAAACAGTTTTGGAAAATTTGGATTTTTTGAGCATGCTTTGAGCGCGCTCAGCGCGCTCTCAGCGCGAAGAAGGAGGTAGTGGCAGTAGCTTGCGCGCTCAGCGCGGGTTGGCAGCCCGCTCAGCGGGCTCTAGGTCATTTTGGCAATTAATGAGGCCGCGCTCAGCGCGGTGTTGCGCGCTCAGCGCGCTTTGCGATTTGTGGCCCCCTTATAAATAGTTCTGTCTGCATTTCTTTGAAGGGGATCCTTTTGACAGAAAGAGAAGAACACTTTGTGAACACTGTAGCATCCATTTGAGGAAGATTGGAAGCATCATTCTTCGAGATATCGTCCTTGATGTTAAATAATCTTCTTCATCTTCTTGTTTGTTTAGCTTCCATGACAATGGAGAGCTAAGTTACCTTTTGTGTCAAGGTTAGATGTAGGTGAACCGTTACTGTGTATGTATATGGATTGATCCTCTCTTGTGAACTCTTGGATGATGAATGTATGATGATAAACCTTGTTTTTATGTTTATTCTTTGTGTTGGATCATGATTGAGAAATGTGCTCCAACTCTTTACCTAGGTTTGTCATCCATCAATATATATTGGCTAGAGATAGCAATGTGTGTTGATGTTCATAAATATTGAACTCTAATGTTGTCATTTTGATAGTTTGTGTGAGAAATCAACAAAGGATCAAAATGGCAAAACTCACAATATGTGTTAGAGATAAACATATTGGGAGGATATGTGATTGTATTTATCATTCAAGCAAGTTCATTAGCGTATCGATTATATACGTGCAAAGTGGTTTGCCGAAACCTAATCTTGACATGCTTTTATAAACCGTTAAAACAATCTTTTTACCGTTTTAATTAACTTTGAATGCAAACGTTACGAAAAAAATCTAAAACCCCCTGTTACTTTAAAGTTTGAAACATTACGACTGTAGAACGGCTGCGATATCACCAAACAATCTCTGTGGAACGATAACTAAAACCCTAACTCTATTTGTACTCCAACAAATTGGCGCCGTTGCCGGGGATTGTAAATTGATATTTCAAGCATAGCAATAGTTGTGAAGTTTTCAAATTGTTACAATTTTTCTTGTGCTTGTTGATGTGTTTTGTTTAAGTGTGCAGACTTGGTTTATGCGAGGGAAACTACCGGCAAACCAACTTCTTTTCGATCCTGAGATTGAAAGAACCGCTCGTAGGCTCAATAGCAGAACTAGACGGAGGAGGCAGCTTGCGAGACAAAGACAAGAGCAAGAAGGAAGTTCTACTACAGCACCACCACCACCATTCACACCAATCATGGCGCAACCACCTCCACCTCCCGCATCCACACCTTGTGTGAACAGTCCACGACATACCGCTCAGTTTGCCAACAACAATCAAGGAAGGCAAGCTGAAATGAAAACTGGAACTTTGAATTTATTGTATGGAAGTCCATTCACCGGAATGGACCATGAAGATCCTTTTGCGTTTCTCACAAAATTCTATGAGATTGCATTAGCGGCCGGTGTAGATCCAACACAAGAGTTACCTCTCTTTAAAAGATTATTTCCGCATGCTTTGCTTGGCAAGGCAAAGGATTGGTACCTCGATCAAACGCCAGCCGTGATGACCGATTGGAATGTCTTGGAGGAAAACTTTATTGAACGGTTCTTCTCTCATAACCGTTTCATGGAGTCAAAAATAGCAATTTCAGTATTCTCTCAAGGCACTAATGAATCCCTCAATGAAGCATGGGAACGATTCAAGTCCATGCTTCGCAAATGTAAAGGTCACGGGTTTGATGAGTTAACACAAATTCATATCTTCAAGAATGGTCTCCAACCGAATTGTAAGACTTTGTTGGATGCCACTGCGGGAGGAAGCTTGATGGCAAAGAATGCCGAGGAAGCAACTGATATTATCAATAGAATGGCTTTAAACGATCTTCAAAGTCAAAGCCATGGCAACTCTTAAAAGAAGCCCGGTGTCCTTGAATTGGGAACTAACGATGCGATCCTTGCGCAAAACAAGCTTATCTCTCAACAAGTGGAGCTTTTGACTCAACAGATCAAAGAAATGAAGGAGCCAAGCAGAAGTAAGCAAGTAGCTTGTTGCGAACTTTGTAAGGGGGAGCATGACACCGGATTTTGTCCTCCTCCGGGTTTTGAAGAAGTGAACTATATGGCAAATCAAAGAGATTACCAAGGTAGACAACAACAACCTTACCAACAACAACACAATTCTCAACAAAATTATCAAGGAAATCAAGGATTTCAACCGCGAGCAAATTATCAAAATAATCAAGGTTATGGTGCCGGTCCTTCAAACCGGAAAAATCCGTATCAACCTCCACCACCTCCGGTTGCTAGCTCTAAATTGGAAGACACTTTGACTCAATTCATGCAAATGTCAATGGCCAACCAAAAGAGTAGTGATGCGGCGATTAAGAATCTTGAAAACCAAGTGGGGCAACTTGCCAAGCAAATTGCCGAACAACAATCGGGTCCTTCCTTTTCCGCGAATACTCAAGTGAATCCTAAGGAGCATTGCAAGGCGATTGTTACTAGAAGTAGGAAGGAGTTGGTTAAAAAGAAGGAGAAAAATGTAGAGGAAGAAAAACTTGATGGTCTTGTGGAGGAGTGTAGTGATGAGGAAGTAGTTGAAGATAAAAAAGGTGAAGGTGAAGTTGAAAATAAAAATGATAAAATGGTAGAAGTTGAAAATAATAGTGGTGATGAGTCGAAGAAAAAGGAGAAACTTAGGAGAGTAAAGAAGGGAAAGGAATTAGTGAGCGCTATTCCGATCCAAAACTTACCATATCCTCATGCTCCTTCAAAGAAGGACAATGAGAGGCACTATACGCGGTTTATGGACATCTTCAAGCAATTACAAATTAATATTCCGTTTGCCGAAGCTTTGGAACAAATGCCGAAGTATGCAAAGTTCATGAAAGATATTCTCATGAAGAAGCGGAGGTATTCGGAACCAGAAACTATTGTTCTTGACGCGAGTTGTAGTGCAATCATCCAAAGAACTCTTCCTAAAAAAGAAGCTGATCCGGGGCGTGTGACTTTGCCGGTCACCATTGGTGACGTTTATGTTGGAAAGGGCTTAATTGATTTGGGTTCAAGCATTAATCTTATCCCATTGTCCATTGTAAAGAAGCTTGGGATCATTGAGATGAAAGCCATTCGTATGACTTTACAATTGGCCGACAAGTCCACAACTCATCCTCATGGGTTAGCTCAAGATGTTTTGGTAAAAGTTGACAAATTTTTCTTTCCGGTGGACTTCATTGTTATTGATATGGAAGAGGATGATGATGCTCCTCTTATTCTTGGACGGCCTTTTATGAAAACCGCACGTATGATGATTGATGTGGATGACGGTTTGATGAAGGTGAGGGTCCAAAATGAAGAGGTTTGTTTTGATCTTTTCGAAGCTATGAAACATTCCAAAGATAAACATGATAGCTTTCGGATCGATGCAATTGAAGAGGCAACTGTGGAGGTTTCTAAGCATGTACATGAAATCTCTCCTTTGGAAATGGCTCTTAATGATTCTTTTGAAGTATTTTCCGAAGAAGAAGAAAGAGCTCTTGAAGAGTGCTTAAAAGAGCTTGATTCCCTCAAAGAGTTGCAACCTTGGGAGGTAGAACCGGAAGAATTAAAAAAGGATTTGAAAGTTGAGAATTCACCACTTGAATTGAAGGTCTTACCTTCCAATTTAAAATACGCTTATCTTGATGACGGTGGTAACAAGCCGGTTATCATTAGTAACGTGTTGTCAAAAAAAGAGGAAGGCCGTCTAATTCATGTTTTGAAGAAAAACATTGATGCGATAGGTTGGGTCCTTTCCGATTTAAAAGGAATTAGCCCGGCTTATTGCATGGATCGTATCTTGATGGAAGAAGATTTCAAGGCGGTAGCCCAACCGCAACGCCGCTTAAACCCAACAATGAAAGAGGTGGTGAGAAAAGAAGTGGTTAAGCTATTGGAAGCCGGTTTGATTTACCCGATTTCCGATAGCCCTTGGGTTAGTCCTGTCCATGTTGTGCTAAAAAAGGGAGGAATGACCGTGATTCGTAACGATAACAATGAGTTGGTTCCAACAAAAACAGTGACGGGGTGGAGGATGTGTATTGATTATAGACGGCTCAACACCGCGACAAGAAAAGATCATTTTCCATTACCGTTTATGGACCAAATGTTAGAAAGGTTATCCGGGCAGCAGTTCTATTGTTTTTTAGATGGATATTCGGGGTATAACCAAATTGCGGTTGACCCGGTGGATCATGAGAAGACGGCCTTTACGTGTCCCTTTGGTATTTTTGCATATCGTAAGATGCCTTTTGGTTTATGTAATGCGCCAGCAACTTTTCAACGGTGCGTTCAAGCCATCTTCTCCGACTTAATAGAAAAGACAATGGAGGTGTTCATGGACGACTTTTCCGTTTTTGGAGGTTCGTTTGATTTGTGCTTAACAAATTTGGAAACTGTGCTAGAGAGGTGTGTGAAGACAAACCTAGTGTTGAATTGGGAGAAGTGTCACTTTATGGTAACGGAGGGAATTGTGCTCGGCCACAAAGTTTCGTCCAAAGGCCTTGAGGTTGATAGAGCGAAAGTTGAAGTGATTGAGAAGTTGCCTCCTCCGACCAACGTGAAAGGGATCCGTAGCTTCCTTGGGCATGCCGGATTTTATCGGCGTTTTATCAAAGATTTTGCAAAGGTGGCTAGACCATTGAGCAACTTGCTTAGCAAGGATCAGGTATTTCTTTTCGACGATGAATGTCTTCACGCTTTTGAATTTTTAAAAGAAAAGTTAGTTACCGCTCCAATTATAATCGCTCCAAATTGGACTTCAAATTTTGAACTTATGTGCGATGCGAGCGATTATGCTGTTGGAGCAGTACTTGGCCAGAGGAAGGAGAAAAATTTCCATGCGATACACTATGCAAGTAAAGTATTAAATGAGGCACAAATTAATTATGCCACAACTGAAAAAGAATTACTTGCTATAGTGTATGCGCTTGAGAAATTTAGATCCTACCTCATCGGGTCTAAAGTTGTTGTGTACACCGATCACTCGGCGCTCAAGTATTTGCTTGCCAAACCGGATTCGAAGCAAAGGCTCATCCGATGGATCCTTTTATTACAAGAGTTTGACTTGGAAATAAAAGGTAAAAAAGGATCGGAAAATTTGGTGGCAGATCACTTGTCTCGCCTTGTGAATGTTGAGGTCACCATTGCTGAAAAGGAAATCCAAGAGGAATTTCTTGATGAAAAACTTTTCAAAGTCCAAGTTAGGCCTTGGTTTGCAGATTTTGCTAACCATAAGGCTACCGGTTGGGTGCCCGAAGACCTGACTTGGAACCAAAAGAGGAAGTTCCTTTCGGATGCCAGTTATTACGTATGGGACGACCCGTATTTGTTTAAGTTAGGAAGTGACAACCTGTTGAGAAGGTGTGTCACGAGTGAAGAGGCTCAAAGCATTCTTTGGCATTGCCACAACTCGCCGTATGGAGGCCATTTTAATGGTACGAGAACGGCCACTAAAGTCCTTCAATCAGGATTTTATTGGCCTTCTCTTTTTAAAGACGCACATCTCCATGCTAAAAGTTGTGACATGTGCCAAAGAACTGGTGGAATCGGACAAAGAGATGAAATGCCTCTCCAAAACATACAAGAGGTAGAAATTTTTGATTGTTGGGGCATCGATTTTGTTGGTCCATTTCCACCATCTTTTGGAAATGAGTATATGTTGGTAGCCGTTGACTATGTTTCGAAGTGGGTTGAGGCGATTGCCTCATCTAGGGCGGATGGAAAAACGGTGATAAATTTTTTAAAGAAATGCATTTTTTCCCGTTTTGGCACGCCTAGGGTGCTCATTAGCGATGGTGGGTCGCACTTTTGTAATACACCTCTCGAAAATGTTTTAAAACACTATGGTGTATCACATAAGGTGGCGACCCCTTACCACCCGCAGTCGAATGGTCAGGCTGAGGTATCCAACCGAGAGATAAAAAGAATCCTTGAAAAAACCGTGTCTAGCTCAAAAAAGGATTGGTCACAAAAATTGGATGAGGCTTTGTGGGCATATCGCACTGCTTACAAAGCTCCAATTGGTCTAACTCCGTTTCAACTAGTTTATGGTAAAACTTGCCATCTACCGGTTGAATTGGAGCACAAGGCCATGTGGGCCTTAAAAATGCTGAATTTTGACAAGGACTTGGCCGGTACCAAGAGAAAAGTGCAACTTCTTGAGTTGGAAGAAATGCGTAATGCCGCATACCACTCAAGCTGGTTGTATAAGGAAAAGGTGAAAGAGTACCACGACAAGAAGCTCCGGCAAAAAGACTTCAAGGCCGGACAATTGGTATTGCTGTTTAACTCTCGGTTAAGACTCTTCCCGGGAAAGTTAAAGTCCAAGTGGTCCGGTCCGTTTCGTGTGAAGGAAGTAAAGGAGTTTGGAGCGGTGGTTATCGAAGACCTGGAAAAGAAGGATTCTTGGACCGTAAACGGTCAGCGCCTGAAAATTTACCTTCTTGGAAATTTCGATCGCGACTCTAGTACTGTTCTCCTTGATGTTCTTAAGTGAGCATCTTGGTCCGTCGAGCTTAGCCGACGTTAAACAAGCGCTCATTGGGAGGCACCCCAACACTGTAAGTTTTTAATCGTTTTTACTAGTGAATTTGCTGTTTAGACGTGTTTTGTGAAAAATTATTGTTGTTTGATGTTTAGGATGATGTTTTGAACGTGGGGATGATGTCTGTTTGCTGCTGGAAAAATTTTTGAATTTACTCTGCGCGCTCAGCGTTCAGGTATCGCGCTCAGCGCGCGTTTGAAAAAAGGAACCTATACTTACAGTAGCGAGCGCGCTCAGCGCGCTATGGATCCCGCTCAGCGCGAGTTGCGAAATTTTGAAAAAAAAAAATTTATTTGATTTCTGGGCCCACAGAGGTGTACCCAGCCCAGATGAATGTTAAAGTGGCTAGGGTTTGCCAAACCTTGCCTCTTTCTCATTTCTCTCATTTCCCTCTTTTTCTCTCTTTCAAACAAAAAAAAAAATTTTTTTTCACAAAGTTCCTTGGATTTGCAAGACCATTCATCATCATTCCCTTTCATTTTCTGCAGAGCATAATCATCATCAATCATAGTAAGTTTCTGTTTTAGCATTTTTTTTTTTCGTTTTTCATTTAGAAACCCTTGAATGGGACATTGTTTGTAATTGTTGGATAGCCATGTTCTTCTTCTTCTCTTCTCTTGTTTTTTTTTTTTTTTTTTTTTTGTTTTTTTTTTTAACGAAATTCTGTGGTAGAAGTTCTGTGTTAGTATGCTTGCATATTGTTAGAAGTTAGCATTGAGAAATTAGGTTAGGAAATTTTAGACTTAGGGTTTGTTGAAAGAGTAATTTGCTTTGATTTTTGATGATTAGTTCTCTGTAGCAGGCTGTGTAGTGAAATTAGGGGTTGTGTCTTTCTGTTGGAGCCATCTGTGCAGAGGGGAATTTTTCTGCATTTCGCAGAGCCCGCTCAGCGCGCTCCTGCGCGCTCAGCGCGCTCTGAGATTTGCAGAAAAATCCCCCCTTGTCCCAACTCTGTTCTGCTATATTGTCATTGTATTTATTTTGTTTAAATAATTTAAGAATTCTAGCTTGCTGTTTTCACTAATTTGTGGTACTATTTTGTTTGTACGTTGTTTTCTTGTTTGTTGTTTTTCAGATGTCAGGAAGGAAGAAGCAGCGTGTTGGTTCGACGTCGAATCCTAACCGCAGAGCTCCCGCTGGCCAATTTGATTCAACGCGTTTTGTTGGCCTAGAGCAGCAACTAAGATACGTGGAGCTTGAAAAAACATCAATTTAGCCGGATAGGTTAATCATGATTGATCCCAATGGTCCCCATAGGAACATGAGTCATTTTGTGCAGGGTGGTCCGTGGGACAAGCTTAGTTCTCCCTTCCCTGAGTACAACATTGACATTGTTAGGGAGTTCTATGCTAATGCATTGCCGTCCGATGGAGAGACGTTCACTTTTCAAACATGGGTTCGGGGAAAGACAATCAATTTCTTGAGGGAGTCCATCAATACCTACCTTGGGGACCAACCTCAGCTGGGGGAAGATGACATTTGTGATTTTGGACGGACGCTGGCTCGGCGGAACTGGAATGCCGACCAACTTAGGGAGTCCTTGTGCAGACAAGGGGGTAATTACATTTTAAGTGCTGCTGGTGCTCCTCAGAAGTTTGCTAGGAGGGTGTTGGATAATGTCTCGCAGCTTGTCATATCGGTTGTTCTTTACAACCTTCGACCGAGAAGCCACACCTCTTCTATTCCAATGGAGACGGCCGCTCTGATTTTTCATTTGTGCAGGGCGGGCCATACTGTGGACTTTGGACGGATTATATCTAGCGAATTGAAGAGAACCGCCACCAGTGGTACGCCTCTTGGAGATCGTGTGGCATGCGCTCTGATTTATCCAGGTTTGATTATGGCTTTATGCCATGAGGCGCGTGTTACATTGCCTACCCACCCGAATGTGAAGCTCCAGGTTGTTGATGATAGCTATGTCACTCGTCACTGTATGGGGGCGATTGATTTTGAGCAGGCTGTCCCTGTAGCTGCTGCTGCTCCTGCTCGTGGCCGTGGGCGCGGCCGCGGGCACGCTTTTGATCCAAGTGCTGAGGCCAATTGGGCCATGCACGAGGCTCATCAGCGAGCTTTATTATTTATGCATGACTCTATGATGCAATTGCAGCTGCAGATTCGTGAGCCGCATGTGGACCACCAGCTGAGAACTCGCGATGATCTCGTTGCTTATGCTCGTTGGCCTGAGGGCAGGCCTGTTTTTCCGGAGGGGGAAGGTGACCTTGATGGCGATGACGGTGATGATGGAGCGTCTAGCTCTAGTTCAGATTGATGTTGGGTTTGATTGGACCTTATTTTATTTTGTCTTTATTTTGGTATAACTTTTATGTTGGGATTTTGTTTTGACTACATTGTGTAGGAATTTTGTATTCTCCATCCGGGCGGATGTGAGTGAATTGGTGTTAAAACTTTTTGGTTAATTAATAAGTTAACATCCGGGCGGATGTGTTTTTGCTTATATGATTAGTTTGTACAGGAAATTTTTGTTGATTGCCCTTTATGTTTAAGGTGGATGGTTGAAGCAAGTTGTTTCTTTGAGCATTTAAGTGTGCACTTCACCTTTCATTGAGGGTGATGATATAAGTCTAAATTGGTGCACACAAAGGTACTCTGTTTTGTGCTTGGTAGAATGTTAGTATGTTTTTGAACTTTGTGCTTCACATGATTTTCAAGTTTCTCTTCATGTAGCAATTTTTGTTCACGTTGGAATCTGGTAGGACACAACCACAAATGTGAGTCCCTCCTTTGTTCATAAATATTGAGTGATTTTGTAAATGTTGTTTAGCTCGTATGATTCATGTTTAATCTTGTATTCATGTGCAAACCATGGAAACATTGAAATGATCTAGGCAATTGTTGACTTTGAGAAAAACCACAAAACCATAACCTTCAATTTTACCTTATGAGAGGTGTGAGCACTTGCTAGCCATGTTGAGCCTTGAATTGGAATGAATCTTGTATCTACCCCTTTATAGTGGGTTGTTAATGCTAATGAAAAACCCTTGTGATTCATTCTAGTTCTTTTATTTTTGCACTTAGCCCTTTGTTTGAACATACTTTTGAAGAACATTGCCTTTTAATTATAGTATGGTTTAAAGTTGGGGAAAGTTGTGCTAGTTTGTGAAAAAGAAAATGGAGTGGGGAATTGGTGCCTCTTGTGATGAAAGAAAGAACTTGAAGCACTATTTTGTGCTGTGCTGTGCACTCCAAAGGGAGTGTGTTTAAAAAAAAAAAAAAAAAAAAAAAAAAAAATGAAAGAGTGCACCAAGAAAAGAAAAGAAAGGTTTGAATTGAATTGTTATGAGGTTGGTCTTAAGTGGGTTATTGGCATGTTCTTCATTTGTTGATAATTTTTGTTAACCACTTTGTTTCATTGGCCTTTTACAAATATCCCTTTCTTGTTTAACCTTGCCAAGCTACAACCTTTAGAAGCCCTTAAGAGATCTTTGTTTCCTTGGTTTTCTTGTGATTTGGTTTGATGAAAGCATGAATTGTTCTGGATGCTGACACTTTTGCTATGAGTGTGTTTTGTCCCTTTGATATATTGAGCTAGGCTCATTCGAAAAATTAGGTGATTCTAATTTGAGTTTTTGTTGCTTATGAATTGTGCTTGTTAATGATGTTTAGAATTTAGTTCATTTACATATTTTCATTCTTCGTAAGGACGAGCGGTACTTGCGTGCGTGTTTATTTGGTTTGAACCATTATGTTTTGTTGGTATTTTGTTCCCTGTTTTCCGCTTGCTTCTATTCTAAATTATCTTCGTTTGAGGGCAAACAAAGAGACAAGTTGGGGAGAGTTGTTAGGTGCTAAAAAGTGTTAATATTTAGATTAGTTTTTAGCACCTTTTTTGTGAGCTTTATTCGTTAATCCATGCTTTTCCCATTGTTTCCGTTTATAACCGTTTTCTAGTTAATTTCATTATTTATCGTATCTATCTATCTTTTGTGTTTTTTTTTGTGTGTGCAGATTTTACATGGAAAGGTCAAGAATGGAGCCTTGAGGATGGCGCAAAAACAGTTTTGGAAAATTTGGATTTTTTTGAGCATGCTTTGAGCGCGCTCAGCGCGCTCTCAGCGCGAAGAAGGAGGTAGTGGCAGTAGCTTGCGCGCTCAGCGCGGGTTGGCAGCCCGCTCAGCGGGCTCTAGGTCATTTTGGCAATTAATGAGGTCGCGCTCAGCGCGGTGTTGCGCGCTCAGCGCGCTTTGCGATTTGTGGCCCCCTTATAAATAGTTCTGTCTGCATTTCTTTGAAGGGGATCCTTTTGACAGAAAGAGAAGAACACTTTGTGAACACTGTAGCATCCATTTGAGGAAGATTGGAAGCATCATTCTTCGAGATATCGTCCTTGATGTTAAATAATCTTCTTCATCTTCTTGTTTGTTTAGCTTCCATGACAATGGAGAGCTAAGTTACCTTTTGTGTCAAGGTTAGATGTAGGTGAACCGTTACTGTGTATGTATATGGATTGATCCTCTCTTGTGAACTCTTGGATGATGAATGTATGATGATAAACCTTGTTTTTATGTTTATTCTTTGTGTTGGATCATGATTGAGAAATGTGCTCCAACTCTTTACCTAGGTTTGTCATCCATCAATATATATTGGCTAGAGATAGCAATGTGTGTTGATGTTCATAAATATTGAACTCTAATGTTGTCATTTTGATAGTTTGTGTGAGAAATCAACAAAGGATCAAAATGGCAAAACTCACAATATGTGTTAGAGATAAACATATTGGGAGGATATGTGATTGTATTTATCATTCAAGCAAGTTCATTAGCGTATCGATTATATACGTGCAAAGTGGTTTGTCGAAACCTAATCTTGACATGCTTTTATAAACCGTTAAAATAATCTTTTTACCGTTTTAATTAACTTTGAATGCAAACGTTACGAAAACAATCTAAAACCCCTTGTTACTTTAAAGTTTGAAACATTACGACTGTAGAACGGCTGCGATATCACCAAACAATCTCTGTGGAACGATAACTAAAACCCTAACTCTATTTGTACTCCAACAGGTTGATCCCGACAAAGTTAAGGCCATTCAAGAAATGCCTTCGCCAAAGACTGAAAAACAGGTCAGAGGATTTTTGGGACGTCTCAATTACATCTCAATATTCATATCCCTCATGAACCCGACATGCGCGCCGATCTTCAAACTACTCAGAAAAAACCAAAGCTGTGTATGGGCAGAAGATTGCCAAAAAGATTTCGACAACATCAAAGAATATATGTTGAATCCACCGATTATGTCTCCTCCAGTGGATGGAAGACCACTGATCATCTACTTAACAGTCTTGGAAGACTCTATGGGTTGTATGCTTGGCCAACAAGACGAGGAAAAAAAAAAGATTATGCCATGTACTACTTAAGCATGAAGTTCACGGACTGTGAAACTCGATACACTATGCTCGAGAAAACTTGCTGCGCCCTGGCTTGGGCAGCCAAACGTCTTCGCCAGTACATGATTTGTCACACTACTTGGTTAATCTATGAAATGAATCCGATCAAGTACGTCTTTGAAAAGGCTGCTATCACAGAAGGATTGTCCGTTGCCAGATGTTGTTATTAGAATACGACATCGATTACCATGCTCAGAAAGCCGTCAAAGGAAGTATTTTAGCCGATCATTTAGCTCATTAACTGATTGACGATCAGGAAACAGTCAAATTTGACTTCCCAGACGAAGATGTCATGTACCTAAAAATGAAAGATTGCGATGAACCGCTGCCAAGCGAAGGGCCAGAACCAGGATCCCAATGGGGACTAATATTCGACGGAGCCGTCAATGCTTATGGAAATGGAATTGGGGAAATCATCGTAACACCTCAGGGTACCCACATTCCTTTCACTGCCAGATTGACGTTCAAATGCACAGACAATAAGGCCGAATACGAAGCTTGTATCATGGGTCTCGAAGAAGATATTGACCTATGGATAAAGAACTTGGATGTGTATGGAGGCTCAACCCTGGTTATAAATCAGATTAAGGGAGAGTGGAACACATATCAATCAGGACTGATTCCTTATAAGGAGTATGCAAGAAGGTTGTTACCATTCTTCAACAGAATCGAGTTTCATCATATCCCTCGTGAAGAAAATCACATGGTTGATGCATTAGCCACTCTATCCACCATGATTAGTGTGAGTCAATGGAACGACGTACCCAGGATTGACATAATACGCCTTGAAAAGCCTGCTTACATCTTCGCGATTGAAGTAGTCATAGATGATAAACCATGGTATCACGATATCAAATGCTTCCTTCAAAGACAGGAATACCCGCCTGGGGCATCAAGAAAAGATAAGAAGACTCTCAGAAGACTGGCAGGCAACTTCTTCCTGAACAGTGATACACTCTATAAGAGAAACTTCGACATGGTCTTGCTCAGATGCATAGACAAACAAGAAGCAAACATGTTAATGAAAGAGATTCATGAAGGATCCTTTGGCACTCATGCCAATGGATACACATGTTAGACGGTGTGGCTAGTGATCGAGAGGGGGGGGGGGGTGAATAGATCACCTCCTTGAAACTCAAGGATTTAAAAAAGTTTATCAGAGTCTTTCAAGTTAGCGGAAAAATTATGATCCCGAATCGACTTCCGTCTATTCTGAACCAGCTACTAGAAAACCGGACACACGAGTTTATGCTGGATTTATTAGGATGACAAAGATATATTAACACCAGATATGAATCGACTCAAATGCACTTATCATACAAAGACTGTTTCCAATGAACAAAAACACAGCAAACAATTTTGTCAAACACTTGGCGTGTATGCATTCAACGATTAACAATAATGGTGATTTTGACAAAGATTTTCGTACCACTATTGTATCTTGAAACTTTAATACGCAACACACCAAACGAATCACAAAATTGTTGAAAGCGTAAAGAGATAAAGATAGAATACAATACGCAGAGATTTGGTAAGGAAGTTCCCCACTTTCGTCCTCGCGTGTGGGTACGTCTCCCTCTCAATTTCAAAATGAAATTGAGACCTGTTATATCAATAATGCTGAATTCGTTCTTTACAAAGTTACAATACAAATCCAGAAATCTAAACCCCAAGATCTTCCTATTGTATGAACCTTCACTTGATCTGAGCTTGATCAAGAATTTTCCTGCAAGAAATACAGACAATTCACCGGTTCCACGACCTGTTTGCGAAATCTCCAGATTTCCAAACCCTACGCTGCGGCTGAATCTGTTCTGCAATCGTGACTAACAAACCCTCAAGAACACACCCGTTCTTGAAGGACAAACCAAATGGTTTTTCCTCGAAACCCCCTTTGTATCTTCAACTCAGCTAGATCAATGATCGTACCACTGAACGTTATCTCAAAGATCCCTTAATCCAAAGAACAAAAATGATTATGTGTTGATGTTCTTGAATTAACGAGATTGAGAAGATGATGAAGACAAAGTCTCTTTCAGGTTTCTAACACTGCTCTTGAAAAATCATGCACACCAAACTTGTCTTTTGCTTTGATTGCACTTTTTCACTCTAACCAGAATTCTGCCCTTGCAAACTGAACTGTCATGACACTTATATATGAAAACAGAAACGGTTAAAAGCAACAAACAACTCTATGTATCGATACAAGAGTCGTATGCGTCGATACATAGTGAGTATAACACATGCATGAGTCGACACATGGTTGTATGCATCGATGCATACTGTACCTGTTAATTTTCAGAATGTAAAATAAATCATGCATCGATACATGATGCACATGCGTCGATACATAGCTCAATTACAAAGGAACATGTGTCGATACAAGTATCGTATGAATCGATACATACTGAAGCAAAATTATTTCAGAATGTGAAGTAAATCATGCATCGATACATGATGCGTATGCGTCGATACATACCCTAGTTACAAAGGATCATGTATCGATACAAGTGTCGTATGAATCGATACATACTGAAGCAACACGATTTTTTCTGTGAGTTTATCAAAGGTATGTGTCGATACAAGCCACGTATGAATCGATGCATACATAGGGAAAAACGTTTTTATGATTACAATGATGATATGAATCAATTTGCATTGTCTTTTAAATCATAGTAGGTATGAAATCATATGTATGTACAAACTAATCATGCATACAAATCTTATATCATGCATATCACACAATTTGCAATCATACAAAAACTTAAAGGCTTGCTCACAAACTCCCCCTTTTTGATGATGGCAAATTTGCAAGATGTGATAGAGCACTCCCCCTGAGTTTGTGCATGGCTGTCAACATCTTGTTGTCTTTCTTCTCCCCCTTTGTCAACATCAAAAAGAAGAGATAGACAGTCTGGTGAAATAGTCCCAAAGCTTAGACAGCAAAATTGATGTAACAATAGACAGCAATATTGATATATAAGCTCACAATCACCAAGAATGAAGCTTAACATAACAGAATCATTCACAGAGAATGATAAGACAGGGAAAGACTAACACAAGTAAACAGAACTAAAAGAAATAAGCATTAAAATTTTAAGAAAGTACTTGGAGTTTACATAAGCAGAACCAAAACAAATGAAGTTTGAACAATGTAGCAAGGAAACTGAAACAACATGATGATGAAATGAAATGTAATGAAATGACATGATGCTAGCCTAAAAAGGGTTATGGCCTCCACAGGACTCCTCATCCTCTCTATCAGGATCTCTGAAGCTTGGTGGAGGCGGCGGAGGAGGCATCTCATCAGGATTATGGCCCATGAAATTGTATCGCTGGAACCGGTTCTGAACTTCAACACTTCTGAATCTGTCCATGATACCAGGATGTGCACGACAATCGTCCATAAAACCAGACATTTCATTGTAAAAGACTTGATGCCATTTAACCAATTCCGTGTGCCAAGCATGCTGATTATGATACATCCTTGTGTGTTCATCATGCCACTCACGATGCTCCTTATGCCACTCATTTTGCTGCACATGCCAAGCAAGTGCCTGTTCATGACGGGCTTGATTTGCAAGCTCCATTTGCTGAAACATTTGAGTCAAGTACTCAGGGGCAGTTGAAGAGGAGGCAGCGCCAGAGAACGGAGGTACACGTGGACCTGGTTCATAATTTGTTGGAGACCACCTTTGTGGCACCCAATCACCCCAGCCAGCATTAGCATCTGCTTCAGGCTGATTCTCGTCATTGGCCTCATGCATTTCTTCATCCAGTTGGTCTTCAGGCACAAACACTTGTTCAGATGGCACATCAAAATTGTACACCCTTGTTTTGGATCCTCTGTCCAGAAAATAAAAACATTGACGTTCCTTGTCCCACCGGTATCCCATATGAGATAAAGTAGCAGTGTTGAACTCTTGGGCGGAAGAGGAAGATGTAAGGGGTACTAAAGGGATGGTTACATTCCAGTATTTGATGATTCACATAATTTGGGCAGCATATCCAAGTGTGATATTCTTCATACTGTTACGCATAAGAAACATGCGTTTCACAAAGTAGTTTGGCCAATTAAGTGGGACCTTTTTGTGAAGAAGGTACACAAGATGAATGTCTGATCGATCCAACCTAGAATGACCACCAGACTTTGGACGCAAGATGTGCGAGACAATCCAGTGAAGTATTCTAGGTATGCTTGTAATCATACCAGAAGTGATGGGTTCATCCTCTCCGAGAGGTCTATCCAATTTGGAAATAGATGCAACATAGTCCCTTATTTTAAACTCTGTATCATAACTTTGGTCATGCCATTTTTTCAGTCCAGGCACCCCAAGCGGAATTTGAAACACTTTCTCCCAATCAGTGGCTTCAAAAGTGTAAGTTTTGGTGCCAATTGAGCACCTGAACATATAGCCTCTACCAGTTTGCAGACCAGCATAAAATATACGAATAAAATCCTTATGATAGGCATCATTTATGGCCAAAAATGTACCAAGGGTTTGTGCCTTCAATAAATCAACGACATCGTTGAGATGGAGGGCAGATGCATCAGTTTTATCAAAGACATGAGGTTTCATAACTAACCTTGTCTTGAAAGAGGTCTCAAACTCCTCAGCGATGGCAGGATGAAGAAGAGTGAGAGCACTGGGAGGGATTTCTGGAGGTTGTGGAGACTGACCAGACGTCCCAATGGGTTCCTTTCCTTTTCCTCTTTGTCTAGCTGGTATAATTCTGGGAGGCATGGTGATGAATTGTAGAGGGGTTAAGATGTGAATTAGGGTTTTGGAGATGAAGATGTTTGAGAAGGTTAGGGTTAGCCGTGTGGGTATGAGAGGAGAAGAGAGGTTAGAGTGAATTATCCCTTTAAAATTAGCTGATGTGTCGATCCACAACTAATTTGAACATGCATTTATTGTAAAAGAAACAGTATGTATCGATACAAAGGGTATGGATCGATTCATATCGCGAAATTTTTGTTTTTGAAAGTGTCCTATGTGTCGACACAAAGCACGGATGCATCGACACATACTGAAACAAGTTTTAAAAAAATTTAAAGTGAAAAGACATGAATCGACACATATCACGAATGTATCGATCGGAAACTCTAATGTGTCGACACATGTTCTTGTTGTATCGATACATACTTGATGCTAAAACATGTTTTAACTGATTTGTGACTACCTGTTGAGTTAGAAACCTGTGAACAGCTCTTGAGTCAATGCAGTATAGATGATGTCATGATAATGATGCTCAAGTACAATTCATGAATCAAACGTTAATGTTCAAACAACATATGCAATGAAATACATATAAACGATCTTAACGAATTTGTTCTACCATACACTAATCACAAAGTTCCAAAGAGATTTTAGAAAGGAATGATATTACCTCTGTTGATGAAACCTTATGGAGTCTGAGTGATGTCTAAAAACAAAGCTTAACAGCCAAAGTGAGATATATATAAATAAGGACCAACATGCTTAAGACATCGATGAGGAGAGATCTAAAATCCCTAATTCACGACGAATGTTGAAGAAAGGTTCCGTTGCTAATGGTTTAGTAAAAATGTCAGCAAGTTGGTTTTTAGTATCAACATGCTCAAATACAACGTCGTCTTTTTCAACATGATCGCGAAGAAAGTGATGCCTAATCTCTATGTGTTTAGTGCGTGAGTGTAAAATAGGATTCTTAGTAAGATTTATAGCACTGGTGTTGTCACACTTTATTGGAATGTGCTTGAGTTGAATATCGAAATCTTGTAGTTGTTGCTTTAGCCACAAGATCTGAGCGCAACAGCTACCGGCTGCAACGTACTCAGCCTCAGCAGTTGACAATGCGACAGACACCTGTTTCTTGCTATGCCAACTGACCAAAGAGTTTGAAAATAAGTGACATGTACCACTAGTACTTTTCCTATCTGATTTGCAGCCAGCAAAATCAGAATCGGAGTAACCTACTAAGCTACAATCGCTTCCTTTTGAATACCATAGCCCATACTTAGATGTTCCATGAAGATATCTAAATATGCGCTTGACAGCTTTCAAGTGTGACTCTTTAGGATTCGATTGATATCGTGCACACATGCAGACACTAAACATGATGTCAGGTCTAGACGCAGTAAGATACAAGAGAGACCCAATCATACCTCTATACTGTTTGACATCTACACTCTTACCGTGTTCATCTTTATCTAGATTTCCGTTGGTAGGCATATGTGTGTCTATTGATTTTGAGTCGTTCATTCCAAAGCGCTTGAGCAGCTCTCTGCAGTATTTTGTTTGACTCACAGCTGTACCCTCATCAAGCTGCTTTATTTGGAGACCGAGGAAGAAATTAAGCTCCCCCATAAGACTCATTTCAAATTCACCCTGCATAACTTTTGAAAACTCTTCGACCAAGTGTATGTTAGTTGAACCAAAAATTATATCGTCTACATAAACTTGAACTAAAAGAATGTGTTTTCCCTTGTGTTTAATGAAGAGGGTGGTATCCACTTTACCTCTTGAATATCCATGATCAAGTAGAAATTTGCTAAGTCTTTCATACCAAACTCGAGGGGCTTGCTTAAGACCGTACAAAGCTCGTTTTAATTTGTAAACATAATCTGGATATTCAGCATTCTCAAAACCAGGAGGTTGTGAGACGTATACCTCTTCATTTAGGGCACCATTTAGAAACGCACTCTTTACGTCCATTTGGTAAAGCTTAAAATCTCTAGAACACGCATAAGCAAGCAAGAGACGTATAGCTTCGAGGCGAGCAATTGGAGCATAAGTTTCCTCATAGTCTATGCCCTCCTCTTGGTTATACCCTTGTGCCACTAAACGTGCCTTATTCCTAGTTATCACTCCGTTTTCATCAAGCTTATTTCTAAAAACCCATTTAGTACCTATGATATAATGATCTCACGGACGAGGAACAAGTTCCCAAACGTCATTTCTTTTAAATTGATTAAGCTCTTCTTGCATGGCCATTAGCCAAAATTCATCAATCAAGGCCTCTTTGGCGTTTTTAGGTTCTACTTGTGAAACAAAAGCGAAGTGAGAGCAGAAATTACTTATCCTAGAACGAGTCATGACTCCCTTTGAAATGTCTCCCAAGATGTTGTCAATAGGATGATCTTTTGAAGATCTCCAAGTTGGTGGAAGGACATTCACTTCAGTTTGTCCTTCTTCCTTATCTTTTACATGACTGGTATCTTCCTCCTCCTCATTGCCTTCTGTTTTGGACTGATCAGTTTCCGAAACAACTTCTTTGAGTATGTCTTCTGTAGATATACCTGTGTCATCAAAAGAAATACCTTTTCCGACATTTTTCGGATAAGACTCATCAAAAGAGACATGAACAGATTCTTCAACGGAAATTAAACGCTTATTATACACTCTATATGCTTTACTTGATTGTGAATAACCAAGAAAAATACCTTCATCCGCTTTTGCATCAAACTTCCCAAGTTTTTCCTTACCATTATTCAAAACAAAACACTTACAACCGAATACGTGAAGATGTGATAAGTTTGGCTTTCTTCCTTTTAAAAGCTCATAAGGGGTTTTATTTAAAATAGGGCGAATTAGAATCCTGTTTAGAACATAACAGGCTGTGCTAACTGCATCAGCCCAAAAATATTTTGGCAGTCCACCCTCATTTAGCATTGTTCTTGCCAGCTCTTCTAAAACGCGATTTTTGCGCTCCACAACGCCATTCTGTTGTGGAGTTTGAGGAGCTGAAAAGTTATGCTCAATACCATACTTATCACAGTACTTATCAAAGAGATAGTTTTGAAATTCTCCTCCATGATCGCTTCGAATTGTAACTATTTTAGAATTCATTTTATTTTGGGACAGTTTTGCAAAACTCTTAAAAGCGGAAAACGTTTCATCTTTGCTATGAAGGAATATAGTCCAAGTAAATCTAGAATAGTCATCAACGATTACTAAACCATAATAGTTTCCGCCTAGACTCTTTGTCCTAGAAGGTCCAAAGAGATCCATATGGAGAAGCTCAAGGGGTCGTGAAGTTGAAATTACATTTTTGGATTTAAAAGATACCCTTGTTTGCTTTCCCATTTGGCACGCGTCACATAGATGGTCTTTTGAAAATTTTATCTTTGGAAGACCGACTACTAGATCCTTAGATACAACCTTATTAAGCAAATCGAAATTAACATGCGCTAAGCGTCTGTGCCAAAGCCAAGAATCATCATTCAAGGCAACTAGACACTTAGAGCTTGTTAAAGGTACATCAAAAAGATCAAGCATATAGATATTGTTTACTCTTACACCCTTAAACACAATATTCTGTTCAGTATGTTCAATTGTGCAGCAAGTTTTTGTGAAAGAAACCTTGTAACCCTTGTCGCACAATTGACTAATACTTAACAAATTGTGTTTAAGCCCCTCAACTAGATGGACATCAGAAATAGTAGTGGTAGAGGGATTACCTACACTACCTTTGCCAAGTATAGCTCCTTTGTTATTGTCTCCATAAGTAACATATCCCTTCTTCTTTGCTTTGAAGTCTATAAAAAGCGATATGTCACCCGTCATGTGCCTAGAGCACCCGCTGTCTAGAAACCATCTTCTATCTACGGATGCAAGACACTCATCCTACAATATCAAAAGAGAGAAACAGGTACCCAATTTTCATTGGGTCCATGTGGGTAAGTTGTAACATGGTTGCCTTTAGGCCTCCATTGATAAATGCCTTTAGGAACAAGAAATCTCCTAAACTTGCATTTTTCAATGGCATGACCAGTATGACAACAATAGTGACATAAGCCACGATGATGTATTTGTTTATTTTTGATCATTAAACCCTTTGGAATAAAGGAGTATTTTGCATATGGTGGATTTAATGACTTCTTAAACAACCTAGAATCAACGGCGTAAGTCACCTTGGGTTGTAAAGCTTTTTCCAATTTGACTTTAAGAGTTTTAACCTCTTGTTGCCAAATATGACAAGCTTCACAATACCTAACTTTACTACATCCGTTAACATTAATATCTTTTGAATTTTCTGCAATACTAGCTTTCAAGCTTTCTAAATCTTTTTCAGCTTTGTATACTTTACCTTCCAAGAATGAAAAAATTTGTTTATCGGAAGATAATCTTTTGAAAGCATCTACAGCTTCGTTATGCAGTTTTTCAAAAGCGATTTTCAGTTCAGAAAAAGACATAGAGGAGACATTACTATAGTAGGCTTGTCTTACTTTCTTATCATTGATTTTCTTCTTGTGGTAGGACTGATTTTTGGTGTGAGCCATAAGACACAGATTTGCTGTCTCATCACTATCATTTGAACTTTGTGAGCTTGATGAGTCACTATCGCTTTCCCATGCTATGTAAGCTCTTCTTTGTTTATTTGACCTTCTTGGTTGAGCTTTTCCTTTGTCCTTTTTCTTCATAGGGCATTCTGTTTTATAATGTCCAGATTTACCACAATTAAAACACGATCCTTTTACTCTATGCTTCTTATTCTCTTCCTGTTTTGACTCTACAGATTGTCTTCGAAACTTAATGAGATTTTTGTGGGAATGCTGGATTCCATTCTTTCGAATGAATCTATTATATCTCTTAACAAAAAGTCCCATTTCTTCATCACCCGAATCTTCGTCACTACTTGAATCATTGTCGCTTTGCTCTTTTTGTGAGGACTTTGAGTTAGAGGCCACAAGAGCTATTGGCTTCTTCTCACTCTCTTTGTCTTTATTCTTTTCCTTTTTACTCTTTTTCTCAAATATTTCGAGACTTTCCAGTTCTTGCTGATGTTCTTCCAGCTTGCCGAATAAAGTTGTAATAGTAAGCGTCGTGAGGTCGTTGGCTTCCTTAATAGCTGTTACTTTAGGTTGCCATTCCCTGCTAAGACACCTCAGAATTTTATTAGTGGCTATTTCATTGGAAACAGGTTTTCCAAGTGCATTCAACCGATTTATGAGATGAACGAATCTCTTTTGCATGTCAGAGATAGATTCTCCTTGTTTCATGTGAAAGAGCTCGAACTCTTGATTAAGTGTGTTAATACGGGACTGTTTTACTTCAGTAGTACCCTCATGGGCAATTTCTAAAGCATCCCACATTTCTTTAGCTGTCGAGCAATGGGATACCCGATAATACTCATCAGCACTAAGTGCTGAAATTAGCATATTTCGAGCTCTCCAATCACTCGACCACTTTTTCTCATCTTTCTCATCGTAATCATCTTCTGGTTTAGGAACTATGGCGCCAGCCTCATTTCTCATAGTAATTTGAAAAGGACCATTTTGAATGGCAGCCCACACATTCCTATCCACAGAATTTATATGAACTCGCATGCAGTCTTTCCAGTAGCCATAATTTTCACCGTTGAAAACAGGCGCTCTATTATACGCCCCCTTTGGTTCAGAATCCATATCGTTACAAGCAGCCACAAAGCACCAGCGAACCGGTGCTCTGATACCACTTGTTAGACGGTGTGGCTAGTGATCGAGAGGGGGGGGGGGGTGAATAGATCACCTCCTTGAAACTCAAGGATTTAAAAAAGTTTATCAGAGTCTTTCAAGTTAGCGGAAAAATTATGATCCCGAATCGACTTCCGTCTATTCTGAACCAGCTACTAGAAAACCGGACACACGAGTTTATGCTGGATTTATTAGGATGACAAAGATATATTAACACCAGATATGAATCGACTCAAATGCACTTATCATACAAAGACTGTTTCCAATGAACAAAAACACAGCAAACAATTTTGTCAAACACTTGGCGTGTATGCATTCAACGATTAACAATAATGGTGATTTTGACAAAGATTTTCGTACCACTATTGTATCTTGAAACTTTAATACGCAACACACCAAACGAATCACAAAATTGTTGAAAGCGTAAAGAGATAAAGATAGAATACAATACGCAGAGATTTGGTAAGGAAGTTCCCCACTTTCGTCCTCGCGTGTGGGTACGTCTCCCTCTCAATTTCAAAATGAAATTGAGACCTGTTATATCAATAATGCTGAATTCGTTCTTTACAAAGTTACAATACAAATCCAGAAATCTAAACCCCAAGATCTTCCTATTGTATGAACCTTCACTTGATCTGAGCTTGATCAAGAATTTTCCTGCAAGAAATACAGACAATTCACCGGTTCCACGACCTGTTTGCGAAATCTCCAGATTTCCAAACCCTACGCTACGGCTGAATCTGTTCTGCAATCGTGACTAACAAACCCTCAAGAACACACCCGTTCTTGAAGGACAAACCAAATGGTTTTTCCTCGAAACCCCCTTTGTATCTTCAACTCAGCTAGATCAATGATCGTACCACTGAACGTTATCTCAAAGATCCCTTAATCCGAAGAACAAAAATGATTATGTGTTGATGTTCTTGAATTAACGAGATTGAGAAGATGATGAAGACAAAGTCTCTTTCAGGTTTCTAACACTGCTCTTGAAAAATCATGCACACCAAACTTGTCTTTTGCTTTGATTGCACTTTTTCACTCTAACCAGAATTCTGCCCTTGCAAACTGAACTGTCATGACACTTATATATGAAAACAGAAACGGTTAAAAGCAACAAACAACTCTATGTATCGATACAAGAGTCGTATGCGTCGATACATAGTGAGTATAACACATGCATGAGTCGACACATGGTTGTATGCATCGATGCATACTGTACCTGTTAATTTTCAGAATGTAAAATAAATCATGCATCGATACATGATGCACATGCGTCGATACATAGCTCAATTACAAAGGAACATGTGTCGATACAAGTATCGTATGAATCGATACATACTGAAGCAAAATTATTTCAGAATGTGAAGTAAATCATGCATCGATACATGATGCGTATGCGTCGATACATACCCTAGTTACAAAGGATCATGTATCGATACAAGTGTCGTATGAATCGATACATACTGAAGCAACACGGTTTTTTTGTGAGTTTATCAAAGGTATGTGTCGATACAAGCCACGTATGAATCGATGCATACATAGGGAAAAACGTTTTTATGATTACAATGATGATATGAATCAATTTGTATTGTCTTTTAAATCATAGTAGGTATGAAATCATATGTATGTACAAACTAATCATGCATACAAATCTTATATCATGCATATCACACAATTTGCAATCATACAAAAACTTAAAGGCTTGCTCACAACACAATGGCAAGAAAAATTAGGAGAGCAGGATATTATTGGCTGACAATGGAATTTGATTGCTACAAGTACATGAGGAAATGTCACAAATGTTAGATATACACAGACAAAATCTATGTACCACCAATGCATCTCAAGGTTCTTTCTTCTCCATGGCCTTTTTCTATATGGGGAATCAACATGATTGGCATGATTGAACCCAAAGCCTCAAATGGACATCAGTTCATCTTGGTAGTTATTGACTACTTCACCAAATGGGTCGAAGCAGTATCATACACCCATGTGACCAGACAAGTAGTGGTCCGATTTATCAAGAACAATCTCATATATCGTTATGGTGTTCCAAGCCAGATCATTACGAATAATAGATCGAACCTAAACAACAAAATAATGAAAGAGTTGTGTGCTGAGTTCAAAATTGAACACCATAACTCATCTCCCTACCGACCTAAAATGAATGGAGCGGTATAAGCGGCTAACAAGAACATTAAGAAAATCATTTAGAAGATGGTCGTAACCTACAAAGATTGGCATGAGATGCTACCCTTCGCTCTTCACGGTTATCGCACATTTGTCCACACTTTAACTGGGGCAACCCCTTTCTCTCTAGTATATGGCATGTAAGCAGTGCTCCCCATAGAAGTAGAGATCCCATCACTGAGAGTATTGATGGACACCAAGCTAACAAAAGCTGAATGGTGTCAAAGCCGACACGATAAACTGAATCTGATCGAAGAAAAAAGAATGACGACTTTATGCCATGGTCAGTTATATCAGCAAAGAATGAAGAAGGCGTTTGATAAAAAAGTTTGACCCCATGTCTTCAGAGAAGGAGACCTCGTGCTCAAGAAGATACAATCATTTCTTACTCATTCTAGGGGCAAATGGACTCCGAATTACGTTGGCCCTTATGTTGTCAAGAAAGCCTTCTCAGGTGGTGCCTTAACACTTGCAACCATGGATGGAGAAGAATTTACCTACCCCACGAATGTTGATGTAGTCAAGAAATACTTCGCCTAAATAAATAAAAAAAGAACGTCTCAGTGGATTGAAAACCCGAAAGGGCGGTCCAGGCAAAAATTAGAGACATAAGCAAAAATCATCCCGATGGATTGAAAACCTAAGAAGGCAATCTAGGCAAAAGTTAGGGATACATGGCAAGTAACTATATCCGACAGGATTGACTCCTCGATGGTAACGTCATCCGTCAGGAAAACTTCAGTCAAGGTCACCTTTGACAGAAGCCCAAAATGTCCAGAATTCAAAGTTGGTGGAAGGATAGCGGCCGTTATGTTTCAATGTAGCCCCTTTCCTTTTAAATTATCATTTTCTAAACTTTATAATGTTCCATGGGATCATGTGTTTGGCTGATTAGCATTCTATCAATGAAATTTGAGCCCTAGTTCTTTTTGTTTGCAATTCTCATTTATTCTACTTTACAAAATGACGTTTTAATATGATCGACGATTCTTGAAACAAAAATGAATTTACTTTTGTTTTCAAAACATAAATTTCAAATTTTTACTTCTGCTTTTAAAATAAATATGGCAATTTCTTTTTGATTAATGAGCACAAAAAGGAACATCGACGACTTCTCCAGAAGTGATCAAACTTCAAAATGCAGAATCAAAGTACTCCTCTTGATCAGTACACCCTGATTAAAGGACAAACTGCTTCAGACGGAATGTCCCATCTGACATCCCCGGTAGAGTTCTTACCTCTGAGAAGCAATGATTGGATTTTCTCCCCTGTAGAATCTACCCTTGAAGAGCAAGAACGGGGTTCTTTCCCTAGCAGGTTTGTACCTCCGGAAACCGGAACGATTGCAGGAATCCCTATTCCCAAGCAAAAGTACAACTTTCAGAATCTCCAGTGATACCCCCATCTCCCCGAGTGGCCGAGTATCTGTAACGCCCCGATTTGTTTAATTGTATTTATTTATTTCATTTATGTGAATTTTGTGAAATGTGTGAATTTATTGTATTTTACCTGCTAATTGAGTTAATTGGTTAATTTCCCTGATAGGTAAAATATTTGTAATAAATTATAATTTCTTTTCAACTTTTATTTCCCGAAATATATTTTATCGCTGTTTATGTTTTATCGCATTTTGAGAGCGTTTGGGAGATATTTGAGCGTAAGGGCAAAATGGTCATTTTGGGTAGTTAGATATTTTGTTATAAAAAGGGAAAAGAGAGAAATAAAGAGAAAAGGAGAAAGAAGAGAAAGAAAAGAGAAAGAAGAGAAAGAAAAGAGAGAAGAAGGGGAAGAAGAGAAAATCATCAAAACAAAGCTTGAACTTCGATTAATCGGGTAAGGGTGAGAGGTTTCGATTATCTTACGATTGTGTATGTATATGTGTATGTTTTCTTGGATTGTTTGGTTATGTTCATATAGTTTTCATTTTAGGTTGAAATGGTAGAAATGAATAGAAATCGAGGTTTTTACGGACGAAAGTCGGAATAGATCATGTAGTTTAGTCGAGTGATGTTAAACCGTGATTGGTTAAGTTCGTTTGATTGAATTTGGTTGAGTTCGATTGAAACCCTAACTTTTGAAATTTGGTAAAAAAAATGGTGATTTTGTGTGAATTAATGTTTGGACGGTTGAAATGTGGGATAAATGGCATAGTATAGCCGGGTGATGATATGATTTACTCGGGTAAACTTGTTGGTATGTTTCCATAGGTGTTGATTGAGTTTTGGGGTGTGAATGTATTGATAAAATTATGTTTCAAAATATTTCAAAAATGAAAAATGTGTTGGATGGCTTTTTAATGGTGAAAATATTGTAGTACGTTGAATTTTGAGATCGCAGCTTTTTACGGAATCGAAAACGGATGTCCGGAAGTCTTCCGATGGTGTTTTTAAGGCCAAATTCTGCTGAATCTTCGCAGGTATCGCGCTTAGCGCGGTCTGGGCAAAAATGAAAAATTTTCGAAACTTCAAAAATTCATAACTTTTGAACCGTAAGTCCGTTTTGACCCCCGTTCGAAGCGTTGGAAAGCTAATGAAATATTCTTTCTATTAAAAATGGTTTGGAGGGCAGTAGATGAATTATTTAAGTCGTGGTTTTGTAAAAGTGTTGGGTTGTCGGGTTTTTATCGCGTTAAATACGTGCGGTTGGTGTTTTACCGTGTGTTGTGCTATTGTTATATAACGTGGAGCTTTTATGTGGTTTATATGATGTTGAAGCATGTGATAATTTGTCGTGGTTTCTTGTGGCCTAATGGCAAAATACTTTGTTGAATTGAATACAAATGTATGGTATTAATGTATGTTGTTGTGGGTAGCCTTCGTGGCGTGAATCCTAGTGTTGTGAGTATCATTGTATGATTGTAGAATTGTTGTGGTTTGAAATTCTGGTACAGATGTGTGATGTCTTTGCGCAATGTCACAACATCGCAATCTGCTGATCAAGGCAATAATAGAAACAGATTATGAACACAAACAATTGTTCACCCAATTCGGTTCAACCAACCTACATCTGGGGGCATACCAAGCCGGGAAGGAAGTCCACTATTAGTAATATCAAATTACAGACTCAACAGACCAGTTGACAATCTACCTGATTTAATCACTACCCAATGACCCTTCTACCTAAGTCCTCCCTAGGTACGAGACTCCATCTCACTTCCTATCACCACAATGATGTCTAGCAGTCAACTACACCGTCACTGCATCAACAACTTGATTACCAAATCTTTTCTATCACATAGACTTTGGAAGACACACTTCCATGACACCCCTATGGAGTTGCTTCAAAGCTTCCTCCAAGAACAATACATCTCTTACCTACAGGCTTCGAGATAAACACGATGACCATCCCACAAACCGGGTGGTTCATCAACCAACACAACCCTTATAATCTACATGATGGCTGGCCCTAAAACTAGGTTACAATGCTTCTATTTATAACCTATTTCCCAACTGGATTTGGGCCTTCAAATCTCAACAAATCAGCAAAAGATTCTGCTACTAAATAGATCTTCAATCAAATCTTCAATAAAATCTTCAATTAAATCTTCAACCTTTACTAGATTTTATCTTTAATCTTCCACACCTTTAAATCAGCTCCACATAATATTTCCAGGATATTATGTATCTTTTAAATCTCCACTTTTAATTCAGCTGCAAGATCTTCTCCCTAAAAATATCTGATATGATTTGAATTTAAAACAGATTTTATCTTCAAATCTTTTTAAATCAAACAACCCTTAAACATAGCAACAGGATCTGCTCCAAATCTGATTGCAACTGAAAATATCTTCTCCAAGATATTCGCACACAATCTCTCTAACAGATCTTCTCAAAACAAACTTTCACGCACAACCCTCAAACATCACAGCCTGATGTTCTGATGTTCTGATAACTGATGTCATGACATCTCCTTTGACATCACATGACAGCAGCAACTGCTGTGCCAGAACCAAGATGTTATGACATACTGTCATGACAGTAATACTCCATATTTGTACTGATGTCTGATTAACCATGTCAGGACATCTCACCCAACATCCTGTGATACAAAAACACAACAGATGGTTTTCTAATGTTCTATTGTTCTGGTATAGTGATGTCAAGACATCACACATATAACATCAGCAACTAAAACTTCATCCCTGCAACAGCTAATGTTAGGAACCAATGTTATGACATCAGACATATGACATCAACATTGACACAACATTGTTTTACGAAAATTCCAGCCAACTACAAGAACTAACAATCTCCCCCTTTGGCTAATTTTGGCTAAAACAATCTCAGCCTACACCAGAGATACCAGCACCATACAACTAACATCAGCACACAACTAGCAGCAACAACATCCAACAGCTGCACAACTACAAACTCCCCCTCAAAACAAGAACCACAGCAAACAACTAGGTACTCTCCCCCTTTTTAGCCACAATTGACCAACCTAGCACACAAAGTTCAAAAGGCAGACTCTGAATCATCCAACCAACATACTCAGAACAAAACAATCCTACACAACCATATCAGTAAGAGCACTCCAGAGCAATATTCATACAACCTTTGGATAACACAACCATCTCCCCCTCAAGGAAACAACCAAGGAATACTACTACTACTTACTTCTCCCCCTGACGTGCATAACATGTGCTCCTTTGCAAGAAGAACGCCTTAAATGAATGGAAAACATAAGACTCATCTTTATGTCTTCAAGAGCGCACCCTCTGTTCAACACACCTGTTGAACGCATTCACTTAATGCTTAATCCAAATACCAAAACTCACATGATTCCCTCTTGGTTTGTTATCTTCTCATGCTCCAAAACTCACACCTTGCCAAGCTGATCAACTTCTCACTGTAATATCCACAGGAATGATCACACTGAACTCCTTGATCATAACATTTGGAAAATCTAGACACAGTCTTCATCCATTCAGTCAGGAACGCTTCAACCATCCACAAGTTATGAAGTACACACACAATGCCTTCCACTGAACTCACACAAGAAGTTACAATTAGGCTATTCGTGAGGAACATAAGGATCACCATCAAACTGTTAGATAAAGATCAAAGTCACATAGATCCCCCAACTCTCCAAAGGTAGTCCTTCCCTATCAAACTCTTCCTCTTCAGACTTCCAATCAATCAATACCTGATCTACTTCAGTCTTCACTACATTCTCCATCCAAGGCAGGCCTTCTACTTCATCATTCTCCCGTATGACTATGTAGACGCTCCTTAGGCATAATGTAGGCACCAAGCTCCTGAATCAGAGAAAAATCATCCTTCACCAAGGATATCCAACCAAATAATGTCCCAACACAAGTTAGAACATCTGCCACACACCACGGAATCATCACCATGATTCTTGATATGCTCCACTAACTGGACTTACTATTGCATAGTAATCCAAAGAACTAGAGAATAACCTCCCATCCACCTTCAAGAAGAATAATCTTCTCGAGTCTTCAACTCATCACCCTTCTGCCCAAGAGTAACTTGTTCCAAGACAATCCTCAATAATAACCAGCTGCCACACTCTGATTATCTTGATTCTTCGAATCCACTTCTGAGATCAACCAAATGCCACAGTTTGATCACCTCATTCATGAATCCTCATATGAAAAAGCCAACTGCCACAAATTATCTTCTTCACGTTTGTCAAAACTCTCACAAAGATATCCTGATCTACCCACTGAAATTGATCTTCAAATCATATGTTCCTCTTGCTTACACTTAGAATCTCTAAGTCAGTAATATCTTCTCAAACCACAGCTCCCGTAGACTTTATGAGACAGGCCTTTTTGAAGCATCCATAACTTCCATTACTGTAGATCACTTCTATCTTAAGCTGATGTGCCACATCACCAGCTGAGACTTCTGATGTTAAGCTAGATGTCAGAACGTTATGACATCCAACTGTTGAATTCAGCTTTTCTTTCTGCCACTTAGAAGAACCTCCTCCCTTTGCAGAACCAGATTTCCATGCTCTCATAGACTTGATTCACCAATCAAGTTTGAGTAAACAACCTCCATCCTGCTCAGAAACTCCAAAGACTTCAATCCTAACACATCTGAATCTTCATAAAATAGGTAATCCAAGACTACCTCATAGCAATACTAAAGAAGGTCACTTCCCTTAGTAGAGCCGTCAGTAGAAAGCCAGAGATAACTGCCACTTATCCTCAACCTTCACAACCAGAGCCAACACCATGCTCCAAACCACTTAGATCAGAAACAAACCGATCCAAGCTATAACCATCAAGACTATGCTATCTTCATGGTCTTCCATCTTCATCTTATCAACTTCCAAGATTAGACCAACAAAACTGCAGTAACTTGCATAACACACTCTTCCAGATAACTGCCAAGCTCCTAACAAGGTCTTTACAAACAATCAGCAGATGATGCTCACTCCTTCAGTCACACTCTTCTGATACAGTCAGCTGATAAGGCTACCTCAGGTGGTCATCTTCAAATATCAAGCTACTCCATCATGGCCACACAAAAATATCCAGACTGCAGATTTGCATAATTCTCTAGACAAATACTAAGTCTCCCGTCAAAGTATTTACCCTCATGCACAACATCACTAATAGACAGATACTAAGTCTCCCGTCAAAGTATCTACTATTAAACAGAAAAAAATTACCTTCTCACACAAGGCATTCTTTTCTGCACACTTGTGGCACTAGCTGATCCCTCTTTTATAAATTTACACCACTGATCACTCCTGAAACTCCACCCTGAGCACAACTAACTTCCTTGGCTGATCAACCTTCACACAAGTAAGAGCCTGCATCCTCTACATCTCAAGAATCTTCTTCTCAACCTTCTGATGTTCAGACCTTCTGCCTGTCTTTGAGATGTTGAATGCCATCCTTCTGCACCCAAAGAGGAGATTCCCTCTAATAAGTTTCTGAAATCAATCAATGACTGGTCACCTAATATGCTTCTCCCAACACTTGAACCTACAAGGATGCCCTTCAATCCTTGCCAAAAAAAAATTCCATTATGTGAGGACACCACATAACTGAACTCCAGCTTTAGAGGAAACTTCTCATGCAGATACCAGGGAACCATAATCCTTTGAAAAAAAACACCAACTTCTCCTTGCACAAATCTGAAATGCTCATCCTATGGTTGATACACACATATAACTCCTTTCACACATAATCTGCTCCATGGCCATAAACAAGATTGCAAACAACTGACTGCTTTGATCAGAAGGAACTTTCAGAGAAAATGTCCTTGACATTTGAGCTTGACCTCCACAAAAACAAACAACCTTCAAACATCTACTCACTTGGATCGGAAATACACTAATCCACTGAGTGACACTATATTGATCATCTCTTGACCAACCTACATATCTAAGACATGTTTCTTGAAGGAAACTTCTTAGACACATAACCCAGATGCCTCCTCTTCCAAGCCAGGAGTAGGTTCCAAACAACTGTGATCAATACACGTTTGTTTAGCCCCCAAGCATCTGTTCTGCCATACCTTTATCCAACAGGATTCTGCACAATCTGCTGGTTTTATGTTCCAACATCAGGTAGGACATAAGTTCTCTTCACACCAAAAGATCCTTTAACACAACCTAGAGATCAACCTTGTAGGGTTGGAGGCAAGAATAAATTGCTTCTACCTTTCTTCAGACCTCTTTTCAACAAGCTCATATAAGAGTTCCTTTATGAGTGGACTTGGGATGAACCACAAGTATCTTTGGCAACTCTAACAAGCTAGTTGAAGATGTCCTCACGTACCACCACACCATGTGATACAACATCAGTGGAGAACAGAATGTTGCAGCCTTAACACAAAACCACTAGGAATTTTCCATCAGATATATGCAGCGGAATATACACCAGAAAACTCCTCTACAACCTTCAGGGAAAACATAATAACACTCCAAGTGCACAAGGTCGTCATAAGTCAAACTACAAAGCAGCTCACAGCCATGCCTGACATACCCTTCATGAATAATCCATCCTCCACTTCAAGGGACCATTCAAACAACATGTGAACTGACCAAGTTCAAACAACTTCTCAGCAACACTATTTTCCTTGCTCATGAACTAGAAAGTATCTTCCCTAGATCTCATCCAGAAACAGACATGATGCTTGCTCTGATACCAATTGAAATTCTGGTACAGATGTGTGATGTCTTTGCGCAATGTCACAACATCGCAATCTGCTGATCAAGGCAATAATAGAAACAGAATATGAACACAAACAATTGTTCACCCAGTTAGGTTCAACCAACCTACATCTGGGGGCATACCAAGCCAGGAAGGAAGTCCACTATTAGTAGTATCAAATTACAGACTCAACAGACCAGTTGACAATCTACCTAATTTAATCACTACCCAATGACCCTTCTACCTAAGTCTTCCCTAGGTACGAGACTCCATCTCACTTCCTATCACCACAATGATGTCTAGCAGTCAACTACACCGTCACTGCATCAACAGCTTGATTACCAAATCTTTTCTATCACATAGACTTTGGAAGACACACTTCCATGACACCCCTATGAAGTTGCTTCAAAGCTTCCTCCAAGAACAATACATCTCTTACCTACAGGCTTCGAGATAAACACGATGACCATCCCACAAACCGGGTGGTTCATCAACCAACACAGCCCTTATAATCTACATGATGGCTGGCCCTAAAACTAGGTTACAATGCTTCTATTTATAACCTATTTCCCAACTGGATTTGGGCCTTCAAATCTCAACAAATCAGCAAAAGATTCTGCTACTAAATAGATCTTCAATCAAATCTTCAATAAAATCTTCAATAAAATCTTCAATTAAATCTTCAACCTTTACTAGATTTTATCTTTAGTCTTCCACATCTTTAAATCAGCTCCACATAATATTTCCAGGATATTATGTATCTTTTAAATCTCCACTTTTAATTCAACTGCAAGATCTTCTCCCTAAAAATATCTGATATGATTTAAATTTAAAACAGATTTTATCTTCAAATCTTTTTAAATCAAACAGCCCTTAAACATAGCAACAGGATCTGCTCCAAATCTGATTGCAACTGAAAATATCTTCTCCAAGATATTCGCACACAATCTCTCTAACAGATCTTCTCAAAACAAACTTTCACGCACAACCCTCAAACATCACAGCTTGATGTTCTGATAACTGATGTCATGACATCTCCTTTGACATCACATGACAGCAGCAACTGCTGTGCCAGAACCAAGACGTTATGATATATTGTCATGACAGTAATACTCCATATTTGTACTGATGTCTGATTAACCATGTCAGGACATCTCACCCAACATCCTGCGATACAAAAACACAACAGATGGTTTTCTAATGTTCTGTTGTTCTGGTATAGTGATGTCAAGACATCACACATATAACATCAGCAACTAAAACTTCATCCCTGCAACAGCTAATGTTAGGAACCAATGTTATGACATCAGACATATGACATCAACATTGACACAACATTGTTTTACCAAAATTCCAGCCAACTACAAGAACTAACATGGTTGATGGTGAGTAATTCTTGATGTGAATTGATATGAGTGTATATGCTAAAATGCTAATTGTTGTGGTTTGTGGATTATGATGAAATGCATTGTTTATGTGAAATTCAATGTGTGTTATTTGGTGGCCTTAGGGCAAGTAAAGGCATTGTTTGAATTGAATTCCAATGCATGCATAATGATGATGAGATAATTCATATTGTTGAATTGTGAATGTGCATTTGATTGTCATGAGTCATTTGTATGCCAAGCATCATGATATGCATCTTGTGATGTCGTGTGCCCTTGTGGGGTGTGAGCGACGAAATGATTCCAGAGGGAATCTGTTGTAACGGTCGTGTGCCTTATACAAAGAGGACCTAAAGAGAATTAATGATGAGAATGATGGATGGAATGGTACCGCATTGCATTGCATAGAGTCGTTGTGTCGGTCTCTGTGCATTTGCATAAATCATGAATGGATTGATTATGTGTGGGAAATCATGAATGGATTGATTATGTGTGGGAAATTGTGAATTGATTGATTATGTGTTGAGCTCGTGATAGCATTGGTGATTTGACATGCATTCGTGATAAATGCATTGGTTATGGATGATATGTTTTATGTATAGAGATATGCTATGTTTTGTGGGGATGTTGTACATTACAATGATTGTATTAATTATCTATGATATGCTATATATGAATATATGTGATGTGGTGGTGTGTTTCCATATGTCATAAATTTGGTATGCATTATGTGTGAATATGTTATTAGGTTGGTATAATTGATATATGCTATGTGGTTGGATTATTAGAAATATGTATATATCTGTGGCATGCTATATGTATTGGTATGTGATGCTTGTGGTAAGAATAATTATGCATGTGAATTTATATGTGTTTGCATATTATTATGCAATCTTGATTTAGTTGTTATTTCTCACCCTTCTGTTGTGGTTTGTTACCCTATGAGGCAATTGCAGATTAGTATCTTGGAGGCTTTTGTGAAGATTAGTTCTCCATCCTTTTGTCGGTATGTTTGCTCTGATACGTAACACGGGAGTCGGGGAACGCTTTTGTTATATATGTATACATTTGTTGGATCTATTTTGTATTACCTTTGTATGAATATTTTGATGTTATAAAACAATTTATTTTGTAAAACAAGTCAGTTATGGATCTTTCCGCTTTATTCCATAATTGAACTTTCCTTTTGTTGGAAAAAGTTTCCCTTTTAGGTTTATTCCATTTTGTGTTATGTATCAAATTTATGAGCAGAGATTGTGTTTTCTTTATTTAAATGTGGCATCCTTGTTTCTGTCTAAGGATAAAAATTTTATTCACTCTGATTTATTTATGTATTATTTATCCGCGATGGGAATTTGGGTGTTACAGTATCTGGTTGTGTTCCTCACCAGTCTGTATGCCATGTCTGTTTTGTCAGCATAAATGATAAGTGCAAATTATACCTATTTTTGTATATATGTTTTGTTGCACTTATCGATACTTTTTGGTTAATATCGTTTGAATAAACCCCGATTTGTTTATAAATACGTTTATGCTACTTTTTAGTGTATATATTGCGTATATTGTAAATATCATTGAGTTTAATTGATTTTCTCTCATTTTTGTAGGTATTCCAGCAATGGGACTTTGCCATTGTTGTATAGAGCTTTGAATAAGCTTTCCAACGCTTCGAACCGGGCGAAAAACGGAGTAGGGTTCAAAAGTTACGAATAAAATAGTGCAAGATTTTTGCTGTTGCTGTCAACTGTGACTCAGGAGCGCCGGGCGGTGTATTTTGTTGTGTCGGACGGTGTGTTTGAGCGCCCGGCGGTGCTGCGGCGAAGGAAATAAGTGAGTTGAATTGAGACTTATTGGAGTTTTCCATTTTTGGGGACTTTCGCCGGGCGGTACTTTGAGCGCCGAGCGATACTAGATATTTGTTGCTAGGCGGTTTATGTACACAGATGATGTGAGAGGAAAAGTGGGCGCCGTCGGGCGGTGGGTTTGAAACTGAATTTTGTATTTAGTTCATTTTACTTCAATTTTTGGATGTTATGTTGTTTGGGGTGGTTTTTGCTCTCCCAACTTCATCAACTTCATTCTTTGGTGTGATTTAGCTTAGAAACAACACATGGAGTGTATATCTTGATGATCCAGAGTCAAATCCACTTCAATCGGAGTTGACAAACCGTGAGATTTGTGTTCTTCTTCCTTCCTCTCCATGTATTCTTCATTTGTTGGGGTTTTGTATGTAAGTTTATCTTGATTGTATGTATATTTATGGATCTTTGTATAAAATCTCTTTTACAACTCTTAATCGATGTCATCTTTGCTTTACTATCTATTTTAATGGGTTTGATTCGCCATAGAAATATACTTTTCGAACTCGACCTAAGATGTATGTCTATTGGTTGTGGGAAGCGGTCTAATATTCACGTGTGTGTATCGATTCTTAATGCTCCGTGTTGTTGAGTTGCGTGAGACATCACCTCCGAGAGAACACGGTTGTTTTCTCAACTTTGCGTTAGACATAACCTTTGTTGTGAGCGATGCTGGGTGATATTGAGGAGTATTGTAGGTTGAGTATAACTGGTCGGTAAGTTTAAGTTTGTGAGGAGTCGATTATGTGCATTACCGGACAAGTTTCTCTCTCTGAGGAATGAGTTCTTTTTGTTTTAATGTTTACTTTTCTGTTTTTATGTTTAAAACCATTTTAAACCCAAACTCATAAACGCGAGAGACTGTCGAACGACATTCTTTCCCTCGAACCGATCTCTGTGGACACGACATAAATCCCGGAGGGAATTCTTCAGAAAATAAATTATTTTTACTGCTTGCCCTATTCTGCAACCAACAAAATAGCGCCGTTGCTGGGGATTGGTTTTGATATTGAATCGCATTGCGATAGTTTCTTTGTTTTTGAGTTTTGTAGATATCGTACATGTTGTATAATTTCACTTGTTTATATTGACAGTTGTACAATTTGACGTTTGTTTAAGTTTTTGGTTAGGACGCTTGCTTTTGGTTTGCGGAGTGAGGCATCACCTTGGCATGAATGAAGGAAGTTTATAATTAAGCACCGCAAAGGCGTCGAGCTTACAACGTAAAACAAGCATGTTTTATAGTTTTTCTTTTCTAATGTTTTGTTTTTTGTTTGGTTGCAAGTCTTGGTCGACTTATTTGAGGATGCTTTGGTGATTTTCCAAGTTGGTTCGTTTCAACTTGCGGATGTATGGTAATGATTTTGTTAAGTTTTGTACACGTCCGAGGTATGTATTTATCGCTTTCTAGACTTTAGCATATTCATGATACTTAGGAATTTTACAAACTTCCATGCCATTCATTCTTTTGTATACTTGTTCTTGTGTGAATCACTTTAGTTCCCAACCTTTTTGTGAGGTGGCTTTCCATTGTTCATATATGCGGAGTACCAACATTCTTGTTCTAACTGGATTTTATTATGTTGAATCTGTTGTTTGTGTTGTTTATATGAATGCATGAAAAGGATCAAGGCAATTGTTTTATTTTGAGCACAACCACCTTAGCCAAATAGTCAATTCACCTTGTGAGCGTGTGATTATTTGTAACCCCTTTGAGCTTTTTGATCCATGTTTTATTTGAACTTAATGCTTGTCTATGAGTATTTAGTTCACTTATTTTTGAATGGATTTTGTTTTTTCTTGGACCTCAACTTTGTGTTATTGTATGGATTTTTTCCTTGCCTTAGAAAGTAGGGAGTATTCACAGATGGTGCGGTTGAATTCAAGTTGGGGAGAGGATGATTGTGTACTCATTGGTTGGATTCTATGCGGATTGAAAAAGAAAAGAAAAAAGAGAAAAATTTGTGAAAGAGAAAAAGAAAAAAAAAGAAAGAAACTGAAAATCCTTGAAAAAGGAAACAAAAAGAGTTTCAATAATTGTGCTAAATAAGTATTGTGTGTTGTGTAACACTTGGGATTGTGGAAGAAGTTAATTGGAATTTGGTGTTTGAGTCTTTGTGAGTTGATCACTCCCTTAGGTTTAGGCAAGTTTTTGTTTCAATTACCTTTAGAAATTGCCCCTTGTTTGTTTACCCGACCACGTTACAACCTTGAAAGCCCTTGTGATTCTTGCCTTTGTATTCTCAATGTGAATTGTTGGATGTATGCATAATTTAGTCTTTTGTTTGCATGAGTGTTGTGTGAGTGTAAAGTACCCCATTTTGTGTTTTTCATCTACCGATGATTGTTTTTACTAGGTGTGATTCACTTTGGAACTTGTGTTGTTTTAGAACCTTTGGCATGATTTTTGTATTTTGCATTTTTTTTGTGATTATGTTGTCATCGTAGTTTAGTGGTAAGTATTTACTTTTTGTGTGTACCGTTTGCATTTGAACCATGCATTCATTTCCGTTTTTCAAAACCTGTTGATTCGTCTTTCTTTGGATATTGCTTGTGCATTTTCAAGTTTGTTTGATTCTTATTTATGGATAAACAATTAGGTAAGTTGGGGAGAGTTTGATAAGTGCAAATTGTACCTATTTTTGTATATATGTTTTGTTGCACTTATCGATACTTTTTGGTTAATATGGTTTGAATAAACCCCGATTTGTTTATAAATACGTTTACGTTACTTTTTAGTGTATATATTGCGTATATTGTAAATATCATTGAGTTTAATTGATTTTCTCTCATTTTTGTAGGTATTCCAGCAATGGGATTTTGCCATTGTTATATAGAGCTTTGAATAAGCTTTCCAACACTTCGAACCGGGCGAAAGACGGAGTTACGGTTCAAAAGTTACGAATAAAACAGTGCAGGATTTTTGCTGTTGCTGTCAGCTGCGACTCAGGAGCGTCGGGCGGTGTATTTTGCTGCGCCGGGCGGTGTGTTTGAGCGTCGGGCGGTGCTGCGGCGAAGGAAATAAGTGAGTTGAATTGAGACTTACACGAGCTTTCCATTTTGGGGACTTTCGCCGGGCGGTACTTTGAGCGTCGGGCGGTACTAGATATTTATTGCTAGGCAGTTTATGTACACAGCTGATGTGAGAGGAAAAGTGGGCACCGCCGGGCGGTGCTTTCTAGCGCCGGGCGGTGGGTCTGAAACTGAATTTTGTATTTAGTTCATTTTACTTCATTTTTTGGATGTTATGTTGTTTGGGGTGGTTTTTGCTCTCCCAACTTCATCAACTTCATTCTTTGGTGTGATTTAGCTTAGAAACAACACATGGAGTGTATATCATGACGATCCAGAGTCGAATCCACTTCAATTGGAGTTGAAAAACCGTGATATTTGTGTTCTTCTTCCTTCCTCTCTATGTATTCTTCATTTTTTGGGGTTTTGTATTTAAGTTTATCTTGATTGTATGTATATTTA
Source organism: Lathyrus tuberosus (assembly GCA_022829125.1). NCBI lineage: Eukaryota > Viridiplantae > Streptophyta > Magnoliopsida > Fabales > Fabaceae > Lathyrus > Lathyrus tuberosus. The sequence continues at coordinate 4,881,431 of JALAZF010000422.1, forward strand.
TGGATCTTTATATAAAATCTCTTTTACAACTCTTAATCGATGTCATCTTTGCTTTACTATCTATTTTAATGGGTTTGATTCGCTATAGAAATATACTTTTCGAACTCGACCTAAGATGTATGTCTATTGGTTGTGGGAAGCGGTCTAATATTCACGTGTGTGTATCGATTCTTAATGCTCCGTGTTGTTGAGTTGCGTGAGACATCACCTCCGAGAGAACACGGTTGTTTTCTCAACTTTGCGTTAGACATAACCTTTGTTGTGAGCGATGCTGGGTGATATTGAGGAGTATTGTAGGTTGAGTATAACTGGTCGGTAAGTTTAAGTTTGTGAGGTGTCGATTATGTGCATTACCGGACAAGTTTCTCTCTCTGAGGAATGAGTTCTTTTTGTTTTAATGTTTACTTTTCTGTTTTTATGTTTAAAACCATTTTAAACCCAAACTCATAAACGCGAGAGACTGTCAAACGACATTCTTTCCCTCGAACCGATCTCTATGGACACGACATAAATCCCGGAGGGAATTCTTCCGAAAATAAATTATTTTTGCTGCTTGCCCTATTCTGCAACTAACAATAAACATACATACATCATGCATAATTGAATCATATTCATACACATGTTGCATTAATATCACTTTGGTCATATTCATCCCCAAGTGATAAGCGTCCTCTCTTTGATAGGGTCGTCAGTATTCCTTTCTACGACAGATAGGACCAAAATCCCAGTTTGAGTTATTTCCTTATCAGGAAACACCGTCTAGACAATCTCTCTCCAGTTTATTCCTGGATTGGAGTCTGTCCTCGACCACTTTGATAACTTGAAAATCTGAATTACCAGAAGCTATTTGGTTATACACATTTGGAACATCATTCTTCACCGTTGAAGATGATATTTTGCTTTCCCGGATTAAGGAAAAATCCCAGAGAAAGCCTCTCGACAGAAGACTCTTGGCAATACGACAGTTTCTCTCTGAAAAATTTGCTTTCAATGAAGTCATCAGCACCTCAAAATTGAATTACATCGCATGGCGTCTCTCCGAAAAAGTCTCGAGGGGAAGTATGATGTAATCTCTCAAGAAAATGGTATCTCCAACAGAGAATTTTGCACACCTCTACAGTTCATACCAATAGTTTCCCCAGCAAATCGGACATCAAATCGTTTTCCCATCAAATGGCATCTCTCCAACGAGAAGTTTGACAAAAAACCATCACAGATAGAATTCCTTGTCAAGAAAAGGACTTGACAACAAGAAAACTAAGACCAGTTCCATGGCTGAAGACCAGGATCGAGGGGAAGTTTATTTCGAAAGAAAACTTAGACTAGTTCCATGGATGAAGACCAGGATCGAGGGGGAGTTTATTTCAAAAGAAACTAAGACTAGTTCCATGGTTGAATACCAGGATCGAGGGCAAGTTTCACCCTTTTCTAAATAGAATTACTTAGTGAAAGAAGATGGATGAGAAAATTAGCTACCATTCATAACCGCAATCAAAATTTTAGGTATTCTGAAAGTTAATCCTCTTCTACCTTGAATGTCTGAACGTCTTCGCCATTCATACCTTCAGGTCCAAGAAGATTAAATAGGGGCATCTGTCATACCCTAAATTTTTACCACAAGATTTCCCAACATTATGCAAATCATCACCACAATATGGATGTACCTTCTGGCCTCATCAATCATCTCAAAGATTGTTGAACATTCACTCCAATCAAGAATTAGGGTTTTGAGCCCTCTCAGAGTACTCAGACAAAGGATCAATCAAGAATGGACATGATCCTCAACTTTTCAAACCTCTTAAACATCCATGAAGGATAAAAAGGTCTCCCACGTCAAGAATCAAGCACAATAGTGCAACATTTCAGGTGGATTAAGCCTCAAGATCATCAGTGTCACCAAATTAGGGTTATGGTCGACCAAGGCCTCCAGAGGAAAATTTTCATCTGGGCATGAGCCAATACTTCAAAACATAATCCAAGAAGCTCAAAGGGACCTCATAGATCCAATCATAAGTTCAAAATAGTCTCAGGGGATGCATTCATCAAAAATCAGGAATTAGAGTTTCTTGACCTAATTCACCCCTAAATTGACTTTTGGAGCAAGACATGAGCCAAAACTTCAAGAGAAGTTTTTAAGACCTCAAATATCATATACTAATCCTCTTACAAGTTTAAATGAACTCAAAGAACTTGGTTCATGAGCAATATAGAGATGCAAATTCATCTGGACCACAAACTAGGGTTTCTGAGAAAAAGTCAACCATATCTTTGACTTTTGACCAAGACATGATCTCCAACCTTGGGAAATGATTCAAGAAACTCTAAAAAACCTATGGAATCCATCCATTAGGTTTAAATTAGGTCAAGGACTTGATTTCATAGAGAATCACAAAGTTTGAAATTCATCTGACAAAAAGTCAACTATGCCAAAAAACCAAATTTGACTTTTGGGATTTCTTGACAAACATGGCTTCTATAAGTAAAAAACAATGTTAAATTATGGTTTGGATCATCATCCATCAAGAAAAATCAAGAAAAGTAGGGTTACTTGCAAAAGGGGCAATCTTAAGAAACTTGAAATTTCACTAAGTCATGAAAAAAAAGTGATTTTTACCCAACTTTGCAAGACCAGAACAAGTGATCCAAGTAACCTTTTTCTTCCATCCAAAGCTCAAATGAAAGCTCTCATTACATACTTCAAGATTGTCAACTACAACATATTCCAAATCCTCATGGATTTTGAGTTATGGATTGATCAAAATCACAAAAAATGAAAAAGGGACATTTTTCAAACACTTAGAAAAATTTGGGACAGAATCTGTCTCATGATTTGCCCAACTTTGAAGCCATTTTTCATTATGATCCAAGATGATTCAAGACCAAAGTTAAACATCAAAGTTGAAGTATGATATAAGGGCTTTCTAAAAAGTACAAGAGCCTCCCATGATTCAACTTGAGCAAGGAGTTATAAGCCTTCAAAAATGGCATTTTTCACCCTGCCTACACAAAGGCATGAAAACATAACTTGTGCCACACGATTTTTCGACTCAAGTCTTACCATTTTTCCAAATTCGCCGTCTTACAAAAACACAAAACTTCTGATGACTCACTTGTTTCTTGATCAAGGAGTCAATAATTCAACTTGGAATGTGCAAAACCATCATGAAATGAACTTTGAAATTCAATTTTGGCAAGGTTACATTAATGCAATGCATTGAGGTGTCATGAACCAAGCCATAACAATCTAAACCAGTCAAGATTCAGTCCAAACTCTAAGCATTCAAACATACAGAAATTGAATGGAGTCAAGCTAAGAGTTGATTTGGCACTTTGGAACATCCAAGTCAATGGCTACAAGCTAGGCACCATGATCAGCTGCCAATCACTAATGCTCTCAAAACAAAATTCCTCTAATATAAATAGAGGTCATGTGTGACTGATCAAACCACCCCAAAACATCTCCACTCATGTTTTCTCTCATTTCCTTCTCATGAACCAGATTTAGCTTCTTTAGCAAGTCAGGTTCGAATTTTCAAATAGAGAACAATTCTACCAAAACCAAGAGTGTAGAAACATCATATACATCATATAGAAGCTATCTAAACACTTCTCCATCATCTGTAACCTCAGAATCACAAAGCTCAAAATCAAACTTAGTCCTACTTGTAGTTGAGTTGCCACAAGGTGAACCAGGTTGTTTCAATCCATTCCAAGCTTCCAAACACCTTACATAAGGTCCATTGAAGCTGTCAAAGTCATCAAACAACATCTGTAACACCTCCAACACACAATTCAATTTCTTCTTGCAAGAGGTAAGCCTGAACTCTCAAACTCTATGATCCATGCATCATAAATGTGTTTTCAAGTTACAAACATATTTATGCACTTATGAAGAGTGTTTCCCCTCAATCAATTTCTTTGTAGCTATAGTGTATAGGATTTCATAGTGTTCTTGCAGAAATTAGGGTTAATGTGTTCATCAATTGATTTTTCACTCCACACTAAAAATAAATGCAATTAATTGGTACCATTGAAATCCTTGTTCAAAAACGAGTGAGATTGATGTTTGAATCGTGCAAAATCATTGAGTAATCAGAGAGAAAAGTGAGGTTTTGTAAATCGTCCATGGCGCGGGCACGGGGAAGAAGAAGGTGATCGTTGGCACCTTTTTCAAATTATTTGAATTTTTGAATTTTTAAGTTATTTTCTTAATTGATTTCAAAAATTAATTTCTTCCTCAATTTTAATCATTTTTTATTGGTTCTTTTTTTTTTTAAAATTCACAAAAATGTTAAAATATTTTATTCTACAAAAAAATAAAATTTATATTATTTATTTAATATAGTTTGAATTTTTGTAAAGAATTTCATTTTAATTGTTTTAAAACATTTTTAATGAAATTTTCCTCTTGATTTTTCAAATTTAAATGAATTTCACACTTTCATATAAACATAACGTGATTTTTCAAAACTCACAACTTGATTTTAAATATACTTGATATTTTATATCATTTTTTATTTAATTTTCTTTGAAAAATTACATTTTTATTAAAATTAGGGTTTTTCCTTAATTTTAATTTTTCAAACTTCATTTGAAACATTTTTGGGCCTTTTTGTAGAGTGTAAGACCCATTCCTTTGTGTAAATAAATTTTTGGGCCTCAGTCATTGTATAAGTCCCGATATAATTTTCAAAATAAACGGTGTGATCGCTGTTTTTCATATGGACATCTCCTTGAGCTATAAGCCCCAACTCTTATATAAAAATAACCTTTTGGGCCTCTTTGTAGAGTGTAAGACCCATCCCTTTTATAAGTGAATATTTTGGACCTCAGTTGTTGTATAAGTCCCTCTGTGGTTTTCAAAATCGCGACGCGATCGTCGCCTTTTCAAATAAAATCATCTGGGCCTCTCCTTGAGTATAAGCCCCATTATTCTTTCTTCACAAACATTTTTGGGACTCTATTAGAGTGTAAGACCCAACCCCTCTTTGTATAAAAACACTTTTGGGCCTCTGCTATAGTATAAGTCCCACAAACGTCTTTCGATATCACAGTGCGATCAATATTTTCAAATAAGTCATCTGGGCCACTCCTTGAGTATAAGCCCCAATATTTTGTACATAAACTTTGTTTTAAACCATAAAACAATTTCTATGGGCCTCTCCTTTAGTTGTAAGCCCCATACCTTTGTTTTCAAAATCATCTGTCTGTTTTTAACTGGTACTAAGAGGAGCATTATTCCTGGTGAAACTGCTCTTAGACCACTTGGGCCTCTCTTTGAGTTATAAGCCCCAAACATTCTTTCTTTTAAACAACTTTCTTTTAATTCAAATTCAAATTTTTGTCAAAACTTTCTTCAATTTCTTAGAATTCTAATCATACAGTTAAAATCATACAATCAATCACCATACACTTGGGTCTCTTCTCAGAGTGTAAGACTCAACTTCTTTTCAATGCATCTTTGTTTATATACATGTCAATTCATTTATTTGTATATATTCTTGTGCATATTTGTTTAGAGTTTCCCCCAACAAATAGGTCTACACTTAGGTCAAACCGGAGGTTACTTTCAAACTTAGTCAAACTAGTTCTCTCATAGGAAATACCCTATATCTAGTCTGCCTCCTCTTGGGCTTATTCAATATGGAACAGAGAAAGACATTATTCCCAGTGAAACTTTTCTCAATACTGTCAAAACTTAGAAATATATGTATACAAGAAATTCATTTCCCCAGAGAGGATTAATTCCCGGTGAAACCTCTTTTGAAATTCTTCAAACCTTAGAACTATTCAGCAAAGAAAGGATTAATTCCTTGTGAAACCTTTCTTGAACTTTTCTTAGGCTTGGACCCACATGCTTCCTAGAAGTATCCCCAACCTCCTTTTGGGCTTAGTACAAGGACCAACAGGCTTTTTAAAAGTTCCCCAGCCTCCTCTTGAGCTTAATACAATGACCCACAGGCTTCCTAAAAGTATAGGATAGAAATTAGTTATCTCTACTAGTTCACTCCCCAGGAGCGTCCAATTTCCATAACATCATACCAGTCTAAAGGTTGATCTTCATCCATTAAACCAACAGCCTTCTCTTGGGCATCATACAAAGATCCCTCTACACCAGAGCCTACCATTTCTTAAGAGACTTGGACAGTCTCAGCCTTCTCTTGGGCTTCATTCAAGTAGACTTTGAAAGTCTCATCTCCTCTTAGATCTCCCACAGAGACCCTCAAGTTTCCTAAAAGCATAGGAAAAACCCTAATCACTCTACCAATACACCAGTCTCTAGCAGAGTTAAAAACTTCTAAGTTTTTTTTTAACTCAACCTTTAAACTTCTCTGACCCCCAACAAGGATTAGCTTTCACCATAAAAAATCCCTAGATAGGGTGAAACTACCATCAACAAACCCTCAACAGAAACAGAGCCCTATGGCATCTGGTATTTCAACTCTTCCCTGATTCCCAGCAAGAGTAAATCCCTTGGATTCCCCAATACAATTTGGACCTGCTCCTGGATTTCAATAAATCCTCAGCAAGAGACTAGCCTCCTCTTAGGCTTCATATAAGAATCTCCTCAGTTAGCCTCAATCTTGGGCTTTGTACAAGACAAACATAATACTCCCCAGAGGAGTCATTTTCGTTCAGCTTCAACCTTGGGCTTTGATCAAGGCACACAAAATCCATCATCCACTCAGATGAAACTGTGAGTCCTCTCTATAGAAAGATACATCCTCTATACATTACATCTCAAACTAAATAATCAAAACCTTTTTCCAGATAATATCTGTAAGTGGCACACTTGTTGATTCAAAATCCAGGCTGGAGTCCCTCCTTTATCCTGGCTAAAATCTCTCTTTCATCTAACAACTATAAGTGGTAAGCCTCTGGATTCCTCACATCTAAGCCAATGTCCCTCTCTTAGCATGAAAGACTCATAAGGAAAACGTGGCATTGCTCCAAACTGAGTTAAAGCTTTCTTCCTTCATGATATCTCTTTTATAAAGGAAATTATGGCATTACTGGGTTCTACGTATCCCAGTTAAAGTAATTTCCCTTTATAACCCATTTCTCAACATTTGTGATGAATAGATGAGATTTCTCCCTTTAGAGATGACGAATTCTCTCTCTCAATCACCCTTTTAGCTTCAATCTTGGGCTTTAAACAAGACACAAATACTCTCATAGCTTCAATCTTGGGCTTTGAACAAGACACACATATCTTTCCTCCCATAGAGTAGGAGGAACTACGATTGCTCTGATTTCCCAAATCTCTTTATGGGAATACGTAGGCATAAGATTGTGAAATCTTAGCGAGCACACAAATCAAAATCTAAGGTCCAGTACCTTCCCAAAAAACAACAGAAAACCCGAAAACAACATAAACATTCTCTCAACACTCCCAAAGGAGAAACTTTCCTAATCCAGAGAAGATAAACACAAGAAAGCATTTTAATTTAACAAAAATACATGCAAAAGAAGGTTCCTATGGATTAACATAGATACACTGGGTGTTAATAACTTCCCTTTGTATAACAAGACCCCAATCCCCGATCTCTTAGCATTTGTTAAATAAAACATTTGCGTGCAGGGTTAGTTTAAGATATCTTCCCCTTCCTTAACCAGCTTCATAGGATAAATACAGAAATCAGAAAGTAGCACCCAAACCGATTTCGCGGTAAGGTGGCCGCGTCACCGAAAAAAACCGCACACTATAGAAAAATGGCGACTCTGCTAGGGTGTTTAGAATTAGATTTCCTAGGAGGTCTATGCCTTGCTTTGCATTTACTTTTTTGTTATCTTACTTGCTTTCTCATATTTTATATATATCATCTGCTGTCATATTATTTGATACCCTTGTTTAAATTACTGTTATCTGAGAATACGATTAATACGCATGTGGTGAGTCCAAGAGAACATTAAGATAAATGGTGGCGTATTCGGGGAGGCTTATAGGGAGTGAATCCCGACCAATCTGACTTGAGAGTCCACCGAATCAGTGGAGGTGCCCGTGTGGAATTATCAATGTTGAACGAGCATGTCGTGAAAGTATTGTTTTTTTCCCATTGGGTTACCCTTGAAGCTGAGGATTAGTAGACACTTAACCATTTAACCATTAGGTAGTGCGGTGACTATCGAGAATAGTTGATATGAGATACTACACTCAAAGGAGATTCATCTTGGAATATTACAGCTCTCCTGAGTTAATCGGTTTGCTGTTAATATCCCTAAGAGGGGTCAATGATTTTGGGAACCTCTGTTAGAACCCATTCTACAGGTACAAAAATTGACCTATTAGTAAACACCTTGGGGATGGGTAGATCCATGACTCCATGCTCGTGACGATAAACCCCTAAACCCATGTTTTCAAATGTTTTTGTTTGTTGCATTCATGCATTCATGCCTTCATTAAAAAACTCTTTTCAAACAAGAAAAAGCTATTTCTCTAAAAAAACTGAAACAATAATTGCAAATATTAGAAAAGTTGCGTTTTGCATTTTGGAACAAGAAAAACGCACAAGTACACCTTTAAGGTTCCAAAACTAGAAGACCTAAGGAAATTGGGAAGGATGATTATTAATCCCGAAAACAACAGAAAACCCAAAAACAACAAAAACATTCTCTCAACACTCCCAAAGGAGAAACTTTCCCAACCCGCAGCAGATAAACACAAGAAAGCATTTTAAGTTAACAGAAATACATGTAAAAGAAGGTTCCTATGGATTACTATAGATACACTGTGTGTTAATAGCTTCCATTTGTATAACCAGACCCCGATCCCTGATCTCTTAGCATTTGTTAAGGAAAACATTTGCGTGCATGGTTAGTTTAAGATATCTTCCCCTTCCTTAACCAGCTTCATAGGATAAATACATAAATCAGAAAGTAGCACCCAAACCAATTTCGCGGTAAGGTGGTCGCGTCACCGGAAAAAAAACTACACGCTACACCTAGACCTAGGGCAGATCAACTAATCCTTATGTAATACTTTTGTAAAGGTTTTGAGAGTCGTAAGACTTTCATATGCTGTAAGTCTCCCTTTGTATCGGTTTGATACACTGTGATAGACATAGTTGTTTATACAGATTCAGAAACCTTTAGGTAATGAATTGTATATTGTTCTTGGATGAAACTTTGAAGCAAATCCAAGTTGTGTTGTTAGTCGAGGATGCTTGACTGAATTTTGCATTGAAAGAGGATTCTTTCATGTAGGATGATGCAGTTGCAGTCGATTGTAACTGTTAGATATCACAGGTTGTGATTTAGGGAGTGAGATGAGTTTCTCTTATCAAATAGATGTGACTTCTAATGATAAAGTTTTCATTGGATAGTGATAGGTAAACCAGAGGTTGTTTACTGTAAACTAGAGGTTGTTTACATAAAACTATACTACTGATAGTGGACTCTTCTTCCTGGCTTGGTAGCCCCCAGATATAGGTGATTTGCAACAAACTGGGTCATCATATTCTATGTTGTTTATCATTATGCAATTTACAGTTCAATAATGATTAACATGTTATAACAGATGTTGAAACATCTATTGTGAATCTGTTGCTGATATTCAGAATATCAGTTTGTTTGTTTTGCCCTTGTTTAAATGTTATGCAGAGAACAATGTCGTGACATGTGTTAGGACATCTGCTATCTGCTATGCCAGAATTTCATCCAACAACCATGGTCGTACACCACACAAAACCACCATCAGAGAACTCACAACAACCATAAATTTCCATCAACACTATACACTCCCCCGTCAATGATTCGCTCTTCCCCCATCACCACCATCTGTTACAGCTCACACCTCCTCAAACCTCATAGTTGCCGGATTTGTGTTTCTTTTGTTTTGACTTCTAATATGCATCCTGTTCTGAAAAGTTTGAATACATATACATTTGTTCCTGTTCCGTTTTCATATAGATAGGTATACTTTTTTTGTTTTAATTTTGCACATATGTATATTACATATGTTCGATTCCGTTTCGTGCATACACCTGCCAGCTATTTTGTTTTGCATTTATGTACATATCTTCATTGGTTTAAATATATATATATATATATATATATATATATATATATATATATATATAGTGTTAATATTGTTTTTACATTTTATTTTATTCTAGCCCTATTTTGAGTCTCTAGAAATACGGATTCATTGCGGATAGCGCGTATTTGTGTTGTGTTCAACTTTCGATTTTTTTATTTACTTTGAGTTTATGTAAAAAGACAACACTGCTATAATGATATTTTTGGTTGTTACTGCCTTTATTGTGTTACAATCTCTGAGTTAAAATTCAGTTTAACTTTCGAAAATTGGTCGAACGCATTTATTTTATTGACCGACGTCTTATAGAGTGATTTTTACATGAACACACTTTAAGTTAGATTAACATAATGCTACTTTCAGTTTGCTTTCGACTTCTATTGGTTTTCGTTCCCGTGGCATGCTCTTGGGCCTTCTTACAATAAGATCCTTATGATTGCATTCACTTGTTTGATTGGTTTTGCTCTTTATCGCTCTATTATATCCTTATTCAACAAAATGCAACTTCATTCTCGTGATATGTAATTATTTTACCGCTTTCCTTTATTTTTGTTCTGATTGTGTTAGTTAATTGTTAACTCAAAAATTGCGTATAATCAACTCTTTTCAAAAAGAACAAAAATAAAAACTTGATCCAACGTCCAATATTCTTCTCAAATCAAACCATTTCAATCCATTTCTATCCCCAACTTCTCAGACACTTCACATTCGATCATTTTTCAAACCCTCAAACCAATCTTTTCCCAAACGATAATCAAATGCTTGATCCATTATAACGTCTTTTTCCCAATATAAAATAAAAAACACTTAAATACTATTTAACACTTTTCAATAAATTGGAAGAAAAGGAACGAGGTCTAGTCCACGAGCTCCTGAGAGTTGGGATCAGAGATGTGTTTCTCGCAAATTCAAACACTAATCATCCTCAAATCAATTACACAACGCATAATAAACCTTGGTTAGCCTCGAGTGCATTTTCTCAATCAAAACTTCAAAACATCTAAAAATATCAAAATTATTTTCACAAATTAGATGAAAAAGGAACATGGTGTAGTCCACGAGCCCCCGAGAGTTAGGAAACAAGATGTAGTTCTCACCCATCTGAACTCTCTTCATCACCCAAAAATACATCAACCAAATCAAACCTTTTTCTCGCTGTCGTGCGATGATCTTCAAACCCTTTTCACAAACGAAAGGCATTATGTTTCGAGACGATGCAAGACAATGCTTTGTCAACAATCGTGTGAGTTTAGATAAGTGATGTTTTCCCGTGAATGACGATTTCTAGAAATCCATTCAATGTTATGCAAACGCCCACTCCTCACTTGTTTTGGGTAAGTAATTTTTTCCGTCGATTGCGACAAAATAACTTTTGCTAAAATCGAGCAACAAACAAACATTTTTTACCTAGAACTACATAAGCCTTGAGTTCTCCATTGCATCTGCAGATACGTAGGAGTAAGATTCAAAGTCTTGTCATGCACCCTAATAAAAAAATAAATGTTCTTGTCTTATTCTTCTTTCCCTTTAATAACTCGAGAAGCCTAACATTTCTAAGCTAACACTAACGTGCACAACTAACCAAATGGTTCCCATTGAGTACAACGAACGTGAGGGGTGAAAATATCGTCCCCTTGCATAATCGACTCCCGAACCCGATATTGGTTGTGACGACCATATTTTAGTCATTCTTTTATGGGTTTTATCGATATTTTCCATTTCCCTCTCTGGGAATACATAATGTTCGGTGGAGACTCTATTAAGTCCATCCTGCGAGCATGTGATTGTGTTTCGCGAGGTCGTATTCTTTTTTTGAGGTACGGCAGATGACGACTCTGCTGGGGACCGGGTTCCCTAAGTGAGTCAAGCCTAGTTAGGTGTGTTGTGTGTTTATGTTTGTTTACTTGTATGTCTTTTATTTATCTTATGCTTTTATTATTTCTTATTGTTATATAATCTGTTGTATGGTTCCATTATGTTGTGGTATTGGATTGATAGTCTGATTGCAAACCTTGAGGGAAAGATTCACTTCCCGAGTTTAGAGTGCAAACATAAGTTAGGACGAGGTTGAGTAGTGTGGGTCCCTGAGATGTAGTTTTCATAAGGGTCGACACAAAAACCTCACTTAGAGTAGTTCCTTTGAAAATTTTTTCACTCGGCATGTAGTTGTCGTTAACTTCGATGTTTTTATGAGGGTCCGTGACTCTAAGGACCTTTGTAGAATCTTTAACTCTTTGGCCTACTAAGAATAATGGTCGCGTAGTATGGGTCCCCGAGATGTAGTTCTCGTAACAGTTGGTACAAAGACCTCACTCAGAGTAGATTCTCTTTAAGAAGTTGACGCTTGGCGTGTAGTTGTCGTAAGCGGCAAACATTCTTACGAATCTGTGGCTCCGGGAAACATATCTATAACCGAAGTCGATGATCGCATAGTACGAATCCCCGAGATGTAGTTCTCGTAAGGGTTGGTACAAAGACCTCATCCAAAATAGATTCTCTTGAAGGAGTTGACGACCAGCATGTTATTTCTGTAAGCGGAAAACATTCTTGTGGATCCATGACTTTGAGAACCTTTTTTAAGCCCTAGATCATACCTGGTGAGAAATTGTTCATAGACAAGCAATCAAAACTATTAGTCATCCGTACCTCAGACCTATGAACCCATATGCCAAAAAAACAAAAAAATACATGGCATTGCATTACATCCATTCACATACATTGCATTTGCATTTGTCATCATGCATTGCATTTCATTAAAAAATACTCATTTATCCCTTGTCCATAACCAGCAGCTGATTTCCTGACACCTACATAAGACTTAAAGCAATTCTCGAAAGATCATGGACCCTGGAGAGCAAAACCAGACGGTGTTTAGAGAATATGTTGATTTGATGAAGAGCCAGTTGAACCAACTCATGGAGGCTATGATAGCTTTGAAAAAGAGAGAGGACAACATTCAATGTACTGCAATCACTGAAAATGTCATTCCACCTCAAGTAAGCGGCCCTGCTCAACCTCAGCCTGTACGGATCCTAGTTGAGGTCCCCCGCTATTCAAGAGCATCACATTGTTCAAGATGGACATTCCTCATCTCATGATGCTAATGAGTATCATAGTTTTGCATTCTTATAGCCAAATTCCCCAGGGGAAATCCTGGTGAGAAAGACCAAGAGACGAGAGGTAATTGAGATTTTTGAATAGTACCACGTGCCGGATGAAAGGGTTAAAGCTTCAGAGGGGCATGATGCTTTTGATATGGATGCTTTAAACATGTGTTTAGTGCTTGATCTAGTTATACCCCCAAAATTTAAAATACACAATTTTCAGAAGTACAAAGGGGATAGCTGCCCAAAGCACCATTTTGTGATGTTCTGCAAAAAAAAATGACCTCATATGTTCTCAACGATAAGTTGATGATTTAGTGTTTTCAATTTATTTTGAGTGGGGTATCATTGAATTGGAACATGGAATTAGAAATAAGCTATATTCAATCATGGTCAGACCTAGCTAACGTTTTTTTGAAGTAGTACCAATACAATTTGGACATGGCTCCCAGTCGCTTTCAATTGAAAGACCTATCTCAAAAGATTAATGATTCAATTAAGGAGTATGACCAAAGATGGAGAGAGTTGGATGCTCGTAAAAGTCAGAGAACGCATCGAGAGCGACCTCAAAAATGGAAGACTCCAAGGTGCCTCGAGTATACAGACTTTTGAGAGTGATTCCCTTAGCGATTCCCAAAGGGAAGAGGGGGATGAGACTAATTCAATCGAGGAAACTCCAAAAGCTCCATCTCCGGTGCCTTATTATCAGTACCCGTACATATCAGCTGTTCAAAGTGAGCAACCTTATGGGTCTCTGTATCTGATGCCATTCCATCCACATGGTCAATATCCTCCTGTTGTCATACCCTAAATTTTACCCTGAGTTTTTTTGCCAGCATCAGCATAGCCTGTTCACTCACATTTTTATCATTCATTCTTTCAGTCAAAAGCATTCATCAGGGTTTAGATGAAAAGTTAGGAATTCTGGCATTTTATATGGTCTTGATGACATTCATCCAGTCATCAGGTGATTAAGAAGTCAAAAGGTTTGATTTCTCAAACTCAGTGCATCGTTCATTCTATTGCATCATGTTTCAGAGGTCCAGAGGGTAACAACCAAGAGTATTGTCGTCATCTGAATCTCTGTAGAGCTTCAATTATGATTGAGAGTCATAAGTAAATGGTCCAAGAGCTATTCATTTGCATCTGATTATCTATTCATAATTATTCAATCAGTAATTTAACGCATTCACAAGACATCTGTATTTTCTACTTATCACAACATGCATTTTTGTTCTGTGTAATGCTTAAAATATCAACCAGAATAATTTTTCAGATCTACAGACAGATCGGTCGAATCGTTTCTCAATTGTACGTCAAATTAGCTGGAGAAATTTTTCAAAATCGAGCTTGCAGATGTCAGTATTCTTAATCTACAGTTCGTGTAATTTAACCTGGTGTGCTCATTTTAATTTTTCAAATACTTTTTTGGTCGCATTTTTGTCCGCTTGAGCCCTTTAACCGACCGATTTTTATTTCAAAATTTTATCAAAACCTGTATGTTTCCAAGAATTTTTTTCCGCGTTGATAATTTTAATGTATTCGGTTTAATTTTTTGGCACTTTTGTGTTCGTTATTTATTTATTTTTTATCCGATTATTTTTGTTTTTTTAGCCAAATTAATTAATGAAATTATTTAGAATTAACTGTGTTTTTCGGTTATATTTTAATTTGTGTTGTTTAATTTTAATTTAATTAGTAAATATAAAAGGGTTAATTGAAAATTTGGATCAAAAATTTAAATGAAGGACCAACCACACATAAACCCCCTCTTGTCTTTTTTTAAAAATTTAGAATTGACTAAAAACTTGGACCAATAGAGAGAGTACACGTGACTATTTGCATTGAGTTTCTTTTTCTCTTCCATTTCCTCCCACGTCACTCACTCTCTCATTTCTTTTATTTTGCTGGCTTTTCTTTCAATTCCATGATTCATCTCTCTAGGTACACACAATACTCACTTTCCCTTTTTTCTTCTTTCACAACAACAAGATATAATAGAGACAAAAAGAGTGTGAACTTTCATTTTCTTATCATCTCTTTCCTCTCGGCCAACATCACCTTCACTTCAACAACAACCTTCACTCAACCATCAACATAACAACATCACATTCACCTCTTCAACATCAAACAAACACAACCATCCACAAAATCCACCCTCTCTATTTCTTTATATTGTTCATCATCACCTTTCTAAAATATCTCCACCACCTACAACAACTTAAAACTAGCCATCATCTTCACTCCTTCTTCCTGACGCCGTCACAGTCGTCGACAACCTTAACACAAACCGAACACCCAAACCGCACCATCTATGGTTCACTTTACCTCCATAAACACAACAACCTCTCGTCGAGAAAAAAACAGTAGAGATTCTGTTGTGCCACCCATCACTCCGGCGACACCCTTTCTCCCGAAACAACCTCCTTATGCACCACTTATTAACCTCCAACAACAACTTTGCTCCAAGCCCCTCATTCATGTTAAATTGTAATTCCTAGTGTCTAAGTCGAAGTCGAAGTAGTTGCGAAGTGTCGAAGTCGAAGTGATGAAGCAGAGTGTAGAAATAGGGTGTTTCACACAGATTTGTTTCTAGATTAGATTTGATATGATTTAGATTAGATTTGATATTTTGGGCTTTAAAGTTTTTGGGCCTTTGTAAATCTAAATCTATATAAAGGGAGTATCCCTTGCATTGTAAACACAACAATTGTATTCACAGTTTGCGGGTAGCAAGTGAAAGTGCAATAGATTCAAAATCCCACAGTTCGTGGGTAACATTTTTTCTCCAAATATTTCTCTTCTCTCTCTTTTCTTTCTTACTGTTAGTTTCTTCTTCTTCTTCTTTCTTTGTTCTTCATTGTCATTACGTATTATTTGTGGGTTGGTGATCAATCTTGAGATCAAGATTAAAGTGAAATCATCATAGGGTGTGGTGAATTTCCAACATCTGGTATCTAGAGCTCCGGTTGCGATTCAAGGAGGAAAATCGTGATGGCTATGAATCATTCAAATGGGCACTTTCCGGCGACCCTACCAATTCTCAAGAAAGATAATTATGAGAATTGGTGCAAGCAGATCAAGGTGGTTTTCTGTTATCAAGATCTGTGGGATCTTGTGAAGGAAGGAGTAACACCGCTTGGGGAAAACGCGACGGATCAAGAAAAGGCTGCACTCAAAGATTTGAAGAAGAAAGATTATAAAGCGCTGTTTATAATCCATCAATGTGTTGATCCAGATAACTTTGAAAAAGTTAGCGATGCAGAATCAGCAAAGGAAGCATGGGAGATTCTTGAAAAGTCGTTTGGAGGCGCAGAAAAGGTGAAAGAGGTGAGGTTATAAACTCACAAGAGAACCTATGAGTTGCTTTAGATGGAAGACAACGAAAGTATTACAGATTTCTTCACCAGAGTTACAAAACTAGTGAATCAAATCAAAGTATGTGGAGAAACACTGACGACGAAAGCAGTAGTCTCAAAGATTTTGAGATCGTTGGCTCCTAAGTTCGACCACGTGGTAGTAGCCATAGAAGAGTCGAAAGACTTGTCAGTATTGACGAAGGAAGAGCTTCAAGGGACGCTTGAGTCTCATGAACAATGGATGGCTGAAAGAGCTGCAGGAAAGTCAAAAAGTGATATGGCTTTGCAGGTGCAGTCAGAAAAGGAAAGGAAAGACAAAGGAAACGTGAATGGCAACAAAGATAGAGGAGGCAGTAATTCGACTCAGAAGAAACCTTGGAACCAAGGCAACCAAAGAGGTGGTGCTGCAGGTAGAGGAAAAGGTGGTTGTCGAAAGCCAGACAAAAGTCACATTCAATGTTTCAATTGTCAGAAGTATGGCCATTATGTTAGTAACTGTCCAGAAAAGAAGAAAAATCAAGAAACTGATGCAAATCTGGCGAAGCATGAAGAAGAAGAGACGTTGCTGATGGTCACAACGAAAGATGAAGAGAGATTCCAAGATCAGTGGTACTTGGACTCAGGATGCTCTTCACACATGACTGGGAGGAAAGATTGGTTTGTCAACATGAAGCCCTCGTCGAAGAACACGGTGAAGTTTGCAAATGACAACACTCTAGCAGCTGAAGGTGTTGGTGATGTTCTGATTATGAGGAAGGATGGTAAAAGATCAACAATTTCCAATGTGTTGTACATACCAGGCATGAAGAGTAATTTGCTCAGTATAGGGCAGCTTATGGAAAAGAACTACAAGGTAGTTGTCGAAGACAAGATGATGAGAGTTCTCGACGCAGGTGGTAGGTTGATCTTGAAGGCACCAATGTCTCAGAATAGGACCTTCAAGATTGAACTAAATGTGATGGAGCACAAGTGTCTAGCAACAGCAGCCAGCAGAGATGAGAGGTTATGGCACTTTTGACTAGGCCATCTCAACTTCAATGACATCAGAGAACTGAAGAGAAGAAATATGGTTTCAGGATTACCAGAAATTGACATTCCAAGTGAAGTCTATGAAGAGTGTGTTCAGTCGAAACAACACAAGAATAGCTTCAGCAAGGATGCAGGAAGGAAGTCGAAGGCAATTCTTGAAGTCATATACTCTGATGTATGTGGTCCAATCCAGGTGGATTCGATTGGTGGCAACAGATATTTTGTCACGTTTATAGATGACTTCAGTCGAAAGTTATGGACTTACCTCATCAAGAAGAAAAGTGATGTGTTTGAGGTATTTCTCAGATTCAAATCCATGGTCGAAAGACAGAGTGGTCGAAGGTTGAAGACTCTGAGAACTGATGGTGGTGGAGAATATGTGTCGAAAGAGTTCGATGCATTGTGTAGAAAAGAAGGGATTGTGCATGAGGTGGTGCCACCCTACACTCCACAGCAGAATGGGATTGTAGAACGCAAGAACAGAACCATCATGAACATGGTAAGAAGTATGTTGAATGGAAAGCATCTACCCAAAGAATTATGGGGAGAAGCAGTTTCGACAGCAACATATATTTTGAACAGATGTCAGAACGAAGAAGCTTGAAGGAGTCACACCAGAAGAATGTTGGTCTGGTGACAAGCCTAGTCTCAGTCACTTAAAAGTGTTTGGATCTATAGCACATAGACATGTTCCAGATCAGTTGAGAAGGAAGCTTGATGACAAGTCGAATCAGATGATCTTGATAGGATATCATTCGACTGGAGGTTACAAGTTGTTCGACCCAGTGAATAAGCAGGTAGTGATCAGCAGAGACGTGATCATAGATGAGCTTAAAGAATGGGATTGGAAAGAGAAAGCCAAGAAGGATTCAGTGAGAATCTCTTGTGAAGAACCAGCCATTAAAGTCGAAAGAGAAGTTCGACAGGAACCAGTTGCAGATGAAGCAGGTTCAAGCAGACCTCGACGAACAAGACACATGCCTGCAAGGTTGCAAGAATGTGTAATTACATTAGATGATGTGGTCGATGAAGAGGGTGAGCTGGTACATTATGCTTTCTACGCAGATGTCGAACCAGTCAATGCAGCTGGAGCATTAAAAGATTCAAAGTGGGTGAAAGCAATGAATGAAGAGTTAGAATCCATCGAAGTCAACAACACATGGTCACTTGTCGAATTGCCTCAAGGCAAGAAGGCAATTGATGTGAAATGGGTTTACAAGGTAAAGGTGAATCCTAGAGGAGAATTAACTCAACACAAGGCGAGACTTGTGGCGAAAGGATTTCTTCAGAAGGAAGGAATCGACTTCGATGAAGTGTTTGCACCTGTTGCTAGGATTGAAACAATCAGGTTGGTTGTTGGTCTAGCAAATATGAACAAGTGGCACACATGTCAGATGGACGTGAAGTGTGCATTCCTTAATGGTCCCCTAGATGAAGAAGTTTATGTCGCACAACCAGCTGGGTATGTAAAACGAGGCGATGAAGGAAAAGTGTACAGGCTGCATAAAGCCCTGTATGGACTTAAGCAAGCTCCAAGAGCCTGGAATAAGAAAATCGACAGCTTCTTAAGGGAGAAGGAATTTGTGAAGTGTACGACAGAGCATGGAGTATATGTAAGAAGAAGCAATGGCAAATTGCTTATACTATGCCTCTATGTCGATGATTTGTTGATAGCAGCAAGTTGCAAGAAGGAGATCGAAGATTTCAAACATAATCTAAGCGAGGAGTTTGAAATGTCATACTTGGGAAATCTCTCATATTTCCTTGGCATCGAATTCTACAAGACTAGTAGAGGTTTGATGATGCACCAACGAAGATATGCAGGCGAAATACTCAAAAGATTTGAGATGCAAGATTACAACTCAACTTCGACTCCAGCTGAGACCAGACTGCAACTGTCGAAGGATCCAGACGAAGATGATGTCAACCCAACCCAATACAGAAGACTTATTGGGTCACTTAGATATCTTTGTCACACAAGGCCTGACTTAGCATACAGTGTTGGTATGGTAAGTAGATTCATGCAGAAGCCAAAGGTATCACACCTAACAGCGACGAAAAGGATACTGAGGTATCTGAAAGGGACTCTCGACTATGGTATTTTATTTCCTGCAGCTGACGAAGGGAAAGAATGCAAGTTAGTGGGATACACAGACTCTAGCTGGTGTAGTGATGCAGAAGATAGAAAATCCACAACTGGATACGTGTTTATGTTAGGTGGTGCACCAGTTGCTTGGAGTTCAAGAAAGGAGCCAGTAGTGGCATTGTCATCATGCGAAGCAGAATATATAGCTGCTTTTCTTTGTGCATGTCAAGCAACTTGGATGGTGAACTTGGTCAAAGAGATTACAGGGAAGAATCATGGAGCAATTACCATGAAGATCGACAGCATGTCAGCTATCAATTTGGCGAAGAATCCAATAGCACACGGTCGAAGCAAGCACATCTAAATGAGGTTCCATTATCTTCGAGAGCAGGTAGCAGAAGGAAAGATGAAGTTGGAACATTGCAGAACTGAGAATCAGATTGCAGATATCATGACGAAGGGAGTGCAGGTCGAAGTATTCAAGAAGCTAAGATCGATGATGAATGTAGATAGTTTAGACACAATGAATTAGGTGGTGTGTTAAATTGTAATTCCTAGTGTCTAAGTCGAAGTCGAAGTAGTTGCGAAGTGTCGAAGTCGAAGTGATGAAGCAGAGTGTAGAAATAGGGTGTTTCACACAGATTTGTTTCTAGATTAGATTTGATATGATTTAGATTAGATTTGATATTTTGGGCTTTAAAGTTTTTGGGCCTTTGTAAATATAAATCTATATAAAGGGAGTATCCCTTGCATTGTAAACACAACAATTGTATTCACAGTTTGCGGGTAGCAAGTGAAAGTGCAATAGATTCAAAATCCCACAGTTCGTGGGTAACATTTTTTCTCCAAATATTTCTCTTCTCTCTCTTTTCTTTCTTACTGTTAGTTTGTTCTTCTTCTTCTTCTTTCTTTGTTCTTCATTGTCATTACGTATTATTTGTGGGTTGGTGATCAATCTTGAGATCAAGATTGAAGTGAAATCATCATAGGGTGTGGTGAATTTCCAACAATTCGACCACCCACTGGTCCAAACCAACACACCACTCACATGCAAAACGCTAGCGACACAGCTTTAGAACAAAATGAAAACACCACTGCCAGAATCGAAAGAGAAGGAGGCTGTGACGAGTAAGAAAGTATAGATAGTTTGGTTTGTTTTCCTTGATGTTTTCGTTTCTCTATTTTGAGCCGTATGTGTGAGATATTTGTTTAAGTTTTTCTCATTTTTGTTTACAGGCCATGTGTCATTATTTGATTTGGGGTTTTTGTTTTTCAAAATTTTTAAAACTCTTTCTCTTTCTAGACTCGAGCACTGCCCCACTCTTTCTCTTTTTATTTATTTTTTTTTTTTTCCGTTTTAATGTTTATTTATTGTTTGTTGTTTATTTATTTTATTTATTATCAATATGTTTGTTTATTATTATTAGTAGTAATAATAATAATAATAGCAAATTATTATAATAATAATAATAATTATTATTATTATTATTATTATTATTATTATTATTACTTAATTATTGTTACTAATTGTTATTATTATTGTTGTTATCATTAGTATTATTATTATTATTATTATTATTAATTGATTAACTATTTTATTGTTACTAATTGTTATTATTATTATTATTTTTATTTTTATTATTATTTATTGATTAAATTATTTATTGGTAAAAAGACAATCGATTTTTGGCCCTGTCGGTTTTTCACAGATGCACTGCGATTTCGGAATTAAAAATTTAATTTAACTTCAGAAATTTGCTCAAACGCATAGAGTATTGTTGACCGGCCTCCCAAAGAGCGTTCCTACATGAATCGTTCTACGATTGCTTAACATAGCGCTAAATTCTTTAATTTGTTTACCTGTAAAAATATCTTTTAAAAGCATCGGTTTTTCGTAGATGCACTGTAGTTTCAGAATTAAAATTCAATTTAATTTCAGAAACTGTTTGAATGCATAGAGTTTCATTGACAGCCTAAAATAGAGTTGATTCATACATGAATCGCTCTATGATTGCTTAACATAGCGCTAAATTTGAATAAATTTAAAACTCTGATTAATTTCCAATTCTTGTCTTTCTTTGGTGTATTTTACATTGAATTCATTGTTGTTTAGATTTTGCTGTTTACGTTTGTTTATTAAGCTTGCACCGTTAATTACCATATTATACATTCCCATTCAACAAATTATACCCCCATTCCCATAAATATGTAATGTTTTTACCGCTTTCCTTTACTGTTTTATTATCTTATTTGATTGTTAATACAAAGATTAAAATCAACAACTATTAGAAAAGAACACAAAAATAAACACTCGATCCAACGTCGAGTCTTTTTCCCAAATCAAAATTGTTTCCACTTCTCAAGCATCTTCAAACCTTCAAATCATTTCATCCCGTCTCAGTTCAAAAGCAAAATAAAAACCTTGATCCAACGGCGAGCGCCTTTTATCCAATTCAAACTAAAATACCTAAATCATACTTAAAAACCGTTTCAAAAATGGTGAAAAGGGAGAATGTATAGAGCCTTCGATTCCTCTCCTCGATTGTTTGGATACTAGTGGCCTTACTTAGTCATTTGAACAATTGTTATCCGTTAAAAATGTTGGGAAAATAACAAAAAAAAACAAATTTCTACGCACGCAGAAGCATACCCACAAAAAAAAAAAAGAAGAAGCAAATAATTCAAACAAAAACTCATAAAATCATACTTCAACTTGTAATTTTTACAAGGACAAAATTACAAAACCTCATACAATTGCAAATTTTAAGGAGAAAATTGCAAACCCTCCAAATTATAATTTTTGAACGAAAAAATTGTAAACTCTCTCTCAATTGCAATTTTTGGACGAAAAAATTGCAAACCCTCACTCAATTACAATTTTTGGACAGAAAAATTGCAAACCCTTTCTCAATTGTAATTTTTTAACGAAAAAATTACAAATCATCTCTCAATTGTAATTTTTAGACGGAAAAATAGAAAACCTTCTTAACAAACTATTTTTGAACGAAAAAATAGAAAACCTTCTCTAAACACATAACTACCTAAATCCTTAAAACATTCAAAAGACTACATTTTGTTGTTGTATTGAAAACTAAAACTAACTATCTCTATTTATATTAATACTCAAATTCTATTTTTTTTCTACTACCGGATGTGAGAATTGGATGAATATACTATTTGACCCAACAAATCATCCCTTCATCCAAAGTCTCACATATCTTCACTTTGTCTTCAACTTCATCTTCAAAGCAATCATTATAATTATAATGGTTAGGTATATTTATAAAATTAGTACTCTTCAATCTTTTTGTATTCTTCCTCCCTTGATCAGAATAATTTTTACTTTTCCTTCCTCCCTTGATCGGAACCTTATCTCTGATACCAATTATTGGGAAAACAACAAAAAAATATAAATTTCTACGCACGCAGAAGCATACCCACAAAAAAGAAAAATCAAATAGTTCAAACAAAAACTCAAAAAAATCATACTTCAACTTGTATTTTACAAAGACAAAATTACAAACTCTCCTATACACTTGCAAAATTTAAGGAGAAAATTGTAAACCCTCTAAATTACAATTTTTGAACGGAAAAAATTATAAACCCTCTCTCAATTGCAATTTTTGGATGGAAAAATTGCAAACCCTCACTCAATTGTAATTTTTGTAAGGAAAAATTGCAAACCCTCTCTCAATTGCAATTTTTTGACGGAAAAATAGAAAACCCTCTCAATAAACTATTTTTGAACGGAAAATAGAAAACCCACTCTAAACACATAACTACCCAAATCCTTAAAACACTCAAAAAACTACATTTTGTTGTTGTATTGAAAACTAAAACTAACTATCTTTATTTATATTAATACTCAAATTCTATTTTTTTCTACTATCCGATGTGGGACTTGGATGAATATACTATTTGACCCAACAAAATTTTTTTAATCTGGTTCACCTCAAATCACTTTCATAATCAACTTAATTCAAATTCATTTTCGTAATAACTTGGACGAAAAAGGAGGTGATCTAGAGCCTTCTATTCCCTTCCTTGAGTATTTGGATACGAGTAGACTTACTCAGCCATTCAACTATTTGTCTTCCGTCCAAAATACATTAACCTTATCTAAATCCTTTTGCAGTTAAGGATGAAAAGGGAGATGGTCTAGAGCCTTATATTCCTCTTCTCGATTATTTGGATACGAGTAGCCTTACTCGGCCATTCGAGTAATCGTCATCCAACAAAACACTCAAATCAATCAAACTTATTTTTCCCCTTGCCCTTCGAAAACATTTTCAGAAACGAGTATGTTTTATACATATTGATGTGAAACAAACAAAGACTTCCGCCTCCAAGAGCGAGTAGTAAGTAAAGGTTTAGTCACTCGATATGTATAAAGGATCGCTCCTTAAAAGCAATCAACATAGTAGTTATCTTTTAGTAGAATTAAGTAGCCTTAAATTCTCTATTGCTCTTAGAGATACGTAGGAGCAAGACCCACAATCTTGTCAGGCACATTAATAAAAATAAATTTATGACTCCTTTCTTTTTCTCTTTTCTCTTTTTTTTAACTCAAAGGAAACAATTAACAAAGCTAACATTTCAATCGCAAATCTAACTAAGAGGTTCTCATTGGGTACAACAGACATGAGGGGTGCTAATACATTCCCCTTGCGTAACCGACTCCCGAACCCAAATTTGGTTGTGACGACCATTTTCTTTTTTGTTTTAAAGGTTTTGTCGATATTTTCTCTTTCCTGCTTTGGAATAAATAAAGTTCGGTGGCGATTTTATTCGAACATCTTTTCTGCGAGCGTGTGAATGCTTTACGAAAGATCGTGTTTTTTGAGATGTGACAGCTGGCAACTCTGTCTAGGATTGTGCTTTAAACAAGATAGAGTCAAGTCTATGATAGTTTGATTATTATTAGCTTTGTTATTTTATTTTTTATTCTATATTATTTTGTTGACTATCTCATTATATTGGTTCTATATGTGTTCTGATATTTGGTTCTCATTGATACTATTAGGGATCTCTGTTTATTGGCACTTTGTGAGATATATAGGATTAAGATGGTGGTTGTGTAGCATTGGCCCGCGAAGAGCATTCCTCGTTGGGACGATACGAAGACCCCACCTAGAGTAGATTCTCTTGGAGATGTTATTTTCCCACAAGCTGTCACGACAATAATGTTTTCAAGTTGGATCGATGATTCTAGGGACCATTTTAGAATCTTGAAGTTGATGGTTGTGTAATATTAGCTCGCGAGCTATCTTCCTCGTTGGGAAGATATGAAGATGTTACGCCCAGGTTTAATTAATTAAATTTTTGTGAATAATATTGTGTTATTTTCTGAATTGTTGATGCTTTGGTGTTGAGGGACCCTTTGTGTAGCGTGCAATTTTTGTCGGTGACGCGACCACCTTATCGCCATGGGTTTCTCTCACCGCAATGGTAGGAATTAGGTGCTACTTTCTGATTTCTTATTTATCTTATGAAGCTGGAAAGGAAAGGGAAGCTATCTAAAACTAACCTTGCATGCAAATGTTTTCTTTAACAAATACTTAAGAGATTGGGGAGTTCGGGGTCAGGTTATACAATGGGAGTTGTCAATTACCCATCCTATATGTGGTTATCCACAGGTTATTAGCAATTTCTACTGCTTTCTACTTACTGGTGTTTGTCTGTTGTGGGTTGGGAAAGTTTCTCCTTTGGGAGTGTTGAGAGAGAGAGAGAGAGTTTTTGTTGATGTTTTTGGTAAGGTACTGAACCTAAGGTTTTTGATTGGTGTGAAGGTACTAGACCTAAAGTTTTTGATTTGGTGTGAAGGTACTGGACCTAAAGTTTTTGATTTGGTGTGCTCGCTAAGATTTCGTAATCTTATGCCTACGTATTCCCGTTAAATAAAACAGGGAAATCAGAGCAATCGTAGTTCCTCCTATTCTATGGGAAGAAAAGATGTCTGGTGTCTTGTTCAAAGCCCAAGATTGAAGCTAAAGGTGATTTGTGTCTTGTTCAAAGCCCAACATTGAAGCTAAAAGGTTTGACTGAGAGAGGATTTGTCTTCTCTAAAGGGAGACATCTCGTCTGTTTATCACAACTGTTGGGTGACTGATTTATAAAGGAGAATTACTTTAACTGGGATATGTGTATCCAGCAATGCCATAATTTCCGTTATAGGGGATTTTTCCTGAAGGGGGAAACTTTAACTCAGTGTTGAGCAATTCCATTTTTCCTTTAGGAATCTTTCATGCTAAGAGAGGGACATTGGCGTGGATGTAAATAATCCAGAGGCTTGCCACTTACAAAAATTAGATGAAAGAAGGGGTTTACCAGGATAAGAGATGAACTACAGCTTGGATTTTTGAATCAACAACTGCGCCACTTACAACAGTTATCTGGGATTAAGGTTTGTTTTGAATGTCTATTTTGATATGTGATTGTACAGAGAAATGTCTCCCTACAGAGAGATTTTGATTTCCTCTGAAGGGATATATGATTTTTGTGTGCCTTGATCAAAGCTCAAGGTTGAAGCTAAAAGGTTGATTGACTCCACTAGGGAGATTATTATACAAAGCCTAAGAGGAGGCTGAGAAGAAATTATTCTTCTGGGGAAGGTTTTTATTTGTGTGTCTTGTACAAAGCCCAAGATTGTGGCTAAAGGGGTTAACTCTGCTTAGGGAGTTTTTATCTGTCTTGTACAAAGTCCAAGATTAAGGCTGAAAAGAGACAGACTTTGCATAGGGAGATCGTTATACAAAACCTAAGAGGAGACTAGAAGGAATTGACTCTTCCGGGGAATATTTTGTCTGTTTTATACAAAGCCCAAGATTGAGGCTGAAAAGGGGTTTTTGACTCTACTGGTGAGAGGTTTTATCTGTCTTGTACAAAGCCCAAGATTGAGGCTAAAAGGAGATTGACTGACTCAGCTGGAGAATTTTTTTATCTGTCTGGTACAATGCCCAAGATTGAGGCTAAAAAGAGACTGACTCAACAAGAGAGTGTTTTATTTGGTGTCTTGTACAAAGCCCAAGATTGAGGCTGAAAGTTATGACTGACTCTACTGGAGAGATATTTATGTGGGTGTCTTGTACAAAGCCCAAGATTGAGGCTGAAACTGCTGAGGAAAAAATCATTATACAAAGCCTAAGAGGAGGCTGGTTGGGGAATTTCTTATATAAAGCCTAAGAGGAGGCTAGCTTCTGCTGAGGATTATTGAAATCCAGAGGCATGTCCAAATTGGGGAATCAACTCTTGCTGGGGAATGAAGAAGAGTTGAAATATCAGATGCCTTGAGGTTCTGATAAAGGGTTTATTGATAGTATTATGATCCTAGCTGGGGAAAATTAAAGTGAGGGTTTAAAAATTGAGTTTTGAAAACCTATAGAGGTTTTAACTCTGTTGGTGATTGATGGAATAATCATAGTTTCTCTTTTTTCCTTGATGAGATGAGACTGTCCAAGTCTACTGGTATGAAAGGTTTTATCTTTGTATGATGCCCAAGAGTAGGCAGATGTTTTAAGGGATGAGAATTAACCCTAAATTGGTTTGATGTTTAGACTCTTTGGAAAGACTGCTCTAACAAAGGATGACTAAGTTTTGTCCTATACCTGTAGGAGGTATTTGGGTCCTTGTACTAAGCCCAAGAGAAGGCATGAGAACTTTTAAGAAGCCTGAGGGTCCTTGTACAAAGCCCAAGAGGGGGTTGGGGATGCTTTTAGAAAGCCCGTGGGTCCAAACCTAAGAAAAGTTCAAGAAAAGTTTCACCGGAAATAATCCTTTCTTAAGTGAACAGTTCTAGGGTTTGAAGAAATTCAAGAGAGGTTTCACCGGGAATTAATCCTCTCTGGGGAAATGAATTTTTTTGACAATTTTCTAATAGTGACAGTCTTGAGAAAAGTTTCACCGGGAATAATGCCTTTCTCTGTTCCATATTGTATAAGCCCAAGAGGAGGCAAGACTGTATCTGGAAATTCCTATGGGGAACTAGTTTTGACTGTGTTGAAAGAGTGACCACTGGTTTGATCTAATCCTAGACCTAATTGCAGGGGAAAACTCTAAGCAGATAATATACAGGCATATATATACAGATGAAATATATACAAGTATGTAAAAGAGGGTAGGAGGACTTACAGGTGAGCAAGCTTCCAGCATTACAAACAAATATATATATATATATATATATATATATATATATATATACAAGTATCTAAAAGAAAGTTGTTTTAAAACTTACAGGTGAGCAAGCTTCCATTGTAACAGCTGTATGGTTAGTTGTTCAAGCAATTAAAGAAAGTTTTGATAACAACTATGAATTTGAACCTAAATCAAAGAGGAAAGTTGTTTCGAAAAGAAGATTGGGGCTTATACTCAAGGAGAGGCCCAGATGGAAAACAATAATCGTACCGTTGATCTGAAAATTGTATCGGGACTTATGCAATGACTGAGGCCCAAATTATTGTATTTACAAAGAGGCTGGGTCTTACACTCTATTAGAGACCCAAAGTTTATTTTTGTACAAGAGTTGGGGCTTATGGCTCAAGGAGAGGCCCAAAAATAACAGTGATCGCATCGTCGTTTTAAGAATCGTAGAGGGACTTATACAATGACTGAGTCCCAGAAAAGGTTTTCTGTACAAAGGGATGGGATTTACACTCTATTAGAGGCCCAAAGTGTTTTGAAAAAAGATTTGTGAGGGTGTGTAATAATCAAAACCCTAATTTGGTTTTAAAATGTATTTTAATTGAATAAAATTCAATTAAAATGATCAACATGTGTGAAAAATAAATTGTGATTTTGGATTAATGTTTGAAAAATCATGTTTCATTCATAGAATGATTTGAAAATCATTTGAATGAAAAACAAGAGAAAGAAATATATTTTTTATTGCCTAAAAAACAAATAAAAACATAATTCTTTACAAAAATATCAAATACATGAAATAAATAATATTTTTGTGAAATTTTTGTAGAATAAAATATTTTAATATTTTTGTGAATTAAAAAAAAAACAATAAAAAATAATTAAAATTGAGAGAGAAATTAATTTTGGAATTAATTAATAAAAACCATGAAAAATGTGAAAAATAGCAAAATATGGCAAAATGGTCTGGGTGGGTCTTGAACCCACGACCTCCCAACCAAACACACATGCGCGCTACCACTGGGGTGGTGATACATCCGTGTATCAAAACCACCCCTTTAATACATAAGGGTGACTTGGTTTTTAGGCATGACCAAGGCAAAAACCAAGTTTTGGTGGATTTGCATGAAGGCTCTAACTTCCTCAATTCTCCATGGATTTGGACACAATTTAAGTGTATCCTGCCTAGAATTTCATGAGGAATCCAATGGTGCTTTTAGATTTTTCTAAAGATGTCCCTATTTTAAAACCCGATAGGGGTTTCAAAATAGGCCTAGATTTGCATGCTCTATGCTATCTCATCATACAGGCAACAATAGCATGGCAAATTGGTTCAAACACAACACATATGATATGTGTGAGATGTCCATGATCAATGGACATCAAAGCAATGCATGATTTAAAGAGTTCAAGTTGTGATGCACTTACCTCTTGATGCTTCTTGTGCTAACTGTCAAGATCCTTGTGCCAGAAGTGATCCAATGCTTTAGACAATTTTGATTGATCTCTTAGAAGCTTTTAGGATGATCAAAACCAGCTGGAATCCTCAAGAACAAGAATTGGCTCTTTCTTGCAAAAGGCAAAAGTGACCAAAATGGTAACTCACTCAAATTGTGTTCCAGTTGAGGAGAATCAGTGGGGACAGTTTGAGGATGATATTTGGAGTGTGTTTGAGGCTTTGTTTGGTTTTGAAAGTGATTGAATCAAGACATGGCTTGAAAAATGCAAAAAAGTCAAAATTTGAGGTTTTGGAGGTTGACTTTCTGATTTTGGTGTTTCAGATCAAGGATGAGTGTTTGAACAACTTATATATGATACATTGGATGTGTTTGGATCATGAGCAGTGTTGGAATTGTTCTCTAACTCGAAAACTCATTGATGACTTGTAAAAGAAGGAATTTCTGCATAATGAGAGAGATTTTGAGGAAAGCAATTGTTGTTGTACTTTGGTGTACTCAAACTGACCACAAATGAGCTCTATTTATAGTAGAGCAAGTTTGTTTTGCAAGGAATAGTGAATGGCAGCTGGTACAGGCCTTTGGCCAATGTTGATCCAAGGGAATCTCAAGTCTCCTCTAGCCATTGACTTGAGGTTAGGGCACAGGCTATGAGTCCTCTGATTCAGAGATAAGGCTTGACTCAATTCAGTTAGTAATGTCTTGATGCTTGCCACCTTGTGAATCCATTGAATGCATTGAAACAAAATTGGAGTCTTTGAGCTTTTTAGCCTTTTTAGGGCATTTATGGCTACATGTAGATCCTTGGACTTGAGAGGCTTGTGGACCATATCTTTTCTCTTTGATGTTATGCCCTGAGGTGTCCAAATTGATGACAAGGCTTGAACTTGTCTGATTTTTCCAAATCGAGCAAAAATGCAAAATTTTGTCTTGTACAAGACAGTTGGAAATGGTGATTTTGAGGGGGTCATATCTCCCTGTTCAAAAGGAGTTATGAAAGCTCTTGTGCTTTTTAGAAAGCCCTCATATGGTACAATTCATGTGTGATCATAGTTGGTCTTGAAACTATCTGAATCCAATTGAAAAAACCTCATGAACTTTGATGCCCAAAGCTTACACTTAGACAGTTTTGCACTAAGTGTTATGTTCTTGATTTTTCACCATTTTGATCCATCCATAACTAAAAATCCCTAAAGAATCAGAGTTTCATGTAGTTGAAGTTTTTTAGAATGTAGGAAAACCTACAAATCAGGCTTTGTATCATTCAAAATGGCTGTCTAGATCAGAAGTTATGGCCTTTGGAAGTTGGTACCAAAACCATTTAAATTTAGTAACTTAGAAAAATTTCAATTTTTCAAGATTACCCCTTTTACAAGTTATCATGATTTCTTGATCAATTCTTGTTCCAATGACATTATAAGTCATATTTTATGAAAATATACGGCATAAGTATCATTTTTGCCAAAAAAAAGTCATGTTTTGACTTTTGGCTCCGGTGCGGTTCGGCGCGTAAAAACCCTAATTCCCGACTTTTGAGGAATGCATCCTCTGAGGGTAATTTAACTTTGCAAATGGATTCCTAGGGTTATTTTGAGCATATTGAGTCATGTTTTGAAGTCTTGGCTCATGCTTTGCTCCAAAAGTCAATTTAGGGGTGAATTAGGTCAAGAAATCCTAATTCCTGATTTTTTGGTAACTGTATCCCGTGAGGTTAAATTGACTTGATGATTGGGTCCATGAGGTCCCTTGGAGTATCTTGGGTTGTATTTTGAAGCATTGGCACATGCCCAGAGGAAAAATTTCCATCTGGAGGCCTTGGTCGACCAAAACCCTAATTTGGTGACACTGGCGATCTTGAGACTTGATCCACTTGGAATGTTGCAACTTTGTGCTTGATTCTTGATGTGGGAGTCCTCTTGATCCTTTGTGGGTGTTTGAGAGGTTAGACAAGTTGAAGATCATGTCATTTATTGATTTATCCTTTGTCTAAGTGCTCTGAGAGGGCTTGAAACCCTAATTCTTGATTGTAGTGAAAGCTCAACAATCCTTGAGGAAATTAATGAGGCATGATGGCACATCCATATTATGGCAATTGTCGTACCCCAAATTTTGACCACCCGTCTATTCTTTTTTTGCTTTTTGTATTGAGGGGTTTATTTATTTTAATAGCAGGGGTAGAATAAATTATGATGGCGTTATGAGTTAAATAGGGTTAGATTACTGTTATTTTTATATATAGGGATTAATTAGGGTCATATTAATTTTTAATCGAATTATACTAGGGTCATAGTGGGGTTATTAGAGGATTAATGTTAATATTAATATTATTATTAATATTAATATTATCATTGAATTATTATTAAAATACCCGCTAATGTTGTTTTATTTTGAATAAATAAAATGGTACAGTTGGTAGCAAGGGGAGTATAGGGAGTTACAAGACGGAGAGGTTGTGAGTTCGAATCCCACCTTTTTCATTTTTAATGTTGTATTTGTTTTATCTTTACTACTAACTTTTTATTTTTATTTTTATTTTTAATAAAATTCACAAAAATATCATTTTTTAATATTTATTTTTTTTAATTTTCGTATTTGTATTTAATGCAATTTTAAAAATATGATTTTTTCATTAAAATCAATATTTTATGGAAAAAATATCAAAAATCATAAAAATAAAAATAAAAATCAATCAAATATTTTTTTTCTCATTATCATTATTAGGATATTTCTTTTATTTAAAATATTAATTTTTTTATTTAAATTCACCAAGCCATGAATCCATCCAGATTCATTTGCTTGGGCTCCAAGAAATAGAGAAAAATCAGGTCAGATTAAAACCTTCCTAAACTGAAAAATTTTATTCAATGTCTGACCTAATTTTTCATCTATAAATAGACTCTAACATCCACAATTGCAAAAGGGAATTCACATTCAGGGTCCAAAACACAAACGTAGAGTCTCAAAATTTTTCAAGAGTCCTATTTTTTAAAGCTTTTATTTTACTCTAATATTTTTTAAAACCATATGATGATAACAGTCTGATGGTTTCCTTCTCCTTTCTTTAAAAAAGAATTTATTCGTTATCGGTAATATTATGTAGTTAAGATTGATTAACAAATAACAACATGGGTTTTACACATTAGGCTCCGTTTGAATTTGATTTTCAAATCACTTTTTGTAATACTAATTCTTACATTAATCCATTATTTTTTTACAAATCCTTATCACTCACAACACCATGAACATTAAATCAACAGTATTTTTGCATAAGACGTAGAGTAAAATTGATTGTAACAGGGAGTTGCTCGTATGCTATGGTTACAAGATGTCTCACGGCAATGACATTCAGTACATGGAATTCTATGCATACCATGAACAAACCAAATGTATAATTTTACTCAATCATTCACACACTTTCACTAAAATCACGACAATCATGCACAATCAAGCTTACATCATTAACTTACATCATTGTAAAAGAAATCTGCATTCAAACAAACTTTAAATTTAACATCTTCAACAACAACATTATACGATAAATCAAAGTGAAGAAACATACACAACAATGATTGAACCAATACTGAAAAATCCAAAATAGAAAAAGTTCCACAACAGACCCAGATCCAGAATAGAGAAGAAGAAGCACGAGAAAAGGAGATTCGAAATTACAATTTGCACACCTCAGCCACAACAACAGATCGCGCCGCACAAAATCACAAGGATACCACCACGGCTTCCGATCGCGTTACTGCTCCAAAACGCCTCCAGCCAGCCACCGCACATTCACGTCGGTCCTCCCTACTTCAATGCCGCAAAAGCCACCGCGACATAACCAAATCCGCCGCTGGAAATAACATTCGCCGGCGTTCGCTTCAGGTTTGACTTCCTTGTTATTTTCTTCGATTTTATGATTTGTGATTTGTGTGTTTTGATGAATTTGGATTTTAGGTTTGAAATAATTTGCAAATTGAGAGACTGAGATATGTGTTGTGTTTTGCTGCACCATCGGATAAGTGGGAGATAAATAAATTAGGATTACGTTTTTTAATTTTGTTTTAATGCAATGAAATTGGAATTATGCTTTTTTATTTTGTTTTTGATGCTAAATTATTTTGCTTTATTTGAGTACCTATGGCATATAAATGGTTGAAAAGTCAAATTTTGAATTACACTTAATTTCCTTGAAACAAAAATGTGGAAGGAGAGAAAGGGGGAAGGTTTTCTTTTATTTTTAATTTTGACTCATTCAATTTTTGACTCTATTTACTTCTATTATTTTTTATTTAATAAAATGCTATTAATTTTAAAAGTTAAATTCTGGTGGATGCTCATCTTAGATAAAATCAATTAATTGGGTTTAAATAGTGTACAGAAACAAACTTGTGTGTTTTATTCAAAATAAACATTTTTTTTGGTTAATTAGGGGTTATATATATTTAATAAGTTTAAGGGGTAATTGACAGAAAATAATAACTGAACTGTTCTCCACTTGCATTACGATTATTTAAAGATCAACATTTATTTTATAAATTGGGTTTAATTAATTTATTGATTGTTATTGGATTTTTCTTTGTCTTTTATTTAGCTTAAGTTTTTATTTTGATTATTAATAAAAAATGCAAAGAACATAATTCGGGGTTTTATTTAGGGTTTTAGAGAGAATTTTGGGTTGGGTTTTAATACATATATTTAAAAATGTTTACTCTTAAGAAAATATTTTGGGGATTAAAATTCGGTTATTTTAGGACTCATACTGATTTTAAAAATCATTCTTTGGGATAATTTGGGAAGTGGTTTTTGCCATCCTTTTAGCATAAAAGGTATTTTGGGTTATTAAATCTTATGGAATTTGAGGATTTTAATGTTTTAAGTAAGGTTTAGGAAATAGGATTTTAAGGATTTTAATATTAAAATAAATAATTACTTTCTTTTATATTTTTTATGAAGGGTTTATATACTTAGGTTAATATTTTATAAAATCTATACTTAGGATTTATTTCAAGGAATTTACTTTTTATAAAATATAGGGTTGGGATAAAAATAAATTGAATTTTTATTTAACTTTACTTTTGGGATATAAATATTTTTTTAGGGATTATTTGGAATTTAGATATTATTCTTTTATTTGGATTAATTTGGATATAAATTTTGTTTTTTATCATAATGACATGTTTAACTTTTTTTTTTCTTTTTTCTGTGAAAATTAGAAATTTGCTTTCTAAAGGATATTTAAGGAATTTTTCTTTAAGGGATTTTAACTTGGGATAAAGCTCTTGGTCCGAGAGCCTAAATAAAGGATGGGATAAGGGATAACACTCTTGATATCCGAGAGTATAAATAAAAGGATTAAGGGATAAAACTCTTCCTCCGAGAGTCTAAATAATGGATAGGGATTTAAGGGATTTAAGGGATAGAACTCTTTATCCAAGAGTATAAATAGTGGATGGGATTTAGGGATAGGATTTGGGATTTAGGAATAGGTTAGGGGGTAGGAATAGGGGAGGTGAACTACGGTTACTCTGATCCTTCATTTTGAGGGTACGTAGGCATAGGGTTGCAAACCAACCCTAGCGAGTATAATTAGGAAAAAACTTAGGTTTTCTTTTCATTTAGACAAACAAACATACCCTAAACTCAAAGGTGGATCCCATTGAGTACAATGGAAGTGAAGGGTGCCTAACACCTTCCCTTCACTTAAATGAATCCCGAACCGTAGGAATCTCTACCTTGGGATTAAGGTTTTTAGGTTTATCATTATTTTCCTTAAAAAATATGGTGGCGACTCGAAAATTTTTAGCCGGCCGCGACAGCAATGATTTTCACAATGATAGGAAATCTTAGTGGTCAAAATTTGGGGTATGACAAATGCCCCTATTTAATCTTCTTGGACCCGAAGGTGTGAATGGCGAAGATATTCGGACATTCAGGGTGCAAGAGGGTTAAATATCGGAATACCCGAAATTTTGACAGTGGTTATGAATGGTAGTTTGCTCATCCATCTTCTTTTGCTAAGTAACAATACTTAGAAAAGGGTGAAACTTCCCCTCGATCCTGGTCTTTAGCCACGGAACTGGTCTTAGTTTCTGAAATAAACTTCCCCTCAATCCTGGTCTTCAGCCATGGAACTGGTCTCAGTTTCATCTTGTCGAGTTTATTTCTTGACAAGGGATGCTATTCGTTGTAGCAGTTTTCATCAAACTTCTCGCCGAATTTTGCTTCTGGGGAGATGCCATTTGATGGAAAAAATTTGAGGTCAGACTTGCTGGGGATACCCATTTGTCTGAACTGTAGAGGTGTGCAAACTTCTTTGTTGGAGACGCCATTTGTTGACTCTACTGGGGAAAAATGAGTCTCTTGATAGACTGCTTTTCACTTGGGGGTATTACATCATACTTTTCTTCGAGATCTTCTCGGAGAAATGCCATGTGATGTGATCCAATTTTGAGGTACTGATGACTTTATTAACATTGACTTTCTTGGGAGAAAAACTCAATGTGTTGCTGAGAGTCTTCAGTTCAGAGGCTTTCTCTGGGGATTTTCCTTAATCTGGGAAAGCGAAAATATCATCTTCAATGGTGAAGAGTGACGTTTGTCGAATGTATTCTTTCCTTTCAAAGGTTCAAGTTATCAAAGTGGTCGAAAACCGTCTCCGATCCAGAAATAAACTGGGGAAAGATTGCTCAGACAAAACATTTCCTAACGAGGAAAGAATTGACAACTCGATTGATAAGAGGACTTTTATCACTTTGGGAAAATGAGTATGACCAGAGTGATAGTAATGCAATATGAATATGAATATGAATCAATAATGCATGATGTATATATGTTTATGCTGACAAAACTGACGCGACATATAGACTAGTGGATGAAAATGACTGGATACTCGGCCACAGCGGGGGGAAGAAAAGTACCACTGGTTCAATATAGCAATCCTGCCTTGCTTAGGAGAGACGGTCCCTGTGGGGAGAAAGAATTGTCAATCGGTCTAAAGAGGTAAGAACCCTGTCGGGAATATCAGATGAAACATGGCATCTGAAACTGTTGATCCTTCACTCAGGTGTAATGGTTTAGAATGAGTACTTTTGACTCTGCACTTTGAAATTTAATCACTTCCAGAGAAGCCATCGATGTTCATTTTGCGTTCAGCAGAAAAAGAAATGTCATCGTTATTTTAAAAGCAGAAGAAAATTTGACAAGTAAATTCATTTTTGTTTTATTTTAAGAATCATTGATCATGTTAAAAATGTCATTCTGTAAAGCTAAAACAAATGAGAATTGAAAACAAAAGCACTAGGGCTCAAATTTTATTGATAGGATGGAAATCAGCCAAGCGTGTGATCCCATAGAGTAATTACAAAGTTTAGAAAATGGTAATTTATGGGAAAAGGGCTACATTGAAACATAACAACCGTTACCCTTCTACCAATTTTGAATTCTGGACATCCTGAGCTTCTGTTGAAGATGACCTTGACTGGAGTTTTTCGACGAATAGTGTTACCGCTAGGGATTTAACCTTGTCGGACGTAGTTACTTGCCATGAATCCATAACTTTTCCCTGGATTATACTTTGAGATTTCCAATCCATCGGGATGATTTTTTATTATGTCTCTAATTTTTGCCTGGACCGCCCTTTCAGGTTTTCAATCCACCGAGACGTTTTTTTAGGCGAAGTATTTCTTGACTACGTCAACATTTGTGGGGTAGGTAAACTCTTCTCCATCCATGGTTGCGAGCCTCAAGGCGCCGCCTGAGAAGGCTTTCTTGACCACATAGGGGCCGTCATAATTCGGAGCCCATTTGCCCCAGGAATAAGTGAGGAATGATTGTATCTTCTTGAGCACAAGGTCTCCTTTTCTGAAGACGCGAGGTCAGACCTTTTTATCAAACGCTTTCTTCATTCTTTGCTGATACAACTCACCATGGCATAGAGCCGTTATTTGCTTTTCTTCGATCAGATTCAGCTCAACATGTCAAATTTGACACCATTCTGCTTCTGTTAGCCTAGCTTCCATCAATACCCGGATTGATGGGATCTCTAATTCTATGGAAAGCACTGCCTCCATGCCATATACTAGAGAGAAAGGGGTTGCCCCTGTTGAAGTGCGGACAGATGTGCGATAACCATAAAGAGCAAAGGGTAGCATCTTGTGCCAGTCTTTGTAGGTTACAACCATCTTTTGAACGATATTCTTGATGTTCTTGTTAGCCGCTTCTACCGCGCCGTTCATCTTAGGTCGGTAGGGAGATGAGTTATGGTGTTCCATCTTGAACTCAGTACATAACTCTTTCATCATCTTGTTGTTCAAGTTAGATCCATTATCAGTAATGATCTGGCTCGGAACACCATAACGGAAGATGGGATTATTTTTGATAAATTGGACTACCACTTGTCGGGTTACATTGGCGTATGACGCTGCTTCGACCCACTTAGTGAAGTAGTCAATGGCTACCAGGATGAACCGATGTCCGTTTGAAACTTTGGGTTCAATCATGCCAATCATGTCGATTCCCCATATAGAAAAAGGCCATGGAGAAGAAAGAAATTTGAGACGCGTTGGCGCTACATGGATTTTGTCAGCGTATATTTGACACTTATGACACCTCCTTATGTACTTGTAGTAATCGGATTCCATTGTCAACCAATAGTACCCTGCTTTCAGAATTTTTCTCGCCATTGTGTGTCCGTTTGCATGAGTGCCAAAGGATCCTTCGTGAATTTCTTTCATTAACATGTTTGCTTCTGGTCTGTCTACGCATCGGAGCAAGACCATGTCAAAGTTTCTCTTATAGAGTGTATCACCGCTTAGGAAGAAGCTGTCAGCCAGTCTCTTGATGGTTTTCCTGCCTTTCTTGGATGCCCCAGGTGGGTACTCTTGTCTTTGAAGGAAGCATTTGATATCGTGATACCAAGGTTTATCGTCTATGACTGCTTCAATCGTGAAGATGTAAGCGGGACGTTCTAGGCGCATTATGTCAATCTTAGGTACGTCGTTCCATTGATTAACAGCAATCATGGAAGAGAGAGTGGCTAGTGCGTCAGCCATGTGATTTTCTTCACGAGGGATATGGTGAAACTCGATTCTGTTGAAGAATGGTAACAACCTTCTCGCGTAATCTTTGTAAGGAATCAGTCCTGATTGGCATGTGTTCCAATCTCCTTTGATTTGATTGATAACCAGGGCTGAGTCTCCATACACATCCAAGTTCTTAATCCTCAAATTAATTGCTTATTCGAGTCCCATGATACAAGCTTCGTATTCGGCCTCGTTGTTTGTACACTTGAATTTCATTCTGGCAATGAAAGGAATGTGGGTACCCTGAGGTGTTACGATGATTGCCCCAATTCCATTTCCATAATTGTTGACAGCTCCGTCAAAGATTAGTCCCCATTGGGAACCTGGTTCTGGCCCTTCACTGGGTAGCGGTTCATCGCAATCTTTCATTTTTAAATACATGACATCTTCATCTGGGAAGTCATATCCGACTAATTCTTGATCGTCAATCAGTTGATGAGCCAAATGATCGGCTAAAATATTCCCTCTGACGGCTTTTTGAGCATGGTACTCGATGTCGTATTCTAATAACAATATCTACCAACGAGCGATCCTCCCCGTGAGAGCAGGTTTTTCAAAGACATACTTGATCGGATACATTTCGGAGATTAACCAAGTAGTGTGACAAATCATGTACTGGCGAAGACGTTTGGCTGCCCAAGCCAGAACGCAGCAAGTTTTCTCGAGCATAGTGTACCGAGTTTCATAGTCGATGAATTTTTTGCTTAAATAGTAGATGGCAGACTCTTTTCTTTTGGTTTCGTCTTGTTGGCCGAGTACAGAACCCATAGAGTCTTCCAAGACTGTTAGGTAGATGATCAGTGGTCTTCCTTTAAGTGGAGGAGATAGAATAGGTGGATTCAATAGATATTCTTTGATACTGTCGAAAGCTTTTTGGCAGTCTTCTGTCCATACATATCTTTGATTCTTTCTGAGTAGTTTGAAGATTGACGCGCATGTCGCGGTCATGAGGGATATGAATATGGAAATGTAATTCAGATGTCCCAAAAATACTCGGACTTGTTTCTCAGTCTTTGGCGAAGGCATTTCTTGAATGGCCTTGACCTTGTCATTATCAACCTTAATTCAATTTTGGCTGACGATGAACCCTAAATGTTTTCCTGAGCGAACCCCGAATGTGCATTTATTCGGATTCAAGCGGAGTTTGTACTTTCTCAGATGCTCGAATAGTTTTGACAAGTGGGTCACATGCTCCTCTTTTGTTTTAGATTTGGCAATCATGTCATCGGCATACACTTCTATTTCTTTGTGTATCATGTCATGAAACAGAGTTGTCATGGCCCTTTGATAGGTTGCCCCGACTTTCTTTAGACCGAACGACATTACCTTGTAACAAAAGGTGCCTCATGGGGTGATGAATGAAGTTTTCTCCATATCTTCTAGCGCCATTTTTATTTGATTATAGCCCGAGAATCCATCCATGAAGGAGAAGACTTTGAACTTTGATGTACTGTCAACCAGCATGTCTATGTGTGGTAAGGGAAAGTCATCCTTTGGACTGGCTTTGTTCAGATCCCTATAGTCTACACACATTCTGACTTTTCCATCCTTTTTCGGAACTGGCACTATGTTGGCTAGCCATTGAGGATATTCTGAGGTGGCAAGGAAGCCTGCGTCAATTTGTTTCTAAACTTCCTCCTTGATTTTGATAGCCATATCCGGGTGAGTCCGTCTCAGTCTCTATTTTACTGGCAGACATTCTGATTTTAACGGTAGATGATGTTCCACGATGCTGGTATCCAACCCTGGCATGTCCTGATAGGACCAAGCAAATACATTGGGAAACTCTTTGAGAAGTTTTATCAAGCTTTCTTTGACAGTCGGACTGAGCAGTGCTCCAATCTTAACTTCTTTCTTTTCTTCCTCTGATCCCAAATTGACCATCTCCAACGGCTCTTTGTGAGGCTCAATAGACCTTTCCTCTTGTTTGAGTAATCGGGAGATCTCCTCTGGAATTTCTTTGTCCTCTTCTTCTTCAGCTTCAAATACCGGGAATTCAAAGTTGGGAGAAGGCATTGAATTGTATGTTTCAACGGGGTTTAAAACAAGCAATCTGCATGACGTGATGATTTGTTTTTAGAAGAGATAGAGAGAATTCAAGTGTGTGTAGTGTATTTTCTGAAAAATGCTTTTTTTTTATATTTATTTTTGGGCTGTTTTAGGATTACCATTTTCTGAAAAGCGAAAAGTGAAAACAACAATAAATGCGAAAATTATAGAATGACATTATTTATTTATGATTTGTCGATTCTTGAAATACAGCCCTATAAAACAAAACTTTGGGCTAAGCGAAGAGGGACATTTACAGAAAGGTGAGCCCTATAAAAACATCCATTTCACCTGGGCGAGGTGAAAGGTCAAAACAAAGACGGCAATTACTTAGACTTATGGACGGCTTTCGGGACATCGACAGCAACCCATTGGCGACGAACACCTCGGTGAATCACAAAGTCTGGTACCTTCTTTCTTCCTAATAAACAGTTGTATGCTGCCCGGATGTCCATGACCTGGAAAGTGTGAGGACTGATGGTTATGGGAAGATCAACTTCGCTGATAACTGTTTTTTTGGATCCTTCAAAGGCTTTGCCGATGATCTCGTTGCCTCTCATCGGGGCTCCTTGAAATGATAGACGTATCAAAGTTAATTTTGGCATAACATTCAAAGCTGATCCTGTGTTCACCAGTACGCTGGCTAAAGCATTGTCCTGGAAGTTGACTATAATGTTAAGTGCCATACTGTGATTCTTGCCTTCTTCTGGCAGTTCTTCATCACTGAATCCTAAGTTGTTACAGGAAGTGATGTTGGAGATGATGCTGCCAAATTATTTTATAGTCACATCTTGTTCTACGAAAGCTTGCTCCAAGACTTTCTGTAGAGCTTCCCTGTGAGCTTCGGAACTAAGCAAGAGAGATAGCACAGAGATTCTCGAAGGAGTTTGCAACAGTTGGTCTACAATGTTGTACTCGCTTTTCTGGATGAGCTTCAGCATCTCATCGCTATTTTTTACCAGTTCTGGATTACTAGATTGATCGACTGATTGATTAGGAACTTCTGTTTGAGGTTCATTTTCTTTGGCGGGTTCTCCAACTCCTCTGTTGAAGATCCGGCCGCTCTGTGTTACTCGACTGATGTCAGTGATATTTACGACGGAGGGTAATGGAGTTTCCTTTCCATTTTCAATGGTTGTTGCACCGTACTTGTAAGGGATAGCCTTATCTGATTTGTACGGTATTGGACCGGGCAAGTAGATAACCACGAGAGCTTTCTGATTTTCCTGACCATTATAGGAAGCCTTAATTCGTTCCAGGTTAAGGATTCTTCTACTGTTCAGAGAGACATTTGACTCGTTGAGTAGAGGGATTATGTCACAAACTTTTTTGGTCCTCCCATGATCAGAGATTATGAAAACATCTTTGCTTTGATCAGGGAGATAGTCTGGTATCACGTTGATCGACCCAGAACTTGAACATAGTCAAATCTCTTTTTGGTCCAACTGATTTTGAAGAGCCGCTCGTACGAGGTAGCATCCTTGGTTGTTCTCTGAACAAACTCTACAACGCTCGTAGTTGTGGAGTGGCACCCGACCACGTCCGCTTTGTATGAAGTGCATCTTTACTAGATCCATTCATGTGAAGCTAACCTGTTGTGTAGCTTCATCCAAGTAATTTGGAAGCCACCAGTAGTCCAAAAAGTGTTGAAGTGTTCTTTGAACAAGTGCATACCCTTGGTCGTCTTCATGGCATTGTTCACAGTCCTGATAATCATGTGAAGCCAGAAAGCCGAGCTTGACTTGCTTAGCATGTAATTCTACCAGACTGGTATTCATCAAGCGTATGTCAAAGATCTAAACCATATTGGCTTGATGGTTATTTCTCTCATGGTAGTCTTGGATCCATCTAAGATCCATCTGACGCTGGAGGGCCTCTTGTACAAAAGAGCATCCCTGATTGCTTATTGAGCAGATCGGACTGGTGTTGTAATCGTGTCGTGGCAGATTATGGTATTGACTTTGCCTTGAGTGCATTGCCACTAAGTTGATAATCATTGTGCGGACGTCGTGGTTCTGAACAATGTTGGGATGCGCATGGGCCATGTTAACCTCACGGATTCGGTGATCTTGGATCCAGCCGAGATCCATTTGTTCTTGTAGAGTTGATTGCACTACTGTAATACCCCAAATTTTGACCACTTAGATTTCCCATCATTGTGAAAATCATCATCACAATATGGATGAACCATCATGCTTCATCAGTCTCCCCAAAGATGGGTGAGCATCCAATACAATCAAAATTAGGGTTTCAAGCCCTCTCTGAGTGCTTAGACAAAGGATCAATCAAGAAATGACATGATCTTCAACTTGTCTAACCTCCCAAGTAACTACAATGGATCAAAAAGGACTCCCACTTCAAGGATTAAGCACAAGGCTGCTCCCTTCTAGGTGGATCAAGTCTCAAGATCGACAGTGTCACCAAATTAGGGTTTTGGTCGACCAGGGCCTCCAGATGGAAATTTTCATCTGGGCACAAGGCAATGATCCAAAAATGACCTAATATACTTCATGGAACCTCATGAACCCATGCATCAAGTCAATTTTGCCTCAGGGGATGCATTCATCAAAAATCAGGAATTAGGGTTTCTTGACCTAATTCACCCCTAAGTTGACTTTTGGGACAAACCATGAGCCAAGACCTCAAGACATGATTTGAGGGTCTCTAATATACCATATTGATCCATTTGGAACAATGGATTGATCCAAGAAGTTTGAGCAACAAGTCTCAATTTCATCTGCACCACAATTAGGGTTTTAAGAGAAAAGTCAACGGTAACTTTGACTTTTGACCAAGACATGCTCCCAAACCCTAATACATGATTGAATATACCCTATGACACCCATGGAACATGTCCATCAAGTTTGATTTAGCTCAAGGACATGATTTCCTGAAGAATTGCACAGTTTGGAATTCATCTGATAAAAAGTCAACTGTGCACAAAAGTCAACTTTGACTTTTTGAGATTTTTCACCAAAATGGATTTTTAACCCTAAAATGATGTTAATGTATGATTTAAATCATCATTCATCAAGAAAAATCAAGAAAAGTGAGATAACTTGTAAAAGGGATAACCATAAAACTTAGAAATTTTTCTAAGTTAAAAATAAAGTGGCAAAGGTACCAACTTTGGAGGACCATAACTCCTAAACCACAAGGCCATTTTTTCTCATCCAAAGATGGATTTGTAGCCCTCATTATCACCTACAAAAACTTCAACTACAAGTCATTCCAATTCATTAAGGATTTTGAGTTATGGAGTGATCAAAGTGGCTGAAAAGTGAAAATGTCACTTTTTCCAACACTTAGTGAAATTTTCACTAAGTCAGATTCTGCCTCACTTTTTGCCAAATGTAGGGGGATTTTTCACTTGGAA
Source organism: Lathyrus tuberosus (assembly GCA_022829125.1). Lineage (NCBI taxonomy): Eukaryota > Viridiplantae > Streptophyta > Magnoliopsida > Fabales > Fabaceae > Lathyrus > Lathyrus tuberosus. The sequence continues at coordinate 4,925,137 of JALAZF010000422.1, forward strand.
TCAAAAGAGATCAAAATCAAACTTGTTCAAACAGTTGTTGTATCATGTAAGAGCTTTCCAAAATGGCCAAGAACATTGCCAAATTCAACCTACACCATGAGATACAACATTGCCAAGTTGCCTTGCTGAAATCTGTCAAGGCAAGGCAGAATTTGCAACTTTGGTCGATTTGCCAAAATCAGCCAAATTCAATTGCTCCTATCCACTTGGACACCTCAGAGGATTGAATCTAAAGGGGACAATCATTGAGCCAAGCCTCCAAAGTCCATGGAACAAGAAATAGCATGTTGAACCTAGAATGGCCAAAATAGGGACAAGACTTCAAATTTGGAATGAGGCATTCAATGAAACCATCAAGGTGGCATGGACTGAGCCATTCTCATCTGAAATCAGTCAAGACTTATCCAAGACCAAGGGAACCAAAGCTCTGTGCCCTAACCTCTAGTCAATGGCTAGAAGAGACTTGGATTTTCATTTGCCAACATTGGCCAAACCTACTTACCAGCTGCCATGCACTATTCCTTGCAAAAAAAACTTGCTCTACTATAAATAGAGCTCAATTGTGGTCAGTTTGAGTACACCAAAGCCATCTAACAGATGCTTTCCTCAAAATCTCTTCTTTCACTCCAATTTTGCCTTCTAAGACAAGTCACTATCGGGTTTTGAGTTTGAGAGCAATTCCAATCAAACCAATCACTCACACACCTCACATACATCACATATGAGTTGATCAAACACTTAAACAACAACTGGAACACTGATTTCTCAAAATCACCAGCTGGTTGCTCAAAGTTTTAACCAAAGTGCAGCTGAGGTACCACAAAATGATCCAACCAATTTCAATCAAGTCCAACCATCCAAACACTATCCATAGGGTGTAGGGAAGCTGTTCAGATCATCACCACTCATCTGTAACACCTCCAAATCAAAAATCACTTTGAACTTGCTGTCACGGCTTGGAGGTAAGCACATACTTGGTCATCTCTCAATCTATGTATATTTCCTCGCACAATAATTTGGCCATATGTTCATAATCATGCATGGAATGTTTTCCCTCAATTAATTGCATTGTTTGAATCGTGTATCAAAAATCCTAGCCTTCATGCAGAAATTAGGGTTCTTGAGGTCTCTTCGTGATTTCTTGTTGTATGTTTAATTTAAATGAAATTAAAGTACATAGACATGATCGTGAGGTTGAGGCGAGCATAATGATATGTGGATTGCATGATATGATTACGTATTCATGGAGATTGGATAGAAAACGCAAATCTGAGAAACCAAGAACACGCGCGTGTTCTTCAGCTTGTTCTTGGCGCCTTTTTTCCAAATTCAAATATTTGAATTTTGTGATTTTGTTTAATTGATTCAAAAATTAATTTCTCTCTGAGTTTTAATGATTTTGAGTTGATTCTTTTTTTAATAATTCACAAAAATGTTAAAATATTTTATTTTCCCAAAAAATCCCAAAAATATTATTTATTTTGTATAATTGATATTTTTGTAAAGAATTAATATTTTGATTGTTTTTGGCATTTTAAATATTTTTTCTACATTGATTTTGCAACTTTTAATGCTTTCTAATTATTTTGTAGGTCAATACTTAATTTTTGAAGCATTAATCCAAGATCACAATTTGTTTTCCATGTGTTAAACAATTTTTGATCATTTTAATTGAATTTTTATTCAATTAAATACAATTTGAAAACAAATTAGGGTTTTGGATTAATTCAACCCTCATAAATCATTTTCAAAACTTTTTGGGCCTCTTGAGAGAGTGTAAGACCCATCCCCCCTTGTACAAAAACTTTTTGGGCCTCACTCATTGTATAAGTCCCTCTGTACAAGTAAACGGCGCGATCGTCGCCCGTTTAAAAATAAAAATCATCTGGGCCTCTCCTTGAGCTATAAGACCCATTCAAAACACTTTGGGCCTCTATTAGAGTGTAAGACCCAATCCCCCTTTTAACCAAAACATTTTGGGCCTCACTTATTGTATAAGTCCCTCTGCGTTAAAAGAAAACCTCGGCGCGATCGCCATTTTTAAACGAAAAATCATTTGGGCATACCCTCGTGTTATAAGCCCCACTCTTTTTCTTTAAACCTTTTTGGGCCTCTTGAGAGAGTGTAAGACCCATCCCTTTGTACAAAAAACCTTTTTGGGCCCAGTCACTTGTATAAGTCCCGCTGTACAAAGTCAAACAATGCGCTCACTGATAAAACCCTGGGCCTCTCCTTAAGCTGTAAGCCCCAAATCTTTCTTTTTCAAAGCACTTTCTCCTTTGATTTTGAATATACTGTTGTTTTCAATATTTCTTTGTTGAACAACTAACCAAACAGCATGGAAGCACTCCAACCGAGTAAGTGGTTATCGCTTTCGTTTACTGCTTTCATATTATAAACTGTATTGTGGGGCTGCTCACTGTAAGTCTCCTTTCATAAACTCATATCTACTGTGTAATAATAGTATAGATATTTCGAGTTTCCCCGGAAACTACGTCTAGAACTAGGTGACGCCGTTTCATTTATTCGTAGAAATAGACGCCTAGATCCCCAATAGGAGCACCAGATACAGTCTTCTCTTCGGCTGTCCTCCTTAGGAATCGTCAAGAAGCTCTACTCCCCAAGATGAATGTATTCTCCGTGAATGGCATCTTTGAGTTTCTTCCAAATTCTCAAACTTTCCTGACTTGATCTATTCCTTGTGGATAGCTTGCCTTGAATGTCTCGGGGTTTGGGTACCCGCTACGGTCATAATCTTGGACCTTAACTAAGGAACCCTCTTTAAAAGCTAAAAGTCGCTGGATAGTAAACCTCGCACGTTTACCAGTGGTTTTTATCTTTAAAAGAGTTATCTCTCCTAATGGAAAGGAGATGATAGACCCACGGGCTTCTTAAAAGCATCGGCCTCCTCTTGGGCATTATTCAAGGACACTACGACTTCTTAGAAGTATTCACAGCCTCCTCTTAGGCTTCGTATAATGATCTCTTCCTCCGGGAATGATAGCCTCCTCTTGGGATTAGTACAAGGACCCGTCGACTTCTTAAAAGTTTCCAGCCTCCTCTTGGGCTTCGTACAAATTGTCCCGACGACCTCCTAGAGGTATAGGAACAAAACCTAGTCATCCTCATAGAACAGTCCTTTCATAGAGTCTACTACTGTTTCTCAAAGCATAGTACAAAAGATAAAACTCTAGACTTGGACAGTCTAACTTCCTTGAGTCTCAAAGACATTCTCAAGTGACCCCCTTCGTTAAATAGGAAGGAAACCCGCAGACTCGGACAGTCTCAATACCCTTTGGATTTCCCATTTCCTCAAAGTGAAGGAAATATCCCTGATCCTCAAATCAAATCCCTGAGTACAGTGTTGCTCATATAAGAACTGATTTTCTCTTTTAAAATCAGTATATTGGATCTGTCACTCAACTGAAACAAACCTTTAGCCTCCATCTCGGGCTTCGTACGAGATACAAAAACACTCTCTTGTTGAGTATAAAAGACTCTCCTGTTGAGTCAACCCTTTTTGCCTCTCTTTCGGGCTTTGTACGAGACACACAAAGACTCCCTCGTTGAGTCAAACAAACAATAGCCTCTATCTCGGGCTTCGTACGAGACACAAAGACTCTATCATCGGGTCAAAAACTTTTAGCCTCTCTCTCGGGCTTTGTACGAGACACAAAATAGCCTCCTCTTATGCTTTGTATAATGATTTTCCTAGCGAAAATTAGCCTCCTCTTAGGCTTTTGTATAAGAAAACCACTGGTTGATCCAATCAACCTTTTAGCATCAAAACTGTGCCTCGTTCACAGTACAAAAACATCAACAACTCCTTTCCTTTCATCTAATCGCTATAAGCGGCAAGCCTCTGGATCATCTATATCCATGCCACTGTCCCTCTTTTAGCATGAGAAATTCCTAAGGAAAGATGGCATTGCTCTACACTGAGTTAAAGTCTTCTCCTTCAGGTTAAAACCTTTTCTTCGGAAATTATGGCATTGCTCGGATCCGCGTATCCCAGTTAAAGTAATTCTCCTTCTCCCTCTTTAGAGATAACAAATTCTCTCTAAAGTCGAGGTCTTTCAGCTTCACGTCTTAGGCTTTGAACAAGACACAAATAGACCTTCAACTTCACATCTTGGGCTTTGAACAAGATACAAACCACCTTTCGCTTCACGTCTTGGGCTTTGAACAAGACACCAAAACACCAAAAACCAATTTCCTCCCATAGAATAGGAAGAACTACAAATGCTCTGATTTCCGTGTTTCGGTAAACGGGAATATGTAGGCATAAGATCGAAAGAAAAGATCTTAGCGAGCATAATCAACAAAAAACCCAAATCCCATATCTCCATCAATTAAAAGCAGTAATTCAAAGGCATTAGTCCTAACATCCTAATCCTTGTTCCCCGCCAGAAACCTTCTGCCCAGGTGAAAAAGAAAGAAAACAGTATTGGTGAAAATACAAATAACCAGTACAAAGGCCCCCCCACATTGATAGCATCCGTAACCTAACAGACCGCTGTTTAAACTCAGTATGCAAGCAGGGTTAATTGGAGACATCTATTTCCTTTCCTTATTCAACTCACAATAGGATAAAAAATGAATCGACCTGTAGTTTAAGCTCAAACCGCAGAGAGCGACCAGCGCTTAAGAACCGCGTCCAAAATCGTTCGCTACAGAAAAATGGCGCCCACCGTGGGGCCGATCTTTCTTTCTTTCTGTTTTCCTTGTAAATGGTGACTCTGCTGTGGAGTCTCATTTTCTACCTTAGGGCATCATCCCCGTTTTCCACGGAAAATGGGAACTCGGCTGAGGAGAAAGATTGACCTATGCTGGTCCATCTCTTAGGCAGAGAACCACAGATTGGGGCTTCATCCGGGGAACCCATTTTCTGTCAGGAACTTAGGATTCTTAGCTTTAAAGGTCTAGGATGGTTAGGACAAATATATATACTGCTTTTCCTAATTGCTATACGTGTTTATTTTTCTGCTAATGGGAATGCGGGTGATGCTGTATGTGGAAAGATTGAGTATACACCTAGAAAAGCCAACCCTTTCATAGTGCGGAAGCTATCGGAAATAGCTGTTACGCGATACTACCCTCATTTGAGGCTGGTGATCTATTCTTGGTGAATAGCACTTACTCTAAGATTGCACACAACTCGCTGGCGATCCGCTTGTTGTCTGCCTTTCTGGGAGGAGCTGATGATAATGAGTACAGGTACAAAAATCACCCTAGTATAAATCTTTGGGGATGGGTAGAGCCTTGACTTCATGACAACGACCCTCTGACCCCATGTTTTTTCTATGTTTTTGTGTGCTGCATTCATGCATCCATTTAATAAAACATTAAAACATTCAAAAAACTTTCTCTTCTAGTCTCTCTGTTTTTCAAATTAAACTAAGACTGTGATTGCAAATATCAGAGAAAAAGATTACGCTAATGGACTTCGGTAGAAGGAGAGCTCGCCAGTATACCTTCAAGGTTCCAAAGCTAGAGGATTTGAGAAAGTTAGCAAGGATGATCGTTAACCCAGAGGCTTTCAGAGCCAAGCACGGTGGTTTGCTACCACTGTTAAGAGTCCATGTGATTAAGGGGATCATGGACGCGCTCATTCAGTTCTACGATCCGGTTTATCATTGTTTCACGTTCCCGGATTACCAGCTATCACCAACGCTGGAGGAGTATTCTCATCTGACTGATTTACATATCACTGATCGAGCTCCATTTTCTGGACTGGAAGAAATTCCAAAGAATCAGACTATTGCAATAGCAATTCATTTGGACGAGTCTGAGGTCAGGACTCACATGACCACTAAGGGTGGCATCAAAGGTTTGCCAGCCCAGTTCTTGACAAAAAAGGCTCTATACTTCGCTAGTATAGGGAACGGGACTGCTTTTGAAAGCATCTTTGTCTTGCTCACCTACGGGTTATTTTTGTTTCCCAACATCAATAACTTCGTCGATATCAACGCTATTAAGGTTTTTCTCGTTGGAAACCCTGTGCCGACTTTGCTTGCAGATGCGTATCATTCTGTACACTTGGGAAATTTGTACAGCGGAGGGGAGATCACATGCTGTGTACCTTTGCTCTACAAATGGTATATCTCTCACTTGCCCAAGTCTGCTGCTTTTTGGGATTGCAAGAGTGTCTTACGTTGGTCGCAGAAGATCATGTCTCTCACCAATTCCGATATAGATTGGTGTAATAGGATTTATGAGGGAATCAGAATCATTGACTGTTGTGGAAACTTCCCCAGCGTACCCCTAATAGGAACTAAAGGAGGAATCAACTATCATCCGATATTGGTTCTTCGTCAATTTGGATACCCGATGAGACACATCCCACTGGGTGTTCATCTGGAAGGTCTTTTCTTCAAACAAGGAGAAAATGACAGAGCACTAAAGATGGAAATAGTGCAAGCTTGGAAACAGGTTCATAAGAAAGGACGAGAGTCTCTGGGAAAACCGGACTGTGTCTCGGTGGAGCCTTATCTCCATTGGGTACAAACCAGAGCTCTCAAGCTAAAAATGCCTTATCCTCATTACGGAATTCTTCCGCCAAGAGAATCTGTCATGTACTTCATGACGGAAACTGAAAAGCTTCAGGTTACTCTCAACAAAGTTCAAAAGGAAAGAAGGTCTTGGAAGAACAAGTACCGCACCCTCGACGTAGAGTGTATCCAAATACAGCAACTACTAAAAGAGAAAGATGCTCTGATTGAAAATTTGGAGCAGCATGCTGTAGAGAATCAAGATGACCAAAGGAATTTGCTCACTCCTTTCACCTGGCAAAGGAATGACAACCCGACAACGGCCCAAGCGCCCCGGTCAAAGAAGAGGACTCGGGACCCATTAGTTTAGGTTTCTGTTTCTGCACTTTGTAATCTACTGTATTTCCATTTCTGTAATCCTTTGAATTTCAATAAAAAGGGGTTTCCTCACTGTTTGATATTTGCAATCTAATTGTCGAAGTTTATTTTGATTAAACCAAAAAACAAAAATTAATATAATCATTGCATTCATCATTCTCACATCGCGTATTCTTCTTCCCTACGAATCTCACGTTCGTGTCTCGATTCTAGAGTTAAACTGTCTCATTCGTACAATACTCGGGCCAATCGTCAGAAAAAGATGGATGATCTTGAGGAAGAAAACATAGAGTTGAAAGAAGAGATCGACGCTCTGAGAGAGGATATGAGAAAGCTTCGTAACGACATGCAAACCATGGCAGAAGCTCAGCTACAAAGAACTGTGATCTCAGAGATCACCTCAACGCCCATCATAGAAAAGTATGATCCTAGGTATCAGATGCCGAAAGATCGTCCTTGGGGCATGCCTGTTAACTATATCTCGGAAGGATATGTTCCGCCGATCACTGAAGATCAGGGAATCGCAACAGAAGCCGCTGGGCCTGAAGGTTACAAACTTCGGGAAAGCAAAGATGCCAGGGGCATACTGAAGACTCCTGAAGGTTACAAACTTCGGGAAATGCCAAGACTTACTGGCGTAGTCACGGTACCACCCCCTGTGGTGCACACTGTCCCGAAAGGACATATTCCGCCAACACCTTCTGGTAAGAAGGAAACTATGTTCGACAGAATGAAGGAATTCCAAGAACAGTTCTTGGAAATGCAGAAAGAGCTGCAAGCCATTCGCGGTCAGGATCTATTTGGAAAGGACGCCGCAGACCTCTGCTTGGTCCCAAATGTGAAAGTCCCGCACAAGTTCCAAGTGCCCGACTTTGAAAAATACAAGGGTAACTCTTGCCCTCAGAGCCATATGGTGATGTACGCTCGGCGGATGTCAGCTCAGACGGAGAATCAGGACCTGCTGATTCACTACTTCCAGGATAGTTTAACCGGTGCCGCACTCAAATGGTACATGGGTTTAAACCGTACTACGATCAGTACATTCAGAGATCTTGGTACTGCCTTCGTCCAACAATACAAATACAATTTGGATATGGCACCCGACAGAGATCAACTCAGATCGATGTCGCAAGAGGACAAGGAAACCTTTAAGGAGTATGCTCAAAGGTGGCGTGAAATTGCCGCTCAAATTTGTCCACCTCTTGAGGAGAAAGAGATGACAAAGATCTTCTTAAAAACCTTAAGCTCATTTTACTATGACCGAATGGTTGCCAGTGCGCCCAGTGACTTCACCGAAATGGTCGGCATGGGCGTACGTCTTGAGGAAGCCGTCCGAGAAGGACGTTTGGTAAACGACACTGGATCGACGAGCGGTACTAAAAAATACGATAGTGCTCTCCCTAAGAAAAAAGAGCAAGATATTGGGAATATCTCTCTCGGAAAGCAAAGGCGACGTTATCAGCCGGTAGTAGCTGTAACTCCTGCTATCAACCCTGCACCTATTCCTACGTATCAACCTCAGGTTGCGCAGAGCCAACCTGATCAGCAAAGGACACAACAGCCTCTTCAGCAGGCTCGTCCTCCATATAACAACAACCGTACTACACGACCACCAGGATTTGATCCTATACCCGTAACGTACGCAGAGTTGTTTCCGTTACTGCTGGCTAAGGGGCACATTCAGACTAAGTCTCCCATTTTAGTTCCGAAAAATCCGTCTTTTTGGTTTAAAGCGGATCAAATATGCCCTTATCATCAAGGAGGTTCAGGGCATAACATTGAGACTTGTCTCAATTTCAAATCCGACGTGCAAAAGCTTGTTAGGAGCGGGCTCTTATCTTTCAAAGATACGAATCCTAATGTTCTTACGAACCCGCTGCCTCAACACGAGAAAGCTGCAGTCAATCTGATTGAGAAAGAGACTAACAATGTCTATCAAATTCATGATGTACTCTTATTGGGGACCAATCTGGTCAAGATGCATTGTAGACAGAGTGGATATGGCCATGTGCCACCTCATAATTATCACCAGTGTGATATCTGCTCTAAAGACAACCAGGGATGTTCTGTAGTGTAAGCAGCTCTACAGGAACAAATGGATCTTGGATGGATCCAAGAGCACCGAGTTCGTGGAGTTAACATGGTTTACACGAATTCCAACGTCATTCAAAACCACGACATCCGTGCGATGAATGCCAACTTGGTGGCAATGCACTCAAGGCAAAGCCAGTATCATAATCTGCCGCGGCACGATTACAGTTCCTATCTAATTTTCTCGGTAAACAAACAGGGATGCTCTTTCATACAAGAGGCCCTCCAGCGTCAGATGGATCTTGGATGGATCCAAGACTACCATGATAGGAACTCCTATCAAATCAACATGGTTCAGATCTTCGACATCCGCGTAATGAATACCAACCTGGTAGAGTTACATGCTAAGCAGGTCCGACTCGGATTCTTAATATCACATGATTATCAAAACTGTAAAGCAGGTTGCGAAAACGATCAAGGTTGTACCCTTGTCCAGGAGGCACTTCAGCACTTGTTAAATCACTGGTGGATGCCGATCTTTATGGACGAAGATACTCAGCAGATTAGTATCAATAACAGGAATCCTACTCGTCGTCAAAGTCAGGATGTCCGATCAATGGAAGATAACCTAGTGAGGTTACATTGTATTCAAAGTGGGCGTGGCCAGGTGCCACCACACAATTATGACCGTTGTAGCGTCTGTTCGGAAAGTAACCAAGGGTGTTACCTTGTGAGAGCAGCTCTTCAGGGTCAGGTCGATCATGGAGAAATTCGTCCATATTCAGGTTCAGGACCCATCATTTGGTCGCCGAACTACCTTGCCGAGCAAGTTGAGGATGTTGTCATGATCTCTGGTCATCACAGGACCAGGGATGTTTTTGCCATCATCCCTCTACTTGACAAATCTAGAGTTCCCAACCGGGAACGGATCAAGGTTACCTATGATGGTCAGAAAAATCAGAAGGTTCCCATAGTCATCTATCTACCGGGGCCACTACCGTATGAATCAGCTAAGGCAATCCCTTACAAATATGGTGCAACAATAATCGAGAATGGAAAGGAAATTCCATTACCCTCCGTCGTGAATATTGCAGACATCAGTCGTGTAACACGGAGCGGTCAAATGTTTAACCGAGGGGTTGGAGAATCCAACAAAGAAAAGGAACTTCAGGCAGAAATTCCTGATCCACCAGTCGGTCAATCTAGTAATCCCGACTTTTCAAAAGACAAAGATGAGATGCTAAAGCTCATCCAAAGGAGTGAATATAACATTGTTGATCAACTGTTACAGACTCCTTCAAAGATCTCAGTATTATCACTGTTACTCAGTTCAGAAGCACACAGAGAGGCTCTACTGAAAGTCTTGGAGCAAGCCTTTATGGAACAGGATGTAACAATCAGACAATTCGATAGCATTGTCTCTAACATCACTTCCTGCAATAATTTGGGATTTAGTGATGAAGAATTACCTGAAGAGGGTCGCCGTCATAACATGGCGCTCAATATCACAGTTAACTGCCAGGGCGATGCTTTAGCCAACGTACTGGTAGACACAGGGTCAGCCCTGAATGTTGTGCCGAAGTCCACTTTGATGAAATTATCATTTAAGGGCCCTCCTTATAGAGTCAGCGAGGTTGTCGTCAAAGCATTCGACAGATCCAGAAAAACAGTTATCGGCGAAGTTGATCTTCCCATAACTATTAGTCCTCACACTTTCCAAATCACTTTCCAGGTCATGGACATCCGGGCAACATACAGTTGTTTATTAGGAAGACCTTGGATACATCAGGCTGGAGCGGTTACTTCAACCCTCCACCAAAAGCTAACGTTCGTCAAGAACGATCAACTTGTCACGGTTTGTGCGGAACAAGCCTTGCTTGTGAGTAGCCTATCATCATCTACTTGTGTGGAACCCGAGGAGGTTATTGGAACTCAGTTCCAAGCACTATCGGTGAGCAAGGACAATCAGTTCAAAGAAGGAACTTAAATTTCTTCATACAAAGATGCTATCAAAGCGGTCGAGAGTACCGATACGACAGGATGAGGACGGCTTGTCATTCCTATTGACAATAAAACAAAGAAGGGTCTTGGTTTTTCTGCAACCTGTACCCAGATAGTTGCCAACGATGAAAGTCTTCATCCCCTTCCAAACTTCTTCCACAGTAGAGGTTTTCTCCACCCAGTGTCTCAAGCAGTGCATGCTATCAATGAGGAAGATCCCTCTGACACAGATGAAGAATGGAAGTCCTACCTTAACAAGGACGGTTATATGTCTCAGGAAGAGGTGCCTATGCCTTTTTGCTTTCCTACAGAAAGTCCGAGATTTATACCAAGATCAGATGTCGAAATGATCTACGGAGATTGTGATCCGGAAGGATGCCGTGCTCCGCCAAATTCATTAGAGGAAGACACTCTGTTGAAAGACAACTTTGATCACAATTACTATGGCCCGATGGATGGCCTGCCAATGTGGCAGCCTTACCCAGGAAACTTGGGGCAAGAAAGTTAGCCGAGTAATGAAACTCAGCTGAGCGTCATTGAACAGAATACCTGTGTCCCCACCATGTCATGGGATCAACACTCAGGTCATTCCAGAACTACTCAACATGACGATGAAAATACGACTTTATGGTCAAGTACACTGCTCCCGAAAGCTCTCGTATCAGGCTCGAAGATATCCAGTCAACTGGATGGGGAGATACAGCTGAGAGCACCAATGCTATGCAAAATGCAACAGAGGAATCCTCCTACAATAATTCTGCTTGGGAGACAGATTCCAATGATCCTGCTCCACCAGAAATCAGCGTTATTTCTGAAGAAAAATCGAGGAAGGTGCCAGACTTTGTGATTCACCGAGGAGTTCGCCGCCAATGGGTTGCTGTCGAGGTCCCGAAGGTCGTTCGCCAGTCAAAGTAATTGCCATCTTTAAACCTTTCACCCTGCCCAGGTGAAACGGATGTTTTGATAGGGCTCGTTTTCTATAAAATTTCCCTCTTCGCTTTGCCCAGAGCGAGTGAGTTTTGTTTTATAGGGCTGTAGTTTCAAGATTCGACTTATTCATTAATAAAATAACGTCGTTCTGCAATTTCCGCATTAATTGCTGTTTTCTCTTTTTGCTTTTTCAGAAAATGGTAATCCTAAAAAACATTCAATAATAAAAACAAGCAGTAAAATCAAAACACTGCACACACTTGCATTTTCTGTATCTCTTCTAAACACGAATCATCACGTCATGCAGATTGCTTGTTTTATACCCCGTTGAAACATACGATCTGATGCCTTCTCCGAACTTTGAGTTCCCGTTATTCGAGGCTGAAGAAGAAAATGACGACCAAATTCCAAAAGAGATCTCCCGACTACTCAGACAAGAGGAAAAGTCCATTGAACCTCACAAAGAGCCGTTGGAAACGGTAAACTTGGGTTCAGAAAAAGAGAGAAAAGAAATCAGGATCGGAGCACTGCTCAGTCCAACTGCCAGAGAGGATCTGATAAAGCTTCTCAAAGAATTCCCCGATGTATTCGCTTGGTCCTATCAGGATATGCCAGGGTTGGATACCAGCATCGTGGAACATCACTTACCGTTGAGATCGAAATGTTCGCCAGTAAAGCAAAGGTTGAGACGGACTCACCCGGACATGGCCATCAAAATCAAAGAGGAGGTACAGAAACAGATCGACGCGGGTTTCCTCGCTACATCTGAATATCCTCAATGGTTAGCCAACATCGTACCCGTTCCCAAAAAGGACGGAAAGGTCAGAATGTGTGTTGATTACAGAGATCTAAACAAGGCAAGTCCAAAGGATGACTTTCCTTTACCACACATTGACATGCTGGTTGACAGCACAGTAAAGTTCAAAGTATTCTCCTTCATGGATGGATTCTCGGGCTATAATCAGATCAAAATGGCGCCGAAAGACATGGAGAAAACTTCGTTCATTACCCCATGGGGTACCTTTTGTTACAAGGTAATGCCGTTCGGTTTGAAGAATGCCAGGGCAACCTATCAAAGGGCCATGACTACTCTGTTTCATGACATGATACACAAAGAAATTGAGGTATATGTCGATGATTTGATTGCAAAATCAAGAACAGAGGATGAGCACGTTGAACATCTGTCAAAATTGTTCGAACGTCTAAGAAAATTCAAGCTCCTCTTGAATCCTAACAAGTGCACCTTCGGTGTCCGTTCAGGGAAATTACTAGGGTTCATCGTCAGCCAGAAAGGAATTGAAGTTGATCCTGACAAGGTCAAGGCCATTCAAGAAATGCCTTCTCCGAAAACTGAAAAACAAGTAAGAGGATTCCTGGGACGTTTGAACTACATCTCCAGATTCATATTCCTTATGATCGCGGCATGTGCGCCGATTTTCAAATTACTCAAAAAGAACCAGGATTGCGTTTGGTCAGAAGATTGCCAAGCCGCCTTCGACAGTATCAAGGAATATCTGTTGAATCCTCCAATCCTATCACCTCCAGTGGAAGGAAGACCACTGATCATTTACCTCACAGTCCTAGAGGACTCAATGGGATGTGTACTTGGCCAACAAGACGAAACTAAAAGGAAAGAGTCTGCCATTTACTATCTAAGCAAGAAATTCACCGACTGCGAGACTCGGTACACAATGCTTGAGAAAACTTGTTACGCTTTGGCTTGGGCAGCCAAACGTCTTCGCCAGTACATGATTCATCATACTACTTGGTTGGTTTCCGAAATGGATCCAATCAAGTACGTTTTGGAAAAACCTGCTCTCACGGGAAGGATTGCCCGTTGGCAGATGTTACTATCAGAATATGACATAGAGTACCACGCTCAGAAAGCCGTTAAAGGAAGTATTTTAGCCGATCATTTGGTTCATCAACCGATTGACGATCAAGAATCAATCGGGTTTGACTTCCCAGACGAAGATGTCATGTATCTAAAAATGAAAGATTGCGATGAACCGCTACCCAGTGAAGGGCCAGAACCAGGTTCCCAGTGGGGACTTATCTTTGACGGAGCAGTCAATCATTATGGAAACGGAATTGGGGCAATCATTGTTACCCCTCAGGGTTCCCACATTCCTTTCACTGCCAGACTTACGTTCAAATGTACGAACAACGAGGCCGAATACGAAGCATGTATCATGGGTCTCGAAGAAGCGATTGATTTAAGGATCAAAAACTTGGACGTATACGGCGATTCAGCCCTGGTTATTAACCAGATAAAAGGAGATTGGAACACATACCAATCAGGATTGGTTCCTTACAAAGACTATGCAAGAAGGTTGTTACCCTTCTTCAACAGAGTCGACTTTCATCACATCCCTCGTGATGAGAATCACATGGCTGATGCATTAGCCACTCTCTCTTCCATGATTAGTGTAGGTCGATGGAATGACATACCTAAGATCGACATCATGCGCCTTGAACGGCCCGCTTACATCTTCGCGATTGAAGCAGTCATAGACGACAGACCTTGGTATCACGATATCAAATGCTTCCTTCAGAAACAAGAGTACCCATCTGGGGCACTCAGAAAAGACAGGAAAACCCTCAGAAGATTGGCTGGAAACTTCTTCCTGAGCGGTGACACTCTTTATAAGAGAAATTTTGACATGGTCTTGCTCCGATGTGTCGACAGACTAGAAGCAGACATGCTCATGAAAGAAATTCATGAAGGATCCTTTGGCACTCATGCCAACGGACACACAATGGCGAGAAAAATTCTCAGGGCCGGGTATTATTGGTTGACCATGGAATCCGACTGCTACAAGTACATGAGGAGGTGTCACAAGTGTCAGATATACTCCGACAAAATTCATGTACCGCCATCACATCTCAAAGTTCTTTCTTCCCCGTGGCCTTTTTCCATATGGGGAATCGACATGATTGGTATGATTGAGCCCAAGGCTTCAAACGGACATCGGTTCATCCTTGTAGCCATTGATTATTTCACCAAGTGGGCCGAAGCAGCGTCATTCGCCAATGTAACCCGACAAGTGGTGGTCCGATTTATCAAAAACAATATCATTTGCCGTTATGGTGTTCCAAGCGAGATCATTACTGATAATGGATCTAACTTGAACAATAAAATGATGAAAGAGTTGTGTGCAGAGTTCAAGATCGAACACCATAACTCATCTCCCTACCGACCCAAGATGAACGGAGCGGTAGAAGCGGCTAACAAAAACATCAAGAAGATTGTTCAAAAGATGGTTGTAACCTATAAAGATTGGCACGAAATGCTACCCTTTGCTCTTCACGGTTATCGAACATCTATCCGCACTTCAACAGGGGCAACCCCTTTCTCTCTAGTATATGGCATGGAAGCCATGCTCCCCATAGAAGTAGAGATCCCATCAATCCGGGTATTGATGGAAGCTCAGCTCACCGAAGCTGAATGGTGTCAAAGTCGACACGACGAACTGAACCTGATCGAAGAAAAGAGAATCACGGCACTATGCCACGTTGAGTTATATCAACAGAGAATGAAAATGGCGTTCGACAAAAAGGTCTGACCTCGTATTTTCATAAAAGGAGACCTCGTGCTCAAGAAGATACAATCATTTCTCACTGACTCTCGGGGCAAATGGACCCCAAATTATGATGGCCCCTATGTGGTCACGAAAGCTTTCTCAGGCGGCGCCTTGAGACTTGCAACCATGGACGGAGAGGAATTTGCCTACCCCACGAATGTTGATGTAGTCAAGAAATACTTCGCCTAAAACTAAAAAAAAACGTCTCGGTGGATTGAAAACCCGAAAGGGAGGTCCAGGCAATAGTTAGAGACATGAAAAAAAATCATCCCGATGGATTGGAAATCTCATAGTACAATCCAGGAAAAAGTTAGGGATAATGGCAAGTAACTATGTTCAACAGAGGCAAGTCCCTCAGCAGCAGTTACAACATCATCTATCGGAGGAAATCTCCAGTCAAAGGTCATCTTCGACGGAAGCTCAGGATGTCCCGAACTCAAAGTTGGTAGAAGGATAGTGGTCGTTATGTTTCAACGTAGCCCTTTTCCCTGTAAATTACCATTTTCTAACTTTGTATATACTCTTTGGAATCACGCATTTGGCTGATCTCCATCTTATCAATAAAATTTGAGCCCTTGTGCTTTTGTTTGTAACTCTTTACTTGTTTTAGATTTACAGAACGGCGTTGTTTAAACTTAATCAGCGATTCTTGAAATAAAACAAAAAATAAATTTACTTGTTAAAACTTTTTCTGCTTTTAAATTAAAGATGGCATTTCTTTTGACTGTTGAACATCAGAAGAACATCGATCGCTTCTCCCGAAGTAAGTGAACTTCAAAGTGCAAAATCAAAGTACTCCTTCTAAACCAGTTCGCCTGAATGAAGGGATCAACTGTGTCAGAGACCTTGTTTCGTCTGACATCCTCGACCGAGTTCTCATCTCCTAAGCCCGATCAACATAGCTCCCAACGGGACTATCTCTCCTAAGCAAGGTGGAATTACTATTTTGAATCAACGGTACTTCTTTTCCCCGCGATGGCCGAGTATCCAATTGTGTTCATCTCTTAGTCTGTATGTTGCGTCTGTTTTGTCGGCATAAACATACATACATCATGCATTTTTTATTTGCATTCACATTTCATATTGCATCACTATCACTCTAGTCGGTCCTGTCCCCTAGTGGTAGAAGTCCTCTCAATCGAGTTGTCAGTTCTTGCCTCGTCAGGAAATACTGTGTCTGAACAACCTCGCTTCCAGTTTAATTCTGGAAGGAAGTTGGTCCTTGACCACTTTGATAACTTGAACCTCTGAAAAGCCAGAGAAAACTTTCAATAAGCATCACTCTTCGCCATTGAAGATGATATCCTTGCTTTCCAGGATTAAGGAAAATCCACAGAGAAAGCCTCGTGATCAGAGATTCGGCAGCACGCCAGTTTTGCTCCGAAAAACCACTGATGAGAAGGTCATCGGCACCTCAAAATTGGATCCCATCATATGGCATTTCTCCAGGAAGATCCCGAGAAAAGTATGATGTAACCCCAAACGAAAACAGTCTCTCAAGAGACTCGCTTTCCCCAGTAGAAACAAATGACGTCTCCAACGGAGAAGTTTGTACAACTCTACAACTCAGACGACTGGGGTCCCCAGCAAGTCTGACAACAAAACATTTTCTACTCAAATGGCATCTCCCCAGGAAAATTCGGCGAGAAGTTTGAAGGAAAGCAGCTACGAATAGCGTCCCTTGTCAGTAAAGTTTATTGACAAAAGAAACTAAGACCAGTTCCTTGGTAGGAAACCAGGATCGAGGGGAAGTTTAAATCAGAAACTAAGACCAGTTCCTTGGTAGGAAACCAGGATCGAGGGGAAGTTTAAATCAGAAACTAAGACCAGTTCCTTGGTAGGAAACCAGGATCGAGGGGAAGTTTGTTTCCACAACTGAGACCAGTTCCTTGGTAGGAAACCAGGATCGAGGGGAAGTTTATTTCAAAAGAGACTAAAACCAGTTCTTGGTAGGAGACCAGGATCGAGGGGAAGTTTACCTTTTCTAAGCATCATTACTTAGCTAAAGAAGATGAATGTGTAAGCTACCATTCATAACCACCATCAAAATTTCGGGTATTCCGATATTTAATCCTCTTGCACCCCGAATGCCCGAATCCCTTCGTCATTCACACCTTCGGGTCCAAGAAGATTAAATAGGGGCATCTGTAATACCCCAAATTTTGACCACTTAGATTTCCCATCATTGTGAAAATCATCATCACAATATGGATGAACCATCATGCTTCATCAGTCTCCCCAAAGATGGGTGAGCATCCAATACAATCAAAATTAGGGTTTCAAGCCCTCTCTGAGTGCTTAGACAAAGGATCAATCAAGAAATGACATGATCTTCAACTTGTCTAACCTCCCAAGTAACTACAATGGATCAAAAAGGACTCCCACTTCATGGATTAAGCACAAGGCTGCTCCCTTCTAGGTGGATCAAGTCTCAAGATCGACAGTGTCACCAAATTAGGGTTTTGGTCGACCAGGGCCTCCAGATGGAAATTTTCATCTGGGCACAAGGCAATGATCCAAAACATGACCTAATATACTTCATGTAACCTCATGAACCCATGCATCAAGTCAATTTTGCCTCAGGGGATGCATTCATCAAAAATCAGGAATTAGGGTTTCTTGACCTAATTCACCCCTAAGTTGACTTTTGGGACAAACCATGAGCCAAGACCTCAAGACATGATTTGAGGGTCTCTAATATACCATATTGATCCATTTGGAACAATGGATTGATCCAAGAAGTTTGAGCAACAAGTCTCAATTTCATCTGCACCACAATTAGGGTTTTAAGAGAAAAGTCAACTGTAACTTTGACTTTTGACCAAGACATGCTCCCAAACCCTAATACATGATTGAATATACCCTATGACACCCATGGAACATGTCCATCAAGTTTGATTTAGGTCAAGGACATGATTTCCTGAAGAATTGCACAGTTTGGAATTCATCTGATAAAAAGTCAACTGTGCACAAAAGTCAACTTTGACTTTTTGAGATTTTTCACCAAAATGGATTTTTAAACCTAAAATGATGTTAATGTATGATTTGAATCATCATTCATCAAGAAAAATCAAGAAAAGTGAGATAACTTGTAAAAGGGGTAACCATAAAACTTAGAAATTTTTCTAAGTTAAAAATAAAGTAGCAAAGGTACCAACTTTGGAGGACCATAACTCCTAAACCACAAGGCCATTTTTTCTCATCCAAAGATGTATTTGTAGCCCTCATTATCACCTACAAAAACTTCAACTACAAGTCATTCCAATTCATTAACGATTTTGAGTTATGGAGTGATCAAAGTGGCTGAAAAGTGAAAATGTCACTTTTTCCAACACTTAGTGAAATTTTCACTAAGTCAGATTCTGCCTCACTTTTTGCCAAATGTAGGGGGATTTTTCACTTGGAATCAAAAGAGATCAAAACCAAACTTGTTCAAACAGTTGTTGTATCATGTAAGAGCTTTCCAAAATGGCCAAGAACATTGCCAAATTCAACCTACACCATGAGATACAACATTGCCAAGTTGCCTTGCTGAAATCTGTCAAGGCAAGGCAGAATTTGCAACTTTGGTCGATTTGCCAAAATCAGCCAAATTCAATTGCTCCTATCCACTTGGACACCTCAGAGGATTGAATCTAAAGGGGACAATCACTGAGCCAAGCCTCCAAAGTCCATGGAACAAGAAATAGCATGTTGAACCTAGAATGGCCAAAATAGGGACAAGACTTCAAATTTGGAATGAGGCATTCAATGAAACCATCAAGGTGGCATGGACTGAGCCATTCTCATCTGAAATCAGTCAAGACTTATCCAAGACCAAGGGAACCAAAGCTCTGTGCCCTAACCTCTAGTCAATGGCTAGAGGAGACTTGGATTCTCATTTGCCAACATTGGCCAAACCTACTTACCAGCTGCCATGCACTATTCCTTGTAAAACAAACTTGCTCTACTATAAATAGAGCTTAATTGTGGTCAGTTTGAGTACACCAAAGCCATCTAACAGATGCTTTCCTCAAAATCTCTTCTTTCACTCCAATTTTGCCTTCTAAGGCAAGTCACTATCGGGTTTTGAGTTTGAGAGCAATTCCAATCAAACTAATCACTCACACACCTCACATACATCACATATGAGCTGATCAAACACTTAAACAACAACTGGAACACTGGTTTCTCAAAATCACCAGCTGGTTGCTCAAAGTTTTAACCAAAGTGCAGTTGAGGTACCACAAAATGATCCAGCCAATTTCAATCAAGTCCAACCATCCAAACACAATCCATAGGGTGTAGGGAAGCTGTTTAGATCATCACCACTCATCTGTAACACCTCCAAATCAAAAATCACTTTGAACTTGCTGTCACGGCTTGGAGGTAAGCACATACTTGGTCATCTCTCAATCTATGCATATTTCCTCGCACAATAATTTGGCCATATGTTCATAATCATGCATGGAATGTTTTCCCTCAATTAATTGCATTGTTTGAATCGTGTATCAAAAATCCTAGCCTTCATGCAGAAATTAGGGTTCTTGAGGTCTCTTCGTGATTTCTTGTTGTATGTTTAATTTAAATGAAATTAAAGTACATAGACATGATCGTGAGGTTGAGGCGAGCATAATGATATGTGGATTGCATGATATGATTACGTATTCATGGAGATTGGATAGAAAACGCAAATCTGAGAAACCAAGAACACGCGCGTGTTCTTCAGCTTGTTCTTGGCGCCTTTTTTCCAAATTCAAATATTTAAATTTTGTGATTTTGTTTAATTGATTCAAAAATTAATTTCTCTCTGAGTTTTAATGATTTTGAGTTGATTCTTTGTTTAATAATTCACAAAAATGTTAAAATATTTTATTTTCCCAAAAAATCCCAAAAATATTATTTATTTTGTATAATTGATATTTTTGTAAAGAATTAATATTTTGATTGTTTTTGGCATTTTAAATATTTTTTCTACATTGATTTTGCAACTTTTAATGCTTTCTAATTATTTTGTAGGTCAATACTTAATTTTTGAAGCATTAATCCAAGATCACAATTTGTTTTCCATGTGTTAAACAATTTTTGATCATTTTAATTGAATTTTTATTCAATTAAATACATTTTGAAAACAAATTAGGGTTTTGGATTAATTCAACCCTCATAAATCATTTTCAAAACTTTTTGGGCCTCTTGAGAGAGTGTAAGACCCATCCCCCCTTGTACAAAAACTTTTTGGGCCTCACTCATTGTATAAGTCCCTCTGTACAAGTAAACGGCGCGATCGTCGCCCGTTTAAAAATAAAAATCATTTGGGCCTCTCCTTGAGCTATAAGACCCATTCAAAACACTTTGGGCCTCTATTAGAGTGTAAGACCCAATCCCCCTTTTAACCAAAACATTTTGGGCCTCACTTATTGTATAAGTCCCTCTGCGTTAAAAGAAAACCTCGGCGCGATCGCCATTTTTAAACGAAAAATCATTTGGGCCTACCCTCGTGTTATAAGCCCCACTCTTTTTCTTTAAACCTTTTTGGGCCTCTTGAGAGAGTGTAAGACCCATCCCTTTGTACAGAAAACCTTTTTGGGCCCCAGTCACTTGTATAAGTCCCGCTGTACAAAGTCAAACAGTGCGCTCACTGATAAAACCCTGGGCCTCTCCTTGAGCTGTAAGCCCCAAATCTTTCTTTTTCAAAGCACTTTCTCCTTTGATTTTGAATATACTGTTGTTTTCAATCTTTCTTTGTTGAACAACTAACCAAACAGCATGGAAGCACTCCAACCGAGTAAGTGGTTATCACTTTCGTTTACTGCTTTCATATTATAAAATGTATTGTGGGGCTGCTCACTGTAAGTCTCCTTTCATAAACTCATATCTACTGTGTAATAATAGTATAGATATTTCGAGTTTCCCCGGCAACTACGTCTAGAACTAGGTGACTCCGTTTCATTTATTCGTAGAAATAGACGCCTAGATCCCCAATATGAGCACCAGATACAGTCTTCTCTTCGGCTGTCCTCCTTAGGAATCGTCAAGAAGCTCTACTCCCCAAGATGAATGTATTCTCCGTGAATGGCATCTTTGAGTTTCTTCCAAATTCTCGAACTTTCCTGACTTGATCTATTCCTTGTGGATAGCTTGCCTTGAATGTCTCAGGGTTTGGGTACCCACTACGGTCATAATCTTGGACCTTAACTAAGGAACCCTCTTTAAAAGCTAAAAGTCGCTGGATAGTAAACCTCGCACGTTTACCAGTGGTTTTTATCTTTAAAAGAGTTATCTCTCTTAATGGAAAGGAGATGATAGACCCACGGGCTTCTTAAAAGCATCGGCCTCCTCTTGGGCATTATTCAAGGACACTACGACTTCTTAGAAGTATTCACAGCCTCCTCTTAGGCTTCGTATAATGATCTCTTCCTCCTGGAATGATAGCCTCCTCTTGGGCTTAGTACAAGGACCCGTCGGCTTCTTAAAAGTTTCCAGCCTCCTCTTGGGCTTCGTACAAATTGTCCCGACGACCTCCTAGAGGTATAGGAACAAAACCTAGTCATCCTCATAGAACAGTCCTTTCATAGAGTCTACTACTGTTTCTCAAAGCATAGTACAAAAGATAAAACTCTAGACTTGGACAGTCTAACTTCCTTGAGTCTCAAAGACATTCTCAAGTGACCCCCTCCGTTAAATAGGAAGGAAACCCGCAGACTCGGACAGTCTCAATACCCTTTGGATTTCCCATTTCCTCAAAGTGAAGGAAATATCCCTGATCCTCAAATCAAATCCCTGAGTACAGTGTTGCTCATATAAGAACTGATTTTCTCTTTTAAAATCAGTATATTGGATCTGTCACTCAACTGAAACAAACCTTTAGCCTCCATCTCGGGCTTCGTACGAGATACAA
This sequence comes from Lathyrus tuberosus, assembly GCA_022829125.1. Classification (NCBI taxonomy): domain Eukaryota; kingdom Viridiplantae; phylum Streptophyta; class Magnoliopsida; order Fabales; family Fabaceae; genus Lathyrus; species Lathyrus tuberosus. The sequence goes on from JALAZF010000422.1 coordinate 4,947,429, forward strand.
AAACACTATCTTGTTGAGTATAAAAGACTCTCCTGTTGAGTCAGCCCTTTTTGCCTCTCTTTCGGGCTTTGTACGAGACACACAAAGACTCCCTCGTTGAGTCAAACAAACAATAGCCTCTATCTCGGGCTTCGTACGAGACACAAAGACTCTATCATCGGGTCAAAAACTTTTAGCCTCTCTCTCGGGCTTTGTACGAGACACAAAATAGCCTCCTCTTAGGCTTTGTATAATGATTTTCCTAGCGGAAATTAGCCTCCTCTTAGGATTTTGTATAAGAAAACCACTGGTTGATCCAATCAACCTTTTAGCATCAAAACTGTGCCTCGTTCACAGTACACAAACATCAACAACTCCTTTCCTTTCATCTAATCGCTGTAAGCGGCAAGCCTCTGGATCATCTATATCCATGCCACTGTCCCTCTTTTAGCATGAGAAATTCCTAAGGAAAGATGGCATTGCTCTACACTGAGTTAAAGTCTTCTCCTTCAGGTTAAAACCTTTTCTTCGGAAATTATGGCATTGCTCGGATCCGCGTATCCCAGTTAAAGTAATTCTTCTTCTCCCTCTTTAGAGATAACAAATTCTCTCTAAAGTCGAGGTCTTTCAGCTTCACGTCTTGGGCTTTGAACAAGATACAAACCACCTTTAGCTTCACGTCTTGGGCTTTGAACAAGACACCAAAACACCAAAAACCAATTTCCTCCCATAGAATAGGAGGAACTACGAACGCTCTGATTTCCCTGTTTCGGTAAACGGGAATACGTAGGCATAAGATCGAAAGAAAAGATCTTAGCGAGCATAATCAACAAAAAACCCAAATCCCATATCTCCATCAATTAAAAGCAGTAATTCAAAAGCATCAGTCCTAACATCCTAATCCTTGTTCCCCGCCAGAAACCTTCTGCCCAGGTAAAAAAGAAAGAAAACAGTATTGGTGAAAATACAAATAACCAGTACAAAGGCCCCCCCACATTGATAGCATCCGTAACCTAACAGATCGCTGTTTAAACTCAGTATGCAAGCAGGGTTAATTGGAGACATCTATTTCCCTTCCTTATTCAGCTCACAATAGGATAAAAAATGAATCGACCTGTAGTTTAAGCTCAAACCGCAGAGAGCGACCAGCGCTTAAGAACCGCGTCCAAAATCGCTCGCTACAACTACAGAACACCCCTGGTTATTCTTTGAGCAGAAATCACACTGGTGATAATTGTGAGGTGGTACATGACCGTACCCGCTCTGTATACAATGCATCCTGATCAGATTGGTTCCTAATAGGAGTACATCGTGAATTTGATAATTGCGGCTAAATTCTTACTCTATCAAATTTACTGCAGTCTTCTCATGTTGAGGTGTAGCGCGATTTTTATGGTTTCGAATCACTATCGCTTTGGTACTACAGTTCGATTCATTTTTTATCCTGTTGAGCTGATTATGGAAGGGAAATAGATGTCTCCAATTAACCCTGCTTGCAAACTGAGATTAAACAGTCAAAACTGTTGGTTTACAGATGCTATCAAGAGGGGGTTCTTCTTTAGGGTTATTCGCTTAAAAATAGTGTCTAGGCTATTGATAAGATGTTAGGTCTGATGCTTTTTGATGGATGTCTGAAGGTACGGGAATTTGGGTTTTTGATTAGTATGCTCGCTAAGATTTTGCAATTTTATGCCTACGTATTCCCGTTTAACGAAATAGGGAAATCAGAGCGATCATAGTTCCTCCTATTCTTTGGGAGGAAAGAGGTGTTTTGGTGTCTTGTTCAAAGCCCAAAACGTGAAGCTAAAGGTGGTTTGTATCTTGTTCAAAGCCCAAGATGTGAAGCTAAAGGATTTTGGCTGAGAGAGAATTTGTCATCTCTAAAGAGGAGTTGTTGATGTTTGTATGCAGTGAGCACGACACAACTTTGATGCTAAAAGGTTGATTGACTCAACCGGGGTTTTCTATATACAAAGCCTAAGAGGAGGCGGGAAGTTTGACTTTTCCGGAGGAAAATGTTCTTTCTGTCTTGTACAAAGCCCAAGGTTGAGGCTAAAAGGGATTTTGACTCCATTGAGGAGAATGTATCTTGTATAAAGCCCAAGATGGAGGCTGAAAGGGTTTGACTCAACAATAGAGTACTTTTATCTGTCCTGTATAAAGCCCAAGATGGAGGCTAAAAAAAGGTTGACTCAACAAGAGAGTCTGAAGGTTGATTGACTCAACAAGTGAGTCTTTTATACTCAACAAGAGAGTGATTTGTTGTCTCGTACGAAGCCCGAGATTGAGGATAAAAGGAGATTGACTCAACAAGAGAGTCTTTTATACTCAACAAGAGAGTGTTTTATATGTCTTGTACAAAGCCCGAGACGGAGGCTAAAAGTGGTTGACTCAACAAGAGAGTCTTTTATACTCAACAAGAGAGTGTTTTTCTATCTCGTACGAAGCCCGAGATGGAGACTAAAAGGAGGTTGACTCAACAAGAGAGTCTTTTATACTCAACAAGAGAGTGTTTTATATGTCTTGTACAAAGCCTAAGACGGAGGCTAAAAGTGGTTGACTCAATAAGAGAGTCTTTTATACTCAACAAGAGAGTGTGTTTCTATCTCGTACGAAGCCCGAGATGGAGGCTAAAAGGAGGTTGACTCAACAAGAGAGTCTTTTATACTCAACAAGAGAGTGTTTATATGTCTTGTACAAAGCCCAAGACGGAGGCTAAAAGTGGTTGACTCAACAAGAGAGTCTTTTATACTCAACAAGAGAGTGTTTTTCTATCTCGTACGAAACCCGAGATGGAGGCTAAAAGGAGGTTGACTCAACAAGAGAGTCTTTTATACTCAACAAGAGAGTGTTTTATATGTCTGGTACAAAGCCCAAGACGGAGGCTAAAAAGTGATTGACTTAACAAGAGAGTCTGAAAAGGTTAGCTCTGCTAGGGAGAATCATTTGTACAAAGCCCATGAGGAGGCTGCCTTACCGCTGTGGATTCTGGAGATCCTGAAGCGGGTTCAAGTGTGGGGAACTCTCATGGGAGAGACCGGGGTTTCTTCCTATGTTTGAAAGGAACTTGAGAATGTCTTTGTGACTAAAGGGTCTTAGACTGTCCAAGTCTAGAGTTTTATCTTTTGTACAATGCCCAAGAGGAGGCACGGGCATTAAGGGATGAGTATCAACCCTAAAGTGGCCGGAGTTTTGACGCGGGAAAGACTGCTCTAGTAAAGGATGACTAAGTTCTGTCTTATACCTTTAAGAGGTCGTCAGGGTCCTTGTATTAAGCCCAAGGAAGGCATGAGAACTTCTAAGAAGCTGAAAGGTCCTTGTACAACGCCCAAGAGGAGGCGGGGATGCTTTTAGAAAGCCTGTGGGTCCCCAAACCAAGAGAAGTTCAAGAAATGCAATTCACCGAGAAGAGATCATTCCAGGAAAGTTCGAGGATTTGGAAGAAACTCAAGAGATACCATTCACGGAGAAAAGATCATCTCTGGGGAGTTAGAGTTTCTTTGACAATTTCTTAGGGTGACAGTCTGAGAAAAGGTTCACCAAGAATACTGTCTTTCTCTTTGTTCCATATTGTTTAGCCCCAAGATGAGGGAAGAATGTATCTGGAATCCTACGGGGGATCTAGTTTTGTTTGTATTTAAGAGTGACCAACAAAGCTTTACCTAGTTCTAGACGTAGTTGCCGGGGAAAACTCTAAATAACTATACTAGTATTACACAGTGGATATGTGACAAGTATATAAAAGGATGTGAAAGAAGACTTACAGTGAAGCAGCCCCACAATACAGTTATGTACATATGAAAGCGGTAAATGAAATCGGATAAACACTTACTCGTTGTAGAGCTTCCATGCTGTTTGGTTAGTTGTTCAACAAAGAAAGTTTTGATAACAACATATATTTGAATTCAAAATCAAAGGAGAAAGGGGTTTAAAAATATTGTTGGGGCTTACAGCTCGAGGAGAGGCCCAAGTTTTAACGATGATTGCACTGTTGTTTAAAAAACTGTACAGAGGGACTTATATAATATGTGAGGCCCAAAAAGTTTTTATGTACAAGGGGATGGGTCTTACACTCTATTAGAGGCCCAAAGATTTTGAAAAGAAAAGAAATGGGGCTTACAACACGAGGGTAGGCCTAAATGATTTGTTTGGCAACGACGATCGCGCCGAGGTTTTTCTTTTAACGCAGAGGGACTTATACAATGTCTGAGACCAAAAAAAGTTTTGGTTAAAAGGGGATTGGGTTTTACACTCTATTAGAGGCCCAAAGAGTTTTAAGAAAAAGAATTGGGACTTATAACTCGAGGAGAAGCCCAATTGATTTGGTTAGAAAGGCGACGATCGCGCCGTTGTTTTTGAAAATACAGTGGGACTTATACAATGACTGAGGCCCAGAAGGTGGTGTATTTACAAAGGGGTTGGGTCTTACACTTTATTAGAGGCCCAATAATTTATTTTTGTACAAGTGGTGGGGCTTACAGCTCAAGGAGATGCCCAAATGATTTTTGTTAAAAAGGCGACGATCGTGCCGAACCTTTTGACGGTATCGGGACTTATACAATACACTAAGGCCCAAATTATTTTGGTTTTAAAAAAAAGGGTTGGGTCTTACACTCTATTAGAGGCCCAAAGAGTTTTAAAAAGTTTGATGAGGGTTGAATTAATCAAAACCCTAATTTGTTTTCAAAATATATTTTAATTGAATAAAAATTCAATTAAAATGATCAAAATTGTTAAACATGTGTGAAAAAATTGTGATCTTGGATCAATGTTTCAAAAATCATGTTTCTATCCACAAAATGATTGGAAATCAATTAAGTTTGGAAAATCAAGGGAGAAAAAGCATTTTAAATGTTGAAAAACAAATAAAATATTAATTCTTTGTAAAAATATCAAGTATATGAAATAATTAATATTTTTAGGATTTTTTGGTAAAATAAAATATTTTAGCATTTTTGTGAATTATTAAAAAAAGAATCAACTCAAAATCATTAAAACTCAGAGAGAAATTAATTTTTGAATCAATTAAATAAAATCACAAAATTCAAATATTCAAATATTCAAAAAATGGCGCCAAGAACATGCCAAGAACACGCGCCATCCTCTGTTTCTACAGATTTGCATTTTCTATCCAATCTCACTGAATACTTGATGATATCATGCAATCTACATATCAATCTGCTCGTTTTCACCTCACGATCATGTCCATGGTCTTTAATTTCATTTATTTTAAGCATGGAATAAGAAATCAAAGAGAAACCTCAAGAACCCTAAAATTTGCATGAAGGTTCAGAAGTTCCATACACGATTCAAACAAAGTAATTGATTGAGGGTAAACACTCTATGCATGATTATGAACATATGGCCAAATTATTGTGCAGCAAAAAATGCATGGATCATAGAGTTAGAAGAGCTCAGGGCTACCTCTTGCAGCTGGTGATCGTGTTTTGTGTTAGAGGTGTTGCAAGCTGGTTCCAATGATTTGCACAGCTTCCTTAGGTGCCAAGTGATGTGTCTGAATGCTTGGAGTGGTTTAAAACAAGCTGGAACTGAAGATGGTACCCCAACTGCAAGTCTGCTAAATGCTTGAGCAGTTGGATGGTGATTTTGAGAAATCAGTATTCCAGAAGTTGTTTAAGTATTTGGATCACTTCTATATGATGTTTTTGAGGTGTGTGTGTGGTTGGTTTGGTTGGAATTGCTTTCAAACTCAAAACCCAATAGTGACTTGCTTTGGAAGGAAATTTTGGAGTGAAGAAAGAGATTTTGAAGAAAGCATTTGTTTGATGGCTTTGGTGTACTCAAACTGAGCACAAATGAGCTCTATTTATAGTAGAGCAAGTTTGTTTTGCAAGCAATAGTGAATGGCAACTGCTGCAGAAGTTTGGCAAATGTTGATCAATAGGAATCCAAGTCTCCTCTAGCCATTGACTAGAGGTTAGAGCACAGGCTGCTGGTTCCCTAGTTCTTGGATAAGCCTTGACTGAATTCAGTTGGAAAGGGCTCAGTCCATGCCACCTTGGTGCATTCATTAAATGCTCCAAACCAAAATTGGAGTCTTGTCCCTCTTTTAGGCATTTCTAGGTTTGGCATGCTACTTTTGGTTCCAAGGACTTAGGAGCTGATGGATCAGTGTTTGTCCCTCCTTGGTCTCCCCCTAAGGTGTTCATATGGATAAACTTGTTTGTCATTTGAAAAATTTGCTCAAATCGAGCAAAATGCACAAATCTGCTTTGCCATGACAGTTTGCAACAAGGCACATTGTCATTGTCATATCTCATGGCTTAAGTGGAGTTTCATGGAGTTCTTGGCCATTTTGGAAAGCTCTTATATGATACAACACATGTGTGATCATAGTTTCTCTTGATACTTTTTGGATCCAAGTGAAAAATCCCCCTACTTTTGAAAAAAAAACAAGACAGATTCTGACTTAGTGAAAATTTCACTAAGTGTTGGAAAAAGTGGCATTTCATGTTTTCAGCCATTTTGATCCAACCATAACTCAAATTCTATGATGAATTGGAATGAGGTGTAGTTGAAACTTTTAAAGTATGCCATGCGAGCTACAAATCCATCTTTGGATCAGCCCAAATGGTTGCTTGGATCTCAAGTTATGATCCTTGGAAGTTGGTACCCTAGCCACTTTGTTCCATAACTTAGAAAATTTCTAAGTTTTTTATGGTTACCCCTTTTACAAGTTATCCCACTTTTCTTGATTTTTCTTGATGAATGATGATCCCAATCACATATTAACATCATTTTAGGGTCAAAGAACCATAATTGTGAAAAATCTCAAAAAGTCAAAGTTGACTTTTGTGCACAGCTGACTTTTTGTCAGATGAACTCTAAACTGTGCGATCCTCTATGAAATCAAGTCCTTGACATAAATTAAACTTGATGGATTGATTTCATAGGTGTTATAGGGTGTATTGAATCATGTCCCAAGGTTTGGGAGCATGCTTGGGTCAAAAGTCAAAGGCACAGTTGGCTTTTCCCGCGAAACCCTAATTGTGGTTCTGATGAATTTGAAACTTGTTGATCAAGCTTCTTGGATCAATCCATTGTTGCAAATGGATCAATGTAGTGTGTTAGAGACCCTCAAATCCTCTTTTGAGGTCTTGGCTCATGTTTTGTCCCAAAAGTCAACTTAGGGGTGAATTAGGTCAAGAAACCCTAATTCTTGATTTTTTATGAATGCATCCCCTGAGGCAAAATTGACTTGATGATTGGGTTCATGATGTCCCTTGGAGCATCTTAGGTTATGCTTTGAAGCCTTTGGTTCATGCCCAGAGGAAAATTTCCATCTGGAAGCCCCAGTCGACCAAAACCCTAATTTGGTGACACTAGCGATCTTGAGGCTTAATCCACTTGGAATGTTGCAAATTTGTGTTTGATCCTTGATGTAGGAGTCCTCTTGATACATTGTGTATGTTTGAGAGGTTAGACAAGTTGAAGATCATGTCATTCCTTGATTGATCCTTTGTTTAAGAGCTCTGAGAGGGCTTGAAACCCTAAATTTGATTATAGTGGATGCTCACCCATCTTTAGGGAGACTAATGAGGTATAATGGTCCATACATATTGTGATGATGATTTGCATAATGATGGGGAATCTTAGTGGTCAAAATTTGGGGTATGACAGATGCCCCTATTTAATCTTCTTGGACCTGAAGGTGTGAATGGCGAAGGTATTCGGGCATTCGGGGTGCAAGAGGATTAAATATCGGAATACCCGAAATTTTGATGGTGGTTATGAATGGCAGCTTGCCCATCCATCTTCTTTTGCTAAGCAATGATGCTTAGAAAAGGTAAACTTCCCCTCGATCCTGGTTTCCTACCGAAGAACTGGTCTCAGTTGCTGAAATAAACTTCCCATGATCCTGGTTTCCTACCAAGGAACTGGTCTCAGTTTCTGAAATAAACTTCCCATCGATCTTGGTTTCCTACCAAGAAACTAGTCTCAATTTCTGAAATAAACCTCCCCTCGATCCTGGTTTCCTACCAAGGAACTGGTCTCAGTTTCTGAAATAAACCTCCCCTCGATCCTGGTTGGGAGCTACGTTGGTCGGGCTTAGGAGATGAGAACTCTGCCGAGGGTGTCAGACGAAACCTGGTCTTTGACACAGTTGATCCTTCGTTCAGGTGTACTGGCTAAGAAGTAGTACTTTGATTCTGCACTTCGAAGCTCAATTGCTTCGGGAGAAACGATCGATGTTCTTTCGATGTTCAACAGTCAAAAGAATTTCCATCTTTGTTTTAAAAGCAGAAAAAGTTTGACAAGTAAATTCATTTTTGTTTTATTTCAAGAATCGTTGATCATGTTAAAATGTCGTTCTATAAAGCTAAAACAAATGAGAATGATAAACAAAAGCACAAGGGCTATAATTTTATTGATAGGATGGAAATCAGCCAAGTGCGTGATTCCATAGAGTATTTACAAAGTTTAGAAAATGGTAAATTAAGGGAAAAGGGCTACATTGAAACATAACGACTGCTATCCTTCTACCAACTTTGAATTCTGGACATCCTGAGCTTCTGTCGATGATGACCTTGACTGGAGTTTTTCTTCTGATGGATGGCATTACTGCTGAAGAGTTAAACTGATCAGACGTAGTTACTTGCCATTAATCCCTAATTTTTGTCTGGATTGTACTTTGAGATTTCCAACCCACCGAGATGATTTTTGCTTGTGTCTCTAAATTTTTCCTGGACCACCCTTTCGGGTTTTCAATCCACCGAGACAATTTATTTTTTATTTAGGCGAAGTATTTCTTGACTACGTCAACATTTATGGGGTAGGCAAATTCCTCTCCGTCCATGGTTGCGAGTCTCAAGGCACCGCTTGAGAAAGCTTTCTTGACCATATATGGGCCGTCATAATTCAAAGTCCATTTGCCCCGAGCATCAGTGAGGAATGATTGTATCTTCTTGAGCACGAGGTCTCCTTTTTCTGAAGACACGAGGTCGAACCTTTTTGTCAAACGCCTTCATCATTCTCTGTTGATACAACTGACCATGGCATAGTGCCGTTATTCATTTTTCTTCGATCAGATTCAGTTCATCGTGTCGACTTTAACACCATTCAGCTTCTGTTAGCTTAGCTTCTATCAATACCCGGATTGATGGGATATCTACTTCTATGGGGAGCACTGCCTCCATGCCATATACTAGAGAGAAAGGGGTTGCCCCTGTTGAAGTGCGGACAGATGTACGATAACCTTGAAGAGCAAAGGGTAGCATCTCGTGCCAATCTGTATAGGTTACAACCATCTTTTGAACAATCTTCTTGATGTTCTTGTTAGCCACTTCTACGGCTCCGTTCATCTTGGGTCGGTAGGGAGATGAGTTATGGTGTTCGATCTTGAACTCAGCACACAACTCTTTCATCATCCTATTGTTCAAGTTGGATCCATTATCGGTAATGATCTGGCTCAGAACACCATAATGGCAGATGATATTATTTTTGACGAATCGGACCACCACTTGTCGGGTTACATTGGCGTATGACGCTGCTTCGACCCACTTGGTGAAGTAGTCAATGGCTACCAGGATGAACCGATGTCCGTTTGAAGCCTTAGGTTCGATCATGCCGATCATGTCAATTCCCCATATGGAAAAAGGCCATGGAGAAGAAAGAACTTTGAGATGCGTCGGCGGTACATGGATTTTGTCTGAGTATATCTGACACTTGTGACACTTCCTCGTGTACTTGTAGCAGTCGGATTCCATAGTCAACCAGTAGTACCCTGCTCTTAGAATTTTTCTCGCCATTGTGTGTCCGTTGGCATGAGTGCCAAAGGATCCTTCGTGAATTTATTTTATCAGCATGTCTGCTTCTGGTCTGTCTACGCATCGGAACAAGACCATGTCAAAGTTTCTCTTATAGAGTGTATCACCGCTCAAAAAGAAGCTGCCTGCTAGTCTTCTGAGGGTCTTTCAGTCTTTTCTGGATGCCCCAGGTGGATACTCTTGTTTCTGAAGGAAGCATTTGATATCGTGATACCAAGGTTTGTCATCTATGAATGCTTTAATTGTGAAGATGTAAGCGGGCCGTTCAAGGCGTATTATGTCAATCTTAGGTAAGTCGTTCCATTGACCTACACTAATCATGGAAGAGAGGGTGGCTAATGCATCAGCCATGTGATTCTCTTCACGAGGGATATGATGAAACTCTATTCTGTTGAAGAAAGGTAACAACCTTCTTGCGTAGTCTTTGTAAGGAATCAGTCCTGATTGGTATGTATTCCAATCTCCTTTGATTTGATTGATAACTAGGGCTGAATCACCATATACATCCAAGTTCTTGATCCTTAAGTCGATCGCTTCTTCGAGACCCATGATACAAGCTTCGTATTCGGCCTTGTTGTTTGTACACTTTAATGTTAGTCTGGCGGTGAAAGGAATGTGGGTACCCTGAGGGGTAACAATGATTGCCCCAATTCCGTTTCCATAATGATTGACAGCTCCGTAAAAAATTAATCCCCATTAGGATCCTGGTTCTGGCCCTTCACTGGGTAGTGGTTCATCGCAGTCTTTCATTTTTAGATACATGACATCTTCGTCTGGGAAGTCAAATCCAACCGATTCCTGATCGTCAATCGGTTGATGAGCCAAATGATCGGCTAAAATACTTCCCTTAACGGCTTTCTGAGCGTGGTACTCGATGTCGTATTCGGATAACAACATCTGCCAACGGGCAATCCTTCCCGTGAGAGCAGGCTTTTCAAAGACGTTTCGGAGATTAACCAAGTAGTGTGACGAATCATATATTGGCAAAGACGTTTGGCTGCCCAAGCCAGAGCACAACAAGCTTTCTCGAGCATAGTGTATCGAGTCTCGCAGTCGGTGAATTTCTTGCTCAAATAGTAAATGGCAGACTCTTTCCTTTTTGTTTCGTCTTGTTGGCCAAGTACACAATCCATTGAGTCTTCCAAGACTGTTAAGTAAATGATCAGTGGTCTTCCTTCCACTGGAGGTGATAGAATAGGTGGGTTCAATAGGTATTCCTTAATACTGTCGAAGGCGGTTAGGCAATCTTTTGTCCAAATGCAGTCCTGATTCTTTTTGAGTAATTTGAAAATCGGCGCACATGTCGCGATCATGAGGAATATAAATCTGGAAATGTAATTCAGACGTCCCAGGAATCCCCTGACTTGTTTTTCAGTCTTTGGAGAAGGCATTTCTTGAATGGCCTTGACCTTGTCAGGATCGACCTCAATTCCTTTCTGGCTGACGATGAACCCTAAAAGTTTCCCTGAACAGACACCGAATGTGCATTTGTTGGGATTCAAGCGGGGTTTATACTTTCTCAACCACTCAAATAGTTTTGACAGGTGGGTCACATGTTCCTTCTCTGTTCTAGATTTGGCAATCATGTCATCGACATATACCTCGATTTCTTTATGTATCATGTCATGAAACAGAGTAGTCATGGCCCTTTGTTAGGTTGCCCCGGCGTTCTTCAAACCGAATGGCATTACCTTGTAACAAAAAGTACCCCATGGGGTGATGAAGGAAGTTTTCTCCATGTCTTTTGGCGCCATTTTTATCTGATTATAGCCTGAGAATCCATCCATGAAGGAGAAGACTTTGAACTTTGCTGTACTGTCAACCAGCATGTCAATGTGTGGTAAAGGAAAGTCGTCCTTCAGACTTGCTTTGTTTAGATCCCTATAGTCTACACACATTCTAACTTTTCTGTCCTTTTTCGGAACTGGTACTATGTTGGCTAACCATTGAGGGTATTCTGATGTGGCGAGGAAACCCGCGTCAATCTGTTTCTATACTTCCTCTTTGATTTTGATGGCCATGTCTGGATGAGTTCGTCTCAACCTCTGTTTTACTGGTGGACATCTGATCTTAACGGTAGATGATGTTCCACGATGCTGGTATCCAACCCTGGCATATCCTGGTAGGACCAAGCGAATACATCGGGAAACTCTTTGAGAAGCTTTATCAAACTTTCTTTGACAGCTGGACTGAGTAAGGCCCCAATCTTGACCTTTTTTCTCTCTTCCTCTGAGCCCAAGTTGACCGTTTCCAACGGATCTTTGTGAGGTTTAATGGACCTTTCCTCTTGCCTGAGGAGTCGGGAGATCTCTTCTGGAATTTCTTCGTCATCTTCTTTTTCAGCCCAAATACCGGGAATTCAAAGTTGGGAGAAGGCATCGGATCGTACGTTTCAACGGGGTTTAAAACAAGCAATTTGCATGACGTTATGATTGTTTTTTAGAAGAGATAGAGAAAATGCAAGAGTGCGTGCAGTGTATTTTCTGAAAACTGCTTGTTTTTATTATTTGAATTGTTTTTAAGGATTACCATTTTCTGAAAAATCAAAAAGAGAAAACAACAATTAATGCGGAAATTACAGAACGACGTTACTTTATTTATGATCTGTCGATTCTTGAAACTACAGCCCTATAAAACAAAACTCTGTCGCTTTGGGCAAAGCGAAGAGGAACATTTACAGAAAGTGAGCCCTATCAAAACATCTGTTTCACCTGGGTAGGGTGAAAGGTTAAAACAAAGATGGCCATTACTTTGACTTATGAACGATCTTAGGAACATCTACGGCAACCCATTAGCGGCGAACTCCTCGGTGAATCACAAAGTCTGGTACCTTCCCTGATTTGTCTTCAGAAATAACGCTAATTTCTGGTGGAGCAGGATCGTTGGAATCTGTCTCCCAGGCAGAGTTGTCGTAGGAGGATTCCTCAGTTATATTTTGTATAGTGTTTGTGCTCTCAGGTAGATCTCCCCATCCAGCTGGCTGAATGTCTTCGAGCCTGATACGAGAGCTTTCAGGAGCGGTGTATTTGACCATGAAGTCGTATTTGCCACTCGGTTGTCCCAAGGTGTCCCACACTTCTTTGGAACTGGAGGAGTCATCCCTTTCGATGACGTTGACCTCGGGAAAAGCATAGTTAATGAATTCTAGTCCTGCAAACTTTGCAAATTCATCGTCGCACTGGACGTTTTCTGAATGACCTGAGTGTTGATCCCATGACATGGTGGGGACGCAAGTATTTTTTCCAATGACACTCGGCTGATTTTCATTGTTCGGCTGATTTTCTTGCCCTAAGTCTCCTGGGTACGGCTGCCAGATAGGCACACCATCCATCGGGCCATAATAGTCGTGGTCAAAGTTGTCTTTCATCAGAGTGTCTTCCTCTAATGAGTTTGGTGGAGCACGACATCCTTCTGGATCACAATCTCCGTATATCATTTTGACGTCTGACCTTGGTATAAATCTCGGACTCTGTGCGGGATAGCAAAATGGCATAGGCACCTCTTCCTGAGACATATAACCGTCCTTGTTAAGATAGGACTTCCATTCCTCATCTGTGTCGGAGGAATCTCACTCGTTGATGGTATGTACTTCTTGAGACACTGGGTGAAGGAAACCTCCACTATGGAAGAAGTTCTGAATGGGATGAAGACTTTCACCGTTAGCGGCAGTCTGGGTACAGGTTACAGAAAAACCAAGACCCTTCTTTGTTTTATTATCGGTAGGAATGATAAGCTGTCCCCATCCTTTTGCGTTGTTACTCTTGATTACTTTGAGAGCATCTTTGTATGAGGAAATCGATGTTCCTTTTTCTGACTGATTTTCATTGCTCACCGAAAGTGCCTGGAACTGCATTCCAACAACCTCCTCGGGTTCTACATAAGTGGATAATGAAAGATTACTCACGATCAAGGCTTGTTCTCCACAGACCGTGACGAGTTGGTCATTCTTGACGAACTTCAGCTTCTGGTGAAGTGTTGAAGTGACTCTAAGAAGACACTATGTTGCTGCTGCAATGTTCTCTTGGATTCTGGCTTTGAATTTAACTCTGATACTCATTTTCTGAAGACTAAGTGCTGAAGACTCTGAAGACAAGGTTCTGATGAACAACATTCTGAAGACTCTAAAGACTTAAGTTTCAGAAGACCAAGTTCTGAAGACTCTGAAGACAAGGTTCTGCTGAACAAGTTCTAAAGACTCTGAAGACTTAAGTTTCTGATAACCAAGGGTTCTGAAGAAGTTTCTGATTTTGCAGGTATACGTACATTGCTGAATGACATCTTATCGAAGCTTAGGAAGCAAAGAGAGAGAGAGAAGCCGAGCGTGACGTGATGATGCATGATATGTAGAGGATGCAGGTTAAGTTCATGGAGAGGGCCTAGCTTGATTTGATAGACGTTGTCTCTGAGATGGCAGGATTACGTAGAGAGGTGAATCGTATTGCAGACTGTGTCTAGAACGTTCCACTAGATAACCCAGCTTTCAGACAGGACCAACACCCTCGCGGAGGCCGTGGATGCCATCATTGATCTATCCAGGTTCCATTGCTCCTTCTTTCGCCTTAGGCTAAGACATTGAGGACAATGTCCAGTTTAAGTGTGGGGGAGGAGTCATCTACTGCTTTTATTTATTTCTTGTTATTTCCTGCTTTCTAGTTTTAGTTTGCTTTATTGAGTCATATGCGTGTTTGAGTCGATTGTTACTTTACATTTTCACATTGTTTATTAACTCCCTTATTTTGACCCCAATTTCAAAAACAAAAAAAATCGTTTGACTCAATGGCTTAACATATTAAGTATAGGTTGTTTTATCTTTGTTTTAGGCTATGTAGACAAACTTGGGAAAGTTTTGTCAATATCGTTACCGTTCCTACACCCTAGAGTTTCTAAGTATGTGATATCAGTTTAAATACACATTATGCCAAGACCTTGTTCCTAGTTCTTTAGAAGTAGCCTCTTTATTAGTTTATATCAGCAGTCAGCACCATCCTTGCGTGTGAACTAAGTAATGAACCGATGCAAATATGTGTTGATCTCAGAGTTTATGATTATGTGATTTTTTTGGATATTGCGAATGAAAGACCTGTTCTAACTAAGTTAGGTGGCTCTCACCCGGCAATTTAGCCCAAAGGGTCAGACTCTTGAAATTCTTCAGAAAAAAAATTAAAAAAAAAAAAAGAAAAAAAATGTGTGCTGAATAAGAGATCATAAAACACTAACAGGTTCACTTACCATGTAAACACGAAGGATAACAGGCTTAATGTGATTGCGCTAGAATGAAAGAGAGGTGAATAAGAACGAAGTCCTTAGGTCGAGTTATAATGTCATGATTTGAACTGGTATTGAATAGGAAGGAACTCTTTGTCCGCTTTTGTAGAATTGTGTCGTTACGGTATCCTAATTTCATTATTCAGTACCTATCTGTGTAGCATTAGCCTAGTAACCTTGCGCTTTTATCGTTTTCGTCATGCCTATGAGTCGAACATCGTACTTACTATTTTATTTCATTGGGAGTTTGCTTGAGGACAAGCAAAAGTCTTAGTGTGAGGGAGTTTGATGACTCGATTTTGTATCGTACATTTTGATTCATTTCGCGCATTTCTACTTATCGTTTTATCGAGTCTTTATTGTTTTCATTGCTATTTACTCATGTTTTCCTTTGTTTTCCCTTGACAGGTGTTTTATCAGCAATGTAGAAGAATGGATCGAAGGTTGAGCTGAAGATTGAAGAAAATCAGCAAAAAGTGCAGTTCTGGCCTCGTCAAAGGAATGGCGCTCACCATGCCCTGAGGAAGGCACACGCCATGCCCAAAAAGGAGGGAATCCCCATTTTGAAGCAATGGCGGTCGCCATTATGCATACGGCGGTCGCCGTTTATGGCGGGAGCAGTTTTCCTGCAGCAGTTTGGCAGTTTTGTTCAATTCAAATTCAAATTTGGACCAGGTCTTTTGGAGCTAGAATTTTTCTATATATAGACCCTTCTGGAGGGCAGTTGGAGAATCGAAGAACCCCGCGAAAGCGCTGCCGAATTCTCTCTAGCCTAACAATCATATTTACCGTCCAAAGTAGCAATTGCTCACACTGAGTAGTTGTTGCACTGTTGTAATCCTTTACATTATCGCTGATTGTACGCTTGGATCGAATTGTCATTTAATATAAGTTTTTAATTCCAGTATATTTCAGGTTGTTTATTTTTCCGTCTTTACTGCATTGTTTAGTATACATGTTTGCAACATAACTTAATTTCTATAAAAAAAGCCTAAATCTATATTTTTGTTAAAATCAACAATATGTATGATTTAATCTCCAGCACTATTAACATGTTAGTTTTAGGATTTAATATGTTAGGCTAAATTTGTTTTAGCCCGTAGTTTGAGGACCGTCGTTTCGACGGGACTTTATAGAAACCACCGGTGTAAAATATGTTTGCTCAAGAATCTGGTTTTAGTGTCTAATTTTAATTTATGTTTCTTTGTCGTGAGAGCGAGGGGCTACTTAACAGCGTTTTGTCACGAGAGTGAGAAATGCATTAAAGTGTGTCCGATAAAACGAGAGTTTGAGGTAAGCATCGGATAGTAGACACTGAGCACTGAACCTAAACACATCGAGAGCGCTTAAGGCTTTATTTAGGTTTTGTTGGTTTTCAAAGCGCGCCTTTTAATTACCGAGCAAGCGAGAGAAAAATCTTGGGGTCATTAGGTGTGGCTTGGTCAGTATCGCGAGAGCGTGAGATTGAGTCTTTAAATCGGTATTTCCTTCAGAATAATTTTGAGATCTTTGTAAACACCCAGAATTTACGGAGTCCCTTAGAAGCACAGAAATCATTCTTCGGTCTCATTTTGTTGTTTGTTTTCAATTCCCGTTAGAATTAAGATCCTTTTACCGCCTATTCAAGCCTTAGCTTTGCACCGTAATAATTGAACACTTTAGGTTGATTATTAGTCCCTGTGGGTTCGACAATCTTTTAAAACTACGCGATAAGCTGTATACTTGCAGTAGTAATCCGACCAATACGCAAAGTCGCGATAAAAAATTCCTGACATAATCAAATTTTGTAATTACAAAAACAAACACAGGTGATTGTCACCTCAAATGACTGACTATCATTGGTTCCTGTACTATAATATCTTCACCATCGAATTTTCTTGGAAGCTGAATGCTGTGTCGAATTAACTGAATGTAGGATTGGAGATCATCAAGAAGAAGGGATGGGTTAAAATCAAAACTTTGAGTCTGTATCCTTTGTTTAGAAACCGTGAACCATACCATGTTACAACCCTCAAATGACCTAATTGAAGCAAGGTATTTTTTGAAAGCATTCTCAGCAAGGTTACGTTAACCTGACTTCTAGATATTAGCTAATCATCTGTATTGGTATCATAGCTCATTGTCTTTCGTATTTTGAATAAACCAATTATCTATTCACTATATATCACCTTCATTTCAACATTGACTGATTTCAAATTTTGTGTGAGCATTGCGTTAAAATGACCATTTCTTGAATGAACCATTTTATTTACAAAATCGGCGCTTAGTATCAAGGCAATTATTCCAAAGAGCAGTCAGTTGGTTGCAAGTTGTTTCAAGATTCATTCAATCCGGGGCAATCACTTTGAGATGCAGTAGGTCTCTCTAATTATTAAGTTAACATTAATTATGAATCTAATTTCACTCACTTCTTGTGCTCCAAATAAAGATTTCATCAAAGCACTCCAACGATCCCAGTTCTTGCCATCAAGAACCAGAATATTTGATCCAAAACCATTGCTAAGAATCTATCACTCAGTGTTTCCCTTGATTGTTCCCCTTACTTTTCACTCGTGTTTCCCTTAGATCGAACCAGGCTCTATATGCCAATTGTTCGAACACCAGCACTGTGATGAATCATAGTATATGCGAGGCAAGAAAAAGATGAAATTGCAAGATGATGTAAATGGTACAGACACTCACTAGTGTATGGAAAACTTGGAAGAGAAGAAAGAGAAGAGAGTAGAAAGAATAGAGAAGATTCTCATTGATTGTATTATTCACATTACAAGGTGTAATTTATATGTATTAAATAATGACTTGCAAAAAAGGTTATCTATATTAAGTAATTAACTAACTAATATGACAGTTATGAATTAAATCTCAACAGAATATGTGTCATACGTATATTATAAATTCATGCTTTAACCTTAAAAAAAATTCCGAACAACACCATAAAAGCTAAAAAGATTTGATATAGTTGTTATCAGTGAAAAGAAAAAGAAATACACAATTGATATGTTTATTATAGAGTTAAATATGTTTGTGCTCCTCCAAAATATCTCCAATTTCATTTTTAGTCTCTCAAAATATTTTCTTCAAAGAATGATCCTCCTAAAATTTTTCATCCATACTTTTGGTCCTTCCTGCAACTTAACGACGGTTTTTACAGTTTAGCGACAAAATTATTGACGATTTTAGCGACGATTTATTACTTAGCGACTGTTAGCGATGATTTTAGTCTTAGGGACAAAAAGTGTGGATGAAAAATTTTAGGAGGACCATTCTTTGAAGGAAATATTTTGAGGTACTAAAAATGAAATTTGAGATATTTAAAAAGACTACAAACATATTTAACTCTTTATTATATTTATGTTAACCATTGCAATACATCACAATTTTTCCTTTCAATTTAGATTAAGTTAATATGACTTCATTGTGAGTTCCAAGAATTTGACTTCAGGCAAGCATGCCTATGTTAAAGCAATGATCTTCCATGATTTTTCACTTTACCTTTATATGCTGAATTTACATCACATAGCTTATTTCGTTTTATGGATTTTTTATTTATTTTTATTTTCCTTTTGTGTACAATATTTTGTTGGTCTAACATGACATAAAGACAATTATGTATTTAATTTTTCAAATTAAATTATGCGAGTATTTTTCTTACACAATTAGGATACTTTAATAGTCATTTGACTATTAAGCAACGAGATAAATATGTTGGACATGTGATTTCACACACAAGAGGAGGGGGTCAATTATGTGTTTCAGAAAAACTTAGTTTTGAAAAACTTTGAGTTAAAATAAGAGTTATAAAACATTTTAGAAAAATTTTATAGTTGTGTAACGGAAAAAATTGTGGAAGATAAAATGAAGAATCGTAAAGAATTAAGGGAAGAAAGAAGACACCAGGAGTTATAGAGGTTCGGTCGAAACAAAGAAAAAAATCTACTCCTCTCCCCAAGCATATATCTTAAGAGTATCTAATAAACTTAAGAGTTTTTAGTAGGTTAAACTCTCGAACCTCGTTATACAAGGAAAAATGACATTTGAGGTTGAATTTCAACCATACAACAAACACATAAGAGAATCGGTGAGTCTTCCTTCCAAACGGTGGATCGAAGCGGTTAGTCTCATTTCCACAAGAATCATGGAGTGTTTAGTCTTCAAGCTTCAAACAAACTTTTGGAGCTTTTAACACCTGGATGAGCTCTCAAACAAAAACTTGGTTTTATACCGAGCTAACCAAAAACCTATGAGATTTTACCACCAGGATGATCTCGAACCGAAACAAAATTTTATCGCAGGTTGACCTTTAATCAAAACTTGGTTTTACTGCGGGCTAACCATTAACCTATGAAATTTTTACACATGCTGATCTCGAACCTTGAAAGCTTTTGAACAGGCTCAACTTTCGAACCTAAATAGTTGTTTGATCACACAATCCCCAAACTAAATTTTTTTACGGGTTTAGCTTCGAACTCAAACAAACATTCTCTAAATGGATAAAATATTCAACCAAGGTATAAACAAAACCTCCTTGGTGAACTTACAGATCTACCCTTCAAGAATTACACCTTCCTCACTGGCAAATTGACTTTCTCAAAAAAGCACTTTGAATAAACTTTTAGTGCGAGAAAGTAAACAAGAGAGAGAGAGAGAGAGAGAGAGAGAGAGAGAGAAATCAAATCATGTTTCTAGATGATTTAGAAAGCGGGAATGAACCTCTATTTATAGGCTAGAGGCTGGCACAAAAAAGGAAAAGTTTTAAGGCCAATTTATGACTTGCCAATCGATTTTAAAAACAAACCAATTGATTGGTTGCCTTCAAATTAATTGATTACTCAGCTCAAAAAGGAAAGCATAGATATTTAGCCGTTACAGACACTAAGGCACTTCCATAATTTATTAGGGTGCATTTTAAACCTCTCTAATCAATTGCCACAAGATTCCTATCGATTGGCAAGATAAAAAATTTGCCCATATCTTTTTTGATAGTTCTTAACTTGTTTGACACAACTTCAAGGCATTTTTCAAATTTTTATTGAATCCATCTTGTCATACACATTATCTGGCACATTGTGTTTGACATCTTTCCATAAGGAGAAAATAGTTTTAGACCCACTTCCCATCTGCTCTTACCATGCCTACTTTCTTCAATGTTATCCTAGCCACCCTATCTCTCTAGGCGCACCTTCCATCCTTGCCTTGCATACAAAAACTTCCTTCACCTTGAAGTAACTTAGCCTTGAAGTTATGAACCACCTTTGTTCGCTAAACATTGATTTTTATTTGGATTCAAAATATCTAAAGATAAGAGAGAAAACTTTTGTTGATAAGTCTTTTCATTTTTCAAAAAGTATCTTTCTAAGATTCCATTATTTACAACCGTTTTTCTTTTGGTGATTTTCTTTTGTTTGTATGCTTTGACATTTGATTTCTTTTCTTTTTGTTTTGCCAAATCATATTCTTTTCTCTTCTTTTCACCATTACTACTTGATTTTTTTTCATAACATTTCCTTTTCTCCTTAACTTTTTTTTTTAAATAACCATGCATTTTTAAGTTCTCTTCTATCCTTAAGACAAGGTGGTGAATATTGCTTTTATTTTTAAAATTGTCTAAGGGTTTTAATGTTAAAAGAACAAAAAGTTTAAGTTTATTATCAAAGGGGTTGTCAAAGGATCATACCCTTTCAAGGTAGGCTTTTTGGTCAAGTAATTTTTCTCTCAAACCCAAACAATGCCTTGATCATATTAATGACTTCAAGTATAAAAAGTAACAACAAAAGTGCTACAAAAATCTGCATAGTTAACATGCATGTACACTCTCATTATTTATGTAAAACACGAGGTTACACACATCACTACTACAAAACGCTAAAACAACAACGCCAGACTTACAACACATCCTTTTACGCCGTTGTAATAGGTTAAAAATTTCGCGCCCAGGCAAAAGCTGGGGTATAAACAATCATTTAATGACGGTTGACTTAAACCACCGTAGTAATAAATAAAATGTAGCAAGCTTCGATTCCCTGGAACTACATTTTTTTCCATTTTTTAGGGTACATTTAGCGTGTGTCACTTAAGTCCATTATTTAAAAAATAAATTGTAAATGATTTTACAACGGTTAAGATGAACAACCATAGTAATAAATGAAATGTAACAAGCTTCGATTCCCTGCAACACATTTTTTCCATTTTTTAGGATACATTTAGCGTGTGTCACTTAAGATTCCACTACGGTTTGTTTCTCCAACCGAGATTAAAAGCTTTACTGATAAATTAAAACAAAACTTATTTTGTATTTCTTTCATAAGACGCCCTAATCGAACAAGTGAGCCAGAGACGCCCTAACCTTTACCCTCTTCGTATCCATTCATTTGGAGCTCAAATATTGACCGTCTCCATTCATTTGCTTCTTCAGCTTCGAAGTAAAGTACTCTTCAACATCTTCATTCCTTTTTTCTTGGTTTATGCTCAAATATTGACTGTCTTCATTCATTTTCTTCTTCAGCTTCGAAGTAGGGCACTCTTCAACATCTTCATTCCTTTTTTCTTGGTTTATGCTTAAATATTGAACGTCTTTGTTCCTTTGATTCTTCAGATTCGACGTACGGTACTCTTCAACATCTTCATTCCTTACCTTCATTTGATTACAGCTTTGAAGTACGGTATTCTTCAATATCTTCATTCCTTTTTTCTTTGTTCATATTGTATATGCTCAAGTCAGAATTAGATGTTTCATATGCTTTACGTTTAGTATGAGAGTACATCTTCATTGATTTTTTCTTTGTTCATATTGTATATGCATATGCTTGAGTTTTTGGATTAGATTTTGGTGTGTCATTCACATTATTATACATGTGTAAATTTCAGAAGTTGTAATGGATTGTAGTTGGATGAATGCCAATAGATTAGGTCCGGTTTATAAGAACGGAGTTTGTGAGTTCCTTGAATACGCTGATAAACATTTTCCCGACAATAATGGTATCTTTTATTGTCCTTGTGTTGTTTGCGCGAATATCAAAAAGGGTACAAAGAAAGAAATACACAATCACCTTTGTTGTGATGGTATATGTCAAAATTATATAATATAGACGTGGTATGGTGAGGTGGATAATAAGGAAAGTCGGGCGTCACAAAGTCAAAGAGTGGAGGAAGATGAATATATGGAAGATCAACTAGAGGATATGTTCTGTGATATTGGGGAATCTTCTTTTATGAATGCTCATATTTATGATAATTTATGTAGTGATAAAGACACCCCTTTATATAAGGGATGCACAGAGTTCACACGATTGTCGGCGGTGTTAAAGTTATTTAATCTGAAGGCAAAAAATGGATGGTCGGATAAAATTTTCACGGAATTACTTGAATTGCTACAGAAAATGTTACCAAAAGATAACAAATTGCCGGATCATTGCTATGAGGCCAAGAAGATATTGTGTCCACTGGGTCTGGAGTATATCAAGATACATGCTTGCCCTAATGATTGCATATTATACCAGAAAGAGTATGAAGACTTGTTTCAATGTCCTAAATGTGGTGTGTCGCGTACAAGCTGAAGGCTAATAATGGTGATGACAATGATCACTATGACAATGTTAGTAGGAAGCATCCTCCTGCTAAATTTTTATGGTACTTTCCAATAGTTTCACGATTAAAGATACTTTTTGCTAATTCGAGTGACGCAAATAATCTTAGATGGCATGCAGATGAAAGGATTTGTGATGGAAACATTCGCCGTGTAGCTGATTCGTTGCAATGGAAGAAAATTGATTCGTTGTTTCCGGATTTTGGAGTCGAGCCAAGAAACCTTAGGCTTGGGCTTGCCGCCGATGGAACGAACCCCTTTGGTAATCTGAGCATTAATCATACTTCGTGGCATGTTCTTCTCACTATTTACAACCTATCTCCTTGGTTGTGCATGAAACACAAGTATATACTGTTAAGTATGATGATTTCTAGACCACGACAACCTGGTAACGACATAGATGTTTATCTAAGTACATTAATTGATGATTTACAACTCTTGTGGGATGAAGACGTTGAAGTTGATGATGCATATTCTGGGGAAAAGTTTAATATGCGTACAATGTTATTTTGTACAATTAACGACTTTCCTAAACCTTTAACGGGGGATGAAGTTTATCAACGGCAGGAACACATTAATGTTGTCTTTGGGAAGAGAGAAAAAGAAAAAGGTGGGAAGAGAGAAAAAGAAAAAGGTTCAGTTGTGAAAAATATATGGAAAAAGAGGTCCATCTTCTTTGATCTTCCATATTGGTCAAGTCTTGATGTTAGACATTGTCTTGATGTGATGCACGTGGAGAAAAATGTGTCTGATAGTTTGATTGGCACACTTCTAAACATTCCGGGCAAGACTAAAGATAGTAAGACTTCCCGTCTTGATATGGAGAAGATGGGTATACGAAAACAGTTGGCTCCAATATAGAAAGGAAAAAGAACTTATCTGCCTCCAGCATGTCACACTCTATCTAAAAAGGAAAAGAAGATGTTCTGCGAGCGTTTGCAAGGTATTAAAGTTCCGCAAGGTTACTCATCAAACATCAAGAAACTTGTATCCATGAAAGATCTCAAGTTAATTGGTTTAAAATCTCATGATTGTCATGTATTGATGCAACAACTTCTACCCGTGGCTATCCGTGGGATCCTTCCAAAAAATGTTAGAGTAACTATAACGAGACTGTGTTTATTATTCAATGCCATATGTAATAAAGTTCTTGATTTCAAAAAATTGGATGAATTAGAAGATGAGGCTGCCATAATCTTGTGTCAATTGGAGATGTATTTTCCGCCATCATTTTTTGACATTATGGTTCACTTACTTGTTCATCTCGTAAAAGAAATCAGAATTTGTGGTCAAGTTTATTTAAGGTGGGTGTATCTAATAGAGCGATATATGAAGATCTTTAAAGGATATACGAAGAATCATCACCGACCAGAAGCTTCGATTGTTGAAAGGTACATCACAGAAGAAGCTGTTGAGTTTTGTACAAACTATTTGTCGGATGCAGATTCTATAGGAATTCCAAAGTCTCGTCATGCTGACATAGACGGAAGAGGTATTTAAGGTCTAAATGTTAGGTCAATGGCTCGGGATGTAGTTATTCAATCACATTTCTATATATTGAATAATATAGATGAGGTTCAACCTTTCATAGATACTCACAAAAGACTTTTGAAGAAAAAATATCCCCGAATGAGTGACAAGTTGTTGTTGATAGAGCATAACAATAGATTCATGAATTGGTTTAATAAAAGTGTATCTAATGATCGTAGTGCATCCAATATTCTTAAATGGTTGTCGTAAGCATTACCTGGAGTGCATACGACATTGGTCATTATACCTTTTATACAAAATCAAAAGATGATCGTAGTACAATGCAAAATAGTGGGGTTATGGTTGAAGCCGAATCGATGCATTTCTCTAGTTCGAAAGATAAGAATCCGATATTGGCAACTACCGTGTTTTATGGTGTCATTGATGAGATTTGGGAGATTGATTTGTTATTTTCAAAGTGGCTTTATTTAAATGCAAGTGGGTTCCCAATAATAGTAATGGTGTAGACATTGATGACTTAGGATTCACCCGGGTCGACCATGGCAAGGCATCTTTTAATACAGAACCATTCATCATGGCTTCTCAAGCAAAACAAGTTTTCTATGTTACCGATCCATCAGACATATCAGGGAAATGGTCATTCGTTCTCCAAGGAAAATACATTCCTCTTAGTGATGAAAGTCTTGATATTCCATCCACACCTTCTTACACAACACAAGTTCCTACCTCATATGATGAAGTTGATGGAGATGTCGTGCATGCTATACGACTCGATCATGAAGAATGCATATGGGAAAATTAACAAGTACATAATTTATTATTTATTCATAATATATTAATTGTATGTTATAGTTTAGAAGTATTTTTACTAACAAGTATAATTATTTGAAATCATAAGTATTTTGAGTCCAGACACCAGGCCAAGAGACAAGACACCAAGAGACAAGATACCAATACACCAAGTTACAATTATGTGAAGTTATGTAATGTGTGTAAACTGTAATATGGTATATGTGATATTTTATTTATGTAGGTTGTTTGTTCTGATAAACTGTAATGTGGTATATGTGATATTATGAATATGATACGATTAATATTATTATGAAAACTTTATCACAAAATGTGAATTGTATTTTTCTGCTTTGCTGTGATATGGAGAACAATAATACAGGTAAAAAATGGGATTAATTATAAAAGCAGGATCATATTTGTTAATTTTGCATAAACTTTAACGACGATTATATTTCATAACTGTTATAATATCTGGTGCGCTTGTCGTACCCCAAATTTTGACCACTAAGATTTCCCATCATTGTGCAAATCATCATCACAATATGGATGTACCTTTATGCCTCATCAATCTCCTCAAGGATTGTTGAGCATTCACTACAATCAAAGATTAGGGTTTTAAGCCCTCTCAGAGCCTTAGACAAAGGATCAATCAAGAAATGACATGATCTTCAACTTGTCTAACCTCTCAAACACCTACAAAGGATCAAGAGGACTCCCACATCAAGAATCAAGCTTAAGGTTGCAGCATTCCAGGTGGATTAAGCCTTAAGATCGCCAGTGTCACCAAATTAGGGTTTTGGTCGACTAGGGCCTCCAGAAGGAAATTTTTCTCTGGGCATGAGCCAATGCTTCAAAGCATAACCCAAGATACTCCAAGTGACCTCATGGACCCCATCATCAAGTCAATTTAGCCTCAGGGGATGCATTCACAGAAAAATTAAGAATTAGGGTTTCTTGACCTAATTCACCCCTAAGTTGACTTTTGGGACAAAGCATGAGCCAAAACCTCAAGACAAGATTTGAGGGCCCCTAATACACTACATTGATCCATTTACAACAATGGATTGATCCAAGAAGCTTGATTAACAAGTTTCAAGTTCATCAGAGCCACAGTTAGGGTTTCGCGGAAAAAAGTCAACTGTGCCTTTGACTTTTGACCAGGACATGCTCCCAAACCTTGGGACATGATTCAATACACCCTATAACACCTATGAAATCAATCCATCAAGTTTGATTTAGGTCAAGGACTTGATTTCATAGAGGATCGCACCGTTTGGAATTCATCTGATAAAAAGTCAACTGTGCTCAAAAGTCAAAGTTTGACTTTTTGATTTTTTGATCAATTATGGTTCCTTAACCCTAAAATGATGTTATTGTGTGATTGAGATCATCATTCATCAAGAAAAATCAAGAAAAGTGGGATAACTTGTAAAAGGGGTAACCATAAAAAACTTAGAAATTTTCTAAGTTATGGAACAAAGTGGCTAGGGTACCAACTTCCAAGGATCATAACTTGTGATCCAAGCAACCATTTTGGATGATCAAAAGATGGATTTGTAGATCTCATGGCATACTTTAAAAGTGTCAACTACAGCTCATTCCAATTCCTCATGGATTTTAAGTTAGGGAGTGACCAAAATGACAAAAACATGAAAACGCCACTTTTTCCAACACTTAGTGAAATTTTCACTAAGTCAGAATCTGTTTCACTTTTTCAAAATGTAGGGGAATTTTTCACTTGGATCTAAAAAGTGTCAAGACAAACTATGATCACCCATATGTTGTATCACATGAGAGCTTTCCAAAATGGCCAAGAACTCCATCAAATTCCATTTGAGCTAAGAGTTATGACAATGGCAATATGCCTTGCTGCAACTGTCATGGCAAGGCAGATTTGTGCATTTTGTTCGATTTGATCAAATTGTGCAAATGAAAAACAAGTTTATCCATCTAAACACCCCAGGAGGAGACCAAGGAGGAACAAACACTGATCCATAAGCCTCCCAAGTCTTTGGAACTAAAAATAGCATGCCAAACCTACAAATTCCTAAAAGGGGGACAAGACTCCAATTTTGTTTTGGAGCATTTAATGGATGCACCAAGGTGGCATGAACTGAGCCTTTTCCAACTGAATGAGTCAAGGATGATCTCTGAACTAGGGAACCAAAGGCCTGTGCTCAAACCTCTAGTCAATGGCTAGAGGAGACTTAAGATTCCAAAGTGATGCAATTGGCCACAGACCTGTACCAGCTGCCATTCACTATTGATTGCAAAACTAACTTGCTCTACTATAAATAGAGCTCATTTGTGCTCAGTTTAAGTACACCAAAGGCCTGCAACACTTGCCTTTCTCAAAATCATCTTCTCACTCTCAAAAATGCCTTTCTTAGCAAGTCACTATCGAATTTTTTAGTAGAGAGAAATTCCACTCAAACCAATTGCTCTAACACCTCATAAACATCATATGTGAGCTTATCAAACACTAAACACACAACTGTAACACAGATTTCTCATAATCACCAGCCAGTTGCTCATGTTTTCAACCAAGTTGCAGCTGAGATGCCATGAAGTGATCCAGCTATTTCCAATCAAGTCCAAGCATTCAAACACACTCCATATGGTGTAGGGAAGTTGTTCAGATCATCACAACTCATCTGTAACACCTCCAACCCAAAAATCACATTGCTCTTGCTGTCACGACCTTCAAGTAAGCCTAAACTTGGTCATCTCTTAATCTATGCATGTTTCCTCGCACAATACTTTTGCCAAATATTCATAATCATGCATAGAATGTTTCCCCTCAATTAATTGCTTTGTTTGAATCGTGTATCAAAATTCTCATCCTTCATACAAATTTTAGGGTTCTTGAGGTTTTGTCTTGATTTCTTATTCCATGCTTAAAATAAATGAAATTAAAGACCATAAACATGATCGTGAGGTGAAAACGAGTAGATTGATATGTGGAATGTGTGATTTCATCAAGTATTCAGTGAGATTGGATAGAAAATGCAAATCTGAGCCAAACTCCCTTCGCGCGTGTTCTTGGCCCATGTTCTTGGCGCCTTTTTCACAAATTTGAATATTTGAATTTTGTGATTTTATTTAATTGATTCAAAAATTAATTTCTCTCTGAGTTTTAATGATTTTGAGTTGATTCTCTTTTTTATAATTCACAAAAATGTTAAAATATTTTATTTTACCAAAAATTCCCAAAAATATTAGTTATTTCATATACTTGATATTTTTGCAAAGAATTAATCTTTTATTTGTTTTTTAAATTTAAAATATTTTTTCCTCCTTGATTTTCCAAATTTAATTGGTTTCCAATCATTTTGTAGATATAAACATGATTTTTGAAACATTGATCCAAGATCACCACTCATTTTTCACATGTTTTCAATACTTTTTATTAATTTTTTAACAACATTAATTCCTTTTTAAACAAAATTAGGGTTTTGATTAATTCAACCTTCATCAATCATTTTCAAACACTCATGGGCCTCTAATAGAGTGTAAGACCCAATCCCCTTTTAACCAAAACCTTTTTGGGCCTCAGATATTGTATAAGTCCCTCTGCGGTAAAAGAAAAATCTCGGCGCGGTCGCCAGTTTAAAACAAAAACAATTGGGCCTCTCCTTGAATTGTAAGCCCCATCTCTTGTACAAAAATAAATCTTTGGGCCTCTAATATAGTGTAAGACCCATCCCCTTGTACATAAAAACTTTTTGGGCCTCACATATTGTATAAGTCCCTCTGTACAGTTTTCAAAACAACGGTGCGATCATCGTTAAAACTTGGGCCTCTCCTTGAGCTGTAATCCCCAACAATCTTTTCAAAACACTTTCTCCTTTGATTTTGAATTCAAACATATGTTGTTATCAAAACTTTCTTTAATTTCTTTGTTGAACAACTAACAAAACAGCATGGAAGCTCTACAACGGGTAAGTGTTTATCCACTTTCATTACCGCTTTTATATGTATATAACTGTATTGTGGGGTTATTTCACTATAAGTCTTCTTTCACATCCTTTTATATACTTGTCACATATCCACTGTGTAATACTAGTATAGTTATTTAGAGTTTTCCCCGGCAACTACGTCTAGCACTAGGTAAAGCCCTGTTGGTCACTCTTAAATACAAACAAAACTAGATCCCCCGTAGGATTCTAGATACAGTCTTCCCTCCTCTTGGGGTTAAACAATATGGAATAAAGAGAAAGGCAGCATTCTCGGTGAACCTTTTCTCAGATTGTCACCCTTAGAAATTGTCAAAGAAACTCTAACTCCCCAGAGATGATCTTTTCTCCGTGAATGGCATCTTTTGAGTTTCTTCCAAATCCTCGAACTTTCCTGGAATGATCTCTTCTCTGTGAATTTCATTTCTTGAACTTCTCTTGGTTTGGGGACCCACAGGTTTCCTAAAAGCATCCCCGCCTCCTCTTGGGTGTTGTACAAGGACCCTTCGGCTTCTTAGAAGTTCTCATGCCTTCTCTTGGGCTTAATACAAGGACCCTAACGACCTCTTGAAGGTATAAGACAGAACTTAGTCATCCTTCGTTAGAGCTGTCTTTCTAAAAGGAGTCAAAACCTTCAGAATAATTTTAGGGTTGATACTCATCCCTTAAATGAGTCGGCCTCCTCTTGGGCATCATACAAAAGATAAAACTCTAGACTTGGACAGTCTAAGCCTCTTGAGTCTCAAAGACATTCTCAAGATCCTTTCAAACATAGGAAAAAAACACCAATCACTCTGGATCAATCTCCAGCAGAAACCCGGTCTCTCTCATGAGAGTTCCCCACACTTGGACCCGCTTCAGGATCTCAATAATCCTCAACAGTAAGTCAGCCTCCTCTTAGGGCTTTGTACAAATGATTCTCCCCAACGGAGCTAACCTCTTCAGACTCTCTTGTTGAGTCCCTCACCTTTCAAGACTCTCTCGTTGAGTCAATCCCCTTTTTAGCCTCAATCTCGGGCTTCGTACGAGACAGCAAATCACTCTCTTGTTGAGTATAAAAGACCCTCTTGTTGAGTCAATCAACTTTCAGACTCTCTTGTTGAGTCAATCACCTTTTCAGACTCTCTTGTTGAGTCAACCTTTTTAGCCTCCGTCTTGGGCTTAGTATAAGACAGATAAAAGTACTCTCTTGTTGAGTCAACCTTTTAACCTCTATCTCGAGCTTTGTACGAGACAAATAATAAACACCCTCTTGTTGGGTCAATAGCCTCCTCTTAGGCTTTGTATAGAGAAATCCTCGGTTGAGTCAATCAACCATTTAGCATCAAACTTATGCTTTAATCAATGCATACAAACATCAACAGTTCCTCTTTAGAGATGACAAATTCTCTCTCAGTCAAACCTTTTAGCTTCAATCTTGGGTTTTAAACAAGACACAAATACTTAACCCTTTTAGCTTCACATATTGGGCTTTGAACAGGATACAAATCACCTTTAGCTTCATATCTTGGACTTTGAACAAGATACATATCAATTTTAGCTTCAATCTTGGGCTTTGAACAAGACACCCAAACACCTTTTTCCTTCCTTAAAATAGGAGGGAACTACGATCGCTCTGATTTCCCTGTTTCGTTAAACGGGAATACGTAGGCATAAGATTGCGAAATCTTAGCGAGCATACTAATCAAAAACTCAAAATCCAGTACCTCCATACATCAATCAAAAAGCATCAGATCTAACACCTTACCAAAGGCCTCACAAATAGTCCAGACACTGTATTCTTAAGCAAATAACCTAAAGACAGACTCCCTATTTTCATAGCATCTGTAAACCAACAGTTTTGACTGCTTAACCTCACTATGCAAGCAGGGTTAATTGGAGACATCTATTTCCCTTCCTTAATTAGCTTCAAAAGATAAAAAATGAATCGAACTGTAGTACCAAAAGCGATAGTGATTCAAAACCACAAAAACTGCGCTACAGCGCTGTCCAGGAAAAAATAAATATCAAAACTGCGCTGCTGGGAATCGAACCGAGGACAATTATTTTCATTACAACGGTGTATTGTAACATCTGTTGTAATAGTTAGCGCATTTTCCAGTTTATTACAACGTCTACTAGGCCGTGGTTGTAAGTATCATATATACAACGACAATCTACATAACAACGCCCTCGCCCGCGTCATTATATGTCATTCCCAATCGTTGTTAAATGGGTTTTTCGTAGTAGTGCATATCACTTCGGTAGGCTTATGATTCTTGAATTATATTAACATATTTTCATTAGACATCATTAAAATCAAATTTTCTATAAGAAATTAGTTCATGGTCATTCTATAATTCATAAATAGTCAAAACATTAATCATGAATAAATAATTTAAAAGAATAAAACTTTTTTCATGTCATTTATTCTTGAACTTTGTCATTAACCCATCTTTTGTGATTCCAATGCATTTTGGTTTTTCAGATAATCAACTGAACCATCTATAGACAAACATCTTCAAGCAAATTTTTCAATTTTTTTCCGAATTGAACAAGTACTTAATCATGAAAATAATTTAAATTTCATAGGTTTTTGTGAAGGCTTTAGCTTTGATCATCCTTTCATTCCACCCCCTGCATAAAGGATTTTCTTGTCCTTAGGCGTAAGACAATGAATGGCTTTTGTAGAGATTTTCACTTAACCCAAGAAATCTCACTAAGATGACAATTGCAGCATAGTGCACTAGGTGCACATATAGCTTGACCAATGATCTTTCTACAACAGTGTGTAAGTATGGAATTCACTTAAGAGGGGGGTGAATTAGGTACTTTAAAATTTTTTCCGGTTTTAGACTTAGATGTGATTATTTTTTCGGTTGGAATTTAAGTGATGAAAGCGGTAAAGTGCAGAAAAGTAAATGACATAGCAATATATCCTGGTTCCCCTCACAATTCGAGAGTACTCCAGGCTCCTTACGTAGTAAGAGATTTTACTATCTTGTTTAGACTTTGTACAAGCTATCATATCCATTATACACAAGATCCTAAACTAATCAATAAGGATAATCCCCTTATGATCTTACAAAGTTAAATAAGAGAATGATCCTCCCTTAGTCACTCTCTTGCTTCCAACAATCATGGACAACGAGGAAATCAACAATAATCTGTATTTTTACATGTATTTTGAAGTTTTATATCAATGTATCAATCACTTGGATTGATCTCCTCTTCCAAGTAAGAAATTCTCAATATGTAGTATAAGTGCTCAATGATTGTATGTAGTTGAAACTATTTGAAAATACAATGAAATTGATGTGCAAAAGTTTCAACAAAAGGTTATGTCAAGAACACTTGATTTTGAAAATGAGAGAATATAATTTTGAATTGCAAATGAGAGAGGTGAGTTTCAAATTCTGAAAAGTATGGTTTATATAGTGCCTTAACACATTTCTAAAAGTGTACAAATACATGAAAAATGCCATGGTTTAAAAAGGCTTTCAAAATTTTGTTTGCATCAGAAAATGACTGAGCCACTCCCACTGCTTCAGTGGTAACCGGTTACCAAAAAGAGCGTAACCGATTACACCTGAAGTGGGGTAAAAAAAAGGAAAAATCCACACGTGTAATCCGTTACAAAAAATGGTGTAACCGACTACACCATCCAAAAATGGCCAAAAATGTTAATGTTAGACACATGTAACCGGTTACAAGAATTGTGTTAACCGATTACCACTGCTTTGAGGCAGAAAGATGCCTTAGAAAAATGAGGTTTGGCCAAGTTTGATGCATATAAAATGTAGGAATGCAATATCCTATGTTTTTACATAAAATTGTTGAGCACTTATAATTAGCACAATGAGAGTGCAAACTTATACCTTGAAATGTCATGGTCATTCGTTAAAAGTATTCAAAGCTTTATCTTTAAATCTTTAAATCTCGACTTTTATGCAATAGCTCTTGACATGAGTCTTGATCCTTTTTTTTACATGAGAACATTCTTGTAGTTTGTCTTTATCAAAACTATCATTTGGAGAAGCTTGTCTTCACATTCTCCCCTTTTTTTTATGATGACAACCCTTTGAAAATTTGATACAATTTGCTCCCTTTAACATATGCAACTCCCCCTTGATCAATACTCCCTCTTGATCCATGAATGAGAGATTTTGACAATTGATGCTTATTGCAAATTTGTTAGAGAGACATACAATACCTCATAACATCTTCTCCCCCTTTGTCATTAACAAAAAGGATGAGAAAAGACTTAAAACATGACAATCATTCAAGTAGAAAATACCAAATAACACAATAGAACATGATGTAATTGGAATATAGGCATAAAATAACACAGAAAACCAATATAACCAACATAGAACAATTCATATAATAATAATATTGTATTACATGGGAAATCAAAACAGAACCATATTAACTTAAACGGAAACCAAAACGATAAACAGAATGAAAGAAGTCATACAACAACATGATACTTAGACGCATTACACTAGATTGTTTCCAAACATACTAAAATGATATAAATTTAAACATAATAGAATAAGAATCAAACACATAGATCCTAGTCACTTTCATCCATGACATCCTCTTCTTCCTCGCTCTTCTCCTCACTACTTTGGCCTTGAGGTTGGTTTTGGCTTTGGTAAAGGTTTTTGAGTGACGCAACCTCAAGACGAAGACCTTTAAACCCAGATATCATGTACGATTCCACGAAGAAAAGCTTATTTTAAAGAGATTTTGGGGTATAGCCTCCTTCGGGCACGGGTGGAGGAGCGGAGACGGAATGGGTAATCTTTGTGTTTGAAAACTTCATCCTTATCTTGAATAATTCATGTGTTTCTACCAACAGCCATTACATTTATCTCACATTCTTTTGGATTCATCATTTTCTTAGGTTCCCTCTTCAAATCCACTTCACAATATTCCATTATTTTTGTAACTAATCTAGCATAGGGTAAACCATCACTCAAAGATGTTGGTGTTGCATGTGAAACACAATACATAAGCCCAATTCACTTTAATCCACTACAAGAAAATTGGCAGATTGCGATTGTTATTTTGGCAGGTTACGACGGTTAAAACCGCCGTAATTTGCAAGTAACGACGGTTCCAACACTGTCGTAGAAACGTGTGTCGCGAGGCCGTATCGCGACGGTTGTCAAAACCGTCACACCAACCGTCGTTATCTCTCACGACGGGTAGGGAACTGACATAATCTGCATATTGCAACGGTTACCAACCGTCTTAACTTTCCATTTGATTTTTGTTTATATTGTTGATTACGACGGTTCCAACCATCACAATTTTCTGTTCCACAGGTGCATCCGCAGGTAAATCCGTAGGAATTTTCCTTTCCACAAGTAAATCCACGGGTAGTTTATTTGTAAAATTAAAAAAAAAAATTGTTTGTAGAAATATGAACAAGATGGGTATTCTTCATTCAACTAAACACATATATCATATTACATTTATACAAGCTTGATATGATCAAGGAAGCTATCATTATAGATTGAAGATTATGTGTCATTTTGATTTGGTTTCAACACCACAACTATATACAAGATGAAATGATAAGGCAACAACAACTTTACTGTAACTTTTTTACATGTGATGAAATCATATTTGTACTTTATAGTAAGTTCTCAAAAAAATTGCACAGTGAACAAGACACAAGCACCTATCAAAATTGTCGTAGACCACAATACCACATCAATGAGGAATGTTTGAATGTAACTACTGCAGAAAAGTGTGTTTGTTCCAGCATTATTTCAACTGCTTTAGATGTCCCAACAAGCCTTGGAAAATTTTGCGTACCTTGTAAATCAAACAATTTTTTTTCAACATGTCAGTACCTTGTAAATCAAACAATTTTTTTCAACATGTCAGTGAGTAATACAAAAACATGGAAAGTTTCTTACTCCTAACCTAGATTTCCAAACACGCAGTATGCAAATTCTGTAGAAGATTTCAAAGATATTCTGAAGTGGAAATTCTAGTTTCCAATGACATGCATATAATCCAAAATATAGTATAGAAGATTTCACACCCTCTTATCTAATAATATCATAATACATAATAAAACCAAAATAATATCATAATTAAGATTTCTGACCCTTCACAATATGTATCATCAGCATGTTAAAACAAGCTAACCTGCTTCTAAGAGACGAAAACGTGGTTGGAGGCATTAGAGTAAGTAATAAATCAATTAGCTCTATGTATTTAGGTGAAGAATAGCATGGTTGCTCCTACACCATCAAACAACAACACTGAAACGTATAAGAAATGATAATAAAACGGAAAAATATTCTTCCTTGTAGTGATGATATTATCATGGGTCAACATGAGGACATATTTAAGTAATCATAAAATACTGCCACTACAGACAGGGTTGGCTTCAGTTGTGCATCTTTATCAAGACGTATAACCTATAACGCTCCTGCCAACCAAGAGCATCTCTCAAAGACACGCCAGAACCGAATTTGCACCACACCAGGTCCTACTAGCCAGACTCTGCCAAAGAATTGCGATACAATTGCTCTCATGCTGCCAACCACCTTGTGCTACCAACCGCCTTGGATACAATTGCTCTCATGCTGCCAACCGCCTTGTGCTGCTAGAGATTACAAATACAGGGGAGGGAAAAAGAAGAAGTTATACACCAAAAATGTGAAGCATAGATCTTTAATAGTAACAACAGATTAGTATGACATACTGAAATCCTCTGAATAGAAAGACCTTCTTCATGCCACATTTTCCATGCTTCAAGCTTTGCTCCTGACAACTTCATTGATTTGATTGTTACTACCGGAGACACTTTTCGTACTTCATTAGTTTGGAACATTGGTTGACCATCCAATGATAAGTTTAATTCTTATGATAGTTTCTGAATAGTTCGAAGAAAATGGACTCCATATCGTGTTACTAGGTGCTGTACAAAATGGCTCAAAGTTTAGTATTTCAAATGTCAGAATTGATACGATACTTTTTTCCCTCTGTATTGAAAACCCTATAACTTCAACGTACCTGATTCACACCATCAATATTTACTAGCCTTGCAGTGTATAGTTGCAATCTTCATTATGTTTTAACGTTTTCACAATGATAATATGCTAAAAGACAAAATGGAGAGTGCATAATGAAAAGAGCAAGAAACTAGTGCGAGGACCTATGACGACATCCACAGTCCTGTGTGCCACAACACTTCCAGTGCCAAAAGTCATACCTGCAAAGTATAAAAACTAAATACCAAAACGAGAACGTGAATATTGTTACGGATCTATATGGCAGAAACATCACCATTCTTAGTTTCCCTTTACATACCTTGACCTATGGTAAAACCAATACCACTAAGCATAGATCCCCCACCATTTTGAGTATTAGCTGGAGGAGGAGCACGGTTGACTGCACCAAAACTTTAAGACAGTGTCATTCTGTATATTTAAATAAGATTGCACCTGTCTTTCTTTATAACAGCATATAGAACAAATACAATAAATATTAATTGAAAAGGTTTGCTAATTCTAATCCTTGTAATAAATATAAGAATTTGATTATTTTATTCTTATAAATATAAATAAAAAATTATTTTCCTTGCTTATTTGAGGAAAAGAGGCCATTTGTTTTGATTGTATGTCAAAAAAATTCATTACCTGTTGTAGTTACTAGTTAAATAAGATTACACATGTCTTTCTTTATAAGCTGCACATTTGTTTTGTTTTCATCTGTCAAGTTTCTTGAAAACTCGTCAAAGTTCACCACATCCTAACCAAACATAACAGATATTGCATTTAGCATTTGACAATTTTATGGATACGACACGAAGCTTCACCGACTGATATATAATTGTAAGAGATTAACTGGTATGCATTGATGGTGTAAGACACATGTATCCAATTAAATCAAACCATAACGTCACTTTGTTATGTTGGTTCTTAATACATCTCCTCAAATATCTACATGGTGAAATGTGATGGAATTCATGTGTAAAAAAATTACACTAGTTTAAATCCTAAT
This sequence comes from Lathyrus tuberosus, assembly GCA_022829125.1. Lineage (NCBI taxonomy): Eukaryota > Viridiplantae > Streptophyta > Magnoliopsida > Fabales > Fabaceae > Lathyrus > Lathyrus tuberosus. Next base: position 4,984,292 of record JALAZF010000422.1, read on the forward strand.
CATGAATGTGTTTGCAAAAGTTGACACAAGATTACAAGACCCAAAAACATTATCATATTATTTATGCCACCAATGTTGAGTCAGTATTGTTACTAAATTATGTTGAACAATCTATAAAAAGAGAGGGGGAATTAACATGCAACTCACATTTGAATTTATTATGCCCGGTTGTGAATCATGATTTCCAAGAACCTCTAGTTTTTCAAGTTGAGACTTGTTCCTGAAATTTCAAAAAAAAAAAATTGAAGTCGTACCAATTCAAAATCATCATCACTTCTCAAAAACAAACTCGTGGTAAACGAACGGCGAATTAGGAAAAAGATGGAAATAGAGAGAATACATTAGATTTGAAGTCGGTGAGATCATCGTCAGCAGCAGCAGGCGGTTGTAGAGAGGAATTATTCTAATTATGACACAGAAAAATGCTTATCCAAGCTTGTTTGTCAACTTCTTATAATTGAGTAAAAACACTAAAAGGAATTTGAAAAGAGAGCATAAGATGACTATGTAAAATGACTCAATAATCATAAATCAGGCTGTCAATACTTAGATTCAAAAACTGGATCCCTTCAGACAACAATGGCCAATTTGTTGCACATTCTGTCATAAGAGAGCATAAGATGACTATGTAAAACGACTCAATATTCTGTCATGTCCATACAAGAAACAATAATAGCAAATAAGTTTGAAATATATTGGAAAAGAAATCATTCGTCCTCTTGGCTGCGCAACCTGGCCAATTTGTTTGTGATAACAACGTCCAATTGTGTTGCACGTTCAACAATATCCTTTCTTTTCCTAGTTGACACATTGTGTGCTATCTCAGCACAGTATGTTCTAATGTTTTTATGCAAGTAAACAAAGTCAGAATGTACTAATGAAGAATGATAAATTTTTAATTCAAATGCTAACATGAATAATGGAATTGCAGACTAAAATTTATTACATGTTATGCATCATGAGGAGTTCTAGATCCTTGACATTGTGGACAACAAACTTCTTGAAACCGTTAGGGAGATAGTGGCGGGTCTTCTTGTCTGAACCATATCCAATGTTTGGCATCAAAGTAACTCCTTTGAACTTTCTCCTAACACGGGAATCAATACCCTTTGGCCTACGCCAGCTTTCCTGCAAACCAAAACAGAATAAGTCACAAATGTTACACCCACGTGGTGGAACCAATTTGCTCGGATGATTACCATTAGTTAATTTGCTATTAGTGTAGATTAGAAGTATTATCATAAGCTTTACTAGTTAATTTGTTTTTATCATGAGAGGTGAATTTGTTGATACGCTTTTTATAATTATTGTCTCAAACAAACTGTTGGTCTACCTTCATTTTTATAATCCAAAATATTTCCAACGTACAAGGCTTCCTTTAAGCGCATCCCTTGACATAGAATTTGTCCATAGCACCTTGCCAAAAACCTAATCATAGAATGTATCATTCAGACATTTCTCTCTAGTACGTAACTACATATTGAAGATAAATTTGTTTTAAGCTTTAAATTGAAAACTACCAGAATGTTAATAATCAATTCACCATTAAACTGCATATTATATATACCACAAAGACCATTGAGTATACACACCACACATCTTTCTCACTCTTAACTACTAACTAATCAATTCAAAAACTGTTGTTTCTCACACACACCATGGCTGCTAAAAATCAATTATATCCAAGTCACTTCTCCTGTCACATGTTTTTGTATTTCAAATTAACTAGAGAACAACAAATAAAAAATGAAAGTCGGAAATAGCAGATGACGGGTATCGGATAAAACACAACATGTTTTTGTATTCCAAAATCCAAAACAAGGGTCCATGGCATATATTGTAAGAATTCACTCAGAAAAAGGATCTAACGAGTGTAAATCATAACATATTTTACCAATACCTTCAAAGAGTTATTCATTTCTGTTAAAGAAGTTTGCCATGATTGTGCCGTGTTACCATGTGCTGCTGTAGATAACCAAGGTCAAAAGTGAGAAACAACCAATTAAACCACAATCCTCAAAAAGAGAAAACAAAAGAAAAAAGCTTGGAACCGAACAGCATGGGCAACTCATATATAAACATGTATGAAACATTCAACGCATAACATATAAAGAATGGCATAGTCATAGACACTTTCTTCGTTTATAATTTATCAATTCATAAATAAAAGCACAGATCATGAGAACCAGTCCACTTATATGTTGACAAAATATTTCCAACGAGAAAGACATTATTTATGACCATTCATTCAATAATAATCGGATTATTTTGTTCAAACTAATAAAACTTTAAAAATTAAAACAAGTGCTTACATGAATAAGATTTTGCAGCTAACTGTGTTTCACCATCTTCAAGAAATTGAAACCCCAAGATTTTGTAGATACTAAGATTTTGGATGAGGGGAGGAGCGAAAAAAAGCCTGACAAATATTAGTTTTGAAATTGAGGTTAGATGATATAAAGAATAAATTACAATCACATATGATTCTACTATATAGTAGAAATTGCATACCCCAGAACACTTCCTACACTCAAGCCACCAAAAACAAATGCTACTACCCGTGAGCGTTCTTCCAATGGTATTGACTCGCACATGGTGATCAATATTATCAATCAACATGGTGTAGATTAATATAATCAATAGAAAAAACATACAGTATTTTTCAAATTAATAACACATCAGAGTGAGCCAAATATGTATTTAGATGGTCACATGCCTGACAATGAGATCAGTAGCAACAAATGGCGAAACTCCCTCACCTATTCCAACCTAGATATACAATGAAACAAAAGTGATCAATAAAATACCATTGGATAATATATCAAATGCAACCATGATTTATGTTTAACAGTAATAACAGTAGCAGATACAAGTAGAATCGAAGAATGAAATCGATGAAAATGGAAAAAAAGGAATGAAATTAACGAGTTAGGGTTACCTTGTGAGAAGAAGCTGAAGAACTAGTCATGATTATTGCGCGTATAAGAATGTTGTGAACGAATCCTTGTAGAAGTTGATTGAAGGAGATTGTGACCTAATCTTCGTGGAAGCTGATTTCTTCGAACATTAAAAGAGATCGCCATTGATTTGTAAATTTAAGAGAAAATTGGATTTTGTTTTGATATTAGAATTTGAAGAAATTAGGGAAATGATAAGGGTTGTGATTTAGGGGAGAAAGAAGCTTTTTTCACAGTGAGTTGTTCTTCTGAATTAAAGAGAGGGAAATCTAAGAAAAAAATGAGGGAAAAAATAGATGAGTTTTAGAGGGGACGGTTGGTTCACCGTCGTGGATATGGGAAAAAAATTGAGAGCCAGAGGGTTTTCGCTTTTTTTTTTTATTTCTATTTTTTATTAGTAAATAAATAATTATAGTATAGATATTGCTATTATATTAGTAAATAAATAATTATAGTATGGATATTGCTATTATATTAGTATGGATATTGTTATTATATTAGTAAATAAAATAGCAAATTTTTTATTAAAAAAAAATATTAGTAAATAAAAAATTGAGAGCTAGAATGTTGTAGTATGGATATTGCTATTATATTAGTAAATAAATAATTATAATAATTATTTATTAAAATTAATTAATAAAATTGAAAAGGTTGGAAAATAAAAATGAAAAAAAAGGTGGGAAATTAAAGGAATAAAAAAAATAGTGATTATGATTGGCTAAAGTAATTGCGACAGTTCGCCTTAACTGTCGCGAGTGTGGATAGAGGGCGGTTCTTTGGTAACTGTCGCAATTATTTTATACAACATGCCTAAAAAATCTGCGACGGTTGGCTCAAACCGTAGCAGTCCAGGAATAAGGACGGTTTTTTGATAACTGTCGCAAAAAATCTACGACAGTTGACCCTAACTGTCGTGACAACCGTCGCAATCCAGGAATAAGGACGGTTTTGTGATAACTGTCGCAACTCAAGTGTCGTAAATCTCCTTTTTTCTTGTAGTGATCTTATTCTTGATAGCATAAATGAGTTTCATTTCAACATCTCCAATTTTTGAGTGATTAGAATGTTTATGTATTAAAATGTAATCAATGATAAAGTGCAACATCCTATCACTAACAGACAAATTCTTGCTGGACAGAATTAAACGGGTCAAAGTTGGGTTCCTCTTATTCAAAATTTCTTGCTGAGTCAATCTAGAAATGATGAAATAGTAGGTTACCTTGCTATATCCTGGTCACTTAGGAACAAAACCTTGCTAAATATGTTCACCTTCATAGGGGACAACTAAACACTTTCCGAACTCTTCCAAAGACAACACAATGTTATTGTTCTTAACTTTAGATGAGAAAATACAACCAGGAGCCATGGAAAAATTGTCAAAAAATTCTCTAACCAGGTATGGGTAGATGGGTCCAGAGTCAGCAATCAGAGAATCCAATCCTTGAAAATGAAGAAGAGTAGGAAAATCAAAGCTATGAGCAGGAAAGGATGCTAGATTACCATAATTTGCCGGCATGATAACGATTTCTGATGTTGAACATCAATCTCCTTGTCTTGAGAGTGGGTTCAGCAATAGTAGCTTAAACATTGGATTTTTGTTCTGAGCTACCTTCTCCAACCTTTCCTTTTCCTCTATCCTTTCTTGAGGGTGCCATCGAAGTAGCTTGAAAATGAGAAGTTTAGGGTTTGGAATATGTGATTTTTGGAATAAGCACTTTAGGTAAGTGATGATTTTTGGTTTGAGAGAGAAATGTTATATAATGAGAGTTTATGAGTGGGGATTTAAGATATTTAATATGGAGTTTTGGAATTGATAGAGTTTGAATGGGAATTGAAGAGAGTAGGTGGAAGAATGGGTTTTGAATGAGTAAAGAGTTCCAAGAAAAAAGTAGAGAGAAAGTAAAAAAATGTATTTGAGCAAAAGCAACTACACATTAAAAAGAACTGATTTCTGATTTTAGAATATTGGTAACCAGTTACATAGAATGTGGTAGCCGGTTACTACCACGAAAATAAGCCAATAACACTAAATCACGAACGCATAACTGGTTACAGGAGTTGAGGTAACCGGTTACAACAAGCAAAAAAATAGTAGCTAGGATAAGAGAAGCATGCATAGAAAAACATGAAAATAATAATTGTACATGTTAACATAGACTATGTAGCATATACATTTCATGTAAACATATCACATAAGTTTTGATTATATCATAAGAAATTGAATTTTCATTAAACTTTTGAATAATTCACAAAATGAAATTGTGAATTGAAATGAGATATGAAAGTTTGCATGTACCTTAGTAATTTTAACTGATTATTGAGTAAAATATTTCAAGAATCATACATCAAACTCATCTAATATGCCATGTTCCCTTTGAATCTTATAGAACGATTCTTTGGCGAGCGACTTTGTGAATATATCTGCAAGTTGATTATGAGTATCCACGAATGTAACTTCAACATCGCCTTTAACCACATGACCACGGAGGAAATGATGTCAAATGTAGATATGTTTTGTCTTTGAGTGCATGACTGGATTTTTAGTTATGTTTATGGCGCTTGTATTATCACACTTTAGCGAAATGCATCCAAGGTTCACGTCGTAGTCGCTAAGTTTCTATTTTAACCAAAGTATTTGAGTGCAGCAACTTCCTACAACAATGTATTCTGCTTTAGCCATACTGAGAGCCACACATGTTTTCTTTTTGCAGGACCACGATACAAGAGCGTTTCCTAGAATATAACATGTGCCGCTTGTTCTTTTTCGATATACTGTATAGCCTGCATAATCTGAGTCAGAATAACCAACCAAGTCACATATATAACCTTTAGGATACCATAAGCCGACGTTCGTTGTTCCTTTGAGATACTTCATGATTCTCTTCACGGGGGGTAAGATGTGATTCCTTTGGATTGGCTTGAAACACCAAATTCATCTTGATCAATATAAGTTTCGGATCCCATTGGAGTAGCCATTGCTTTGCAATTGTCCATGTCAAATCTTTTTAACAACTCTTTGCAGTACTTGGATTGGTTGATGAAGATTCCATTCTTTAGTTGCTTAATTTGGAGTCCAGGAAAATAGTTCATCATACCCATAATAGACATCTTGAATTCTCCTTGCATCATCAATGAAAATTCTTCACAAAGATCTTTGTTTCTTAAATCGAATATGACGTCGTCAACATATACTTGAACCAATAAAGTGTTACCTTTTATTTTCTTAACAAACAAGGTATTGTCAACTTTACCTTTTTCAAATCCTCTTTCACAAAGAAAGTTGGTAAGTCAATCATACCATTCTCTTGGTGCTTGCTTTAAGCCATAAAGAGCTTTCTTCCACTTGAATACATGTGAAGGATTCTTGAAGTCTTCAAAACCCGGAGGTTGTTTGACATATACTTCCTCATTTAAGTAACCATTCAAGAAGGCGCTCTTGACGCCCATTTGGAATAACTGAAAATTTAATGAACATGCATAAGCAAGTAATAAACGAATAACTTCTAACCTTGCAACCGGAGCAAAAGTTTCTTCAAATTTGATCCGTTCTTCTTGATTGTATCCTTGAGCCACCAACCTTGCTTTGTTTCGAATAACTATACCATTATCATAATAATAAAAAATCTTAAACACCCACTTGGTACATATGATGTGTTTACCACTTGGCCCAGGAACAAGTTCCCAAACTTGATTCCTTTCAAATTGATTTAATTCTTCTTGCATCGCAAGTATCCATTGGTCGTATCCTAAGGCTTCATCAACTTTGGAAGGTTCCATATGAGAAACAAAATTCGTATTCAAGCATGCATCTTTGAGATTTAATCTTGTTACAACGCCTTAACTAATATCACCAATAACTTTGTCAATTGGATGATCCCGATGAGTTCTCCATTTCTTAGGTAGATCACTATCATTTGATTCTTGTTTAATTAGTTCTTCTTGGTGTTCCGAATGATTATCATTGTTGACTTTGGAAGCAACTTCCTTAGGAACTTCTACAATATCATCATCATCACACAAAACAATATCCTCCTTGGAGGGGTTAAATTTATCAAAAGAAACATGCATAGATTCTTCAATAGTTAAAGTTCTTTTATTAATATCCTATACGCTTTACTAGTAAGTGAATAGCCAAGAAAAATACCTTCATCGAATTTCTCATAAAACTTATCGAGATTGTCTTTGTCGTTGTTTAGGACAAAGCACTTGCATCCAAATATATGAAAATGAGAAATATTTGGGTTTCTTCCCTTGAAGAGTTCATAAGGGGTTTTTTTCAAAATAATTCTAATAATAAGTTGATTACTTACATAACATGCCGTGCTTACCGCATCTGCCCAAAAGTATTTTGGTAGATTTGAATCACTAAGCATCGTTCTTGCAAGTTCTACTAGTGACCTATTATTTCTCTCCACCACTCCATTTTGTTGAGGAGTCCTTGGTGATAAAAAATTGTGAAGAATTCCATGTTCTTCACAAAACTCTTCGAAAGGAGCACTTTGGAACTCTCCACCATGATCATTTCTTATGGAGGTAATTTTTAGAGATTTTTCATTTTGGATTTGCTTTGCATACTTCTTGAACGCCTTGAATGCATCACTTTTTTGCAATAAAAAGAATATCCAATAATATCTAGAAAAATCATCAACAATAACTAAATCATATACATTACCTCTGAAGCTTCTTGTTCTTGATTTACCAAATAAGTCCATATGCAACCATTGTAGTGGCCTTGAAGTGGACACCATATTCTTAGGTTTGAAAGTTTATTTGGTTTGTTTTCCCTTTTGACAAACATCACATAATTTATCTTTGACAAACTTTATCTTAGGTAAGCCAATGACAAGATCATGCTTGACTAGTTTATTTAAATGTTCCATATGAATATGAGCAACTCTTTTATGCCAAATCCATGAGTCATTGTTGTTTACCATGAGACATTTTACTTTTAAAGATAAATTATCTAGAGAAATCATAAATATATTATTAATTCTTTTACCTTTGAGTTTTACCTCATGAGAGACTTCATCTTCTATCAACCATTCATCCTTGTTGAACTTGATCTTGAAGCCTTTGTAACAAAGTTGGCTAATACTTAGAAGATTATGCTTTAGTCCTTCAACGTAACAAGCATCTTCAATGGATGTGAAAGGTAGTGCTCAAACTTTGCCTATGCTAAGAATTTTTTATTTGTTGTCTCCATAAGTAACATATCCCTTGGCATTAAGCACTAGATTTGAAAATTTCTTGATATCTCCCGTCATATGCTTAGAACAACCACTATCGAGATACCATATATTTGATGTGGTCTTCAAGCATACCTATAAAATAAATTATGTTTTGTTAGGTACCCAAATTTTCATGGGTCCTTCATAATTAGTCCCTTTCTTGACCCACACATAATGCCCACTTGTCACACTAAAGTTTCTTACATAGCAAGCATTAGGTGTGTGACCAATTATACCATAATAAAAGCAAGTAGGAACAAAGTAACTCCTATATTTAGGAACATAATATTTCTCTTTGGATAATGATGAACGACTTTTACTTTGTTTACTTTCTCTTTGGTGGATTGGTCACTAGCCTTAACAAAGATAGTTTTTCTAGAACTTGGTTTACTAAATTTGGAATAACCAAGACCAATTTTATCATTGGAATATCTTTGTTGACTAAGGACACCCTTCAATCCAATTTGTCCTTTTTCACATCTTTCAAGAACTCTTTTTAATTGGACAATTTAGAAATAAAGTGATTCAAATTCTTTGCATACAAAATTTTGTTTTTGTTCACTAATAAAGTTTTGTTTTTCAACTTCAAAATATTTTTCCATAATGTCATTCTTTTCATCAAGAGATGAAATTTGTTTCTTTTTTTGACACAGTTTTGTACAAAATTTTGCATTCATTAAGAAGTTCATCTATGGCACCTTGTGCATCATTATCATAAATGGAAAATTCATTAATAACCTCTTCTTCTTCATCATCGGAATGGTGTGAAGCCGTCAATGCAACATTTGCACATTCGTCACTTTCCGAATAGGATGATGAACTTATCTCATTATCTTCCCATGCAATGTAGGCTCTTTTATTCTTATTCTCTTTTCTACTTTTAAAGCCGCCTTTCTTGGAGAGTTTTGGACAATCTGTCTTTACATGCCCTTGCTTACCATATTCATAACACGTGATATCTTGTGTTGAAGTGGAAACCTCCTTTTTCCTGAAATATTTCTTTTTTTTTTTGCATAATTAAAGGATTTATCATTTTTACCAAGTAACTTACCAAGCCTTTTCACAAGTAACATAAAGTTTTCATCTTCCTCCGGAGCATCATCCTCTTGTTCTTCTTTTGTATCAACTTTCAAAGCAATGACTTTGGATTTCTTTTCTTGATTCTCATGCTTTTCAAGCCTTCCAAGTTCAAGTTCATGTTCTTGGGATTTTCCAAACAATGATGTGAATGTCATGGTAGAAAGGCTTTTCTTTTCCAATATTGCCTTCACTTTTGGTTGGCATTCTCTGGTTAAAGACCTAAGCACTTTAAAATTAAGGTCATCATTAGAAAAAGTCTTACCGAGAGCAATCAAATGAACAAATCTCTTCTGCAACACGACGATGGATTCTCCGGGCTGCGTTCTGAACATCTCGTACTCTTGACTCAAAGTATTCTATCTCAATCTCTTCACTTCAGCGGCTCCTTCATGAGTTTCAACCAATGTATCCCATATTTGCTTTGTCGTTGTACATTGAGAGACACTAAAGAATTCATCCATGCTAAGTGCACTTTGAAGAATGTTGATTGCTTTATTTTCATTAAGAATCTTTTTCTTATCATCATCATCATCATAAGAGCTTTTAGTCTTTGGAGTACCGACACCATTAACAACACTTATAGGTTGATGTGGAGTATTTTGGACAGATTCCCATATTCCTTCTCCTTGTGCTTCTAAATGAGCCTTCATGCAAATTTTCCATAAATCAAAATATTCACCAGAAAATAGTGGGGGTTTGTTGCTGCTACCACCATCTTTGAAAACCAGATTTGTACTTGCGGAATCCATTTTGGATATGTAGGAACATGTTACCTATAACCTGCTCTGATGCCAAATTTGAAGACAAGCTTCTTCGAATGATAGTTTTGATGAAAGACAAACTACAAGAATGTGTTCATGTAAAAAAGAATGGATCAAGACTCATGTCAAGAGCTATTGCATAAAAGTCTAGATTTCAAGATTTAAAGATAAAGCTTTGGATGCTTTTAAGGAATGATCATGACATTTTAAGGTATAAGTTTGCACTTTCATTGTGCTAATTATAAGTGCTCAACAATTTTAAAAGAGTAAAAAGAGGAATGTAAAACATATAAACAAGTAAATAATGCATTCTTTAGAGAGGAGAGAACTCGTCGGGATTGGATTTCATCTACCCATCAAATACTTAAATCTATTGATGAGTTGTACGCAACCTAAAACACTTGTCAATATCATCACGTATCGCTCACAACAGGGTTCATGTCTAACCTTCCGTCGAGAGTTCAACCGTATAGTTTAATCGAAGATCTCTCAGCCTATCAAACAATACGGAGCATTAAGAATTGATACCCACTGTGAATATTAGATCTAAATCTACGTCTAGAGTTTAGAACCTAACAGATATTCATCCTAGATTCGGATTTAAAGAGTATATGTCTATAGCAACTCAAATCCAAACATAACGCGAGTAAACAAGGATAACATCGATATAGATTTTTAAAATAGATCTTACACAATGCCATGATCAATACATATACATAAATCAAAGTAAACTTACATACAAAACCCCAACAAATAGAAAATACAAAGAGAAGAACGAAACTGAACCGGTAACTCTCACAATGTCAGGACGATTATCACAAATCTAGCTCCGGGTCATCAAGATGCAGCTTGTAATGTTGTTTCTAAGCCTCTCTATACAAAATAATGACGGTGATGGAGTCGGGAGCAAAAAAAATCCCAAAACCATACCTAAAAAATGCTGAAAATTTGAATTTATACACAAAATTGAAATCCTGCGATTGCCTAGCGACCATAGTAGTCTTTGCTACTGACTCTACGGTGCTTTTCCACGCCTCTGGGTCGCCTCCAACTCGCCTAGCGAGCTCCAGCTCGCCTAGTGACCATGACAGAAAAATTAGCTATTGTTTCGACCATAACTTGAGAACCATAACTCTGATTTACGCACGGTCAGAAGCGTTGGAAAGCTTACTCAATGCTCTATATTACAATGAATAAATAACATTACTTGAATACCTATAAAAATAAGATAAAAGCAATCAAACTCAATGATATTTACATGCTAATGCAATATATACACCATAACATAAACTATCCAAAATGTACACAAAAGTTGAGGTTTATTGGTATAAAACGAATGAATAAAGACAATGAGTGCTAGTTATTCACACTCAAATTCACAAAAATTTAGAACTCATCAAACTCTCCCCAACTTAGAATTGTTTGTCCTCAAACAAGAATCAATCAACCTAAACAGCAAAAGCAATCGCCGAGAAATCATGCTCAACAAGTTTTTACAAACTGAAACAAGTGTATGATACAAATATTAAAAGTACACGCAAAGAAATGCTTACCACTATACTACAACGATACCATGACAATGAAGCAAAGTCCAAGCACAAAACACATGTCAAAAATTCTAAATCAATACATATGTTCAAGAATGAATCGCACCTACCGCACAATTTCATCAGGGGATGAAAAACAAACATGAGGGGTTGAACTCATTCCCAACAATCTTGCAAACATCAATTCAAATTATGCATTCATCTAAAAAAATCATATTGAGAGTATAAAAGCAAAAATCACAAGGGTTTTAATGTGGCTTGGCTAACAAAGAAGGGTCAATTTCTCAAGGTAAATGAAACAAAAACTTTCCTAATCAAATGAGAGTGATCATTTCTCAAATTCTCACGCATTCACAAAATTCCTTCACCTTTTTCTATTTTCCCAATTGTTACACCATTTCACATAACTTATTAGCACAATTTATTTGTTATATTTTTTTAATTTTTCAATGTTTTTTCTCTTTCTTTTCCTTTTTTTTTCTTTTTGACTTTTTTCTTTCTTTTTCAATCTTTTTCTTCGTCAACTGCATAACTGTAGCGTGTGGTTTTTGTCAATGACGCGACCACCTTACCGTATAATTGGGTTTGGGTGCTACTTTCTGATTTCTATATTTATCCTATGAAGCTGGTTAAGGAAGGGGAAGATATCTTAAACTAACCCTGCACGCAAATGTTTTCTTTAACAAATGCTGAGAGATCGGGGATCGGGGTCTGGTTATACAAAGGGAAGTTTTTAACACCCAGTGTATCTATGGTAATCCATAGGAACCTTCTTTTGCATGTATTTCTGTTAACTTAAAGTGTTTTCTCGGGTTTATCTGTTGTGGATTGGGAAAGTTTCTCCTTTGGGAATGTTGAGAGAATGTTTTTGTTGTTTTCGGGTTTTCTAATGTTTTTCGGAAAGGTACCCGGACCTAAAGTTTTTGATTTGTGTTCTCGCTAAGATTTCGCAATCTTATGCTTACGTATTCCCATAAAGAGATTTGGGAAATCAGAGCAATCGTAGTTCCTCCTATTTCTATGGGAGGAACAATATTTTGGTGTCTTGTTCAAACCCCAAGATTGAAGCTAGTTGAGTATTTGTGTCTTGTTTAAAGCCCAAGATTGAAGCTAAAAGGGTGACTGAGAGAGAATTTGTCATCTCTAAAGGGAGATATCTCACATATTCATCACAAATATTGAGAAATGGGTTATAAAGGGGAATTACTTTAACTGGGATATGTAGAATCCAGCAATGCCATAATTTCCTTTATAAGAGAGATGTCATGAAGGAAGAAAGCTTTAACTCAGTGTAGAGCAATGCCACTTTTTCCTTTATGAATCTTTCATGCTAAGAGAGGGACATTGACTTGGATGTATAGAATCCAGAGGCTTGCCACTTATAGCTGTTAGATGAAAGAGTAGTTTTAGCCAGGATAAAAAGAGGGACTACAACTTGGATTTTGAATCAACAAGTGTGCCACTTACATCAATTATCTGGAAAAAGGTTTTGATTGTTTGTTTTTTATATGTGATGTATAGAAGAGGTATCCTCCTAAAGAGTGGACTCATGGTCTCGTCTGAGGGGATGTTGATTTTTTGTGTGCCTTGATCAAAGCCCAAGGTTGAAGCTAAAGGAATTAACTCCACCAGGGAGGGTTTTATTTGTCTTGTACAAAGCCCAATATTGAGGCTGACTGGGGAAAATTCTTATATGAAACCTAAGAGGAGGTTGTCTCTTGCTGAGGGTTTATTAAAATCCAAGAGCATATCCAAATTGTATTGGGGGAATCCAAAGGGATTTACTCTTGCTGGGTATCAGGGAAGAGTTGCAATAACAGATGCCATGAGGCTCTGACTTCATTGAGGATTTGATTTTCAATTGACCATGGTTGGGATGTTTCAAAGTGAAAGTTAAGCCTTATTGGGAGGTCAGGGGAGTTTGAGGTGAGTTTGAAAACCTTGGAGGTTTTAACTCTTCTGGAGACTAGTGTATTGGTAGAGTGGCCAGGGTTCTTCCTATACTTTTAAGAAAATTGAGGGTCTCTGTGTGAGATCCAAGAGAATACTTTTGATAAGTGAAACTTTCCAAGTTTACTTGAATGAAGCCCAAGAGGAGGCTGAGACTGTCCAAGTCTCTCAAGAAGTGGTAGGCTCTGGTGTAGAGAGGGGTCTTTGTATAATGCCCAAGAGAAGGTTGTTGGTTTAAGGGATGAAGATCAACCCTAGAATGGTATGATGTTTAGGAATTTTGACTCTCCTGGGGATTAAACTAGTATAGATAACTAATTTATATCCTATGCTTTACGGAAGCCTTTGGGTTCTTGTACTAAGCCCAAGAGGAGACTGTGGGGAACTTCTAAGAAGACTGTTGATCCTTGTACTAAGCCCAAGAGGAGGCTGGGGATACTTCTAGGAAGCTTGTGGGTCCAAGCCTAAGAAAAGTTCAAGAAAAGGTTTTACTGGGAATTAATCCTTTCCTTGTTGAACAGTTCTCAGGTTTGAAGAAATTCAAAAGAGGTTTCACCGGGAATTAATTCTCTATGGGAAAATGAATTTCTTGTATACACATATTTCTAAGTTTTGACAGTCTTGAGAAAAGTTTCATCGGGAATAATGCCTTTCCTTGTTCCATATTGAATAAGCCCAAGAGGAGGCAGACTGTATAGGGAATTTCCTATGAGGGAACTAGTTTTGACTAAGTTGAAAGTAACCTTTGGCTTGACCTAAGTGTAGACCTAACTGCTGGGGAAAATCTAGGCAAATATGCACAGATATATACAGACAAGTGTATTGACAAGTATATAAACAAATATGCACTGAATTGAAAAGATATTGGGACTTATACTCTGAGAAGAGGCCCAAGTGTATGGTGATTAATTGTATAATTTTAACTGTATGATTAGGGTTTTAAGAAATTAAAGAAAGTTTTAAGAAAACTTTGAATTTAAATTTGAATCAAAAGAAAGTTGTTTGAAAAGAAAAGAATGTTTGGGGCTTATAACTCAAAGAGAGGCCCAAGTGGTCTAAGAGCAGTTTCACCGGGAATAATGCTCCTCTTAGTACTAGTTAAAACAGATAGATGATTTTAAAAACAGAGGTATGGGGCTTACAACTCAAGGAGAGGCCCATGGAGGTTGTTTATTGTTTAAAACAAAGTTTTTGTACAAAGGATTTGGGCTTATACTCAAGGAGAGGCCCAGATGACATATTTGAAAACATTGATCGCACTGCGATACCGAAAGACGTTGTGGGACTTATACTACAGCATAGGCCCAAAAATTTATTTATGTACAAAGAGGTTGGGTCTTACACTCTATTAGAGGCCTAAAAATGTTTATGAAGAAAGAATAATGGGGATTATACTCAAGGAGAGGCCCAGATGATTTATTTGAAAAGGCGACGATCGCGTCACGGTTTTAAAAACCACAGAGGGACTTATACAATGAATGAGGCCTAAAAAAATTATTTACACAAAGGGATGAGTCTTAAACTCTACAAAGAGGCCCAAAATGTTATTTTTATAAAAGAGTTGGGGCTTATAGCTCAAGGAGATGCCCAGATGAAAAACAACAATCACACCGTTTATCGTATCGGGACTTATACAATGACTGAGGCCCAAAAACATGTATTTACAAAGGGGATGGGCCTTACACTCTACAAAGAGGACCAAAAGTGTTTCAAATGAAGTTTGAAAAATTAAATTTAAGAAAAACCCTAATTTTAATTTTAAAAAAAAAAACAATTTTTTAAAGAAAATTAAATACAAAATGATATAAAATATCATACATATTTAAAAACAAGTTGTGAACTTTAAAAAATATTTTGGAAAATCATGTTATATTTATATGAAAGTGTGAAAATCATTTGAATTTGAAAAATCAAGATGAAAATTTCATTAAAAATGTTAAAAAACAAATAAAATGAAATTCTTTACAAAAATTCAAACTACATTAAATAAATAATATAAATTTGATTTTTTTTTAGAATAAAATATTTTAACATTTTTGTGGAATTTTAAAAAAAGAACCAATACAAAATGATTAAAATTGAGAGAGAAATTAATTTTTGAAATCAATTAAGAAAATATTCAAAAATTAAAAAATTCAAATAATTTGAATTATGGCGCCAACGGTCACCTGCTTCTTCCTCGTGACCGCGCCATGGACGATTTGCAAAACCTCACTTTTCTCTCTGATTACTCAATGGTTTTGACTTTTGTAAACATCAATCTCACTCATTTTTGAACAAGGATTCCAATGGTACCAATTAATTGCATTTATATTAAGTGTGGAGTGAGAAATCAAGTGAGGAACACATGAACCCTAATTTCTGCAAGAACACTATGAAATCCTGTACACGATAGCTACAAAGCAATTTATTGAGGGCAAACACTCTACATAAGTGCAGAAACATGTTTGTAACTTGAAAACACATTTATGATGCATAAATCATAGAGTTTGAGAGTTCAGGCTTACCTCTTTCAAGAAATCGAATTGTGTATTGGAGGTGTTACATATGTTGTTTAATGACCTGGGCAACTTCAATGGACCTTATGTAAGGTGTTTGGAAGCTTAGAATGGATTGAAACAACCTGAATCACCTTGTGGCAACTCAACTGCAAACAGGCCTGAGTTTGATTTGGAGTTTTGTGATTATGAGGTTACAGATGTGTGAAAAGTGTTTGGATAGCTCACATATGATGTATATGATGTGTCTACAACATTGGTTTTGATAGAATTGCTCTCTATTTGAAAATTCGATAGTTACTTGCTAAAGAAGAAATTCTGGTTTTTGAAGAGTTATTTGGAGGAAAACATGTGTTGTTATGCTTAGGTGTACTCAAACTGATCAGAAAGAACCTCTATTTATAGTAGAGCAAGTTTTTTTTGGGAGAAATAGTGATTGGGGGCTGGATCACCTTATTATCCATTGAGTTTTGTCATGTAGCCAAAGTCTCCTCTAGCCATTGACTTGAGTCAATCTTGCAGGCCTATGGTCTTCTAATTCTTGGACTAATCTGGACTCATTTGCAATGTTGTGGACTGATACATGCCAGCTCTATGCATCCATTCAATGCTTCATGATAAAGTTGGAGTTTTTGGAAATGAACTTTGAATGTCACATGCCTAAAGGATTGGATTTTTGACTTGGTGGCCTTGTGATCAGATACTTCATCATTCATGTTGATTTTGGACAGAAATACAATGATGCAAGTGTCCAAAATTGGCTCAAGAAATCGTGGGATACAAGTTATGTTTTCATGCCTTTGTGTAGGCAGGGTGGAAAATGCCATTTTTGGAGGCTTATAACTCTTTGCTCAGGTTGAATCATGGGAGGCTCTTGTACTTTTTGGAAAGCCATTATATCATACTTCAACTTTAATGTTTAACTTTGGTCTTGAATCATCTTGGATCATAATGAAAAATGGCCTCAAAGTTGGTGAAAATGCAAAATAGATTATGTCTAAAAGTTTCACTAAGTGTTGAAAAAATGTCCATTTTCCATTTTTTGTGATTTTGATCAATCCATAACTCAAAATCCATGAAGATTTGGAATATGTTGTAGTTGACAATCTTGAAGTATGTAATGAGATCTTTCATTTGAGCTTTGGATGGAAGAAAAACGTTACTTGGATCAGAAGTTATGGTCTTGCAAAGTTGGGTAAAAATCACTTTTGTCCATGACTTAGTGAAAATTCAAGTTTCTTAAGGTTGCCCCTTTTGCAAGTAACCCCACTTTTCTTGATTTTTCTTGATGGATGGTGACTCAAACCATAAGTTAACATTGTTTTTGACTTAGAGAAGCCATGTTTGTCAAGAAATCCAAAAAGTCAAACTTGATTTTTGGGCACAATTGACTTTTTGTTAGATGAATTTCAAACTTTGTGATTTTCTATGAAATCAAGCTCTTGACCTAATTCAAACCTAATGGATGGATTCCATAGGTGTTTTAGAGTGTCTTGAATCAAGTCCTAAGGTTTGAGATGATGTCTTGGTCAAAAGTCAAAGGTATGGTTGACTTTTCCTCAAAAATCCTAGTTTGGGGTCCAGATGAATTTGAATCCTTACATTGCTCATGAACCAAGTTCTTTGTGTCCATTTAAACTTGTAAGAGGATCAATATAAGATATTTGAGGTCTTCAAAACATTCCTTGAGGTCTTGGCTCATGCCTTGCTTCAAAAGTCAATTTAGGGGTGAATTAGGTCAAGAAACCCTAATTCCTGATTTTTGATGAATGCATCCCCTGAGGCTAAATTGAACTTATGATTGGATCCATGAGGTCCCTTTGAGCTTCTTGGATCATTTTTTGAAGTATTGGCTCATGCCCATATGAAAATTTCCCTCTGGAGGCCTTGGTCGATCAAAACACTAATTTTGTGGCACTGGTGATCTTAAGGCTTGATCAACTTGAAATGTTGCATTTTCATGCTTGATTTTTGATGTGGGAAACCCCTTGATCCTTAATGGATGTTTGAGAGGTTTGACAAGTTGAGGATCATGTCCATTCTTGATTGATCATTTGTCTGAGTACTCTAAGAGGGCTCAAAACCCTAATTCTTGATTGGAGTGAATGCTCAATAATCTTTAAGAGGATTGATGAGGCATGAGGGTACATCCATATTGTGGTGATGATTTGCAAAATGATGAGAAATCTTGTGGTCAAAATTTAGGGTATGACAATAACAACCAACCATTTCTCCCTAACTTGAATATAACCAAGCAATGCGATGTGAATGCTTCCAAACGTATTAAGGCAAGGGTAAAAATTCAAACCACAATTAATGGTTGAGGGTTCAAGAAAAAATTAAGAATCCATACAAAAATGAGCTCAACACTAACAAGGATTCTAACAAAGGCTCAAAGGGGATAAGCAAATTCTCACTAACTCACAACGTAGATTGACTATTTGGTCAAGTGGTTATGCTCAAAATCAAACAAAATGCCTTGAGCCTTTTCATGCTTTCATACAATTAACACAAATACAAGATTAAACATAAGTCAAAAGAGTTAAACAAAGATGTTAGTCTCTTGTGCATTTAGTAAACAATGGACGATTTCTTCACATTTGACTATGAACTAAAGTGATTCACAAATGAACAAAAATTTCTAGAGAATGAATGACATGTTATTTGTACAAAGCCTAAGGTTCATAAACATTCTATGCTGTAGAAAGCAATAACACATACCTTGACAATACAACTTTCTTTCAAACTCTTGTTACCACCACACATTTTCTTGTTGAAACACTCAAACTTAAACAATCACAAAATGCATCCTCAAGCTACTCAAAAACAAAACTTGAGATCAAACACAAAAATTATAACAACCTTAAAATAAATAAATTAAACTAACTAAACATAAAGCTATACAAACTCAAAAACCGTTGGGTTCCCTCCCAACAAGCGATCGTTTCGCGTCGTTAGCTCGACGCCTTTATTGTGCTTGGCTAGTAACTTCCTCACAAACATGCCGATATTTTTCTTCAAAGCACAAACCTAAAGAAAATGTCCTAACCAAACACTTGAACAAACGTTACTGGAAAAAAATATATACAACACTTAAACAAACATAATGGAAAATAATTATTTACAAGGATGGAAAACAAAAGCAAAACAAGTATCTATAAGCACATATACAATATAGACAATACAAAGCTTAGAAATATAGAAACTATCGCAATGCTTTCAATATCAACACCAATCTCCGGCAACGACGCCATTTTGTTGAAGCGGTAAAGCAGCAAGCAAAAATTAAGTTTGGAAGAATTCCTGTTTTGTCGTCTCCACAAGGATTAGTGTGAGGGAAAGAATGTCGTTCAAAAATATCTACATTTCTAAGCTTGGTTTAAATGGTTTTAAAAGAGTAAAAAGCGGAAAGTAAAACATATGAACAAGTAAATAATGCATTCTTTAGAGAGGAGAGAACTCGTCCAGATTGGATTTCATCTACCCATCAAATACTTAAATTTATCGATCAATTATACGCAACCTAAAACACTCGTCAATATCATCTTGTATCGCTCACAATAGGGTTCATGTCCAAACTTTCGTCTAGAGTTCAACTTTATTGTTTATCGACGATCTCTCATCCTATCAAACAACACAGAGCATTAAGAATCGATACCCATTGTGAATATTAGATCTAAATCTATGTTTAGAGTTTAGAACCTAACAGATATTCATCCTAGATCCAGATCTAAAGAGTATATGTCTATAGCAACTCAAATCCAAACAAAAAAAATGAGTAAACAAGGATAACATCGATATATATTTATAAAATAGATCTTACACAACGCCATGATCAATACATATACATAAAATCAAAGTAAACTTACATATAAAACCCCAACAAATAGTAAATACAAAGAGAAGAGCGAAACTGAACTGGTAACTCTCGCGGTGTCAAGACGATTATAAAAAATCCAGCTCTGAATCGTCATGATGCAGCTTCTAATGTTGTTTCTGAGCTTCTCTATATAAAATAATGATGGTGATGGAGTTGGGAGCAAAAAAATCCAAAACCATACCTAAAAATGCTGAAAATGAATTTATAAGCAAAATTGAAATCCCACACTCGCCTAGAGACTATAGCAGCCTTTGCTACTGCCTTTATAGTTCTTTTCCACGCCTCTGGGTCGCCTTCAGTTCGAGTAGCGAGCTCCAACTCGCCTAGCGACCATGACAGAAAAATCAGCTCTTGTTTCGACCATAACTTCATAACCGTAAGTCCGATTTACGCACGGTTAGAAGCATTGGAAAACTTATTCAATGCTCTATATTACAATGACTAAATATCATTGCTTGAATACCTACAAAAATGAGATAAAAATAATCAAACTCAATGATATTTACATGCTAATGCAATATATACACTATAACATAAACTATCCAAAATGTACACAAAAGTTGAGGTTTATTGGTATAAAACGAATGAATAAAGCCGATGAGTGCTAATTATTCACACTTAAATTCACAAAAATTTAGCACTTATCACATATTACATTCCTACATTTTACATGCATCAAACTTGGCCCAACCTCATTTTTCTAAGGTATCTTTCTGCCTCAAAGCAGTGGTGTCCGGTTACCATAATTCTTGTAACCGATTACATGTGTATAACGTTAACATCTTTGGCCATTTTTATATGGTGTAACCGGTTACACCATTTCCTGTAGTCGGTTACACACGCGAATTTTTCAAATTTGTTTACACCACATTATGTGTAACCGGTTACGCTCTTTTTGGTAACTGGTTACCACTGAAGCAGAGGTAGTTGTTCACTCATTTTTATATGCAAACGACTTTTTGAAAGCCTTTTTGAACCATGATATATTTTCATGTATTTGTACACTTTTAGAAAGGTGTTAAGGCACTATATAAACCATACTTTACACAATTTGAAACTCATATTTCTCATTTGAAATTCAAGGATAACAAATTGCGACCAATTAGAAACACAAATGACAAATCGAGAAAGATTATGTACATTATGAATTTTTATTTTTTGTGTTTTTTTATTATTTTGTGACTAAAAGTGAATAAAATAAAATAAAAAATTATAATTAAAAAATACCTATTTAAAAAATACAAAAATAATTTTAAAATACTCCAAAAAGTCAACATTTATTTATTAATTTTTTTTTTACCTTTTTGACTTTTTAATAAAAACATGAATAAATAATAATACCTATTATTAATTTATATATATTTTTTTTATTTTTAAAAAATAAATAAAGGCTAAATTATGTAAAAAAAAATGTTAAATAAACATAAATCTAACTAAAAATGACAAATAAAAAGGTGATTAATTCAAATAATGAAAATAAAATCAAGACGATTTTTTAGGGGGAGGTGACAGAATATTGGCTGAATTAGAGTGGAGGTGGAACCTTCAAAACGTTCAAAGGAAGGTTGTGGTTGGCGGTTGTTTGGTCTCTTTGAAGGGAAAGAAACAATTCTATTTTTAATTCTATTAATTGTAATGTTGATAATGTTTGCTGGAACATCAAGTTTTTAGTTTGGAAGTGGGGTTGTATCGGAGAGATTCCCTATTCCAACTCTTCTTATCATGCATTTTGTATGAAACCTTACTAGGCTGTCTTAGTTGTGTTGGTGGGGGATTTCTCTTCCTTTTCTTGTTGTAAGGGTTAGAATACCCCTTGTATTCTATTTTTCTTAATTCAATTTCCTTTTAAATAAAATAAATAAAATCAAAATAGGAAAATAACAATAGAAAGGATACAGTAGGATTCAAACTCATGACACTGCACTTGACGTTCCTGCATGATTACCAGCTACGTTGACTTATATTTTTGAAATGAAATGCTCTTATATGAAGATAGTAATAAAAACAGGTAAAATTGGGGTATGACACAATGAAAGATCTCAATATTATTGGCTTAAAATCTCATGATTGTCATGTCTTGATGCAATAACTTCTACTAGTGACTATCCGTGACATCCTACAAAAAAATGTAAGAGTAACTATAATCAAATTATGCTTGTTCTTCAATGCTATAGGTAATAAAGTTCTTAATCGTTCTTGTAGTCAGAGAAATCATATTTTGTTGTCCGGTTTATTTAAGGTGGATGTATCCAATAGAGCGTTACATGAAGATCTTTAAAGGATATACGAAGAATCTTCACCGACCGGAAGCTTCGGTCGTTGAAAGGTACATCACAGAAGAAGTTGTTGAGTTATATTCAAACTATTTGTCGAAAACAAAATCTATAAGAATTTCAAAGCCCCGTCATGCTGACAGATATGGAGGTAGAGGTACTCAAGGTTTAAATGTTATGTCAACGCCTCGGGATATAGTTCTTCAAGCACATTTGTATATATGTTGAATAATATTAATGAAGTTTAACCTTAGTTATCTACTTGCAAAAGGCTTATCAAGGAAAAATATTCACAAATGAGCATTAGAAAAATTTCATAAGTAGGTTTAATGAAAGAATTTCTAATGATGATAGTGCATCAGAGACAATTAAATAGATGTCATTCATGACAAAACTTAATGTGGTAACTTGGATTGCATACAACATTAATAATTTTTCCTTTAATACAAAATCAAAAGATGATTGTAGTATAAGGCAAAATTGTGGGGTTATGGTTGATGTTGAATCAATGTATTTCTCAAGTTCGAAAGATAAGAATCCTATATTGGTATTTAGAGCGTACTTTGGGGATCGTTGAGGAGATTGATTATGTTTTGTTCAAAGTATCTTTTTTTAATGCAAGTAGGTTGTCAATAACATTGTTGTGCAAACTGATGGGTTAAAATTCACATGGGTTGACCTTGATAAGCCAACTTATATGACCGAACCATCCATCATGGCTACCAAAGTAAAATTTATATTTTATGTGATCGACCCTTCTAACAAAAAGATGGTAAATTATTCTCCAAGGAAAACACACTCCTCATAGCGATGAAAATAGTTATTTAAATTTTGAAATTCCTTCGACTTCTTACGCAACACAGGTAGGTGCCTACTTCATATAAAGAAGTTGATAAAGATGATGTGTATATTATTCGTAATGATCATGAAGATGGTATATGGGAAAATTAACAAGTAAACATTTTTTATTGTTTATTCATAATTTATTGTAAGTTATAATTTCTAACATTATTTAGTACTAATATTATTATTTGAAATTGTAGGTGTTTAAAGTCATGACACCAAGAGACAAGACGTATTCCCCGCATTGTAGATATTATATGATGTAATGATTTGTAAATTGTATATTGTTTTCTTTTTTTTGTCCTTTTGATTTTAATGTAGTATATAATTTTTGGTTTTTAAGGTAATTTTTTATTTTGATGTAATACAATTTTTGAGTCAGTTTAGTTGTCAACTATAAGTGTGGTTTACAAATGATTTGTGTTAGTTATTTCTCGTTTATTTACCATTCACAAAAATATAATGCTTTATGTCAATGTTCCATAATTGTATTGCCACTAATCGAAGCAAGAAAATATAATGAGTCCATGAGTTGGGAAGGTTGCTCACCCATGGACGGATTCAATGAGACATGTAAAGGAGTAGAAAATAACAACCACATGTGATGCACTACCCGCATCAACAATCCAATGCAATATAAAAAAGTTGTAGACACAGTGCAAATGACTAACACGATAATTAAAAAATGACGATAGACGGTGGTTGGCAGGAGGTTAGGAAACGCTCATCCACAACATCTAGAAGGAGATGGGACGATGAAGGTAGGGTTAAAGGTAAGAAGGTTTTGGAATCGACGACCATTTTCATAACGGAGTTTCCGGAGAGGCTCAGGGCTAAGGATATCTACCTTTTAATGGAAGAGTTTGGGGAGGTTGATGAAGTGTTCATCCCTCTGAAACGTGACAAAAGAGGCAAGAGATATGGTTTTGTTCGTTTTTTCGGGGTTGAGGATTTGAGGAGATTAGTGTTGAAGCTGGATAATCTCATTATTGACGGAAAGAAAATGTTTGCAAACGTTCCGAGATTCTCAAAACTCACAAGGGAGAATCTTGGGAGGGTGAAGGAGAAGGTCGTTCTTCGTGAAAAAGCTGTATCGAACCCTTTGAGGACTTTCCCTAGAGATAAAGCTGCGGATTAAGCTCCAAAAGGCGTCTCATTCGGTACTCGTACGTACTCAGAAGCCCTTGGTTCAAAGAATAAAGCGGAGGGAGAAGGCATCCTTAAGTTTTCAGTTTGTAGGGAGTCAGTCAAAAGGTTTGAAGGCACATATGTAGGGAAAGTGATAAATCCAGGAGCATCTTACAACATGCAACATTATTTTCATATGGAAGGTTATTTTGGAGTGAAGATAACCCCGCTTGGAGCGAATCTGTGTCTTCTTGAGGACGGTGAGGTGGGAGAGCTTACTAGTCTCATTGAGGGAGCTAAAGATTGGCTAGATCAATGGTTTAGTGAGGTGGTTAAGTGGGAACCACAGATGGTGGATCATGAAAGGATAACGTGGCTGAGGTGTTACGGTATTCCATGCCATGCATGGACGGCGGAGTTTTTCGTTTTCTTAGCTTCTATGGTTGGTGCCTACATTTGCAGTGAGGAAACTACGTCAGATTGTTCTAAGTTCGATGTTGCTAATATCATGGTTAGGACTTCAGTGGGTTCTTTAATAGATGAAACAGTAAATATTTGTATTAATGGAGTTCTTTTTAGAAGTAGAATGGCTGAGGAAACGATGGGTCCTTTATCCAAGTCGGTCATCAAAGCGGTTCCTCAAAGTTCAGATTCTGAGGACGAGTTTTCGTTTGTGAACGATAGTGAAGATTTAGATGGTAAAGAGCATGGCGGATCCGGCAAATAGGATGAAGATGATATCGTTTCTATCGAGGAATTGAACTCGAATAGCGTTAGAAGTAGACTTGATAAAAAGGTTAGTTTTGTTTTAAATGCTTTTGTCAAAAGCATAGCAGAAGGAACCGTTTTGGTGAATAAAGGTGGGCTCGAGGAGTGTGGTGCTTTGGATGTTGAACCTTCTGATAGGGGTTACGTGTCTATTGCTGCTTCGAAGGAGTTTAATGAAGTTCAAAAGTCGCAGGAGGTAGGTCCGACTTTTGAGGTGGACGGGGTTTTAAGAGATTCTATTGTTTTAAGACAATTCAGTTTCTTTTGATGAGCTTTTGAAAGCCCAATTAGCCATGAGATCAAGTATTAGTGGTTCAGGCCCAGTATCTAAGAAATTGGGCAGTGGAGTTCCTCTCTTGTCCCCTATCCCTGCTGAAAGAGGGCCCAATTTAGGGCTTGGTTCGGTTTCAGAGTCAGACTCCATTTCTTCTTTCTCTCAGTTTAATGAAAATCACTGTGAAGGTTCATCTTGAGTTGGGGTACACGGAAGGGTAATTGCGTCTAAACCTAAATCCAAGAAGGCTCTCGTTCAAAGAATAGATACTATCGAAGAAGATCCTTTATACTCGGAAGGGAGGGTGTCGCGTTGCCACTCTGTTACAGATTCAGAGGTTGTTATGGGCAATAAGAGGTTTTGGTCGGAGATGGAATCAAATGTTTCTTTGAAGGTATGGGACATTTTTCATTCTATAGGAATCAGAGGAGAAGGAAAAAAGGAAGATTTATTGGCTGAAATTCAAGCTTTGCAGGCGAGAGACAGGGGAAGTTTAGGTCAGAAGGAGTCTAAATCTAAGGTAACTTAATGAATTTACTATCCTACAATATTAGAGGATGCGGGAATATAGTTAAAAGAAAGAGAATAGCAGGGTTAATTCAGTCGGGAAAGATGGATGTTTGTTTTGCCCAAGAAACTAAATTGCCTCTGATGGATTTTTCTATGGCAGCGTCTATTTAGGGGGATCAGTCGGTGGGTTGGTCGTCAGTGGGAGCGTCTGGTCAGGCTGGTGGTTTGATTACTCTATGGAAGATCGACGACGTTAATGTTATTTTTAGTATCAAGGGAGAAGGTTTTTTGGGTGTTATGGTGGATTGAAAGGGAAAAGAGGTGATGTTGGTTAATTTTTATTCTTCTTGTCAGTTAGGTCGCAAAAGATTGTTGTGGAAAGAATTGGTTGATCTTAGGAGCAGGTTCAAGGAAGCGGAATTCATTTTCGGGGGAGATTTTAATGCAGTAGCTTGGGCAGGTGAAAGGAAAGGTGTGTCTCTTAGAGAGAACAAGAAGGAAATTGAGGGTTTTAATTCGTTCATTTCAGAGGTGGGGTGTTTTGATGTTCCTTGTGTGGGAGGTAGGTTCACTTGGTTTAACAGTTCTGGATCAGCGCGTAGTCGTCTAGATAGATTTTTTATTTCTTCTATGTTGATTGAGGATTGGGGTATTTCGAACCAGTTTATTGGCGACAGGGACGTTTCTGACCACTGTCCTATATGGCTCAAGCCGAAGGTGGTGGACTGGGGTCCTAAACCCTTTGTCTTCAACAATTATTGGTTGAGGCATCCGGATTTTTATTCTTTCGTCGAGTCAAACTGGAAGTCTTTAGAAGTTTCAGGTAGGGGAGATTTCATTCTAAAATCTAAATTGTGGCTTCTCAAGAAGTGCCTTAAGGAGTGGAATGTAAAGGTTTTTGGGTGGCTAGATTTGAAAATTAAGAGAGGTGTTGAAATTCTTAAAGATTTAGATGCCAAGGAGGATTGCGCAGGGATGGCAGGTGATGAGGTTTTAGTCAAACGAAGGAAGGAGGTGAGTAAAGATATATGGAAGGGTCTTAACTTAATGGAAAGCATGCTTAGACTGAAATCTAGAGCCTTGTGGTTAAAGGAGGGTGATAAAAATTTGAAATATTTCCACAATGTTGTAAGGGAAAGGAGAAGGCGGAATAGCATCACTTTCGTAAATACGGATAGAGGTAGGAAGGAGGGTGTGGAGGAAGTTAAAGATGAAATATGGAGGTATTTTAGTAGTAATTTCTCTGAGCAAGTTTTGAACCGTCCCTCTTTCGAAGACTTGCCTATTAACAAGTTATCTGAGTCGAATAGGAAGACTTTAGAGGAGGAGTTCTCTGTTGAAGAGATTAAGGAGGTTGTTTGGTTATGTAATGCTAGCAAGATTCCTGGTCCTGACGGTTTCACATTCGGTTTCTTCCAAGCTTGTTGGAATATTGTCCAGCCGGATGTTGTTTGTTTTGTCCGTGATTTCTATTCGAAGCCAATTCTTACGAAGGCGGTTACTGCTTCTTTTATTGCCTTAGTACCAAAGATAAAAAAATCGTCAGTTTCTTAACAACTAAAGACCAATATCTTTGGTTAGTTGCTATCAGAAGTTGTTATCTAAAATTCTGGCTAGAAGATTGAAGAAGGTAGCGGGAATGATCGTATCTGCTGAACAGTCATCTTTTGTCCCTAATAGACAAATTTTTGATGGGGTCTTGGTTGTTAATGAAGTCTTGGACTTTGCTAAGAGGAATAAACGCAGCTGTATGTTCATCAAGATTGACTTTGAGCGTGCTTACGATTGCGTCTCTTGGGACTTTCTTAGAACTGTTATAGTTCACATGAATTTTGGGAAATTATGGATGTCTTGGATGGAATCTCTGGAATTTAGCGGTACTTCTTCGGTTCTTGTCAACGGTAGCGCAACACTCAATTTCAATGTTTCTAAAGGGCTTCGTCAGGGGGACCCTCTCTCCCCATTTCTGTTCATTCTGGTTACGGAATTGCTTTCTGTGATGTTTAATAAGCTGAAGGAGGTTGGATTGTTCAAGGGTTTTAAGATGGCTGAAGGTATTTCGTTTAAGTTGGTCCAATTCTTTGATGACACGATCCTCATTGGAGAAGCTTCCTGGGACAATTTGTGGAGTATCAAGGCTGCATTAAGGGCGTTCGAGTTGTTATCGGGGATGAAGATTAATTTTAGTAAGAGTAGTGTGGGGAGTTTAAACGAAAAACTGGGCTTTTTAGAAGCAGCAGCGGATTTCTTAAATTGCGGTAAGAGTAAACTCCCTTTTAAGTTCTTGGGCATTTTTGTTGGAGAAAGTCCTAGAAAGGGAGTTGTGTGAAAGGAGGTTATTGAAAGCATTCGTTTACGGATATCGTCCTGGAAAGGAAGAAATTTGTCAATAGGAGGCTGAGTTACTCTTATAAACTCTGTGCTCAATTCTTTGCCCTTATATTCTTTGTCGTTCTATAAAGCGCTGAAGACGGTGGTCAAGGCTATTCAAGGTATTCAGAGTCGTTTCTTATGGGGAGGTTGGTCGGATAAAAGAACTATTCATTGGGTGGAGTGGAAAACGGTTTGTGCATCTAAAGACAGGGGTGGTTTAGGAGTTAAGGATTTGGAGGTTTTCAACAAATCTCTCTTGTTGAAATGGAGGTGGCGAATTCTGCACGAGAAGCAGGCTTTGTGGTTCAAAATTCTGAAATTCAGGTATGCGACAGGTAGCCTTTCAACTGAGGTTTTGAGAGGTGTGGGGGGTAGGGTCTACAAGGATGCCTCCATCTGGTGGAGGGATTTACGTTCGGCTAGTTTTGTTGAAGAAGTAGGGGAGGATCTGTTATCTGAGAACCTGTCTTGTAAACTGGGCCAGGGTGAGGACATTCTTTTCTGGCATTCGAGATGGCTAATATGTTGTCCTCTAAAGGATGTCTACCCTAATGCTTATGCTGCCGCAAAATATCCCTTTTCTTCTATTTCTGCTGCAGGTGATTGGTCTGGCTCTAACTGGCATTGGAATATTGAACAACACCCTATTTCTGGAAATATTAATGAGGCTAAGGAGATGGAAGAGTTGTATAGAAAGCTGGAGTTTCATTCTCCAAAGAAGGAGGTGCAAGATAGTTTCGAGTGGCTCTTCGGTGATTCTTCTGTCTTTTTCTCGGTTGCTAGCTGCTACAGGTATTTATCAGACTTTCATGAGTCGGCGGAGGAGATTAGGGATGAAGAGGAGGCGGTTAAGTTGGAATCGATGAATCGGATTTGGAGAATTAATGTTCCTTCTAAGATTCAGATCTTCTTGTGGCGTTTGGTCAAGGACAGAGTGGTGACGAAAGTTCAGTTGGCTCATCGGAATCTTTTTCTTGGTGAAGATGGAAGTCTTTGTCCCCTTTGTCAGGTGTCCGATGAAACAAGTTATCATCTTTTCATCAGCTGTATTTATGCGGTGGAAGTTTGGGGGGTATAAGTAGATGGGTTGGTTTTGAAGTGAAGTTTCTAGCTCATTGCGCGGCTTTTTTCCTGGATTTTACAGAGATGATTATGAAGGCTAGTCGTAAGTCTAACGGCACTGTCATTTGGATGGCGGCAGTGTGGTGTATTTGGTTAAGTAGGAATAGTTATGTTTTTCAGAAGGAATTGGTGCCAGTCTCAGATACTTTGAACTCAGTTAAATGTTTATCTTGGAAGTGGATTGGTAAAATCTCAGATAAGAGAAGCATTAGCTTTTATGATTGGTGCTCAGCACCCGTATATTGTTTAAACCGTATTTAATTGCCGATCTCGTTGTATTTGGGCTAAAACACCCCTTGTGCTTTTTATATTCAATTGCTTATTAAAAAAAACAATCCAATGCAATATATTCGTTTATCCTTATTTTTGTGTTAGTTCTTTATAGCCCAACATTCTGTCTTGCGTGACATCTTTGGTTTTAGAATTTGTCGTTAAAATCTCCCCTTCAATTTGAGAAGTAATTTTGTATCACAAGAAATTCATGAGGACCTAATTTTCAGATGATCCATCATTCATTAGTTGTCTTCTCAAGCTAAACTCTTTTTTTTTTTTTGCAGAATAGATCTAAATGAAAACTCATGCGACTATTAATTAGATTTTATGTCATTCAATTTTTTTCTGATTGCAAGCATCGATTAATAATTTCAAGACATAAAAAAAGGACTATTTTTGCACAGGAAGTGTTTATATATATGCCTTTAATTAATTACAATGTAGTGATAACACGAAAATGTATCGTATTTTGGCCTTGATTTACATTCAATTATTATATCGTTTTCGTCTAATTTCCGATTTTCTCGAGAATATTTAAGTGTTTTTGCATGTATTTCTATTTCCAAGTTAAAAGTATGCAAAGTGGAGAAAAGAAGCAAAACAAGGAAGAAAAGATGCAGAAAAGAACAGAAAACAGCAGAATCCAAATTCTGCTGGTGTGACGACCGTGGCAGGTCCACCACGACCGTGGCAGACTCAAAATGCATCACAAGCGTCACACCCCCTCACGATCGTCATGGAATAAAAAATAGAATTAATGCGTTAAGCACAGACGTGGTCACGAAGCTTCAGAATTCCAGTTAGTGCACGTTCAACATTTTCTCCTACATTCTCTCCACTATTTCTCCAACTTCCCACTACTCCCACTTTCTCCACCACTCATTTATGCTCCATGGAAGTTGCAAAACGAAAATCCCCTCTATATATAGTAGTTCCCTTTTCATTTGTAAGCATCCAAGTTTCTGGGCGCGAAAGCGCTGTTCATAGTTTTAGGCAGTAAATTACCATTGTAAAAGTGGTAGTTATCTCACATTTGGGAACTACCACACCATTAGTATTTAGGCCTTTAATTTGTAATGCTTGGATCAAAGCTTGCCGTCATTATTAAAGTTAATTCAAGTTCTTTATTTCCGCATTCTACTTCAAGTATTTACAGGTTCTTTATCGCATTGCTTATTATTATTATTATTTATCGCTTTCATAAATTTATTATCGTAATGCTTTCAAATTCAATTACCATTTTTGTGTTGTTTTCATTTAATTCCATGTCCGGCTAAATGTTTTGAGTCCGGCGTATGAGGACCGTCGTTACCGACGGGACTCGGTAGAAAATAATAGGTGCGAATTTATGATTAAAATTCTGTTTTGGTTTTAATTTCCAATTCTAATTTAAATAACTTTGTCACGAGAGTGAGAGGTTATTTAACACGATTTTGTCACGAGAGTGAGAAATTAATTAAGGTTAGAGTCGGCACTGCGAGAGCGTGGGGATCGAACCGGATAGTGGAAATTAGGCAACAAGTCTAAATGCAGCGAGAGCGCTTTAGATACGTTTAGGATATTATTGGCTTTCAAAATATATTTCCTAGTTACCGGGCGAGCGGGAGCAAAATCTTGGGATTAGGGAACATGACTTTAGTTAATACCGCGAGAGCGTGAGGCGAAGTCTTTAAGTTGATATATTCTACGGAACTAAGTTATAGTCGTAATTAGTATCCGAATTCTACAAAGTCCTTTAGGAACGCGGAATCCATATTCCAGCCTCTCTTTATTATCATATTTTCTTAGTTTTATTTTAGTTCTAGTCTTAGTTTCCCTTTTATCAATTATCATTAACCTTAGCTTTACATCGTAACGATAGATTACGGTAGGTTGACATTGGTCTCTGTGGGTTCGACAATCTTTTATATTACTTCGATAAATCCGTGCGCTTGCGGAGTATCAAGTTTTTGGCGCCGTTGCCAGGGACCAACAGTCAATATTGTGATTCCGTTATTGCACCGTATAGACTAAGGCACTCCTATAAAAAAAATAATAATAAAAAAAAATTTTAAAAAATTAAAAACTATGTATCACCCAAATTTTCTCTATGATAACCACTTACAATATCTTGAGGAGCCGCACCCAAATTTTTTCTACAATTATGAACCGCAATACTCCCAATATTTTAAGGAACCGCAACCAAATTTTTCCTATGATTACCATTCCCAAAATTTTGAGGAACCGCAACCAAATTTTTCCTATGATTACCATTCCCAAAATTTTGAGGAACCGCAAGAATCACATAATTCCAATCTCGAAATACTAATGGAAGATTTCTACGCGACGCTATCTCATTTCCGCCCAAATCACCACTCTCAATATTTTGAAGAACCGCAAGAATTCGTTCAGTCTAACCTCGAAACATTAATGGAGGATTTCATTGAAACATCAACCAATGCTAGACTAGAATCTATGATGGAGCACTTTGTGGACGCACAAACTATCCAGAATGAAGAGCTTGAAAGACAACATCCCGATAACCATGAAACCCTTAGGCAGATGAACACTATGGTCGAGTCCCTCGTGACTCACACTGAGGCATTGGAGACCCAAATCTTACTACTTGCACTGACACCTATAGGACCCCTTGAGGAGCATGTGGATGTTGTAACAATCATTAATGAAGAACAAATCGAGAATCCCGAGGAGAGTAATATTGAGGTTGAGAAGAGTTTTGGTGAGGAAGAAGTAGAGATTGATAAAAATTCACCAACACCATCCACAAACGAGGTTATCGAAGAGGTAGAGAATGAAGCACAAATTATTGATCACCCTCCATATACCCCACCATATCCTTTCCCGTATAAGTTTGCAGACTCCAAAACGTATGTGCATGTATGGAAAATTATCCACGCACCCTTGTCTGAGGTCTTGCATAAAAAGAGAAATTTTGAAGACCAAACTAAGGAAATCATTAGTGTTAAGAGGGTAAGGTTAAACTTTGAGGTGGTGGATGACATAACTTAGCCAAAACTTGAAAAGCTGATACTTAGCATAGATCCAGAACCACCACCACAAGTTCAAAAGAATGAACCACCCCACAGAAGGAAGAAAAGAAAAGGTGAGGGATATGTGAGATGGCTTGATAAATGGCCTTGGAAACTGAAGATTAACACTCCTAACCGTCGAGCTATCGACGTTAAACAAAGCCCTGCGTGGGTGGCAACCCGCGAGTTTTTAATTTAATGTTCTACTTTTATTGTTTGTGTTTGCAGAAAATAAAGAATCGTATCGCTTGTCACGTCTCAGCTGCATTTAGGCGAAAAATCTCTAGATGACAATCCCTTGAGATGACCTGGTGCCCACGCACATTCCTACGAATGTCGCTGCTGGTGGTGACGCCAATGATGAGTATGATAGAGAGAGAGCATGTCTCTCTCGTCCGTAACTTACATCCTCTTTGTCCTTTCGCTTGGTCAGGTTCCACCTGCACACACCTCACCGTATTTTTCCAACCATTTTTTACAGGTACTTCCTTCGGCATTATGCAATATGATGAGTGGCTTCAAGAAAATGAAGTTTCAGCAAATTCAGATAACTCGTAGTACAAGACACCGGAGTAGAAGTGGCCAGCAAAGACAGGGACAACAAGGGAAGAATTAGCACGAATTTGGCCGTGGTAGCACGAAATGACATTCATACAGGTTCTATCTTTCCTTTTTCACCTTTTATCAAATCATTGAGGACAATGTTTGGTCTAAGTGTGGGGGAGGAACATTTACCGCTTTCATTTTCATTTTACCATTTTCTAGTTAGATTTACTGTTTTCTAGCATGATTTTAAAAAAATTTCTATTTTCGTTGCGTCTTTGCATGTGCTGTCAAGTCTTTTTATGCGATTTTGTGTTTATCGATCTCCCACTCCCTTGAGCCACACCAAATATTTTGAAAATTTTTGCGTTAAAAATAGGGTTTCTTTTGAAAATCTTAGGTTACAGACGAAATTAAGGTTAGATTGTGAGTTATGGGAAAAATTCCGCAAAATCGATATCGTCTTAACACCGTGAGCCTCCCTATTACGGAAATCGATTTGAGTACTTGTTATGTCGAAGCCTTAAGTTCTCACCCCTTTAGTAGTCCCTAATTAGTTTATTTAGCAGTCAGCACCATCCTAAGCACGCACTAAGTAGGAAGCCAATGTAAATAAGTGTATGATCTCATGTTTAAATGGTAAATTGAAAAGAAACAAAAATGAATAAAAAGAAATGCTCCTTCTAAGTTAGGTGATCCTCACCCGATCATTTAGCCCAACGGTGCAAACTTCTTTATTTTATTGATATTAAAGTCAATGTGCAAAAGAAAAAAAAAATGATAATAATAATGAGATCATAGTCACTAACAGGTTATCCTACCATGAGTGTGAAAGGATAACGGGCTTAATGTGATTGCGCCAGAATGAAAAGGGATGAAAGAAGGATGAGTTAGTTAGGTTTAGGTATAATGACATGATTCGGATTGGTTTGTATAGGAGGGAGGTTGATGACCGCAAAAGCGGAATTGTGTTGTTACGATATCCTTGGTGTGTAAGCTAGTACCTATGACACAAACTCAACCGAAGTAGAGTTGGTAGCCTAGGATGAGTATCCGTATGCACTATTTTTCTTACGAGTCATGGTTTGCTTGAGGACAAGCAAAGGTTTAAGTGTGGGGGTGTTTGATAACACAAAAATGTATCGTATTTTGGCCTTGATTTACATTCAATTATTATATCGTTTTCGTCTAATTTCCGATTTTCTCGAGAATATTTAAGTGTTTTTGCAGGTATTTCTATTTCCAAGTTAAAAGTATGCAAAGTGGAGAAAAGAAGCAAAACAAGGAAGAAAAGATGCAGAAAAGAGCAGAAAACAGCAGAATCCAAATTCTGCTGGTGTGACGACCGTGGCAGACTCAAAATGCATCACGGGCGTCACACCCCCTCACGATCGTCATGGAATAAAAAATAGAATTAATGCGTTAAGCACGAACGTGGTCACGAAGCTTCAGAATTCCAGTTAGTGCACGTTCAACATTTTCTCCTACATTCTCTCCACTATTTCTCCAACTTCCCACTACTCCCACTTTCTCCACCACTCATTTATGCTCCATGGAAGTTGCAAAACGAAAATCCCCTCTATATATAGTAGTTCCCTTTTCATTTGTAAGCATCCAAGTTTCTGGGCGCGAAAGCGCTGTTCATAGTTTTAGGCAGTAAATTACCATTGTAAAAGTGGTAGTTATCTCACATTTGGGAACTACCACACCATTAGTATTTAGGCCTTTAATTTGTAACGCTTGGATCAAAGCTTGCCGTCATTATTAAAGTTAATTCAAGTTCTTTATTTCCGCATTCTACTTCAAGTATTTACAGGTTCTTTATCGCATTGCTTATTATTATTATTTATCGCTTTCATAAATTTATTATCGTAATGCTTTCAAATTCAATTACCATTTCTGTGTTGTTTTCATTTAATTCCATGTCCGGCTAAATGTTTTGAGTCCGGCGTATGAGGACCGTCGTTACCGACGGGACTCGGTAGAAAATAATAGGTGCGAATTTATGATTAAAATTCTGTTTTGGTTTTAATTTCCAATTCTAATTTAAATAACTTTGTCACGAGAGTGAGAGGTTATTTAACACGATTTTGTCACGAGAGTGAGAAATTAATTAAGGTTAGAGTCGGCACTGCGAGAGCGTGGGGATCGAACCGGATAGTGGAAATTAGGCAACAAGTCTAAATGCAGCGAGAGCGCTTTAGATACGTTTAGGATATTATTGGCTTTCAAAATATATTTCCTAGTTAGCGGGCGAGCGGGAGCAAAATCTTGGGATTAGGGAACATGACTTTAGTTAATACCGCGAGAGCGTGAGGCGAAGTCTTTAAGTTGATATATTCTACGGAACTAAGTTATAGTCGTAATTAGTATCTGAATTCTACAAAGTCCTTTAGGAACGCGGAATCCATATTCCGACCTCTCTTTATTATCATATTTTCTTAGTTTTATTTTAATTCTAGTCTTAGTTTCCCTTTTATCAATTATCATTAACCTTAGCTTTACATCGTAACGATAGATTACGGTAGGTTGACATTGGTCTCTGTGAGTTCGACAATCTTTTATATTACTTCGATAAATCCGTGCGCTTGCGGAGCATCATGTAGATAAAGTACAATATGTACAAAAGTTCAATTTAATAACACATGAGTCACAACAATAGGTTGGTAAGAAGCAATATTATGTATACTGCTTACAAATAGTTTGATTTAAATTTTTTAACCAATGTTTTATTCTTAGAAGTTGGGCTAGTTGAGATTTTAATTAATCAAATACTGAATTCTTCTTACTTTTCAAGAAATTACTTGCCATGTATCTGTGTGTGCCTTTATTAATTGCTATTAATATTTTCTTGCAAGTTGCAACCCACAGTACAAAAAATTGTTTGCATTTAAACTTAATAACTGAGTGTATGGGTTATTAGAGTTCAGATCCACTCCATTTTCTTATCCTCTATTTATTCAAGTTTCTTTAATAGATTTTTGCCACGTAGAATTTAATGATTTGAACGGTCAAAATTAAAAACTAAAAAAATATTTTAATTAAATATGGACTATTGAAATCCCTTAATGTTTTTAACCATAGAATTAAATGTTTTTAACCATGTAATCTGTTTTTAATTTGAACCATTGAAATCCTTTAATGCGATATGGCAAAGAATGTTAAATAAAATAGATTAAATGGAGGATAAGAAAATGGACCAGGTCCAAATTCGGTTTATTAATGCTTCCAAAAACTGGATTAGAATGTATTATTTAGGGTTGACCCTAGTTTTGTAGATCTATTAATCTTGGTTGATGATAATATTTTTTTATTGTTGTACACGAATGATGGAAATTCAACATCTTCATTTTGCTTATATTATTATTATATTTTTTGTTACATTTTTCTTCTAAAATGCAACTTCATATAAAAAACTTTATAATTGTTGCTTATATTTCTAAATGGGAATGGTAGGTACTAGGTAGACTTTTTTTTATCAAATACTCCCTCCGGTCACAATTATAAGCTAAAATAACTACTTTCACACGTATTAAGAAAGTTAGTTAAGTTTAATTAATTTTCTTGATTTCATGTACAATCAAAGTAAAATTTACGATAATATCCTTAGTTTATTTGATGAATCAACTTTCAACATTAAATGTTTTTGAATTAAATTAAGGGTATAATAGTAATACAAGTATTAATTAGTCTAACATTTAATGACTTTTGCTTATAATAGTGACCAAGATTTAAGGTGTTTTTTTTTCTTATAATAGTGACCGGAGGGAGTAGTACTTAACCACTAGACATAATTCTAAAAACATGGATTCGAAAAGCGTGAGCAGGAGGAAGGCTAGAAAGCATGAGTCTGGAAACTGGGATTCCTTTGCTATTGAAGGAGGCAAATGCAGGAATAGAAACGGAGAGATCCATTCGTTCTATTTTTTGAATTCCCCGATCATGTGAAGGCTGAGAAGATTTTCATGCTATTCAGGGTGTTTGGGAAGGTGGTAGAGGTGGTTATCCTACCAAAAAGGAATAAATTTGGGAAGCATTTTGGCTTTGCTAGGTTTGCAAAGGTTAAAGATTGTAGGGTTCTTGCTATCAAGTTCGACAACATTATCATAGACAAGGTGAAGATTCACGCTAACATTCCAAGGTTTACTTGAGAGTCGAAGAATCATGGAAGCAGAGTTTTCAACGACAAAGAAATACCATGATTTAAAGACAAAGTTGGTCCTAGTAGAAGGAAGTCGGAAGTGGAGGATGCAAGAGTAGGTACCAAAACGTATGTTGAGGTTGTTCATAATGGTAGTTCCAGTTCTAATGGCTATCTTCCAAGGAAGACGCAAATCCATCTGAAATATGAGGCTGCTAAGGAGGACATTGATAGATATAAGAAGGCATATGTGGAAGTAGTTTTAGATTCAGGGATGACTTACAATATTCGAACGAGTTTCGAGGTAGAGTTATTTTTCCATCAAAGTTACGCCATTGGGAGCTAACCTTTGTTCATTAGATGAAAGCAAACCAGGAGAGATAAGAGACATCATTAGGGAATCTGAATCATGGTGGGGAAACAATGGTTTTCGGAGATTAAAGAATGGGAGGAAGACATGGTGGACAAAGAAAGGGTTACTTGGCTGAGATGTTATGGAATACCTTGCCACGCTTGGAATTTCGCTTTCTTTGAAGTTTTAGCTAAAACTGTTGGTAGATACGTGTGTGCAGACAACAACACTATCAATGGAGAATACATGGCCGTAGCTATATTCATGGTGAAAATTCATTTTGCAGTGGTGATAAATGAAACCGTCAAAGTGTAGATTAATGAAGAAGTTTTCAATATCAAGATGTGTGAAGACTATCACGGTCCGCTGCGTATTGTGGTTAACAAATCTTGTAATAATAGCAATATTGGTAATTCTTATTCGGAGTCAGAATTCAATTGGAGCCATCTAGAAGCGGAGGAGGAAGAGGTAGTGGGGTGGGAGCAAGGAGGCGATGAGGAGAATGCTAACGCTGAAGTTTTTTCCAGCTCAAATCCGGCGAAATCCACGATGGAGGAGAAACTTGCTTTGGTATTCGGGAGCTCTGAGGATAATGAAAAGACTTTTATTTCTTCAGAGCAGGTAATAGATGACTATAGGGGTAAAGTCTTTGAGTTTGACTCGGCTATCGAGGTGGCCAAGCTTAACCTTTTTGCTGAAGCGAGGAAAGACGTTTGGAATGATTCTGGAGCTAACGAGGTAGGTGCAGTGTCTTTTCCTGATCACATGTTACCTAGTTCTAAGGTGGTCTCAGAACTTTTTGGAGTACGTGGGAAGGAGAATCTTTGTAAAAATGTGAAACTAAGAAGTATTTTTGGGGTTGTTTGGCCCGTTTCTAGGAAGTCTAAATCTAAGAAGAAGGCTAAAAGGAAGGTGGGTTGGGTCAGTTTGGAAGGGCATGTGTTATCGGATAACCCGATAGAAGAGTTTTCTCAACCATCTTACTTTGAAGTCTTAGGCAAAATCCCTAATTCCTCTTTTAACCTTAACAAATCATTGAGTCCTAAAATTGGGGAAGAGGAATCAGATAATTTCTCGGGAGGTGTTAT
The DNA here is from genome assembly GCA_022829125.1 of Lathyrus tuberosus. Lineage (NCBI taxonomy): Eukaryota > Viridiplantae > Streptophyta > Magnoliopsida > Fabales > Fabaceae > Lathyrus > Lathyrus tuberosus. The sequence goes on from JALAZF010000422.1 coordinate 5,022,910, forward strand.
TTTGTGCTGTGATAAAACCTCAGATTCTGATATGAGATGTTGCAACAAGAAATTTCGGAACAATCTTGAATCAAAGGCGGGGGAGAAAATATGGGGAGCTATTTCTAACCTCAAAGTGGTGACGAACGACAAATCCAAAGACAATTCCAAAGATTTCCACAGAAAGATTGTAGAGTTGAAAGCTGGTAGTCCTGTAGCTGGTAGTCGTTTCACTTGGTTCACCGGAGACGGTAAGTCGATGAGTCGTTTAGATAGATTTTTAGTTGAAGATGTTGTCATTCAAAAGTGGGGCATGTTGGATTAAATAGTAGGCAAGAGGCATATATCGAATCACTGTCCGATTTGGTGGAAGATCTGTTATATTAACTGGGGGCACAAACCCTTTAAAAGCAAGGCTAGTTGGTTTGACCATCCTGCCTTTTCAGTTTTTTGGAAAAGGAATGGAAGGATATGAATATTATAGGAAGGAGTGAATTTGTTGTTAAAGAAAAATTTAGACTTTTGAAAAGTAAAATCAATAAGTGGAGGGAAGAGATTTTTGGCTTGTATGATCTCAAAATGGAGGAGGATCTAGAAGTGATGACCCACGCAGACCATCAGTTGATATTTGCAGGTGAAACTGAAATTAAGGTGGTAGACGCTAGAGCATATGCTTGCAAGGCTTTTTGGAGGAAGCTTCACATTAAGGATAACATGTTGAAACACAAAGCTAGAGTGAGGTGGTTAAAGGAAGGTGACTTTAATTCTAGGTTCTACCACCACTAGATTAGAGGAAGCTTAAGAAGGAAGTATTTAGGGAGGGTGGAAATGTCTCAAGGTATTGTTGATTCAGTTGAAGGAGTGAAGGAAGAGGTAAGGAGGTTTTTCAAAGAGATATACTCTGAACCTGATTTTTAGAGATCTTTATTAGAAGGATGCGGGTTTGGCAGTTTGTCTATTGAGGATGTATCTTTCTTGGAGATGCCTTTTTCTGAAGAAGAGATTAAAAGTGCTTTGTGGAGTTGTGATGGCTTTAAAAGCTCTGGTCCCGACGGTTACAACCTGAATTTCATCAAGAAATGCTGGAGTTTCATGAAGGAAGATATTGTTAGGTTTGTTAAAGAGTTTCATGAAGTAGCTTACCTCCCTAAAGCGATTACTTCATCATTCTTAGCCCTTATCCCTAAGGTAGATAACCCGTTGAACCTTGGAGACTATAGGCCAATATGTCTGGTTAGGAGCCTCTACAAGATAGTGGCTAAATTACTGGCTATGAGGTTGAAAGTGGTCATTGGTAAAGTCATTTCTCCTTGTCAGTCAGCTTTCGTGCCTGAGAGGAATCTTCTAGATGGAGTGGTCATAACTAACGAATCTGTGGACATGGAAATTAGAGATAAAAAGGATTGTATTCTGTTCAAAGTAGATTTTGCTAAGGCTTACGATTGCATTAGTTGGAAATTCCTTCATTTCATGCTAGAGAAAATGGGTTTTGGGAGAAGATTGAGGAAGTGGATGGAGGCGACAATTTTCAAAAGTCATCTTTCGATTCTAGTCAATGGAAGTCCCACGCAAGATTTTGCTGCTGAAAGAGGATTACGACAGGGAGATCCTTTAGCTCCCTTTCTTTTTTTTATTGTGGCAGAAGGGCTAAAAGGTTTGATGAATAATGCAGAAACGATGGGAAGTTTTAAAGGTTCAACGTGGGAGAAGGTTTAAATGTGGAAATGGTTCAATTTGCAGATGATACATTAATCTTAGGATAAGGGAGTTGGAGTAATCTTTGGAGTTTAAATCCATACTCAGGTGATTTGAGTTAATTTCAGGGCTGAAGGTTAATTTTAACAAGAGCATGTTATTGTCGCACCTCGAAAAAAATCGCTTAATCGAAGACACGACCCTTCGCGCGAAAGGCGCGGAACGGTTCGACAGAGTCGCCACCGAACTTTATTTATCCCAAAAGAGGGAAAGGAAAATATCGAGAAACCTTTAAGGGGTGGAAGAGAACATGGTCGTCGCAACCACATTCTGGGTTCGGGAGTCGGTTACGTGAGGGGAATGTACGCGCACCCCCTCACATCCGTTGTACTCAACGGGAACCTCTTGATTCGAATCACGATACTCGTTAGCTAAGCTTGTTTGTTTTGTTCTCAAAAAATAAATGCGGGAATGTAAAGATAAGAGGGAACGGATGTTAAAGGGGAAATGGGTGGCTTAAGGATAGAGTGCTCGGCAAGATCATCACAATCTTGTGCCTACGTATGCTCATTCGGACGAGAATGAGTAATCAGAGCAATCATAGTTTGACTATGGGGTTTGACGGAAAAAGATGGTAGTGTGCTCGCCAAGATCATCGCAATCTTGTACCTACGTATCTTTACTCGGACGGGAATAAAGAATCAGAGCAGTCGTAGTTCGTGGTACGCCCACGAAACAAGGGAGTTAGTTGATTTTTAAAAGAGGCGTCAATTGCTCACACACGAGTAAGAGAACTCGCACCCAAACAATCGAAGGAAGATCAAAGACTTGAACCCCCATTTTTCACCTTGAAAGAGTTTTGATAGTTGTTAGGCGTTTTGAGGTTTGATTATGAAAGTCCGCTTGATGTGGGATCAAGGGTTTATTGTATGTGCTTGGTTATTTTGAAAAGGATTTGATTAGTTAAAAGAAGAGGCGTCAATTGCTCACACACGAGTAAGAGAACTCACACCCAAACAATCGAAGGAAGATCAAAGACTTGAACCCCCATTTTTAACCTTAAAAGAGTTGCGATAGTTGTGAGTTGTTTTTGAAGTTTATTTGTGAAAATCCGCTTGACGTTGGATCAAGGGTTTATTTGTATGCGAAGAGGTTAGTTTGAAATGAGTTTGGTTAGAGGTTGATTTGAAAAATGGCTCGACGACGAATCGAGGGTTTGGTTGAAAAAAGGTTTGTTTGAAAATGGCTCGACGACGAATCGAGAATTAGTTTGAAAATGGGTTGTCTATGCTAGTCCCTAGGGGTGCTCCTAGTAAACAAACCACAATCAAAGAAAACACAAATACGTACATCGGAATGGGGAGAGGGGTACATGTAAAATACAAGGGATGACATGAAATAAAAGTTCTCATTGTAAGGTAGCCCAAGAGGAAGCCGTGTGTGTGTGAAGTGTCCTAAACTAAGCCTTGAGCAAGAGTCGAACAAAAGCTCCAAGCAAAGGATAATAACCAGCAGTCCGCCAATTGGGTTTTTTATTATTTCGATAATTGTTAATGTGTTTTGATTAAAGTATGAACAAAGAAACAAGAAGAGGGTTAGATGAACAAGTATGAATATGATATGAACAATATGAATAATAATCAAGATAATATTGACAAGAAAGTAAAGCAAGATAATATTTGATGGAAAGTAAAGTTAATTGTTAGTTGATTAGTTCTTAGGAGCAAATGATACGGGACATGTAGCGCTAAACCATCGTAGCACGATCTATGACGAAGATCACACTATAGGAGGATGCGCAATTTGATCTTTGTGCTAAAACACGATGGAGAAATGATATTGAGGATCATTCTCCAATGAAATCGTGCCACACGAAAAGAAAAGGTGATGATCTCGTCTTAATCACAAACTTTCGTCGATTAATCGAAGGTAACCTATCACGATCTCAAAGTATAGAAAGAAATCTCGATGATCACTCACTGCAGATTTGAAATAATGAAGGTTAATCGCTTCAACCACCAACATTCGTGAATAGAAAGACTTCATCGATCGAAAATGAAAATAGAAGAAGAAAAAGATGTGAAACGAAGTGAAAATCGGAATGAAATCGAAATGGTCTCGTCTTAATCAAGATTTAATCGAGAAATCGATAATCTATGGTATTTGACTTTCATTGACCAACAAAAACAAAAAATAGAAGAAGATAATGGAAAATGAAATAAAAATCGAAAAGAAGAAAGGTCTCATCTTTACCAAGATTTTAAATCGATAAATCGACAATCTATGCTTTTAGATTTTCATCGACCAATAGTTAAAAGAAAAATAAAAAGGTGGTCTCATATTGATCTAGATTTTTCGATTTATTCAAATCAATAAATCCAAGACCTTTTGTTATATCATTGACCCATAAAATGAAATCGAAAATGAAAAGGAAATGAAATGAAAGTGAGAAGTAAAATCGAAATGAGATAGAAAAGAAGAAAGGTCCCATCTTTACCAAGATTCTAAATCGATAAATCGACGATCTATGGTTTTAGATTTTCATTGACCGATAAAAAAGAAAAATGGCCTCATATTGATCAAGATTTAGTCGATTTGAATAAATCAACCAAACTATGACCTTTTGTTATATCATTGGCCCAAAAAGAAAATCTAAATGGAAATCAAAAATGGAAGTGGAATTAAAAAACTTTAAAAACTAAACAAAATCATATTGACAATTTCAACATAAAATGTATTTAAAATTAAAACAAACTTTTAAAGAGGGGTGCTAAGAAATAAGGTGAGTGCATAATGGATGGAATCATCATGGGGCTCACGGCCCATTCATCCATCAGCCAACAATAAGAGCAACAACCCAAAAATGGGCTCATAAAGCCCAACTCCCACACTAACAAACGGTTTACACAATAAAAGGAAAGGAATGGCTAAATGACTTGGTAAACTCAGTTGTCTCATTCATTCTCTTAATAGATCAACACATTCTTTTCTTTTAAAACGACAAATCAAAGAAAGAAAACAAAAAGGTCAAAAAGAACAACGCACTATTTACCGTTGAGAAACAGGGCACAAGGTCAACGAAAAACTAACAAAACTACGCTCAGAGATTCGTCATCGCGCTACAGAACTACAACCCGCAAGGCCATGTACAACAAATGGGAAGCAAGTAATAAGACCAACACACGACACCAAACGAAAGAAACAACGTGCAACCTTCTGGAATCTTTGATCTCTTTCTCGTTCGTTCCGTTTCTGATCTCTACTTATCACTTGGCTACTCGTCTCAGGTTTGCGTTAGATTTGCTCGCTCGAGCTCTCTTCTTCTTCTCGTTTTCTTGTTCCAGGTTGGTCTCTGAGTTTTGTGGTTCGATTTCTAGTTTGTGGTGAATGGGTTTGGAGTTGTTGTTATGAGAAAGGTTGAGTTATTTGTGGGTTGTTGATGGGTTTTGGTTGATACAAAGGAAATGGTTTCGGTTAGAAGGGATTTGCAGGTCGATATTTGTGTGATTTTTGGTTGTGGAGTTTTGTGTTGCTGTTGATTTGGAAAGGAATAAAAGGTTTGAGGTTTAGGTGAGGTTGGAGAGGAATTTCAATAGGGTTTCAAAGGCTTCTAGAGCTTGAAAATGAGAGAAGGATGAGGTCTGATTTATAGCATAATTGGGGGGTAGAATGGGGAATGGAAAAAGCTATTGCGTAGTGGAAATTGTTGCAGGTCGGTTCGTACGGTGGGGTCCTGCTTTGAGTGGCGTTATTGTGTCGTTATTGTGCTGATATTGCTATGCGTTTTTTCAATCTTGTGGGGTCAAGTGTGTATAAGTTGTGATGCTGCATAATGGTTTTGTATAGAAGACAAGAGGGCTGCGTCTTCACCTTGTTTTGACACGGGAATGCTTGGATGCTCATGGTGCACATGGCAAGTTGTGGAATTGCTTGTGGTTTGGGAATGAAGGTTGTAGCTTGATATTATGTACTGGCTGTATATTGAAAAGTGGCTGGGTCGGGAAGCAAATCGTGTGGGATGTGGGATCTCATTTTGTGGTACCAATATGGCCTTTTGTGTGTCTGATGTGTTAAAGTGGCTCATGGAAATTTGCAGCTTATGTTGAAAATCATGTGTAATTGTAGCTTGGACTTTGTAACATGATGATAAAATATGACCTTGGTTTTGGATTTGGGACTTGTAATTCAAATGGGCTTTTGTAGAATTTTGTAACTTGAAATGGATGTATGGTTTTTTTTGGATATTATGGAATTTTTTAGCTTTTGAAAATTGATTAGAAAAGATGGATAAAAATGGCTAAAAAGTGAATACTGATTATTTAAAATTGAATAAAAAGGAAAAATGAATTAAAAGAGGTTTTTAAGAGGTTTATAAATTGTAAAATGGATATTTATGGATTATGGATGTGGATGTGGAATGGATAATGGCTTGAAGCATGAATCGCCGGTTAAAACCCTGATTGGAAGATGCATTGATGCCTGATAGCTATCAACTATGAGACACTGGCAACTTAACACAGTCTGATAAATTGATCCACATACAACTAATTGGCACAAACCCTAATCAGAAACTCAGACCCGCACCGCTTGAATCAACACACTCTTACCTGATCTTGAAACCAAACTTTCCTGACCATTGATCTTCAAACAATACTGCACACACCTGACCTGACAGACTTAAGCAACAGGAAAGAAACATATTTTTGGATTTTTTTAGTATGATAGTTAGTGGGTGGATGTACAGATGAAAAGTCATACACAGGTAGGACAAATTTGGGGTATGACAGTTATAGGCTTGAATGTAAGTCCACACTTCGTCTTGGAAGCTTCCACTTTCTTATCCTATAAGGTTAAAAAGACGGCTTTCTCTTTTCTTGGAATCCCTGTTGGGTTTAATCCAAGAAGAATTCTTGGTTGGAAACCCATAGTGGACAAATTTAAAAGGAAGTTGAATTCTTGGAAGGCCAAATTTCTCTCGATGGCGGGTAGAATAACTCTAATCAATTCACTGCTATCCAGTTTGCCGATATTCTAGTTCTCTTTCTACAAGGCTCCGATTTAGGTTTTGAAGGCGATTAATTCTCTTAGAAGCACGTTTTTGTGGGGATGAGTGGAGGAGAAATCTAAAATACATTGGATCAGTTGGGATACTTCATGTTTGCTGAAGGATAAGGGAGGTTTCGGAATTAAGAGAATGAAGGAATTCAATCTTGCTTTATTGGCAAAATGGAAATGGAGGATTGTAGATGATAAAAAATCTCTATGGAAGGATATTCTAATAGCAAGATATTGTGCTATTACGCATCAGGTGTTAGCTGACAAGATGCAATCAATTGTATCCTCTTCTCAATGGTGGATAAACATTGTCAAAAGTGGGAAATTTTCTTCTAACCATGGTTTTTGTTTTGCAGATAATATTCAATTCCAACAGGGTGATGGAAACTCTATTCCTTTTTGGTCTGCTAAGTGGTTGAAAGGGATTATATTGGCTAAAGATTTTGCATATCTGTTTCATTTCAACTCTGATCCTGAAGCTGTTGTGCAAGATATGGCGACACGGGATAATGGAGCTTGACTATGGGGTAATTTTGGTTTGCTTCATCAGGTTCTACTTCACAATTCATATAGAGTAATTGAGATACGTTCAATTATTGGAGGGTTGAGGCTTGAATTGGAGAAGAATGATAGTGCTGGATGGAAAGAAAACTCTGCTACTGACTATAGTGTTAAGGAAGCATATCAGATGATGATGGAAAATAGGCCTGCTATCTCATGTTCTGAAACTCTTAGAAAGGCTTTTTCTGTTCTTTGGAAGTTAAAAGTTTCGCCTAAAGTGGCTTGCTTTGGTTGGAAAATTTTATGGAAGAGAATCGCAGCGAAAACTGAATTGGCTAGAAGAGGAATGATTATTCTGAACCTTGGTTGTGTGTTTTGTCAGAATGCAGACGAAGATATTTCCCATGCTTTTTTCGCTTGCACTCCAAATCAAGCTGTGTGGGAAAGAATTGGTGACTGGTGTGGCATTGGCAGCTTTTTCGCAGGTAACATTGAAGAATTCTTTATTGATTGGTGTGGCTTGGGAAACTTATTAGAAGGTAATTTGAAGAATGTGGTCATTTGGCTAATCATAGTGTGGAGCATTTGGAAGTGTAGAAATTAAATGACATTATTTTTGCTAATGAGTCTTTTAGCTTAGATGAGTTATGTTGAAACATAAAGATTAATTCTTGAAAATGGTCTAGGGTGGGTGAAATTTTCTGTCCCAGCTCTGATATTTTAGCCTTTTGTATGGACCCTTTAAAAGGGTAAGTTAGATTTAGAGTTGGTAGGAAATTTTTCTGTTTTCTCTGGTTGTATTGGATCCTGGTTGATATGAACACTCTTTGTGTTCAGTTATTTATTTCATTGGCTTTTAAAAAAAAGGTAGGAATCTTTCTAACATTTGGATGACAAATTTGGTGATGGACGATAAGTATTAGCAGTGGCAAATGAACCACTTGAAGAATTTATAATTAAATGGACTTTTGATTCTTACATATTGTGATTTTAATCCATTTTGTTTTTTTGCTGATTTTTTTAATGATATGATGGCTTTATCTTATTTTCTTTTAAATTCATGTCAAAGAAATATTGTTTATTGGCATTGATCTGATCTAGACCTAATGTATCTGGGTGACTAATTCAATTTCGACATGATGGAGAGTTTCAACCATGTTTCATTTGTCAATGCTTTTCTTGATGAAGAAAAATGGACGATACATGCAAACATGCCAACACCTAATTTAGTGAGTGCATAAGAAATGAAAGAATGTTTTTAAATTTTAGAGTGTGTACTTTGATTCAGACATTTTACTCTATTTTTATGTTGACTCTAGGATTTTCGGGAGTGCATAACCTTCTTCCTTTGGGTAGGTGTTATAATCTTACTTGTTATGTCATCTTATGGCCTTCATTTAATTACGCAATTTGATTGAGTGTATTATTAGAAAAAAAATGAATTTGTTCCCGAGCTCTTATGCCTTTTTCCCTTCTAGACCGCCTTTCTTTGTTACCGTTGATCCAACTGTGCATGATGTTCAACATTAAGACTGGATTACCTTTAATACGAGCCAATATCTTAATGGGTAAATTTTCTCTAGAACTTGGATTGTGAAATCATTTTAAGAGGGTAACGATATTACTAGATGGTTCATTCATCATTAACTTGACTTATCTATCATTTGAATTCTTGATATTCTCACCCTTCTTTGTCTGGAAATGATACGGTTCCTTTAAATTTGTTTCCTTAGCCACATGCCACACATCAATTTATATTGTTTCATTCATCATTGACTTGACTTATCTATCGTTTGAATTCTTGATATTCTCACCCTTCTTTGTCTGAAAATGATACAGTTTCTTTAAACCATTATTATTCTAAAAACACCATTAGGGATGTGTTCTTCACTTATTGGTTGATACACGACATTATCTTTTTTTATGCTTCTATATTATGGAATTTTGTCTTTTCGTTTCATATCTCTAAGAAACACGCATATATAAATACTTGAATATGTTACCTTTCTTCTTTTCCTTCTCTTCGAACTATCCCGCCACTTCCCATTTTTACTAGAAGTGATCTTGCTTTACACTTAAGCGTTTTAATCCATCTTCGATTATTTCAACAATCTATGTTGGAACAAAAATGGTTGATACAATATTCCTTGAGTTTTGATGATAACAAAGTATTTAAAGAACAATTGGGTATTCTAACACCTGTTCAAGTATGCAGGTTTAAGACTATGAACAAATAAAGAGAAGCTTGAGGATTTTGAATTTGAAGTTATAACTCTGGCTCTGAAGACCATTTCTGAAAACTCTGACTCTAATGAAAGATTTAGACTCTGAAGAAGTCAACTCTAAAGAAAGTCAGCCTCTGGTGATCCAGACTTTGAAGCTTCAGAAGTCAAGAAGTAGACTATGAAGTGATCTGCTTCTGAAGAGTGAAGTCTGAAAAAAGTCAAACTCTAAAGCATCTTCCTTTCCATCGAAGCAACTCTTACAGACTTAGAGACATTTTTTATCACGTCAAGACTTAAGGAAAAATCTCTTCTTTGTTGTCTGAGCTTTAACAGATAAATCCTCTTGCTGAAATGTACTTTCTTGAGGTGTCCAATCAAGTACAAAGCTAGCCCAGCATTTTGGTGAAAGTCTTGAACGTCTATTTTCTTCCTCTCTCTATGAGGAGTAGAAGGTCTGAAGAAGAAGTCTAATATAATATACTACAATACAAGACTCTCAACCTTGACATTTCAAAGAGAAGCTACTGTGTCAAATTTTCTAGACTTAGAACAACTTAACACTTGTATATTTTAGAAGTTCTTAAGTCTTAGAGTATTTCTAAGTTGTATTTTGACTACACCTCTTATTGTATTGTGGGGTCAAGATTCTCCAACTATTAGTTTTGATGAAGATAAATTAGAAGACAATGCTCATAGCTAAAGAATTAAAAAAGCCTCATGGTCAAAGCTAAAGCATCAAGTGTTCAATCACATTCAACTTTATGAAGACTAGCTTTGGGAGTTAATGGTTGATCACATACTTTTGAGGTACAAGTTGCAAATCCTTTATGTTAATACTAAAGTGCTCAAAAATCATGTTGATCATTTTATTTAGTGCATGCATACTTTTTAAAATCATTTGGAACTTGGTTGAAACTTAATTTTTTAGGTATTTTTCAAAATCAAGTTAGGTGTAACCGATTACACCATTTCTGGTAACCGGTTACATGAACAAAATTTTGGATAAATGGTTTTTCAAGTCAGGTGTAAACGATTACACCATTTCTAATAACCGGTTACATGAACAAAATTTTGGATAAATGGTTTTTCAATGTCATGTGCAACCGGTTACACCATTTCTGGTAACCGATTACGCATACAAAAATTTCAATTTTTTGTTATACTGCTTCAGGTGTAACCGGTTACGCATATGTGTTAACCGGTTACCACTGAAGCAGTTGCACTTTTCCACTCAAAATCTGATTCTAAAAAATTTATTTTTCATCCCTCATGCATGGCATCTTTTCATGATTATATGCGCTTTCAAAGAGGTATCGTGGTAGTATAAATACCCTACTTATTAGATTTTAAAAACTTACATCTTTCATTGCAATTCAAACTCATTACTCTCTCAAACTTTCAAACAAGTGTCTTGTGATATAATCTTTGTGTGAAACATACTTTGTAAAGGCCATAAGGGGATTGTCCTTATTGGTTGTGTTAGGAACTTATGTATAGTGGCTAGGATAGGCTTGTACAAAATTCTAACACTTAATGAAATGTCTTACTGTGTAAGGGGACTGGATGTACTCTCGGATTGTGAGGGAAACCAGGATATATCGTCTGTGTTCTTTACATTTATGCACTTTACCATTTTCCAAACACAATCAAACCAGAAATTTAAAAGAAAAATTTAAATAAATCGAAAATTGATCAAAGTACCTAATTCACCCCCTCTTAGGTGCACTCTCTACTTACAATTGGCATCAGATCAAGTTATAGGTAACTTGTTCCTAAAGATCCATAATGGCTTTCGCAAGTGCAAATATTGTTTTTAAAGATGGTGTCAGCAGCAATAAACCTCCACTATTTTCTGGTGAATACATCGATTTTTGGAAAATTTGCATGAATGCTCATTTGGAAGCGCAAGGAGAAGAAATATGGGATATTGTCCAAAATGATCCACATATTCCTACAAGTGTTGCTAATGGTGTTGGGACGCCAAAGATTAAAAGCGCTTGGGATGAAGATGATAAGAAAAAAGTTATTTATGACAATAAAGCAATCAACCTACTTCAAAGTGCACTTAGCATGGATGAATTCTTTCTTATTGCTCAATGTACATCGACAAATCAAATACGGGATACATTAGTTGAAACTCGTGATGGAGCCACTAAAGTATAGAGATCTAGATTGAATACTTTAAGTCAAGAGCATGAGATGTTTTGAATGCAGCTCGGAGAATCAATCTTTGCGTTGTAAAAGAGATTTGTACGCTTGACAAATCACTTGATTGCTCTCGATAAGACTTTTACTAATGATGATTTTAATCTTAAAGTGCTTAGGTCTTTAACCAGGGAATGGCAACCAAATGTGACAACAATATCAGAAAAAAGTCTGTCTACCCTGACGCCCGCATCCTTGTTCGGAAAACTTCAAGAGCATAAACTTGAACTTGGAAGATTAGAAAAGCTTGATAATCAAGATAAGAAATTCAAAGGCATTGCTTTGAATGTTGACACACAAGAAGAACAAGAAGATGATACTCCGGAAGAAGATGAAAACTTTATGCTCTTAGTGGAAAAGGCTTTGTAAGTTTTTTGGAAATAATGAAAAATCTTTGAATTATGCAAAAAGAAATAATTTTTTCAGGAAAAATGATGCTTCCACTTCAACACAAAATGTCACATGCTATGAATGTGGAAAGCAATGACACATAAAGACGGATTGTGCAAAACTCACCAAGAAAAGCGGCTTTCAAAAGTAGAAATGAGACAAAATCTAAAAGTGTCTACATTGCATGGGATGACAATGAAGTAAGTTCATCATCCGACTCGGAAAGTGAAGAATGTGTAAATCTTGCTTTGATGGCATCACATCATTCCAATGATGAAAATGAAGAGGTTAGTAATGATTTTTCTCTTTATGATAATGATGCTTAAGGTGTTATAGATGAACTACTCAATGAATACAAGTTATGTACAAAACAGTGTCAAAATAAAGGAAATAAATTTTATCTCTTGAAGAAAAGATTGACACCATGGAAAATGATTTTAAAGTTGAAAAGCAAAACTCTGTTAATGAACAAAAACAAAATTTTGTATGCAAAGACTGTGAGTCACTTTGTTTCCAAATTGTCCGATTGAAAAGATTTTTTGAAATATATGAAAATGACACAATTAGATTGGAAGGTGTCCTTAATAAACAAAGGTGTTCTAATGATAAAAGTGGTCTTGGTTATTCTAAATTTGATAAACCAATCTCTAACAAAACTATCTTTCTTAAGGCTAGTGACAAATCCATTAAAGAGAAAGTGAACAAAGCAAAGGTTCTTCATAATTGTCCTAAAAGGAAAAGATTTGTTAAGAAGAAATATTATGTTCCTAGATATAGAAGTAATTTTAATCCTACTTGTTTCTATTGTGGTATAATTGGTCACACACCTAATCCTTGCTATGTAAGGAACTTTAGTGTGGCAAGTGGGCGTTATGTGTGGGTTAAGAAAGGAACTAATTATGAAGGACCCAAGGAAATTTAGGTACCTAACAAAACCTAATTTGTTTTTTAGGTATGCTTAAAAGCCACTACAAATCTATGGTATCTCGATAGTGGTTGTTCTAATATTATGACTGTAACACCCCAATTCCCATCGCGAATAAATAATACATAATTAAATTGGAGTAAATAAAAATTTATTTTTCCGACAGAAACAAGGATGCCACAATTAAGGAAAGAAAACATAATCCCTGCTCAATTATTTGATCCATAACACAAAATGGAATAAAGGTAAAAGGGAAACTTTTACCATATAAAAGGAAATTTCAGTTATGGAATAAAGCGGAAAGATCCATAATTGTCTTGGTTTGCAAAATGAATCGTTTTATAACATCAAAATATACATACAAAAGTAATACAAAATATATTCAACAAATGTATACATATATATATCTACAGCGTTCCCCGACTCCCGTGTTACGTATCAGAGCAGACAGACCGACAAAAGTATGGAGAACCACAAAAGCCTCCAAGACTACTAATCTGCAATTGCCTCATAGAGCAACAAACCACAACAGAAGGGTGAGAAACACAATCATAATATAATTGCATACAATTATATAATAACACAAAAATACACATATAAAACATTCTCACCACAAGCATCAAACACTAATACACATAGCATATATCAATTATACCCACTCAATCACATATTCACACATAAGGCATACCAAGGTTATAGCATATGGAAACACACCACCACATCACATAGCATATGTCTATGCATAAAACATATCATCCACAACCAATGCATTTATCACATATGCACACCAATTCACCAATTCAAACATAAATCTCAACACATACTCAATCAATTCACAATTTCCCACACATAATCAATCCATTCATGATTTATGCACACATAATCAATCCATTCATGATTTTATGCAAATGTAAAGAGACCGACACAACGACTCTATGCAAATGCGGTACCATCCATCCATCAATCTGATCACCAGTTCACTCAGGAACTATTGGAATCATCGCTTGTTACTTAGGACCACTCATGTAACACCCCGTCGGGTAAACGATGTTCCCCATCGCTTTAGGTCCTCTTTGTATAAGGCACACGACGTTTATGGATCGCTTTAGGTCCTCTTTGTATAAGGCACACGATCAGATCATTTTAGGTCCTCTTTGTATAAGGCACACGATCATTTATAATCATCGCTTTAGGTCTTCTTTGTATAAGGCACACGATGTTATAGCGGATCCCCTCGAGAATCGTTTCGTCACTTACACCCACTAGGGCACACGACATCACAAGAATGCATATCATGATGCTTGGCATACAATGACTCATGACATTCGAATGCACACATATACACATCCATACTCATGCATATACAATCAACCACAACACATTGCATTTACTTGCCCTTAGGCCACAAACCATCATCACAACTTTTCATTACATGCATTCACATCATATATCATCACACAAGTCATACGATATATATATATATATATATATATATATATATATATATATATATATCAAAAGCATATTGCATGATAACATATCAAATACACACCATTAAAATAGTAAAAGTCGACAAAATGACACATTTCCAAATTCCCGGCATAATTAAATCGGCCAACAATCTCAAACCCATTTTAATAAGAAAGAACATCTCAATAGCTTTCCAACGATACCAAGAATGTTCAAAACGGATAATCGGAACACAAGTTATGGAATTAAAAAGAAAAGGAATCGCGAAATAGCAACATTCAACACCCTCTCTGCTCATACGCGTATTGCCCTGAGCCATACGCGTATTGCCCAGCTCACTCGCTCATCCATACGCGTATTGCCCAAAGTGATGCACGTATGGGCAGAGACTGATTTTCCCCAAAAATTCCACTAAAAATCCAATACGCGTATTGCCTCACTCCATACGCGTATTGCCCACTCCCATACGCGTAATGCCTATAATCCCTCATTGTCATACGCGTATTGCCCAACCCAATACGCGTATTGCCTTGCCTGATACGCGTATGGGCAGCGAAAACCCAGAATTTTCCTGCATAATTTCTGTTATGAATTCTACCCCAAATCCTCTCCAAATCTCATCTAAACACCAGAAAATTACCAATAGATTGCACAACAACATCTACCTAACATGTCTCAGCAATTAGGAACATTAAAACATGATTTTCGACACAAATTGTATCAAATCCCAACAAATCTCAACATATTATGGTTTTAGTTCTATACTCAATTTCAACCAAATATCACACAAATACATACATACATAATCATACACAAGTATAAGATAATCGAGTTTCACACCCTTACCCGATTAATCGTGCTTGAAATGGATGAATTCTCAATTTTCCTCTTTCTCCCCTTCACTCTTTCTTTCTTCTCCTTTTCTTTCTCTTCTTTTCCTTCCCCTTTCTATTTTATCTCTCTTATTTTCTATTTTTATGAAAAACAAAATATCTAACCAAGCCAAAAGACCAAAATACCCCTACTCTCAAATATCTCGCAAACGCTCTCGAAACGCGATGAAACATAAACAGCGATGAAATATATTTCGGGAAATAAAAGTTGAAAAGAAATTATAATTTATTGCAAATATTATACCTATCAGAGAAATTAGCCAATTAACTCAATTAGCAGGTAAAATACAATAAATTCACACATTTCACAAAATGCACATAAATGAAATAAATAAATACAATTTAAACAAATCGGGGTGTTACAACTCTCCCTCACTTAGTAATTTTCGTCCTCGAAAATATACTGATACGAACAACTCGGGCTACGACTCTCGCAGCCGACTAACAAACTATCAGACCTACCAAGGCACACCACGAATAACACAAACTGACTACCCACCTTGCTAACAACAGCTACAACCACGACACGGCAACGACGACAACTACAACGACAAGATGCAAAGCCCATACAATGCACTTGACGACTAACTCACAACTCGAAGGATACCCAAGCTACGAACACACACAGGAATTAGCCACTCGCACTCGAACCATCACAATGGAAACGAGGCAACAACACAAACAAGAACACAAAGTTCCACAACCCAACATCGCTTCAACAACCTCTACGTGACCACCAAACCAACATCCTTGTCACACAACCATACTACAACAATGCTACAATTCACCAATCGAACATGTAACCAAAACATCCCTCTACATAGTAGCCCATGAATAATATTTAAACCTTTCACCTAACACTTCCATTCTGAAACGTCCAATAGTCTCATCACTCCTACATGTTTCCAATGTCCAACCTATGAACTCTTACAAATCACACACACAAATACAAAATGTGCCACATCACGCTTCCGCTGCACACTCTGATTACTCGAAACTATCAAGTCTACCAATCTCACGTCCAAAGTCTAACTCTTTCTCATATTTGCCAAAAACCACTGTTCACTTTTAATATACCCAACCCCGCACTTTACTGTGTTATCTCACACACCAGACACAAGCCTCTGAACTGCTTAAATAATTTTAATTCTCTGACCATCAAAACAACCATGTATAAAAACTTTCAACTTAACTCATCACGCACGACATTAACTTTTCCCGAAGGATAATCCAAGCCAAATTCATAACTCGTCATGAATTCTAACCATTCTCGTTGTCTCATACTTTATTCCTTCAGACCAAACAAGTACTCAATATTCTTGTGATTATTAAACACTTGGAACCCAGAACCATAAAGATAATACCTCCAAATTTTCCAACACAATACAACCGCAACCAATTCCAAATCCTGAATAGTATAGATCCTCTTATGAATCCTCAATTGTCGTAAAGCATAAGCCACGACTTTACTCTCTTGCATTAACATACTGCCTAAACTCATCAAAGACGCATCACCATACCTCACAAACGGTTTATTAGGATCACACAGAATCAAAATTGAAGTCGTGGCCAACTTCTACTTTAGCTCACCAAAACATACTCACAACGAACATCCAAAACAAACGACTCACCTTTTGCAAGTCAATTGAGATAACAGAAATACGAACTTAGCAAAGTCTTCCCTAGCCTGCAGTAACAACCAACTAAGCCCAAAAATTTCTAATCTCCTTAACCAACTTCGGAGCCTCTCATTGTAGAACTGCATCTACTTCCGATGGATCCATAACCATACTCTCATCCGAAATAACATATCCAAGAAAACTAACCTTTTTCAACCAAAATTCTCACTTGAATAACTTAGCATAAAACTTCGTCTCTTTTCAACACTTGTAATTCAATTCTCAAACACTCTACCTGTTCTCCCTCTGAGTTTATAACAGATCCGAATATCCTCAATCAAAACCACTACAAACTTATCCAAATAAATATGGAAGTGTTGCGGTGAAAATCAGATAACAAACTATTAATTAACTTGCATCATATTTCTTTTACAACCGACTTTGATTTATCCAAAGGAAAGGTTCAAGATCGTTAGAAAAACCTAAAGGGGGAGATCTAAGGTTCGGGGGTTGGTTACGCCTAGGGAAGGTATTAGCACCCTAAACGTCCGTAGTACTCTACAGGAGCCTCTTGTTAATGTTATCTTATGTTTGCTAAAGGTTCTATGCTAAAGGTCTGAAACCCTAGAGGTTAGTATCTAAGTATACTCGACAAAGCATCGCACTTTGCACCTACGTATCCTCGGGAATAGAATCAAAGTATGCGTAGTTCTACTTCTACTGAATGATTGACTGTGGTCAATATTCAGAAGGGAAATGAGGGTGACCTCATTGTAGAGTTTCAGAACTCTCTAAATCTAGTTATAATGGTCCTATGTTATGTTTAGTCAGTAGGGAAAGTGATAATTCATTAGGATGAATATCACTAAGAGTTTAAGAACTCTCTCCTAAAGCTAGTTGTAATTTCTATGGCTCTGATGAGGCCAAGAAATGAAGTTTTCTCCTAAGAGGTTACTAAGGTTAAGGTGGGGGCTTTGACTTTAAGAGTCAACATTAATCACCTTCCTTTGGAATGAGGGGAAAAACAGTTCTAGAATAATATAATAATAGATAAAGACATGATAAAAGATAAAACAATGATACAATATGATGAGATAAAAGCAACACAAGCATAAGGATGACAAGATGCTTCATGATAAAGTATGGATAAGATGAACATGATCATTATAGAAACATGTAAACAAAGACATATCAATATGTTTCAATCTTAAGGAAGACAAACATAAAGAACACTCACAAGATAAAGAGGATGATATTAATAGAAGAACAAAATTCACACATCCAAGTCAAACACATAATGAATTTAAACATGGATAAATTAGTTCAAGACCAAAACAAAAACTAGTGAATAACACTCATAAGATCAATAAAGATGCTCATAAATAATGTTAACAATTAATCCAAAGGTAATAATCAATTAACAATTAACAACTAAAATACATATTGATAATTAAAAGTTAACAATTAACAACTAAATTAAAATATAAATTAACAATTAAAAAATTAAAATACGAATTGATTAACAATTAACAATTTAAAATTAAAATACAAATTAACAATTAACAATTAAAATTAACACAACAATTAACAATTAGAATAAATTGCTAATTAAAAATAAAGATTAAAAAGATATTTTGGAGCTTTTTGAAATAAAGAAAATATTTTAAATAAACTAAATAAAATAAAATAAAAGGATTTTTTTTTTAAAAAAGATTTGGAAAGAAAATAATTAGAAGAATATAAACTACAATAAAATAAAAGCGCAGAGGGGGGTGTGGAAGTAATTCGAACATAGTTAAAATGCAAAGGAGATGTGAAACGGGCCAGGAATTGGGGGTGGCGATAGCAATAGGGCCCAGGCGAAAGTCCAAGAGGAAAAAAGAAAAAAAACAGGCGAAATGGAAAACAAAACAAAAGGGTTGATCTAAGGATCGAACCCAGGTCTGGTAAGTGAAAGGGCAATGGCAAGGCAAGTGTAATACCGTTGGGACGACTGTTTCATCCGGTATATACACGCTTCAAAAACATTATAAACTAAAGTGTTTCCATGAAATAAATAAAATAAAACGCGCGTGCATGCTACTGAACGTGTAGTATTAATATTTCAAATGGTCACGGTCATTTAATTCACTAACTGCCAAACATGAAACGCACTGGACCAATCACCTTGCCATGTTCCACACCCACTCATGCAGTTACGCAAGAAAAGCCATGAACCTCACGTGAAACAACAAAAACAACGCAGTGGCAACACAAACATCCTCTTCCATCATTATTTCACCAAACCTTAACCAAATGGCATGAAATAAAATCCCACACTCAACTACTCAGATCAAGGAAAACAGACAGAATAATAAATCATGAAGCGAGGTCGAGGTTGGGATGAAGATAACATAACATAAATGGATTCAAAAAACCATATGCTTCTCTTCCTACCATGAGTTTAAAAAAGAACTAAGCTAGTAAAGTGGTAATGTGAGAAAGTTTGCTCTCAAATGATAACATAAACACGATGCATTCCAACATTCCTTAGCATGAGACCAACATCAAATTATCAATTAATGATAGTGCTAAACATGCATTACATGAACTTAACATCAACATTCACCATTGTCAGTTCCAAGAAACAACATGTAGATAGCCACGTTATCTACAGCTCCAACAACATAATCAAAGTGGAAATCATATAAATTTGGTTATGTGATCAAAAAACTAAAATATGGTGTTGTGTGTTAATGGATAGTGAGAACAAGCATTTGACATATTAGCAAATAGACCATATATTGTCACTCAAGAACAGTCCAACCCTTCAGGTTTTAACATGAAGACAATAACACAAAAGGTGTTCCAAACCAAAACAGGCAGTGCATTATATGGGTTCATACATCATACTATCATACTCAAGATCACTTAGAATGACTCAAATGCAAAATATCCACGATAATAGTATGAACAAAAATGAACATGGCTAATGAAAGATGTGAGAGTTACCTGGTATGAGCTTCTAAAGGTTCCAAGGACTGAGCTTCTCCTCTTCAAACTAAAGGCTGCTGCAAAGTGTCCTCCTCCTCCTTCTTAGAGCTCTTGAGTTTTGGTGGACTGCAATGCTTGCTCTGAGGTTATCTTTGTTGATAGAATCTATTTGAGTACTCAAACAAACTTCATGTGATGTCTATGTAGGATTTATATGATTTGTTGGAGGGTGGCATAAGGGAAGAGTTTTGGAGAAATGGTTTTGAAAAAGTGTTGTGGTTTGAGTGAGTGTTCTGAGAGGTCGTATTCTACTTGCTGCCGTCGGTCCGTAAGGAAGGATAATGCCTCTCCTTTTATAGTGGAAACAGCTGGTTTATAGCATCCATGACATGAAAGATAAAAGCTTTATCTACAGGAGAAAGATCAAAGGGAAGGATTCTATGCGTATGATTTCCAACTTGTTATCTCGAGCCCAGTGCCATAACAATCTGCTTGTTGCTTCTTTTAAAGCTTGAGTCAGAAGAGAAAAAAAAACTCACGAACTAGCCATTACAATGCCACCAAAACGGTTTACACGATGGTCCTTGTTAAAGCTTTGTGTGTTAACTTTGTGAAGTACAGAGTATTTGTACTTGTAGCTTGTTCTCACGGGTTCTAGGGTACGAAAGTGAACTTGGGAACTGATGGAAAAGCACAGCAGAGTGTACTTGGCAAGGTTAGGTTTTAGTTCAAAAGAAAATGTATTTGTGTAATGAAAACCCAAAGTCATGGATCTCTTGTTTTTGCACAAGACAAACTTCTAACAATGGACCAAATGCTACTACTCTTGATCCTCTTAAATAAATGGTGTGAAGGGTACAATTTTGATGTCATTGATATGTTAAAATGGTGCTTAGAAACACATGAAAGATCATGGCAAAGTTGGTGCACATAAAGAACTAAATTCTTAATCTTCTAAGTGTACTCAACATTTCATTGTGACCACTTTAATGCATGATATCTTGGTGATCATTAATCCAACTTATGAGATTTTTGTTTCCTTGCAAACTAGGCATTTGATACAACAACTTCTATTTGGAAATCTAATTGGGATAAGTTCTTGAATTGTGGGAAAATCACTCATAAAGTCGTGTGCCCAAAACTGCCAAAAAGAACTTAAAAAAATTTCTAAGTTATAGAAATTTGACAACTTGAAGTACCTATCTTTAAAACCTCATAACTTGAGAATGGTTCATTCAAATGAAGTGTTCCTCATATGGTTGGAAATCTCTCATCATGCTCTACAACTTTCATTTGGGACCCAAATCTTGAATCCAAATGGAAATGGGTGAGAAATGATGTCAAAGTTAGAGAAAACTTATGAAGAAAAGTGTTGAAATTTTTCTAAGTGTTGGTCAAATTATCTTGCAAGCTTCATAAGTCAAAAACCAAACATTTTTAGAGGAAAAGTCATATGGAACAAATTAAAGATATTGGAGAGAGCTGTCCAATGAGCTTTGAATCACTCCAATTGGGTGTGTGGTTTAGGAGTTATGGTCATTTCAAATTATGCTATTATGGGAAAAATCTCACATATGGCATCTTCCAAGATCAAAACCCTACTTCTCTTGCAAGAAACCTCATGAAACTTGATATGGATGCTTTGAATGCCTCATGAGACATTCTATGATGATTAGAACCATTGACACTTCATTTGAACCAAAATTTCCAAGGATTAGGGTTTCAGTCAAACCCTAATTTTGACTGTGAATGCACTGAGGTTAAATCTTGTAAATTTGCTCCTTCCTTCTCATCTAAAGGTCTTAGGAGACTCTTGAGGATGTTGATAAACCAATAGAATCAAGAATTAGGGTTTGGGAGTTCATCTTGATGCAAATCAAAGCCATTGACTGATAAGTGTCACAGAAACCCTAATTTGGAGATATAGTGAGACTGAGGCTCCAACTTCTCTTGTTGAGGACCAATAGATCTTGGATTCCTGTTGAATGATGTCTCTTGGATGTATATGACCTTAAGTGGTAAGTGAACCACACAAATATTGACTTGATAGAGCCAAATTCTCAGTGATTTCTTCAGAGCAAAACCCTAATTCCAAAGTTCCTGCACTGGAGATCTTTTGTTGACTTGACTTGCTTCAAAACAACTTGTGGAGCTTCATGGTGATATGTAAACCTAATTTGAACACAAAGAAACAAACTACAAGATATGGATTAGCTCAAACAATGCAGAGATGATTGACCTAAGATGCATAAATGAAGATGACATCTAAGGGTAAAAATTTAGGGTACAACAGTTGCCCCTATTTAAATAGCTTCACCAGATGGCCCAAGGAACGAAGATTCCTGGGGCATCAAGGTGAAAGGTATTTAAATATAGCAAACCAAAAATTTTGCCCTTAGATGAAATGCAAATGCTAAGGACAAGCGACAGATATGCAAATGCTGACATGCCATGAACTTCTAAAATGATGATACGGTGCCAAGAAGGATGCAAAAGATGCAGACAAACAAGACACCAGGGACAACGGGAAGCAAACACACAAGAAAAGCTTCGTCGGGGAAAGACGGAAGCTAGTATCCACAAGAAAACTCACTGGGGATACAGGCTAACCAACGAAAGAGACTCACTGGGGAGACTCCAAAGAAACACTGGGAAAAAACCAAAAACCATCTCCATTGGGGAAGAAAATCCGGGGAGATAAACTACTGGGGACAAAACAAACCCACGCTCTTCCTGGGCATGAAACCAGAAAGAAAAACCTGATCCGGGGATCAGCCTAAAAAAGACAGACAACCAAGCAAAGATTCCTGGGGATTCTTATACCGAAGAGTTCAAGATGGGATCTTCAAGAAAAGCCAGAAAGACAGAGACAAACTCTGCGCACCAGATAGGAGACACCTGGAATGAGCAATATAGGTTCGATATAACCTGATGTAAGCAAAAAGTTCATGATAACCGAAGATAAACAACGGGAGTTCAAATGGGAACGAGGTTAATGAGCCAAGAATAGACTCTGGTACTCAAATAAGAATTGGTTGAGGTAACAAATAATCTGCTTCATGAAGAAAAATCGGTAGGAGCCAGAAAGGTAACCTCATTGGAGATAGAACTAAGAAATGGGCTCCAATAAAGTATCTAGAATGATTGATCATCTAGTCTAACGTGACTAAATGACATCCTAGAGAACACCTCTAAAGTGATGGAACAACAGGTTCAAGTATGACCGGTTGGCTCTTTAGAAGTAACCTCTAAAGTGATAGAACGACAGGTTCAAGTATGACCGGTTGGCTCTTTAGAAGTAACCTTATTGGAGGTAAAACCAAAAAATAGGCTCCAATAAAGTATCTAGAATGATTGATCATCAAGTCTAAACGCGACTAGATGACATTCTAGAGAACACCTCTAAAGTGATGGAACAACAGGTTCAAGTATGACCAGTTGGCTCTTTAGAAGTAACCTCTGAAGTGATGGAACAACAGGTTCAAGTATGACCGGTTGACTCTTTAGAAGTAACCTTATTGAAGAGAGAACCAAAAAAATGGGCTCCAATAAAGTATCTAGAATGATTGATCATCAAGTCTAAACGCGACTAGATGACATTCTGGAGAACACCTCTAAAGTGATGGAACAACAGGTTCAAGTATGACCAGTTGGCTCTTTAGAAGTAACCTCTAAAGTGATGGAACAATAGGTTCAAGTATGACCAGTTGGCTCTTTAGAAGTAACCTTATTGGAGAGAGAACCAAAAAAATGGGCTCCAATAAAGTATAGAATGTGATAGGTTAGTACCGGGGTTGCATAACTGAAGATAAGGCTTCCTTGGGAATACCCAATTACGGTTGCGAAGAGGTTGAATAGTACCAGAGATAAATAAGCTGCTTATAAGAGACTGCCAAGCTTCTTCAAGAGATTGCTACTTCAAAGATATGAGGATATCACAACACTGTTGGAGAAATAATTCTGTCTTCAATGAGGATCTCGAGATTCTTTTTTTTTTTGCGAGATACAGTACAAAATAAATGCACGTTCAAAGATAGGTTAAAAACCACACCTGCCAGGGACCAAAGTTCAATCTAGGAACAAACTAGAAAGAAACGGTCAAACAAGACTCCAATTGAGGAATGAACTCAAATGGGAACTTATCTTATCCACATGTGGAAAAGATAACTGAACCAACCATCATCCACGAGAATCAAACTCCGTGGGGAATTCAGAAAAGATGGCCACTTTATGCCTAGGGCTGACTTTCTATTGGAGTGAATAGACAAACCCATTCACTTGGGGAGATAACCGCCAAAGTGAACAAAGACAGGTAAACACCAAAAAAGGAAGCAGAAATGCAAAAATACTATGCATATGAGTGCTTATGCCATGCTGACAAAACAGACAAGCGAAACCGGAGGTGAAAAAAAAACGTCTCGACGAAGGACACCCAGCCAAACTCAAAGGGCTGGACCAATACTGGGGATGAAGAAGAAAGATCAACAACTCCATTGGTGAAAAGAGCATTCCACTTGAGGTATAACATCACGAGGATTGCCATCATGAGCTTGATCTCTTTGTTGGAGGAGAATCCATAGAGAATCGTCAAGATTAGCCGAAGTAACAGCTTATAGGGGAACTATCAAAGGACATCACAAGAACAAAGTAGTTCTGCATCCTACTGGCGTAATGATCATCTTCAAATCTCATCTGCCCCAGGCTATATAGTCTGTCAGAAGATGATAACAAGAGGATTTTATAGAAGAATTGGCATACAAGGTGCTTTAATATCTTCAAACTCTTGGAGAGATCTTGGCGTAACTGCCCCAGATTAACTGTATTTGCACAACAAAGCCTTTGGACTTGCTTCACAATAGTTGTTGACAACTGGGGAAGAGATGCCCCAGACTGATTGGCCTGTTAGAGATTTACTGAATCTCGACTTAACTGCCTCTGATTAACTGATAGGTGAGGGTAAGTCATCAAAAGGATTTTACAGAAGAATTGATATACCAGATGCTTCAATGTCTTCAAACTTTTGAAAAGAAAATGAACCTAGACATGACTGCCCCAGTTCAACTATATTTGTAACACTCAAGCTGTAGTAGAAATGACTGGGGAACAAAACTTGCCCCTGCTGATGGGTCACTGGAGTCCACACTGGTCATAAGAAGACCTGGAGAAGACTTGCTCCAGTATTTTGAACTTTAACAAGTTCTGCCCCTGATTCGGTAGATTGGCAAATCCTTCTGCTTGGTTGCCCCTGACTGAGCTTCCTTTATCAAATCGAATTCTTTGACTGACCGCGTTTGTTGGGATTCCTTGATATCGAATGGTATTGCAAACAAGTGTTGTCCATTAAAATTGGCAAAATTTACTGCAAAGTTTAATGCAAAGTTTGAAAACAAAGCTTTGATAAAAAAAATGCACAGTGAAATGATTAAAATAGTCAAAAACAAAGGTGGATCTAGTCATTAAGGAAGTGACCAACACACGCGAGCAACAAAGATTATTAGGAGTCAGGTTACTCAACCTTGTTGTAGTATGCTTTTCAAAACAACCTTACCTCAATTAGGTCTTTTAGGGGTTGTAATGTGGTCTGGTTCACGGTTTATGAAACAAAGGATAAAGGCTCAAATCCTACGCTCAGTTAACTCAATATATACGTTCAAATCTCCAAAAGTAGGAAGTCACTTAATTTGAAAGCTGACTAGCGCCTTATATGAAGCGCTCGTGTTTGAATGCATAACCGAGTTAAACTGAGAACTACCCTGCCCCCAAGGTTGAGATTTAAGGTTTTTTGTTTTTGTGCAAGGAATGAAAACTCCTACTTCCAGGCTCGAAGGGGTTAACAAGGGATGAATTGAAACAATGTCTTACATCCTCGGCGAGGTTAATTTGAAGGTATACCATAGCAATTATGAATATGAGGTTTTCATCATCCTCCCCAATCTTTGCTTTAACAAAAGTTTGAAAAAAGTGTGAAAATGACATATATTTTTTGCTTTTATGAAAATAAAAGTAAATGAGTGAAACGAATGGATTTAACCAAAAGATGCATAAATATTTCATTAACGTTGCCAATTTAAAGGTACAACAAAGCTCATAAGCAAATATCAATACAATTAAAGGAAATACAACTAGAATACAAAACACAGCCAACCAAAGATTTTAATTACCGGGTCCGAACGGAAAAAAGTCGTCACCCCCAATCACTTGTTCCTTGTGGTATCGAACTTTGAGAGGCCTTGCGGGTCCTTTACCTTTTGCTTCAGAAGTTGAGGTACCAGCATCTGAAGTACCTTCCTGAGGTTTTAGATTCTTTAGCAAGCTCATCAGCTTTTCTTCGAATTCCTTGCACTCTTCAATGGGATGCCCGATTGTCCCAGTGCGAAATTTGCATTCAGTCTTTGGGCGGTCTTCTTCGAAGATCAAGTCCTTGTCGTGGATTAGCTCTTGCACAAAATATCCTAAAGCTCGGCAATTGTCCAAATCATGCCCTTCAGCTCCCTTATGGAATTCACAGGTTAGGTTGGGATCATACCAAGGTCCCTGTAAAGGTGTGAGAAGTCGTGGAGTTACCAGCTTGTTTTGTATCAACAGTGGGAAAAGTTTGCTTAACGGCACCGGGATAGGCTGGTGGTTAAATTTTCCTCTTTTGACAGAGCTTTTCTTCTTATCTCGGCCTTGAGAACCTCGAGGAGAATCATCCGTTGGAGTCTGAAACCCCCTTTTGGTAGACACCTGACGACGATTACATTCTAGCCCAGGAACAAGACCACAGGCTGGCTGGTATGGGAGATCCTCGGGAGATGGCAAAGGATTGTTCTTGGACTGGGAGTCATTGAAAGATAAAATATTTCTTTCCACTAGGTCCCTCACAATATGTTTCAAAGCAAAACAACCTTCTAAGTCATGGCCTGGTGCACCTTCATGGAATGCACAATGAGCATTAGGATTGTAGGAAGATGGAAGCGGATCAGGAGGTGGGCCTGAAGACCTTGTAGTTATTAATCCCAGTTGCACCAAAGAAGGATACAACGCTGTATACGTCATATGAATGGAAGGAATCGGAGGCCTACCACCCTGTCTCTTATTTGGAACGTTTTGACGAGAAACTTGTGTTTGTTGTGGATAAGCAGGAGCGTTGGGCGCTCGTTGATAGATTGGTGATTGAGAAACTGGCTGATAAATGGAAGCTTGATCATTGAATGTTGGTATGATAGGGTGGATGTGATTCTCCTTTTCCATTAGAGCTTGTAAAGTTTCTAGAACCCAATTCATCTGGCATTTGAGGATTCTGACTTCTTCTTTCAGCTTTTCCTGGTTCTTCAGAATTTCCTTCATCGTTGCCATTGTCCTGAATGCAAACTAGGTATCCTTGTCGAGTCGGAGAATCAGGGTGACGGGTGCTGAGAACAAGACGACAATAAGACGAAGAAGAATGCACATGCACATGCAAAAATGCAAATGAGATGCTGATGCAAGCTAAATGGTGGGCGTAATTCAAGGTACTCAATATTGTATTTTGCAAAATTTAAGGAACCTTTTTCTTAGAAGAAAATCTCATTTCATTTCATTGATAATAAAGTTTTGGATTACAAAAAGAGACAGTTACACCTTCAAAAGCCAAAATACAGAGTACGAAATAAAGAAAGCTAAGTTCTAAGCCATCAATCAATCTTCTCCCATTAATCTCATGGCGAGCTTCTGGTTTTCCTTCTGCAACCTCTCATTCTCAACAGCGAGCTTGGCCAACTGCGACTTCCAAGGTTCTGGTGGAGATGATGTGCTAGGAGAAAATAAATCTCCCTGCACCTTCCTCTTTCTGACAGACTCTTCTTCCTTCCTCCTGAGACTCTTTTGAAGTTCATTCATCTCAAAATCAAGAATCTGATACTTGTTCATCCATGCATTCCTTTCTCGTTCTGCTTGAGCCAGCCGGATCTTCAATTCGTCCTCATTGCTTGTGAAGTAAAGAACAGGATCTTTGGGAGCTAGTGGGATAGGATCATGACGATCATATGGCATCTTCAACTCAACAGCCCTTTTTTGCACCCACTGAGTGTAAGATTCTGAAGCCAAATATTCAGGTTTCCCTAAAGCAGAGATACCTCTTGTGTGAACATGACGCCAAGCGTGAGCCATCTTTTCCCTAAGCACAGGGTCCTTATCCTCTTCAAAGAACAAACCTTCCAAGTAAATGTTGTTAGGCTTAACTTCCATAGAGTAACCATGTTGACGATAAGCCAAAGCGGGATTGTAGCTTATGCCTCCTTTCGTACCAAGAAGAGGTACGTTAGCAAATCCTCTACAGCTAACAATCATATCTTTGCCTTTGAGCAATGGGTGGTACCACTCTAGATCGGTGTTGGTGAGAGACATAATCTTTTCTGACCAAAGAAGTCCATCTTGGAGATCCCAAAAGGTCTTAGAGCGGGGTAAGTGGGAAATAAACCACCTATACAACAGCGTGGCACAGCATGTTACCATCCCTCCCTTATGAGCAGTCCTCAAATGCACTGAATGGTAGGCATCTGCAAGTAATGTTGGAACTGGATTTCCAATGATAAAGATCTTGATTGCCTTCATATCAACAAAGTTCTCAATATTGGGAAACAGAAATAACCCATAAATGAGAAGGGCCATAACAGCTTCATAATCCACCATATTCTTCATGCTAGCATAATGACTGGCTTTCTCCATTAGAAACTTGGCAGACAACCCAAAAAGTCCTCCCTTGACAACCAAGTTAGCCTTGACTTCTGACAGCTTGAGATGAGCCGCTTCTGCAATTTCCTTCTCCTTAGGTGTCCTTTCCAAACCAGAGTAAGGAGGGCTTGGAGTAATAGGAATACTAACTAGAATAGCATACTCCTCGAGCGTAGGCATTAACTGATAATCCGGAAAAGTGAAACAATGATACACAGGATCATAAAACTGTATGAGAGTAGGGAGCAACCCATCTACCATCTTTGTCTTCATCAGAGAGAAAATCTTCCCATACTTGTCTTGAAACGTTGATGATTCACTGATTGGCTTACCCAGATTCTTTAAATCTTCCAATTTTGGACTAATGAAGGTGTACTTCTTTGTTTTCCTTTTTTCAAAATCCATCCTATAAAGTTTGCAAAACAAAGTTGAATTCCTTGAATATACACAACGCATATGATGCAAGGATGAATGCAACAAACACACACAAACAGATAAGCACAAAGCATACAGAGAAACCTAAGTTAAGAGTCACGAGCATGGAGTCCAAGGTCTACCCATCCCAAAGGTATGTACTATGGTTTTCACCTGCAAGACAAGGTTCTAAAAAAGTTCCCAGAGTCGACAACCCATCTTTCGGATTTTATCGACTTTCCAATTGCTTGGTGATCGATAAAATTCTCAAGAGAGTCTCATTTGAGTGTAGTATCGCGTTGCAACCATTTGGGATTGCTCCCTCACAGTCCTCGCACTACGTCCTAAATAGGCTAAGTTGGGGTAAAGGGATAACTAGAGGTCATCAGTATCTCTGGCTCCTAGGTCGAAAGTAGTAACGCATTCACGATTGCTCGTTCAACATATACCACTTCCGAGAGGGCCTCAACTGAGTGTGGACTTCAAGTTTCCTCCTTTGGGATTTCTCCCTCGAAGTTCCCTTGACTATGTCCACGGTTCCTAAACATATGTGTTCTCTCAAGTCCGGGTTAGGACTTATCTCACTCATAGATATCATACCAACCCAAATTAAACAGAAAAATGTCAAGCAAGAACAGATATGCAGATATATAAGCAAATATGACATACATAAGCATATACAAGTAAATAAGAAAACATGAACAACATAAGAACAAGATAGGCTTAACCCTCTTAGGAAGGGACCAGCAATAGGTCTAACCCTTTTCTTCCCCAATGAAGTCGCCATTTCTGTTGCGGTGAAAATCGGATAACAAGCTATTAATTAACTTGCATCATATTTCTTTTACAACCGACTTTGATTTATCCAAAGGAAAGGTTCAAGATCGTTAGAAAAACCTAAAGGGGGGAGATCTAAGGTTCGGGGTTGGTTACGCCTAGGGAATGTATTAGCACCCTAAACGTCCGTAGTACTCTACGGGAGCCTCTTGTTAATGTTATCTTATGTTTGCTAAAGGTTCTATGCTAAAGGTCTAAAACCCTAGGGGTTAGTATCTAAGTATACTCGACAAAGCATCGCACTTTGCGCCACGTATCCTCGGGAATAGAATCAGAGTATATGTAGTTCTACTTCTACTGAATGATTGACTGTGGCCAATATTCATAAGGGAAATGAGGGTGACCTCATTGTAGAGTTTAAGAACTCTCTAAATCTAGTTATAATGGTCCTATGTTATGTTTAGTCAGTAGGGAAAGTGATCATTCATTAGGATGAATATCACTAAGAGCTTAAGAACTATCTCCTAAAGCTAGTTGTAATTTCTATGGCTCTGATGAGGCCAAGAAATGAAGTTTTCTCCTAAGAGGTTACTAAGGTTAAGGTGGGGGCTATGACTTTAAGAGTCAGCATTAATCACCTTCCTTTGGAATGAGGGGAAAAACAGTTCTAGAATAATATAACAATAGATAAAGACATGATAAAAGATAAAACAATGATACAATATGATGAGATAAAAGCAACACAAGCATAAGGATGGCAAGATGCTTCATGATAAAGTATGGATAAGATGAACATGATCATTATAGAAACATGTAAACAAAGACATATCAATATGTTTCAATCTTAAGGAAGACAAACATAAAGAACACTCACAAGATAAAGAGGATGATATTAATAGAAGAACAAAATTCACACATCCAAGTCAAACACATAATGAATTTAAACATGGATAAATTAGTTCAAGACCTAAACAAAAACTAGTGAATAACACTCATAAGATCAATAAAGATGCTCATAAATAATGTTAACAATTAATCCAAAGGTGATAATCAATTAACAATTAACAATTAAAATACATATTGATAATTAAAAGTTAACAATTAACAACTAAATTAAAATATAAATTAACAATTAAAAAATTAAAATACGAATTGATTAACAATTAACAATTTAAAATTAAAATACAAATTAACAATTAACAATTAAAATTAACACAACAATTAACAATTAGAATAAATTGCTAATTAAAAATAAAGATTAAAAAGATATTTTGGAGTTTTTTGAAATAAAGAAAATATTTTAAATAAAATAAAATAAAAGGATTTTTTTTTTAAAAGATTTGGAAAGAAAATAATTAGAAGAATATAAACTACAATAAAATAAAAGCGCAGAGGGGGTGTGGAAGTAATTTGAACATAGTTAAAATGCAAAGGAGATGTGAAACGGGCCAGGAATTGGGGGTGGCGATAGCAATAGGGCCCAGGCGAAAGTCCAAGAGGAAAAAAGAAAAAAAACAGGCGAAATGGAAAACAAAACAAAAGGGTTGATCTAAGGATCGAACCCAGGTCTGGTAAGTGAAAGGGCAATGGCAAGGCAAGTGTAATACCGTTGGGACGGTTGTTTCATCCGGTATGTACACGCTTCAAAAACATTATAAACTAAAGTGTTTCCATGAAATAAATAAAATAAAACGCGCGTGCATGCTAATGATCGTGTAGTATTAATATGTCAAATGGTCACGGTCATTTAATTCACTAACTGCCAAACATGAAACGCACTGGACCAATCACCTTGCCATGTTCCACACCCACTCATGCAGTTACGCAAGAAAAGCCATGAACCTCACGTGAAACAAAAAAAACAACGCAGTGGCAACACAAAAATCCTCTTCCATCATTATTTCACCAAACCTTAACCAAATGGCATGAAATAAAATCCCACACTCAACTACTCAGATCAAGGAAAACAGACAGAATAATAAAACATGAAGCGAGGTCGAGGTTGGGGTGAAGATAACATAACATAAATGGATTCAAAAAACCATATGCTTCTCTTCCTACCATGAGTTTAAAAAAGAACTAAGCTAGTAAAGTGGTAATGTGAGAAAGTTTGCCCTCAAATGATAACATAAACACGATGCATTCCAACACTCCTTAGCATGAGACCAACATCAAATTATCAATTAATGACAGTGCTAAACATGCATTACATGAACTTAACATCAACATTCACCATTGTCAGTTCCAAGAAACAACATGTAGATAGCCACGTTATCTACAGCTCCAACAACATAATCAAAGTGGAAATCATATAAAATTGGTTATGTGATCAAAAAACTTAAATATGGTGTTGTGTGTTAATGGATAGTGAGAACAAGCATTTGACATATTAGCAAATAGACCATATATTGTCACTCAAGAACAGTTCAACCCTTCAGGTTTTAACATGAAGACAATAACACAAAAGGTGTTCCAAACCAAAACAGGCAGTGCATTATATGGGTTCATACATCATACTATCATACTCAAGATCACTTAGAATGACTCAAATGCAAAATATCCACGATAATAGTATGAACAAAAATGAACATGGCTAATGAAAGATGTGAGAGTTACCTGGTATGAGCTTCTAAAGGTTCCAAGGACTGAGCTTCTCCTCTTTAAACTAAAGGCTGCTGCAAAGTGTCCTCCTCCTCCTTCTTAGAGCTCTTGAGTTTTGGTGGACTGCAATGCTTGCTCTGAGGTTATCTTTGTTGATAGAATCTGTTTGAGTACTCAAACAAACTTCATGTGATGTCTATGTAGGATTTATGTGATTTGTTGGAGGGTGGCACAAGGGAAGAGTTTTTGAGCAATGGTTTTGAAATAGTGTTGTGGTTTGAGTGAGTGTTCTGAGAGGTCGTATTCTACTTGCTGCCGTCGGTCCGTTAGGAAGGATAATGCCTCTCCTTTTATAGTGGAAACAACTGGTTTATAGCATCCATGACATGAAAGATAAAAGCTTTATCTACAGGAGAAAGATCAAAGGGAAGGATTCTATGCGTATGATTTCCAACTTGTTATCTCGAGCCCAGTGCCATAACAATCTGCTGGTTGCTTCTTTTAAAGCTTGAGTCAGTAGAGAAAAAAACTCACGAACTAGCCGTTACAATGCCACCAAAACGGTTTACACGATGGTCCTTGTTAAAGCTTTGTGTGTTAAATTTGTGAAGTACAAAGTATTTGTACTTGTAGCTTGTTCTCACGGGTTCTAGGGTACGAAAGTGAACTTGGGAACTGATGGAAAAGCACATCAGATTGTACTTGGCAAGGTTAGGTTTTAGTTCAAAAGAAAATGTATTTGTGTAATGAAAACCCAAAGTCATGGATCTCTTGTTTTTGTACACGACAAACTTCTAACAATGGACCAAATGCTACTACTCTTGATCCTCTTAAATAAATGGTGTGAGGGGTACAATTTTGATGTCATTGATATGTTAAAATGGTGCTTAGAAACACATGAAAGATCATGGCAAAGTTAGTGTACATAAAGAACTAAATTCTGAATTTTCTAAGTGTACTCAACATTTCATTGTGACCACTTTAATGCATGATATCTTGGTGATCATTAATCCAACGTATGAGATTTTTGTTTCCTTGCAAACTAGGCATTTCATAGAACAACTTATATTTGGAAATCTAATTAGGATAAGTTCTTGAATTGTGGGAAAATCACTCATAAATTCGTGTGCCCAAAACTGCCAAAAAGAACTTAAAAAAATTTCTAAGTTATAGAAATTTGACAACTTGAAGTACCTATCTTTAAAACCTCATAACTTGAGAATGGTTCATTCAAATGAAGTGTTCCACATATGGTTGGAAAGCTCTCATAATGCTCTACAACTTTCATTTGGGACCCAAATCTTGAATCCAAATGGAAATGGGTGAGAAATGATGTCAAAGTTAGAGAAAACTTATGAAGAAAAGTGTTGAAATTTTTCTAAGTGTTGGTCAAATTATCTTGCAAGCTTCATAACTCAAAAACCAAACATTTTTAGAGGAAAAGTCATATGGAACAAATTGAAGATCTTGGAGAGAGCTGTCCAATGAGCTTTGAATCACTCCAATTGGGTGTGTGGTTTAGGAGTTATGGTCATTTCAAATTATGCTATTATGGGAAAAATCTCACATATGGCATCTTCCATGATCAAAACCCTACTTCTCTTGCAAGAAACCTCATGAAACTTGATATGGATGCTTTGAATGCCTCATGAGACATTATATGAT
Organism: Lathyrus tuberosus; assembly: GCA_022829125.1. Classification (NCBI taxonomy): domain Eukaryota; kingdom Viridiplantae; phylum Streptophyta; class Magnoliopsida; order Fabales; family Fabaceae; genus Lathyrus; species Lathyrus tuberosus. The sequence goes on from JALAZF010000422.1 coordinate 5,056,991, forward strand.
GATTAGAACCATTGACACTTCATTTGAACCAAAATTTCCAAGGATTAGGGTTTCAGTCAAACCCTAATTTTGACTGTGAATGCACTGAGGTTAAATCTTGTAAACTTGCTCTTTCCTTCTCATCTAAAGGTCTTAGGAGACTCTTGAGGATGTTGATAAACCAATAGAATCAAGAATTAGGGTTTGGGAGTTCATCTTGATGCAAATCAAAGCCATTGACTGATAAGTGTCACAAAAACCCTAATTTGGAGATATAGTGAGACTGAGGCTCCAACTTCTCTTGTTGAGGACCAATAGATCTTGGATTCCTGTTGAATGATGTCTCTTGGATGTATATGACCTTAAGTGGTAAATGAACCACACAAATCTTGACTTGATAGAGCCAAATTCTCAGTGATTTCTTCAGAGCAAAACCCTAATTCCAAAGTTCCTGCACTGGAGATCTTTTGTTGACTTGACTTGCTTCAAAACAACTTGTGGAGCTTCATGGTGATATGTAAACCTAATTTGAACACAAAGAAACAAACTACAAGATATGGGTTAGCTCAAACAATGCAGAGATGATTGACCTAAGATGCACAAATGAAGATGACATCTAAGGGTAAAAATTTTGGGTACAACAGGAAGATACGATTCATCTACTCCACAACCATTACAGACGCATTACTAACACCAAATACCATCACTGTACATTATCATGCCCAACCAAATTCCAAAAGATATAATCCTTAAAGCTTTTGTAAAATTTTTCACTGGGTAACTGGTTACTCACCTACAAGCTTAACCGAGTGAATACCAACCTATCCTTGACGATAACAAACATAACCAGTCACATTACGTCAATCAAAGCCTCAACTCAAACAATTCACCACTCTTATCAAACGTTCTAAACAATTGCAATTTCACTCAAACTCCACCAAACCATTTCAGTCATCTGTTTATGAAAGTGGACACTTGTTCTAAATCGTTACCTTATTCAACTGTCCAAAATCCATACACAATTCCTTCTCTTAACAGTCCAAATTCCATAAATCCCCACATGTAGCAACAACCAACCACAAAGAACTCTCAAATATTACATCCACACCTAAGGGTTTTCTCAAGATTTACATTAATACTCTAAAACTCCAAAGACTCCAAACCTCACCAGAACTCTAAGTTTGGCTTCCCTTAGTCTCAATACCATTATACACCTCATGCTCGTTATTCCGTTCAATCATCCATCCTTTTTGTTACTAACAATACTAGAGCTCTCTAAGACGACACAGCCTCATAATTCTCCTTTCCAGTAAATCTTCCAATCGTTCTTTCAATCTGAGTTTCACTTCCTAAAAGTTCTTCTACTTACTTAGCAGATCCAAACCTCAAATCTTCCCCTTCGTCAATTTGAGTTCACACTCTACTCTCTGAGAACAACCCTTAAATAAAACCCAATCGTTCTCTCTCAATGACTTCCCAACTGGACCAACATACCAAAACCTCGAATCCGTCTCATCTTCCGATATAAGAATCTTCATCGACTCAACAAAATAATTTGTAACCATTTTCTTAATTCCAAACAATTCATTGCACCCACTATCAAGGCCGGAAAGACACGCCTATTCCATCCAACATAATTCGGTCTACTATCAACAAGAGATTAAGGGTGATCAGTTCCTCAATTTGTCAATAGATAGCCGACAATCATGATGGGGCATAAACCGTCTTTACCAAACTATAATAGCATTTCTTGCATCTTGTGCACAAAACTACCTAAGGCACAAATCCTTAGTCGACATAAACCTTACCTCCGCATTCCCTCCAGAATCGGGAAAAACACTGTCCAAACAACACTCTAAGCCAACGCTCCACACCTGAAGTAACTTGGAGAAGCACAAGCTTCTCCCCCACTTATCTAATTCTCAATCCTGAAGACAAAGGATTAGAAAACCAGAAAGAACTGACAGTGTTTCACACACATATCACGTACGAAGGGACAAACAACATCGACAGTATTCAACTGTCTTGCCACACAGACTCAACAACTTGGCCGGACAGACCGACCTACTCTGATACCACTAATGTAACACCCCAATTCCAATCACGAATAAACAATACATAATTAAATCAGAGTAAATAAAAATTTATTTTTCCGACAGAAACAAGGATGCCACAATTAAGGAAAGAAAACACAATCCCTGCTCAATTATTTGATACATAACACAAAATGGAATAAAGGTAAAAGGGAAACTTTTTCCATATAAAAGGAAATTTCAGTTATGGAATAAAGTGGAAAGATCCATAATTGTCTTGGTTTGCAAAATGAATCATTTTATAACATCAAAATATACATACAAAAGTAATACAAAATATATTCAACAAATGTATACATATATACCTACAGCGTTCCCCGACTCCCGTGTTACGTATCAGAGCAGACAACCCGACAAAAGGATGGAGAACTAATCTTCACAAAAGCCTCCAAGACTACTAATCTGCAATTACCTCATAGAGCAACAAACAACGACAGAAGGGTGAGAAACACAATCATAATATAATTGCATACAATTATATAATAACACAAAAATACACATATAAAACATTCTCACCACAAGTATCACACACTAATACACATAGCATATATCAATTATACCCACTCAATCACATATTCATACATAAGGTATACCAAGGTTATAGCATATGGAAACACACCACCACATCACATAGCATATGTCTATGCATAAAATATATCATCCACAACCAATGCATTTATCACATATGCACACCAATTCACCAATTCAAACATAAATCTCAACACATACTCAATCAATTCATAATTTCCCACACATAATCAATCCATTCATGATTTATGCACACATAATCAATCCATTCATGATTTTATGCAAATGCAAAGAGACCGACACAACGACTCTATGCAAATGTGGTAACATCCATCCATCAATCTCATCACCAGTTCACTCAAGAACTATTGGAATCATCGCTTGTTACTTAGGACCACTCATGTAACACCCCGTCGGGCAAACGATGTTCCCCGTCGCTTTAGGTCCTCTTTGTATAAGGCACACAACATTTATGGATCGCTTTAGGTCATCTTTATATAAGGCACACGATTCGATCGCTTTAGGTCCTCTTTGTATAAGGCACACGATCGTCTATAATCATCGCTTTAGGTCCTCTTTGTATAAGGCACACGATGTTATAGCGGATCCCCTCGGGAATTGTTTCGTCGCTCACACCCACTAGGGTACACGACATCACAAGAATGCATATCATGATGCTTGGCATACAATGACTCATGACATTCGAATGCACACATATACACATCCATACTCATGCATATACAATCAACCACAACACATTACATTTACTTGCCCTTAGGCCACAAACCATCATCACAACATTTCATTACATGCATTCACATTATATGTCATCACACAAGTCATACGATATATATATCAAAAGCATATTGCATGATAACACATCAAATACACACCATTAAAACGGTAAAAGTCAACAAAACGACACATTTCCAAATTCTTGGCATAATTAAATCGGCCAACAATATCAAACCCATTTTAATAAGAAATAACATCTCAATAGCTTTCCAACGATACCAAGAATGTTCAAAACGGATAATCGGAACACAAGTTATGGAATTAAAAAGAAAAGGAATCGCGAAATAGCAACATTCAGCACCCTCTCTGCTCATACGCGTATTGCCCTGAGCCATACGCGTATTGCCCAGTTCACTCGCCCATCCATACGCGTATTGCCCAAAGTGATACGCGTATGGGCAGAGACTGATTTTCCCCAAAAAATCCACTAAAAATCCAATACGCGTATTGCCTCACTCCATACGCGTATTGCCCACTCCCATACGCGTAATGCCTACAATCCCTCCTTGCCATACGCGTATTGCTCAACCCAATACGCGTATTGCCTTTCCTGATACGCGTATGGGCAGCGAAAACCCAGAATTTTCTTGCATAATTTCTGTTACGAATTCTACCCCAAATCCTCTCCAAATCTCATCTAAACACCAGAAAATTACCAATAGATTGCACAACAACATCTACCTAACATGTCTCAGTAATTAGGAACATTAAAACATGATTTTCGACACAAATTGTATCAAATCCCAACAAATCTCAACATATTATGGTTTTAGTTCTATACTCAATTTCAACCAAATATCACACAAATACATACATACATAATCATACACAAGTATAAGATAATCGAGTTTCACACCCTTACCCGATTAATCGTGCTTGAAATAGATGAATTATCGATTTTCCTCTTTCTCCCCTTTTCTCTTTCTTTCTCCTCCTTTTCTTTCTCTTCTTTTCCTTCCCCTTTCTATTTTTTCTCTCTTATTTTCTATTTTTATGAAAAACGAAATATCTAACCAAGCCAAAAGACCAAAATACCCCTACTCTCAAATATCTCGCAAACGCTCTCAAAACGCGATAAAACATAAACAGCGATGAAATATATTTCGGGAAATAAAAGTTGAAAAGAAATAATAATTTATTGCAAATATTTTACCTATCAGGGAAATTAGCCAATTAACTCAATTAGCAGGTAAAATACAATAAATTCACACATTTCACAAAATGCACATAAATGAAATAAATAAATACAATTTAAACAAATCGGGGTGTTACAATGACAGGAGATAACCAAGGGATATGTCACTTATGAAGACAACAACAAAGGAAAAATTCTTGGCATAGGAAAATTTGGAACACCACCTTTCACATCCATTGGAGATGTTCTTGTTGAAGTACTAAAGCACAATCTTCTAAGCATTAGCCAACTTTGTGACAAAGGTTTCAAAATCAAGTTCACCAAGGATGAATGCTTGATTGAAGATGAAGCCACTCATGAGGTAAAGCTCAAAGGTAAAAGAATTAATAATATTTTCATGATTTCCTTAGATGATTTATCTTTGAAAATAAAATGTCTCATGGTAAACAATAATTACTCATGGCTTTGACATAAAAGACTTGCCCATATTCATATGGAATATTTAAATAAACTAGTCAAGCATGATCTTATCATTGGTTTACGTAAGATAAAGTTTGTCAAAGATAAATTATGTGATACTTGTCAAAAGGGAAAAACCAAATCAACTTTCAAACTAAGAATGTGGTTTCTACTTCAAGGCCACTACAATTGTTGCATATGGACGTGTTTGGTCCATATAGAACAAGAAGCTTCGGAAGTAACGTATATGCTTTAGTTATTGTTGATGATTTTTCTAAATTTTTTTGGACATTCTTTTTAGTTCAGAAAAGTGATGCGTTCAAGGCGTTCAAGAAGTATGCAAAGCAAGATCAAAAAGAAAAATCACTCAAATTTTCTTCCATAAGTAGCGATCATGGTGAAGAGTTCTAAAATGCTCCTTTTGAAAAGCTTTGTGAAAAACATGGGATCTTTCACAATTTTTCAGCACCAAGGACTCCACAACAAAATGGAGTGGTAGAGAGAAAGAATCGGTCTCTAGTAGAACTTACAAGAATAATTCTTAGTGATTCAAATCAACCAAAATATTTTTGGGCGGATACGGTAAGCACGACATGCTATGTAAGTAATATGTTTATTATAATGCCAATATTGAAAAAGAATCAATATGAACTCTTTAAAGGAATAAAGCCAAACATTTCTAACTTTCATATCTTTGGATGCAAGTGATTTGTCCTAAACAATAACAAAAACAATCTTGGTAAGTTTGGTGAGAAGTACGAAAAAATGTATTTTTCTTGGTTACTCTCTTACTAGTAAAGCTTATAGAATTTATAATAAAAAAAGATTAACTATAGAAGAATACATGCATTTTTCCTTTGATGAATCTAACCCCTCTAAGGAGGATATAGTTATTCATGATGATGATGTTGATATTTTAGAAGTTCCTTTGAAAGATGATTCTCCAAAGTCAACAAGGATGATCAACCGGAACATAAAGATGAACCAATTCAACTAGAGACAAATCATAGTGATCTACCTAAAGAATGGAGAACCCATTATGATCATACAATTGACAAAGTTATTGGTGATATAAGTCAAGTTATAGCAACAAGACTAAATCTCAAGGATGCTTGCTTGAATATGGAATTTTTTTCTCAAATAGAGCCTTCAAAAATTGATGAAGCCATAGAAGGTGAACAATGGATACTTGCCATGCAAGAAGAATTAAATCAATTCGAAAGGAATCAAGTTTTGGAATTGTTCCTAGGCCAAGTGGTAAACACATCAGGTACCAAATGGGTGTTTAAAAACAAACTTGACGAGAATGGTATAATTGTTTGAAACAAAGCAAAGTTGGTGGTTTAAGGTTACAATCAAGAAGAGGGAATCCACTTTAAAGAAATATTCGCTCCAGTTGAAATGTTAGAAGCTATTCGTTTATTACTTGCCTATGCTTGTTCATTAAATTTTCAGTTATTCCAAATGGACGTCAAGAGCGCCTTGTTGAATGGATACATCAATGAGGAGGTATATGTCAAACAACCTCCCGGTTTTGAAGATTTCAAAAATCCTTCACAAGTCTTCAAGTTGAGAAAGGTTCTTTATGGCTTAAAGAAAGCACCAAGGGCATGGTATGATAGACTTAGAAATTTTCTATGTGAAAGAGGATTTGAAAAATGTAAAGTTTATAATACTTTTTATTAAGAAAATTAAAAATCATACTTTATTGGTTCAAGTCTATGTTGACGACATCATATTCGGTTCAACAAACAAAGAACTATGTGAAGAATTTTCAATGATGATGCAAGGAGAGTTTGAAATGTCAATGATGGGTAAGATGAACTATTTTCTTGGACTTCAAATTAAGCAACTAAAGAATGACATCTTCTTCAACCAATCCAAGTATTGCAAAGAGTTGTTGAAAAGACTTGACACGGACAATTGCAAAGCAATGGCTACTCCAATGGGATCTGGAACATATGTAGATTAAGATGAATTCGGTGTTTCAATTGATATCAAAAAATATCGAGATATGATTGGTTCATTATTATATTTGACGGAAATCCGTCCTGACATAATGTTTAGTGTTTGTCTTTGTGCGTGACTTAAAGCTAATCTGAAGGAATCACTTATTTCCTCCGTGAAGAGAATCATGAAGTATCTCAAAGGAACAACAAACGTCGGCCTATTGTATCCTAAAGGTAGTGTATGTGACTTAATTGGTTATTTTGACTCACATTATGCAGGCTGTAAAATAGACCGGAAAAGCACAAGCGGCATGTGTCATATCCTAGGAAATGTTATCGTATCGTGGTCATGCAAAAAGAAAGCATGTGTGGCTCTTAGTACGGGCGAAGAAGAATAAATTGTTGCAGGAAGTTTTTACGCACAAATCCTTTGGATAAAACAACAACTCTGCGACTACGGCATGAACCTTGGATGTATTCCGTTAAAGTGTGATAATACGAGTGCCATAAATATAACCAAGAATCTAGTAATGCACTCAAGAACAAATCATATGGACATTCGACATCATTTCCTCTATTCATGTGCTTAAAGGAGATGTTGAAGTTACATTCATGGATACGCATAATTAACTTGCGGATATTTTCACAAAACCGCTTGCAAAGGAATTATTCTACAAGATTCGAAGAGAACTAGGCATATTAGATGAGCATGATGTGTAATTATTCAAAGACATTCTTCAATCATCTTTAAGAACATCAAGGTACATGCTATCTCATAAAATTTTATGTTAATTCACAATTCCATTTGTGAATCTAGTATGATGATTCTTCATTTTAAATACCATGAACTATGTTTGTGTGTTGTTTTTATATGATATTATTGTGTTAGAACAAGTATGTAAACATTTATATGTGTCATCTTTGTGATAAATTATGTGTGTATTGCATACACCAATAACTGTTCTCTACATGTTTCAAAATGTTTCTGCATGTAACCAGTTACCTGTTTTGGTGTAACTGGTTATGAATTCAAAAACCCAATTTCTCTTTTACATTTTTAAATTCAGTGTGTTTCAGTAACCAGTTACCTTGAACCCTGTAACCGTTTACCACTGGTAAAAAAGAAATTATTTTGTATTCTTTAATGGCTGATTATGAGTGGTCAACTTTCCTCTTCTACCAACTTTTGTCTCTGAAACACCTATCCATTAAAACCCACTTACTCAATCAGGAACTACCAACAAATAACATTAAATCCCACTTACCAAATTCTCTATAAAACCTTCCACTTCTCTAAAACAAAACCCACACACTCCAAAAAAAGATTATTTTAGAAAAAGAACTTATTCCTCCACACCAATCTGTATTTTCATCCTCCCTCTCAAAGCTCCATCAATGGCACCAACAAGAAAAGATAAAAGGAAAGGAAAAGTTGATAAAAGTTCAACTGTTCCATATCCAGTAAACCTTGGAAGATTGGATGATACACTGAGGGAAAAGAGATTGTTAGTCAGTTTCAAAAATTACCCTCTTAGTCCTCTTAAGTATGGTAATATGTCCTCTTTTCCATCCTTAAACTTTGATTTTCCAGCTTTATTTCATTATCAAGAGTTGGATACTTTGATTGCTGACTCAGGACCAATTTGACCTGATTCAGTTATAGCTTTTTAAGCAAATATGTCAACTGAAAAGGGATGTGTTTTTACTTCCAATGTTAAGGGAAAAGAGATTGTTTTAACGATGGAAGAATTTGGAAAATGCTTAGATGTTCCATCTTAGGGTGAAAGAATTTGTCATGGGTTCACTCGTGATTGTTCTGTCTATAGCAAAGTTAATTATTATTTCAGCATTAGTCAATTAAATGAGCATGAGATTAACAATAAAAGAGCTCGTAACATTACCTCTAACCGGCTGATTTTGTCTGCCAAGAACCTGTCCGTTAGCGATAGGATGATCCATTAGTTCTTAGCTTATATCATGAAAGCTCCTGAGGTTTAACTAAATTTTGGTTAAAACGTAATGTAGAATGTTGCAGACAAAGATGTCAAAGACAATGTCCTGACGTTCTGACTTGACTAGACTTGACATATATAGCAGGTTCTAAATCTGGTGCAAGAATCAAGGAATGATTACATCAGTGGATCAAAGGGTCAATAAACAGAAGTTTCGAAGCCTAAAGAAGCAGAAGAGTATAAAAGAAGACCAAGACCTAGGACTGAAAAACTGAACCTATTGTAACACTTTTGTAAAGTAGAAAATAGGGTTTAGGGTTTTGAGAGTCGTAGGCTTTCTTGTAAGTCTCCCTCTGTATCGATTTGATGCAGTGTGGTAGACATAGGCACTTGTACAGATTCAGAAACCCGTAGGTAATGAATCGTGTATTGTTCTTGGATGAAGCTTTGAAGCAATTCCAAGTTAACTTGTTAGTCAAGGATGCTTGACTAAACTTTATATTGGAAGGGGTGTCTTTCAATAGGGATGATACAGTTATGAGGTATTAACTGTTAGATAATCGCAGGTTGTGATTTAGGGAGTGAGATGGGTTTCTCTTATCAATTAGATGTGACTTCTAATGATGAAGTCTTCATTGGGTAGTGATAGGTAAGCGTGGGTGTTTACTATAAACCTGAGGCTATTTACATAAAACTATACTACTGATAGTGGAGTCTTCTTCTTGGATTGGTATCCATCAGATGTAGGTGAGTTGCACCGAATTGGGTCATCATATTCTGTGTTGTTTATCACTCTGTAATTTATAGTTCAGTATTGATTAACATGTTGGAACAGATGTCAAAACATATGTGGTTATGCAGCTACTGATATTCTGGATATCAGCTTGCAGTTATGTTCTTTGTTTAAATGATTATGCAAAATAATGTCTTGACATGTGTTAGGACATTTGTTGTCTGCTATACCAGAATTTCAATTGGTATCAGAGCAGGCATCCTGTCTGTTTCTGGATGAGATCTTTGGGAGATAATTTCTGGCGTTTAATCAAGGAGGAGTTTTGAAGATCAGATCAATCAACTTAGACATACTCAAGGGTATTAATGGATGGGATGGATGTTTTGGATCGAAGGTAACAACCTGGTGGTTGTTCATGTTGCGGAGGAGGTTCTAGAACAACTGCAGGAGAAGTGGCTAGTTCTCTTGTTGGGGTGTCTTATAAGATGTTCTGACATCTTATTAGGGCAAGCAGAATTTGATCCTTGGTGGTTCCGCTCCATATGTTTCTGATGGAAAAGCTCTGGAATTATAGGATTCTGTAGTAGTTACTGAAGACAGATGATGAAAGATCTCAATCGTCGGCCTCTATATTTGAAGATATCTGCATCTTTTTATTCTAAAGTCGGGAGCGATGGAATGAAGAGAGTTGTTGGAAGATATCTGTTATGGTGACTTGGTAATTGTAAGCTTGGTTCCATGGTGCAGTTTGAAGTCAGTTGAAGAGGAGGGGAGTTGAGTTTAGTTTTATCAAGTTTTTGCTCTGGGAGTTTGATAAATTATTGATCGGCTAAGTTGTCAAAGATACTTGAGAATTCTCTCAAGTCCACTCATAAAGGCGTCTCAGTCGTGCATCTGGAGTCTTCTAGTTATTCTTCTGACTAAAGTGTGTTTCTGTGAAACACAAACCTGAAGAAAGTGGAGGTGATTTATTTTCACCATCCAAAACAGCAAGGAAGGATTCATCTCTCTTAATCCTAAGGATGGATCCAATCTGAATGGATTTTTCAGAACTGTTGAGGTAAATAAGGTTCGTTCAGATAGAATCTTAGTTACTTGAGACAAGGGTGGCAGCCTTGGTATCTCAACACTTTGTTTGTCAAAGAAGATACTTGCAAAAGATTGATTATTGAACAAGGATTTAAGATCAACAGTGAAGAGGGTTATTGAACAAGGATTTAAGATCAATTGTTATTCGTGTTACTTACAAGTATTTAATTGATTATCCTTGTATGTGAAGTTCAAGATTACTGATGTTCAACACGATGTTGGAACATCTCTTCATCTGGTTTGTGCAGAATCATATGAGGGGTACTGCATAAGCTTTTGGTTCTATTTCTCTTAGATGTTGACCTAAGAATCTGCTTCAGTTTGGTGTGGCAGAAGCATCTGATCTCTGGAGAGTTTCCTGGAAAGAAACTAGTCTAGACAATGGTGATGTGGAAGATGAAGAAGAAGACATCATAATCTTGATAGATAGTTCTTGGATTAGTTTATTTCTTATCTAGGAGTATTAGAGTGCAGCAGGTGTGTTCAAGTTGTTGCTAGAAGCATCTGGTGTTTATCTGGAAAATGTCCTAGCAAGAGACTTGTCCAGAATGGAGTGCTGGTGATGGCACAATTTAGATCAGTTTATTTCTGATCTATGTACTTAGAAGCATGGGATCTTGCTCATCTTGGAGGTCAAGGTTAAGTGACAGTTATCTCTGACATTCTACAGACTGCTCTAATAAGGAAAGTGGCATTCTTTGGTATGGCTATGGTGTAGTCTATGACTACTTCTCTTCTGAAGAATCAGACGTGGCAGGTGTGAGTTCTTTGGAGTTTCAAAGTAGATATTCATCAAGGTGTGAGCTTGAATGGAATATATGTGATAAGATTAAGCAGGATGGAGGTTGTCTACTCAAACTTGGTTGTTGAATCAAGTCTATGAGAGCATGGAACTCTTGTTATATTAAAGGGAGAAGGTTCTTCTAAGTGGTAGAAGGATGAGCTGAATTCGGCAGCTGTTAAGTGCAAATTTTGACTTAAATTGAACCATCTTTCTTGGCACTTTTCAACTCAATTCTCATGTTTTCATAGATTTAATTCATGTTTCTGTGTGATTCTTCAATTATTGTGAAAATGCCTTTGCTACTTGTAATTTGTGTGTTATTGTGCAGAAAAAGGCATTAAGTCATCAAAGAAGTAAGACACTTGCCAAAAGAAATGAAGGAAATGAAAAAAAACTTTAGAAAGTCCGCTTTGCGAACTTTCCAGCGAATGTTCGCTTTGCGAACTTCCCAGCGAATACTCCCAGACTTGAGGCAGTAAGAAAATGCACCGAAGTTTGCATTGCGAACTTTCCATCGAATGTCCGCTTTGCGAATAAAAGTTCGCATTGCGAACTTATGCAGAATCACAGAGGAGGTTTAACTGTTCCTGAGGCACACCAGGTGCCTAATTTGGTGTTCGCTGGGCGAATAAAAAGTTCGCAGTGCGAACATGACAGATTTCAAGTGAACTATAAAAGCACTTTTCATCATTTTTTAGCCATAACTTGTAATTTTAGGATCAGAACTTTATCTCTCTTCAAATCAAAATATATTCTAGTGAGAGAAACTCAAACCCTAAGAGGGAGAAGGTAAGATCTTTGATCTCTTGTTGGGGTTTAGATGTAATCTTTTGATAGCTTATGTATTTCATCTAATATATGTTTGTGAATTAGTTTTGATTCTCTATTGTTGGTTGTCTTTGATTGTTATTTGTGGGTCTTGACAAAACCTTTTTCAAATCTTTGGTCTTTGATTTTCATCTATTAATGAGCAAACTTTTGACATGGTTTTGTGAGTTGATATTCATTGTATATTTTATTGTATTGTGTTGATTAGTAGCATGAATAGCATGAGTAGGACCGATGCGGTATTGCGAGGATGCGTGATGATAGTGATGAAGAACGATATTCACATACATTTGGCCAATTAGTTGAATGCATGTAAAAAGGATTAATCATATGTACGTATTCTGATCATTGCTTTGTATATGAATTACTCATTAGTTTGATATGGATGTTATAGTAATATCTGTTGGGTCTAGATGTCAGAAATGGATGTAGGCTTAACATTCATGTAAGTTTTAAATACTTTGTATTGATTGGTAATGTGCGAGAGCAATTATTGATCAGAACAAAATCACTCACAACATGCGGGGACCGAGAGGATATGTATGTCGTGAGTGATACGTGATGATATTAGACGAACTAGTGATTTATGTATAAAATGATTAGAAGAATGCATGTGTTATCAATTGATGAGATCCAATCCCAACAAGGCTCCGTTTATAATTCAGTCTTTACTTAATATTTTCAGTCTTTATATTTTATGCCTTTAATTTTGGTGCCTTAAACCTTTTAACCAAAACTTTTGCACCACAAGGTTAGAAATGTAGAGACCGTTGAACGGCATTCTTTCTCGCACCGATCCCTGTGGAGACGACAAAATTGGGTACTTAATTAATTTTTGCTTGCTGCTTTACCGCTCCAACTAAATGGCGTCGTTGCCGGGGATTGGTGTTTGGATATTGAATCGCATTGAAATAGTTTCTATATTTTTTAGCTTTGTACATTTGTTTATATTGTGTATATTTGTTTTCTTTTATGTTTTCTCTAGTGTGGCTAGGAATGATGAGAACTCCTTCTAGATTGGTTGATATTTGTATAAAAGTATTCAATGAAGCTTTGACCGAGTCTGGATGGTGATGGTAGGATGGTGAGCATTGAATATCTGCAAGGTAAATTGTATCGCTTTATAAAATGCTAGAATGATTTAAGAATTTTGTGCTTTGTGCAAATGTTTCTTGTTTCATTTTACAACTTGTTTGAATGCTTATTTCACTTAGGTCCGAAAGCCACAAATTATGAGAAACCTCTATTGTTTACTATATGCTAGGATGACTGATAACTTTGTTTAATTCGTTTGATTCATGCTTTATCTTTTGATTATCGTGATTTTGTGGAAGCATCAGAAATGATCAAGGCATTTGTTTATATTTGAGCACAACCATATCCAAAAGTATCTTACCCGTGAATAGTGAGAATCCGTTAACCCCCTTTGAGGCTAAACAATTTAGATCTCATTTTAGTGATGAACTTGGTTTATGTACATAATTTGAAAGTATAGTTCGTCATTGAATTTTGTGAGGTTCTAAAAATTTCTTCTTGAACCTTTGAACATTGTTTTAATTTGATTTGCTTGCCATAAAAAGAAAGGAACATTCACTTGAGGTTTGGTTGAATTCAAGTTGGGGAGAATGAAAAAGAAGAATGGTAGGTTGCTATAAACTTTTGAAAAATTTCAAACAAGCATGAAAAGAAAAAGTGTGAATATGAATGTGAAAAACAAAAGAAAAAGAATGCTTGTTTGAATAAGAAAAATAGAGAATGAAATAATTGTGCATAAGGAAGCTTGAGAAGGTTTGTGATAGAGAAATGAAAGTGATGAATGAAGTTGAGATGTGTAAATACCTTGTATAGTGAATGTTTTTTTACATCAGAAATTTCGATTCAATGGCCTTTAGAAATGTCCCATTGTTGTGAACCCGACCAAGCTACAACCTTTAAAGCCCTTAGTGATCATTTTGCTTCCATGTTTTCATTTTTGATTGTTAGATGTTGTATGAATTGAGTTGCTATTAGCATTGTTTATCAGGTGAGTGAAATTGCCCCGCGGTTGCAAACGCGTTAATTTCTTCATTCTTATTCTGAAGAGGAGTGTTAGAGTGATTCAAGTATGAAAATTTAGTTGTTATTTGAAACATTCTATGATATTTGTTTAAGAACTTAATTATATGTCATTGTTCGATTCTATTGAGTGGTGAACGTTGCTTGTGCACATTCTTATGTTTGACCAAATCCTCTTATTTGAGCAAATTTCTTTTGTTTGAATTTGAATTGTTAAATCCATTCTTGGTTGAATTAAATGCTTGAGCAAATCCTCTTGTTTTAATGAGGGGCATACGTTGCTTGAGGACAAGCAAAAATCTAGTTGGGGGAGAGTTTATTAAGTGCAAATTTTTACTTAAATTGAACCATCTTTCTTGGCACTTTTCAACTCAATTCTCATGTTTTCATATATTTAATTCATGTTCTTGTGTGATTCTTCAATTATTGTGAAAATACCTTTGGTACTTATAATTTGTGTGTTATTATGCAGAAAAATGCATTAAGTCGTCAAAGAATAAGACACAAGAAAAGAGATGCAATTTGCCAAAGGAAATGAAAAAACTTCAGAAAGTTCGCTTTTCGAAATTCCCAGCGAATACTCCCAGACTTGAGGCAGTAAGAAAAGGCACCAAAGTTCGCATTGCAAACTTTCCAGCAAATGTTCGCTTTGCGAATAAAAGTTTACACTGCGAACTTATGCAAAATCGCAGAGGTGGTTTAACTGTTCCTGAGGCACATCAAGTGCCTAATTTGGTGTTCACTGGGCGAATAAAAAGTTTGCAGTGCGAACCTGACAGATTTCAAGTGAACTATAAAAGCATTTTTCATCATTTTTTAGCCATAACTTGTAAATTTAGGATCAAAACTTTATCTCTCTTCAAATCCAAATATATTCTAGTGAGAGAAACTCAAACCCTAAGAGGGAGAAGGTAAGATCTTTGATCTCTTGTTGGGGTTTGGATGTAATCTTTTGATACCTTATGTATTTCATCTAATATATGTTTGTGAACTAGTTTTGATTCTCTATTGTTGGTGGTCTTTGATTGTTTATTTGTGGGTCTTGACAAAACCTTTTTCAAATCTTTGGTCTTAGATTTTCATCTATCAATGAGCAAACTTTTGACATGGTTTTGTGAGTTGATATTCATTGTATCTTTTAATGTATTGTGTTGATTAGTAGCATGAATAGCATGAGTATGATCAATGCGGTATTGTGAGGATGCGTGATAATAGTGGTGAAGAACGATATTCATATACATTTGGCCAATTAGTTAAATGCATGTAGAAAGGATTAATCATATGTACATATTCTGATCATTGCTTTGTATATGAATTACTCATTAGTTTGATATGGATGTTATAGTAATATCTGTTGGGTCT
Source organism: Lathyrus tuberosus (assembly GCA_022829125.1). NCBI lineage: Eukaryota > Viridiplantae > Streptophyta > Magnoliopsida > Fabales > Fabaceae > Lathyrus > Lathyrus tuberosus. The sequence goes on from JALAZF010000422.1 coordinate 5,072,732, forward strand.
AGATGCCAGAAATGGACGTAGGCTTAACATTCATGTGGGTTTTAAATACTTTGTATTGATTGGTAATGTGCGAGAGCAATTATTGATCGGTACAAAATCACTCACAACATGCGGGGACCGAGAGGATATGTATGTCGTGAGTGATACGTGATGATATTAGACGAACAAGTGATTTATGTATAAAATGATTAGAAAAATGCATATGTTATCAATTGATGAGATCCAATCCCAACAAGGCTCTGTTTATAATTCAGTCTTTACTTTATATTTTCAGTCTTTATATTTTATGCCTTTAATTTTGGTGCCTTAAATCTTTTAACCAAAACTTTTGCACCACAAGCTTAGAAATGTATAGACCATTGAACGACATTCTTTCTCGCACCGATCATTGTGGAGATGACAAAATTGGGTACTTAATTAATTTTTTTTTGCCCGCTTTACCGCTCGAACAAAATGTCGTTGTTGCCGGGGATTGGTGTTTGGATATTGAATCGCATTGCGATAGTTTCTATATTTTTGAGCTTTGTACATTTGTTTATATTGTGTATATTTGTTTTCTTTTATGCTTTCTCTAGTGTGGCTAGGAATGATGAGAACTCCTTCTAGATTGGTTGCTATTTGTATAAAAGTATTCATTGAAGCTTCGACCGAGTCTGGATGGTGATGATAGGATGGTGAGCATTGAATGTCTGCAAGGTAAATTGTACCGCTTTATAGAATGCTAGAATGATTTAAGAATTTTGTGCTTTGTACAAATGTGTATTCTTGTTTCATTTTGCAACTTGTTTGAATGCTTGTTTCACTTAGGTCCGAAAGCCACAAATTATGAAAAACCTCCATTGTTTACTATATGCTAGGATGACTGATAACTTTGTTTAATTCGTTTGATTCATGCTTTATCTTTTGATTATTGTGATTTTGTGGAAGCATTAGAAATGATCAAGGCATTTGTTTATATTTGAGCACAACCGTATCCAAAATTATCTTACCCGTGAGTAGTGAGAATTCGTTAACCCTCTTTGAGCCTAAACAGTTTAGATCTTATTTTAGTGATGAACTTGGTTTATGTACATAATTTGAAAGTATAGTTTATCAAAGAATTTTGTGAGGTTCTAAAAATTTCTTCTTGAACCTTTGAACATTGTTTTAATTTGATTTCCTTGCGATAAAAAGCAAGGAACATTCACTTGAGGTTTGGTTGAATTCAAGTTGGGGAGAATGAAAAAGAAGAATGGTAGGTTGCTATAAACTTTTGAAAAATTTCAAACAAGCATGAAAAGAAAAAGTGTGAATATGAATGTGAAAAACAAAAGAAAAAGAATGCTTGTTTGAATAAGAAAAATAGAGAATGAAATAATTGTGCATAAGGAAGCTTGAGAAGGTTTGTGATAGAGAAATGAAAGTGGTGAATGAAGTTGAGATGTGTAAATATCTTGTATAGTGAATGTTCTTTTGCATCAGAAATTTTGATTTAATGGCCTTTAGAAATGTCCTTTTGTTGTGAACCCTGAAATTTTGGTTAAATAGATCACGAAGATGTCAGACAGGATGTCGTGACACTTGATCTCTGCTTCTCACAAGAATCTAAGGAATAACAGTTGTAAGCTGCAGAATGTAAACAACACACAGAAATTGTTAACCCAGTTCGGTGATCAACAACACCTATGTCTAGGTGCTACCAAGCCAGGAATGAAATCACTAAGTAGAAATTGTTCTAAGCTAAACTCCAACGTTTACAACTTAGCACCTAGAAACTACCCTTCCTAAATTTCTACCTAAGACACTCCTAGGTATGAGAACTTTCTCAATTCCCTTCCAATTACAGCAGTGACTGAAAATATTACAACTCAATAGATAGTCCTTTTCAAGTATTCGTACAATACACGAGAGACTCACAAAAGTACAAACCCTAGTACTTCTAAAATAGCTGCAATAATCAACCAACAAACTAGGTTAACTCTAACCTATTTATATTGCAAACCACAGTTGGACTTGGGCTTCAAAATCGCAGCAATTATCTTCCTCAGAATTTGCGACCTAATCCTTTCTTCAATCCCAAGTTACCAAAAATGTCTCCTTACAAGGAAACCACATATTCCATTTGGAATCAAAATCTCTGATTTCACAATCTCAGATGCCACCTGGAATCAAGTCATATTCCAAACACACCTAGCACACCAGTTAAAAAAAACAATAACAGACAAAGATGTCGAATCCACCTGATAGGACATCTTGTAAAACATCTTATCCTGCCGTTAGTTCAACATGTTAGGACATCTTGTTCAACATCTTTCTGCTAAGTTAGTTTTATCAAAATTAATGCCAACCTCAAAAGCAGGGACTCAACAATCTCCCCCTTTGGCAGATTTTGGCTAAAACTAACTTTCATTGTCCTGCAGAAATAAATCAGGGAGACCACTATCAGAGCAGCAGCGGAATCATAACATGTCTCCCCCTCAGTCAGTTCAGATCTACTCCCCCTCAGTGGTTAGTAGACAATCAGCAGTGGTTAGTGATGTTAGTAATTCTCTCCTTTTTTAGCCACAATATGACAAAGGTAGAAAGACTAACTCAAAAACCAATAAACCAGTTCAGAGTAATTAAATTACACACCCAAACAGAATTAAAACAAATATCCTGGGCATTTAGCCCTTACACAAACAAAAGCAAAAAAAACAAAAAAATAAAGTGAAGACAACTCTCAGAGGTCATCTTTAGTCTCCTCCTTATCTTCTTCTTCCCCTTCACTTTCACCAGAACCTTTTTTAGCATCTTCCTCGTCTGCTTCACGGTTTTCCTCATCACCCTTCTCAGCATTCCCAGCATTCCCTTTAGTGTCCTTGGTCTGCTTAGCAGACAGGACTTGTATCAATTGTTCAAGCTTTTCTTTTCTGGGAGTGCTTACCTTGATCGTATCATCAAGTTCTTTGCAGGTTTCCTTTAATTGAGCAATGATGTCCTCCTCTGAGACTGTAGTTGTCGATGTTGGAGTGGATGTTGAGACAATGTCTGGAGTATGCTTGCCAGTGAACAGTTTGTAGTGCAGAATTAAGGGAGATGCTTTTTTCATTACCCGATCTGTAGAGTCTAGAACTTTTGGGTACTGATCCATAATTATCCCACAAATAAGTGAAGGGTAGCATATAGGGAGTTTTACAGCAGTTGATGTAGATTGTTTAACAATTTGATTGAAGATGTGGGTTCCAAAGTCAAACTGTCTTCCTTTTCCAATCATATAGATAAATCTGCCTAGACTGACAGAAATGGTTAAGGTATGATTGGTAGGTATCCAGTTAACGGTGCCAATTCTATGCAAAATTGCATACTTCACACTCAACTTCCCAGCTGGAAGCTTTCCATTTCTAGGCCACTGCTCAACAGTGTTGCAAGTAAGTTCTTTGCAGACTTGGTCATCAGTGTCTTCACATTCAGGTTCAAAATCTTCAGATCTTTCTAGAAACTTGTTTATCATTGTGGGAGAAAATGTCACAGCATTTCCTCTGACATATACTATCCTGTTGTTTGCATCACTGTAATTATCAAGAATGTTCACAATAAATTCTTTCACAAGCTTTTCATAACATTTTCCAAGCTTAGTGACTGTCTTTTTCAGCCCTGCATCATTGATCAGTTTCATTACCTCATGGCACTCTAATACATTATTTCCAAGTTCTCTTTCCAGTGTCACCCTTCTTTGTTACACATATGGCCATCTGTAAACATACTCAGGTGCGTGAAAGAAGATATTGTATAGAGGGGCCTTGGTAATACTGACAGTTAGTTTCTTTACACTTGGAACCTTTGTGGGAGTTATGTCCTGGCTATCATCTGTGGCAGCATAGTCTGACTCAGTATCAGACACCACCTTTCTTTTATCAGACACAAATGCAACCTTGCTCCAAGATTTCTGTGGTCCAACATCAATTTTAGTGCTTCTTTTGTCAGCCTTGTTTTCAGTATCCCTATTTTTCCTTTTTCTTGTTTTCAGCTTCTTGACAACATTAGCAATGATTTCATCATCATACGGAGAATTATCCAGGTTGATTTTTGTATCGTTTCTCACTACCGTGATGTTCTTCTGTGTCTGTTCTAATGATTTTGCTAGGGGTAAAGGTGTTTCTTATTCAAGTCCACCATTTTTGTTGCTAGACTCAATCCCTTCATTTATATTTTTACCACCCTCTTGTTCCTTACCAGGAGCCAATGTGACAGGCACATTCCTATCAGTATTCACTTTGCATCTAATATTCAGTTCCTCAGCAACTAGTTTTCTTAATCTCTTATCGGTCTCAACATGAATTGCGTTCTTACTTCTAGGATCAAAATGAGGGTTAATAGGTTCAGATGTATTACCTGCAAGGAAGGTTTTAGCTTTTCCGTATAGGAAATTTCGCAGGCTTGCATGGCACCATAGACAGAGGAACTGCATCAATCGCATCTTCAGTTGACATCTTTCTTGATTTTGCCCTAGCAGCAGGAGATGTAGTAGTTTCTTTAATTCCTCTTTGTTGGTGCGACATCATGGGAAGGACAAATTTGGATTTTTCTTCGTACTGGGGAATCGTGGTTACTTAGTAGACGGGAGTAAGTTTAGTGCAGTTTGTGTCGATTTGAATTGATCTCTTTTGAAACCCTCCTTTAATTTGTTGAGAACTTGCACATTCCCGACCAGTGTCCTTACCGGTTAATCTGTTTAGGCCCCCGTAAGATAAAGCCCTAATTTGCCTTTTAGTTTTCCAAGCTTATTTTTAAGGATATCCAGAGTACTCAGGTTATCATGAGAAAATGTCACAATATCCTGTGTGACATTTTCCCTTGTTGGTGAGTCAATGGTGGCCACAAATGCACATCTTCTTTCCTCCAGATCATCTCTCATAGAGGCCTTGCGAAGAAGGTCTTGTATCCTTGAGATAGTCTTTTGGTGTGTCTCTTTGGTTAACCTACCAATTTACCATTTATCAAGGTTTATTTCTGAGAGCCCTTGCTGATCCTTCCTGATTATCATTTGGGAGAGATCAGTCAGTACTGAATCCAAACATAGCAGTTGTTTGTTGATCTGAAACCCTTCATAAGAACTTTATTTTTAGCATTTACAACCAAGCATTCTAATTTTGTAAAGTTAACCTTCAGGCCTTGATCACAGAGTTGACTGATACTAATGAGATTCACAGTTAGTCCTTTTACATACAGCACATTATCAAGTCTAGGATTTCCGGCTTGACTCATTCTCCCAATCCCTTTAATCTCTTCTTTGGATCTATCTCCAAAGGTAACATAGATGGAAGAATGAGCCTTTACATCCTCTAGGTAGTTCTTAACACCAGTCATATGTCTAGAGCATCCATTGTCGAAGTACCATTTTTCTCCAATGTACTCCTTTTGTGAGGAATGAGCTATTAGAGCCACTGATTCATTCACAGATTTCCTTTTCTTTTCAGTGAACCTACCCTTGGGATATCCATGTAGCTTGTAGCAATGGCGTTTGATGTGGCCATATTTGCCACAATAGTGACATTTCCAGTCTTGTCTCCTCTGATGACAGTGATGATGTTGAGACACTTGGTTGAACATCTTCTGTTTTCTTTCAGAATTTATTTTCTTGCTTGTCAGTTCTTTATTGGTGCAGTCAAGTTCTCTGACGTTCTCGGTATTTCTTCCATCCGGTAGCATCTTATCAGATCTGTTGTTGATATTGTTGAGTTTGGATTCTAGCAAGGCAATTCCCTCTTGGAGATTAGATATGATGTCAAGATGCTTCAATCTTTCAATCTCAAGAAGCATGATAATTATGTGTTGATCTTCTCCAAATTGGTAGATTTATGCACTTCTTGTATACAGTTCTCTGTAAGAATTGAACAAAGCATCATGAGATAGATCTCCAATGTCTGATCCTATATGAAGATCAAACACCCCTGTGAGTGCAGATACTTGCTTTGGTGATTCCTCATCACTGGTAGAATCATCTTCTGACCAGGACGTATGAAAACCTTTCTTTTCTTTCTTAAGGAAGGTAGGACACTCCCATTTGGTGTGTCAAAACCCTTCACACTCAAGACACTTTGTCCCCTTTACTTGATTGGGTTTCTTATCATAGCTAGGTCTTCTTCCAAAATTTCTTGGTCTATAGATGTCGGAGGTCTGAGCCTTGACATTTATCTTTGACTTATCATCCAATTGCTTTGCCAGCTGATGAAACTTTTTTTACCAGAAACCCTATAGCTTTGGACAAATCCTCTTTAGTGTCACCCTTTTCTTGGTTGGTCACCATAGCAAGACTTTTCTTCTTTTCATCCTTTTCGTTAATAGCCATCTCAAAGGTTTGGAGTGATCCCATTAGCTCGTCTACCTTCATGGTATTTATGTCCTGAGCTTCTTCAATAGTTGTCACTTTCATATCAAACCTCTTGGGAAGAGACCTTAGAATCTTCCGAACCAACTTGGCTTCAGGAATTTTCTCACCAAGATCACTAGATGTATTGGCAATATCAACAATATTCATGTGAAAATCATGTATACTTTCATCTTCTCTCATTCTCAGGTTCTCAAACTTAGTAGTAAGCAACTGAAGTCTTGAGGATTTGACACGAGAGGTCCCTTCATGAGCAGTCTTTAGGATTTCCCACGGATCCTTTGCAACAGTGCAATTTTTGATGAGTCTGAAGATGTTCTTGTCCACCCCATTGAACAAGGCATTCAAGGCTTTAGAGTTTCCTTGAGCAAGCTTATCATCTTCATCATCCCAATCTTCTTCAGGTTTTAGCTCCTCAGTGAGTTTTCCATCTTTGTCTTTGATCTTTGGTGGATCCCACCCCTTGACCACATACTTCCAAGCCTTTTCATCCATAGACTTGATAAACGCCACCATGCGAACTTTCCAATAATCATAATTGGAACCATCAAGTATTGGTGGTCTATTCAGAATTCCTCCTTCTCTATCCATCGTACCAGAAAGTATCGTCCCTGAATCTCACCCAGATATAGAGCAGGATGCCCGCTCTGATACCAATTGAAATTCTGGTTAAGCAGATCACGAAGATGTCAGACAGGATGTCGTGACACTTGATCTCTGCTTCTCACAAGAATCTAAGGAAGAACAGTCGTAAACTGCAGAATGTAAACAACACACAGAAATTGTTATCCCAGTTCGGTGATCAACAACACCTACATCTGGGGGCTACCAAGCCAGGAATGAAATCACTAAGTAGAATTGGTTCTAAGCTAAACTCCAACGTTTACAACTTAGCACCTAGAAATTACCCTTCCTAGATTTCGACCTAAGACACTCCTAGGTATGAAACCCTTCTCAATTCCCTTCCAATCACAGCAGTGACTGAAAATATTACAACTCAATAGACAATCCTTCTCAAGTATTCACACAATACACATGAGGCTCACAAAGGTACAAACCCTAGTACTTCTAAAACAACTACAATAATCAACCAACAAACAAGGTTAACTCTAACCTATTTATATTGCAAACCATAGTTGGACTTGGGCTTCAAAAGCGCAGTAATTATCTTCCTCAGAATTTGTCCCAAGTTACCAAAAATGTCTCCTTACTAGGAAACCGCGTATTCTATTTAGAATCAAAATCTCTGATTCAACAATCTCAGATGCCACCTGGAATCAAGTCATATTCCAAACACACCTGGCACACCTATTAAAAAACAATAACAGACAAAGATGTCGAATCCACCTGATAGGACATCTTGTCAAACATCTTATCCTGCTGTTAGTTCAACATGTTAGGACATCTTGTCCAACATCTTTTTGCTAAGTTAGTTTTACCAAAATTAATGCCAACCTCAAAAGCAGGGACTCAACAAACTCGACCAAGCTATAACCTTTAAAGCCCTTAGTGATCTTTTTGCTTCCATGTTTTCATTTTTTATTGTTAGATGTTGTATGAATTGAGTTGTTATTAGCATTGTTTGTCAGGTGAGTGAAATTGCCCCGCGGTTGTAAACGTGTTAATTTCTTCATTCTTATTCTGAAGAGGAGTGTTAGAGTGATTCAAGTATGAAAATTTAGTTGTTATTTGAAACATTCTATGATATTTGTTTAAGAACTTAATTCTTTGTCATTGTTCGATTATATTGAGTGGTGAACGTTGCTTGTGCGCATTCTTATGTTTGACCAAATCCTCTTATTTGAGCAAATTTCTTTTGTTTGAATTTGAATTGTTAAATCCATTCTTGGTTGAATTAAATACTTGAGCAAATCCTCTTGTTTTAATGAGGGGCATACTTTGCTTGAGGACAAGCAAAAATCTAGTTGGGGAGAGTTTGTTAAGTTAAAATTTTGACTTAAATTGAACCATCTTTCTTGGCACTTTTCAACTCAATTCTCATGTTTTCATAGATTTAATTCATGTTCTTGTGTGATTCTTCAATTATTGTGAAAATACCATTGGTACTTGTAATTTGTGTGTTATTATGCAGAAAAAGGCATTAAGTCATCAAAGAAGTAAGACACAAGAAAAGAGATGCAAGTTACCAAAGGAAATGAAGGAAATGAAAAAACTTCAGAAATTCCAGCGAATGTTCGCTTTGCGAACTTCCCAGCGAATACTCCCTGACTTGAGGTAGTAAGAAAAGGTACCAAAGTCCGCAATGCAAACTTTCCAGCGAATGTTCACTTTGCGAATAAAAGTTTGCATTGCGAACTTATGCAGAATCGTAGAGGCGGTTTAACTGTTCCTGAGGCACATCAGGTGCCTAATTTGGTGTTCGCTGGGCGAATAAAAAGTTCGCAGTGCAAACATGACAGATTTCAAGTGAACTATAAAAGCATTTTTCATCATTTTTTACCCATAACTTGTAATTGTAGGATCAGAACTTTATCTCTCTTCAAATCCCAATATATTCTAGTGAGAGAAACTCAAACCCTAAGAGGGAGAAGGTAAAATCTTTGATCTCTTGTTGGGGTTTGGATGTAATCTTTTAATACCTTATGTATTTCATCTAATATATGTTTATGAACAAGTTTTGATTCTCTATTATTGGTTATCTTTGATTGTTTAATTGTGGGTCTTGACAAAACCTTTTTCAAATCTTTGGTCTTAGATTTTCATCTATCAATGAGCAAACTTTTGACATGGTTTTGTGAGTTGATATTCATTGTATCTTTTATTGTATTGTGTTTATTAGTAGCATGAATAGCATGAGTATGATCGATGCGGTATTGCGAGGATGCGTGATAATAGTGATGAAGAACGATATTCACATACATTTGGCCAATTAGTTTAATTCATGTAAAAAGGATTAATCATATGTACGTATTCTGATCATTGCTTTGTATATGAATTACTCATTAGTTTGATATGGATGTTATACTAATATCTGTTGGGTCTAGATGCCAGAAATGGATGTAGGCTTAACATTCATGTAGGTTTTAAATACTTTGTATTGATTGGTAATGTGCGAGAGCAATTATTGATCGGTACAAAATCACTCACAACATGCGGGGACCGAGAGGATATGTATGTCGTGAGTGATACGTGATGATATTAGACGAATAAATGATTTATGTATAAAATGATTAGAAGAATGCATGTGTTATCAATTGATGAGATCCAATCCTAACAAGGCTCCGTTTATAATTCAGTCTTTACTTTATATCTTCAGTCTTTATATTTTATGCCTTTAATTTTGGTGCCTTAAACCTTTTAACCAAAACTTTTGCACCACAAGCTTAGAAATGTAGAGACCGTTGAACGACATTCTTTCTCGCACCGATCTCTGTGGAGGCGAAAAAACTGGGTACTTAATTAATTTTTGCTTACTGCTTTACCGCTCTAACAGCAGCTGGATGTCATATCAGAATGTTCTGACATTAAGCTTAACATCAGGATCTCAGCTGGTGATGTGGAACATCAGCTTAAGATAAGTTGATCTATAGGAGAATGGAAGTTATGGATGCTTCAAAAAGGTCTATCTCATGCAGTTTGCGGGAGCTGTGGAAGGAGAAGATGTTACATGTCTAAGGCTTGGTGGATCCAAGATGTCTTGCTATGGAGCAAGTAGTTCATGTAACTTGAAGATCAGATTTCATTGGTGGGTCAGTGTATCTTGTGGGAGTTCTGAAGAATGGTGAGATCAGTCAAAAGGTGGCATTTGGTTGGTTTCATACTTGAATTCAAGAAGGATGAGGTAATCAAAGGTGGCATTTGGTCGTTCTCATGTGTGCATTCAAGCAGGGTGCTTGGAACTAATTAATCTTGGGAAGAAGGGTAGTTGGTTGAATACGTGAGGAGGTTCTGGTTCAGGTTTATCTTGGAGCTTGAGGTAGAGGTTCTAGGTTGATGATTGAAGATTACCTTCTTTTTGTGGATGAGAGTTTATTTCTCTCTTTGGTTATTTGGAGTTCTTATTGATCAAGCTAGTGACGCAGTGTTGTTTGAAGATCTTCAGTTGGATTACTATGTAGATAGTAAGTCCAGTGGTGGAGCATATCTAGAACAATGTTGATTGGTGTCTATGATATGTGAAGGATGCATAACTGATGTTAGAACATCTTCTGGGTTAGTTATCCTTGGAGTAGGTTTCTGAGTTCACATCTTGTCTAAGAGGTATTTATCTTTTCATACGGGAGAATGATGGGTAAAGGATTGTCTTGGAAGTCTGATGTGAATGGGACATGCTAGAAGTGGATCAGTTTGGTGCTTGTGGAGCAAATAGGCTGAAGATTTCTGAAGCATGTGTTTGATGTCCTTCAACTGTGAAGAACATCTGGGAGAGTTATCAAACTAAAGGGCCCTGTGTGTCTCTTTGAGGAATGTGAAGCATTCAGATTCAATTGGGTTGTATCTCAGGGAACAAGGAGATCTATACATGAGAATTTAGGAGGAATTCGTGTGGTGTATGGATGGTTTCTGGACGATAGGGATCAATGGAGCTTTAATCTCAATCCAAGAGTGTGTTAGTTATGGTACAAGGATGCGTTCCGGGTACTCTCATTATATGATCATGAAGTTATCACGGGATATCATGTGGTGATTTTGGGTGGTTCTTGTTGAAGAAGCATCTGTTGAGAAAGATATGGGGATACCTTCTGTCTGATTAATGTACTAGTGTGGTACATGGTTTAATTGAGGGTCAAGCAGTATGTGAATATGTTCAGCAGGTGTGTTGAACAGAGGGTGTGCTTTTGAAGACATGAAGATGCATCTTATGTTTTCCATTCATTTAGGGTGTTCTTCTGGAAAAGGAGCACTGGTTATCTACGACAGGGGGAGTTAGACTTTTGTTTCAGATATATGGCTGCAGTGGTGCAGATTGATTATCAAGATTGTTTGTGGTTTCAAATAATTTGTGATAGATTGCCTCAGGAGAGGATGATATGTCAGACGAGATGTTGTGAGATTGTCGTACTGGTATAAGTTTTGGGTGAACTTATCAGGTTTCTCTGATTCTGTCATTGGTGCAATGGATTAAATTAGAAGTAGTACAAGTATCTTGAGAGTTGTTGCTGCTAACTAAAAGATGTTTGAAGAAATGTCTTAACATCTTGGTCAGTTAATCTTGGTCTTCTGGTTGAAAGGGATTAAATAGATGCTACAATAGGGACTATACAAAGTCTGACAAGATTTCAGAACATTGGTTAGGATGTATAGTTGTACACATAATTGCTTTGGACGGTGGAGAATTTGTGTCTTAGGGAATGTGTGTTAAATATGTGTTTCGGAAAATGCACATTCTTTGAATGGTCCTTATTAAAGGGAAGAAATAGTCAAATACGATTTGGCCGGTGCACTTTTGTCTCTGAAGATACACAATGTCATTTAATGCTCACATTGAATGGACATGTGTTACTTCCAAGGGTTCGTTACATCCTAAGAGAAACACTCTTGTATATAAAGGGTGTTCTAGTCGTCATCTTGTCAGAAGTTGTCTTTTCTGTTATGCTGAGTGCTCATGGGGTTTGTTCGCTTGTGGGTTTCCTTGGTTTGGGTATAGGTCTGTCTTGGACATGTTTGTCAATTTTTGTCTAAAAAAGGGGAGAAAAGTACAAGGGTTGAGTCTGTCCTTGCAGTTGATTTGCAAGGATGTTGTACATAATGTTATAACATTCTGACTGAGTCTCAGGTTTCCCATATGTTTTGAGTCCTTCTTTCCTGTCTTGCTATCTGATTTATGAACATAGTCGTGCCCTGTGTTCTGAGTTACCTAGGTTGGTGTTTGGTTGCTTCAGTGGCTAAATTCTTCCCCCCAGGTGAGGAATTATCGATTCATGGGAAAAGGGGAATGTATCACCAACATGATTGGAGTCACATCAGTATTCCAATCATAACCGCCACTCAGGGTGAAGAGACATTAGGAGCACCCTAGGTTTATTGTCCAAATTAAAGTTTTAGCCAAAATTTGTCAAAAGAGGGAGATTGAAAGCTCCTGAGGTTTGACTAAATTTTGGTTAACTTAATGTAGAATGCTGCAGACAAAGATGTCGAAAACAATGTCCTGACATTCTGACTTGACTAGACCTGACAAATATAGCAGGTTCTAAATCTGGTGCAAGAATCAAGGAATGATTACAGTAGTGGATCAAAGGGTCAATAAACAGAAGTTTCGAAGCCCAAAGAAGCAGAAGAGTATAAAAGAAGGCCAAGACCTAGGACTGAAAAACTGAACCTATTGTAACACTTTTGTAAAGAAGAAAATAGGATTTAGGGTTTTGAGAGTCGTAGGCTTTCTTGTAAGTCTCCCTCTGTATCGATTTGATGCAGTGTGGTAGACATAGGTACTTATACAGATTCAGAAACCCGTAGGTAATGAATCATGTATTTTTCTTGGATGAAGCTTTGAAGCAAATCCAAGTTAACTTGTTAGTCAAGGATGCTTGACTGAAATTTATATTGAAAGGGGTGTCTTTCAATAGGGATGATACAATTATGAGGTATTAACTGTTAAATAATCACAGGTTGTGATTTAGGGAGTGAGATGGGTTTCTCTTATCAATTAGATGTGACTTCTAATGGTAAAGTCTTTATTGGGTAGTGGTAGGTAAGCGTGGGTGTTTACTGTAAACCTGAGGTTGTTTGCATAAAACTATACTACTGATAGTGGAGTCTTCTTCTTGGATTGGTATCCCCCAGATGTAGGTGAGTTGCACCGAACTGGGTCATCATATTTTGTGTTGTTTATCATTCTGCAATTTACAGTTCAGTATTGATTAACATATTGGAACAGATGTCAAAACATCTGTGGTTGTGCAGCTACTGATATTTTGGATATCAGTTTGCAGTTCTGTTCGTTGTTTAAATGATTATGCAGAACAATGTCTTGACATATGTTAGGACATCTACTGTCTTCTATGCCAGAATTTCATATCCTTATGCCCAAACTCTCCAACCACTCTCAAATTAGTGATATTGAGATGCATGTTGTTTATGCGATAAAGAATCGTTTGAAGGTCAATTGGGCGTATGTCATCATGCACCATATGCAACATCAAAGAGGCCTAAGTGGTGGACTCTCTTATACTAGGTTGATCACAAGGATTATGGAATATTGCGATATCGACTTAAGGGTTAAACCTAAGAAGAAGATGAGTTCAAAAGAGTGTGAAATTCATGTTGGGGCATCTGGGAAAAATATGGGAATTTACAAAGCTAAGGATGGAATTTTCAAACATCGATATGAGGCTCATTCTTCTTCATCGGCTCCACCCGAACCCGAAGGTGGCTACACAAATGAAGCCATCTACAACAAAATGTGTTCTTTGGAAACTCATATGATCATCAAATGTCATTGTCGATCAGTTTGCCAGCGAAAGCGGTTAGAGTCGTTGTCAGCCAATAACATTATCCATCAACCTACCAATGTAAGTTGTTGGAGGTGTTAATCATATAAAGTCATTATCAATCAGACTGCCAATGTATGCGGTTGAAGTAGTTGATAATACAACATTATCGTCGATCAACCTACCAACATAAGCGGTTAGAGTAGTTGATCATCCATTTCATTGTCAATCAGCCTACTAGTGTAAGAAGTTATAGTAGTTAATCATCTATTTCATTTTCGATCAGCCTACCACCATAAGCTGTTGGAGTAGTTGATCACCAGTTTTGTTGTTGATCAACTTACCAGCGTAAGCGATTGAAGTAGTTGATCATCCAGTTCATTATTGATTAGCCTACCAACGTAAGTAGTTAGAGTAGTTGATCATCCAATCCATTGTCGACTAGCCTACAAGCGTAAGTGGTTTGAGTAGTTAATTATCTATTTCATTGTCGATTAGCCTACCAATATAACCGGTTGGAGTAGTTGATGATCCAATTCGTTGTTGGTCAGCCTACTAGAGTAAGCGGTTGAATTATTGATCATTTATTTCATTGTTGATCAAACCTACCAGCGTAAGAGGTTGGAGTAGTTTATCATCCAATTCATTGTTGATCAGCCTACCAGTGTAAGCGGTTGGAATAGTTGATCATAATCAGCTTATCACCGTAAACGGTTGGAGTAAGTTATCGCCTAATTCATTGTCGATCAACCTACCAACGAAAGTGGTTGAAGTAGTTGATCATCCATTTCATTCCTGATCAGCATACTAGCGTAAGCGGTATGAGTAGTTGATCATCAAATTCATTGTCGATCAGCCTACCAACATAAATGGTTGGAGTAGTTGATCATCCATTTCATTGTTGAACAGCCTGCCAGCGTAACCAGTTAGATCAGTTGATAATCCAATTTTATTGTGGACCAGCCTACCAGCGTAAGTGGTTGGAGTATTTGATCATCCAATTTCATTGTCAATCACCCTACCATCGTAAGCGGTTGGAATAGTTAATCTTCCAATTTTGTTGATGAAAGAAACGTACTAACCCTTTGGGTGGGTGTTGACCTTTCATATCCCCAATGAAGGTGATCTTTCATTAACTTCCTCACCTCATCTTTTTTCCCTCAAAGAACAAAATCGGAGTCCTTTTCTATTTAATTATCTTTCACCGTGAATGTATGAAGATCGTTGTTATTTATACTCTCGAGTTAAAGGTAATTATATAGGGGAAACTGTCATACCCTAATTTTGTCCAAAGATTTTGAATTCATCTGGTCAATTTTCATTTTTGTCACATTTTTATATATTTACACTTTTATTTTCCTCGAATATTTGGATACAAGCCATTTAGCTTGACCATTAAAATATTCATCATGTGATCAAGACTTAATAATTCCACCAAATTCAACTCGTCTCCTTCACGGATGAAAAAGACTAATTGGGCACATGCCTTTTTTTCCCCAAGTATTCGAATATAAGTCATATAGCTTAATCATTCAAGTGCTTGTCATCTTTGAGGAATCTTGACCTAATTCATATCAACCCTTTTTTACAATCAAAATTGGATGAAAAAGGATTAATTGGGCATATGCCTCTTTCTTCCCCGAGTATTCAGATACAAGTCGTATAGCTTGACCATTCTAATACTCGTATTACATTCAAAATACAATAATCAACCGAGTTTGGTTCACTCTTTGGTGGATGAAAAATGACTAATTGGGTGTATGCCTCTTTTTCCCAAGTATTTGGATACAATTCGTATAGCTTCGCCATTTAGATGCTTGTCTTCCATTAAGGGATCGTGGTTTAATTCGCCTCACATATTTTACAATAAACTCGTGTGAAAAAGTACCAATTGGATGTATATCTCTTTCTTCCCCGAGTACTCAGATAAAATCCATATAGCTTGACCATTTGAATACTCGTCATCCACCCTTGAAAACAATTTTAACAAATCAAACCTCTTTTTCCGCCTCGGCGCAAAAAATTTCACAAACGAATGATGTTTTATCCATTCCAACGTAATATAAGCAAACACTTCATTCCACCTGTGCGCGACGAACAAGAAACGCTTAATTGCTCAAATACGACCAAAACATCATTCACTAAAATCAACCAACACACAATTTGTTCACACCAGAACTACATAGCTTTGAATTCCTCATCACACCAAAGCACACGTAGGAGCGAGAATTGTATCTTGTCAAGCACCATAATAAAAAATCTATCTTTTGTTGCAACAAAGAACTACATAGCTTTAAGTTCCCCATCACACTTGGGGATATATATGAGCAAGATTCGACATCTTGTCAAGCACCTTAATAAAAAACATACTTTTAGTCTTTTTTCCTTTCATGCTTTTATTAATCAGAAGAAATCAAATAACATATGCTAACACTCATATTTGTAAAGCTGATTAAACGGTTCCTGTTGGATACAATGGATGTGCAGGGTGCTAATACCTTCCCCACACATAACCAACTTTTGAACCTAAATTTGGTTGCGAAGATAATATTTTTGTTCTTTTAGAGTTTTATCGAAGTTTTCCCTTTAAAATAAAAACTTCGGCGGTGACTCTGTTGTTATTTTGAGCATTTGTATACTTAGGTATTTTTTGCGCCGTGATATGTGATTTGAAGTGGAGGCAGGCCTCCTTTATATAGTAGTTGGAAAAACCATAAATGAAAATAATCCATGGGCAAAATTAATTATCTAATCAATTGGCGTAAAGTTCTAATTGATTAGAGAACTCAATTTTAATTGATTAGTAAGCCCAATTAGGAAGATTTAGATATAGAGCAATTGCAAGTCATTAATGTGGTATCTTTAAAATTTGGCTAATCGTTTAGCACTCTTCTAATCGATTATCTTGATGTTATAATCAATTAGATGGCTTAGAAAAGTCTTGTCAGTCGATTGGCAGAACTTACCAATCGATTAAACAAATTACCCAACACCTTTTGCCATCCCTCCACAGAATCATCTTTTGCTACTTCTTTGCAGGGTATTATAACCTCTGAAAACAAGAGCAAAATAGATTTCATATCTTTATCAGCCTCACTAAGAGCCTCATAAGGGACCCAATAATTCTTGGCACCTTCAGAGTAATGGTCTGAAAACCAGAATCGTCGCCGCTTATCCGTGTATTTGGCTTATCTGGTAGGAGTAGGGGAAACAAAGTAAAACTCCTCATGAGCAGGAGAGGATAGAGGCTCAGCCAAAAAAATAATTAGGTTTGAAATACTTCAAGTTGTCGACGTAGACCTTGAAAACTCAATTTTTGACACAACATAGAGAAGCAAGCTCATAACTAACATCATGCTTCAAAGTGGGACAGACTTCAAAAAGAAAAAAAAAAGAGATCTCGAGAAGCCAAACACATATTTCCACGATATTCATACCAGTACTGGAACACGCGTACAAAACCCCAAGTACAAGGATGAAGTTGTAAAGGGGGAACACAGAGATGATCCAGAACCTCCTTCTCGAAAGAAGTTAGCAGAAGACAAACACAACTCCCAGAAAATGCAGGAGTAAAAAGGGATAGAGAACCCTTCAAACTTATGGAATATCCTTTTCTCAGCCGAAACTGGTAGAATCCCTCAATTTGAGGGAACCTTTATTCCTAAAAGACCAGACGACATTTCTTTCCCTTAGACGAGAGCAAGTTTATAAGCTAAATACTCTGGGCAACCCAGTAATAATATCCCACCGCGATCTAATAAAAACCTAAGTTCGCAAAACATAACATATTGATATGATGAGAACATATAAGTACGGGTCACGACAAAAAGAAGAAATTGAAAAATAAGGCCTAAAATCTTGAAGAAAAGGGGCAAGATAAAGATCGAGGGTTGAGATCAAATAACGAATGGAAAATCATAGGGTTAGCAACATCTTATCCCATTAATCCATGTGAGGGATAAAGGAACTTGAGTACTCTAGATAGGATAATGGGTTCCTGATCTGCATACCTTTGGTGACGTGTTAACAATTGTGGGTGACAATGAAACAACAACAAGAAAGCATTAAATATGATTGTCCCTCATTATTTTTGCGACATACTCCAAAAATTTCAAGTTTTAAGAAAAACAGGCGAGATAAATCTTCAAGAAAGTAGGCCACAACAACTAAATACTCCTCGGTATCCGATACTCCCACAAGTCTTAGGGGCAACTATTATGGACCGACCACACCTCTCTTAATCCGACTACCATGATACATAACACTCCGGACTAAAAAACATCAGTCGACTACTAATTCAACCTTCTAGATCTTTTCCTGACCACTGAACTACCACTTACCTCGCTTCAGAGGATTTATACCTTAAGCACATCCAACAGATCTTCGGATTCCGCACCTAAAAGATAGCGAAGCCATTACTCCTCTCCCCTATATATAGGGAATGTGACATTTTTAGGTAACAAGTTTCAAACACAATTTGAATACTATCTACTCTTTTCCCATACTAACTTAAGCGTCAGAGTGATAACCTTGCAGGTACCTGCTCTGTCTCATCGGAAGCTTACTTCGTCGTATCTTCCACATCTCACTTTCTTTCTGGTTCCTGAACGGAACAGTTTTTCATATTAATTTATCAATTTCATAAAAATAAAAGCGATTGTTTATGAAAGAAGAAATTGCATCATCCAGTGAAACATTTTCAACCCAAAAAGAAAATGGTGAAGGTTAAGAAATTGAAAAGCAAACAACGCATTGTGTTGTTTCCTTTTTAAATTCTTATCATTCACCATTTTCTTATTCAGTTGAAATTATTCGCTAGATGATGCAATTTCTTATTTGTTAAACGAATGGTTATGTTTTTATGAATTATGTATATTGATAAAAAAACAAATGTTTACGCCTTAAAATAATTTTTTTAGTCAAACATGTAAATGACATAGTAAAAGTGACATAAAATACCTTAGATTTCACCTCGGTTAGAAGTTCCAATCAAAGGGAAAAGTTATCCCTGAACACCTATCTCTTTGGTTACAAGTCTCAACCGAGAGCAAAAGGGACACTACATTTCACTTCGGTTTGAAATCTCAATGAGGAGAAAAATCCAATGTACCATTTTAAAAAATTTATTGTTGAAAATATAACCCATGACCAAAGCCACTTTTCATTTCGGTTCGCAGTGATACAAGAGAAAAAAATTTACTTTTTTCATGACATCCTATATTACCTCTTTCTCTCAACCCAAATAAAAGTCTTATTTAAACTGAAACAAAGCACCTTTCCCTTAGTAATGAAGGCTTAATGATACTCAAGATAATATAAATTTCATCAATTTTATATTGTTAGTTGTTATTATTAGAGTTTGTAAAGTGAGAGTTGTCACTCTATTTAAATTATTTTCAAGCTCTATGTCTAATCAATGTGGGACATAGGATCTTCCTAATACACCCCATCACGTCCAACACTCTTTTTAGGTTTGGTGCGTGGATATTAATGGTGGACGACTCATGGTCTGATCCATAGGCTCTGATACCATATTAGGGTTTGACATAAATCATTCTTACAAAATTGACATATAAAGTGAAGGGTGTCACTCTAATTAAGCTTTTTTCAAACTCCATATCTATCATAAATATAAAGTATAAAAATAATTTAATAGATATATCTATATAGTATTAGTTAGAATAAAATGCAAGTTGTGTACTGGTATACCATTAACTAAATACTAAGAGTACTAACTGAGGTTTTGATATGGATTCAACACGATGATTCGAAGTGATGTTCGGTTTAAACTCCTAATTTTCGAATTAGGGACCTTCACACTAAGAATTTTATGGGTTCGTCTGTGTCTCTCTTTGGGTTTGTGCGTTTTTTTGTTGGTTTGCTTAGTTAAATGGAGTGGAAAACGACAGTTAGAAAGGGGTTCAGAAACTTGGCACCTAGGTGGGACACCTTTTCAAAGGGGGGAGGTCCGTCTCAAGAAGGTGGTGTTCTGCTATCGTCTGTTTACTTTTCTGAGTTCCCGGATAGGATTAAAGCAGTGGACATTTTTGAATTGTTTGGGTGTGTTGGAGAAGTAGTAGAGGTGGTGATATCTCCTAGAAGGAATAAGTTGGGTAAGAGGTTTGGATTTGCAAGGTTCAGAGATGTGGAGGATGTGAGGATCCTTGCAATTAAGTTAGATAACATACAGATTAAAGGCAGGAAGATTCATGAAAATCCCCCTAGGTTTAGTAGGGGGATTCGGGTGGAGAGCAAGGAGAATAGAGGAGGGGGTAGAGTTGGTTCTCAGGCTCGGGCTAATCTTCGAATCTGTGTTTACTTGAAGAATCAAAAGAAGGTGAGATTCATGATCTGATAGTGGATGGTGAAATATGGTGGAAGCAGTGGTTTAAAGTTATTAGACCTTGGAGAGAGACCGATGTGGACAACGATAGGGTGGTGTGGATTCGTCTCTACGGTGTTCCTTGCCATGCATGGAATATGGATTTCTTTTTGCTGGTTGCGAGAACTCGATCGGAGAATTCATTTGTGTCGACGAGGATACAATGTCCGGTAACTTCAAAGATGTTGCACGGATCATGGTCAAGGTACCGTGTTCGTATAAGCTTGTTGATTCTTTGAAGGTGTTGGTTGATAAGGTATCTTTTGTGATATTGGTGAGAGAAGATATTCATGGTCCTCTTTGGGTGACTCCTGTCAAGAGTTACAGTTCTGATTCGGAGGACGAAATTCGTAGTATGTACAATAGAAATTCTTATGATGAGAGCAGTGTAGGTGGTGAAGATGGTAACGAAGATGAGTTTTTGATGGACAGGAATGAGGAAGAAAGAGTTGAGCATGGAGCGGAAGGGGGGGCAATGTTGTATCCGCTAGTCAATAATGAGCACTCTTCAAAACAACATTGTTCCTTTAGTGATAATGACAGGGGATGTGAAGTAGAAAAGGTGGCAGAGAGTGGGTATTTCGATGAGGCATTGGTAGCTCTAAAATGGCTTTCTTGTCACCCCAACAACAATGAGGCGAGTAGGGTAGGTAGGCCTTTATCCGATGATATTGAGGGATCCAAAGTCTTTTGTACATTGGATGGAGGACCGGGTAGATTATTGGCAGAAGAGGTTGATAGTGTGGTCCCACTTAGTCATGGTACAAGGAAAAAGGCAATTAAGAGTATAAAATAAAAACATCTTTATGGATTAAGTGGGCCATACAAGGTGCAAAGGAAGAGACCCAAGAATAAGCAATTATTAAGAAGGGGAAAGGCAGTAAGAATCGAGATAGCTCCAGTAAGTGGAGTTGTGGTTGCTGGAGGGTCAGCCTCATTATCATCCGCCAATTCGCAGTCGAAGGAATTAATTCTAAGAAATTCTAATCATGGAGAACAGTCAGAAACGTCCGATATTGATAGATGCAATCTGAGATTGAGGGAGAATTTGGACTCTAATTTAGGTGTAAAATTATGGAAGGCAATATCTAATTTAGGGGTTGTGAAGGGGAAGTCTAAGGGTGATTATCAAAGGAGAATTGTTGATATGGAGAGAAATGATAAAGCTAAATTGTTATGAGGGAAGGAGTTTTTGAAATCTTTGAAATGATCGCGAGCTCATTGAATATTAGAGGGGGTGTAGTAGAGTCAAGAGAAGAAGAATAGCTCATATTATCTCGAACGGCAAAGCGGATTTATTTTTTCTTCAAGAGACAAAAATACAAGACTTGTCGGATAGGGTTGCTTGTAGTTTTTGGTGGAATGAAGATGTTGAGTATTCGTTTACAAATTCGGAAGGAATGTCTGGCAGTTTCATTGTTTTGTGGAAAGCTAACACGGTTGAGGTATTATGTAGTTTTAGAGGGTTGGGGTATTTGGGAGTCAAGGTTATGTGGAATAATAATTTGTTTTATATTGTTAATATTTATTCTCCTTGTTCGCTGGCGATGAAAAGAAATTTGTGGAGGAGTTTATTGGACCTAAAGTTGAAGTTTAGGGATGGAGAGTGGGTTTTTGGAGGTGATTTTAATGCGGTTAGAAATTCTTATGAGCGGAGAGGGAGAACCGCTTTTAGCTCGGGAATGGAGTGGAATGAATTTGAAGAGTTCATTAATGAGGGTAGGTTGGTGGACTTACCGTGTAAGGGGAAGAAGTTTAGTTGGTATGGAAGTGATGGTAAAGCTAAAAGTAGAATTGACCGTTTTTTAGTGACTGATGGTATCATCGATTGTTGGGGGGCGTGGGTCAATTGATTGGTCTGAGGGATATTTCGGACCATTGTCCAATTTGGTTGCTAGTGGATAAATCGGATTGGGGACCGAAACCTTTCAAAGTCAATAATGAGTGGTTCTTTAATAGACAGTTTATTCCTTAACAAAAGGAATGGAAAAAGTTAGTTGTGGTGGGGAGGAAAGATTTTGTTCTTAAGGAGAAATTGTGGCTTTTAAAAGAGAGTCTCAAATGGTGGAACAATAATGTCTTCAGGAGGATCAATTTGGAGATGGAGGAGGGAGTTAGGGAATTGAACGTAGAGGATGATATGGAGTCGGTATATGGGGATTTGGAGGAGGAGGAGGCTTTGAAGAAGAAGAAGAAGGCTAGCGGCAAGTTTTAGTTAAACCTCAAGATTAAGGAGAATATGCTCATTCAAAAACCGAGGTTAAAATGGTTAAATGACGGTGATTCTAATAGTAAATTTTTTCATAGAGTTATGAAGGAGAGGAGAAGGCGCAATTTTATCGGTTCTATTGGGACGGCTAATGGTATTGTGGATAAGGTGGAGGAGGTTAAGGAGGAGGTTAGGAGTCATTTTGCGGTGAAGTTTATTGAGCCAGATAAAGAAATACCCGTCCTTGAGGGTCTTTATTTTAAAGGCATTAACTTATAGGATAAATCCTCTCTTGAAGCTCATTTTTCAGAGGAAGAGATTGAGGAAGAGGTGTGGAGTTGTGATGGTTCTAAAAGTCTGGGACTGGATGGCTACTCCTTTTTATTTATTAAGAAGTGTTGGAATTTTATGAAGGAAGATTTTATTGGGTGCTTTCAAAGTTTCCATTTCGGTGCTTTATTCTCTAAAACTTTCATCTCCTCTTTTTTTACTTTGGTGCCTAAATCTTCTAACCCCTTGTGTTTAGATGATTATATGCCAATTTGCCTTGTGGGTTGTGTGTATAAAGCAATTTCCAAATTATTGCCGGCTAGACTAAAAGTGGTGTTGAATTCGATTATTTCGAATTGTCAAAGTGCATTTGTCTCGGGTAGAAAATTATTAGATGGAGTTTTGGTGGCTAATGAATTGGTAGATTTTGCTAATAAGGAGGGAAGAGGTTGCTTGCTTTTCAAAGTTAACTTCGAAAAGGCGTATGATAAGGTTAGTTGGAATTTTCTTAGATTTATGTTAAGAAAAATGGGGTTCGGGGAGGTTTGGATGAAGTGGATGGAAGCTTTAGTTTTCTCTAGTAAAATGTCGGTATTGGTGAATGGTAGTCCTACGAAGGAGTTTGTAGTAGAGAGAGGTTTGAGACAAGGAGATCCACTTTCTCTGTTCCTTTATGTGATTGTGGTGGAAGGATTGAGGGGCATGGTGAGTAAGTCAGTAGAGAATGAAGAATATGAGGGTTTTAACATAAAGGGCAATTGTTTTGTTGATATTCTCCAATTTGCGGATGACACTTTAATGATAGGAGATGGTACTTAGAAGCATATTTGGGCAATTAAATTGGTTTTGAGGGGATTCGAAATTGTTTTCGGCTTGGGTATTAATTTCCATAAAAGCAAACTCATTGGAATTAATATTAGTTCTCGTTTCTTGGAAATAGCTTATTTCTTCCTCTCTTCTACAAGAGAGGAGAGTTATTTTGTCTTTCTTGGAATACCTATTGGATTTAATTCTAATGGTATTTCCATGTGGTCGAATTTGGTGTTGAAATTGAAAAAAAGACTCTCTTGTTGGAATAACCGGTTACTTAGTTTTGGAGGAAGGCTTACTTTGTTGAAATCGGTTCTTTCTAGCATATCTATTTTTATGCTTTCTTTCTATAAAGCACCGGTGAAGGTAGTCAAAGAGATTACTAGAATTCAAAGTAATTTCCTTTGGGGCGGCAAGGAGGGTACTAGGAAAATTCATTGGGTTAGTTTGAAGGAGGTGTGTCTTCCGATTGAGAAGGGGGGACTTGGTTTGAGGAGGGTGGAGGACTTTAATTTGGCACTTCTTAATAAATGGAGATGGAGGATTTTAGTGGAATCAAATGCTTTATGATACAAGGTGCTAAAAGTAAGGTATGGTGGTATAAATTTAAGGGTCGTGGATTCCGGGAATTGTTTTAGTAGATCATCTCATGGTTCTTTTTGGTGGAGGGATATCAACGGGTTGGATAAAGGAAAGTCGGAAAATTATTTTGCTTCTAATTGTAGATTTTTAATCGGTAACGGTTTTACTTCTTCTTTTTGGCTTTCTTGGTGGATAGATGAAGCCTGTTTAAAGGATAAATTTCCTCTCCTTTATGATTTGTCTAGCCTTAAAGATGTATCGGTAGCTTGCATGGGTGGATCGAGGGGTGAAGAATGGGTTTGGGGGGATTTTGGAAATGATGATAATATTGAAGGAGGGGTTGCCGCTGACCTTCATCAGCTTCGGTCAGCCTTGTTGCGCGTCCAGCTGGTAGCTACGGCCGTCGATGTCGTGAGGTGGGCGCTTAATCCGTCGAAAGTGTTTTCGGTGCGTAGTTTTTTCGCAATTCTTAGTTCTTATTGAATTTCTTTCGGGCCAAGCAATATTTTTTATGAGGTTCATTCTTTAGTTTGGAAGATGGTTGGTCCTTTTAAAATAAAGGCTTTTGGTTGGAGGTGTTTTCTCAATAGGCTTCCCACTAAGGATTCTCTCTCTCTATTAGAGGTTGTGTTTTTTCGGATAGCGACATGAAGTGTGTCTTTTGCTCGTGTATGAACGAATCTTTGGTCCATATTATTTTGTGTTGTAGTGTTTCTTCTTTGGTGTGGAAGGAAGTTGCCGAGTGGATTGGGTTTGAGGATTTCGGGTCTTGTAATATTAAAGAGAGTTTTTTAAAGTGGTGTTTATTTTGTAAGCGGAAAAGGGTGAAGCGGGGTTTGGAAGGTTGCATTTGGTTGGCTACTTCTTGGTATTTGTGGTCTTTGAGAAATGGTATCATATTTAGGAATGATGTTTGGAATGTTTTAGACGCGGTCTGGAACATTTAAGGCGGTAATTTGGAGATGGTCATTCATCGGGAATATTACTAATACCAATTATAGCTTTTATGAATTTAGTAAGTTTCCTTTGTACTATTTATCCTAAGGCTTATTTGGTTTGTAATTTTCCTTTTTGCTGAGCTTTGTCTCATTTTTCTGTACGTAGATTCGATAACCATTTGTTCTCGCTTTAATTAATTACTTGCTTATTGAAAAAAGTTAGAAAATAATTAAAATCTGAAATGTCACTTTTTTTGAATATTTTTTTACTTTAAAATGATAACTATTATAGAAAGAATGAAATAATTAATAAATAAAATTTTATAAAAATATTATGCTTATATATATATATATATATATATATATATATATATATATATATATAAAAGAATTAAATTCACATTTATAGGACACCTCATGCGGACGAGCCAAGTTATAGAAAATGAATTTGGTGGTTTACTAAATATGGCACTCCTCTATTACAAAGTCAATGAGAAAAATTAATAGGGACATAATGTTGTCTGCTGTTTGATCAAATATTTATAGAGTTATCGTAATTGAAGTGCGTGTTGTGCCAAAGCAAAAGAAACAATGAAGAAGAAAGAATTTAAATTTAAGAAAGCGATTGACTATAATAACAAGCTACTTTCGCATCTCTGATCTACAATCTTGTCTAAAGTAATAATACACCTAGATTAGAAATTACTTGGAAATTAAAATGGATCAATCTTAATGAAATATATTTTTAAAATTTTGTTTCTTTATAATCTTGTGATTCTTAATTGAGAGTAATATAGTATTTCTTATGATGAATATTTTTACTAGTACGAGAATGTTTCAGCTAAATTTTGTGATGGTAAAGTGGAACTTATGATTAAAAGAAAAATGCATGGTTGGGTGATAAATTTGGATAGGACTGCCTATTTCTGTTAGGGGCCTAATTTAGCTTTTGAGTTTGGTTGCTCCTATATGTTGGTTTGTTGATTTTTCTCTTTAGTTGTTGTTTCTTTGGGTTTTCATCTCTCTTTAGTTGTCGCATCTTCTTTGGCCACTCCCATCTTTGTTGGTCTATTAGTTTCTCATTTTGTTTGCAGGTCATTTTGTTGGGATTTCATTTTGATTGATATTAGTTGGTTTGGTTTCATCACTTAATTTTAGAGTTAATTTATGGAGAAAATATACCTACAATTTTATGTGTGGTTTTTATTATTTTTATAATAAAAATATGATACACGTACTTAAATATCATTTAAGTAGTAAAAATAGAAAAAAAATCGACAAAATTATATATTTGTCATATTTACATTAGAAAATAATAAAAATTACATCTAAGAAATTGTGTTTTCTCATTAATTTATTATAATCTTAAAATTTAGTAAACTTTAGTTTGTGTAAAGTACTAAAGTATTAGGTGTTTTGGACTTCCGCTATATTATTTAGTATTTTTACTTGCATTGTGAATTTGTGGTGCCGTGTTAGATAATAATCTATCGGTCTTATGCAAATGTTTTTTATATTTTCATATTAGAAGTATTGTTTTTTTTAAAAGCCATTTAAATTAATAAAGAACACAAAGAGTGTTCAAAGAAACATACAGAAATAAGACAATAACTAGGATCAAGCCCCAGACCCTACAAAAGACAACAACCTAGAAATTTCCAACCAACTCAAACTCAGCCCTACACCCCTAAGGGGTTCATATAGAAGGAGAAGAAGTTTGAGTTGGGATAACAAAATTTCCCTAAGCTAGACCATTTCCAAGCAATTAGCTTAGTGTTCCAACATAGATCCTCAAAATTAAATGTCTCTTCCTCAAAAAGTATCTTGTTTCTAACCTTCCAAATACTCCATATGATAACAAGCCATATATACCCAGCTTTTAAACTACCCTCAACTTGGTTTCCGACCCCACACCAATCATTAAAAAACTGGATCACATTTCCTTCAAAGAAGCTTCCTATACCAATCCAATCACCTAAACGTTCCCACACCGCTTTTATCGGATCACAATCGAAAAAAGAATGTTCGATATCTTCTTCCCGGGATGAGCAAAAAACACAACCGACATTTTATCCAAGACAGCCTCTCTTCTTTAATTCCTTCTTGGTTGTGAGTCTATTCCATAAAACCTTCCACCCAAAGCA
The DNA here is from genome assembly GCA_022829125.1 of Lathyrus tuberosus. Taxonomy (NCBI): domain Eukaryota; kingdom Viridiplantae; phylum Streptophyta; class Magnoliopsida; order Fabales; family Fabaceae; genus Lathyrus; species Lathyrus tuberosus. The sequence goes on from JALAZF010000422.1 coordinate 5,099,807, forward strand.
TCTAACCTTTAGAGGAATATTGATCTTCCAAAGGTTGGTAAAAGCTTTTTTGGAATTTCCAGTGACTTCAGTAAGGTCTGCGGCATCAATAACTTTGAGGTAAACCTGCTTTACTTCAAAACTATCTCCTATACCTCATTTCCACACAACCTTGTCCTTTAAATCCTTGACAGGATGTCTACTGCTAAGGAGCTCCAACAACTCAATGATTCTCGCTCGATTTTCTCCTTGTACCTGCATATTTAAACCTTGAAGAATCCATATCCAACAGTCATGATCCCAATAACCCAATGAACTGACAGGAACTTCGTCGCCACTGCTGCACCTGTACAGATCTTCAAAAAACAACAGCCAAAGGGCTATCATTTACCCAATTTGCATGCCAGAACGAAGTGTCCTTCCCGTTTCCGATAACATACTTCACCTGATCAACAAACCTGAACCCGGAGTCACAGGAGATTGAACCACTTTTAAGGATATCAGTCCACCAGAAGGATTTTTTCATCCTAGACTGACTCTTGTTTGACAGCACATGTTCTTCAATGAAACCATATCTCTCCTTGAGAAAATCCTTCCAAGGGGCATCTTGATCATGAATTACTCTCCATCTCCATTTCATCAATAACGCTAGGTTGAATTCCTCCAATCTTCTAACTCCTAATCCTCCCTTTTCCTTTGGACATCAAACTTTGTCCCACTTCAACCAGTGAATTTTTTATTTTTCCTTTGATCCTCCCCAAAGAAACCTGCTCCTGATTTTGTCAATCTCCCTTACCACCCCCGTCGGAACCCTGTAAAAGGACAACCAGAAAATAGGCAACGAAGACAGAATCGAGTTTATAAGGATTAATCTCCCTACCATTGACAACAATTTGGTCTTCCACAAACCCAGCTTCTTCTTAAATTTGTCTACAATTGGTTTCCATCCAAGAATTCTTCTTGGGTTAAAGCCAATAGGTATGCCAAAGAACACAAAGGATGCCTTATCCATTTTACACGATAAGAATATTACAGCAGCTTGAATAAAATGAGGGCTAGTGTTCAGGCCTATAATCCTGCTCTTTGAAAAATTCACCTTCAACCCCGACACGAGTTCAAAACCTCTCAACACAGCTTTTATACACCATAGATTGGACCAGGATCCTTCTCCAATAATTAAGGTGCCATCAGCGAACTGGATCAGTTCCACATGATTTCGAGTTCCAACAAAGAACCCCTTGAACATCCCTTTTTCCACTGCCATTCGCATCATGCTAGCAAGCCCCTCAGCCACAATAACAAATAAAAATGGAGAAAGAGGATCTCCTTGCCGTAATCCTTTTTCCACCATAAAGTCCGTCGTTGGACTTCCATTTACTAAAATCGACAAATGGCTCTTGAAAATGATAGCCTCTATCCACCAGAGCCATCTACTTCCAAAACCCATCTTAGCTAATATGAACCTCACAAAATTCCAATCAACGTTGTCATATTCCTTTTCAAAATCGACTTTAAACATAAGGCAGTCTTTCTTATCTCTTGTAGCCATATCCACAATCTCGTTTGCAATAACCACTCCATCTAAAAGGTTCCTCCCTGGGACAAAAGCAGACTGATTGTGGGAGATGACCTTGCCTATTACCATATTCAATCTCGCAGCCAACACTTTAGCCAGAATCTTGTATAGACACCCGACCAAACAGATTGGTCTATACTCTCCCAGGTAAAGCGGAACATCGACTTTTGGAATCAGCGTTAAAAAGGATGAACATATAGCTTTAGGAAGGTAAGCCACTTCATAGAAATCTTTTATAAACCTAACGATATCCTCCTTCATAAAACTCCAACAATTCTTAATGAAGAACATGTTATAACCATCAGGCCCAGGGCTTTTTGATCCGTCACAGTTCCATACCGCAGATTTAATTTCTTCCTCAGTGAACGACTTTTCCAAAAAAATCAACATCATCCTGTGAAAGACACCCAAAAGTGCATCCATCCAAACTCGGTCTATGGGTCTCCTTTTCATAAAATATTTCCAGAAAATAATTTCTGACAACTTCTTTGACTTCCAAAACCAAATCCACCGTGCCCTTTTTCGTAACCACTCTGCCTATGTAATTCCTCCTCATCATACCTTTAATCCAATTATGGTAGAATTTGGAATTGTAGTCTCCTTCATTTAGCCACCTCAAACTAGATTTCTGCTTCAACATTTTCTCCTTCAAATTTAACTTCTTCCAAAACTCCTTATTTGCCTTTGCTCTTTTCTCAACCCAATCTTCAACATCCTCCTCCCTTACCGTTGCCAGCTTCTCATCAGCCTGATTCACCACATCTACATCCTCCTCTAAATTGAGGTCATACCAGCCAAAGATCTCCTTACTCCACCTAATTACGCTCCTTTTCAATAATCTGAAGTTCTCCTTAACCACATAATCACTCCTCCCTGTAATGTTCAAATCTTTCCACTCCTTCTCCACGAAACCTAAAAAATTTGGGTTTTTAAACCAACAATTATTGCTTTTAAATGGTTTATGACCCCGGTTACTATCCCTGATCTTTATCCAAATATGAGCATGATCAGATATATCTCGTCTGCCAATCACCTGGTCCACCACTCACCACTTCTGGATGACGTCTTCCTCAACTAAAAATCTATCTAATCTACTCATAGCCAGACCATCACTATTAAACCAAGAAAACCGGTTCCCAGCCACAGGTAAATCTATAACATTCGTACCTGATATAAAACCGTTGAATCCGTTTAATTCAAGAGAGTTGACACTGTTACTCGTCCCCCTTCTCTCCGAAGCTAAAGTCATTGCGTTGAAATCTCCACCAAGAATCCAATAGCCATCAGCCATTGATAATTTACAATTAATTAGATCGCTCCAAAGTTTTCTTTTTTCTCCCATGGAACATCCAGAGTAGACATTGATCACCACAAAAATTTCCTTCTGCCACATCAGTTTGATCCCAAGATAACCATCTCCTCTAAATGAACATAAAACCTTGATTACCTCAGCATTCCAAATAGTTATTAAACCACCCGATTTACCTTGAGCTCCACTACTAGACCAGTCAAAATCTCCATGATTCCGAATGCTTCTAATAATCTTCTCCTCCACAGAACTCAATTTAGATTCTTGAATACATAAAATATCTACTTTTCCTTTCCTGATGATTTCGCCAATTCTTCTTCTTTTGGATATTGATCCACCCCCTCTTATGTTCAACGAACCAATAATCATTGAGCTTTTTTTGAATTCGCCTTCTGAGCTACCCAGCTCCTTTTGTCTCTCTCCTCTAACTCCGCTATCTTCCTTTGAAAATCTGTTGATGAGTCATTAGTCACCACTCCCAATTTAGATATTTCTCCCCAGTTTAGAGGTATTGTATTTTTATGTTAGAATTACTCAACACATTCTATATATTTCTCTAAAACCCTATAAAAATGTTCTTTCGTCATGTCCGAAAAATAACTTGCAAATACACTTTAAAGTTTTTCATAACAAATTTTGTAGGTTTTCTTAATAATTAATATACCTTAGAAATATTCTGCATGTAACACTATCAGACGTTCAAAGTAGAACACGGTGTATTTGGTAGTCAATTTCCGAACATTAAGATTTCCTGCAAATTTTTCTTAAGAGATTTCTATGGATTTTACTCCAAAATTTCCTGTGAATTTTGTTTGGTAGGAAATTTTGCAAATACCCAAAGTTTACCATTTTTTATGAGTATATCAACAGTTTTTTCTCCATATAATAATATCAAAATGCTAACTCTACAACTTACTCTTTTAATCATTTTTTTAGTGAAATCATAAAAAAAACAAGGTATATGGTGCGGCCGAAAATTATCTTATGAACAAATGCATTTTTGGATATTTATAGAATTTAGGAGAGATACTTATAGTACAACGAGCAACCACCTTTATATTTTACTATATATTCTCTTTGATGTCCTTATTTAATACTTATGTATTATAATTGAAATTCTAACATCTTTTTTCTCCGCAAATCTTTTCATCTCTATAATTAATATTTACAAATATAGAGAAATTTGAATTATGACAAATATCAATCTGTTGGACATATAAGTACATATATAAGAGAGGTAAATTATAGAGGTTTAAAAAATAGTGTCATTATCAAAACTAAAACGCTAATTAATTGACTTGCAATTTTGCTATCCATAAGTTTCAACATCTTTAATCATCTTGACTATACTTCCAACCACATAGATCTACACAATCAACTAACCAATGTCACTCCAAATATTTTCTAAGATTTACTTGTCATGAACATCATTCATATAATGAATTTCTACACTCAACAATTGTTTGAATTATAAAAAATGTTCTATTAATAAATTGATCTTTAGTTTCATCTTGTGTCACTCACTACATATCTCCAAATATATGTTAGAAGTTGATATGCCATTAGAATTACTAACTAGAAGTTAGTTATGAAGTAGTTACTCATTTGTGTGGTTGCTTGTTGTATAAGTAACTACAACAGGTTATATTGGGCTGATGAGAATCTCTGCATTATTGAATAACGACTACTCTCATATTCTTACAAGTGGTATCTAGAGCATGGTTCATGATCCATGGTTGAACCTTTTTTCAAGAAATGCAGTTTTGTTTTCGTGTTGAGAAAGTTGTTATTCTTGTTACACTCTTTCCTCCTCCTATACCAGTTTCCTTATCTGAATCATTTCCATGGCTGATTCATCCAAATTCTTGACACTAGCAATCCCAAAATTCAATGGATTTTATGATAATTGGGCCATGCTTATGGATAATCTTCTAAGATCAGAAGATTATTAGAAATTGATAGAGAATGGAGTAACGATTACACCACCTGAAGCAACACTAGAACAAAGAAAACTTACAGATGAGAGCAAGCTTAAGGATCCAAAGGCCAAGAATTATCTGTTTCAAGCAATTGATCGAACAATTCTTGAAACGATTCTAAATCGCGACACAGCCAAAGATATACGGAAGTCCATGCGCAGGAAGTATCAAGGATCCACGAAGGTGAAGAGAGCTCAATTGTAGGTTTTGCGTCGAGAATTTGAAGTTCTTCGTATGAAGGATAACCAAACAGTAGATGAATACTTTGAAAGAACATTGGCCATTGGAAACAATATGACTGTTCAAGGTGAAAAGACGGAGCAAACCACCATTGTTGAGAAGGTGTTGAGGTCTATGACCAAAAAATTCAATTATGTGGTGTGCTCCATAGAAGAATCAAATGATGTTTCAACACTTTTCATTGATAAGTTATAGAGAAGTCTCTCAGTGCATGAGCAAAAAATGAAGATCAATCTAGAAAAAGAGGATGAACAAGTGTTAAAATTTGCATGTTATGGTCGAGGTGGTGCCAATAATCGATGTAGAGGGCATGGTGGAGTTTAAGGTCATGGAAGAGGAAGATTGAGAAGGGATCAGATTCAATGTTACAAGTGCCACAAGCTAGGTCACTATCAAAGTGAATGTCCAAGTTGGCAAGAGAATGATGCAAACTTTGCTAAATTTGATGAAAGTGAGGAGTTGTTACTCATGGCTCAAAGGGAAGATACTAAGAGAAATAACCAAGTGTAGTTTCTTGACTCAAGATGCAGCAACCATATGGTTGGAACAAAGGAATGGTTGTTCAATTTTGATGAAAGGTTTCGTGAATCTGTCAAATTGGGCGATGATTCCAAAATGCAAGTGATGAGAAGAGGTAACTTGAAGCTTCACATGAATGGCATCATTCAAGTGATCACTGATGTGTATTACTTTTCAAGATTGAAGAACAATCTTCTAAGTGTTGGGGAACTAATGCAAAAGAATCTCATAATAGTGTTTGAATATGGAGTTTGAAAAGTTCATTATGTTGATAAAGGATTGATCATGAGCAGAAAAATATCATCCAACGGGATATTTGTTATGTCTGCACCTGTTGTTCTTCCTATGTGCATGAAAATTGAATCAGAAAATGTCACACACATGTGGCATTACAGATATGGGAACCTAAGTTTGAAAGGCCTTAACACACTCATCAAGAAGGAGATGGTGAAGGGAATGCCTAGCTTGAAGGATCTGGAGAAGACTTGTTCAGATGGCTTAATGGGAAAGCAACATAGAGAGGCCATACTAAATCAAGCCACATGGAGAGCAAAGGAGAAGCTTGAGTTAATTCACTCAGATGTGTGTGGACCCATTAGGCCTGCATCAAATGGTGGAAGCAGGTATTTCATTACATACACATATGATTTTAGTAGAAAGACATATATTTACTTTTTGCATGAGAAAGCTGGTGACTTTAATGTCTTTAAACAATTCAAAGCCTTATTTATTAGAAAAGGAGTCAGGCCTCTACATCAAATGTCTTAGGACAGATAGAGGAGGAGAGTTTACATCAAATGCATTTAATGATTTCTGAGCTTCCATGGCATCAAAAGGCAACTGACAATTGCCTATACTCCATAACAAAATGGAGTATCAGAAAGAAAGAATATGACACTAATGAATGTAATCAGAAGCATGATGACAAGCAAAAATGTTCCTAAATTTTTTGGCCTAAAGTAGCCAAATGGGCAGAATATGTAATTAATAGAAGTCCAACATTACCTATGAAAGACATGACTCCTGAAGAGGCATGGAGTAGTGTAAAGCCCACAGTGCATCACTTCAAGGTGTTTGGGTACATAGTTTATGTTCAGATTCCTGATGTGCACAGGAAAAAGCTAGATGTTAAAAGTACAAAGTGTGTATGTCTTGGAGTTCGTGAATAATCAAAAGCTTACAAGCTCTCTATGACCCTCTGAACAACAAGATCCTAATCAGCAAGGATATGGTTTTTGATGAATCAAAAGGGTGGGAATGGAACAAGCATGACAAAGAAGATAAAACTCAATCAATCAGCAGTATTGATAAAGAAGAAGTAGACATAGAGAATGAAGAAGTTGAAGTAATCAACAATGAAGTGAATATGGAAGATGATGACTTTCAGCATGAGGGAAGCAATGTAGAAAGTGCAAGTGTGAATAGTGAAACTGAAGAAGAAAGCAATGATAAAGGGAGAGATCATCCAGGACCAGCAATGAGACAAAGGAGACACTTGCTTTTTGTAGGCACTTACTTGAGTTTACTTGAGACGACGCTTGAGTTAGCTTCCATTAGGTTTCCATCATCGGATAGTCAAGTCCAACAAACCCTAATTATTTGGTTTGCATCTTTAACCAGTTAATCCCTTATGCTTGACTTGTCATCATTAGACAAAGGTTTTCATCATCAAAAGTAAAATATTTGTCCTTTTTAAAAGAACATCACCTGCAAAACAAGGTTTTGCAATATCAAGAACTTTAACGACCTCATATGAAGTACTATGATTGTCTTATCATCAAGATAACATGCTTGAAGAAGAAGCTTGGAAATGTCTATGATCTTATGAATTAAAGAGTGTAACACAATAAAAAAGGAGAGGTATTAATGGATCACTTGGTTACACTCTAATGACTAACATAATATGTTCGCCCCTAAGGAACAACCTTGACGCCTGACCATAAAGATACTCAACTGACAATGAAATAGATGGACTTCTCGCTCTCACCTCATATAGTAGGGTTAATCATACTACCACTTTAAAATGATTCAAGAAATTTATCGTGAGCACAACCAAATAAACATCTTATTCTTAGCCATAAGTTAACAACTAGAGTGATTGCACAAAAAGATCTCTTTCCACAACAAAATATTCTCCGCACAACACATATAATATGTATTGGACTCGTAAATCATCTCTTGCATATTTAATGCATTTGAGAATAGTGTCAACTTCGACCAAAATAAGGGCGTCAGAGAACAAAGTGGTTGACATGGATGAAGGTGGTTTGTACAGGTGTTTAGTCTCTAAAACCTTCATTGTAATTCTACTATATGTGGGCATTTTGGACGAACCAACACTCTCAAAATCGATATTAAGTCACGTTTTACAACTTTGCAGAGACATTGTCTCATGTTTGTGTTCATCTTTTTATCTTCCTCTTCAATATGAACTCCTCCAAAACCCAAAACATATTGTCAAAAGCTGCCTAACAACACTATCAATTAACTTGCCAATACCATTTGTGCCTCTCCAAATAATCAAGCACCCGATGTTATAAAAATTTGAAATTATAACATTAAATAAACTCATTAATTCTAATGGTTTTTATTTTTAAAAAATGTCATTAATGATATGATGGTTTAATAGATTTAAAATAAACAATAAAAAAATCAATTAAGCATTTAAATAAGTTGGATGGATCGAATGTTTATATATATTTTTAAATAAATAGATTGAATTTTAAAGATTAATTATTATTTTATATAATAGATATATTAGATGAATTATTTATTGAAGAGAGTAGGTGTGATAACTCAATTGATATTTCATATGTATTAGTTAAGTTAAATTGACGTAAATTGTTGGTTCAAGATTCTAATTCTGACGATAATATTTATTTATATTTATATATTAATGTAAATAGATTATTGGTATTTATAAATTGATAATTGTTTTTTAATTACTTAGCGAAAAAATTGATAGATTAGCTTATGTAATTGGAGCTCAAGTAGTATGTGTTGGAAATTCAGCCACAACCTATGGAGAATTCCTATTCAATCTTGATCTCAAGATTGTTATGTAATGACAATGAACAAAAACAAGAACAAGTTTAAAGAAGATGAGTATGAACTGCAGAGTAACTCTCTGCGCACAATTGTGGAGTTTTATTATCACTTTGCAACTGCAAAACCGTGATTATCAAACTTATTGATTACACTGAAAAGGGTTCCTCCCTATTTGTAGATTTAGGTTAACTTGCATCTCAAGCTAAAGCCCAAACTATAAAAGCCCAAAAATATCTAATCTAATCTTTCTAAATCAAATCTGATCTTTCTAAATCAAATATAATCTTTATAAAACAATGAATTACATATTTAAAACACCACCTAATTCATTTTGTCTAAACTATCTACGTTCATCATAGACCTTAACTTCTTGAGCACTTCGATTGGAACTCCCTTCGTCATGATGTCTGTAATCTGATTTTCAGTTCTGCAGTGTTCCAAGTTCATCTTTCCTTCTGCTAGCTGTTCTCGAAGATAATGGAACCTCATTTTGATGTGCTTGCTTCGACTGTGTGCTATTGAATTCTTCGCCAAGTTGATAGCTGACATGTTGTCGATCTTCATGATAATTGCTCCATGACTCTTCGTTGTGATATCTTCAACCAGGTTCACCATCCAGGTTGCTTGACATCCACAAAGAGAAGCAGTTATATATTCTGCTTCGTATGATGACAATGCCACTACTGGCTCTTTTCTCTAACTCCAAGCAACTAGTGTACCACCTAACATAAACACATAGCCAGCTGTTGCGGTGAGAATCGGATATCAAGCTATTAGTTAACTTGAATCACACATCTTTGAATTCACCACTGAACTTTGATTTATCCAAAGGAAATGATAAAGATCGAAAAACCCTAAGTGTGCTATGTAGGAACACAGCTCAGAGATCTAAGGTTCGGGGGTTGGTTATACCTAGGGAAGGTGTTAGCACCCTAAGTATCTGTAGTACTCTACAGGAACCTCTTGTTAGTATTTGTGTTAAGCTAATGTTTGCTTGCTAAAGGAATTGTGCTAAGGTAAAGACCTAAGGGTATATACACTAAGTATGCTCACCAAGACATCGCATCTCGTGCCTACGTATCCTTACGGGAAAGGAATCAGAGCATTCATAGTTCCCCTCACTACGGGGTAAAAGGGTGTGAAATAAAAAGGATTAAAAAAGAAAAGGTGGAAAAAGAAAAAGGTAGCTCGCTAGTATCTCGCAATCTTATGCCTACGTATTCTCAAGATGAACTTGAGAAATCAGAGCGTCCGTAGTTCCCCTCACTACGGGGGTGAAGAACTCTTGACTATGGTCAAGGTTCCAAGGGAAAGTAGGGTCTGATGGCAAGACACCTACGTGGAGTGCGGCGACTCCAAACCTAAGGCTAGGTAAAATGGGAAAGAAGCGTCCACGGCGGAACACCTAAATAGAGCACGGAGACTCTAAACCTAAGGTCAGGTTAAAAGGGAATGCAAGTCTCGATCGCACGGCGCCGTGAGATAAGGGAATGGCGGACAAGGTTATCTTAAATGACATGGCAGTCAATGGGAATCCTTTCCTTTGGAATGAGGCATAAGAAACAGAGGAACAAAAGGAAATCTCGAGTATCACGAGTAAAAATGAATAGCAACATGTATACAGTGAATGCAACAAGAACTGGATTCAAAATGAATATTAGGAAACAAAATGTCAAGATTAAATTAAAAGTAAATTAAAAATCTAAATAGACAAAGATCAAAAATAAAATAATTTCTATTTAAAAGCTAATTAATTCCAACTAAATAAAACTAATTAACTAATTAATTTAAAACCAAACTAAATTCTAATTTAAATCTAGACTAATTTCTAAATAACTAAACTAAAGTCTATTCAAAACTAAATAACCTAAAAATCTAATTAAAAGACTAACTAATCTAAATCTAAAAAAACAAAAGAAAACTAATTCTAATTAAATTCTAAAATATACTAATTCAAAAGTTAAGTTAAAATTAAAACTAAATAACTAAACCTTAATTAGCTTAAAATCTAACTAAACAAAATTTCTAAAAAACTAACTAAATTACTTAACTAATCAAAATTTTAATTAATTAAGCAAACTAAACAATAAAACCAAAGGGGGTGTGAATAGATTCAATTGGGCTTGTGAGCCCAGCAAAGCTATCAAAATAAAAGAAACTGACAAAAGAATGAATAAAAGGACATGAATTGGGCGGGTCAAAGAGTGAGGTGCGGTTTGGGCAAGGAGATGGGTCAAACGACCCAATTAGCTTTCAATGTGTATTACCCTAAAAACTGAATCAGAGAATGAAATGGCCATCACTCCTATCTCATTTCCCTTCTTTCTCTCCAGACCGTTTTCTTCTTTCAACTTTCTCTCTCTCCTAATCATTCATGTCATCAACCTCACGATCGTCATTCTATCTGCTATTCTCCTCTCGATCGCTTCTCAAAACCTAAACAAATCGGATATGGAACAAAGCCAACGTATTGTCAAGGAAAACAGAAAAAAGTAACAAACAACGAGCCAAAACAAAAGCAAAGAAAGGTTACACTGCAGTCTCGCTATGTCTCCTCACGATCGCTTTACTCTTCTACTTGAGCGAACCACACCGTTTCTCACTTCTTTTTTTCAATTCTGGATCTTTGCATGTTGGTAATGGTGGAAGGAAGTTTGGATACGAACGTGGAGGTGTGGTTGTTATGAACTGAGGTACATGTTCTCTTTGTGGTTTAGATGGATCCGCGTCGGAGTAAGGCGAAGTAGTCGCAGAAGAGGATCGATGTGGGTTTTTGTCTCTGTTTGAAAAAAGATCAGTGAAGTGAGGATGAGATTTGTGGATCGGTTGTTATTGAAAGAAGTAGGAGAAGTTGGAAGGAAGAAGTTGTTGATGGAAATTATGGAGATTGAAGGAGTAATGGAATTAGAAGTGAAGAGAGGTGAGCAGAGATTTTATGCAGGTGAGGTAGCTGGTTCTTGTAACCTTGTTGTCAAGGTTTGGCAAGGTTGTAAAAAGAAAATGATACTAGGATTGAAGGTTCAGAGTGTATCAGATGCGGTTCCTTTTTCTCTTGTTCTGGTGTATTTTTTTTAACAGGTTTGCAGAGTCTTTATTGGTTTTGTGCTTGCGTAATTTTATTGTTTGGAAGTGGTGATTTGAAGGCGGTAATGAATGGGAGTGTGGAGATTGGATGCTGAAGGTGATTGTTTGTGATGGAGTAAGTGGTTCAGGAAAGGAAGAAGAAGTTGGGGTATGGTGATGAGGTTTTTGATATGAGGTGAGCAGATTGAAAGAATCAGAGAGGTTGAAGGTGATAACGGTGTAATGTGGAGAGTTTTTTTTTAAGTTCTTTCCGTGAATCTCATTTCTTTCTCTCCTTTTTAATTCGTTTTTTCTCCTCTTCTTAAAATTCAATTCAACTTGCTGTTATTGTCATGTCCTTGTTTGTAACAGGTTTGAGCAAGTCAGAGCAGTGATAGCAGGCATAATTGACACAGGTTTTTGTTGGTTTATGTTTGTTGCAGGTTGTATTGTTGCTTTCCTTAGCAGGTCTATGGAGTAATGAGAGCATGGCCAAAGCTTGGTTTGATCTGCATAAGGTGCGCAGCAAGTAGCAGCTTGTAGAATTTGGTCCATGTAGCATCACATTTTAGAGGTTTGTGTAGGTTGTGTGCAGTGGATGTAGCAAGAGCGGTACAGTTTTTATTGACAATTACACAGTATCGTAGCAGGCCTTTGGGCCAAGGGATTCTTTTGGTTTTTGAATTTGTAATAACAGTAAACAAAAAACAATAATAATACAAAATAATAATACAAATAATAATAATGAAAAATGATGACAATAATAATAATAATAATAATAATAATAATAATAATAATAATTGTCATACCCCAAATTTTGACCACTAAGATCTCCCATCATTGTGTAAATTATCATCACGATATGGATGAACCATTAGTCTCCCCAAAGATGGGTGAGCATCCACTACCATCAGAATTAGGGTTTCAAGCCCTCTCAGAGCTCTTAGACAAAGGATCAATCGAGAAATGACATGATCTGCAACTTGTCTAGCCTCTCCAATATCCACAATGGATTAAAAGGACTCCCACTTCAAGGATCAAGCACAAGGCTGCTCCCTTCTAAGTGGATTAAGCCTCAAGATCGTCAGTGTCACCAAATTAGGGTTTTGGTCGACCAGGGCCTCCAGAGGGAAACTTTCCTCTGGGCATGAGCCAATGCTTCAAAGCATAACCTATGATGCTCCAAGGGACAGCATGAACCCAATCATCAAGTCAATTTTGCCTCAGGGGATGCACTCATAAAAAATCAGGAATTAGGGTTTCTTGACCTAATTCACCCCTAAGTTGACTTTTGGGACAAAACATGCGCCAAGACCACAAGGGAGGATTTGAGGGTCTCTAACACACTACATTGATCCATTTGGAATAATGGATTGGTCCATGAAGCTTGAGCAACAAGTTTCAATTTCATCTGAACCACAGTTAGGGTTTCGCGAGAAAAGTCAACTGTACCTTTGACTTTTGACCAGGACATGCTCCTAGGACATGATTCAATACACCCTATAACACCTATAAAATCAATCCATCAAGTTTGATTTAGGTCAAGGACTTGATTTCATAGAGGATCGCACAGTTTAGAATTCATCTGACAAAAAGTCAACTGTGCACAAAAGTCAACTTTGACTTTTTGAGATTTTTCACAAAAATGGGGTTTTAACCCTAAAATGATGTTAATGTGTGATTTGAATCATCATTCATCAAGAAAAATCAAGAAAAGTGGAATAACTTGTAAAAGGGGTAACCATAAAAACTTAGAAAATTTTCTAAGTTATGGAATAAAGTGGCTAGGGTACCAACTTTGGTGGATCATAACTCATAAACCACAAGGCCATTTGTTCCCATCCAAAGCTGGATTTATAACTCTCATGGCCCTCTACAAAAGCTTCAACTACACCTCATTCTAATTCATTATGGATTTTGAGTTATGGAATGATCAAAATGGCTGAAAACATGAAATGCCACTTTTTCCAACACTTAGTGAAATTTTCACTAAGTTAAAATATGCCTTCACTTTTTTCCAAATGTAGGGGCATTTTTCACTTGGATCCAAAAAGTATCAAAACCAATTATGATCAAACAGTTATTGTATCATATGAGGGCTTTCCAAAATGGCCAAGAACATCACCAAACTCAACTTGAGCCATGAGATATGACCATGGAAACATGCCTTGCTGAAAACTACCAAGGCAAGGCAGATTTTGGAGGTTTGCTCGATTTGCTCAAATTTTGCAAGGGGCAAGCAACTCTATCCATCTGAACACCTCAAGGGGGGACTAAGGAGGAACCAACTTTGATCCCAAGCCTCCCAAGTCTTTGGAACCAAAAATAGCATGCCAAACCTAGAAATCCCTAAAAGAGGGACAAGACTCCAATTTTGGATTGGAGCATTTAATGGATGCACCAAGGTGGTATGGACTGACACATTTACAACTGAATTCAGTCAAGAATGATCCAACAACTAGGGAACCATAGCTCTGTGCTCTAACCTCTAGTCAATGGCTAGAGGAGACTTGGATTCTTATTTGCCAACATTGGCCAAACCTCTGCTGCAGTTGCCATTCACTATTGCTTACAAAACAAACCTGCTCTACTATAAATAGAGCTCATTTGTGCTCAGTTTGAGTACACCAAAGCCATCAAACAGATGCTTTCCTCAAAATCACCTTCTCACTTCCAATTTTGCCTTCTAAGGCAAGTCACCATCGGGTTTTGAGTTTGAGAGTAATTCCAACCAAACCAATCACACACACACACACCTCATAAACATTATATAGAAGTGATCCAAACACTCACATAACATCTGGAATACCAAAATCACAAAATCACCAGCCAATTGCTCAAGCCTTTGACAGATTTGCAGTTGGGGTACCATCTCAAGTTCCAGATCATTTCAATCCATTCCAAGCATCCAGACACACTTCATGGCACCTAGGGAAGCTATCCAGATCATTGGAACCTAGCTGTAACACCTCTAACACAAAACACGATCACCAGCTGCAAGTGGTAAGCATGAGCTCTTCTAACTCTATGATCCATGCAATTTTTGCTGCACAATAATTTGTCCATATGTTCATAATCATGCATGGAGTGTTTTCCCTCAATAAATTGCATTGTTTGAATCGTGTATGGAATTTTTGAACCCTCATGCAGAATTTAGGGTTCTTGAGGTTTCTCTTTGATTTCTTATTCCATGCTTAAAATAAATGAAATTAAAGACCATAGACATGGTCGTGAGGTTGAAACGAGTAGATTGATATGTAGATTGCATGATATAATCAAGTATTCAGTGAAATTGGATAGAAAATGCAAATCTGTAGAAACAGAGGGTGGCGAGTGTTCTTGCCCTTGTTCTTGGCGCCCTTTTTAAAAATTTGAATATTTGAATTTTGTGATTTTATTTAATTGATTCAAAAATTAATTTCTCTCTGAATTTTAATGATTTTGAGTTGATTCTTTTTTTAATAATTCACAAAAATGTTAAAATATTTTATTTTACCAAAAAATCCCAAAAATATTATTTATTTCATATAATTGATATTTTTGCAAAGAATTAATATTTTAATTGTTTTTGACATTTAAAATATTTTTTCCTTCTTGATTTTGCAAATTTTAATGATTTCTAATCATTTTGTAGGTGAAAACATGATTTTTGAAACATTAATCCAAGATCACAATTTGTTTTCCACATGTTAAACAATTTTGATCATTTTAATTGAATTTTTTATTCAATTAAAATACATTTTGGAAACAAATTAGGGTTTTGATTAATTCAACCCTCATCAAACCTTTTAAAAAACACTGTGGGCCTCTAATAGAGTGTAAGACCCAATTCTTTGTAAATACAAACCTATTTTGGGCCTCAAATGTTGTATAAGTCCAGTTGTATTTCAAAAGTTTGGCGCGATCATCGCCCATTTAAAACAAATCATATGGGCCTACCCTCGTGTTATAAGCCCCATTCTTTTTCTTTCAATCATTTTTGGGCCTCTTGAGAGAGTGTAAGACCCATCCCCTTTGTACAGAAAACCTTTCTTGGGCCTCAGTCACTTGTATAAGTCCCTGTACAAAACGACAGTGCGATCACTGATAAAACCCTGGGCCTCTCCTTGAGCTGTAAGCCCCAATAATATTTTCAAAGCACATTCTCCTTTGATTTTGAATATAATATTGTTATCAAAGCTTTCTTTGTTGAACAAACTAACAAAACAGCATGGAAGCTCTACAACCGAGTAAGTGTTTACCCGCTTTCATTTACCGCTTTCATATGTATATAACTGTATTGTGGGGCTGTTTCACTGTAAGTATTCTTTCACAAACTCATATCAACTGTGTAATAATAGTATAGATATTTAGAGTTTCCCCGGCAACTACGTCTAAAACTAGGCAAAACCTCGTCTCTTTACCTCCGACGTTCACCCAGATATACCTTAACCCTGAGAATTTTCTTTTACAACAATTTTAGATAACTAGATCTAAGAAATTTCCCCCTTGAACAGTTCATATACAGAAGGCCAATGTTCCAAGTGAAACCCCTTCTGGAACTGTTCATCAGCCTTCTCTTGGGCTTAGTGCAAGGACCCACAGGCTTCCTAAAAGCATCCCCGACTCCTCTTGGGCATTGTACAAGGACCCGTCAACTTCTTAGAAGTTTTCACAGCCTCCTCTTAGGCTTCGTATAATGATTATTCCTCCGGGAAGATAGCCTCCTGTTGGGCTTAGTACAAATTGTCCCTCGGCTTCTTAAAAGTTTTCTCGCCTCCTCTTGGGCTTCGTACAAATTGTCCCGACGACCTCCTAGAGGTATAGGAACAGAAATTAGTCATCTTAATAGAACAGTCTTTCAAAGAGTCTAGATATTACTACTACTTTTTCTTAAGCATAGTACAAAAGATAAAACCCGTAGACTTGGGCAGTCTCAATACCCTTCGGATTCCCCGTTTCCTTAAAGAACAGGAAATAATCCTGATCCTCAGATCAAATCCATGAGTACAACATTACCCATATAAGAACTGATTTTCTCTTTTAACCAACATACTAGACCTGTCACTCAACTGAAACAGTAACCCTAGCCTCCTCTTGGGTTTTGTACAATGATTCTCCCCAGCAGAGTTAATTTTTTAGCCTCCATCTCGGGCTTCGTATGAGATACAAAAACACTCTCTTGTTGAGTATAAAAGACTCTCTTGTTGAGTCAAACCCCTTTTTTAGCCTCCATCTCGGGCTTCGTACGAGATACAAAAACACTCTCTTATTGAGTATAAAAGACTCTCTTGTTGAGTCAAACTTTTAGCCCCCCTTTTGGGATTCGTACAAGACACATACAAAAGCACTCTCTTGTTGAGTCAACCCTTTCAGCCTCTATCTCGGGCTTCGTACGAGACACAAAAACATCCTCTTGTTGGGTCAGTAGCCTCCTCTTAGGCTTTGTATAAAGAAATCCCCGTTTGATTCAATCAACCTTTTAGCATCAAATCATGCTTTGGTCACAGCATACAAACATCAACAACTCCTTTTCCCTCGTCTAATTGCTGTAAGCGGCAAGCCTCTGGATTATTTACATCCACACCACTATCACTCTTTTAGCATGAGAAATTCCTAAGGAAAAATGGCATTGCTCTAAACTGGGTTAAAGTCTTCTCCTTCAGGTTGAAAATCCCCTATAAAGGAAATTATGGCATTGCTGGATTCACATATCCCAGTTAAAGTAATTCTCCTTTATAACCAGTCACCCAACAGTTGTGACAAACAGACCAAATATCCCCTTTAGAGATGACAAGTTCTCTCTCATCAATAAACCCTTTAGCTTCATATCTTGGGCTTCGAACAAGATACAAATAGACCCTTCAGCTTCACATCTTGGGCTTTGAACAAGATACAAACCACCTTTAGCTTCATGGCTTGGGCTTTGAACAAGACACCAAAACACTGTTTCCTCCCATAGAATAGGAGGAACTACGATCGCTCTGATTTCCCTGTTTCGGTAAACGGGAATACGTAGGCATAAGATTGAAAGAAAAATCTTAGCGAGCACACCATATCAAAAACCTCTGGCCACAAATCCTCACATATCCATCAAAACATCTGAGTCCGTATCCCCCACCAAAAGTCTAAACTCGATCAAAATAAACCTATGAGAGGTCCCCCCACATTGATCGCATCTGTAAACCAACAGTTTTGACTGTTTAACCTCAGTTTGCAAAGCAGGGTTAGTTGGAGACATCTATTTTCCTTCCTTCATCAGCTCCAATAGGATAAAAAATGAATCGACCTGTAGTACCCTCCCAGAGCGACAGTGCTTAAGAACCACGTCCAAAATCGCTCGCTACAATAATAAATAAAATAATAATAATAAAATAATAATGATGATAATAATAAGAATAATAACAAAAAAATAATAGTAATAAAAGTAACAACAACTAATAATAATAAAAAAATAAATAATAAATAAATAAAATGAAAACTAATTAAAAACTAAACTTAAATTAAAATTAAATTAAACCAAACCTAAATTAATACAATTAATCTAATTAAATTAAATCAAATTAAAATTAAAAGTGAACTAAATTAAAATTAATCTAAAATAAAAGTAAAAGCTACACTAAAGTTAAAAAATAAGTTAAAATTAGACATTAAACTATAATTAGAAATAAGTTAAATTGAATACAAACTATGTAAAAGATAAACTAAATTGGATTTACTAAATAATTTCTAAATAAATCTAAAATAAAGAAAACAAATTCAAAGTGGAATGACAAAATCGACAAAAGCGCATGATTGATGATCAGTAAAAATGTTTGACTAAAATACGAGAAAAAAGACCCACTTATGACGATATGAAATGATCAACGAATCTGAGGGTAAAATATGGGGTATGACAGATGCCCCTATTTAAATATCTTCACCGGATTACATGAATGATGATAATCTTTATGACATCATGGTGGAAGGTATTTAAATACAGATATTCAAAAAATTTACCCTCAGATGCACTGACATGCAACGCTATGGACAAAAGAAACAAACTAAGATGCTAACATTCCATGAACTCTAATATGATAAAAATGATAGGATGATAAATGCACAAATGCAGACGAAAACGAAAGCCAACAAGGACAAAGTTCACCCAATGAGCAAACACTCACTGGGGATGACAACAACACTGGGGAAATTGAAACAACTGGGGGAAATCTAATGCGATGGAGCAACTGGTTCAAGCGTGACCGACTGACATCTTAGAAAGAAAAGATAACACAAGATCCTCACTGGAAGCGGCACCGGAAAGACGGTCTCCACTGGGGAATCAAATAACAAAGACTCAATCTGAAAGAACATCAGAAAGAGAAAGGCACGTCCTGAAGAGCATCAGATGGCAAAAGAAACCAGACATCCAATAATGGCTTTGAATGAAAGGCAAACTCATAATATCTAAGAATGCATCAGATGAGAATGAGATAAAAAGTGGTAATCCAAGAAGGCATTAGATGTAAAGGAATCACAATATCCAAGAAATCATTGGATGAATGTGAACAAAGAGATACCCAAGAAAGCATTGGATAAAAGGAATCACAGTATCCAAGAAAGTATTAGATAAAAGAGAATGAACTTTCAGGAATGGCACTGAAAGTAAAGGCAAATCACTATATTCAGGAATGGCATCGAATGATAGTGAGAAAGACATCCAGGAATGGCACTGAATACAAAGGAGAAAACTCATCCAGGAATGGCACTGAATGAATAGATAAGACTTTCAGGAATGACACTGAAAGATATCCAAGCAAACTTGATGGGGATTACAGAAGAGAGGCAAAACTTCCAGGAATAGCACTGGGAGAAACAAGAGGAATAAGATATCCAGGAATGGCGTTGGAGATCAAAAGAGACAGACATCCAGGAATGGAACTGGAGTGAAAGAATATAAAGATCCAGGAATAGCATTGGAATGAAAGAAGAAAAACATCTAACAAAAGGACTAGATGCACAAGGAAACGACAACATTCAGGAATGGCACTGAATGCAAAGGATAGGTAACGTTTTGGTAGGCTCCAAGTAAGTTAGACTTTGATCACAAGGTAAGACGCGTATAACAACACGACCTCGGGAGAAATTCTAATGAGGATGAAACGCTCATGATATGTATATGTATATGGATTATGCAGATGCAGAGATCGACGACATGGCTCGACTCTCAGGAGAAGACAAGACCGGACGACTAATTCCTCAACACGTAGTTCACTGCCAGTCTGCTTGGGGACTAGAGATGCTACTGCTGAACACATCATTGCCACACTGGTAAAGTATATCAAGTGATGATCCTTGTAGGAAGGATGAAGAGCTGCTTGGGGATTTCTCAAGTAAACTGCCCCAGATTAGCTGATTATTGTAGATAAACTGATTATTGCTTCAGCTTGTCTGATTCTGTAATGATTGTTTCACGGTGCTCTTGGAAATCTTACCCTAGTATGAGTCTTGAAAGGTCTTCTGGATAAACCAATTCTGAGAAGGACTTGCCCATGAACAACAAATCTTGAACTGATTCTTCAACAGGATTTGAAAAGAACTTGCCCCTGATAGGATCACCGACCAAGTTTCTTAATTGTTTAAACATTCCTTGAGAGGATAGCCAGCTTGCAAACAAAAATATTTGTACAAACATGGTAATTTTAAAGCAAAGTCATGCAACTTTTGAAATCAAAATTATTTTTGAAAGATGCAAAACAGATGAATCACTAGTCTGAACACGACGGTTTAAGACACTCAAAGTAGAAAGTAAAGCAAAGGCGTGATGCAAAAATAAATGATCTGCAAATATCTTTGGGAGTCAATTTACGCAACATTGTTATAGTATGCTTTCAAAATAACCTTGCTTCAGTTAGGTCTTTTGAGGTTTGTAACGTGGACTGGTTCATGGTTTAAGAAACAAAAAATAAAGGCTCAAAGTTTATTTGTACCCACCCAATCTACGTGATGAACTTCCAACCCTAAGCTCAGTTAACTTAGACTTTACACTCAGCTTCCCACAGGCGGTAAATTGTACTAATGATAGTAACGATGATGGTTCAGAAGTCAATGGACTTTTGAAATGACAGTCACTACTTCCTTACAAAATTGTTTGCCATTGAGGACTTTCATGGTGAAGAATTTAAAGATTTCCTCTTTTTGATTGTCATACAAACCTTTTTGTGTAAGGCAAAGTCATGAGCTTCCCATCTTTCTTATTTTTTGCCTTGAAATGGACTCGGCTCATTCTTTGAGTAAGGAAAGTGGCTAGCCAGCTTAATGATTACGATGAACCATCATTGGAATTTGACTTTGAGGGAGATCTTCGACACTTGCTTGTTGTGTGCGGAGGAAAATTTGTGAGTGCAACCTCTATATGAAAGTGTCTCGCATGAATGCACAACCAAGCTAACTGAGAACTACCCACCCCAAGGTTAAGATTGCGGGTTTTTATAAAGAAAGAAATGTCTACTTCTAGGCTCAAAGGGGTTGACAAGGGAATAACTTCCTTATTTCTCCGGTGTTTGGGGGAATTGAAACAATGCCTTACATCGTCAGCAAAGTTTATTTGAAAGCATACCAGCAATTATGAGTATAGCATTTTTGCCATCCTCCCTCCAATCTTTGCATAATCAAAAAGAAAGTGGACAAGAGAGAAAATATTTCTTTTAAAAGAAAGCATAAAAGTGTAAATAGCAAACACAAATGAATTGAATCAAAAGTTGCAATGCTCATTTCATTAATCACGAAAGTACAGACATAGTTGAAAGCAAACAACTATTACAAAATAAAGAAAATGCAAACAACAAGAAACAAGGCATAGTGACTAATCAGCACAAGGGGTGAGTTGGCCTGTCTGAAACATTGGCTTTTAGGAGGATAGTCTGCTGAAGTCGACTGAAGCTTCACTTGGCTTGCCCTGGCAGAGGGTTGTTCTGGACATTAGGATTAGTGTCACGGAAGGAGAGGATTTTATTTTTGATCAACTCTTGTACTCTAGTCTTCAACGCAAAGCAACCTTCCAAGTTATGGCCTGCACCACCTTGATGGTATTCACAATGAAGATCAGCCGTAAAGCCGGCTGGAAGAGGATTTGGAGAAGGAGGCATAGTCCTTGTGGTAATCAAACCCTTTTGAACCAGATCAGGATAAAGTTCAGTGTACGGCATGGGAATAAGATCAAATTGATTCTTATTACGGTACTGGTTCTGTCCAACAGCCGGACGTTGGGAAGCTTGAGCTGGTCGAGGAGCAGTAACCACGGGAGTAACAACAGCAACAACAGGGGGATCAAAATAATAATAAAATATTAATAATAATAATAATAAATTAATAATAATAATAATAATAATAATAATAATAATAAAATAATGATGATAATAAGAATAATAACAAAAAAATAATAGTAATAAAAGTAACAACAACTAATAATAATAAAAAAATAAAAAATAAAATAAAATGAAAACTAATTAAAAACTAAACTTAAATTAAAATTAAAATTAAACCAAACCTAAATTAATAAAATTAATCTAATTAAATTAAATCAAATTAAAATTAAAAGTGAACTAAATTAAAATTAATCTAAAATAAAAGTAAAAGCTACACTAAAGTTAAAAAATAAGTTAATATTAGAAATTAAACTATAATTAGAAATAAGTTAAATTGAATACAAACTATGCAAAAGATAAACTAAGTTGGATTTACTAAATAATTTCTAAATAAATCTAAAATAAAGAAAACAAATTCAAAGTGGAATGACAAAATCGACAAAAGAACATGATTGATGATCAGTAAAAATGTTTGACTAAAATGCGAGAAAAAAGACCCACTTATGACGATATGAAATGATCAACGAATCTGAAGGTAAAATTTGGGGTATGACACTAGCTGTGTATTTTCTATCCTCAGCATCACTACACCAACTATAGTCGGTGTATCTCACTAACTTGCATTCTTTTCCTTCATCAGCTGCAGGAAACAAAATGTCGTTGTCGAGAGTCCCTTTCAGATACCTCGGTATCCTCTTCGTTACTGCTAGGTGTGATACCTTTGGCTTCTGCATGAATCTATTTACCATACCCACACTGTATGCTACGTCAGGCCTTATGTGACAAAGTTATCTAAGTGACCCAATAAGTCTTCTGTATTGGGTTGGGTCAAAATCATCTTCATCTGACTGCTTTGACAGTTGCAATCTGGTCTCAGCTGGAGTCGAAGTTGGGTTGCAATCTTGCATCTCAAATCTCTTGAGTATTCCGCCTGCATATCTTCGTTGGTGTATCATCAAACCTCTACCACTCTTGTAGAATCTGATAGCAAGGAAATATGAGAGATTTCCCAAGTCTGACATTTCAAACTCCTCACTTAGGTCATGTCTGAAATCTTCGATCTCCTTCTTGCAACTTCCTGTTATCAACAGGTCATCGACATAGAGGCATAGTATAAGCAATTTACTACTGCTTCTTTTTACATACACTCCATGCTTAGTCGTACACTTTAAAAATTCCTTCTCCCTTAAGAAGCCGTCGATTTTCTTATTCCAAGCTCTTGGAGCTTGCGTAAGTCCATATAGGGCTTTATGTAACCTGTACACCTTTCTTTCTTCGCCTCGTTTCACATACCCAACTGGTTGTGCAATATAAACTTCTTCGTCTAATGGGTCATTAAGGAATGCACACTTCACGTCCATCTGACATATGTGCCAATTATTCATATGTGCTAGACCAATAACCAACCTGATTGTTTCGATCCTAGAAACAGGTGCAAACACTTCGTTGAAGTCGATTCCTTCCTTCTAAAGAAATCCTTTCGCCACAAGTCTCGCCTTGTGTCGATTTACTTCTCCTTTAGGATTCACCTTCACCTTGTAAACCCATTTCACATCAATTGCCTTCTTGCCTTGAGGCAATTCGACAAGTGACAAGGCATTGTTGACTTTGATTGAGTATTATTCCTCATTCATTGCTTTCATCCACTTCAAATCTTTCAATGCCTCAGTTTCATTGATTGGTTCAACATCTTCATAGAAAGCATAATGTACCAGCTCACCCTCTTCATCGACCACATCATCTGATGTAATCACACATTCTTGCAACCTTGCAGGTATGTGTCTTATTCATCGAGGTCTGCTTAGGCCTGCTTCATCTCTGACTTGTTCTTGTCGAACTTCTCTTTTGACTTTAATGGTTGGTTCTTCACAAGAGATCCTCACTGAATCCTTCTTGACATTCTCAGTCCAATTCCATTCTTTAAGCTCATCTATGATCACGTCCCTGTTGATCACTACTTTCTTATTCACTGGGTCGAACAGCTTGTAACCTCCAGTCAAATGATATCCTATCAAGATCATCTTATTCGACTTGTCATCAAGCTTCCTTCTCAACTGATCTGGCACATGTCTATGTGCTATAAATCTAAACACCTTCAAGTGACTGAGGCTAGGCTTGACACCAGACTAAGATTCTTCTAGTGTGATTCCTTCAAGCTTCTTCGTCGGACATCTATTTAATATGTATGTTGTTGTCGAAACCGCTTTTCCCCATAATTCTTTGGCTAGATGCTTTCCATTCAACATACTTCTCACCATGTTCATGATGGTTATGTTATTTCTTTCTGCAATTCCATTTTGTTGTGGAGTGTAGGGTGGCACCACCTCATGCATAATCCCTTCTTTTTCACATAATGCATCGAACTCTTTCGACACATACTCTCCACCACCATCAGTCCTCAGAATTTTTAGCTTTCAACCACTCTGTCTTTCGACCATAGATTTGAATCTGGAGAATACCTCGATCACATCACTTTTCTTCTTGATGAGGTAAGTCCACAGCTTTCGACTGTAATCATCCAAGAACGTGACAAAGTATATATTGCCTGCAATTGAATCCACCTAGAGTAGACCACATACATCAGAGTATATGACTTCTAGAATTTCCTTTGACTTCCTTCCTACATCCTTGCTGAAGCTATTCCTCTGTTGTTTCGACTGAACACACTATTCACAGACTTCCCTTGGAATGTCGATTTTAGGTAATCCTGAAGCCATATTTCTTCTCTTTAGCTCTCTGATGTCATTGAAGTTGAGATGGCCTAGTCGAAAATGACATAACCACTCATCTATGTTGGATGCAGTTGCTAGGCACTTGTGCTCCATAACATTGAGTTCAATCTTGAAGGTCCTATTCTGAGACATTGGAGCCTTCAAGATCAACCACTACGCCAAACAAGGGAAAAGAGGGCGCTTTTTTTGGCCTATGACAGCGCTTAAAAGCGTTGTCTAAGCCAGCGCTGTCGTAGGTAAAGACAGCGCTTTTTTATTTATGAAAAAGCGCTCTCTAAAATGGGGCTTTAGACAGCGCTTTTTAAAAGCGCTGTCTAATGTATATGGAAATGATTTTTTTAATATAACTTTAGAGAACGCTTTTTCCCTAAAAGCGCTCTCTAAATAGGATTTTAGTGTGCGCTTTTTTCTTAAAAGCGCTCTCTAAAGTATACCTATAATTTTATTGATTTTTTTTCTATAACTTTAGAAAGCGCTTTTTCCTCAAAAGCGCTCTCTTTTGTCTACGTATAATTTTAAAGATTATTTTTAAAAATCCCATTTTAACCATTTTTTTTATGCAGATACCTGCTTAGTTTCAAACCTGCATTTCTTATAGAATTTCTTGCAACAACAGAATTCTTTACATTTCAATAAATAGAATTCTTGAACAACAGAATTCATATACATTTCAATAAACACAGAATTTCCTTCTATTCTCAAAACTAGAATTTACAACAGAATTGAATTAAAACAGAATTTTCTTATATTCACAAAACTAAAATTTACATTCCCAAAACTATACATTCAATAAATTTTGTTTAGAAGAAAGAATTCGCACAATTCTTCCGTAATATAATTCAATTGTTTCCTTGTGTAAGAAGAACACGCCATATCTTCGAAATACTACATAACAAAACAAAATACGCATTATTTAGTTAAAAATAATAAATTATATGACATATCCGATAAATATTAAAATAAATCCTAAGTTATAAAACCATGCATACCCTTTTAGGAATCTCCAATTGGTCCATTTGAATGATTTCTCTCATGAACCTCAAAACGAAGTACCCGCAGTCTATGCCATTACGCTGACGAGGGCACTACACATAGACAAATAAATAAGAAATAATATATAGATGTTTTGTGTTATTAAGTAGCATCACTAATAAGCAATATTGTGAAAATTAATATACCTCCACTTTGACCCATGTAATATTGGTTGACCTAGCCCGTGCTACTCGAGTCTCTCTTTGTGCACGGTATAGTAGTATAGCTCTATAAAAGAAAAACGTAAACTTAGAACAATGTCACAGAAATAATTAGATATACAAATACACACGAATATTACGAACAGTCTCACTTACGTGTCAACCACATCCTTCATATTCTGATATGTGGACCAATCAGTATCCAATGAATTAAGATAATAGACCACTTCTGTAATAGGATTAATTGCAACCAACAACCAGTGTCCACTATAAAGTATAACAAAAGTTTAGATGGATAATTTGTACGCAAAAGATACAAATTAAAGATTAGAATGAAATTATAATGAAAATCTTACCCGTTTCCAGTATTATACGGTAAAAGAAACAGACATTTTGTGGTGCTGGCCGTAAATCGCTCAAGTAAGTGGTCTCTTACGTCAATTGCATTCGTACCAATTCTCAGTGCATTCACAAGGCTGCAAGAGATGAAACGGAATTTGTTTTCCAAATTCGTCCCCCGCAAGAATTTTTCATACGTGCACCTTAAATAAAAACATAATAAACATTAGACTATTATCATTGAAATGTGTAAATAAATTGTTCAACTAAATAAATAATAGATTGATTGGAGTACCAGATGTATGAATGCATAACGCCGATGCCTAATTCAGTATGATTCAGAACCTGCTCCATGTCCTCTTTTCCGATTATCTCGGAATGAGGAAAACCAAAAACACCTTCGTCCATGTTGATTTGACGAATAGCACCTTGCATCAAATCTGACATTTCCAAAAGTGTTCCTAGACACGTCTGAAAGTGAGGTCTACTTTTTTCCTTCACGGTCCTTGTAGGAGCTTTTTTCTTGTCGGTCTGTTGGGAAGGTTGAGCAGTAACCTAACAATCATATAAGTTAGGTAAAGTAGAAAATCATGAATTCGGATAATTGAATAACACTTAAAAGCTACCTCTCTGTGTGATTCAATAGACTCGTTTTGCAGCAAAACCCCTTTATTCTTTGCTGCGGGTTTTGTAGGAGTCTAACATTACCATGAAAAAAAATGTAAGTAATGGTTTAGAATGATTTTCATAATCATTCAGAATTGACATTTGAATACTAAGAGATTCGTAATGGTTTTCAACATACCTCATCACCTATGAAAATGAGGTCTAACGGCCATGCAACAAACGAACCTATTGCACCCCGCAGCAATGTAACCTCTAAAACCGAGTCTGGTATCGGTAGTAACGCATCCGTATCTAAAGCGATATCAACCGACACTTTCAGATAACCTTGTGGGAGCGGATGATGGTGAAGTAACGCTCCCGCAAAGTTATGCACTTTTCCCTTGCCAACCATGCGATAAGTCGGAAACGACAAATACAACTGGCAAGATGAAATGCCCTGAAGCAATAATAAATATGTAACTGTTAATATGTATAAAGGTCAAATAAAATAAATGTGTTAATTATGTACTAATTACCTCAGGAATTTTAATTGGAGAATTGATACTAGCTTTGTCACTAGCATCTTTCAAACCGGAACCGCTCCTTTCCGCCTCATATCTCTCTTTATCCTGCTCCAATGCTTGGATTTTCGCTTGTAGTGTCATCATAGTTTGCATGATTTCTTGGTTGGTGGGATTTTTTTTCTTTGATTGCTTATACAAGGATGATGGAGTCACACCAAATCCTTTACCTCTCACCCGACCGGGATACTCAGGAGCATTTAGTACTCGACTAAGAATGCTCCTGCAATCAGCCTCATCTGCGGGTATGGATTTAGATATATTCTCCTGAAATTCATTGACATATCGAAAATAATTAGTGGGGATTAAAAATTAATTATAATTTAATAAAATTTCAATTAACTTTGAGACATAATGTTATACTTACACATTCTTCATAAACATGTTGAACATCTTCTGTAACAGCTCCACCCTTACCCACGCGAGCTTCCTTCCACAATACATGGTCCGGAAGTGAGGATTCTTCACTTTTAGACTCTTCTAACTACACATTTAGATATGTACTAATTTCATCAATTATAACACAATAATACAATGAAAAAAATCATAGCATTAATATATATACTTACCAATTTTTGTTGTAATCGTGCATATCCCAAACGCCCTTTTTTGTTTGGATACGCGGGCTTTGATGCTCTTTCGCGGTTAATGGCACTCAATTTCTGGATAAACAAGTTTAAGTCATATCAAAACAAACTAATGAAACAAATATATAACACAATCAATAGACATGACAAGATAACATTACATTGAATTCTTCGGTTTTCCGTTTGTCTACAAAAAGGCTCCATTCTTCCGGTGTAATCAAATCCGCATACAACGGTGGAAGTTCTCCTTCAACAAAATTTTTGTCTTCATCCCTAAGATACTTGTTTGATAACAAGGCTCTAAACCCTCTGTGTCTCTTTTCGGCCAATTGAAGACAATACTTTTTTCGGGTTTCTTCAATATTAAAGGACCTCTACAAAAAAACATACACATATAAACATATATAAAGTGTGTTAGTATAAGTAAATTAAAGACTTAATCGTCAACAAAAATCTAATAACATCATTCATATTTGGTAAGTACCTCTATCTCGGTCCATATCTTTTCTTTACCGGCATCCAACGCTTTACTCCTCCAATTATCAGAAGTGATTGGAATATGCTGACGGACGAGTGAACCAATGTATGAAGCCAACATTGAACCGTTAGGCTCAACTAGTTGGTTCTGTTGACTCCAATGTACATCAAATCTCATCCCCTTATCTCTAGCACGGATGATGCTCTTTATAATGGTTTTTCCTCTTTTTATTTCATGTTCTACATTCGAAGTTCCATTCTGAGCTTCCTTTGAATCATGTGTCTCGTGGGTGTCTTCCTGGTTATTAGACATTTTACCTGTAAGAAAGAAATAACAGTCAAATACCAACATTTAATAGCAACAAAAGAATAAGTTCACTAACTCTCTAGTATCAATTTAACCTACTTCACTAACTTTATCATCAACAGTCTAGTTTTTTTAATTCTTCACATTGCAACAATTCATTTTCCAAACAGTCCAAACTTCACACCAAAACAATCTTACATAGCATTCAAAATTATTATGCATCACAACATGTCAACATCTTGATTAATATGCAATTCAAGTTGACAAACTAGCACAAGGCCACCATCTTTCAAATAATTAACAGTTCCTAATTCTTTTTAGTATAATTAACCACTCCTAACATTAGCTTAGTTGCAATTCAATAACATCAATCACATTTCCATTATGCTAACAAATCCATTTCAATCACTAACAATTCTGTTTCAAATTACAAGCATGCCATAGCTCAATTAAGTCACCACATTATCATTCTAATATCATTTCCACACAATACCAGTTCAATACTACAACAATCATTTAACCTACAACAAGAACCTACATTTAAACATCAACAAAATCCACAACAATCCACACCATCCACACAATACCAGTTCAATACTACAACACTCATTTAAACATCAACAAAAATAGTTTAACCTACACTTCAAACCAACCTACATTTCAATCAGTTTTACCTAATTCTTGTTAATGAATACTTACAACAAGAACAACGAACAACGAACAATAATAGTTTAAACATCAACAAAAATAGTTTTAAAAAAAGAAGAAGTTGCAGTAGAAGTAACAACGAACAACGAATAGCAACAACGAACAACAATAACATGCAACAACGAACAACAATAACATGCAACAACGAACAATGTTAGAAGTAAGAACAATGTACCTCTTCTTCGTCACGACGGCAGTAAAACGACGGCAGCAGTGGTCACGACAATGAACGAGAAAGGGTTTCAGACAAGAAAGAGAGAAGAAAATGATTAGAAGCGCGCAGTTTCAGAAAATGAAATGAAATGTGTTTTATATTTTAATTAATAAATGACCTTAGAGGGCGCTTTCCTTAAAAAGCGCTTTCTAAAGTCAGGAGACTTAAAGACCTTAGAGGGCGCTTTCCTTAAAAAGCGCTTTCTAAAGTGAGGAGATTTAAAGACCTTAGAGGACGCTTTTCTTAAAGTGCTGTCTAAGGTTTACTTGAAAATGTCAAAAAATCTAAAAATGAGTCTGGGGCAAGGGGGATTCGAACCCCAGACTCAAAGCATGGCAAACACATAAACAAACCTCCTTGACCAGCGGTACTACGCCCTCATCCATTGTTTCTTCTCACTCAATAAATATATATTTTAATATAATTTAAATATATTAAATATAATTTGATATATTAATATAATTTAAAGTATATTTTAAATTATATATTAATATAATTTATATATATTAAATATAATTTCAATAAGTTAAAATGTTTGTATTTAAAACATATATATTTAAATATATTATTTGAATAATTTTAAATATAATTTAAAATAAATTAAAATATAATTTAATATACTTTAAATATATTAAATATAATTTGATATATTAATATAATTTAAAGTATATTTTAAATTATATATTAATATAATTTATATGTATTTAATATAATTTAAATAAGTTAAAATGTTTGTATTTAAAACAAATATATTTAAATATTTTATTTGAATAATTTTAAATATAATTTAAAAAAATTTAAAATATAATTTAATATAATTTAAATATATTAAATATAATTTGATATATTAATATAATTTAAAGTATATTTTAAATTATATATTAATATAATTTATATATATTAAATATAATTTAAATAAGTTAAAATGTTTGTATTTAAAACAAATATATTTAAATATTTTATTTGAATAATTTTAAATATAATTTAAAAAAATTTAAATTATAATTTAAATATATTAAATATAATTTGATATATTAATATAATTTAGAGTATATTTTAAATTAATATATTTTAAATTATATATTAATATAATTTATATATATTAAATATAATTTAAATAAGTTAAAATATATAATTTTAATATATTAAATATAATTTGATATATTAATATAATTTAAAATTCCTTTCCCTACCTAAAGGGCGTGGGTTCGACCCCCCCTTTTGCCATTTTTTGTGATTCTTGATGTTTTTAAGTATAATTAGTAAATGACTTTAGAGGGCGCTTTTTCTTAGAAAGCGCTTTCTAAAATAAAAAGAAATTGAGCCCTATTAGAGCGCTTTCTAAGGTGGCCTTTAGACAACGCGTTTTAAAAGCGCTCTCTAAAGTGATACCTATAGCAGCGCTTTTTGGAAAGCGTTGTCTAAGGTGGCACTCTTTTACATTCTTTTACAGCGCTTTTTGGAAAGCGCTTTCTAAAGCCTGTCTTTTACGGCGCTTTTTTTTAGCGAAATTTTTTTATTCTTTTTAGCAGCGCTTTTTTATAAAAGCGCTGTCTTTTTGGTGCTATCTATTCCTATTTTTGGCGTAGTGAACCTACCACCTGCGTCGAGAACTCTCATCATCTCGTCTTCGAGAACTACCTTGTAGTTCTTTTTGACAATTTGTCCTATAGTGAGTAGGTTACTTTTCATGCCTAAAATGTGTAACACATTGGAAATTATTGATTTTTTGCCATCCTTCCTCACAATGTGAACATCACCAACACCTCCAGTTGCTAGAGTGTTGTCATTTGCAAACTTCATTGTGTTCTTCGACGAGGGCTTAATGTTGACAAACCAATCTTTCCTTCCAGTCATGTGTGATGAGCATCCTGAGTCCAAGTACCACTGGTCCTGGAATCTTTCTTCGTCTCTTGTTGTGACCATCAGCAACATCTCTTCTTCTTCATGTTTCGCCGGCTTTGCATCAGTTTCTTGATTCTTCTTCTTTTTTGGACAATCACTAAAATAGTGACCATACTTCTGACAATTAAAACACTGAACGTGACTTTTGTCAGGCTTTCGACCACCACCTCTTCCTCTACCTGCAGCACCTCCTCTTTGGTTGCCTTGGTTCCAGGGTTTTCTCTGATTCGACCAGTTTCCTTCATGCTGATTTTGAGCATTTGAATTGGTGTAGCCTTCTCTACCTTTGTTTTCATTCCGGATTCCTTTGCCTTTCCTTTCTTTTTCTGATTACGCCTGCAAAGCCATATCATTATTTAAATTTCCTGCACCTCTTTCAGCCATCCTTTGTTCATGAGACTCAAGCGTCCCTTGAAGCTCTTCCTTCGTCAATACTGATAAGTCTTTCGACTCTTCTATGGCTACTACCACATGGTCGAATTTTGGAGCCAATAACCTCAAGATCTTTGACACAATTGATCTTGATGTCAACACTTCTCCACATACCTTGATTTGATTCACTAGCTTTGTAACTCTGGTGAAGAAATCTATTATACTTTCATTGTCTTCCATCTGAAGAAATTCATAAGTCCTTTTGTGAGTTTGTAACCTCACCTCTTTCACCTTCTCCGTGCCTCCAAACAAATTTTTAAGATTCTCCCAGGCTTCTTTTGTTGATTCTACATCACTAACCTTTTCAAAGTTATCTAGATCAATGATGACACCAGATTTCATCATTTATTTGATTCGCTTTATGCATGTTTTATTGTCATTTTGTTTACATTTCACTATTATGCAGGTGTTATATTTGTGTTTAAGATATTTACCCATTTGAGAGGCGTGTGCGAAGAAACGAAACAAAACAGGCAAAAAACGGAAGAAATAGAGCAGTTTGCACTCAAGGCGACCACACGGGGCCCACAAACGAAGGAAGGGGAACAAACGGGCATGAGTTAAAAATGTGTGGTGTTATCCACACCCCCCATGGCGTTCTCCATGCTCTATTAGGTCAAAACAGTTGGGAACAGGCTTTACTTAGCTCCTACTTTCTCTCCACGTTTTTGGAGCGGTTTTAAGGGATTTTTAGGGTTTTTAGAACCCTATAAATACCCCCTGATGCCTCCACTTTTGATCATCCAAGTTTTGTGCACACTTAGGCCATACTCTATCCAATTGTAAGCATAACCATTCACACCAAAGAGTTATCGCGTCATGAATCGAGTTAGTATCAAGTTTGGATCATCCATGTACAAGTTTTATTTCCGTCAAGATTACTTCAGCTTTTATTGTACCAGTTTCAAGACTCCGTTCGGAGCAGGTTTTTAATTTATTCCGCTTTTATATTTAATTTGTCTTTCCTTTACTTTTCTGCTTTATTTACCTCGCAATTATTCTCTTCATCTTATTTACCTCTATCACAACTTTATTTTAAAACGCTTTTTACCAGTCATTATGTTTGCACTTAAAACCCTTTATGTTTTGTTTTCAATAACCATGTCAGGCTAACTTATTAGTGTTGCCATGTGAGGATCGTCAATAGACGGTGCTCTACATGTTGTCTCTTTAGGATTACCTTTGTGGGTTGTTTTTGTTTAAACGCAGTTTTTCTGAATTCATTTTAATCTGCCTCTACAAAAGTGGGGCAGTGAAAACGTCGGGTAAGATCGAAAGTCGTCTGACACTGAAGACTAAAATTGGTTTGTTTTTTATTAACAAATACCGCGAAAGCACTTTGTTAATTAATTAAAGAGTCTAATATTTCTAGAAAATGATTTTAAAACTATTTACAAAAGTGCGCCGTTTATAGGTTTAGGATCCGGTTACCTGAGCTAAAGCCTGGAACCCTTTTAAGTTAAACTTTCCAATCAAAATCACTTTTCGACTGAGTTAAGAGTTTAATTTCTTAAAAATAGGTTTACTACTTTAACACGATTAGCACCTTCCATAAGTGACAATGGACGGCATTAATTAGAGAGTAAATTTGGTTCAGAATACGCGATAGTGACTGTTCTTGTTAAATTGATTCTTTTCAAAGTGAAAATATTGCCCTGTAAGTAACCTTAGTTGAGATGATTAAAGTATTGTTGATTGATGTAAATTACATTTCAGTATTGTTATTCATCTAAATTTATTAAAGTTATTTACTTCATCATTCTTATTCTTAATTCAATCGCCTTAGATAAACACCGTAACAATTAAGTAACGATAGGTTTGACGATTGGTCTCTGTGGGTTCGACAATCTTTTATATTACTTCGATAGGTCCGTGCACTTGCGGAATCCACCCATCAAGTTTTTGGCGCCGTTTCCGGGGACCAATTACGTCAAATATTCTATTTCTGTTGTTGCACCGTATAGACTAAGGCACTATTGTCTCTATTACTATGTAACACCCAAATTTCTCTATGATTACCACTCCCAGTATTTTGAGGAACCACAAGATTCCCATAAATCCAACCTCGAAATATTGATGGAGAATTTTCTTGAGACACAAACTCACTATAGGCTAGAATCTATGATGAAGCGCTTTGTGGAGACATAAAACCTCCAGAATGAGGAGTTTAGAAAACAAAGTCTCCACATTAATGAAAACCTTAGGAAGCTAATTAAACACTGTGGTCAAGTCCTTGTAACTCACAACGAGGCATTGGAGACTCAAATCTCTATGCTTGCACAGACACCTCTAGGACCCTCTCTTGAGAGACATGTGGATGTTGTATCAACCACCGGTGAAAAACGAATTGACAATCCTAAGGAAAGTGATAATGAGGTTGAGGAGAGTTCTAGTGAGAAAAGAGTAGAGATGGAGAAAAATTCACCGACACCACCTGAAAGGGAAGTTATCAAAGAGGTAGAGAAGAAAGCACCTTATGTTGCTTCTCCTCCCTATAACCCACCAATTCCTTTCCCGCAAAATTTTGTGGAAGCAACGGTAGACCCACGGTCCAATAGGTATGTAAAGGTATCGGAAAATATCCACACCAATGCACCTTTTTCTGAGATCATGCATAAAACGAGAAAATTAGAAGACCATGAAACTAGGGAAATCATTAGTGTTAAAAGGGGAAGGTTAGCCTTTGAGGTGGTGGATGAAATAACTAAGCCCAAACTTGAAAAGCTGATACTCAGGATAGAGCCAGAACCACCACCACAAGTTCAGAAGAATGAACCACCCCATAGTAGAAAGAAAATAAAAGGGGAGGGATATGAGAGATGGCTTGATAAGTGGCCATGGAAACCAAAGATTATTGAAAATTTGATCGAGGAGACCTTCTCGAGAGAACCACCATGAGTGCTTACACTCCTGAGCCATCGAGCTATCGACATTAAACAAAGCGCTGCGTGGGAGGCAACCCACAAGTTTTTAATGTTTTCCTTTTATTATTTGTGTTTGCAGAAAATAAAGAAATGTATCGGTTGTCGTGTCTCAGCTACTTCTAGGCAAAAAATCTCTAGATGAAAATCTTGGAAATGAGTTGATGCCCACAGATATTCCAGCGAATGTCGCTGTTGCTGGTGACACCGATGATGAGTATGATAGGATAGAGCATGTCCCTCCCGTCTGTAACTCACCTCCCCCTCATTCTTCGCATGGTCAGGTTCCACCTGCACACACCGCACCGTATTTTTCTAACACTTTTGCAGGTACTTCCTCCATGAACGGGAAACATGATGAGCTGCTTCAGGAAAGAACAGTTTCAACAAATGAAGGTATCTCAAAACACGCGCCGCCGAAGCAGATGTGGTCAGCGAAGACATGGACAGCAAGAACAGGATCAGAGAGGATTTGGCACGCAGTAGCATTCATACAGGTTCTATCATTTATCTTTCACCTTGGATTAAAACATTGGGGACAATGTTTGATTTAAGTGTGGGAGAGGAATTTTACTGCTTTCTACTTAGATTTATTGCTTTATTTTACTTTCGTTGTTTTATCTAGTTATTACATGTATTGTCAAGTCTTTAGGCATAGTTTTTGTTGTCTATTAAAGTTCTTCCTTTTCTTGAACCATACCAAATTTTTTTTAAAAAAGAAACAGTGCTTGTTTTAAATTTGTGGGCTATTAGACAAGTTTAGGACAGGTTATAAAGACTTGGGAAATATCTTGAAATATCAGTAACGTCTTAACACCGTAAGTCTCTTAATTATAGAAATCGATCTGGATAATTGTTAAAATCTCACCCCCTAAATAAGTCCTGGAGTAGTTTACTTTAGCAGTCAGCACCATCTTAAGCATGTTATACATAAGAAAGCTGATGAATATAAATGAATGATCCAAAATTTTCTGCTTTAATTAATTGAAAATAGGGAATACACCTTCTAAGTTTGGTGACCCTCACCCGGCCGCTTAACCCAACGGTTGTGGAACCTGCAAAAATAGAATAAAAACCTGTTGTTAATTGGTTCAGAGGTATCTGGTGCTGAACTTGGTAGGGCGGATTACGGTCCGATCCCCCGCAATTACAATTGGGTAAACAAAGGGGTTACGCCACTTTAGGTACCAGAACCCTATGCAAAAGATCAGAATCACTAATCGGTCGCCTTACTATGAGTGTGTACGGATAACGGGCTTAATGTGATTGCGCCTGAATGAAAAAGGATGAAAAATGGGATGCGTAAGTTAGGCTTAGGTATAATGATATGATCCAGATTGGTTTGTATAGGAAGGAGACTTATGAATGCAAAATGCATAATATGTTATTACGATACTCTTGTTTTTGTGAATTAGTACCTATTGACATAGCCTGGTTCAAAGAAAAGTCTTTAAAGCCCTGAGTAACTATCTGAGTGCCACTGTTTACTTTCATTTTGGTTGAGGACAAGCAAAGGTTCAAGTGTGGGAGAGTTTGATGACAGCAGATTTCATCGCTTATTTGACTCGCTTTATGTATGTTTTATTGTTATTTTGTTTACATTTCCACTATTATGCGGGTGTTTTGTTTGTGTTTAAGATATTTATCCATTTAAGAGGCGTGTGCAAAGAAATGGAGCAAAACAGGCAAAAAAACGGAAGAAATGGAGCAGTTTGCACTCAAGGCGACCACACGGGGCCCATAAACGAAGGAAGAGGAACAAACAGGCATGAGTTAGCAAGGTGTGGTGCTCGCCACACCCCATGGCGTTCGCCATTCTCTATTGGGTCAAAACGGTTGGGAACGGGCTTTACTTAGCCCCCAAGAGTCCACAAGCGCTCCTACTTTCTCTCCACGTTTTTAGAGCGGTTATAAGGGATTTTTAGGGTTTTTAGAACCCTATAAATAACCCCTGATGCCTCCACTTTTGATCATCCAAGTTTTGTACACACTTAGGCCATACTCTGTCCAATTATAAGCATAATCATTCACGCCGAAGAGTTATCGCGTCACGAATCGAGTCTGTATCAAGTTTGAATCATCCCTGTACAAGTTTTATTTCCGTCAAGATTACTTCAGCATTTATTGTACCAGTTTCAAGACTACGTTTGGAGCAGGTTTTTAATTCATTGCGCTTTTATATTTACTTTGTCTTGCCTTTACTTTTCTGCTTTATTTACCTCGCAATTATTCTCTTCATCTTATTTACCTCTATCACAACTTTATTTTAAAACGCTTTTTACCAGTCATTATGTTTGCACTTAAAACCCTTTATGTTTTGTTTTCAATAACCATGTCAGGCTAACTTATTAGTGTTGCCATGTGAGGAACGCCAATAGACGGTGCTCTATATGTTGTCTCTTTAGGATTACCTTTGTGGGTTGTTTTTGTTTAAACGCAGTTTTTCTGAATTCATTTTAATCTGCCTCTACAAAAGTGGGGCAGTGAAAACGTCGGGTAAGATCGAAAGTCGTCTGACACTGAAGACTAAAATTGGTTTGTTTTTTATTAACAAATACCGCGAAAGCACTTTGTTAATTAATTAAAGAGTCTAATATTTCTAGAAAACGATTTTAAAACTATTTACAAAAGTGCGCCGTTTATAGGTTTAGGATCCGGTTACCTGAGCTAAAGCCTGGAACCCTTTTAAGTTAAACTTTCCAATCAAAATCACTTTTCGACTGAGTTAAGAGTTTAATTTCTTAAAAATAGGTTTACTACCTTAACGCGATAAGCACCTTCCATAAGTGACAATGGATGACATTAATTGGAGAGTAAATTCGATTCTGAATACGCGAAAGCGACAATTCCTGTTAAATTGATTCTTTTCAAAGTGAAAATATTGCCCCGTAAGTAACCTTAGTATAGACGATTAGAGTATTGTTTATTGATGTGAATTACATTCCAGTATTGTTATTCATCTGAATTTATTGAAGTTATTTACTTCATCGTTCTTATTCTTAATTCAATCGCCTTAGATAAACACCGTAACAATTAAGTAACGATAGGTTTGACGATTGGTCTTTGTGGGTTCGACAATCTTTTATATTACTTCGATAGGTCCGTGCACTTACAGAATCCACCCATCAATCAACACATTGATGGATTATAAAGAGAGCTTTATAATCTTTCTTCTTCAATTCTTTATATGCTGCTTTCTCCTGATCTGTCGCAGTTTCTGCAAGCAGTGATAATCTCTCCCTCACAAGATCCCAAAGATCTTGGTAATAGAAAACCACCTTAATCTGCTTGCACCAATTCTCATAATTATATTTCTTAAGAATTGGAAGATTTGCTGGAAAGTGACCGTTCGGGTGATTCATCGCCATCATAGTTGTTCTTCCCTTGAATCAAAATCGGAGCTCTAGATACCAGATGTTGGAAATTCGGCCACAACCTATGGAGAATTCCTATTCAATCTTGATCTCAAAATTGTTATGTTATGACAATGAACAAAAACAAGAACACGTTTAAAGAAGATGAGAATGAACTGCAGAATAACTCTAGGCTCACAACTGTGGAATTTTATTATCACTTTGCAACTTCAAAACCGTGATTATCAAACTTATTTATTACAATGAAAAATGTTTCTCCCTATTTATAGATTTACATTAACTTGCATCTCAAGCTAAAGCGCAAACTATAAAAGTCCAAAAATATTTAATTTAATCTTTCTAAATCAAATATAATAGTTATAAATGAAATCAAATCATTCTAAAATAATGAATTACATATTTAGCAGTATGTAGTATTAAAAAAATTGTCACTGCAGACTATAAATTTCTTATTATTAACTAGATTTTAAATATTTTTATATAAATAAAATCAAAGGAAAATATACCGTGCCTTTAGTTACCATGCGATTTTAAAAATAATTGTTTTGTTTAGTTACCATGCGATTTATAATCCCTAAATGTATGACTTAAAAATAATTGTTTTGTTTAGTTACCATGCGATTTATAATCCCTAAATGTATGTACCAACACAGAAGTATGAAAATAAATACACAACAAATCACCATACATGTAATAAAAAGGACAATGTAATGAGTTGTAGTATAAACTTATTTGCACTTACTTATTGTTGAGTTGGTATAATAATTGAATGTCCTATGTTGTGGATAAGGCAGAACGGGTACCAACTTCTGAGGAGGAGGATATCAGAGTTTATTATAAACGAGATTGATCATAGCTATTTTTGCCGGTAATGTGCGTTTCTCCCTGTTGCCGAGTGTAAATGGTTCTCCACGTTTGGATTGTTTTTCTATCTTGCACTATTTCCATTTTCATTCTTATCATGCATGTGTGAATATAGATTTCAATAAGTTGTGTTGTGTTATTACATTTGGATTTAGATTGACATATTTTTATAGGAAAAATAAAAAATAAGATGTCTAGAAAGTTGTTTGTCATATCTTAACTCATCTTGTCTCATTTGATTTTGTGTTTGATTCTAGAGATTATTATAAAAATTTTGTTTCAGGTTTGTTCGGTCTAAGATTATGTTTAAGTTATTTTAAAAGAAAGATTTGATTGGTGAATGTGTATATGCAATTTGTTAAGCAATATGTCGAGACATATTGTGTGACATCTTGACACGTGTACTGCTTTTGGCACGTGTACCGTTTAAACTATGTTTCATGACCATTTCAACATTTAGTTAGCAAATATATTCCAATTGAGTTTGTTTAGATGATTGCTTTTGGAAGAAATTTGTTAATCCACATCAGTTTGGAAAAGATGTTATTAAATCATAAATATGGATGAAGAATACTTAATTAGATATGATTTAATTAAAAGAATTGGAGTTTTTTTAATCAAAGAAAATTTGGTGGGCGCGCTTTGATGAAAATATTTGATTAGATATTTTTTGTAAAAAGATTTGGTTCTGTTTTATTTAGTCCAAGATTTTGCTAAAATTGATGTGCAAAGATGTTCATTTAAGATGTAATTAAACAAATATAACACATGAAGGGATTTAATTGAATTTGTTTTAATTACATGATTTAGATTTGCACATAATAATAATATCTCTAATATCTATTGAAGAAGATTTAAAGTGTGTTTCATTTTGGAAGAGTTTTAGTTCTGAAGTCTTTAATTAAGAGGTTAGAATTAAGTAAAGTCAATATTATATTTGTTTAATGAAGTTTCACAATTGGTTGTGTAAAGATTCACGAGAAGTAAGATGTCAAGCACAATATTTCAAATATCATGTCTCGGACTGTCTGTTTGGAACGTAAGATAAATTGAAGTATATTTTTTCCTTTTAAGATTTGTTTTCTTTTCTGTTCTATCAGAGATATAAGTGTGTTAGCATGTGTTTGAATTTAAAAAAAAAAATCTGTTTTTACCAAGATTGCATTTGGTGTTCATTTTTTTCCAAGATTTGTATCAATCAAGCATCTCAATCATCATAATGAAGATTTAATTGATAATGTGATTGTTTCTGAAGGTTTAATCTGAATCAAATCCAGCAAGAATGAAGTTTCTAATATCAAGAGATTCAGATTTAATCAATCAAGTTTTGCAATCAATCATTATTGAAGATTGATCTCTTGCACTTTTGAAATGCCACCTAAGTCTTGACAAACCCCTAGTGAGTTTTCTATATGGATCGTTGTTTCTATATAAGGAAGTAATCTCCTTTGTGAAGATTCAGAACTTTAGAGAAAATATCTACTTGATATGAGAGATTTAATAAGTCTTGTTTTTGTATTTTGTACACTCTACCCATGTGCATTAGTTCTCAATTAGCCTAATAGAGTTTTGAGTTGTATTACAATCTTATCTTTCATCTTTGTAATCAAATAAACACTTGGAAGAGTGATCGTGTAAAAGTGAGAGGTGTATTAGATTCAGGGGGAACCCTAATAGAATCTTCATGGGTAGTATTACGAAAGCGGCATTGGACAAAGTGAGTTCTTTCTATAGAGAGTCCTTAATAGAAATTCACGAGTAGTATTAGGAAAATAGGTTTTGAACTAGGAACGTTTAACTAAGTCCAATTTGTACTTCTAACTATTAAGAATGAATTTCCTTTCATTGGATTAACACCCTTCAGACGTAGGTGATTTTGCACCGAACAGTGTTACCAATTCCTGTGTTATTTATGTTTTGATTTTATTCTGTCAGCTACACATTTAACTTGTCATACACATTTTCCTAGAAATTGTGTCTAATATCTTTCCATTAGACTAACAAACTTTTACACTATAAGTAGGGAAAGAGAGTAAAATATTGAATCGTCAAATTACACTAGTTTTTACCTTAGTGGACTAAGAAAGATTTGTCTATCTTGTATTAGACAATTTCTAATTTTGACTATCCACTACTAAAAAACACATTTTACCCATAATTCTTTAGGTAGATGCTTTCCTTTCAACATACTTCTGGCTATATTCATGATGGTTCAATTCTTCCTTTCTGTAGTTCCATTCTGCTGTGGAGTGTAGGGTGGCACCTGTTAGAACAAGATTTGTTCATGACATATATTCCTTAGGTTTTTATGATAACAAAGTATTAAAAGAACAATGGTTATATTTTATGTGTGTTTCATGTATGCAGGTTCTAATACTTATAGATATATATTCAG
Organism: Lathyrus tuberosus; assembly: GCA_022829125.1. Lineage (NCBI taxonomy): Eukaryota > Viridiplantae > Streptophyta > Magnoliopsida > Fabales > Fabaceae > Lathyrus > Lathyrus tuberosus. The sequence goes on from JALAZF010000422.1 coordinate 5,141,480, forward strand.
AATCTGATACACAAGGGCACACTCGAGAGAAGCTGAATTGCTAGCTTCTAGTGGTGCAGAATCAGAAGACACTCTCTAAGTGATGTCTGGCGTAGACTCTAAAGCTAAAGGTCCCAGCATCATAAGAAGCAACATAATTGTCTCTACACTTGGTAAATGTAAATTGGCTTCTGGTGATCATTCAGAGTTAGTGATAAAGTTGAAGCTATTCGTACTGCATAAAGCAAGTTACATTGTCAAATCAGTTTGTCAGCTAGAGTCTTAGTTCACAAGGCTCAAGAAAAGTTGGCATAATTTACGGATATCTACTCTCAAAAGCTCTATAGTACATGATCTCTTTGAAGACTCAATGGTTAAACACGTAACACACTAGATCAAGATTTTTTGGTGTATCTATTTTCAACGTCTCTTGTACTATGGAGAAAGCAAAGACACTTGATCAAGCTATCTCTCCAACGGCCAGTCTTCTAAAAATGCTATATAAGTAGCTGAAGGTTCAAACTGAATATTTAACAAGGATCAACCTGATGGAGGAATAACAAGATCAATAGTTATCAACACAATTGAGTATGAAGAATTTTTGTTATAGGTTGTAATTATAAAAGCCTTAAGATTTTTTAAACATTGAATATCTTAGAAATATTAAGAGCTTTAGGTATTTGTTGTGGTGATTTCATGGTACCTCTGATATTTGTATCAAGTACACGTTGTTCTCTATTCTGTTGAACATGTTGTTTAACAATTTAGATTAAGTCTCTCACCATGATGCTTGAGCCATGTAAGTCTCATGTTATGTGCTAGAGCATTGAAAGTCTTAATCAAGTAGATTGATTGAGCAACCAAGTCTCTCGCGAAGATTCTTGAGCCATGTAAGTCTTATGTTATGTGTTACAGCAATGAAAGTCTTAATCAAGTGGATTGATTGAGCAGAAGTGAGGGGTTTAAGCAGTAAGTCTTGGGTTTGTGGAACATGAGCAGGGAAGTCTTGGACCGTGAGTCTAACAAAGAAGTCTTGGGCTTGAGGAGCTTGAGTAGGAAGTCTCGGGTCTGAGGGACCTAAGTAGGAAATTCTTAGGCTCAAGGTTTAAGCAAGGAAGTCTTGAGTCTATAAGACTTTAGCAAGTAAGTCTTGAGCCTTAGGGGTTTAAGCAAGAAGTCTCGGACTTAGGGTCTGAGCATTGTAAAAGTCTTATGCAGAATGCATAAGCGATTGTAATCATGATTTAATTATAGTGAAAATCTCTTGTGAAGTAAGGGGAGTGGGCTACTCTCATTTAGGAGGAACCAGTATAAATTTTTGCATCTTATGCTATTATTTATTTGATTTTGTTAGTATTCCGCTTCTAAGTATAACCAGAATCTGAACACCAGTTTAGATTCTGAACTCTGATCAGACACAAATTAAGAAAACAAAAATCACAATTCAACTCCCCCTTCTTGTGTACTTTTATCACCTTCAGCACCACCTCATGCACAATCACTTATTTCTCACATAATGTGTCAAAGTCTTTTGACACATATTCTCCACCACCATCAGTCCTTAAAATGTTGAGCTTTCGACCACTTTCTCTTTCGACCATAGATTTAAACTTGGCGAATACCTCAATCACTTCACTTTTCTTCTTGATCAGGTAAGTCCATAATTTTCGACTGAAACCGTCTATGAATGTGACAAATTATCTATTACCTCCAATCGAATCCGCCTGGATAGAACCACATACACCAGAGTATATGATTTCAAGAATTGCCTTCGACTTGCTTCTTGCATCCTTCCGGAAGTTGTTCCTGTGTTGTTTCGCCTGCACACATTCTTCACACACTTCATTTGGAATGTCGATTTCTGGTAACCCTGAAACCATATTTCTTCTTTTTATATTTATGATGTATTTGATGTTGAGATGGCCAAGTCTATAGTGCCACATTCATTCATCCCTAATAGCTGCGGTTGCAAGGCACTTGTGCTCCATCACATTAAGTTCAATCCCGAAGGTTCTATTTTGAGACATAGGAGCCTTCAAGATTAACATTCCTCCTGAGTCAAGAACTCTCTTCATCTTGTCTTCGATCCAAACGTTATAGTTATTTTTGACCAACTACCCTATGCTGAGAAAATTACTCTTCATGCCTGGTATGTACAATACATTGGAAATTACTGGCCTCTTGTTATCTTTCCTCGTAATCAGAACATCACCAATACCTTCATCTGCTAGAGTATTGTCATTTGCAAATTACACCATGTTCTTCATTGAGGGTTTTCTGTTGACAAACCAATATTTCCTAATAGTCATGTATGGTGAGCATCCTGAATCTAAGTACCATTGGTCCTGGAATCTTTCTTCATCTCTTGTTGTGACCATCAGCAACATATCTTTTTCTTCATGCTTTGCATCGTTGTCTTAGTTCTTTTATTTTTCAGGGCAATCACTAGAGTGGCGACCATACTTCTAACAATTGAAACACTGAATGTGACTTTTGTTAGGTTTTCGACCACCACCTTTTCCTCTACCTGCTGCACCACCTTTTTGGTTGATTTGGTATGAGGATTTTCTCTGATTTGAGCAGCCTCCTTCTTGTTGATCTCGATCAATTGAATTGGTGTATCCTCCTCTACTTTTGCTATCGAACCACTTCCATTTTCCTTTCTTTTCTCTTGTCGATTTCGCTTGCAAAGCCACATCACTCTTCGACTTGCTTGCAACTCTTTCAGCAATTATTTGTTCATGAGATTCAAGCATCCCTTGAAGCTCTTCCTTTGTCAATGTTGATAAATCTTTTGAATCTTCTATGGATACTACCACGTGGTCTAACTTTGGAGCCAATGACCTCAAGATCTTTGCCACGATTGATCTTGATGTCAACACTTCTCCACATACCTTGATTTGATTCACCGATTTTGTGACCCTAGTGAAAAAAATTGTTATGCTTTCATTGTCTTCCATCTGAAGCAATTCATACGTTATTTTGTGAGTTTGTAACCTCGCCTCTTTCACCTTTTATGTGCCTCCAAATGATTTCTTCAATATCTCTCATGCTTTTTTCACTGATTCTATATCACCGACCTTTTCGAAATTATCTAGATCAACACATTTATGAATTATAAAGAGAGCTTTATAATTTTTCTTCTTCAATTCTTTGTATGCAGCTTTTTCTTGATCAGACTCATTTTCTGCAAGTGGTGTTACTCTTTCCTTCACAAGATCCCAAAGATCTTGACAACAGAAAACTACCTTCATTTGTTTACACCAATTCTCATAATTCTAACCCTTCAGAATTGGGAGACTCACCGGAAAGTGTCCACTCGGATGATTCATTGTCGTTTCCATCGTGTTTTGCTTCCCATAATCGTTTAGCCAATGCTCTAGATACCATATGTTGGAATTAAACCCAAGAATTTGAGTAATTCCAAATCAATCTTGGTGAACAAGATTCAATCAGCCGATTAAATTCTCTTCTTGTTCTTCAGTCTTCACTCGAGTAAATCAACCAACCTTGGTTGCAAGATGATTATCTCTGCACAATGACAATGAAAGGAGAAAGAAAATATGTATTCAGAAGAAAAGGAAATTAGGGATTCAAAACAAAATAGGGGAAGAAGAAGAATTTCTGCAGAGTAACTCTCTGCTCTCAAAACTGCAATTTTATTCAAGTGAATCACCCTACAATAATAGGGGTTACTCCTTATTTATAGAATCCTGATAGCTTGTCCATTAAGCAAAGCCCAAAATATATAATTTTGCCAACACTACAAAATTAGGTCCAAATCAAAAATTCATGGCGAGGTTACTCCTCCGACACTTTGATAACAAAATAATTTTAACACACGATAAACTATTCGACAACTTTCTTATCCTTATCGAGAAACATACTTCAACACAAGAAATTACAATTCAACATACATTACTTTTGTAAATAGTCGAATGAGAAAAAAAATTATAGACCTTTGTTTTATGGGCAGTAAAATAATTTTCTCAATACATACCACAAATCGTAAATTATTATATATACACATTCAATTAATCAATTCAACTATTTTATCTTTTTTTTTTACTTTAGGGACCTTCCTCCTCACAGGGATGATTTGATATACTTTCTACCACCCCTTTTGGTGTTTGTGTTTGGTTTTTAGTGTTTTACTCTGGTTGGAAATTTCTGATAGTTGAGGTATGGAAAGGGGTATTCAGGAGAAATGGGTGGAGGTCCGTAGGGGAAGAAACAAAACTGAGATTAAAAATAGGAGATCCATATGGACTGCTAGGGGGGATAAGGCTATAATGGGGGTTGACGATAATGAGGCGTATTTCTTCTTCACTGAATTTCCGGACGAGTTTGAAGCTAAGGATATGTTTGACACTTTTAGAGAATACGGATTGGTGCTGGAGGTGGTTATACCACCGAAGCGAGACAAACGTGGAATGAGATACGGTTTTGTCCGATTCAAAAACTTGGAGAATGAAAGGACTTTAGCCATCAAACTCGATAACATTTTCATCAAGGGTAGAAAACTACATGCAAACGTTCCAAAATTCCAAAGAACTGAACCTCGATTCCGTAAAGGAGTCAATCTACATATAGGTCAGGACTTCAATGCTTGGAATAGGAAACTGAATGTAGATGATTCCAAGAGTAGACGAACCATCAATCCACACATTTATTTAGCTCAGGTGGTTACGGGTAAGAAATTAGGAAGGAATACGTTTCTTTCAGAGGGTTATGAGAGGAACAAAGGATTTAAAGGTGGTAAACCTGAAAAAGATTTTCTCTGCTCTAAACCCTCTTTCACACATCTTCAATATAATATTGGGAAAGACGAATTGCTAAGATTCGAGAAAGCGTTCGTGGGGGTGGTTGAAGAATCTGGTTCGACATATAATATTAAGGACGCAATGCTAGCCGAAGGTTTTTTCCACATTAAAGCAACACCGATGGGTGCAAATTTATGTCTCTTGGAAGAAGATATGGAAGGTGACATCAAAAACGAATCAGGGAAGAAGAAAGCTGGGTATCCCATTGGTTCTCTGAGGTGCATCCATGGTCGCCTGACAACGTGGACAACGAGAGACTCACCTGGATACGCTGTTTTGGTTTACCTGGACATGTATGGTGCACTGGGTTCTTCAAATTTTTAGCAGGCCGAGTGGGAACGTACATCAGATCGGGCGAGGACACAGAGCAGTTGAAAAGAATGGATGTAGCGAGGTTTTTTGATAAGGACGAAATTTGCAATCGATCTTAATGAGGTTTTTAATGTTGAAGTCAACGAAAAAATTTACAAAATTAAACTTTGTGAAGACAAGCATGGCCCTTTGAGAATTGAAGCTTCAAAACGGAATAATTTGGGAAGTTCTGTGGATTACTCAAGTTCTGAAGGTGACGAAGATGGTGGTGTGTGGTGGGACTCAATGGAAAAGGAAGAAGATGAAGAAGACGTTCATCCAACGGTCAATAGGGAGGTGGAGGGAGATAACGTAAAACCCACTCCTGACAACATAGGGAAGGAAGATGGGGAGCTTGGGCAGTGCAAGAATTATGATGATTTGGGGAAGTTCTCTGTCAAGAAAAAACGTGGCTCAAAGTAAGGCGAAATCCAAGGAAAAATATGCTTTGGAAATCAACACTGGTGATAAGACAGACTTTCTTACAAAGGACGTTAGCGCAGGGTTGAAGTCTTTGAAGTCTTTAGGTGAGCAGGTGGGGCCTATCAGTGGAAGTTAAGTTAGGAATCTTTTGATGAATAACGGATCAGTGGACGGGGGGAATAGTGGGTTTTGGACCCAACGGACCAAATACAACTTCTGTCCCTTCTGGAGGTAACCTTAAGATGTACATTAAGCCCAGGAAAAAGAAGTTATTGTTGGATATTTATCAGAACCTGAAAATTCCCTTCTTCCTATCCTATTACTCATCGCTGATCCTTTCTGATAACCCCAATGTGGAATTTCCCATTAGTCCACCAAATCCTCTTAACCAAACTTTATCTCTTAATAACTCCTTTGTGGAAGACTCTTTGTCTCAGTATTCAGGAGGATCGGTCTTGTGTTGCGATTCAATCGAAGATGCGGATGTTAACGCCACTAATTCGAGAATTCTAAAGAAAATCGAAGGTGTACCTCTAAGGGTATGGGAGTCTATGAATAAATTGGGGATAGAAGGAGACGAGGATGAGGGAGTCTTTGAAAAACTAATAAAAAATATGGTTCAGTCTAAGAATGTTCAAAAGAGAAGTATGCTGGCGGTGGAAAACGGTGCTCCATGAATATTTTGAGTTTCAATATTAGGGGAAGTGGCAGCATCACCAAGAGAGGCAGAATTAAAGAAATAATCTCTAAAGGTTCGGCTGATGTGGTTTTTATGCAGGAAACAAAATTTAAAAATATGACAGATAGTTTAGTTGGAAGCTTTTGGAGACAATCGAAATTTGATTGGTCGGCATCAGATTCTTATGGTTTATCAGGAGGTATGCTGATAAATTGGAGAAAAGAGTTCTTTTAACCATCTACTAGTTTCTGTGGGCAAGGTTATCTTGGGATTTTTGGCACTTGGAATCAGAAAAATCTATATTTGATCAATGTTTATTCATCATGCGATTTGGAGAAAAAGAGAAAGATGTGGGCTGAGCTTATGAACTTTAAGTCTCTTGCAGAGCCAGGGGATTGGGTGATAGCCGGGGATTTCAATGCAGTAAAGAACAGGGAAGAATGTATGAATAAAAAATCCTACAGTAAAGCTGAGATGGAAGACTTCAAAGCATTCATAGAGCTTATGAATTTGGAGGATTTACCTACTCTGGGCAACAAATTCACGTGGTTTTGCTCGAATGGTAGAAGTGGTAGTAGAATTGACAGATTTCTCGTACCAGAAGATGTGCTGAAAGATTGGAATTCGGCGGTGTAATTGATAGGGAATAAAGAAGTTTTCGATCATAGACCTATTTGGTTGAAAGCTCGGAACATAAACTGGGGCCCCAAACATTTTAAAACCTTTAATGTGTGGTTTGAGCACCCAGATTTTTTACCTTTCGTCAAAGCTTAATGGAATTTTCTAGTAGTGGAGGGTACTGCAATTCAGAGACTATCCAAGAAATTGAAGCTCCTTAAGGAGAGGCTCAGGTGGTGGAACTCTAACATCTTTGGGAGGTTGGATTTAAACGTAGAAAAAGAGGTAGACATCATTAATCAGGTAGAACACGAGTTGGAAATTGATAATAAAGTTGTTTCTGAATTTGATATGCAAAGGAGAAGCAAGACACAAGAGGACCTGTGGAAAATTTTGTGTATTCGTGAAGGTATACTGAAACAAAAATCAAAGGTTAAATGAATAATGGAGGGTGACCAAAACACTAAATATTACCATACATTGCTCAAGCAGAGGACAAGGTACAATTCCATCAATTCCATACAGGTTAATGGTTCGCAGGTGTTTGAGGTCATTCAGGTGAAGAAGACAGCTCAACAACACTTCATGAAAAGATTTCAAAAGTTGGAAATTCCTAGACCTGAGTTCGATTTTCAAGGAATATCGAGATTATCAGTCGAAGAAAGCAACAGATTAGAAGAAAAGTTTTGCAAAGAGGAGATTAGAGAAGCTGTGTTCGAAGTGGGAGGCAATAAGAGTCCGGGTCCGGACGGATTCAATGGTGACTTTTTCAAGAAATGTTGGGAGTTTATGGGGCATGAAATTATGGAGTGCATACATGAATTCCATGAGTTTTCTTGGCTTCCAAAGGCTGTGACTTCATCTTTCTTAGTCCTGATTCGGAAGAAAAACAATCCCCAAGACCTTGATGATTATAGACATATCTCCTTGATAGATGGCATTTACAAAATCATTGCGAAAATACTGGCTACTAAGCTCAAGAAAGTGTAGAATTAGTTAAAATCAAACACGCAGACAACGTTCATAGAGGGAAGGAAAATACTAGATGGGGTGTTAGTGTTGAATGAATTAACAAATCTTTCAAAGAAGTCCAAGAAAAGATGTATTTTTCTTAAGGTGGACTTCAAGAAGGCTTACGACTGCGTCGATTGGAGTTTCTTGAAGAAATCTTTGATTGCTATGGGATTTGGTGGTAAATGGATAAAGTGGATGGCTGGAACGGTAATGAATAGTCATCTTTTAGTTCTTATAAACGGCAGTCCTACGAAATATTTCAAGGCATCTAGAGGTCTCTGTCAAGGAGATCCTTTATCTCCGTTCCTGTTTGCAATAATTGGTGAAAGCTTGAATCTTTTAGTGAAGAGGGCGGTCGAGATTGGTTGTCTGGAGGATTTCAAATTGAACAACGAAATCTCTTATAGAATCCTTCAATATGCTGACGATACATTTATTATTTTTGATGGATTAATGCATAATCTGTGGGCGTTGAAGTCGATCCTCACTGGTTACGAAATGATCAGTGGCCTAAAGATAAATATTAGAAAGACAAAGTTGATAGGAATTGGTGTGTCAGATTATTTTTTGAATGCTGCTATGCAATTTCTGGACTGCAAGTTAGCTTCTCTCCCTTTCAAATTCCTCGATGTTTCGGTAGGGGGCAATCATCGTAAGATCTCTTTTTGGAAGCCGGTGGTCGAGTGTTTACCGGCCAGACTCTCAAGCTAGAAGGGCAGGATTCTGTCGATAGGAGGGAGGATCACCTTAATTAATTCAGTTCTTACGAATATGCCAGTTTATTATCTCTCATTTTATAAGATGCCTAGGAAAGTACAGAAGTTGATCACGTCCATTCAAAGATAATTTCTGTGGAGCGGTTCAATTGACAAGAGAAATATGGCGTGGATCAGTTGGAAAGCAATTTGTAGGACGAAAGATGAAGGTGGTTTAGGCATAAAAGAAATTGGCATATTCAACAAAACTTTGCTATTCAAATGGCTGTGGAGATTCTTAACGGAACGAGATGCGATTTGGGAAGGTATTATTCTTGACAGATACGGTGATTTGCAGCAGGTAATCCTGTTAAACCATGCCGGAAATCGTCGTAATCAAGATTCAGCTTGGTGGAGAGATCTAATGACCTGCTGCAATGATAATACCGAGCCTAGTTTTTCTGTTTTTTGTCACATAAAATTGGGGATGGTAAAAGTATTCGTTTCTGGAAAAATAAACGGTTGAGTGAATCAAATTTCCAAGTCTTATATCCTGAACTTTACAACTTGTCAAGTCTAAAACATGGCAGTATTTTCCAATTGGGATCCTGGAGACAAAATACTTGGGAATGGAAACTTGGCATAGCAGAACTTCATCTGGATTCTCGTCTGAAAATGCAGCAGGAGGAGTTGTTGCAAATTCTCAGAGACATTCATCCTGCTGCAGACAGAGCTGGTGGCGTTTTTGGGGCCTATTCTCGCACGAAAAGGTACACGGTTAACTCCTGTTATGAGCTTATCTTAAAGCATCGCGAGAGTAGCAGCATTTAGAAGAAAATAAGAAGATGACTCTCAAACTGTTATGGATGTCAATTGCACCGCTAAAGGTAAAAATTATTGTGTGGCATTTGATTTTTGATAGATTACCCACCTGTTTAAACCTTGTGAATCAGGTAGGCATGGCAAGAAAACCCGGGCCCGCCGGGCCCCGCCCGGACCCGGTCTGAAATTAACGGGGGAAACCCGATTTGATTGGGTGTGGGTGCGGGTGCGGGTAAAACCCGGTTTGTAATTGCGGGTGCGGGGGGCGGGGGGATGCTACTACCCGCCCGCACCCATCCCCGCCCCCGCCCGGTCTTATAATATTTACTTTAATACCCATATTTAAATTATTTTATATCACATTTATTCACTTTTGAAGAAGTAATTAAAAATCCTCATTAGTCATTTCTCACCATTCACTCAAACTCACATCTTTAGAAACAAGTTTATTATTAAAATGATTAAGTTTTTAGTAAAATTGTTAATTTTTATTACTATTTAAAAAAATATTTTTTTGCGGGTGGGGGTGGGGGGCGGGTGCGGGCAAACCCGTTTCTAACGGGGGCGGGTCTGGGTGGTAAATTTTTACCCCCGACTGGGTTTGGAGGCGGGGAGCGGGTCTATAACAGGGAGGCGGGTGCGGGGCTAGCTAAACCCGCCCCCGACTCGCCCCGTTGTCATGCCTAGAATCGGGGAGTAATTCACAACCCGCACGATCGGGTTTGCGTTTTCTGTTTCCATGATGATGAGGATGCTGAGCACTTGTTTTTCAACTGTCCTAAATCGATATCAATCTGGAATAAAATTTGCGATTGGTTCGATGTAGCTAAATAGCGAAAGGGCAAACGGTAGATCACTTGAGCTCTTGGATTGGTAAGGTGAGACATAAGATCTCAATCCCAAACGCAACGGGAGTTTGGAATATAGTTTGTTGGTTTATCAGGTTTTATAGAAACCAAATTTTGTTTAAAGATGATATTGGCAATGTGGACATGATGCATCATCGTATCATTTTAAAGTGCTGGTGGTGGCTGTCAAAAAAATCAGGTTCCTACAGTTATTATGATTGGGTTAAATACCCTTGGTTTTTCTGTAAATGATAGATGGGATAATAGCTTTGTAGATTGATTCAATTTTGTAAATGAGTTCGGATACTCCTAGTGTCTTGCTATGCAATATATTCTGCTGCTTATAAAAAAAAGTAAGATCATAGTTAATGATAATTAAAAAGGAGTCTTAACAATTTATGTAACTTTAAAAGAAGAGGTTGAGATGCAGTTACTCTCAATTGGAAGCTAGTTTATTTTTTAAAAACCTTATTATAGGCACGAAATATCTAGTATTGTTTATTCAGTAATTTTAGAACACAAAGTGAGTTCTAATATCACTCAAACTCAAACTACAAATTTTCCTAACATAATAGACCATATTTGAACATCTATATTATCAAAGAAAGAGCTTATGATACTACTATATTATTATTAAATTTTTTTCAAAATATAATATACAAGATTAGAAAAAAGAGAAATGAATGCTCATTACAGGTAGTTATCAAAGGTTGAAAAAGAAGAAGAAAAAGAATAAAGAAATGCAGCATTTACTGCATTTATTTATAAAGATACTAGTAGTAGTATATAGAAGAAGTAGTAGTACAATCCAAGCAGATCATAGCCATAAATTAAAAACTCCATTGATGAAAATTGAATTGAATTCTCAAACCCCTCATTGAAATGCATTTAGTTACTCATACGGATCAGAGTGCAGCAGCATTCAAACGCCATTAACGGATCCATTTCATGTGCCAAGTTGCCAACCAAACTCACCACCAAAATCAATTGCATTCTGCTATGTGTTATTACTACCATTCTATTCTATTGCTTTTAAGTTGTACTAGTAGTTTTTGTTGGAGATTTCAATGAGAAATACTTCAATGCTCACATTAAAACACTATCATATTTTATGGATTCCAAGATATTTCCTTTCACGTGATAGTAGATTCTCCACCTTGTAGAGATATTAATACTAGACTTCAACATTAATTGCCATTTAAGGTTGCTTCCAAATTTTTTAAGTACTTGAATTAATTAATGTTGTTGTGTGTGATGCTTATTACACCCTACATTTTTTCATCCTTGATGGTAGGTGTGTAAGATCCGTTTGTTTTAATTTTTTTTAAATAATTTCTATTATATTATATATTTTTGTGTAAATAAAATTTATAAAAAGATTTATTATAAAAGTTTCAAATGAAAATTTTAGTTTAAATAATTATTTTTAAAATGTTATTTTTATATAAATTATTATTTTATTAAAATTTTTTAAATATTAAAATTTTAAAAAAATTATTTAATTTTGAAACTATTTCAAATAATTTAAAAAAAAAATCATTTTTGAGGTATAATTTTTTTTTTAAATTGCGATTTCGATTGATCTTTAATAATGTATGTTTATGTTATAGAATGACAAAATTAATCTTTCATTCTAAAAAAAATGAATTTAAAAAAAATCTAAAATTTTGAAAAACTTTTTTATAAAATCATTTTTAAAAATTAAAAAATAAATCTATTTTTTAAAAAAAATAAAACAAATAGCACTGAATTCATTTACTTTCATGTATTACTCCTATTTATTTATAAATACTAATTTTGTAGTTATTGTTAAAAATATAGCTATCAAGATTAAGGGTGGCAAAATGGGCCGTCCACCCCAATCCGCCTTAAATCCACTAAAAAAAGGGTAGGGCGGGCAAGTCCGCCAAGTGAAATAGGCTTAAAAATCTAGCCCGCTCCACCAAGGTGGCAGGTTGGCGAACGACGGATTGGCTCGCCTATTTTTTTATATTGTTTTTCTTTTTTTTAATAGATTAATAGGCTTATTTTACATTGCAATTATATCTTTCACATATTTTTTAGAACAATTTTTTATAAATCATCTTTTTCAAAAATTTTACTTAAAAAAATATTGCATATATTCATAAATAAATGTATAAAATAGAATTATCAACAAGTATTTAAAAATATAGTTCAAGTATTAACCTTCAACCAATAAAAAAAAATGATTTTAGTGTTTGATAACTACGTTGGCGGGCAGGAGGGCTAACTCGCCCCTCTTTTTGGCGGGCTTAAGGCATGACGGGTTAGGTGGGTAGGCGGGCATAAAATCCTAGGGGTGGCAAAACGGGCCCGGCCCGCGGGGGAAAGCCCGTTTTACCCGTCATTTTTTGCGGGGCGGGCCTGAATTTTGAGCCCGCATCTCCACCTTTGCCCGCCCCGCCCCGCCCCGTTTTTTTGCGGGCTTTTGCGGGGCGGGCCTAAACGGGGCGGGTATGCCCGCGGGTAAAAACAACTCATTCTATCTTATATTATTATTATTATTATTATTATTATTATATCTTATATTATTATTATAGCTTGAACAGTATGGACCATAAATGTTGTGCGCTACAATTCACATGTATTAGGAAATTATTAGTTTCATTTCATTATTATTCTACTCATTTGCTATCATAAATTATCTATTCACTTTCATTAATTATTTATTTATTCGCTACAGTGACCGTAATGGAAATTATTTTGTTACGCTACAATACTTCTCATTTCTAATAATTGCTTCCTGTTTAGCACCTTAGCAAATTCATACTGACTATTTCCTCAGCTCCACTAGAAAAATGCTTTGGTTTGAAAATTATAATTAAATTCTTGTAGGCTTCCCACTAAAACTTATTCTAACATACATAATTAATAATTGAATAATTAATTAATATCGTTTCAATAATTAAATTCAATTATCTATAAAATAATTTCAATAAAATAAAAATAATTAAATTAAGATTATTGATATTATTATTAATTAAATTTAAATATACATTACATCTACATCTATTTTCTTTTTATTTATTTTCATCATTATACTATTATTATTAATATAAATTATTTTAATTAATATATTATTATTAAAAAAAAATTAAAGAGAATGGCGGGCATGCCCACGGGCATGCCCACGGGCCCGCGGGCCCGTCATTAAATGGGGCGGGCCTAGAAAATGAGCCCGCATCTCCACCTTTGCCCGCCCCGCCCCGCCCCGTTCTTTTGCGGGCTTTTGCGGGGCGGGCCTAAACGGGGCGGGCATGCCCGTTTGCCACCCCTAGTAAAAATTGACAACTGGAACTCTTTTACAAAGTCTTCCGGTACACAAAATGAAAGTTAAAAAATGACTACCGAAATTCTTTTACAAAATCTTCCAGAACACAAAAAAAAATGTCTAAAAAAAGTTTAAAAAATGACTACCAGAACTCTTTTACAAAGTCTTCTGATACACAAAAATTAACTACCGAAACTCTTTTGCAAAGTCTTCCAGTACACACAAAAAAATGTTATAAAGTTCTTGAAAATTGACTACTAGAATTCTTTTGCAAAGTCTTTTGGTACTCAAAATAAAATTTAAAAAATATTTAAAAAATAAATAATAAATTAGTTAAAAATTATACAAAGGTAAAATTAGTATTTTTTATAAAATGTAGGGGTACATAGATAAAGGTAGGGGTATGAGCTAAATTTTCCTAAAATTAAAAACCTATATTTTTCAGGATTTTTTAGTTTGGTCCTAAAAAGTCTGTTACCCATTAGGGCTATCTGTATGGACCGTGGGTAATTCGTTAGACTCGTATAGCTATAATTTTTTTTTTTAAATATATTAATATTGTCTTACTAAAAAATATCACATTGATTTTTCTCAACTCATTAAATTTTCTATTCTATTTAATATATATTTTTTAAATCTTATACATTAATATAATCAACATTATTTCCATGTATTTTATTAATTATTCTTAGGTTAGATTTGAGTATTATTTTATACAATTTAGACATGTGTTATATTTAAAAACATATTATAATATTTATAAAAGATAATATAAAACTTAAAATATATTATATTTAAAATAATATTTTTAATTTCATTTATAATAAATATTATGGTGGTTTTATTTTAATTTTTTATTAACAAAAGTTTGTTTAAGTCGGGTAGTCCAAAGTCCGTTTAGGACCGGACTTGGATTGTAATTTTCGAATTTATACTATTGCAAAAAAAATTAATTCAACCTTAAAAAATCTAATGTTGCTAGTATCGGCCCAGTTAGAGCCGGATAATTCATTTTGACAGCACTAATTAAAACACTAATTTTTTTTTAATATTTTATGATTTTGGTTTTAATCATTGACTGATGCATATAAGATATAATATTTGATAATTTGAAAAGGAGCTCTAAAATAGCCCAATCAACCAAAAATGGATTCTCCAAACATTACCAAAATATGAATAGTCAAGCACAAATTGTCATATGCTAAAAAAATGCCTTTTCCCACCAAATTGTCGTTTCTAGGCAATCGACTATACATTAAACGACAAACAAATAGAGACTTATAATAAGATTTTATTTTAAATAACATCATAAAACAGTATATTTTTCTCCAACAAAATTCTGCATCAAGACTTTGTAAGCTTTAAATGGAAAAACATCATTTTGAATAATAATATTTTATTCAAAGAGTTATATTCAGAGAATTAAATTGGATGCAAATATAATTGGTTAGAGTCTCATGTTGCCAATGAGCGGAATGTTGAATTTATAAAAGAAATGATTTATTTACCTAATATCTTAAGGTTTTGGGTTGAGACTCCCTCTCTTGTGATCTTGGAGCATTAGTCTCATTAGTGCTCTCGACTCTTTCGGTCTCCTCAACAAAGGTATCAGAGCCATGGTTCGGCTTGGTGGGGAGCGGGAGCTGATTCGGTGTTGGATTCTATTATAGGATGCGGGGACTCACTTGTGGGAAGAATGTTGGGTGCAAGTGTTAATGGTTAGAGTTTCACATTACTTATGAATGGGTGGAATGTTGGATTTGTTAGAACAAGATTTCTTCATGACATATTCTCTTTTAGTTTTGATGATAACAAAAATATTAAAAAAACAATGGTTTATTCAATGTGTGTTTTATTTATGCAGGTTCTTGTTCTTACACATAAATAATCAGAATCTGTTTTACTTAGACACACTTGAGAGTTGCTTCATTGCTAGCTTCTGGTGGTAGAGTCTAAAGAATAATTGCTAGTGCGGCTTGGCGCAGACTCTGAGCTGAAGGCCTCAGCATTCAGACGAGTTACTACACTTGGTAATTGTATATCAGCATCTGGTATCATTCAGAGTTGGTGATAAAGCTGTGGATTCTCCGTACTGCAGAAAGCAAGGTGTACTGTCTTATCAGCTTGTCAGCTAGAGTTTACAAGATTGCAAGACTCAAGAAAGGTTGGCATGCTCTACGAATGTCTGCTCTCAACGGCTCTATCAGTACAAAACCTCTTGAAGACTCAAAGGTTAAACGTGTTACACACTGGATTCAGAATTTGTTGTGCACCCATCTTCAACGTCTCTTGTACTATGGAGTAAAGGCAAAGACACTTGATCAAGTCACTTCCTTAACGACTAGTTTCTGCAAAGGCTATAAATATGGCTGAAGATTCAAGTTTGAATCTTAACAAGGATTCTTCGGATGAAGGAGTAGCAAGATCAGGCAATTATCAACTCTAATGTAATATGCAGATTTTCCGTTTTAGGTTGTAATTGTAAAAGCCTTAAGATTTCTTACCATTAAATGTCTTAGAAATCTTAAGAGCAATAGGTCTTTGTTATGGTGATTTCCCGTACCTCTGATGCTTACATCATGTACACCTTGTTCTTTATTCTGCTGAGCCTTCATTAGTTTAGATAAAGTCTCTTGCTATGTGTTTGATCAGAAGTCTTGTCTCATTGGGATTCAAGAAACAAGTCTTGAGCCAAGATGCTTAAGCCACGTAAGTCTCATTGCTTAAGTGCTTGAGCTATGAAAGTCTTATTCAGCTAGTCTGATTGAGCAAATGGGAATTCTTCGTCTGAGGGACGTAAGCAGGAAGTCTCAAGTGTTGCTTGAGCAAGGGGGAGTCTCATTCTGATGACCAGAAGAGCAGGTGGCTCGGTCAAAGGGCGTGAGCAAGAAGTCTTAGACATGTGCTCTAAGCAAAGGGAAGTCTCAACCAGAAGACCTTTGGAGCAGGTGGCTCGGTCAGAAGGTGTGAGCAAGGGAAAATCTTAGACATGTGCTCTAAGCAAGGAAGTCTCAGACAGTTGGTCTGAGCAGGTGTAAAAGACTTACGCAGAAGAATAAGCGATTGTAATCATGAAGCGGTTATAATGAAAATCTCTTGTGAGGCAAGGGGACTGTAGTACTCTCAGTTAGGGGAGGAACCAGGATAAATCTTTTGTGTCTTCTGTTGTTATTTATTTACTTCTGTTATATCCGATGCTAATGAATTAAAACAGAATCTGAATACCAATTTTGATTCTGAAACTCTGATCAGAAGTTAAATTAAAGAAAACGCGAAACACAACTCAACCCCCCATTCTTGTGTACTTTTCACACCTTCAATTGGTATCATAGATGGTATGTGCTTAACACTTAACAATAGCGCAGATAATGATTCAATAAGAAAAGTATATTTCTTCTTCAAGAAGGAATCAAGTGCCACATGAAAAATATCATACGGCTTTTCCTACCATATTCAAATGGATGATTCCACTGAAATTTAAATGATGGAAAAGATAAACATATTTTTAACTCATTGGTCTTGATCAAGGGTTGTTGATGGTTTATAGAATATCCTTGAAAGAGGTATTACTATAGAAGTTGATGGTGTTAAAGATGGCCTTCTTAAAAATCTCTTTCACCATCTCAGAAGATGCATATTGAATATCTTCAGAGGTAGTTGCATTCTGGTAGATGTTCTATCTCACTTATGGGTATATCAACACTATCGATATGTCTGATGTTTGGACTATCTTTGAATTCTTGTGCTCAGATTTGTGGGGATCAGTTTTTTGAAGCTTGAGCAGTTACACTTCATATAATCTTTTCATGAAAATTTTGAGAAGATTGCTCTCTGACTTAAATCTAAATTCACAGTTTTTCAGGATGTTTACATCTTAAATTTGTTGTGTTCTTAAGGTTTGTCTTGCAGTCTTCAAAGGAAAGAAATGAAGATTAAATGATGAAAAACTATTCAACGGGTAACCTTCTCAATTTAGTCCAGTTCCTTGGAATTCCTAATGACGAGAGACTTAGGTTTCTTGTCAGAAGAACTCCCATACTGACTGAATGGATTGTGAAAACTGTTGATAGAATAGTAACTTCAGAAGCTTCTGAAATACTTGTATTTCAACTGATCTCCCAAATCTGAAAGTAAGAAGAAACACTACCAGAACCTAATATTAGATGCTCTTCAATGTCTAATCTTTTGAAGCTGATATTAGTACAGGATACAGATGAAAAAAAGCATTTGTGTTCTTAATTAAAAATCAAGTATTGAAGAGCAAGAGATGTTGTTAAATATATCTTGCTTCAAAATATTTGATAATGTGGAGTTTGTTCTTTAAGGTGATATCTTAAGAAACTCCATTGCTTCTTGGTTGAGGATCATCATGGAAGTTGTTTTAAAAGACATTTCTATGAGAAGTCTTCAACTTCTCTTTGAGTTTTGTCAGTCATACTAAGACAATACTTTGATTTTCTTTATGAAAATTTCTGATAGCTAACACCATCTAGTTCTGAGCTTGTTAATGATTTCAAAGTCAAAAGATTTAATCCTAGACAATGAGATTAGTGACTCTGCTTAGAGCAAGATTATGTTCCCATCATATCTCATCCTAGACTTATACTCTAGAATGACCTAAGATTGTGCTGTTAGATTGAGACATAAGGTAAAGAAGAGTTTGTTTGTACTTACATGTATGGTCTTATAGAAATATGAGTATCATAATGTATATGCTACAAATATCAAGGAAAAAAGCAGAGGCATCTTCCATAAGGTTGTTTACAACATTTATTGGAGGAAGAGCCAACTGCCCAGATTCAAGTACTAGTGGTACTGAATTTGGTGAGAGTAGTGGAATCAATGGTTAGACAACCATTGAATCAGAATCCACTCAAAGTTGTGTTCAGACTCTATTGGTCAAGTCTGAATACTGAATCGAGTCTGGCCAACAAAAAAAAGTATGCTTGTTCTTTTCTGGTATATCTTTTGATTCAATGAAAAATTTGTATAGATGAATATACAAAGTTTTTGTTAGACTTCTAGAGAAGTTCTTTTGAAAAGAAGAACTTTAGAAATCTTTAAGAGGAAACTCTGTTGTGTTTGTCTACACTGAATGTTTTATTAAGACAGATGATGATCATATTTATGGAAACAATTTTCTCACGTTTTGTGTTGATACTGTTGCTTGTTAGATGTCTAGAGAAGACAATTCAATATTCATTTATCACTCATGACTCTTGTTTCAAGATAAAGTGCTAGTTCTGAATAGAATCTTAGAGACTTGTGACTGACAGATGATATCTCTGTCTAAGTCTATATCTACTAGACTCTGATGGATGATAGCTTCTGAAAGTTGTCAGATTTTGAGATTCAGAAGAAAATTCTTTATGACTAATTTAACAGTTTAAGTAAAAAGTTTTCCAAAAACTTTTATAATACTTAAATTTTCATAAAGGTGAAACTCATCGAGTGGAATTGAAATATTTGTTGGATAAAGAACCTCTGGGTAATGATGTTTTCTCTTTTGGTACTTGCTGTTACTATTCCTTGTCTTGTGAAACATCATTGTGTCCTTTTTTCTGACAAGATTCTTATTCTTGTAGGATTCTTGTTCAGTTCTTCTTCTTCTTTTCCTCTTGTTTGTGTGTTGATCAAATCAAACCTGAGATGAGTTCTTCGGTTAATTCTCCTTTGAATCAGCAGGTTATCATCAATGAAAAGTTTATGGATTTTGATGAGTTGCTTAAGATTGGTTTCAACTTCTGGAAGACTGTGCCTAAACAAGGTTGGAATGGCTACTTTGAGATGCTCTGTGGTTTCACTTATCCAAGTCTTGTCAAAGAGTTTTGGATTAATGCCTCCATTGTTGAGCTGAATTATGAGTATGTTATTTTGTCTAGAGTAACTGGTGTTTCTATTACAGTAACCTCTAAAGCGATTGCAAATGTGATCAATTGTGATGAGATTGGAGAAATCCCTAGAACACTTGTTTAGGAACACTATCTTCCTACTTAGCGTATCTTTGTAGACCCATTTAATACATCAGAGGTCTCAAATCTTCTTCCTGATGTTTTTTTAGTCAGATTTTGAATTTAAACTTACTTCCTACGGATAAGGATTTAGACCAAGTGGACCCTATTGAAAAATATCTGCTTCTACTTTTTATTCATATTTGAAGATTGATCTTTCTCAAGTTATGTTTGACCATCTGAAGAGGTCTCTTTCTTCTTTTCAAAAGGGAAAGACCTTCTCCATTCCTTATGGACGAGTTATTTCTGAAATACTTGTTCAGCAGGGGGTTAACATAAGTTCTGAGGCTAGTTCTTCCAAGATTTAGAGACAAGTTTAAAGTTATCTATGAAATATTCTGATGTTAGATTTCTGCATAGTTATGCTTTGTATTTTTGTTGAAATCTTTGTATTAAGCTTCTTATTATTAATTCAAAGTTTGTTCATGCTTTTGTTCAGTTTTAAATTGTTCAATATTTATTCTTTATTTTTCATGAGAATCAAAAACAAATATAAATAGGTAAAAGTACTCAATGTTTGCAACTTATTTCATTAATAAAAAGGAAGCTAGTACAAGACAATTAGATTTCCTAGTCTGTTGGATTGGACCTAAGTAATTCCCTAGGATCATCTGACATGTCCAGATTATCTAAGAAATTATTGTCATTCTTCCTTAGCAAACTTCAAAGCCTCCTTCTCCAGTTGGTTTCTGCGTCTGGATCTAGAAGATCTTCTTCTTCTTCTGTGTGTCTTCACAAAAGATGCTGAAAAGGAGAGAACTTCTGAAGTTGTCTGTTTGCTTGCAAATCCTTCAGCTGCTTCTTTGCCTTGGTTTGCTTGAGTTGCTGCATTCAGTAATGCTTCCTCTCTGAAATCTCTCTTTGGAACCCAGATTTTATTTTTCTTGAACATCTTGGTGTTTTAGGGATTAAGTGATGATGGAAGAAATCCTACTTGAGTCCTTTTTATAGACGTGTTACATACATTGCCTTGAGTTTAATATTATTTAAGTATTGGTTAAATCTTATCGGTACTCTAATAATAACTCTTTGAAATGTTATCTAGCAGTTTACTCTATTTAAGATTCTCTGAACAACTATGAGTTAGTGTTTTATTTGTTTAAACTGTTGCTTCTATGTAAATTTCACTTTGTTAACGTACTTTCAGAAAATCAAAAGAAAAGTTATTGGATCGTACTTGCATGCTGAAGAAATATTGGTCAAAAAAACTACTTCATTAATATTAAGCATCTGGATTACAAAAATATTTTAAATAAAAAGGGGACAAGATCTCTCTTCTAGTAAATATCCCTAGCTAGAACATCTAGTGCCCAACGGCGTCCACTGTTGCCATAATCCTCCTCTTTGTCTTCAGAGTGAACTTCTTCTTCCTCTTCTATGACTTGGAGTGATTGATAGAACCGCTTGTTGATCCTTCTTTTCTTCTTTGTCCTTTTCATACTTTATTTCTTTGGCTTCAGAGCAGCTACTGACGAACCTCCTTCTGAAGGTTGTTAAGGAACTAATGAAGTTGCCTCTTCAGAAGTAAGTGGTGCTGAGGGCAAAGGCTCAATTGTAGAAGATTCAGAAGTAGCTCGCCTCTGAGGAGATTGGACTTCTAAGCTTGTAGAGCTCTCTATTACATCTGTTATGACGGATGTATTATGACTCTCAGTTGATGACTCCAATTCTCTAGGAAGATGTTGATAAAAATGACTTAGAAGTTGGGTGTTTTTATAGTGCCTTCTGTGTTTTTATAGTAATCAACAATAAGACTTTAAAGCGTGCACTTTACAAACCTTATTGATTCTTATTACTTGATTACTTTTCCTCTTGGAAAATGATCAAGTAATGATGATCTAAATTGCATTAATAAGTGAAATTTTTTCTCTTTCTTTTCTTCTTTTATTCTTTTTGATGTGACAAAAGGGGGGAAATAATAGTAAGTATTTGAGTGGAAACTGAATCCATTGAGTACTTATTCAGTTGTACATATTGGTCATTTATTTTCTGTTTTTATGATTACCTTACTCAGGGTGTATTTTAACTTTCTTGTACATAGGTCTAAGGAAAAGCTTATAAACCTCAAACTTAGCCTATCAAACCCAGAAGGAGCTTGCAAACCTCATATTCTGGTGTTGCCAAAGAAAGTTAAAAAGGCAACATATTTTAACTCTCTTGTGCATAGTATTAAGTAAGAGCTTACAAACCTCCGACTTAGCCTATTAGACTCAGAAGAAACTTACAAACCTCGTATTCTGATGTTTCCAAAGGAAGTTAAAATGTTATTATTTTGGTTTTCTTAAATATGGAACTAAGGGGGAGCTTACAAGCCTCAACCTTGGTACTGTTTGACTCAGGGAGATCTAGCAAACCTCAGACCCTGATGTCACTAAGAAGACTAATTTATTTTTTCTTGAAAAATAGTTCTTAGTGTTAAAGTCAATAGAACTCAACTGTGGACTATCAGACTTAGGAGGAGCTTACAACCCGCATACCCTTTTGTTGTAGAGAAAATTAAATGCCCAACATGTCTTTTAAATACTCGTGTTTGTCATCATCAAAAAAGGGGAGATTGTTTGAACAAGATTTTTTCATGACATGTTCTCTTTTAGTTTTGATGATAACAAAAGTATTAAAAGAGCAATGATTTATTTGATGTATGTTTTATTTATGCAGGTTCTTATTCTTGTACATAAATAATCAGAATCTATTTTACTTAGACACACTTGGGAGTTGCTTCATTGCTAGCTTCTGGTGGCAGAGTCTGAAGAACAATTGCTAGTGTGGCTTGGCGCAGATTCTGAGCTGAAGGCCTCAGCATTCAGATGAGTTACAACACTTGGTAATTGTATATCAGCGTCTGGTATCATTCAGAGTTGGTGATAAAGTTGTGGATTATTCGTACTGCAGAAAGAAAGTTATACTGTCATATCAGCTTGTCAGCTAGAGTCTACAAGATTGTAAGACTCGAGAAAGGTTGGCATGATCTACGAATGTCTGCTCTCAATGGCTCTATCAGTACAAAACCTCTTGAAGACTCAAAGGTTAAACGTATTACACACTGGATTCAAAATTTGTTGTGCATCCATCTTTAACGTCTCTTGTAGTATGGAGTAAAGGCAAATACGCTTGATCAAGTCACTTCCTCAACGGATAATTTCTGCAAAGGCTATAAATATGGCTGAAGATTCAAGTTTGAATCTTAACAAGGATTCTTCAGATGAAGGAGTAGCAAGATCAAGCAATTATCAACTCTAATGTAATATGCAGATTTTCTGTTTTAGGATGTAATTGTAAAAGCCTTAAGATTTCTTACAATTAAATATCTTAGAAATCTTAAGAGCTTTAGGTTTTTATTATGGTGATTTCCCGTACCTCTGATGCTTGCACCATGTACACCTTGTTCTCCATTCTACTTAGCCTTTAGTAGTTTAGATCAAGTCTCTTGCTATGTGCTTAATCAGAAGTCTTGTCTCATCGAGATTCAAGCAACAAGTCTTGAGCCAAGATGCTGAAGCCACGTAAGTTTCATTGCTTAAGTACTTGAGCTGTAAAAGTCTTATTCAGCTAGTCTGATTGAGCAGAGGGGAAGTCTCCGTATGAGGGGCGTGAGCAAGAAGTATCAAGTGATGCTTGGGCAAGGGGAAGTCTCAGTCTGATGACTAGAAGAGCAGGTGGCTCGGTCAAAGGGCGTGAGCAAGACGTGTTTGACATGTGATCTAAGCAAGGGGAAGTCTCAACCAGAAGACCTTTGGAGCAGGTGGCTCAGTCAGATGGTGTGAGCAAGGGAAAGTCTTAGACATGTGCTCTAAGCAAGGAAGTCTCAGTCAGTTGGTCTGAGCAGGTGTAAAAGACTTATGCAGAAGAATAAGCGATTGTAATAATGAAGTGGTTATAATGAAAATCTCTTGTGAGGCAATGGGACTGGAGTACTCTCAGTTAGGAGAGGAACCAGGATAAATCTTTTGTGTCTTCTGCCGTTATTTATTTATTTCTGTTATATCCGCTACTAATGAATTAAAACCGAATCTGAACACCAGTTCTGATTCTGAAACTCTGATCAGAAGTTAAATTAAAGAAAACGCGAAACACAATTCAACCCCCTCTTCTTGTGTACTTTTCACACCTTCAGGATTTATAAGAAAAATGACTCACTTACCTAACACCTTAAGGTTTTGGGTTAAGATATGGCGTCTCCCTCTCTTGTGGTCCTAGAGCATTAGTCCCATTAGTTCTCCCAACTCTATCGGACTTTCCAACAAATTATACTCGTTTAACAATTTCACATTGGATAAATATATTTTAAAATCAACTGTTAAATTAAAATATATTATCATATAGATTATATGTATAAATTTGAGATTAATCTATAATGATTTTCTATGCCATCAAATATGCAAAAGTTATGTATTTTCATATAAAATTAACTTTAATGTAATTAATGACATGGAAAAATGTTATAGATTAATTTCAAACTTTATAAGTATAGTTAATATAGTATGATAGTATCTTTTAATTCAATCGTGTTGGTGCACAAGATGAAGAAGATGGAGATGTAAGAAGAGAGAGAATTGAAATATCAAACTTCCACTAATCTTTAAAAATGGTTACAGTGAATGGTTACGTCACTCACCAATATTAAAAGCTACACTTGTTTATATACACAAACAATAATGCCATGTAGGCAAAAACGTTAACCTACACCAGCTAGGTTAAGCTTAACAAAAATAACACTATTACTGAATATGAATTACTTCTAACACCATCCCTTAATTAATATTCAGCTAATTAAAACTAACAACAATAATTTCATCCCTCAAGTGGAGAAATTTTTCAGTCTTGATCGCGTTCATCAGAACATTTGTCAACTACTTCTGGGTGCTACACTGCATAACTTAGCACTCCATTTTGAACATGATTCCTCAGAAAATGAAACTTAGTCTCAATATGCTTGTTTCTCCCATGCAGCATTGGGTTCTTAGCAAGTTCGATTGCATACTTGTTATCAATCATCATCTCCAGAGGCTTGTATACCTTAATCTTCAGATCCTGCAGTAAATTTAGAAGCCAAACAGTTTGACATGCAACCACAACACCTGTAATGTATTCAGCTTCACAGGTTGACAGAGTAACAACTGGTTACTTCTTGGAACACCAAGAAATTGGACCTCCCAGATACTTAAACAAATATTCAGAAGTACTTCTTTTGTCAACTCTGTCTCCACATAAATCAGAGTCTGAGTAACACATCAGTTCTACGTTAGCCTTTTCACCAGAAGAGAACAACACTTCATACTTCAGAGTCCCTTTAATATACCTTAGAATCCTGATAGTAGCTTGGTAATGTGACCGTTTTGGTTTACTCATGAACCTACTAACCATTCCAACAGCATAGAAAATATCAGGACTGGTATTACACAAATACCTCAGAGAGCCAACCAACTGCTTAAAAGTTGTAGCATCTACAACATCACCCTATGGATCAGAATTCAATTTGTGATTTGTTTTTGAAGATGTGACAACACCTTTACAATTCATCAGCTCAAATCTCTTCAGAAGCTCAACTTCATACTTTAGTTGATACAAAATGATACCTTTCTTAGAGTACATAATCCTCATCCCTAAAAATATGTCATATTTCCTAGATTAGTCTTCTCAAACTCATTTATCAGCACCTTCTTGAACTTAGCTATCTCATGTTCACAACTCCATGTTAGCAATATGTCATCAACATAGAGACACACCAAAATGATATTGCCTTCAGAAGTATGCTAAACATAAATGTCATACTCCATCTCACACTTTTTTAATCCTTGGAGCATGAAAAACGAATTAATTTTCATATTTCATGATCTAAGAGCTTGTTTCAGTCCATACAACGCTTTATGTAACTTATACATCACCCCTTCCTGATTCTTTTTCACAAATCCAGGAGGTTGTAGCACGTATACCTCTTATTACAATGGACAATTCAGAAAGGCAGATTTCACATCTAGATGTATTAGAGGCCATTTCCTGTTAGCAATTATCGCAATCACCAGTCGAATTGTCTCATGTCTCGCTACAGGAGCAAACACCTCAAGGTAATCTAACCCAGATTTTCGTAGAAAACCTTTTGCTACTAACCTTGCTTTGTGTTTGCCAATTGATCCATCTGGCTTCAGTTTCACCTTGAAAATCCATCTGACGGTGATGGCTTTCTTGTTCTTTGGAAGCTCAGTCAACTCCCAAGTCTTGTTTCTTTCTATAGCCACATTTTCTTCTTTCATGGCTTTCAGCCACACTTTCTTCTTGGGAGCTTCTTCTGTACTTACTAGTTCGGAGTCTACTAACACGACGCACTAAATGACTTCCTCTTTAGATTATATTTTAGCATCTTGCAACATGTCAAACTCTGAAATCTCTTTGGTATGTTTCTGATTCTTTGTGGCCTCTGAACATGTTTACAATATTCTTCGGACGCTGGAACAATATCAGATGCTGGAACCCCGGAAGTACCACCTTCAGAGTCTGGAATATTCCCAGAGTTTGGATATCCACCAGAGTCTGAATCACCATCAAAATTTGGATCAGAATCAGATTCACCTTCAGAGTCAAACTCACCTTCAGAGTCACCTTCGGAATCATCTTCTGATTCTAACTCGTCTTCAGAACCTTTGGATTATGAAGTATATTCAGAGGTTAACTTAGGTGTTAACATCGCACCAGAGTTAGATTGAGACTTATTCCAATACCATGCTTCTGACTTTTTCACAACTGCATATCTAATAAATTCAACCTTGATAGTGACAGGACAATAGAGCTTATAAGCACCTCTACCGTGGTACCCTGCAAGCAACATAACTCTGCTTCTGTCATTTAACTTCTTTCTCTTAGCATCTAGAACATGTTTGTAACAAACAAAACTAAACACCTTCAGATGGCTCACACATTGCTTATCTCTAGTCCACTTCTCTAAAGGAACAATTTCCTTCAGCTTCTTGGTTAGACACTTATTGGGCATATATGTTGCAGTGGCAACAGCTTCTTGGTTGGACACCTCTTAAGCACATATGCAGAGAGAGTTTCTTCTCCTTCAGCATGTTCCTTGTCATATCAAGCAAAGTTCGGTTTCTTCTTTCAGCAGGACCATTATGTTGAGGATGTATGGAGCACTCATTTCATGCTCAATTCTATTCTCCTCACAGAAATTCTTGAACTCTGTAGAGTTGTACTTGAAGGTGAGAAAAGTACATAATAAGGGGGGTTGAATTGTGTCTTCAGTTTTCTTAATTTACATCTAACCAGAGTTCAGAATCTAAACTAGTGTTCAAATTCTGGTTAATTCTTAATAGTGGAATGTTAACAGAAGCAAATAAATAATAGCAGAAGACACAAATATTTATACTTGTTCCTCCCCTAACTGAGATTAGTCTAGTCCCCTTGCTTCACAAGAGATTTTCACTATAATCAAAACATTATTACAATCGTTAATGCATTTTGCATAAGACTTTTAGAATTACTCATACCCAAGATCCAAGACTTCTGCTCAAGCTTCTCATTTGATAATTCTTACTCAGGTTCAACGAACCCAAGACTTCCTTACTCAGGCCCCCAGCCCAAGACTTCTGCTACAAGTCCCATGAAACGAGCCTCTTTGCTTGCACCCCTCATGTCAAGACTTACTACTCCAATTCCATGTACTGAGCATTCCTGCTCAAGCCCCTTAGGCTCAAGACTTCTGCTCCAGGTCCCATGAAACGAGCCTCTCTGCTTGCACCCCACCGGTCAAGACTTACTGCTCCAAGTTTCAAGAACCGAGTTATCCTGCTCAAGCCACATTGGCTTAATACTTTCCTGCTCAATCAATCTACTTAATTAAGACTTTCACTACTCAAGCACATAGCAAAAGACTTATGTGGCTCAAGCATCTTGGCTCGAGACTTCCTTGCTTGTATCCCAATGATACAAGACTTTTGCTCAATCAATCCACTTGATTAAGACTTTCACAACTCAAGCACATAGCAACAGACTTATGTGGCTCAAGCATCTTGGCTCGAAACTTCCTTGCTTGTATCCTAATGACAAAAGACTTTTATCTAAACTGCTGAACAAGCTCAGCAGAATAAAGAACAAGGTGTACATGATATAAGTATCAGAGGTACAGGAAATCATCATAACAAAGACCTAAAACACTTAAGATTTCTAAGATTATTAATGTGTAAGAAATCTTAAGGCTTTTACAATTACAACCTACATCAGAAAAATCTGCATATACAATGTGTTGATAATTGTTGATCTTGTTACTCATTCTTCTGATTGATCCTTGTTAAAGATTCATCTTGAACCTTCAGCCATATTTATAGCCTTTTCAGAAACTAGTCGTTAAAGAGGTAACTTGATCAAGAGTCTTTGTTGTTACTCCATAGTACTAGAGCATTTGAAGATAGATACACCAGAAGATCTTAATCCAATGTGTAACATATTTAACCTTTGAGTCTTAAAGAGATTGTGTACTATTAGAGTCGTTCAAAGTAGATATTTATAAAGCATCTCAGCCTTTCTTGAGCCTTGAAATCTGTAGACTCTAGTTGACAAATTGATTTGACAATACAGATTGTTTTCTGCAGTACGAACAACTTCAGCTTTATCACCAACTCTGAATGGTACCAGAAGCCAATTTGCATTCACTAAGTGTAGAGACAATTATGTTGCTTCTTCAGATGCTTGTAGCACAATTTTTGTGAACCGCCATTGGTTGCCACATGTGAACTTTTATATTTATCCTATGAAGCTTTAAAGGAAGGGGCAAAATCTAAATAAACCTTGCAAGAATACAAATGTTAAAAGAAACAAAATGCAAATAAAGAGAACTAGAATCAGGGGTTGATTATACTAAGGGAAGCTATTAACACCCTAAGCATCTGTAGTACTCTACGGGAACCTCTTGCCTATATCTATGGTTATTATTATTATTATTATTATTTGGGGAAGTTTATTGCTTTTATAAGATGAAGAGAGTGAGAAATGTTTTTGCTGTTTTTGTAATATATATATATATATGGAAAAAGGAATTTTTGAAGAAAATGGAAAAGAGGATTAAAAAGAAAAATGACTACTCGCCAAGGGTTGAAGCCTTGTGCCTACGTATTCTCAAAAGAGAAATCAGAGCGTTCGTAGTTCGGAAATACAGGAAAAACTTGAAGGAAATTTGTAGCTCGGGGACTACGAGTTGTTGGGTTTTTAAGAACCAAGACAATGAAAGGTGAAAGCTTGAAAGCAAAGCTTGTGAGGATTGATTGAAAAAAGTGAAGAGATGAATATCCGGGAAAACGTTGGATGAAAAGAGAAGTTGAAGAGATGAATATCCGGGAAAATGTCGAATGAAAAGAGAAGGTAAAAGAGGAATATCCGGGAAAACATCGGATGTAAAGAGAAGTTCTTGATCGCACGGAGACGAGAGAAAATATTTAATAAGCGATATGGAAAGAGTGAATATGAATATCCGGGAAAACGTCGGAGGTAAAGAGAGATAGAAAAAAATAAAAGAGTGAAGATATGAATATCCGGGAAAACGTCGGATGTAAAGAGAAGGTAAAAGAGGAATATATGGGAAAGCATCGGATGTAAAGAGAAGATCTTGATCGCACAGAGATGAGAGAAAAGATTTGAAAAGATATATGGAAATAGTGAATATGAATATCCGGCAAAGCTTCAGAGGTAAAGAAAGATAAAAAAAATAAAAGGTTGCTCGATAAGATTTTACAATCTTATGCCTACGTATTCTCAACGGGATTTTGAGAAATCAGAGCGGTCGTAGTTCACTCTTGTCACGCCCTCTTTTTTGCCCTAACACTTCATATCATACATTAATTATATCATCATCATACCATGGTACATGCCAAGCATGTGGGTTTGCAGGGAAAGGACAAGGAAGGTTTCTTTGTTTCAAGACAAAGAATAGATTGGCCCAGTGCTCATTCGTCTAATTCAGGTGGAACTTGACCTAATCTGAGTCAATAAAGAAAAGGTGTCGGGCGCACTTGCTGATTATTTCTATCACGGGCCTTGTTGAAGAAAAGTTCATCATCTAAGGGTTTCTCTCAGTTGCTTACCTCACAAATCATTTCTTTACAGATGGTGTAGAGGATTGAATCAAGATCTCCTCTTCCTAATGATGCTTGTTAATGGATTGGGGTTTGCTTTGCGATCTTATCAAGACAAGATGTTTCTTGCTGCTTAAACTATGAATTAAGACCTCATTGATTTATCAGATAAGATTCGTGTTTTCTTGAATTTGAGATTCAATTGAAGAATGAGGTTCTTTGATCAAGGTGGCACGGAGGATAAGTTTGTGAATTTGTGTGAACATGTGCATTAATGTTTCAGTCACTGGTTATCCGCAAGTTGATTTGTATTCATTACAATGAAATATGCGTTCAAGTGTGCCATGAATTTGACATTTTCAAAAAGATCATGTAGCATGATTCAAGGCATTTATATATGGATTCCTTATGATATTTTAATCATATGTTTGATTCATCATCCAAGGATTGATTCAAATTGGAAAGTCTATTCATGTGGATTTCTTCAAAGGAAAGTTACTTGAAAAAACTTAAGGTATTCAAATTCAATGTTCCTAATGCACAAGTATCACAAGGCATAATTCAAGATTTCTTCATTCAATATTGTTTCAAGGTCCATTTTCAAATGGCGTTCAAGTTTGCAAGGCATGATCATAAAATGAATTCAAGATACAAGGATAATATTCTTTTGACTAAAGTTGCCTTAAAGCCTTTTCTTTTGGGCTATTCATTATGAAAACCATGAAGGATACAAGTAGGAAATGGTCATTCATACTAGTTACTTGGAATTCAAGTTACAAGTCATTAGCATTCCAAAAAGAATAAAATCACTACAAAGTTTGAAATTAGAAAAGTCATTACATAAGGTTTTATTACAAGCCTATTTTTTTCAAAAGCCTAAATAATGCCTAAGTTTCAAAATATTCCTAATCTTCATGATCTTCATTCTAGGCCACGGTCCGTCCATTCAAGCGTTACGATTAGCCGTGTTTCCCTCCACCCTCATGCCAAGCTTCATCATTCACTCCTCTAAGATCATGCACAAGAAAGGAAAGTTATGTTAACATGAAAAACAAGGCACGTAATTCATAACATAATCCATACCACAATTCACAATTCCAAATTACATAAGCAATTCCATTCCATATTCACAAATTCATCCACACGTGAACAATTCCATGTTCATTTCAAATTTTCATTCACATCATGACCAATTCAAAACAAAATCATGTTATCCCATTCCAATTCATAATTCATTCATCAAAACTAAACCATACACTTAGCATTCAACCATCC
Source organism: Lathyrus tuberosus (assembly GCA_022829125.1). Lineage (NCBI taxonomy): Eukaryota > Viridiplantae > Streptophyta > Magnoliopsida > Fabales > Fabaceae > Lathyrus > Lathyrus tuberosus. The sequence continues at coordinate 5,172,377 of JALAZF010000422.1, forward strand.
CAATTTCATGTTAGTTCAAAACACCACAAAACAATGCAAAACCATTCAAGTTCTATTCAAAAAAAGGGAATCATGGGACCACTAAGAGGTCCCAAACACAAGCTGACAAATAAGTTCAGGATCAGAAAAACAGAGTGCAGCAGCAAAAAGGGCAGAAAAGTACTATAGAAGTACAGCTGATACAGATTCATCAAAATAGAAAAAACATTTTTGGCATCAATAAGGTTGTTAACAGACATTACAAGAGTGAAGATTCTTCAGCAAAGATTCAAACACACAAACCCTAATTTGCCACTATATAAACCACAGTAGAGCCATCATTAAGAAAAAACCTGAACAACAACAGTAAACCAGAGAAAATTTGAGAGAGGAAATCGTGAAAAAAAAGTCTTCAAACCCTTACCAGCAACATTAACAGCAAGTTAAGTTTTTCATCAGAGTCCAAAAATTTTAAACATACAAAGAAGGAGCAGAAAAACTCGTAAGAGGGAAGGAGGGTACCTGAAATTATTGTCTCTAATAGGTATAACTATATCTTTCTCTACCTCTTTCTTTTGTGCTGATAACTTGGTTTACCCGTTGAGCTTCATCTGTGTTTCGCTTGAGTCTTGAATCATAGCCGCCTTTTTCCCGTTTGTATAGCTTTGTAGCTTTGTATAGCATTGTAACTCTTTCAACTCCGTCTTTTCCTTTGCCGATTTTAGTGAAAATAATCCAAAGTGTTGACAATATTTCCTTACGAGTTTCATCTTGACCTTGTGCATACTCACTCATATCCATTGACTCCTTACTGTAACAAAAAAATGTGTGTTATAACAAAAATAAGATATATTCATTAAATTATATCCTTATATATGTTTATAAAACATTAATGGACACACATATTAATGCAATGAAAAGAAAAAGGATCAATTCAAAAAGGGGGAAAACACTTAGAAGTGCAGGTGTATTTTGCAGAAAAATTAACACTGTTTTCAATATACTTCCAAACTTGCTTTTAACATATAGACAGAAGTGGAAATTAAGACTGCATTCAGGCATGACTTCCTAAACTAGACTGGTCTCAAAGCATACGCAACTGCATCAGCATCTAGCTTTATCCCTCACAGTCTCTCATCTCAAACATTTAGCATTTCATACATTTATTTTATCCTATTCCTTTTGTGTTCTAGAAACTGCTTCACCATTTTTCACAAAATCAATCAATAATTATAAGTTCACAAAAGTTGCAGTTCGAACGGATATGCAATCGAAACTCGCATTCCAACAGATGTTCATTAATCAAAGATGAATTGAAATACACACAAACACAATAAAATTCAACATCTCTCAGCAGCAAATTTGGTTAAAAAAAAATACCCCATACTGTTTCAAAGCCATTATTGCGCTGTTAATTGAAATTGCCGACACAGAAAAAAGTTTGTGATGTTGATAGTTAAAATACACAGCCCAAAGTATCAAATGTGTAATTCAAAAGGTTACCAAAATTGTGTAATTGATGAAATCAACAACATTCAAAATAGCAGTAGCACAATGTGATGTTCACACAAAGTCATAGCAGCAAACATTAACTCAATTTATAGCAGGGAATCTATTTCCATTGTCTACATTCTTGATGTCATGTGTGGATTTTAGATAAAAAAAACTTGGTTTGGATCTCAAATCCATGAATATCTAATTGAAAGACTATTAAGACATCATGATTTTGTTAAGAAAACATGGTGAAAAAAGGGACATTCATACTCATGATAAAGAGACAGAGAGAAAATGAAGTAGAAAAAAGAGAGCATGGATTTAGCATCAAGAAAACAACAAAACATATTCTCAAATTAAGCTATAAGAAAGCATACCGGCAAAACTCAAATTGATGTCGTATGCATGCACCCTTAGTTTTTTTTCAATCGATCTCTTGCACTTGGGACACGACTTTGAGTTAGCAAGTATCCTGCAAGTCCATTAAGTTAACTGTTAACAATCATATAGAATCACACTTGATTAGAATGGAAATGCAGAAAATTCAGCATAACTCAGGTAGGTATAAGAAATATACTACAACCAAAAGAAATCAATGGTAAGTTAAGTTATGAATGGCAGTAAATTCAGTAGCAGATAAATAACATCAAGCTGCTTCATAGTCAAAATCACACCAAAAGAATAAACAACAAGACCAAACTTCCCATACATAGTTACCAACGAATTTCCAATCACCACATTAGACAAATCCATCCAACTTCTAATCATCCTACCATGAACCTGCTTAGCATGACAAGGACTCGACTTAAAATGATGGGTACATGTAAACAGGGCACAGAGGCAGAGTTAGTGTTGCTCTTCCCTCTTCAGGTAATATATATTAAACACTTATGATATTTTTTGAGAGAACTATAGAAACTTTCATTTTCCAAACATAAAAGAAAAACAGTGAGGAATCATCATCATCCATAACTCAAATTCGAATCTACGATACAAATTTTTTATTTCGGTTCAGATTATGCGATAAGAAGGAATTGAATGATTACCAATAGATGAGAGATGTCTTCCTGTCAGTATTGGATTGTTATTTCCGGCAAACAGAAGAGAAATCTTGAAAACTTTAATCTTCAGGAGAAATGGCTGCAATTGATTCTCCAAAGAGTATGATATGTTGTAGTGTCATCTACAAAAACAAAAACAAGTCAAGAATTTCACGTGCAAAACAAGGAAGACATTAATGGAAAAGGAATTCACCAAAACTTCATCAAGAGCAATCAAAACACAATCAAAGACACGCTCAAGACAAGTTCATATTCTTTCCAAAACATACACAAATATGTCCCCTTAATTCATTCATCACAGTATCATATAATTAAACACTCATTAAGTGGAAATCAAAACCACAACAGTAATATTCTTTCAAAAACTACATTGGACACATTTAATCAGGATTTAATTCCGCAAGTGTCTATAAGAGCAGGACGCACAAAGAGCAGAACAGCATGGCAGCATCATTATTCACACACCCAAAAATTGAAAAGTGCAGAGAACATCATAACATCACAAGCAACATTCACTGACAATACTATACACGAAAGGAAGAGGACAATACATCAGTACCATACGCAAATTGAAGGCACACATAGAGAAATATCACTGCCTACACACCAGAAGCATACGCTTACGCATTGCAGTATATGGTTGTTACTAATTTTGAAAACCCATAACGTGAAACTTAAAGAGAAAGAATTTCATTGAGGCATTTTCACAAACAGATTGAGTTCATAAAAGAGAGATGGAGAGAGATGAGTACCTCAAAAATAGAACAACAACGTGAAAAGAAGATGACGGCGGCGACGCAACAAGCTGGCCGGCGGCGGCGACCCAACAAGCTGCACGGCGGGAGCGACACAACAACGACACAAAGTTTGAACGTGAGATTTGTTTGCAATGAAAATTGATAGAAACTGTAAAAAAAATACAGTAAAGATGAAATGATTTTTAATAAAATAATGCCCCTCTCATTGGGCTCAAAAGTAAAATAATAATGGAGGGGCTTAAAATTATGGGGCCTAAAAAAAATCTTATTAGTAGGGGGCTTAATATATTGGGGCTTTATTGGGGTTAAATAATAGGGGCCTTTAAATGTTGGGCTTATTTGACAGCTCTAAGCGTGAGAGAGTGAGACGGGCTGAGAACGAACCTGAGAGTGAGAAATCGTGAGAGGATAAAGAGAAGAAGAAATCCGCGAGAAATAAAACATGATTGAAAGTGATGCGCTGCTGAGACACTGATCTTCTGTCTTGTTTTTGTTTTTTTCTCGTTAAACCATGTATCGTTTCTTCTCTTTCTCATCACAGTAGTCGTTGGGTTCTCTTTTAGTAATAGGGTTTCTGATACCTTTTCCTTTGTAGCTAAACCGAGTTCGGGTGTGAACCCAACCCGCCTTCATAGTGAAGCGCCCCATGGGGGCTGCAGACTTGTGATCTGAGCTTCAGGCTCAATTCCCTTCATTACAACTTCTTCTTTTTTTTAGTTATTTAGTTATTTTAACTTTTAGTTTAGTATTAGGATTAGTATTTTAATATTAGAATTAGTATTTTAATATTAGGATAAGTTTTTTAATTTTAGGATTTGAGATTTTAATTTAGGGATTAGAGATTTTAATTAGAAAGCATTTTTTTAATAATGAAAAATGAACAAAAAATGATAAAATCTAAATTACAAAAAAAAAATATTTAATTTCTCTTCTTAAACATAAAGGATTTGTGAGAGTCTATTAGACCTATAGTGTGACCCAAGCTTGACATGAATCGTTATTTAAGATTTGCGATTTTAAATTGCAAAGTGGTTACCGTTGCATCGCTTTTAATCCATTGAACTTGTATGGTTGATTGCTCATTGTTAGTTTAAGACACCTCACACACACACACAACTTCCTCTTGGGCTACCTAACAATGAGACCATTTATTTCTCGCAATCCCATGTAATTTATGTGTATCCCTCCCCTATTACAATGTAATAGCTTAGTTTCTTTTTATGCTTGCTTGCTTGATTGTTAAGAAATATATAATTGAACTAGGCTAGCTCACTATTTTAAAATAAAGAGCAAATAAGGCTTGATCCAACGTCAAGTCATTTTTCAAAACTCATTAACTTGATTCACACCTTAGGGTTTCCCTTCTCTTCTCATTCTCATCTCTTATCTCTTCCATTAAAGCTCACACTAACCTTGTATGTATTTCACCCTTGTAAGTCGATTTCCTTGTGAATCGCCATCAACCTACCTCACTCTATTCACCACCCATTCTTTTCAAAACCTTTTCTCTCTTTCTTTTGTCTCTTTAAGTCTAAAAACCTTGGTCTTGTACCAAGTGCATTTTTAAAACCTCTTTTCTCAATAAACTTAGATGGTCGTGGAGTGGTTAGGCGAAGACCTTCTCCTATCCCGAGTGCTTGACATTACCTTTAGGGTTCACTGTCGCAAAACACTTACCATCTAAAACCAAAACACCTTAAATAAGAGAATAAGGTTCTCTTTGTATTAAACTAAAGAGAGAGGATTGGGTGAAGACTTCTTCCTCTTCGAGTATTAGGATGCTCACTTTAGAGTGTGTGGTCTCGATACTCGTATTTCAATATGAAGACGTAACTATATTCGCCAGACAATGTTCATAACAAACCTTTTTGAGATAAAGAATTGGGTACTACCTGCAAGGGGTCACCAAAAAAGCTGATGTGACAGCGTTTTTTTATTTTATTTTTATTTTTTTAGTGATGTGGAAGACCATATTGGTTTTTTTTTTTATTTTGAATTATTTTAATGCCACATTGGCACTTTATTTTATGTTTATTTTTCATTTATATTCGAAAATATGTTAAAACTTCAAAAATTTGCTAAATGTGGGATTTGAACCCTCCCCTTTCTTTCAAAGATTCAATGTCTTACCACTAGGCTAGAATGCTCATGTTTGTAATCATGTTTCCATTAATTAATGTTAATACATATTTTTCGTTTTTTTTACCTTTAATTGATGTTAATATATCATAACTAAATAATATATTTAGTTTTATTTTTTTTAATGTTAAATATACTGTAGCAATTTTAGTTTATTAAAATGCTACCATTATTAATTTTTCAAATTAGTGTATTTTTACCTTTCGTTTTTTTTGTGTATTTTAATTTCGTTTTTTAACATTAGTTTATTAATTTGTGTATTAGTTTCGTTTTTTGTATAGCAATTTCGTTTTTAATTATATACTAATTTATTTTAAAATTATTTTAACATTAGTTTATTAATAATTCCAGTTTATTAATTTATATTAATAATTTTTAATTTAGTTTAATTTAATTTATATTAAAACGTAAATATTATTTTATATTAATAACGTTAATAATTTAATTCCAGTTTATTAATTATTTTAACATTAGTTTATTAATAATTCCAGTTTATTAATTTATATTAATAACGCTAATAATTTAATTTATTAATTTATACTAATTATTTACTGTAAATATTATTTAAATAGTTATAATAAATTATAAAAGCTACAGTAATAATATTTGTAAACTATTTTAAATTAATATTAATAACATTTTAATAAACTACAATAATAGTTATTAATTTATATTAATAACGTTAATAATTTAATTTAATTTTATTAATTTATTCTAAACTATTCTACTGTAAGTATTCTAAACTATTTTACTGTAAATATTAATATTTATAAATATTATGTTTTAGTCTAAACTATTATATTTTATTAAACCATTTAATCTACTTAATTATTGTTTTAATATTAATATTAATTTAATCTATTTAATCTAATTAAAATGTTAATTACTGTACCATATTAATATACTAAATTAATATACTAAATTAACATTTTATTACTAAATTAAGATACTAAAATATTTTAAAACATTTTTAAACTAACCTAATTTGTAACATTTTAAAATTAAATTATAATTATTTTTTAACATTTTAACTATATTATTAATAGTTACAGTATATTAAGAAAAAAGATTAAACAATTTAATAAAAATGATTTAATAGATTTTAGTTTAGTAAAAATTATTAACTAGTTAATTATGTATTATGTATATTATAGTTGCAAATAATATCCTAAAACATAACATAGCTTAGTTGTAGTGAATGGTGCTTTGTGTTGAGAGATTATGGGTTTTATTCCTATCTCCAACATTTTTTGAATATTTAACATATTTTTAAAAATAAATCAAAAATAAATTAAAAACGAAATGCCAACGTGACATTTAAATAAATAAAAAATAAAATTAAATCACTTGGCCTTCCACATCACAAAAGAAATAAATTAAAAACGAAATGACAACGTGACATTTAAATAAATAAATAAAAAAATTAAAAAGCCGCTTGGCCTTCTACGTCACAAAAAAAAAAAACGTTGTCACATCAACTTTTTGGATAACTGGATGTGATGAAGGTTAAAATTGAGAGAATCTTTAAATGTTAGCGTATATTTTTGTAAGTTTTTTTTATAAAGATTTTTCAAAAAATACCTATATGACAGGGGGCAAAATGACTATTAACTCTTTAAATAATATCGTTTTTAGTAAAAAAAAAACCGCCTACTAAATATTTTATTTTATTTTTGAAAAAAAATTGCCACCTCTCCCAAAGTTAAATTAAATAAATACTATAATATAATATATTATATCTTTCGCAAAGAGAAGAAGTATGGCAGAATCAGAAACACCTGTCCCAAATCACAGGAAGACAGTACAGTCCGAAAACCCGACGCTAAGCAATCAATGGGTAACGCTCACTCTCCTCCCACTGATCCTCAATATCTTTCAGCATCCAGGTTCCTCTTTTTCTCTTCTTCCTCAATTCACATCTTTTCACAAAATCAATTTTCATAGATTAATCTACAAAATCATTGCAGAGCTTTTACTCAAAAGGGACTTGAAGACCTAAAATCACTCTTCAATTCTTTAGCATCTCAATCACAGAGCAATGGCAAATACATTTCTCCTTCAGTTTTTAAGGTAATTTCCAGTTCAGCGATTAATTTAATTCCATTCGTTGTTATCATCTTTCTCTATAATACATGAAAAATCTTTTTTTTTTTGTTTTGTTTTCATTTTGGGGGTTATAGTCATATTTCAAACTCCATGGACCTATTGGAGAGAGGATGTTTGATTTAGTTACTCAGCAACGGAAGGATCAAAAGTTAACTTTTGAAGACCTTGTAATTACTAAAGTGAGTTTTTGGTTATCATCATCATCATCATCATCATCATCATGTTTTGTTGCTATTGTTCATAAAACCATGATTTATCTAACTTTTCCATGTGTGTGTATGTGTGTTTACCTTTTTATGTTGCAGGCTACTTATGAGAAAGGAACAAAAGATGAAATTGAAGAATTTATATTCCGCGTTTTAGATGTATCAGGGGATAATTTTGTAGGGAGGTAGAACACACTCACTTAAATATTCTAGTTCTATATCATATACTGGGTTCTGATCATACACAACTGTTCATTTTGTTCGAAAATAGTTAAGCAATGAAATCTGCTAAATACGGTAGTTGTTTTTATTGTTGTGTCTAGTTATTGTACATTTATCTTTTTGTCCGTGGATAAATTTTCAAGCTATGAAGTTTAGTTCCTTGGATTTAACAATTTTGTGCAAGTTTAGTGATTGAAGTTGAACCGTGTGATTAGTTCTAAGTGGCACTTTTTGGAGGTAGTGCTGTTAGTTTGATTGATATTGTTTTTATGTTTCTAAAACAAGGGACTTTTAAATGTTGTAGTTTACTTTATGTATCTTTCGTTTATAATATGGTTTTAAAAGTTATATTACATTGTTTGGTTCTTTTAAAATTTTAAATTATGTTGATGCATGCTGGTTTGGTGATGCAGTTCTGATTTAGAATCTTTTATGATTGATGCAGGTCTGATTTGGAATCAGTTATGAATGCTATCTTTACCGATATATTATGCATAGAAGGTTCTGAAGTTGGATCAAGTTCGCATCAAGATATTGTCAACATATTTCTGAGTGCTGCCAATTTCTCCATACATGATGAAAAGTGCACGGAGGAGGCTATGTCTTTTGAAGATTTCAGAAGTTGGTGTTCTCATTTGCCTACCGTGAGGAAGCTTCTTGGAAGCTTGCTTTTGCCTCCTGATTCAGGTCTTGCTGCACTCGATTTGCGATATTTTGGGTATCGAATTAATATCTTATTAGTTTATTTAAAATGTGACGTAACTATATTAACATTAAGGTCATGGAGTGATAATGAGCATATGGAATTATGAACTGTGTTTTTTTTTTATTCTTTGGCATTTGAATTTTGTTACTTGCAAGTTTAGCTGGAAATTTGTAATTTACAAATATTTCTTGCATAGCTCATGGTTATTATACGATCTGTAGCAACTATGTTAACTCTGGGTGTAGTGTTGTATAGTATAATTTCTTGGATGAATTATTAGAATATATATAAGTAATGGCATTAATGTAATTCAATAGAAGTTAGTAAGGGCATTAATGTAATTCAATAGAAGTTGGTTAGAGTGTTAGAATTCTGTTACAAGTGTGTAACAGAATCTGTTGAGTAATGATGATGCAAGGGACTCTATATATAGATCCTCATCATTCAGTTGTAACTAACTTTGGTTATTGAATAATGGAATAACAGTTTTCTCTCTCTTCTTCTCTTCTCTCTGTTTCTGCTTCTTCTTCTTCTTCCTAAACTCTCAACTTCTAACATGGTATCCAAGAGCTTCTGATCTTTGGAGCCTGTTTTCTTTTGCGCGATGGCCACACCTTCAATTTCGCAATCATCAACATCAAATTCCGCTGCTGCAACGACTTTCAAGCAGAAAATCTCAGTGAAATTGGATGATTCTAACTACCGTCAATGGCGTCAACAGGTGGAAGGTGTCTTGCGTGGTACGAAGATGGTGAAATTTGTCGTTTCACCTCAAATTCCTGAGCGATTCCTCTCCATTGCTGATCGCGACTCAGGAACTGAAAACCCTAGCTTCATCGCTTGGGAAGAACAGGATGCTTTGCTGTGCACATGGCTTCTCTCTACAATTTCTGATTCGCTCCTCTCACGCTTTGTGTTGCTGCGTCATTCATGGCAGGTATGGGAAGAAGTTCACTCCTATTGCAACACGCAGATGAAAACGCGTTCTAGACAGTTGAGATCTGAGCTGCGATCACTGTCGAAGGGTACACGCACCATTTCAGAGTTTCTCACTCGTGTTCGCACCATTATTGACACTTTGATGTCAATTGGTGATCCTGTTCTTCATCGTGATCAAGTTGAGCTTATTTTAGAAGCTCTTCCCTCTGAATTTGATTCAGTTGTTGCTGCTGTTAACACCAGGCCTGAATTCGTGTCCCTTGATGAACTTGAATCTCTTCTGCTTGCTCAAGAATCACGCATTGAAAAGACAAAGAAAGAAGTTACTGAAGCTGTCTCAGTCAATCTTACACAAGGAAACACTCCACCTAATCCCTCTGCTCCTGCTGAATCCATGGATCCCTCTCAGTTTGACACTTCTAATGGTGGTTTTGGTGGAAGACAAAATCAGTCTCGTGGCAGAGGTCAGCGTAGTGGACGGTTTCGTGGTCGTGGTAATGGTGCACGCCATGGTTACAGAGGAATGGTTCAATGCCAGATTTGTCATAAAATTGGACATGATGCCAGTTACTGCTATTTTCGTCACAGTCAAGATGCTTTTGGTTATTCTCCTATTCCTGCACAATTTGGCATGTCTCAGTCCAATGTTTGGACTCATCCTGGTTACAGGGCACCTACTGCTCAGTTCTATCCAGCTCCCAGACCTGGAAATCCTTCTGCTCAGCCCCAGTTTGCAGCACCAAGGCCTCAGGCACTTGTAGCTGGCACTGACTACACTCCCTTTTACAATCAGAACTGGTACCCTGACTCTGGAGCTACTCATCATGTCACACCTGATGCTTCCAACCTGGTAGAATCTATTTCTCTCCCTGGATCTGATCAGGTTCATGTAGGAAATGGGCAAGGTTTGGCTATCACCTCTCTTGGCTCTATGACTTTTTCTTCCAATTTGTGTCCAAATAAGTCCCTTAAACTCAATAATCTTCTCTTAGTCCCTTCTATCACTAAGAACTTAGTTAGTGTGAGTCAATTTGCTAAAGATAACCATGTCTTTTTTGAATTCCATGCTGATGTTTGTTTTGTAAAATGCCAGGCTACCTCTAAGGTGTTGCTAAAGGGCTCACTTGGTAGTGATGGACTTTACAAGTTTGACAGCTGTCCTCTTCCTGCTTCATCTTCACAAGTGCTTAGTGTTGCTCATCATCCAGCAAATTCCCCTAGTTCATCTTTGCACCTAGGGACTAGTCTTAATTTTTCTGCTCAATGTAATAATGTTCATGCCTCAAATTCTAGTTTGTATCAAATATGGCATCAAAAATTAGGGCATCCTAGTCATGATACTTTAAAGCATGTATTACAACTTTGTAATATTCATGTTCCTAATAAAGCACTTACAGATTTTTGCAATGCTTGCTGTTTGGGTAAAGTTCATAGGTTACCTTCTGTTGCTTCTTCTGCTGTTTATACTAAACCTCTTGAATTAATTTTCTGTGATCTATGGGGACCCTCCCCTGTTACCTCATCTTGTGGGTTTACCTATTTTCTTACTTGTGTGGATGCTTATAGCAGGTTTACATGGGTGTATCCCCTCAAATTAAAATCTCACACACTTAACACTTTTGTTCAATTCAAGGCTCTTGTTGAACTTCAACTTAATCTGAAGATTAAAGCTGTTCAAACTGATGGAGGTGGTGAATTTAAGCCTCTCACACATTTTCTGACCACTCATGGCATCATTCACAGAGTTACTTGCCCTCACACTCATCATCAGAATGGTTCTGTAGAAAGAAAGCACAGACACATAGTTGAGACTGGTTTAACACTTCTTGCTCAGGCAAAATTGCCTCTACATTTCTGGGATCATGCTTTCCTCACAGCCACCTATCTCATCAATAAACTTCCTTCACCAACCTTGGCAAATGTCTCTCCTTTTTTTCTCATCCATTTTAAGTACCCTGATTATAAATTTCTGAAACCTTTTGGCTGTTCCTGCTTTCCTCATCTAAGGCCCTACAACTCTAACAAATTTGCCATGCACTCTACTGAGTGTGTGTTTCTTGGCTATTCTACCAGTCACAAAGGCTACAAGTGTATGGATCCTAGTGGTAAAATCTATATCTCAAAGGATGTAGTGTTTAATGAGTCCAGATTTCCTTTCCCTGATTTATTTCCTACAACACATTCTGCATCTTCTCCTGGCTCACCAAATTTGTCTCAATTTGGAACAGCTGTTCCTAGACCCTTGCCAGTTTATTCACCTGTTACTCAGCCTTCATCATCTATGCAAACCACTAGTCCATCACCAGTCTCTTCACAAAGCCCTCATGATTTGGTTGCCTCTAATTCTTCTCCTACACCTCCTACACCAACCATGGTTGGACATTCTGATTCAATCAGTACAAACACCTCCACACCTACACCATCTATCCCTCATTCAGGGTCTCATCATGCTGAACTTCCCCAGCCTATTCCTCTCACTGCTGTTCCTTTTGCTTCTCAACCTAGTACTCAATCTCAGGCCACTTTAGATTCTACCACTTCAGTTCCTGATTCTGTTCAGTCTGTGGCTGACAATTCTTCATCTCCTTCAACCAATGGTTCTACTGAAACTTCCACCTTACCCTCTCCACCTCAAAACACACATCCAATGGTAACCAGATCCAAGAATGGCATTGTTCAACCAAGGCTGCATCCCACTCTTCTCCTTACACATCTTGAGCCTACATCCTATAAGCAAGCCATGGCTGCTCCTGAATGGCTGGCTGCTATGAAATCCGAGTATGATGCTTTAATGAAGAACAATACTTGGACACTAGTTCCCTCACCAGCTCATAGAAAACCTATTGGCTGCAAGTGGGTCTTTAGAGTGAAGGAAAATCCTGATGGGTCTATCAACAAGTACAAGGCTAGGTTGGTAGCAAAAGGGTTTCATCAAGTTGAAGGGTTTGATTACACTGAAACTTTCTCTCCTGTGGTTAAACCTATCACTATTAGGGCTGTGTTAACTTTGGCTATATCTCATAAGTGGGCAATTCAGCAACTGGATGTTAATAATGCCTTCCTAAATGGCATTCTAAATGAAGAGGTTTACATGGTGCAACCTCCTGGTTTTGTGCAAGGCAATGCTAACATGGTGTGCAAGCTACATAAGGCCCTTTATGGACTTAAACAGGCCCCTAGAGCCTGGTTTGAAAGGCTCAAAGGTGCTCTTCTTTCTCTTGGGTTTACAGCCAGTAAGTGTGATCCATCTTTATTCATACTACACTCTACTAAGAACTTCACTCTTATCTTAGTATATGTAGATGATATTATAATTACTGGCCCCTCTCAACAATTTATACAATCCTTAGTGTCCAAGCTAAATTTGTCCTTCTCACTAAAGGATTTGGGACAGCTTGACTATTTCCTTGGCATAGAAGTGCATCATCTTGCTAATGGTTCTCTTCTATTGTCCCAAGGCAAGTATGTGAGGGATCTACTGACTAGAACAAATATGCTTGCAGCCAAGGGCATTGCTTCTCCCATGGCATCTAGCACTAAACTATCTAAGGTTGGGTCTGCTCAAGTAGGTGATCCAACCTACTTCAGATCTGTTGTAGGGGCTCTTCAGTATGCCACAGTTACCAGGCCTGAAATTTCCTATGCTGTCAATAAGGTGTGCCAATTTCTATCTAATCCCTTGGAGGATCATTGGAAGGCAGTTAAGAGAATTTTAAGGTACTTGCAGGGCACCTCAAATCATGGCCTCCTTCTGGTTCCTGCAAACCTCAACACTCCTCTCACAATTACAGGCTTTTGTGATGTTGACTGGGCGTCAGATCCTGATGATAGGAGATCCACCTCAGGAGCCTGCCTATTTCTAGGTCCTAATCTTGTGTCTTGGTGGGCAAAGAAGCAGACTCTTGTAGCAAGGTCCAGTGCTGAAGCAGAATATAGGAGCCTTGCCCATGCTACTGCTGAGATTCTATGGCTTCAATCCTTACTCTTTGAGCTCAAAGTTCAGCATCAAACTCCAAGAGTTCTTTGTGACAATCTAAGTGCAGTATCCTTGGCCCACAATCCAGTTCTGCACTCCAGAACTAAACACATGGAGCTGGACATCTTCTTTGTAAGGGAGAAAGTTATCAACAAAAGTCTCCTTGTCACTCACATTCCAGCCTCTGATCAATGGGCTGATGTTCTGACCAAGCCCCTATCTACCAACAGATTTGTGTTTCTTAGAGACAAACTTAGAGTTGTTGACAAGTCCAAACTTGATCAACCTCCCTAAGTTTGAGGGGGGAATATTAGAATATATATAAGTAATGGCATTAATGTAATTCAATAGAAGTTAGTAAGGGCATTAATGTAATTCAATAGAAGTTGGTTAGAGTGTTAGAATTCTGTTACAAGTGTGTAACAAAATCTGTTGAGTAATGATGATGCAAGGGACTCTATATATAGATCCTCATCATTCAGTTGTAACTAACTTTGGTTATTGAATAATGGAATAACAGTTTTCTCTCTCTTCTTCTCTTCTCTCTGTTTCTGCTTCTTCTTCTTCTTCTTCCTAAACTCTCAACTTCTAACATGAATCATGCAAAAATGATTTGATATGGCAAAAACATTTGAAATTTGGAATACTTATAGGTAAATCAATTGAAGTAGTCCACCATGATTAGAAGGGGGGTACGACAAACATGCTGCAGAATCAGAGCTCAATGGTATGGAAAGACTTGGTTTTCTGAGAATCAAGTTTGATGATGAAAAGTAAACTCTGGTGCATAGAGAGATTGTGTTATTGATAAGATAAGCAAAGAAAATATGGGGACTTATGGCAAATTTTCCAGCCAAAGTAAATTCTTATGGCCTAAAAGATATAATAAGCGGAAATTGAAATGGAAACACACAACCACCATCTAGCCCTTCTTACGACCCTGTTTATCAAATTTGTTCTTTCCCTGCAACATATTAAATTTCCTTCCCATTTGCTATTTACTTGTTTGGATTAATTTCATTTCAGTACCTTTTTTTTAGATCAAATGCTATTGGATTAGTTTTAAAGAAAATTCAGGGTAGATGATTGCATATCTTCTTATTCCAACGTTCTGCTTTTTTTGTAGGGCGACCAGGTACTCAAATTCCTAATCTACTGACCCCGAAGGATATTGATTCTAACACCGTACTTTTGAGAAAGGAGTATGCTTGGCATATAGGAGGAGCACTTTCTCAGCACGAGCTGGAAGATTGGAAGCTTTTGTATCATAGTTCTGTTAATGGTCTTAGTTTCAATACATTCTTGGGCAACATTTCGTAAGTACATTTTCTTCCCTTTAAAGCATCCTACTATTAGATTTAATGCTCGTTAGGTTTACAAGCTAATAGCCATGTCTAGATTTAACTGATTGACTTTAGTCGTGAACTAAAAAATTTAGGAGCTGCGATGTTACACTCCAAAAAATTAAAGGCTGTTATCTTTCATTACCATAAAAGTTGGAAGCAACATGTAATGCAACTAATTCATTATTACCATTTTGATGGTTAAGAGCCGTTTATCAATTTCTGCTGTTCTCTGAGGTTGTAAATGCTAAATGTCGGTTAAGTTAATCCAGTTTATTTTCATCTAAGGAATGTTTTAATTGCTACTTTAACAAAACTCTGTTCGATTAGAAATTCGGAATCCATTAAAAGCTCTTAATCTTAATTGCAGAAACCACAAAGGCCCAACTGTGCTAATTATTAAGGATAAAGATGGTTATATATATGGAGGATATGCTTCTCAACAATGGGAGCGGCATGCTGAATTTTATGGAGACATGAAATGTTACCTTTTTCAACTAAATCCAAAGGCATCTATATTTAGGCCGACTGGAGCAAACACTAATCTACAATGGGTAAAATTCTGCTTCTTTTGAATCTTCTAAATTGCATTGTACGCTAAAACTGTGATAATCAAACTGCTCTCAATATATGACAGTGTTACAAAGTAGATTAACATTGATACTGCAGTTAAAACAAATATATACAAAAACAAGAACCATGAGGTGCTCTTTATAGAGTATTAAACCATGCGTCTTATAAGCTTCAATGGCATTTTGTTGGTGTGAGGATTAAGGATAAATATACTTGAAATATTTGTTATAAAAAGATGATTTCTCAGGGTGTCAGTATTGTATAGTGCTATGGTATGAACTGTTGTTATAACTTATATGTTGTGGACAACTTTCAACTCATGAGCTAGCTTTTGATGTTGAGTTAGGCCTAAATCAAAATTCTAAAACGGTATAAGAGTTAATGATAGGAACCGTGGGTCTAAGGATGTCATGAGAAGGGATTGGATTACATGTTAGACTTGGGTCCAAAGAGGCCCATTACTTGGAGAATTGTTCTAGAAGGAAGAGAGATAGAAGAAGTGAATGAGAGTAAGTTGGTAAGGTGTTCCTAGATTACTCGGGACTCTGTTATATTAGGGAGATAGGCTAGGTGGTGATGGGAATTTTCCATTTTTCTCCTCTCGTAGGAGTCATGGTAGACAACTGTCCTATGTTTTTATATTCTTTCAGTTTTGTGCTGCCTTGCCTTCCTTCGTGCGCAACCTTTCTTTCTATTCACTTTTTCTATAGACCCTTTGATCTGTTCCCGATATTATCTGCATTGCTCTGTTACTATTGCCACTTCATTAATCCATGGCTTCAAGCTCTGTTATTGGAACTTTTGTTGTTGGTGGCTGGTGCTATCTCTGCGCCCTCTGCAAGTGCACCATACAGAAAGTATTACAAAAAATGCTGCTGGTAATTGTAGTGGTGTAGCCTGGAAACATGGTGTTGCAGCTCCTGATATTCCTAGGAATATATAGTGCAAGTATTGTCAAAAAGTTATAACTGGAGGTGTTTACATGCAAAAGCATCACTTGGTTGGAACTCGAAAAAATTGTGGAACCATGTGAGGCAGTCCGAGATGAAGTCAAGAACAACAACAACCAAACTTTATTCCACTAAGTGGGGTCGGCTACATGGATTAACTTACGTTATAATGTTTTATCCAGGATCATGCTTCAATACAAATTGTTAATCTCGAGATCTTTCTTAATAAATTCTCTTATAGTCTTCCTAGATCTTTTTTCTCTAGTTATTTGACATCTCTCCATCAGATCTACTCTCACTATCATAGAATCTACATGTCTTCTCGTCACATGTTCATGCAAAAGAGGAAATAAATTGTATTGGAAACTTGATGCAACACAATGTCTTGATTTGATGCTAGAAATCTTTGAGGAGACGAATCTCGTTCACGGAGAGACAATTACATAGGATAAAAAACTACGACTTTAATTTATGCCACATCTCTCTCATTTCTATTTTGCGTCGTTTCTCAAAATCTCTATTTTTTGAAAAGATGCAAAATAGGAATGAGAGAAGTTTTGGAATCGATAAAACTTAGCAATTTTAATACCATTTAAAATTGTCTCTCCATGAACTACTACTATCTTCTTCTCTAAGTTTTCTAGCATCAAATCAAGACAACATGCTGCACAAAGTTACCATTACAATTTTTTCCTCTTTTGCATTAACATCTCACCAGCAACCTTGTAGTTTTGCTGCATTGTGACTCACAACTTGAATGACATTTTCTTCTTTAACCTCTTCAACAACTGCATCTATCATCTCAAAGAGTTTGTCGGTTGTTTCGGATATGTTGGATACATCAAAATACTTCAAAAGTGTAGTTGTCCTCATGGTAGTCAAAATCCCGATCCCACTCGTAGGATCGTACGATTTTACGATCTTTGATAGAAACTCGGATTTAGGTGGGAACGGTGGGATCGCAGTGCAAAAACGGTTGGAGCAGTAGGATCTTCGTTTCTTCTAGTTCAGCTCTGAAACTTTTGAAACAGGGTTCTTTTTTGCTGGAACCTGTGCAACATTTATTTATCATACTTAATTCCAATTAAATTTCAATTAGTTTCTTAAAACCTTCCCAATACACTCATTATTATTATTATTTTTTTAAATTTCTCAATATAGCCACTAAATCTATTAATTCTTTCAACCACCTACCTATTTAATACAATCAGATATTTTTAACGTTTAAATATTCCTATATCACTCTTTTTATTTTAGTTTAAATATTCCGGTATCACTCCTTTTATTTTTATTCACATTCAGTACACACCCTTTGAGCCTTTCCGTATCTTATGTACTACTCCGGCCTGATTTATAAGCAAAAAAGACAAATTTCATACTAGTTAAGTACATTTAATTTTCTTGATTTCATGTAGGAGAGATAACATAAATTGTCAGCCACTAATAATATTAAGTAATTAATGCAAGGATAATTTTGAAATAAAGGCATTAAATGCACATAGATTTGTTGACATTTGTGTATATTTAAGGGCAAAAAAATTTAGAAGATTTTTGCTTATAAATAAGGCTGGAGGGAGTACACATTTTAAACTTTTTTTCTTTTAATTTGGGTGTGATTTGATTTTTTTTATTAAATTATGTTTTTTATATGAATATATATGCAATATATATATCGGTTTGTGAAATTGATAGGATCTTACTATCTGTGTTACGATTCTCCGATTCACGAAGTTGTGACCACTCTCCGATCCTACATAGGATCTCGATTTTGACTACCTTGGTTGTCCTCAATCTCCTATCAGTTCATCCATCTTTCATTATGGTGCAACTGATTGTCTCCCATCCCTTTCTATTTTCTATCAAAGCATCATTTGTCAACTTCACTTCTTGGTATAACAACTTAAACTTTAAAGTCATGATACCGCACTTGGATGAGATGATAAGGGATCTCTTCCAAGCTTAACCAAAGGTCATGGGTTCAACTTAACCTTGGGCACGCAACAGTGTTAAACTCTCTTGAGGGAGAACTTTGCCACAAAAAGGATAAACCAGAATTTGATTAACTCCTAAACTAGAGAGTATCTCTCTTAACAATCTTTCTGAATACGTCTCAACTTTCACTACCTCTCTTATGAGAGAAAATCCCTTAAACTCGGGGAATATTATAAAAGAATCTTATTCTCACAGCTTCTACAAGCTTCTAGAAGCTGTGCTGATGTGGATCGGGCCTAATGATTGGGTCATCAAACCTATGAGAACTCAATGCTCTATCATTATCACCTCCTCTAGGAACAACCTTGTCCTCAAGGCTAGCATGAACAAATTGATCTTCTAACAAAGCTCTAGGTTCCAGCTTATGGTTACTTTGTACCCCTATCTTTTTGCAATCTTTTTGGGCTGCAGTATGCTCATTTCCTCGACACATGACGCCTTTCCTTGTGAATTTCCAAGCCCTTGAAATTTTGACCCTGTAGCTTTACTGATTCACCCTTTTGATCAAAATGAATAACCATATTTTCTCCAACAAACACCACTTTACATAGCTTGTGTAACAAATTAACTCCCAAAGTCATATACATGTTCTCTAGCTCTAACACATAGGCGCCAATCATGGTGGAAAATTCCTAAATCGAACATCCAGTCCTTTATATTCACCCTCAGTCGTGGCGCAAACCTTATTCCCTAGCTTCATGCTTGTTGTCTGACTTGGGTCTACCGGTAGTTGCAAGGTTGCCACCATTTGAGATATGAAATTGGAAACAAAGTCGCCAGGGTGTCTGACATGATGTTGTTGCTGCAAGATGATTATCATTTATCAATTGTAAAGAAAAATTTGATAGGCTTATTTAGGAAATTAGATACTATTGCATCCACACGAAGGATAGTTATCTCGCATCACCCTTTGCATTTGATTTTATTCAGTTGTTCTAGATTAAAGTTATGTTATTTGAACAGCTATATATAAACATAGTATGCGACATGTTTCGTGTTTATCTCTATCTCTCTTATTAGACTATTCATTTTAAAATTCTCATTGTTTTTTGAATTTAACTGCTGAATTACCATCATGTCTTGCAGTGTGCTGTCAACTTCAGTTCAGAGGACATTCCAAATGGCATTGGTTTTGGAGGAAAAGTAAATCACTTAGGGTTATTTATCTCAGCAAACTTTGATCAAGGACATACATTTTCATGTTCAACATTTGGTAACCCCTCACTCTCCAAAACTAACCGTATAATACCTGAAATAATAGAATGCTGGGGAGTGACTCAAGGGGTACAAAGCAAGAATGATGGTGTTAAGGGAACTGTACTTGAGAGGTTTAAGGAAGATCGGCATATGCTCAATATGGTAGGGCTAGCGAATTCGAGCGAGTAAATTATTGTCAATATATAAAATTACCGTCGTCTTTGTAAATGAAAAATTGTTTGCTTTTTCTCGAAAATCCTTGTGTTGCAAGTCATAGACAATGGTTATCTTGAGATATTGTACTCAATTTACCATTGGAGATTACTTACAATTTTTCTGTCACCATTTTATCCATTTCCATCTTCAACCCAACAATTCTGAATTGGTTATGCAACTGGATACGTTTGTATACATAGTTTGTATTACGGTCTTAACCTCAACCGCTTGCTTAAAAAAATTAATAATAGCAGTTATATTTTTTTCACAGTGATATTGTATTTTTAGTTATATTAGAGTCATTATTTATATTGAAATGAATTGGTTTGATTTAAGTAAAAAACAACACATTAAAAATTGAGTATGAATCTTCTCTTTTTTTTTCATGCTCTCTATCTCAAAAATTTTATGCAAATAACCATCTTTTTCAATTTTGTTCTCATAATACCCATCATTTCCACCTATTTTTTTAAATTAATTATCTTTGAAACAATTTTTTTTAGGCAAAATATTATTTTTGGTCCTTTAACTTTACCTCGGGATTTATTTTGGTCCTTTAACTTTAAAAAGTGTCATATTGGTCCCTTAACTCTTCAAACGTTCCATATTAGTCTTTTTCGTCTTATTAGCGACGAAAAAATTAAAAAATCAGTAGCTAAATTCGTGGCTAATAAGACAAAAGGACTAATATGGAACGTTTTGAAGAGTTAAGGGACCAAAATGACACTTTTTAAAGTTAAGGGACCAAAATGAACTCCGAGGTAAAGTTAAAGGACCAAAAAGGATATTTTGTTTTTTTTAAAGCAAAGAGGTTTTGTCAGATGAATCGACGTCTCAAATTAAAAAATAAGAGGCGTTATCAATTGAATTGACAATTGCAGTGGTATAACCAATTCAATTAACGATTGCATGTTTTTCATAAGAGATTTTGACAATTGAATTGACGCCTCTATTTAAAAATTATGAGGTGTTATCACTTAGGTGTCTCTATTTAAAAATTATGAGGTGTTATCACTTAGGTTTTGTACACAGGCACCAGACTAATTGACGTTAGCTCTTAAACAATGCATGTGAAAGTGCAATCACGATATCATAAGGTATCACTTATTTGTTTTGATGTTTTTGTCAATTTGAATGTAGTTGTTTTAGTTTATTTGCATATTTGTAATTTGCTTCTCATTTAATATTCATGTGCTTGTACTTTATTCATATTGTATTTGAATTGTAATCGCTTCGGCTATTTTGTTGTTGTATCACTATGAATCATCCTTGCTCAATTAAATAAGAGTCTTTTTTATCCATGATATTGTTTACTTTTTAGCCTAGCAAGTTGCTACTTTGTCGTTTCATCAGGAATGTCTTGATTCGCAAATTAGAACTTTTAAATCTAGATATTGAGTTACTTGATTCAAATTAAGTGTTAATCATGATTCG
Organism: Lathyrus tuberosus; assembly: GCA_022829125.1. Classification (NCBI taxonomy): domain Eukaryota; kingdom Viridiplantae; phylum Streptophyta; class Magnoliopsida; order Fabales; family Fabaceae; genus Lathyrus; species Lathyrus tuberosus. Next base: position 5,193,668 of record JALAZF010000422.1, read on the forward strand.
AATTAGAAGCCTTGTGAAATTTGGGAATTGCATATTGACAAATTGATTCGAATCATAAAATGAACATGATTCGAATCACAGCCTCTTGTGATCCGAATCAAGTTAAAATCCTAATTTGAATCACCTGTCTTATGAAGCTACATTTGGGGTTCTGCTCAAATTGATTTGAATCAAAGTTTCTTCTTGATTCGAAGCAAAGCTTCACAAGACCCATTTTTCATCATTGATTTAAATAGTTATTTCTTTGGTGAAAGCAACAGGTGTGTAAAATATATGGGTGAAACCCATAGATGTAAATTTGTATTCTCTCTTTTGTGTGTTTATACCCATCACCACAAATCTTTCTCTTCTTCTCTAGAACAACCTATTGAGTGTGATCCATGTCAGATTCACTTCTTTTTGTAACATTGGAGTTTTACATTCCATGAAAACCTTGAATAATCGGCCCGAGGCACACTTCTCGGTCTTACCGAGCATTCTTCTTTCGTTATAAAACATTTTCTCAATAAAAATCGAAAGAAAAGGAACATTAGAGTTTTACATTCCATGAAAATCTTGAATGATCGACCCCGAGGCACACGTTTTGGATTTACCGATTATTCTTTCTTTCGTTATAAAAGACCTAATCAAACATGGAAGAAAAGGAACATTGGAGTTTTACACTCCATGAAAACCTTGAATAATCGGCCCTGAGGCACATGTCTTGGTCTTACTGAGCATTCGTCTTCTACAAACCAATTTCAAAAACAATTGGATGGAAAAGGCCATGGGAATACACACTCCTTGATAACCTTGAATAATCGGCCTGAGGTACACGCCTTGGACTTACCGAGCGTTCGTCGTCCTCCTAAAAATGATTCAACCAATCAAACCTATATTTTCTCGCCCTCGCGCGATCAAAAACTTTTTCGCAAATAAGCAATGTTTTATCCATTCTACCGCGATACAAACAAACGCTTAAGCTTCCCATGTGCAAGCATACAAAAAACGTTTAACTACTAGAACGCGCTCAAGAAGAATCCTTTCTACCGCGATACAAATAAACGCTTAAGCCTCCCATGCACTAGCATACAAGCAACATTTAGCAGCTAGAATGCGACCTAAACATTCATTCACTAAAATCAGTCAACCAACACTTATTTGCTACCAAGAACTACATAGCTTTGAGTTTCCCATCGCACCCGAGAATACGTAGGAGCGAGACTCAATATCTCATCATGCATTATCACAAAAAACACCAAAAAAATATCTTTTGTCTTGCGTAGAACTACGTTGTTTTGAATTCCTCATTGTACTTGATGATACGTAGGAGCGAGACCCACAATCTTGTCAAACACCCTAATAAAAACATTTTTATAACCCATTCTCTTTTCCTTTTTTTCAATCTTTTATCACTCGAAGAAATCAAATGAAATAAGCCTACATTCTAATCGCAAATCTAACTAAAATGTTCCCGTTGAGTAAAACGGACGTGAGGGGTGCTAATACTTTTCCCTTGCGTAATCGACTCCCGAACTCGAATTTGGTTGCGACGACCATTTTCTCTTTCTTTTAAGAGTTTTATCGGTGTTTTCCCTTTCCTTCTTTGGAATGAATAAAGTTCAGTGGCGACTCTGTTCAATCATTTAGCGAGCGCACGAACACTCGTAAATTGTATTTTTTTAGATGCGACAAATATGTCGGAGTAACGATCATGACCCAAAGTCCAGTTTGTCTCATAATATTTTAAGTGATTTTTATTTAAGTTGTTTTTCCAAAAGTGCTTTTTATTTAAGTTATTTCACAAAACAAAATTTTTTAGTCACTCTAGATATACACCGATAAAATAGGTTTCGGTAATGTGGTTCGATAATATTTTTTTATACTAGTTCGTACAACCGTACACATGCGACATGTCAATTCTATCTACAAAATGCAATCACACATTAAAAAAAACCACTAGGACTTCGCTTTCACCAAAAATCTTTTTCCTTTCCTCATGGGTAAATGCACTCACAATGGCATAAATGTCAGTCTACCTTTTTTTCACCCCAGGTAGGGGGCACTTCACAAGGGCCAAACCCTCCCTCATAGTCAATCCCCTGAAAACAAGATTGTATTTCCTCATTCATTGTCGCTTCCTTTGAAGAAAGGGAACCTAGCTTAGTGAGCGTCCCGAGGATATAAAATCTGACAGAAGCAAGGAGAATCGATAGAGAGGTAGAAAATAACGAGATGAGCCACATGTGTGAGGGGTTTTACCAGCAAGAAATGCCCCATAAAATCGCCCTAGTCTAGAGTAAAGGGGTCAAACCAAGGATTGAACTGATGGAAGCCGATGAGCCCTTGATTACAGAAGCTATCCTAAGAAGTGCGCCTTGGGTGGAATAAATCTGGGAATAACATAAGAAAAGGTTTCCAAGATTTATGCTCGACGCACTATTGAAATACCCTCATGAACACCCAAGACCCCAGATGAAGCTGGGAAAGGGAAACTTTTAAATACTTCAAGGTGACTACTTTGAAGTCAGAAAAAGACAACCACAACCCTATTCGTGTGAGCAAACACTCATAAAGCGGAATCACATACTCGTCAAAGAAACTGCATGTTCTCTTCTCCGACCCCACTAGAAGAGCCAACCATTCCAAAGAATATTCGACCATAATGCTAACCGCATCTATAGGAGCCTCAATGCTCAAAGTCGAGAAAATGCCAACTATTTTTGTGTCCTCCTAATCATACTCCACATCATCTGGTCGATCTCGAAGATTTAAGTGGGCTTTCACTTCAGCATCACTACAATTATCAGTATCTAGTAAAAGTTGAATGTAATATTTAGCATGTTCTTGCCTCTAACAGCTGGCTTGTATCTCATCCTCGGATAAGATGCGAGGGGGCATCGAGACCTCGACACAATTAACTTCTCCACCAACATTCAATAAAAGGCCTTAAACAAAATTCTCCCTATTTATAAGTAGCAACAACTGAAGCGTTTAGATCAACTAGACAAAGAAATCACAGGATCAACGACTAGATTTCCCTTCGTGGATACACATAAACTAGAGTGCACTCGAGTGTACTATAAACTGCACCATGCCATAACTAGTCACGTCACCACACATGTCAAAAGAGAGCTACAAATCATTTATGAGACCACATTTAATGTGCTTGTTCCCTACAACCTTTTCAATTGATTCCAGGCGTTTTAGTTCCATTTCACATCGAACAACGTCTCGAAGATCGTTCAACACAATGTTTTAAAAACCGGATCGAACCGGCCGGTCGGACCGGTCGAACCGAAAATCGAAGGGGTGACAATTGCATCCATGAAAAAAAATACTCATAATGGGTAGAGTAAAAACTTGCAAAATGGTTACGAACACAAACACATATAATTACACATTAAAATAAGCGGGTATGAGTGCGAATACAGGTACCTTAATACTCACTCCGTCCCATGCCCGCATAATTATATTTATATTTTTAATTTATATCTTCATATAAAAAATGTATGTTTATCCTTTTAAAAAATACATCACATTTGAACTATTACACATGTTAATATATGTGTTCATTTATTTCATAATTCTACAAGAAAATCTTCGTTTTTTTTGTTAAAACTTTAAAATCATATGATATTTATTAGAACTGCAAGTAATAGATAGAGTAAGGGTATTTAGATTCTCATAGTAAGATATAAAAGTTGGTGTCCTCACGAATATAAACTTAAATACGAGACTCTTTTTAAACTCTAGGCATCGAAACGAGTCCTAAGTATCCTACTCAAACCCTACAATTGACATCCATGTTCATGTTAAATCTTTAATCTCTAAAAAAAACATTTACTATAATTTGACTTATGGTAGGAAGATAAATACAATTTGACTAAAATTTATTTTATACAAGATTTAAGTTCAAATTTTCTTATAGATAGATTTATTCAAAACAAAATAAAAAATAGTTTATAGATGGATTTTTCTAAATCAATGTATTTTTTTTAATTTTTAATCAATGGTTAATATCCCTCCTCACCGTAAAATCTAATCTCAACCCTTGATTAAATCTTACCCTCCCAAACCCTAACCCCTTTAGTACCCTCCGCCTTTTTCTCATTCTCTCTGCAAGTCTCTCTCTTCCAACCGCCGTTTGGATAGCCAGCCACCGCCTACTCCGGCGACCTAAAAGAACTTTCGAACCATCAACACATACAGACTCTCCGTGCTACCGCACTATCACTTTTTACTCTCTACCCATGGACACTGGTGCAATTGGAGATTCCGCCAACAAACTCAAGACTAGTAGAATTGAAAATGATGAATATGCAGATGAAGATGAAGATTTTGTTGATGATTCTGATGATGAAGAGCTTGAACCGATCACTCTTGGTTTTCTGGAAAAGCCGAAAAATCGTTGGACACTTTCCCGTCAGTTTTTCCCAAGCAAAGCTGGTGGACTCCCGGTAGTTTACCTTCTCAATAACTCTTTTGAACTCTGCTTCTGTATTGTTGTATTCAATTACGGCACTGTTTGGATTAGTAGCTTATTTAAGCGCTTATAGTGTAAGTGCTTATTATATAACCACTTATAGTGTAAGCCATTTTATGATAAAAAAATAAAGTGAAGCTGTTTTGGTTGATGAACGAGAACGAAGCGGAATGAAACATGATGGAATGGAATGAATTGGAGCATAGCGGAATGGAACGGTGATTCCATTCTATTGATTGTGTATTTTTTTTATAATTTGACGGAACGGAGCTGAACTAATTAGTTCATTCCATCACATACACCTCCAAATTGGGGGAATGAAGATTGAAGGATTGGATGGAATATGATGGAATGGATTCCATCATGTTCCATCCAATCCATCCATTATTTGTAAATCCAAACAATGGAATCTGATTATATACCATTCCATTCCATCACATTCCAATGATTCCACCAATCCAAACATAAACATATGGATATAAATTTAGTGACTCATTTGGCATTTCAACTAATAAGAGAGAGTGTTGAAGATAATGTGTTGGTAGCATAATTCATCCCAAAAAACTTATATAGATAATCTAAAATTAACTTATTGACATGTTATAAGCTGTTTTGATAAGCTTATATAAGCTCAAATAAGCAAATTCAAACAAGCCTTAACCACTAAAGACCCCTGCTACACATCAATAGTTTTTTTAAAATAGAAAAGAAATGATGGGAAATTCTAGTTTGTATTATATGGAGAAAACTTTTCCTAGAATAGATAGATAAATAGGTAGATGGATTTAATTATTGAATAAAAGTGAGTTTCTATATCTAATGATTATATGATCCGTTGTATGAAAAATAGGCTTGGCTTGATCCTCTGAATATTCCAACTGGGAAGTCTTCTGTGTGTGACTTTTGTGGAGACCCTTTACATTTTGTGCTTCAGGTATGAAGCTCAAACTATTATGTGCTGTGGTTATTGTTTGTCTCCTACCCTGGATCATTGAAAAATTTACTAAACCCTTGAACTGCTAGGTTTATGCACCAGTTGTTGAGAAGGATAGTACATTTCACCGGATGCTATTTGTTTTCATGTGTCCTTCCATGACATGTCTTCTCAGAGACCAGCATGAACAATGGAAACGCAATCCAGAGCAACCATCCAGAAGGTATTTGATAATCTTCTGTAAACCAAGTTTTCCATTCTTTATAGTCCCTTTGACCGCTGATCTCTTATAAAGTAGTGTTTTGTGTTGAAGTGTGAAGGTTTTCCGTTGCCAGTTACCTCGGATTAATCCTTTTTACATGAGTGAATGCCCCAAATATGATGGAAATGACAAACCTACTGGCAGTGGAGGTTAGTTTACTCATCATCATCATTATAATGTATTTTTCTCATTTTGCTGAAAATAATTCCATTTTACGTTATTTGTTAGGATCATTTATACAATTTCCCTGTGTCCCACTTTGATGAATGCTCAACTGTTAGTAGTTTATGGCTCGAGGAAAATACCTGTTCATAATTGTTCAGGGGTCCTTTACTTTGATTTGTTTATGATAGATTGATGTTTCGGTCCAGGTCTTTATTCCAGCCTTCTTAGTTGTGTATGTATTTGGAGTTTGTTGTTTTGGTTCGGTTCTGTGATATGCTATTTAGAACGAAGTTTTGTCAAACGGAGGCAATGCGTATTGGAATCTGAACAGACTGTTATTTTCCGTGATCCGTGGTTTAACACTGATTTGTTCCAAGTCTACCTCTATTCGAATCTGATGGAAGCTTTTCTTTCTTTCAGCTGCTCTATGTGATTGGTGTGGTACCTGGAAAGGAGACAAGCTCTGCAGTAGTTGCAAACAAGTGCGGTATTGCTCTGAGAAACACCAGGTAACCAAATTGCTTATATGTGTCTAATAGTTTTCGCTCCTTAAATTTGATTCCCATAACATTCTCCCTCTTTCATTATACAGTCCATGTGTTGGCGTGCAGAGCATAAAATCGCTTGTCAGCAAATAAAAGTTTCTTCATCTGCTAATGGACTCAACAAAAATGGAACCACCTCGTTGGAGTCTCGTAAAGGTCACAATGGTTTAAAATTTATATGTTCTTGCAGAGATTGTTTGCTTCCTGCTGATAATAAAAACATTCTCAATTTTTTAGACGAAAGTCAATAAATTATAAAACTATATTTTAAAAGTTATTACTATTTAAACGTATATGACTATAATATATATTAGAGATTATAATATATATTAGAGAAAGTGAAAAGTGCATGGATCGCATTTCAAAATAAAGTATACGACTATAATATATATTAGAGATTACTATTTAAACTTTTATGATAATATTAATATCTACTATTTAGCTTCGCGCTAATTCACATCTTATGGATAATTTACTCTACAACAGTTGGAAACAAAAACACATGGCCTGAATTTGAGATCATCGAAGATCAAAGTGAATGTAATGTAGATACATCTGAGGATAATACCTTATCTAATTCCTTGATCTCAAGGAATAGGAGTGATGACACTATGAATTCACTCATGGATAGTTTTCAGGTATTAACTTGTTTTCACTAAAATTATATTACTTTTTTTAAGTATATTATTTGCTAACTATATCGTGTGAATAGGGTGATGATGACAAAAAGAGTTGGGCCCACTTCCAGGAACGCATTGCCAATGCCCCTGAACAAGTGTTGAGGTAACCAATTTTTAGTATATTTTGAGAGGTTAAACGATTTAAGATCGGTCTTATGTGACATTATTTTCTCCACTGGTAGGGACAAAATGTAGTCAAAAAGATTTTTCTTGTCTTACAAGATGAAGAAATAAATAAATAGAAAATCAGGAAAATATTTATTTGCCTGTCTAACCTATCATTTAAGACACATCAGCGTTTTTCATCATTCTATATTTGCATTATCTGATACTTGATGCAGGGAACCAACATTTGGAAAATAGATTATAGAATGTGCGTTGTTTTGATAGCCATGTATTTAAATGTGTAATACAAAGTTCATCAGTGTTATAAGTCTATAGCCTGGATGTTGTTACTGTTTTTATCAATATATTACACTATGATATTTGTGGTAAATAACAGGTATTATAGGAATTCTAATGCCAAGCCAATTTGGCCTATTTTAAGTGGCCGGCCATCTAAAGATGATATCCCTAAATGCAGCTATTGCGGTGGATCCATGTGTTGCGAATTTCAGGTAGTTATTGTTGTCATTCTGCATGTACCACCATTTCTCTTGTTTGGTCAACCAAATATTTTCTGCTTCTTTCTGATGATACCGAGTTGTTAATGTTGGTTTTGCCAGATTTTGCCACAACTGTTGTATTATTTCGGGGTGGAGAATGAAACGAACTCTTTGGATTGGGCTTCGATTGTTGTGTATGCATGTGAAGCCTCTTGTGAAGCAAGTTTGCCTTATAAGCATGAATTTCCTTGGGTTCAACTTTATTCACCTTCTGCAGCCCAATATTGAAAATTTTGAGAGTGAAGATATATTTTCCAGCCTGGGTAGGGAGTATAAGATATGATTTTTCTTCATTTGCTTCACCCAACAATTTTGGATTATGACAGTCTTGTGTAGTTTATATGTTTGTTTTTGCGTTTGTTGGAAGAAATTTTGCCCCTTAACAGATAAAGTATATAGTTTATTTTATTCTATTTTTACATAGAATATCCCATGTAATTCTGCTAAGAGATTCTTACACCAATTTCACACCCTTTCCTTCTCTTGTACCCATTATTAGGGCTGTTTTTGGTCCGGACCGGTCCGGGTATCCAGGGTCCCAAGAGTTGGACTGAAACTCTAACCGGGTAAACCGGGACCGGACCAGTACAGTTTTGGTTAATTTTCTGGACCTAAACCGATCCGGTATGTTTGGGTAAACCGAGACCGGAGCGGATAATGGATGATTTGGTAATGGAGAACCGAGACTAGACCGATAATTTTTAGTCCGGGTATCCAGACCACCTGAATTAGAGAGGAAAAATAAAATTAAATTCACAATAAATTTTTTAATTTCAAAATTCACAATAAATTCAAATTTCACAATTAATTTTCCAATTTTTCATTGGTATTTGACATTACATTTTAAATACCATTCACATAATCATTAAACCTTGTTCAAAGAGAAGTTAATTTCAAAAAATTAAACCTTGTTTAAACATAAGTTATGAAACTTATGTTTTCAAAAAAACACAAAATATCATTACATTTGTTAATGATGCCTGAGAACAATCTCATCATTAGCATTGAAATTATATATGTTCAAGTTGTTGTTGTCAAAGAAGCGATAGTCGGATTCTCACCAAAATGATATATTAAAGGTTCATCTTGTGGTTTTTCAAGCTACAAAAGTAAAAGGGTAAATAACTTCATAAGCACACCACAAATGTAAAAGCAAAAATCATATAAACATTCAATTAAAATAGACCATAAGCAAAAGTTACTTACAATACTAGCAGTGAAGCCCTTTTTAATTCCATACTTCTCCTTCACTCAATCACCTCCACAAAGTACCATTTCAACTGTCTTAGTCACAAAGTACCATTTCAACTGTCTTAGTTTTCATAGAAGATCGTTTCGGATCAATAACCCTAATAACCCTTTTACCAGCACTAAAAGTTGCTTCTGAAGCAACGGTTGTAACTGGAACAGTTAGGATATCCTTTGCCAATTTACTAAAAGCATGATACTTGTAACACCCAATTTTTAATTATTTAATCGTCTGGTTTTATTTTTAATTGTTTGGCCTTGTTTAGGGGGTGTGTCCTTTAATAGCAATATGAAGTTTATTATTATTATTATTATTATTATTATTATTATTATTATTATTATTATTATTATTATTATTATTATTATTATTAATAGTATTATTTCATATTATTATTATTATTATGGTTATTATTATCATTACTATTATTATTATTTAGTAAAATAAAAGCTGATTTAATTAATTAGATAATGGGAAATAGAATTAATGAGGGCAGTTTAGTAATTAGAGATTAATTAGTCGAAATTGGTAAGGGTCTAGCATAATCAGAATTTTAGAGATAGAAAGAGAAAGGCTAAGGAGAGGAAGAACAAGGGTGTGCTAGGGCTAAGATCTTCATCAATTTTCGCAGGAATTAATCAAGGATTCGAGGTAAGGGGGAGAAACGGATTTAATATTGGTGATATGATCATGATAGGGTAGTGAGGAGTCCTTAACCCCGTAGGAATTTGTATGCAAAATGTTGTGTTGATGATTTGTTGTATATGTCTGATATGATGATGAGATTGTGCATGAATCGATCTGTGTTAATATGATTTTTCTGTTGTTGTTGCTGTTGTATGAACATCTCTGTTGCATATTTGTTTTTGACCCAAATTGGGAGAACAATTGGGAATCTAAGACCTAAAAGTCATGTAGTAATAATAGGTGAAGTGATAAGATGAAATTATGAGTACTAAAACTGATGTAGAACCAATTTTAGGACCAATTTGGAGTGGAAATTGGAGAATCCCGTAGTAGAATTCAGTCTGGTGTGGGAATGGTGAATTTGCGTAATAGATCTGGCTGTACGCGTATGGGGTAGGGTGATACGCGTATGGGCTGGGCAGGGCAAGGGCCATTACGCGTAAGGGGAGGCCAAGAGGAAGAATTGACACGACCCTCTGCCCATACGCGTAAGGGTACGCGTATGGTGGCAAGGCAATACGCGTATGGGAGTAGCCGTACGCGTAAGCAGATCTGGAAGTTGGATTCTGGAGGAAAAATTGGTCTCTGCCCATACGCGTATGAAGCTGGTCAGTACACGTATGATGGGGCGAGGCAGGACGCCTTACGCGTCTGGTACGCGCAAGAAGGGCGAGGGAGCTGGTCATTACGCGTATGACCCAGGTCAATACGCGTATGGACAGCGTGAGTGCAGAAATTCTCCGTTTTGCGATTTCTTTCCCGTTTTCGCATCGGAATTGGTTTCTCTTGGATTGATAGGTTGAGGATAGATGCCAGAAGTTGAGGAATGTAACAATGGTTATAAAATTAATTAATTTAATAATTTTTGGAGGATTAATTAATAATTAAGTGGGTTAGGTGATGTGAAATAATCTTATGGTGTTGGATGACGATATTGTGTTTGATGGTGTGATCAGGAGGATCGTGAGCATGTATCTATGTTATAATACATGTGTTTTAATATGCATTCTGTGTCATGCATTTCATGGTGATGGTGGGATGAATCATTACTCAGGAGGAGTGTATGTGATTCATCCGTACTCCGATATGGAGAATGGTGGGGATAGATCATTGCCAAGTAGAGGTGTATGTGATCTATCCGGGTTCGATTGAATGAACCGTGTTGTTGGTACCACATGCATTGTGTCCATAGTTATGTCGCATTGCATTTGTTGTTATATGAAGTATTGCATGGTGATGGTTGTGACCAGTGGGTCTTGATTTTATGATTGTGCGTGAATACTACTTTTATCATGTACTTGTTCACCGTATATATATTGAATGTGATTTCTCACCCCTTTGTTGTTGTTGTATGTGTGCTTCTTCGGGAGTACAGATAATCCAAGTACTTAGGTTGCTTGGATATGCGTGTTGCTTGTTCGAGTCTTAGGAGCGCTCTGATACGTAACACAGGGATATTTTGGGAGATTTTGTTAATTATCAAATTACTTGAGATTTTGTTACGTATCTTTATTCTGTTGAACTTTCTTGGTGAACCACTAGTTGATGTGGAATTTTATTTGTTGTTGGCATGTGGCCGTGATTTAATTAAATGAATTATTTCCGCTATTTTATTTCGATTAATAAAAGGAGTTTTAAAGTTTGGTTGATTAATGTGGCATTCCACTTTGTGGTGAAAACTCTGATTAATTCTTAATATTTTGTTTATTTTCAAAATGGGAAAGTGGGGTGTTACAATTGGTATCAGACCCTGGTTGGTCCGTCCGGCCAGGTGTTATAGTTGAGTCTGTCCTTAGAATAGGAGTTGATTTGGTGTTCTGACCTTATGTTGATTGTTGAACAGTATGGCAGGAAGGAATAATGCTACTCTTGCTGCTGCGATGCAAGCCATGGCACAGGCTGTAGAGAACGCCAATCAGGCTAGAGGTGCTCAGTTTCGCAACTTAGCACAGTTCCAGAGCAATAAGCCGCCTATTTATGAGGGAGATATCTTGGATCCAGAGGCTGCACAGAAATGACTGAAGGTTGTGGAGAAGATCTTCAGGACCATGGGATGCAGTGATGCTCAGAAGGTACAGTTTGATACGCATATGCTGGAAGGAGAGGCTGAGGCTTGGTGGGACAATAGTCGTTAGAGATTGGAAGCTGCAGGTACTGAGATTACTTGGGCTGTGTTTCAAGCTGAGTTTCTGGAAAAGTATTTTCTGGAAGACATTCGTAGTGCAAAAGATGTTGAATTTTTGGAGCTGAAACAGGGTGATAAGACAGTTGCAGAGTATGCCGCTAGGTTTGAGGAGCTGGTTCAGTATTGTGCTCATTACAATACTGAAGAAGCTATGACTTCGAAGTGTTTGAAGTTTGAGAACGGGCTGCGTCCCGAGATCAAATTGGGTATTGCTTGTCAGAAGATAAGAAACTATCCAGAGCTGGTGAGCAGAAGCAGAATTTATGATAATGATAACAGAGCCAGAATTGCTCATTACAAGGCTGTGAATGAGAAGAAGGGTTAGCAGAGATTTGGAGGTACTCCTTACAGTGCTCCAGCTGATAAGGGGAAACAGAAAACTGATGTGGGAAAGAAACCAAAGGAGAAGGGAGCAGGTGCTGATACTCTCAAGTGCTTCAGATGTGGTGGCGCGGGTCACCGTGCTAACAACTGTCATAATGAGGTGAAGAAGTGTTTCAAGTGTGGCAAAGCATGTCATGTTATAGCTGATTGCAGAGCCACTATGCCTACTTGTTATAATTGTGGAGAGAAGGGTCACATCAGCACTCACTGTGAGAAGCCGAAGAAGTCTCAGGCGCCTCAAACTGGTGGGAAAGTGTTTGCCTTGGTGGGAGCCCAATCCACTGAGGAGGAGCGTTCCGTCAAAGGTACTTGCGTTATTAATGATGTTCCTTTGATTGCTATCATTGACACGGGTGCAACGCACTCGTTTATTTCTGTTGACTGTGTGAAGAGATTAGGGATTGTGCCATCTACTTTAGAGCAGAGGATGACGATTGAAACTCCATCTATTGGTTTCGTGATTACTTCTTTGGTGTGCTTGAAGTATCCGCTGACCATGTTTGGTAGAGATTTCAGAGTGGACTTGATTTGTTTGCCACTCGGTAATCTTGATGTTATTTTGGGAATGAACTGGTTAGAGTTCAACCGGGTGTATATTGATTGCTTCAGGAAGATGTTACTGTTTCTTACTCCTGAAGAGGAAGCATTAGCAGATTCGATATCTAGCAAGGAGTTTAGGGCGTTGTTGGAGGACGAAGCGAAGCTGTTTACGGTGTTTTCCTCGTTATCTGTTGAAAGCAAGACTTCAGTTAATGAATTACCAGTAGTGAATGAATTTCCTAAAGTATTTCCAGATGACATCACGGAATTGCCTCCGACAAGGGAAGTTGAATTCGCTATTGATCTTGTACCGGGTACCAAACCTATCTCTATGGCACCGTACATGATGTCTGCATCAGAATTGGCAAAGTTGAAATCTCAGGTCGGGGAATTGCTCGATAAGAAGTTTATCAGACCAAGTGTGTCGCCGTGGGGAGCTCCAGTGTTGTTGGTGAAAAAGAAGGATGGTAGTATGCGTCTGTGCATAAATTACCGTCAGTTGAATAAAGTAACCATTAAGAATAAGTATCCACTTCCGAGGATTGATGACTTAATGGATCAGCTGGTAGGAGCGCGTGTTTTCAGCAAAATTGATCTGAGGTCGGGTTACCATCAGATTAGAGTAAAGGAAGGTGATATTCAGAATACTGCTTTCAGAACTCGCTACGGACATTACGAATATGCAGTGATGCCTTTCGGAGTGTCTAACGCGCTGGGTGTATTTATGGAATATATGAATCGTATTTTCCATTCCTATCTGGATCAGTTTATTGTGGTGTTTATTTATGATATACTGATTTATTCTAAGTCTGACGAAGAGCATGCAGGTCACTTGAGAATTGCATTGTAGGTGTTGAAAGATAATAAATTGTTTGCAAAGTTCTCGAAGTGTGAGTTCTGGTTGAAGACTGTGAGTTTCTTGGGTCATGTTATTTCTGGTGATGGTATAGCGGTGGATCCATCTAAGGTAAGCGCAGTACTTCAATGGGAAGCTCCGAAGACAGCAACGGAGATTAGAAGCTTTTTGGGTTTGGCCGGTTACTATATAAGGTTCATTGAAGGGTTTTCTAAATTGGCGTTGCCATTGACTCAGTTGACCAGAAAGAATCAAGCTTTTGTCTGGGATGCTGCCTGTGAGGAGAGTTTTGAGGAACTGAAGAAGAAGTTGACTACAACACCAGTGTTAATTTTACCAAGTCCAAATGATTCTTTCGTAGTGTATAGTGATGCGTCTAAGATGGGATTAGGCGGTGTGTTGATGCAAGGTGGCAAGGTAGTGGCTTATGCTTCAAGACAGTTGAGGGTGCATGAGAGAAACTATCCTACTCATGATCTGGAATTAGCTGCAGTGGTGTTCGTGTTAAAAAATCTGGAGACATTATTTGTATGGATCAAGATTTGAAGTATTCAATGATCACAAGAGTTTGAAATATTTGTTCGACCAGAAAGAATTGAATATGAGGCAGAGAAGGTGGTTAGAGTTCTTAAAGGATTATGATTTCAATTTGAGTTACCATCCGGGAAAGGCTAATGTTGTGGCAGATGCTCTGAGTCGGAAGACAATCCATATGTCTGCGTTAATGGTGAAGGAGATGGAATTGATTGAACAGTTCAGAGATTTGAGTATGGTTTGTGAAACTACACCGGGAAGTATCAAATTGGGTATGCTGAAAGTGAATAATGACTTTTTGGATGTAATTAAGGAAAATCAGAAACTGGCTGTGAAATTAGTGGACTTGATGCCTACAGGGGGAGATGATCCTGATAGTGACTTTAAAGTGGATAATGTTGGTGTGTTGAGATTCCGAGGCAGGATTTGTGTGCCGGATAATGTGGAATTGAAAAAGGCAATCTTAGAAGAAAGTCATCGGAGTAGCTTGAGTATTCACCCGGGAGTTACAAAGATGTACCATGATTTGAAGAAGTTGTTTTGGTGGTCCGGTATGAAGAGGGACATAGCCCAGTTTGTCTACGCTTGTTTGACATGTCAGAAGTCAAAAGTAGAGCACCAGAAGCCTTCGGGATTGATGCAACCGTTAGAGATTCCTGAATGGAAATGGGACAGTATTGCGATGGATTTTGTGACTGGCTTGCCGAATACGGCGAGAGGCTTTGATGCTATCTGGGTAGTGATGGATTGACTTACGAAGTCCGCACATTTTATACCAATTAACATCAGTTTTCTGTTGTCGAAGCTGGCGGAGATTTATATCAGGATAATTGTGAAGTTACATGGTGTTCCGTCGAGCATAGTGTCGCATAGAGATCCGAGGTTTACTTCAGAATTTTGGAGGAGTCTGCAGGAAGCCTTGGGTTCTAAGTTGAAGTTGAGCTCGACTTATCATCCACAGACCGATGGTCAGTCGGAGAGGAATATTCAGTCGTTGGAGGATTTGCTGAGAGCCTGTGTATTGGAAAAAGGTGGTGCGTGGGATACTCATTTGCCATTGATTGAGTTCACGTATAATAACAGTCACCATTCTAGCATTGGAATGGCACCTTTCGAAGCTTTGTATGGTAGGAGGTGTAGGACACCTCTGTGTTGGTATGAAACATGTGAGAATGTGGTGCTTGGACCAGAAATTGTGCAACAGACTACTGAGACGATTCAAATGATTCTTGAAAAGATGAAGGCGTCTCAGAGTAGGCAGAAAAGTTATCAAGATAATCGGAAGAAATATTTGGAATTCAGTGAAGGTGATCATGTGTTCCTAAAGAGTTAACCTAGTGACCGGTGTGGGACGTGCATTGAAATCGAAGAAGTTGGATCCTAAGTTTATTGGACCGTATCAGATCTTGCAGAGAGTTGGTGCAGTTGCTTACAGAGTGGTGTTGCCACCGGAACTTTCGAACTTGCACGATGTGTTTCACGTGTCGCAACTTCGAAAGTATGTTTCAGATCCGTCTCATGTTGTTCAGAGGGATGAAGTGCAAATCAGGGAGAATCTTACAGTGGAGACGATGCCTTTAAGGATCGAGGATCGCAAGATGAAGCAACTCAGAGGAAAGGAGATACCTCTGGTGAGAGTAGCTTGGGGAGGAGCTGCTGGCGGAAGTGTGACCTGGGAATTGGAGAGCAGGATGCGAGAGTCGTATCCAGAACTGTTTCCCTCAGGTACATTTTCGAGGACGAAAATAATTTAAGTGAGGGAGAGTTGTAACACCCCATTTTTAATTATTTAATCGTCTGGTTTTATTTTTAATTGTTTGGCCTTATTTAGGGGGTGTGTCCTTTAATAGCAATATGAAGTTTATTATTATTATTATTATTAATAGTATTATTTCATATTATTATTATTATGGTTATTATTATCATTACTATTATTATTATTTAGTAAAATAAAAGCTGATTTAATTAATTAGATAATGGGAAATAAAATTAATGAGGGCAGTTTAGTAATTAGAGATTAATTAGTGGAAATTGGTAAGGGTCTAGCATAATCAGAATTTTAGAGATAGAAAGAGAAAGGTTAAGGAGAGGAAGAACAAGGGTGTGCTAGGGCTAAGATCTTCATCAATTTTCGCAGGAATTAATCAAAGATTCGAGGTAAGGGGGAGAAACGGGTTTAATATTGGTGATATGATCATGATAGGGTAGTGAGGAGTCCTTAACCCCGTAGAAATTTGTATGCAAAATGTTGTGTTGATGATTTGTTGTATATGTCTGATATGATGATGAGATTGTGCATGAATCGTTTTGTGTTAATATGATTTTTCTGTGGTTGTTGCTGTTGTATGAACATCTCTGCTGCAGATTTGTTTTTGACCCAAATTGGGAGAACAATTGGGAATCTAAGACCTAAAAGTCATGTAGTAATAATAGGTGAAGTGATAAGATGAAATTATGAGTACTAAAACCGATGTAGAACCAATTTTAGGACCAATTTGGAGTGGAAATTGGAGAATCCCGTAGCAGAATTCAGTCTAGTGTGGGAATGGTGAATTTGTGTAATAGATCTGGCCGTACGCGTATAGGGTAGGGTGATACGCGTATGGGCTGGGCAGGGCAAGGGCCATTACGTGTAAGGGGAAGCCAAGAGGAAGAATTGACACGGCCCTCTGCCCATACACGTAAGGGTACGCGTATGGTGGCAAGGCAATACGCGTATGGGAGTAGCCGTACGTGTAAGCAGATCTGGAAGTTGGATTTTGGAGGAAAAATGGGTCTCTGCCCATACGCGTATGAAGCTGGTTAGTACGCGTATGGTGAGGTGAGGCAGGACGCCTTACGCGTCTAGTGCGCACAGGAAGGGCGAGGGAGCTGGTCATTACGCGTATGACCCAGGTCAATACGCGTATGGACAACGTGAGTGCAGAAATTCCCCGTTTTGCGATTTCTTTCCTGTTTTCGCATCGGAATTGGTTTCTCTTGGATTGATAGGTTGAGGATAGATGCCAGAAGTTGAGGAATGTAACAATGGTTATGAAATTAATTAATTTAATAAATTTTTGGAGGATTAATTAATAATTAAGTGGGTTAGGTGATGTGAAATAATCTTATGGTGTTGGATGACGATATTGTGTTTGATGGTGTGATCAGGAGGATCGTGAGCATGTATCTATGTTATAATACATGTGTTTTAATATGCATTCTGTGTCATGCATTTCATGGTGATGGTGGGATGAATCATTGCTCAGAAGGAGTGTGTGTGATTCATCCGTACTCCGATATAGAGAATGGTGGGGATAAATCATTGCCAAGTAGAGGTGTATGTGATCTATCCGGGTTCGATTGAATGAACCGTGTTGTTGGTACCACATGCATTGTGTCCATAGTTATGTCGCATTGCATTTGTTGTTATATGAAGTATTGCATGGTGATGGTTGTGACCAGTGGGTCTTGATTTTATGATTGTGCGTGAATACTACTTTTATCATGTACTTGTTCACCGTATATATATTGAATGTGATTTCTCACCCCTTTGTTGTTGTTGTGTCTGTGCTTCTTCTGGAGTACAGATAATCCAGGTACTTAGGTTGCTTGGATATGCGTGTTGCTTGTTCGAGTCTTAGGAGCGCTCTGATACGTAACACGGGGATATTTTGGGAGATTTTGTTAATTATCAAATTACTTGAGATTTTGTTACGTATCTTTATTCTGTTGAACTTTCTTGGTGAACCACTAGTTGATGTGGAATTTTATTTGTTGTTGGCATGTGGCCGTGATTTAATTAAATGAATTATTTCCACTATTTTATTTCGATTAATAAAAGGAGTTTTAAAGTTGATTGATTAATGTGGCATTCCACTTTGTGGTGAAAACTCTGATTAATTCTTAATATTTTGTTTATTTTCAAAATGGGAAAGTGGGGTGTTACAATACTTGCCTTCATTCCCCATCCACCATGTTAAAACATCAAATTTAGCTTTAGGAGAACTTTCAAGGGAGGCTCCTCAAGATATAATTCAATATTAGATTTTGAATTAGTATTACCAACAACAGTTTCTAAAAACATCTCAAAACTCCTCCTTCCCAACCCAGAACTAGAATAGGTATCTTGATACAATTGGAATAGAGCTTTTAAGTTGGTTGCTAACTCTTGTTCATAGGCAGTGGCTTGAGTAGGATTTGGATACAAGAAGGGATATACCCATTTGATGAAGATCATTGTATACCTATTTGAACAAGTAGAGTTGTCAACCAACTTAAATTCATCTATACCTATTTGCATAATTTATTTTCAACATGTTTGACCTCAAAATTTGATTTCATCATAGGCAACTAAAGTCACAAGGAGGTAACAGAATTGACCTTAGACACAACTAAAGTCACAAGGAGGTAACATAATTGGCCTCAGAGACTACTATAATCATATCAAGCAGATCAAACAAAATTCATCATAGGCACAATTAAATCACAGCTCACAAGGCAACATAATTTAATCCTAGGCACAATTGAATCACAACTCACAAGGTAAGATAATTAAATCATTTCACAAGCAGATCAAACAGAATTGGCCTTAGATCAAACATAATACATCATAGGCACAATTAAATCACAACTCACAAGGCAACATAATTTAATCCTAGGCACAATTAATTCACAATTCACAAGGTAAGATAACTGAATCATTTCACAAGCAGATCAAACAGAATTGGCCTCAGATCAAACAAAATTCATCATAGGCACAATTTCATCACAACTCACAACAAGGCAACATAATTCATCATAGGCATAATTTCATCACAACTCACAACAAGGCAACAAAATTCATCATAGACAACATATGAACAATTGATCAAATAGAATTCACAAGCAGTTCAGACAAAAGTGACCTCAAATACTATTTCATGGGCAACAAAATTCATCATAGGCCAAGGTTTAATCACAAGGCAATATACCAATAATTTGCATCAGGCAAAAAGGTGAGAAATACACCATTTCCTTCAGCATATCTTGGCGAAACTTCTATGTAGTGGTATACAGTTGACAACATCAACCAAGTTGAGTTCCACCTTGTCTTAGTATCCAACACTTGCATCCTGCCTTCAAGTTGCAACTTATCAACAAATTTTTTGAATGCTTTGCATCTAGTTTCAGAATTCAGCAAGTATTTAACCCCATAGTCATCTTAATCATATCAAGACCATCCTGAACCAACAAATTTAAGATGTGTGCACAACATCTCACATGAAACAGTTTACCATCCAATGGTAGATTTCTCCTACTAGAATAATCTCTCTTCAATCTAGCAATGCAATTATCATTAGCACTAGCATTATCAACTGAAATTGAAACAACTTTATCCCTATGCCCCAATCATCCATGACCTTAATCAATTCCCTACACAAAGCCTCACCAGAATGTGGTGGTGGCACATTCTTAAAAGATAAAACTCTTTTGTGAAGCTGCCATTTTGAATCAATGAAATGACCAGTCACAGTCACATAACAAATTTTCTGTTCACCAGACCACCACAGGTCAGTTGTAAGACTGATCCTATTAATCAAAGACATAGACTTTTTCATCTTAACTCTCTCAGTCTCATAAAATGTCTCACAACCAAACTTAACATGCTGTCTAGTAATCTTTTGGTACCATGGATACATTTCTCTAAGAAACTCATTAAAGATAACACCTTCCATAACAGAAAAAGGAAATTTATGACCTAGAATCATATGAGTTGCAACCTCTCTAACCATAGCATGATTATATGTCCAAGTTGCCAAACTAGGAGTACTATCACCACCTACATTTAACCTAAACTGTGTAACCTTTTTGTCAGTATTACCTTTCAGCCCCAACTTTCTCTGAATGCAATTTTCTAAATGTTTCTTACCATTAGAAGTACTTTTCCATTTCACATCATAAGTGTAAAGCTTGCCACGCCATCTGCATTTCCACTTCTTGTTACCATTAAACATTTCAATAAGTACCATTTCAGTATGAAGGACGAGGAGCTTTACCAAAGGCATTTATTTGGCTATGAGAACTCTGATCTGGGTCAACTAGAGGGGTTGCCCCATCATCATCAGTAGTTGAATTTTGAGTATTAGTTGAATTTTGAGTAGTAGTTGTATTTTGAGTAGTGTTGTCAGTTGGAAGTGGAACTGGAAGTTCCAAATCAATCACCAATCTCTATGTTTCCTCCATCCATTGTCTCCTCTTCCTCAGTCCCATCAAACAACATGTTAATATCAATAAGATCATCCATGGTTGGAGTCAATGAAGAATCTTGAAAAGACATGGCATAAAATTCAATATCAATCAAACAATAATGTAATGTAATACGAAATATGAACAAAATTGAGTAACACAATACAACCTCTTTATTAAGAACAAAAGACAAACAATTATTATTTGGCTAAAATACAACCTCAGCAACACAAATTACACAATACAACCTCAATTCAAAACCCTAGGCCGAACTCTAATGAAGAACAATACTCAGTAACAAAATCAAATACTCAAACATTTTTTATCAAAACTCACGCAATATAAACAACAAATCAAATACTCAAACAGTTTAGGTCAAATTTTTGTTCAAAATTGAAACAGGGTCATGAACGAATCCAAAATCCCAACATTTTATGTCAAATTTTAGGTCAAAATTGATACTAAGTAGAGAACTATTCAACAACTCAAACATGCTAACATTGTAAACAATATTATAATAGAAATAAAAAAGAATAGAGTTTGGATATATTGCGCGATTGTTGTAGGCTTGAACAATTCACACTAAGCGTCAAACAGAAATGATTCAAACAGATAACACTCATGAAAGTAAACATTGTGGCTTGATTGGAAGGAAAACGAAGCCCTCGAGGAGAGAGACGGAACGGAAGAGGAAGAGTGTGAGAGACGAGAGAGAGTGAATGAAAGGAGAGAGGGAAAAAATGAGGAAATGAAAAAATTTAGAATTTATATCAAGACTTACCGGGTACCCGTTGGATAATTGGTCTAGTTCTTCAGTCTAGATATGAATTAAAATTATATCTATTACTAAACCAAGAGACGTTTCGGCCGGTCCAATGGTCCGGTCAATGGACCGGTTCTCGGATGGTTTTTCGGTTTGCTATGTCCGAAAACAGCCCCACTCATTATATTATTCATCACTCAACTTTTTTAAATCTATTTTTTTAAGCTACAATTGTTAGCCTTGTCTCAACCTGTGGTCATGCCGCTGTTTTCTAAAATTCCAAACACATAGTAAATTTTATAGAAGGCTTTGTGTGACGAGGTTATATTGAGTTATGGTAAAGTGGAGTTAAAAAATTGTTGCTGTAGTAAACTTTATAGAAGACATTGTGTGAGAGAAATTGACAGACATGAAAAATAATGTTGCGTTCAATTTATGATTGAAAAGAAAAAAAATCAGAGAATCCTAGACTATGTACATTTTGATGTGTGAGGGCCTATCAATGATCATTTTATGAGTGGTTCTTGATATTTGTTGAAATTCATTGATGATTTTTCTTGTCAGGTTTGAATATATTTCTT
This sequence comes from Lathyrus tuberosus, assembly GCA_022829125.1. Classification (NCBI taxonomy): domain Eukaryota; kingdom Viridiplantae; phylum Streptophyta; class Magnoliopsida; order Fabales; family Fabaceae; genus Lathyrus; species Lathyrus tuberosus. The sequence continues at coordinate 5,215,367 of JALAZF010000422.1, forward strand.
GAAGAAAAAAATTTAAAGTTTTTATCAAGTTTGGGTTGTGAAAGGTAGAGGTAGAGAATAAATCGGGAAAAGTAATCAAGTATTTGCAGTTACATAATGGGACAGTATTCATAGACATTTTCAGAAGAAACCACAACTAAATAGTATAGAAGAAATAATGAACATGTCTTTAATTTAAAAGAAACAATGTCCTTAGTTAGTTAAATGTTTGACTCTCAAAGGGTTTATGGTCGTAGACAATTAACCCAACATGTTATCTCATAAATAGGCCACCACGAGCTTCGATAGAGAAAATATTTGTAAAGGAATTATGGACCTCATTGATATTGACAATTTAAAGGTTTTTGGGTGTCCAAATTATGTGGATAGATCCTATGAAGATTGACTCAAATTTGATTCAAAATTGAATAAGTGTGTTTCTGTCAATTATATAAAACGTGTGAAAAAGTTCAAGTTCAAGTTGTGAGTTGTTCTCTTAGAAGAACAATTTATTTTGAAATACCAATTGCAACAAATATGTCCGCTTTTGAAGGAGAATTTTCAAATAATGAAGTAATTCAGGTGTATATTAAGTCTCCATAAGTGAGTAATATGCATGTAGTACCAAAACGACAAGACTAACAAACCATAATACTAAAATTAATCATAGACTTGAAGATTCAATCAGTGTACAATATTATTCTCTTGTACGCCAAAACCAAACATTGATGTGACGTTTTATAAGGTCTGAGTTAGTTGCATTTGGATGACTACTACTTGAAAATCACATAAAATTCCATGAATTCTAATTTGTAAGTGTAGTGGCAAAATCGTGAGTGTAAGTTATTGATTAACTTAACTCGAAAAGCAAGAGTCGCCACCGCACTTTTATTTTATCCAAAAAAAAGAAAGGAAAAAGAGCGAACAAAACCTACACAAGCTCTACAACAAGAACAAGTGAAGAGAGACTGGATAAGGGGGGTTGGTTACGCAATGGGAAGGTGTTAGCACCCAAAACGTCTATAGTACTCTATAGGAACCCTTTGAAATATCAACCGCTTTTGGTCTGAAAAAGTTTGCTTGAAAAGTGATTGAGGAGATGAGAAGAGAAATTGTTTTTTAAATTTTTTGTGTTTGGAGAGACTTATCGTCTCATGCCTACGTATCCACGATGTGCAATGTAGGATCAAAACCCCGTAGTTCGTGGTACAAAGAATGAAATTTGTTTGTTTTGGTTGATTTTAAATGTAAAGACAAGTCGTCATTTCCAAGCGAATAATTCCACTTAAAGAAATTAATCATGTCTAAACTTATGAAAAAGTTAAAGGAAAGAGTGCACGAGGGCACAAAAAGAGAGTGATGAGTTAGATGTTTTTTAAGTCTTTTGAAAAAGGTGTCAATATGCTTATGTAGTTTAGCAATTGTTAAGAAATGAAAAGAAAAGAGTAAAATCACTTGACAAAGTCAAAGTTTGATTATGAAATAGGTGAAAGTTTAAAATCAAAAATGTTTTGAAAAAAGGGAGAGAGTTTTGAAAATTGAAGAATGAGGTGGAGAAGAAGTGACTATCCTAGAGCATAAAGTAAAAGCTAAGGATAAGAATGATCTAACCACAAATGTAGTTGTCTTCACCATAAACCAAGCAAAAACACAAGTCTTCAAAGTCTTCGAACCATAATTCCAAAGCAAAGGAAAAATGTCCTAGTTCTAAGTCCAAAGTTCCAAGAATTGCATTGGATGTTCAAGTTCTAAGTCCAAGGATTCAAGAATAGCATTGAAGTCCAAGGTCTAGGTACAAAATTCCATGTCCATTGCAAAGGATAGTAACCATAGTCCTAGATTAGAAGCACAAGTTTTTTAGAGGTTTTAGCATTTATTAATGTTTTTGGTCCAAGTGGACAAAGAGAAAAAGGCATAAGCATAAACATGTGTCCAACGGACAAAGGAAAAATTGCGGAAACATAAACATGTGTCCAACGGACAAAGAAAAAATATGCGGAAGCATAAACATGTGTCCAACGGACAAAGGAAAAAATTGCATAAAAGTAAAAGAGAGATAGGGAGCGAGAAGGAATTGTAAAGAAGTTAGTAATTAGTAATTAGTTGTTAGAGTAAGTGATCAATAATGATTGAATAATGTACTTAGGTCAAGGTTAATGAAGACTTGTTAGAAGATTGATAGAATCAAAGCCTCTACAACAACAAGCTTCATAGATTTTGTACCTAATACAAAAGATCAATCAACATTGAGTTATTTTCCGATAAGGGACATAATGTTGCGCTATGTTAAGCAATCGCCGAGTAATTTACGGAGTAATTACCCTACAATGAGGCCGGTCAATAACTCTTTGTCCTAATGCATGCTAGATGAACGATATGTAGATCGTCATCAAAAAGCAATACCGCACGAAAAGAAAAGAAAGTAACGATCTCGTCTTGATCAAAATTCGACAAAGGAATTTTAAGATCCATAAGACTTTCATAGATCAAAAGAAAAGAGAAATATATGAAGAGAAAGCCAAATTAAACCACACAAATATGTGATCTAAGGCTAAGAACAAAGGGAAGGGGAAGAAAATGGAAAAGGAACCAAAACAGCCCCAAAAACAAGCCAAAATGTGCATTTTGTTTTGAAGTAACCGGTTACTCATGAGGTGTTAACCGGTTACTTAGTTCAAAATAAGCGCGATTTTTCAAAATTAACACAGAGTAACCGGTTACTCACTAGACCGGTTACTCTGCACCATAATGCAGAAAAATGTGCAAAATTCAGCATGATCCATTTTTAAAACTTTGTACAAACACCTTATGATCATGAAACTGAAATTGCACGAAATTTAAAGTAAAACAACAGTGAAAAACAACAAATAAACACAATTACAAGATCCAAAGTATCAAGTAACAAAGATCACCAAAGATCTACATTATGGAAGATGAAGATGAAGCTTCAACAATGGTGGAAGATGAATTACCACTTCAAATATGAAAATTCCTTCAAATTGCTTCAAGATCCAAACATCAAAGCCTTTATCTATGAGAATTGATGAAGAAAACAAGCTTGGATGAAGGTTTAGCTCAAAGTTGAACAAGATTCAATGTGAATTTTTGTTAACTTTCAAAAGAAGAAATGTGAGCTTTGGTGAATTTGGTAGTTGGGGAGAGAAATTGCAAGAGGTTCTTTGGCTCTCAAAAGCTTCAAAGGAAATTTTAGCAAGGTGAATTTGGCTCTCAAAAGCTTGAAGAATGAATGAAATGAGGGCTCTATTTATAGAGTTTAGGCTTGGAGATTTGGTGATTTGGAATTTGGTTTGGAAGATCAAAATTAGGCTTGGAATTTGAATTTGGAGGGAGATTCATAAAAGAGTGGTGATTAGTGAAGGTGTATGGTAGGAAATGATCAAAGTGATGTAGGAAATAAAAATGAGATGGTCTAGAATATTCCACATGTGATCCAAATTGGTGCCAATTGTTGAATTTTGAATTTGCTGCCATTTTTTTTCAAAATTCGCACGCGTTAACCGTTTAACCAATGTGTTAATCGATTAACACAGTGAAAATTTGGGAAATTTAGCTTTTTGATGTGCTGTCTTGATTCCGGCTCGATTTTTCTTGTTTGTCAAAGAAGGCATGGAAATAAACACATGAACCTTGGAATCTCTTGAATAATAATCAATTAAATCTTGGAAACTCTTGATCCGATGAATTTTTTTGAATTGTTTACAGATCAACTTTAACTTTATCAGATGAAATTCATTTGAGCTGAGGGACTGTTATTTTGGCATTTTTGACCTGTTCTTCCCCTGAAAATGTCAATAAAGAGAAAAACAAAATATTTTTGGGTTTCGGTTAAGGTTAGTAAAATATAAACAAATCAAGCAATAAAGTGAATAGGAAACACACAGATGCTCGGTAAACCCTGCAAGGCATAAGCCCAAAGATGAGGGGGACAAGGGAACCAATGTGTGATCTTGTTTGTGGTATAAGAGGCAAAATGAGATGTGAATGATATGTGGAATCTTAGGGGTCAAAAATTAGGGTCTTACAGCTGCCCCTATTTAAGTATCTTCTATCGAGAGATATGAAGATACTTAAATACAAAAAGCGACATTTTTAAGCCCTAAGATGCCAGAAGATGATATGAATGCAAAGGATGAAACAGATTGCGGGGAAAATTGAAACAAGAGAGTTATGGTAAATTGAGGGAGATGACGTGAAAAGACACGCCGGGGAACACAAGCTATTTCTAGATATCTGTCAAGGTGACAAGAAGTATCCGTCAATAGTTGGAAAGAGAGGGACAAGACCCTGGGAAGACAAGTAGTGACATCCAAGAATGGCATTGAATGGACACTACGAACGAGACAAAAGGTTTGTCAAAAGATGTCCAAGAATGGTATTGGACATCAACAAGAAAGTTTCTGGTAAAAACAACAACGTCATCCAAGAATAGCATTGGATGGAGGTGAAAAACATCTACATTGGGGATAAGTTATCCAAGAATGGCATTGGATAAAGGGAACTAGAACATTCAAGAATGGTATTGAATGGGGCAACAACAATCATCAGAGACATCCAAGAATAGCATTGGATATAAACAAAATTCCATTTGAAAACTTCACTGGGGACATCCAAGAATGGCATTGGATGGCAAGGTTAAACATCAGAGATATCCAAGAATAACATTGGATAAAAAGAGTAGGGACTTTCAGGAATGGCACTGAAAGGTAAAGGTAAACTCATCCAGGAATGACACTGAATGAACAGATAAAACTTTCAGGAATGGCACTGAAAGTAAAGGTAAATCACTATATTCAAGAATGGCATTGAATGATAGTGAGAAAGACATCCAAGAATGACACTGAATGCAAAGGAGAAAACTCATTCAGGAATAACACTGAATGAACAGATAAAACTTTCAGGAATGGCACTGAAAGATATCCAAGCAAATATACTGGGGATTATAGAACAGAGGCAAAACTTCCAGGAATAGCACTGGGAGAAACAAGAGGAACAAGGTATCCAGGAATGGCATTGGAGATCAAGAGAGACAGACATCCAGGAATGGCACTGGAGTGAAAGAAAAACAAAGATCCAGAAATGGAACTGGAATGAAAGGAGACAAACATCTAACAACAGGACAAGATGCACAGGGAAACGACAATATCCAGGAATGGCACTGGAAAGAAAAAAGACAGGTAAATGACAACATTCAGGAATGGCACTGAATGAAAAGGCAGGTAAAAGTTTAGGTAGGAACCAAGTAAGTTGGACTTTGATCACAAGGTAACATGTTGGCAACAACAGGACCTCAGGAAATGCATATGAGCGCGAAGCACGCTTCAAGCTATGAAAATCTTTCTATGTATGATATATGAATGATTTATGTATGCAATGCAGATGATAGGGACAACTGAGATAGACTCTTTGGAGAGGGAAGAATGGAACTCTGATTCCTCAACATAGGGAACACTGCCCGCTCTGCTTGGAGAGAAGATGTTGAACACATCTCTGTAACACTTATGAATTGTATCAAGTTGATGGTCTTTTGAGGAAAGACATCTTGAGGGTTCTTGGAGAAGACTGCCCCAGATTCATTGACTGATGAAAATAAACTGATCATAGCTTCAGTTTGACTGCTGCAGGGGAAGAATGAACTGATCATGGCTTTAATTCTTGAAATGAATGCTGAGGATAAACTGATCATGGCTTCAGTTCTTGGCTATTGTTGGGGATGAACTGATCATGGCTTCAGTTCTTGAAATAACTGATGAAAAGGCTAAACTCAGTATGGGTCTTGAAAGAGATCTTCTGGCTAACCAATTCTGAGAGTGACTTGCATTGAACAACAAATCTTGAACTAATTCACAACAGGATCTGGGAGTAATGTGCCCCTGATAGGATCACTGACCAAGTTTCTCAACTGTTTGAAAATTCTTGATGAGGAAAGTTTGCCTGCAAATAGGATTATTCATACCAACATGGTAATTTTAATGCAAAGCTCAATGCAATTTTGAAATCAAAAATCATTTCTGGAATGATATTATTGATGTAAAGCAAAATGAATCAGTTGTCAAAACACGGCGGTTTAGACATTCAAAAATGAAAGAGAAAGCAAAGGTATGGCACCAAAGCAAATGATTGGCAACAAAGATAGGAGTCAGTTTACGCAACCTTGCTGTAGTATGCTTTCAAAAGAAACCTGGCTTCAATTAGGTCTTTTGAAGGTTGTAACATGGTCTGGTTCACGGTTTTTGAATCAAAGGATATAGTCTCAAAGTTTATTTGTACCCGACCCATTCTTCGTGATGACCTTCAGTCCTATGCTCAGTTAATTCAAACTATGCATTTAGGTTCCAAGTGATTTTGGAATTACAACACTGTTATGATGATGGCTCAAGATATTTTTGAGATGGCAGTCACTCTTTCTTACAATATTTTGTTGTTTTTGATGAGGACCTTAGTCAACTCATTTTGTCTTTGAGGATTTTGGCAACCTCTTGATTTTTCTTTTGTTATCCCTAACTTTTGCCTGAACTGTGTCATTTGAGCTTACAGTCAGCGGGATGCCTCAATTTTTGTCTAAGACTCCTTCATAGGTTTTGACTTAGTGGGATCTTCTTTTGATTTTTTTCATTCCTTTTTTTTTTAAAGATAGTGACTGCCTGACTTAATGATTACAGTGAACCATCATTGGCTTTTGACTTGAAAGACATCTTCGACACTTCTTTGATGTGTGCGAAGGAAAGCTTGTGATTGTAATAATTCTCATGTGTTTAAATACACAATCAAATTAACTGAGAAATACCCATCCCCAAGTTAAGATTACGGGTTTTTTCGTACAGAAAGAAACTCCAACTTCTAGGTTCGAAGGGGTTGATAAGGGATTAACTTCCTTATTTCTCCAGTGTTTGGGAGTTGAACAATGCCTGTACATCATCAGCCAAGTTTCAATTGAAAGCATACAGTTCAGCAATTTCGGGTATTTCGTTTTCATCATCCTCCCTCCAATCTTTGCATAAACAAAAGCTTGATAAAGAAAGTGAACAGGAGATATATTTTTTGTTTTGTGAAAAAGAAAGCATAAAGTTGCACACATTGGATAGTAATGAATTGAATCAAAAATTCCAATGCTCATTTCATTGAAATTACCATGAAAGTACAAATGAAATTCGAAAGCAAAGAGTCGATACAATCAAAGAAAAATGCAAACAGAAAGAAACAAGGCCTAGTGATTAATCAGCAACAAGGATGAGCTGCCCTGTCTGAAACACTGGCTTTAGGAGATGATCCGTCTGAACTGACTCAAACTTCACTTGGCATGCTCTGGCAAAGGATTGTTGACAAGTTTGGGGTTATTATCAACAAAGTCCAGAATTTTTAAGTTCACCAATTTTTGTACTCTAGCTTTCAATGCATAGCAACCTTCCAAGTTATAGCCTGCCCCACCTCGATGGAACTCACAGTGAAGATCAACCCTATAGCCGGCTGGGAGAGGATTTGGAGGAGGAGGTAGATCCCTCGTTGTAATCAAACCTTTCTGAACAAGACATGGATACAACTCAGTGTAGGACATCGGGATAGGATCAAAGTTAACCCTATTGGGATTCTGATTTTGTCTAACAGCCTGACGGGGAGCTTGAACTGGTTGAGCATTGACAACAGGAGCAACTGCAGCTACATATTGTTGTCTGTGACGAGGTTTCCTTTCAACTGAAACAACATGGGTATCACCATCCTTTTTCTTTTGAAAATTCCTAGCATACTTTTTAGCACCACTAAAGGCTTCAGCATTGGTAATCTTTCCTTTCTTGATACCTTCTTCTAGTCTTTCTCCAATAGTGACTAGGTCAGTAGAGCCAGATGATACATTGCCTATCATCTTTTCCCAAAAGAGTGGCTGAAGAGTGTCCATGAACAAACCAGTCAATTCTTTTTCAGCCAAGGGTGGCTCCACTTGAGCAGCTAGCTCTCTCCAGCGCTGAGCGTACTCCTTAAAGGATTCTTTTTCTTTCTGAGACATATTCTGCAATTGACGGCGATCAGGTGCCATGTCCAGATTGTACTTATATTGCTTTAAGAAAGCATCACCCAAGTCCTTCCAGCTTTGGATACAGTTCTTATCAAGTCCCATATACCATTTCATTGAAGCCCCACTCAAGCTGTCTTGGAAACAGTGAATGAGCAGTTTGTCATTTTTGGCATGAGCAGCCATCTTGCGGCAGTACATCACCAAGTGAGTTCTGGGACAGGTGTGCCCCTTGTATTTCTCAAAATCAGGAGTTTTGAATTTTGCAGGTATAACCAAGTCTGAAACCAAGCACATGACCATTGCAGTAGCACTAAAGACGTCACTTCCTACCACGACTCTTATCCTTTTGTCTAGACTCTGCCATTGCTCTCTGACTTCTTCAATGTATCCAGGTTCTCCCTGACTTTCAGATTGTGGACCAACATCATGGTACACGAAAGGATTCTCAGGAATAGCTTGAGCAACAGAATGCACAACAGGCTGAGGTTCAGTGAACAATGGAGCTGAAGATACTGACGAGACAAACACAAGAGTAGTTGCAAAGGGTGGCGAGTAATTCGGAGGTAACCCAAATTCTGGCCAAGTTAAAGCTGGTTGCTGAGTCATTGGAGGGTCAACAGCAGCAGTTGAAGTTTCAACAATCACAGTCCTCTGAGATGGTTAACCTCTAGCAGTCAAAACTTGCAGCATTTCTGTGAGTTTGGTCATGCCGGCCTTCAATTCATCAATTTCCATTCTGACTTCGACATTGTGTTGTTCTTGGTTTTCCATTCTCAATCTGACAACAGCTCTAGTTCCGTAGTTGTGTTGAGGAAACAGCTTGACGGTTAACAGATAACTGGAGAAGGAGACAGTTGAAATGTGTTTCTGAGACAACTGGGAAGAATGCATATGTATGCTCATGGATGCAAGAGTGCATGGATGCAACAACCACAAACAAGATCACTCAAAGCACACGGGTTCAAGGGTCAAGTCACGAGCATGAAGTCAAGGTTAAGAACCAATCCACAAAGGTATGTGCTAAGGTTTATCTTCATTGTACCTGCAGAAAACAGCGGTTGTAACAGAGTGCCCAGGGTCCACAATCCACTATCAGACACACCAGCGCACCGATTTGCTCAGAGGTTGGTAGTTATCCTCAAGAGAATCTAACCTGAGTGTGGCATCGCGTGACAACTAAGTCAAATTTGCATCTTCATAGCTTCCGCGCCACGATCCTAAAAAGGCTAAGATGGGTTAAGGGTTACTACGGTTCTCAGTGTTATAGGCTTCCATGGAAAAAGTAATGCCTTCACGATCGCTCGATCAACATCAGTAATTCCAAAGAGGCAACCACCGAGTGGATGGATTCTCAAGTTCTGCTTTTTCAGGATTCGACTCCCTCAAAGCTCCCTTGACTATACCATCCTCCTATCTCAAAGTACACTCTGGTCCGGGTATAGGACCTATCTCGCACACAGAGGAACTCCAAAACAGAATAATCAAGTAACAAGCAAATCAGACAAAAAGCAGTAAATAAAACAAAGTAGGCTAAACCCCTCAAGGGAGTTTATCCCCAGCAGAGTCACCACTTTTCTGTAACGGCAAAATCGTGAGTGTAAGCTATTAATTAACTTAACTCGAAAA